>CM077803.1:19887248-22387248 GCA_039737535.1 Lagodon rhomboides
TTTTTATCTTAAAACTAACACTAGTCTGTTGTTATTCCTTGAAGTCATGCCACCACTCTTTAAAGCAATAACACTGAGCACTGCTGTGCAGCCCCCTGAATTCCAACAAGGTCTGCAAGTCCTCAGAGTTTGACAGACGATGGTGGAATGTAAACTAGAGCCGACCGATGTATCCATCTGCAGTTATTATTGGCTGATGGCGGCGTATACGTTGTCCAATATGTGCCGATATGAAGACTTTTTTTAGAGATTACAACGCAGACAAAGACAATTGGGATAATTAATAATTATTAAATGTCCAGTGACCTTTACCGTTTAGTGCTCTAATGTCATTTTAGATGATAAAATGTATTGTAAAACTGTAAAATATCCTGCCTCCATTAAAAACCTTTGCCATAAGTGTTTTAGAATTACATTTAAGGGGTTCATTGCAAAAAATGTGTGCGTATATTGATCGAAAAAAATATCTTATGCTTGTTGGTATTGACATCGGCCCTTAAAATCAGTCAAGCTCAGATGCAAACCATTGTGCACCCATACATGTTATGAGTCTACAACCAGGGAACTCCAATACACGTCCACCCGAACATGAAAATGCCATGGACATAAATAAAATGGTTCTCATTTAAACAACTCTTAGTTTGTTTATTAACAACCATTAACATGGTTAAAAGTGGTGTCGGACGGGGTTAGAGTTAAATATGGGTATCATACGGCCAGGATTAAACATGGAGGCAGAGAAAACAGGTCAAAAGAGTTCAGCATTTCAATCAAATTTAGAATTAACCCACCTCCAGAGTTGAGGTAGCGTTTGCCGCTGCGGATCGAGGGGTACTTGTCAGCCAGCCGCTTATCTGGCCAAATCAGTCCCTCGGCAGCAAAAAGCACTTTGTGATTGGCTTGCTGGAACTTCTTGAGAATCTCCTCTGGTCCCCCAGCGAAGATAAGATCGTAGCTGAAAGGGAGGAGTGAAGATGAAATACAACAGATCATTCTCATTTCCCCTTTAGGGAATGTCTCACAGTTTTCTTAAACAAGTGGGTTTTATCTCACATCTGACACACAGCCTCGGTTTATACTTGCTTGAGATAGATAGAAATCTAAATGTAAACACGGGGCATTCTTCATGATTGGGCATTTGTGCAGACAAGCATTTCTGGAGTGTAGTGTGAGGTATTTGCAAACGAGTCCTGCGCTGATGCATGCAGGGATGAGAGAGTTCTGTGACAGACGGGGGAAAAAGTGTCTTACCCTTTATATTGGCTGGTGGTGAGTGGTGACTTGTTTAAGAGCATGCTATTATCCAAAGGGCAGATATTTTAGGATGTGGAAACTCTAGATATTTCTGGTGATTTTACTTGAAGGTGTGAAGTCACAACAGTAACAAGAGCCGATTCATTTCCACAGAGTCACTGACAATAAAACACTCTCCTCTATATGTGACTCTGATTCTGGACCGATCCAAAATAACCTGCTCTATATAAACAGCGGTTTATGTAAGGTGGCGGGATTTTCAGACAACCTGAACCGCTGCAGTCACACATGTAACGACGGGAAGTGAAGTCTAACCTATGTGAGGCAGCCTGCATGTTCTACAGGACCAACATCTGGCCGACACATGTTCACACAAGTACTGTCCTTTGTTAAGTCATCAATCATAGTTATTGCTGCAGTATAAAATGGCCCAGAGTCCATGGCAAAACATTCATGACAGTGTTTAAAAGTTTGTTCCATCCAAATAAATTTAAGACTGACCTGGCCTGGGAATGAACCGATTTTCTCTTTTTGGGTGTTGCTTATTTAATCATCAAAAATATTTAATTAGCTGTCACTGTGGTGAGATATACAGACTGCTTTGCTTCTATAACAGAACTTAAAAGTGCAAACTATAATGGGACTGTGATATTTGCTTTTGACTTGCTTTAAGAACACACTAAAATACTGTGTAAGATCGTTTACGGTCTAGTACTCTGGTCTAGGGCTGGGCAATACATCAATATTATATTTTGATCGTGATATGAGACACAATTCCGTCGTACATTTTGGGTATCTTTATATCGTGATATGACATAAGCTTTCCTGGTTTTAAAGGCTGCATTACAGTAAAGGGGTGTCATTTTCTGAGCTTATCAGACTGCTCTAAAATATATATTGTGTGTAAAAATATCACAATATTATTTGAAGGCCATTTTGCCCAGCCCTGTTTAGAACCAGTCACTAGTCAGACAACTAGTCAGACGTAATCCATTACCATCGATACCAGGCCGCCGTTCTCGCAAGACCTAGCAAGATCAACATTACCATGAAAAGTACTTGAATGGATATAAGTAGAGATAGCAATAGCAGTCACTTTAACATAAAGTCTTCTTGTGTATTAATGAAGGCAAACTGTACTGCCCTATTTCTTAACGGAGCCACGCTAGTCATTCAACACCGTATGTACTTGAGAAATTGGCTCACGTTACAGGAGACAAAGACTGTGCCGGCTTCTCAGACTTCCTTCTCAATGCGCCAAGCTTGGTTGATGACATATGAGATTTATGTGTGTGACTGGCACTACAGTCATGAGTCATTGTTCCATTTTAGCCACAGCTGTGGTTAAGCACAAAATTAGGTTATATGTTAAAAACAGTTTGGCTAATCAATATTGTCGGGAAAGGAGTCTAAATGAAATATTACAAAAAGGCCATAATACACTGGCGTGGGGCTTTTACTGAGAAAGTCATCTACACCCGAGTTACCAGGGAATCCAATCAATAGCTCGGAAGGCAGAAACCAGGGTTGTGTTTCAAGCTGCAAGCATTGTTGTCATATGGTTCCACTTTAAGTAATTAACAGAGAACGCTAAAAGCCAATGCTTAAATATGTGTTTAATGACACACAATATACTCCAAATTGTGTTTTGAACATTGAGTTTTTATATATTGTGACTTAAACTCTAGTCACACCCACCAAACAGGAGCAAACCTATCCGAAAATATGTAAATGAAACGTACCTCATGACTTTAAAAGTTTAAAATAACCACCACCTTTTTTAATTTCATGCTGGTTTTACAGAGGCACGGTGTCTGGAGATGAAGGTAACCCCTCCTCACAGGTTAAATTTCCCATAGCAGCCAAGAAGTCATTACTATACACATGACAAATTTCTGCCAATTCAAATATGCATAGATCGACTGATGTGTAGCCAACTCACACAAAGTGCTCGGGCTGTGAACTGCAATTGTGGTTTCCATTTAAGGTGTATGGCTTTTAAGATTGCATGCAATCATTTTCTCTTCACTTGGGGGAATTCAGCCCACGCTCAAACGCTTTACAACACCCATGGATGAATTTCAATGTCACCTATACTTCAGTCAGTGAATGACATATAGGACAAAACTGTGACTGCATGAGAAGCAGACAGTGTAGAAAACTGCCACGGTGGTCCAGCAAGATTATAGATTTCAAAATGTATTTGAAAATCTCATAATCATCTGTGAAATGCAGATGCACTTTCTCACACTACACTCTGAGGAAAAAAAAATATTCCTATAACCTGTTTCAAGGGTGTGACAACTTTGCACAGCAATTATAGCTAACATTATTCATGTGACAAGGTACAGTAAGTATCATCATCTTCAGCTCTATTTAAGGAAATATGGCCTGCAAAGCTGTTATTATTCTAAACCACACACATTATCTCAGGAAAACTTTCCATTGGCTTTGAAAACTCATAATTCAGCTACCTGCAAGTGAAAATTACGCCCCTCATATATTTGCCTGTGCTCTATAATAATGCCTTTACATGAATGAGTAGAGGGCGGTTAAGTGCTACATAAATGGTCTGAAACAGCTCTCACCGAGGAAGCATCGCTTTGAAAGCAATTATTACGGTCTGTGATTGTGAAAATGAGTTTAATTTTTAATTCATAGATCTACACGGCAATAAAGGGCGTTTTGCATCCCTTTCTTGTCATGGAAATGTCTTATATTTAGAACCAACGCTAAATCAGAACAAAGCTCAATAAAACAGAGCCTCTAAAAAAAAATTTTTTTTAAAAAGCGAGAAGCACATAAGTGAGCAAAGAAAAAATGAGTAACAGTTTATGGTCTTCGTCTCCATTGTACTTGGTGACTACAAACATATGGAAGCACTTTTTTCAAGTAATGCGTCTGCTGGCGATATCTTTTATTTTTCCTCTTTCAGGGAAGAGGCAGGAGTGGGAGATCGCTGACTCACTGCTCCCACTCAATCACACACACAATATATATCTGAATTATGAGGAGAAGTCAGACAACAAAAAGGAAAGTTTGCATTGTTATGAGGTGACCATGAAAATAGTCCAATAATAAAACAATGGTGTATCTTACCTATCCACGGAAAGGACAACAAGATCCTCCTGGTCAGCCAGAGCCTCCATGGCCTCCTTCAGTAGTCTGACTTTTTGCCCTCCACCGATAGACCGACCCACATCGCCACCCTTCCACGCTTCTCCCATTCCCAACACCTGAGACAGGGCACACAGAGGACAAGTTGTAGAGCCAGACAAGAACTGGCTTGTCACCAAATCTCACCAGAGGCAGCAGTTTAAAAAACGATCCATCTACACTCATTTTTACGTCACTCATTTAATGTAATGTCTTCATTCCTTAGTGGGAGGAAAGTTCTCACTTGTCTTATAATATGCAAGAAATCCCGAAGAACGTTTCAAAAATAGGGCAGGGTGAGATGGATCCAAGAAAATTACACTTTGGAAAAAGTGCAAAAAAAAGGGGGCAAGTATGCTACCCCATTGGCAGGTTTCCCAGTGGTAGCTAGAATGGCACATTTTATAGACTCCTGCGTGTAAGTACATCCAGAATACCACATAATCTCACTGAGAATGAAAAAAAGCACACAGCTGAAGATTGAGATGTAGATATTGTTGTGAGCCTTATGGGAGCCTCATACTGAAAATCCACACAGGCCAGCTTGGCTGCAGTACTGAGTTAACAGCTGAGTAACAGGCAAATTGTGAGTTCCCTTTTATTCTTTGTTGACTGATGTAGTTTTACTCGGGTTTGCTTGAAAGAACTGGATGCACATCAAGCTTGAACGGTATAACCAAGCAAAGAATAACAGGAAATTAACAAATTAAGAAGGATCATTCACAAGAATCGTCTCAGAAAGCTAGCAGAGTAGCTTCTGTCTAAGTGTTCAGCAGGCAGAGGGCCTCGCAAATGCTTGAGGTGCAATTACTTTGAGCTTAAACGGAAAAAAAAAGCTATATTTTCTTTTTACTGCTGGCTTCATCCACAGAGGGGAATTCCGGACCCACATTTAGGAGTATCCCTTTAAGATGGATGTTTTCGCAGCTTGCACACTTCATTGTTTCCTGTAAAAGGCCTAATCAATCAAGTGTGTGCTTAAGATGTTTGGCTCGGCGTGCATGTGTTTGTGTGTGTGTAGCATCATTAGCTGGGACAAACTGCAGATTTTTCAAATTATTCAAAAAATGAGACTATGGTCTTACCTTCACAGTGTAGTTGAAATAGCTTGCAGACTTCATAAAGCGGTGGAAGCCATCTGTTTCCTCAGTCGCCACAGTTAGGACGAGCAATTTTTCTGAAAAACAAAGAAAAACAAATTCACACAACATAAGCTATGTGACTTATAAAGTCTTTTGATGACCACCAAATTATAGGATTATGGGGAAGATACTCTTGTAGCTTAAAAATTGTAAGTTTCCAGTTGTAAATTTCAAGCTCTATGTTACATTTCTTATTGTTTCCATTGAAGGACATCCACAGAAATATGTATGCTATTTGATGTTTATATATATATGCACTGAGATTTCCACTTCCGTGAAGTTTCATGTAAACCTCAAACCTAAGTCAACAAACTGGTAACAATTTGGGTTAGCAGTCTAAACCTACATCTTAAATAAGCAGCTTCTACTGTACTTTTGATTTGATTTAAAAACAGAAATATATTTCTACATGTTGACTCAATGATTTCTTTCTTCTTTCGGTTAGAAGAGCTCCCACAAACCTCCAGGACATTTCCAGTGGCTGTAAGTGCTCAAGTTTGAGGTTTAAGGAAGGGTTAAACCAGATACAAATTAGCACCATAGCCTCATGAGAAGCTAGAGAGCGGCAGACTAAACCCACAAAGCCGGTTTTCACTTGTTCTATTATGTTTTGTAAAACCAACTGGGGGTGGCTGTGATTAGAAAGAATGCAATCTGTGATTGTGAGGCGAGAAAGGAAGTACCCCTGATCTCTAGATCTCGTTCATCAAACTCTATTATTGCATGACGGGTCAGCGCTCATTCATTTCCAGCTTCCAAACGATAATTTCAAAATGTGCAAAATGTTGTGCTGTGCCAGTCGGGAGACAGGCCAACAAAAAGTTAATGACACTTTAATATGGTTTTGTAAGACCACTTGAATACTAATCCTGCTTTTCATGTTTGGAGAGCCAGTCTGCCTTCTTTTTAATATACAACACTATGTTCTGCTAAACCCCTGTAAATTATTTATTGGGCATTGGCAAGTAGGATAAGAAGTGCGGAAGAGAACACATGAAGTGCACTCTGCCCAGAATTGTTAGTTAAAGAGCTCTGGAATAAAAAGATTAACACATCTTTATTGCTTCATTTTGTGTAGCAATTTTCCATTAGCAGGGATTTGATTATTTGGGTTGTTGACGAATCTCACCATGCACATTCACATTCAAGCTGGTAAAATGAAATGTAGTGACGTCAACCTTCACCTCCCCCCAACAAAGTCGTCTTACAAACCCAATGTGTTTGCCATTAAAGGCCAAATGTGTGATAGCAACGGAAACAACAAAAATAGGTAATTGACTCCTTTAACCATTGCCAGGAGACAAGTTTGCTTTCCTGTTTTTGTTTTTCTTGGTTCATCATTCTGGAGTTGATAATGGAAGTTGCTAAGGGGTGAGACATCTTGCTTCTTTCTCTTCTCTGTTGAGAATTGCACATACGCGGTACCGAGCTGGCAAGGTTCGTGTAGTGATATTGGAAGTCACTGACAATGTAAATATATATACACCAATCAGCCACAACTTTGAAATCACTGACAGGTAAAAAATAATGATCTGCTGGGAAACCTTGGGTTCTGTCATTCATGTGGATGCCACTCGACACGAATCACCCATCCAAACACTGTTGTAGACCAAGTACACCTACTCATGGCAGCTGCACTTGTCGATGGCCACACTGCAATAACTGCTCAGGAATGGCCCAAAGAATGACGAAGCGCTGAAGGCATCAACCTGGCCTTCAAATTCCCCAGATCCCGATCCAATTGAACATCTATCAGATGTACCGTAACAAGTCTAATCCACGGAGGCCCTACCTCGTAACCCACAGGACTCAAAGGATCCACCACCATTGTCCTGGTGCCAAACACCACAGGATACCCTCTGAGGGCCTGTGTCCATGCCTCAATGGGTCAGAGCCAAATCCGATCAACGTTGGGGCCGCCATGAATCAGACTTGTTCCGGTGCATCCCACGGATGCTCGATTGGATTGGGATCTGGGGAATTTGGAGGCCAGTTCCACGCCTTGAGCTCTTTGTCACGTTCCTTGGACACATGAATTCCTTCCACATGAATGCCAGGCCCAGAAGGTTTCCCAGCAGAACATTTGATTTTAACGAGATGATCACTTCACCTGTCTTTGGTTTTAATGTCTTTGCTGATCGGTGTCCATCTTCTATATCTTTTACTTCAGTCTCTCTTTCAAACTCAGCACCGACTGAACGATGTTTGAGCGCTGCTTGAACAGAGACAGATGGAAAAGTATTAAATAGCGTGCATCCTTGACTTTAGTCATCATCATTACATCATGTCTAACAAGGAGAGAAACATGTCCACCTGGGTGTTGTGTTTCCATCGGAGCTGGAGTGAATGCTGATTGGATCCATTCACATTAAAGCCAAAACCCAGATGATGATAATGGGTTTTTGTCCAGTCTGAATACAAACCCTGAGACCATATAAAAGCCTAGGTATGATTCTGAATCATTATTTGACTGCAAAAATCAAAATTACCTGCCCCCACTCATCCTATAAAGGACATTTACAAGCAGCCTCCTCGCAGCTCTTTTCCATTCATTTCCTGTCACTGTGACTTAGCCATTCTCTCATCCCCGTCTCGCCTTTGGCCCTGTCATCGCTCTAATAGCCATTCCAGTACTCCTCTGACACAGAGGCTCTGTTACAGCATTGGAAATAATTCCCTGTCTGCCTCTAACCTGACAGCATCAGATGAAATATAGCAAAGAACTGAGCAGATTCAGAACAAAGTGAGTTTTAAAAGAGGGAAGAGATGCCGGTTATGGGCCACAGGTGTGTCCCTGTTCTTGTTCTTGGCTTGGGGTGCGGGTGGGGGTTTGCGTCGACCACATTTGGGAAACACATGTTCCGTGCAGCTCGGTAAAACAAGTGATTTTAATGGCTACAGGGTGAGGTTTACATGCTTCCTACCAGTCTCGACTATCACAGTGGCGAAGTTGAAGCCGAGGTCAGGCAATTATGTACGCTAAATGTATGCAATGAGGCCTGCTCCTCTGGATGAAAGATGTGAATTCAACTCAACACTCTTTCTTCCTTTTTTGCTGTGTGAAGCAAATCTTATGGTTTCCAAAGTTATTCAGCCATCGGACAAGCGGTTCCGACCAAGTACTGATGCCTTAACTATTTTCTGCTGGGAATCTCTTGCCAATACTTTGAAACCTACATGGAAATTCTCTGTTTCAGAATGTCGCGATTACAGCCAGGACATTTGTTTTGTATTTGCAATCATTCTAATTCATTTTTCTGGTCCAATAACTCCAAAATTTATCACCAGTAGCTTAGTTTGTCTTTGTGCAAGTGAAGCCAATGGTGTTCCCTGCTTTTATTCAGTAAGCTTGACTTATTTATGTCGGTAACCTCAACACTAAACTACTGAACTCAAAACCACTGACTTGCCTGTAATGTCAGGGATACACTTCCCATAAGGAAGGAATAGGCTGACAGCTTACACCCATTAACCCCTCGGCGACTTCTCCCTGACCTTATAGAACCACAAACGTTCCCCTCGTCGTTAACATGCAGGCCACATGAGTGCATCCCAACAAGCAAGCTCCCAGTTAAGTACAGCCCGGGGACGCAAACCACCTTTGATTTAAATTAGATGAGTTAGACACTTTTATGTCCTACATTAAATATGTTGTTCAAACACATCGGCAGGTCTCTCGTGGCTTTTCCATACATAATTCCTGCTGGGGAAAAAAAATCCCTTAGGATTTAGAGTAGCCTGATGTGAACTTGGCTGGAAACCATAGCTGGATAATATGATATCGTCTCCAAATAAAACACAAATTGCAGGGGAGAGAATTATGATTTGCCTTCATTGTTAAACTGTACATCTGCTATGAATCACTGGCTTAGAGTGGTCGACCGTTAAAGTGTTTATTTACCATTTTTATACAGAAAAGTAAGGAGATTGTCACACAGTTTGTGTTGTCTTGTTGTGTTTCCTTCTCCGAAGACCCTAGTCACCATCAAAAAAAGTAACCCAGGTCTTATATCACGTCCTTTTGCTCAGCTCAAAAATATCTTTTCAGAAGCTACGTGTAAAAATCAGGCTGACAATTGCAGCTTGATTGCAGATACATTTACACAATCGTGCGTGGATGCACAAGAGGCGGGAGAGTAAACCAAATAGACTACAAATATTCTTACAGCATTTTTCCTTATTAAAGAGAAAAATACAACTGTACACCTTGTGAATTCAAGTTCCTCTCTTTCACCGAGCTAAGACTATCATAATTGTCTCGTTAGCTTATCATAAAACCGGCAAGATAAAACCCTTTATTCAGCGAGTCATGTGTAAAATATTGTAGCTCTACAGGCTGTTTTTTCTCTGCTGCCTGATTTCACATATTTCTGCAATGCAAATAAACTGCCAGTTGTCTTCCCAGAAGTGACTATTGTTGCAGACACGACATCCCGATAAATCAGTCTGTTTTAGACTGTATGGTCTGCAGCCACTTATTATTGTGTGAGGTGAACAACCTGTGAATTACTCTTCTCGCTTATTACATTTTTAACATGCAAATTTAAAGAACAAGCTCGTATCATTTGCAAAATTAGGCCAAGGGACTACTTTGATCCAAGCCAGATAAGAGCGATGCTATTGTGTGCATTTCCTCTTTTATATTAAGGAAAACGGGCATTGTCTTACTGATTTGGCTCGTGGTTACACGACTGTGCTGGTTAGTGCTTCGCTTTTAGCTCAAAACCACAAACAGAAATAATTCGGTCACTCTGGTCCATCCAAAATTTCTCACTTGATTTAGCTCTGCTTATGATTAGAAATAGTGCCAGAAGTCTCCAGACCAATCTGTTTGTTTGCCATTTTCATGCAACACTCAGACCAAATATTATTTTCTGCCAGTAAGCTTGTCAGATAATGCCTCATTGTTCAAATTGGTCCCAGAGGAGAGAGAAAATGATTGATTACAGACAACAGAGGCACAAATCTACCTTCCAGTCCAACAGCAATACTGAGTCCTGAGCCAACTGTCCAGTCGTTTGATGCTTTTTTCTATATAAACAACCTCAATCACACTAATAATGAGGAATAACCGAGAAACTGTTGGCAACACTCAAAAGAGGTTTGTTTTAGACAGCTGCGATTCGGGGAGATGAGTGTCTGGTCAGAGTAAACACAGCACACTCTCATGTAAGTTCTGTAAGAACAGCCCACAGGAGGATAGGAACGTACTTCAGCTCATACGGTGCTGCCGTAACTCTTCTCCAAGTAAGGAATGGAGGCAAGCGGCTTTTCCCTCTCATTCTTTCGCTGTACCACATGGGGTTCAGCCGTCTAGGTAAACTTTCACACTTCAGTGGGCAGAAGTTCTGACTCACTGGCTGGGGCTCAGCTTAAGTAAGCATTTCTTGCAGAACGGAAAGAGGTATCATGGGAATGAGCCCTGGCCTTGAATATAAGGATAACAGGATCTTTCCACTTTGATGAGACGCTCTTGGCCAGTGAACACAAAACCCTGTTCTTTCTATTTTGGTCGTCCAAGTAAATAAACCACCGACGTTCACCTAACGGCTCTCTAAAATTATCTGGAAAGTGAAAGGGCAAAGGAAAGTGCAAGCAGTTCAGTTACCAGCGCGCTTTCTTTTATCTGTCCTATTTGACTGATCCTGCCTTTAATCTCAAGGTGAAGCCAGAAACTGTTACATCAGGTCTGCATAATTAATCAGAACATAATCCAAGTCGCAGTATGTCAGAGAAAAAGTCAAATGTGTGACCGAAAAAAAAAAGCATTATAATGAGATACTAAAAAAAACTATTTTTGCTATGTTTTTCGGGGTCCAAACATGATGTGTTGAGGTAGTTTTTACACCTAGGTGGAGAGACAGATCTGTCAACAAGTCCCAAGTTAATGAAAAGCAAAACCTAAGCAGAGAAATGGAAAGGCAGATGTGTCAGTGGCCTTATTTTTCACCCCAGCGAAGAGAAGACAAGCACAAGCACACTCACAAACCAAATGTTGGAAACTGACAGGCCGGGTCAGAGCAGAAACAAAGCTTATCTCTGTCCACCCGGACCATAACATGCTTAACATTCCTCAGTGCCATTTTGCAAAAGATAAAAGGGCAGAAGTCATGTTCTTGTATGCTGTAAAGGTTACTGTAATTCTGGCAATACTTAATCTTCAGGTTATGAATCAAAATCATCCAAAAAAATGTTTCTTTAAATGGAAGCAGACCGTATCACATTCAGACGGTGCTGCTATTGGGATATTGTGTCACAGCTGGAACCAGAGAGGGGTGAATCTGACCATCACTGCCAACATGTGCATTTAATCCAGCAGTAAAATGACAGTGACTACTGATCTCTGGAACTCATTATTGTGGAGAAGTTCATTTTCAAAGTGATTCTGACATTGACATATTATCAGCCACTGAGTTGACATGGAGAGTTTTTAAGTCGATACGGCAGTAATGATGCAACTTTCAACACCGTAGGGAAATTTCTGATTCTTCAGCTGCTCCACTTTTGTTCAGCAGCGAGTCACAAACTGCGCTAGCCTTCTGTTTGGTGGTGAGCAGGTAGTGTACGGTCGTATCCAACCCTTGGATGAAGTGGACAGGGATAACAGAATTCTTCTTTTTCTTTTCTCTGGGTTTCTGACGGGTTACTGACCACACACTCTATAACATTGACTACTGTTGTAATATTGAGCTATTTAAAACTCATTTTAATTCGAAAATGACGCTTACAGCAGCTTTCGGGTCTCAGGGCTGGGTTATTCCGGGTTTTTGTCCGACCATGTTGGAAACCAAAACTGTTCATAACTTTTCCAAACGGCCACACTTGAAGGCGGCGTGAAAAGGCCTGCCATCGCGGAGTTTAAATGCGGGGACAATGACGCACACTTTCAGACAGTCTCTCTCTCCTGGAAGGCATTCACAGCGCTTCGCTCGGCTGTGCACATGAGCAGGCACAGAAATAGCTGAGTAACGAATTAGGAAAAGAGAGCTAGACGGAGAAGTTCAAACCCTGGCTCCTTTGTCACGTCCACACAGCCAGCGAAATCGCTGCGGGAAGTGGAAAGTTACAGAAACGGAGAATCGGACACAGGCGCCTCAAAATCTGACGGCGGTTCCTGAAGCTGTCTGACAATCCAACAAGCAATTCTGATAAAGCCTCCGGGTGGCTTAAGAAGGAATATCAAAGACTTCTCGAACACATCTATAAACTCTGTGCAAGACTGAATGCATATAACACTGTTAAATGGACACAGAAATCAATTCATCCCATCTTTTAAGACCAATACATGTGTAACTCTACCATAATAAGCAAGCTAACCGACCTGCAATTACTTTTAAAGACTCAGCTTTAGATTGCATTAGCCATTTAATGTAACTACAAGCAGGTTTGGCCCAAAAGTAGCACTTTTAATGTCCAAAAGCCAGGTGCCCCTCGACACGTCTTTCCTTTTCACCTAAAACATTTCACACCACTGTTGTTACTTAGGTGATTGCTCCATGTGTTTGTAATTACCAGTAGTCACCAAATTGAGGGGATGGGTATCCATAGAGACCAGATCCTGGTGACCAGAGACCACCAGAGTCACCATGATTGATAAAACACATCCATAATGCGAGAGCGTTGCAGGGCATCCGCCGAAAAGGCCTGCGCTTTCAATTACGCGCGTCTAACCACAGGAACTTCAGCCCTAGGATGTGGCATGATGTCACCAGCATAATGCCAGGAAACAATTTTGTAGTCCCGTCACACGTCATTTTGAATCGGGAATAGCTCATTAGTTTTATCCTACAAAAAACAATGAGAACGTAGAGGGGGGAAAGAAAAACAACTAACTCAGCTGTTGTTAGACGAGAGTGATTACAGTTAAGACAGACATTTCCTCTGTTGACCTGAACACACATCTACTTTCAGTCAGCACAAACAGAGTGCTTTAATCGGTTGGTTGGTTAATCTGTATGCTAAAATTACTGTAAATGAAAAACAGGACACGATTTTATGATATGAGCTATTATATTTTGCTGCAAAGGGATATGGGCCCAAACATTTTAATCTAATTTTAACTACATGCGCCACACCACAAACGTTTCTCTGCTTGGAAAACGAACTGAAAACGGTTTAAAGATAAGCAGTGAGCTGCTCCCTGAGTGCATGCTTTGGCTTCTGTGTTTTTCTCAGCTTGCAGGTTTGTTTTAACAGGCTTCAATGATTAGCAGTCGCATAAAAAGGGCTGGAAAAAAGACTGTACTTTTGCGACAGGAAAACCCTAATCAACCTCAAAACAATACCCTAGAACCGCTGAATAAAAGGAAATACCTTTGTTGTTTTCTCTTCTGTATGAATTTATTATAGTTGCTTTAACCAAAGGCAAGTTTCCTTGGTCCTGCCAACTTCGGACAATTGTACGCTGTTGTTTTACTGTGACGGCCAAACTTACTTGTTGCCATTTCTCTCTTTTTAAAAAACGATATCACGCTGGTATGCTACAGAAAAGTTCTGTGGGTTTGAACAATACAGTAATAAGACAGTATGGCTGTCAGCTGTATCAACCTTCAGACAACACAGCTCTTGCCGAAGATGAACTGTTGCTCACTTTCTCAGACACTCATCATTTAAAATGACGCACTAGGTAGAACAATAGGTATTTGTACCGTAGCCACAGTCCTGACAAGACAGCTGAATTGTTGTCTGGTTTCAGTTCTGCCAAAGAGGAAGGTTTTGCATCATGGGAACTGTCAGCTTGCTATCCTGTTGTTTTTATCTTTATGATGGTTGGCAGAAAACACCTCATACCGAGCAAAGAGAGAGGGGAGCGAAAAAGGCAGACAACACAACGCATATTTGGCTGGAAACGAGGCACGGAACTAACCTTGTGGTGATATAGTGACAATGTTCTAAGACATGATTATAGGCGAGACCTGCCAACAGCGTTTGTTAGTTTGTTAGACTGGAATTAAAGGCAATAGAGAGCGCTATTATACAGTATACAAGGCATGGACAAGTTTAGGTGGAGTTTCCTTTTCTTCTCTATAAAATTCCGCCTGCTGACACGTCAGAGATTGTCTGGGAAAGGTCTAATCTAAAGTTGATTATTCCATTGGATCATTCTGAGTAATGGTGTCTTCTACGCCCACACACATGCTTACCAAGTAATGTGCACTAGTGACTGACGGGAATACAAAACCCCCAAGTTAATAATTTCAGCACATGTCTGAAAACACTGGGGAAGCGCTGGCTTTCTGAAACATGTTTGTTTTACGTACAAGGACACCAATGTTCCTTAATCCTGAGCATTTTGGCTCTGTGACCCAAAAACAGTTGATTATTTTTCGTTTCTTTCCACATTTCCTGCTAAACATGTATGCGCGGCTACGGGTGGGATTTAGATAGGATTAGCAACCATTAGCAACCATCCAGCATGCAGAATTACGTGGCATCCCCCCCCCCTTCAGGCGTGCAGAAGACGCTACAGTGGCTGTAAAACACAAAGAGCCAGAGCCACCGTTTTGTTTGTCCTTCCCGGACCTCCTAAGAAACATGGTGGACTCCTTGGAAGAGGAGCTGCTCCCTCTGTAGATATAAAGCACTAATTCTAAGGCAACAAAAACACGATTTTTATCTGAATAAAAACATCACTATGAATCTCATATTTTATTTCTGGCAGTAGATCTTCCAAAATCCTACACAATGGACCTTTAAGAAATCTAGTCAAATGAAATGACTGAATGAGGTTTTGTCTGTTGTAGCAGACTATTCAGTCTTGGATCGGCTTGCAGTTGGATAAAGTAGTCTCGCACAGACTCGCACCACAAGAACTGCGTGTTAAATCCAGTATACACTCTGTCCGAAGTGCTGTTCACACAGTCAGTCTGAGGGAAGTGAAAGGCTCCTTTCAGGCGGCCTGACAGTGGGGGTCTACGCCGCCCAATTTTTGTAACTTTCCAAATGCCGACAAAACCAACAGCCACGTCCACTGTTCACAGCGGCCGGCCAGGTGCGCATAGGTGAGAAATGGGCAGAGGTCTGCATTCCTGCTTCCCTCCGCCGTCCCTTTCCACTGCTGAATCACACCATTCGCACCTGCGCTACAACAGAAACCTGCATTTGTTGTGCACCAAATGGGAAAACACTCGCCCCACGTCTCGACTCGCACAGCTGGCGTTTAACACAGATACCTGTGAATGAAGCATTTGTTTCTGTCACCTTTATATTTCTGTCTTTTTAAACCCCGTCACTATAACAACCAGCATCTTGCCCCTCCCTTACAGAAAAGTCTGTTTAAAACAACTGATGTGGTTGCGCATCTGCTTCCTGTAGAAGTGATGGATGACACTTCTAACAGACATATGTCGGCCTTTGTTATTTGCTCAAACAAACAATGCGTCCTTCTCTTCGGGAAGGAAAGGAAACGTGTTGGGGGGGGGTAAACATGAGTCATCAAGTTGATATTCGGCACTTGTAACGCATCGTAAATGAGGTGAGACAAGACTTTCTCATGTTGATACCAAGACGGACCCCATAATGGCTCATAACTGGCGTCCAACAATGTTTTATCACAGACAGTATGACCCAACCAAAAACACATTTGGATTAGAAAATGAGAAACATCTTAAGAACTTCTGCTCTGCTACTTTTGCATGTTATGAAACATTGCCTCATGCAATGTGTTGGGTCTTGAGCTTCTCTGTTTGGCTTGTGCTTGAATGTCCGACCATAAAAGGTTAGGGTGTTCGAGGAGTTCTTAGAATGAATCTCCGGTGCCTTGTTCGGTCCATAAAACTGTCTTAAGTAGTTGAAGAATGATTTCCCATGGAGAAAGTGCAAAAAGCTAGTCTAGGTTTGTTTTTTTTTTTTGCCAAAACATCTGTCTAAATTCGAGTTCCAGTTAAAATGCAATGGTTTAATCACATACTAAAGGGACAGTATGTAGTTTTCAAACTCAGAATTGTGATATTTGCAACGTTAATGAGGTAATAATACAAACTCAAATATTTATTTTGTCCATAACTGAATAAAGCAAATTAGACACAGTTTGAAGCTAGAAAGGTGGCAGGGTCCGCCACATAGAAACAAAGTAAAACGGTATGAAGTTGTTTTGCCGTTTAAGGTCAGTTTGTTTATTCGGTCCTGAAAACAAAGAGAGTTTGTTTATTTGTTTGTTTAAAAATCACTTCATGATTGAAATGTCTCCCCCAAAAACGACATTGTGCGTCTTTAACATCAGTCATTAAACAATGTTAAAGTATGAAACCTTTTATTTACAACTGCCTATTTAATTCCATTCGTGAGAGATTTAGTAGATTCGGTGTGTGTGCGTCCTGACCGGCTGCATCACTTGTGCTACAACTCACCCGAGGTGCACCGACGAGGCCCTCGTAAACATTTGAACCCCTCGTACGGTTAAAGGTGGCTACTGTGTGAAAGACAAAAACAAGCCTGTGGAGACTGAAAGCAGCTGCTGTGCCCTGGTGGTGCACTGCCTCCCCCATCAACATGCATCATTAGAAAAGAAGCAGACTTATCTTCAAAATAAAAGAAAACCACACCCCTGTGGTATACAAAGAACATATGCACCCACTTATGTTGTTGTTTACAGGTTTTTACAAGATGCCCCGCGAGCGTGAAAGGAGCCGTGTTTAACTGAAAATGATTTGAGGGCAATTTGGAGCAATTTAGCCGCAGCGACACGCTAACAGGGGCAGGGCTTTCAAACCAGTCAATAAAAAAACCTGTGACACATCTGGGGTTCATAAAAAAAAACACATACATGCACACAGTATGTAGGTTGTGTGAGCCGGCTGAGCACTCAAACAGGTTGCAGCCTACATCTTGGCTCTCCTCCCATGAGCCTTCAATTATAACAGCCTTTTACAACTGATGCTCTGTGTCTCAAAGCGACATAATTGCTTGTCTTTGCTGTTAAATGAAATGGATTTCTGCATGCGTGAACACCATTTTTTTAATTTCAAGTTTTTAAATGCAAACTTAAGAGCACCAAAGCATTGGCGTTTTACAGCCTGGGGTGTGTGTGTGTGTGTTTTCCTGTGTGTGTGTGTCTAAAACCAACAAACAACATGAAATTAAAATGGGATAGTGAGAAGAGAAACCGCAGACGCTTCTTCCTGTGCGCGGCGCTGTCATCATGTCATTTTACGCTCCAACGTACAGTACACATTTCCCTGGCGCGCAGCCTGCGCCTCTACATTACAGTGATCTCAACCCAGAAACACGGATATTCCTCTGTTTGGACACTTGGCATGACAGATCTGAGACGCAGCTAGACTTTAAAAAAAAAAAAAAAAAGTTCGACCGAAGCCATAAAATATGATGCAGCTGCGCGTATTTATTGGATTTCGGGAACAATGGGAGAAAGTTTTTTTTTTTTTTTTTTCGCTCACCTTTAGGAATAGGCGCAGGAGCCTGATGTGTTTCAGTAGAGGAGACAGAGTTTGCGAACTTCAGCCAGCATGAAAACACAAAACAAAACTTGAGGTACTCCATTGCTGTTGTGGTGTGCGCGCTCCCGGTGACCGGCTGGACTGTTAGGATCCAGGATCGGGATCAGGAGCAGGGGGTCCTCTCCTAATGCAGGCTGCGCTCTCGCGATAATAAAACAATAAAGAGGAGAAAAAAAGAGAGAAATCCCTCAGCTCTTAAGACTTTTGCTCCAGGGGAATGGTGGTAAAAGTGGCGCAAGGCAAGGGAATTAGAGAGCAACAGGCGTGGTTCCTTAATTGCGACAGCAGCCACTTGAGTCCCCGGTGAACTGGAGTGAAGTGAAGTGAAGTGAAGAGAAACACTGGAGGAGAAAGATGACCGTGTACACCCCCTGACACAGGAACGAACGTCCTGCGCGAAAGTGTGACCGAGCACAGCTGTATTTGAACCCCCCCACCACGACTCCTCGATTTCCCTCCCCACCCCCGGTCCCCTCCCCCTGCAGCGCCCAGCGCCTGTCCGACCAACACTGCTCCACTTCTCCACCCAGCCCCGTGACAGACTTCTCATTCAGCCGCAATCAAGCTTGTAATAAAAGGAAAACCTCACACTTAACATCAGGATTTTAAATAGGTTTCCCCCTCAGATCACACAGACTGTCCAAACACCAGTGGACTTTTCCTTTACTGTACATGTGGTTATACAACTTAAAAATGCTCTCAGGTCCTTAATTTAAGGTAGAAATAGACCTACCAATGCAAATATAGTCAACTTTGAAAAAAAAAAAAAAATCTGTTAAAATTCTATGTGTAGGCTATATTACATCAATATTATGGATTTTTAAGTGACTTTTGTTCTGTTACATAAAGCTCTAACTTTACATCATGTTTTATACAAAAATTATGATAGCACTTTATAATAAACATCATTAATAAGTGGTTACTTTATAGTGATTATACTTCTTTGAAAAAATGAAATGCTTTATTAGCCATTTAGTAAGCAATTGTAAAGGTTTAGAAAACACCAGTTGTAACTTTATAATGGCCAAACAATTGATGTGTATAGATGAAATTTACAGTATTTATTAACTTTTTACAAAGTATTATTATTAACATCAACTTTGGTTTATGAAGCATTTTAATGTTTGTTAACATTGAAATAACTAACTAAAGTTTAATTAACTATATATTTAGCATTTATTAGTGCTGTTTACCATTAATTATACGATTATATTTTTCACAGTATAGATGTAGGCCACGTAGTGGTACAACATTTCTCCTAGAATTGTAACATAGGTTCGTTGAATGTATCTATGTACCTAAAGTTCTATACAAATTATACGTGTCTGTGCTTCACTTACCATTTCATGACACATAGTTACTTTACAAATGAAGATATTACAAAGAATATGATGAACTTGATGCATTGCAACTTTACCTCCAACATGGTATAACAGTCCCCTTAATTTAAAGAAAAGTATTTTTACAGTGCGGTATGAGTATTTTTCACTCAAGTAAAGGATCTGAAAATGTCTTCCCACACTGAGCAAAGCTATAGGATCAAATGTAAATACTCACATTGCTTGAACAATAATGTCTACTCAGTAATTTTCCACTGGAGCCGCCGCAACTGATCATTTCCTTCATTAATCTATTAATCTTTTGGTCATTGAAAGGTCAGACATAGTGAAAAAATGCTTAAAACCCAAGATGACATAATTAATTTGCTTTTTAGATTAATGTATTAACTCATTAATCAATTTTCAAACATTTTCTGCTAAGTCTCTTCATGTCAATCATTAATCAACTAATGACTTTAGCTGTTCTCGCCAGTTATCTACTGGAGTACAGTAGATAAATCCATGGCGTCATCCAGCCGTTGAGTACATGATACAGTTAACTGATGCTGCAGATGTTGGAGCTGCCCTTGATTCCCTACAGCAATGTACAGACTCACACACGAGGGAGAAGTGAAGGGGAAAACAGAAACCAAACATTAAATCCCAGCCTCCATTTACCGTCGGATTGTATCTGTGTCTCGCAGTTTCTCAGCTGACCTTGAAGCCAGCACTTTGTCTCATGTTGTCTCTCATTTTTTATTAGTAGCAACAGACGTGCCCCCCAGCTAAAAACCATTCCTGTCTGGCGAACGCCTTGCAATTGCAATGACTGCCAGTGCCCAGACTGTTTTACTCAATGACATCACCGGGTTCCCGGCTTTGAATGCAGAGTGAGTAGAAGCCGAACTTTATTATGTGCTAAATTACTTTTTTCCAGTGAGGCCCTGATAAACCCTGAAAATACAGAGCTGTGCCAGAAAACCCAACATACTTGGACTTCAGACATTCTTTCACTATGGTGAGCGCAGGGCAGGCACGTTTATGGAAATTAGTGTGTCACAAGAAAATTACCGCCTTGAATCCAGCTGTTTGTCTCTCAAACAGAAACACAGTCAACCTAAAAAGCTACCGTGAAACTCGAACAATCACAAACTGAAGTTATCAATCCCATTATTTGTAATAAAACGGCTCAGTGACAAACAGGGATTTCTTCCCTGTGGGCTGGTGAGGGAACTCTCTGCAGCTGGAAAATATAAGTGTTTGTGGTACAGAGCCTCATGCAGGATCTTGGCAGCGTGTGATAGGGAATTTGCTATGTCTTACTCCAATTCACTGGCTCACGTTGGAACACCCACCAAACATTTGGACTAGCCACTGAAATGTCCTCTGGATTTGATTAGACCCTACAAAATGTCCAGAAGTTATACGAGGGGTTTCATATCCCATCAGAGGCGAGTGATTGAGGATGGGAGATATTATTGAGAAACATTATAGTCCTTTACTGTTCTGAGTCAGGATTTGCAGAAAGGCGACACATTTTAAGTGCTCGTGGTGGTGCCAGAGGTACTGACGATTAAAGTTGGGATGTATGTGGTGTGGGTGAGAAAATTACCTTTAATTACACAAAAATGGGCAGATACAGAAGCTGGGAGACACTCATGGAAGTACAGCTAAATACAGATGTTTATCAACCTTAAAAGGGAGCATAGACTGTATGGAACCTTTTAACAGCACAGGTGGTGTGCTCTTGAGCATGCTTTTTCATTTTGGCTCATTTCAGTGCCAAATAAAACACAGAAGCCTGCAGCCTTCACTGCCGTTGCATTAGTAAAAGACTAAACAGTGTTGCAGCCTCCCAATGATGGTAGACCTCGCCCTCTATTTTCAGCACTGTTGTGGAGACAGTCGGTTTACAGGCACTGTTTAAATTTAATCAAGCTGAGAGAAGAAACAGATGATTTGTTAGGGAGAAAGACTATAAAAGTGATGCCCAATATTAAACATAAAAATAAACATTCCTATGAAGAAAAAGAGAAGTCGGTGAGAAAAGGAACAGAAGGAACAATAAGGCTGAAATGTTTCCTCCATTCCTTCACTGATTTTTTGACTACCATCAGTTTTTGTATACAGATGGTTGATGACTTAAAGAAATAACCTGGGTCAAGGTTTACTGACACACTTGTTGGGGTGTGTTGCACTCCCTTTCATATATGAGTACTTTGTGTCTTTTCAGAGGTTTTCAGGGTTGTTTTGGAGGTTGTTGTAGGCTGTAGAGGTCTTTAAGGAGATTATTGGGGTCTGTTTTGTAACTGATAAAGGGATCTTTGAAGAGGTTCAAGTTGGCATTGAGAAGGCTCTGCAGTACTATTAGGAATTTTGATGGCCAAAACAGGTCTGAGGAGTCATTTAGGAGATTGTTGTGGTCATTGTGAACGTTCTAGCAGTCCTTTATGAGACTATTGTGGTCATTGAGGAGGTTCTGGAGCATTTCGGGTTGTTTAGTACAATTTATTGGTTATTGATGAGGGTCTATTGTACCCGAGGAGTTTTGATGGCTACTGAGGAGGTTCTAGAGAAAGTGTAAAAGGTTTTAGTAGCCATACTGTTCTAAACTTAAGAAAATGATCAAGGTTCTTTAAGGAGATTGCAGTGGTCAGTTCGATGGTTATAGGGGTAGTTTAGGAGATTATATTTAGTCACTTAAGAGGTTCTTAAGTACTTTTAGAGTTTGATGACCGTTGAGAGGAGTCAAAGGATTCCTAGTGACTTTTTATAAACCAGTGATAATGTTCTAAGGGTTCTCTAAGATGTTCTAGTTGCCCCTGAGGAGGTTCTTCAGTACTTTCAGAGTTTTAATGGCCGTTTAGAAAGTTCAAAGGCTTCTTGAGGAAGTTTTAGTAGCAGGTGATAGTGTTCTAGGGGTTCCAAGTAGGTTCTGGGGTAATATAGGAAGTTTTAGTAGTTTTGGTTGAGAAGGTTCTGAATGTTCTCCTCCACCATCCCTCTAGTTGGAATCAACACACTTGAATCTTTGACAAGTAGCACTAAAGCTGTTCTGGGGTCTCACAGAAAAAAAACAACACCTCAATAATACACTTTGTTATTTTTCCTCCAATTTGTCACCCCAGTGTACATAATCCCAGGCATATAATCTACAAAAACAAGTGTCAAACGTATTTAGGTCAGCGTACTGCTTCAGGCAATATCAAAATCACATAGCTGTCAGTGGTTGGGACACACCTTGGGTTTCTTCCTATTCTCTACTCTATTTTTGACGTAACCCTCTTTTGGTGGTACGACCGGATGGTTTTTCAATTGCACTGGTGAGTCACTTGGCCCCTAAACCCTGCTTGAGAACCCACAATTGCACTATAATGGTAAAAGAATGGGTTTTATTTTTATCCCAATGCTTTGATCACTCAACAGAAAGTTTAATTACTAGTCCAGATCAATGGAAAGGGCCGCACTGCTTTCCCCCAGTCAGCTCGTCTTCATGAGAGTTGATCTTTACGTCATCCCTGGCTCAGTGCTGTCTACATTAGTCCCACTTATGAGGCCACAGGGTATCCATTGGTTCAGGGTGTGGTCCAGGGGTTGCTGGGAGGGGGTAAGAGAGGGGGATTTCATCAACACCCCATTTGATCTTAGACCAAAGAATTTTAACAGGCACAGCAAGTACATTTTTAATGTTAACCCAGAGTCTGGCCACAAAAGGGGGAAAAGGGTTTCAACGTGGATTAATTCACTTTGATCATGGGCGGTCTTTCATCTATTGTCTCAGACTACATCCTGAGCTTACTGTGAAGATTTGAGCAGCAAATTATATTAAATGCACACTTGAAGATGTTTGCAATTTCCAAACCTGTGTGAGTCTCAGTCCTATAAATTTGCATTTCCACCGACTGGACTGGGGTTTTAGGGCAGTGCTCCTTCCAAATTACACATAATGAGCTCTCTTGCTAGCCTTTCATTTGAATGTCATCATTAGGCGGCCATGTTAAAACCACAAGGCTTAAAAAAGTTCAAGAAGTAGGTTGAAGAGAGGGAGGATTCAGCCTTGCATTAATCCTTTCCTTCCAGTGCCACCTTATCGTCTTAAAAATAATGTTCTACACTACCAATTAGCTTTGGTAAATAGAGCGTGGAGGATACATAATTGTTGCCTAGACTCCATTCACTGACAACGATGCTCAAACCGCATGACATCTTCATATTATCCAGACGTCGGAGGTTGGGTGGATAGCTCTACAGTACAAAGTTCAAGGTTTTCATGCAATGGACTCGGATTCGTGTCCTGTGTCCCAGATGTTGTTAGGACTAGCAGATTTAAGATCACTATTGATTTGAAATCTTCAAGATGTCCATACTCTTCTATTAAATGGCCACTTACTTCTGTTTCCAGACATCACATAACCTCATTGACTAACATACCAATAAAGCCAATGTTGCCATTATACAGTATGTCAACTCTGCGATGAACTGGCGACCTGTCCTCTGTCAGCTGGCATCAATTCCAGCCGATTCATGGCTACTTCAAATCTTGCTATAATCGCAGCCCAGTTACCAGGATATAAGGTTAACAGTTAACACTTCTGCAAACCACAGATGGGTCAAAGGTTGACATTTGTAGTGGCATATAACTTTCATTTTATATGCATATTAGCTTACTTCCACATCAGGATATGGAGGGGATCGGGTGTTACAAGCCAAAAGGCTGCCAATGCACATTTGTAAGGACACCTGGGGATATTTCTAGCCATTTTTGTGCTGACAAAACTGGACGTTTTGTTGAGGAGACCTGGGGACATTTCCAGCCCTATATGTAGCATCAAAAGCAGGTCTGCTTTTGACGCTACATATAGCGTCAAAAAAAAAAAACACCTGTGTTTTTTAAGGAGACTTGCCAACATTTCCAGCCCTTTCTGTGGTGAACAAAACCATCATCTCTATCAGTAATCATGGTGACAAAAAAAAACAGGTATTTCAAGCCAAACCATTATGTTTTTCTCACCCTAACCAAGTAGTTTTTTGTGCCTAGACCTAAGAAGGGCATAAAAAATTTTAAGTCTCAACGTAGAGTGGCAACATAGAGAGGCATCCAGTTTTAAGTTATCTGTGGTTTTGCAGTCATGTACCTCATCGTACAAGAGAAAAGATAATTATCGCAGTTTGTGTGTCGTGATTGGGATTGCATCGATCATGTTATTATTCTTTCCAGATTGCCTACCCCTAGGACTAGCTTCTTTTCTTTTGAATACCAAAACTATGATTGTTTCCTTATGCTTACAAAGTGCTCTGTATTGCCTAAACATGTCCATAGAAGGCATGTACTGTAGTAGGACAAATGGTACACCTTGTTTCCTCATTACAATCTGTTGATAAAAATGTCATCCACAAAACATAAGATGTATATGAGCATCACTTTTGGTAGATAGTCTTGTGAGATCTCCCCAGTCTTTGATTTGCTCTAAGGAATGCCAGTGTAAAGTAAATAACCATCCCCCATTTTATGCTCTACATCTGCTCTCTTTCTCCCAGTTGTGTGTACATGGTGTTTTCCTAGGCTGCGTTTGCACAGATGTTGCTTTTAGCCATTTGTTTGTCAAAGTGGGTCTACAGCACAGATGCCAGAAATTCCCCATACTGTATGCTGTTTGTGAGTGAGTCTTTGTTTGATTTGATTCAGCATGTGTTGGGCTCCAAAATTAATCAGTGGGTGTATATTATCGTTCCAGAATTTAAACATAGTTTCCTTTAAGCCTGTGCTCTCACTGATTTGTCATCGGAACTGTAACAGGACATCAGTATTGCACAAAACGGTCTCAATCGGCCTTCACAATGCCACGTAGAATTAATGTCACAGTGTGGGCAGAACTTCAACCCAGCAGTTCAGCCAAAGAAACAATAGAAGAACCTCAGCCCACAGATCCTGAATGTGTCACTGGTGTAAATACAGTACAACACAAGACTGACATGCCTTCTTCAATCACAAAGGCAAATCACGTTCAAGACATTTTATTATTGTTGCTTGTTTGCCTCTCCTGACTTCTAGACTTAAAATGCACTTGTGTAACCAGTTGTGTCCGTTTTGAACACATAACACAGAATTATCACACATTTTATGGGCTGCAAAGCTGTCATATGTGTTTATTTATGAGGATTGTCAATCAAATTGGGTGTTACACAAAATAGATCCCCGCAAACTGTAGTTGGAGAAAACATCTGTGTTTTTCCCAGTCTGGGACAACGCACCCTGCAAATCATAGCTGCAGTTACATCAGTGACATTACTTTTGTGTGGTCTAGATGTTTCATGGAAACAAATTAATCTACAGTTCCAGAGAATCTACGGTTCCAGAGAATCTGTAACTGGATACCCATAGGGAGAGGGATTTCTAAGGAAGTCTCCACAGTCCATTCCAAAGGGAAGAAAAATGCTGGACAGTTGAACATTAATCATTGCAGACCACTGCTGGTACAGTACCGTGCCGACTGAAGGTAGAGAAAGCTCCCAGTGAAGTCATTTGAAATGTGGGGTCGATAGGAGTTCAACGGTGAGAGTTTACAGGCCGAGCACCAAAATACCAACACCCGTAGGAAATGCTGGTCAAGACACTAAAGAAGCAAGAGAAGATGTAACCCATTTTGAAACTTGTAATGTAACGGAGGCCGGCAAAATACTAAAAATCTGCTTTTTGGATGTGTTTGTTTGTTAAATAACTCAAAAACTTGGGGGCAAGAAATAAGATATACACCCTCAATTAATTTTCAAATAAGACATTTTTGACTGTTTATTACGCCAACATTTGCTAATACCACCAAACACAAGATCAGCTGAGGTTGATGGGAATGCCATTAGTTTTGCAGGAATTTGGTAATTAATGTTAGTTTTAAACAAATAACCAAATGATAGATGTTGATAATGATAACCAAAAGAGAGACAAACTGTAAGACTGCCCCTGTCCCTGGCTGCTGTCCCCAGAAATGTTCCCATCCCATCCCAAATCATCCAGAGAAAACAGAATAATCATAAAATCATCCCTATCCACACCCCCTCTGGCCCTCAACACACAAACCTCCACAATTTACATCAACCACAGCCTTATTAACCTCCTCATATATTCCAGAAACCCATTCCAAGCAGAGTGTAAAAATCTATCAGTGTCCCAAAATGTGTTTTTTGTCATGACACAGAAATTCAGTTCTTCAGAAACTCTGAGCTGCAGTGTTTTGTGCGTAGACTTGAATGTAAATCACTCAACACAGTGGAGAATATCCATGAACGCACTGACATCAGCCCCAATAAAATGTTAGAGAGCATTATATAATAGCAATTTTTTCATCAATGTCATGAAAAAGTGCTGTTGTTCCTTCAGACATGACAGTTTAAAAAGAAATACCGTATGAGCTGCTCCAAACTGCACGAGTGACGGCAACCTCGCTCCTTTACATGGCCCCGGAGTAATTCTTTTCATTGATATGTGATTAAGAAAAGGTTTAAAAATGCCCTAATTAAATAAGAATCCTTTAAGCTACACCCGAGGTTAACAGCTCCAGGTTAATGGCTTACTTGAAAAGGGACAAAATGAAATGTTCTCATTTCCCTTTTCATGTTATCCCTGAAGGACGTCTATGTTTGACGTAATCGGTCCATTCAGTTTCTCCACAGGCCAGATTTTTTTGGAGAAAAAACCCAACAAAAAAAGCATTTACATTTCACAAGGGCCGTTCAAGAAAGTCACTTCAAAAGGTGAAGGTAGCACAGTAGGTAGAAAACGTAAGTAATTAAGAAGCGAGGCTCAGTTTTATGTGACCATTTACAAGGTCTGACCATTGTAACACTCCTCATTACAAACTGTACTGAAAGGACTGCAGACCTCTCATAGCCAGTGCTAATCCTTAAATGTATTTATTTTGTGAGGATCAGTGGTTTTGGTGATTAAAGAAACACAATTCAAAACTGCACACGTCACAATTATTATTTTTTATTGAAGTGTTTCCATGGACTGTTTGCACAATTGAAGCTTAGCTCACAGTTTGTTTGCATGGCATGACGAAATGGTTTGTTAGTTCACAGTATTAGTGCAAAAGTAGAAGAATAAGTACTTTAATTGTTTTTTTTTTTAATATATATAACTGACTTGGAATAGCTAAACTCCCTTTGTAACACATTCTGGCTTTAATTTTTGGCTTCTTAAACACAATCAACGAGCCTTCAGAGGACGTAGCACCAGCATCTTATACTATACGAGCAGGACCTGCCAATGATCAGGTCAATGTTAATGGCAACAATGTTATTTAAGTTGACATAAATTAAGCACTTTCTTAACAACTTAAGCCGTGAAAAACCGAAACATCCATCTTAAGTCCTCCATCATGTGTTTAGTATCAAAATCAATTGCCGCTCAGAAGGTGTGAGATAAACCCACTCCACAGAGTCGTATATTAAAAGGGAGAATAAAAAACTGTTGACGTGGGAAAATGTAACATTAGCTCTTCCAACTGGCAATACGTCTTACAAAAATAAAAGCCTTTTAATTAAGACTAATTATCTGTTAGTAACAGAATTAAGATGGATGTTTTTGTTTTTAAGTTTTCCAAAACCCCAGAAATGGAAGTCCTGAGAGGCAAGTGAGAAAAAAAAACAAACATCTGGTGATCCATTTTCAATTGTTTCACATATTTAAAAAATAAAAACCTTCAAAAATTGTTGCTTTTTTTCACCTGTTTTTACAGATTGAAAAAATTAAAGGACCAGACTTGCCTCTCGGGGCTTCCATACATTAGGTGAAAAACACTTTCTGTCATTATGCTACAAATGAGCACATATATAATGTCTATGCTACAATACTTTACTTTATAACATCCCTAATCAAACTGCCACACTCATACTTAAATTTTACAATGAAGTATCAGATGCCATTAAAGGGTAACACCACCAGTTTTTTCACATTGAAGTGTGTACAGGTCTTGGGGAGTACTCCTGCATGCGTGAAAAGAGTAGTATAAAGCTTTTTGTGGCTTCAGAGGACGCTGCATATAAGGATAAGATGCCTCCAGTGATGTCACTCAGTGGCTACATTGCATCGTGGGTCATATAGGAACCAGGAAGAAGAATGTGTGGAATAAAAAAAGGTGATATCTCCGGTTCTTGTTCTAAACTGTCCATGAGTCCAACGGTGTTGAAGTAGTGCAATGCTAAACCAGTGGACTGCTTTTCATAACCGACATTACCCACAATGCAACTTTGCCACTGAGTGACATCACTGGAGGCAATTTATCATTACATGCAGCTTCCTCTGGAGCCGCTAAAAGCTCTATATTTCTATTTTTACATGCAGTAGTACCCCCCATTAATGTGTAAAATTGATGGAATTACCCTTTGAACAGAAATTGAGGTTTTATGTAACTTGTAACAATATAAGTAATGTAACAAAAAGAGAAAGATAAAAAATCATGCTGCTATGCCAGGAAATGTATGTGAATTATGAATAATTAGATGATTTAATGAACAAAAACAACCTCCCAAATAATTTTCTGTAGTATAAGGTGCAGGTGTGTAATTCCTGGAGCCGGCAGTATCCATCATTATAATACAGTAGCATGCATCAACCTGAGTTAGTCCAAAAATATACAATGTCATCAGACACCACTATTTGAATAAAAACCTATGGCATAAGCATGTATATAGAGTTTCTCCATTCGGGCTGTGCGGGGTTATTTCTCAAATGAAAATCTAGCTCCCTCTTGTGGATAACACTGGGACAGCACATCAAACCATGACCCATCTGTTCCAGAGCGAACAGGCGCCTTCAGGGATTGACAATGCATGATCACGTTATTGAATCCGATGATGGTTCACGTTTCAGTCCACTCGCAAGCACACTCGTAGCGCACGGACACAAAAAACACGCGTACGAAGCAGTGAACACACGCGTTGCTCTATGTTGACAAATTGTTCATCAGACCGAAATAGAAGTCAATAAATAATGCATTGGATATCTGAACTACAAAACTACTACGTTACATGAGTCCTTCGGCGGTCACACAATAAAGCTACAAGCAGAGTTTCTATATAAACATCTCAACTATTGATATGACCAAATAACACAAGTGCTATTTGGCTGAGTCCCTTTGCACGCTGACCTTAATGACACCAATCTTTCTTTAAAAACTGTATAACAGCACTCGCCTGCAATGGTGTTCAATTTTCAGTTACTTGTATGTGGATGTTATCCCTCCATTTAAGTTATTTTTAGCTGTAACTTAAGATTCTGAGCCCAGATGGACTCGCCAACCATTCTGCAAACGAAAAAATAAAAAACCTCCTCAAAAGCACTGCACTGTGCACTCATAAGCCCAGTAACGTGTTTCAACAACCGACCTGAGCAGCTAAGACTAAAACAAACCTTCTATCCTGTTGTTCATGCAGATTTAGAACATGAATGTACCTTTTGATTGGTACTTTTCTTTAATCTCTAAACATCTGAAGGTTGTTCTGTGTTAGGGCATTTGGGAGTGATCGTTATGGCTTTGTGGCCTTGTTCTTCCAGGAATGTCATTTGTTTACATGGATAGATCCCATTTGGCTCCTAGTTGGTCGTCTCAAAGAACATGAAATCCTGTGAATAAAGGAGAAGAAAGTGTCAATAGAGACGCAAAAGCGTCTGATTTGCAACAAATCTAATGCCTGATTAGAGTTAGAAACATGCTGAAATGTCAGGAAATTTAAGCAAATGTGACTCTTGCATCGACAGAAAGTAGCTCTGGCAGGGTGTTTTGCATTTGTGATGATTGGGGTTGTTTCAGGTCACATTTCCCACAAAATGTGGGCTAACTGGCACATTAATTAGTAGGTACTCCGACTACCAGCGGAGAGAAACACAAACTTCCCCCCAGAAAACTGGGTCACATGAGGTTACTGCATCTGTTACAGCCCTATTTTGGCAATAGTTTCACTTAAATTGCAATGGCAATTCCAAAAGACGAAATTGAACATTTCAAGAGTTGGCCCCCACTTAAAGAAAAAGATTGTGTCTGTTGGTTATGAGTTCAAAAAGAGTTGTAGCTGTTAACTGGAAGATGGTTAACAATGTAAGTGAAAAATCATGGTAGTAAACCTTTGAAACACTATTAAGTTTAGAGCTCCCTATTTCGAAACTCAGAATCAGGTTAAAAGGTCATATTGATAATGTTTTTATACAGACAAATCATTTTTATCTCTTTTCCTTAAAAACATGATTGTGATTGTGATTGTGAATGAATAACTGTACAATGTTTTCTTGGGTGCAAACCTCTGTCTAAGAATCTGACAGTTGGTTCCAGCGTCTACAAAGTTTTGTCAGCCAGTAGTGTAATGCTGTTGGTATCAGGTGATATCTGTGTTTTGTAAATGTTGGTTACAGAGACTTCAAAAATGCAATCTTCAGAGCAATAAGTACACAGATATTAGACTTGAATGTATGTATAAATACCAGTTAATATAATCCCATGTGTAGTGAATGCGTATTTATTCGTAAATGCATTAATGAGTATGTACATGTATGGGCAGGTGTATGCATGTACATATGGTTATAACAGAAAACCATATGTACATGCATTTCAGGTCACATTTCCCACAAAATGTGGGCTAACTGGCACATTAATTAATAGGAACATGAAATTTCCGGCTAACAGTGAAGAGAAACACAGCCTCCCCCCTTGAAAACTGGGTCACATAAGGTTACTGCATCTGTTACAGCAATATTTTGGCAGTAGTTTCACTTAAATTGCAATGGCAATTCCAAAAGACGAAACTGAACATTTCAAGAGCTGGCCCCCACTTAAAGAAAAAGATTGTGTCTGTTGGTTATGAGTTCAAAAAGAGTTGTAGCTGTTAACTGGAAGATTGTTGACAATATAAGTGAGAAATCATGGTAATAATCCCTGTTTCGAAACTCAGAATCAGGTTAAAAGGTCATATTAATAATGTTTTTATGCAGACAAATCCTTTTTATCTCTTTTCCTTAAAAACATGATTATGATTGTGAATGAATAACTGTACAATGTTTCTTGGGTCCAAAATGATTTTGGTTTTTCAGCCAATAGTGTAACGCTGTTGGTATCGGGTGATATCTGTGTTTTGTCAGCAATCAAGAGTCTTGGTGGGTGAAAAAAGTTTTTTAAAAAAGGTAAAAATGGCTGAGTTCTACAGTATGCGCCCAGCATACCGTACTGCCCTAACGTTAGCTAGCTATAGTTAGCCGTGTTAACGTTTGCATTAGGCCTGCACGATTAATTGTATTTTCATCGTCATCGCGATGTGAATGTGCGCGATAAACCCATCGCAAAAGCTGGTCTGAAGTGCAATAAGTTTTGTTTACATCCGCCATGCTTTCACAGTCAGCTTGTGACATTTGGCCAATCAGATGCGGCCCTGAACACATGGGCAATGCATGCACACCGTTTAGCCAATCAGATGACGCCCAGCTCTGCTCAGGTTCCTGCGTGAGAATTAGTAGCCAGAGTAAACAGGCAGGAGAGCAGAGCGATGAAAATGCCGACGAAACGCTTGTGGCAAAAAGAAATAGCAGCTCCGCGGTTTGGAGATACTTTGGACTCAAGCCAGAAGACAATTTACAGACTCAGGTACTGTGTAGGACCTGCAGAACAGTTGTAGCAACGTCCAGAACCTCCATCACCACCTGCTGCACCACCATTAAGAGACTGCGGTCAAGCCAGCCGTGGTTCGCGTTTGCTTGGTCAAACCAGCCGCACATTCTGTTCTAGTGCGCGAATCTTCTAACATTTACGGTTTTCGCGATGAAACCGCTCTGAAGAGCTGCTGGTAGTGACTGTGTACACAGTAAAAGTACTCTATACTAGTTATACAAGTACGAACTAAGTTCAGCAGTATATGAATGGACAACTTATGGAAAATAAGTTTTTTATTGCACATCAAAGTTGGGCGAAATATCCTTATTCTTGTGATCTGGTCAGGACTTTGACAAAGGATTACTCTAAAAGTACACAGTAAAAGTACTTCATATTATGCATGCAAGTAGTCTATGAAGTACTTAGTTCAGCAGTACATGAATCTTGGACTACTTATGGAAAATAAGTTTTTTATTGCACATCAAAGTTGGGCGAAATATCCTTATTTTTATTCTCTGTTAAGGATTTTGACCCAGGATTACTCTAAAAGTACACAGTAAAAGTACTTCATATTATGCATGCAAGGAGTCTAGGAAGTACTTAGTTCAGTAGTATATGACTCTTGGACTACTTATGGAAAATAAGTTTTTTATTCCACCTCAAAGTTGGGCGAAATATCCTTATTCTTGTTCTCTGTTAAGAATTTTGACCCAGGATTACTCTAAAAGTACACAGTGAGAGTACTTCATATTATGCATGCAAGTAGTCTATGAAGTACTTAGTTCAGTAGTATAATATATTGGACTATTTATGGAAAACAAGTTTTTTATTGCACATCAAAGTTGGGCGAAATATCCTTATTCTTTTTTTCTGTTAAGGATTTTGACAAAGTACACAGTAAGAGTACTTCATATTATGCATGCAAGTAGTCTAGGAAGTACTTAGTTCAGCAGTGTATGAATCTTGGACTACTTATGGGTAAAAAAAAAAATCCAGAAGGATACCATTGTGATACCTTCAGCTCACTCCTGGAAATAATTACTGTAAACGTATGGTATGTTTCATGGGTCTGACTGAGAGACTGCAATCTGCCCCACAGTCTCTACCAGCAGCTCTTCAGAGCAGTTTCATCACGAATACCGTAAATGTTAGAAGATTTGCACACTTGAAAAAAATGTGCGGCTGATTTGACCAAGCAAACGCGAACCACGGCTGGCTTGACCGAGCTGCACGAGCAATTTAAGGCCAGTCAGTCTAGAGCGCAAACGTCGAGCAGCAGTCAAGTAATGCGACCACCACTGCAGCAACAGTAACATATGTAAATTAATGTTACAAGGGTTTTGTTCAATAAAAGCATGCTCAAAAATATTTGTTTTTTCTATTTTTTTATTTAATTGATAAGTGTTTAAGAGTACCTCAAAGCAGGGAATCTATTAATGCAGAAAAATCTGAAAGACACAGGAAGTGTATGCAAACTTAAATATTTTCTTATTTATCGCAAGTCATATCGTCACCGCAACATTGAAGGGTGTCATCGCACATCGCACATTTTGCTCATATCGTGCAGGCCTAGTTTGCATCCATAAAAATGTTTGCTACTTACAATGAGAAAACATGCACCGATCATGACGGCCTTCATTCTCACATCCAGATCGATGGGGAACTGGATCCCAAAGTTGTCTGCATCTGTGAATGCTTCCCGAAGAAGTCCTGTCCACTGCTTGCTGATTTTCCCGATCTTACTGACTTCATCCATCGTCAGAATCTGTTGACAGAGTTACAGAGAAGAAAAAAATGCTGACATGTGTCGCATTAGGATATGGATGAATCCCTAAGCTTGTTTGGTTTTATTGGAAGGGAGCTCATGGAACGATTCATAATCCCATCTAATTTCAGCTTTTTCAGTTTTGTATTCCAAGTAATGACTTCAAAGCTGCTCGGGAAGAACTGAGATGGTAATATCATGCTCCAGTTACCCTTCCTCTGGGTCTAGTAAAAGGTCTGTATCACTGACCCAAATCCCCTTCACAGCTCAATCTAATAAAACCAGCTGAGCCGTGGAACAATGGCCACCCTGTACCACACAAGAGCATGCCCTGTGCGATGGCCTCATTCGAGCCGCGGCCCATTCTGATTGGAAACATATTTCCGGCTTCAGAGCGCGAGGAGGATCCCTGACAAATAAAATACCCAGAGGGCGAGACCGCTACCGTGTCTTGTTATGTTTTCACACATTTAATGGATTTCTGTGTTTAGATAAACCCACCTCAAAGTCAACATCTGGTAGGCAGCTCCATCCACAGAAGGGCCCGTGGATCTTCAGCACAGGCTCATTGTGTTCGTTCGCAACAAGGAATTTCGGGGAGAACGGGTGCCACTGTTGTGCAATGTACCCCACTGTGTTGCCAGGGGGAGACTGCACCTCCAGCTGAGTGAGGGATTGTGGGAGAACAGAGGGTGATTTGTAGCCATATCCTCACAAGAAATTGTGTTTTAAAGGAACATGTGAAACTAGATGTGTAAAGTGTAAACGCTAATGGACACGAAAACCACCTCAAAACACAACAAGTGGCCTCACTGACCTCTTGTAGACAGCAGGGGAAGAAGCAAGACATGCACTTGAGCGGCCTGGTGACGGTGATGACCTCTTGTCCGAAATTGTCGAGGACGTGGATGGTGAACGGACGCAGGGGACCGCAGCACTGTCGACTCAAGCAGTCGTTCTCCTCGACGGCGTAGAACACGTTCTGGCCCATGCTGTTGCGGACTTCGTACTTGTTGTTGCTTTCGAAACCAACGAGGGCTGCGTGGATTAACAATACGTATGACGATTGTTTGCCGTGTGTACTAAACAACATAAATCACATAGTTCGATGCAAGTTTACACACTTTACCTTCAACAACCTCAACCTTCTGTTTAATGAGCAGCTGATCCACCTAGAAAAAAACAGATTTGAAGAATGGATGACTTAATGAAATATGCAAACTTGTGCTTAGTCTCTAAAGTCACTCATGACTTAGCTCCCACGCCACATAATCACAGAGGAACTAGTACGCATCGTGCCGCTAGGAGGTCTGTTAGATGAGATTGTGTCGCGGAAAACTGCTTTTAGTGAATCAACCTCGTCTGTCTGAGGTTCAAGAGAGTGTAATACTATTCCAAATCACATTACACATCAAAACATGTGTAGATCTTATAGTAACGCTTAAAACATTGGATGGTTAATACACATACATGTCAGCACTCTGCTTGCTTGCTATGTATGTGTTATAAACATACGTACTTTATATATGTAAATACTTGATCTTTCTTGAGCTTTCTTTTTCCAGTCTTTAAACAGCATGCCTTGTGTTATTTTGTTTTGCGCTACTTGTTTTGTTTTTCTATTGCTCTGCTGTATTTTAGGAAGCATTTTTAAGACCTTGACCAGGGACGACAGATAAAAGAAAAAGCTATTCCTGTTATTTTTACTCAAGTATTACCATGTGTTTTATTTATTAGCACCATCCCTTCTTAACGGTGCACTATGTAGTTCTGGGGAATACATTTAAATCACAAGAGAAACAAACTATCAAGTTATTTTCATGACTGAATAAACTGAATAAACAAACTGACCTTAAAGGACGACACATTTTCTTACAGTTTTACTTTGTTTATATGTGGCGGACCCTGCCAACAGTATTTTCCTTTAAGAACAGTTTGTTTATTCACTTACGGAAAAGATAAATATTTCTGAGTTTGTATTATTACCTCATTCACATTTAAAGTTCTTCTCCCAAACTACACAGCGCCCCATTAAAAGCTGCTTTAAGCGCTGTTGTCATTTTAGCCGTCCCATCTTTAGCTTCAGCTTCAAATTAAACTAAACTACATAAGATGTGAGAATATGATAAATGTGGAAATTCTGTTTTTTGCAGCCTGAAAGCAAGTAGAGCAATAAATAATTAAGTAATATAAGAGTAAAATAAGAGGAATACAAAATAGAAACCAGGCTATAGTAGAGCATTTGGAGACAGAGGTGATTAACAGCAGCAGTTTCAACATGCTAACAGCAAATATAGACTTATATAATGATTATTATGATAATAATAATAGTTTCTTACCTGAGTCAGGTATTCTAACCCTGGTGGACAGCCTGGTATACCCGGGCTGGGCACAGCATACATGTTCATGTTGTCAGGCTGGAGGGAGACCTGGTGACACACGCAGCGCAGTGAGACACAGCGCCATCTTGTGCCAAACTGGGCGATAGTCATAAACAAATGGAGACAAAACGCGGCAGATGGACGGCGGGTTTTTCTCTGTCTGCCTGTGCTGTTACTGTCAAGTTAACAGACCCCTCGTCCTCCACCACCACTAACGTGTCCGTGGCCTCGTTAAGGTGGACACGGGTGGGTGTGGGGGAGCAGCTGGTCCCCAGCTCCCTCGGGGCGGGGGGGACCGTATATGGTGGGCGACGACGTAGATCTTCATCTTGATCTGGAAGTGACGCTTAGTGACGGCGAGAGACCACCGTGAGAAATCCTCTTACTCCCTTTGTTTACACGTAAACAACAAGCTTAAAGCCTAAACGGGCCACACACACACACACAGACACGTAGGCCATATCAGTGCAGGTCTGTGTGAGTGTGGAGAAGTGGGCTGTTTACTGCCTGCCAGGTGGTAAAGAGAGCGCGCGCCGAGGTTCACACGTGCCACAGGGCGAGCCTATCATCAGAGTCTTACATCAGAGTCCGAGCGGTTCACATTAAACATAAAAACGGTTAGATATTTGCAGGAAATCACAATTTACTCACCGATATTCCACCTGCCACTTCGAAAATAACAGGCCACTCCGGAACCAGGACTATGGAATAAACCTATAATCCCATTGGTTCGACGTCATCGTACTTCCCATCTCCAGGAGCCAATGGCGGCGCGAGAGTGTAGAAGAGAAGCAGACAGAAGAGAGGTGACGAGGCAAGAACGAGATGTGATAGAACCAATCAGACCATCCTGAAGGGCTAATTAAAAAGCATTCATAATGCGCTGGGTTGTTGATTATACAGCATTAATTTAGTTTTGTTTGGAATTTAATATGCTTAAAGAGTTTTATTTGGCGTGTTTTAGATATTATGATGAAAATGAATTGGCAGATTAAATTCTTTTTCAAATTCAGCTTTTTATTGAGCTATTTGGGATGGCTCAGGCTCAGGAGGGTAGAGCAATGTTGTCCAGCAATCGGAAAGGTCGCTTGTTCGAATCCCCATCAAAGTATCATTTAGAGCAAGATACTGATCCACAAATTTGCTGGGGGGGTTTGCTGCAGGTTGGCCTCTTGCACTGCATCATCTGTGTATGAGTGTGTGTGTGCCAAGCGCTTTGAGCGGTCAGTAGACTGGAATAGCGCTGTAGAAATGCCATTACCACGGGATATATACGGATACAGAGCACCATAGATCAAGTACCAAGCACAAAAACAAACGACAGACAAAAAGAGAGAAGGGGTGGTGGTAAATGAATAAAACAAAAACACAGTTGACAGTAAACAACATGGTGACATATTATATTTACGCCAAGAACAAGAGCTGTTGAGGATATCCCAAGCTTCTACAGTGGACGCCTGTGCTTTGTGGATTACAGCTAATGAGCTTTCTGTGACAGCAATATCCCCAAAATGATGTCGTCACTCTTTTATTGATGGAAACTCAGAGGAGAACCGTGAGCACAGTATATTATCGTCTTTGGACCTGCAAAAACAAAATTTTCTCAAAGCTAACCTGGTGCTACCACTGATGCGGAGGCATCGTCGAATAAAAGACATCCAGAATATTTTCAAGACATTTAGCCGCCTTAGACCGAGGATTAGGTACAGAAGGGCTTTCCCGGATAACATGAGGGTATAGTTACAGAATTCTGACTCCATTTAGTACAATTCAGACTTTCTGTGAGCTTCATTTTGTATCGTGTTGCATAGAATTTGTGCACAAACTCATAGTGAATGAGCTCATGAACTGGATTTTTGGATTATATTCTTAAATTAAGCCATAACAGATAATGACTTCATTTACTCCCAGGGTTTTGGCAGGGTGTCATTTTAAACCCCTCTCTGCTCAGTAACTGTTGCTAGTTTGGAAACTCTGGTCTGAAAACATAAACTAATAACTGGTTTCGAGCACGACACAGAAGTTCCACAGAGCCCCCATTAAAATGTGCAACTTTTAAAACTTTGCATCATCACCTTTGCATCTTTTGCTACCGGGACACCACGACAACGACAACTTGAACTTCCGTCTACAGCTGGCTCTTGGTGATCCGATGATTTATGCACGAACACACCCAGCAACAGTTTACCTTCATGTCTCTATTGCTCGTGCGTGCAGCAGAGTGACATGGAGTACTGCTTTGTGGTCACAGCTGTCAACGATTACTCTCCCACTGCATCTGCAGGGACAGCAAATATAGTGTCTCTCATAACATGCAATTTGCTAGAATACAGCCGATGTAACACAAACATTGCCCGACATCCGATATGTATAAACACAACCTTCGCAAAAAAAAGCTGTGCTGTACTAAAAGGAGAGCGTTCATCTTGTCTTTATGTGTTGCATCTGCACATATCTGTGTGTCCTAATGATCTATAGAGACTCATTCTGGGTGCTGGACGACATCTTCAGGTACATTAAGACTATCTTCTGTTAACATTTGAGTTGGCTTGGAAGCCAGTCGAAGTCCTGTCTTCATGCCAGTATCCCCGTGCATCTGCATACTGTGTGACCTACATTAAAGACAGTGAACCCTACATTTAAACACATTTAAGTACATGCTAATTACACAGCAGCTGAGAGCCCTGCAGTGGTTCAAGGCAATGTCCGTTGAGTTACGTCACCCCTATGGCCATCGTGTTATTTTAAAATTTGGTGCCTCATTAGACGATCTCATGTTTTCAGTCCGCCTATCATTCATATCTAAGACAATAACGGCAAATTATCATTTGCTATCATTATCTCATCAGTTGTCATTTCTAAACTTTCCATCCATTTAAATATTTTTTATCCATTTATATATATTTTTTTTTATGGTGGAGAAAGTCTGACTGTAGACCTGTGGGCAATACTAAACTCAATTTTAACTAAATCACACACAAAGACACATAAGAAAATGTGCTCCATCTCAGAAATAACACTTCTATTCGGGAAGACACGACGAAAAAACCCTCTGATAGCTCAATCACAGCTCAATAATAATTCTTACCTCATGAGAAAGGAAGCCCGTACACTTAAAGGTGCCCTGTGGAGCTTTCTTGCTAAATCTTTTTCAGAATTTCTCACTAAAACGTATCATGTGTATCTTCAAGTTCTAACTACCGTGTTGAATGCATTCCCGTCCTCATTAAACAACGGCAAAGCATAATTCCAAAACCCAGTCAGTGTTTACTCCCTGGCACTTTTCTTCTTCCCGGCCTTTGTCGGTGTATTGATGTGTTTCATCCATCTGTAGATCACTGGTATCACGGCAGGTGCATCCTCAAGCTAAAGAACTTAACTAAAACACTGCTCAAAAAGTCCACGAGGTACCTTTAAGGTCTGTTTATGTGAGCTTCATTCTCATCTTGTTCAATATAAGGAGGGCGACTGTAGCTACGATGGTCAGGGGACATTCAGATGATGGCGCCCCCCACAGTTTCTGAGTGCAACACACTGTCGTAAATACAAATCCCAGCAATTTGTCAGACGTAGCGTAGGTGCTAACTACAAACGCAACTCATCGTGTAACACTGTGATCCGACCCTCTCACTGAAGTGACATGGTGCAGAAACAAGTGATAGAGACACTTTTAGATTTAAAACTATCAATGGCGGAAAAGGATTTAATGTAGGGATACTACTCCTCAGCCTGGGAGCAGCACCAGACAGGCAGACGGCTGGTTGACTTTGGTTTTGAGAAAGGAGCTGAGAGGAGCTGAGAGGATGACCTGACGGCAGAGTACGGAATAATGCATTGAGGAGCCGATTTCAGTGAGGCTTTAAAAACACATTTAAATAAGATTTTAACATCAACTCTGCGTTTCACTGGTTACCAAAGCAGACGAGCCTGAACAGGAGTGATGTGTCTTTTTATTGTTCTCCTCAAAAGTGGCATTTTTACCCATTAAGAGTCTATATTTACACAAAAAATATACAATATGTTGATGAAGGTCATCCAGGTCATGGTGATTCTAATTGCTGTGTCGTAGGCAACTGTACATGTTTCAGTTTCTTGAAGACGTAAGACTGAAGAAGCCCCTTGGATGAGAGGTGAAACGTCTTCATGAACAATATAGTAATGGATGTAGAGTCAACAACAAGAAGCAATCTAATCGTAACATTTAATTTTTTAGTCGTACACTGCACAGCGTCTCATAATATCTGGCACAAACCTCAGTGCAGCAGTAACATAACTTCACAGGGAGGAGAAATCATTGCACTTGAACCTCACGTGTGGGGCTCTTCCACTTTGTGTCCACTGGAGAGCAGTCTTGAGCTAATGATGCTCGGCCTCATGGCCATTACTAAGACTAATGCAGAAATTGCCTTTTCATTGTAAAAACAAAATGGTCCCAAATAGACACACAATGATGCACACACAGTACACACACACACAACCACACAAATACACTCACTAGCATGTTACAAATGACATGACGTCGTTGGGTCGAGTATCCTTATTTGCGAATACAAATTACCTGATTTCCTCAAGCGCTACTGATTTCTCCGAGAAAAACACTAATGAGAACAAATGATGACTCGCGCGCAGATCTGCTGACACTTCAGGCGCAGACGTCTAAAAACATTTTTTAATTGATTCATGTTACAGTAATTGCCTGTAGTGACCTGACACAGCCTAGAAAACGCTGCATATACAATGAGGAGTGTGTTTTTCTGCTCACACATCTATTAAATATCCGCTTATTTGCTCGCATGAGCTACAGTTTTACTACGGCGTATATTTAATTCGGCTTTAAAACACCGCGTGCGAGGTGAACTGTTTGGTAGCGATCGGGGGGAGCTGTTTGTCACCCGGGCCGTCTAACCGGAACATCGAAACTTATGTTCTTCATCAGCGAGATCAAAAACAAACTAATGCGATGACTTTGAAATGGTGGCGCTCTGTGCTCCCATCTGAATAAACAGAGCGGACAGTCAGGGGTCTTTGAACGCCGCGCAGATTGTCTTTCTGACTCCAAGAGCCCAGTTACTCCCACCAGGGGCTTGTGTATCAGTGTGTGTGTGTGTGTGTGTGTGTGGGTGTGTGAACCAATTGTACAGTCTCTGCTCTCTACATTCCTACCTGTTTTGTCTCTGTTTGTGTTTTTTTTTTTTTCTTTTTTTCTCAGAGCGTGAAGGTGGTGCTCTTTACCCGCATGGGTAATCTTTCGTGCACTCCTAACGAGGTTGTCATACCGGGGCGCATAATGAGGAGCCTAAAGATGAATGTAAAAACGCCTCCATTACGCCGCTTTCATCCTCTTGTTCATTAGGTTAGCATAAGGTTACAATACATTACGCCGGTCCCAAATGCTCCGCGCACGGAATCGCATGTGTCACCGAGGGGTTTGTGTGTCGGTTCCCCGGTGATAGTGTTCCTGAACCTAACCCTTAACTGAACCTCAGCCTAAACCTGACTATTTCCACTCATGTCTGAAGAATCTCTAATGAAATATGTCTGTAATTCTCCCTCACACACACACACGAATGCAAATCAATTGATTGTCATCATCAGTGGATGTCCAAATTCGCCCCTTTTGTTATTCCGTCTCTGTCTCTTCACCTCTGCCCATCCCTCACCTCCCTCCCTCCCTCCCCTCTTTTTTTTTTTTTTTATTTCTCCCCATTTCTGCACCCCTGTCAAGTGCTTTGTTTGCTGTGACTTTCCATGCGGTTATCTGAGCGGAGACAGTATGCCTCGCCCTGGCACAGGACCTCAGTTTCCACGGCAACTTTATAATTGTTTTGGATGCGTTCCAAGCGCCACTGGATACCGAGGCATTATTGATGTCAAAAGAAACATGTATGAAATGAGGAGATGTGGAGGCGTCCATATGGTTCTGTACACAGCCTCACGCGAAGCCATTTAACCGTTTTTCAATGGGAGTTTTGTGATACCGCTGAATAGATTCCCACATGTGTCGCATGATATTTTATAATTTTTGATCTTTCTGTTTCACAAAGGGATAATGGCGCGCAATACGAGCCACTGAACTGTGCAATATTTCCCCCCCTATTCATGTCATTAAGTCATTGTCACAGTATGCACTGCTGGCTTGAGTATGGCGACCTCGCTGAATACAATATGTCCATCACGATGCGTTTATGTAAAAAAAAAAAAAAAAAAAAGACAGAATCTGAATAGCGAGAATGAAGTCACATGAGGGAAAATAAATAGTCCGCGGCTACAGCTTCCTCCAGTTGCTGTAAAGTACGTCGCTGCCGGCCTCATTCACTTCAAGTAGCCTTTGTTTTGACAGGAGAGGCGCTATGAGTTATCCCAGCGCTTGTCACCATAACCATATTGTGACCCCCCCCCCCACCATCCCCCACCATCTCTTTCATGCACACACACACACACACACACATGCACAGCCTCGCAGCACCTCTGAGCCATGAGCTGTGGCCACATTAACCACTACGCCGCAACACTCATTAAAATAACATATAGTGTCAACAGCAGCGTGGCCCCGAGTGGATGAACTCGAAATGCTCCGTCTCGACTCGCAAATCGCGCGGTCTCGTCTTTGCATCAGAGAGACGCCGCCGCTCGGAGGGCGAGAAAACTCGGAGGAGGCTCTTCTGGGGGCCGCCGTTACGCCGACCGAACGCGCTGATATAAAAACCGAAAAACCGAAAAAACGAGGTCCTGACTGATCTTTTTTCTCTGATCTCAAGCCTCCCCTCCCTCCGCTTAATTTATGACCTGTGAGGAGGAACCCAGGGAGTGAGAAGTGAGTGAGACTGGTGTGAAAGCCCTGAATAGAGCCGGGGCAACAGGCCCTCCAAATAACACAAAAGAGGCACCACAGCTGTTTGGAGGCAACACAAGCCGTCACGAGGCACTGTCTTCTGCGCCGAGGCTCCCAGACTGGCACTCACGCTGACTTTGCGAGCCGAGCTGTTACACGAATACTGTAACACAATCATCACGTTAAAATTGTGGGTAGAGAAAAAACGCCTCCGAGACGAGGCCCATGTGGATAAAGTTTAAAAGGGAGAGAGTGAAAGTAAAATCCATCATTTTTTTGCCACTGATATTTATTATTGGTCACTAAAAAGGAGGATGTTCATACTGTGACTTCTGCCTTTGAATTATTCGATCTTTATTGCGACCCAACGAGAAAAGAGAAACATGTAAATGAGGTGAAACCGGGATCGAACCCGCCGTATTCCACAGCGAGAGCCAAGAGGAGGGGGAAAGGGAAAAAACAGCAAAAAAAAACAGCCGATCACCTTTACAGAGGGGCTGGATCATCCGAGGAGCCCGCTGAGCTGCAGGAAAGTGTCACCAGCCCTTTCGTGAGCTCGCTGTCAAGTGCCGGTTACTAACTGTCAACTGCGGCTAAAAATGATTTCGGAATCCGGGGTTAGGAGTTCAGCGCGCTGTTTTCTTCCCCCCAGACTGAGGGAAAAACGCTGTCACCATTGCCGGGCCTGTAATAATTTATTCCCCCCTGTACGAAACTCTGCTCGGCTCGCCGCGCCTGCGTCTGCTTCTTGGTTTTTGCACTCACGCCCATTAGCTAGCCACATGCGGGACACGTGTGAACTTTGGAGATGATGGCGGCTCTTGGTATAACTTAATTGCGGCCCGCTTTCATCGTCACGACCGGGAGAGAGGAGACAACATTTTAAAAGGCGCTGTTAAGCATCTTCGTATGCGGTCAGCGCGCCGGGTCTTTGCATTTGCACGTGTTGCCAGCATTTTTTTTAGGCTCTGTTGATGCAATCTTGAAACCGCATTTTGCACAATAGCAACAAGCTTACTCAACTTACATAACACGTTGCGATGTTCTAATAGTATCTTGAAATCATATTATTAGGAAACTTTTTCCGACATTAATCCTCAGACGTCTAATTTTTCCTGAGCTGTCTGCTCTCTGTCTTTTCCAGAGAGCATCCGGAGCCATCTGCAGACCACGATCCATCCCCAAACACTGGGGATCACAAAGGTGTTATTTTTCAAAGCTGGCCCCGTCCACCTCCCGCCGAGGGTGTGCGGCTGCGGTTCAAGGGAAGGTGGGAAACTTCTGAGGCCCTGTTCCCCTCGTACCCCCCCCTCCCTGTCGCCTGCCTCCTTGGGGGCAGCCCTTTGAGGGTGTCATAACTGCGGCCTGTATAACATGGGTTACTGCTGACGGCGGTTGGTCACAGTTGATGAAGCCTTTAAAGAAGCCTCCCCTCTCATGGTTTCTGTTAAAATTCTGGGGAGCCGGAGCAAAGGCCTGGCTCCCAGACGATTACAGACGCAGTCATGGCCGGACTCTGGAGTGGGCCTGCATTTTGACTTGTGATGGGTAGAGGGTGCTCCAAGTCCATGTTTGAGGAGAATGCCGTTCGGCGCATTGCAACCCTACACTACTGCCTCACCCCCCCACCAAAAAAAAAAATGAAATCACCCTCTCCATTTTAGTTTTGCGCCTCTATGCTCGCAAGTTGCCTACACAAAATGAGTCCGCCGTGTTTTGTGCTACAACGCCGTCTCCATTTCACCCAAAATTAATGGGAGAGAAAAATCCATGAAGACTATGAAACACGCTGTAAGCGGACAAAGCTGCAGAACATGCAGCTGTTGTGGTGCCATCCTGTTGTCTCGCGGCGGGCTGGGGGGAGGGTGCAGGCAAAGGTAGAGCGGGACAGAAAGCCATGACAGTGCGGTGGTAATAGCACGAGAGGGTTCGCAGCACCTGGTACTCACCTCTTTCTCCGGAGGGTCCCCGTGGACACGGTGTCCTGCTGGCACACCGTAAAACTTGATTGTGGAAAACACCGACACGCTGAGACTGATAAAGGGGAAAATAGGAGATGTTTTTATTTTCAAATTTTGGTTGTGAGAGCAGAGGAGGGCAAGGAATTGTTGGGCAAATAACATTTTCACTATTTACAAAACCCTCGTAGATTTGTGACGAACGTTTGCTCAGAGTGTAGAAACTTTATTTAATTTTGAATGCCAGAACAGACAAAGGTCAACTCCTGATGTGTGGTTTCCAAAATGTTTTAGACGATGCTTAATAGCGGATGAAAATAAAACATATATTTTTTTTTAATTTCGCCAACTTCCTTTTTCTCTATATCTATGTATTATTATATTATTCTCTATAGAATAATTAGATATTCAGTCAGGGTCTAAATTATGTATAAATTATTATCTATCTGAATCAATGGATTTTATTTCAGCAGTTAGCAGTGTTGCATGCTAAGGACCAGTTCTGCAGTCTGCATCTACAAATGTTGTACAACTTGAAAATATTTAATAAATATAGAATAAAGGGGCACTGTGTAGTTTTGGTGACGAAATTAAAACTCTCAATATTAATGAGGTAATAATACAAATATATCTCACGACAATAATTATTTTTTTCCATAACTGAATAAACAAGCCGTTCTCAGAGGAAAATAAGGTCCCCAGAACGCTGTTTGAAGCAAGAAGGGTGGCAGGGTCCGCCACATGTAAACAAAGTAAAACATTTTAAAATTGTCCTTTATCAGAATCAGAAATACTTTATTGATCCCCAAGGGGGAAGTTTGTTTTCTTACTCAGTTTGTTAATTCAGTTTATTCAGTCATGAAAATAAAGAGTTTATTTAGTTTGTTTCCGTAAATAATATGAGTCAATGAAGATCTTTCTCTTCTGATTAAAATGTCTTCCCCAAAACAACATAGTGCTCCTTTAATTTCAATAATAAATTTGGTTAAAAAAAGATAAAGATACATATTTCTTACATTTATTTATTATTTTTTCCCAGGTGTCATTTACACATTTTCCAATACTTTTTCTAAAATGTAGAAAACATTCTTAGGACCAAGGATGCGTCACCAGTCTCAAATTTAAATGCATCTGAATTAATCTTCCGTATCTGTGCCGAGCTGATAAATGCCTGCACCCAGCGCTGAGTGTGAACTGCAAAACAACTCCACGCGTACAGTGAGTGTGCTGCTCCCGCGTGAGTTGAACCCCGCCCGGTACCAGGCGGATCCAGCGCGGCGTCCACCTTTTGCCCCGCGCGAGTCTGTGTCGGTGCAAAGTGCAAAAGGCCAGAGCGGTTCAGAACTTCTCCTCGGGCCGTGCTACGTGAGCCGCAGCATGTGGATGACGTGCTTCGGAGTGGCCCTGAGGAGGCTCAGCAGCAGCCGCACAATGCTCCTGTGTTCTCCCTGCTGTAGTTCTACCTCGCTCGCTCTCTCTCTTTGTCTCTCTCTCTTTCTGTCCTGCACACACACACACACATTCTCTCTCTCTCACACACACACACACACTGAAGAGTTCTCTCCACACAGTTGGAAAGACAGGGGTCACTGACTGGATGCTCCCAGCTGAGTACTTCAGTGTAGCCCTTCTCTGCAACGCGCACACACACACACACACACACATTCACACATGCACTGCGTTATTGTCTTTTTCCATGCTGGCGTGCCGTACAAAGCTCTGGCGGTGTTTTTAGTCTGCATTTCTCTCTGAAACTCGAGCATTCACAGAATGTTTTCCTTCAGGAAAAATTGTGTCGTGACCGAATCTTGATAGCTGTGCGTCCTTCTGGAGGTATTTAAATGAAATGGCAAGAAATTCTAATTAAAAGCGAAACAATTTTCTATTTTTGGTTGGATTTTATTGCAGGCATTTTTAGTCTCTTTAAAAAAAATAAACATACGGTGTTCTTAATTTAAATAAAAGAATAAAGCGATCAAATCCATGATCGTCGTTGGTGTTACGCAGGTGCTGCAGGATATTCTGTGTCATGAGAGATCAAATTCAGGCTGCTTTCAAACCTCCAGCCTGTAAAATGAGTAATTTCTTTCTTAAGGTTTTTTTTTCTTTATCATTATTATTATTATTTTACAATGACGCGACCATTAACAGTTCAGGAAAATTGAAACCAGACATACAAGATATTCAAAAACAAGGTTTGCGCAGTGAATGGGTATTTCATTAGTCCTATAAGGGATGTCCTGCAGTGATGAGCTGGAGAGCCCATAAAGATACTGAGTTTCACTTTATTACAAGGCAGGCTTTTCATTTTTATAGTAAATTATAATAAGGAATAAAAATAATGTTTAACAGATAACAAACAAAGTAGGGAAGGGAGCGGTTAAATCAAACACGACATCGCAGAACTTTAACTTTTCCTGAACTGATGGATCGCGGTCGACGGATGATTCAATCGACAACCTCTCGATGCTCCAGTAAATTAATTACCGCCATAACGCTGTCGTATCGATCAAAAACACGGTAATCCCGTGGCCGTTAATCATTCGTGTCAAAATGGGAGAAACATAACCCAGCCAGGCGGCGCGGGGGGCGTGCAGAGGAAGTGGAATGCATGAGGAACGGGGAGGTTGATCCCTCTGCCGCTTTGACGTCAGGCATCCATCTACCAGTGTTATTCCTTAATCTGATTCACTTGGCTGCTCAGCAGACCAGTGTTGCCTGTTGGAAAGGTTTCATGTGTGTGATGGATGCTATTGTCAGAAATGCCAAGGTCAATATGCGACGCAGCAGCGGCACAAAAAAAAAAAGAGAGGACTTTCTTATTTCAAAAGTGCTTCCCATGTATCATCATCTCTGCAATCTGACCTTGCTTCCCTCTGTAATAACATTCAGAGGGAGGACAACTGCTGGGTGCATGCTCATGGGCTGGCGTTGATCTTTAAAACGGGTCATGGCGCGGCGCAGAAGAGGCCCGTGTCACTCATGACAGTATGCAGGCGTATTACTTACACTAAGACAGATTTGGAAATGGAGTTGTACTGTCTGGCATGAACGCTGGGGGACAATTACGTCTTGATTTGAGCATCCTAACAGAGGGGCCACCATCCGACTGCACACTCCCTCCGCACAAGAGCAATTAGCTGATATCGGAGCGCATCATCACATCGTCGCGTAAACAGATTTAGAGTAATGAAATGTCAATTTTGCCAAATGACAAGACAATAAAGTCGAACTCGACGCATAAACAGAAAAGAAATTCAATCTAGCACTTCGTCAGTTTGACTGACAGTGTCAGCCATACTTAATTTTTCCTCACATTATACGATCTGCTCAACCACATCGCCATTAAAACTTAATCTCGGCACTGGCGGTTATGAATACCACATGAGGCAGTGGGCACACAACTTCTTGTGAAGTACAAAAGTGGGATTTTCTTGTCAACATATCCTCACGCTGGAAATATATGGGCTGATGCGAACCTGCTCGTATTAAAGACCCCCGCCGGACGGCTTTTTAAGAGCATATAAAACGACTCTGTTGCGGAAAACCATCTCAGACACAAATTATCATTCCAAGCAAAGTTCAAGATGTTAAAAAGTTGAAAAAAAATCTCCTTGTTCCCCCTCGTTGAAAAAGGAATATGTGGATATTTTCCGTTTCAGACACGAGATGTCTACTTCACTGAAAAGAGTCGGTGCTTGATCCCTGGAGGTTTTACGTTTACACATCACACTTGTGTAAGTTGCATACTGGACCATGATTGGCTTCCAAAACCAGTTGTGATGTCACTAAATCATGCTTAAAGGTGCATTATGTAAGAATTTCAGTTGAAAACATTCAACTAAAATTAGCAACAGAATGTAAAAGAAATAAAAGTTTTGATGTTGTGACACATATGTATTGTGTTGCAGAGGTACCTACTGAAGTTAGCATGCTAACCAGCTAGCCTCTGCCCATCCCGGTCCAAAGCTCCTGTCCTAGTGGTGTAAACGCCAACACTTCCCCAGTTCTCCGCGCTCCCGGTCCGGACTGCTAGCTGCAGGGCTAACTGAGCTAATTAGCCCCTATTTGTTTTGTGTATGAGTTCGACAGGTGGCCAGTTCTTACATAGTGCCCCTTTAAACTCAGATTAAAACTGTCTGAGAGGTTGTCCTCGGAAACTGCGTGCACTTTGAAAAAATACCTGGCAGGTGATTGGACGAGCCATCTGTCTATCACAGTCTATCACGGCTAACTTAAGCCAGATCAATAACAAGTGGCTGATATCACTGAGACGGGTCACTAGAAACATGTTTCCAGTTGTGTAACTATGGTACTGTGCTCGGTGTGTCCTCCCCTCAGTTTTTCAAAGTTTTAATATTTTTGCGTACTCCACTTTCTCCATTAATTACACGTGATGGCAGGTTGCACACGCAGCCTGGCTCCACACTCGCACCACGCTGCTTCGCCCAAAAACAGGCTTTTCCAAGGCGCTATCGAAGCAGCTGTGCCTGTAGAGACGAGTCTCGGTGTGATCAGGGCCTAACTCTCGCTGAAGCCAGTCGGGAGAAGAGCGCAAGCACCTTTCCAACAAGAAAAGTCTCGAGTGCCAATCTACGCTCTTCATTCTTCATTAGCGACATAACTGATGGCATAGCGGCGTCTTCGCTAACCTCTTTAGGAGCCGCCTTTGTTGTTTTCAAAAGAACAGTCTCTCGCTGTCATCATCTCTAAACCACACCTGTAGCTGGTAGAAGTTAGAAGCTTGGCAAGTAGATTATGCGTGATAGCGTGACCTCGCTTGATCAGAAACTTTCACCCTTCAGGAGAAAAATATGAAAGTAGCCATTTAATCTCATATCATTCTGCACAGTGAAGGTCAAACATCCAAGGGACAATAACCAAAACACATTTTTTTGATTGCAGGGGAACCATTATACTATAATTTTTACCTACCACTCAGTTAATTGGATAATTACTGATATACTTTTAATAGGGACGTCTGATGAGGAGGGAAAAAATATGACATGGTGTGTTATAACAAGGCTGTTCTCACCCAACACGGTGGACATCACACCATCGAATCCCACTTTTTTTTCCCCCGGAGTGATGTAAGGAAATGGCCTCAAACCCAAGGTGTGTCCCCCCACTGGGCCCTCGTCTCCGACTGTCCGCTGATTCACCGCTCCCACGGGGGAGACTGACCTCCTCAGCCACCTGGGGACGACCCCCCTACGCACAGTTAAATATGCTCACAGGAAGGAAGCGGGGAGGAGAAAATCATGTCCTTAAGACTCTACATCGGGCCTGCTGCGTCCGCTCTGTCCGGCTTCCTTTATTCTAAGGCCGGGGAATAAGAAAATACCCCAAGTCTTAGAAAATGACTTCAATTAACCATAATGTTAATCACTATTGCTCAGAACAAAAGTCAAGCTGAGAAATCCCTTGATGGAAATTGTTATAATTGCCCTAACAACGGGAACGAATATTTCTCCCTGCTTAATTACATGTGACTTAATATTTAAATATACCATTTGCCGGTTTTTAAAGTATCTTAATCACAGCCATTAATTTTAAATATCTAGCATTTGGAGTGGCGGGGGAGCAGACAAACACCTTTTACAGTGTGACTGGTTACATGTGGCAGGTAACGTTAGCAGAATGTCAGGTATGTATTATGCACGAGGCACCGCTGACAGGGCCTCTACGCCTCGACAAGAGCAGGTAATTGTGCTTCCCTCGTACAGTAGGAGGTAGGGAGCGATCTGCTGCACGCTATAGTCTGAATCTGAGCTTGACCCATCCGTCGAAAAACACCGGCACGTCACTGAATCTGAAATTTCATCGCTACGGTAAAATAAGAGGTTGTTGGAAATCACTGTCACTTTTTATGCCCTGTACGATAATTCAATTCCACATTTGCAGGATTTACAGTTGTTCATTTTTACTGAAAAACATTAAAATGATGATGATGTGAGCACAATACAGTGAAAAAATGATATCCTGATCATTCATGATGAGCGGGAAGGATCATTTCTGTATCTCAATTTTCATTTTCACCGTGAAAAACTATTAAAATCACGAAGATGTAACATTTGTTGGGGTCCGTACCAAACACACATGTTGTCAAGAGAACAAGATTTGTCAGCTAGGACCTCGTCACATTTTTCCTTTATCAAAAAAAGCAGCTTCTGGTGATTTGAATATTGCACATTGCACTCACCATATAATGACTTAATGATGATTATATGTCTGTACCAAACCACAAGTTCACTTTAGTCAGGAGAATATGTGAAGAATAGGATTTGCGTACTTTAAATTAAAAAGGTTGCCTTTAAAAAACTCAGGAAAGTGATTACTTCAGAATTACCGAGTACAATAGACCATTAGATTTAAGTTGTACGAGTTAAAAAGTTTGAACAACCTAAAATTATTTGTCTACTTTACTTGTTAATTTTGAGGTTATTGGTTTCCTCGTTTTTCTTTTTTTAAAAAGCCACTTTGTGAGATTTTACAGTGTAGGCCGGAGCACATCTGTTGCTCCACAAGGCTTTTTTTGTTTGTTTGTTTGTTTTTACAATCGCATGTCTTTATCAAAAAATTGCAGCTCCTGCAATTTCGATATTGCACTTGGCCATATTATGAGCTTGATAATAGTTCGATCCATGGTTCAGCCCAATAGTCAGTTCATTGTTGAAGTAATTTATCAAGAGAGATTGCAAAATAGCAGCTTGTCGCAGCTTTTAAAATGTGAGCTTTGCAGCTTTTTTTGTGTTTAAAATCATTGTTGAGTAGTTTTGGACTGTCGCGCTGGGCTGTGGTAAATTTTAATGGACTTTTTTCTTATTTCTTCACTTTAATTGTCTAAATTATTAACAGATCATAATGAAAATAAGCTTACATTGAAGTACCATTCGTAGGGACGCTCTTTGATATTGACACGTCATCGGTATCAACCAAGAAAAGCTTTAAAATAAAACGTCTGTATCGGCACAACACTTCTGCTGATATGGCAGGCCGGTAGGATACACTTACTGGATTATGCGCTCGCAAACAGTCGACTGAGTAATTTTAGTTGTTTTGCCCAGTTAATGTGTACATTTTGAAAAGCACTGTCAGCATTTGCCTGTGGGCCGTCGCCATCATGTGTTGATTCCACAACAGGAGAAACTTGATGTTTTCTGCAATTAGGTGTGAAAAAGTCCATGTATCAATATTAAGTTGAAAAATCCTGTCTGTCTGATATCGTGAAGCCGTACCCTTTAGGCATGTTTGTGACCGAAAAGCTGTTTTTTTTGTAAAAAAAAAAAAAATAAAAAATCTGCAGTACTAGTCATCAAATGTTCATCCCCCTCTCTCCCCTTGCTGTGGTCATTTAGGAGCTCGTGGCATGGCTTCTCGAGGTTCAGGGGTGGCTACCCCAGTGTCCTGGCCGGCAGCCAACAGTGACACTCCCAATCTGGCCACCTAAATCACCGCCTCATCTAATTGGCCAAATCACCCGCTGTTCTCAGACCCCCGTTGCTGCGTGGCAAAGGCCTTCTGAGGAATCAGACAATGTTTGCAAACTGTTAATGCTGTGTTTGGTCAGTGTTCGGGAGACGCTTCCGACCGGTCTGGGGAAAAAGTAAGGATCAGTGTGAAGACAAAAAAACAAAAGCCGCATTTTTTCATTCTATGTTTGAATTTGAACAGCGAGAATAAGTTTCCAGTTTCAGAGCAATTACTGCAATATACACAAATCAACCAGACACTGGGATGCAACATTTCCACCATGCTGTCACTTATCGAGAGTTGACAATAAGCTGAAATGCTGCGGGGCTAACACACACACACACACACACACACAGGCAGACGTACGCAGGGAGGGCGCGCACACACCGACACACAACCGCACGTACACACACACACACGGGTAAAGCAGGCCTTTGGGTCACGCAGTGTGAGTGAAAAACAGAGAGTGGGAGTGAGCGAGCAGCTGCAGGAGCCATGGGGTGGGTTGGGCCTTACGGCGAGCAGCGAGGGGCTGGGGGAGGCTTAGGGGATGGAGGAGGCTGAGGAGGCTGGGGAGGGCTGCGGGGAGACCCTGAGCCAGGGGCCGCCTGTTTAATTGGAGCTCATTTACACAGCAGTGGAGCAGGAGACACCTGAAGGGCCTTCCCTGCCTTATCAGCTAAATGGCTCCCGCTCCACATCTTCCACAAGTCAGTGTTCCTCGTCTTGTTTATCCGCTTGTTTCTCCGTCTCATATTCCAGATTTTTCTTAAGATTTTGGCCGCTTTAACCGTGCGTCTAATAAAAGTTCCTCAAAAAGATAATGAAAAACATATAAGGCGGCGAGGAAGTTCTGCTGCGCGCACAGGTTGTTGACAAGCCTCGTAAAAACCGATCTGCGCCTGCGACGTATTACGCTGTTTGTAAAATAATTAAATCACTTATACTGTTGACAGTGCTAATACCCACCATACCGTCTTCCTGTAGCTTTGAAAAAGAAGGTAGAGGATGGCGAGGTGGAAAACAGGAGGGAGCGGTGAGAGGGGGGGGGGAGTGTGATGAGGAGGAAGAAGAGGAGGAGGAGGAGGAGGCGGAGAGGAGCCAAAAGAAGGAACAACTTACTGTAATCATAGTCATGTTCAATCAGACACCTGCTATTAAGTTGATAAATACACTTTTCCCAGTGTGAGTCCGGATACACTGAGTACCCCTAAGGCACCGTTCTGCTCTTTAACTACCTACTCTGCCTGGCTTCTTCGCTCAACCACCGACTCGCTTCCCATTAACTCACATTTCACCCAGCCTCACAAGAAGTTCCCCGAAATCCATCCCTTATAGGGCGCTGTATGATCGGCTAAATGCGGTCCTCGACGGCGGGACCGAGGACAGATTTGGTGAGTGGTTTCCTCCCAGTGAAAGGGTTAGGGGAGTTGGGGACGTTTTTTAGTCCATTAGTAAGTAGTATTTTGTCCTCTTTTCCCTTCGCGCTTACGGTAATAAGAAAAAATGGGAGCGGAGTCCATGTGCGTGTCACGGGGGGGAGAAGGCGGGAGGGAGGGAGGGAGGGAGGGGAGGTTGTGTGGAGAGGTTGTTGTGTTCGAGGCAGGGGAGGGGGGTGCACAGACAAAGCCTCTTGCCTCCTTAATCTCTTGTCTCGCCTTTTCAGCTCCCGTCGGTGGCCACATGCTGACGACGGGGCCAAGAGGATGCCTCCTGTAGAGAATCTTACTCAGCACGGTGTCATGGCCGCCGCGACACCTGATAAACATTAAGTACAGGCTGTGATACCTAAGTGTTATTATTGTTGTTTGTACGCTTTATGTCCCCTTAGTGGTTTGCAGCTTGTCGTTTGGCGGGATGAGGGAGCGATACGGGGGCTCGCATGTCTTCAGGATGGTTTTTTCGCCCGGACCAGAAGAGAAAGCGAAGTTAACCGAGTTCGGCCCATCATGGGCTGTAGGATTTAATCTGCCGAGTGATGCAGATTATTTTGTAATCCTGTTTTGGGAGTTTTATTTTAGGGACTGGACTAGAAGAGCCCAGGGCCCTTACCAGGGTTATGATTCATGTTTTAGTTTCAACCCTTCTCTCAGGTTGGGAAAAAACTACAACCCTCACAAACCATGCTGAAGTAATCAACCAGAGTTAAATTGGTACAATTAGTGTAACGGTGTACATTAACTTCCTTTGTTTGCCGCCTGTTTCAGCACATTCTCACTCCCAAATCGTCAAATACGGCGGCTTGATTAGTGGCCTTAAGCGCCAAACTATGAGCTATAAACCCCTCGATCGTCAGTTCTACTTAGACTTTCAAAATAAAGCTTGCTGACAAACGGTTCACATATTGTGTCTTTTGGACTGTTATTAATAATGTCAAAGGGTCAGGGTTTGGTTGGGTTTAGGCACAAGAACCACTCAGGTTTAGGAAAAGACCATACTTTTAAAATAGGGTTAGGGTTTTGGGGTGAGGGTCACATAACATTTGGGTTAAGTTACATTTGAACGCCTATTTTCGTATTATTTAAAACCCTGATACAGGGACAGAACTGTTGTATTCTGCATAAAGCAAAGTGCACCTTTGTGAACCATCAGGCGAGTAATGTGGATATAGGTTAACTGCCCCTTGCATCTAATGGGGCAGAGTTTTAAGACAAGTAAGTCAGATATCGGCATATTTATGCAGATTCTGTTGGCAAGGATCAAAATTTTGGCATCGGAAGCATTCTGGTTTCCATTTGTAGTCCGAGTGGTATTGACCAATCACGTGACATCTCGCTGGTCAGACTGTAAATGGTGACGTGTGCACGGAAAACATATTATTGGCCGAGATATCTGTTATCCGAATATCCACTGGCTACGCTGGAATCCCTGAAACAATGGCCGTTGCTCCCAGAAGACTGACATAAAATATACCTTTCATGACTAGCAAAAGAAAAATACACACCTTCCCCTGCTCTCCCTAAAAGAACACACAGTTTGCAAACTACACTGCCGTAAACCAAAAGAAAAACAACAGTACCCTCTTCCTTTTCTGCCCCCCTCTCCTCTCTAAGATATCCATGGAGTCCCTTGCGATCCACTTTGACCAAGTACAAACTGCCTTCCAGCATTTTAAGTCATCCTGGCAAGTATTACACCCCCCGAGTGGCTGCCTCTGGCATGATCGCAGGCCGTGGGGATGTGGCGAGGCTGCTGTGTACACCGAAGCCAATCTGATCAATAATAAGAGCACGAAGTTCTAGAGCCTCTAATTCTCCCGCTCGGTGTGTTTTTTGGCAAAACAACCCGCAAATCTAATATCTCCCCGAGTAAATCAGCTAATAAGCGTCCCAACGATCGGCAGTGCAACAATATTGTATTTGGGTTGTCTTAACTGCTTTCGTCAATATTATGAATGTTCCAAAGAATGAGCAAAACAAACTTGTGGACGCAGCATGGTTAAAAGCCAGACTTCCCGAGTGTTATTGAACTCCAAACTCGCTTTGAAACACGAATATCCTGTTGTACATTGTCCCGAAAATATTTTCCTTAAGTTCCTCCGCGTCTCGAAAGAAAATTCATAACTCTTGCGGTCAAAGTTCAAAACCATCCCCGGCTCGAACATCTGAACAGCAAGCGAGTGGCATAACATGCAATTCCCCCTCTTAAAATCGCACATGTCCCTGATTGAGTTGCAAACGGGCTGGGAGCGAGATGCGTCGGAGGGGGGTCCATCTCCATCTTTTCTCTTGCTCCTCCATCGCTCTATCTGTCTATCTATCCATCGGCTGAGTGGAATTCATCATCTGTTGCGAGGGGCGCGGCACATGATAAGCATGCAAGCGGGAGAGCCGGGGCCGCTATATCACTGGGAATGAATGAACGACCTCGCTTTGACCCGACCAGGGGAGGAAAACACATGTTCTGCTGGTCTTGGCTGGCTGGCTACCTGCAGAGAGGGTTGGGAATTCCTCCAGCAGGAGGGATTGGGGAGATGGAGGGATGGAAAAGGTGGAGAAAGGAGGAGGGAAGGGTCTCCATGTGTCTGCGGCGCCCTGACATTAACTTGGAGAGGATGTTGGCATATTGTTCTTTTGTCAGACGCGGCTGAATGATTCAAGACGTTCGAAAGTTGGGAGGTGATTAGAGGGGAGGGCGACAAACATGTGACACGCAGTGGATGGTTGGTGCGTTGTGTTACGTGTAGCGGTTCATTCCCAACAACTTGTTAGGTGGAACAATGTGTGAGAGTGTTAACCTCGGCAACAACCCGACAGACATTTAACGTGACGTTATAAAGCTGCTAAGCTCTCTGCTCACACTGCAGATCCCGCGTGTCCTGCTATGAGCTCAGCGAGCTCCGTGGCTACCTATTGTTTTTTATTACGTGTAAAGCATTTTTCCACCCTCTAAATCTGTGGGGGGAACGGCCGGGAACTCTTTGTCCACCATCGCCTCAATTCAGAATCAGGTTCTTTTCCTCCACATTCCCCCCCGCCCTCATGTTCCAATGAAACGCAGCTCTGGATTTCATTACCGGCGGAGTTTGTGTTTCGGTGCGCACACGTGTTTGCGCGTGTGTAAGCACGCTTGCAAGATGGAGTCGTCAGCCACACACTCGAGGAAAAAAAAACTTAATCTAAGGTGTGCAACGGGAATCCGTCGCAAAGCGTGCTCGCGTTTGCGTGCAAGTGCGCGCGGGCGCACGCTCGGCGTGCAGGGAAAATGTGTTTGCATTTGTGAATATTTTACGCACATGGAGAGGCGCTGTTTGCACCGCCGCCAGAGCCCATATACTGCAGCTACCCGACTGTGTTTCAGTGTCAGACTGTTACAAACTGTGGAGAGGGGGCCTTGGCCTCATGTCTGGACATGGAGCTTGAGAATGTAGAAAAGGCGGCATGTGGCAGTGGAGGTATGGATGGCTACGGGAGGGCGTGGTCAGTGGATAAAGAGGCCGATTCCTGTTACTGGGCTGCAGGATGAAGGGCGGAAAAAGGGGTTGGTAAGGGGGCTGCTGGAGGCGGTCCACATCGCCCCTTTATTTACTTTGACCCCGGGTCCGCGGGAGGCCCAGGGAGGGCACATGCCAAACTCCCCAGGCGGGCAGAGCTGCCCTGCCCTCTCTCTCACCTCTCTGCCCGCCCCTCTGTCTCCAGTTAGATATATGTGTGTTTGGAGCCAGCAGCAATGATACTCCTTCTTCTTCTTCTTCTTCTTCTTCTTCTTCTCTTCTCTTTCATTTGTGAGTTAAAACAGTTAAATGAAAAGCATTCCTCAACATGTTGTTTCACGTTTAACAGTATAATTTGTGGCACAGATCACCGAATGAGCGATTTTAATGTTCTTTAGCTGTGCGGCTTATGTTAATGGTGATAGTTTTATCACTCGCTCAAATGTAAATTAATTTCAGTTTTGTGTGCACAGACCTCGGAGGAACGGCTTCGTAAAGAGTTCACGCGTGTCTCTCCGTTTCTAAACCGGCCTCTCTAAAGTGCTCTGTCAAATATTTCCTCTGTCTTTATCTCACGATAAACCAACCATGATTTATTTCGCCCCGCTCCTCCACAATAGCTGGGGGATATTCTCAGACAAATTAATTTCCGAGGCCATAAGCAACACGACGCATTAAACTTTAATCTTAAATAAACGTGACACGTGTTATTTGAGGATGCAATTTTACAAATGTGTAGAACTAATTGGTAAATTATGCATAGGGCTCATCAATCCCTTCCTTAATAAACTCACAATTAGTAGTACAAATGGCGGATGATAGGGTGGAGGAGAGGAAAAAAAAAGGGGAAAGGAGAAAGGAGCAGTGGCTCTTAAGATGTTAATTATTCAAATGAGGCAAAGTGTACCTGCCTGATGTCAATGTCATCACAGTAGTAATTATTACCATGGTAATGCTATTGCCATGGCAAATCAGAGTGTGATTTATTTAGTTAAAGCAATTAGGCGGTGTGATTAGAAATACAAACATAATTGCAAATTTAAGCTGATTTTTCACTTTTAGTGGCCGTTTTCGTTTTTTTTTTTTTTTTCAGTGCAGATTTCTTTTGGCAACCTTTGACACGACCCCCCCGACCAGTCACCGGCGTTCACGGCAGCGCTTTGATATTTCAAATATGGAGCCTACAAGCTGTGGCGTAGAAAATTAAATGCAATCCGGGGTCACATTGCTTTATATTTTTTAATTGGCAAAGGAAAAAGATTTTAAGGAAATTAATGGAGTCAAAACAAAACCTCGGAGCCATCATCTCGGCTCAGCGGCTCACGCGCCTGTTCAAAAACCAATACAAACAGTTTATATTTATAATTTCTTTAATTGAAAACTTTTTTTCACCCCGACGTGTCTGACAGCGCAGATTAGCCCCGGCGCTGACAGTCGTGCGCTGGCTGCTTTTCGGGGGATTTTGCGGAATCCAGAAGTCTTGTTTAGCGAGGGGGACGGTTAATTGATTGTCAAATCATGTCATAGTGTAGAGGGTAACTGAGATGACTCCGGGGCAAATATGTCCTCGTGATCGCGGTGCCCTCCTGCCCGGCGAGCTCAGCGGAGTCGGTCGCAGCACAGTGGCAGTGCTGAAAATGTCGCCCCAAGATGACAGTCATATTCCATTACAGCTATCGCTCAATATCTTCATGCAGGGCAAATTACAGCGTTTCAACAGAGCATAAAGTAACAAAGGAAAAGCCATATGGATATAAAATAAATTGGGAGTGTTTTTGTGAGGACTTCATAACTCTCAAATTGTGCTTTATGCGTGGATTTGATAGTTAATCATGATTTCACAGTTGCATTTGTGCCCTCCGAAGAATGAGAGGGGTGGAGAAAGTTCACAAATGAAAATAGGCATGTTTTGTGTTGAGAGCGACACGCTGTGCCGCGCTGAATGACCCATTACTCTACTGTAAACCGCTTTGCCATTGAAAGTTGAAGCCAGTGACAAAAATCCATCCAATTCCAGTGGTTGTAAGTACCCAGAATGTATTGGACTTCTATGGGGACGGGAGTGAAGCTGCTGGGCATCCAGCGAATTTCAGCTCCATCTTGTTTCTCGCCGAAAGGCTCTGGCGTGGGCCTGTGGTTGCCAGGCACCTCCTGAGGTGACTCTATCAGAGCCAGTCAAGCCTGAAATCAATCACTCACACCCATCAAAGGCTGCCCTGCACCGCCATTGTGACTGAGCCATCTGGGCCTCAGCACACTGTCTACATTTATCTCTATGAACTATATGTGGCTCTGTGTGCATGCTCTCGTGTGTGTGTGTGTGTGTGTTTCTCGCATACAAGTGCAAATGAGATGAAAGTAACAGAGTAAAATTAATACCGCGCTGCCTTTTGAATCATAACCATCAGCAGTTGTGAGTGCAGGACGGGGAGCTGCGGGCCTTAGCATCCATCACGCGAGCCTGCTTCTCTACACCTGTTCACAGCCCTCCGCTACACGCCTCTCCTGCATGGCATCATCTGCTTGAACTAGCTTTCCTGCGTGGAGGCCCCTTCTCCTTTGGCCCCGCTTTCGGTCGCTCTCTCCCGGCCCTCCGGTCCGTCCTCTCAGCGCCGAGCGCTAACTGCCCGAGCGCTGCCAAGGCAGAGTGGAGTGGAAGCGCTGCTGAGTGTGTGTGTGTGTGGGGCAGCCGCCATTGGAGGGCAGTAGAGCACCAGCGCATCCATCTCCATCAAAGTGGCCCCCGTGTACAGCCCCGGAGGGTGCCCGAGTGTAAAGCAGTACTTAGAGGTATGTAGGGAGCACGGAGACAGGCTGGGGGAAATGTGGACAGGTCAGGGCCAACACTGGACTCCAGTGGCTCTGTGGACTCTGTGCAGTATGTGCTCGCACAGCTTCATGTGAGGAGACAGACCGACTGAAATATGGAGAGGGGGAATAATTGCACTTAAAGAAAAAGTGATCAGAGGCATGACATGAACAAGTAAAGAAAAAGAGTAGCAATTAAATGATTTATTTGCATAACATTTGCATTTAGCTCATTGGCTATCATATTTTAAAGCGCGTCGGCGTCAGATCACCGTAGCGTAAAGCGTTGAGCGTGGTCATAAACATCACGATCCTGCACGTGAAATGATGAGCTTTAAATTTCAAGATGAAATTCCAGCTCTTAGATTTGAAAGCAAATCCCTCCCGATCGCCAGGTTCGTCTCTGCTCTTTCCCTCCGCTGTGCGAATATCTCCCCGTCACTCTGAACAGAAGGACATCTAAGGTCAGCACTGTTCAGCCAGGACCAGTCGATGTGCTCCAATACCATCCTTTAAAAGCCTAATAGAAAAAAAGAAAAAGTCAGATGGTCCTTTACCTTCTTTTTTTTTTTTGCCTTGACATACACCCTTTAATCCTTTTTTCAATAACAGTTCAATACTGTGAGGATATCGTGCCAATATCCATCAGCTCCACTGTTACGTGTATTCCACAAATCCCCTCGTATGCGTTTAGGCCAATAATCTGCTTTAATTTAAAATGAGCCTTAAAGCCCATTTTAATGCCGTTACAGACTCAGTGCTATGTGAATAGTCATGCTTCCAGATTGAAAGTATTAGGACATATTAAATGTACATTTCAGACGCTGCTTCAAAAAGTTTTAAGTTATTTAAAAGTTGACGTTTCTGTGTTAGATGTGTATATTTCAAGTCGCGACACAATGATGTTTAATAGTATAAAAAAAGGAACATTATAATATCATTCAGAATAAGAGGTATTAATTTCACTGATGTTTACAGTTCATTTCTGCAAAAGTATATGCGCACTATATGCCTCTCATGTACTTTGCTTTTTAATATTCATTTTAATTTCAGTATGTATCAACAAATATTTTACAGGAGTGCTGTTTCAAATTATTAGTATGCCTCACTGGCTGTTTTCATGCAATAGATTAATCAATAGCACTTTTTTTAAAAGGAACAATTAAACACGACTGGATACAGTCCGAACAAAAACCAACTGCATGCAAGTGTGGAATTAAGACACATGTTCACTGCATGGGAAAAGAAGAAAAAAAAAGAAAAATCAAAAACATGAGGTCCAGCACGTTGTCCTACATTTAAGTAGCTCTCAATTCACTTAAAACAAACCAGCCTTCAAACTTTCATCTCAGGAAGAAAGAAAACACATGTTCCTTGTTTTCTGCTTTTACATTAACGTCCATGTTTTTCCCCCCGTTCCACTTAGACCAGAGGACTGGGATGCCCCGGTCCCGAGTGCAATGTCCCAGACCTTGGCCGGCTCTTTTATGTAAACAGAAACTCCTCGCTGTGAAGGGGTCCCATAGTTAAGAATTCCACTTAGAGAGCCACGCTGAACTCTGCAGCGATATGGGGGAGATTCATGTTCTTGCCCCTGCGCTTTAAAGCTAGTCCATGTAGCTCTAAATGTAGCCTCAATACCCAGTTGGCTGAGTGTGAGTACAGTAAACACATTCGGCTTAGATCACAAACTTGTTTAGGTTTTATGATTTTATTCATTTGTGAATTTTTACCATGTCTGAACCTCCACTGTTGACTTAATTATTTTGTAAAGTAATAGCCGATATGTTCCTCCAGTTATTGATCTAACAGATTAAACGTGGTATTGAGACGATAAACTTGTTGCCTGCAGATCTGCGTGAAGAAAATACTTAAAATAACAGTGAGAAGCGCTTTCTCAATTTTTCAGTCACATCTTTCATTTCTGTTTTTATTAAACTGAGAAAGCAAAACCTCACAAGTGTTTTTCTTTCTGCAGTTCAGCATTGACCGGATCACTCACAGTTCATCCTCATCAAGAAGATAAACTTTGAGTGATTTGGTCGCTGCTGAACTCCATAAAGAAAAATAATTAAAATAGCAGTGAGAAGTGCTTCCTTTAATTTACTCTTTATCAAATATTCTTATATGGGAAACTGTGGTTATATTAAATATCCAAATGATTAATTCTAGTTACTGTACCAATTATAAGAGAATTGGATTAGATATCTGTGATTCTTGGAATTTTATTTTGTAGATTTAGTACTTTTACCCTGAATATGTACGATTAATATGCAGTATCCTTTTTACACTCGTAGGGCTGTTTTTTTTTTTATTTTCCTTTGTCGAGGAAGTGTTGTTTGCGAGCGTTGCCAGATTCAGCAGGAAACAGAACTTTGCATGATGACGGCAGCGTTTTCCAAACACTGTTACCATGTTTACAAGTGCCAGAGGGCGAAATAGGACCTTTTATTTCCCTCCTGCTAATTGTTTGATTTCCTGTTGCCGCTGGAGAGCTCGTCGGCGTACTGCAGGGGAAGAGAGAAGGCCCAGGTTGGCACGGGAGCTCGCACACTCTCACTTCATTTGTCTGAAAACGCTGCGATGGCTCCAGGCTAGCCTCTCTCTCTGGAGCTTTGTAGAAATACCAAACAGTGACATCTGACGTTGTCTGTCTGTCTACGGTTCCTTTTTTATCATCTCCGCTTTTTTTTTCTTTCTTCCCCCTCCGCCATCTCAAGCTGTTACTGACACCCTTGCAGTGCCTGTCATTGTTTGTTTTGCAGCCCTCACCTCACTAATAAGGTAAGGACATAACTCTGGATGTCTGTGTGTTCATCATACAAGGAGCGCATTAAACGCTAAAGCATAAATCTTTGCTTTAAAGTGCATGTTTTAGAGGGAGGGTCCCTCCTCCACGAGGTGTTTTGATTTCTACCCCGGGCTGTCATTGTGTCTATCGGGGACTTGTCATCGGTTCGTTTGCATAGAGATACGATCCTCTCATCCCACACTGATCCCAGTTCTTATTCCAGCAGGTGGTGGGCTTTAAAAGTTCTTGTTTGTAAGCTGCCGTGGGAGAGATGACACATTTACGACGAGCGGCGCAGGCCAAACAGCCTGGATACGGCCAGGCAGGGAAGATTCCCCTCTCGTGGCGTGCAGCGCGGCGCGGTGCATTGTGGGCTTCCTTCTGGCCATAGCACCACATAGGGCGCCGGACTCACCTACCACTGGTTAATCACAGAGGGCTATTCTCATGTAAATGTCCGTTAATCAGCGCACAAGGAGATTGTTTTAATCGGATTGCTGGTTTTTGTTTTGTTTTCCTCTGCCTTCAGAACTTGGGAGTGCATCAGGAACAAAAAGTGCCATTGTCAGGTGGCAGTAAGCCAGTAATTCCTCTCGCAGCTTTTTGACGTTAGCACAATCCCGCCGACAGACAGATTCTCTGCGGGGACCTCCACGGTGATTGGGCTTCTGTGCAATCTCACCCCTGAACCTGGGCGCTGTCCTCTCGAATTAACTTTAAGAGCGGCTGCATAGTTGGGGCTGCTACGGCTCCCACGTTTGAAACGGAGCCATGAAAAAAGGCAGCTGTGGAGGGAAAAAATTTCAAGCATGAAACAAAAGAGGTTTTCACAAAAAAGTTGCCATCCAGTCGGAACATAACTACGACTTAATATTACTTGCGAGATGCTGCTTCAGTGCAACCACCTGTACGGTTAAATACACTAAAATGACAAAACAAAGCTCCTTTAAGTTGAATATCAGTGTTTACATTCTGCTTATTAACCTGGAACGGCTTTTGCATTACAATATAATACTTAAAGTAATGTAAAATCCAGAGTTAATATACATTTCTAGAAATTGCATTACACCATCATACGTGGCTGTGATGAGGAGAGCGACAGCGGCTGTCAAGTGACTGACTTGTGCCACATCGCCTTGGGTTTTGTGTGACGGATGCCCCTGCCAGTGCCAGTGCATTTCTGCCTGCCAGCAGGCCTTTAATCCCTCCTAATGGGGGTTGTCATCTCACCGCTAATTTAAATGCTCAAACCACGAAGCTCCCCCACCTGGCTAAGCTAATCCCAGTGCGAAGGGCCCCCTTCCCCACAGCTAGCCGCCTCGTTTCGGGGCCCAGGGGCCCGGGGGCCTCACCACCCTCCTACACAACAACAGCATCTTTCAATCATCTCTGCCTGATTGTATTAATCTTATCTGTGTTTAATTACATTTTTTAAGATTATTGCTGTATGCCATCTTTGCACACTGTGGGGGCCGCAGAGGGCTGCTCATTTCGGATGCATTTTCATTTGGGCACAAATCCCCATCAAAGACTGCCAGAAATTATAGGGGAGCCATTTTTTTCATGGTTGGGGGAGTTTGTAAACTTGAGCCTATAGCCTGAAGTTATGTGGGTTATAGAACGGATAGAATAGTCCTGGACAGTTTTAATTTTGGTATGATTACTAATAATAAATAATATTTTATGGATATTAGATTTAATATACATTGGAATAAATATTGATCATTTTTTAAAGTAAAAATGGGAATAAAATAGTGTACAAATACTCCATCACAATTTCACTTCAGTACAGAGGTATTACTAATATACTTAAGTATTTGTTATCCAGTCATATGCCTCCCCTGGTGTTATTGTTTCTTAAGTGTATTATTGGGTATTGCTATTGATGCATTATTGATGCAGTGTGGACGGAGCATTTCACTGCTGGAGATCCTCAAATCAGAGCTTATTTTAAATACATTAAATAGTGTTGTAGTTTATCTGTAACAGACTGTCGTGTTTCACAAGCACATCACATGTTTTGTATGTAAAATGATAATCAGTAAGCATCGTAAATAGTAAGATACTGTAAGTGAAGTGGAGTAAAAAAGTATGAAATGTCCCTTTAAAATGTAAGTAGGAGTGTGAAGTAACATAAAATGTATTCAAAAACTGTAGTTGAGTACTTCAGTTATATTCCACTACTGTTAAGGCTTTTATTGATTAAAGTCAGTGGTGGAAAGTAACTAAGTACACTTACATAAGTACTCTACTTAAAGTAGTTAAACCAACTTTACCGGCTTCAACATTGAACTGATGTAATGTAGGTACATCATTCTGAAATATGCCACCCTGCATACAGTAAAGAGTTATTTTACTTTTGCTACTTTAATTATATATTGATGCTCGTACTATTTACTATTTACTAAAGACCTGAGTACATCTTTTACCTCTGATTAAAGGGGCACTATGTAGTTTTGGAAATGTTCATATTTACAATATTAATGAGGTCATAAAACAAACTCGAAATATAATTTTTTTTCCATAACTGAATAAACAAGCTGTTCTCAGAGGAAAATAAGGTCCCCAGAACAGTGTTTGTTTATATGTGGCGGACCCTGCCACCTTTCTAGCTTCAAAGTAAAACAGTTTAAAATTGTGTTGCCTTTAAGGTCAGTTTGTTTATTCAGTTTATTTAGTCATGAAAACAAAGAGAGTTTGTTTATTTAGTTTGTTTAAACATAAACAAAATGATGATCTTTCTCTTCTGATTAAATTTTCTTCCCAAAAATTACATCGTGCACCTTTAACATTCTTGTTCTCTTTGTGCCTAAATTCATATATCAATGCCTGTTTTATTTGTATTTCACACATTAGAGCTGAGCCTGAAACAGTGAAGTGAACATGAAACATTCAGGTTTAAAGGGTTCATGGTATTCAGGTGTGCGCCGCCTCATTAAAAATTCAGGACTCTGTCTTGTAAGAACAGGAAGTAATTTTGTGTGTGTACTTGTGTATTATTTACACTGAACCCTTGTGAGTGCTGAGAATAGCTGAAGGAGAAAAAAAGGACAGAATCCTTTTTTTTATTTTTGGGATGTCAATTTTGTTAACCCCGAGGCTAAAAGGCTGGAGGGCGTTTGGGGGGGGGGGGGGATGCTCCAGCAGGTGCATTTAATTAAGCGTGGGCGTCGGAATGACACGTCTCCTGACTCCATCTTGGCGTGTCAGGAAGATGGTCCAGATCAACATTAACTGCCACTAACAGGTGTTTCCCCGTCTACGTCTTCGCGATTTCCCAACTCGTGTCTAATGAAGCTGCGATGGTTGAGTGTGATTGCAATCAGAGATATGTTTTGGGTTTTTTTTCTTCTTCTTTTTTTTTTTTTTCCACACAAGTAAACAATCAGCCATCTGGTCAGACGAGGAGTTTGATTGCAAACTCTTGGCACTGACCCACCGCGCTCGACGCATCCTGCCATCTCGACACGGAAACTGAACAAATGCGATATACTTGGCTGGAAATAAGTGAATGATGCGTCTTTACACACGGCTGAACCGTCGTGAACGTGCACCAGAAAGAAGAGCTGCTGTTTAATGCTCCGTCCTCCTGCACAAACGCTCATTCACAGCTTGTTTTGTCGGTAAAAAATGCACCGTAGCAAATATAAAGGTGTTGCAAACACTGCGCCTGAATATTTACATGCAGCGGCGATGAAATCTATCTTCAGCCCCGGCACATTCATCTATAATGGTGTTATGCTGTGATTGTAAGGCTTGTAGCAATCAGCAGGACCTTGTGTACCACTTTAATAAGGAATGGGGGGTGACGGCAGGCACACACAGAGCCTGTTGATGATTTTTTTTCCCTGTGCGTGTTTGTGGGAGTGATCAGAGGTTTGAATGTGTGTTTATCTGTGAGTTAAACGCTCGTGTGAGAACGGCGAAGGCGAGGGGCCGGAGGGGCGTCTCGTCTAGTGGCGCTCCCCCTCCGAACCCGGGATGCCGGGTTCGCCGCCCGACAGGGGGCGGCGGAGCTGGTTATTAAAACATTTTACCTAAAAAAAAAAAAAAAAAAGGAAAAGATTTGATGTTCAAAGGTGCTGCACCTGAAAAGAGGTGACACCGTGTTGCAGGATTACATGCACATTACCGCCGACGCTTCAAGTGGTGCTGTAAAATAAATGCGATGGCGAAGCTCGGCTCATTTGAATAATTTTCCAGAGTGCAAAGACAGATATGGGTTTTTTTTTTTTTTTCCGGGCAGAGGGGGTTGGCGTTCCGAAAGGGGACGAAAGGGATGAGCACATGAAAATGATCCTGCGACTTCAAACGTCGCCATTTAATCAGAGACGAGGAAGCTCACATGCTCCGATTCGTTTGATCCGTACATGTCCCTTCTCTTGTCGAGTGCTTGTACAATCAAAAGTGAAATGGCCAAATCGTCTCGAAACGCTGATCCGCCGTAACGTCCCCGCACCTTTACCGAGGGGCCATGACTCCAGGTTAATGAGGAAAATTAACATATGACACATTTTCTTGATGTGGTGTGTAATTCTCGCGGCACACTGAGATCAGATCACTTCTGACGCTCCATTACCAGCCATTCAGCCTTGACACTGGAAGAGGAGGCCTGGTTCCATGTGTGACACTGGAAGAGGAGCCCTGTAATGACTTCCCTTCAACAAAGAATCACTGATAAAAGGATTAACTAATTAAATTAACAGAGTAAAGTACTTTATAACTGTTAATTATGTGGTTCCCTTGGCTGCTCTGGGCCACTAGCACCCTTTGTTTGAAAGCCCCTTGTCTGCACTAATTGACCTCTGGGGAGCTTTTGGTGTGTGTGCGTGGGTGTGTGTGTGTGCATGTGTGTGTGTGTGTGTGTGCGTTGGAGGGTGCCTTACGCAATCAAATGGCACGTATAAACAAACTGACAATTTACTTTGGCGAAGAGTGACACTTTGGAGAACGTGGCGACTGTTGCCTAAATGACCTTGAATGTGCCACCAGAGAATAGTGCCTCTCTCCGGGTCGGGCCCCTCGGAAGGCTCGTCCTGCTCTTTGAGGGGCCCCCGCCACCTTTCACACTCAGAATTGAAAGCTGCACAAGGTTTGGAGATGTAGATGTAGATGTTTTTGATATTTTATATCTTCAGATCTCTTTTGAATCGTAATTAGTCAAGTATTTGTGGGAGCGTATCGATCATATATCAATAAAAGTAGGTTTCTTGTAGCACAATGTCAGTGTGCAATATATAAGGCTTGTTTTGTTTATGCATCCCATCCTTTAAAGGGACCCTACGTAGTTTTGGAGAAGGAATTTTAATATTTACAATATAAATGAGCTAATAATACAAACTTAGAAATATTTATATTCTCCAAAACTGAATATAGCTGTTTGAAGCTGGAGAAGGTGGCAGGGTCCGCCAAACATAAACAAAGTAAAACAGTATGAAATTGTGTTGTCCTTTAAGGTCAGTTTGTTTTATTCACTTTATTCAGTCATGAAAACAATGAGGGTTTGTTTATTTAGACGATGAAGATCTTTTTCTTCTGATTGAAATTCCTCCCCCCACGAACTACGCAGTGCACCTTTAAAGTTTTCATACCATCACAGAGTAGAGACTCTTTTATCCCCGATGGTGTCTCCTTTAACGCGTGGCCAATCACATTATTTATCTCCATGGCTGCAGTCAAAAGGCTGATAGATGTGACCTGGTCTCCCATCCATTCCCGCCTGAACCAGCCCCATCTTTTCCCAGTCGTTCTTTTTAAGCCCCTTCTCTTCTTCCAGCGGGCCCGGCCACCAAAATCCTAATGACGTCCTTGACAAGTGATCCATCAGTTGGCAATTACAACATCTGTCGCCATGACAAAGCTGCCCACAAAGATGGCTCCGCCACTCTTCTTCTTGGGGCAACTCTTCCTCCCCCCCGATTATGTCTGGCTCTGGGGGGGGAGATGCGGAGTTGGTGGGGTCGTGTGGGTGTGGGTCTGGGTGTGGAGGGGGGGGGTTGGCCACTTTGTGCAGTAAAAAGGGGGCCGCCCCACAACACAGACAGACATGTTGACAGCAAACACAAACATAGCAAAACAAATGGTTCACGCCTACCTCTTTAGATTTCCATTCAAATGCACTCCACAACTCTGTGAAAGTGCTCTATCTTCTATAGAGGGAAGAACCTACCAGCTGCCATCGTCCCTCCTCACTATAAAGAGGACCTTTCACTCGGGAACAATGAGAGGACTTCTCTTGTCTCTCAGCCCAGAGTCTCTGCCGGACCATGTTTAATTCCAGCGGCTGTAGATCAATGGGGGAACAACGCTCCAGAAGTGATGGGGCGGGTTTGAATCAGCCAGCGAGACTTTTGTCAACGTCAGCAAACGTGCCTTCAAATAGTGATTCAGCAGTCGCCTACGGCCGCTCCACGCAGCATTTAACCAGCGGGCGCCTCATTTTCCGACACCTACACACTCTTCGGAGAGCTCCCTAATCTGCGAAGGTGTGTTTTAAGGGGAATAAATCCTGTTTCAGGTGGATACATTTGCAGATGATGCCTTTCATGCTGTCTTTTCTGTGGCTCAGTGGGAGGAAGGTGTGGGACTTTGCCTTGCTTTTCTTTCGCCCCTTTAAGTGGAGCACCGGATAGATGGCATGACATCACGGGCCAAGCCGGCAGCACAATGCAAAGGTCATGCGGCCCATTGATCTAGGGGGCCCCTGATAGAAACCCCCTGTATTATGGGTCCGCGCACGCGGGGTCTTACACACACTGAGCCATAGAAACAGACCACAAATGGAGCCTTGTTGTCTTCCCATTCAGGGCCTGCAATCAGCGGATTTACACTTTGATGTGGAGCTGAGGAATAAAGCCCTTTCGAGCGCTGACCTTTATCGACTGACGGATTAAAATCCATAGCCCTCTCTCTCTCTCACTCTCCAAACTACATATCTAAGTTACAGTCCAGCTAGCTTGCCACTGAAGCTGAGCGTTTCTAAAGCCAGTCCTTTTCTTTCCCTTTATTCTCCTCTTTGCTTTCACCCTGACTTTTGTGCCTGGCTGCTAACATGGAACAAGATTTCTTTTTTTTTCTCGTCAGGAAGTGGCTGGTTGAGGATTGGTGGCTGTTTGAAAGGTTTTTTATTCAGAATCCAGGGAACAAGAAAAATAAGTAACAATCACAGCGACAGCTTACTACCTCACTTAGTGTCAGAGCGGTTTCAATGATCGTTCTGTGCAGCAAATGCAGACAAAAACAACATTAGATAAAAAAGCAAATCAGCTACTTTGTTGGGTGCACTGAGCCATTTTCCCTTAACATCAGCTGAAGGTGTCTGCCTTCATTTAAATCTGTGCAAACCTGATATTGGCAGACACCTTCAGTAGATGTATGATGGCTGATGTTTAACTGTTTTGTCACACTGATGAGCTACTGGCCTGTGACATCCCAGCCATACGTCTGTAAGACTATGAGCAGATTGTATAGCAGGTAAAAAGGCTTTTTTAGAAGTTGAAATATGTTCAACTTTTCCCATTAATTCCAAAACAGCCACACCTGAGGCGAGAAGTCTGTTTGTGATTGGGGCCTCACTCCCACCACTTATCAAAACTGAATTCGTAGTGAGCATCTCTTGAAAATCTAACTCAAAGCAAACTTCATTGTCAAGCACCAGCGCTCAAAAAGTAGCTTACCGAAGTCCAATATCCAGTCCTGTCTGCTTCTGTAGTTAAAGGTGCAACATGTATTTTTGGTGTAGACATTTTAACCAGAAGAAAGAAAAAAGGAGAAGAAGAAGAAAGATCTTTGTTTATTTTTTTTCGTCTTAACAAACTAGATAAACAAACTCTCTTTGTTTTCACGACTGAATAAACAAGCTCAAACTCCGTACTGTTTTACTCTGTTTATATGTGGCGGACCCTGCCACCTTTTTAGCTACAAACAGTGTTCTGGGGACCTTCTTTTCCTCTGAGAACAGCTTGTTTATTCAATTACTGAAAAAAGTTGGTAATATTATTACCTCATTAATTAATGATGATTTCTTTGTTTCCCTGGCACCACCAGGGGGGAACAACAAAAAACATCAGCATCAGCCAACAACCAAATTGTTCTTTTACGCATTATATCAGTGCATCCCGTCACCAATATGAGTACCAATTTGATTTCTTTGTTTCTTATTTCCTCATATAAACTCTGTATAACCTCACAGTGCAGATTATGTAAGTGATATCTGTGGCACCACAAACTAGGACAGAATGAACTCGAATAATAGCAGAAGCATTTCTGTGCTGATACCAGTCAGGAGTATCGGATCAGTATATCCTCATTATTCCCATTGATGTGGGAGAAGAAGACATTTTTACACGCTGCGGTCACTCACACAAACACAGCTGTCTCTTTGTGGCAGAACGGGCCTTACAGATGAACAATAATGGGCCTGAAGGCTTTATATATGGAACGGTTTCTATCACGCTCGCTGTGGACCAAACACACAACCACACAGCTTCCATTTTACGCCTCCGAACGCCTGGCTTCCAATCTATTGTTTTAAACCCTTCCCTTATGCCCACTTGGACATTTCTCAGTCTGCTGTTCTCCCAGAGGTGCCAGCTTGGACCAAATGAACGGAAACGGAATCCATCACTTCCCCCCGTCCACTATCAAGCCAACTGGTTTTGATGGCCCCATTCTGCTTTGTCAGAAACATGCCAAGGCCCGCTGTAATCCGCCAAAGAACACTTAACAACCAAGTAATGTCACGGTAGACCAACGGCCCGTACGCTGTGACGCACTTTAAAAATCTCGCAGCCATATCCACTTAATTCAGCTAGTGCTTTAGGAAGGCCCACCTGAGAATTGCGAGGCCGCCTGCAGAGAGTCAACCATCAGCATTAGGGAGCATTACCATCGCGCAACGAAAAAAACACTTAGGCTATTTCTCACTCGAAAAATGCTAGCCTACGAGGCTCTCCCAGAGCTCTTCTAAGTGCAATGAGAATTTGAGACTCTGTTTACTGCCAGCGTCACAGGCCCACAGCGACAATTCGACCGCCGATACCCCGAGTTGTAGTCAAGTAATTACTGTTCTGTTACTGTGAGCCTTTGTTAGAGAGTCATTAATTTGTTAGCTAAACAATCATGCTTTGAGCAGCTCTGACTGTGAGTTTAAAAGGTTCGGAGTTGTGTAAATCGCGAAATCGTCCTTTGTCTGCGGCGTGCGCGCGCTCGACGTGAAGGGGTCTCCGAGCAGAAACAATTACATCACAAGGCAACAAGGCCCTGAGTGTACAACAATGACAAGAGAATTGTGCCTTGAGGCAGAAAACACTTTACACACTGGAGATGGAGAATGAGGGGGTATTTTCTGGTTGATGAGCATAAGGTACACGGTCCATTCAGACAAATGGGGAGAAACAACAAGGCACACGGAGAGAGAAAGCAGCAACAACAAAAAAACAGTTCTATGAAATATTAATGGGATATATTTACTGACAAGCTACCAGAAACAGCAGCGCTCTTCGGGGACTTCAGGGAGAGAGCTTGCGCTTGACTGACAACCACGAGGTGCAGAGGTACATGCACACACAGACACAGAAACACACTCATGCACGCACTTGTGAAATTATGACTGGACAGGAGGAAGGACGGCCCCTCTCACGCCTCCAGAGGACACTGAGAGCAGTCTCTGGGTGTATTCGGAGAATGCCAGACGCATGACAAAAATGTCTTCATATGGATTTTTCTCGCCCCGTGGATTTAAACACCCCCGTAATTAGAGGGTATAGAGGGAGTTACGTAAGCATAAGATAAGACTCACACTCCTCGCTATCGTTTTCTTGGCCCCGCTCCCGAAAAATCTCGCTCCGTCCCAGAAATTCCAAACTTTGCTTACCTAATTTCTGCAGCATATTTCCTTGCCACAGGAGGTGGTTATGACAAATTAGAAGTCTACAAATGTTCTGATGGTGTAAAGGCTCCAGCTGTCACCAGGGAGATGGTGATCAGGTTTCCAAGCTGCATGGTCTCTTGGCGCCACAAAGAGTTCCATATGGTCATCCAAATGCTGCACCTAAATCTGCTCCCAATCTCCACCCCGGAGCTGAGCTCTTCTACTGAATTAGTCGCACGGCTTCTGAGCATATGAGGTACAAGACAACAAAAATCATATGTCCTTCATGGAGAGACAAAACAGGAGGGGTGGTGCGGTAGTGAATGAGAAACAGGAGTTTATTAGCAGACGTTAAGATGTAAATATATCATTCACGTTTTTTCAGACTACTGATTGTACACACGTGGCAAATGATCTCCATTGCACAGATGATGAGCTTCAGAACAGAAGGGTTTCTTTTGGATTTTTGTAAGGGATAATACACTAGGTGAAAATAACAGACCAAGCTTTGAAAAAATAATGTCACAAGACAAAACAAAGAGGACACCATCTATTTTTTTTTCTTTAGTCTGTGATCTGTCCAATGATTGGGTCCGTTTACCAGTGAGAGTAAACTGGTAACCATGTTTAACTTGTCACGATATCGGCTTATGACATTTATAGCATGGCATTACATAGTTGGAGGGTTGTGGAAAAAATACCTGCATGCGGTTATTAGCGGGTTCAAGCTGTTTTCACTCGAGCAGCTCAATCGGTCGAAACTAAAGCCGCAAGCACCGATGAGCGGGTTCCTTCTACCAGGTTCTGAGGTATACATTTTCAGTATTTGTGGTGCTGGGGCTCAAAATGCTTTGGTAGACCTGTTCCCAACCTCGGCCTGAAGATATTTTATGATGATTGGACCAATGGTTATTGACTTATGGCCAATTCGTTCTAAGCCCCGCCCTTTGCTAGGACATTTCGATTGAGTACATTTCTACGTTTTTCAACCGATTGTAATGGAAATGTGTATCCTAGTCCCACAACACTGTATACACATTTGAAAAAGTAGATGTCACTCTACTGGGTTTTTTTTTAAGTTTATGCTGCTGAGCACAGAATCCATCATGACAGTCTTATGTGGACCCCGGGACTTTTTTATAGAGCACTTTGAGCTGGACTAGTGTATCCGATTTCAATGCAGTCAGACTTATTGTGTTTGGGTCGTAGCCTTTTCGAAAATTGCATTTGTAGTAGCGCCACCGTGTGGCCGATTTGGCTCATATTTCTTGGGAAGCATTTGCACACTATTCCCAGTTATCGGGCCATGTTTCAAGTGTTTAGCTCATTCCAGCTCACGGCAATTTGAGATGCGGCATAAGACAAATAATTCAAGTCTGCACAGCAACAATAGGAGCTTCGGGCTTGAACCCTAAATAACTCCAGTAAATCCATCCAGTATCTGTGGATGCAGGACATTATGACACTAATACAAAAAAGCTCACAGTTGGTGGGCAAAAATCCAACTTGTGGTGTCATGTTCTTTACCGAACCTGTCAACCCGCCTCAACAGAACATCTCCCCCTTAGCCTCCTGCTCCTCTCGTGGCTGAGCAGTGAAGAGCAGAGGATTGGTGATCTATAATTAACCAGTGGGTCGGTGTTGATGTCATTGACACAGCGTGGAGGTAGAAGGTGGCAGTGCCAAGGCACCTGTTGTTGTGGAGCGTGGCATCTGATATCATTACCTACCCAGCCGGAGCGCCAATGTCCCCGCTGGGTCGCGAACTGTCCAAGCCACCGACCACGCTCACCTTTCAACACACGCACATACACACACATATACAGATACACACATATACAGACACACACACACGAGCAGACACACACACACACACCATCAGCCACTGTCATCATGTCCTCCTTTACATAACTAACTCTGGCGGCCCTAACACCTAGAGGGCAGAGATCCACAGAGAGTTTCAATTATTGTTAATGATATTTTGATGGTAGCTGGTTAACTTATGCAACCGTCAGCATACAGCTGTACAAATATTTGATGGTGAAATCTTCAAAATCTACAGTATGTGGGCGCACAGCCCAAAGGCTTCGGAGGAACGGTCCAATATTTTGGGAACGTTTGCAATCAGACCCACAGTGCCGTCTTTAGCGTACGTTAGCACGAAGGCTTTAATCATGAGGAAACTGGCGGCCTTGCTCCATCAAAAATGAGGAATAACACACTTTTAAACAACCCTCAGTCTGCACTTCTTATTTTGTTTGCTACCACAGCTCACACGCCCAACAAAACAAATACACAATATCTGTTTTTTTTTTCAATATTTTTTTATTTCTTCAGATGCTAAAGGATAATGTGAGTTTATTGGTGTTTTACTGTCACATAATTGGCCATCATTTTTATGGGTTACACTAATGTTATACTCACCAGTAATTGCTCTTCTGGAAGCATAGCGAAAATTACAGGAGGGACAGGGTTAGGAAACAGTGATGAGACAGTCAGACAGGTTGTCACCAAAGCAAAGGCTTAGCCAGGTTAGCTACGGCAAGTGTGGTGGGTCAAAATTGAAGAAGGAGCTGTAAAATTGAATTATTTTACCCCGACCCCACATGGAAGTTTGTTTAACACCTGTTTCTGCCCCCATCTTTCTTTTGATATATCTTTCTTCAAATACCAATAGATTACCAATGAGAGAATTATCTTTCAAATAACAAGATAGATAGAAGATGCAAATAGCCAGACTGTTTCCCTGAGCTTCTAGTCTTTTTGCTTGCTGGGGTAAATCATCAGTGTTTGATTTTGAAGAGCCGTTGTAAAGCCTAGTGTGTTGGCACCGGCCATCACCATCTTGGAGTCGCGACAACGGAAGCTCAAAAGATTCACAAGCGACTTCAGATAGTTGCGGGAAGTTCTAGGACAGAAGTACTTCGTAGTTAATACAAGATTTGTTCATTGATTTACAGTAATGGGCTGTTGGTATTTGCAGCTAACTGTTGAGAGGCTCCAAGATCTGCCATCGCTTTAAAAAGAATGGTCCATTGGAGTAAACGCAGATGACGTGACTCGAAGGGCTCGGACTCCATCTAGCTGCCAGCTAATCCAAGAATAGGCACAAGAGGTGTAGCGTGGGTGGAGTTTACCAAGTTTTACCCAAAACGTCAGACGAGTGTTCAACCCTCTTAAGCAGTCATGTGCAACTGGAAAGATACAAACAAGATCATGCAGCCAATGTGACGATCTGGTTGCTGTCGATTCCTATAAGACAGGAAACTGGGGAAAGCAGAGGGGCTGCTGCACACATGAGAGAGAAAAAAACAGAACAGAACATTTACGCTGAGACAATGTGACCGTTCCGGGTAAATGCCATTTATTAGTGTAGCAGCTTTCCCAAGCAGATCAGAATGCCTAAGCCCTGAGCACTGACAGGGATTTCACAGCCCCAAACTGATTTTCAGGCTGGCAGGGTTCACAGACACACACACACACACACACACACACACACACACACTCAAACCGGTATCATGGCATGATGATGGATGTTAACGTGTTGTATTTCTTTGAGGTAACCGTCATTACCTTCACTTATCACAGAATCTACAGAGTAGCTGTCATAATTCTTTTAATAGTTGTGAGTGTGAATAGTTGAAGTGTGTCACCAACTAAGAATCACTCCTCAATAACTTCACACCTCTACTCTTTAATGAATCATTATCATAGATGCACGCATCAATAAAATAACACACATATTTACAAAAAAAACGTTGATGTCAGACGTGTTTGTTAATACAATTTCAATAACACAAACCCCTTGGCAAGCAAACCCCGTAATGTAATGTGCTTTTTGTTTTGTTTCTATGAATCGGTAGCTCCCCAGACATGCAATAAAGACACAGCAGTGCTCTGCATTATTGATTCAGTTTCATAACAACCCAGAGTGTCTTTATTCACTGCAACTGGCGAAGCAGGAATCGCACACACTTATTTAAAAAATCAGCGCACCAATTAGCGAAGTTGGAGCGTCTCCTTTTTCGCTTTAATAAGTCCTTTGAGATGTGATTTATAATTAGAACAGCACCGTGTTCACCGTGGCGGCAGCGGCTTATTGCTAATTTGAAATCATTTACTATATTACGGAACATTTAGGAGGTATATCACACGTCACAAGTATGTACACAGACGGCTGCGTGATGCAGGGGGGCAGGAAAACACACAAATAAAGAATCTTGTTGAGTCAAACTTCTGTGTTTAATCATTGATGTGAGGGTTTTTTTTTTTCGCCAGCTACAACAATCGCAACAGGGAGGGCATTGGTTTTCTGTCAGGAATCCGTCGGTGTCTGCCGAACGCTTTGTTTATCACGTCTTGTGATTTCCATGGTTATGTCAGATCAGTAATAATGATGACTTCCAACTTTTTGCAAACTTTCCGTGTGAGAAACAGGCCCCGCTCGCAGTCTCTCGTGGCCATTATCCGGTGCGGCGCCGGTGGTATTCCTTTAGGGAGCTGGCTGGTTGCCTTTTCATTAATGTCCCTCAGAGTTAAAGCCCAGTGTCCTCTGGGACTGCTGCATGTCATTGGCTGACAAGGTTTAGGGATTTGAGTGAATTTTCCTGCAATAATGGAAATATCTCAAGCCCCTGAGACAAACAGACAGGAGACTGGCAGGAAATATCTTAATCTGCATTGACCCTTTGCTGGCACAGTCCCATACCCTTAGTGAGAAGAACATGTGCGTGTGAACGCGGCGCACGCACAATACCTGCACACATCCACACACGCTGTAGTACATCTGGATTGTGTTGCAGTGACCGAAGGCCCCCGAGTGTGCGGCCTCAGTGGCAGTGCGTGGGTGAGAGCCAGGGTCCAGTGCACCATGGTGGGGGCTCTCCATCACTCTGCCTCCCGGCTTGACAGGCCCTGGCTCTGGGGCCCGTCAAGGTCTTGCTGAGCGCACTCAAACTGTGCACTGCTGAGGAAGGGATTCTGTATCCTTCTAATGGATTACTCACCCACATCACCTGTCCGAGCGGATTCTTTTGACCGACAGACACACGCCGCACGCGGGCATGTGCTCACGCATTGGTCACGCGCACGTGCACAACCTCTGGGAAAGTTGGAAGTTTGCATCAATCAAAAAAGTACTTCGTTATCAAATCAGAGTTCCCATAAAATGCGATCCAAGCAGCGTTATCACTTTGTAAAACCGACGTTTCTCAACACGGATAGGTTCAAACTTTAGGTTTCTTTATGTTGCAATTTTATGTTTTATGTGACAACGCTGTGGTTTTGATCTGGTTGGGTTTAGGCACAAAAAACACTTGGTGAGGGTTAAAAACAGCAGGTCTTGGTCACCACAAACAAAGATCAAGATGTCCGATATTTTCCCAAAAAATTTCATTTTTGTTGCTACAAACACAACTGGAAATTGTCCCGAAGGGTTTCACACTTAGTAATGTTAAAAAGCAGTCTTGAACTGTATCGTTGGCTTGGAGGCCTTCTCGCCTGTAACTCCACCATCATCCGCTCTACCTCCTGACATGAAAGTCAGGTCATAAACCTGTAATGTGAACGTGATGTGACACGTTTTGCTGAAATGTCAATATGGTAAGTAGCGTATGACACGTACAAATGTGAACATATCAGTGGTTTTATCCTGCTGACTGGGCTGAGAAAACAATTCACTACCTAAAGGATCAGCCCCCTCACTGGACGGCAAGTAAAGTCGTTTTCTCTTCTAGCTAAAAAGGTCACATCTATGTCATTTACTTTTAATTCGGACGGAGAGAAAGGCTGGTGTCGCGCTGCTGGACACCTGCGGACTCCGGTCAGGGCCGCAGCCCTAATCAGCCTAATACATATGTGTCACATCCAATGACCCACTGGCTCTCTTCATAATAAAGGTCACTCGGTGAGAGATACTCTGTCCCCCCAGGTCCTCCTTAATGGGGAGGCTCTGTAGCTTTATTAACTAAGTGCACACTGCGGACTTAGATACAATAATAGTGTATAATATATTATATATATCAGTATATTATTTTTAAAATTTTAATATTACTTTCACTAATTGGAAATCTCTCTCTACAAAATAACAGTGACAATAAAACACTATTTTACTTTCCTCCTCACTCTTCCACACTTGACCTTGCATGCAAAGAAGAAACATTTAATATGTTTATTGTCTAGTTGGCATTGCTTAAAGGTATAATATGTAAATTGGAAACAAACAAAGTCCATTTTCCTCGAGATCTCAAGAAACTTTTCTTGAGAAAACAAATAAAAATGTAGCTTGTTATCACGGAAAAATGGAAGAAATAATGTGTTTGACACATGAACATTTAGGACTTCTGCGCTTTTCTCTGAATATCTTTGGTTTTGGACTGTTGGTATGGTACATTTAAATATTCCTTTGGGAAATTGCTTTGGTGCTATGGGTTTATTATTTTTATTAATTATTTATTTTTTATATAGGCTAGTTTAAGTTCAAGTATGTGTATTGTCATTTCACATATCGAACATACAACATAGTTACGAACATCATACAACTGAGGGGGAAAAGTACGATTAGAAATGAAGACGGACTACACAGTGAACAGAAGCAGGATAAACTGTATTTTTGTTTCTGTATTTTAAAGCAGTCGGTCAGGGGGGTATGGGGAATCGAACTGGTGACTTTAAGATTACAGCTTCTTAACCACTAGTCCATTAGAAGCCCGATTTTCTGATATGTTATTGACAAAAAGATCAGTCAAGAAAATAAAAATAATCATTAGTTGCAGCCCGAAGATAAATACATCCAGTTTTTACACCTGTCTTTATTTCTCCTACACATCGGTCACAGCAGACTATTTAAGCCTATTAGCTCAAGGTTAAGAACAATGTCTCCCTCTCCCTCTCAGACAGATACTGTACATCATTTCCAGAAGGAGGTGAAATGCTATTGCCTGTAAATAATGGCTATAGAGGTCAGCTATTGATCGGCTGCTGAAGGGGACCTTAGGGGCATGTTAAGAAGGGCTATTGTTGCTTGTCAATGATCCCTTTATGGCCTTGGACGTGACAGGTCTGCGGCTATAAATCAAGGTTAAACTAGTCCTCTAATAGCAAATCAATGATGGTCAATAGATATTATCATGTGATTATAATTCAGTCGAGTGAACCATTAGTCAAAACTTAAATAGTCCTTCTGGTCTGTCTGCAGCCCTGCAGCTTCACTCCTCTCTAGGAGTGAAGCTGCTGCAGCGTGGTGAGGGTCATGTGTTGATGCAGACTGTTCTCGCCTAACTTCCTGCCTCTAAGTCACGCTACTGCAAAATGGCAAGGTCCTCCGTTAGTTTAACTGAGGAGGTTGCTGAGATTTGAGAGAACAATGCAGAAGTTATATTGAGATAACCTTTACGCGAGAGCAGATATTTCAGCCGCATTAAGATTAACCTACTTGTTATTTAGCTCTAAGCCTCCTCTATCAATGTGCTTCCACCTGTTTGAAAGCCGCATCAGTCAAAAGTGTCCGCTATGCAACTAAATGGGGCGCGGGGACGTATCTATCTAGCTATAACCTTTGCAGCGCTGATATTTATGATAAAGACCATTAGGCATTTGTGAGTTGCTTGCGCAAGGGCTTTAAGGCTAACAACGATCGTGAAGCGAGCTGCTATCCGGGGGTTTACGCGGATGTCTGTGTCATCCGTCTGCGCCACAGCACGGCCTGCGAGGGGAAAATGTCATTACACCTGGATATGATGCAAACACCGTCTCCAATGAAAGCACAAAAGATAATAGGATCTGTACATATTGTTCTCTCTTTTTCCTTCTTCTTCTCTTCTCTTAGGAAGGCGTATCTTTGATGGCAAGCCCCCTGTGCTCCACTCATCACAGGCCGGACAGCTCTGTGCTCACCTTGCTGTCTTGAAGGACAGTCTATACTCCGAGCATATCTGACTACAGGAAAGCGGGGAGACAGGTATGTCCAAGTTTGAGCACTTCTCTGACTAGTTTGGAAAGTACATCGCAGTGACGGATAGCGAAACCGACTCGCCAGCCGATCAGAATAATCTTTCTCCGTCCATGCCGAATTCTCCGTCAAATTAATTTATGAACCTTAAATGAATTTTGAAAATATCATTAGTTTCAATCACCGCACATGATCAAGCGCAAATCCAGGTTGTGCCTCTCGATGCTAATGTGCAAAAATGTAAAATACAAATTAAATCAAATTCAAAACTGTCCTATCAATTGCATCAACTCAGCAGCGGGAAGCCCCATCTTTTTTATTTTGCATATTCATATGATTACTCGTCCAGAGGACAAAATACGTTCACGTCAGCACCATTGTCCTTTGATTCCACATGATAAAAGGCTATCTCGTTTCATTCTCGCACCTTTCTAGTCCAAAAACCTAGACACTCTGATTTGCTAAAATGTAATTCTAATTTATCATTTTTCTGCCCGAGGCAAAACTCTCTCAAGCCCGGGGCTGTTTGAAAAGCAGTTGGACACAAAGACAGACCCTGGGAACTTTGCCCATGCAGTCAATCAGTCAGACACCCCAGAGTGCCCAGACCCGAACAGCTTGTTTTTTGTCCACGGATATCAAACAACTTCTCCTCTCCCGTTAGATAATAAAAACATGTTAATAGGAGTGAGTTGTTTCTGTCTTTTTTTTTTTTTTCCTTCTTCTTCTTCTTTTTTTTTTTTTTTTTTACTGGAGATGGTTGGTGGATACGCGGCGTCTCTGTGGTCAGGGGCTGGGCAGCAGAGCGGACATCAAAGAGCGGCAGAGGTCTGTGACGGTGAATGCAGCTGGTGTCTGAGTCTCTGTGCTGGACGGAGCTACAGGCAGGGCCTCAGCTGCCCCACAATAAAGACACACAGGGGAAGGCGCAAGGCTTTAAAGGGCTAGACAAACACACATTCAGCCGTACGCGGACGAACACGCGCACACTCGCGGACACAAATGACGGTTTCCTCCACCGACATGTCACGCAGGTTTTACAGACGCATCGTGAAACCGTGCTGAGTTCTCTCCTCTTTCTTCTCCTGAAAAAAGAGTTCTGTAAAACTCTCTCCGTGCTGATGCTTTCGTATAATTGCATCTGAACAATAATTCACAGTAAAGCAGTTAAGTGAGGTCTTAAAAAATGCGGGCTGTCCAGGGACCCCCGGGGCCCCAGGGAGATTCAAAAAGGGTCACCAGCAAACATGACAACAACTTAAATCCGCTGGAAGCTATTCATGCAAACATGATCGTTTGACGGATATTGACGCTTCTTTGCACTGCCGCCTTACATAAATATAAAAAAATGAATACACAGTGACGATAAAATGTCTTCCTGTGCTGTGAATCCGAGCTCATGTGGGATTTCTCGGGATTATTGACACACCAAGATTATGACAACTTGCATTTGTGACTGTAAAAATAGCACAATGGGATCGTCTTTTCATCACTGGGAAAGAAGAGGGAAGAATCTGAAGGACAAAGAGTGAAATCCTGCTGGCATGCTGTGGACAGCTTCATGTCTGATGTGGTCCTGACTTCACAGTGGGACTCTTGTGTCTGCGCTGCTGACAGCTTCTCCCTCGTGTCCACTCGGGGAAGTATCTGTGAACATGATGCAGTCACGGCACTGACCAATCTTTGGCTGAAGCATTTTGAAACAAAGGAAAGCTTTGAATTGCAGTGATATTTTTTTTTTTTTTGTCAATTTCAGGACTGAATAGACTTTGTCTTCTGATTAATGATGCCTCCCGTTCATTGCCATTTTTTGAAAAAGATGATCTCAGAGGACAGTTTTGCCTGTGGACTCTCCAGTTCCAGTTTCGGCCTGTAGAGGGCATGCCAAAACAGCAATCTGGTCAGGCTCTGTGGGGAGTCCAGAGACATACAATATCCCCACAGAAGAAAAGCACAGGGCGACTTTCATCTGTCTATAAAGGGAGGAAATGGTTTTGTTAAATAGAGGAACACTATTATTGCAATACAGAGAAAATGAAGCTCAGACCAGCGCTGATTAACTCACATTTTACAACATTTTGAAGTCATTTTTTGGGGGAAATTTGATTTTAAAGCAAAGAGAATATTACCTGAAATCGCCAAAGGCAACTTTGTGCAGCGGCCCTGTATGAGAGAGTGCGCGCAGGACTTTATTAAGGCCGTAAGATTATTAAACTGAGCGTTGGAAATGAAGAAAATACCCTCTCTTTACTTCGACTCAGAGGGAATTTAAACAAACGACTCATTAGAATAACGTCCTCTTTCCTCTTTAAACGGGTTAGAGGTCCTGAATAAAACATGACTTATCTATTGCGATCACGTTAGTCGAGCCATTATTCATTTAACCATTTATTTATTGCTCCATTCATCTACATAAATATTTAACTATGTCTTGGCATCTTTATGGACTGCTTGCTCTGCTGCTCAATTACGAGGAGCAGTGTCCTACCATGGCCATATGCCATCTATCTGGCGACACTATATCTCCACAATTTATGGATGCCAACTCTGAGCAATATCATTCTGTTGGGGCTTTATGTATATGTACGCAAGTATTAATCTGGGCCTAATGACTGGCAACAACATGTTCCAGCCTGTTCGCCCAATAGGACCACTATTGTATCCATATCATATGGTATGAAATAAATGAAGTGCTCCCTTTTTGTTATCGTATAGATTTAAACTGGGTGCCCATATGGGGTCCTCGCGAGAGGCAAGCAGAATATGTCTGGACTCCAAGTAGCTTGACTTGAATGGACGCGTGGTTTATTACTCAAGCACCATATATTCACACCATATATTATAAGCCCTTACACGTTTTCACTTCCCCTCTCTACAACAAAAGCTCCCGCTCGTTTTTGGCGAGGGGGAAGCATGGAAGCATGCAGAACCGAGGGGGGGAAGCGAGGAACCGTAAACACCCGCCATGGGTCCTCCTTTAAAGTGATGAACAGCAATAAAAGCAGCACCGGTTGTCTGCTGAGAGACAAAAAGAGCATTTGACCACCTGGGCGCACATCATTTTCTCATGCCGTTCCTCAAGCATGACTATCAGGAGATGTCCCCCTTTAACATTATATGTGGCTAACTCAACCCGATCCCCGAGTCACGTATGGGGACGGCACCGCTCGCTCTGTCACACGAGAAATCTCTCCGCGTGACCTCAGAGCTCTGTGACACTTTCGCATGTCACTTTCCCTGCCATGTCAGCGCCGACCACAGCTGCAATTTGATCAAGCGAGCTCCCCATTATCGCCTGAAGACTGAGGGAGAGGCCAGGAGGACTTCTTAAGGCGGCAGCGGGAGTCTGTTGGACTGGCATTAGACTGCACAACTCCCTGGAAACAGCACCGGATCATTGGCTTTCCCATGCATGGTTGAAATGTGCTATTAATATAAACCTAAATATAGGGTCCAAATTCTTTCAAGAAAATGTCTTTTAAGTCTCTTATTTCTGTCTCGGATTCCCGGTTCCCAAAAAAGGGAAAAAAAGCAAAATCACCTCTAGATGCCTTCAAGAGTTCACGTTGCTGATTTAAATGGCAGGACTCTGCAAATCAACGGCGAATCAAACGCGAAACCCACATATAAACCCCCTCCTATATCCCCAAAATTGGCTTTTTGTCAATTACAATCAAAGGCACTTTTCACGGTTGTACCCCCCCCCCCTTTCCGTTTGCTTTTCTTTTGCAGTGTCTCCTCAAATCACAGAATACTGTATACACTAAATAGATATCCATGCATTGGGAACAGTACTTTTAGTCGTTAATGTGTCGGGGTTGTGTTAGGGATGCAAGATATGGATTTTTTTTTCAGACGATACTGATAACCGATGATTCCCTGCTTCTCAGCTGAGCACACCTGAGGATAAGAAAGGCTAAAGACGTATTGAGCAAAGGTGGATGATTTATTATAACGTAGCTCCAAAAAGCCACCGTATCAGAGTATGTACACTGCGCTTGTTTAGTCAATGAACAGAATTAGGCATTACATCATCAGCTCTATTTATCGGCTACTATTTCCCTGATACTGATGAGCAGGCGGTAATATAAATTTCCCAATATCAGGCTGATAGTTTGTCCGTTCAATATGTATCGTGCATCCCTAAGTTGTGTTGGGCCTGTGTTTTGTATTTCTGCATCATCACTAGCACTAGTTGATGCGGTGTTGAACTACAACAAGCAGTCCTCGGGAGAAATCTCATTTGATTGACTACAAAAAAGTCACATGCCAGCAAAAAAAAAAGGCATCCAATTGAGTTTAATGAAGTGCTCGTACTTGTTCACCGGTCACAGATAAACCAAACAATAAAATATCCCTGTAGGAATGTCAGCTTTGGTAACAGAAAAATAAAAAAATCATTCTTTTCTTTTTATAGTCCAGAATTGATTGTAGTTTGAGTAAATATGAATGTGAGTTAACTACCACAGAGCTACGGCAAAATGTCGTTAAACCACTTGTGTAATTACATGGAGTTCACCGATCCCCAACTCTGCATATTGATTTAGTTCAAACTGCCAGCCGGGGCCAGTGATCTCCTTTATGAGCACAAAGACGCCGTTTTTGGTTTGACAAACTAAAAAGCACATAAAATCTTCTTTTTCTTAAACAATTCCCCAATCACAGGAAGAAAAATGCATTTACGTGTACTGAAAGTCGTCTCTAATGAATATGATCATCTAAACACATACACGCACGTAGACAGTATGTATATTTTCTTTCTTTTGTCAGTCACTATGCAGGCTATGACATTTCTGTCAATAGAGCAGATGTCTTGCTGAATCTTGGATAAAATCCAGCAGGCAGAATCCGCAGTAGAACGGTCTCGGCTTCTGCAGCCTGCTCAGCTAGAGAACATACGTTCGTCGTGCTGCAGTGGGCCGCGAACGTTTTTCATTTTAAAGCCTCGCATTGCCTCTGCCTCTTTTGTGAGCGTAACCTCTCTCTATCTGGTAAAGTTAGAGACCGGTGGCGTCCTGCTGGCTCAGCTTGGCCTGTGAAGTCTGCCTGGCGCATGGGTGACATGTCTGGCATGCCACTGCTGGCTCCTTTTGATACCACGGGGAGCGTGTGAGTGGCAGGCCATGTTTCACGTGTCTCCAGGCCCTGAAACAGCCATCACTCCGAGAGGATGTTTTCAATCCGCCGGCCGCGCGGCCCCGAGCCGCTCTCCGAGAAGGTCAAGTTTGGCCCATCAGTCACTGACCAAAGGGCGGGGCCTAGCAGCTGGTGGCCATCAACGGCCGTTAAGATGTTCAGTAGTCCCAGCGCTATCGCGTGTCTGACCTTTTACCTTTACCTTTTGTTAAGCTTAAATGTAGCCATGGAAATAAACGCATTAAAAAGTAAACTCGTGCCTCCATAAATGAAGGACACAAAGTCAAAGCTGATTGATTGATTGTTTTAAAATCCTCTGCAAACTTTGGGAGCACTGGGTAAAAGACAACTTCGACATCATGCTTTTACGTAGATCTATATAAATAACACATTTGACCTCACATGAAGAATGCTGCGCACAAACACGGGTCGTATGTGTGTGCACTGACACATTCTGCCGCACGTCACGCGAGTTCAAAGACGGAAACCCACGAGGTGGTCGTTTGTGTGTTTACCCAAGTTTGGGTCAGTGTTTTCAGGTGCATATACACCTTTTACATGCCCTTCTTTCACCACCCATAGACATCCACACACGCGCACACACCATTTACACTCAAACCTGTAGGCGTATTGACGCACACTTTCCCTGGTGTTGTTTTAGCAGGGGGGGAAAGCGGCAATGGTCTGGAACAGGCCTGTTTTTTAGTGCGGGTCAAATTTTGGCCAGGCCTAAAGGCGGCAGCCATCCGATCCCTCCCGAGGTGCCTCTGGTCTGGGACCCGTTTGAACCTCCACCTGCTGGGAGAACTTCACTTTAGATACATTGTTCAGGCCTCTCTGAACATTGCGGAGGGGAGGCGGGACGTAATGTTAAAGTCAACACCGCAGGATCAGGCTGCTCTTTGTACTGGGCTTTGAGGGTGACCTCCATTCTTGGACCATGTAGAGTGGAGATGAAGTGCAGTAACTCATGTGGTCACACACATGGACCGAGAAGTATGGGGTACACTTTTCCTCCAGCTTTTGGGCCATGTTTGAGTTTTATTACTTTAGTTGAAATCGGTCAACATAGTACATGATTGGGAGGTATCACATTACATGACATGACATCGAAATTTGTCTCATCTTATCAAGAAATTGTCTGTTGTGCTATTTTTTTCTTAAAACTCAATAGTTTGTTCTGTACATTCTGTCTGATGGGTCCTGCACATGTGCAACTCTGAACAGAATTGAAAAGGAAGTGAGACAGCTCACTAGATCCATCATCGGCTCTGAAGAAAAAGATTTGTTCAATTCAGAAAGTTGCTACGTTGCCAAGGAGGTCATGTTTTTGCCCTTGTGCATCTGTTTGTCGGTTGGTTGATTTGTCAGCAGGATTTCACAAAAACCAGTGACAGATTTCTACGAAACTTGGACGGACGATGGGTCTCGGCCCAGAATAGAGCCCATTAACTTTTGGTGTGGACCCAGATAAAGTGATGGATCAGGAATTATTTTCTCACTTTCTTTAACACTGCACTGTTTTTTGATAATACATGCATCTTGATATTTTTTTTCGTACGTCAATTGGAAACAGATTTGTTCGACTCACCATTGGCCAGATACATGAGCTCATTCAATGAATCTAGAGCGTTCATGCACAGAACTGTATGATTGGGTGTGTTATGGCGGTTGGAAAACCAAAGGTTGAACAAATTCTGACTGACATGTTGAGTTCACTTTGAACAAAACCCAAATAGCCTGAAACTATTCATTTACCGTCCATCCGCTGCCTCTTTAGTGACGAGCTATCACGGTATCAAATCCAGGAGGCTTCCACGCATTACTTTTCAAATGGTTCGGTTTCACAACCGTCCGTTCAACATGACTCGCTACTTCTCTCAGTTTTGTACTCGGGAACAGTCGTGTAGTTCAATGGCTCAGAGGGACAATGCATTTTAGGAAGACCCCGCGCTGGGGCACCGGGCCTGTTGTGCTCGTGCACTCCGAATTTTGAATTGGAAGCGGATGATTACTGATCAAATAGTTCTCTCACGTTCGAATTTGGGATAAGAAGTGACAGCCCTTGGGTGCCGTTGCTTGACAAATCAGCACCGCACCAAACACCAAAATTGGTTTTACAGGATGTTTGCATCAGCACGATGAAATAGCTCATCAGGTATCTGATTCACTGCGCTGGCTAAACCAGACATTCTCATCTGGTTATTTCATCTATAAACAGTTTTTTTTTTTTAACTAGATTCTCCTGCATCAGTATCAAATTGAGGATTTTATCTGTATCGTCCACCATTAATAATACATGAAAATAAACAACAACCCAGATTCTCCCCTTTGTGATAAAATATGCTATTTGTCTTGTAGTTAATTTTTCTTTCCGCCCATCAATACTGATATTTCAGGTGTCACGTTATTTTGGCGATCGTGCTAAATTACTGTTATCTTAGCTAACACGCTATCTAAATCTGGGATCTGATTCATGCGTGGGATTTACTTGTCATTTTTCACGTCGCCCACCCCCCCCACCTCCACAAAAATCTCGCAGCAGACTGCACTGTCTGTCTACTGTATAAACAAAAGTGCTACTCCTGGCTGCACGTTCAGGTTCGCTGTGTTGTTTTCTGCCCGTGCACTCGACTTGTCGGAAGGGGCAGGATGAGAAGTCATCCATCTCCAGCTAACAGCCACCAGTCTGGCCCCATGCTGGAGCCCCAGAGAGAGGAAGCGATCGCTCACAGCACAGGAGCACATTCCCCCTCAACACAGGGGGGACAAGGCCATTTAACCCATCGAGGCCCGGTCTACTTTTTCTCTGCTATCACGTGCGCCTGTGTGTACAATAGTGTATTGCCTCTGTCATGGCACGCACACGCCGCCCGTGTGTACGTTAACGCATGCACAGTCATTAGCACCGTGTTCCATTTCCCCCTGTTTGCGTTGGTGGGCTCCTCACTACGCCGCGCCTGCCGGTAAGTAGTTAAATAGCCATCCCGGGGTCAGACCACATATACAGCCGCACAGTACATCCCTCACATCCTCCCACCTCTACCCCCCATCCCTCCTTGATCCTCGATATATAATTCCTAGAGCACCCACCCCCCCTGTCTTTCTGTCCTACTGGCATGACGATAGCATCCCTGGACACACAGAGACTTGCGGTATAACCAGCCTGAGGAATCGACACTCCAAGTGTTTCTCCACACTTTTTCTAATGGCATTGTGAGCCCCCCGCCACTGCCGGGATGGAAGGTGTTTAGCACCTCACTGTTTTTACTTTGACAGAGGAGGGACACTAGCACTCCCCTGGCTATATAGGCCTAGACCGGTTCCACTGTTATCATTTCCACTGTGGGCACGCTTCCTCCCCATTGAATCATTGGTATTTATGTGTGTGGCGGTTTAGCTCGGCTAGCCGTGATAGCTCTGAAAGCCAAAACTTGGCTTGAGGCGGAAAAATTCCAGTCGAGGAGGCTGTTCACATTCGGTTCCACCATCCGTTCTCCAGCCCGTCGATTCACGCCTGGCACTAAATGTGTTGACATGAGTCTTGGGTGACTGTCTTGTGATCAGATCTCACTTCCCAAATATACACCTACATCACTGGAACAAACATTTTATAATTTTTTTTATGCAAATAAATAAATATTTTCATGTATAAGATTTGACAAATTAACAAGAAGTCCCATAGTTAACCCAATAGTTAAGAATATCATGTAGGCAGTGTTTCACACGTTTATAAAGTTTCTCCTTGCGCAACAAGTCTCAAAATGTAGTGTTTTTTTAAGGGAATCTGGGGACTTTCTCCACAAGCTTACTGTATTTGTAAAATGTTATGTTTATTGTCAATTTGTCATATTCTTTAATAAACTTGGGAGACATCAAATCAGTTTAAAAAGTGCATTCAAAGAGCTGCACTCCAGACATGGGTGCACTTTAGACAAAAAAACAGACAGGCTGGTGCAGCAATGCCACAACAAACTGCCACTTTAAACAAGGAGAGAAACATCTTAATGTTTTGCATTTAATGCCGAATATACAAGAAGGCACCAAAGATTTAGAATTTACTGGAGTCTTTTCACAAAGTTCATTAAGTGTCTCCTCATGCAGCAATTCTTAAAATCACATGATTTTGTAAGGGAGTCTGGGGATATCGCCGTTAATAGTTCAAACATTGGCAGGTTAAAAGAGTCCAAATACATAATTTACGTTACCAGATGAAACCAAAACCACATGGAAATCAGATGACTTTTAATCCGTAATGATTCTTGTTGTGTCTTCACCCTCTTTTTTTGGGAGCAGGATGTCAGCTGAGTTGGTTGTCCTCCAATATGCCAAAAGAATGTGGCCTGAGTGATAGAGGGATCTCAAATGCGTCCTCAATACGTCTCGAGGGGTATTCACACCTGCAATTAGAGCTGTCCACTCGTAATCGGATCACATGTTTGTACTGAATCTGAACAGCCTCTGGGTGACGCCAAGGTGAAAAGCTCAATCTGTATATGGGCAAATGCCTTCGACAGATAAATGTGCGATGGAGCCATAATGGCTGACCATGCACCATTACAGAAATAGAACTGTCCGTGAGGAATGAGACGACAATGAAGGGAACGCTGGAAAATGAGGGAGGTCTTGCGTGGTGAATACATATGCACTGGAGCCATCGAGTGAGGAGGAGGCGAGCACTGAACGGGTAGTTAGGTCAAGAAATGAAAGAAAATGGAGTCAATAAAGGTTAGGCAGAATGACTTTTAAACAATAAAATTGACGACCCTTGTCTGTAGAGGTAAAGTGTAGACGTTGTGAGCCATGACCAAAAAGCTATTGTTGACTAATGTCAACCGAGTGCGTTATCTTTGACCCCTGTGGCTGGAAATGGGAAAAGAGAGCGAAGGGAGGAAGCAAATATGAATTACAGACAAACGTGTGGTAGGACGACAATAATAAGAAAATAAATGAGTCTTCACACATTCGGAGTCGATTCTCTCGATGATCGCGCAGCACTAAGTGTCTTCAGGTCATGTATTTGCATTCATAAAGAAAGTGCAACAACACTTTTTTTTCTCTTCCCCCGTGACAAGCGGCGCTCTCCATGACAGAACGGCTTTCTGGGAGAAGACAGACTGCAAAGGTCATAATTATTTGCGGTCATGCTGCTCCTCACTTAACAGATGGAGACAACCTGAGTCAACATTTTTCAATTAAAAAAGAGAACACAAACAAACAGAAGGGAAGAGAAAACACACACTTTTCGCGCTCACACAAAGACGTACACACAAGCTGGAAAAACGGAAATGACCTTGAGGACCTGATACCTCATTAAAAGTGATGCTCCGAGCCTGCAAACAGGCTAATTAGACGAACCCTGCTCACACTTAGCAGTAGTACACGTGGTGGGGGGTGCGGAGAGATCGCATCGCGTTTGTGTGTTGGTTAAATGTTGTCAGAGAGCAAGTTTTTCGCCTGATCTTTGGTCTGTTAAACAGGAGGGCAAACTGATACAGGGATACATTCAATTAGCAGGCGAAAACACACGCACATGAACATATGGGTGTATTAAGTTTGGATATGGTTGGGTGATGACCTCACTCTTTGAAGGGACAGCGGCTCAATGTGAGGCAAGGATTAGACGTGAAATTGAAATTAAGTATGTTTCAAAACATTTTGTGGACTTTAAGGCAACATGAGACAAGTTTAAATGGTTCCACACCCGAACAAGTGAAACACACATTATCTGATTTATACTATAAAAAATATATATTGGTTGCAATCAAAACTCCTCCACACTGTCTAAATCCGTTTAAAAAATACATTTTGCAGCGTTTTGGTGCTACACCTTCATACGGCGAATGGTTTGTGCGTAGTGACTGTAAGTCTGCACCCATATCGCATTCCCCTTGAGCAATAGGAAGGAAAAAATACCAAACATCACTTTAATATTTGTCATTTATCCCCAATACATGGAGCTAGAAAAAGTTTAGCCTCCCTTTTGCATGTGGGAATGTGTTTGGTTGCAGAGTTACAGACACTCAAAACGTCACTAGTCGCAAATAAATGTATTCTTTGCGAGTTGCACGGCGTGCGGGAGTTTTGATTGCAACCTTTTATCTGCTCGTCCCTCTCCTACACACCTTTCTCTTCCCCTGAAATTGATGTGCTAAGTGTTTTTGTGAGTGTGAAGCTTTGAGTAAGCCAAACTGTTGACAGTTTGTTATTAGTTGTTCTAATGTAAAACTTGTGGAGCCACATAAATATCAGTTTTAAACATTAAATTCTATTTATGTGTACTGGGGTTTTCAGTCAACAAAGAAAGTGTTATATGACTTAAAATACAGTTTTTTGTCCTTCATATTAGAATTCATCCTGTTTACTTCTAATATTGTCTGAGCAAAAATAATAGCTATCATATGTTTTTACCACAATTTACAGGTAAAACCCACTAAAATGTCATTCAGTGTAACAACAGCTGAAACAAAAAATCTTGGGAGGCATATTAGGAGAGACAATAATTACTTAATTACTTACTTAATTAGTAGTTTACTTCAGTTTAGTAGTTTCTTGGACGCAGTTGCTAAGTGAGCTGACCAGATTTTGGTAGCCTGCTCCTCATCTGTGCCTGATGCTAGCAACTCAAGGCTACGTTAGCCATTAGCATAACAGACTTTGACAAAACTGTGAGCACACAGTTGCATTGAGGATGATGTAGGCACCAGGTTCTGCAAAGTGAAAATGAAAAGTTTGATCCTTTCTGCTGTCAGAAGGTACATATGCAGTTTATTGTAGGCTAATGGTAGCATGTTAGCCACTCAAACTTGGGCCTTTATTTTAGACTGAAAAGAAAAGCTTATACTTTTAAGCTAGCCATCATCAGTTTTGCCGCCTAAAATGACAACTGTCACTGGCAGATTTAATCAACTGTAGCTAGTTAGATAATTAGGCTAAACTTAGCTGTAAAAGCTGCTTTCTAATTTTACTTGCTTACTCGTTTTGAAATAAATAACTGTACATGATGCAGCGCTAAAGATAAACTGAGGCTAAAGCTGCACGGCCCTGATAAACCGCCAGCGTCCTCACCAAGTGATGATCCACACAGAAGACATTAAAATACAGAAAACACATTGTTCCTGCGTCTTCAACGTGAGCTAACTGTTTTGGACAAATTGGCCAATGCATCTTATGTGAAACACATGTATACAAAGACGCACAACAAGCCTCCATTGTGTGACTTTCCTCAAATTAAGAACAAGAAAGACTTTGTGGGGAATGTTAACCCAAATATAGTGCATGCAGGGGAAGTATGCTAATATGCTAACTTGATGAGTTAAGTATTGTGATTATCATTTTTTGACTAACGAGACTTGAACTCATAATTAGGGCATTCTAAAATAGATCTCAATGTAAAAACCAGACAATTTGAGTTCACCGTGTAACTGCATTGAGGTAATGATGATTTAATTAAAATGATTCAAAGATTATAAAGCGTAGTCGAGTCGCACCGCGCTCACGTTTGGTCTCCTGTGCCCGTGACCTCCGCTAAAAAAGCGTTTTCTTTGTGACTTGGGTGGACTCACCCTTTAACAGCAAAGAAAGCTCCCGAAGCAATATCAGTCACAGCAACTTTTTCTGATTGACAGCAGCATCCTGGTAAACATCATCTCAAGCTGACAGCCCTGGAGAACTTCGCCAGAATGTGACAGCCATCACAGACCCGCATCCACACATGAAAGGGCTTTGTGTTGTGAAGCCCCTCTACTGAGACAGAAGAGGACATGTTGTTCTCAGTTAGAAACAGACATTCAGAGAAGGCTGGAAGAGAGGGAGAGGAGGCAGAGTGTGTGCATATGCGTGTGTGTGTGTGTGTGTGTGCGTGTATCCTTTCTGCGATAGGACAAGGAGTGCTGATTTAGACATAGCCAACCCAAACACAGATGCCCCAGTCCTTCCTTCCTGTGGGTAACAGAAGGAGACACAATGTGTTCAAGAGGCCGGAGCTGACAAAGGGATTAATCCGATGACAACAAATGCTCCGATCTCTGGCATAAGTCGCGGCAGAAAAATACATATCATATGGTCGCAACAGCACTGACACAGACAAACATGCACGGAGAGCCAGAAACGTCCCAAAAAAAAAGAAAATCATGAGGGAGAATTAAAAAAAGAGAAACTCAGTAGTTTGCAGTCGTAGATATACGAGTGTCACATATTTTAGCCCCAACGTTACCTTCAAAAAACCCATTACTTTAGCTCAGGGAATGAATCTGTAGCAGTGATTTTTTTTTATTGACATACAGTATAGTATCTCCCACTGGTAATCTGTCAATCTCGCTATTATCTCTCGCTTTTTTCGCCATTGTTGCTTCTCACATCTTTCCCTCTATCTCTTCCTGTGTCTGTCTGTTTCCCCCTCGCGCCCCGTCTGAATGTCGTTTTGGGCGCTGATATGAACCTGTGAACATCTGCCTGCGATACAGTGGGAGGCGGAAAAGACGAGAGAAACTGAGATGAGGTTGAGTTCATGTGAACCACCCGTGGCGCCGGACTGTTACGGCCATCAGTAAATCTACCATCTCGCCGCTATCAAAGGTTCGCTCTCTGCCTCTGTGTCCGTTTGTATGTGTGTGTGTGTGTGTGTGTGTGCGTCCGTGTTCTTCGTCCGTCTGTATGTGTGTGTGTGTTTCTTTTCCTCAAATAACATAATCCCATAAGAGGGTGGGAGAGACATTTTTTGAGGATAAGGGGAGAAAAGAGAGGAAAAAATGATGGCAGTGAAGAGAGAAAAGGCGATGAAGGGAGAAGGGGGGGGGGAGTAGAGCAGGAGAAAAGCATTAGTAGTTCCAGCCAGCTGCCAAATGATGCCCTTGATTGCCTCTCTTCTTGTGCAGAAACAGAAGGTGTGAGGGGTGATTAGGCCTGGGCCCGATCCCTGATGAACAGATGTTAATAACAAAGCCCATGTTCATTGTGGTTAATAGCCAAGCGCGCCAGGGCTGGCTGCTGAGGCTAGGGGAAAATCTGCCTCCATAGCTCTTCTCCTCCCCTCTCCCTTCATGGGAGAGAGATAGGCTCCCTCTACTAATGTTTTGGCTGTACACTAACGTAATGAGCATGGTATTTGCAAGAAAAGGTAATGATAATCAGTCACGGGGGCAGAAAAAACACAGCAAATGATGGTGCGTCGCATTCAGGAGATAGAGGAGCTCAGGGTTTGTGCTGTTAACTTTTAGTTGATGATAGCCTTTTGATGATATCAGAGATAAAGGGTTGTTAATAAAGCTGGGTCTGCATGGCTGAAATCACCGTCGCCTCATTTTTGATCCTATTAGGCTATTGTCTTCAGGCAGTAAAGACAACAACTGTAATGTGCGGAGGAATTGTGATAACTCCATTTTATCCAAAGGCAAAAGCATCTGAAGCTAACAAGTTTTAAGGTGTTATTGATAATATTCAAACACTTAATCTGCCACTCCATCTCTAACCCTTCCACCGAATTGATGTGACGACACCGCTGTTGTTTGAATCATCTGCCTCCCTCAAGTGGTGCCAGGTTGCACACTAGCTAACATTGCTAATGCTAGCTGCACATTGCTATTGCTAGCTAATGTTAACATTTCTAACACAATGCTAGCTAGCTAACATTAGGGCAGCCCAGTGTGCATCTCTAATGTGCATTTTTTTCCACAAACTGGCAACTACCAAGACTTTTGATGCTGACGAAGCACAAATACAACGTCTTACCAACAGCGCTATGCTATAGATTGGTGTAGTAATGAAATAAGTTTTTTGGAAAAGGTTTTAAGTTAAATGTTGTTCTACGACATTAAGATACATCATTAGATGTCCCACAATTTTATTATCAAGCACTTACATGTCTTGAAATATGTGGTTGCTAACAAATGGCTAAATGAGATTACCGAAGTTGCCATGGGTGTTAAACGTCATCACACCAAACACGGAGCCTCATCTACCGTCTTTACAGGCGACTTTAGTTACAAGCTATTCTAACTGTAACTTTACAACCTGTAGATTGATCAATTTGTATAAAACATGTATAGTAATTGTGTAGTAACATGCTTAGTGGTGGTCTGTTTATAACATTAGCTTTTTACTTGATTTGATTTATGCTTTAAAAATCACAAAGGTGGTTCATCTGTGAAGATGATCTTGCTGAACAAAATGTGTAAGCATCCATTATTTTCTGCAAAAATCCAAAATTCAAGTCAAGGGAACCAGGGCGATGCTAACTTCCGGGTTAGCCTACAAAAATATGTAATTTCTACACCACCCTATTGGCTGACAAACCTTGTTAGAAGCTGCAACACATGTCAGAATTCTTACGCAGAGATAAACAAAACAATCATTTTGGACCTGACAGACATTTTTGAATTATTAATTCACAATCAAATGATGTTTTAAAGGTAAAGAGATACCTTTTATACTGTTTTATTTATGCAGCACCTTTCTAAAATTTCAAATATACGTTCTGTCAATAAATATATCAGGGGTTGAGTGCTGAACTGGAAAGGGGTTAACAGTGTGGAGAAATACATCATCGTCCTTGTTTATGAAAGTTACAGCTCCTACTACAACACCGCCTCCTTCCTTCTAAAGATTACACAGTTTACTTATAAAACATTCAAATGCGATGAATTATTGAAGTGCAGCAGATGCTGTAAAAGGAATACTTTTTCTAGCGTTTCTATTGGCGAGGAAAAACTTGCTATTCTTCCCTAAGCATGTACGCGGCGGCACCAATTCTCTTTTCTCTCTGTGTACACAGCATGGAAGGAGACTCATCTCGCACTCAAATATCTCCGTGGGGAATGGAAAGATGGCAGAGATGCATGCCGAGGCCACTCCTTTTTCTCTGGGCCACAGAAAGAGAAACATTGGCACCGTTGACAGGGAAAATGTGACATTTTCTGCACCGTGATACCTTACATCTTCAAATTGATGCCTTGTCTGAAATAGACAGAAGGAGGCGTAATGAATGTGCTTCGGTGACACAAAGACATGCCACCAGGACATTGTGGGATCTCGGCTCTGGAGCATTCTGACTGGTTCGCTTTTTTTTTAAGGCGCAGAGGGCCAGCTGTTTATGTTATTCAAATTTAGAGGGGTTGGAGGAAATGTGCGTCCATCTACTGTAGCGGGGGATGATAATTTGGACGAAAGCATCCATTTCTAAAACCGCTCTTTATGCCATTGTGGTCAATCAGACGACGTTGAAAAGTAATTTTTCGTGACACTGCTTGAATTTCTCTTTATATACGGCTGAAACGTGGACAAAAGATTAAAATGATTGTCATTTTCTTCAGTATTCACGCTGTCATCTCTGCATATCAGCTGAATCGTTTGTCCTTTATGTGAAATCTTTCACTGGTAGGAGACCATGTAACTGTACGTGTGGCGTTCAAATAGACTCATGGGAGGTCATGGGAGTGCTGAGCTGACAATCAAGCGACCAGCTGTCATTCATAGCGCCATCACCAGCCGCGCCACGTCGAATCCTCTGACGACCGCACGACTACAATGGCACATTTCTGTTCTTCTTCTGACAGGTATGTATCAGCGTGATGGATTGGCGTCACAGAAAATCTTTCATCAAGACCCAAATATCCTCTGTAATCATCCTCATTGTGACATAAAAAGGCGCACAACACGTTTCTTTATGGGTTGGCGTGCCACCGAGGAAACCACTCACTTCATAAAGCCACATACTGTATATACTGTAAGTATAGCAGGTGGTTTCAAAGCTCTTCTGTGTGATGGACCGACACAACCCACACAGCCCTGTTAGAAAAGTTCAGCTTCTTCAGTACCACCCGTCTTAATCCAAACATATTCATTTTAGTTTATTCAAGAACTTAACACAAATAAATGTACTATATTAAAACGTACATATATTTTAGACTGCAATTTTTATTCTACAGTTTGAATTGTCTTATTTGACATTATATCTTTTCTTTCTTTAATGACCTTTCGTCTTATACAAAGCACTTTAAAGGCTTATAAATAGACTTACTTTGCCTTCCCTGAATGAAAATAGATTTTGATAGGCTACAGCGTTGCCAGATGTACTGTAATTATCGTATTTGTACAATAATTTTGTAGATTTGTGTAGATTTTGTGTCATTATATATGCCAATTTTACCATTTTGTGACTCTTGTCATTGATCAGGATAGCAAAATTTGTCTCCTATGTCTCCAGGACCTCTTTCCAGCCAATCATGATTGATGTAAGCTGTGATGATCACCATCTTCCGCGAGCTCCACACTCATTTGAAGCAACTTGGATGCACAGGTAAGCCTAATATTCATTAGATTAGCTTAGTTTATGGCCTTAACTGTAACAGACTATGAGAACATGAATTAGAATGTGAACAGGCTTCCAGTTGTGCTGTCTTGGAATTTAATTTTGTAACAGCCTACTTATAGCTAACTAGTTCAACCATTTAGCCGTTCTTTTAGCTAACTTATTTAACAATATATCAATTACATATAGCTTACTATTTAAACATACTGTATATACATTACTTTTAGCTGTTGCAACCATTTATCCAATACTTATACAGTATCTAACTCTGTTAACCATTTTGCCATTACTTTTAGCTAACTATTTCAGCCATCTATCCAATCTGTTAGCTAGCTACTTTAACCATAAATATCTATTAATTAGCCTCTAGCTAACTATTTTAACCATTTAGCCCTTAGCCTACTTTTAGCTAACTATTTCATCTAGCCATTCTTTAAGCTGTTTAAAGATTTTTACATTGTTTTAGCTAACCACATTCAACCATATATCCATTACTTTTAGCTAATTGTTTTACTTTGAGCTTTTCCGCCATTACTCAATACTTCCAGCTAACTGTTTCAACTGTGTATCCATCACTGTCTATTTCTATCTATTTAAATGTTCAATGTACTTTCAGCTAACTGTTTAGACTTTTCTAATGGCTTCTGTGCTCTCAGAAAAGGTAGGGTTGCAATCTCTGGCGATACATCTTATAATCAATACATGATATTCGATGCTAACAGCCTACTTGTGAACCACAGTTTGCAAAGTTTCTTACTGTTGGGTTCAATAAAAACCTGTGTGTGACTGTAAAGGACTGTCATACAACACTCACTTTGTGCCAGCCGAAATATTCCAGAGCACAGAAAAAACACATCTGAACGCCAAAAATTCAGTGATATCTTCCTTTAAAAAGAAAGAATTATACCGATGACAGCCCTGTTCTGCCTTTAAATTGAAAGGAGACAATGCTAGTTAAGAGTTATATTCCCAGCGGTATGCTTCCTCTCACAGGCGTCAAGCACCGCTGTTTAATGTACACTCATGCCCCATCTACCTTCTCTTCCATTATTCCACTCTCCAAACCTCCGTCTCATGCGCTCTTTCCCCAGGCCCCATGCTGTCCCTCTCTATTTATTGAATACATCTTTTACTCTGCAACATTTTTCCACCTGAGCTGGCAGTTGCAACTTTTATGGGGGTGGTGCACACGGGGCCGCGGAGGGAAGAGGACCCTCGTATTTTCATTGCACGCATCATGCTCCAGCGAACGGGGGCCATCTAGGCTGAAATGAACTAACAGGGAAGATGACTTAGACCGTACCTTTTATTTTTTTTGGTTGTTGTTCTCTTGTTTATATTATTTAAGAAGGAGTGATAGCAGCACTCGGTATTGCCCCCACTTCACTTCATGAAAAAATAACAACAAGTCAATAGAAGGCCACCAGCTGAGCGGAGACAGGATGGGGATTTAAAAGGGTAAGTAAACAGCAACCTGATCAACAAAACAATCTATTATTCAATGCCATTTTTGGCAAGATCAGTTTTTACATGGCCCCAATTTATCAGGCAAGCCAAGCAGACAAAACACATAAACAAGCTCTCAGAGTGATAAAAAAAAAAAAAAAATCATTGAGGCGTCTTTGATGGTGACACGTCGCTTGTTACCATCATCAGAAAACACTCAAATAGAACTACTTAATGCTCATCAGGGGTGTTTTCAACTGTTTCCAATCAAAGAAGATAATATTAGCTCTTATTTTTACAGCTACAAGAAGCACAAGTGTTAATCACATCGCACCCCCCCCCCCTTACACATCTGTATGTCAGGTGTGTCTATCTCCTATCAGGTGCAACTTTTTTTCCAAACGTGATGTAACCCTATCAGACGCAGGTCAGAACGGGACGAGTGTTGATGTGAAACTCACTCCATTAGAGCGAAAGCCCGGCTTTGTATTCATGGCAAAGGCGAGGCTTTCCAGCAGAATTACACCAGCTTTGTGTAAATAATCAAGGGCTGACCTGTAGGGTTAAACCCCGTAATTGAAGTGATGCTTCAAAGAGACGACTACCACCTTCTCTAGGCGGCGAAACGCTGCGTGGAGCGAGCGAGACAGACACGGGGGTGGGAGGGGGGGCGGAGGGGGTCGAGGGGGGAGTTCACACACACACACACGCGCATAGACACAGGCACTCGCACACACATACACACACTCGGGGCAGGAGAAGGAGGTAATGGGGTGCCCAGATTGGATGACACTGTGTGAGTGCCTATTCTGTCGTACAAGTGCTTTCTCTGTCTCTCTTTCTCTCCCCCCCTCCTCCCCTCTCTCTCCGGTGAATGGATGACCAAAATGCCAAATTGCATCCCGGCCCACAAATGAATAAATGAAATGAACGTGTGATGCTTTGGCGCGTCGTATGTGTGCAGCCGAAGTCCTGATGCAACGAGCTGAAAGTGTTTGATAAAACGGGGAAAGTCTTACATGAGCCTTTTTTGAGGCAACTTCTGGAGAAGATTTCGTGTATTCATTATGCATGCGTGAGTGTGACTCTGGAAAAAAAAAGGTGTTAATGGGGTCAAAATCTAAAAATGTATTATTTTGCATAATTTTAATATCCTTTTTTTATTACAGTATTCACACGACCGTTTATCATTATTCATGACTATTTGTTTCACTGACAAATGGGGTCAGGTAGGTCACAGTGATGCATCCATTCATCATTTCTGCTAGAGATGTCATATCGTTCACATGTCTGGATCCCAAATTATCTATACATGAAAACACAAAATACACATTGTAGAAATGGTGTTGCTGGTTTGACCTGTACTGAAAAAAACATTTAAAAAAAATCCAACAAACACAGAAAAATCTCAAAAATCCACAAAGCAATAAGTGATTTAGAAATTCCCCTCTTCCTATTTTTGGCAGCATCAAATCCCCCAAAAATAATAAAAACCTGACCCAGAAAATACTGAGTAGGTGTGTGAATTCCCCTCCTCTCACTATCAAAAATCCAAGTAATCTGGAAAAATGATACAAAAACATTGACCCAGAAAAATAAATGCAATGTAATAAATCCCAAATAATGAGCACGTTTTCAAATTTCCCTTTCCCCAGTTTGATGGAATTCAAAACTCCTCTGATCTGGAAAAAAATAAGAACGCTAAACTGTGTTCAAACTGCAGGTTTCATAGGAATGCTCACAGTAAACTACTGTAATCATGTTTTTGCACTGCATGATGGGAAATTATTTAGAAAAAAAGCACAATAAGCTGCTGTGAATTTGAATTTGAGTGACTTTTTGAAGTGAAAATGGCAAAAAATGGTACTTTACAAGGAAATACTATTATTAGGGTACAGCACCATGCAGTATTTTAGCAGTAGAATATTGTAGTTTTACAACAAGGTACACATGCTTACATGCTAAAGGGCTAACAACATGCTAATAGGCTAACAACAGGCCATACAAGTGTTCCAATAAGGAACACATGCTAACATGCTAACAAGCAACATTGTTGAGTTAACGTGAAAACATTACATTGCTGTAAAGTTACTGTAAATTTGTATGTTTACAAAAATAACAGATGGTTTTTACAGTATCAGCACGTGATTTTACATAAAAATACAGTTTTTCACTGTAAAATTGTGCCTGGTTACTATATATTACTGTGATTTTCATATCTATTACTGTTAAATAATTGCAGTATACTATAGTCAATGTACTGCTATAGTTAGCCAGCAATTTCCTGTAAGATTACAGTAATATTTTTTTAGTGTAATGACCCCCTGAAGAAGCCTCTGTGAGAATTCGACTAAATAAATCTGCACTGATATAAATCTAAAAACAGGGGAAGGTTGCAAATTGCCCTTCGTCTGCTTTGACCCAGAAAAATCTAGAAAATTCTACAATGTAGAGCATCCCGAACGGGGAGGGAGCTTGCAAATTTCCCCCTATTCCTGTTTTGACAGCATCAAAAACCCCTGTGACCCCCAGCCGTCCCCATGCCGACACGAACCCCATGCGGCCCAGATGCCGATCTAACCGCGCTAAACTAGCCTCGCTCTGCCGCGGCACAATCGTCGCTGTAGCGGCGGCGCTCCACGCCGGCGAGCTCAAAGACGTTTGCCCCACTGCAATTCAATTAGAGGCTGTAAACAAGTGACAAAGGCAAAGACAGACAGACGGGCGGCCACGGCTGAAAATTAATCAGTGGGGTGGTGGTGGGTAAGGAACTGTGCTGTCTGTCAGGGCTGCGAGGAGTGACTGGCACTGCTGTAATCACTCATTTACAGTAGTGATCACCATCGTGCATTGTGGGTGACGGATGCCCACGCTGTAGAAGTGTACAGCCCACTATCTCCCCTCGTCCCCACCCGCCTCCTCTCCACCCCCCCACCACCACCACTCCCTCCCAGCTTCACACACACCTCCAGCAAAGAGTAGCAACCAGCGGAGAGAGGCAGATTGATCCCTGGATTCTGCGTAGCTACGGGCCTCCTTCCCTCATTAATTCTGCTGATTCCACCAGATGGGAAACAAAATATTAATTTTATTCAGCCCTAGGCACGAGCTCTCTGTTAAGGTGTTCACTAAATCACCAGGGTTTCATCAGGATGCTCTGATATTGCAGCCCGGCTGTAAAAATTGCCGGGCCGGTGGGTGGGACAAAGGTTCAAATTGTCATAAATGTAATTAATTGAATGGCGAGAATGATTAATTTATCAGAAATGGAGGAGCTGACGTGACTCGCCAAGATGCCTAGCCATGCCTTCAAAGTGGGAGAACACGGTCGTTTGAATTATGCAAATTAATTGACTCTTTCAATGTGGCATAAAATGCTAGTGCAACTACATTGCATGGTACATTAGTCTGTTCATCCAATAAAACTGCATTCTTTACAAGTGAATCCTTGACTCAGAGGGCTCTGGGATACAATTCATTTTCGGCACAGATGTGAGAGTCTGGCAGCATTTGGCAGAAGGTTTCAGGCGGAAAGGAGAGGATGGGGAGGGAGGGAGGGAGGAGGAGGGGGAGGGCTGAGAGAGAGATGTACAGTGCGGATGTATATGTATGAGTGTTTGTCCACTGACCCCACCGAGGGCGCCCCTGGCACGAAACCCGGCACAATCGCGACGTAATCTTCAGCAGCTTCGGCGCACCGTGCCTTTTTAGCTTTTTTTTTTTTTTTTCCCCCGTCACCCCTTTTGTTTCAGAACGAGATGACAACTTAGTTTGTTGGTCACATCTAAAGAACCATGGATCATTGATTTCATTGCGATGTTGCAGCGCTGCCCTCCCACCCGCCGCGCCATAGTGGAAACTGGCAATGACAAGGCATGTGCTCAGATGCACAACACACATGCGTGCACACACACAAACAAACGCACGCCTAATTATAAGCACCGCTTTGCCACAGTCAAACTCCAGTGAAGGATGATGATTTTCCTGAAAGGCGCAGAATTACGGACAAATAGACAATATGAGCGTTTCTCATTCCGAAATTAAGCATCCGGCGGCGTGAAAGACGTGTCATCGCGCGCGGAAAACGATCACAATCAGAGCAGGAGATCAAATCAAGAAATGACTCACACGCTCGTTCATTTGAATCATTATTTCAACCCTCCTGCTTTCCCCTCAACCGTCCAGAATTCTAATATCACGGTTTAGCATTCGCATCCTCCCTGTTTTTGAGTTTTTACGCGAGGCTAAATATCCTCCAATCAAACGACACCACAACTGCCGCACACCTAGCAGCGTGGAGATGGAGATGGAGTGAGGAGGAGTGCTACCTTGCCACCTAATGAAAGCCCAGCGTACTACTCTTACACCACTGCCCTCCACCTCCCCCTCCCTCCTCCCTCCCTCCCTCCACAATCCGAAGCCACCTCCTCACCGCTGCAGCCGCTCTCTCCCCACCCCCACTTTGATATACATGTGTCAAGGCAAAGTGACAAATAGCACATATTAATTAGGCACTAGGCCGGGCGAGATTGCTGTTATTAACGGTGGAAAAGGGGTAAGGTTGGATTTAATTGCCTGTGACATCAAAGTCAAGTGACTGGTATTTCAAGCATCATTTAAAATGTTTGATATCGGGGCCATTGTACTCACATAAAAACACATCTAAAAATATAAAGGAGACTGATGGGGAGGAAAATACCTACATGCTTTTTTGCTGCAGCTATCTGGAAGCTAATAACATCGCTCCTCCTGATAAATTGACTAGATCCTGATGGAAAGTACATTGTGGTTGCCCCTGACTGACTATCGCTCCCTCCGTCTCCGATTTCTTCCGCGTACTCTCACGTATTTCATTCGCTTATTTTTTTTTTATATATATATATCACTTGTACGCTGGGAGAGGAGGAGGAGGAGGAGGAGGAAGGGGGAAAAAATCATTTCAATATCGAGCAACAGACGTGGAGAGGGTAAATTTGCTTGGTTGGTTTTTGGAAAGCAAATGTAACAGTGTTTTTTTTTTTTTTTTATTACAGAGAGCGTCTGCTAAAGAGATAAATGAGAGGAGGCGAATGGATAAAGATATTGTTCTTTGCGATGGCGTGTGAGTGCTAAATAAGAGGAGATTTGTGCAGGATCTGAAGATGGAAAACAAAAATAAAGGGGGAATGTTAAATCTCAGGGCATTAGATGCTTAGCAGATGCCTCTGCGTTTATAGTCGTGGAAAATAAAAATGAAACGGGTCAAAAACACAGATTTAACGCTCACCTAAATCCTCCATGTTGGAGAAAAGACTGCTAGAATCGTCTGTGTGTGTCGTGATGACTGATTATTTGGGGCCCCCATCAGATTGTAGACAGTGCTTTTTTTTTTTTCTTTTCTTGCTGCTGCTGTTAACTGTTGCCATGGCGATGCTGTTCTCCTGTCGGGCGTTCTGCTAACCCTGAAATTAGTGCAGAGGTGTGGCGCCACCCCAAACTGCGCTCCACTCCTTTTTTTTTTTTTTTTGCTGAGCCTTGCCTTGATTTGCTGTCCACAACAACCCCAAAACCTGTTGAAAAGATAAGCTCCTGACGCTCCGCTGGAAGCAGTCGCCGGCTAGACGCCCCGGCACTCCAAAAGCAAAAAGGCAGGTGCAAGTGATAAACAGCAGACATACTCTAATAGCCAGAGCCGTAACCCCTCGCCCGCTGTAGCCCTTTTAAAGGTTTTTTAGAGCTTTTCTTGGATATGGGACGGTTCTAGATGCTTCTAACATCTGCATATCGCAGCCATTCCACTTTTACCACCGGGCTGAAACAAGCCCCGATGGGGTCCCTACAGCAGTCCATTCAGACCACTGCTGTCACGCTCCTGTCTACATTAATCTGAGGCCCTGCTCAGTGGAGGGCTTATAAAAGCTCAACACTGGTCATTACAGGACATGGTGGCCATGTTGAAAAAGCCCCACTTCCTCTTTATCTCGTCCCCGCTCCGGTCCCTCATTTAGCGAGGCGCGGCAACTTTCTTCGTGCCAATGACTTCATCCTTCTTCATTTTAATGGCCCGTTAATGCTAACATCGTCAGTACCTCCGCTCTGCATGGAAATAACCAATGCCAGTAGATGGAGTGCCATTTCTCGGCACTTGTGCACGCAATAAGACACACCAGGTGCGCTCAGTCTCAAATTAGCCGATCAACAGGGAGGCAAAACTGGCATCCTGATGATCCCAGGCGCCAGCATGGCACATCATTTAGGAAATGGCCTATTATTTTTGTGCAAGCATTAAAAATAATTTACCGTCTTTAAAGTCTTTGATTTCCCCAAAGACGGGACAAAATGTACAACTTGACATAGGGTTTTATTGTGGTGCAAAAAAAAAAAACAACAAAACCAAAGCAAACACTGGAGGGGGAAACTTAAAAAACACCTACTAGTCATGTAGCCCCTGAAATGCGGATTTAATACTGCGTGTGGCGTCGGGCTGTGTGCTCATTACAGTCATAAACAGCGCGCGTGCTTTTATTTAGATGATCCGCAATAAAATATATTGTGTTCTTTATCATACGAATTGATGTAGTTGTGGCGAAGACATTACAATCAGTGGAGAAAGATCTTCTTTATGCCTAAATAAACAAACTCTCCTCGTTTTCGCGACCGAATAAAACAAAACTGAGCTTAAAGGACGACGCAACCTCGTACCGTTTTACTTTGTTTACATGTGGCGGACCCTGCCACCTTTTCTAGCTTCAAACTTGGGTGTTGTGGAGACCTTAGTCTGTGTTATCACCTTATTAATATTGTAAATATTGAAATTTGGGGTTCAAATTTCTACACAGTGCCCCTTTAAAAGAATCGTACCGTGCAGTCATACAGAAATCTGCTACGTTATGATCCCGTCTCTGCTTCCTCCACCCGCTGTCGGCTACTTTACACGTGTCAAAGCATGTGTTCTCACCATACATGTAGTTTACTGTGTTCAGGGTTGTTTTCTATATCAGTAAGGAGCCATTATGTCGCTCTTGACCGCGGCGTTGCAGCACCACGCAGAGCACGCTTTAGTTTCTAGGGTAAAAAAAAAAAATTACAAATACAAACGTGTTATTCAATCAGTCCTTTGCACTCCACACCCTTCAATTCTGCATCATCATCATCACCATCCTTTGCATCACGATCCTGCAGTCATGACTCGGATCGTGTGCTGACAAAAGGAGAGGCTGGTCGGGATCGGTGCAGTCAGGGGCCACTTGGAGAGGTGAAAAAGGGGAAATACATATTGATAAGATGTGGCGGTAGGCCCCTGTAGTCCCTTTTCCCCAAGACAGGCCACAGACTGGAATTATAATGAGTGGGATTAACACCCCCTACCACTGCTGTTTCTAACCCCTCAGCCCCACCACACCACCTCCACCACCACCCCTCAACACACACACACACACATTTGTTCCCCACAAGCACTTCTTCTCCAGGATCTGTCCTGCAGCCGAGGACAGGAAGCCAAGTGCCAGCGAGGAACATACTGACATTAATTAACAACATCTGACACAGATGCCACGCTTGTACTCGCTCGAGAGGTGGTCCAGCACATTATTTCATTTTGGGGTTATTTCCTTTCATTTTTTTTTTTTCCTCCCCCCTTTTTTTTTTTTTCTCTCCTTGCTCGATTCACTTCTTAATCTCCTTGACACGCTGTCCTCTCTCTTTGCGTTAGGGAGCGCCAGCTTCCAGATCTGGCTTTGAATGCAATTAACTTTCCACTTGTCAGGCACTTTTGTTTAAATTTTTTTTTTTTTTTTTTTTGAATCACCCCTCTCGCGCGCGCGGCAAAGGGAAGCCACGACAAAATCTCGCGGCGGAGACGCATGCGGCGATATTCATCGACATTCACACCTTGCTTTGCTCTAATCTATTTGCTCTCCCTGATACCCCAAATATTGTGACACCAGACACAACACCGAGGCCCCGTCGCCGCCGCCGCTCCGCGCGCCACCCAGAAGCGCGTCGACAAAGAAGGAGCCGCCTCGCGACGCCTGCTCGGGAGGCGAGGGGTCAAGCTCTCAATCAGAAAAGGTGGAGGAAGGAAGGGGAAGGGGGGGAGAAAAAAAAAGAAAAGAAAAGGCCGTCAGACGTTTGGTAATTAGCCGGAGCTTCTACTGTGCCGCGCGAGCGACACATATGCTCAAATCCTGTATGTGCACCGCTAATCAGCCGACCTCAAACTAAAATAGACGTGTGACTTGCCAACTTGTCTGCAGACGTGTTGATAAGTGGCACACATGTCAAGCCATTATTTGTGATGCAACTCTGAGGAGAGAGAGAGAGAGAGAGAGAGGGAGAGAGAGAGAGGAGCATGCCAAGTGCTGCAGCCGCGCACTGTACAAGAACAAAGAGCAGAGGTGAGGATGGGTAATAATCCCTTGCTGTCTTGAGGGGCCATTTCTCCCATCAGGGGCCCCTGCGTGCGTCGAAAAGCTCTGAGGGAGATGTGTGGCGCTTTTTTTTTCTTCCTCTCCCCCAAACCGGCCGGACACTTTCTGCCTTCCTCTGCCGTTTTTCTCTTCGGTGGCAGAGAGTGACCCGGGCTCCCTCCTGACCTGCCTCCGGTAATGACCGTCGTACATCATGTCTTAAGTGCTGCGGCTGATGTCGCCGGCCTGTCCAGCGCTCATTTCCATCTGACCCAGCGCGTCCCTGGACCGGGGCCACGGCAGGGAAATTAAAAATGCATCATGTGATTCATCTTCTGAATGACTCCCCCCTCCAGCACATGAGGGGGGGAGCTGACCACTGGGGGATAAAGTCATCGCAAAGGACCTTGGGTGGCTTCTTCTGTCTGGTCCAGGTGTCAAGGCAGAGACGCTGAGACTCTGGGATGATTTTTGGTTCAACAAGCCAAAAAAATATATACATCATCATCATCATCAACACGTGAGCAGCAAGATTGAAGGTCTCTCCTTGAATCAGTTAATGATCACCGCTGACCAAAGACACAGCTTTGAATTTCACTCGCCGGTGATCAATAACATCACGTCCGCTGACACGTTGACAGTTTTAATTTCTCCTGAGCTGGAGGATAAAACACCTGTCAATATTACCAGAGAAGTCCACAACCCCAGAAGCTGAAGGGGTGGGGCTGCTCAAACGTTATGCTGCCGCCACCTGCTGGTAAGCAGCTTTTGAAGCCCTCCCCCCCACCTCCCCTCCTCCCCCCTCCTCCCCCCCTCTTCTGCCATTCAAACCCACCAACCCCCCCACAAAGTATCCAACAGTAAAAAAAAAAAAAAAACTCTCCTGCCTCCAGCTTCACTCCCACAAATCCCCCCTAAAGAAAAAAAAAAAGCTGGAGAGGTGTTTATTTTTCAGCCTGTAAAAAATATTTCCTTTCACCTTTTAAAAACTTGTCTGGTGCGCATGATGCGAGGAGAAAATATGGGCTCGTGTAACTCAATCACGCGCGGAGGACAGGGTGGGGGTGCAGCAGACGTGAGGGTGCATGGGGTGGGGGGGTCAGCAGATACAAATGGTCAGCGATGGTTGGCTGGAGGAGTTATGCAATGGCAATTATTCTATAATCTATAAGAAAAGGAGCGTCTGGAGGCACCTGAGGAGGAAGAAGGGAGGAAGGAGGAAGGAGGAGGAGGAGGCCACGTGTTTTCCTTAAATCTCTCCACACACTCCTGAGGGCAGATCTTGCAGCAGGCCCCGAGTCCGGCACCCAGACAAAGACCAGCCCCCTCAAAGCGTTTAATCTTAAAGCTGGCATAAGGTGCCTCCGCCACATTACTCTAAACACTGTCTCTTCAATCGAATAAAAATAAATTCTAGTGCTCCGGCTAATGGTCACATCGAACACTGACCACGGGAGGTAAGTCTAACAAAATTAGTATGCAAAAGACCTGCCCCCCTCGCGAGGCCTATAATTTCCTTGCAAATGATTTCTGTATTTGAGGATGAAAGGAAGAGAGAGAGAGGGGAAAAAAGAAGACAATGGCATGTTTTATTTTTTATATATATATTTCTGAGCGTGCATGCGTGTGCAGCCTCCCAACAGAGGCGCGCATTTAAATAACTTAACCCGGCGTCAGCAGGTGGCATCGGATGGAATAAGGTACAAAAAAATGCAGAGTTGGAGGGGGGATCCCGACACTCGTGCGTCTTTTTTCTTTTTTGATGTTTAGGCTAGTTGATAGGGGCTTTTTTTTTTTTTTTTTTTTTGGCACGACGCCCCGGCGGTGTGAGCTGAGGACAAAAACAAGTGCCTCTGTCTCAGAGAGCGTCCGGCTGCAAGGAGGAGAAGAAGAAGAAAGAAAGAAAAAAAAGCCCCTTCGTTTGCTCTTTCGCCTGCATTATGGCTGGTGGCTGCATGCTGTGACATCTTTCTTTTTTCTTCCACGAGTTAACTCAATTAAACGTATATCCGCCTCGCATTGTTTTGCCCAGACGGACCTTTAAACTTTGAGAGAGAGAGAGGTCTGTCACAGAATGCGACTGCTTTCCAGGAAAAAGTTCTTCAGTTTCCAGGGAAAAATCTTCTTCTTCTTCTTCTTATAATAATAATAATAATAATAATAATAATAATAATAATAATAATAATAATAATAATAATAAGTCTTTTCCCCCTAACTTAATTAAAGTCTCTCGTCATGCTCCTGAGCTGCACAGGGCCTTTACAGGCTCCACGCGAGCCTTGCATTTATTCAGACCACGAGTCTATGAATGTTAATTGCACCGTTTCCGAATCATAAATACTAACATAAATCATCGGACTATACAATATTATGCTTTTTTTTTTATGTCCCCTACGTGGGTCTGCACGAGCACAGCCTCATCACTATAAATCACATCCCTGCAGCTTCACCAGGACCGGTTGCAGGGAACCCGCGCGCGCGCGCACACACACACACACACACACACAATCCCTCCACAAGCTCAGAGACCATTTTCTTGGTATTAATTTTAATGTACTTAGAAGATGGAGCTGCACTTCCCCACGTCCGACGTCCATTTAGTTATCAATCATGACTTATAATCTACATCACGGTATATTAAAAAATCCGGCCGGGGTGATTTTAATTTCTGTGATAAGTCACTAGAATAAACGATGGGGTTAATTCTGTAATAAAAAGAACTGTAATAAAATGTGAATTATTATTATTATTATTATTATTATTATTATTATTATTATTATTATTATTATTATTAAAATGACATTTACATTTGAGAGATTTCATCTGTAATCTCAAGATTTTTCTGCTCCACTATTTTTATTTTAATATGCAAGCATCAGACAAGCAGTCACAATATTTAGCTAGTGTTAAAGCGTGTAGACACTCAGCTGTGATGGTAAAACATTTTGTCACACAAGAGTTTTGACATCCTGAAAAATCCCAAATGAATTAAATTCCAAATATTCTTTTTTTTCTCTTCTAGTTGGCTTCCTTATTTTATTCTTTTATTTCCAAAGAATAACCAGGATTCAGTGTATTTAAGTCGAATGTTTTTAAAATGAATTTTGGTGGTCATGATTTATTAATGTTTCCTAAAATCCAAATCTGTTTTGTGCATTAATACAACCAGAAAACAAAGAAGTGCAGCCTGCTTTTAACTTTTTTTCAAGGCACGATGTCTGTGGGGATATTGTAAAATAAAAAAACACACAATGTGTCTGAAATAATTAGATAATAATTAAACATTTGCTTTTAATGTCTACGTTAAGATTTAAAAGGTGTCACCAATATGACATATTATAAATCAGACACTTATTATTATTTATTATTGCATTCTGACATTTTCTTACATTTTCTAACATGTATTGTTGCGTTCTGACTTTTTGCTTTTTTTTTCTCTAACATTTCAGTTTCAAGCTGCTCTTCAACCAAACTCCATGGAAGTTCTGGCTGTTTTTTCTGCACACAACAGCAGCGACTGCAGCGGAGTGGGCGCCTCAGCCCTCCAGTGTACACGTCTCTCTCTATGTGTCTGTGTCATAACCTCCATCAGGGTTTCATATTTCCCTCTTCCCTCATCTGTCCCAGCATGGTAGCCTTAATATGCATGTCTCCGCACCGACACGCTCTGACTAAATGGCCACATTTGCACATCTTTTTTGCAGCCTATGTCCAATCCCCTCGCTCCGTTAATGTGAGTTAATTTCTTCCCTGCAAAATAATACTTTGGCAAATCATTCTTGCAAAGTGCTACATCATTTATTGTGAGGACTTCGGTGAACTTCTTTGAAAAATTAATGCCTTTAATTTTGGTTGATGGCAACATCAGTGCAGCTCTGTAAATTGCACTTTAATGAGATTTTGCTACAGGGGATAATCTGCAACTGACAGAAAAAACATCTTGAAAACATCTGTAGACCTATGATTTCGCTCTGACGATTCTACCCCCCGTAAATCTCGGAGCTGAGGGATGAGCAGGAAAAAAAATGGTCACTTGGTAAGTACAACTTTATGATCCAAACTGTTCAAAGTGAAACTGCGAGGAGTAAACTTGAAGTATGTTTTGTCATTAGTCTGAATGGGCGAGTGGGAAAAAAAGGGAATCAGGAGCAGAACAAAAGAGAAGGGCTTTACTGGAACCTGAGGAAAGTCTAAAAATATTCATGATCAACGTGTGCCCACTGTAACAAGCATAAATAAACATCACTAGATAAGTTTAATAGATCATACGCAGCAGGCGTTTTTGCAAACTTCTGCAAAATATCATAAAAAAGAACAAAAATTTACAGTCTGATGTGGAGATCAAAAGATTGTCCCGGCTGATCAAGTACCAGAACAGCCGGCCAAAACTTTGGCATGTGATGATATAAAGAAAAAAAACTCCAAGCGAGATATTTAACATTTGATCATAAAATCAAATATGCTGCGACCAATCCAAATCGAGCCCATCTGAAGGCTCTGTGGCGTACATCGCCTTGCCTTTCGGGATGTCTGGACAAAGTCCCATGGCCCAGTAACTCTTCCAAGGAGACAGACTTGGACGGCGTCCAGCAAAAGTATGGACCAGATCATCTGCGGCCCGAGCCACGCCAAAGCCCCCCCTCCCTCCAAATTAAAGCTGACACATTCAATCTCGTCAACGTGGTGTGTTTAATGTGTCTTTCTCACACCGTCACCTGATCTCTTTGCAGCACCATGTTAATCTCATCTGTTTTAAACGTTGTTTCTCCCCCCCCACTTCTCTTTTCGGCAGCTTTAACCCTCACTGCTCTCCATTCAGTGCAGAGAGGAGTGGCACTGAGAATCTGCCAGGTGAGCTGTGAATGTCTCATTACTGTTTTATGGATGTGTCCAAAATGTCCACCTGGTCTGTATTTTCCTCATTCGCTCTTTATTTTTTCCCTGTCTGTGTTTTGTCTGCGTCTGGCTCGCACTCGCTGTCATGGAAACAATAGCTTGCCGGAGCTAATTACAGAGCAGACAGCGAACTGCAAGGTGGGATGTGGTGAGGAATGCTCGCTCTCCTAATGAATGCAACGCCGGATTTGGGAGGCAAGTGATGGAGTCCCACCCTGTCTGTCTGATTTGGTCCCGCTTCTCTTGAAATTCCTGACATTTATTGGCCCGTCCTTATTCGATCTGTAAAGAGCTTAATGTTTTCCATGTGCTATCTCACAATCCTGCAGCGGAGGAAGACATGTTTCCAAATGTTTCACAGTGAGCGTTTGTCTCCTGTGAAAGCGGATTCTTCACTCGGTTTCCAACATCTACCTCACAAAACAATATTACATCCATTGGAGAACGCACCCTGCCATGTAGGAAAAAAGAAAAAAATAGTCCCTACTGGAGGCTGAGGGGGGATTTAAAACTTAAAGGGGCACTATGTAGTTTTTCAAACTCTGAATTTTAATGTTCAGGATATTAACGAGGTGATGACACAAACGGAAATATGATTTTTTTCCATAACTGAACAAACAAGCTGTCCTCAGAAGATCCAAAACACTGTTTGAAGCTAGAAAGGTGGCGGGGTCCGCCAATTATAAACAAACTAAAAGTAAAGTCGGTTTATTTATTCAGTATAAAAACAAAGAGTTTGTTTATTTACTTATAAATAAAAGATCTTTTCTCTTCTGATAAACATTTCTTCCCAAAAACTACGTACTGCACCTTTAAACCGAAGGTGTAACAATAAATGCTGTGTTCATGGTTTCATACTCCACTGCAGCCATTTCTTTTTCTGTTTTTTTTTCCCCCAAGAGTGACACAATTAAAGCGGCTCCAGCGATTGGTGCTGCGCTCGGTGCCAAGTTGGGATCACGCTCCCAGCACGGTCCTGGGTCTTCTTGCGGCTCGAGCAGACAACTCTTGTCTGGTTGGTGGCCGAGCCTCGCTGTCGGGGTGGCAGCACCTGTCAGAGCCGGGCGCGTCATGCCAGCATCTCGCCAGGAACTCCTGGACCCAGAAGAAAATGACGGCCTCGCGCTGCATAAATGTGGCGTCTCTCCCTCCAAGAAGTACACTGGGCTCAGCCGCTGTGGAGGCGCAGTACAGTGTGTGTGTGTTGGTGTGTGTGTTGGTGTGTTGGTCTTGGTCTCTTGCTCTCCCCTCTCTGTCTCTCTCCATCTCTCGCATGATTTCCCTGACTCGGGCTCCCCGGGGGTCAGTCATCTTGGTCATCAGCTCCACTCGCAGGTCAATTGTAGCAGCAAGTGGTCGGCCAAACAATGCAGAAAAAAGAGAGGAAAAAAATTGTTATGGCCATGATCCGCCGCCGCGCTCTTATCACCGGCGCATGACAAGATCAGACCGGAGAGCCGGCCATAAACAAGCCAATGAGTGGTGTGAGAGATTTGCTGGAGCACTTAGAATGGATGAAGGGAATATGTTAAAAAAAACACAGAGACACAGAAAACCCGCTATAGATATTTGCATCAAGTGAATCTTTGAGCGACTGAGGGAGGCTTTTTTTTTTTTTTCCCCGCTGATTTCCAGTAGGGGAAAACAGTCCTGCCGGGCCAAATTAACTGGAGAGGCTTTGCACACAGGCCCCGTAGACTAATGAAGAGGCCCAGAGGATATTTGCAGGGTCACACAAAGGAGGTGGTATAGATGCTGGATGAAAATTGGGCATTAAGCAGGATGCCATGGGTTGCTTCAAACTACTGCAGGCCTCGCTTCCAGGGGACCATCACTGTAACTATTTTTTTTTTTTTTTTTTCCATCTATTAAATTTCTTTTCAAGAGATGAGATGATTATTCACAGAATATCTGCATGTTTAGCCGAGAAGCCGTCATCATTCCTCTTACCCTGCAGACCCACAAAAAAGAAAAATTAACATTTATTCAGGGCCACGGGACTTTTATTGGCTCCATATGCAGGCTGCAAACCCACAGGAAATTTCAATTTGAAGCCACTTAACTTCAACACTATTGCAGTCGTCTCCAACGATGAGGCATTTAGGTTTTTAAGTATTAAGAGGGAATCCCAGAATGCGAGAGTCGAGCGCTGTGTACCAGTCGAGTGCAGCGGCCACGAGGCAACGCCGGCGTCCGCTAATGCTTTACAGCACCGCTACTTACAAAGGGATTCCAACTGTTTGCCCAATATGAGGTAAAATGAAATTAATATCACTGACCATACATTTTGTGCTAAGTCCCACAAGCTATTGTGATTCAGAAACCTGCGGTGTAATATTACAGCGGTTGTTGAGTTACCGTTGAGCGTTTGAGGATTATAACAATATAAAAAACCCCATTCTTTCATATTTTCATCCATCGCACGCGGCTATATATCCTTTGAGCTTCACTTTTCCTTTACAGTTTCGCCACGAATATGCTGCGTAGTCATTTTCCAGCAGAGAATATTACTCAACGGCACATCTGATTTTTGGATCTCCAGCCAAAAAAACGAAGCGGCAATTACAGAATCTAACTATCCGTTTACTTGATGAATTCTGTTCCGCCGCGTTGCCGTTTGATAAATAAGGAAATGCGTCGACGCTTGCCTTATGTATAGTAATTAAAGTGAAAAATACTGTCACAATGTAAATCCTTAATTGGACTCCCAGAGAGATATTGAAAATTTGTCTTTAATAATAGGTGATGACTGGGGACAGAAAAACAAAGCGTGCTGAAATGTGGCCCTGCAAGTCCAATTAATCACAACGTAGAAAACAATTTAGCATGGCTCATTCAGGGAATCACCAGGCCCAGGTAATGCACTTTTAATCATCTCACTTCAGCAACGGTGAAACAGGGAGAAGCCTCGCTTCTCTTCGGGAGGATGATGTTTCTCTGGGTGTTGCGAAATGTTCCCTTTTAATGGGACACAATTAATAAAGAGTCGATTAGAGCGCTTTGGACTACACGTTTGTGCTATTCCCCACTAACACAGTGTAGTGTGACATATATCCGCTTTACAAACTGCACCTCCTTTTGCTTCTTTACCAACTCTACAGAATACATCGACAGTTATCTCAGTGCTTTTTCATCCATGACTGAATTAAAATACTTCACTTTTCACAGTTCGCCTGTATGTATTGTTAATAGTTTGTTATTCGTTTTTTAATAATCATGTAGGTGTTTTAAACTAGCAAGGTTAGCTAGCCTAGCTGGGTTTCTTCCTCTGCATGTGCACACAGTAGTAGAACCAGTCACCCACTCTCTGATTTGTTTTTTGGCAGCTTTTTCAAGAGGCCACAGCGACCTAACGCTAGCTAACATCGCTAACAGTTATCTAGCTAAAGGATCAAAAAAGGTTAAAATCAATATGTACAAAAACAAACGGTAAACTATTAACAATATATACAAAGCGAACTGTGAAAATTAAGTATTTTAACAAACTTACGGATGAAAAAACAGTAACTACTGATCTCGTAGATGATAGCCTGTCAGCTACGTGAGCTAACCTCACTCAGTAAAAACACAGGCATGATTATCTAAATGATCAGTAAACACTTTACACAAAAACAAACAGTTAAAATACTTCACCTTTCACAGTTCATTTTGGTATATATTATAATAGTTTACTAAGTTACAGATGAAAAAGTACTAATTATAGATCTCAGCCAGGTGAGCTGACCATCTTACCTCACTTGGTAAAAACACCTACATGATGAGGGATGATGTATGTAGGCTAACCCAGAAGTTAGCATCTCCCTGGTTCCCCTCGACAAAAAGCCAACTGGATTCTTGAATTCGATTTTGGATTATCGCCGAAAACAAGCTTAAGTTTATGATACTTACACATATTGTTCAGCAAAATAATCCTCACAGATGAACACCACTTTTGTGATTTTTGAGGCATAAATGAAATCGCTAATGAAAAAGCTAATGTTGGGCTATAAACAGACTTACACTGCGGTAGTCGCATGACTTAAATGTCACCACCACTAAGCGTTTCACTACACATCTACTATACACATTTTCTATAAATTGATCAATCTATTAAGTTATAATTCGAGATAGAATTGGTTGCAACTAAAGTCTGCACAGTTGAGACGGACTAGTGAGTAGATGAGTCTCCGTGTTCGGTGTGATGACGCTAAATGTCCCTGACAACGTAAGTGCTTTATAATTCATAGAATTCATGCAACATTTAGTGATGTATTTTAATTTGTAGAACAAAATGTGTGAAGATCTTCAGCCTGTGAGACGAGGGAACCGGAAGATTTCCGGGTTTAAGGACTCATTACTACATCACTCTTTACACAAAACAAACTGTGAAAAAAAGGATGTATTTTAACTAAGTTAAGGATTAAAAGGCAATGAGATAATAATAAATGTATATTGTAGAGTTGGCTCCAGAAGCAAAAGGGAGGTGCAGTTTATAAAGAGGATAAATGTCGGCTGAGAATTTGCTACGCAGCTTAAAAAAGCCTGGCAATCCAAAGACTTTGAATACCTCCAGTAAAATGTGTGTCAGCGAGTCCATAAACTGTGCGCTAAGTATCCGGGCAGGACCTTATTAGCACGGGGTCAATCAAATCATAAGTGTGAACTGACCTCGCGTACTGCTGCTTCGGCGAAGTCGGAGCTCTGCACTTGGTAAAACAATCTCGCATCAAAGATGAAAGTTTTGGGGGTGTTTACTATTCTCTCATTAACAACGCTCCCAGCCATCTGTGAAGTGCCGCAAACACACCTGCTCCACCCTGGGCCTGTAATGGCTTTTCTCAATGTGCATGTGGGCCTCCAACTATCTCAAGGAGAAGGAGGGGGGGGTGCTGTTATAGACCTGTCATTCCGAGATCATCAACCAGACGCACAGCACCTTGTATTCCACTCGCATAATTATGGATATTGTAAAGCATTCAAAATGATCAATTTAGCAGGCTCTGTCACCGGAGGAGTTATTAAGCCACTTTGTGTTGATTTCAATGTTCATAATGTGGCGTTTTAAAGCACACCCGACTGCGTGAATTTCGGCGCTCCGTCGCTCGGAGCGTGGACTTGTGCAGCTTGAGGCAGGAGTATATTTGTTAGCGGAGTCATTTTAAGCAATATCAATTTGGTTTGGGTTGAGGCCAAAATCTCGAGAAACCTTCCCATGCTGCCATCCACAATTTGCCGCTCTATTCAGATTCCCATCCTCATTACGTAAAAAAAATCCATTGATGACAAAATGAGAGCGAGCTCGGGAGAGTAACGCGGAATATCTGGAAATAGATTTTTCGCTCATACTTAATGGAGCTGGATGGTCCTTAAGGGGGCGCGACGCAGACGGAATGACTCATTTCTTGAACGGGAACTCTTAATAACATCGCCACCTTTGAAGTCTCGCCCTTCAAACTGAAATGCCTCACGAAACAAGAAGCAGTGAACCACATCAGGTGCTGAGATGAATGAACTCCGGCAAATGAACTTTGGCGAGACCCCGTTGGATCCTTTGAACTTGCTTCAGGTCTGTTTCTGGTCTGTCAGGGAGGGAGGGCGTGCGGCGCTGTGGTCACTCTGTGGTATGGTCATCAGGCTTTGCCCCCTCCGCTCCTCTCCTGCCAATGTATCTGTTTCCAAATGGGACTGACGCAGGCCTGAGACGTACCCTGCTGGGGTCCTCTGAAACCGGAGACCCTTGAAGTGGACGTCTGCCTGTGTCCAGTCTGCTCCCAGGAACCTCCTCGGATCCAAGGGGCTCCAAATGTGGCCTGCTGCATGAAGACATTCTGGACACAGCCTGGTCGGTCGGTTACGTCCCTGCCCCCGACGCCTCGGCCCTCCACACACCACCACCTCTACCACGCTAACCACCAGCAGCCTCCTGCAGACCAGGGAGCAGACCACCCTGGGCTGGTCAGCAACCCCTGCTTACACCTGCCATAAAACTTAAAAGCTACAGTCTCATCCCCCAGCTTTGAAGTGTTCAAAGCATAGCTTAGTGACCTTTGATGCGACTTTGGCCGCAACACATGTTTTGCGCCCATGTATAAACGCAGGCCTCTCGGCAGACAAGGCGGGATTGTTTACCTACATGTGCAAAACGTAAGGGCCAATGCATGGCAGCCATGCATGGAGCCTCTATTCCCACACGTCAAGTTCCCCGCGGTGGGAAGCCGACATGAGGCGAGCCGGACACTGCTCTGAGCAAACATGTTCAGCCACCATGTGTTCGGCATTACTCCAGCCACTTTCTCCGTGCCCTCACACTGACCACCAGGCCACAGTCTTCCCTAAATACGGACGCACGCACGAGCTAGTTGCTTTGGATATTTCACTGGATATCCAAAAGTAACAAAACACAGTCACTCAGCGGTGAATGTACTGTGCTTACTTATGTTTGGCCCGCTTATTTCGTACCAACTAAAATGTGTTGATAGCTGGAATGTACTGAAAGTATGCATCAAAAGCCCGGCTGGTTAAGTTCAACTAAAATTATCTACTCACCACCGAGCTGATGGAAGGTCGGTTGAAGTCCACACAATCTTTGGAACTGAAGTAGATGAGGACAAAAAAGCATAAAATGACTTCATACAGCTCGACTGGTTTGTAATCCAAGTCTCCTGAAGACCCGAGGTCCCAAACTGATTTCGAAAGATGTTATTTTGCCCTTTTCTAACCCACAATCTTCAGAGTAGCTGCTACGCTAAAAGTGTTCCCTGTCTGAAGTGAGTGCTCGAGCTCATGTATTGAAGGTGTAAGAAAACTTATTTCCAAATATGAGGCCATTTCATGTTTTTATCGGTTGTTCATTTACGCTTTAAAACAAGTTCCCATCTGCTTCAGTTGCTCAGGACGATGCTGAAACACAAAGCTCCAGAACAATTTTGTGGACTAGGAAACTTCAACCGACTTTCCATCAGCTCGGTGGTGAGTGGATCATTTCTGATTGTTTGTTCTTGATCTGTAGACTTTAAGGTAGTTTAATCTTTAACAATGCATAATTTCATAAGCATATGGAATGTTTCTTTATATGAACTCTTAATCTGTAAAGTAAGCATGAACTAAAATGTACTGGAGTAACAATATTTCCCTCTGAACTGTCGCAGAGTCGACATATAAAGGGGCATGAAATGGAAATACCCATGTAAGTACAAGTACTTCAGATTTGTGCTTTAGAGCAGTACATAGCTCGTTCCACCACTTCATTTGACACTTGAGAACTTGAGAGACATGTTGTGTTCTGCTATCAGTACCGAAAACCAGGTTTGTAACGGCATTATGACAAATTTCAAAAGATAACAAACCAACACTTTGTGTGTGATTATGAGGTGCTTGTACTTTAAAGGGGCTCTGTGAAGCTTCTGTGTGGTGCTGGAAGCCGAGCGTCAGTCAATGTTTGCGGACTCCATTTCTACGCTGACGTTAGCCACTGTTGCTCTCTGTTAGCGGAGCGGTGACGAGGCAATGGAGAACGTGCATAAAGTCACATCCTTCGGTCTGTCGCGGAAAATCCGACCCGAGTCCTTCACAAATAAGATCCACAGTCCAGCAGCATTAAACAACTTAAAACAAATCGTCCACAGGCTTGTATAGGCAGCAGAGAGGGACGGGAAGTTTGCAATTTCCGTGTTTTCATGTGACGATCTGCTCACATATGTGCAATAAAAAAAAAAAAAGTGATATGACAGCATATAAATTGCTACAGAATTGTTACATAGAGCCCCTTTAAGTCAGTATTTTCACAATGTGCACATTTCTACTTCTACATATTTGAGGGGAAAATGTTGCACTTGTTACTTGACATCCACACAGGAAGCTACTTTACAGAGAAGAAAAAGTACGTTCAAACCTACGAGAAGCTCATAAATGCACTGTGTTTGACTTAACTACCCAACAGTATATAAAGTAGCTCATCCTGGATCTGAGTCAATATTAAAATGATCCTTACACATGCATGAAATTATTATAAAAGCTTCTTTGACTTTTCCAACTTAATATAAAAACGCACAGCGAATACTTCACTTCTTCAACTTCAGTGACGGTTTGTACGTAAGACTTGAGCGATCTTACGACGATACATTGCTGCTTTTTCACAATGAAAGGATCCAAACTCTTCTCTTTGCTTTATGCATATCATTCTCTTGCTTCAAATCACAGGAAATTGTTTCCTCTGCTTCTGTCAAACGCTGCATGCTTTGTTCCGTAATATATGGGTCCTGTTTACGAACCCAAACGTGATGAGTTATTGGTGTCTGCTGGCATCTTAAAACTTGCACGCATTTACAACTGTAATCATGTTTACTATGCACATGTCAAGGATTACTGCCTCCTCCTATGTCGCAGATAGCGCCGCCGCACTTACTGTACATTATAAATAGCTGGCTGTTTTACAGGGCATTAAATATTTGACAGAAAAGTAAGCTCATAATTACGCGAGAGCATGTATAAATGTCAAACAAAAGCAGGCTGATATATGGCCGGCCATAGGGTTTTACATGCCTCGCATGCTAGTGTCTGACTGACACGGCTCGAGATGATGTAATTATAACGCGAGAGGCTTTATAAGTGCGCGAACCGTCACAGTATGCACACGGAGTTAAAATAGCACACGCTCGAGTCTGGAATAACCTGGCAGCAAAACACAGGCTCCCCTTTATTTACACAGCGTGTGCGGGACCTGCTGTGCATGCAGTGTAAGTACACCAACAATGAATCTCAATTACAGCTCACATATAAGAGAAGTTGAAACATAATCAGCCAGCGAATGCTTTTTCTGATTTTTTTTCTTTTTTGCTGTTCCATTCTCTCGCACCAATCCAGAGGGCCGACCGCGCTGATGTCAGTGCTCAGCGGAGCCGGAGGGAGCTGGCCTTTTCCGCTAACTATAGACTGAGAAAATCCCGAGCGTGTTTCTTTCAGGCCTCGGGGCAGCGCGGGCCCACACAAATGTTGATGAGGGGAGAAAACGGAGCGACTGCGCGGTGTCTGCACTGTGACCCGCGGAATGTGCCTTCAAAGAGGATTCTCAGGCAGCGCGAATGTCTCAGAGGACTTCAGTCTCACGGCGCTGTGTTAAAGCAGCGTGTATTCACTCGGGAAGAGAGTTCACTACGAAATGTCAAACCTGGTCCTTTTTTTTTTTCCCTCTTTGCACAAGGAGCCGGTTGCACGACTCCAAAAGTCACTCCCGTCCCCTTTTAATGTCACCGCTCGTGGAACGTAGCAGCGATTTCATCTATTTGTTGTAAACTTTTCGCACCGCGGGCGCACAATGACCCAGACAGGAAGTGGAAGCAACACGAGCCCCGGCGAGAGCCACACTGTCCGCCGGCCCAGAAGGCCCGAGACAGTATGCGGCACACACGTAAGACAGCAACAGCAACATTAAAACAGTATGAGCGAGAAGCTGTCAAGTGTGGCTGTCAACACCTCTATTTCAGCAGACACGACAGGCCCCTTTAAACCTTGATGGGTATAAATCAGGACGCCATTTTGAAACAACAGGGTCATATTCAGTCCTCGCTGAAAGTGTGTGTGCGTGTCCACATAAACCCTGCCAGCATGGGACTCCCTCGAGGGCACGCCGAGCCTCCCATTCACATCCTCTGCCAGGCAACAGTTTCGGATCGGATTCTTCTCATTTTAATCCCTCATTACCGTTAAAGAGGCAGAGTGTAGTTTCAAATTCAGAGTTTTAGTATTGACAATATTCACGAGGTAGTAATATGATCTCTGAAATATTTATCTTGTCCATAACTGAATAAACAAGATGTTCTCAGAGGAAAATCCCCAGAACACTGTTTGAAGCTAGAAAGGTGGCAGGGTCCGCCACATATAAACAAAGTAAATCAGTCTGAAGTTGTGTTGTCCTTTAAGGTCAGTTTGTTTACTGAGTTTATTCAGTCATGAAAACAAAGAGAGTTTGTTTATTTAGTTTGTTTCGGCTTTTAAAATAATATTTTTCTTCTGATTAAAATTTCTTCCCCAAAATTACATAGTGAACCTTTAATAAAAACAATTTCAATCTAATCTCTATTGTTTTTGCTCAACTTTGAGGATCCTTTTGCTCTCCTATTGGAGAATTTATGTGCCTAAATCTGACGTATGGTGAAGAAATAGACGGAAAATACTTTATATCTCAGTCAGAAAATGTTGTTTGAGGCCTTAAAAAGCCAGAATAAAAAAAAAACAGCTCAGATTTGCTGATAAAAGTGACTCATGTTGCATTAAAATACACACAAATCATGTGTTCCTGAACTGTTTTCATAGCCCCAGTGATGACAGTGATGCAGATCACCATATGGTAAACAGACTGAGGCTGAGACTAATGATTGTTTCCATTAGTGATTAATCTGTGGATTATTGGATCAATTAATTGATTGTTTTGTGGTGGAAAATGTCAATCAGTGTTTCCTAAAGCCTACGATATCATCTTTGAATGTCTTGTTTTGTCCAGAATTGAAGATATTCAGTTTACAGTCGAAGAGGGTTGAACAAAACAGAAAAATATTCACATTTCAGAAGCTGGAATCAGATAATTTTGACTTTTATTTTCTTAAAAAATCACTTGAATAAATCATTTATCAAACCAGTAGCTGGTTTATTTTGAAGCTGATATCTAATCGATTAATATTGCACTTGAAAACATTATTTTTTTTATGACATTTGGTTGCAGTGATTAAGAAGTAAAGCAGCATAAGCTCTGTTCATTGTGATATGATATGAAAAACTCGATTCTGCGGCTGTAAGAAGGGGATTGTCAGGCTAACCAGGCTCCTTTCTGCTCATTAAAAGGTGAGTTAACCGAGTTTAAGTGCGTTTATCCATCCACTCCATCCCCTAGTTAGTCAGGGAAATCAAGCACAACAACAAAACTTCCGCTCTTTCTCTAAATCTTCCGACCCTCTTTCAGAGACGTCCAGCCCCTTCATTCCTTTCACTCCAATGGGACTCTACGGAGCGCCTTTGTACTCGGCAGATCAGGCTGTGTCCACTACTCCCACTCCTTTTTTTTCTCTTCCTCAATAGAGAGTAAGAGGACTGCTGAGGGCTGGAACGACAGTGTTACCCATGCAAGCAGAACATCCCTCTCTTTTTGTGCAGTGGGTTGGTGAGGGGGCAGCGGGGAAGGATGCGGTCAGTCTGCTCCGGGATAATGGAGGGCTGGGCAGCTGCCTTCGGCCCAACAAAGGGACTAGTCTCCTGTTAGTCCTGTTTACTTTAGTGTTGTTTCTATGCCGCCTGCGTGTCAGAGTACCTGAAAGAGGGCGTACTGGTTAAAAAAAAAGAAAGAAAGAATGCGCGTAGGCCCTTTACAATTGAGACGTTTGAGCCATCAGCTTCCAGGGCTCCTGTCGGCGGAAGAAAATAGTCCCGCATGACTTTATTTCTATTCCAGGTGTGCTGGGGCTAAATTTTTAAAGCAAGTAGAAAGAGATAAAAGACGATTTTTAATATTTTATTTCTGATTATATCAACGCAGAAGACACAGAAACACCCATTCTGAGTGTATAAATCAAATAAAGCACGAGACGTTTGGCTCTATTTCTCTTAAAATGATGCGTTTCTTTTTCATAAAGGATTAAAATCCCACCTGGAAAAAATAATTAAAGGTGCACTGTGTAGTTTTTTGGAAGAATGATTTAAATCAGAAGAGAAAGATCTTCATTAACTAAATAAACAACCTCTCTTTGTTGTCATGAACTGAAACTGACCTTAGAGGACGACACAGTTGTTAGTATGTGGCGGACCCCGCCACCTTTCCCGGCTTCAAACACTCATTTTTTTCTCTCTGAGAACAGCTCGTTTATTCACTCATGGAAATAATAAATATGTCTGAGTTCGCTTTATCGCATCATTAATATTGTAAATATTTAAATTCTGAGTTGACATTTCTTCACACTGACCCTCTTTTGATTAATTAATAATTCATGAGAATAAGCAAAATGAACAAACTTTGGTGCAAAGTGCTTTTTTTTTTTTTTTTTTTTCAAGAACCACTTTCGGAGACGCAGGCTGCAGAAAGTGGGTCTCCCAAAAAAAAAAAAAATCTTGCCAACACTTAAAAGTCAACATCGTCCATCTTTTCTTCACGCAGAAAGCCTCCTTGAGCCGAGCCTTTGATCCCTTTCAGCGCCCCCCTCCTCCTTTCTCCTGCGCCAGATCTGTTTATGCGCTAAAATTCTTTAGTTTTCCATAGAAACGTGTCCTTTCCGCGGGGATATTGATGTTTTTTTCCTCGCAGGGGTTATGATATGGTGAATCAGAAATTTCAAAGCCGGGGACAATACTTGCATTCATGCTTGTTTTTTTTTGTTTTGTGTGTGTGCGCGCCTTTGTCGAGGTTTTTTTTTCTTTTTTTTTTTCTTCTCGTTGTTCAAATCCTCATTTCTCAAATGAATACAAATATTTATTCTGTGAATGTCTGAGCTGCGAGTCACTTCGGATGCTTTTCAAACTATTAAAGTCTTTGTCGGAGCAGCAGGTTGCAAACGCCGAGACGCACCAACGTGTGTGGACGCAGAGACAAGTATCCCCCCCTCTCTCTCTGTGACTGTCTCTTTTATAATCTCACACACAGGATTAGACTCAACACACCCTCTTTTTTTTTTTTACTGACTCCAGCTACCTCAATCACCTTCCTGAATTTAGATTTAGAGTCAAATCATTGCGCCCAAAACATCTTCTTCCAGGACGCGCACGGTTTGGAGAAGATCCGCGCGTCTCTGACTTCTAAAACACCAATAAATGCTTCCCACATCAACAAAAAGAAAAAAAAAATCATAAAATTGGATTCACTCGTGCCCTGTTGTCACCCATGTTTAGCAAATGCCCCCACCAAAGACATGGATCACAGATGCTAAGTGGAAGAAAAAAAACCGACTTGGCCACAGCTAAAGGCTTCAAAATTCCTCCAGTCGGGGTATTAAATCGACACCCAGGCCTTTCTCAGCCTCTCCTCCCTCTCCTTTCTGCCGGCTGACATGTCTGATAGACCACGCTTTCTCTCCGCATTGTCGCCCTGTCATCTCAACAATGTACATCTTCGGGACACCAATTTTAGAGGCCTTTGATCTGCAGACCGAGAGGAACAAAGTTATGGGGAGAGGGAGATGATAGAGGAGGATGGAGGGTTTTTTTTTTTTGGTGCTCACTCCTCCTCAGCCCCAGTTTGGAGAAAGAAAGAAAAAAAAAAAACAGAAGGACAGAAATTGATTATCAGTCCAAGCCATAAAGAAGAATAGTCCCTCCACTGTCATCTCCCATCAACAATAACAACAGTCATGTTTAATAAACAGCCCACATGTTCAATTCATTCCACTCTCTCTGTAGCTGCTGATCAGAATCAGCTTATAACATGATTACATTATGACAAGAAAATGTTACAATGTTACATTTTTCTACTGTTATATCACTTCATAACACTTCATGTTACAATGTGACGATACAACCTGAAAATATCTTAATATAATGTGAAACCTTTATGTTTATGTTATAACAATAAATTATTACGCTAAAACCTGAAACACTACGAGTTATAACAAGACAAATGTGTTGTTATAACAAGAAAAGTGTCTTGTTATAACAACATAAGTTATAATGTAACATGAAACGTTTCATGTTGTAATGTGACGATATAACCTGAAAATATCTTACGCTAATGTGAAACTTTGTCATGTTAAATCATACATATCACGCTAAACAGGTCATAACAAGATAACTGAATGTTGTTATAACAATATAACATGATCACATAACATGACTTGTATCTGAGGATAACATGAAGTTATGTTTAACGTTTTGTTACAACAATAAATGATGAAATCACACTGTGACATGAAGCGTTTCACACTGTAACAACGTAAACAGTATATTGTTACACCGTGTTCTTGTTACAGTATCATAAACTGTATGTTGTAGTAACATGGAAAGATTTTTGTTACATGATAAGTTTGTATTTCATGATAACATGAAAACATTGTTCGAACATTAAAATATCTTGTTATAATGTGAAATGTTATACGTATAACATATGTTATACATTAAAATGCTATAACATGAAACATTTTACATTGTAACAACATAAATCATATATCGATACAACAGGAAAAGTTTCTTGTTATAACATAAGTTTGTATTACATGATAACATGAAGATGTCTTGTAATAACTTAATGAAAACTTGTTAAAATATAACAATAAATGATCCCGCTTTAACATGAAACGGTTCAAATTGTATGAACACAAATGTTATATATAAGAAGTTTCTTGTTGTTCTATTATAACAACATTAATAGATTTATTTTGTTATGACCAAAAAGTTACTGAAGAAAGAAAAGTTATATATATAAAAAACACTTTTTACCTTCTTATAAAGCTTCTTGTTATAAAGTGGTAAGTTTGTATTTCATAACAACATGAATATATCTTGTAACAACATTAAATGACCTTGTTATAATGAGAAAACACGGTTATAACATGTAAATATCATGTTATAATGTTCACACTGCGTTTCATAACATAAATAATACACTGTTATGACGTAAAAGTTTGTATTTCATGACGTGAAAACATCTTTTTATAAGAGGAAAAGTCTTTTGTCATAACATAAGTTTGTTTTCTGTTACGATGTCAAACAATCTCGTTATAACAATAAACTTTTAACATTATAACCTGATACTGATCCACTTTTCTTCTTCTGTCGTGGCAGCACTGTGCCTCCGTATGAAGGACCAGAGGGAACCTGTCAGCAGAAGTCCTGCAGGAGATGCGCAAGTGGAATGTTTTTAAGGTACCAACACGTTATTCCAACAGCTCCATCCACTGTCTCCACATGTGCGTCTTCTTAAGAAGCTACGCAGACAATAGCCTGTAATTATTGTGCAGAGAGAAAGAGAGAGAGAAGCGATGAACATATGACTGAAGAAAGAAATGTGAGAAAAGACTCAATTTGCGGCTCTTTCTGCGGGGCTAAACGATAGGCATATGAAATTCCACACATTCCCTTTGTGCCCTCGAGGCCGCCAAGAGTCTACATTTCAAATCTGCCCCTAAACATTAATTATGATATTCTGGCTGAGAGTCTCGCGGGAGCTTTAACATTTGACACAGTCTGGGTAATCCTTCGTTTTCACCTTCTGATCTTCACCTCCCTGAGCCACACTGCAAGAAACGCAGAGGAGGTGAACGCTGGAAGGGGCGCGACGGCTCCCATTGTAACACCCGTGCCCCTCAGAAATGTGTTCGGAGGGCTTTGAGCTCGAGTCGTAGGAAGCATTAGTGACAGTTTACTGGTGCCAAAATATTCCCAAATCACCTTTTGACGGCACCGAGAGCTAAGACACAGCTGTGTGGAGCAGAAGTTGATTCAAGCGCGAGTGGCAGGTGCTCGTGAACGCCTCCAAAGTTGGAAAATGTGAGGTTTTATGTACATTTCTTTCAGTTTATTGTTCATCCTGTGGCTCAGGGACTTCATAACTCAGTTATAATGTTACTTAACTTGCATTTATCTGTCCTCCCTGATCAGTCCGGCAAATGTAGTCTCACCAAAGTGTTTCCTGAGCTTCACCAACACATTTTATATTGTGTACATTGTCTTCACACGTGAGCCGAGTGAACGCTGACAGTAAAAGTGGCGACACCTCCAACACTCTGCAGCGTAATTATCATCATATAGAGTCATTTGATGAAGCTTTATGATGAAGGAAGGGGGGGTTCTGCTGCTGTCTGTGCGTTCCATGTCATCTCACGCGCTGCCACTCCTGATAAATGAACGCTGCTCCCCTATAGGCTGCGAGGCGACGCGCTCGTGTCCCTCCCGTCATAAACAGCAGTGTGTGTTTTTTTTTTTTTTTTTACTGGCTCCAGTTAGTATCTTTCTATCGCTCCCAAGCAACTTTCCCCCCAGCAGCTCGCGCGACTGAGTGCTGAGAGTAACTGCAGCATAAGAAATAAAGATACTGTGAAAAGTGACAACCAGGGTGTCACAACGTGTCGGGAGCCTGTTGGAGGGGAGGGGAGGACGCACCGGGGCTGTTAGTGGGTGCAACAACACAACACTGTGTTCCTCTTTTCTTCTTTTTTAAGCTGATTCATTTAAAGTACGTCGAAGTGCGTTCTAATCGTGTGATTATGACGTAAAGTCAAATTCAAAACGTGTGTATAGATCTTGTATCAGATGATCTGCAAGGACTAAATACATACAAGTGTTTTCTGTTAAGTTTCTAAATAATTAAAACAGGAAAATATTAAGCGTTTATACTCTTTTAATGAATCCGTTCTCGACCTTTTGCGCCTTTTAAAGTGAATTCTGACAAAATGTTGCACTTTGACGTTTTAATTCACACGGATGCTCCGGGTTAGGTTACATGTTTTGATATTTTTAATGATGGCTGTGATATTTTTAAGGTGCTATTTGCATGAAAAGTTTTGTTTTTTTAAATCTCATTCCCAAATCGTGAAATAATGACGTTCTGTCCTACATTTCCAAAAACGTCACTATTTGACGACTTGGGAATGAGACTCAAAACTCAACTTTTCTCACAAATAGCACCTTTAATTGTTCCTAATTATCCTATATATGAAATATTTGAATAGAAAAACAAACATTTTTAATTTATTTTACTAACACTCACAGTGCAGCCACCTTTCTCTAAAATCACCGTCACGTGGGTCTATTTACAGTCGAGTCATGTCACAGAACAATGACATGATGGAACCTGGAGGACTCCCACCTCCGCGAGCTCCACTGACCCGTGCGTCCATCCTGCAGAGATGTAGGTAGACCTACGCGGTGACATGAATGGTAACAAGTTTATCCCTCCCCGCAATATGAAGCATGTGCGTGTAGGCGCGTCGCGGGGGGGTTCCCTGAACGCGTCCCGAGCGCGTTTACAGCACACAGGAGCGAGAGATTAATCACCTTTTTGGACACTTTTAGTACATTTTTTAAACAATTTCTGCGAGTTTGTCCTTTTTTAAAAAAAATCCTGGCCTTGTTTCTGTTCTGAGTGTTTTTGGGGAGAAGTTTACAAACACCTATGAGCCCATTGACGTCCTCTCCAGTCAGCCTGACTGCGAAACATCCATCCGCTCAATAGGACGTGTCACGGCGGCGCATGTCCGCGCACAAAAGACAATTGTGATTTAGACAAACATTGGGGGGAAAACATAAAGGCAAAGGTCAAGTCCTCTTTCAGTTCAAGTGTGCTGCGATTCACCTACAACACAACGGGCACAAAGACGTGCAGCTACCTCCGCTTTCTAAAGGGGGATGTGATGATTACCCGCTTTTTCTTTTTACGACTGATGGAGGGAGGAAGAGTCTCAACGTGGAAAAAACAAGAGGAAGAGCACTCCTCCTCCTCCTCTTCCTCCTCCTCACAGAAGGAGAAGAGGAATTACAACTTGAATCCCCCTATAAAACACAAAATAAACAAATTATTATTCTGATAATTATCATGCCAGGAGGAAAAAAAAAAGCATTTTCTACAATTTAAGCCGTTTTGTCTTGCTTTTTATTATTATTTTTTTCTTCTTCTTCTTCTCGTATTATTACTGCAAGTTCAATTATTTTCTAGAACAGAGGGATTAGCAGAATAAGTAGTGTTAATTGCGCGGCAGGTATAACGAGCAGGTCTAATCCTTCTTCCCCCCTCTTTGTATTGAGTTTTTGTGGGCTTAATGAGTGGCAGGTAGGGCTGCTTCCTGCTTTCTCACATGCTCAAATAGGCCTCTCACCGCTTGCAGTCCTGGACCCTGGCTGTGTACAGGAAACAATTGATTTTGAGCATAAAGTTAATTATGCCTAGAAATTAGACAGCCTTAACGCCGGGTAAGGACTCGGAGGTTTTTGATTTCCCTGACAGCTCTTAACACACTCTCACATAGCATTCACGCATGTAGGGTTTTTTTTTCAATGTATTTTATAAATAGGGGGAAAAACCACACTTACCTCTAATTTTCTATTTGATTTTTTGTGCATATTTATTCCAATAAAGAATAATTATAATAAAAAAAAGGCTTTTTATCCGAGCTTTTACTGGAGAATTTAGGGAAATAAATGGGACAAAAAAAGAGAAAAGTCCTGCGGGCTCGCTGCTCTCGCTGCTCTGAGTAGTTTCCTAGGCTACACAAATCAGTATTATGAAGATAGTCTAAGCTCCAAGAATGTCGCAGTGGTCGGCTTATTATTGGAAGCAGAGGAAGAAAAAAAAATCTTATTGAAACTTTTTTCCTTTTTTTTTTTCTTCCTCCTTCTTCTTCTTTTGATGAATTAACTCGTGGACAGGGAGGATAAGCCTCGCGTCGCGTCTTCAGGGAGAATTTCACTTCGTTTTTCAAAAGTGCTGCTTTGTGTTTGCGTCTTTTTTTTTTCTCTTGGGGTGCCAGAAAATCAAGTGCCTTTTTATAATTCTGCAATCTGAAGACTCTCCAGAATAAGAGTTTGAATCTTTTTTTTTGGCGTAAAAATGTCTTATTATGAGGGTTTGCCTCGCCACATACAAGCAGCCCTGACCCCTTCTGAGGGGGGACTTCAGCCCTACATATGGTTTACGCGTCAAACTGGAAATTGCCAGCCGCTGAAAGGGTTTTTTTTCTTCTTCTTTATTTCTATTACCGGACGTGGGCTCGCTTTGTTTCAATACTGTCGCATCAAGATGATTGACAAAGTAATAAACGCGTCATGCTGCTGCATCTGATTACGCCGCGGCATTTGCATTGGACATTGAGGGGGGAATATGACAACCTTGACACGCTGGGGGATTTGCTCTGTCAAATAAACACGTCTCCAAGGATCTATATTGTCGCCGTGACAATAACCCTCCCCGTTCATTGAATTTCAAAAGTATCCTCGCAGTTTCGTGGATCGGTCTCGATCAGGTCCTGGATGGTGCGGAGGGAGAGAGAGAAGTCAAATAATGATATGAACGAATGAATGAATAAGTAAATAAACGCTTGGCCACGAGCGGAAATTAACTCCAAACACTGGCGACACTCTCTTTTTTTATATAATTAATATGTCCCCCTCCTCCTCCTCCTCCTCCTCCTCCTCCTCCTCTTCCTCTCTTTCTTCACTTTCTGCAGGTTCAGTCCTCCAAAGTGCCACTTGTCGTTGTAGTGGTCACACAAGCTGCGTGCACTGCAAAAAATACCCATTTTCAACAATCTCTTCCACACAGAAAGCTAAAAAAATAAATAAAAAATAAATCTGAACTTGCTCCAAAAAAATTAAAAACACGTTTAAATCAAATCATCTTAATCTGGAACTACTTTTTTTTTTAAATAAATATTTGTTTTGGGTGTTTTTGTGGGTATTTTTGTGCAGTGTAACGCTCGATGAAAATTTTATTCATTAAAAAAAACAACATTTAACGCTTTTCATACAGGCTACTGGCGTTATAGATGGAGGCCATTTATATCCCACGGCGTGCCCACCTCCAAGCAGGTGATCCCGATGTCGCAACGTGTCAGCGGTGGCCTGACATAAGTATAATAATAGTTAATAGAGCGTGAGAGAGAGAATGGTATTAAAACCTAACAAAGATGTGTCAGAAGTCTCTGTCTTCATTAGCCGGATCTCCAAGGACCGTCGAACATTTCATTAGTTTGTAATTTATGAATGTTTGACAAATATTAAAGAGTATGTAAATACGCGAGGCGTAATGTGTTTCCTGCGGGAGATGGCGAAATGACCCAAAGTCTCTTCGATACTGCTACACTGATCACATGCATTATGTTCCCCTCCTCAAACTGTGCATTTGCTCGAACATATTTTTTTTTTCTCCTTCTGTCTTGCTTCCCCCCCATCTGACGTGTGAAATAGTGCAGATAAACCAATGATTCATAATGCTGGCAGCATTTGCATCCCCACTAATACTCTGGTGTTATTTTGATATATGATGATATACTGTCTCTTTTATCGACTTGTGTGAACGCACTCTCGCCATTATGGCTCCGGCTAAATCAGTAGGAGGGTTTCTGTGCCCTTAAAACGCTCCATTTCCTTGTTTGTGAACCAAAACAATAAAAAAAAATAATAATAAATCGTTATTTTATTTTTTTATTTCAGCAGCAGTGGCTATTTGACGTGGAGTCCCTTTTGTTTCCTGAAGCAAAAAAAAAAAAAAAAAGGGCCTCTGGAGCTTCTGTCTTGTCTTTTGGTGGCATTTCATAATTTTGAACCCACCTGTTCGCCGTCACTTCTGCCTCTGTCACATTTCAGCGTCTGACAGTCTCTCTCGCGAGGTCAGCAGAAGAGATGATGAACTCAAAAGTTCTGATAAATCACTGCGCGGGGTTTCAGCGCCAAAGGGGCAAGTCCTTCAATCCAGAGTCATTTATTCTGTGTGATGCATGGCCCACTTCTCTCGATCTGAAGTTTGAGCAGCCTTTTTTTTTATTTATATATTTTTTTAAAGGAGCACTATGTTGTTTTGGGGAAGAAGTACATAGATGATGACTAAACACCCTCTTTGTTTCCATGACTCACTGAATAAACACCCTGAACTTAAAGGAACAACACATTCTCACGCTGTTTGTTTACAATGTGGCGGACCCTGCCACCTTTTCCTAGCTAAGAAGCGCTTATTTTTCCACTGAGAGCAGCTTGTTCATTCAGTTATGTGACCAAAAAAATACATCCGAGTTTGTGTTACGACCTCATTAATCTGAGTTTGAATTTCCGCACAGTGCCCCTTTAAATAAATATTTGCGCTCATCCGGTGTGAAATCTTAATTAATTCCCTTTTTAGCCTGTTTTGGAATTATTTTTTTAAAAAAAACATGACTCATGCAGGGGAGAGAAAAGAAAAACTGCGCCATCAAATTACTGTTTAGGCACGTTTGTACTCTGAATACCCTCCCTGTTAATATTTAGACCTATATGTTGCAGCAACAAGTCATTACGCACGTCTAACATGCGTGCATGTATGACACGACGCGCAGTTCACCCGGAGGAAGTCATCACGGCTCCTCGCTCCTCTCGCTCTCTTCACAAGCCGAGATCAAATGAGGAAAAGGGAGAAGCTCGGATCAAAAGAGGAAAACCAAATAAGCGGGCTCGCTGATTCATTCACGCAGCTGCATTGAGCCCAAGGCCAACAGGCGTATCATGCCACTGAAAGGGGGCTGCTATTCAGAGTGCAGGTGTGAAGTATGTGGCACATTCTGCCATATAATGCGGAGGTTGTTAGAGAATCCGTGTTCCGAGGCCCTATAGGGGGCTGCCGGGGGGGCTGGGTCGCGTTTGGAGGGAGCCCGTGAGCTCGTGTGTGAAAAGTGAAGTTAGTTCTGACGGTAATCCTAAAACCTGAGGGGAGAGAGAGAGAGACTGGTGGTAGGTGGAGGTGGAGGAAGGTGGAGTAGGGCGTCTATAGGGTCTTATTGGCACTGATTTTTATTTTTTGTCCCAGTGACTTATGTGAGGTTTGCCTGCCATGTACAGGAGCTGCCGCAGGGGTGTAGCCTTAAACCTGCTCAGCTCTGCTTTTTTTTAATTTATAAGAGGAATCCGGTTAATCGAGCTTTAAAGTTTGTCATAAATCTTCATGACGGAAGCCCGTGGTAGTCCATACATCAGGAGGAAGTCATGTGATCCTCATGGGAAGACAATATTCAATATCCAGGACGAGCTTCGGTGGCTGTGGTTGCCTTTTTTAAAAAAATAAAAAAATGATTGTAATGCTCCTTTAAGGAAAAGAAAAACAGAATATTCCTATAATTATATCTAGATTGAAAATAGTTTTTTTTTTTTAAATAGTTGTGTTTTGGTGATTTAAAGGGGCACTATGTAGTTTTTGGAGAAGAAATTCAAACAGAATTTTAATATTTACAATTATTTTTTTCATAAGTGAATAAACAAGCTGTTCTCAGAGGAGAGGTGGCAGGGTCCGCCACATGTAAACAACACGAAACAGTGTGAAATTGTGTTGTCCTTTAAGGTCAGTTTGTTTAAACAGTCGTGAAAACAAAGAGAGTTTGTTTATTAAGTAAAATTTCTCTTCTGATTAAAATGTCTTCCCCAAAACGTACAGACTGCACCTTTAAAGTGCGAGTGCTGTAAACACAAATAATATATAGCTTGTGATTAAAATTGTATTTGAAAGAATTGGCAGAACGAGACAGCTTTTCCATAAGTGAAAAAAAGCTCCCCAGAACACTGTTTGAGGCCAGAAAGGTGGCGGGGTCCGCCACATGTAAACTAAAGTATGAAACTGTGTCGTCCTTTAAGGTCAGTTTGTTGATCCAGTCATGAAAACCAAGAGAGTTTGTCTGATCTTCCTCTTCTGCGCCTTTAAGCTTCATCTGCAGCCTGATTATTTGTTATTGACTCTTATAAACGGTCTGATCAGCGCTCCCTCTGTCCCCAGGACTCCATTGTCGCAGCTCTGTCCTGCCTTTCCGGTCGGTTTTTTTTTTGGTGGCTCTATTGCACCTGTCTCACTTGTCCTTTCTCTTTATTTGCCATGCCAATTTCGGCCACTTCATTCCTGATAATTATGACCTGGTTTGGTGTTGGAGGTGCTGATGGTGGTGTTGGAGCGTGGGGTGGGCGTGGAGGAAAGAAGTCGGTGGTGGTGGTGGTGTGTGGGGGGGTGATGGTAAAGGGGTGGTGTGGAAGAAGGAGGAGGAGGAGGAGGAGGAGGAGGAGGAGGGGGTGAGGGCTTTTACTCCTAGACTGCTAATCCCCCTATTAAAAGGGTTTTGTTCAATAATGCCGGACAGTTTCCGGAAGTAGGATTACCGCCTCCTTTATTTTACAAAGAAATGATATTTCACACTCAAATGAGCCCGAGGACGCGGCCGCGGCGGTGAGAGAGGCCTCGGAGAGAAAATGAAATGGATTCATTTTCTTCTTTCTTTTTGTTGCGGTTTGGAAGTTGGAACCCTCCAACACCCCCCTTTTTTTCTTCTCTTTTTCTTAAACAACATTTCTTCTTTAATTAACGTGAATATTTCCTGTGAGACTACAAGCTGCTTCCTGTTTGGCAGCAGCTCCTCCTCCTCCTCCTCCTCCTCCTCCTCTCTTACGCGCGCACACCTGTTCTTGATTCTTGACCCCACGGAGCTGATATCAGATCAGAGGTTATCCCGAACCCGTCGGGGTCAAGTTGTTGTCAGAGATCCCCCCCCCCCCCTCTCTTACACTTCCAGCTGCCTGTCGTATCCACTTGTCAGCGCGCAGGGGATTTTTTTTTTAAACTTTCAAAATAAAAGCAAACAATCATATATTTGTTTTAATCGCAAACACGCGCGGGCCTGCTCGCTCCAACTTTCTAGGCGACCGAGCCCACTTGTTCCAGCTTCATTTTCTGACTCAAGACAGGATGTTTCTATTCGCGCGAGGTCATAAATTATCGCGCGTAAAAAGGTCACGGAGCTATCGCGGCGCAGACACGCTGCACTCGTTTCAACTTCTCCTTCTTCTTCTCGGTGGATTCGGGAGCGTTTTTCTCTTTGATCCGCCTGCAAGAAATAAGTGAACCACACCTTCCTGACTCGTGTTTTAACTCTGTCTGTCCCCCCCTCCCCTGAACGAAACAACCCCTTTAAATGTCGCCCTTATCCTTCACTTTCAGCGCTGAATGGGGAAAAAAAAATGTTTTTACGCGACTCAGTTAGTTTCTTGTCCGTTTTGACGACTGGAACTAAAAGCTTTAGACGGCCCAATAGAGAGGAGCCCAATAGAGAGGAGCCCCAACAAATCGGCCACAAAGGGCTTTCCGTGTCATCAACGTCGTTCAGACGACCTAGAAGAATCCCTCTGATATCAGCTCCCACTTCAAAGACTCCCACTTTTCAATTGAGATCCAACTATCTTGTTTTTTCTTCTTCTTCTTCGTTCCTTTGTCTTCCTCCTCTTTACGCAACAAGAAGCTGGTGCCAACAGAGGCATCATCATCCTCTTCTTCTTCGTCTGTTTGGTTCGGTGTTTATTCTTTGCCTTCAGCTGGGAGCGCAACTGTCACGCACTTAACCAAACTCTATAAACGTATCCGGGAGTTTTGGAGCTCTGCTGTTTCCACCCACTCCAGGCTCGAGTCGAAGCCGGAGTGAAACATTTCTTCTCATTTATTATTTTTCTTTTTTAACTCCTCAAGCCAGAAAGTTTCTCCCCCCTCCAACTGCACTTCTTCTTCTTCCAAAAAATAATTAATTTGACATTTCTTTTTTTAATTTATCCTGTGAATTAATTCTACACGTGTGTCACGAACATGTGCAGTTTCTGTCGCTCTTTTGTTTAGTTTTTTTTTTCCCTACACATTTCATGTATAGAGCCTAAAATATGATTATGGTTAAATGTATCCATTCAGCTCTCTCTCCTCTCTTCTCTCTCTCTCTATTATGGTGCGGGACAACTGCGTTTTCAGCGGCTTCCCCCCTTTGATTCTCCTAAAGTAGGCCCGAAGCAATAGAATATATTTTTCCTTCTTTATACTGCCCTCGTCTGCAGCATAAAGGACATAGATTACCGTTTCCTACCCCATGGGACGCAAATATTACATTCTTTAGAGCGGGCTTTTGAGTCCGCGGACTTGGCCCCATATCATTTGAGTTTGACTTGGCTATTGCTATAGAAATCTTAATTCACCATGAGGATTCACCGTCGTGAAAAAAAATGGCTCTTTGTGCTGAAACGCTCTTTGAAGTCTGGATCAGAATATTGTAGCCCTTCATCAGCCCTCCAGCCCCCGAAAAGAGCTGAGCGGAGAGAGTAAGACTTTAACACGAGTTAAGTCGCCTCCTCTCTCTCTCACTCTCTTATTTTTATTAGAGGGAAATACTTTAGAAAATACTTTCTTTAAATGTATAAAAGGAGCTTTCACTGACTGTTTTATGTCTTTGGATTTACGCACACACACACAAAGGAAGGGAGTAAACGTGGGTGGATTGTTGCTGGAGTATGTGTGTGTGTGTAAAGGAAGCAACAGTTTAAAAATAAAATTTAAAAAATGGAATAATTGCTTTTAAAAACTTTAAAAGGAAAAAAAAAAGGATGGACATTTGCACATATTCCCCCAGAAAAGTGTCCACAGACAAAAACCGCATGTGAATTCCAGATAAACCCGAATGGCTCAGCAGAGTTTTCTGTTTTTTTTCTTTTTCACTTGAGTCATACAAGATTTATTCAAAATACTCACAAATTACAAGGCAGTTCGGTACCGCATGTTGAGTGCCGCTCGATTTCAGATATTCAAAAATAAAAAATAAAAATATTGACGACAATGATACAAAACCACAAAAAAAAAAAAATTGCCCACTTTGATAAAACATTTATAATTTCACGGTCGTATATCAAATACTGCAGGCGTATGAAACAGTTCTATTGTTGACCCTCTGCACAAATGAAGAGGAGGAGGAGAGGACAGACTGCTGTAAACATAAAGTGTTTGTACAAAGAGCTGCAGTAAACCGGTGAGGAAACTGCGCAGAGACAGATTCCTTACAAAAAAACCCCATCAACATCAACACATCGAAACTTATACAAAAATTTACAAATGTACATTTTGTTGGTTCGCCCTAATTTGAAACATGCACTTTGGTTCGATCATACAAAAAAAAAAAAAAATCCTCCAAGATCAGATTGAAAAATAAATAAAAACAGAAATAGAAGTCAAAACTCGGAATTTCTTCTTTTCTTTTCTTTTTTTACAAAATAACTTTACACCAACATGCCTAGCCTACAATAACGCACCACATAGTCTAACGGATTTACAGACTCTCTGGGCCGAACAGGGCGTCAACAGGCACCGAGCCAAACGCTTCAATCGCTGAGGTTTGTAAAATATATTCTTTTAATGTGCCTGGAAATTAGCACGTCTTTAAAGTGTGCACGTTTTTTTTTTTCTTTTTCCTTCCCCAATGTGGTTGAAATGCGTCTCTGGGCTCTGGGTGTCTGTTTTTTGGTGGCTCATCAGTAGGGGCCCCCGTCTCGCAGGCGGATGTGTAGGCACCGGAGCCAAACCATTCTTTAATAGTCGAGCTCGTGAAAAATGTGTTCTGTCACTTTGTGCCGCGAGTTAAAACGCGTCCCTCGGCTCCGGGTTTCTGTAAGGTGGCTGCTCTGTGGGGTCGGGCGTGGAGGGCCCGCTGGGCGGTGTCTGGGCGCCGCTGGCACCTGAACTGTGGCACACGTACCATTCGCTTAAGTTGGCGGGCTGGGAGGAGGCGCCCACCGGCTCCGACAGCACCGAGGAGCCTCCTGGCTCGCGGCCCAAGTCCGAGGAGGGGGAGACCAGGGACGGGGTGGACGACTCGTAGCCCGAGCTGGGCGGGGGGGACTTGCAGTGCACCTTCATGTGTTTCCTCAGGGAGCTCGGGTGCGTGTAGGACTTATCGCAGCCTCTCACTTTGCAGTTGTAGGGCTTATCGCTGGTGTGGACGTGCGAGTGCTTTTTCCGGTCGCTGCTGTTGGCGAAGCGTCGGTCGCAGCCGTCGAACTCACATTTGAAGGGCTTCTCACCTGTTAGCGATGGAGACACAGTCAAGAAAAACTAATTAATGAATCAAATATTCAGATCATGTTGTTGTTTATTTCAGGAGGCTGATCTGTAGCATGGATGTGGCGGGTGACCTCACTCTGTGGGCGCACATGCGCTCAGGAGACTCAGCAACAAGTACCAAGGAGCCAAAGTGACTTCAAGCTGTCACCTTTTGCTTAGTTTTTAAATATGATTTCATCACAGGCATTTTTTTTAAAAAAATTTACAGTAAACACACACTTGCACTTTAAAGGAGCAGTCTGTAGTTTTGAGAGAAAGATCCTCTTACATCCAAATAAACCATATAAACTTTTTTTGTTTGTTTTCATGACTGAATAAACAAACTGGCATTAAAGGACAATTCCAAACTGTTTTCACTCTGGCGGACCCTGCCACTCCCTGGGGACCAAGACAGCCTTGGTTATCCAGTTATGGAAAGAAAAACAAACAAAAAAATCATCACATGTTTCTGACTTTTTTTAGGATTATAACCTCATGAATGTTGTAAATATTATAATTCTGAGTTTGTGTTTCTCCTCCCAAAACCTACACAGAGAGAGAGAGAGAGAGAGAAAAGAAAACTTTGCCTATTTGGACAGAGCTGTCATTAGTCTCAGCCTGGTGTAAACAGGGGGGCCGAACCCCCACTGTCCTGGGTCTATACCTGGCGTCTGCATGCATCAAGGCATACGTCAAAACAGACAAGCTATGAGCACAGACGTAGCGGGCCCAAAACCAACTGAAAAGCGTGATAAATGAAAGTATCGCCACAAGCCAGGCGGGCTTCACCCCACTGTGTGCAAACGGCAGCAGCCATAATAAGAAGAAGAATTAAAAAAAAAACCCGCAGACGGTTCTGGACTGCGTCTTAATTCTGCGTCTTAATAACGAGTATTCCTACCTGATTATGACAAGGCAGAAAGGGAGAGGAAGGAAGAGAAAGAAAAAAAAAAAAGACAATCTGAATAAATTACACGGAAATCATCCACTGCTGATTTTTCTCCTCCGATTAAAGCTTTTGAGAATATGTAATTGCCTCTGTCTAATTACACTTGCGGGTTGAATATCAATTTGACCTTCAGCTGTTGGGTTGAGAGAGCCAATCAAGGATATTAGTGTAGTACAAGAAGCCGTCGAGGAACAGACCCCAGGGGCAGCCCCAGTCATAACCACACTTTCGGGGATAGGTTTTAAACATGATACCGAAAAAAAAAGAACCGGGGCCCCTTGGGAGTCAACACACAGAAATAATTTAGCAGATTTGTACTTAGGTAATGTGAGCAAATTATATGAATAATACATAGGGCGCGCGGAGATGGGAGCGGGGAGAGAGAGGTGGGGTGGTGCTGGTGCTGGTGGTGGTGTTGGTGGAGGGGGGAGAGCGCCATGCAGCCACCGCAACAGAAAAAGAAGTAATCATTGTGTTCATTTACAAGTCTGACTCGACATTTTGAGGCCCCTTCTCTCTCTCTCTCTCTCCTCTCTCTCTGTCTTTTTCCTCCTCTCTTCCTCCTCTCGAGCTCCACACGCAGCACGTCACTGCTGGGCCACAGAGGCGAGCAGCCATATTGTGCTGGAAATATGTTTTTTCTTTTTTACAGTTAAAAAATCAGGCGCTGCATTGTGCGCGCGTCAGTCACTGGAGACCGCTCTGGCAACCTGTTGGTGAATTATTCTCGCCGTGCGTGTGTGTGTGTGTGTGTGTGTGTGTGTGTGTGTGTGCACTTGTCAACTTGTTGCTTTGGCTACAGGCTATCGAGGGGGCTGATCAGCCCATTAAAACATTCACGTCACATCACTTAATAATAACGTGAACTAAAAAAGCTCCGAGCGCTGCCCCGCGCTGCAGCTTTACATCTAATAAATCCAACTGTTATTGTGAATATTAGCTGGAGTAACAGAGCAACAAGTGCCTGAGGGAGATACAAAAATAAAAATAAAAATAAAAGCATCATCGCCATCATCATATCGGTTACACTCCACCTGAAGGTGGCACATTTACGCACAAAGCTGCGCAGAGAGCGGAGGTGGGCCTCGGTGCTTCTGGGCTCAGATAACGTCCTGAGTGAGCTGTATCAGAACCTTAAACTCGCGATGCAACTCATAACAAACAGGTGGCCCAGTGGCTGCTGCCGCTGCGCTGACGGATCAGCGGCACAGATTGATTAATTGGCTCAGCAGAGAATGTTTTAAATGCGTAAAATCCAAGAAAATGAATTTAAATCTCACACGACACACGAAATTACGCACAAAAACACGACTCGACTTCCCTGCGTTTGGATTTCAACATGCAACTCGGTTATTTTACGTGACACATTTCCTTTTTTTTCTTCTTTTTTTAAGAATATATATCCACTGACCTGTGTGCGTCCTCTTGTGAATCTTTAGATTCTCGGACCTGGCGAACACTTTCCCGCAGCCGGGGAACGGGCACGGAAACGGTTTCTCCCCGGTGTGCACCCGAATGTGATTTACAAGTTTGTACTTGGCTTTAAATGGTTTGCCTTCCCGCGGACACTCTTCCCAAAAACATATGTGGTTCGCCTGCTCGGGTCCTCCGACGTGCTCCACCGTCACATGCGTTACGAGCTCGTGCATGGTGCTGTAAGTTTTGGAGCAAAGTTTCTTCGGCGAGTGCTCCGGCTCCAGCCACTTGCAGATGAGCTCTTGCTTTATCGGCTGCCTCATGTAGCGGAAAAAGGCTCCGGCTCCGTGGTGGTGGTGGTGGTGGTGAGCGCTGAGATTCATGTTCAGATTCAGACCGCCGTAGCCATGCAAAGGCGAGGCGGAGAACGGATCAGCCCTGGAGCTTGCCACTTGACTCAAGTGATCAGACCTAACGTACATTTCTCCAGGTAGTCCTAACCTTATTTGTCCATTCAACGCTTGGCCACCCGGTGATCCGCTAGAAGGCTGGTCGTGGTGGAGTCCGGAGAAGAGGGTATGGTTCCCAGCGTCGGGGTGATGACCATAGTGTCCGGGATAGCTACCTGTTGTTGAGACAAACATTCCGTGGTGAGAGGCTGAACCAGCAGTCTGGTCAGTCAGTACAGGCATGGCTTGAGCTGTCAGATCTCTCCGGATGAGGAAATCCCTACCTGCGGATAGAGCCTGGGCCGTGTGAGACATAGAATAGGGGACCGATGTCGCCTGAACCGGGCCAAAAGCTCCCGTTTGACTGGAGACCACTTCACTGTGGCCTGCCATATGATGATTGTGGTGGTGGTGATGGTGGTGGGGATAATGATGGGCTGGGCTGATTTTGAGGGCCGCGGAGTGCCCCATGTGTTCTGGCCCGAATGGACTCGGCCCCAGGCGGGGTTCCGCAGTAATCTCCCCAGGGTGCGAGTGAGCCATTGAGTGTGGATGGCTGCTGAACCCCGGGAAGCCTGTCACGCTCTGAGGGGTATGGTGGTGATGATGGTGATGGTGGTGAGCCCCTGCCAAGTCAACTAATCTCAGCGCCGTGTTCCGTTTGGAAAACGTAGGGTCCATCACGGGGCTTCCCAATGCATCCACGCTCATTACTTCCTAATTTTAGAATAACTTGACAGCAGGCAAAATAATAATGATGATGACAAATATATTTTAATCGCAATGAAAAAATAAAGGCAAAAAAAAAAAAGAAAAAAAAGAAGAGACTTTATAAAGTTAAGTCTATCTGCAGACTACATGGAATCCCATTCGGTTGAGAGGCAGCAGCAGGACGCTTTGATACTGAATAGAGATTCATGGTAGGCGCTGCAGCCCGTGGAGCTAAACAATCACCCTGCGCTCTAATTGGTCAGAGCTCGGTGATTGACGTCACCAGTGACAGTTTCCAACGTGATGAAAAATGTCTTAGTGACAGCGAGCTGCCAGCGCGCATGCGCAGTGCCTGAGGCAACGCTCGAGAAAAATAGTTGTTATGCGAAGGTTATCGTACAATAAAAGTCCTTAAAAAGTTGATCCAGATATACAGTCGTCGCTCTTTTGTCGCCGCGGACAAAGGCAGCGCGGCTATGAAACGGCAATTTCCCCGCTTTGATGGTGCAGTTACAAAACCGGCTGCCGCGCAAGAGTATGCATATTGTCACTATAAAAGTTGTAAGGATCATAAATAATGCAGTGATATCTTCATTTCGCCCCGCAACGTATGAAAAGCAACTTTACGCACGAATTACGCGCAACTTTACGCACGTAGAAGATCGGCGTCAGCTGGAGAAAAGAGAGAGAAAAAAAAAATCTTGTCAGCTTCAACCGAAAGGGGAAAACTCCACGTGGGAGTTTCAGACAGTCCGGAGTACATACCATTAATGTGCGCTTTGATAAACCCCCGTATTTACACATCCGAGCCGTTCGCCCCGTCAGCGCGCGCTGCTTACGGTGCCGAGACTCCGAGCTCTGGCGGCTGCTCGCTGGGATCCGTGTGTGTGTGTAGGGAGTGTGACTAGGGGCGAGCTGCGGCCATTGTCCCGAGGAGAGAGGGGAAAAAAAAATTGTAATGGACGGGACCTGTTGTTATGATCCGGGGTAATTTCGCTTTAGACCCAGGACGGCAGCAGATGAGGGTCACAGGAGGTGGTGCCGCTGCTGGCTTAAGTTGAAAATAAAACGTGTGTGTAATGTAAGTATCGGTTACTACAATATTCTCCTTCAAAGTCTTCTTCTTCTTCTGCCTTTTTTTTTGTTTGAATGCTGCACAGATATATGAATCACAACAACATGTATTATCTGACTCCTGTGTTGATTTTTATCTACGTGGATTTTTGGTGGTTTTTAAAACCATCAGCCGGTGAAGAGGACTGTTTTTAAAAAAAAGAATCAGACGTGGAGTCGTTGAAATGTCGAGTAATGTGTTACTGTACACGGGTTACAGTCGTTATAGACGTGTCTTCGTCTGTGTTGCAGAACACAAATGCCCCAAAATTTAACTTAACTTAGTCGAATATGAAAACTTGGAAATTTAGGATATTTCCCCGCCTCGCCCTGGTGACACTCTTATAATTACCAGCTCTCGCTGTCACCTTTGTTTTAAGTTATTGTGACTTATATGTTGTGTGCTGCAAACAAAATAGTGTTACCGAACGCTTCAGATGTGTTTCCTGTAGCCGGGGGGCTCAATCTTAATAAATTACAGCGCGCAGTGACCTTAAAGACGCGCTCGCGTACAGTATCGATCCCCCCTCTTTAGAGTCCAATATGAAAAATGTGATATTTGACTTGTGAGTGATTGGTGAAGGGTTGTTAAACTGCAGCCTGGATTTATTGTCACAGGCGCTCGTCAGGATCTAAAAACTCTGCTCCACGCGCATTTTTTTGGTTATTTTCGTTTCATGAGAGAAAAAAAACAGCTGGACATGATGTGAACTCTGTTCTTTTTTTTTTTTTTTTTTGGATGACTTTGAATTTGTTTGTTTTTTTCCCAAAGTATTCAACCGGATGTGCTGAATAACGGGGACGCGCGTCCCAACCTTCAACACGACTGAAACCATTTAAAAACGAGAAAAAACCTTTCTCCTCTCGGCTATTTCTCCGGATTGACTTGTCAAACCCCGCCGCTGACAGCGTCCCATCCAGCACGTCAGAAATTCTGTCAATATTGTGAGACACATGACGGATCCAAAAAGATGTTTATTAAATGGCCTTTGCGCGTGCGGGGGGGGGAGGCTCGCGAGGCTCCCAGCTGTAGCCTTCAGAGGCATCAGGCGCACAGCGACCAGCGTAACGCAAAACTTTGAAGTGCTATTTCTGGTCCAAGTTGTGCATGCACTCAACTCTTGGAAGACGAGCGAGCAGGGGAGCTGTATAAGGTCCCAAACAAAAAAAAAAAAAGAGAGAGAGAGAGGAAAAGAGAAAAAAAAAAGCTGAATATTGTAGAGAGGTCTCATAAAACACTGCTTTGGCTTTTAGTGGCTTTCACTGTAAATCCTAAATAGCTCCTGGAAGCCATTTTACATTTTCTACAGTGTGACTCCAGCACACGAGGATTCACGACACTAAACGGTTATTGGCCTTTTAATTGCAGGACGCGCTCTTTTTTTCTTTTTTACGCATAAAAGTCAAATATGCTCGAATCGTTCCGAGGCGCAGACCTGGCACGGGAACTTTAAATACACCTGCGAAGTTATATAATTCCAGCGAGCCTCCTTTTCCTGGCAGAGCGGGAGTACGTGACCTCCGCTCTTGACTCGTTCAGTGATGTGTCATTCTTACCGTCCTCCACCTGTTGAAAGATCCCTCCAATTTGCGCACAGCGGAGCGGTGGATCGAGTTTGTAAGGTCTAAACTTGTTAAGTTGAGAACAACTAAACTTCCCCTCCTCCTTTTCCCCCCAGGTCTCCCAAGACTTGATTTTTCCTTTTTGGAGAATGCCTCGCAAGAAACTAGCCTGGTAGCCAAGCAGATATTTTAATGGTTCGCATGGCACGTCTGTGCATGTGGCTTTGAACTCGAGCAGCCGGAGGTTCCTGCAGAGAGCGCCGCAAATCCCACTTGATAACTTCGACAACCCACAACGTTTTACACACAAGGCTATGCATCACTGGCCTGCAACAGAAGAAGAAGAAGGAGAAAAGATGGAGTAAGTTGCACAAGCACAGCCAAACCCTGATGGACACATGAGGTGTACAACCAGCGTCCAGGTTCAACACCGGCCCTGATATTCAAGGTAACCTTTCAAGAATGTGAGGTGCTGCTGCTGGAGGTGGAGGTGGTGGTGAGCATGATGATGATGATGATGGTGTGGAAATCTAAAGCACAGATGTTGCACTGGTGTGTGTGAGCAGAAACACTGTGGTCAGAAAACAAAACGTTAAGTGGATTTCCTTCAAACGTAAAAAAAAAAATGGAGGCGTTGATGATGACTGAGTGGTGACAGTGGACACGTCAGGCCTCAGGGTTTCCCCCACAGGGGGGGTTTTCCGGGGAAAGGACGTAAAGCTCGTCCTCTCGCGTACCTGGAGGTAACGAGGGCTCCACCTTTGGATACCTTGAGGATGGTGTTCAGCATGCTGTCAGTCCACGCGAGCGCGCAGTCAATTACACGTGTGTCACATTGTTGTTCATGGACTGATGCATAGAAAGCACGAAACACGTCACCGGTTACATCAGCAGACGGTTTGCGTGGTGATCTCGAGCCTCCGTGTTAACAAAGACAATCTGACACATTTGCTTTATAAGCACTTAATTCAATACATGGCCACAAAATGTGCTTTGCCTTTTTCTTTCTTTCTTTCTTTCTTTTTTTTTTTTTTTTTTACACATCCAGTCTCGTCTCCTGCTCCTCAACTTTTGTTTTGCTGTTATTCAGCCTTTTAACCAAATCCACAGTCAGCAATCTCACAATATCTGGGATTGATGATGCAAAGAGGCCAATAGAAGTGTGGGCCCTGCGCCGTGGATTGTTATTTGGTGAGTGGATGTTATTGGGGGGAAAGGCGCTCCGCCAATGGGCGCTCGGCTGCGGGGCCACGTGTCCGCCCCCCTCCTCTCCCATTCATCAGGGCTGGACTGTGTTGTCTTTTCAATTCATTTATCTGCAGGAATGATTGCGACTATCAGTCTAGAGCTCACCGCCTGACTGAGGAGGTGAAAGTTGCGCCACAGGAAGATAAACCGCAAAAGACAATATTGCATGTATACACGATTCTGCGTGTGCATCGGATGCGCCGTATAGGGGAATTCCTCGCGTCCTAGAAAGTAAACAGAAAATCGGTGGATTGGAGAGTTTGCTCAGTCGAGTGAGGTCCAAGAGATAGAGAGAGGGGGAGGAAGAATATCTGCGCGTGATTTTGTGATTTCTGCTCTCAGTCGTCTCGGCGAGTCTAGACTGAAGATGCTCTTGGACGCAGGACCGCAGTATCCCACCATAGGAGTCACTACTTTCGGCTCCTCGCGGCATCACTCAACAGGCGAAGTCACAGAGAGAGAAGTGGCGTTGGGGATCAATCCGTTCGCGGATGGGATGGGCGCCTTCAAAATCAACCACAGCTCCCACGACATCGGATCCGGACAAACGGCGTTCTCCTCCCAGGCGCCCGGCTACGCGGCGGCCGCGCTGGGACACCACCACCACCCGACCCACGTTGGCTCTTACTCCACGGCGGCGTTCAACTCCACCAGGGACTTTCTCTTCCGAAATCGGGGATTCGGGGACGCCGCCGGCGCGCAGCACAGTTTGTTCGCCTCCGGAAGTTTCGCAGGGCCACATGGACACTCGGATGCGGCGGGGCACCTGCTCTTCCCGGGGCTCCACGAGCAAGCGGCGAGCCATGCGTCCTCCAACGTGGTCAACAGCCAGATGCGGCTGGGCTTCTCGGGGGACATGTACGGCCGGGCCGACCAGTACGGCCACGTTACGAGCCCGCGGTCCGACCACTACGCGTCCACCCAGCTGCACGGCTACGGCCCCATGAACATGAATATGGCCGCGCACCACGGAGCAGGGGCCTTCTTTCGATACATGCGGCAGCCGATCAAGCAAGAGCTCATCTGCAAGTGGGTCGAGCCGGAGCAGCTGACGAACCCCAAAAAGTCGTGCAACAAAACTTTTAGCACGATGCACGAGCTGGTGACCCATCTGACGGTGGAGCATGTGGGGGGACCGGAGCAGACCAACCACATCTGCTTCTGGGAGGAGTGCGCCCGGGAAGGAAAGCCGTTCAAAGCCAAATACAAACTTGTAAATCATATCAGAGTACACACCGGAGAGAAGCCCTTTCCGTGTCCGTTCCCGGGCTGTGGCAAAGTATTCGCCCGATCGGAAAATCTAAAAATTCACAAAAGGACACACACGGGTAAGATCCGCGCGAAAGAACCGAGCGCTTTATTTTTTTTTTTTTATCTATTTTTTTTTTTACTGCCAAAAAAAAAAATCCACGCTGACAATGTCCCATCCAACAAAATATGCATGCGCTCCGGCTTTATTATTTATTAGGCAGCTGGGCTCTCCTCACTGGCGCGTGATTCAGTGCAGTTGTCAACAGAAAATATTTCACATGCTCTTTTTTTTCTTTTTTTAAAGCCGTTGTTATTTTTATATTAAAAGTGTGCACGTTTACATTTTAATTAAGCGGATTGAATCCACGAGGCTAAGTGGGTTAAATCTAAATTAATTTGAGCAGGGTTGTAAATGAAGGATGATAATAAAAAAAAAAAAAAAAACGCTGCCTTTTCGATTCTTCACTGCGTAAAATCCGTGCGTAAAAATGTAGAGTTTTTTGGAAATCAAGTGTTCAAATTTGTGCTTTTTTTCCCTCCCTCTCTCTTTCCTCTGTGTGTGTTTAGGTGAGAAGCCGTTTAAGTGTGAGTTTGAAGGCTGCGACAGGCGGTTTGCAAACAGCAGCGACCGCAAGAAACACATGCACGTCCACACGTCGGACAAGCCCTATCTGTGCAAAATGTGCGACAAGTCCTACACACACCCCAGCTCCCTCCGAAAACACATGAAGGTAAAACTCTAAGGATTTTATATTTTTCATTCCTGAATTATATAAAAAAAAATGTTATAACTGCATGGTTTTTTATTTTGTATTATTGCTTTGCAGGAAAGCGAGATTAAAAAAATAGAAATACTGTGATAACAGGAGAAAAATGGCTGCATGCTTTTTATTCCAGAGAATAGAGAAGCATAAGTTAATTCGCTCTGACACCCCCTTTCTTTTCTTTCTTTTCTTTCAACCGACAAATGAGATTAAGATCTTAATGAGGACAAGTAATGTTTTGGCTTTAGAGAACAGTCGGTGGAGGAAGTTTTTATTTTGTTTGGATGATTTTTTTCTCCCCCCTCCTCCTCGTGTCTTAACAATCCCAGCGACAAACACCAACGCGCAGCATGTTTTTTTAAAAACATCCTCTCTTCCTTTCTGTCGAAGGTCCACGAATCCACCAATCCGGGACCGCAGCCCTCTCCGGCGGCCAGTTCAGGGTACGAGTCGTCCACGCCTCCCACCATAGTATCACCGTCCACAGAGAACCAGAGCAGCAGCTCCATATCACCAGCAGCCTCAGCAGTACACCACACGACCAGCCACAGCACGCTGTCGTCAAATTTCAATGAATGGTACGTGTAAAAATATTTTTGAACAGCAAAGAAAAAAAAAAAAGAATGAAAAAAGGAAAGACATTTTAAGAAAGAGGAGGAAAAAAAAACTGCTTGGAAATCAAAGACTTTATAAAAGTCAGCCAGTGAGACATGGACTGAGAAAACACGGGAGGCCCGAGCGATCAATTAAAGGCTGTCTTTTAAAGTCAATGAGAGAGAATGCATGGACAAAAAGGAGGCGAGGACAACCACCGAGTTTAACTTTCTCCCCCCCCAACCCCACCTCTCCACACACACACACACACACACACACACACAACACACACACACGATATTTCTTTCACTCTTTTTTATTTTATTTTTACTCAGAGACTTTTTTCCTCTTTCCAAAAAAAAGAGAGATCTCATAACGCATGCTATCTGCGGGGGGCCTGACATTTTTTTTTGTTTTTTGTACATAAGGATTTCAACCACGCTGTGTGGTGGAGGAGGTGGTGGAGGTGGAGGTGGGAGGAGGAGGAGGAGGGGGAGGTAAAAAAAAAAAAAAAAATGTAATATTTTATTTTGTAAATAGTTCTATCACAGTTTAAGGGGAAAAATTTGTGAAAAATGTTGGTCCCTAGATATATGGAAAAATGAGATGGTTTTAAAGAATATTGCGATGAATAGACTTCATTGAACAGAATGTTATAGTTGTGAACCAAATGTGAATTATTCAGTATTACTACAGTCTCTACACGTCGACCTAACCGACTCTTAGTATTAATGTGCTTTTTGTAGCCTATTCAGTGCAACAACATTTTCGTCCAAGGTCCAGTTTGAGTAGCACAGTATTCATTGTTGTTATTTAATGTCATGTCGATAAAAAATCGTGTAGTGAAAGCCTGAAAAATTTCCGTGTCAATCTGTTTATGTACGTGATATAAATATAAACAACAAAAAAAAATATTTCTCTCTGTCAATTGCTTTTTTTTTTTATTGTCTGGAAGGGAAAAAGTATTATTACATGTAAAGGGTAGCTCAATTTTTCCATATTTATCCGCATGTAAAAGGAGCGTGTTTAGACAAATTGGTCGGTATTTATGGAGAAATGCGCTCGTATGTAAAAAATAAAACAATTTTAGTTTACAACAGCAACAAGGTAAACAAAAAAAAATGTTTGGATACATTTTTCGTACTATATTAAAGGATTAAAAAATACAATAATGCAAAAAAAAAAGCGTTTTGGAGGTTTTTGTGTGGAACTCATGGGTGCTTTAAAAGAAAAATAGAGCAACTTTGGAGCGTAATACTTCATTCGGCGCGGTATCGATTTACGCATTACCCGATGTTTGGCTGCACGAATAATTATGTGCATGCTTTTGCAACTGTGTGTGTGTGTGAGAGAGTGTGTGTGTGTGTGTCATCCAAAGCTAAAGGTTATGTCTCAGACTTCCCTGACAGTCGATAAGAAGTAAATCCACCTCCTCTCCTCTCCTCTCTTGCATCTTCTGTTTATCGGAAATTAACATCCAACACTTTGCCCCGCAGTAATGTGGGAAATTAAATCGATTAATCACGCCCGGTTGTTCCTTCTCCGCGTTTTAAAAAAAAAAAACCCGAAATAAAAAAAAAAAAAAGTCGCGTTACTTAATTGTTCGGGAATCTAATTTTCCAAAATCTAATTTATTTATTTTTTTCTCGCCGATTTCATAGATTCTTAAAAGGGGAAGGGGGGAGACAGAGAGAGAGAGACGAGGAGTCAATGTGGCCCCCTCATTGTTCCTGGCTGCAGCTTGCTTGACCGCCCCATTAGGCAGAGATCACATCAGCAGCCGCCAGTGATCATGGTTAACACTGCCAGTGCGCGCGGAGCCCCACGATCTGTCAGTCTGCAGCTTTGTCAGAACTGCTGCACACAGACGAACACACAACCGAAAATTTTAATCCTAAAAAGAATCTGCACACACACACACACACATATACACAGCAGCAGCGAGGGAGGGGTGTGTGTGTTTATGTATGTGTGTGTGGAGAAAACATCCACGACTCCCACCACCATCTTTTTTTTTTTTTTTTTTTTTAGATGATTTGTTGAAAATGTATTGAAATGTATTCATATTTTCTTTTCACGGACTATTAAATGTGGAGATAAATGAAGGATGGTAATAAAATGACTTTTTTCGACTCTATTTAACACTATCTATCTGGGAGGATCGTGGGAGAGGAGGAGGAGGGGGGAACACGCGCGCTTCCACCGCCGTGTGAATCCGTCCTGAGAGAAGAGAAGTCACCAAAAAAAACAGAAAGAGGCAAAGCTGTCGTAGAAAACATCTCCGCGTGTAACTGGAAATATAAATAGTTTAAAAAGGGGGGAAGGATGTGTTAAAAAAAATTAATAAAACACTATCTCGTGGTGGTTTCCAGGCTGCACACGTGCGTCCATATACGTGTCAAACGCGCAGATAAGGAAGCTCAGAAATATGCGCGCGCGTCCTGTGAACTCGAGAGAAATTCTTGTTTTAGAGCCTTTTTTTTTTTTCTAATGATGGAAAAATACTATCCTGGAAAACATTTGGAGTTTTGTTTGGATTCATTCTTATTTGCCTCATTACGGCCTTGACTTTTTCTCTCCCCCTCCTCTCCTCCTCCTCCTCCCCCACATCCTCCCTCCTTTATTTTAATTCCCTGCACATGTTTTTACTGAAGAGAGAAACGTTATAGTCTCTCTCCCCCCAAAAAACGCAGCCAGACGTGCCAAACGCGAGGCATGAACCCTGACGGTGCTGTTTAATTTCCATCTCATGCCTTCTTGTCGCGTTACTCTGCGTCGACGCACGCGCGCACGCACACACACCGGCGTCGAGAATCAAATGCTCGTAAACGGAGGAGTCGACGACAGGCTCGCGAGCGCGTCTCCGCAGCCGCTGATGGTGACTCCAGATCAAATAGGAGGCGCGGCGAGAAAAAAACATCCACTTTAAAATGTATTTACGCTCGAGTCTGGAAAAATGACAAACACTCAGATATCGGGAAGGCGCAGGCGCCGGCGTCATGAATATTTATTACCAGCACTTGTGGCCAGTAAACCGAGCCTGACGTTTGTGTTACCAAGGTAGACACACAGAAATGGTGGCTCAGCCTTTAAACTCCATCTTGTTTTTTATGCATTTGTTTGTTGACACATTTAAATGTCCGAATTGGTTTTTCCTTCTCTGAAACAACATCGAGTTAAATCCGTGCGTAAAGTTAAAATAACACACCACAGACTCGTCCCTCAACGGTTCCTCTTGGCGACATTGTGTTTTTGGACCTTTCCTCTGCAGAGACGCGCAGAACACGGCTGCCCAGTTTTTTAAAAACAGAACAACTTTTTAGCTTTTTCTTCTCCCCTCAAATCCAAGGTTAGAATAAAAGCCATAACCTCGCGCCCCCCTGGATGGATGAGGTGGCCCCATTTGCGTGTGCCAGCGCTCTGATCTGCGTGCCCAGCTGCCGTCAGTCAGTGAAAACTAAATCGATAAGTTAAACATTTTGCAGTTTGGGTTTAACTATTAGGTTTCCACAGAGAGAGAGAAGGAGAGGAGAGGAGACATGTGATATCTGCTGCAGAGTTTAAAAACTTAAGAGGGCTATAGTGCTTTGCGGCCCTCAAGTTGCAAGTCATGAAATATCTTTAATAAAAAAGCTCGAGTCCTCATACGAAAAGGTCAAATCCAAGTCAGGGCCACTTTCGTTTGTTGGCACGCAGGCATTTTTTGAAAACGCCTCCAAGAAAACCCCTCGTCGTATTCGCAGCCATAAAGCTGGCTTTCATTGGCAGACTGCTGGCTAATGGAGCAATCCATCCATCCCCACAGTCAAGTTTGCGCACAGCGATGATCCACACATTGATTTCTCCTTTTTATTTTTTTTTTTTTATTATTTATTTAATTTTTGTGTGTGTGTGTGTGCAGAAAACTATTTATAATCATCAAGACAGGACGATGAGACGAGCTTGTTATTTATAAGCGACTCATTTTATTATTTGCAAAAATGCGTTCCTATGGTGGGTTTATTTTCATCTTGAACGTGTGTGAGCTCTTGTCTTTAAAAAAATAATTAAAAAAAAAATATCTGTGACCTGTGCTCGGAGCTGCTCTCAGGGTTGCTCGCTCCCACACGTGTGACCGCAGCTGCACCTGGAGCGAACCTCACGTTTATTCCTGCGCTAAACAGGCTCCATCCATCTCCAGCGAGCCACGAAACAACAACCACAACACCAAAAAAAAACGTCAAACTACCGCGAATTGGAGAGAAAAGCACGTAATATCTATTCATTTCTGTTGGTGTTTTCTGCTGCTGCGTGATAATACTCCTCTCTGGCTTTTTTTTTATATTTAACCACATCACTGATTGGGACATTAATCTCGGGTTTTTTTTCTGGTCCCATCGCCGCCGGTTTCTTTCTTTCTTTCTTTCTTTCTTGTTTTTTTGGAGGCAGAGGTTCGTTATAGTGAAGCATTAGGCTCACGGTGACCCCGCGTTGCATCAGTTGTGGTCTCTGACATGCTATTAAGGTTGAGACCGGCGCAGGAGATTTGTGGAGGCGATGACACGGTGCTGTCTCGTCCCAGACCCCCACCACCACCACCACCTACCTCCACCCACCACCACCCCTCTCTCTCTCTTTCCTTTTGACGTGTTGCTAAATGAGGCCACTCCAATTAGCTCGTGCGACAGGGTGAGACTGCTGCACACCTTCCGCCCGCCGGAGAGGACGAGAAAATAGTCCCTGCGTGATGTATTCAAGGGAGTGGAGTGGTGGTGAGTCACTACGGAGCGATGTTTGGTTGGTGTGGCGGCTTTGGTGCCAAATCTCTGCTCAAGGGCACTTCGGCAGCAGTGGCTATAATAAGGGGGAGGAAGAATTTTTTCAAAATCCAGGAAATAATGTGCTTCCGGTTGCAAAATCTGGCTCGTTTAACCCTTTTTGCAACCATCAGCATTTAAAGGGGCAATCCGCATTTTTTTTTTTTTTTTTTAAAGGTGTAGTTTTGGGGAAGAAAACTGTGTAGCATAAAATATCTTCACCGACTGCTTTTTTAAAAATATACTTATTGTTCTAAATAAACAAACTCTTCGTCTTCACGACTGAATAAATCAGAGTAAACAAACTGAAGGTGCTATTTGTAAGAAAAAGTTGATTTTTGAGTCTCATTCCCAACTCGTTCCCAACTCGAGACTCAAAAATCAACACAGTCTCATGCTGTTTTACTTTGCTTATCGGTGGCGGACCCTGCCACCTGTCCAACTCCAGACAGTATTCTCCTCTGAGAACAGCTTGTTAATTCTGTCATGCAAAAACTAAATATGCCCGAGTTTGTATAATCACCTCTTTATATCTTAAATATTACAATTCTGAGTTTGAATTTCGTCTCCAAAAACTACACAGTGCCCCTTTAAATGACACATCCGTGCAGACACAGTACCCTTAAAAAAAAGGAATGTTTTCTGTTCCCTCTCACTCTCAGCGAGACAGATTGTACTCATGTCCTACCAAACAGTAATAATTTAAACTCTTTGTTTAATAAAAGACCTGTCAACGAAATTAAAGAGCAATGGCACGCTCTCGTGTTTTTTTTATTATTATTATTTTATTTTGGAAACAGAGCCACAGCCTTTTGTTTATCCGAGATAGATTCGTTTTTTTGATGAATCCATCAGCTGCGAGTGGAATCACGTTTCGATTCTACGTGCTCCAAAAGGAAAAAGAACAGAAAGCGACACATATGGCGCGTTAATGTACTGCTTTTCAAGCAGCTTGTCGACATCTGCGTATCCGATGAGTCCGGTAATGAACTTGTTTCGCAAAAAAAAAAAAAGGAGGATGACCAGCCAAAGATAATCACTGACAGATTTCTCCACTCCGCCATGTTTTTTTGTCAAAGTGCATCATAATACTGCGGCCCCCGAGGGGAAACGTAGCTGAAGCCAGATGAACTCGCAAAAAAGGGTTTTAATGGTTTATAGTGACACGAAGGCTGATTCAGATGTTGCTTGGGATTTCGTCACATTCCCAGAGTCCCAGTTAACCTGTTAGCCATTGTTCTGTGTGGTGTTTTAAATTGGTAGCAGGACCGATTTCTCAATGTCATCTTAGAAGCCTGTGTGCTTCGTCCGTTTCTACAAAGCACGAATTTCACAAATGAGTGTCTTTGTGGCTCATCAGGACGTCTAAAACGTCTGAAACAAAACCGTCACTTTTCTAATTCTACTATCAGATTGTAGTCTTTAACTCTCTGGTCTATGCTCAGGGTGATTTCTGATTCGACGACGGTCTGCAGAAAACCTAAACGATCAGGTTGACCTCTGACACAAATGGCGGCCATAGTCAAAAACTTAAAGATGTGATTCTCAAACCCAGGTCGAGCAGCCTTCACACACACTACCAGCATGTGTGCAAATGTTACAAACTCACTAGTCTCACGGAAATTCATTGTTTTCCTGTTGGGCTGCGGCCCAAAATATCTTCCAGAGACAAGAGGCAATAAATACAGGTCGTTTTGCTTGCCTGTTGGTTCGAGCGCAGATATTTTAACTCCAGACAGAAATTCTTTTCTCTTCTTCGTGAGGGAATCTTTTTGGGGAAAAACTGGAATCATATGGTTAGTCGCCTCGTGCAGCAGAGCCGCCGCCATTTTCAGTCGTTGTGTTATCATCAACCCCCTTTTTTTTCCTGCAAACGTTTGTAATGGTTTTCGGCTGACTGTTGTTCAGTTTGATTCTGATAATGGAAGTGCATCCATCATTAGTCCATCCATCATTAGAGTCCAGTGCACACAGTGGCTGCGTGTGCATCTGTGGATGTTCCCCCATTCCTTTCCTATCGAAGCGTCTCCGCCACCGAGCCTATTCAGAGTGGAATATAACTGCGAGCCAAACCCCTAAACCCCCGTAGTAAAATGTTACAACTCAAAAGCAGCATGTCGACGGTAAGAAACATCTTCTCGCTGACCCTTTCCGCAAAAAAAAAACACCCCACATAGCCGGCGTACAGTACAACGACGAGACAAACCACCGACGCTTCAATCACACCGGACACGTTCCACCCCTCTGCAGCGCAGTCATTTATAATTACACCGGCATCGCGGACAGAGAGAGTGATTAAACGTAAAATTTGGCAAACAAATACGTGGTATGTAAGGTATCATCATAACCGCGCTTGGCATTGGGCGATTTTTTCAGCAGCTGCATCAGCAGGACACAGGTGGAAAATGCAACTTGACTGGCGATGGGAGCCAAGAAAGATCTGGAAGCCGAATGTGTTTCGGCCCGTCTGTCCGCATGTGTGTGTGTCTGTGTGTCTGTGTGTCTGTGTGACTGTGCACCAACTCCCGCAGAACATCAGCTTCTATTCCTACTGTTACCAGAGGAGACGTCTGGGAGTGTGTGGAGGACTACCACTCATTATTTATACTATTAAAGTCACGATGATGTGACGTTTTTGGGAGTCTGGACCGAACAAACGTGTTTTGTTACACCTGGAGGACAAAGACTTGTGGGGCAGGACGTCTCTGCAGCACTGCAGCTCTTCACTGTAACGCTGTTGAGTCACACATTTTTCCTTTATCGGAAAAATTGCAGCTTTTAGGATTTTGGATTTTACACTTATTTCAGTATTATTACGATTAACTGTGCTGTAATACAAGACTGTAAAAATGAAATGTCATGTTTTACTGAATACAAGAAGCTAAATAATGACAATAATAGAATGTAGTTGAGTACAAATTTGAGGTACTTGTACTCCATTTTCTGCTGTCTAATACTTGGGAATATTGTATTTTTTACTCCACTGCATTTGTCTGACAGTTTTAGTTACTCGTCACTTTTCAGATTATAAAACTTCCTACTGTTTATATCCAGAAAAAATAAAATTAGCTTCACATCTGGTGATTTTGAACGTGATTTAAAAAAAAAATACGGGTTGAGAAAATTGTCCCTCTTCTTAAGATAAAGATAAATAAACTGTTTTAAAGGTGCAACATGTAGTTTTGGAAAAGAAATTCAAACACAGAAAGTAATAATACAAAAATAATATATATTTTTTCCACAAGTGAATAAACAAGCTGTTCTCAGAGGTAAATAAGGTCCCCAGAAAGAACACTGTTTGAGGATGATAGGTGGCAGGATCCCGCCACATTTTCTGGCCTCAAACAAAGTGAAACAGTATCAAACTGTGTTGGTCTTTTAAGATCAGTTTGTTTATTCAGTCATGAAAATCAATCAATGAGGATTTTTCTCTTCTGATTAAAATTAAGTCCACAGAACTACATACTGCGCCTTTAAAGTCTCGACTGGATTAGCTGGAAAATACGTCGTCACACAAGCTGTATAAAACTTTTTTGACGTACATGGTTCTCACGGCGACAGTGACGCTGCAAACCAAATAAAACACGACGCGTTGCTGTCGATTAAACTGTAAATTTATATGAGCTCAACCCTTAAAACATCTGCAGCAGTCAAATGCAACGTACACGTTAAAGCAGCAGTGACATTCATCCAAAAACATCAGGTACGATATGGAAAGACTTCTACTCGAGGTGAGGTTTTGAATCCCTGCTCGCAGTGGAGTATTTTCACAGTGTGGTATTAGCACTTTGACTGAAGTAAAGGATCCGAACACTTCTTCCACCGCTGAATGAGATGTATCAAACCCCACTCAACCATTCCCCGATGTATGACTCACGGGCCGACCTCTGCGCAGCAGCTGCTCCTGTAAGTATCTCACAGTTCCATTTTATGTTTTTGACTCCGATGTGCCTCGATATCACACTTAACTGAGTGAGACAGTGTGCTGTAGGTGAGAATAGAAGATGTCGCAGGGTCACGTCGCTTCCAGGAGCGGCGCTGACCTCTGTGCTCCCGTGTGAAAGCGCCTCTCGGATGATATTAAAGGTGCACACGTCGTTTTGGAGAAGACATTTTAAATCGGAAGGGGAAGATCTTCATTGGCTGATTTTATCAGGCCTGAACAAACTAAATATAAACAAACCCTCTTTGTTTGCATGACTGAATAAACAACAAACAAACAACTTTGTTTATATGTGGCGGACCCTGCCGCCTTTCTAGCTTCACACAGTGTTCTGGGGACGTTATTTTCCTCTTGTTTATTCATGGAAAGAGATAAATATTTCTGAGTTTGTATTATTACCTCATTAATATTGTCAATATTCAAATTTGGAGTTTAAATTTCTTCTTCAAAACTACACAGTGCTGCTTTAAATACACACCAGTGGTTTTCAAATTATTTACAGACCTTTGGGGCTAAAGTGCTCAGTTTCTTATCAACAATGGGCCGACACACCGCTATGTGAAGAGAAGGTTGAGTAAAGGGACATTCTGTAAAATGTCAAACACGAGAAAGGTCATTCTTTAACACCTTGCTGCTATGTTTGTTTACATTTTCATGACTCCGGGTATAAGGGCTGGGAAAAAAACAAAACAAAACAAAGCGTGGATGTTGTGTCGCTTTAAACATGCTGGCAAGAACTCCATCTATTCTATCCGAGCGACCAACCGTCCGACAGCTGCGACTGTGATCGCTCAATTCATTCGCTAATAACAATTCCTAAATAAAATGTCACGCGTTTCCGACATTATAAGGCGCGTGTATCCCATTAATTCCAATTGCTCGTTGCTCACTCACGGTTTGATTGATAACGATTGGCCCGGATCCGCTTGCTCCAGGTGTTTGCCGTTTATTATTTTTCCAGCCCTTTCAATTAATCACTAATTGGTGTTTCCACCTGCAACGGAAATTACACCACAACTGTGGGCCAAAAGCCTCACACTGCCACTCTTTGTGCGGAGAATGCATCCAAATATTTATACGGTTAGAAAAACGCCAGAGAAGACGGAAAAAGAAACCATCAGAAACTGAAATACAATAATTCAAATACATGTTGTTGTGGCATTGTTGCATGCGCAGCGTGAGACAGACGGCGTTCGAGGATTTCGAAATTAATGACAACATGAGCTGATTTCCAGTGGCTGCCATGTCGGCTTAGGTCACTGTGGTGGATGTAACGTGATATTAGACGTCTGCATACGGAAACACTTCATTGTCATGTTTGAATAATGTCGCATTAATAAAGACTTTTTTAACCGAATGTGTCACTGCATGTCGGAATTTCCCCCCAATAATAAATCGACGCATAAGCTGCTTTTCTCCTAACAGCACGGCTACTTGTAGCACTTGAGCACTGTGTGAAGTTCTGTTGAAAACTCCCACTGTACTCCACTCAGAGGGCAAATAACAGCACTCACAAAAAAAAAAGGACAAGTTCTTAAATGCAGCACAGCTTTAAAGGGGCCCGATGTGGTTTGGGGGAAGAATTTGAATATCGACAATATTAACGAGGTAATAAAACACACTCTTTTTTCCATAACTGAAAAAACAAGCTGTTCTCAGAGGAAACTAAGGTGGCAGGGTCCGCCACATATCAACAAACTTAAACAGTATGAAACTGTATTGTCATTCAAGGTCAGTTTGTTTTCACGACTGAAGGAGCAGAATAAACAAAGAGAGCTCGTCAGTCAACGAAGATCTCTCTCTTCCGATTAACATTTCTACATGGTGGAACCGCCGGATCACATCCAAACCTTTTGGGAAACACGAAGACTTGAATCTCGATGAAAGTTCGTGTTTTCTGGAGCGCAGACGAAAAGGAGAAAGCGCGACTGAACCCACATCTGAACGCCAGCGTTCGAGTTGCACAAGGGGGATCTTGCTCTGGTGGTTTATGGCTGACTGGAAACTTGTCAGCAGCTTTTGCAACTCCGAAAGTGAATGCTGAAACTCTGCACGCGCTGCAAGCATCCAGGATGGATCTCTCCTCGCCGTGCAGACAGAATCCTAAACGCTATTTTTGTATCTATCATATATGGATGTGGGTAATTATGGTTTCAATCGACTTGTGTGTCTGTTTACTCACAGCTAAAGCAAAGAGCAGGACCGGCGTACAAGTGTCACATGACGTGTCTGCAACCACTTGTTTTTTTTGTTTTTTTCTCCACACATGACAGCCCCCTGCGCTGCATCCACACTCAGCTATTTGGTACAAAGCCACGCTCAGCAGTGGCTTGTGTCTAATGGACAAGTGTTGATAAGTCCTCAAAAAAAAAAAGGAGCAATCCCGCCGAACTTCCCCCCGCTAAAGGTTGTTTCCAAACTTACGCGACGTAAGTATCCATCTGTCATCGCTTTCACAGAGAGAGCCGCAGCCGCCGTCAGCAAACAGATAAACGGCGGCATGTTGCTACCTAATGGCGAGTGGAGTGATTGTTTTGAAAGCAGCTATTTCCGCAAAGTGTTTTAAATATATTTTTTTTGTTCGGGAAAAAATAAAAAAATAATAATCTGTTCACCAGTTGTTTTTCTTTTTTTATCAAATAATCGGTTTATGCTTAAAAACCGCAATCTCTAATTGCGCCTCGGCGTTTGGAGTTTGTCACTGCAACACTGGCTTTGTTTATGTTTTGATTTATGTGATTTTTTATGGAACGAAATGACCGACTGAGGTTTTTTAAAAAGAGGGGAAAAACATCGGATTTAAATGTTTTTCTTAATTCTGTTTAATTTAAGTTTTTCTTCACAATACTTTGGGTTTTCCGAGTTAAACAAACAAATCGCTCGCTGGTTTCCCGTCTGTCTTTACTTCACGAATTTAAAAAAAAATAAAAACGTATGTGCTGAAGCCAATCCACTGCAGACGAGAGACCTTCCTCTCTCTCTTCTTTCCACTAATGTATTCAAGTCCTAACCCCACTGTGATATTAGGTATTGAACAGATAATACAAGATATGAGGTAAAGAGAGAGTGAACACAAAAAGTACAAAAGCCATCCTCTTCTTTTTTTTCCCCTCTCAGCGCTTCACACAGGAAGAGAGATTGAATCAGGATTAGAGCCCATAGAAACATATCTTTAAAATAGTGTTAGCATCAAGCACTGGGAGTTAATTATAACCAAAGGGAGTGTGGGGGCCGGGGAGGGGGATTAGTGTTTTGATCCCTGGCCTTGTTAAACAAAATGGTGACGTACTGTAAGGTTTGAACAGTTTATCCCACTGGGTTACAGGTCGATGCTTTGAGCGAAGCGCGCCGCCGCCTTTTGTTCTCTGAGCCTTTAAGAGGAGGCGACACATCGCACACCTGCTAATGTAAATTACAAGCGTTGTATTCATATATGGGGAGCAGTTCGTGACCTCCTAAAAATCATCTCTGACACACCTAAATGATAAATTGACTCTAATGTTTTGGAGGATAAGATATGTGAACGCTACAAAGGGCTACTTAGGATTATTTGCATGCCTGTTCTAGGAGGCCCAGATTTGAGCGTCTGACTGATGAGATGTCGTTGACTCATAAATAATTTCAAAGTTGCATCACTCGGCTTCTGATACGACCCAATCTCATGGACATTTCAATAAATCTCTAATTCCGGACGCTTTCGCTGATGGTGTCTGACAAAAAATGTCAATGTCATTACAAGATATTGTTTGACTTTCTATGAAGCCCATGTTCATAATGCATTATAATGCAATATGAACATACTTACAATATGTTATAAAGCAGCTATAGAACTATTTTCTTATAGTTATAAACACTTGTGGGTGTTCATAGTGCTCTTTAACAATAACTCATTATTACACAAGTGTCCATAATGAATTATGAACATACTTATAACTTATAATGCAGCTATAAAAGAGTATTATTATAGTTATAAGCTCTCATACTGCTTTATAACAATAACCATGAGTCATAATTATTGTCTATAATGCATTATAAATATAAGTGCAATGTATTACGCCGACTTTACACAACATTGTGTGTTAGTACCTGTTACACTAACTGTTAACTTATAATCAGATTTTATTGTATTATAGTGATATAATGTACTAATAATTAAGAATAATTGATAGTTGACCTTAGAAGTCATTAAAAATACTTTATCTGTTATGATTGTTATGAAGCATAAAGAATATTTATGAGTGTTTACAGCAATATAGGCACATTACAATGCATTAAAAGTACGTTCATAATGTGTTAAAATGCATTAAAGATGTTTGTGTCTAATAAGAAATGTCACTATAAAGCATGAAAATTCACAAGTGCCTATAACTATGACTATACAGCGCTATAGGAGCATTACAATGCATTAAAAGTATGTTCATAATGTATGAAAATGCATTACAGACAGAATGTGTTACACCAAAACCTTTTTTCTGTCCAAACATACGTTTCAAACAGCTGAAACTATCATTCTTTGCATTCTCTAACACTTAAAAGCGTTTTTTTCTTTTCTTCTTCTTCTACTGCAATTAAGTTCATTCAAGTTGAAGACTGTTGCATGTGCAGATGGTTTGGAGGCGCATCAATCTCTGTCAGCGGTGTAATAATGCAGACATTCCATACTGGGACACTTCATGAGCGGAGGAGGCACATGAGAGGGGGAGTTCCCTAAATCAAATAAAGGCTTGTGTTCTGGCTCAAGTCTGAGAAGCAGCACCCCGGTGAGGATGCAGTGGGAATGAAATTATACACAGCCGCCCCCCCCAGTTACACTGTCTGCATTTTTACACATTACAGTTATAGAAACTTTGTTATGGATTTAGCAAATAAAATGTAACATGCAATAAAATGTTCACCTTGTGATGTGTGAGTCTGAAACACCATAATGCATTTCATTGAGTTACTGAGCAAACGGGACTTTATCAGGGTCAGACTGGGATATTATGAGCAAAAGGTGTTGTTAGTTTCCCTAATCCTGCCAATCTTACCCCATTTTGTCACACAAACGCTAGGCTACATCTCTATTTACACCATTTCCCTTTCGCTTTCTGGCGTCTTCATCTCCTGATCAATCTGAACACGGATTCCAAAGCTGTAAAAATGTTGGCAGCACTTCTGATTCAACCCCTCGTGGCTCCCTGGACTTGATGTTGATCACATGTAGAAAAATTTCTCAGGCGCGGAAACCGGAGGAACACACATGGGAAGTATTGGGGGGCTGCGGGGAGACACGGGATGGAGAATGATAAGACTGGATGCCCTTCATCTTTCCCTCTGAATACAGGCCTAAGTCAATTTTACTCCCAGCGTGAGACTTTCTTCAGCCCAAGTTTTGAGTAAATCCAATCAGCTGTCTGCGGGATTGAGATGTAGTGTGTCAGTGATGACAGGGTTCGCTGAACAGGGGGACGATGCAGTCCAGCATTTCTAATAAGCTCCTCCTAAAGTTGCAATTATCATTATCAAGCATTTCTTTTGGTTTAATTTTACATAATTTGCTCCCCTCGGACACACCGCCGGTTATCTCCATTCTGAAGTCCAATAACGTTCCAATACATTCAAATAAATCAAAGTTAGAAAGTAAACTGGACCGAACTCTCTCTTCTCGAAGTTGTCCGAGTATTTTTTTTACAATCACACCCGCAGAAAAAAAAAAGCGTGTATATTTACGACTCCCCTCCGTCATCTTTTGTGCGCACCGACCGGCGAATTAAGCTCCGACTTTAGCATGGCATTGCTCGAGTGCTTTGGCGTAGCAGCGTAGCATGAAATCCCCTCCGTCTGCCAGGTGCGAGTTCCCAAATCATACTTCCCCCAAATGTGCATCAACAGTTTTGACAGGCGGACTGTACGGAGCTACTCTACACTCAACAGTGCCGCTGTTCCAAGAAGACAGAGCGCACATACATCACACGCAGCCCACTCGCCCCACATGCTCGACTATATTTTTTTTTTTTGGGCACCTTCCCATCTCCACCCCTCTTCCCTTTCCTCTCATTTTTTTGATTGGCTTGATTCCACGCTCATTAGCATGTCCCATTATCTTCTGGAATATTCAGGGGAATGTTTCCACTTGCTGCCATTCCAATTATTGTAATATACAACATGGTTCATGACTTTCAAGTTTTCTGGAAGTGCTTCAGCTTTTTTTGTCAAGGTCCTCAGTCACATGTGAGGGCCGTGGTATTTTTTTCTTTTTTTTTCTTTCCAAGGGCATCTGTTCCACGCCGGCCCAGAAGAGAGACAACGCGGCGAAGGGTGGGGGGTGGTGGGGGTGGTTGAAGGGGGGGGCCCGGAGCAAGCTGGAAAGATCCACCTAGAATTTGTTGAATCAAATCCTTGCACCTGGATATAATTGTCCTGCCGCTGTGCTGGGAGTTGCCGCTGCCACAAAGAGACCAAATTAGTGGCTCGAAAATGGCGACCTGTCAAGACACGCCGCCTCACCTGGTATCATATTTTACCGAGACAAACCGCTTTCCTTTGCATCGCTGGTTAATGATTATTTTGTTTACGGGCTCGGATAAATACACCGCTCGGAATTGCCGAGATGATGAGCACGAAATCAAGCCGCAAACAACACCAAACAATACAGCAGAGTGTAATAGCTCCTCAAAGTGCTAAATGAATCATTTACATGTGAAGTAAATCAAATGCAAATGGTTCTGTGTTGTATTTAAAGCTTTTTGTTGTTTTGTGTCGAATAATGTTTTTTGGGGGGGCTTTTTTTTTAAAGAAAAGATCAATCGCGCGGTTCAGATACGTCAACATCTGGTTTGGTGTCGAGACAATGCTCTCCGCAGTTCACCATATGGATACGTGATCAAGGATTTGCATAAATACCCAATCATCTGAGGAATTAACATGGAGTAATATCTATCAGACTCTCGGGTGCATCCCAACTTTAATCCTCAGTCTTTTCATCTGGATTTTTTTTTTTTTCAAATCTACAACTTAAACACGCTAAGCCATCACGTGCGCACGCTCGCTTACGTGCAGCCACTTTGGGTCGGGCCCGCTGATCGTGTGAAGGGAAAAGAATTACATCTTCTTAACTAAATAATGCAGTTTACCGAGATGGCAAGGATAAAGAATTGCAACCCTGGGGGGTCTGGACAATAACGACTAACGTTGATGAATCTGGTGGAAATTACCCGGCCTAAGCGTTCCTCAAAGAATATTAATAGAGTACCCTCTATTTATATTCCTACATAAATTCCAGCTGTACGTGAAGTTTATGGTATTCATTTTTCCGGCTGTGACTAATTAGTGTTGTTGCATTGAAAAAAAAAAAAAAAAAAGACGATCATCTGTTTCTTTAATCTAATTTTTAATCTTGTACAGAAAACAGCACGGTTTATCACACTTTTCTCCATAATCTGGCCACGTGCAGTTTTTCTTCTCTCACATGGATGAAAGATTACACGAAGCTTTGTAATAAAAAAAAAAAAAATGACTCTCAAATTTTTAATTAATGTCAGATATATTTGAATTAAAACCAGTTTTGGTGTTCGGTTTTTTGGACAGAAGTGGAGGAAGCCTTTTATATTCCGTGTCCGTGAACCTACGCAGGGATATTATTTCGGGTTGGACCTCGGATGGAGTTAAAGCGATGTGGTCGGAGTATGGTTAGGTGTATAATGGACGCTGGGTGAAGCCATGTAAGCAATGCGGCGGCTCCGCGGCCTCTGAATGTTTTCACTGGGAGGACGAAACGTGTTTAGGAGCTGGGAGGAAGTGGACGGCCGAGTCAGGAGTGGTTCTCTGTTGGTGTTTTTGCACCAACTCGCGCTTTCTGGACTGGAGGCGAGGCTGACTTCACTTGACAACTATTTCCAAAAATCACAATCATGAAGTAATGTTGCAGCCCAGTGTGGAAAAAACACATCACCTCATTTGACTTTGATGCATGCCGTCTCGTTGAAGACGTTCCCAGAACCTTTTATTGTGGCGTGAAAGGTCCAAGTAATGCACATCATCTCATTCACAGGCCGTAAAAGAGGGTTTTTTTTTTTTCTATCGAGGAAGCAAACGCCAAATCTGGAGTAATTCATTACGGTTTCTCCGTCTCTGCACCTGCATGGTGAGGGACATCCTCTGGGGATCGCGGCTATAGACAGCGTGGTGCGTAGTCTAATGGGTGAATCAGCTGGCAGGTGTGCCCCAGAAGTTTCTCCGCCACCTGCACACCGGACGGACCGTAAATGGTGTAACTGCTGTATTGCTTAGCTGGACAGAGAAACACACCTGGGCCGGGCTGAATTAAATGCTTAATGGGTCTGTCTCCTGCTAGAGGGAAGAAATATCTTCTTCTCCACGACGTGCAATAACACGGAGGAAAGGAGCTCATAAAAGTCCATCTATAAAGCTTATACAGCTCAGAATCTCCGTCTCTGTCCGTCTCGTATCTCGACAGCCGTTCGTCTGATTGACTTCGTACTTGGTGGATATATTGCCGAGGACCCGAAGAAATGTAGTTATGAGTTTGGAGCTGTATCTCCGACACGGCAGCCGAACAGATGCGTAGCTGGAACATGCAGCAGCCAATCAGGTGTTGTTTTTCTGTCCATCTGAGCGACTTCACACTTTGCCGGTGTATTGCTGAGGAGTCAAGAAAGTGAAATGAAGCCGTTTGGATGCACGACACGGCTCAGTTTAACTGCCAGAGGAACAAGAAGGAGCGAACGCAGGACAAAAAAAGGTTTTGACTGGCAGCAGATTCAACCAATTGGAAGGGCCGTGATCTGCCTCTGTGATTCAATCTCAGTTTAAACTCACTGGTGGAGTTGTTGTCTGGATCTTAACCACATAATTTGTTCATTTATTGAGGTTTTAATTAATACGTTTGTCACTTGATAGATTTAATACACACAAAGGCATGAATGATTAATTACGTCATTTTCCAGTTTACGTTGCGACCACAAACATTCTTTGTTGCACTGCAATGAGGCTTATTCACATCTGGAGCTCTTAACTGTGAACTCATTATTAGCAACTATGTTCAGAAATAAAGAGGACATATTTCTGTTGTGATCAATCCTCCCCATCAGATTGTCAGTGACCTCTGATGAACCTGGAGGATTACTCATCGGCAAACCAAGACGTGAACGGTACAAGATGAATATGTTACTGGATTACTTATCTACTGATATGGATTGAACAGCAGTCTAAAAATGATGAGATAAGCATAAAAGCTCAGGAACAACAATATTTTCTTCTAAGTAGGAACAGATTGACCTCTTTCCTACCCCAGAGTGTAGCTGTGGAGCTTGAACGGCCATTAGTGGCACCATAAAACAAATGGATCCGGCAGAAAGAACCAAGAAAGCTGATGCTAATTTCCAAATACAAAATTCAAAGTAAGCAATTACACGAAGAAACGCTCCAGGTACTAATGTTTCCTCTGCTAGCCTCGTTTGTGCAGAAGTTTTCTCAAGATTTTATTCAAAGATGTAAACTAATCAGGTCTCTGTCAGTGTCACGTTTTTGCATATATTTAACTTCAATGTCGGTTTTACAGAGTCGAGGGACACGTTCGTCAGTAGATCAGTGTATAATCATTATAATAACGTTGTAAGAATAAACTGGTGTTATCTTTGCCAGTGTTTCTCAGAGCTGTGAACAGACTTTGTGCAAATATAAATTCCAGTGAGGCAGCTAACACCTGACAGCACCTACAACATAGATAATAGTTGTGTGCGAGTTGTATGTTGCTAACTGCTTAGCCTCGACGCCATCAGCTGCAGCTAGACTGTAACTGACGGAATAGAAAATGCTCCATATGAAACAGAATAAAGAGGCAGTTCATCTAGTTTATAACAGGATCATGTAACGATTTGACCTGTTTTTTTGACTGCATCCTTTCTGCCCTCCGTCTAGATGCGACTGCCTGTGGACGTACGTTTTCCTTCCAAGCTAAACTGGACCTCTGTAGAAAGTTTGTTTTTAGATACGACCTCTTCAAGAACTGAACGTTATTGGACGCCCATACATGAGGAAAACGATAAGCTGAAAGGTAGGTGAGGAAAATGAATGCGTGATGTTTTAATCACTTTCACAGCCGTTGCAATTAAATGTGTCAGCGCACGTAAACACCAGTTCATGTGACCAATTAAACAAGAGCTGAAAGACTTGGAAAAAGAGCGCCTGCAACCAAAGCCTGTGTTTACTTCTGTAGTACGGTTACATTGGAGATTAAAGCTGCACTATGTAGTTTTGGGGAAATGTAATCAGAAGAGAAAGATCTAAATTAACTGTTTTTTTATGTTTTTCACGCCTAAACAAACTAATGACTGCATGATTTCATGACTGAATAAACAAAATAAACAATGTGACCTTAAAGGATAACACAATTGTTTATATTTGGCGGACCCTGCCATCTTTAAACGGTCTTCTGGGGACCTTATTTTCCCCTGAGAACAGCTTGTTTATTCAGTTTTGGAAAAGATAAATATTTCTTTGGTGAAGTAAGGGTAAAGTCCCAGAGTATGTGGAGTAATCTTTGACAAGCTTCTAGGGACAGCGCTGGTATGTTGGGCGATTTTGGCACAGTGGCCACGGTAGGAATTGCAGCTCACATGACGCCCACTTGCCCATATAGGTTTAGAAAGAAATGAATACATAGGAAATAACTAAAACTATCACAACATCGTAAGAAATAAAATAGTGTCACTCTTTATCTGAGCCATTATGTCCAATAAGAACTGAAAAAAATGTCAAAAAGACAGTAACCCGAGGAACTAGCTCCCCATTAGCCTGGTGAGCAGCCTTTTAATGGAATGAATGGGGTGCCATCATGCAACACAGCATCCAGATTCTCTTAATATATCTGCCTTATGCGCCCTGCATGTTTAGCATCAATACTGCCTCGTCAGCAGAAAACTCCAATCAAGCACTGCGTCGACTCAACCTGATGAGATCTTCTCTCCGTCTCATCCGTCCACAATCTCAGACGTTTTATTAATAATGAAAGTGTAGCACTTCCCAACACAGTTCATCGTCGTACCTCCACACATAATTACTCGACATTTAGTATTTACAATAATTACACTATAATAATTGCGGTGATTACAAGTGATTATAAAGATGACATCATCGTAATTTCTCGTTCATTTTCAACTTAACAGCCTCATCACGCAAATACAACACCGCCGATAAAAACTTACGTTCAGCGACTTTGACTTTACACAGTTTTTGTTTTTTTTCAGTTGATCTCATCATTAAAGTTGTTTTGATGATGTCATTTATGATGTTTTGAAGCTACTTTTACTAATTGCCATCATCCTCAAACAATAGGTGCCATAACATCAGCCGAGCATCAAAGATGTTAAAATGAATAATCTTCCTGTCTTGTCCGTAAACGATGCATCCGTCTTATCATTAATACTGTGTGAATAATTCGGCCTCGTCACAGCTGAGATGTGTGATTTAGCAAAGGAAACAGGAGGAAGGACTTAAAGGCCGATTTACTGAAAAACGCGCTGACGGCTGCAAGCTTACATAAAAAGATTTGATGTTTATCTCCCCGAAGATATTGGATACAACTACTGAGCCTGCAGTACACAGTCTTTGCTTTCTGCACGGCGCTCCCAAGTGTACTCTTGTCGTGGGCCGACCCCGTCTGCGGCGCATTAGTTTCTAGTTCTTGAGATTTAAACTGTGGCAGCAACACATAGTGTAACAGCTCCCCAGAGGGAAGCAGTGATTGCACTCCAGTGCATGAGGTGATATTATGTTTAATGTGTCGGTTTACTCCTTGAGGGGTTCCCAACATCTGGCGTGCTTCTAATTCTTGGGACGCGCCCTTTTCTCCCGAGTATGACTGGTATTTTTTTTACACATTTGTCTTTAATAGTCGACAGTGTGGCTTGTCGTCATCAATTAGGCGAACGGAAGCACCCATTTCCTGTTGCATTCATCCGGTTTCCATCGCTGATTTGTTGATTTTCTGCCGCGTTTTTTGAGCTGAATGTGCCATCGAATGACACGTTGGGGCGCTCTTTTTAGCTTTCAGTGTTGCGCAGTCTCACAGGTACCTATAGCAGCTCTCTGCAGGCGCCCCTCTGCAGTCCGTCCCATATTAGAGGCCAGCTCTCTGCAGTAAAAAGGCCCTGCCGGAAACTGGGTTTGATTTGTTGACGTGAGTGCGCTGAGGGCAGAGTGGGGGCCATGCATTAACTGGATCGAGACAATAGGCCATCACTAATCAGAGACCTCAAGGTTGCCATGAGGTTAATTGTAATGCAGGTGGCACAAGGGGAGGGGGCGAATAAGAAATGTCGACTCCTTTACTGCCTCGGCGGCCATTGTGTTCTAACATTAAGCCCTGGGGCTAGGATTTGGCTTTTTCTCTCGCTCTTTCCCCTGTGTCCTCTTTACCTTTTAATTTCTTATTATCCGCTGATTCCCATTCACCCTCCATGGGTTAAAGAAAACCTTTTGCCACATGTCAAAAGGAAATGTTAATATTGAGCCTGTCCTGGCTGTTGTGATGCGTGGCGAGCCATTGTGGGGCTCCACTGGTGATTCAACAGTGCATTTCACATTCACTGGAAGCACTCCTGTTGCATCATTGTTATTTGTTTAAACTGACAGAAACAGCAGAGCCTGCTTGCTTTTGTGTCAGTGAAAGACCATCTCCAAACAAGAGCCAGGTCATGAATACACAATAGGGCAGTGTCTTTTAGAGCAGCATTTGTTCGAGGTTTTGTTGTTTCTTGTGAGCATTTTTCCGGGAGGTTGGACTGAGCTGCATTTACCATGCTCATGTTTTTCAGCTTTTCCTGTGAGCGGTTTGAAGGAGATGTGGAGGAGTTTAAAGAGAGTTTATACACAGCTCTCACAAATGTATGTGTTATTTGACATTTTCTACTTTTTTCCTTTTTTTACAAATGTATATTTTTACATTTGCTTTACATGACATTTATCTTGGACTACTGCTTCTACTGCTTGTGTTCATAAGAAACGTATCTGGGAAATATTAGTGTAGTGACAATTATATTAACAGCCATACAAAATGCTGAAAACATGATTAAAAATGCTAATGGTTATGTTTAGGTGCTCACAGAAAAGATCACTGTTAAATATATTGTTATAGCCTTTAGGTCAGTAGCCAGGCTAGCGTCTCTGAGAGGTTGCATTTGGCGATTTAGTGACGCTTTAAGCCAAATGCTAATGTCATCATGCTTACATTGACAATGCTAACACACTGATGATAAAGCAGGTTTGATGTTTGCCATTTCATCATCTTAGCATGTCAGCATGGGGGTTTAATTGATACTTAGAAGGTTGTTGATGTTAACGATTTTGGTATTTTTTTTAAACACTTTATAATAATCAACAGTAATAAATGGAAAACGTATAGTTAATTAAACTTAATTTAATATTTATTTCACTGTTAACAATCAATAAAATGCTTTATAAACCATTTATTATGCAATTGTGAAAGTTTATAAACATTAGTTGCAACTCTTCAACAAACAGTTGCTTAATAAACTGTTTAAGAAGCATTTCATTGTTTCCTAACAGTGAAATATCTGGTAACTAATGTTTAACTAACTTCACTGAAGTCAAATGTTCCAACTGCTGAAGACCCAAAGATAAAAATGGAGCAGAGGTGTTAATCTTGGCGTTAGCGTGTTGGCCAACATGCTAACGTTACGGCCAAGTGTCCTTCATCAGCGCGTGGAGGAAAATAGAAGTCATGTCATTCATATACAGGAGCTGGCAGGTGATTGGTCCTGAAGATTTGTGAGTGAGCTACCTTTATACCATCGGTTATTATGAAGTGTTACCGAATTTCTAACTATTAAGTGTTTAATATTGTTTATAAGGGACCCCACAATTGCGAGTTCACTCACAGGTCAATTTAGGAAACCATCAGCTAATGTCGGACGATGACTGAGCCTCTGGGGGTAATGATCAATGTTTCGGGGATATTCGGACATCCAGGTCAAGACTTCCTCTTCCGTCAACTGTCACTGATAAACAGATATCAGCATACCAAGATATATCTTTTAAAACAGCCATTAAAAAGCTAAATCGTTGTCAGATGATTGCCGATGGGTTCTAAGATTGCATTTTGGCCTGTTTGTTCTGTCTGCTCTCCATACGACATGTTTACCTGCAGGCAACTCAAGTGCGATTGGTTGTACTACTCAAAATGCAAATATAAACCAGAGCGCTTCTGACACCAAAATCTTGTCTCTTGCTTGGAAATTCTGCAGTCGTATGCCGATTTCTGTTCATGTCAACTAGCAAGGGAACTGGAAATCCTTGTTTCTTTTCATGCAGGGACATTTAATCAAAAACCACAATCTCTAAACCTAACTAATTTGTTGCCTAAACATGACTTACAATGTAAACGTTGGTCTGCATTTCTGCAAGTCCAACCTTTTGCAAGCCGGCCATCTGCCCTGGCCAAAACAAACCATTCCCACTAAACATCATCCAGGCAGCTATTACATTTCCCTCAAAACCAAACTGGAAAAAACAAATTAGTGGTAATATAAATTCAGTTTCTGGAGGACAGGGTTGGGGCTAGTAAAGCATTTGATTAAATGATTCTAATCAAATATCAGGATTCTTTATAGATGTGTAATTGGTTAATTAACCTGAGTATCAATATTTACTTTATATTTTAATCTGTCTCAGTTTGCAGATCGGATTAGTTATTACACTGATTAATCATTCACAACCATCTCTTTCATCCTATTTGATTTGGTCCCTTTGATAAAACGTCCTCTAAAGTTGGACATTTTTCCATCGGCCCTCGCGCAACTTTTACATTTTGACACTTCTCGGGCGACCACAGCAGCTCTGTTCCTGGAGATCATAGTGACTTGTAGCAGTTGAGGGCTCTCGCCGTCTGAGAGGGAAGGGGTCAGCTGGAGTGAAGGGAGGGCGGCGGATTGCCTTGAAAGACAAACATCTCAGTGTCTGCCAACCTGCAACTGGCCCCTGTGTTTATTCAGCTGAGGATTGGACAGCAGCCAGAGCATCGGTGTGGCAGAGTCCTTCTTCCGCGGCATATGCGAGGGCAGTGCGTTGAAATTTGCGCTTGATACATGACAAATGAGACGGTATTGAACAGCGGGGATGCTGGTAAGGCATGGCTGGATGAGGTACAGCTGGTACGGTGGAGGGTAAAAGGGAAGGACGGGGGCACCATGTTTCTGCCAAGATCCTTCCTCATCAAACTATTGTGTCGGGGGATTGCTTTCACTGATGTTTCTGACAGAAAAACGTGCCACTAATGATTCAAAGTATGAAAAAGATGGGTAATCGTTACTGTACAATAATATGGCATTACTGCTGAACAAAACCTCCATTGACCAAAGGTTGGATCGCTACACTTGTCTGCGCTGATCACCTGTCTGTGTTGAAAATGCTAATTAGCCTCGGAGCAGCCGCCTCTCGTTCGGAAAGCCTTTGCATCTTGCATGCAAAAATATGCATCTCGGCTTTATTTTTAATCCAAGAGTTTCAAAGTTGCGCCATCCAAATAGTATTAACCTGGTGATTATACAGTACACTGGCTTTAAAAATTGCAAATGTTATATACACCTTTCATCTCTCACCCACTTCATGTGACCAAGACCTTGGTCTGACAAAACCAGATAAAGTGGCATTATTCCAACTATGGGCTGATATTTACCACATTTATCCGGATATGTGACATTGAGAGGGACAAGCAGAACCAGCAGGGCGATTAAGGCCCCATTATCACCTGTGCCTCCGAGACATCCGTGACTTCGCCACAGATCCACATGGGCAGGAAATCTGTCGAGCTGCAGACTAGCAGTGACTTTGAAATCAACCTGAGTTGCAATGTAAAGCACTTTGAAAAGCAAGATGGTGCTTTACCTGAGCAGATCATCTGTCGCCACCGCGCGTCTCTGGAGGGGGAGGTTGGTCGATCACATCCGTCAAAGTGTTTAGGCGGGTTCGTATCAAGCGGAACATTCTTTCATCTCGCTTAAGGAGAAGTGTGGCGTTCACGCCTCCAGCTAAGCTCCGGAGTGACACCTCCGTCCTGATCGGTTGGCCTTAACCGGGGGTTGATCAGCAGCTCTCACATTCAATCAGAGTGGAACCTCGTGTCAGTGTCAGGTTTTTAATCCGAAACCTTTTCGCAACTTCACATCTCCGTGTTGTTATTTCCAACTCGAGGCGCAATTGCAAGAATCGGGTGAAGCCACGGAAATTAATCTGGATATTGAAACTGTGTTTTTGAAGGTTTCTGATCGGATCAGTCACATTATAGTCAAATATTTGGTGGCTGAAGCTAAGTTGTTTGTAATTCTGCACTGTTTGCATGGAATTCAAAAATGTGAAACACTTTTTTATTAACGTAGACATATTTACTATTAACTAGTAGCCTACTAGCATATATTGTCATTATTAAGCACTTATTAATGCCTTATTCTGTGTGACCATTTAGGGTTTACCCTCAATGACATCTCAATTACTGCTTATTGAAAGACATTATAGGACATGAATCATAATCTTTGGGCCTTTAAAGGTGGAAGCACCACAACAAAAGTCATTCTCCCTTAATAGCACTTCATAAATATGCTCTATTTTTATGTATTAAGCATTAATAATGTCCAAATAACTCTAAATTAAGTCAGTTTTCAGTCAGTGTTCTTCATTGTTGTCCTTAGAAATTGTTGTTACATTCACTGTTTATAGTGGCTGTTTGTCTAAGTCTGTTTTATTCTCAGTCTTTAGGGTTGGGACAATATAATACTTTCATTTTCACAAAAAAAAAGAGATGTGTCCTATCTGTTCGAACAAATGTAAGGTTAATGTGATTCCAGTATGTTTAAGTGCAGTGTTCTCAAGTTTTTATTTCAACGTTTTAAGAATATTTTGATGATTATCGCGATAATATCGTGAATCGCAGTTATGTTGGACAGGTCAACTTTTCATATCGTCCAATACTTAATCATGATATATGTCTTTATCGAGGTTTGAAAGGGAAGCACACCATAAAACTGTTACAACCAATGGTTTACATGCTGCAACAAGTCCTCTGATTTCTTCTGAAGTCCTCATTGCTTATCTCGGGGGAAGGATCCCGTCTTTAAAATGCCATCATACATCATCTCTCATCTGAGATGTAGCACCTATCAGGAGGTGCTTGTCTTAAGTGAGACTGTGAAATCCCTCGAGGCTCAGTGATGGAAAATGTGCCTGGATTCCCAACTTGACACCCGACTTCTGCCACCTCTGCTACTGTGGGATCCAGTGTCTGCGGGTGGAGGTGGTGTCACAGGTTACGAAGCGACTTCCGCTCGTGGCTACTCGAGCGAAAAACGCGAGAACGCCTTCACTGGGAGAGACGATTCCATTTAAAGGCATATAGGTTGATCTAGTGTCCCTTGATAGCATTGATTACACAGCATTAAATACAAGAGTGGAAATGTCGTAGGTGGATAATTGTGTGCTTAGTGGATAAATGAAGTTGTAAAAAGCCATCTGGTACATTTAATTGTAAAATTAAGGAGCATGGAGGTTTCTTTTCCCTTCTATTTACCTGAACATGAACAGGAGTGAAATGCATTCGGGTTGTTTGTGCTGAGGCATTAAAGACGCCTCGCATGCGTATTTAGCACTTAGTCCTGTTTCATTACGTGCGTTTACATCACCGAATTATACTATATAAATGGTCCCAGACTCCCTGCCTCCTTCCCAGGAACCGACCAACTGGGATGGCTTTAATGCCACAACATGATTTGTATTTTTACATTTGCTTTACATATGATTATGTTATTACATATTTTCGGTCCGCAATCACAATCAGGTTGCATTACAGGGTTAGATGTAATCCCAAAGTAATAGAAATTCAGCTCACAGCTAATGATATTCATGAGGTGCGGCGTGCCCCGGCGCTCTGCCTGTAGCTCGTACCTATTGTTAAGCCTCCCCGTCTTCCCCTCGAGGTATAGGCTAGGGGCAACATTTAAAGGAAATGACATAATCTACACTTACGCATAGTGGAGGAAAGCCGTCTGTTGAAAGTGAAAGTATTCCAGGCTGGTTTGTTAATGTTTGCTTGATGACAAATGTCTTTAAAAAAAGGCAAGGGAAGGAATTTAAAGGTGCGCTGTGTAGAAATCAAGAGGAAAAAGAGCTTCATTGACTGATATTTTTGTTCCTAGACAAACTAAATACAAACTCTGCTTCGTTCTCATGACTGAATAAACAAACTGACCTCATAGAACAACTTGATTCGTTAATGTTTACCTTTTGTTTATATGTGGCGGACCCTGCCACCTTTCTAGCATCAGACAGTGTTCTGGGGACCTTATTTTCCTCTGAGGACGGCTTGTTTATTCAGTTATGGAAAATGTTTTATTAATACTGCAAATATCAAAAGTCTGAGTGTGAATTTCTTCTCCAAAAACTACAGAGTGCCCCTTTAACTCTTCAAGTTTTCCATGTGACGACTATTCTTTGAGATAAATTACAAAAAAGAAAAGCTACTTGAGATATGACAAGTATTTTCTTTCAACACATCACAGTGGCTCAGTCCGTTGTCATCCCTCATGTCATTATCAAGAGCTTCTCTAAAGGACATGAAAACTTGCAGCCCTCGTCTGCCATCCAACAAAAGACAATAACCTCCTTAAGTACGAGACTAAGTCTCAGCTCCGCCTGCATTAGCCAAGAGAAGGCCCTGTGTAATTAGTCTTGCACTATAAATCAAGTGGTGTGAATCTATTTCGCCATGCCCTAATTGAAAGTGCTCTCTTTTTTCCCCCCGCCGCTGTAGTCGGACACAGAGCTCCATCGGATGGTGATAGATGTGGAATCCAGCACAAACAGTTTGAACCAGTCAGGCCGTGATTGATCAGTACCCTCTGGGATGTCGGGTGGATCTTTCTCCTTCAAACCACAAGATAAAAGCCTTAACGACTCTCCGGTCTTGTTGTACCTCCCCGATTGTGTGTTTGTGTGTGTGTCGCTCTCTGTGTGTCAGTGTTTTATTATTTCGCAGTGTTTGACCTTGAAGGTTCTGTGTGCATTTGGGGGCTCTGATGTCTCAATGATTTCTCTTTAAAGTGCCAAAATGCGCCTTTTATGCGCCATTGATGCCGCTATACACACACTACATAAATGCCCCATGGAGGAGGCCATTTGCATGAAAATTTAGTTGATTTATGACTGGATTCTATAGCATTTTCTATAACCACCCAGCACATTTTTGCAGGGGCTTAGTAGTGGCCGTAGTGATGCCACAGTACAGTGCTGTAACCCAACTTCAAAGACCGTTTTGTTCACACGCACCCTCACAAAAACACAGGGTGACTTCACTGGCTTCCAGTGGCAAAGGTGGACCAGCTGGGTTGTTTTGTTCTCCACTTGTGTTTTTTTTTCTCCCTTTCTCTGTGTTTTCCCTCTCTTCATCGTCCCCCAGTTGTTCCACCGATCTTTTTTTTCTGCAGAGCATTTGCTCCGGAGATTTACACTTGCTGTTGTTGATGGAATAAAAAAAAAAAAAAAAAAAAGTGCGAGCAGGAGAGCGGGCGATGCTGGTGATTCAGGTTCGTTGTGTGGTATTTCAATGAGGTCTAGGGCTTGATTGTCCCTATAGCGGCGATGGATGTGGCTTTTGGAAGTGGAGGTGCATCGGAGGGGATCACTCGGCATCTGGCCCAGCGCTCTTGTGTCACCGTGACCCTCCTGTGGGGGAGGCAGTGAGGGCCACAGTAGGGGGTCCCACTGAAAAGCAACATAAATTTCAGAGGGAGAATCAATAGACTGTGAGAATTGTAAGAGATGCATTGGTTTGGACTCTCTGACTGTGACCCCGGTACTTTGCTATATCGAAGTCGGCGAGGGCGCACCTACGATCCTCGACAACAGTGAAAATAACAACACAAAACAACGGCACGTATGATCCACTAAGACTAAGACAGTTTTGTACGCGTCTTTCGATTATCGCGCCAACCTACTCCCAATTCCGTGGGATAGCCTCGGAGAAAAAAGGAGAGAAAAAAAAGAAGAAGTCTGTTACGTGGGGGAAACCTATTCTCCCACAAGATGTATAAATAGCCGCAGCCATGGCTCTCTGTGTCAAAGTTAGGACACTCAGTGGGGTGCAGACTTCAAAGCAACCAGGGATTTCTCCAAAACAACTGCTGGCAATTTCGAATCAGCATTCCCTCTGAAAGCAATGTAACCTTTCACCTGTATTCTAGCATGAGATAACTAGAGGAGAAAATGTCAAATTCGGAATATATATACAGTACAGTTTATGTAAGGGGGGAAAAAAGGGAAGACTTGAGTTTTTTTCCACTCACAAACCTCCTTAAAGGAGCAACGTGTAGTTTTTGGGTAGACGTTTTAATCGGAAATATCTGTTTTGCCCAAACAAACTAAATATCATACTCTTCGAATAAACAAACTGACCTAATGGAACAACTTGATTCCTTAATGTTTTACTTTGTTCATATGTGGCGGACCCTGCCACCTGTCTAGCTTCAAACATAGTCCTGGAGACCTTATTTTCCTCGGAGAACAGCTTGTGGAAAAAATAAATATGTTTGAGTTTGTATTATTACCTCATTAATATTGCAAATATAAAAAATTCTGAGTTTGAATTTCTTCTCCAAAACTAAATAGTGCCCCTCTCGAATGATTAAATGCATTTTTAATTACAGTTGAAGCGTGGATGTGTCACTTCGTGCCACATAATGACTGTTTTTAAGCGAGCTTTGGCAGCAGATGTCATCTTCTGAGACTTGAAAAACGCAGCTGATCAGGCTTCAAAAGACGCCTCTTTTGCCACTTGGTGGGAAATGAAAATGACCCAGAAGGGTTAAAGGCCAAAAAACATGTCAAGAATTTCCCCGAGAATATATTTAAAGCAGCAACGGGACGGGTGCAGCTCCTAATTTCTAATTTGGACGGAAAAAACATGTGCGTTGTATTTATTTGTTTTGGACTTCAAACGAGATATTCAATTCAAGAATTCACTGTAAGCAGAATCTGAAAAAAAAAGAGAGAGAGAGAAAGAAAGAGAGTTAAGCCTATTCAATGAAGACATGGGGTTAACATGGTATTGTGCCTTTGATGGAGTCGGCCTGCGGTGCATTGTGGGTAGTGGGCTACTCTGTGGCCGCAGCAGGATACTGGCGGCTCCGTCCAGTTTTTAGGTGCCGTCGCTCTCTCCTCGGTCATATTAATTATGGGATAGAAAAAAGTCTAATCCCTCAGCCTTTGAAGCGCCAGGCCACTTTTCAAGGCTGGAGTAGAGCTACAATATCACACACACACACACACACACACACACACACACACACACACACACACACACACACACAACACAATGTATTCTCAAAGACAGCACATGCACATGTATTTTCACGCTTTCTTGCATTCTGCTTTGGTTGCCAGTCGGACTATGATTGAGTGTGTTTTTTGCTGATGATGTTTTCCTCGCTGCTAAAAACTATACGGCTCGTCTCTATCTACCTAATTAAACCTATACAACATATCATTTCCCTTCGCCCCGACGCTTCGCTGTTCATTTGGCGTCTCGCCAGCTGCAGCATTTTCCGAGCGCCGAACGAAGGTAATGTCGATGTTTAAGTTGTTTTTCCGGCGGTACCGAGGTGCGCCGTATTCACGTTTCATCTCCCCGCAACGCAGGTGAGTGCTCCACAGAGAGCCGGAATCACTCACAGGAAGCTACGCCGTGAACAATCCCTGAATTTCACATTTTTCAACTCATTAGCCACAATCTTCTCCGCGGAAGCGATATGAGGATATCTCGTTTCTTTCTTTCTCTGTTTTTTTTTTTATCAATTTGCTAATGCTGTTTGTTATTTTGTCTGAAAACACCCTCGTGCAGATGGAAAGTCCTCTTCCCCCAACATCAAAGTGGAGTCCCTGCTGCACCGTCACCCCCGTCTCTCCCTCTCGTAAGCAGACCGCCGTCCAGTTTTTCCCCCTCTGTAATCAGATCTCGGGCCTGTGCTTCATGGAGGAAAACAGCCACTGGAGATTGGCAGCCTACAACAGGTTTTATGGCTGTTGTTTCAGGTGGGAGGCGAGTTAGTCGGATGGATGGCTGTCGGGAGGGATTTTACACTGCCCTCTTGTGCTCTGACACACACTGTACTCCCTCTCTCTCTCTCTCTCTCTCTCTCTCTCTCTCTCTCCCACTGTTCACGCTGACTAATTTTCACTGCTGTGTGTCCCTGCAGCTCAGACGGCAAACAAGAAAAGAGGCAACAGTGCAGTTGAATATTATGTAAATGTTATTCAAAATGCTGAGGGGGTATGAGTTTTTGTTGATCTGTAGTCAGTTTTTGGAAAGCTGCAGGTTATAAAACATACAGCAACAACGACGTGCATTCCTGGGTTTAATACTCAGCCTGTGAATGAGCTTACTTAGCCCTCATACAAAGGGATTAGTGGCATATTGCTTTTGCATAACAGTTTTTACTCGCACCTCAGCGCTGCTTGGGCAAGAAATTGATTTTTTTCCCTGTTTGTTTTGGTCGTGTTTTAATAAAAAAAAAAAAAAAGGGAAAAAAGCTGACCTTTCACTTCAAAAGACTTTCTGACGCTGTAAAAATGAACAGGTTTTCGGATTTCGCTTTAAAAAAAAAACAAAAAGTCACGTTTTGAATGAAAAATAAAACCAAGCTCAGGATTCTTTTCTATTACGACTGATTAAAAATGGCAGAAAAATTCTGTGCCGCACTCTTCCCGCTCTGCCACATGTCGAAAAGGATGGAGAGGAGGGTGAGGAGGAATAATTGTTTGATCTGTCCTTTTGCCTGTCGCTGCCCTAATCACTCAAGACTGATTCAGAAAATGCAGGCTTGAATGTCAGAGGGCCTCCTGTGGAGAGGTGGAGCATTTCAGCGGCTTTGGACAGCCGTGCCCCGGTAATCACTACTCTCAACCTGGCCGGGCACTCCAGCACTCCCCTGATTGAGCACCTCAATCTAACAAGGTGCTATTGCCGGAGCCAGAGATTCTGCCAGGTTTTGACAAACCAGTGGATTGTCCCTGATCATCATGGGACATTGCTTTTTTCGCAGCTCAGCCATGCATGGAGTCAGGCACACACCTGCCAGCGCTCCGAGCGTGAGCGCTGCACAGGAAATTCAAAATGAGCTTGAAGGTTACCTTCCTTTTAAAAAAAAGAGCAGAAATCTAATAATTCCACATCATTTGAGGGATACATCACCGGAGATCAGCTTGTTTCCTGTCATGTCGCATTGTGAAGCCATTTTGGGGATTTCAGTTTACATTTCCCCAGTGATTTCTGACTGCTACCACACTTCCTCTGACCTTGTTTCAGTGTGTGACACCAGGGCTCGCCCTGAGGGAATATACATCCCACTCTTAGCTAGATAGCAGCATGTTTACAATTACCTTTAACCTTAAGCTTTTGCCTCTGGAGACCTAATTGATTCCAGTAGCAAGCTGCAGTCTGGCGGTCTGTGAAATGGGATATTTTTTAAGATTTAAGACATAATTACTCTCATTATCAGTTAATCTGCCAATTATTTTAGCAATAAATAGATTCATTTTATCAATAAAATGTCAAAAAATAGTGAAAAAAGCCCGAGGTGACATCCTCAAATGTCTTTTTTTGTCCAACTAGCTGTCAATACCCGCAAATTATTGAGTCAAGAATTATGGGAAATAAAGAAATTCTCACATCAAAACAAGCAAACATTTAGCATTTTGCATTAAACCCTCCCAAAAGATCAACACGCTAACAACACCATGGACAATTAAAGCAACACTATGTAACTTTTAAAGTAATTCTTGAGAAAGATAGTTGATTGCTGAGTCTCGTTCCCAGACCGTCAAATACCAACAGTTTGGGTTAGTGGTTGTGGTCCGACGCCACGACCTGACTTGATGTTTGAAGATCTGGGCATGAGACTGGCGTACCCCGCCATTCGTAACAGTTGCTCATACTTGCTGCAGAACCATCTGTCAGTCAGCTCTGACTGATCGACTGTCTCAGCTCTATAAATAACAGTGTTACACAGGCGGAAATGTGCCGCTAAACACAGTGCAAATCAATGCAATTGATGTGCTATGGATCAAAACAACTATATGCACAACGATATGAAAATGAGCGCCGCCATATAGCGACACACAGCAGACAACAACAACCCACTGCAGAGCGTCGAAAAACACAAAATAATCTTTAATCTCCGAAGTATAAAATCAGCCCAGACGTTCTCCAGAACAAGTATATAATGCACCTCATCAATACAGCATTTTAACTTGACTAATATTAGCTCCTCGGCTTGCAGAAATGGCTACTCATAAAGAATTCATGTATTTTACTTCTACAGTCTGGGACAGTCCAATGAATATTTATGCGAGCGAGCAACTCTCAAAGCAGCCGTAGATGTAAAACTTGTGATGACTGGTAACTGATTTCACACTCCCATGACTTTTGAGTTGCAGTCAAAATGGATTTTTGCCTTGAAAATCTGTCTCGGTCCTCGGAGCCACTGCAGATATTACAGTAAATCACAAAGGCAGTAAAGGGATCACAGGTCGAACCGGGCCAAATGTTCATTTAAACTTGGGGATCTTATATAAAACACAGTTAATTAAAGAAGGTGTTTTATGTCAAAGTTAGACGAGAGCTGAGGAAAAAAATCTTAATACTTTTAACTTAACAAACAGGTTAACACAACGAGGACTGCACTGATTTATAACCTTTCCTGTTAAATTACACCAGTTTGAGTGGTACTTCCTGATGGTTTCAGCCTGCTTCAGAGGTTAATTGTAAAATTCCCCTCAAAGCCTTTTAATACATCATAACACAGCTGCGGAAAAAAAAAAGGGCTGGAGTACTTTTGAAGGGTTCAAATGCATTTGGAATAACTACTAGCTGTAGGATGATCGGCAATGCTTTCAGAAATTATGATCGATTGTAGTTTTTACAAAGCTGGATTTAAAGTGTCATAAATGTCTCCATTCACTGGGAAATAATAGCCTTGTACAGACTTGCGCGAGTTGAAATTCATTGTAGCCTTGCCTCCAGTTCTTTAACCTCTCATCCGTTTTCAGCTTAATATAATATTGTTGATTTATCTGTGATATATTTGGAGCTGCGGGCGTTTTTACGCTCCCGTTCTGAAATGAATAGATGGTCTTCAAGGGTGTGGACGGGTGTTTCATTATTCTAGTTGGCTTGACTGTGAATTGTGGCACGAACATGGCGGTCACTCCATCAAAAGGAATTATGTTCAGTTTCTCACAAAGACATTTGTCATACGGGGACAGGAGGTATTAGAGCAATGAAAGACTCTTAACTCCTGTTAAAATCACCACCTTGGACTCCTTTGCGACGGGAGCCGAGGGAAAACAGCCACTTGGTCTCCTGCGTTCCTGGTGGCATTTTCAACGCAGATCCTCATAACTTGATGCTGAAAGTTGATTAATAGTACATTTAGCACAACTCACAGCCTTCTTCTCGGTAATAAATTAGGGTCATTAATCAATAAAGAGCACAGCAATTCCAGGAGACAGGGGACATGCTGGTTCCTAATAGAAAAAGAGAGGAGTGACGCTCAGGCCTTTCCCACCATTGACCACCCTGGCTGAGGTGTTCATTGTGCACCTGCCTAAATCCAATTAAATGACATAATTAATGAACATCTTTCTTTACAATAATGGGCTTTGCCTCTCTGCCAGCCTATTGATTTTTTTTTGTGACAAACCGGTTAGGATAGCCTGTCACTGTCAGCTTGAAGATTTAGTGGGTTTTTTCATAGTGGGCTTAAAAGTCAAACTATTATGTCGGGGTATTTCTTTAAAAATTCCAACAGGAGGGTTTCCTCATAAGAGAAGCATAGATTTTGAAATGTTTCCAGCTCTTCATATAAAGATGTAAAATGAGTCTAAGCTGATGGCAGCATAAAGCGAACAATACAAACTGGTCACACAATGGACCCAGTAGGGACCCTTTTATCAGTCTAAAGACAAACCTGATCTCATGGGATGGCGTAGTAAATAGCATTTAAAATGCGCAGTATGTAATTTCTGCCACTAGGGGTCTCGCAGACAAAACAGAAGACGTAAGTAGCGTGGAATTCATGGGAGTTGTTGTCTTCATTGTTGAAAAAACAGTTTCCGACGAGCACATTTTTTATTTAGGTTACGTTACTTAACATTACATAACGTTACGATTACGTTACGTCACGTCACAAAATTACAATTTCTAAGGTTTGAACATTGTTTGAAACATTTGGGATAATCGAGACAACTCAATAAAATATATAACAAAGGTCTAGTAGTTTTTAGAAATATGAATGCAGAAATGTTACATATATCTTTAAGGACATCCTGCGCGTGATGTTAAGGAATTTAAAGCTTTCCATATACTATTTAACGCCACTGGCATGAAGCGTTTTACACGTCATTTTAACTGTCATTGTCTGACTTTTGGTCATGCAAGAAAGACCAAAGTCATAGTCAGGTGCCATAGTGTTGTCATGGCAACAATAATAAACACGTGGTGAAACAGTTGCAGTTTCGCTCTGTTTAGGCACCAAAACTACTTGGTTAGGTTTAGGAAAAGATCGTGGTTTGGGTTGATGTAAGTATGTGACGTGAGTTGAAGATGCAATATGTAAGAATTGGCCCCCTGTCGAATTCATTCTAAAAAACAATCAGGGGGCAGCATATCACCAGAGTAACCAAAAACTGCTGCTAACCAGAGCTGCCGTTAGCTACTTAGCTCGGTTAGCCGCGCATCTAGTGGTCTGGACTGTTGGTACTCATTCCACTAGCACAGGAGTTTGGACGGGGACAGAATTAGCTGGTTAGCACGCTAACTTCATTAGATATCTCGACAACATAAAACATAGACGTCATAACATCTACATTGTTGTTTTCTTCACATTTTGGGGATAATTTTAGTTCATTTTTAAATATTTTCAACTAAAGTTATTACATATTGCACCTTTAAATATAATCTAAAGTATAAACTTAAGTCTAAATAACTCAATGTTGACTTTTCATTTCACACCCATCCACCCAGTCGACCTCCCTTCTCCAACCTTTTAGTTTTTTTCATACTAGATCACCAATTTTTATTCCCCTATAACATTTGTGTGTAAAATAAGATGCCAAAAGCTTTATGTAGAAAATGTCAAATGACACACGGGAACATACAAAAAAAATGCGTTGTAATAATATGCGAATTGACTTAAGATATTGGCGTGTCATTCATACGACATGTGGTGAGGCCAGCCTGTATAGACAGCATTCATTCGTTTACCGTAACATCTAATCATGAGTAAATCTACACAATCAATTAACAATGATAAGACAATTAAAGTTGGGGGAAACAATTCTACACGAGCAGAAAACGGTTACATGCTTGAGTGGTGGATGAATGACTCTCAGGTTCGCCTGGATACCTGAAAAAGCGCCTTCCCCATCCAACGCTGTCCAGAGCTGTCACGCTGCCTCTGCTTCATTCAGCTTGATTAATGATAAGCTGTGGGGCACAGCAAGAAGGTCTAGTCTCAATTATGAAAAAGGCAGTAACTAGTCCATTGTGCTGATGCCTTTATTCCACTGACAACGCTGAAAAATAGCAATATTTCTAATCAGGGGCCAATCATTTATCACCCGAGTATTGGCGTTCTTTGACTCCCCACCTCATCCATCCAAACCTAACCTATCCTTTAAGCCACGGAGCTGCATGCTACATCCTTTATCAGCCATTGTTGTGTTCAAACTATATTGCTTTATTCGTAGGCATTGCTGGTTCTAATAAAAAAAAATAAAATACTATGTTCTGGCAATCTCCTTAATGGCTATTTGCGTCTCTAAAACATTTCCCAGTGTCAATTTTGCATTGTAAATAAATTTGCCTGCAAAGAAAGGAGGCAACTTTCCCTATTTCACCATTACATTCACAACGCCTAGACTTTATAGGGGAAGATAAGTGAGTTTAATATGCACTGGAGGGTAAAGAAAATATTCTATTACTGCATGTAGTGTAGAAATTACCCCATAAAGAAACTAATATGGCAATTTGGGGAGCAATTTTTAATATGATTTTTATGATGCACAGTTCTACTTATGGTAATGAAGTTGTCATTGTACTTGTTCACTGCTGCTAATGCAGAGCCCATCTTTCAATTTGTGCGAATTAGACTAAACTGTTACGAATGAACTTCATTAATGCCGGAATGAGAAAAAACATGTTATTGCATTTCTGGACCACTGGCTCTGGGATTGTGTGTTTTATATTGTTTTGATCTAATTTTGGAGTTTGAGAGAAAACACTCTCTTAGGTATATAGGACTGCTCGGAAAATACAAACAAACAGCAGGGGATTGTTATCTATTTTGAAATGGATACCACACCAAAGTCTCATTGAGAAGAGGGATGGCGTGGTTTACGATTGCTACTGAACTAACACTTTATCTATTCTAATTCTAGTATATTTAGTGTCACATGGGCTTCAATTGGGCAGAACAAGGTGCCGCTCTCGTAATTTCTTAGTCTACATGGGTTTAAATTTAATGTGGCAGTTTCTTATCATTATAAAGAAAAATAAAGACCAAGCAAACCCTCAAATCTGAAATAAAAAGACACATCAAAGGAACCATTCAGGACCAGTGTTCCCTCTGGTGATCTGTGTATTATAGTCTGTTATTGACAAAATAATAATATCTTGTCTGTCATCAGTAATTGCTCCGCTTGTCCTCTGAAATTCAGTCAATATAAATCGGGTGTGGAAGCTTCCCTAGAAAATAACAGGAGATGCAGGGACTGAGCTGTAGCTCCGGTGTAGTACAGTACTGCCAAGACACAAAAAATCTAGATGTGGTACAGTTATTGGACCTAAAACCAAAGATGTAGTAGGATAATATTGGGATTTCCATAGTTTCTCTGCATTGACAGGTTATTGGCATTTTTCATATTCATTGTTTTTTGTCAATTGATGATGAAATAATAAAAAAATAGATACTTTGACTCTCATGCCACATAATAATTCAGTAATAATCATATAAAGTTATATAGTTATTAATAACTTAAGTTATCAAATCATTGTAGTAAAGAGGATGTATAAAGTAGCAGAATATGGAAACACTCAAGTGGAGTAAAACCTACAGATTGTACTTAAAGATGCAAAATGTCAGAACTTTAGTGTAAAACACTGAAACATTTACTTAAATTATAAACCTAATGTGAAAAAATAACCTCTTTGAGCATAGGTCAAAGACATCTACGTATTGTGTGGCAGAAATATCTAATGAAGTTGGCATGCTAACCAGTTAGCTCCTTGCTACTTGGAACCCCAAGAGGTTGATCGTCCGATAGTAAACAACACCAACACAAGCCCTGTTGCTCCGAGCTTCCAGTCCATGCTGAGTTAGCTAATGCGAGCTAATAGCCCCCTGCACGAGTTAGCAGCAGTTAGTGGTTACTCTGGTGACATGTTTCCCCCTATTTGTTTGGAGTACGAATGTATTACATATTGCACCTTTAAGTACAGTAGTTGAATATATGTACTTGCTTACATTCCATCAGGTGAGTGAAAATGTTAATTTTCTTAGGAAATTGTTTTCTTTTAATGTCCATTTTAAATGAACTTTGGTTAAAAGTTATTTCACTGTTAACGAACTATGAAATGGTAATGTGTCAGATGTTTATAAACCTTTACACTTGGTAAATAAATGGTTTGTAAAACATTTCATTGTTTCTTAACAGTTAAATAACTCTAAAAATGTACCATTTATTACTGATAGTTACTATGAAGTGTTACCTAAAATGATACTGGATCAAAATATCGGTTATCTGTCTTAATTATTACGAATATCAGTTGATCCCTTATAACTTCTACTCTGAGTAATATGTAACTTATTGTTGAGAGAGGTTATTAAAAGGTAAATACATCTTACACCACGTTTTAATTAGCATGTAAAGTTCATTATGTAATCGCTCTTTACCTCTGGACCTGCTCGAGGAAACATAAATTCCACTCATTTAGTAAAGATGCATATTTTTTTGGAGAGTCTATATAAATTAACGTTCATTTTGGATATTGATAACAGCCTCAGTAAACTAAATGTTGTCCCCAGTGATCAATGTTCCCAAACAAATCAGAGAGAGCTCAGTTATCTTAGTCCAGTCTGGCGAGAGGAAAAATCAATGTCCAGTGTCAATACCAGATGTAATTACCTGTTGAGTCTTCATTCATTTCACAGTGAACACTGAGCTTGGCTCAATGAGTACAATCCCTTAATCTTATTTCGTGCACTGATTAGGAAACCCGGAAACGGTCAAATGCGACTGGACAGATGTTGGGAATCAGGTTTGATTTTTTTAATTGCTTTGTGCTCTTTAGACACAGTTCCGTCTCTGCTTCTTGCAATCCATTTAACAAATGGATAATGCTGAAATGTCTGTTCAAGGTTTCTAGCAGAAAGTGGGGAGGTTAATTGTTCTTTCTAGAAAAATAGCCACAACTGAAGAGCGCTGGTGTAAGGTTGACCAAGCTGCAATCAGGCACAAAAGGCTTTTATTTAGCAGTCTGAGTGTTTTTTATTTTTACAGCAGCGGAGTCCGCCTAAAGAGAGGACACAAGACTTAAAGTTCCACTCCAATCAATAATGTGTTTTGCTTATAGTTTCTTCACTTGGATGGGAGCAGAGCTCGACACCCGAAGGTCGTTTTCACCAGTTCGGAAGCCAATCCAAGGAGTAAATGTAACTTAAACAAGTTAATTAAACTTTTGTCGTGGAAAAAGCGTAAATCAGATGAGATCAAATTCTTATTCCAAGCAGAGATTTTCTATATCAGGAAATATGTGTGGAGGGGGACTTTTATTATAAGAAAAGAAATAAGAGAAAACAAATCATTCTGCACAGGTCCCATTTAAAAACGTACTCTAGCATTTATCATTGCACTCCTAGAACATTATTGGACTCAAGGTGTACAGTTAAAAAAAAGATCTAAATTGATGCAGCAGAACGTGACATCTTCCTTGTCAAAACCTGGCACCCACATCACCCACAATGCAACTTGGTAGCCAACAGTTGGGTAGGATATGTGCAATGATAGTAACGGCTACTATAGCCTTGAGATGCTAGCCTCAAACGGAGATGAAGAGCAGCAAAATTTGGAGTCTTCGGCCCCAACCAGCATATCCTCAAGTGACATCATTTGGGGCTCGTTCAGGAGCCATAAAAGTCTTTTCCACCCAGCAGCTCTTCCCCAAGACCTGTAAACTAAAACTAAAAACGACTAGTTGATTAATTAAGAGGGAATGAGAGTCTTGGTTTTGGACTGTTGGTTGGACATAAGAAGCTATTTGAAGTCACCACTTTGGGCTCTGTGAAAGACTAAACTAAACACGGTGAATCAGTGAAATAAAGCAGAAGTCTGAAAGTACAAACAGGACTTTTAAAAATATCCATCTCTCCGGTCTGCACAGCAATGAGTCTCGCAATGGCAACACACGCTTGGTTGATGAGGAGACAGGGGTCGTCACGGGTTGGTCGCGGTTAGAAGACGTCGCTTGAAGGCTGGGCGGGTGAGCTTCGACCCTGCTTTGGAGAAGATCCAAGCTCGGCTCAAGCCGGTGCCATAAAACTTGTTACGCGAACGTAAATCAGCGCCGCACGGTTTGACTCGGTGTGGTCAAACTCCTGCTTCTTGTATTTACTGTCCCTCTCAGTAGGTCACTATGATAATATAGCAATCAAACTGTGAATCAACATAAATCAAAATACAAACTGTGCTCCAATTCAGTCCCACAAATATCTAAAACATTTGGTGCGTTCCCACAGGAAGGCCTCTATAAAAGAAAACTGGATCATCCGAGTCTGGGGTTTGGCGGTTTCTGGGTCTAATGCAGAGTACAACAGAGAGAAGAGTTGCAAAACCAGTTCAGATGGGATTAAATAAAGACGTTTCAAGATAAAAATCTGAATCTCTATTGTCTTTCTGCATATAAGTAGCAGTAGTATCCAAAAGTGGTGAGGCAGATGACCACCACTGCCAGCTGACCATACGCGGAACAAAAGTATCACTATGAAAACGTCTCACCAAGCAAACCAAATGACGGCTGAATGCGACGAGACACGCCAGCAGCGCTGATGTACAAGCGAGTGCATCTTACTCTCATTTTTGACTTCTCTCAGTCTTTATCTGACACTTGTGAAATCAGGGTATTCCAACTTGTCTGCGAAATGCTGTGACATCTGCTATTACGCATTTCAGAGGGTTGTCTTTGGCGATTTATTTGCAGGTTTGGAAAATGAATTTAACATCACGGGATTAGAAGGCACGGGATTTATTATATCCATCACCGTAGCGCTGAGTGACACTAAGCTGTCTTTCAAGCATCCAAATGATACTCTCAAATTTAATGAGATCTTAAGCCCTGCCAACATATAATTAAAAACGTTGACACAGAGAAATAAGAATGCAAAAATGTCTCCCAGGACTCTGCAGCGAACTCCAAGTCACTACGCTTAGCAATTACTATTCATAAATAGTACAAGTGCAGTATGAGGCATCACTCACTGCTGTCTCGCAACTGTTTAGAGATGTCTTTATTCCTGCTCTGTTATCATAAGTAGATATGCCTTTTATTTCACTCCCCGCCTCCTCTGTTTTCAGAGAGCTGTTGTTAACCGATCCCCGTGCTGTGATTTAATCATTAATTGGCAGTCTGTCACCGTATAGACTCAACAAGGACTCGTTCTGAAGGGCGGGAAGCGACTGAAGTGTTAGATACAGGATGGCACCCTGTTTATATTTGGTCCTCTAGCGCAAGACGGTCAAGCTGAGCGCTTAAAATTTCTCTAGTGGCTTTTGAAGTCCAGGCAAGACCGAAATTAGATTTTAAAACTCGCATGAGAAAATGATCATGAATAGTCCTGTGGTCTTCTTGGAGAACCTTTGCATTCTTTTTTGTAAAACCACGTAATCCAGTGGCCACTAATGTTTTAGTAAGTGTTAATCCTCACCGCACCAGTACAACAACAACTTCGCAAAAACAACAACTAAATCTCTGAATTATAGTTTTGGTGGTTTGTTTATTTTAAAGATATAACCCAAGGCCCTGTTACAGAAGTTAGAATGTACTGTGTGGATCCTTGAGGTCAAACAAATCTTCCAGAAGTATTTCCTTTTGATTATTTTAAATCATGCATTGTTTTGTTTATATCTGTGTCAGAATTCAGTTGGTTCCAACCAGGTTTGTGAGCCAATAGTATAACGAGGTTGCTTATACATGTTTTCTATGTTTCGTCAGTCTCAACAGTCTTGGTAGTTTCCAGTTTGTGGGGGAAAAAGAAAAGAAAAGCTGAATTCTACAGTAGACGGCCAGCTATTGTACTGCCCTAATGTTAGCTTAGCTAGCATTAGCGGTGTCGATGTTGACTAGCTAGCGTTAGCAATGTTAGCTAGTGCAACAAACTGCCATGATGACGGTTCGAACAGCGGTGTTGGGATGTGAATGGAATGGATGGGGGGAGATGGAATACCACATTTAGTGGCTGAACTTTATCACCAACGCCTTTAAGGAAAAACATTCCGTAAAACGTAACACTGACAAACATTAAAAAATATTATTAAAGCAGACATAATTCAATTCAACATATGAATGCTTTCTGATGCTACATTTTCAATTATGACCAGACCAAACGTACTAAAATGCTGATTTCCACTGATAAGACAAACCCAACTCACACTGACATGATTAAGGATTTATCCTATCACTTATACTTACACAATAAAATGACCTATAAATGAAAGTTAGCTTGATAATGGTGTAATTTCAAACACAATCAACTCATAGACTTACACATTTGACAAGGTTTTTAAAAGAAGGCAACTAATGTGGTCTCTAAACTCGTTTTGTTCAAACATCCTTATCCTTTAAAACTGTTTGTTCTGCAAAAATATCCAAAGCAATCTCTCCCAAAAATCTGTTTACTGGTTTAGCACTGCGACTCCTGGATTTTTAATAGTTGCATGCAGCCTTCTGCTCCCAGCAGGTGAGGGTGATGACAGGGTCTGGTGGCAGGCCAACGCCTGGCTGGCACGTGTTGTGCCTTCGCCCAGTCGCTTCCTGCCATCGCGAGCATATGGGTGGAGACATTGCTATCCGTTGGCTCTTTACCAACAATCTATCACCTTTGCCCACAAACTGAGACCAAACTGGACTGGAAACTAAATCCATATATCTGTGTTTTGTTTTGTTTGAACAGTGCTTTGCCATGAACACGCACTGATGCATAAGAATACTTCAGATGTGATGCTTGTTTATTTCATGCCTGCATAGGTTATTTTTCAGAACTTTGTGACTTTTCTGGCTTTGTTGAAGTTGTACTGTGTATTTGCGTTGCGCTGAAACTTCAGCACGTTGTCTGACTTGTGAGGTCGCCTTCAGAAATGATTAATTAGAGTCCTTGAACTTGGACGATGATCATGCAAACAGATCTTTCCGTTCTCTCTATGCCATGTTTTCTCACTTACGCTTGCAGTGAGGAAGCAACGATACACCAAATGCTGGCTTGGTGTCTTCGCAACTGTCGACCTGAATATTTGTTATGGCGCAGACTGCAAAAACAGCATATGGTGTAGGCATTCATACAGTATTTTCCATTCAAGGTTGCAGAAGTGTTTTAGAGCGGTGGCTTTGCTTCAACGCTTGCTTGTGCAAAGCCTTTTCACCTTCGTGTTGTTGCTGATTAAACCCAGATAATAATAGAGGCAAGAAGTGGAAAAACCAACCCCCCACCCCAGAAGCCCTTGCCGGACTTACGGGCTCGCTTACACTTTCAGGAGCTGTCGCTTTGAATCGGCAGAAGGCAGCCAGGCTGAAGATTTCCCACTGACTGGAGAGGAGTCGTTGGCCAGGCTTTCCTTGTCACTGGGAGTTAAGGCAGTCACTGATCCTAATGCTTACACTGTTGTTGCAGCATTCCAATTTTTAATCACTGCGTGACTTGTCAGACTTAATGAGGGCAGTCGGGTAAGAATGATCAACATACCAATAATGAGAACATCACAGGCTGTGGATGACTTCCTGTTTTTTATATATATATCTATATCCAGGATGGTGTGTGGCCAGAAATGTAGACATTTTTTTTTCTGCTTCTAACCGTGCAGCATGTTTCTTTCAGATTGATTGGTTTCTAAGGTAACACTCTGACCACCTTATGTAATCATGGCGCTTTACATCGGTCGCACCAATATAGACTCTAATGGTCTCACCTTTTTCCATAAATCATGCAGACACGTTAAAGGGCGGAAGAAAAAAAAAAATCTGCATCTGTAGCTTTTATTTGTCAAGAGATTTATAATCCGCAGGTTTTAAATAAGTTATACGTGTTGTCCATATTGTGGACATCTGCGGCAGTCTTAATATAAAGTTCAAACTCTGTCAGCACGTGTGTGTGTGTGCGCCGGCACCTCTCGCGTGTGTGTATATGTAAAGAAATCCAAGCCAAGGCCGAGTGTGGCTGGCGTGTGTTCTGTCAGATGTCTCTCCCCTCTTTAATCCTTTGTGTGTAAGAGGGTCAAGAGGCAGGCAGACTCCTACTGTAGTGGCTGGGTGAAACGCTCAAGGCGAAAGACTCTCCAGCTCTCCACCTTCAGTCGTGCGTCTGTTACACAGAACTTGGCTTTGAAAAGCCTCCGCCTGCAACTCCAGCATCAGAGGGGAAGTTGTCAGTTTTAGGTCGACAGAACCAACTGAGAATCTGCCATTATCAAGGCACCTTATTGATGCATTTATTAATGTTTAGTGCGCAACATGCAAATATTGCAAAACTTCAAATAGAGATGCGCATTTTATAATGTAGGTTTTCACAACGGTTTGAAGGAATGGACTTTTTATTTGATGATTTATTTCAAAGATGTATTTCAGCTAATCTGTTGATTATTTTCTTGTTGAGTCCAAGGTGTCGTCTTCAAATATCTTGTTTTGTCTGACTGTAACATTGTGGGAGATATTCAGATTACAAAAATGTTGAGGAAAAGCTTCAATTATTAGCATTTTTGCACAAAAAAAAGACAGATATTATTAAAGTATTATCCAAAAAGATGCTCCTGTCATTTTTTTTTGTGTGAATCCACTGCTCGATTAATACAACTAATCATTGCAACCTCGCTGAGCTGAAAATCAAATATTGATATCATGTTAATATTTCATTGCCTCTTTTATCTGGTCTCACTCTGTCATGGTGAGTGGCGACAATGCACCGAAAAGTTCACCCTGACATGAACATTTTGTCATCATCTCCTCATCTCCCGCTCATTCATAGAAAGGCAGGTGAAGTTTTGTAGTCCACAAATCATTTCTGGAGCTTCACAGGAAGACAGCATTGCAGCGTTCCACGTGACCACTGAAGTTGATGTGGACTTGTTTTATAATGTTTAAATAACGCCTGAAAAACATAAAATGGCGTAATCCAAGTCTCTAGAAGCCCCAACATCCAAAATTCATTTAAAAAAATGTATTTACACCCTTTTTAAAGTCAAAATATTCATTGTAGCTGCTAAGCTAAACGCGTTAGCACACACCATGCGTCATGGCGTTTTTTCAAATCAGTTGGGATCTCAGGGCGTTTTGTGTAACTGGATCTATTGGACAAGCTGTACGGAGCCATCTTCTGCTTAATTATTATTATTATTATTTTATTTACAGTTGAGCTTGTGCCCCAATTTCAGACGGGGTTCATGCTAATGCTTTTAGCTTAGCAGCTGCAGTGAAGATTTCACCTTTAAAAAGTGAAAAACGTCTTTTCAAATCCATTTGGTATCTCTTCTGGAGGCTTTGATTACATCGGACATGCTGTATGGAGCCAATCTATGCTTTTTTCCAGTTGTCCCAATCTACCTCAGTTGATTAGCTGAATGCTGCGACACTGTTTTGCTGTGAAGCTCCAGAAATATTTTGGGGTACTACAAAAATTCACGAAAACAAACAATAAACAAATTTAAGATGCATTCGCCTGCTAGCATGTTTACTATTTTTCCATCTACACATATCGCGATATCTATTGCAGTTGTTCAGTATTGTCTCACTTTGGTGTTACTTTTTTAATTATAGGCAAGATTTTAACAGCCAATGTTGGTAAAGATATATACAGGTATCTATAAAGGGAGGGAGCTCTATATGCTCTTTATTGTAATTCTGTTTATTTATAGTTGTTTTTCCACATAAAGGCCACATGAGCCAAAAGTTAAGCCCTCGGAGAGTGAAATGGCAAATACCAGCAACAATAATAGCAATTTTAGGGGACACAGTAGGGGTTAAAGGTCGACTAGGGGCGCCAGTATGTTGCTGTCTCTTTTATTAATAAACAACATTCATTAAAGGAGGACTGGGGAGCACCGTAACTGAATATTACCACATCTCTCCCTTCCTTTGTGTGATAAGAAGAACCCCGGTGATTCCTCACACGGCTCCAAAAAAGCTACGGGGGGAATTTTCTCTCAGAAGCTGCCCCTTCAGCTCAATTCCTCCCCACATTTCCGAAAGCTTTTCATTCGTATCCCCTGGAAACCGCTCCACATTCTTTAAACTCTCCTTCAAGAAAAAAAAAAGAAGAAGAGGCGGAGGAGGAGGAGGAGGAGGAGGAGGGGAAAAAAGGCCCTTACACGTTTTGTTATGCCCTTTGATCACACGTTTATCTTTAAAACAGATGGCTGACCACCGTCCTGTTTATATCAACACATGCTCATTTTGAAAGAGCGGGGTCCAGAAACTGGGTTCAGCATCTCTCCAAATCCTTGGATCGCAAATCACAGAAATAAGAAGCTGTTAAAGAAAGCTTAACTGCCTCCCCATCCCCCATAATATCCATGTCTGCAGCCAAAGTGCTTCACTCGCCACGTCCAAGACGGTTCTCACTCCTCACAAAAAAGATAATCGACTAATATGATTACTGTTCAATTACTGTTTGCACGAAGCAGACGGAGTCACGTGGCAGAAATCACCTGCGGTAATTTGCGCTGGGTCGCAGGTACCGGAAGGTGTGAGGAGCTTTATTTAGCGGTGAATATAAGATGTGGCGCGTAATTGTGTCTTAATAACGCGGCGAAGCAAAGTGCAGCGGGAGGATTTCAGATGAGGGGGCCGCGTTTAATCTTTCAATCCATATTTATCTGACGAGTCAAGAACGCTTCGCTAGCCGGCTACTGTACATCAAACGGCTGTCAGATGTCCTCGGAGGCTTTCAAGTGCACTGACATGCTCTTTTATGTTCTATAAAGTGGTCATTTATTGTATTAGCTTTTGTATCTGCCGGGCTTTATGCCCTGCTAAAGCATTGTTTTGTCGCATTTTGGCAATATTCAGTTCGGTTTTGATTAAAAGGTGCACTGCGCAGTTTTTGGGGAAGACAGGAGGAACATCTTTATGCCTGAACAAACTAAATAAACAAACTCTCTTTGTTTTCATGACTGAATAAACAAACTGGCCTTAAAGGACGACTCAATTTTCTCAATTTTGGCGGACCCTGCCACCTTTCCGGCTTCAAACAGTGCTCTGGACTCGTCTAATAACAGCTAGCTTTTTAGTTATGTAAAAGATAAATATTTCTGAGTTTGTATTATTACCTCATTAATGTTGTAAATATTAAAAATTCTGAGTTTGAATGAATTCTCCGCAACTACACGGTGCCCCGTTTCATTTTTTAGACGTCTTCACTGTCAAATCGTCTTTTTTCCCTCTTAAAAACTCCTAAAAAACTCACACCGCAGTCGGTGACAACAGGTTAGCAACCTCTCATTAGTCCGTGAGTCGGTTGCATTTACGAGGTCATTTCTGCGAGACAGGAGGTTGTGATGATGAATGGTAGCAAACCTCTGCCTTAGACGCTCTTTTTTTTTCCCCGTGTCGCCGTGTGGTTGCGGCGGTGGGCGTGAGGGCAATTTAAGCGTCACCGTATCCACCAGGGGGGCGCCCTCTCGGGTAAGTGGCTTTCGCGACGGAAAGCTGACGCCTGCCACCTCCATCAAGGTTGTTGTCACAGGCAGCTCTTTAAGCGCCGCCGAGTCGCCATGTTAAGAGATGAAAGTTGCGGCGAGAGAGTGACGGCGAAGGACAAGAATTACAGGGGGATAGGCGCCGCGAAATGAGTTCTGAGAATGTTGCTTACACGAGAACACGCGGGAATATTACCTAATCAGTCAAATCCTCCCAAGCTGACACCTCTTGCGAGACACCCGACGATGCCCCCACGGAACCCTGCGTGCCCCCCACCCATGGCTCAGCCCTGAGGGAGCCCCCAAGAGAGGAGTCTGTGGTTTGGAGGTTCTCCTTGACAGACATTCTCAAAATTACTCGCGTGGTTTTTGCATACAGTGCAGTATCTATCTACCGGGGGCACTTTACCCTCAATTAAAAGTGCACCGGTGAAGCTGCATATTTTGCATTTCGTAACAATGCGCGTGTTAAACTGAAGGTGATCTTAATAGGATTTTCTGCGGTTGGGAACCAGAGATTAGGGGCTTTATATTGCGGAGGCTCGAGTATCTGAACAGGGGAGTGTTTTAATCTGAACTGGATTATACAAAAAAAAAAAAAAAATGCCAGACTGAAAAAAAAAAAAAAAAGTTAAAGGACAAGACATCAAAAAGAAGTGCCCATTACCTCTCCGTTTACGAAAGGTGTGAGCTAGCACATTACATGTTAATATCTGCTGGGAGCTCAGAGCGTGTGTGAACGATTGGGCTTCTTTTGCCCTTTTAAAGGTGCACTACGTAGTTTTGGGACATTCTAATCAGAAGAGAAAGATCTTCATTGACTGTTTTTTTATGCCCGAACTAAAAAAATAAACTCTTTTTTGTTTTCATGACTGAACAGACATTAAAGGAGTTTCATACTGTTTTGCTTCGTATTTGGCGGACCCCGCCACCTTTCTAGCTTCGAACAGCATTTTCCTCTGTGAACAGCTTGTTTATTCAGTTAAGGAAATCATAAATACTTCTGAGTTTGTATTATTACCTCATTGATATTGTAAATATTACAATTCTGTGTTTGAATTTCTTCTTTAAAACCACAATCAGCATTTAATAACTGAGTTTTGTCTCCATTTTCTTGCCTGTTGTAGCTCTTACATTAGATTGTACAACCTATTTTTAACATCCGAGTATTTTTTCACTGTTATCATTCTTATAAAAAGTTATTTCAGTCCATAAGGTAATTCAAGTGTGTAATACACACACACACACAAGCCATGCATACGCTTGCAAATTGTATGCTAATGACTGACCAGGAAACATAAAAGGGAAGCACAGGGATGTGGTCTACCTACAGCTGTTAAATATATAATCCATCTGTAATCAAATTTGACAGTTAATCAAGTGAGGCATTTGTAATGCAGACATTTGGACAGACATAACTAACTCCATCAGCGTCTGCATAATAAATGTATGATTTTAATGATGTTTCCATTAAGCGTCCCCGCTCACTTTACAAATGATTTGAGGTGTCTGCTGTTTATTTGTTTTTCAGGAGGGGAGGGGGGAGCTATAGGTTGTTGCTAGGAGCAATAATTATGATGGGGTGTGTCGTGAGGCGGAGGGGGTCAGCAGAGAGGCAGTTTAAGAAAAAAAAAAATGTAATTACTTATAGATTGGATGAATTAATTTCTGGTTTTGCATGACAGCTGCCAAGACCCATTGGAGAATGGCGGAGAGTAAAGGAGTCCTTTTGATGGCAGACAAAGGGGTCTATCATTTACAGAAAGTGGGTTTCGCCACACCAAGAAGGGGAGAGGGTGCAAGTGACACATCAACAAAACACGGTGGGCTTCCTGTATGGGCTCCTGACATCCACAAAGACCTGAGACATGTGTTCCGTCTCTTCAAGCTGAAAGAGCAGAGACCCCTGCCTGCAAAGTGGCAATTGTTTCCCCCCACGGCTGCATCTGAGGGTCCGTGACTGAATGCAAATACGGACCGTGTGTGTGTTTGAATGTACATGTGTGTTGATATGTGCAAACACGCGCACGTGTGTGTGAGTAAGCATGTGTGTGACCTCAAAGAGTATGATTTTCTGGTCATGTGCATGCAGGCATACATAAAGAGAGTCTTTTTGTGACAGTTAAAGGTGCATTATGTAGTTTTACGAAAGAAGTTGTGATCAGGGAGAAAATCCTTCATTGACTGATCTTCGTTTTTATGACTGAATTGTTTATATTTGGCGGACCCTGCCACCTTTTTAGCTTTGAACAGCATTTTCCTCTGTGAACAGCTTTTTTTATTCAGTTATGGAAATTATAAACATTTCTGAGTTTGCATTATAAGCTCACTAGTATCGTAAACATTAAAATTCTGAGTTTGAATGTCTTCTCCAAAACTACAAAGTGCCCCTTTACATTTTTTCAGTCAGTTCATCGTTAATAATATGTTAAAAAGCAAAAATACTGGACAAATTAACTTCCTAAAAGGTTAATCTATTACCTCTTGACGTATTCTTATTGTTTTCTGTGAACAACATTTGAGCGTAATTCAACGCATATAGAAATGCATAAATTAATATAAATTGCCGGTTGTTGCTGTAGTTCACTCAATCAAACCATGAAATCAAGTTTCCTGCACTTAATCCATCTGTCATTTACATGTCACACACTATTAAGTGCTACAATCGTAGGCAACTGGACTTGAAGCCGTTCCACCTCAGCCTCTTGGATGAGAGGTGAAACATCTTCAAGAAACTGAAAGAAGTCCCGACCTGGATGACTGAGAATCCATCAACATGTCAGACACTGTCAGTGTATGGATACAAAACATGTATATTACAGTTGATCTTTTTATAATAAAACATCCATCTTTTCTTGCCCTCAAATTATTCTAAGTGGAAGAATACGAAATGTCTTTGATGAGAACTGGCATGTCGAGGCTTATTTTTCTTCTCTGTTGTGTTGTGGCCTTTACAGACAGCCATGTTATGGTTCTTTTGTGGAGGATAATTAAGCGGTGACAGATATCTCTATAGAGAGACATTGTTTTAAGAAGGGTCGGATGCAAACTGTCACAGAAAACCACAAACTGCTCTTTATTTACCATCCACATCAGAAAGAAATGGTTTTTTTCTTATATGAAACATCAAATAACAACTCTGTAGTAGTATAAAAACATAATTCGTAGAAGACATTCTTTTCATTATAACATTATGAGGGGAAGATGTAAATTCCAGGGTGCGAGTCCAGATTCATGTCTGTGTTTAGGTTCAGGCAACACGGGCACTTTGGTTGAAGTTCATGGGAAGATTGTGATTTTGGTTAAATGTTAACAAAGATGTCTTAAGTCACTGCTAACTTTCTCTATGTTAAAACGCAAACCCAAGTGCTGCCAGTGCCCGAACATGTCACTGCGATTTAATGAATGATTGAATGAATAACTGCCAACAAAACAAACATCCTGGCATGTTAACCTGCCATCATCTACTGTAGCAGCACAATACGTCAACATCATCCAACTGTATAGACCCCAAATAAAATTTAAAAAAACCAGTGTACAAACACAAACACAACCCCCTAAGCACAAGAGACAAATCTGAACAAACCAAACCTCCATCTGCACTTGATATGTGATCCAGTTCATCAGTCAATAGTCTTCAGTCCAAAAGAGTCTGAGAAATGTACCCATCATATGTTACTTCCTCCCCCTGTCCCATGTTTTACAGAAATATTCAGAAATGCCAAAACATTATCAAAGAGCTTCTGAATTCAGGCTCCATCCTCAATACTTATCAGAAACATAGACTTATCTAATCAATATTTGTTGTAAATCATAATATAAAAAGGACAGAATAACATAAAATCTTCCTGTTGCAACAAGCAGCGTTAATAAACCACATCTTAACTTCTATTACTGACACATTAAGCATCGACATTTCAGCGCTGGGCGATGATATGCCCATAAAATAACATTTAGACATAGCAATACACAATATGTATCTAAATATGGTTTCGCTACAGATTTGTAAGGATGACTATTGGTACTTTCACAAAATTTTAACACAATGAGATTTATGATCATCAGTAATGTGGATATAATGATTAAGTGGGTAAAGGCAAGTGTTAGAGCAAGTGGAACAGTCTGGTAAGTTCAGAAAATGACATCACTTTACTGTAATACAGCCTTTAAAACCAGGAAAAGACAACACTGATGACATATCACAATATAATAACCACAATCTAAGACTATACACAGTCTTATATCATGATAACTATATATGTTGTATATATTTCCCAGCCCTTTTATTTAAAAGTGGAAATCAATCGGCATTATTTCCCTCAAAACATATTCGCTAATGGAAATTAGCTGTATAAAAAGAGTCAGTTAGAGGAGACAGGGCTCTGAATAAACGCCACTTCACTAACACAACGTAACACAATAGGCTGCCTCACACTACTTCCTCTTTAGTCTCAAATCTCGACTCTTGTGAATTGCTGACAGGCTAATCTCTGGCATTCTCAAACCGTTAAATTCCCTGTATCTCTCGAGTTGACACTACATCTTGTTGTGTTTGTTCTGAGGATTAAACCCTCAGCGTAGCCACGCGCTCCTTCCAGACACGGATCACAGACTATTACGCACTCCTTCTTCCGGATGGATGTTCCTGCATCTTCCCGAACAGGAGGAGTGCCACAAAAGGTTGGCCGATTTAATTACATGTACACTCAATTGTCCCCTCCTCTCAGGGCCCAACACCTAATCATGATACTGGATGTGCGTCTGCATTTCCACTGCGTCTCCCTTGCTTTCCAGGAGGGTCAGGGGCTTCACCGGTTAGCCGCTTTGACGAGGTACCCTATATTGTCTCTTGCCTGGGAGAAAGAACCCTTCACCCCGTCTCAGTGTCAAACTTTAACCTTTCTCAACTTTAATTACACTAAGTAAGTTTGGAGTGTGCCGCGGTGCTGTCTGGCCGACTCAGCTCCATCCCGGCGCTGATGGGAAGCCTGCATGGGTGCCACGGCCCCCGCTGCCTCTGACACACTGACGCTACACAGCACTGACGCCGATGCTGACGCTTGCTTTGGCCCGCTTCCTGACCATGCAAACAGAGGCACATAAACACACACACACACACACCACTCCACTGAAAATATCCATAGGAGCTGTGTTCAAACGTGGAGATTTCCTGCTTCTGGGTCTATTTGCAGATCAACAAATTCTTAAAACGTGTTTATCTACGTCGTGGGGTACCACTCAGCTCAATGTGCGTGTGTGTTTATGCGGACATAAATACGTCTGAATGGTAGAACCCGTAAAAATGTGCCTCCGAACAACATCTACAGCTAAAAAACTCACACTTAAGCCATCCTGAAACAGATAGAAGACAACATTCCTTCATCATCGCGTATGTGACCTTTTTATATACGAGATCAGCGCTGTGCCAATAACACCATTTGGTATTTTTGTTTGTGTGTGTGAAAGAGAGAGAGAGAGAGAGAGAGAGGTGGAAAGAAGAAGAGAGAAGGAGCTTGGGTATGTTTGCTCATTACTCATTCCTCCGCAGGGGTGAAATGGCTGTTTTTTCCTGTTATGTCATCAAAACTTCCACTTTGGTAATAAAGTGGATTTTCTTGTGGAAGTGCCATTACACATTTAAAAAAAAAAAAATACATAAATGAGCGTATTGTATTTTAGCTACGTTTTCCTTTTACGCAATCCGCATCTGCATGCGAACCTGCCCATTCATCTCAGGCCCACCGGTGGAAAAACTATTATAAGCAAGTAATCCATAATCCTGTGAAATGACAGAATGGACCTAAATGTAATAAAACACATTCGGCAGTGGATTTAAAAGAGTAATAAAACACAGAGCAGCAGAGACAAAGTAAAAATAATATCTGAGAATCCGCCATATTCTCCCCTCACGTTGGTCTTATTTTTAACGCACACGTTGAGTGCTTGACTCAGACAGTTCGATCGATTCACAGGTAGTCGATTGCTCCACTCACATGTGCACCCTTATGATAATAGGCCCTTTCAGAGTCATCTAATTCTGATGATGAATTGGACTTCCATAGAAAGCCAAAAAGGAGTTACTGTGGTAACCGCATGGCCTGTCAATCACTTGCAATCAGCCTTTTTTCTCTGTTCATTGCTTGATGCGTCAAGATTAGGACCTTCTCCGCGGGGGGCTTCAAAACACTCAGAGGAAATGAAGAACGGTGTGGAAGGTCTGCGGCTGATGTTTGGAAACTTTGCAGAATGTGACCCTTTGGCTTTGACTTACTTGCAGCTGAGAGGAACTGAAACCTTGACTTTCTGTGGAGCGATGTGAGGTTACCTTACCAATTTTCCAGCAAGGGGATGCACACAAGAAGCAGCCGTGACACGAATACTCAAAATTAGTAGTGATGCACGATACATATCGAACCAATAGATTATTCTGAGCATAGGTTTGCGATCTGCCAATAAACAGAGAAGATGATGAAGACAAAGAAGAAAAGATGATGATGAAGATGATGAAGAGAAAGATGATGATGGAGAAAAAATTAAGAAAAATGATGATGAAGAAGATGAAGAAAATGAAGAAAAGATGATGATGAAGAAGAAAAGATGAAAAAAGATGAAGAAAGGATGATGAAGACAAAAGATGTTGAAGAAGAAAAAGAAGAAAAGATGATGATGGAGTACAAAAGATTAAAAAAGATGAAGAAAGGATGATGAAGACAAAAGATGTTGAAGAAGAAAAGATGAAGAGATGAAGAAAAAGAAAAGATGAAGAAGAAGAAGATGATGATGATGATGATGATGATGATGATGATGATGATGATGATGAAGAATGGATGATATTAAACCATCTTTGCCTTTCTAAACCTCAAATGTGCATAAACTGCAGGTTATGAACTCTTTGAAACACAAAAATGTGAAATAATTGATTATCTCATCAATATCGACCATGAGAAGCAGGTGATTATTGGTTATCAGTATCAGCAGAAGCGATCCGGACGGTGCATCCCTAAGCATCACGACTACTGTACACGCTAACCTCTTGTTCGGCGGCGTCGCTGCTCTTTATCTACGTCAGCTCCAGAGACGGCATGTGTTTCTGACCACAGAGGCTGATAATGAAATGCCCACATTAAGAATAGAAGGCCATTTAAATGCTAATGCTCTCCATGTATAAGTGTCAGGCGAGGGCTGGAAATGCCCTACTGTAAACCTGTATTTATAGATAATGGCGCCATCTTTAATGCTACAGATAAGAAAGCTGCTTTAAATAATGAAAAAAAAAACCAACATGACGTGATATTTGTGTTGGAAGAGTTGCGTAAGCTTTGTTTTCTTGTCTTTTGTGGTTTTCCTGGAATAACTGTGGTCCGTAGCGAGCACAGGCCCTTTTAATTAGGCTCCATTTTAGCCTAGCACACTGGCAGCAGTTAAACATTTAAGGGGAAGTGCAACTAATTCGCTGGGCAGGACTATGAACTGTGGCATTACATCCTTGAAGAAAAGGGGAAAAGCCATATAACAGAAGCACCCAGGCTCTAAAGATCTTAATTCCCCATTAGTTCCTTATTCTCTCCGGTGACAAAGACGGGGCCCTTTCAGTCTTGTGTTCCCTCGCATACCAAAGTCATTCAACAGAGGAGACCTTTACCAAGAGCAATGCTCTATTCAAGCCATGTTAATTACAATTTTAAACCATTATTTGTTTCAACACCTGGTTAACCTATTCAGACCTGTTTAAATCCTCTTTATTATCCCAGGTGTGATGGGAAGGCACTAAGGAGTGAAAGGGTCCTGTGTGTACCAGGAACATAATCAACCCGGCACTACATAGTGCTGAATGGCTTCTGGGATAAGATCAGATGTTACACACTCCAGTCCTCAAGTAAAATGGTGCTAGGTGGATTATGTCTGAAAAGAGGATTTTGTCAAGGATGTGTCCTCAACTTTTTTCTTTCGTGGCGGTAAAGCATCATGAATGACACACTGCTTCTTCAGCAGCTGTATTAGGACTAGAAGACTCAATTGCGGGGGCTTAAAAGCAATTGGCTTTGTTGTGCATTTCTGTGCATATATTTGTGTTGCAGTTAGGGGCTTTCGGGAGCAAGAGGCCACGCTGCGTCACGGGGATGGATGGTGTTTCTATTAAGATGGTCACAGAAAGGTCCCCCTCATCTGCTAAGCTTCTTTTCTCTCACCTACTTTGAAGTCGTAGTTAGACCACAGTCCTCCGTCCATTATGATGTCATTAACACAGGCTTTGCACGGGAACTTGACCCCTGCGGAGCCTTTGTCGCCGATGGGCCACTCGCGGCTTACCTGTCTTAGGTGCTTGTTTGAGGATGATCCCATTTCAATAGGAAATATCAACAAGGTGGCATAATAGGACAACATGATGGAGAATGCTGGAAAAAGAGAATATTACTCCATCATGAGAGCCTTTTTTTTTTTTTCTTCTTTTACCCTGACTTCACTCAATGCCTTTTTCTAATTTCCTGGCCCAGCACCTACATCCACAATGGCTGGAGGCTGTTTGTATACACCTCCCGCTGCGTGGTTCAAATATAGTGCAGACTTCAATATTGTAAAGGATAGCCGCACAAAGTTCTGATTAACGAATTAACACCCCTCTAATAGCCCTTCACCATCCTCCCTTCAATGGATTAGGGCTCCTCTCTTAACACTTTCTTTTTGCACAAAATTTAATTAAGATTTAGATTTGGTTTGAACATGCCAGGACAGATTCGCGCTGCATTCATGATGTTCTTCAATTAAGGAGCAAAGCAACTTAAGCTGCTTCACCAATAATTAGACTATCTCCTTTTTTTAAATGGTATCTAATTATACTTTATCCCTGTGTAATTCAATTTCTTTTGTAGGTTACAGTGCGGATACCGGGGCCCATCCATTTACATTTTAAAGGTCATCTTCTCCAATTCTGGGGTTGTATTGAGTGCCATCCCCTTTAAACACATAGCTTTTTTATCGCTTTGTAATGCAACCGCGCATTACGGCAACTGCAAATATTCAATTAGACGCCACTTTAATCCTCCGCCATCCCTGACAACACGCTCTCAGTTAGCATCCAATCAACAGCTACTCAGGGAAATGTGTAGAATAAATAAAGCTTCATGGCGAGTGTTTACATACATGATGGCTTTCCAAACAGTATTTTTTTTTTTTGGGGGGGGGGTCTTTGTTGACATTTGGCCTCCTGAGGTTGTCGCCCATGTATCTGTATAGAGATTTAAAACAACAGAGAATGTCCTGCCCAGTGTTAATTTACTCAAAGCAGCGGGGGTCGATGGCCCGGCCACTGACCATTACACAGTAGGACAGGAGTGTCCAGCTGACTGTCCTTTTAATCGACAACAGCAGGCCTAAGGAATTTAACAGCATGGGATTCACCGTTCCCCCCCCCTCAAACAAATAACGTTTATGGAAGATTTATGAGTTGCCCGAATTGTCTGGGCTTTCCTTCCTTTCGGTTCACTCAATTAGTGGCTGTGAATGTCTTGGTTAAAGGGGGTGACGAGACAATTGAAGGTGTCATCTAATTATTTTAGCCCGGCGCTACGCACAACCACTCCCGCGCTGGAATCCCCGGCCTTCGCTTGGCGATATGAGGTAAATGGGTTAAAGCAGCGGGGGTGATGCAATATGTGGCTCTCCTGGAGATGTTCCCCCAACCTCTGGCATCTTTAAAGTGAATCACGGACCTGCAGGACTGCAATTTGATTAGATAGAAAATATACACGGTGCAAGGTAAATCAAATCAGCTGCTTTATATGCACGTTTATGAGCAGACCTTGTAAGGTCAGACGCTGCACCGTGCTCCCACAGCCACTGCTTTTGAGAGTGGGCCAAAGCACACAGGGCTGTGGTGAAGAAATAAGTGATCCCTGTCCCAGTTCCATCCAGCCCATATGGAAGTTTCAAATGCTTTACTTTACCACAAGCCGGCCAAAGGGAAACTAGCATTGAGGAGTCATGTGAGCGGTGCCGAAGTCTGTCCTGCAGCCAGGTTTTTCCCCCCTTGTTTGTAAATTAGCTGTGAGTAATGAATTCTGGGAAGCTGCCCTGCTGCAAGGGTTGCTCCCTCGCTGCCGGACCCTCCCCGCGCTCCCCCGTCGACATTGCCTTCCCAAATCTGTCCTGATGTTCCTAGTCTGTCAGGAGCCGCCCCAGGGGGCAGTGCGATAGCCCGCTCGGCCTGCCCCCTTCCCCTCTCTGGGCCCAAGCCAGCTGAACCGTGTAAGTCCCTGCCATTGCGAACATGGTGACCCCAAACGGGATTGACAGATCGCAGACCGTGGATGCTACGCCACCAGTCCAGTGACATCAGTCTCTACTGGTGGTAAGAAAACGGCCAGCGTGAAGTGGTCTGGTTGACAGTCTGGGTTTGCGCATCGACAATCAGGGAAGGACATAACAGAAATCCAGACCACGGTGGCTTTATGCGTGTAAACAACTGTTTAGCTGGAGGAAAATGCTTTAAAATTCAGTTTGCATGAGATTTGTGCTAAGACCACGCTGCATTTCAACGTACTGCTACACTTATCCTTGTGTCTGTAAAAAAAAAGCCTTGGCTATGACTACCACATGGGTCCCCAAGCGCACATTAGAGAGCCTGGGGGGTCCCTAAGTGTCACCCATGAAATCAGGATGTTAGGGTATGAAAAACGGGGGAGGGACCGCTAGTAATTCTCATTATTGTTAAATGTTCATCGTCCCTGGTGTTGACTTTGCCTTAGTCTGGCTCCGCTGCCAAGACACAACATGACTACTGCGCCCGCAGTCGGTTTTAAAAGCCGCAGATACGGGGAAAATCTTCTTACGTCTGAGTCTGACCCTAAATTAATTACAACAACATTTGACCATTAAAGGTTGCGCATTTTCCTCACCGCCGCTCGCCTTGTAATTGTCAAAAAAAAAAAAAAGCTCTTGTGAAACATGAATAATTATATGCAAAATTTTTCTAATTCTAATTCCAAAAGGTCAACAGCAATTTGTCAGCAATTAACGTAAAGGGGGAACTGCAGGGCATCCGCATCGTTTACGCCGTGGCCTGTGGAATCCACTCTGCAGCGCTGACTGGCAGAGAGAAAAGAACTTCTCAATGGCAGATTTTTGACGTCCATAATGGCTTAATGTCTGCGTTTGACAGAGATATTGGGGGAAGAAGAGTGACTCTTTGCGCATTGGCGTGGCCCAGAGGCTTTTGCTGTCACAGCTGATGACAGTAACTTTCTCCATGCAGATTAAATTGGTGTTTACAGATTTGCCCTGGGTGTACATTTTTCCCCCTGCTGGGCTCCACTAGCTGATGATGAGTCGCAGATGAGACCGACCGTTCTCGACACTGATGCTTATGCTTCCATCACACAGAGCCTGTAGTGGCTTACCAGGCATCCAGCACTACGCTGCCACACAGCGCTTTCTGCTCCGGCACAGTAAATGGTACAGTATTACCAGCTATTTACATTTGCAGAAAATGTGAGAGCTGCCGCTGCCACTTCTGTCACGCTGGTGCTTGCTGCCTGCCAGAGCTGTTTTGGCGTCGGGAGATGAAACGCCGTTGAGAAAATTAGACATCATCCGTCACGATGTTGATAGTAGACTCCGAGCAAAGGTCCCGTAGAGTTACAATAGATATCAGTGACTTCGTAGTGTTGTTGTTCTGCGGGAGTTGTTACAGCTGGTCGGTAAGAATGTGCTCAAAGTTTAAAGACACAGTGGGTTGTTTTCACAGATGCCTCTTTTTTTTCTGAAGACCCCACTTCAAAAAGGAGCAGGAGTATGCTCATCATAAAGAAAGGCTTGGTTTTAAATAGAGCTGTTTTACGATTACTCGATTAAAGCTGCAATATAAAAGAATTCAAGCTTAAAATTTAAAACTAGAAACATCATAAAAATATAAACAAAAATGTGCAACAGAACAGTTTTGACAGTATAGTGACGTCTATGTGTTTTGGTGCAGATATCTACTGAAATAAGCAGCTAACCAGTTAGCCCCAGCCCTTTCTCTTTCAAGTTAGCCGACCACTCTGAGCTCCAAGTTCGGACCGCTAGCTGCATGGCGAACTGAGCTAACTAGCTAAGAGCAGCTACAGCTAGCAGCGGTTCCCCTACCTGTTTGGAGGATGAATTTGAGATTCTTCCATATTAGACCATTAAACCTTGATCAAAGTTTCAGACATTTTTCAAGCAAAAGTGTCAAACATTTGCTGGTTCTAGTTTCTTGAATGTAACGATTTTTGCTGCTTTTGTTTTGTCATGACCTCCATGAAGGAGGTTATGTTATCACCCAATCTTCTTGTTGGTTTGTTGGTTTGTAGGCAGGATTACACAAAAACTGGTGTACAGATTTCCATGAAACTTGGATGGAGGATGGGTCTCCTTTGGTGCGGATCTGGAAAAGGGACGGACACAGGACAATTGGCATTTTCTCTTGACATTTTCATTAATTCCTTTATCCTAGATCTGGTGAGCAGTTATCGGTGGTTTTAAATTTAGAGTGATACAGGTGTATCGAGTGCAATGACCTAGGACATTGCACTTTTGAAAAGCTCTGAGTAAACAGTCTTGTGGCCACGTGGCCCAAAACAGTAAGAGTGATATACTTCGACAGCAATTGTCCCAATATTAAGTAGTTTGTCACATGTAATTTGCATTGATTAAACTTTAAATGTGCAATAGTGGGGCAGGGTATGCCGATCGCCTCAAGTGTTTGATGCAGAATATTTACTCTGAAGGGCACTTTGTTAGAGTAAATTAACTGCAGTGAAAAATCAATGAGGAGAATAGTTTCGACTGATCTTGTCAGAGCAGCGGAGGCTAGTTAATATAGAGCTCCTTTGACAGAAATCCATATTTAATGTTTTATTGTGATATTTGTATTCATTCTGTTCGATTTGAAATGATAACACTGCACTTGGATGCACACTAGCAGTCACCTTCCTGTTATTCAGCGATTATTCAGATACAATCAACACTTATTAAAACTTCTGACGCAAAAGTGTTCACAGATGAGCAGTAAATATACAGAGCAGCATCTATGTGTGTATTCATTTCAGGTTGTAAACAGTAGTCTCTGACACTGGGTTGTTATCGAGTTGTGGCCCCCGGCGCAGGATTGATCCACTTCAGTCCAGCAGCAGGGGGGCGGGAGCTCTGGAGGGGCTCAGCAGGGCTCCAAATCAATAAGGTTAATAGATGTGGGGGCCACGCAGTCAGAGGTGTGCAGCCTGGCATTTTCGGTGCCAATGAGGAAAATTCCTGATGACGAGGTGTCTCTTTTGGAGCCTGCATTAATGTCAGTCTGATTACCTGGAGCCAGGACGTCAGATATACAGTGGGGTTAGTGGAGCCTTGTTCCGTGGCCATTAACTGGAATTAGCTTTACAAGGAGACCCTTCAGACTGGAGACTTTAACTTGCCACCTCTTCATCCGCTGTCCATTGAGAACAAATTGCCGGCCCCCCCCACCCTCCCGTCCTTCCCTCCTGACTCTATTCTTCCACTCTGATTTCTATAATGCCAACAGTTTCATAATCACTTGATGAGTAATTTCCTCTCATTTGGGATTTGGAGAGGGAGGTTTCATTAAGAAGTTTCTTTTTTTTTTTTTTCTCCTTCCCCTCCTCCCGCTCTCTCATTTTTTAAAGCTATTCCTCACATTCACAAGAGGGAGAAAACTGACGGCATAGAATTAACATTTTTAAAAAGAGTAAAGACGACAAAAAGAGAGCGCAGTTAAAATCTTGTTTAACTGACAAAATGGAAACCAAAGCTTTTTCCCATTATTGGATTTGCTCTTACACATTTGCAAAATATTACAGTCTCTCCTTCAGGAACTCGACTGGATTTCCCTTCCATTATTTATTTCGCGGACAATACGCGAACAGTTCACAGTAAGTCTTTTGTAAATTTTCCTCACACAGAAAGTTTGTGCTTAGCTTTTCCCACACTGTGATACCCACTAGACTATTAAGATTTCTGAATAGGGCCCTTCAGTTTCTCTCAGACTTACAGCAGAGTTTGAATGGCGAAGAAAATGCAAATGAGGCGCTTGCTGATCTATTCTCTCAGTACCTGGCTAATGTCTATACAGAAAAGCCAAGTGTCTGAGTGCGTGTGTGTGTGTGTGTGTGTGTGTGTGTGTGTGTGTGTGTAGGGGCCATACAGAGAGGTGGAGGCCGGCCACTGCCACACCTGCAATTAGCCATGCACCTGCATCAGCTGAATTAAAGTGTGCAGGCAGAAGTCATGCTGGCTCCACTACCCTCAGCCCCCCTAAACAAAACACTGAAGTCATTCGCAATAAAAGAATCAGTTGTCTCCTTTCCTCCCCCTTTCAAAAGGTCCCTTTGCATAGGAAATCAGTTGTCTCTCCCTCCACGGACATCATGCAGTGTGGGCTCCCATGGAAATGAGTTTTGGCATTGTTGTGCCGAGGCACTCCCCCTCTAATAAATTGAGGAGGATTAAGGGAGAAGAATGTAATAAAGGATAGTCATTTCATCATGACAGCCATTTTTAGAGGGGGTTGGGGCAGCCGGAGATTTAAAGGATAATCAGCCCCGGGTTTATTTCCATAACATGCATTACAATCTGCTTCTTTGAACTTTGCTGCCACTTAGGTTACTAGATTTGTAGCGGGCAAAAGAAGAAGAAGAAAAAAGAGAGCGTTATTATCAAATGTTTAGTGTTTGAGGCTTGAGTGACATATTAGAGACGTCTGAGTGAGTTATTAAACCGTTATGGCTCTTGGAGATTATTACGCATTAATCTAAGCACTTTGAAGTGTGTGTGTTTCTACAGTGGAATTATAAGCATACATTTTGGCTTGTAAAATAAGGCCGTCGTTCTCAAATGATACTTAAGCGTCTCGCGTGTTCCCACTTTGAAATGCACTGGGACTCTGATTTATATGCAAAGAAATATCGTGTTCGCGTGAAAAGGAACCTCGAGTGGCCCCCGAAAACATTTTCTTGCAGTCTGATCATGCAGCCAAATTTCTGCACGCATGGTTTTGGTTTTTATTGATCGTGGAGTCGGCTTCAACCCCGCCCCCACTGAATGTTTGTTTAGTCTCCCTATGTGATTGGAAACACTTCAGAAATGGTGACCAGCAGCAGGTGGAGGGGTGCCGGAGCTTTGAAGTCTGTGCTCCTTATTGATCCTGTGCATATTCTAAAAAAAATCAAAGGGGGCATCAAAGGCATAGCTAAACTCTTAAAGACTCTGCACGCTCCAAAAAAGGGCACCAATGACAGCGTGAACAAGCAAAGCAGGTGGTGGCTGCCGGTCGGAGCAATCACCCCCTCCAACCCCCGTCACGCCCCAGACAGACTGCTGAAGGCTTCTATTTTAATGTTGGACAGCAGTATGGCTCCCACTTTGACTGGCACTTGTCTCTCATTAGAGGAAGGGAAAGCAGCTTGGGGAAATCTTCAGTTCAAATTAATTAGTCTGCTAAGCCAACACATTGCAGACACTTGGCTGCAGAGGATAAATGATTGGAATATAACATTCGGAGCAATTGGGACTAAGATACTTAAGACATAGAGATGCATACTATAAATTGTAAGGATGAAAAAAGGTGCTAATCTTTATTGTGTAACATTCTGAGCTGCAATAGAACCTGACCAATATATCTGAGTTGTTGGAGAGAACTCTGTAAGAGTGTATACGAGGGTCAATAAATAACAAGAAACTGCAGCACAGAGATGCCAAAAGAGGTAACCTAGAAAAGAGTGTTGGCATCATAAAGTTTGTCCTCCAAAGAGCAGTGACAAAGTCAATCTTACTACAAAAAAATGTCTCATTGAGTGTTAGGGAAGGCGACTCTGGAGAAAGGTGGTTGGCGGTTGAGTCTCATTCCCGACACAGTTTATACATGGGAACATTTTGCTGACTTACAGTACTGACTTAGTAGTAGTGGTTGGTTATCTGTACCAGATATTTAATTTGAGTAAAAGCTGCAAAGTACAAACTAGATGTAGATGAGTGTGAGCTACCTCAAGCTTCCTCTAGTGCTCAATATTTAACTTAACAGTCATGGCGAACTTTCACAATATCTACTGTGTAGACAAAGGATATGTAGTGGAACTGTTTGTGTGAAAACTCACAGCTGGTTACAAGTGAATGGGCACAGTGTTCAGATCATATCATGGTTTACATCACAGTTCACGAAAATAATTTTCAAGAGTCATTTAAAACCTTCAGTACCATTCTTCAATTAACAAGTGTATTTCAAATGACGCTGAAATGTGAGGCATTTTTTGCACTGTGCATTATGAACATTGCACATTATCGTACAAAACGTGACAACAACTCACTACATGAAGGTTAGCAAGAAACAATCTGATCCACCTTGATCTCAAACTTGTGACAATCCATCGCAACAAGACGCAACAGTTATAACAAGTGCTTCTCTTTGATTAGCAACATTTCAGCGCAAATTATGTCAATGTGGTGCCAAGTAGCATTAGTAGCAATGTTTACAGGTGTCATATGTAAGAATCTTAGTTGAAAACATTCAATAATTAACTCAAATTTTCAAGATAACGTAAAGAAATACTAGTTTTGATGCTAACCAGCTAGCCCTGGCCTGTCTTGGTCTAAAGCTCCTGTGCTAATGTTGTAAACACCAACACTTGACCAGTGTTTTGACGTCCTGCGCGGCTAAATAAGCTAACTAGCTAAGAGCAGTTAAAGTTAGAAGCTGTTAAAGGTTATTCTGCTGATTTGCTGCCCCCTATTTGTTTCGATTAGTCAACGAATTGCACACAGCTCTCGTTTATTTAGGTGTGCTAGGAATTCTAATAATGCTAGGAATCGCTGACTTAAATAACCTTATTTAAAAGTAGAAACTTTGGTATTTAGTCATGTTTTTAGGCGTGAACATGCTACGAAGAGTTAAAAAAAAACAGTTAGTTTGAAATTGTATAACACAGTGTCATGCACACCTAGCTTTACAGTAACCAATCTTTGTGACAGCAGACAGTACACAGAGCCATCACCACAGTCAATGACTTCGCTATTGGCAGAATTGATGACAGTAAAGCAACGAGGTGCAGGCTGCAATTGGAACATCTCTCTGAAACTCCAGGATAAATCCACACTCCTTCAACCTCCAGCTCCCCCTCTGATGTATGCCTGTCCTCCGCTCTCCTTGGGTGCACATGGGAGTTATTTGAGCCTTTCTGCGACCAGCGGGAAGCAGCGCTGCCACACCGGCTCACTGTTGGATTACCCTCATTGCGTGAGTCTTTGGCCTCTTTCCTCTCGTGACGACACAGGGTCGAGTTCACAAGGGGCTGATTTAACTCATTCACCGCAGTCCACTGCCACTAGCCACATGCCTGCCAGCCCAGTGATTCTAACACAACACTAAGTGTTCCTGAAATGAGGAGACAAAATGCCTCTTTGACTCGATTCACAAAGATTGAATCTTTTTGGGGGGGTGTGATGGGTTTGATTTACGCCTAACGCTCTACAGGGAGTTAATCCTGAAGAAATTTAGCTTGGAGCACTTTGAGGTCTTGTTTGTAGCTACTGTAAATGTGGATCTTACACTTTGTGTCTTGTTTGCTTTCCATATGAGGTTTGGCTGTCTTTTGGGAAGTACATATATTGTGATGAAACAATTAGTGAACAAAACAATTTATCTGCAACTACTGTATTCTGGAAATTGATTAATGGTTTAACTAATATTTCAAGCAAAAGTGCCGAGCATTACCTTAGTAATTTTTATTGTCTTGTATCATAGCACACTGAAAGTATTTGGGTTTTGACCTGTCGATGGCAGAAAACAGACAATTTCAGTTGTCATCTTGAGATTTAAGAAACTGTGGTCAACATTTTCTTCATTATTTCTTTTTAAGTTTTAAAAATCAAATGGTTTATCAAATAATCCTGAAAATCTGCAGGTGACTCAATAGTTAGATAATGATTATTTGCTGCCCTCCAAAATATGTTTTCTTATTATGGATTTCAGACCACAGACCATTTCAGACCAGTCATGTTTTAGTTGCTGCTAATGTTCTTTTCTTAGTTTTGCAGATCTAATGTCGACTCCTCCTCAACAGAAAAAACAGCCCAGTAGGTATTTTGTACAAGCAGCTTATTATGGCCCATGTTTTTGTCTAGTGTGAGGCAGCTACCTCTAGTGGCTGTACTATTTATGACGGTAGCAAAAGAGGAAGTCAGGTGTGGTTGTATTATGAGCGACAAAGTCTGCCTAGGGAGGAGATCTGGGTGGGTGGATGGGTCAAATGTCCAGAATCATCTGTCGCTGATACTCTCTGACCAGCATATATGAAATTTTGGGGTCGTCACTGGCAATCAATCTATTCGGTTGGAGATGTTGGTCTGTCAATAGCTACTTTTGTTATAAAGTATCAATTGCAACAGACAATATAACTGTCATTTTACCACCATTTTATGCCTCAGATATAATAAAATAATAGTAAAATAGCAAGTTCACCATTTCAAACAGCAATCAACTTTTAATTCTTAAGAAAAGCCAGATATTGAAATTAGAAAAACTCCCTGTAAACATATAAGATATTTATGGTAAGATACATACAATAATTCGATAACGCGATGATCATGACAGGACGTAACAGAGCACCCCAGGTCATTAGTCTGTGCAAACTTTCCTCATATTGCTAAAGAAACAACCTTTGTTGTGTCTGGTGCTTTGATTTGCACGTGCGAGACTTCACGTTTTGTTGAGATCATCACCTGTGGCATAAACGCGAGCCATAAAACAGCTTTGCAATTATGACAAACATGCATCAGCGCTGACTCAATCAAAACTGAAACACTGCTGTGATTACATGAATGAAAATAAGGCTACTTATTACAACATACTCTGTACTGCCGGCTATTGTTTAAGCCTCGACTGTCACCTGTTCTCTTTGGAGTTCATTTTGTGTCATTTCTGTCCCACAACGCCACGACAGGTCTTAAATTTACAACTGGAGTCAATTAAGTGTTCGGAAATATGAGTAATCAGACTGTTCATTTGAATGTGAAAATCAAGAATAAACAAAAAATACATGAACAAAGATATCTGGACTAAAAGATAACATAAATGAAATGTTTCTTGAAATGAATCACATACTTCAGCTGCTGGAAAACTCCCCTCTTAATTGCACGTGGATTATCCATCTCGTTTCACGGGACGTTGTCACTGAGCTCAAGAAAAAAAGAAAAAAAAGAAGAAGCTTATCCTGCCTTTTCCCAAGAGATTTAACAATAATACATACAATGGACCTACTGACCCTCGGAACCCGTCTTTTTAGACAGTGTGAGGATGTCGTGTTTTTATTGGCTGTGCTTCTTAAGTGCTTTGATTGCTGTAAGCAGCCCGTACAGCGAATGTCTTTGGCCTCCCTTACTGAGGCATCCCGTCAGCTGAACAGCGGCATCCCACTGACGTCCCAGGAGACGCAACTTGAGTAATGTTCTCACATTAACAGGGCAAACAAGGGATACTCTTTACATGGGGACGATTAATTCAAGATCCTGCAGTGTTCTGGCTGCACATTATGATGGATCTCATGTTATGTCATTTTCACAGTCAGTCAGTCAGTTGCGGCAGATAAAGCAGGATGAGTTTAATTTCTTTCTCTTTTTCTAAAACTGTCAGTCCTAGCGGTTGGGTACGATCAGAAAAGGCATCGCTAATTCATTAGCGGGACAAGTGAACATCGGTTGTGGGTGTGGTAGGATGTTTCCTCCTCTTTGGTGTTTGTGATCCGTGTCATGTAATTAAAGCCCAAACATGCCAAGTCAACTCTCTTTTTTTGCACATCAACCGACATCTTTTCAGAAAATTTGTGTCCGAAAAAGTTCCAAATGAGCTCTGCATTTCAACTTTGTTTGCCATGAAACCATACTCTAACATATTTGTATTTCTTTAACATACTTTCTTCCACATTGTCGCAGCGAGGGACAATCGGGGACATTTAGAAAAAGGGTGTGAAAAAGTCTGCTGCCTGTGGCCAAAAGAATGAACTATGGCAGACTGGAGATTGTGAATAGGCCTTTTACAGGTCAGAGAATCCATTCAGCCCACTGACATTGTTATTATCTGACCGTCATAGATGGGCCTAATTAATATTCTAATCATAGGCCTCCGGAACATTGTAAACAAAATTATCCGCTGAGTACCACTTGCTTATTCAGTCGCTCGTTGACTCTGTGAGTGAGAAACAAGCACTCCGGAGAAAATGAACACTAAGTAAAGGCAAACTTACAGACGAGCACAATCTCTTTTCATAGGGGAAATTTCTCTTTTCATCTCTGCTAAGTGCATCAAAAGTCGGGAAATAAATATTTAACACTAAATGAAGTTCAAGTAAACAAATACAAAGGATCTTTGGTTTAATATAAGTAGTTTGGTAAATGGCAATATGGCATGGCAGACATGCAAAGTAGGAAAATAAACACCAATTTCAAGATCTTGTTAGCTATCTTTTTCTTTATCAGTATAACTTTAAATAAATCAAGATTTTAAGATTCTTACATGTCTTAAAACCTTCTTGCAAGTACCCAAAAGTTATGGATGGGGGGGACCACTTCTATTAATGCCTGGACTCTAAATGAAGGCTAACTTAAAGGCAAACACACCCTCTTTTAGCAGGTGAAATTACCCTTTTAATCCGTGTTTTTGACAAGAGTGCAGCCAATATAAGGGAATAAATACTTTATATTAAATGAAGTTCAAGGGAGCATGTAAAGGGAGTAAGTATGGAATACTTTTGTCTTAATGAAGGTATTCTACAGTATTAGTTTTTTAGCAATATGGCATAAAAGACACGTTAAGTAGGTAAATAAACACCAATTTTGAGATCTTGTTAGCTACTTTTAAGGAAATAAATATTGAACAATAAATAAAGTTCAAGGGAACAAGTATGGAAGATTATGGGTTTAATATAAGTGTTCAACAGTATTAGTTTGGTATATGGCAACATGATCAATCAATTTAAAATCATGTCAATAATGTTTTTTTATCAAGTCATTTGTCCTAACTAATCAAGCTCAGCTGACCAGTGATGGACACAATTTCTCTCATCTGAGATGACCAAATAACATTTGTGTGTGCATGTTTACATAAGAAGTTTAGCACTACAAGCATACATATCTATAATTAAATCGAGATTTTAAGCATCTCATCACATCTCATCTTGCAAATATCCTTAAAGTGATGGATGAGTGCATCAAAAGTATATTCAACAGTAAATTAAGTTCAATGGAACAAATACGGACGCCTTATTATAAGTATGCTACAGTATTAGTTTGGAAACATGACGTGTTAAGTAGGTGAATAAAAACTCTTGTAAGCTACCTTTTTCTTTATCAAGTCATTTGTCCTACCTAATCAAGCTCAGCTGACCAATGATAGACAACATTTTTATTATCTATGACGTCCAAATAGCATTTGAATGGCATTGCTGATTAATCTAAACATGCACAAAGAGCTACACGCAGTCATAACTTTAATTAAATCAATATTTTAAGTGCCTCACACATCTCCACACCTTCTTGCAAGTAACTTAAAGTGACGGATGAGTGCATCAAGGTAAGGAAACAGATATCGAACATTAAATGCAGTTCAAGGGAAGAAATATGGAAGATTTCTGGCTTTATAAAGGATTAGCGAAATGGCCTAACACATGTTAAATAGGTAAAAATAATTTTGAGATTTTGCTGAGCTCCCCGTTTCTTTATTAAACCATTTTTCTTCCCTAATCAATCTCAACTGAATAATGGCAGGCAAAACTTCTATTATCTGCGACTTCCAAATTGCATTTGAACATGCATATTTAGATAAATCAGTCCTGATAAAGAGCCACAAGAACTTATAACTTTAATTAAATCAAGACTAAGTGTCATTCAAGCCTTGCAAGAACGCACAACATGCAGAAAAGCGTCATTTTTCAGCTGAAAGTGATTTATGAGTGAATAACTGCATTAATATATTCTCATCTCAAGAAACAGAGCCTGTAATATACATGGGTTGTTATATTAATGCTCATAGATCAACCAAATTTAAGTATCATCTCTGTATTGTTGCCCAATATTGGAATTGTATTTTAACAGTCTGTTGTTTATGAAGTGCCTCGAAAAAGCCATGCTGCAAATCTCCATCATTATTGTTCCCTGTCAACTTAGAGATGTCTCCCTCTCCGTGGGGGTGTTGCGAGAGTTATGGAGTGTCGTGACGAAGGAGACCTGAAGTTGACAGACATCTTTTTCGGGGGCACGTGGTCTCATGACGGAGCTCCTTCAGATGGGAAAGTGAACAGACTGAAATGCTAATTTCCCCGCGATGATAAATCTGCAGTATGAAATTGTCGGTACAGAGCTCTCTCGCCCTGAGGCTGTGCGTTATTGCTTTATTCTATTAGTCAGTTATTACCAGCAATCACAGTCAACCCCCACTGCCCCCCACACACAAAGCCCCTTTTACATTACATTTATCAGGCGTTGTACAAACGTTGAAAACATATGACGGCAGCCCCTCAGAGCTGTGTTTCCTCTGGGGCAGAGGGGGCCTCTGCTGAGGGAGGGGACCTCCAGCTGGCCCATAGTGCATCTGTTCGCTGGGGCTGGGCGGCAGTGACACCATGAGGGCCACTTACTTTCCTCTCACACACATCCTCCTATAGATTCCAGTTTTTAAACTCGTGTTTACGTTTCAGGATCTCTTGAAAGCGACTCTGTTTAAAGGCTCAGAGTCAAGTGTTCGGAGTGAAGTGTGAATGTTGCTGTCAAATATATGTTTCTGCTAACGCATGTGTGATGCAGCTAATCACCTGACTATACACTTCTAATTGTACTACCTCTTCGCCCAGATGTTCAGCACCCGTGCCCTCTCTCCACTTCCTCTTATGGGAGCAGCAGCCTGAGGCTATTTACATCACTATCTGTGGAGTAATTACCATACTGTTTTATATAATGCCAAGGCAATCATAGGGTGATAACATGCAATTAAGCAGTGTTCTCTGATTTGTACGTAGGCAATCTTGCATCTCTCTCCAGCCCTGAAGATAAAGTGCCCATTTCAAAATGTCAGATTGTAGTGGGACTTAATCTGATTATTTTCAATTAATATGCATGTCTCTCTATCCTGGGATTCCCGACGTTATTGACATTGATAAATTGAGCTCATTTCGATCCGAGTTTGGACCAGAGACACTCCATTTGGTTAATGTCACCTGTTATACTTCCTTTCCACCTGCTCCAAGGTTGTCTCCAGGCAAGAACTACAATCTTTTACATCAGATTTAGGGATAAGTCTCGAAAAGGAGCAACATCCTCATCGAGCGGTGTTGGGATATAATTGTTTGTCGTGTCACTTCTCCACCTTGCGAATTCCCTGCGAGCCCTGTTGGAAGGGAGCAGGCAGCCGTGGATGACAGGTGCCGGGGGGGCTAGGTGTTTATAGTGTCGCCCAGGAGAATTGTGCTGGACCGGGCCTCGAGAGACAGCGCCGTCTGCCTGTCTTACCCAAGGAGCTCTACGTCACAGCGCCACAATCTCAGCTACGGAGCTCGTGAATGTCACGGAGGCTCGTGGAAAAACAAACCGGGAGCTCTGTTGAAATTCTTTTATGTTTGCGGTTAAATATACATTTATTTTGGAAGACATTTCTGAACGTTTAGGAAAAAAAAGAAAAGAGCTGTTGTAGCGAGCATGCTACTCAAACGGGTAGGCAGCTCCGTCACATTTGAGCAGATTCTTCCATCTAGCCCGAGGGAGCGTGGTGCTCACCGTTTGAAGATTAAAACATCCACTGTCATTTCCTGCTCCAGTGGTTGCTTTCCCAAGAAGAGTGGAGATATGAATTGTATTTTCCACCCCCTTCAGAGCTGATTATCGAGAGCCAGCCTTTCAGTGGCCTCCATGTTTCATGGTGGTCTCAGGAACAAGCCACCAAAGAGGCGGAATCGGAGGGGTGCAGATCAGCTGTGTGTTGTATTTGTGTAAGCCATTGTTCCAAGCAAATACAAAAGGTGAAGCATGGCTAAATCCTTTCTGCTTCCTTGTGTGGTTCTTGTGTTTGTGTGCGCGCAGCCGCGTCCACCTATCTTCCCTAACACGCATGTGCCCCGGTTTGTTTCTATGTGTGTTGGTCTATTGGCGCTTCTCTGAATGTGGCTGTTGGTATGTTTGGACCCTCCATTTAGTCTTCCCCCTTAGCCCATCAGTGCGTTGTCAGCAGCACGTCAGGTCCGCAGAAAGGCCCGGGATAGGACTAGGTGCCGTGGTGGGGGGCTCTAATAGAGCCATCAGTCAAGTGCCTGTCCAGCCGACCATACCACAGGGCGTTAGCGTTAATGCTGAGGCACATGGCGTAAGCGCTGAGGAGCAGGGCTGTTTGTCAAAGTGCATCCAATGTGAAGGAAGTTGTTAGTTAAGTGTGTTCACACGACTGCATGGCCATCCCACTGGAACATGTTCTGTGGCTGCTTCTTTTTCCGCTTTTCCGTATGCAGGCTGTATTTCAGGGGTTATTTTTTTTATAGTGTGGCATTTCACAAAGAAATGTCAACAACAATTGTAATGGTTTGATTGTTAAAACACACTAGCGACGGAAAGAAATGGTCTTATAATCAGTTTGTTTGATTAGTCATTTATCACATATGAACATGTATGACCTTTGTTTTTTACTGTTTTCTGACGGTCGAGCTCTACTAATGGATCAGTAGAGCTAGACCGATATACAGGCCGATATAAGACAATGTTATGTGTTCATGTTGAAACCATTATTGGCCGATAATGTTATCTGATTTGATCAAAGATCCCCAAATATTGATATCAATATCAGTCTCAACAGTCAATGAATCTGAAAAATAGTCAGCACCACAAGCAGTGGACACTCATACAGTAACAGACTTACTACTACTACTAACTACTTTTCAAACTAACCCATTTACTTATTACTAGTAGTTTCTAAAATATACCAAACAAGCTACATATTGAAAAATGTGTATAAAACAATGCATAAGAAATTTCTAGCGCCGAATGATATCCAGAGGAATCATATTGTGATTATTTTGGCAGATATTACAATTATGATACGAGTCATGATTTTGGTGGGTGTCATTTTCAAAATGATGATGTAATTTTTGTAATGAATGCAAGAACAAGCATGTTCTCCTTACGTCCAGGGAATGTGATTTTTAGGTCTTATGGTTTGGCTGAATCAAACATTTTCAAACTGGTTTGACATTAGGGTTAATACGGGACTGGACCAGTGATACTGAATTTCACCACTTGCTGTCGCACATGACTCTGCCACTCCCAAGAGGAACATAATGAGAGCCCATGAATGACAGCAGCACTACAGTCCATCATGTCAACTGTGTCAAATGTATTTTTGGTCAGTGGGTTTAAAGAATGGAGCTGTAAATGACAGATGAAAATGTTTCATACAAAGAGGTGTTATTATGGACCTAACTGCTTTTCTTGACAGCACCTGCCTTACTCTGCTTCTGGTAAACTCAACCCATGGCATCATGGGATTGCCAGTGGCCGGCAAGCAATCATGCTAACAACGCTAACTGTTTACAACAGGGAAAATGGATAAATCCCTGGAGACATTCAGAGTTGAATATATCATTATGGATGTATTTTACAAAGTCTCGAAATAGACACAACTACACTTTGAGCTAGCTCTTGTCAAGTGTGACTTACTCACTAACCCAAACTACCTAGTTGGATATATGGCCATATGCAATTTAGCCAAATATTTCGATTCATTGCTCAGCCCTAAATATTCCATGAAGCGTTTGACATTTAAGTAAACATAACAATCCTATACCTTCAACACAAGCTGGAAAAAGCCAATACAAAATATATAAGGTACTGTCAGACGGTGTGTAAATAAGATTATCTTAACAACCCTAAAGCTCCTTAAGGTGAAACCAAATGGCTTAATCAATAATGAAAATAATCATTAGAGCTGCTTTACTGTGTGGCAAACATTAATTTCCTATCCGAGTGGCCTGAGCCTAAGACCTCCACGGCTATTTTAAGAGGCTGGCCCGAAAATGTGTGTGCGTGCGTGCGTGTTTGCATGTGTGCAAGCCACTTCCTGCGTGACCTTCTGGAGTGTGAGAGGAGCCACAGTGAGACACACACCGACTCTGCATGGAGCAACAGCCGACACTGCCCACTCTGCATCATCGGATCGGCGGATCACTCCGGTTCTGCTGCATCACACATCATCCCACACTCGACACATTATTTGGCTACTCCTGCATGCCATTTTAACCCTGACCTGTCCTGCTACTGCTGCGCTCTCCTCTGATATTAGTTGTATATTCTCATGTTAATTATCACAGTGTTATGAAAGTGCATTGCTTCCATTGTAGAGCTCAGAAACATGACAATTATAGACTTTCAGTAATGAGCATGTAAACCATGTGATGTTATGTGTGAAAACATACTGTACATACATATTTACATGTGTTTCATTACCTCATTACCAATGAGATGCTTTGTTTGACACCATTTGAATTCTTTCACTCAGCAGATTTAGTCGAGAATAGAATACAATTCAAATACATTAACATAAAAAAAACATGTTTTCTGATAAATAGCAAGGAGAAGCGGTTCAGGAGGACTACATTGAAAATATTTCTGACACATTGTTCGGCGCATCGAGAGACACTTCTCTGGGAGAAGAGCGTTGCCTCGGGCTGAAATTGAAATGGTTCAGCTGTTTCCAATACAACAGCCCTCTTTTAGCGAAAACAGAAGTCGAGATGTAAAGATAGCACGTGTTAGAGCATATAGATCTTATTTTCACATGGGACTTGCTGCTTGTTTAGAGAATCCCTGATCAAAGCCACCCCTCCTGAGAATGGCTTTATTAGATTTCACACCTTCCCCCTAGGAGCCGGGCAAAAACACAAAGCATACTTTCCTGCATCAATAAATATTAATTTTCTTCCCTCAGATCAATCCCTTTTCAAGTTTGTCATTACATTGCAACGCATTATGCTTTATCCGGCCAGGGGTGATGTTCGTTTTGACACAAATATTCAATATATAAGCCTTGTAAAAATCATCCCATATGTTCCCACAAAAACAAAGCTCTACCTTCCTGGTGATGAACTGCAGTCTCATCAGCATAACGACGGAGGAGGAAAAAGCAACACCATCTTTTAATTGGCTGGGATTAAGTTTGGATTGAGAAGACTTTTTGGTTGAATGAGATCTGGGCACGCTGCCAAATGAATAGAAAATGGTGTTCTCTTCCTCTCGACTGGCCATGGCACTCCCTCGTCATTAGGAGGGGTGGGGGGGGGAGCGAGTGCATGTGAGTGAGCCATTCCAGATTTGATTTTAATAATGCCAATGTCTTCATTTTGCCTCCCAGCCTCGTTTAAATTGTGGGTTTAGGGACTTAGATAAAAACCCCTCTCGGTTCTTTTGATTCCACGCTCGAGGAGTATCAGGTGTGTCTGACAGGAGTGTTTGAGGGGCAATCCTGTGAAATTGAGGAATTGTATTAGCTTCCATGAAATAGAGTTTGCTTTCACTGAGGGGTGTTGAAATAGAGCGAACCTCCCTCCGCCTGGTGATGATGTCTTATCTCTTTGTTACTGTTTTGGTTTTTCCTAACTCTACACTGTCCTTCATGCCATTTACTGTGTCACAGATTCCCCGTCGTATGGCCGTTTGACGGATAGCGCCACAATGTCCCCGTTTCACCTTTTTTTTCGAGCGCCGCCATTGTTAGCATACAAACAAACAGGCAGAGTGCCGCTTCCTTCCTGCTCTCCCCCCCCCACCCGAATGAACCGTCTGGCCTGGGAGCCGGCTAAAGCCAGAGGTTAGCGCTCTCCCCCATTTTTCCTCCCTCCTCGCCACGTCGCCATGACAACGGATATAGAAATCACACTGTCTCCTGGGAAGAAAAGCCTGGGTGACACCACCACACTGGCACTTTTGTGGTACATGAGGAGAGCAGGGTTCATTTAGGCGAGCCGGTCAAGGATGAGTATTCAGCCCTGTGAAGAGGAAAGATCAGGCTGGACAGAGAGAGGAGGAGGAGGAGGAGGAGAAGGAGGAGGAGGACGGAGAGAGAGGGTCAAAGAGCTGTGATGCGGCTCCAACCACTGAATTCACCAGAAAGAGGAAGGTGGCTGATTCATTTTATTCCTAAATAGCCGTCAACAAGCCTGTCAAGAGGTTATAAGACATACAAAAAATATATATTTTACATCCTATTTCCAAATATTTTGCTCCTTTATGGGTAAAATATCTTTCACAATGTCTATTTAGCTTTCACTTATGCAATTCCCTAACTTCTACGGTTTGCATAAGACATGAGAGGCCTCTACTGGCTGCTGAGGTCCTAACATCTGTCGCATGAGTGGCAAACAATCCTACACAGGGGACTATGACATAAGAGGCATTAGGAGGAAGTGGCTACTGTAAAATAAACAGAGCAGTCTCAGATCCGGGACGCAGCTGTGTACAGATGAGGAGCTTATTAAAATTCAATGCGCACGTTCTTCGATGGATTAAACCTAAGATCTGAAAAAAAGTCTTCTTCCTCTCTGCGTTTAAGAGCACATGTCAATAAACCAGTCAAAGACTTCACACTGTTGGGCGAACAATAAAAATCGATACCATTAAACACTTCTTTAAGAAACCTTAAGTGTTTCCCCAGAGGCCTTGTCGGTTTCTATGTATCATATTTTTTTTACAGTCTCTTGTCAATAAAACATTCGGAGGATCTTAAATTCTTCATTACATCTCTGAGGCAAAAGGTCTCCACACGGATTTTTTTTCCCAACCCCCCCCACCCACTTCACCCTCGCCAAGGTTTTGAAGATTCAGGTAACTGATAGATCAATAGACAATATTCTTCGAGGAGCGAACGTACCTTTCATGCAGCGCTAACTTGTTTCTTCCTGCGCCCCAGGTGTCTGGGGCGTCCGTCCAATCAGGGGATCCCGTAAGAAGCGGCCCGACCGACCGCGAGCCTGATCATTCGCTTCCTGAATGCATTCCAATTCCTTCACAGGCGTATAAGCAATTTTTACAGTAGTTAAGCAGAGGTGGAACTGCTTCACATAATCTCGCTTAGACCGTCTCCACTGTCGGCCCAGTGACAAATCACGTTAAATCCCAGGCTGAGCTCAAGCACAAAGTGGAATAAGCTTTTTTCGTGGCAACAAACACGCGAGTGTGGACGGCGAAAACACTCCTGCGATCAGTGTTATCCATCCTCTCAGTCCTCCAGAACATCCTCCACCCAGCAAGTCACAGCTTGTGGTAATGGATGTTTAATTTGAGCCTGTTTTTCCCTGGACTTATTGTGCCTTTTACCAAATGTAACTAAACTATAATTCAGCGCTCAAACAGCATGTTCTGACAGCATTTACAGTAGATTCAGCTGGACTGGATCAGCGATGTTTTGAGCTATTAAGAGGTCATGTTTGGTGGTGTCAGCAGGTCACTCAACTATTAACCAAGAGGGGTTATTTGCCTTTTTTTCTCTCCTCTTTTACTAACTCCTAACCACTGGTCTCCGTGCCTAACTTGACACTAACTTGACTCTAGGGAGCTGCCTCAATTGCTTAACCTTCAGCTGACCATGACAAAGTGGCCCTTTCAAACTAGCCAACAGGCTTACTTCCACTACAAATAACAATGTTGTGGCGAGAATAGCGTTGAAGCACCGAAAAAACACACACAATTACGAGTAGTACAAATATAGCATGACAGCAACGGGACACCAACAATGTCACATAATAGGAATTTTACACCTATAGTGGAGAGTAAAATATTCTTGAATGAATACATACATGCTATTTTGTTATTTTGTGTTGAATTTATGATTTATTGTTCCTATTTTTTTTTATATACATACATCTAACCAAGGTGTACCAATACATGAATATAAACTACATTTTATTGTTCTAGTACTTACTCGGTGCAATGACAGTTGAGTTCAACAAAATTGATTAGCAGTCAACTATTACATTATGATGACTGATTACTTGGCAAATAATATTTTTTTCAGAAAAAAAGTCAAAATTCTCTGATTCCAGCTTCTTGAATATGAATATTTTCTGGTTTCTGGACAAAACAAGACACGTGAAGACATTATTTCGGGCTTTCGGGAAACACTGATCGACATTTTTCAACAATTATCTTTAGATTTTATGGACCAAACAGCCGATTACTCGAGAAAATTATCGACACATTAATCAACAATGAAAATGAGCCTAACCCTCACCCTAGCTGCGGCCCTACTTCAGTTTAACCTGATTATTTACTTATCAATCAATTATTTTTTCAGTTAATTTGCAAATCGTTCCATCAGAAAACAACAAGAAGTCGAGGGGACATCTTCAAATAGATTGTTCACAGACATACATTAATATCACTGACAAAAATATACAACCAGACCAATATTTCCAGTTTTTGCTTGATATTAATGTGTTGTCAAACCTGTCAAATCAATTAATGTTCTTTCGGCTAATCATCTCATCTCTAACCTTTAAAACTGAAAGACACCATCTATATCACATATAACCGAGTATCCCTGCTTGAGTTAACCCTAACCCGTAAAGGGCAACTGCAAAAAGTATTTCAAACTACTTAACCCAAATTTGTGTTTACCCACAAACTTTGTTTTTCACTGCTGAGACTGACTCTTGCCCCGTCTCCGTCTTGGGGCCCTCTGAAGACCGTGGCATGCATCCCACCCCCTGCCTCATCACCCGTCCTCCCCTTCGCCGCCTCCACACACCCCCCCTTCACCCCATCCTGTTTGAGCTTCATCAAAGCGAAAGTAGCTCAAGGATTGCTAATGCTTCAGATGGTAGCACTAGTCCTAACAACCCTGAGGTTGAGGAATTCTTTGCAGCAGACTAAGGTCATTTTCCCCCCCTCCTCCTCCGTTCCCTCCCTCACTTTCTCTCTCCATCTAACCCCCTCTCTCCCCCAAAATGCTTTTCTCTATTAATCAGAGCTCACAGCTCAAAACTGGTCTTCAACTTCCTCCCCAATCCTCGCTAAGCCTGTCATTTCTGGCTATTATTTACTTTAATGGGCTTTGGCTGATCCCTGGCGAAGCCTTGGATCTGAGAATAATGCGGCTGAGGGTAGCGGGCCCAGACGCAAGCGCGGGGCTGCCTGTAGATTAGCTATGGCAGATGGGCTTTACAGGGGCTTCCTGTGAGCAGGAGTGTTGATTGAGAGGGCATAATGAGAGAGGTGGTGTCCTCACAATGGACCCAGCCACCTCGCTGCACCTCTTGCGTCCAAACAACCTCCGAGCCCCTCAGCGCTCTCCCTCTCTCCCTCTCTCTCTCTCTCGCCATCGCCCTCCCTTCCTCCCTGTCTCGCTCTCCCTCTCTCTCTCTCTCTCTCTCCTGTGTGTGTGGAAGTCGGGAGTGCAGAAACAAGCACAAAAGCAACTGTAAATAACCATGAATGTTAATCCAGCATTAATTGGTTCCCTCTTAAACTGGGTGTGCACTTTCACAGGCCGGGCTCCACCGCGGGTCATTAAAGGCACAGACCCCTTCCCATTGTTTGCTTAACTAACTTCTTCTGCATCTCAAGAGACCGACTAATAAAATCGAGCACGGTTACAGCATCAAGGTGACCCGGCGCGATTGTGTTCTGCGTGAGCCAAAACGACACGGGGAAAAAAAAAATCTCCTCATGTCTTGAAGTTTGTATTTTAACACTTCTAAATCTACGTAAAACTGACAGACCGTCGTTGTTTTCACGACTCGCTTCCCGCTCACCTGTTTCTCTGTTGACACTGGGCCCCGGGCCACGCTGGGGCAAACACTCCACGGAGCAAGTGTGGAAAACCCCGCAGCAGTCCCCGGGGTCAAGTTTGTATACAAGAGTTTAAATTTTGTTGCGTCCGACTCTCTCTGTCTCCGGCTCGGGAAGTTTCCACACAAGGGCCACTACACAATCCACAGACTCCAATTATCCCCTTCCTCTGAGCGCCTTAAGCAAGTTTTTCTAAACTCCTTTCACTTGGCTCTTGTCAAGCAATGAAAGAAAAACTAACCACCATGTCAAGAGAACTCAGCTGCCTAGCAACAGGGCCACAGTTTAATTCTGATTTGCTTCAGGTTTTTGAGTAATGGGAATTGACAATGTTAAGCCAGTCACAAGTGTTGTTTGTCACCTCTGAAATGCAAACAAAAATGCATTGTTTTTCCAAAGTATTGAGCATGATTGATGTTTAGCGGCCACAATGGTATCATTCATTTCTCCCTTGTGTTTTTGCCAGGATTGATGTCATATCTTTTCATGGCGAGTTAAAGGTTTTGAAGGGGCATGAAAACGCGCAGCTTTTCATCTCGCAGCAGACGGCGGCGCGGGCGCACGCATTCCTATAACTGGTGAAGTTTAATGATTCTATTCAGCCTCTGTTCATCTCACCCAGAAATAATTTAATAAGAAACTTTGGCCTTTAGAAGTCTCTGTGTCGTGTCACAATGGTCGGCGGGACGGACAAAAGGCGACCTGAATGCAACAAAGGGACAGTCCTGAATATGAAAGTCCTTTGATAGCCCTTCATTTATTTGTTCTGTGACTTTTTGTAGGATTCGGTTTTCATGGCAGACTTTGATGCTAAAATATTTGGATTTGCAGCTGAAGAGTACAGATGCAACAAACGATTATTTATCTGGATTTTCTTGACTAAGTTATTTGGTCTATAAAATGTCAGAAAATTGTGAATAATGTCGATCAGTGTTTTCCCAAAAGCCCAAGATGACGTCCTCAAATGTCTTGTTTTGTCCACAACTCAGAGATATTCACTTTACTGTCACAGAGGAGAAAAGAAACCAGAAAATATTTACAGTTAAGAAGCTTTTTTTCTTGCAAAATTACTCAAAACCAGTGTCCGATTGTTAAAATAGGTGGTGACTAATTTTCAAGTTGACAAGTAATCAATTAACAGATGTAAATACGGAAAAATGTGTGATTTCCCATTTTAAAAAGGTGCACTGTGTAGTTTTGGGAAAAATATTAATCAGAAGAGAAAGATCTTCATTGACTGATTTTTTTTATATCTAAACAAACTAAATGAACAAACTCTTTTTGTTTTCATGACTGAATAAACTGAATAATCAAACTGATCTTAAAGGACAACACATTTCATACTGTTTTACTTTGTTTATATGTGGCGGACCCTGCCACCTTTCTAGCTTCAAACAGTGTTCCGGGGATCTTATTTTCCTCTGAGAACAGCTTGTTTATTCAGTTAGAGAATAAAATACATATTTCTGACTTTGCATTATTACCTGATTAATATTGCAAATATAAAAATAGTTTGAGGTTCTCCAAAACTACACAGTGCCAGTTTAAATTTGGTGTAACATGAGAAAAAGTTCAGAACTGTAAAATCTCACAGAAGTTATTTACTTTGTATCTCGTGTACAAACTCAACAACTTATATTATGTATATTTATTATTTTATCATATTTGTGTCTGTAGACTGTATTTACAGTATATGTGACTTTATTTTATTATAACATCATGTGTTATTGATAGATATGTTGTGACGAATAGAAAAGAAATCGTTACAAAATAAAATCTTTGTTTTTGAAACATATTGACCCACCGCTGCTCTGAAGTCATTCATTATTTTCACAGATTGATTATATTCATCGTTTGGAGCGATAAAAGCACGTTTAAACCCACCACATCAGTGACATCGTTTCTGTAATTTAGACCATTTTTTTGATCGTCCTCTGCGTCCCCCTTTTTCCGGAGCACTGTGCTTGATTGTATGATTTGGAAGCTGGTTAATTTCTTCTGCTCCAAGGAGCATTTTTCAAAAGGCGCAAATGACACAATAAGAAAGCCATCCATCACAAAGGAAAATTAGTGTAGAAATAAATGGCAGTCTTTGCTCGCTCGCTCTCTCTCTCTCTCTCTCTCTCTCTCTCGCCTCGGTGTCCCATGTGAAGCTGCGATGAATATTGAGGCAGACAGCGGAGAATAGTCAACAATAACCTCAGTGGCATCAAAGGCCCAGACAGTGGTACTGGGGAAAGCCCACAGAGGGCCGGAGACAAAATAAACAGTGGCTACGTCAAAGCCCTGCATATCTCCACCTAGAACTCCCCCTTCAGACGCGTTGCTGTTGCAGGTCGTCTGCGTCCGCGCCGCTGCGGTTTTTTCCGCCGCCATCTGCGATAGATTGCGAGGCTTAATCTTTGCTGCAAATAATTTTCTCCCACCTGGGGATAACGCTGGCCTCGGTGATAAAGCGCCATCTTATCCTTGGCAGACAATGGGAAGGACTTAATTTTCTTTAATTGTGAAAAACCCCACTGTTCTACGTATGGAAACTGTAATCTCTTTACGCGCAGCTCCATTCATGTTGTATGAAGCGACAATGAAATGTATGTAATGTCAATGCAATATGTCATTTCTCACATTCCCATTCCCGTCTCTGATCTTATCGCAACGCAAGTCTCCGTATTTAGCATACGGAAGCATGTTCACCCTTTGATCAAACCTACAGAATTTTTGTTAAAAGGGTCTCGTAGTGATCCATGATATCGTTTAACACGACAGAAAAAAAAATGATGAAATATCGCGGGTCTGCCATCGCTTAAACTAAAAAGAAAATGTATATTCCAGCGAATGCATATCTATACGCAGCAGTCGGAAGAAGAGGCTGCTCGTTTATAATCATCCGCACGCCGAAATAATCAAGAACCACGCCACCACAGCAAATAGTGCTTGGTGTGAAAAACATATCTGGTGTCTCTCAGGTTCTGACATTGTCTGAAATGTCTTCCTGCATCCATAACAAATGGCTCTCAGCGCTCATGCCATCTGTCCTTAATGAGTCCATTTTCTCTCCGAGCCATTTCCATACTGTATTGTGCATTGCCTTACATGCATTTGCATAATTGTTCAAAGATTTTGCGCCAAAATAGATATCCATGCTGGGAGTGCGCGTGAGAGGATGGAGCCCGGAGAAGAAAAGAAGAGGGGAGAGAGAGTGAAGATGTTTGTGAAATAATGTGCAGGGGAAAATCCATTTTTTTTTTTTTTCTTCTCTCCCCTCTAAGCCCCGCAGTAACCTAATCAGGAGTTGCTTTATCTGCTAATCCACATTTAAACTTTAACCTGTAGGGGGGCTCTTTGTGTTAGTTAATGTAAGCATAAAAGCAGAGGCCGGCCTGAATGACTAATCAGATCCATCGTACATTGTAAAACTAAATAGCTTTCCCGAAAGGAAATCAGAATTAGCGTGACTTCCATCTGAGGAGACGCGGGGTAAACTTTAAACGAAACAATGGCCATATAACAAAATGGTGGAGTGGAATAAATTAGCGTTCAAAAGGCAACTTCTTAATCAGCTCAGCTGTCTGAGCCATGACAGAAACGGGGATGTTGGGTCATTTGGTAAATGAAGGCACGGAAGGGGCGAAAACCTCGCGACGCAGATAGGCAGCTGCTAATGGAGCCAAGTTCGAAATGAAATGCGAGGACAGGCGTACAAAACGGGGAACAAACGCCGGCAATTTAATAAAAAGTAATTGGGAGGAAATCTTTACAGGCCCACAGGACACGCCGCCGCTAAGATGATAAATGACGGTCGTGACAGGTGACATATTAGGCTTTTAATATTTCAGTATATAAAGAGAATTAGAAGTTTGAGCTCAAAGCAGGACGCAAATGAGATCATCCAACAACAATGGTTAATTCATTGCGGTGTTTGAAATGTATCAGCTGCTGAAGTCGAGACGCCAGCCGAACAGAATGAGGGTGATAAAATTTTGTTTTTTCTGCACTTCGAAACCCCGACTTTTAATACGATTTGCCTTACGACTGGTGCGAAAACAAACTTAAACACATATCAACGGCATTTGTTTAACGTCTCTCAATCAACGCAAACTATGAATATTCATAAAGGTCGCGAGACGATGCATTATTTACCATGACACAAATACTCCTCTCCGGATTCTGGAGTCAATTACCTGTCACAACTGCTACATGCTAAATGGTGCAATTCACAGGAGAGATCAAGAGAAACGACGATTTTTTTTTTCATCTCTTTTCACAGCATTAAACATCTGTTGACAAGAGTTCGCGTTTCACTCCTGCGGGACTGGCACTTAATTTTGTTTTCCTTCAATCTTACTTTACATCGTGTCAAGACACTGTAGCAAAACAGTGACATATGGAGCTCCTGGAATAACAGACATAAAAATTCAAAAGCTAAATGCTGAAAGATGTCCTCTGTTTTACGTTACAACTCTTTCGGAACAGACCGTACTGTACTATTTCTCATCTGTGTAAAAACTGGACTGGTAATGCTCTCCAATTACAATAATTTTTCCAGCTTTCAGCCACCATTAACACTAAAATGCTACTCTTGGATTCAAGGCAGAGAGAGAGAGAGAGAGAGGATTATAAAAAAGAAAGAGTAGCATGTCACTTTCCCCTTATCGATGTATCTAACTATATAATTTTCTCTCCATTAGGGGAGACTGGGATATGCTTCTGTATCAGCATTATCATATCACACAGTAAGGCATGCCGTCAGCCCATTTCATGATGCATTTGATTCCTGTTTTTTTTTCCACCCCTCCTCTGCTCTATCTGTCCCTCCCCACATGAAAAAAAAACACAGTAATGACGGACCACGAGGATTCATCCCGCAGAAAAGCTTGGAAAATTGGAAAAAAGGTCGAAAATTACAACATTTAAGAAGATTTTACCCATTTTCTCTTAAATTCACAAACTTGTGTCGCCTTCTTTTTCAGCTGTTTGACACTTTAAAGCGAGAAGAAGCAAAAAAGTCCCTGTTTGTTTTCTGCAACTTTAACATGCATTATGTAGTTTTGGGGCGGAAATTTTAAGATCTTCATTGACTTGATCGATTTGTCATGCCTGAACAATCTCAATAAACAAACTCTCTTTGTTTTCACGACTGAATAAACTGAATTATAAAAACTGACCTTGAAGTACAACACAATTTCATACTGTTTTACTTTGTTTACATGTGGCGGACCCTGCCACCCTTCTAGCTTCAAAGTTGCGGGAACCTTATTTTCCTCTGAGAACAGCTTGTTTATTCAGTTGTGGAAAAAATAAATATTTGTACTGCTATTACCTCATTAATATTGTAAATATGAAAATTCTGAGTTGAAATTTCTTCTCCAAAACTACACAGTGGCCCTTTAAAGTAAGAAAATTGCAAAAATCCCATCCTGCTCACACAGAGCCTACACACATATAGCTTGTATGGATAATCCAAACACTAGCATAGGTAATTAGCTCGCTGTTTGAGAGGGCTTGAAAGCTGGGGGATGCACTCGAGGTGATTATCATTTTCATTTTAATAAAAGGTAGCTGCTCCCATGGCATGTATGTGTACAGTCTATTTATGATTCACGCCCGCTCCTAGGATACTAAATAAGAGCGGGCCACTGGAAGATTGTGCTGTGGTCTCTGTGCAGGAAACTATGCATTGAGCGCATGAAGGGGGCTACGTGTCCTCTGCTTCACTTTCTGCTGTTATTGTCTTGCTTCTGCCGAAGGTCCCAGAGCTCTTCTGAAGGATCTAACTCCATCTAGTGGCCCAGCGGGCTCGCTTCAGCGTGCAGCCCAAACCACACTCAACCTATAGCTGTGTACACTTGAGCCTCTAAACAAATTCAAATGCATGTGTTTAACCTCACAGGATGTGTATATGCTTGTACAATCGATTGTTCTTTGCATCATCTTTATAAAATGTTTTGTATTTGTTGTCTTTCTTTCAATAAGCTGGGGCCACTGCTTCTCCAGGACCTGCCAGGGGCTGGGGGTAATAAAACAATTTTTCGGAGCCTTACTAATAAAAGAAGCCATCTCAAGGGACGTGTAATCTTTGTACATCCTCTAAAGCTCATTATTCCCATAATACCACAATAAAGTTGTCTCTGTCACATTAATGTTACCCACTTTTTTTCTCTCTTTTTTTTTTTTTATTCTAATGAAGTTGTCCGGTCGGTTTTAATTTAGCAGATTACGACATGTAAAGAAACAATAAGGGAGGCCGAGGCTTTGCGACTGTAATCACGCAATTTACCACCGCTCTCAGGTCTTATATGACAGGCCAATTTCCACACTTATTAAGCCTCTGACACACTTGAAATAATCGTATTAGCGTTTTTTTGTGAAATTAGCCCAATTTCTGGGAGACATTTTTTTTTTTTGAATCGACGTAATAGACTCTCATGCATAACTCGTGATGTCTCTATCGCTGCTCAGCACCAGGCAGGGGGTGGAAAGGCCGGTCCTTACTCACAGCGATCAGTCAAACCCATCTCTCTGTATGTACACTGCACTTAAAGTTCCCTTTTTTTAAAATTTTCTAATCAAGGAGGTGGTGCTAAATGATTTTCATTTGCTCTGGTGAGAAAGATGGAATATGTTAAACACTTCGAGGCGACTCCCCGCGGAGGAGGTCCGAGACCTCTACTCTACAGCTAAGACCGAAAACAACTTCCCCGCTTGTTTTTCACCCGCTATGTTTAACACGACTGACATTTTGCCTCGGTGCCGTTGGTAAACATTGCCAAAGTAGCGAGCACGAAACTTGTGGTGTCATAACTCACCACCGCAAAATGAGGCCGCTCACTGGGAGCGGTGGAAAGAAGAAACACAAGGCGCTCTGCTCATCGCCCCCCTCCAGTGAGGAATGCACACACTGCAAACCGGTTTCTAGTTGGGGTACGCCACATCCTGGTACTTTTATCTTTAACCCCTGACCCCTGGCACATCTGGAAACATAGTTGGACTCAAACACGAGGAAGTTTTCTTTTCTCTTCGCTCAGAGCGATTATGAGAAGAGAAAGCTTTTAAGTTCGTCTGCGACGCAGTAGACAAGGCTTTCTCAGAGCAGGGATGTTTAATGGCTGCACTGGCTATGAACTCTGGGATATTGGCCATTCGGGCAGTACAACGAGCGAGCATGGGACACCGAGGTGGTGAGAAAACACTATTGTTCTTTTTGGCCGGGTGGCTTCGAGACTTTGGAAGCAGATAAACATCTCGGCTGGAGCGGGACGTCTTTGATGTTGAAAGATGATGATCTGGACGCCGAGCTGGAGCCAATGCAAACACGCCAAGCAGGAGATTTTAAAGAGACGCGCAGAAATACCTTTTTTTTTCATCTTTGGATCAACTGTTTCCAATCAGCTCTTTATTAGTCTCCTATTACTGAGCCTGTTTGTACTAAGTGATGTTTCTCGATGGATGTTGCATGGTTTCTTGGAGGCACCCTTTGTTTGTGCATCCTCTGCATACACACAGTGCACATTGTCATCTTTATGATGGCTGCGTTCGGGCCTCTTTGACAGCGTGCGTCAGCCTGAGGGCGTCTTTCCCTCTTGCTGGCCTTCTCTGAATCAAAACAGCAATTAGGTGCAATATAATAAGGAGAATATATGCAGGTATTTATTATCCGTACCAAGAGGGTGTGTGAATCAGTATCGTCTACTTCCAGGAGTAGGTATCTGTCTTTCGGGGCTTGTCAGCGAAGTTATGGTTTGATCACCCAAGTCTTTCAGCAGCGATAAGTAACTGCTTCAGGTTTTATTTCAATGTTGCCAATGGGAGGAGGAGGAGGGGGGGTTTAGGGCCATAATCCTGGCCGTTTAGTAGCGCTGACATTTACTGGAGCAAAGGTTTTATAAGCCACCGCCTTCAGCTCCTCGTCCAGCCACAGCTGCTTCTTTTATTCCACATAAACGACCATTTCTGACATAACAGCACATCTCAAAGTGATACGGAAAGACAAACGTGGGAAAGAAAGGGCTGTAATAAAGAGAGGAAATGGGGAGCTTTTTGTTGTCTCAGAGGAAATCTGTGAATTATAAATTCCCAAAAGGGAATAAAAAGGTGTCTCTAAGGCAACTCCCCCATCCTCATCTGCCTCTTCGAGCGTGAACAGACGCAGATTGTTCACATTTATTTATTTATTTATTCACTTCTGTCTTTTTTTCCCCTTTCTTTTTCTTTCCTCCACTGACTAATCTTCCACAACTTTGAACACGACACCGAAAAAGCAAGTGCGTCACTTTGAAAGAAATAAACTTTGAAAACAAAAACGCCCTTTCTTGCAAGATAAATAAATGTATTTAATGAGATATGAAACGCTTATAAATGTCTTCTGACTGCACGGTTAATTGCAGCTTGTCACCCTAAAGCATTCGGTGATATATTGCGCGCACACACAGCAAAGAGTTTCTGTTTTCACTGTGTGACTTTTATGTCACATTCAGGCTTCTCGCAGGGTTTTCAAAATGTATACACAATGTCACTATTGTCTGTTCAGCAATTTAAATATGTATAATCATATTAATCATTGGAGGTTTAATAGGTAGGGCTTACATCATTTAGCATCCCAGACACCGAGTCATGCCCAGGGGTTATAGTCAAAGCGAGTGATGGCGTTAAAGCTTTTCAACTTCCATGTAAGGCCGATCGCCGCCGCCGCCGTTTACATCAGAAATTCACCAATAAAGTCAGTGTGCTGTAAAAACAGGCCATATTTTTACATCTGTGGCCCTTGCTGAGCGAGGCTGCACAGGGAAGACCATTTCACACATCTTACCACCCCGTGGTTTCCTGGCTTACAGTTTCGTCCACGCTCTCTACATTTTCCCGTACGCTCTGCCTCGTTAACTCTTACTCAGACCTGATAGTGTGAAAAGACATTTTGCTTTGTTGTTCTTGATTGTTCTCTGGCTAACTTTGTTTCGCAATTTTTTTTACTATTGTTTTATGGCTTTATTTCAAGGTGCAGGTGAAGAGTGACAGGAAACAGGGTGAGGGAATGACATGCAGCAAAGGTCCAGAGGTCAGATTCGAACCCTGGGCCGCTGCAGCAAGGACAAGCGGGCGCGCCCCTTTGTTTCCCAATTTACTTTTTCAGAAAGTTCCAGAACTCAAATTGCCATCCGACATCTGAACTTACATGAGAACAAAAATGAACTGCTATCTCCGAGTTGATTTGGAAAGCAATTGTGAAACATTTGATCGCTCGTGCAAGTGTTGGCTGTCGAGTGTTTACTGTAAGAGAACCAAAACTCCCAAATCTGACCGTCCTTTCCCTGCAGATAAAAAGAGCTAATAAAATAATGATCGAATGTGTCTGAAATTTAAAAAAAAAAAGATGACAGAAGCCCTTCTATCTTTTGCATTAGACGTTTGCTTGTTCGATCAGAGGGAACGCATCAGCAGCCATCAGAAGCGAGGCACCAGGCAAGACAAGAAATGCAGCGAAAGAGTCTGGGAGGCAACAGATTAGAGGAGGTCACATCATGCTAATGAGAGTCATTACTATCACATGATAGCCAAATAAACTAATTGCCGGCTTATTTACGAGACGGAGTGTCCTAAATCAAAAGGTTAATTACATCTGAGACAGAGTCCTTCACTGGAAATCGACCTTTAGATTTTCTGTTTTCTTGCTCTTTCTCTTTCTCCCGTTCTCTTTCCTTCCTTTTCTGTACAAGATACAAAAGGCCATATCCAGATAGAGTTGCCTGCTTGTTTCTTGATAAGCTTCAGGCGCAGACCCTTGCCCATTACTTTTTGTGTTTTCCCAGGAAGTGCCTGGCTGCATAATTAGCAAACATCATCAGACAAGACTTGGTGCCACCAAGGACTTTATTTTTCCTGAAGTTTCTGCGCCCCGAAGCTTTCCCCCAGCCACCAAAGAATGTTTGTTCTTCTTGAAATTAGATGGGTTTAATTGCTGTGGAACAACAGCAAAACAGCCCCCTCCCCCCCCAAACCCACGCACACACACATGAACACACTCTCATACATAAAAAGTCTAAGATCAGGCTGGCTAATTATGCTAATAGCCAATTGTTCAACCGTGGTGATATGTTTACTGAGGGAGTTGATGTGTTTCCTTTTGCTTCGTCATAAGCAGCCTGTCTACGGGTCCTCTGTGAGATGGCTGCACCTGAAGGCAAGAGGACTGTGCCCTCATCCATCCTGCCTAACCCATTACCCTTGGACAGGGAAGAAGATAAATATTGTTGCAGATGCCTAACTCTCTGCAAATGAGATTTTTCAAGCCAGATTTATCAAGCCTTGGCGGGGTGTTTAAGGCTCCAAAACTTGGCCCTCGGCATGATAAAATGGCAGCACATGTTTCTGAATCACCCACCACAGTGTTGTTGCCAAAGGGTTATGATGATATAGTCAACTGCTCTTTTCCTGTTGTGCATCATAGCCTTTGAGCTGCTCATATTCTGTTTTCTCTAAGCCGAGCATCTTAAATAATTTGGATAGAGCGGAATGGTAATCTTTTCTGCACAACTTGTTTCTTTCTCTCCTACGTTCATAACGCAGTATTTCTTGTTTATAGCACGCACTTAATGGCAGTCTTTATACAGCATATTGCACGGAACAGAAATGTTTCCTGTTTCCCGTCTTTATGGTTACAGGATATTTCAAAGAGCCTCATTCGAGGACAAAAACATGTTTTGATCAAGTGTTGTGCGTACGTATGCATTTTGTTTAGAGTTGGGAACAATCCAATGCAATATCGGCATCAGGTGCGGATACTTACGGGATTGACTTATTGTATTGTTGTATGCACCTCTCTAGATTTCATTGTCTGACTGATTGCACTCCTTAAAATTTGTTTATTACTTTTCAAACTGCGCTTGATCCTTCGTCTTCATCAGGGATCACAAACCATCTTTAAAAAGGTGCACACCACTATCTACTGTATCGGAGTGTGTAGATGCTGTGTTGTTAAGGTTAATGAAAGCAATGTGATTTAATATTTGACCTCATTATTTGTCAGCTATAAATCACCACATAGAGAAAAATATCAGAAAACATAAAATTCCTGACATAATACTGTGCATCACTATTGTGCACTTGAGGGTAGGATCACAGAGTTACATACATGTTTACTTCAAGACATAAAACTTGTGTCGCAGTGAGTTTTGTTTGTGGTTAGCAAACACATTACGTTTGAAAAATTGTTACATTGTTACTTTTTTGTCACCTGGGATTTATATTTATGACACAAAATGCAAAAAATGCCAATTTCTACGTAATGTGGCTTTAACCTACAGCTCAGTTCATGTAATGTTGCAACAAAATTGTTGTGTGGTTTACTACAGTCCCATGTAACCTTACAAATAATACCAGCAGCAACAGGATAATGATAGTACGATTCAATAAAAAGAGCTCATATATCGGTATCAGTAACGGCAGATATCAGAATCAGATGGGACCTGAAAGAAAGAGAATCAATGAATCTCTCATTTTGTTTAGACCTGATTGCAGAAATGAGGTTCAAGAAATATCTCATTGACATTTTAAAATAACCATTAAATGGTAAATTTATAGGTAACTAACTTTAACAATTTATAAACCATTTATAAAAGCAAAGTTTTATAAGCACCGGTTGTAACGTTACAATAAAACAAATGCTTTGTAAGTTGATATCAAGTCAGTTCAAGTGATCAAAGTGTTACCAGTATCTTTCACCCCAATGTGTTGGGTGCATCTGTTCTGATAGTATGAATAAAACAAAAAAATGTAAATACAGAATGAAAAGGAAGAGTATGTGTTCTCCCTCGTGTTTAAGCTCCATATCATCTTCCATCAGCATCAAAGATCCAGATTCTTTTTTTTTTAAAGGACACACAGTAAGCGGCCTCTGCTCACACCCAAACATGCCAAGAAGGCATTGATGGGAGGAATTCATAGGGCCTGCAGTTAAAGTTGTGTATCCGAACCTGTTGCTGCCAAGCCTATGGTCTTAACGAGCCTCCGTGGAGCATCCCACGGTGAAGTGCCATATTTATGTTGGCAATATATGCGATAGAATTAGGATCATAAAACTCTACGGCCACACAAAAGCTCTTAAGGACCGCTGTTTTGTGCGGCCCGGCTTTATTTATGCAACGGCAGTCTGAAGTCAAGTTGTCCGCCTTTCTTTTACGTCCAAAACAATATTTCCTTTCTTGTCCACCCTTTGTAGCTGTAATGACGGGCGAAGATTTACGACTTCAGAACATTTCTTTACTGCTGCCGTCATCACCGAGTAACGCGCGTGTTTTGTTTGAGCTATTTTTCCAATAGTGTATTGTTTATTTTCTGGACCACTGGCAGGAATCCGGCCACACAACGCTACAGAGCAAGCGAGTGCAACGTGGCATGTCTCCTGCAGGCCATCGCTCCCGGGGACACAATGAAAAGCTGAAAAACATGCCTAAAAATGTCTCCTTTCAAACTCATACGGGACTCTTTATACCCATATGAGCAAAAATAAGGATAGTGTTTGTACGAAGTATGTCAACAAAAATGAGTCTTGGTCAATGCACTGAATAATTATCTCACCATCGGTTACCTCTAAGACTCTCGGGTTACTTGTGGTGTTGAAATGACAGAGTTCATGACCAACTTAACTATATATCATATTCAGTTTTTCTAGACAAAGAGGCGCTCGGAAATTCAAACACGCTCCAGTTTATTTCTATTTGCGTATGAGCATGCATTCCTGTGTATGAAATGTCACCTATTCCTACCTTTCAGCAAGCGGTGGATGCATTCAATTTGTACATGTCGTACGCATGAGGTTAACATTTCCACAACACTAATCATATTATGTTCAGGTTACGTGTAGATGTATATGGGGTGACATTCTTATCAGGAGGTTGGTGTTGTGACACTTGGGTGAGATATCTGCCCAGTGAGAGACCACTGTTCGACACCACTTTGACACCACGAAACCGGATAGTTTTAGAGAAGACACAGAGACATTTCTAAGTCATCTTCGGGGCAACAAAACTGCACATTTCTAACAAACTTTTGGACATTTTGCAGCTGTATTTAGGGCACCATAACAAGGCAATTTAAGCCAAAACATGATCTTTTTACAAACCCAAACAAAGTGGTGTATGTGCATGATTAAACCTGACCTTGGCCACAGCTTTGTCATGACATAAAATTAAAATGAACCCATATAAAACATGCTGTAAAAATGTTGATAAGATGGATATACAATAATAATACAATTTAAACCAGAGAAGTGTCTGAATAGTAACAGCATCTGCATTTTGATTGGTTCCCAATAAACCTCACTTTCACTATGCTATTTTGTCTGAGACCGGACACAAAATCTCTCAGAAATATGAAGCCTGACTGTCAACCGGACACGATTTCTGTCTGCTTCTTGTCTTTATTATAGACTAAATAAATGACTAAACTCACGCTTTTGTCCTGTTTGTTAGTAGTTGCTACTATGAGGAAGAAAAAAATAAATTTGTAACAATAATAGCACTTGGAAAAACTTTAACATATACCTGGTTCTCAGAAACATGCGCCAACATTTACTCTGGTGATTAGGTTGCTTGAGAATGTACCTTCACACAATGTGGTTGAAGTAATGTCATAAAAAGTAAAGCACCTTTATGTTTGTTTTTTTTAATTCTAACGATTTTTCAAGGGGGTCTGGTAGTCGTAAGGCTGTCACTTCACAATAACTCTGACGGTGCAGGGGGGAGGAAATACAGTAGAAACCTAAGACCAGAGTCCAAGAATACTGTAACACTAAACTGGAAAACACGCCCTGCCCACCCCATCATCTCCACCTCCAGGGGCAGCTACCAAAGACCAGCAGCAGCAGCAGCGGGGGTTGCTCGTAAAATAAACACAAAATTCGGGCTGAAGACTTTACCTGCCCTTTGAGCCGCGAGAGGAAATGCAGACAGGAAGGCTGCGTTTTACCTCTACTTCCCATCTTACTGTGGACAAGGGAACCAATAACATAAAAAGAATATTGTAGTGCCAAAACCTGGAATGAAATCACAAAATGAAACTTTAATGCACTGCAGGCGACCCCGAACGGACACTCAATTAAAGGACGGCGCGGCGTCTCCATGAAGGTGACCTTTGACACTGCATTTCCACTCCAAATCAACACTCCGCTCACACGCTCCGCTCGAGTCAACAGGGAGCCCCGGAGTTTCTGCAAATGAACGATCTGTCAGGAGGCTGTTTATATCCCCTCGCCCGCTCCTTTATTTAACACTCTCGCATTAAAAGGGAAGAGCTTTTTAATTAGCTATGGACTCTCCTATTTTAATCAACTCACAAGCGGAGTCCAGCTGTGACAGCCTTGACAGGCGAAGACTGGTGACGTTCCGACTGCTGACTTTCCTTCCCGGTGAAAAAAGAAAACAGACAACGAGAGAGAGGAGACCACTGAATTTGCAATCTCGAGCAGTTTAGCGAGATAGATGGGTTTTGAATTAAAGTGTAACAGCCTGTCTCTTTACAGCTACAAGACTGTTTCAGGGATGTTTAATTGAGTTTTATTAGTGCTTAAATATAAGTTGTCATAATGTTTTGGACTTCAGCCGTCTGTTTGCACTCTGAGCAGATCAGGTAAGTACAAGAAGGAATATTAAGCCCTACATACCGCCTGATCTCATTCACATCACACCATCACATTAAAGCCTTTGGAAAAATTCGATCAGCCTGGACGTTGTGCCAAAATGTGCAGAATGTGGCGCACTCGGCACGTTAATCAGCTCACTTCTTCTCCATAATTTGCTTCATCTTCCTTCACTTCCGCCACTGACTTCTTTTCTCTCGCCTTTTATCCCTGGAGTGGCTTTAAAGCTCTTAAGCACGACACAACAAACAAAGAAAGTGTAACAGAGGTTCTTGTTTCAGCCATTTGATGTAGCTGCCAGGCAGCCAGTGGGATGCTTTGAATTTAATTTCCTCTATTCACGATGCAGCTTTTATTTACATGACAAGACTGAACAGATTGCGTCGGCCTTGGAAAAGATAAATGAAAGAAGCGGGGGGAGAGGGAAAAAAAAACAAACTTGGACAAATTAAAGCAGATATTTGCCAAACAATGTAATGCAATTAAAGCGGAGAGGGAGAGAGCTGTCGAGTACGTAATGTCAGTCCTCTCACTTCAACCATCAGTGACTTTTTGATCTTTTATTACACATAGGAGAGTAGCCTACTGTTAGACTGTGATGTGCAATCTGCTCGCCTCTCATACTGTCATGCAAATACATTAGCTTAGGAGATGGGTCCCTCCACAGTACTCTCGGTGGACAACACTCATTAAACTAATTACACATTCAACCTAAACTGAGTGGAGCGTAATGAGGTATGTGATATTCACAAGGAACTTATGCCATTGGGAGAATGCCAATGGAAATTTGTGATGCCACCATTCCACACCTGCCTGAAACCACACATACAGTGGAAACATAATTTGCTTCCTCAAAACTATTACAGCTGGCTAATTTGTTTGATTTGGACTTTCTGGGCTGCTGGAGGGAGAATCGCTCTGTATCCAAAACCTTATTGATTTTCTGTGTATACGTTTAGAGCTAATCCATGGGGATAATGAATACTTTATCTGCAATCTATCTTATTTTGAAAGGAAAACAACAACCTTCAAGAAGACCGAAATGGTAAATATAAAGCTACGAACAGCAGCCTATTAGCTTAGCCTAGCCTAGACTGGAAACAGCTAGCATGGTTTTATTCATGGATTAATAAAAGTTTTATAATCAGGAACTTCAAATCTCACTACTTAACATGTTAAATCAACCCTTTTAGGCAGATATTTTACCTTTAGGCGGAACCAAGCTAGTGGTTTAAATTGTGCTGAGTTGACTGTCTTAAAACCCTTTTTCCCAAGATGTCAAACTATCCCTTTAACGACAAGCAACATGACCTTTCCTCAAGTCACAACAAATAAAAAGTTGAACATACTACAACTATACATTTTTGCTTAAGAAAGATTACCGGGTTTTTCTTCCAAGAGCACCACTTACAGGGAACCACATACTGCAGAAGACTCTTACATCTCAGGGAATAAATGAGATTATTCACTTAAACTCTGCCTGGATTTGGTATACTAAACCTACAGACCCAACCTGAGAGATGAGTAAAGGAGCTCAGATCTACTCGGAGTAGAGCGAATACTTCTTTGCATTGAAACAAGCCAGTTGAGGTGGTTCGGGAATCTGATCAGGATGCCTCCTGGACGCCTTCCTCTGGAGGTTCTCCGGGTACATTCAACTGCTTATGTATCTCATCTGGCTTGGGAATGGCAATGGAAAATGTTGCTGAGGAGGTAGACGTCTGGACGACCTTACCTAGCCTGCAGTCCGGATTAACTTAGTTAAGGGCCTTGAGTAAATTCTGTTGCAGCAGATAGAAAAAAGTGTCTTGCTCGATCACCACTGTCAGCTTGTCATACTAGATGGTGTGGGGTTACAACTGCCTGCATTCAGGAGGATGACCAACGCATACAGAGTCAATCCCTCCCACCACCTTCACAGCAGGCTGGTTCTGGTCCAGTACTGTCCCAGAGGTACAGGTAATACAGGCAGCACAAGGTTCTGTGCTTGTCACACCACTTCACCATCCCACAAAGAAAAGAAAATTGCTCTTCTGTAGCAGGAGAGGTGCAATTTTAGATGGAGTCTCCCACTAGGGTATTTCCAATACTATACTGTAAGGGTGGTGAATGATTATTCTGCTGTCAGATCCTTCACGGTGGATGAACAACCATGTCCAGATATCCGTAAGTTGAACTCTTCTGGCTAAAGTGGTGTTCCTGTTTGTTTCACGGCGTACAGGGACATGTTCTTACAAGGAGAAACGGTATGTTTTAACATTCAACCGATTCCTCGTCCCTCTAGCTGTAGAGAAGCAGGTTTCCAGCCCTCAGCTGGCAGAAGCAGAGACAAAGTGGGTGGCTTCACTGTTATCCAGTTTGGGGATACATGGATGCCAAAGGGCCAATTTTCCCACTAATCTGGTGGTTGCCAAGAAGGGTAAAATAGGGAGTATTGGCTGTGTGGTGTGCAAATGACTGAATTTGCACACAATGCATTTGCTGTACATATGTACATAACCTATGTACGTTTTCAGCAGCAACTTGAAAAACTGAAAAGAAAACTTATGAGAAAAAAATGGCTTTTCTCCATCTTATTTGTTAGCTTCATCCTTGTGAAGTGTGTGTTTGCTTGTGAGTGTGTGTGTGTGTGTCTGTGTGGGCTCGAAGGAGGAAAGCATTTAATTCTTTGTGCACTCCATGCAACCTTCTGAGAAGCATGAAGAATTAATTCATTGCTACTTTTATACGTTGCTAATAAATTTGCACTGCTATGTTTATTACATCTCACACTGAGGAGAGGGTATCACATTTCATTTGGCAGGACCGTTTGTTAAAATGTTTTATTTCACTACAAACTCTGTAATTCTCTGGCTTTAGTTTCCAAGCCACCCTGCGTGCTCTCGTTCCCCTTTTTATTTTTTTTCCCCTCCCCTCCTCACTTCACAAAATGTATCCAGACTGGCTGTGTGATGGTGTGTGCTGGAAGTTTTCCATGCATCATAATTGTTTCGCTAATTTGCTATGCTAATTGAGTAATTAATTCGGGAACAGGAGATTAGAAGGGGGCAAAAATACTGAAATAAATAAACAAGTAAAGCGTTGAGTGTAACCGCCGGGGCTACCGTTTTGTTCTGACATTAGGGATGCAAACTGACTCAAATACTCCTGCATGTTTGCTTCCTTTGCCCAAGGCTAGCTGGTTGATGTGCTTAGTGTGCAGGCACGGAGTTAGCATCCCCAACTTCTCACCATGGGACTTTCAAACATTCAGCCGCTAACTGCATGCGACAACGCATCAATTGAGCTCCAGTGGCGTGGTCAAACGTAATAGTTATCACGGCGTACGCTCCCAGTGATTTAGTTGCTATTTTATCGCTGAGCACCTTAAAACCGAACGCATAAAAAGGACGGGGTCATTTAAGTGTCACTGTAATTTCCAGAATCCCAGTTGTGGAGAAATTTCATGAAGCAGAAAAGTAGGAAGGAGTTTAATGTGGAAGGGAAATGTGAAGAACATAAGGCGGAGAAAAAAAATCTCTATGACAAAAATAAACAGGGACTTTGCAAGACTGTGTTTCACTGTTGTGCAACTCTATGACAATTCCTAACAATGGCGGGTATAAGGCCATACATAATATAACTAAAGGTCAGAGATGGTCTTGACTACAAAAGGCAATAACCTCAATATGACACGGCCTTAAGAAAAGTGTTTAGGTTGTCCTGGGCTGCAACTGATGATTATTATCTCCACCATGAAGGTTATGTTTTCGCCCAGTGTCCATTTGTTTGTTGGTTGGTTGGTTTGTCAGCAGGATGCACAAAAACTACAGAGTGGATTTCGACGAAACCTGGACAGAGGATAGGTCTCAGCCCAAAACAGACCACCAATAACGTCTTGTGCAGATCAGGATAAAGGGACAGATCCAGGCATGTTCTCTCACTTTATTTAGTATCATGAGATTTTACGTTTTTCAACATTTTTGGTAATTTCTCAGGGAATGATGAATGGATCTTGACGAATAAAAATCAGGTGTATTTAGGTGGCTGGTGTCTGTAAGTGAGCACAATGTGATGCAGATCCAAATTTTTTTAAAAAGTCACCCATATGAATAGTACTTGAGTAAAAGTCTTATAATATCTGAATTATCAAAGGTAATTTTCTGGCAATAAATATTATCAATAGCACAAGCCGACCAAGCCAATTATCCTTATGATTTTTGGAATCAGTGGGGTTTTTTAATCCAATTGCTGATACAAGAAATTAAAAAATCACAGCTTGGCTTCTGATGTTGCATGCAATCTGCAAAGTAAGTAAGTAAAGTAACTGGTAACTAAAGTTAACAAATAAATGCGGAGGAGTAAAGTGAACAGTATTTCCCTCCAAAATGTAGTGGAGTGAAAGTATAAAGAAGCAGAAAATGGAAATACTGATATTAACTCAGTGCAGTACTTGAGTAAATGTACTCGTTCTGAGGATGCTTCATTTCAGGACTCCCGCTACACTGCTGCTGAAGCGAAGTGGATTCTGTTTCTTCATTTCACTGATGGGATGTTGTGTAATTGAGACGAGAAACCACAAGATGGCAGCCATCCAATTCACATCTCCAAATTAAGGCGTCTGCTTTGCTGCACACTGAATATCTGAATACAATTTTTGCCGTGATGTCTTCATTTCAGATCAAGATATTGGTCTCCTTGTGAGAACTTGTGTTTATTTATTGATTTTCAGACTGACATGATCTCCACTGAGCCACAAGGTTTACTTTGACCAAACGTTCATGGCTGCAATTACTGATCCTAGATAACCAATATTCTTGTTAAGAAACCCGATTTGATTATTGCTCTGTACTGGTCATTTTAAAGAAAAATACCGCCTCAATGATTACACTTAATTTACCTCTGGAAACCTTTCTGTTTTCAAACGTGTCTGAGACCCATTTTAATTCCTTTTATGGGAAATGAGAATCACAAAAGACTACTGGAAATAAAGGATTATCATTTTAACTCAAGTGTTTAAACTGAGGAGAGAGAATTACAAAAAAAACAGACAAGTGGGCAAAGAGAGGCTGTCATTCAGTTAATATATGTGTCCACCGTGGGGCAGAGTTGAGACATGGGAAAAACTTCAGGAGCAGAACTGCTTCATTTTCACTTCACCGTTTACTTCACTCTCAACCAAAAACAAATCACTTCTTAACACCTCAAAATGGTGTATATAAACATGAAAATATGTCTTCTAAAGCCACGTAAGCTCTATATTTCAAATGCACCACACATGACGAAGAAAGATATAGACCATAAAAGTTATATCGTTCCTCATAGTGGCAGGAAAGAACCAAGACACACACATAAAACTGGTCAGTATGTGAAAGCGAGTGGAAAATTACAAATCTCTTATGTGGAAACAAGTACAGTGCCAGCTGTGACTGGAAGTGATCTAGTGGCCTGCTGCCTTCCTATCAAACAGAACAGAACCTCCTCTCTCTAGGAACATTCTTTTTTTTTTCTTTTACGTCGATGACCTGTAGTATGTATCCTCCGCAGTGACATCAGCGCAGCCTGGTTACACGCTTAACAACCTGTCTGGTGACGCCGTTGTTTCTCTGCGTTTCAGCGAGCTCTGGATGAGTGTCTCTAATGGATGTAAAGCTGAAACATGGTAGAGTATGGCTCTTTCATGTCCTGACTTTAAAGGCCTTTAGGTGACGTCAGTACTGTCCTCTTTATTGTTGTGTGTGCCTGGTGTGAGCAGATGGCCTCCCTCCTATGTAATGTATATATCATGGCTAAGGTACGGTAGTGTTTGACAGTTTTTGACTTTGTCTTTTAAATATTTAGCCAAGCTATGAAAACCTGAGTCCAAAATAGAACACTAATAACCTAGACTAATTCAGCGTACTGAGGCGGCCTATTAATCACAGCACAGTCACCAGAATAAAATGTTGGAGTTTTACGTTGCTGCAAACAACGGACGCATTCAGATTTGTACACGTCATACGTAGCATATTCATTACATTCACGTTACTCTGAGTTGTCTGACACTCACTTCAAGATAATGAGCGCGACTGTCTGTGATGACTATACTCCATTTTTTTAAAAGATCAGTGTAGACTCTATGTTCATCAGCCTTTTGTATCATGTCATGATGGAGTGTGTCTAATGAAAAATACCTAAAATGCCAAACCTTAATCACATCTAATCATTATCTCACATCTCATCTTGAAAAACACTGTCTTGAAGTTCAGTCAGAGTACAGCTTGTCATGCAACCTGTACGAAAAGTACATCTCCAGACCCCCGGCGTTTCCTCTGTACAATTTGTATTGCACAACCTACATGGGAAACAGGCATGGGAAACTCTCTTTCAAAACAGGCTGAACCACGCAAACCGACGGCCAGGGAGCCCAACTTTACTGTGGAGGGAAAGTGTGTCTCCTGAATGTTTAACATATGTCCCCGACTAAACACGGAGGTCATGATAACAAAACCTAAATGTCAGTTGCTGAGAGGAACATGGGAAGATGTCCCTCAAATGTCACTTGGACACAATTATTGAAGGTTCCCTTAAAAGTTATTTACCCTGGGGAGTGTGAGTTACTCTATGCATGATATGAAACAGATGTACAGTATAGGAAATGACCAATGAGAGGAAAGAACCACAGAGTTGCTGCCCTGGAAAAGTGAATGTAAAGCTAATGGAGTTTGATACATGGCCCCTTTTTAAACTCTGAACATGGTTTACACTTATATTTAAAGGTTTGGATAATGGATGTGACTGACGGCTACATGTATTTCTTTGTGAATGAGGCTTCTTTTGTAACAAAACCGGCACACTGGGGAATAAAAAAGTGAAACTTGTTGGAAGTGGCACATATAAAGACTAGAATTATCGCCTTAGGGTTGTACGCCTCCGCGCACCTGTCAAAATGCTGTTCTTGAGCTATGGCGTTGAAAAATGGACAAAATATTATCATGTCACAACTTCATAATTTTTTTCAAATATACATTTATGTAAAATTCTAGCTTAATTATCGTATGAATACTTGAGGTCACAATGACCTAGACCTCTGACCTTTGGCCACCAAACTTCATTGGACACTTTTTACTGAATTTGAAGAAATTCTTAAAAAACGTTTCTAAGATATCGCGTTCACAAAAATGAGATGGAGGGACGGATGGACAGACAGGTGGGCGGATAGACAGACAACCCGAAAACATAAAGATAACAACATGACTCAAACTCCTTGGATGAACATGCTGTTATGAAACCAGAGTCTAAAGTTGGGACTAAAGAAATGTCATCGTCGGCAATTCATTTCACATCCATTCGGCTGTGTTTTAATCAACTTGCCTTCGTTAAGCGAAAGACGATCCACACGGCCTTGCCAGATTAAAAAAAAAAAAACACAAAAAATAATGAATGCAGTTATCAGCGTCCTTACTTTCCATTGTCTGCCTTTTTATAGCTTATAATGGGTCTGAGTCATTGTAAATGATCGCTGTTAACGCTGTTGTCCTCTCTCTGATGTAATTAAGCAGGTGACAGAGACTGAAGGCTAATGAGCATCGTCTGTCGCGAGGAAGGTCAGCGACAAACTAAACCCTGACATGAGGAGAGAGCGAGAAGGCGTGTGCGTGCGCGTGGGACAATCTGAACAGTAGGGCAGATGCACTTGCCGATTGATGTACCGCGGTGTCTCATGTCCAAATCTATATGGCCCTTTTAATCCAATGAAAAACGAGAAGTGTGCGGTAACTTTGTTAGAAGTGGGTAATGCAGACAGGGGAAATGGAACAGGGGCCAGGTTTGCAGGCCTCGTCCACATTCAGCGTAAGAGCTAACCTGATTTGCACTGCGCTAGCTCGGAGACCAATATCTGCCTGCATCACCCAAAGCCCATCAGGAGTGATTAAATAAACATGATGGACAGTTTTCTGAGAACATTTTAACTGTGACGTCTGTTTAGCATGTGCTTGTCTCTACGAGCGCGTCCTATTACCGTCAAATTTGGCTTTTTACAGTGCAAAAGGTGTGACCCTCGCTCACACCTTTACTTACTTAGTCTTAAAATAAGAAATACGGACACTGTTCGTGAGCTAAATCATTTCAGATGAAGACAAATAGGCCACACATTTGATGCTGTTTTCAATATAGAAGAGGCTGGAAACTATGAATATAAGAAGAGCGGTTTCCATCAGGTATGATGAAAACCCACATGCTATCCATCTCTGGTTTGGCTTTGTCCAACTGACAAGAGGCTCATGTGGAAACTCCACTTCATCAATCAGTATCACTGCCATCGGTAAGTAATAGTTTTCAAATCACCAGGATGACTGAGGGAGTCTAAGCTCTGCAAAAGTTTGGAAGAAACACAGATTCAACAGTTTCCTCTGCATGACTGCTGCATATCATCTTTCAAAGATGGATTACGTGCGCGAGTGTGTGTATTTATACGCTGTGCAGAGAGACGAGTCCAAGTATCTGTAACGGAATCAGCGTATTATTTCAATTAGGAGTGAAATGATTCATTTCTTGCAATAAAAAAAATCTGGAAATGCTCTGTTTCAGTGAGCAGTTTTGTAATATTTTTCTTAAATTCTATCAAATCCCCTGCTGCAGATTAATCCTTATTAAAGAAAACAGCATCATCTTATAAAACGGGATAGTATTTCCCTTATGTGGGGCCATCAGCAGCTTATTGCTGTGATAATTGTGGCTATTGAGACAATTCAATATCGTTAATGCCTGCTCTGGAAAGAAACTAAAACAGGATTTTGACCCTTAAAGCAGCATGTCCTTAATAAATAGACACTGCAAGACATCACAGTATGAGTGGGTGTGCAATAGACACGGGTTATGAGTATATACACACTATGAGATGATAGAAATAAAGAGATTTCCCCTTTTACAATTACTACAGGCACAGTTTTACTTTCAACATCTTTGATTAAATTAAAGTCACAGTCAGTGCTACAAATCAATAAACAGAATTTCCTTATGGAAATACAGGATTTACAGGATCGTTTGTGTCAATGTGATGAAGGGTTTTGTCTTTTCAGGCATTAAAATAAAAAATAAAAATTATACATACTTTATATATATTGTATTTACTTTAATCACACATGATGCTTGCATACTGCAAAAGGTTCAAGAGCTATGTTTCAGCTTCCAACCATTATGGGCAATTTAAAGCCTCAACGATGATTAAGCCATATTGATCCCGAAGGTTTTTCAATTAGGACATGGCTTTGCCCACTGACGATGTAATCCAATAAGATCTGATGAACACATTACTTTCACGTTTAATCAGCTGAGGCAAGTGGTATAGATTGCCATGATTTTCTGTTTAAGAAAGCTGATGATAACTATATGGAAGTGGAATTTAAAGCTTCAACTGACACTTGTTTTCATTTATAAATTGATCTACTGGTTATTTTCTTGATTGTTCTATGAATTGTCAGGAATAGCGAAGAAATGCTCAACACAAGTATCTAAACGCCAAAAACTGTGCCTTGTCCACCAGTGCAAAACCCAAATACATGGAGTTTTCTATCACATAATAAAGCAGTAAATTCTCACAATTAGAACATGTAACAAGGTAACGACTTAAATCACTTAATGTTTTAATTAATTATTATAATTATTTCTACTTTTTTATGTTGATGGATAGATTAACTGAATTATCACTTCAGCTCTGGATGAAATTTGAAATGAAACCTTCATCAGGTTCAATGAACAAATGCATGAAGGTCTTAGTACCGAAAACTTTGTTGTCAATAAACCTAATTGCAAGTGAAGTGGACAGTGTGTGTGGGAGTCTTTTTCCTTACAATATATCTATAAAATGGATTTCCTGCATTACCTTGTGATTGTTGAAACCTGAAATACACTGTAAAGCACTGATGAAACTGCAGCTGAAATACAATATGCCTAATGCTCAGAAAGTTGGAAGCTAAACTGTAAAACTGTCAACGCCGGAATCTGAAATGAATTGCCTGAAAAGGCTAAAAGTTCAAATGCCATTGTACTGCATGGCTGAAAGACCTTGAAGTTGACCTTGATGCTAGTATTGTTGAAAATACATGACGGGCTATTTTTACCACATGTTCATATGTGTATGTGATCAGAGGACAGGATGGGGTCACATACATGGCGTTGATGTGGACAGTTTCCAACAACAGTCGTGTGACCACTTATCCAGTTCCTCCCGTCTGCGCCTCTCTCAACTCCTCGATGATTAATTAGGAAAGAGAGTGGAATTAGTCTATCAGCAGGCTGAGGGAGAGGATGAAAATATTTACAGAGCTCCCAGGAAGGGATTTCATTAGGAGTTGATTCGTGGTGAGTCGCCTCCTCTCTGGTTCATGCCGATACAGAGTGGGAGTACTCTTAAAATTGACCCTTAATGTCAAGTCATGTGGTAACCGAGACCAGACATCAGACAGAAAACAAGATGCTCCTTTACTTATATTGCTATATTGGGAAATACAAGATGAGTCAAACAAAACACATATAGTAATGGGAATAAAACTGCCTCAGAGCACAAAAGGCTAAACTTAAAGTTTCAAGGAACTGAAGGATAATCCCACAGAGACAGCATGATTCAAGCTATAGTACACACATTAACCACTCTCTCCTCTCAAGGGTAAAAACATCAACCCACACAGTCTTGGGAAATCGGTAAGCATCAGTCTTTTGGCTAATGTTTCTCACTTTGCTGTATGTTGATTGGCATGAGATACCCCGCTGCTGTGTTATTTCCTCTAGCTGTACTCCTCCTCCCATACACTCGAGCTCTCTCAGCAGGGGTTAACTGACCTCAGAAACACACAGTACGAGCACCCATGGGGCAGCTGAATGCTTCTGTGATTATCAGGGGAATAACAAAGTACATGCGTCTTATGACCAATTTAGGAGCCCTGGACTCCAATCCATAACAATAATGGTACACAAATAAGAAAGAAAATACTCCAATGTGCTCGCATCTATGATTACCTCCGAGTCAGACAACACAACAGTTTGATGAGCTCATGTTCAATAAAGCCAGTCAACAAACCATTCAAGGTTAACAACATCAACTTGAAGGTGAAACACTGAAACCGTCAGATCTCCAACAACACTTATTATTCAAGAATTTGTCCATTTTAAAATGTCCTGTATTAAAAAATTACAAATATTTTCCATGTTACATTTATTCTTGCTCTGTGAGGTCGGTTGCCATGATGTATTAGTGATTGGTCATTGCCTCTGAAAACAAGCTGAGCCATTTTGGCTCAAGTTTGGGAATTCCTTGGCTTATATCCAAACCGCTGAACAAGTTGTCCACTGAAAGGAGATGACATACCAGTAATCCAATATGCTCAGCAACTAAGAGTTTACTCACCCTTATGAAACAATATATGTGAATTATGTAATTTGGAGTCCATTATTTTATTCTTCTGTTTTATGGTTGGAGACTGGTAAGTGTGCAGTGCATAGGCCTTTAATCTACTTTTAAAAACAGTGATTTCCTGTGTCATGTGTCCTGTATCTCTTGTCAAACCACAAGTTATTTTGGTTTGGCAGGATTACACAAACACTACTTAACAAATGGAGGATTGGTCACAGCCCTTAACAGACCGCATTAACTTCTGGTGCAGACCTGGATAAAGGGACAAATCCAGGAATACATACATACATTTTCCTTAATTTCTCAGGGAATAATGCATGGATCTTGGTGGGAAAAAACAAACATGCACATTATCGAGCTGGTATCTATGAATGAGTACAAATTGATATGGATCCCAGGCCTGGTGAGCCTCAATTATGGTTAAGCAGTTATGGGAGGTTGACAATTTAGATTGATACAGCGCTATCCAGTTACAACACAGATAGACAAAGACCAGTACATGAAATAAAATACAGTGCAAGATCACTACATGGAGAGGCCAAGATAAGCAACAGTCCAAAAGTCCAGTGTGCAAAAGAAGCAGAGAGTGCGATAGTGACATCATTTGAGCAGATTCAGCATAATAATGGCAGTACATACAAAGGAGAGTTTGTAACGTTTAGTCCTATGGTTGGGAACACTATACCTTCTACCTGAGGGTAGAGGCACAAACTCTCCATAGAGGGGGTGGTCATCACAGTCCAAAATGGCCAGAACCTTCCTAAGGACATGACAAGGTCATATAAGCATGCTCAAAAGACATTTTTTGCTTTGTCTGGTAGTGGCGCTTCACACTGGCACTTTTGTTAATCATACAGGGTAAGAGATATCCGTGGGAAGAACAGTCCAGTCAATCTTTGGTTTGACCCAGTATAAATTCAATTAGTGATCATTTAAGGTTTTATGTGATTACAGGGATAAATGGTATTATTGCATATTATCGATTTTATTGAAATAACACAGTTGTGTTTACAGTAACATATCATTTTTCCCACAATGAGAGGGTCGTGTACCCTCATCGCCCCTGGGATTTCAGCCTATGCCCAATATACTTGTGAAACTGATGACATCATAGATACTACACATACTTCTACGAGGAACTATTTCTAACCAGTTTAGATGTGGATACGCCTATAGGAGCAGTGTGGCAGAGAAATGGTACTGAAGTACCCTTAATACATTAGAATATCCTCTGAAAAAACATGTTAGTGGAGAGATTTACCTCAAAAACCTATGAGAAGACACCAAATACTGTATGTTGGACAAGTGTAGATGGAACCTCCAGTATTAACTCCATTTTACCCAGACTTCATGACACACTGAAACATTGCACTTTACCTTGAAAAAGGTATGTTTCACTGAATCCATGAAGGTGCAGGACGGTATAACAAACCAAAAAAAACTAGGAACTGTTGATTTAGCCCATTTGTCCTGGGTTGGGCACTGAGCTTGAGAAAAGAAGCTCATACCCTGCTTAATTTCCCACGTCCATATACCTGTCCAATGGCTGGTTGCAGATACTTTGATTGTCAGCTTGTCTGTTATGGAAAATTGATGAAATTGGAGCATAATTCCAATGTCCAAAATGTTAGGGGGGCTTCATATGCTGTCCGATGGTCTGACAAGCTTTTGTTGAAGCATATAATGCCTTTGTTTGGCTGATTGGTTGGTTGGGTTAGGGAGTTTATCAGCCACAATGTCAAGTAGCATAAAAAACAAATAGACTTCTCCAAAAGTAGCTTGGTTGATGTCTTAGTGGCTAGAATTAATTGATCTCTGCTTCCAACAACCATGTGAGGAAGGCGTGTGGTTCCCTGGAGACTCATGTCCTGTATGTCACGCCCACTTTTGTGAATCCTTGAACGATTACATTCCTCCTGAAATGATCCCAGGCATTGATATTCCCCTGGGACATATGTCACATTGCACTTTAAGATGCTCCCACTGCCATTTCTCCAATTATCCAAATACAAACATAAAACAAAATTAGAACCCAGTATGACCTCCTCCTTCCCAGTGACTATGAGCTCATTACAAGACCTCGGTGCCATCCACTAGCTGGCACTCCTCTAAAACAGCGCCAAGACAAACTCCCTAAGCAAGGCCAAGTCAGCAGAAAATGATGGGAATGGGCAGTAAAGGTTTTACAGTATGTTCTTAACTCCTAGCGTTTCCAGGCAGACACATCAGGGAATAAGACTGCTGCGCATCCATCAAGGGAATTAGGATTAATTGACTAAACACAAGTACTATATTTTTTTTTCTTACGTGCCTGTTGACTCAGAGCAGGGCTGGAGGGATGGACACAAGACTGTTGGAGCTGGCTAGATCACAGTTCTTGACCTATTGCTTACTTTGGGTCAAGTGAACTAAGCGTCCTAAACTAGGCCTACGCAACAAACATGCAGAACCCTTATGACGAAGAGAAAGATGACTGATAGATGCAAGTAAGGCTATTTAGAGTCTGGTCAGCCGATTAGCACTCAAAGTCACCAGCAGAGCTTGGTCAAGAGTTATGTTACAGCAATATAGTATGTTCTTATAAAAGGTTAATATCTCCATTTACTGAGACATGGCTCTTATAACACACAGGGGATATAGATCTCAAGAGGAATAGCAAGGAAAAATACCAGGAGCAGTTCTCCAGAGTGTATTACAGTCCAAAGAGAGTCAAAGCAAAGAAAAGCCCGGTGGAATAATAATCTTTACATTTCCTTTTTAGGCAATAATCATATGTCTTGTTGCCTGTGCATTATTTTTATCTTTCATACTTTCCCATCCTAGAAATTGTTTAAAAGATTATTATAGCAATTGATTCTTAACTGGGTATGGAGCCACATTTTTTTTTGGGTGTGTCTTTTTGTAAGAAGAAACAGGGTCTAAATATGACCCTTCACTTACGCCTTTACACTGGACACAAACAGCAATCTCCTGGGTGAAAGTCCTGTTCTTGTTTGACCCAAGCATCTGTCCCCAACCTTCTCCCCGATGCCTGACTTCCTCCTTTGCTGCCGTGATAATTACCACAGCTACTAGAGGTCACTGAATGACAAAGAATGTAAAAATAGGTGTTTTCTGATGACGAACATTCACAGTCGTGAAAGATATTAGTCGTATCGGAGTTTAGCCTGGTGATCAAAGTCATTATCATGGTGGATTTAGCGTTTGATAGAATAAGAAACTTTCCTGAATTTTTGAAAACTAAAACTAGGTAATTATTAAATATTACCATGAAAAACTGATAAGACAAAGCAGTTCTACTAACAAATGGAAGAGCATTTCAAAATCAAGACAGACGCTATGTATTTAGCAACATTTTTGAGAAAAACATACTAAGGGGAATGTGGGAGAAACAGAGAAGTGGATTTTACAATTGTTTCTGATGCATTTTCTTATCATATCACTGTATACACACCACAAATCCAAGCCACAGCTCCCTAAGAAAACTACAAATTTTGAGTTCCATCTAAGCCACAAGTTTAATACTGAGACAATATTTCTTAGCGGATTATTTACGTTTTTCATTTCTGTGTCATAATCTGCTCTATTGAGCGGAAGTAATAAAGTGAACCATGATTTGTTTTTAATGCATGATTACTGCACTAATTAAAAAATCATCATATTATAACAAAAGAAAGCCTGTTTATTTGTGATACGACAAGGCCTTCAAAGGCTGAACCGATTCGCTCCAAACACATCTGTCAAAGACTAATCTGTTTGTTACTACAGAGATGAAGACATGACAAAACATCGCCAGCACGGCGCGAGTCACCCTCTTCCCGGAGGACGGGGGTGTTTATGCGGTCGGAAGGGCCTCAGGGCTATTGACTCAGCTGAGCCCAAACTCCCCAGCAGCCCCACAGAGTAACAGCATGTCCAATGGGGCTTTTAAAAAGGGAAGTGGTGGGTGCAAGCGGAGATACTGAGCATACCGTCCTCAACATATGTATCTGAAAAAGAGCAATTTAGTGTCCAGATGTGATTTCATGGATGTTTGTTTCATTATTGCATTCAACTGGGGTTGACTTTACTTTAAAACTTGGTATTTTGGTAATGTTTCCCTGCCTGGTCATGGCCCTTTTACAAGAGAGAGGGTCATGGGTGAGAAAGAAAACTCAATGCCGTTCACATGCTGTTTACAAAAGGAAAGCCTGGCTGGGGATAAGAACAGGTTCCAGACCCTTAGTACACCAGTGTGTCTTACACACACAAGTTCTCATGCAGACGCACGTACACACACACGCAGTGAATTTTACTACAGAGAAGCATACAGTAGTAACAGTCAGAAAGCATACAACAATATCCCTAATATGGACACACACACAAAACCTGTTTAACTTTTAAGCTAAGTGGCAATGACAGTGTAGGGCTGCAACTAGCCATCATTTTCATTGTCGATTAACCTGTTGATTATTTTGTGACTAAAGCGTTAGTTTGGTCTATAAAATGTAAAAAATGGTTAAAAAAGTAAATTATTGTTTCCCAAAACCCTAGATGACTTCCTCAAATGTCTTACTTTGTCCACAAACCAAAGATAGTCAGTATTCGGTTATAGACAAAACCTGTCAAGTGCGATTTTTCATTGGTCACACTGATAGGCCTAATATTCAGCAGGTCAGATCTAAAAAAAAATGTATAAAAATATTTTTTAACTGGGTGTGTAGACAGTCGCCTTTGAACAAATATTAGCCTGTAAATGCATTTTCTGTAATATTTGTGACACTTTGTAACTCAATTTTTTATATAATTGAGTATGGCTGACCTGAATGCTTCAAAGCTTCGAACCGTTGCCATGGAAACTGACGCCCAAATCAGTATAACATAGTACACCCAGTAGTAGTTTGGCAACATTAATTATTCTTATACAAGTAGATTTAAGCTTGATAGTTTTGTGCATCACAGCTCTCATCTACAGTCACCAGCACTGCACTGAACTGAACCGGGGACAGTGACGCGTGATCGTGCAACAGCCAGGCCTGCAAGTTACAACACTAGTAAGATGTTGACAAAGTCAAAAAAAGCTAAAAATATCTCAAATTTGCAAAGAGGAGTGAGGGTAATCACTTGAAAACTGTAAGTACCATCTTAGCTGTCTTGCAGTTGCTATAAATTTTTTACGACCGCCCACCCCCATAGCCGCTAACCCCCAGGCCGCCACCAAAGCTTCGAATATTCAACGGGAAATCTCACTGAAGCTTAAAAAGCCCTTGTTGTGATGCAAATGAAGAAAAACATTCATGTGCTCCTTCTTCCTGTTTACAATCATTTACATTATATGTTTAGAAAGTAAATAAAAATGTATTATTAGGTGCACCTAAAGACGGAGTAAAAACACTAAAAAACAAACTATTAGAACGAAAGAACATGGAGATTTATTTGTTTACGCTCTTACAATCTGTGTCCGAGATGTCTGGATCTAATGACAGATCTCTTTAATAAACAAAGCCAAACCTTCAGAGCAACATACTCACTTCCTTGCTTCAGGGCAACATTACCTCTTCCTCCATTATCTCAGTCTATAATGCTCCTTTGGCTGAGCAGATGGTAAGACAAAATTCGTCTGCATGACAGCTCACTGTTTTATCTAATTCAGATGTCGCCTGATAAACTTTAAAGCAATGGAAGAAAGTAATTCATTTTTCATTTTTCTTAAAAATATTCATGGGAGAGGTTAAACTAAAGGAGAAGTAGCGGGCCTCCCCTAACATCCCCCTCAGTATTTTCCCATCCCTCCCTGTGTCGAAATGTAAAAAGGCAACCTTGGGGAGCCCAGACCTAAACAATATGATCGCAGGCCTTCCCACCACTTTCTTCCCAAACTCTTAGTCGTTTCCTGTTTGTGTAAAAGATTTGTTGCCTTTGACATATCTGTTCGTTCGCTCCGATCAAGAGGAGTGTGGCGACCACATTATTTAACATCTCCAAGGTCGGCGTCTGGGGGTCAGTGATTTCCGTGACGCTGAGCAGGAATTGAAGCTCGAAGGGGCAAAGATCAGTCCAAAACCAGCGTGCGTACAGGTTATATTTCTGACTTCCTTACAGTAACAACTTAAGCACAATTACGTGACAGAACACACTTTCTATTCTCCACGTTCCCCTCGTTCCCCCACACAAACAATTTTTTTTCTTAAGTCAGACGATGACACGGCACAACAACGCTAACAAGGCTGGTCCATTCAGTGTGAGAGCTGCTGTAAATATTTTCTGAGCCTTGACTGCACCAGAGGGATGGTGCTGGAGCTGTCCTTGACACCTACGCAGCACACCGAGAAAATAAAAGCCTTGTTAAAGTCACATTGGACGGGTCCCTTGTGGGCCATCTGAGGGTGATATATGTAGTTCTGGATGTTTAGGACTGTCAGGAGTCCAGAAATTAGTTCTGTACAGATGGATGTTTGTTATGTCTACATACAGCATGAGAGCGTTGAGTGGCCATTAGAAAAAACACGTCTTTTAGGCTTTCTGGCGGCTTTCTGAAGTTCAGCCTTCTTGTCACATCATCTACAATACAAACCATCTTAGAGAGATAATTATAGCCTTTAACACCCCTAACCAGATTAACGACTTGACTCCCCTCAATGAACATCAGTCTTAAATTAAACATACAGCTCGTATGTTCTATTTATTATAACTCAATAATCACGGCAATATTCTAAACATAGTTATTCATGTTAAAAAGCAGGGTAATTAAGTAAATACATGATGATAGAATGGAAATCACATATCAGACAGACAGAGGAAGATAATATTCTGCATACATATGGTGTTTAAGTATTAAAATGGCAGATATGGGTGGTTCAGACAGCTGACTGACATGACAGAGATTTATAATGTGAACAGTTGTGAACATATGTTATTATTTGGCATGTAGACTCTGACCTCATCCAGTTCAGCACAGCAGGAATTTAGGACAAATGAGTTCTCACAGAAAAACTCTGACTCCATATGTGAATGTCGTGGTGGAGGTGGAGCTTGTGAAATGCAGCATGTATGAACAACAATGCAAGAGTCTGAAAACGAGCAGCACAGCGGCAGCAGAGCAAAACAGTGTGCAGAGTGATGGAGCAGTCTTTTTTTGTTAAATGATATACAGAAGTGACAAGCAGCACATGACCATTAGCACATGGAAGCGATAAACAGAGCTGAGTTAAGAATATATTGAGAAAACGCAAATAACTACAGCATGATTGCTCCGAACACATGAACAGCAGCCCGCAGAAAGGAATGTAATAAGTAACATATTTGATTGACAATAACAAACGGGACTTGGCGTCCCAACGATGTCCTAACGACATTGGCAGCAACAAACTTCTTTTTATCTTCACTACCACATACTTTCACAAACGTCAACAACTCGACAACTATGAGGGGACACCAAGTCCCAAGAAGGGATTTTAAAACACATTTTTTAGAGCGTGACAAGAAATGACTCATTTCACTATCATAATTTGAGCCATTTGGTGCAATAACATTTGAAAAGTCTTGAGGAGCCGTAAAATGTATTCATACATACTGGTTGTACCGCAGCCATGGTTACCAGCTGTACCTGTGTTATTTTGGATCACACTACCTTGCTCAGCATGAGCCGCCCTACTCTGCCTCTGATTGGCTAAACCCTGCCTGTTAAGTAATGCGCATGTGCAACTCTCACCAAAGATTGAACAGAGGCCAGATGTGACCCTCTGTAGCTAAAACGGAGCGTTCAAGACACAGTGTGTAAACAGGTGCTGCAGCAATGGCCCATATGAGAAAAATAATGTGTTTTTTGAAACTTAAAGTATGTAAACCTATTCTACTAGGATCCCCAAATAAAAGAATGAACCTGAAAATTAGCATAATATGAACTCTTTAAAATATTTTACTAATTCTTAAGTGAATATGGAGTGCTATGGATGAAAGCCATGTTTAGTTTCCAATGAAGCCAACATACAAGGGAACACCAGTTTGTAAAGGCAAGAACACAGTTACACCCAAGTACAGTTCACATTAGTATCTCCTAATAGAGAACCAAGCTTGCAGTCAGACATTCATCCATTGAGGAAGGATGATGATGATGGAACACAAATTCAGCTAACAACACTCACAATAGCCAACACAGGAGTATTCATGAAAGCTTCATAATTCAACATGCGAAAGCAAAAGCAATAGGCCACACAAACACCGACAGAGCCAAGACATCTTCTGGCAATAGCAAAAGCAAGCGACAAGCTCTTACCTTGATGACGCGAAGCAGGGTCGCAGCAGAACCAAACATCAACAGCAGGGACAGAAAACCTGGATTCCGGTTTGAAGTTCAGGTTTGAGGCCAACGACGGAAACAGGCGGACTCACTGGGCCAGAGGCAGCAGGAGGAAGCTCCAGAGTATCTTCTCAGCAAAGACGTGGTGAAATGACAGCAACCGGCGAGGTAGCTCCACATTAGCAAGAGTAACAGCTAGCATAAAATGTTTTCGTAGCAGTTAGCGGGCAAGTTAGCGTCTTCAAGCCACCGCGAGACTTGAGGCGGTGCGTTCAATGTACGTTGGAGTAAATAGTGCGACTGATGCAGTTATAGATTAAACTACCCAACGGTAAACAAGTACAGCTGAAATAATCAGTGGATAAACTGATTAACGTGAGCAGAATGACAAGAAATTGATGAGAAACTTTTTTGATGATCACTGAAATCATTTTCAAGCAAAGACACGGTTCTTCTAACTTTAAAAAAAAAATGTTTTTGAAGATTGGAGTCATAGATATAGAAACGTAAATGCCTCATTGACCCGCTGGATCACACGTCAACATCGCCGCCATATTGGACCGGGCAAGATTGGCCTGTAAACAATACAGATAAAAGGGGAAGCTACCATTTTAATGAATAAAAAGCACTATAATGGTTTTGTTTTTCAACTCATTTCAATGAGTTGTTTTGATATTCGAGGGTTAATGATCTGCATGGAGTAAAATAAGTAGTTTTGTCTCCATAGTGATGACAGTTTGGAAATAATCACTGCTAGATTCTCGAGAGAGGAGTACGTATGACCGTCAGGCTTGCCAGTACCAATATGGTGGACAAATTGACGTATGGCAGCAACGAGCCAAAGCAGCCAATGTGGCATCTCATATGTCTATGGTTGGAGTGACTATTGTACAAAACAAAACAGGCATTGTTCTCTTTTTGAGCCCTGGAACTGGCTCACCTAAATGTAATGCAGCCAATAATGTTCTAATGTTATAAATTGCATATGTGCTTTCCCTGCTCTGACAAGTCAAAATGTCTGCTGTAAAAACTCTAATCGACTCATCAACAGTGGCTGTGATGTGTCAAGAAATAAAGTAATGCGCCAACAAAGGCTGTGAAAAAGTATGCAAGCTAGCTAGCATGGATGTAAATGGTGCAAATTTCCAACTTTCTGAAAGAATTCACTCACAGATACACTTTTGTTGTGTAACACTGAATATAAACAGAAACAGTTTGCTTCCAAGAAAACTTCAGGACACCTTTAATGCATGAGTAATGATGTGATTATATAGCCTAATACATACTTGTATGCTAACAGTCACAGAAGCTCATTTGTCTAGATTGAGTACCTTTACTTTTACTACTCTAAGTACATTTTCCTGATTATACTTGACATATTTTCAATGCATGACCTTTACTTGTCTCAGATTATTTTCCCAGTGTTGGATTAGTACTTAAACTCAAGTAAAGGATACGAATACATCCTTCCCCACTGGCAATGCCTTAAAAGGAAAAGCTGAACTGGCCTTTTGCGCTGTATACATTTCACACACAGGTGTATCTAATAACATTACTGATTGCTGCATTTCATTGCAGTGATTGCTGGAACATAGACATCCCTAATGTTATTAGTTCCACCTGGGCTTTTTCCCGGTGTTGTGAAACTGGTCTCTGAATACAATTCATTTGGGACTGATGAGATAGAGTTTCATAGCATACTATAAATCATGTACAAGTCTCTTCCAGAGAAACTAGTGGTGCTCATAAAAAACATCAAAATATGAAGAAGTCTGTCTTGCCCTGTAAAATCTGTAAGTTTGGCAAAGTTTAACTTTTCAACAGAAACTAACGATAACCATCTGAGGAAACAAACATGTTCTTGTTATTTTTATTTTAATAAAGTTCAGCTTGGTTCTTGTCACCAGATAAAAATGCAGATCAATCACACAGGAACAAGTAGAATGTATTTTTAGGTCAGTCACTGTCTGTTACTGGTCAGCCATGTACAGTTGGAGCTTAGTCTTCAGACCTCACACAGTATTGTCTTTCTTCAGCAGGTGGCCATGTGCTGGTTTGGCATTTTGCTGCCTGTGTTGTTCTGGTGTAAAAGGTCCGTCGTTCCCCGCAGTGCTCTGGGCTGCCAGTAATTACCCCAGTCACCAATTCATTTTACTACAGCTTAAGCACTAACACAGCTAATCTTGTTAGTGTGATCTGATTAGCAAGAACATCGCCCACTATCACACCACCTTTTATGAGCACTTGAGATTAGGCCTTGTCCTCTTTTCTGAACTTACTCACCCAGAAATGATGTGTTACCCAATAGATGATGAACGAGCGTATTCCTCGGGTTTTACTACAGCTGCTTCAGCTTCCTAAATGTTGCGCAACTTGAATTTAGAAATAATTTTGGAATGACCATTTATGTGTTTTATTATGCAGTTCATTTTAGGACATGGAGTTTTACTTTGCAAATGCACCAACCACGATCTGGAAATAAATACCGCCCATCCATCCTAAAAAGGTACAGTCCCACAGGAAATTTCCTTTCCCACCTAATCTTCCCCAGCAGATCTCCATTTTTAAATCATCGACATCTGTTTCTGCTTTTGTTCCAGGAGTGTAAATCAGTGTTGTAGTGCGGGGTGTTGCAATAACATCCTGTCCACGCTGAGAATTATTTGTTTTGTGGAAAATACAGTGCAGATTCGGAGCTCAATGCATAACTCTCTCCTCGTTTCCTGAGGGATCTCGAAGGTCAGATTTGGACTGTTGACAATTCTTGGGGCAGCGAGACCAAGACGGCGCAGGCCATTTGATATCATACGGGTGCTCGCTGCTGTGACAGGACACGCAATGAGATAACGTTCGCCTAATGGATGATTCTTATCATCCACAGTAATTGAAGACATAATGGAGCCTGATCATAATCCCCTGGAGGTGTAAATGGCTCTGTTGCTGTGTTGCAGACAAAGTGAGATGCTGTCCTCCTCCTCCTCCCCGGCTCAAGAGCCCTCTGGTGCATGTGATGATTTCAAAAAGTTCTCCTGATCTTTGTACCTGCTGCCTTTTGACCCTGTGCGACCTCTGAGGAGCTGCGAGCCATAGAAAGCTCAGCAAATGTGATCATTCTCAAATGACTGGGTCACACATGAGCGAGCAAAAGCCACCAAACAGGACCTCCGCTTAGCCCAAAGTGTTTGTTTTTCCTTTCTTTCCTTGTTTGCCTTCGACCCAGGTGATGGCTTTCTTCGCCGTCAACACTGCCGACACAGAAACTGAGGGGATTTAGCGGATGACAGCCATGCCGTCTCATCCGTCACTATCCATCTCCATGACAGTTACGATAGCTGCTTCGGACTGAGGCGGAGAGGCGAGAATGTGACCTACTTCTCAACACCTGTCAAGACCTGGAAAAAGAGAAGAATAGTGGAAGGCAAATATCTTCGGTGCCAAGGGGAGTCTGATGGATGTTTGCTAAAAATAGACATTCTTATTACAGCTGGATTACACAACCGTAAAGTGTGCAGGCTTCAAATTCCTCCCAATCAAATTCTTTTGTCGCACATTAAAATTATTCTTTACAGGTTTACAAGTCACATTCAAGTGCTTCAATCACACTTAGATGATTAGTCTCGACAAAGCCCGCTTGACCGCAGGGAGCCGTCAGCTCGGTCACTCCGACACACATGCACATGCGTTCACACACTCCAACAATACATCCACCTCTTTATTTAAAAAAAGAAGTCTGACATATGAGTGACAGCTGAATCGCGCTGGAAAACGGGAAATGTTCTCCGGAAACCCAGCAAGGAGTGACAGAACAAGCAGTAACCCAACTCTCTGGCTCCACCCCACCACTTTCGCCCCCCCGCCCGATACACCCTGATCCAAGCCAAGGGCGCGCTCATGGCGGCTATTAATACAGTGTGTCGACAGGTCCAATCACAGTCAGAGCCTGGCCATTCCTTTCATGCTGTGCAGAGGACAAGAGACAGGGGACTGTCATAGCATGAGAGATGATCACTGGTGTGGGAAGAGAGATGGTAGAGATATTAAAGGGACAGTTCACCCTCTTACCTGTAGTGCTCTTTATCCATTTAGATTGTTTTGATGTGAGTTGTCAAGTTTTGGAGATATCAGCTGTAGAGCTGTCTGCCTTCTCTCAAATACAATGGACTTGAATGGTACTTACAGAGGATGAGAGGCTAGCTAACTAAGCTAGCTATGTTACAGCTCAACTGAGAAGAACTCTTTCATGAGAAGATGCACGCTTCAATCTATGCTCAGGGTAGACTGATTATCTGCCCTGTTCGATTATTGGTATCGATGATTTCGCCCACAACACTATCTGATTGGTAACATGTCACAATAAATAGCCTAACCCGAGACAGTGGACATCTCCAAAACTTGGCAACTCACACCAAAACAGTCTCGATCAGACGGGTGTCCAAACTTTTTCCCATGGGGGCCCAAAGCTGAAACTTGGTGGGCCACCGGCCAAAAGCAAACACCATCTTAATCGCATTGTAAAAAATGCAAAACGGTAAGCCTACTAGCATCCAACATTCCTTTAAAGGATAACGCCACACATTTTACACATTAAAGTGTGTTTACAGGTCTTGGGGAGTATTTCTGCATATGCGAAAAAAGGAGTATAAAGCCTTTTGTGGCTCCAGAGGAAGCTGCACGTAATCTGAGAAATTGCCTCCAGTGATGTCACTCGGTGATTGTTGCATTGTGGGTAATGTAGGCACCAGGTTTTGAAGAGTAACAAGAATGTTTAGAATAAAAAAGTTGATAATGGATAGTAGGAATACTTTTGTTTGTTTGTTGTTGTTTTATTTGTTTCTTTATAGTCTCTGTAAGTTTTTTCTTCCTTTTCTTCTTTCCTGAAATGTATTATATTCAGTCTCTTTGGATCCCCTTAGACTTTATGTAATAAAATAATAAAAAGTGACATATCTGGTTCTGCTGAATCTGTTTTGATCGTTCGTTTTTAAACTGTACTGTAACAGTGTTACAGTAGTGCAATGCTAGGCCAATGGCCTGCTTTTCAAAACGTGGTTTCTACATTCCTAATAATGCAACTTAGCAACTCAACGACATCACTCGAGGCAATCGATCAGATTACATGCAGCTTCCTCTGGAGCTACAAAACGCTTTAAACTACTCGTTCCACGTATGTGAAGTACTCCGCAAGACCTTTAAATACGCTTTAATGTGTACAATTGGTGGAGTTACCCTTTAAATGATGTGGATAAAAGATGGCGATGTTGAAACAAAGTACACTTTGTTTTAGTGCCTAACCACCATAATACAGAGCAGCTTCTTTCTGTGAGGCCCCTCAATTCATTCTCAGCATGAAAAGATAAGTCTCTTCATAGCCAGTCAAAAGTTATTTATAGCTCATTTAAAAAAAAAATGATTTGACATCACATAATAAAACAGCATGAGCTGTAATTTATAGTTTTTCTACTTTTTTTAGACTTTATTTTAAACTGATGCTAGAAACACCTGGCGGGCAAAAATATGTATGACTAATTTTGGGGTGAACTGTCCTTTTCAAGTAAGATCGAAGCAAAGTGCTGTCAGTGTAAGTGTGCATGATGCGGTTAATAAAACTGTGATGTCCTCAAGGGATTGAGCAAAAAGGCCCTCTATTTGGCCCTTTAGTCAGCCCCACCTGTCAAAAGAAGCAATCAGTATCACATGAAAACAAAGCTGAGTGATTAAAAGCAGACATTAAGAGAGAGGGGGGAGAGAGATGGTGCTATCGGAGTAGGGCTGGAGGAGGAGGAGGAGGAGGAGGAGGAGGAGGAGGAGTGGTGGTACTATTGTGTAAGAACTTGTGCGTGTTTGTTTGTGTGTGCGCAGGCTGTCGGCCCCAGAGAGAGAGACTGGCCAGGACAATATGTAGCTCCGATGTAATTCATTCATCACTGTAGTGTGTGTGTGTGTGAGTGAGAGAGAGAGAGAGAGAGGGAGAGAGAGAGAGTCCTAGTGGGGGTGTATGAGTGTGTTTGTGTGTCAGACGGTATTCCTGCTCGTCTCGCTCCACCAGTTAAGTTAAATCAGAGGCAGCCACTGGCACACCGCGGTGGTCTCTCTATCTCTCGGTCTGTCCTGCTCCGAAAGCATCAACAGCCTCCTGGTCCTGCTCCACAGGTAAGAGCTCACGTTACCCCATTCTCAGGAACTTCTAGAAATAATAATTTGCAGGTAACTAACTCCATAAACTTTTTAAATCTGACTTTTTTTTTTAGCAAGAGCCTCCCTCGTTGGATCACCAATTTTTATCACGTTACGGCTGCTTTTTCGTCATTTCCGATGTTCCAACTAGGCGCAAAAAAGGTTTCAGGTTCTGTAAATATTTATCTCATAACCTCTTTGTTAAAAATCTCCCATATTACCTTGGGAACCGACACAATGCGGTGAACTCGGAGGGCAAAATGTTAGATGTATTCAGTGGCATAATGGGCGCCGCATGTTGTTACTGTTTGTTCAAGTAGTTCATGTGAAAGTCCTGTACGTGTGTGTGTGTGTGTGTTTGGGCAGAGCCTTTAAAAGAGCCACTGTAGCTGTGTGGTTGGCACGGGAAGAATCCAGAACTGCTTCGTGCAAACTCTAAGAAGGGAAGGATGGAGGCTACAGGTGGGTTTTCATTGTCTCATATTCGGAGAGTTAGATCAGCTTCCTGATAAACAGTAGCTCCGCGCTCCCTGAAGACATCCACAGTCGTGAGGAGTTCAATCCTCGGACAGGCAGGAAAAGGGAAGATGCCGAATAACAGGGAAAGGTCGCGGAAAAAAAAAAAAAAAAAAGCAGGTGAAATTCTGTTTTCTTCATTGTGTCAGGAGTGAGGTGGAAAACATGTTGAGGAAGAGAGGAAAAGACCCTCCTGGGCTGTTCTGAGTGACAGCTGCTCAGCATCACGCTCTTAAAGGAGCACTATGTCGAAATTTTTAATGGGAAGAGACGGATTGTTTTTTTTAAGTCTAAACAAACTCTCTTCGTTTTCATGACTGAATAAACAGAATAAATAAACTGACCTTAAAGGACAACACAGCTCCATACTGTTTTACTTTGTTTATATGTGGCGGACCCTGCCACTTTTCTAGCTTCAAACAGTGTTCTGGCGACCTTAATTTCCTCTGAGAACAGCTTGTTTATTCAGTTATGGAAAAAATAAACATTTCTTAGTTGATCTCATTGATATTGTAAATGTTAAAGTTCCAAAATTACATAGTGGCCCTTTAATACGAGAGCTCTGCGTGGGGTTTCACTGTTACAGCCCTTTACTTCCCCCCCTAATGTTTCTTCACAAAAGCTACACTGAGGGTCAGTAAATGTTTTACATGATATAATCTCATGTTCTGCGGCGAAATACTCTTCTAACAAACTCTCCTTATGATTGAAATGAGAGAAGAGAAGAGGCCTCAGAATGTGTTTTGTTTTTGTAATTGAAAATGCCGGTGGCTCGTTTCACAAAAATACAGGACAGGAAATGAAAGGACGCTTTGCAGGCTGTAAGTTTGCGCTGTCACATGAAAGAGCAGTCTTATAAACAGAAAAATGCAGACGTGGTCGCTGATGCCAATATTTCCATTAGCCCCCTCTCCTGCTCGCAGAAGTCAAGTCCTCATTTAGGTCATGGGCTCCGTCGCACGCACACTCAATCAAAATCTTCTGTTCTTTCTCTTTCTGAACATCTACGTGTAAAACGCATGTCGTAATCGTCTTCGCCGCGCGGCAGAAAGAGACTTCTTAGGGTTTCTTTTCTAGCAGTAGGTGAGTTTACGCTCGGTCAAGTTTCCTACTTCAAAAACCCTTCAGGTAAAGAGACACTCTTGTAAGTTGAGACAGGAGGAAGTGGGTTGTAGGAGGCTGCGGTTGAGGTGCGCTTCACTCTTTAGACACCCATATTATCACTCTACAAGGTGTGGCGGTGGCCGATTAAGCTGTAACGGCGCTTTGAGACTGACATTGGTTGGTGGTAGGTTCAAATTGTGTTCCTGCAGCATGTTTAAAGCAACATTATGAAGAAATATTGTGCAATTTGCACCCCCCACAGTTTCTGAGTGCAGCACCTCTGTCACAAAAACAAAAAATTCCAGGTCTTGAACAATTTGTCAGATGTAATATAGGCGCCAACCACAAACAAAACTCATTTCGTCATCACAGCGCTGTGAACAAGCGATAGAGACACCATTCACCCTATTACGAGACACTGTACCACCAAAATGATTTCGAAGCGGTTACTTTAAGGTAAAAAGTTCAACTATGTCGCTTTAAGGTTGAGTTTCCAGGCACCTGTTGACCTGAAACGAGGCCTAAACGAGTGGATGATCATGAGCCGGGCGGCTGAGGCGGTGTGTTCCTAGTAAGATGAACCTCACTTCATAATGGGCTGATATAAATCATTAACTCCATCAACCAGACATTTTAGTGGCTCTCTCTGAGGGCAGCCAGATGGTGGTGCTCATGTCAGAGCGGCCGGGGCCGAGGGCGGCCTCGGATAGCTGTGTTGGTGGGATTCGATCCAAGCTCCGTCTAATTTGGTCCGCCAAAATTGGAAGATGAAACTTTCGAAGGATTTCCCATGATCCCTGGGAAGAGGCTGCGTTCAGAAACCGGCCGAAATAGGATTAGGAATGGAATGTTGCTACTACAGTGGCATTCGGGAGCAGAAATGTCCCCAAACTTCCTCCCGATCCTGATCTTATCATTCATTGTAAGCAGCTGCGTGGTTGCAAACAGCGCCGAGCCCTCGCCGCGCATTGTCCGGGCCCGAGAGGATGCAGCTTGTTTGTGGACCTTGTGAAGTGGGTGTTTACCTTCCTGTCTGTGGTCACCCAGGGTTTATGGCTGTCATTCAGTAATGTGCCATCTCCCTCGGCGCTATAGCTCGCTGGACACGGCCGCAGTAAATCACCTGCTTCCGAGTCGCCTTCTGTCCTCGCCACCTCACCTTTATTATGGGCCTCACTTACATATATAGGCAGCAATAACTTTCCGCTTTGTTTATATTCCTCCCTCGCCTTGAGCATCTCCCTCATGGAAAAACACCAGCGGTTAAAACGGCAGCCCCTACCAATAACAGTAAAAGGCAAGTTGTGTCGATTTTCTCCCATATTTCCACTTGCGGTCATCAGAAATCTTCGCAGCATCAGGAGCTCGTCTGAAACGCTTTTAAATCCCTACGCTGAGTAAATGATATGTGCTGTCGCTCTCTTCTGCCTAGTTTAAATTTACAGCCACCCACTGTTATAATCATTAAAGAAAGAAAACACATGTACAGTAAATCCCGGGGATGACATCTGTGTTGGTGGTTTACCGTACACCTACTAGAGCAGGGCCTGTGCAGGAAACTCGCAGAGATATTTCATTATTCTGTTGCCCTTGGCAGCCACACATCTTCCACGCTCGACAATCCACACATCTGCAACCGATACGGCTGTTGCTTTAGTGCTTTTTTTTTCTTCCTTTAAAGAATTCATCCACCGAAACCCGGTGGAAAATGAGAAGATCTTCTGACTTGGAGATAAAGTGGTTCGAGTGGAGGGGCTCAGACTGTCTTAATGCCAACCAGAGGCAGCAGGAATGCAGATAGAGAAGGTTTTTATAAGTGCGCAGTCCACAGTAGCTGCGAAAACAACAGCAAAGGGCGATTTTAAAAAAAAAAAATTGTCAATATATAAATACATTTCTGGACTGGCTGACATGGGTCAGTTTTTACTTTTTAAAATGACTTGTGTTTAACTAAATTTTAAGTTTTCATTGAAGCGCCAATGCCAGGCAGCTGAGTTAAGGTGGGCACACAAAGAGCCTCGAACAAAGAGGATAAACTAGGTAGGAAGAAGGGAAACTCGACAGGAAGGAGGAAACGAAGATGGCAAAAACAGAGGGGAGAGAAAGAAAGGGATGAAATGAAGAACAAGAGATGTAAACAAGATGGGAATAAGGGTATCAAGGCAGGGAGGAGCTCTAACTGTAAGATTTTATATTTATTCAAAGGTTATATTTATGAAATAGAAAAAACAGCAAAAATTATTCAAACTATATGTTGAATTTTAAGTTATTTTCTATTTGAAATGTTAGCAAATATGTATTTTTAGCCCAAAAAGTACATTATATCATGAGCATGTGCCACAAAACTATAAATGAGTCACTTAAAGAGGTCATATTTTAGTTTTTTTTAGTATTGTGTCATGTAGTATTTTTGTGCATGTAAAAGGTCAAAGTCCAGGCCGGAGGGAGTTACTCTTTCCCACAGAAAACGCTGCTCCTGCACTGCCCGAAATGCCTGGTTTGGAGTCGAGCGTTTACTTCCATAACTTATGTGTGTCGCTATGTGAAAGCCGTTATATATATTTTTATATTTTTATCATAAAATATATACACTCCAGTCAGTCAGCAGACATACAGTTGCTACTGCTGTAGTGGCGTTATTTTAGATCACACTACCTTGCTCGGCATGACCCGCCCTACTCTGCCTCTGATTGGCTACATCCTGCCCATTAAGTAACGTGTATGTGCAACACTTATCAAAGATTAAACAGAGGTGAGATGTCTCACTCTGTAGCTAAAACGGATCATTCAAGACACAGTGTGTAAAGGGGTGCTGCAGCTATGCACCATATGAGAAAAATAATGTGTTTATGGAAAATTAAAGTATTCAAACCTATTCTACTGGGACCAACAAATAAAAGTATGAACCTGAAGATAAGCAGAATATGACCTCTTTATATATCTTTTAGCTTATCTTTTGAAAATCTTTAAATAGGTGATCTGGGGCATTTCCTCTGGATGAAATTGCAAAATTAAAACCAGATAAAATATCAAACCACCAGAACACATGAAATGACATCTACTCTATTACCAAAAAAAAACCTCTGTTGAAATTGTCTCACCCACATTTTCAAAGCTTCCTGCGCCCATGCTGGGTGAGGTCAAACTAAATGTATCAACACATTTTCCACCGTATCAGTTCACCGTGTCCGCTGTGAGATGAGAAGAGTAAAAATCTTAACACTAGAATGCCATCTTGTGGCTAAAACACCTGCTTAGTTTAGTCAAACTGCTAATCACAGGATTTCGATTGTGGGAAGTTCCCAATATTCAACTTCATATTGTAAAGGAACAGCCCATAAAATTGTTGTTTTATTGGCTGTATGTGCTGTTTGTCCACGTTTGAGCTCCCCTGGCATCTGTTTGGTTGTAGCACGACCTCAAACATGTTGTCAATTTCCTGCAATTAGTGGCACAAACTATCTTTGCAGCGATGGTAATACTACACATCAGGTTTATGCTAATATTATTACATCAGCCACGCTAATGATGCTCGCTAAGCTGTTCTATTAAACATAAAGACTCTCAGCAATTTGTGCTTTAGTCCCATTTCACATTCTGCTTGTACAAAAGCAGCCCCAAGGCAAAATTTCCGCAGCACGCAGGTTTGATTTTCTCACAGAGCAAAGTTTCCACAGAGCCGAATCCCTGCTGTCCTGTTTGTTTAGGTGTGTGCTGATTAGAAGTTCTCATGCTGGGTACAATGTATCTCCGCACACCGAGGGTTTGAAACGTGACATGTCTTTTACAGTGACTGGAGTCTCAACCCTCTCCTTCTCTCTCCTCCCTCGCTCCCCTCAGTACCTCCGTGGTTAATGGCGTTGTTACCCGAGCTCGCACTTTGCCATGCAGTCTTCATTAACACAGGTCGTAACACGAGGCATAAATGTTCTCCTTCCGGGTGCTGACGGTCCACCCAGATGGACGGGCCATTTGATAAACACTGTACAGTTTTTACTGTTGCCGTTCATTAGCCGAGAGACGATTTAAAGGAGAGGGGAGCAGGCAGACTGTCTGAATAACGATGTTTCAAAGGGCATTTTTGGAATATTGAATAACATACAACATCTGTTTCTCATGGCTTCTTATTTTACAGAAATAACATAAAGCGTCAGGATGGCTTTAATGTGCAGGTCTTTAATGAGCTGGTGTAGGGTGAGCACTTTCATGGGTGCTCGTGTGGATTAGCGTTTATGGACCATGCCAGCGGTAATGATGACTCTTCCCCCAGACTGCCTGTGACATTTTTGTTGTGTTTCTTTTATAGGACTCGCTGAGGCCCTCGCCCAAGGCCCGTATCAGTCACCACAGACGCACCCTGCCGACAAGGCCCCCCCGTTTAAAAGTCTCAGGATCTGGCACTAAAAAGGGAAAATGCCGAATAAAACGGCAATGACGACAGGAGGGATATCTCTGACATGCGGCATGTCTGGAACCCATGAATTCATCTTCACCCTGGTGCCCATCGTCTACAGCTGCAACTTTGTCATCGGTATCATCGGGAACAGTATGGTGGTGGCTGTCATCTACTGCTACATGAAGCTCAAGGTGGTGGCTCACATTTTTGTGCTCAACCTCGCTATTTCGGACCTCACCTTCGTCATCACTCTGCCCATGTGGGCCACCTTCACCGCCACGGGCTATCACTGGCCCTTTGGAGGGTTCCTGTGCAAGGCCAGCGCAGGGCTGGTGATTTTCAACCTCTACACCAGCATCTTCTTCCTCACGGCGCTCAGCATCGACCGATACCTCGCCATCGTCCACCCGGTGCGGTCACGCAGGTTCCGCACCGTGGTGTACGCGCGAATCACCTGTGTGGTCATCTGGCTTTTCGCCTTCGTGCTGAGCGTGCCCACGGCGCTCACCAGGGACGTCCACAACATCGCAGACTTTAACAGGACAGTGTGTGGCATTCTGCACCCGAACACCGAAGATGCTGTGACGCTGAAGGAGCTCCCGCTGGCCATCGGCCTGATGAAAAGCCTGCTGGGCTTCCTGGTCCCCTTCATCATCATCATCACCTGTTACTGCCTCATCGGACGGGCGCTGGTGGGCGCGAAGCACATCCAGAAAAGCTCCCGTTCTCGCGACGACGAGGTGCTGCGCATGCTCGCAGCAGCCGTCCTGGCCTTCTTCCTGTGCTGGGTGCCTCATCAGGTGTTCCACTTGATGCAGCTGCTCACCCAGCTGACGGTGGTGGAGAACTGCACCATAATTGAAATCATCGACACCGCCATGCCCTTCACCATCTGCATCGCCTACTTCAACAGCTGCGTTAACCCCATCGTGTACGGCTTTGTCGGGAACAACTTCCGCAAGAACTTGCTGCGCTTGCTGCACTGCTCGCCGGGGGGACCGACCAGGCCTCACCCGAGCATCAGCTCCAAGATGAGCACCCTCTCTTTTCGCGCCTCTGAGGCCCTGAGCCTCACGACCAAAAGTAAGGCCTCCTCTGACATAAAGTGAGGGGAAATTCAAGACTGAGGGTACAAGTTCACTCTCCCCCGCTCTTTTGGTTTGTGGTAAAGAGGCCGGGGATGGAGACGTTCCATGCTTTTAAAACCCCAACTGTATTACCAAGCACTGAACCATGCAGAATGGTTGAAATGTTGTATTCATATCAGTCCAAGAGACACACACTACCTTGTTCAAGGCTTATTTGCAGAATAATTATTCATAAACCATTGCATGTCACACAAAACGAGAAAAGACTATACATAAATACAATTGCTTATCCCATTTTTCTTTATATATATATGTATATAAGATGCATGCACTGCAGGATTTTGTGTGCCTTCAGGATACAGTGCAGTAATATATCGCCCAGTGATAACTGTTGTGTGTGCTCAGCAGGTCGTTCACCGGTCGAGAACAGTGATCAAGTGCTCGGCGAAGATGCCAAAGCAAAAAAAAAAAAAAAAAGATAAAGATAAAGATCATACGCCACCCATGCATGCTCTGTGTACGCATGGAACAATTAAACAAGTGTAGCAAAAAAAAAAATGTGATGTGAGTTTATATCAATGAATAAAAACATGTTGTGAGTTGCTGTATGTGGTAATGTCGAATGGTAAATGCCGTGCTCCTCGTCGTGTATAATACGTGTTTGCATATTAAGGTTGAAATGCTGAAAAGTGTCCTACTCTGGGAGTAACATGCTGTACAAACAAGAGTGCTGCACAAACACTCCAGGTAGGGTGGTCATTGTCCATATTTCTGGTAGCTGTCTTTGTGGTATTTAAACATGTTGATAGTTTGTTTTCTTACTCTGTAAGTGTACAGTTTGTGAATATATGAAAATGTGAATAAAATGAAACAATCCACAGTTCTTGGTTGATTTTTTTTTCAGTCAGGAGACAAATCACCTCATGATCAGTCATTAGTGACCAAACCATCTAGAAAAAAGAGTTGATCTAACGTTAAGTAAGAATCAGAATCAAGTGACCTTGGCTTAAAATTGTCCACATGCACCGCGATCATCTATGAATCATTGACCACACATCACACAGACCTCATTTTTTCCCACAACACCTAAAAATAACAGGTGCACCGTGCAAGATCTTTTTTGGGGGATGTTATGACACGTTGCTGCATCGAGGATGGGGATTGGTGGACGGGCGGCAGGTTCAGGCTTATAAATGCTGTCGAGCGATGAGATCAGCCTCACTGCAACCATGAGGGTCCTCGTGCTTTTCGGATTGGTGGCCGTTGCCCTGGCTGATGTCGCTCGCTTCGAGGGGTAAATACGTAGTCTTTGTTAAAGCAGAAAGACGTCATATTTCTATCAATTACGTGGGACAATTTTGCTATAAAAAAATGGTTCATCAGTAAGTTATGGACTGACGCAGGCAGGATGACATGCTGTACAGTGAGTCATGACCTGTTTACTGTGTATCAAAGGAGATATTTAGCCAATGTTAACGAGTGAACCAGAGTCAGAACAGTACAGGGCAGCGTCCTGTTTCAGTGTCATTAGTCTGCCATCAACTGAGACTATGTCAATATAAATTTTTGACTATTGATAAATGATTTGTTAAAGCAAGAGGGTTCCATCTTAAGAGAAAAGCCTTTTGATCTCTCAGACAAAATGACTCATTTGCTCAGATTCATCGGTATTGTACTTTGTTATTTACGCGGATCAAACCAGGAGCTTCAACAGCTTAAAGGCCTGACAGAAACCATTCAACCACTATAACAGAACAGAAACAAAACAACTTTTGGAGGGGAAAGGGATGCACTAGGGTAGTTTTAACGTTCAAGTATTTTGTTTACATGTTAGTCATTGGTTCTCAACCTAGGTTAAGGGCCCTCAAGGGGGGTATCGGGATATTTTCCAGGGTTCGCCAGGCGGTCGTGGAGAAAAGACCAAATATTTTAGACTGGGGAATAGTTCAACTTCACATTGCATTTACCAAAGATATAATTACCCTTAAAAAAGAGAGAAATCCAATCCAAGTGAAATTCTTAAAAACACTGACAATGTATCATGCTACTCAGCTCATTTTCAATATGCATTGTCAACGTTTTTAAGAATTTCACTAAGAAATAGCCTTCTAAATAAAGGCTTTTTCACACAAGAGTGCCTGGGATTTGGGCGCTTTTGGACTTCAGCGTAAAAGCAGAGAGCACCTTCATCAAATTGTTGCTGTTGCTGTTGTACTCTAGACTTCTTCTTTCCTAAAATAGATTTCATTGAGTCAATGTAAGTCAGTGTGCACTTTCAGGAACACAATCCTGTTTTTTTTCTGGGGAGGTCACAACTCAAACGTTGAGACCCACTGGGTTTAAACCTCTGACTTAAAGACACATTATTGTGAAAGGCACAAAAATACTGTGACCATCGTACCGTATTTGTGACCCCTCTCATTTTCTTTTCACCAGAGAGAAAGTGTTCCGTCTGAAGCCTGTGCAAGACGAGCATGTGACCTTCATTAAGGACCTGGCTAAGAGCATTGAGGTACCTTGCCACCTTCTCTCTCTCTCACACACACCTCATAGTGCTGTTCTCACTCACTACAGGGGTTTAATTGGTTTGCTAATTGTTTACAAAGGGCTAAATTGGACCTGAAAAATCACTCAATGCCCAATCAGATATGCAAATAACATTAACTTAGATCAAATACTGTCAATATTTGCCGGCTCTTTGGCATCTCATCTCAAGTGTGAAATGAGAAGCTGAAACGCTGTGTTCGAGAGTTCATATCACCTCGACGTGCTCATGTGTTTTCCTCTGGCGCCATCTGCAGGTTGATTTCTGGAGCCCCGAGAGTGCTGAGGTTGTGACCACCGGCACTGATGTGGACATCCGCGTGCCTGCCATCTACCTCGATATGCTGTACACCCTGCTGCAGCAGAGTGACATGGAGCACAGGCAAGTCAGCAGAGATGGTGCAAAATTAAAGTCTTTCAACCAAAATGTCTTGAACACAGAGGTTTAATGTGACTTTTTTATCGAATCCCCAACCCCACAGCGTTCTCATTGAGGATCTGCAGGCTGCTGTCGATGGCCAGGCTGACCAGAAGCCCTCTCCCAGAGCCCACAGCTACACCAAGTACAACACCTGGGCCGATGTAAGAAGCTAAAAAAGATTATTAAGTCACAGTTTATTTCCTTGATTGGACTGTTACTTCATCTTCTTACTTGTTAAATTTCAGATCCAGACCTGGATGTCCTCCCTGACTTCCTCCAACCCAGGCCTGATGACCAAGCAGGTGATTGGAAACACCTACGAGGGACGCGCCATGACCGTTCTCAAGGTATCTTGAGACTCATCTGCTGTGCTTTGTGTCGAGGATTTTGCATTTATCAACTAAAAATCACATCTAGCAAATGTTTCACGATTGCTTCTAACGACCACAGATCGGTAAGGCGTCCAGCTCCACCAAGCCCGCTATCTTCATGGACTGTGGTATCCACGCCAGGGAGTGGATCTCTCCTGCTTTCTGCCAGTGGTTCGTCAAGGAGGTAAGGAGGACACCTGGGCGTTGGCGTGACAAAAATATTAATACTGAGGCTTCTAGAGATTGCAGAAGATAAATTCTTTCCATTCTTCCTCAGGCTCTGTCCACCTATGGCACTGACTCTCAGATGACCAGCCTGCTCGACCAGATGGATGTCTACGTTCTGCCCGTCTTCAACATTGATGGCTACGACTACACCCACAAGAGCGTAAGTTGCGACATGAGGCCTAACTTTGGAGTCCAAGCCAATAGAGTCCATGCTGTCCTGTTTATCTTGTCTGACATGTTTATTTTGTCCACTTTGGGGGCTTTAGAACAGGATGTGGAGGAAGACTCGCTCCAGGAGATCTGGATCCAGCTGTGTTGGAGCTGATCCCAACAGGAACTTCGACGCCGGCTGGTGCTGTAAGTGTAACATATACGGTTACATCTTAAAGGGGTACTCCAGTGATTGTTTCTGTTGCGCTTGCATGAAGATTAGGAGTTTACGAGCAACAGATTTAAAAAAGAATGGTTAAAATCTGTGCAGCAGAAGCCAAGATATCGATGACTCACACCCTAAAAACCTTAAATACTACATTTCCCATGATGCATATTTCACTGGATTATACAGCCACATCTTTCAAACTCCACTCCTCTTTCTCTTATAAATTTATGGTCTCTCCTGGAACCATTGACCGTATATAAAGATGCTCGACATGACAGCTCCCTGAAAGTGAAGCCAATACTTCTTGATCGCCCCCTAGTGGCTCGCTGCAGTATAGGTCAAGATAAATCCCCAACCTCTCAGCAGATTCGTAAAATAATCAAATTAAATGTCAAACACATTTTTTCCAGAGCTGGTTTCTGTCATTTTAGGGAGTTTTTATCACGCTTATGTAAGTACAGCTGTTCTTCTTCTGATGATAAGTTTGGTTTTAATTTGTTATTTACTGATAGAAAACTATTTGTGAGGTCTTTGGCTCCAAATTACGTCATCAGTGAAATAAGGCAGCAGTTCTATCTAGATGTTTTTTGTGTGCAGACCAAATCTCCAGGACGAGTGATTAAAAGTTGGTATTTCACCCAGCTGGGCGTGGTTTTTTTCAGGTGTAGGAGCGCTCGCTTCGACGAGCTCCATCACAGCCTGTGCTCTAAGTGCATGTTGCTTTCTTCAGTAATTGTGTATTTGACCTCATAGCTACGTGCGAGGGATGCAATCATCTGCTTTGTAAGACAGTTTTGGTGATTTTGTGAGATGTTTTCTGCCAGAAAGCCTCAAGGACGCCTGTTTTTACAGCAGGATGTATTGGCTGAATTAATGAGTCTTGGACCTGACTTTGATTGGAAATATATCGAGTGTATGGGTAGAGTTTTTTTATTTTTACTTTAAGACTTAGTGAATTTATTGTTTTCAGGGTTGGGGTTAGGATTAGGCAATTAAAACTACTTGGTTAAGTTTAGGAAAAGATCACGGTTTAGATAACGGGCACGAAAAGCGATGATCACGATTTCATGATCACAATTTGATCAGTTTGTTCTGATGACATTTGGAAAGTCTAGAAGCAGCATTAAATTATTTTTCTATCCCCATGCAAGTTAGCCAAGGGCTTAACCGGAAGGACGCTCTGTGGGCCCTAAGATCTACGTCATTTTATACCCGGGAAGTTGAACATTATTTTGGCTAGAAACACCACTGAGCAAATTTTATAGGAAGGGCTGAAACAGAATCACTGTGACGTCAGTGTGTTTTGTTTCTCCAAATGCCACAGAAGACATTATATAACAGTTTACACAGGCTGCATAATATAAAATACATATCTATTAATGCTTCCCCACAATGTAATCTTCACCGCAGCCATGGGGGCCTCCAGCAACCCCTGCAGCGACACCTTCTGCGGGTACACTCCCGAGTCTGAGATCGAGGTCAAGAATGTTGCCGACTTCATCCGCAGGAACAAGTCCACCATCAAGGCCTACCTCACCGTCCACTCCTACTCCCAGCTGCTGCTCTTCCCCTACTCCTACACCTACGCTCTGGCCGCTGACCACAATGAGCTGGTAAGTCATCATTATATGCCATAAATATGTGCTGTATATTGTCTGGGTATTAACTAGAAATGCTTGGCCAGTCACAATGGCTATATAATTATTCATCATGGCGGTGTCACATGCATCACTAGACCGCGGCAGCGCAATAACCACAGATTCGTAGGTATGTTAGTTTTGGATCAATCTGTTTCGCAAAGGTGAAATTACTGTAACAGTATGAATTATAATGACAGCAGCATTTGGAAACCACTAATTAATGGAAAACTTCAATTATATTACATCTGTTAGGCCATTTTATTCACTAGACACAGACTGTATACCATGAAAGATGCCTTTATCATAGCATTTTCAGAAAATGAACACTGATATGCTACAGAAACCAATTGTAAAAAAGGTGTTTCGAAAGCTTAACCAAGAATCCAACCAGGTCCCATTATGACTCTTATCTAAAGGCCACATTTAGCTGCTGCAAATCATTTACTCCCTGCTCATACGCCTCGTTCCCATGGCTCTTTTACCTCTCACTGGGGTGTCCGAGGGCTGCACAGCGAACGCTCACACCCCTGCTCCAGCTCTCACACTAACTAACTGAGGCAGATCACACGTCTCTGCCTTCGCTATTACTCACTTGCAATTTAAGCTCTCCTCTGACACTTTACAGAACAAAAGAACTCCGGGTATCTGTCATAACTCATCTGTTTCTCCCAGAAATACCATTTCCTGCCCGTGCATTTCTCTGGGGTTTTCATTTCCTGTTGGAAGTCACTGTGGCTTTTTAAAAAATATTTTCTGTAAGACCAGTAAAAATGTTGAACTAGTGGGATGGTTAATGCTGCAGGGCAGAAAACATATATTTAGTGTCCTTGCTTCCTGCTGTATTTTAATATTTGTTTTGCTCTCTTTTTGAAAGAATTAAAGGTGCAATGTGTAAGAATCAGGCACCTGTCTAATTCATACTCAAACAAACAGGGGGGAGCATATCATGACAACTTCTATCACCTGCTATTAGCTTCCATTAGTTAATTAGCTCAGTTAACAGTGCAGCTAGCGGTCCAGACCGGGAGCATTACAACGCTAACATAGGAGCTTTGGACTGAGGCTAGCGTGTTAGCATGCTAACTTCAGTAGAGACAGTTTGTTGATAACTTTCGCATATTTTTGAATTTTTTTCTTACTTGATCTGGTACGACCGGAAGCTTATGGTGGCTAACGTTAGCTAATGTTAGCTAGTTTAGAGGGATATTGCTGCTCTCTAATGCTGTCTGAAGTTTGTAAATTCAGTTCATATTATATCATGTATTCAGTTATATCTGAATATCGCTTTACTTAAAGGGGCTTTGTGGAACTGTGCTATGCAGGAAGCTGGTCTTTTGTTTATGTTCGCGGACTCCATTTCAAAACTAACGATAGCCACTGTTGCGAGTCCTTCATAAAGAAATCCACAGTCCAGCAGCATTAAACAACTTCAACAAATCGTCCACAGGCTTGTTTAGGCAGCCGAGAGAGACGGGGAATCTTATTTTTCTCGCCACGTTACAATCTGCTCACATTTGGCCGATAAATTACACGTAAATGTCTGCAAATTGTTAATTACAGCCCTTTTAAAGATGCAAAACGTAAGAATTTGAGTTTAAAACAGTGAAAACATGACGCAAATGACCAAAGGAACATGAAGAAATACTGCGACAGTGTTGACATGATGTCTATGCAATGTTTTGCAGGGATATCTACTGAAGTTAGCATGCTAACCAGCTAGCCTCAGACTATCCTAGTCCAAAACTCCCTTGCTCCCTTGTCCGCTACCTGCACTGCTAAATGAGCTAACTAGCTAATGGCAGCCACAGTTAGCGGCAGTCATACTGCACCATTGATATGGTTGAAAACCTTCTGTTTTGTCCTTCAACACGTTAACCACAATGTTTTCCTCTCTGCCTTGTAGATGAAGGTTGCTGAGGGAGCCTCCTCTGCTCTGCGTAGTCTGTACGGTACCCAATACACCAGTGGACCCGGTGCCACAACCATCTGTAAGTACAATCAATACTGCAGCTGCATTTGAAGCATGTGGAAATAGTGTTTTGACAGGAAGCTTGATCGCCTATAATAATATTTATTATGATGCACAATCGTCTTTTGATAGATATGGTCTCTAGTAGCAACAAAAAGCGATGGCTTAGCCTGAGAGAAAGCTATTTCTAGCAAACAAAGGATTTTTTATTTTGGCTCTCCCAGGTCATCAACATATCCCCCATATCTGAATAATCCCCCTCTCCTTATCTGCCCTCAGACCCTGCTGCTGGTGGCTCTGACGACTGGGCCTACGACCTGGGTGTGAAGTATTCCTACACCTTCGAGTTGCGTGACACTGGTCGTTACGGCTTCCTGCTGCCCGAGTCTCAGATCAAGCCCACATGCGAGGAGACCATGCTGGCCGTCAAGTACATTGCCGCCTACGTGCAGAAGAACCTCTATTAAAGAGCGGAACTGCCAGGACCCCTGCCAACTCAGCTCCTCTGTACCAGCCCCCAGCCCCTCCAATCTCTCAGCCATCTCCAGCCCGTATCCATGGATACGGGGCACCACCCGCCATGTTTCCTCGCTGTGCTTGACAGAATGTCAAGATGAGTGCAAACAATAAAATCAATGATCCATCCCCACATGCTGAATCAATTTTTTATGTGTATATGATAATATAGTGTCTGATGGACTGAGTCTTTGTCATTTGTGTGGAAAAAATACAACAAAAACAGTGAAGTGTGGTGAAAGAAGTAATGCTTACACTTTACAGCCCATCACTAATAGGCCAGAAAACTTGCGTGCTGACTTCAATCGAACGTAGTGAGACACCGAAACTTAACAGGACAGCGAGTAGACGATACTTTTCAATCAGAGAAAGCACACAAGAAACAAAAGCGGCCTCTAATTTACTGTATCAGCCCCTTTGAACCCTGGTGATCCCTCTCGTTGAGCTGGCACCGCTCCAGTGGCGGAGGCCGGGCGGGCGGTGGGGGTCTATCGGTCTTTTAAGGATTTTTGTCCAGCAGCACAGTACGTGACGACCGCAGAGTACTCCTTGGCAGCGTCTCCGCTCGGCCAAGCATCTGCCTGAGTGGAGAAAATAAAGGAGCCAAAGATCAGCGGGGACTCTCGCTTCACTGGCACACATTTGTGAAGCAGAAGGTAGAAATAGAAGGTATATTTCAGTGATTGCCTTTTTGTAAACAGTTGTAAATCAAAGGCTGGCAGCGCAGCACAATCACCAACACTTTTTAATGGGGCGCTGTGAAGTTTTGGAGAAGAAGTTTAAAACTCAACAAGATACGCGCTTTAAATTCACTTCGAAGGGCTTTTTCAAACATTAAGTGTGTTTCAAGGACTGAAAATGGATGAAGGCAACATCAGGAGTCAATATACGGTCATAAGAGAGGAGAGCTGCAACGATTCAGTGGATCGAAAAAACAATAATTGCCCTATAATTTGATAATCAATTAGTCATTCCAGTCCAGTTTTCGAGCAAAATGTAAAAATATTTGCTGGTTCCAACTTCTTAAAGGGGCACTACGTAGTTTTAGAAAGGCGAATTTTGATATTTAAAATATAAATGAGTTAATAAGACAAATTCAATAATCTAAAACTGAATAACAAGCTGTTCTCAGAGGAAAATAAGGTCCCCAGAACTCTGAAAAGGTGGCAGGGTCCGCCACATATAAACAAAGTGAAATCTATTAATCGATAAGTTGTGAACTTTTTAAATAAGCCACTGACTATTTTAACAATCTCTCGTTTTGAGCAATTTTGTAAGACAAAAAGTAAAGAAATCTTAGATTCCAGCTTCTTAAATGTCAATATTTTCTGTTTTCTTTCCTCCTCTGGACAAAACAAGACATTTGAGGTCAGTAGGACATAATGAAACTGTGTTGTCCTTTAAGGGCAGTTTATTCAGTCAAGACAACAAAGACAGTTTGTCTTTTTAGTTCGTTTAGGCATGAAAGATCTTCCTATTCTTCCCAAAACTGCATTGTGCACCTTTAACGCAAACAATCCCAGAGGACTCACTTGCTCCACCCTCCCTCTGGTGTATAAGACCCATCTCCTAAAAAGCACCACTCGGTCTGAATAGAGCTCTGCTGAGGCCACTAAAAATAATTCACTGTTGTGTAACACAGCACAAGAGAGGAGAAAACAGGGGCCCGCACAGATGCCCGTTTGTCCTGCCAGCCTTCTCGTTCCCTGTCGCCTTGGATCCACGAGATGGCGACAAAACCCACGAGTGCACATTACAGAACATCTTGTTCCCTGTTCTCTCAAGCAAGGCAGCAGCTCACTGCAGCAGCATCACCACCATCTCCTCCACCACAAGAGTGAAGGAGGAGACCAGTCAAGGCATCTATTGGACAGCTGTTTGAAAGGTCATGGCTGCAGATTGATGCCTCAGGAGGAATTAGATTTTTGGGATTTTTAAAAAAAAAATTAAAATCAGTTTAGATATATAACATGCCACATACACTGAATTCTTGTAATAAAATAAATAATCTGTGTATAGTTGAACCCCTTGACCTGCTGGGGGTGTGGTGGAGGCACATGTTGGGAGCAGGTGGGTGTGTATGTGCGGAGCTCGTCACGTGACGCACGGCCTGGCTGCTGTCACGCTGGTATAAATCCACCTCTGGTGTATTTAGTCAGCCCTTTTTTCCCACCGTCTCTCCACGCAAAGCCCCTCCTGAAGGTCCAGGCTACAGAAACAGTAGCTTCGACTTTTCTCCTCTCCAGTCATGGCAGGTATGTAAACCTTTTAACACATTTCCACCTCGTCCTCTCCGCGCGCGGCTGCAAATCACTGTTTTCTGTTAAAAAAAAAAAAGTTTTCAAAGTAGCGTTTTTTAAGCTCTCGCGGTGTTTTAGTTAAACGTCGGTTTTAAAAGTCTGTCGTTTGGTTTGTGATGTTTGGAGGAGTTGGAGCAGCTTTTCCTGACGCGAGTGAGACTGAAAAGTACATTCTGTCTTCCCCCCCTCCTCCCTCCATCCGTGTTGTCGCCGTCTCTCACCTCCGCAGCGTTGAAGCTGTCAGCCATGTCTTGAAACACGACCACCGTGTATGACAAGTCATTGGACCAGCCTCGAAAGACTTGTGTGCTCCTCTGTATTTGTCATGTTAAAAAAGAAAATAATAAAAATCTGGTCGTGATTATGTTTTAAGTGCTCTCTTGGTGAATGACATGTCAGCTGGGGGAAAAATAAATAAATCATATTTGCAGTGGGGACCCCCTCTCAGGTCCTTGACCTGACATTTGGAAACACTGTGTGTGCTACTGCATGTGTCCCAACTCCCACTGGTGGTATGATCTTACTGGTTAAAATGGAAGAGGGAGGGGTGTGTGTGCATTAACTGAGCCTAAATGTGGATTAAAGATGAACTTTTTAAAGTTTAGTTTGGAGAAGTTTCAATATTTGCAATTAATGAGGTGATAATACAGAACTCGGACGTATTTATTTATTCCATAACTGAATAAAACAAGCTGTTCTCTACTGTTTTTGAAGCTCGAAAGGTGGCAGGGTCCGCCACAGTATCAAACTGTTTAGCCCCTACTAAGGTAATTTTATTTCTGTCATGAAAACAAACATAATTTGGAAAAAATCATGTCTCTTCTTCCCCCAAAACTGCACATTGCTCCTTTAACTTTATTCAGTACTTGTTGTACCAACTGAAAAGGGGGCGTGAGAGAAAGGGGGTGTGGTGCCGCAAAAAAAAAAAAAAAAAGCCAACTTCTCCTGGCAACTCTGCAGCCACGACTGGCACGACATTATAGAAACACTTCACGCACACTGTTCCTACTGTCTTACCTCTCGTTTCTGGCTCATTATTGGTAGGGCTCGTATACAGTCCACGCGGGATCCGTGTTGGCCCGCATGCGACAGTCGCACGGCCCTCTCCAGCGCCGATGACTTCATCATCTCAGGTTTTAATATGTCTTCTCACAGGCCAGTCATTGTTCTCAAACATGACCTGGCAGGTAGCTGACAGATTTTTCCCCTCCCTGCCGTGACAGGGGGAGGTAAAAGAGTAGGCACCAATCTGCAAATAAAACTCACCGTAATGAGACGTTTATTCGGCTACTGGCTACTAAAGTCTTATTATTCTCGAAGCGAGTGGGAAATCTCAGGTTGAGGCCAGACTGTAGTGCTTGTGGAAATTCAGCTTGTTTTTGAGTATTTCAAAATGACAGATGTGTTTAATTTCGTGGGTTGATGTTAAGCTTCCAGATGTTTCAGACATGAAAGGATCCATGGAAAAGGCTGTTGCAAATAACCGGCCAAATGTGAAGGTTTGGACTGCGTGTCGAGACGTTTGGAGCGTAGTTACGATACAGTTAAAGGTGCAGTATGTAGGATATAGTGGCATTTAGCAGTGAGGTTTGGAGACGGCGAACAACTGAACACCGATTGTTTCTCATTTCTGTCAATAGATCCTCCCACGTGTTTCCCACACATTAGTTTATTTGATCAACATTGGTCTATTTTTGGATCTGCGTCTCGTTCTCACTCACTCAACACAGGGCACCCGTCAGTGAATAGCATGATGTTATATACTCCGAAACAGTGGATGTAGTTTTTAGTCCACCGGTATAACCAATGAAGAAGAGGAGGAGGAGGATTATTTAATGCCGTTGGCTTGACTGTAACTTCCCCTGCGAAGATGATGGCTGGCCTCATTGTCGAGATCAAGCCCCACAAAGAGCGCCAGGCCTTGAAGACAGTTTTTGTCGTGGCCAAGACTTTTTCCCAAAAGCTATCACTGTGAAAGATGGTAAAACAGTAGTAGAAGCCTCACAACCCCAGCGAAATTACTCATTTTACTGTCAGAATTGGGGCAATTTTGTCCAATAAAATTTGGAGAGTCTAGAATAGCCGCCCGATTAGATTTTATCCCCATCCAAGTTAGCTCGGCACTAAACCGGAAGATAGCCGGTTAGTTATGGTCTGTGGCACCACAGCTGGACAGCCACCGCCACAATTAAAGTCTGATTCTGTGGGAAACACTGAACCGTAGCTGCTGTTGGCTAGTTAGCTCAGTTAGCAGTGCAGCTAGTGGTACAGACTGTGAACTCGGGACACCAGGGGAGTGTCGGTGTTTTACACTGCTAGCAAGGAAGCTTTGGACTGCGACGGCCTGAGGCTAGCTGGTTAGCATGGTAACTTCAGTATATACCCCTGTAAAACAATACACAGACGCCATAATGTCAGATTCCCTGCTAGAAACTTTTACCCCTTAGTCTTTGATTTATTGTATATTCGCTCTGAATTTTTGTCAGACTATTTGGGGAAAAGTCACCATGTAGATGAGGAAAATCAAAACGGGACACACTTGTCTAAGATGAAAGGAGTCTACCATCAAATATCTTGATTAAATAATATAGTTTGTATAGATATAGTGTCAAAATGTGAACTCATCATATCAATGTTGTTAAATTTTAACCCTCGATGTGTTTCCGTCCTCTGCAGACCAGGCTTTTGTGACGTTGGCCACCAATGACAGCTACGCTCGGGGAGCCATGGTTCTGGGCAAGTCCCTCCGCAACCACAATACAGCCAAGAAGCTGGTGGTACTCATCGGTCCATATGTGTCGGAGGCTTGCCAGTAAGATACCTCACCTCCAAACAGCAGTTAAACATCTCTGAATCACACCTGATAGTCTTGTTTCCCAACTGGACTGTTCATGGCGATTAATTCTTTAGCATTGTGAATGTTCAGGTCCGTGCTGAAGAGGATCTTCGACGAGGTGAGGGTGGTGGACGTGCTGGACAGCGGTGACACGGCACACCTGGCCATGATGAAGAGGCCCGACCTGGGCGTCACCTTCACCAAACTCCACTGCTGGACTCTCACACATTACTCCAAATGTGTTTTCATGGACGCAGACACACTGGTGAGACACACATTTGTTTTGCGAGACAGACTGTAACTATGCACGTGTGTGTGTACTTGTTTTTTCCATTTGTTTGTTTTCTGCTTCCTAGGTGCTTTCAAATATAGATGAGCTGTTTGACAGAGAGGAGTTGTCAGCTGCTCCCGACCCCGGCTGGCCTGACTGCTTCAACTCCGGTGTGTTTGTTTTCTGTCCTTCTATGGAGACTTACGGCAAACTGCTCCAGTTTTGTACAGAACACGGCAGCTTTGATGGTAAGTCAAGAGGAACACATTGTGATGATTTGGGTTTTGTGTTCAAAAGTATGTTCTCTGTTTTTTAATGATATTGTAAATGGGGTTGCAGTGATGAGGTTTGTGTTTTCAAGGTATGCCGTGGTATGAAAATTGACTTATCATACTGTATACATCTACGGTATTGAATTCTACCATGTTAGTGAAAAAATTCAAGACAAATTTAGTAAAGAAAGACAGTGTTTACTCAACAAAAACAACATTCTTCTCATATCATTAAAGCTCATTGTAACTCATAACAATGATAACTTTGTAATATACCTTGAAATCATGATATTTTTCATAAATTATAATCGTAAGTTAAAGAGTTTTTATACTGTTGGACTGAACGCGTAATTTGGAGACATGACATTGGTCTCTGGGAACTTTTTTAAATTGACATTTCACAGATTAAACCATTAATTGAAAATACTCAATAGTATTATCATTAGTTGTAGAACTACTTTCTTTAAAGGAGTAGTTTGACATTTTGGGAATACACTTGTTAGCTTTCTCGCAAAGACTTGAATTAGTAGAGCTGCATTAGCACGAAATATAACCCCAGTAAAACCAGACCGTATGAAATAAACAGAGTAATATAACATGTCAATGGTGTGAGCTTCCGACTATCGCGTTGCATCACGTAACATCTGTCCACACAGACGCTGTTAAATATGGACTTTTGTGATGTCAGGTGAACTGTTCGATTCAGACTGGAGACATAACCAGTCAAGTTAAAGATGGGTACTCGTTATCTTCCTACATTTGTACTTTTGAAACAGAAATTTTGGTTTTGATCTCCCGTCGGTCAGATGCCAGATTATTAAGGCGTTTGCAGTTGGTACGTTTGAGGAAGTATCGTATAGGTAACTCCTCATTTCAACTTAATATATGAACTCTTCCTCATCCGAGATGCAGCGCTTTCAACACAAGTGACAGGAAGTACAATCAGGGCGTCTGGACAAAGGTTCACCGTTAACTAGCACCAGAAAACAATGCAACTGAACTACTTGTGTCGCTGCTCACTTCACATTCAGTTAGGACAAAGGATTAGGATGAGCCACATTACTTGTTTTCCCTACTTTCCAGTCATTATGCTAAGCTAAGCTAAGCTAATCATCTTCTACCTGTAGCTTCATATTTAGCGGACACATGTTGAATAGGAGTGGTACCAACTTTCTTTTCCTGTCAGTCAGTAAACCCGCTATCAGTTCTCCTTTGAACTTATTTCTACATGTTGGCATTAGATGAAATGTATTTATTTATGTCATTTACAACTTTCCCCTTTTTAAAATAGACATTTCACATTTCTTGCCAAAAGCATCGCAAGAAAGGATTTGGGTGTCTCGGATTGCCTAACCAGAAATGGTTTACCACCACTGACGTGTGACGATGTCGGTAGTCTTTTTTTTTCAGTCATGCTCCCAAATTCAGCTTCAGTAAGATTGAGTTCTTGGTAACATGATGTTAAAACGAGCTTGTTTATCTTTTGCTCTAAGTAAGGCCTTTTTATCGAGCGCGGTGCCCGGACACAAGGGCCTCCTGTCACAGACCGTCGAGCTCTGCTGAGTTATTCTCAGGGGCTCGCTTGGGGTGGGGTGGAGGTTAAATTTGAGAGGGCCTGTTTTTGCACAGAGCACCGGTTGACATTCAGCAGCGCTTCTCGGTGAGGCGTACTGTAACTGAATTGTCGTTTTGGCTCCATATCGGATATACCGAACAGCTCAAACCGGCGGCTGAAGAGATCATTGCTGCATAGCTGTAAGGTGCTCTGCAGGTTTACCAGCTTTGCTTTCTGGAAGAAGTCACAGCAGCGTTTGAATGCTACATACAGCAGCTAGAGCCTGAATCAGCCACTGGCATTTTTTATTTATAAAAAGAGGGTTCCAAGGGTATCCAGTAAACATTGTGCCACTGCAGAACATTCATTCATGGGCATCTTTTTTTAATATCCTTTTAAACCCTTCAACCTCCTAAAGTATACAGTTACATCACCCCAGTCAAGCTTCACATACCTTTTTCAAATACGCTAGCTCATAGCTTCTGTACATTGCTGTGTTGAGAAGCTTCCACCATTTATCAAATGTAAAACTGGGACTTGATAACTTTAAACTAATTAACTTTTAATGTATCTGCAAAACTGTTTTTTAAAATGACATCAAACATGTCTTTGGTGCTTCTCTACTGTAAAGTCTTCTCCAGCCAAAATATCAGGCAGCACATGTATATCATTACTTGGTTTTCAGTTTCAGATGATTTAATACTAATGAAAACATGATTATGAATGTCATGTTCAAAGTCTGCCCTTAAATTCTACACACTGGACCTTTTTTTAATGATACAGTATGTAGCATTTCGCGTTAAAATGTCTAAAATTGAATAGAGCTCCGTTATATATTTTTGGAGTTGTGTACTTATCCCAAATGTTTCCAAACTCAGAGTATTATGGAATTTTACTCAAGGTAACTTAACTTGTCCGTGAACCTTTCAGCTGGAGTCATGTCAGATAGATTTTTTTTTGGTCAAACAATGATGATGACAACTGCCATGATCCCACGCTGCTTCACAACGTCATCAAGCTATGTCTTTTGTTTTTTTTTATGGTTTTGAGTGAGATTCTTTTGTCCAAGCACTATCATGCTCATAAGTCTGCTCAAATCACACCTGCCTGTGTACCAGCTGGGCTCTAATCAAATTAACTGCGACCTCAAAAACGCTACCAAACAAATGAAATGTTTGCAGGATAAACAAATCCGGATACAGTTCCGTAGCGGGGCTCAGCCGAGCTCGCCCTTGTTAGTAGCAGCGAACCTTTTTAACATTAAATTACGAGCTGTTTTCCCCTTGTGATACTTGTGAAAGAGATTCCATCAGGGAGAGTTCATCGGAAAAACCAATTAGTTTGCTTGACAGTGGCCAAAGCTTTCAAGTGCCGACTCATTCTGGCTGCCACCAGCGCTTGATGGCATGAATTTTTTCCATCACAATCGCCTCAGACACAGACATTATTGTCTTACTTTTTTCAGGAAAAAAAATCCTTTTTGCTCACTGGATATTCACGTGTTTTACAGTTTGTTGTTATTTATATTTTTATATCCAATATTTCATGTGACGTCCGTGTGTCTGTATACCCGATGGCATCCTAATGAATAAAGCCGTCTTATTTATAGACGTGGATGGTCTTTTCATGTGCACTGAGGCATGGGATGAATTCGCCTTGACCTTTAGCATTTCACTTCCTCTACTGTAAGGAATACATGATGTACACATGCAGCTCTCTGCAGTACAGACGTGATATTGAAAAGTAGCTGAGGAAAGACAACAAGAAAATTATTTTTCTGCGGTTGAACCCTATCTGCTCATCTGTAGCTCCAGTGTTGTCTGCTGCCAAGACAAACTGGCAGAGTTTGATGCACATTCTTGCTGAGCTCTGCTCATCCCCTCAAAATGAAGATCCTTGGCCCCATATTAAGTTTTGAAATCCCCAGTGGAGGTTGTGGGTTCGGACAAACAGCAGCTATGTGTGTTATTTTAAACTGCAGCAGGCTGCGGTTTCACAGACTGTACAGGCCTGTGCTTTTTAGGAGCTACATGTGAAAGTTCTATTAACGGCCAACGTCCCCCCTTGTGCCAGTGTCAGCCCTGTGAATTACTGTGTGGCTGCTGGGTGAAGCAATTTAGCATGAATAGTGAATGCTTGCATCACGTCTCTGCTTGCTTTCAGACTGAGTGATGTAACAGAGGAGATGTTCACGAAACAAAAAAGGTTTTAATAAAGGCTCGATTCAAATCTGCTTGTATACTCGAACTGTAACCGACCTACTTAACGTCAAATGCATCCTCTCGTCCCAAACTGTCCTCGGAGTTCTGTGTTTACGTAAGCCACCGCCGCGACAATGCCCCAGTTCTAAATTAGCCAAATTGAGCAGGGGCGAGTGGCTGTCCAGCCCTCCAGTCGGGCCCCCAGGACCTGAGGCAACTCAAGTCCAAACTTTAAAAATGGGTTAACCCAGGGGGGCCAATGATAATTCAAGTCACCAGTCCAGAGAGTACCACAACATTTTAAATAGCGTGTCTCGTTGTATTATTTAAAGTTGAGTCGTCATGAATAGGGCTGAAGATCACATCACAACTACAGAAAGAATCCCTACATTCCAATACTGATAATATACTATTACATAGAATGTATTATTCTAGAAATAGATAGTAAATGTGTAAACGGAAGAAACTGTACAAAAACTATGGTAAAATAAGAGTCTAAAGTTGGTAAAATGTATCATTCAAAACAGAAACCGTATCAAAGGATAAGACTCTTTTTTATAAAACTGGTTGCAAAGTGCTTTAAATTGCTCATAAGACCATTGCATAAATGACAACAAATTTACAGTAAAACATCTAAGATACTTGGAAGAACAGCCAAAAGTAACCCACACAGTAGTTTTGACTCGAGGCCTCTTCTCACGCCTGTGTGGTGGGTACTGGGTGTGTACAGACGGAGCTCGACTGCTCACAAACCTGTCTAATTGTGCTGCTCCTCCGGGACGGAGCGATCAGTTTATATCACATCAAAAATTGCTTCATTTGAAATGTCATTCCCGGAAGAGAGAGATTTCGAAACGGATCAAACATCTCACTTTGTGTGATTCATACTGACAAACCCAGAGACTTGTTACCAGACTTGACAGTCCTTCTCAGCTCCACTGAGCCTTTTGGTACCTTTTTTTTAGTTAATGTTCTTATTTTGTTTTTGGTTAACTGTTTTTGGTTCATCGTCTCAGCAGCGAGCAAATGTCTTCAGTGACAGAGATCTAATGACGCAACTGTTTGCTACCTGCCCAGCACTAAATGGCAAAGTTGGCCAATAGCAGACTAACATGGCAACCAAACCAGGACTCAAAGGAAACACGAGTCCAGATGAACACTAATGTTGCTTCATTCTACCGGATGCCTAAGGAGCAACTGTTTTCATAACACCTTTGGCATATCATCTTTCTGTGGTGATGAAATTGTTGCATGATCTGTTCTCTTGAGTCTCGAGGCTGCAAATTTAATATGTGACTGACGTGAAGCACATCAGTATTTTGTCTTATTTATTTTTTTATGAGCTCTCACTGACAAACCTTCAGGCAGCTGACAACACCACGCCCAAACTTTGCGCGCCTCCTGAGCGGAGAACCAGTTTAGATATTAATATCGAAAGCTATGTTGCCATTATCTCATTAAGCTCTGTGATGAAAATATAATGACTGCTAACTATATCCACACGGAATACAATACAATATGTGAGGGAGTGTAATACACGAAGGATGTCAGTCCACAGTCGAGCATTCAAGCCAGCACAGCCCGTCTGTTTACTGCAGCCTATTGAAAGGCTTCTGGTGTTACTGAGCAGTTTCTGACTTTGAGCTGAGTATTTGGAGGTCAGTGAGCGAAAAGGCAATCAGTCTTTGTCAGATATGAGATGAATAAATCCTCACTGCTGTGGCGGATAAGCCATAAGAACTTGGCCATCCTATATATACCCCCCTGGGCCTTTCCACAACACACTGATCTTTGATATTTCCCCATCAGTGGATAAGAGTTGGGTGTCACATACATGCCCATGTGACAACACGTTCTGTACAGTATGTCTCTGTAACTCTCTGTGCAGCTACTGTGAATCTACTCTGTGCACATACATGGCTTCATATGGTGGTGTGTGTGTGGATATCACAAAAGTGAGATCATTTCAAACCGGTAAAAGGAGGAAATGCAGCTCTGTGCTCAGAATGTGTGGGAACATTACTCTACAGGCTCGTCATTACTGATCTCAGCAGACTGCTGATTCATGGGAACCGGGCGGAAAGACTAATTAATCTGGCTGTCACAGGTGGGCAGATCATTTGACTGCACTCTCCCTCAGCTTTTCCTCTATCAAATGAGCTTTTCCAGTCTGCCGGTAAACCTGTCAAAGCATGTTTTCACGAGCTCAGTTGACTGCTACGTCCACGCTATTGTGCAAATAAATAAGACCAAATAAAACACCACAGTTCTCTGTTTTTGGGCTGCAACTAACAATTATTTTGTTACGCTCATCTGTACATTTAAAGGTGCACTATGTAGTTTTTGAGAAGAAATTTTAGAAAGAAGAGAAAGCTCTTGATTGACTGATAAATAAAAAATAATGCCTAAACAAACTCTGTATGTTTTCGTGACTGAGGAAAATGAATAAACAAACTGACCTTAATGGACAACACAATCTTATACTGCATACTGTTTTACTTTGTTTATATGTGGCGGACCCTGCCACCTTTCTAGCTTCAAACAGTGTTCTGGGACCTTATTTTCCTCTGAGAACAGCTTGTTTATTCAGTTATAGAAAAAAATTACATCTTTTTGAGTTAGTATTATTATGACTGCCAGCTATTTTGATAATCAGTTCATAATTCCAATACATTTTCTCTCAGTCCACATATCGTTGCAGCTCTACTCTCTTATGACCTTATATTGACTCCTGATGCTGCCCCTTTTTCTGTCTTCTGTCCTTGAAACACATTTAATATTTGAAAATGCCTTTCGAAGTGAATTTAAAACACAGATCTTGATGGCTCACTGGGACTCTGCAGAAGTACAAACTACAACTGTATAAACTACCAATCTAAAAATTATACATTAACTGCTTTCACAAGCTTTTACGGTTCAATAAGAGTTGATGTCTTTAAACCTCTAGAGAGTTTAACCACATCTAAACTGCAGTTTTGCATGTATGATTCCTGTAGTATGTTTTTTAAAAAAAATATATTTCCTCTCTCTGCAGGAGGAGACCAAGGTGTTTTGAATGGTTACTTCAACACTTGGGCAACAGCTGACATATCGAAACACCTCCCCTTCATCTACAACCTCAGCAGCATAGCCATCTACACTTACCTTCCAGCATTCAAGCAGTAAGTGTCAATCACAGGTCATATTTCTAAAAAAAAAAAGAAAAAAAAGTTCACACGATAGTTGGAGGTGAGATTTTGAATACTTCCTTTTGCTGTGTTTCCACAGTCTAAGCTACTTAAGCTAGACAGTTGTATTACACTACAGCGGTCTGTTAACGTAACTGAAATCTTGCGTATCAGGTGCAAGTCCAAGGTGTAAGCAGATACTGGATCACATGAACGTGCAGTCACATCGTGACATGACATCGGGTTACGAGCGAGATGAGAAGATTCCAGCGGCTCTGCCGTAGCATCCCCCAGCAGGCCTCAGAGCTGGGTAGAATATCCACCACTGAGCTCCCAACAGCTGAAACCAAATCCTAAAATAGAGTGGTTTATTTAAAGACCTTTTATGCTCGCGTCTAGGACTGGTCATTGTGCACTACGTCTTAAGCTCCCCCTCCCCTCCCATCCTCACTGCCTCCTAGTTTCTATGAGAAGAGAGGTTTAGATACAAACCTCATCAACAAGCTCTTAGGTTCGGTATTTCCTGGCAATCAAATCAGGATGACAGGGGTGATAAACAAGTATACACTTGTTGGTAGCTGTCAGGAGTTGTAGTGCGTCAAATGGCTGCCAAACACAGCAAAACAACCCCCCCGCCCCAGGCCATATTCATATTTATGTGTTCATATGAAGTTTTGGCATGGTTGGTAGTCACAGTTTAATATAATGTAGTCCAATACAAGCCTGATAACACATCTACAACAAGTAACGCTAAGCCTTATTTTAAAATGACTTTCCTGTTGTGATACGAGCTGAGACCGCAGAGCTTTTCTAAAACTGTAATATATTTCTGCTTGCTGAAAACATTTTGACCACAACTTTCTTCAGACTGCCATTACTATTGTTTTCGTTTCATTATTGATGTTGGGGTTTAATTTTGAAATTAATAACCAGGGACCAGCAACTTGGGATTTACTATATTACTCATTTCAGATATGGTGGCAATGCCAAGGTGGTCCATTTCTTAGGGAAGACCAAGCCATGGAGTTACACATTTGACCCCAAAGCCAAAAAGATCGCAGGGAGTACGCATGAAGCCACGTCACATCCGACCTTCCTCCTGGACTGGTGGACCCTGTACTCGAGCGCCGTGGTGCCCATGCTTCAGGAACAATATGGAGATCAGCCTTTCCAGTCCGGATGTGTGGAGGTGAATGAACACATTTGTTTGTTTTGCACCATCAGTCCTGCATTTACACCACAAGCAACCTGGTAAACCAGTCCTGGCCATTAGATAATAGGCAGAGTTGGAGATCTTGAAACTTAGAAATGATGTGGTTGATTTGCCTTTTTACAGCATCACTTTATGTTTTTATATGTCTAGCCTGATATAAAATTAAATTACTTCAGAGCTGACTTGAGATGCCACAGTTATGGCCAAGTGTACACCAATCAGCCTCAACATTGAATGAACAAACAGGTGACGTGAATGACACAGGCATTCATGTGGAGGCCACTTTACATGCACCACCCAACCAAACATCTTTTGCAGAACAAGTACACCCCCTCATGGCGGCTGCACTCCCTGATTGCAGTGCCCTACCACACCCAAAAACTGTGAAGCAATAGCTCAAGGAACATGACAAAGAGCTCAAGGTATCGACCTGGCCTGATCCCAATCCAACTGAGCATCCGTAGGACTTCCTGGAACCAGTCCAATCCATGGAGGCCCAACTTCGCAACCAACAGAACTCATCCCCAGACAACACCATGGTATCAGACACCACAGGGCACCCTCAGAGGTCCTGTGTCCAAGCTTGTATGGGTCAGAGCCAAGTGCCATCAACGGTAGGGCCTCCAAAGATCGGACTTATTTCAGGAAGTCCGATGGATTCTTGGTCAGATTTGGATATTGGGAGTTTGGAAGTAGGAAGGCCACCCCTTGAGCTCTTTGTCAGGTTCATCGGGCCATTCTCGAGCAGATTTTCTCTGTATCAGGGTGCACTGTCCTGCTTGGGGAAGCCACCGCCATCTGGGTATTCTTGGTCTTCGACAATGTTTTGGTAAGTGATGCGTGTCAAGTTGCATCTACATGAATGCCAGGACCCAAGGTTTCCCAGCAGATCATTGCACTGTAACGAGATGAGCAATCTTCAATGTATTACACCTGTTGTTTTTTTTTAATGTTGTGACTGATCGGTGTGAAAGCCAGTTGAAACTTGCATGTGGTGCGTCGTAAATGCAGGAAAATACTTCATGCTTGGAAATGCATTGTACTGTATTTTGCTGTCACATTTCCCCCCCTTTTAATTGTTACCTTTTAACCTTTCATTTTATTTTGTCTTCTATTCTGGATGATATAATTCTTACTGTCTTTCCATTCATCTCATAAAGATCCAGTACAGTGAGGTAGTCACTGAGAGTGAGATTGAAACACAGGTATGGTGTAATATTGGTGTTGTTTGTTAGCAGTTTGTTGGCACCTGGTTTAATGCTATTACTGCTCTTCCTCTAAAATCAAAGCTGGTTTAATGCTAATACTGCTCTTACTCAAAAATTAGAGCTCTAGCTTGCGTTTGCCCGCGGCCATTAATGAAGAAAGGCTACGTATGGCGAGCCCAGTGCTTCCAAAGAGAAATGAGCGCTAAGGACGTGTTCTGCGCAGTCTGTACCTCCTTTCATATTGATTTCCTCTTCCCCTTCTCTTTATTTCACTGTTTTGTATTGTTTTTATATTTTTTCTCAGTTTGAGAGCCAGTCTTCATATGCACAAGCACTTGAACCCCAGCTGTCCTCAGAAGAACGAAAGCAGAAATGGGAGCAAGGTCAGGCAGACTACATGGGAATGGACTCATTTGACAACATCAAGAGAAAGCTTGACAGTTTCCTCAAATAGAGAAGCGATGCGGCGGGATATCAACAGAGCACTTGCAGTTTAACAAACCATCACCACGAGTCTCTCAAGAAGATACTGTAAAACAGGTTTTCCTTCGTACCTGTTTCTCAACTAGAAATGAGTTGAGTCTCTCCTTCCACCAGCACTACCCTCGCCATACTCCAAAGACGGCGCTGTTTAAATGGGAAATCAAAAGTTAAATATCAAACAGCGTTAATTGTCTATGCAAGACTGTCATTATTCAGTGACCCGCCACGGGTATCTGATCTGTTACACTGTGAAGAAAATCAAAAGATTTATTAAAAGATTGATTCAATTTTTTTTGCAATAAATATTTTTTGCAGATTTGTTTTTTTGTTTTTTTTTCATGTCAGTGCTCTTCTTCTAAAAAGGGAGGCGTCAACAAGAGTTGAACTGGCATTTTGTATCCATGTCTCAGATTAGCAGTCACTTACATAAACATTCTCTCCTTTCTTTTTCTTTTTTACCATGCAGTCACTTAGAAATCTTCTGAGCATTAATATGTTCTTTTCTCAGAAGTTTTTTGCTTAAATTAAAACAGTCTGATAGATATAAAAAAAAAACATGTTTACAGCACTTCTAAAGGCCATGGTATGGTCAGTTAGCCATACATATACACTAGATCCTTTGTGCCTTAGTGTCTTGCTCTCTCTATTGCCATCAACCTATCTGTACTTGACTAGCAGCTTTTTCTGTAGGTGATGAGATTTTTTTTCCTTGTGTTTTACTTGACCAGCATGTTGACTGTACCACAAAATCTTTCATCTGGTATAATAAAACCATCTTTAAAAGTTTGGGATTTGCTTTCTTGGCAGAACTGATACCACTGGAGTACGTGCTTCTATATTTGTGGGGTAAAATTAGGTTGTATTTTAATTTGATTTGATTTTTTTTTTTTTTATAGAGGATCGAGATTTATTATATTAATATACTCAACAAGGAAATGTTATAGGTGGGCTTGGGGAGTAACTGAATACATGTAACAGGATTAAATAATTAGGATTAAAAAAAAAAAGTGAATTCAGAAATATGTAATTAGATTACAGATATATTAGGTAAAATAGAGGATTACTAACAGGCCTACATTTTTTTATATATATATATATATATATATATATATATATATATATATATATATATATATATATGAACACTGAGTTCATTTTTTGTAAACTCTATTTTTTTGTATGTATGTATGTATGTATGTATGTATGTATGTATGTATGTATTTATTTATTCCAAACACTCGGGGTTCAAGCGAAACCGGAAGTGACCGGGAGGGATACTTCTCTCCTTGTTCTTCTTCTTGGTTTTCTGGAGGAGTCTCCAAATCAAAGAGGAAAAGGAAAAAGGCAAGAAGCTTTCCCCCCGGCCACTTCCGGTTTCGCTTGAGTCCTATGGACAGCCAGGCCGGACTTTAATTACGTCCATTAAACTTTTCAGAAATATACGAAAATAATTCAATACTTCATTAGAAGCTAACTTAAATAAACATAACGGCTGGACATAGCTGAGGCTGGGTCAATATACACGCGTTTTGTGTGGAAAGTAAACGGTTGAACGTAACAAGTTAAAAACGTTAACTGACGTTAAGTGCTTGCTAACTGGCTAAGCTAACTCAACTATTACAAGCTTCAGTTTGACTCGAACGAAAAAACTGATAATGGTGTGAGTTTTAACAACACGTTGGCAAAAAAAGCGCAACAGTTTTCAGACGGTTACTGCACATTTATTCCAACTCACCGTTAACTTGAACGCCGTCCGGGGGATTTTTGGTGATGTGATCCGGGGGGCGTGCCGCGACCCCGGCTGTGGGTGATATAGACCGCTCCGCCTGGAAAGTAAACACACCATTCCGTCAAGATGGCCCCGCTGTCCGTGTTCCGAGTGGCGCTCCTGGTGTCGTTTTCCGTGCTCCTGACCGTCGTGCTGGGCTTGGGTCTGCCTGCCCTGCTGAACGCGGCGATGAGGATGTTGGGGTTACCGGAGACGAGTGTCACCGAGTGCATAGTTATGCTGTATTCACTTTTCGTGCTGTACGTTGCGACGCCTCGGATTCCCAGAGGACTGGTGGAGGTAACGTTACATTTCGAGCTCCATAATGAACTCGTGTCCTGTGTAGGTCACATTGTGTTGCTCCATAATACATTTTAGAGGGATGCAAATGTCACAGCATGTCATCCATACAGTTAAGACCAGAGGAGTCAACGCTACAACATGTTTTAATGCGTATTGGATAAAGAAAATGCTGCCAGTAGTGCAATGCTGTCTTGATTTTACATTAACAACCTCACTGACACCCTAATCACATTTACATGTGTGTTTTCTTTGAGAATACCTTTACTTGCTTTATATGTCACTTGGGGAGAAGCCTTTATTATGGTCTGTGCTCTCTGCAGGTGAGAGGGAAAGCTGTGCTGGTCACAGGTTGTGACTGTGGATTTGGTCATGCACTTGCCAAACATCTGCACAAACTGGGCTTCACCGTCTTCGCTGGATGTCTCCTCAAGGTACGGATAAGATATGAAGCGAGCAGCCCTGATGAAAGTCAGAATATTCAATATTTGGAGAAGGGGCCTCTCTCAAGTTCACGGCCTGTAACTGCACGTCCCATCAGAAATAGATTAAAGGTGCACTGTGTACTTTTGGAGAAGAGCGATGCATAGACGCATAAACAAAGTAAAGAAACAAACTCTTTTTTTTCACGGCTGAATAAACAAATTGACTGCTTTACTTTGTTTAGATGTGGCGGACCCTGCCACCTTTCTAGCTTCAAACATTTTTCTGGGGACTCTTATTTCCCTTTTTGATTTATTCAGTTGTGGAAAAAAAAAAATATTTTCTGAGTTTGAATTTCTTCTCCAAAACTTACACAGTGCCTCTTTAAATTTCTGATGTTTTTCATCTTAATGTCATGTGTTGGTGAGGAGAAGTGTCATCCTTGCAGGACAAAGGCGGAGAGGGTGCGAAGGAACTGGAGGAGTTTCACTCAGATCGCATGAAAGTAGTCCAGCTGGACGTGTGCAGCGACGAGCAGGTGAACCAGGCCGTGGAATATATCAAAGACAACCTGGCTGACTCAGAAAAGGGTAACTAACTCCTGTGTGCACCAACTCAGGTGAAAGGTCAGTGTATGTGTTCATTCACAAACTCTTTTTTTCCCTCCTCTCTGCCAATCCTTCCCTGGTCGTGACCCAGGTCTGTGGGCTGTGGTGAACAACGCTGGCGTGTCAACCTTCGGAGATGTCGAGTTTACGTCCATGGACACCTACAAGCAGGTGTCAGAGGTCAACCTGTGGGGCACCATCAGGGTCACCAAGGCTGTTCTGCCGTTAATCCGAAGGGCCAAAGGTCAGACGCTGGAAAATAACACTGTATATTACATGTTAAATCTCTGTGACATACGTACATGAATAAGTGAAATAGTGTCCAAAACAGCAGAACTGCAAACACATTAAAGTGACAAGCACCTTGGATTTGACATTTTCTCCTTAGTTTCTAGGATTATAAACATTCTTAGAATTCTTGTTGGTAGGAAAAATATGCAGCTGACCAGAGTTGTGTCCCATGATTTGTGAGGGATGCTGATAAGGTTGCCAAAAGTACTGATACTTTGATTAGACTTAGATACCACTGTATTTAAAACTATTTTATATCCACAGATAGTTTTGAAAGCCAAAGCTATTAAACAAAGCAGATCTACAATCAGATTTTCTTTCTGAGCATGCACAGATATTAATATTTTGACAAAGGTGTTGGTATGTTTCAGTGACTTTTCCCTGTGCCAGCACTTGTGGAGGATGTTAAAGGTGCTATATGTGAAAATTTTAGCATATAACATTTAAAAATTCAATTCAAACGATCAACAGAATGTGAAGAAATAACAGGTTATGACATCTTTGAATTGCGTTGCAAAGAAATCTACTCAAGTTAGCTCGCTAACCAGCTTGAACCTGCCCATCCAGAGCTTCTGTGCGAATGGTGTAAACACAAACACCACTAGATGCATGGCTAACCGAGCTAACTGGCTACAGTTACTGTGGTTATATGCTGTTTGTTTTAAATCTGAATTTGACAGGTGGCCGGATGCTAATCAATGCAAACAAGCCTGGAATTGAGAGACACATTTCAAGTCTCTCCATAATGTGAAATGAAACTTTGAATATTGATCATTTCTCTCAAAATATTGACAAAGACAATATGAAGAAACAAAAGGCAGCCATGAAAATACACACTGAAAAACAGGATCAATTGGTAAAATAAGATAAATAAGATAATCCAGTTATGAAGTAATGCCTAAAATCCAGTTTAAACAGGTGACATTAAAAAGAAAATACAAAACTAGCAGGCTGGATGGATGGTTGTTCATTTCCCGGCTTGGGTGCAATAACAGCTTTCTGGTAATAAGTGACTCATTGGAAAATATGGTTAATTTATTTGCTTATCTAAGCTCAACTCCAGGCAGTGTACTCATTAAGAACGTCTCTGAAGACAGTTGAACTTTGGACCTGGAGGCTTAACAGGCTTTGAGTTTGAAGCAATTACATAATTTTATTACTGGTGGTGCCAAATTAAATCAAATTGCGTCATACAGTTTGGTTTTTTTGGATCTCGTCTCTGAACATCTCTGCAGGCCGTGTGGTGAACCTGGCCAGCATGTACGGGAGGATGGGAAACGTCATGCGCTCGCCCTACTGCGTGTCCAAGTACGGCGTGGAAGCGTTTTCCGACTGCCTCCGCTACGAGATGAAGACCTGGGGCGTCAAAGTGTCCGTGATCGAACCGGGCAACTTCATCGTGGCCACCGGCATCCTGACCCGCGACATCGTGGCCACCACAGCCAACAAGCTGTGGAGCGAGGCGCCGGCGCAGGTGAAGGAGGATTACGGGAAAGCCCACTTCGAGCAGCACATGGCCCTGATGCGCTCCTACTGCAACAGCGGGCAGAAGGAGGTGGCCCCCGTGCTGGACGACATCACCGACGCCATCACGTCCAAGCGTCCCTACACCAGGTACAACCCCATGGAGCCACACTGGTGGATCCGAGTGCAGCTCATGACCCACCTGCCCGGCGCCATTTCCGACTTCCTCTACTTCTAGAAGAGAAGCTGTTCCCTCCGTTTCGCCCCTCTCAGATCAAATTGCAGCTTATTCTTCAACTATGTGGCACTACGCAGATCTACGAAACTTAGAGAGGGGCCTCAGCGACACATTCCTCAGCAATCATTCACTGATCAAGCCTTAAAACTTAATGATTTTTTTAAACTGAAACTTTTTCTATGTAAAAAAAAAACAACATAACTTTTATCTATACAGATACATGCCGTGATAAGTAGTAACTACTTTGTCTTGGATATCAGCAGGGCTATGACATACTGGTAGCTACAAATACTGCGTCGTCATTACTTGTGGTTTTATCTTTAAAAAAACAAAAAAATGTGTTTGTCCCCTTTTATATTTCTAATGTTTTGTCTTACGAGAATCTTCTGAAGCTGGCAGAGCTCAGCAGACGGCTCCCGCTGTTCTGTTGTGACCGCCGCCGGAACAAACCAAGGTCAGCTACTGTAAGAACCGTGGTGAGATTTGGCTCGCCTCGACCCGAAAGTTACGTAACGGCCAACACAAGCCCACTTTGTCTCGCATGCGCCATGAGAATCCTGCGTGCCACTTCGACAGCGAAGTTGATTGATGTGATTAATGGGCGAACAAAAAAAAAAAAGGTCCAGCCCCTCCCCCTCCTTCCTCCTTGGTGGGAAAAATATTTTGTATATACAATAATGCGAATGAATAGAGCATTTTATTTTGAAAATATTACAATCACAGTGTCATGATTTGAAATAAACTGACCAAAATGTGGTTGTGTGTTTTGTTGGTGTCATTTAATCCAGGCCTGAGAGGTGTAACGATACAAATGACCACCAGGGGGAGCACGTGCATCGTAGAAAACCACCACTGCTGTGCTCATGCATGAATCATCTGCAGTCTCAGACAATGATAATAGTATTACAATCACATTATAGCAAAGCTGAAGCACAGAGAAGGTTTTTTTTTTGAAAATCCAGTCAAATACATCCGAAGAAATGCGTGAGAATGTAAGTCCCGGCATTTAACGACTCAAAAAACAACAGACGTTCCATTTTTTTTGTATCGTTTATTACGTCTTTTGAACACTCTAATAAACTCTTCTAAATTATTACACCTGAAGACGATCTCCCCTCCATTTAAAAACAGTATTAAGAGCATGACATTTAATTTCACAGCACTGCCTTTTATCATTCCACAGCATGGATCTGCTTTCTTCACTCTCTCTCATACAGAAACAAAAAAAAAAAAAGGAAAGAAAAAAAAAAAAAAAAAGCTTTGTGAGACAAAGAACACCATAGAAATGTAAGCAGCACAAAAAGCACCAAAGTTTTTAAACACGGGGGTCACTTGTCCGGAATATTATCAAGAAACCAGGCGTAGAGGATCATCTCAGGCTTGTTGAGCAGTCGAGCTGCGTTGTAGTTTTTAAACGAGGGGGGGGGAATAGTTTGACAAACGGTCTCTTGATAATATCCGTCGCAACTGACTTCAATGTCTTTTTTAAGCAGATTTAAAATCATTTCTGTACAGCTACAAGGCTCTGCTCATGCGGCCTCCGTTGGTGTAAAATGATCCCAGTTCGTAACAATATCTATGCGAGGGAGATACTGTAGTTCTGTATTTGAATATCAAGTAAAACATTTAAGTATCCAGGATTTTTTTCTTCTTTTCTCTTTACATATTTAAGTGGCTAAACTGCAAAAGTGAATGTCTTATTACACTAGGTCTTATATGAAATGCATACAGACATTGAGAAAGAGAAAAAAAAAACATTTCCTCGGAAACCATGACGGTTCCCTTCACGACCAACAATGTGTGATACCGTTATAACTCGAGGTGCTCATAAACATGAGATTCAGGTCATGATTACATCACACCTGGGGGAGAGAGGGAGGGAGGGAGGGAGGGGGGTTATGTCTCTGAATGAACATCACATATTTTTATACTGTACATGTAGGCATTCACTGTTCATTTAAGAAGTTATACTTGATGAAATCAGCAAAGGTAAGGTCACTTGAATCTACACACAAGATCACCTAACGGGCATTTTATGCAAGACCAAAAAAAAAAAAAAAAGTTGGACAATAACGTCATGAGGAGGAAATACCCTTCTCTTTAAAAGGATGTTTTCAGACGTTGCTAACTGATCAGACTCAACTGATGCACATGCAAAGCTTTAACCAAATAGCACGCAGATGTGACAAGAGAAGGTGGGAAGAACAAGATAGAAAAGAAAAACAACAAAAAAGAAAGGGGGGGGTGCTTAAACCTTTGGTTGACAGAAAGCTGTGAAGGCACATTGAAATCTCCTAAATCCCTCGAACTGGGGCACACTGCGTTGGCGTTTGTCACTTTAATGCTGCGTAATATCGCAGATGCTGTACAACTGGAAGTCGGGGAGGAAATAAAAAAAAAAGAAGCTGGGTAGCTGACAGCAGTTCATGACTACTGTAGGCAAACACTATCGCACATGAAGTGTCAGGGGGAGAGAAAAAAACATGGCACCGATACAACAGCCAGGCCTTGGGTGTAATAAATGACGGGATTCCTGTAACCCAAATACTTATCTGGTGACTGATATTACAGTAACCAAAAAGAGGAAGGGCAGGGGGGGTTACTGAGAATGTAGGGAATACCCGCAAAAGTGTCATAAACAAGATGAAGTAACGGTTACAGGTCAGAAAGAAGTAGCACAGAAGAGGAATAGGACCACGGTAAACTCCCAATGCTGCTTTTTTGCTCAGATTTCTAAGGAAAAAAGTCAGAACTAAAAAATTTTTACAGCGGCCCTCATCCTGTTCCGTAGTATCGGGACCTAAAATGAACAAAAAAAGCAGTCGAGCCATGCTGAGAATCATTCCTGTGATTGGCATTTTGAACTATATCGTCGTAAACCTGCCAGGTATCGAGTCTCGACAGCATCCTTCATCAAATTCTGGAATGTTTTTGTCTCACTTAAATTAAGATCTCAAACGGTACTGCGGGTTCCATAATTAGATCTTAGCCCCGTTTTTGAACCCGTCATAAATCAAACTGAAAGCCAATTGTTCCACTGTTTATAATTAATACGTGACCGCTCCAAAAATAAGAGAGAACGCTCCGGCTCTCGTGTGAATAGCTGTGTCAATCACCTGGAGGAAAGACAAAAAGAGAAGTTCACGCCCATGTTTCGGGCATGCCTGGATTGACAAGAACTTAAAAATCCTCCCCCCAAAATAGAAAAAAAATCCTTTATCCTCAGCTATGATACATCAGCGCTGGCCTCCGTTCATTATTTCCCCCGCCCTTGTACAACTGGGAGCGGTAATCCACATATTCTACTTAGTGGAGCAGATTCTCCGAGTCTCCTCCCTCGATTTGTTTTTTAGGGTCCATTTTTCCATTCCTCCTCTATGAAATCCCCTTTTCCTCCCCCTCCCTCTCTTTCTCCCCCCCGCCCCTTCTTCTTTCTCTGCACTTGGGTCCAACTGGCCACAGCTGGAGAACTCATCATCGCAAGCATCGTGATCATCATCATCTCCCTGAGCCCGCTGCTGGAGCGGCTCCCTGCCGGCGCTGCTGCAGCTTTGATTGCAGGCGCTGGCCGCTAGCTGCCCTTCAAACATTCAAACACTACTTGGTCCATTTTCACCCAAAACAAGTACCCATTCAACGAGAGACCTTCCTGTAACTATAAACCATACGCTAGGTGCACTGTTCGCACACATTGGCATTCTTAGTTTGCTTCACTTTCACCAGAACTCGGCTGTAAGGAATCGTTTTCTGAAAATCCTCTATGTGTATCCCCCCTCGACCGTGACCCCTGGGTGACCTTTAACTCCTCCATTGCTTCCAGTGATCACTAATTCAGGAGCAGTGACATCACCCTCTGGATCCTCCATTTCCTCCTCCCAGCTCTGGCGGGTTTGTCTGCTCCACCCCCCCTCCCCCTCGCCCTCCTTTCCTCCTCACCCTAGAGAAACGTCCCCTTTGGCAACACTGGGAGGACGCATCAGCTGTCTACGAGGGGAAAACACTTTTTGACTCTTCACATGACCTCTATCCTCCTCCTCCTCCTCGTCGCTCACGCGGACTGTCGAATTTCATCTTTTAAGAGATGCAGCGAAAGGTGCGAGGACTCTATTCTGTTTTGCGTGCACGCATGCAAAGTCACGGGATTGTTGAGCCCCCCGCGGAGTCTGCGACGCCTCCGCTTTATAACATTCACATGATATGGATACAGCAATATGTGAGACAAGCAGTTCTGTCGTACAAAAAGAGACGTTGAACGACTAGTTTGAATAGGAACCCTCAAAAAAAACAAAACAAATAAAAAAAAAAGATTAAAAAAAGAACAGATGCGTGCGATCTCTACAACCGTGATCCTAACAGAATTGTATCAATAAATATATTTTGGTCACTTAATTTTTATTCATGGTTAGCAGTTAGCAAGAGTTGTGGATTAGTGCGTCCACGACCGTAAAGAACGAATTAAGACAGACAACACGAAAATGACTTGACATGTAGACGTCTACAGGCTAGAATCTGAAGTCGCTAACATCCGCTAACAGAATGCCTCGAAACGGGTGGCTGTCGTGTGTTGGATACAGTTAAAAATCATCACATTTTAAAAAGAAACTGTTAAAAAGATTATATATTATGAACAAAAACAAAAACAAACAAAAAAAAAAAGAAACTAAATGCAACTCTAGTAGATATCAAGGTGGAAATACATGGCATTGCCTATGACCTAACACATCTGGATAATTTAAAATAGGCGACCAAGAGGTCTGTAGTCAACTCTCAGGAGTCCATAGTCTCTTTTGTCTCCTCTTTCCACTCCTCCGTGTCTCTCCCATGCTTTATCCACAGCTCCTCTTGGAATGCTCACAAATCTGGGCATTTAAGTCCTGACGATGTGTTAAAAGTCCTCAGGCTGGGAGTTTAAATGTTAGTGTGTGTTCTGGCGTAAGTATCTGAATGTATACATATATATATGGATGCTGTTAATGTATAGGTGTGTGTGTGTGTGTGTGTGCCGGTGTGTAAGTGTGTGTGTGTGACAGAGAGGGATCAGGAGGCAGCCAGGGCCTTGATCAGGTACAGTTTGTCTCCCTGCTCACTGGTGAAGATGGGGGCCTTTTTGTAGTGTTCAACAAGCTCCTCCATAGAGTTGAACTTGCGCTGTCCAATGCAGTAAAGGTTTTCCTTCAGCTGCACTTTGAAATGCTTGTTCTTGCTCTGCGCCTTCAGGGAGATGGAGAAGTCGTTTGGCTGTGGGGAGGAAAGGAAACACGAGGTTTTACTGTGAGTGGTCGGACAGGGCGATGGTGTAAATTTACTCTTTGTCACACTGATGGGTCCGATAAAATCGTTTCCCACTGGCGATTTGCAGCGAAACAAAATGCAGTGAAACAATTAAAAAGCTTGCCGATACTGCCATGCATCCAAAAAACCTCAAAAGAGAAGGAAGGAGAGTTTTCTGGAAATGTCGCAGCAGCCACTGTATTCTGCGTCATTTAATGGGATATTCTGATTGGTTGTTTTCTGAACTCGGTTGCCTGTGGATGCGTCTCACGGTGCAGTTTAGGACCTGAAACTAAGAATCCTTGTGTTTTTCATCACCTTAGAATGAGACTTTTATATCTACAGAAGCAGCAGGTCATCCTCCACAGAGTCGACCATGTTTCTACAGCAGCCCAGAAGGGACAATCCAAACACTGCTTCTACAGCGGGCCTGTGTTATTAGCAGCCACTGTAGAGGAGGGTGAGGCGGGCAGAGTCCACTTAATCCTACTCACTGGACCTTTAATGCATGCAATCTGTATACATGATCGATTTGTTCTCATTGTGTGACCACTTCGTACTCATCTGTATTTGTAATGATCCATAATTAAAGTAACGGATACATTTACTTTCACTCAGTCATCCTCATCATAACTCCAGAAGCAGCTTCGCTTAGAACGAAAACATGACGCACGCTTATGTCCATTTGTTTGGACCTTTCTATTTGTTCAACTTAAAGGAAGGTACAGTCAGATGTTAAAGGATTGTTAGGTGGTCACGATGTTGAGAACTGGGCTTTAAAATTGTAATTTTTGCATCTAGACACAATTTTTAAGTGCCATTTACAACTAGCTAGTGAATTATTTTGTTGCATTCTAAGAAGGTGTTAGCGATAAAGTTATAGTTAAATAATTGCTATGATTTCCTGTATATTTTAACTCAGATATTTGCGATCCTGTGCGGTTTCCGTAGCCTACCCATAGATGAACAGGAAATGGAATTTTATTGTGAAATGTGTTCTGTTGTGTGAACAAACGAGCGAACAGCAGAGCAAGACAACTCAACGCGCTCATACGTGGTTAGAATATGAACATCGTTAGGATAAAGATCAAGGAAACAGACTCATGACGACCAAAGATTTTACCAAGTTTATCTGACGAACCTCAAATCTCTTTCAAAATAAAAGTGTGAAGAGGCTTTAACGTTGTAAACTGTGGTTGGATGAGCAGGTGTAAGCTACTGACCGATGACTCGCTGTCTCGGATGAGGAAGTCTCCCTCGACGCCTCTCTGGTTGAGGGCCACCTCCGCCTGGTGGCGCGTCACCTTCCCGTAGTACCACTCCTTCCCCGCGAAGCGCCCGCTGCCTGAGGGCGAGATGTAGTCACAGTCAGGTGTGGGCGGCCCGGCGGGCCCTGCTGCGGGTTTATGGGAGGTGGAGTCTAGCACAGTGACGTAGTTTTTAGGCACCAAGCCCAGCTGTCCGTCCGCTTTGCGACACTTCCACCACTCGGGATCGTTCTCCGGCTTCTCCACGACCTCCATCACCTCGCCCTTCTCAAAGTTTAGCTCCTCGTCGTTGCCCGAGCTGAAAGGGTAGAGCGCCTGCACCGTGTGCAGCACTCTGTTCCCGTTCGCTGTGTTGTTCACCACCGCCGCCAGCTTCTCTGTTAGCGATCCGGCCGAGTCTCCGAGTCCGCCCATGCTCCCTCCCCCCGCCGTCCCGTCCATGTCTTCTGTCACGTAGTTGGATGGAAACCAGCCGGACCGTCCGCTGTAGCTACCGCGCCACCAGCCGTCGCTGCACTTCTCCATCACCACCACCCGCGTGCCTTTCACCAGAGACAGCTCGTCCTCGCGCTCTGCTGTGTAGCTGAATTTGACCAGGGCGGGCAGGTTGAGGTCGTACAGCCGCTCGCCGTTATCTGCGTACATGTCTGTGTCGGCGGTGGAGGCCGCGTCTCTCATCCCCCCTTTTCTGCTCTTCACCTTCCCGATTCCTGGAGAAAATGATCAAGAGAAGGTGTAAGAGTCCACACAGAAAACATCAGACACGCAGAAGAGCGCACAGGCCTTCAGGTATTTTTGTGTGATTCAACTTAAAGGGGCACTACGTAGATTTCAAACTGAGAGTTTTTATATTTACAATACAAACTCAGAAATGTTTATTTTTTCAATAACTGATTAAACAAGCTGTTCTCAGAGGAAAATAAGGTCCCCAGAGCACTGAAGCCAGAAAGGTGGCAGGGTCCGCCACATGTAAGTAAAACAGTATGAAATGGTGTTGTCCTTTAAGGTCAGATTTAGTTTGTTTGGGCATGAATAAAACAGCCAATGGTGATCTTTCCCCATCTTCCCCTAAACTACATAGTGCACCTTTAAATGATATGCACCTTTTATCATGGTTACATCAACAAGGTGCGGTGAATCTCTCTGAATAAACAAGAGTGGCTGTGTGACAACAGTTTGTTCAGTCGTGAAAAAAAAGGAAAAGAAAAATATTAGTCAGTGAAGATCTTCCTCTTTGGATTAAAATTCCTTCCCCAAAACTACACGGTGAAAAAGTCACCATTTCCTTCCACTCATGCGGAACAAGTCTCAACAGAAAAATAAAAAAGCACACACACCATTTAGAAAAACACCTCTGAAAATTTAAGGGAGGAGGAAAAAAAAAAACCCAGAAAAATACCAGGCAGCGATAATAAGCATTAGGGGTTGTGCTGAAATACAGGGAGGGCGGCTAAGTAGGGCTAAAAATCATTCCTTTTCCACATTACAGCGCCCTAACCCCCCCTCAGTCTGAGTCCAAATACATTCTTGAGGATTAGGCCTAGGTGCTGAGGAAACAAAAAAGCAATGCTGGTGTGGCTGAGTGGGATGAAAACTTGTTTTGGCACGGCCCTGTGAGTCCTGTGGAAAACTAAGAAAAGTGCGCCCTGATCGTCGAACGACAGCCGCCTAACATTGTAATTAATTACAAAATTCAGTTGCTTGAACTCTGTTCGGTCACATTTCACTGCTGCTAATCACATTGCGCTAATCACCTCGGCTGACCTGACACCTGCGGCCTCGCTCGCACAGCAGCTGGATACCAAACCCCGTCCCGTTTCTGCCAACACCCTGCCCACACAAACCCTCCCAACCCCCAATACACCCCACTGAGCTGACCGTTTGACTCAGGCGTACAGCGGGGATGATTAAAAAAGCGTGTACTTATCGAGACTTTATCAAGTGTGGTTAAGCAGAGAACTAGCTTTTTTTCCCTCTCGGGCTGTTTCCAGTCAAACGGGGGATGACCACAGGCTGAGTTCTATCATGAGCGCAGTCGAAACCTCTCGTGTGCGGGAGTGTGAGATCTGCATTCGGCGGCGCCGTCTCTAAACAGCCCAGAAGCGAACAGAAGGGGGATTACCAGGCCCTTTAGCCTTCTCCTGGGTTATGGAGTCCGGAGGCCGAGCTTTGGCAGGCTTGTGGTCATCGTCTTACTGGACAAGAATTTCCACTTGGCAGCCTGGCATGCTAACAGTTGTATGGAGCACATGTGTGGCTCGCAGTGGACGCCGGGGTGAGATCACAGCTACTTCCAACTTTCCAGAAATTAGTTCTAACACTCGCAGCGAGATCTCTCTATACATTACTTGCACCTTGTTTTTTGCTAATCCTTGCAAAGCTCGTGTGAAATCACTGTTATTATGACACAACGGATGATGCAGACAAACCAGACTCAAGCCGAGGCAGACATTGATCCCAGACACAGTGATCAGACCAGTGCTAACTATTTTCTGATTACGTTTGCAAGGCTATTGCTTGCATAATCCAAAGTCAGCTTGGTGAAATTATACCCGAAGGCAGGGTGTAGCCTTGTGTTTGTTTGCCGAGCGAGGAACGTGACTAATTTGTCACAACGCCATAACCGAATCTGTTTCACCACAGACAAACGGTTACCGAAAGGTGTCCGTGACTTCAGGAGAGCAGACAAATTTCATGGTAGTGCTGAGAGTCCAAAGTCAAATTGCTTCCAGGTAGACCCTGTTATTAGTCACACACACACTGTACATAACTACAGACTCCAGACAGGGTGTTAAGAGCTGATGTCTGTGCGCGGAGGTTAGGTCTGGTTATGTCTCGGTGCAGTGTGAATAACTCAAAGGGGGGGAACTGCAAACAGACATCTGTATATCTACAAATATATATATTTATATAAAAGCCTAACTTGCAGGGTGCACTATGTAGTTTCGGGGAAGAAATCTTAATCAGAAGAAGATCTTCATACTAAACAAACCCTCTGTTTTCATGACTGAATAAACAAACTGACCTTAGAGGACAACACAGTTTCATACTGTTTTACTTTGTTTATGTGGCGGACCCTGCCACCTTTCTAGCTTCAAACAGTGTTCTGGGGACCTTATTTTCCTCTGAGAACAGCTTGTTTATTCACTTATGGAAAAAAAAATATTGCTGAATTTGTATTATTACCTCATTTATATTGTAAATATTAAAATTCTGAATTAAAATTCCTTTTCCGAAACTTCATAGCGCCCCTTTACATATAGATTAATAAACTGGGTTTGAAGTGTATTGTTTGGCCCAACTAAAATACAACACAAGTGTCTAAAGTGATACAAAAATGACAGAATCCACAGCTTAAATATCGCATGTTGAGCAAGAAAACATGTTCGTGCAGGTGCAAGCCCCAGGATGTGTTCCGTGCACGGTTGGAAATGACCTAGTTAGCTCCAAACAAAGGTTAGGGGTCAACCCTGCATAAATAAACTATCTCTTAGCTCCAGCTGAGAGCGGGAACAACCGAGGGCTTAACGTTTTATCTCTCCGGCCAGGTAACAGAGCCCTTATCAGTGTCCCTTGTCAGAGATTTTATTCTCTGCTTCCTGCTACGCTCACACGAACACTTTGCATTAAAAAAGCAGGGAGTCAAAGACCATTGCATTTGACTAGATGCTCAATCTAAGCTGAGGCAATAGGGGGAAGTTGGGATTTGCCTGCACAACTATAGGTAGATGATACCGGGAGAAGATAAGGATTACTTGTTGCAGTTTAATTGTGGAGAATTCACTTGTGCGGCTGCCAAGAACAACTGGGAGTTTGTGCTTCTTTTTACAATCTGGCAGAAGCTCTTATCTTGTCAGGCTTTTACACCGAACAGGCAGCGCCGGGGCTGCTCAGAGCGAGGCCACCGTCTTTAATGGTGGACACAGCTGCATTCTGCTCGACTAACAGCGACTGATTTAGGAGAAGAACTCCCGATTCACAGCCATATTTGTGAGTTCACTGAAGTTGAACTTTGGAGACAATTTGATCTCATTAAAAAGGAGACCTATTATGCTTTTACGTTTTTTCCCCCTCCTTTTCTTCCTTCAGTGTTTTATATTTGTTCTCGTGCGCGTAAAAGATCTTGAGAGTTTAAAAGGTCAAACAGAAGCTCCTCTCTCCCACACAAAACACTGCTCCTGAAACACCTCGTCACTAGTCTCATCTCTAATTTCTTGACTTTGTGACATCACACTGTGTCACACGTTTGCATAATTTACACCTCGAGGCTAGACAGAGGGGGAATACACTGCTGCAGCACTCGACAGTATGCAAAAACTGGCGCGTTTATTGCGTACTAAAGCGTGTAAACCGTTTCTAGTTGTAGACCAAAATACAATTCTGAACCTGACAATGAACCTGACTTCTACTAGCCATTCTAGTACTGACAACAGAGCTGCAACAAGAGCATCTGTTGCCAACTATTTTGATAATCCATTTATAGTTGAAGTCATTTTTCAAGCAACAAAGTGAAATACTTGCTGGTTCCTGCTTCTTAGATGTGAGGATTTGCTGATTTCTTTCAAATGTATGGACATTAAATGAGGAATCTTGGGTTTGGACTGAACAGGCAACAAACAGAAAAAGGCAATTTGAAGACATCACTTTGGAAAATTAAAGCTAATATGAAATATGAAAGTAGCTGCCCTAATTGACAAGGTGCTGAATGTCTGCAGGAAGCCGTTTGACTGCAAACAAGAGGACAGGACGTGTAAGCAGAACTAGAATAGAACTAGCCGAATTTATTTATAGGAATATTTATACTGCAAGCGTGAATTTAGTTTCATGTGCATACTTCTGGGGGCTTCCCACCCGTCTTGTAAAAAAAGCCACACAAAAAACCCTGCATATGTTCTGAAAGTCACGTAGTAAGAGTGACTGGGCAGTCTGAGGTCAGGCGGGTCAGACGGGACGCAGAGCTGTTATGACGGACGCATCACTGGTTATTAGGGCTGAAGCTGGAAATCTTTAATTATGGGACAGTCCGTATCAACAAGCAGGCCACGGCGCTGTTCATACCTGCCACAAAACAACCAGGTGAGGATGAGTTGAACTGAATTAAACGATAAAGAGGTCGTCAATATGCCAGATATAAGGATAAGGATGCTCCACACAAACAAAAGGGCTGAACTAACTCGTAACAAAGTCGGCTGGCATTAACATAAACAGCAACAGTAATAGTAATCACCCCCTGATTGAAGGAAGCACAGTCCTCCTCTCAGGCCCTGAGCTCTATCTGTAGCATCTCGAGCACACACACCGCCAACTTTGCATGCATACAAGCAGCAGATGCGTCGGCTTCCACTGAAACCCCGCAAAACCCCACCGCTTCTTCTGCTGCTACCTGTGAGAGGTCTTCTCGAGAGGAGGGGGATTTCAATGGTACTACTCGACGCTGGAAACTTTTGTGACGACGTCAGATGCTTTTTCCTGTGCATTTCATGAGAGAAGGATGCGGAGGAAGGAAGTCGTGTAGCGTCAGATGGCGGTAAATCACTGCAAACAATGACAAAAGCCCTTAACACGCTCGCGTTAAACCCCTCAGAAAAAAAATTCGCTTTTTGTTTACAGATGAGGTGCACCCAGCAGGAGGAGAAGAAAGTGCCGGTGGGGTTTGTTTGGCTGCCAGTGACAGACAGGAAGTAGTTTTGTTTTTTAACTCTGGCCTCCCTGAGCTGGCTGGTCGTCCATTGTCTGCCAGGGCCCTTTCGACCCCTCGGCTTCCCTCCATTCCACGGCTCTTCCTCTGTGGACGACAACACCCCGCGTCAGGCTGTCTGACAGCGTCGGAACATCCCCAGAACACGACGACTGGGACGAGCTCGGCGGCGGTGACTCAGAAAAACAGAGTCCCTATCAAGCCCTGAATTGCAATCACAGCAAATGCCTAATTGCTATGTAGCAACAGCCGTGCCGTCACTGTTGAGACTGTAGGATCTCAGAGAGCGCTCTGCGTCCATGGCAATTCAAAAGTCTGACAACAATGTGTGACTGGCCTCCACCAGACATGTGACGCAGCACAGCAACACTCAACCATATGGTCCGACGCGAGAGACTTACACATTAAATGTAATGACGCCACATGAAGTCAGAAAGGGTGAGTCGAGCGAGTTTAAAGAGAAGGCACGCAGAAGCGAGTGGGCGTATTCTTCGGCGTTGATGGATCGGGGCTGCCTTTTAAGACGACGGCTTCAATCAAGCTGCTAACATGACTGACTGACGGCGGCGCAGGAAACGTGCAGAGCCCTTTCAACTTCAGCCGTCGGAGACATCAAAAGCAGGCAGCCATCGGCGTCTGTGATGGAGCGGAGGGAGCGCTCCATTTGGTTTTTACAGCGCTGCTGTCAGAGGCGACGCCAAGTAGAGTCTCTCCTGACAATAAAACAAACCGGTGGCTGTGTTAACTCCAGCAATTATCTAACTTAGTTCCTGGAATCCTCCTGGTTTTCTTAATCAAGCCGGCTTGTTGATGATTGTGCGTCACTGTAGCAACACTGACACTGGAGTGATGAAGCCACTTTCAAATCCTGTTTCAGCATTTCAATCTGTAAAAACTCCCTTTCCGAAGTTTTGTCACTCGACCTACATTTCGTAACCCGAACACTCATGACCCAATTTGAAGCATATTTAAAGTAGCAACAACTCAGATCAACGCCAGAAGATTTCTTTGACCTCATCCTGTTTTATTTTGCTACACCAGTAAAGTAACAAATGACATGACACTGATTGCTCTACTGTACTAAACAATGATAAATACTTTTAGAAATGACTATTTGTGGGCGGCAGGGTCAACAACAAGGGGCTTTTATAGCCAAACCATTTTTTCTCATTTACCTAAAGAGGCCAAAGTTTAGGAATGTTAAAGAGGCAGTATGTAGTTTTGGAGAAGAAATGTAACTTTAATATACAATACTGAGGTAATAATACAAACTCAGACATATTATTTTTTCCATAACTGAATAAACAAGCTGTTCTCAGAGGAAAATAAGGTCCCCAGAACACTGTTTGAAGCTAGAAAGGTGGCAGGGTCCGCCACATATAAACAAAGTAAAACAGAATGAAATTGTGTTGTCCTTTAAGGTCAGTTGTTAATTCAATCATAAAAGTTTGTTTATTTAGTTTATATAGGCATATACATATCTCTCTTCAGATTAAAACTTCCTCTAATTTCTCAACTACATAGTGCACCTTTAAAAGCCCTCCATGTCAAAATCTTTATTTAAATCAGAAACTGACTGATCAAGAAATAATTAAATAAAATTATAAAGCTGGCATCGCATAACTGATCAGTGTCCTAACCTCACTGACTTACTTGTTGGTTTTATTCAGTATTGAGGTTAAATAGCCAGTTGACTAATGTCATGGACATTCAAATAAAAAAAAGATACAACTAACGGACCAAACACAAACTAATTTGAGTTCAACAAGAGGTCATTACTCTCAGAAAACCAGCTGAACCATTCAAATCAGGAAACCAGACAATTAGAGCTGGAGGATTTAATTGGTCAAAAAATTCATCAGAAAGCATTTGATCACTGAGGACTCGAGGGATGCCCCCATGTTCGAAAAAACACTGCAAAAATGCCCTCTTGGATGCCCCCATAGAGGATTAAACATGATGAAAGTGCCCTCTAGGGTGCCAGCCTACAGCTGGTGCCCTTTTTCATTTCCACCACTGAATTTGATAATTAACTGTTTAACTATTTCTTAATACAATCAGACAAAAAAAATACTGGTTCCAGCTTGTCAAATGGGAATATTTTCTTGTTTTCTTCTTTATTAATGATAGTAAATGGGATATCTTTCAGTTTGGACAAAACAAGACATTTTAAGATGTGACCACGCACTCATGACATTGTTTTGTCATTTGCTGACATTCTGCTGACTAGGCTAACCACTAATGATTTTTATCTGCCCATTATTTTCTCAAATGAACTGTTAACTATTTTGTCCATTAAATGTCAGTCTAAAACCCAACAAAGAAACACATTAAATCCTCATAACTAAACAGCTGGAACCAGCAAATCATGTGTAAAAATGAGTACAATCCATTCATTTTCTGTCAATTAATTAATGGCTGCTGCTCTTCCATAGACCACACGGTTAATCAGAAAAATGAACGAGCTGTGCTGTAGACGTCAACACTGTTCTCTCCCAACATGTTTACAGCACCGGCCGCTCTTCAACAACACCAGACCACTGCTCACTTCCTCTTAAGTCATCCCTTAATGGCAGAAGACACGGTAAAAACAGGGTGGACAGCCGTACAAGAGAAAAACATCTGAGGCCTCAGTAAATGACGTTGACGACTCGGCCGCCAATCTCTTAATTATGATCGTGTCTTTTGCTTTTCTGGTCTGGAGAAACAGCGAGTGGTGGTTTGGAGAGAAAAGAAGTGGGAGTTGGAAAGGGATAGGGGAGAAGTCCAACTGACAGACCCCTGCACAATGATTCAACTTCCTTGTAACTTCTCACTTCCTCTCTGGCCCGCACTCCTCCGAAGCTCAGGCAGAAAATGTGGCTCAAATTAGAGTTTCCGCTCGCTGGGGAGGCTGAGAAACAGGAAAACAGAGGGAGGGGAAAGGGAGAGAGAGAGAGAAGGGAGACTAACAGCCCTCAGTTTACACAAGCAAAAGGTTTGTTAGCTCATCTCTATCGTCTTCTCAGCCCTTTACACTCTCTGTATTCTTCAGGCTACAAACAAGGCCAGTCAGCGAACACACACACACACACACATAAACACAAGTAGGGAAGATAGGCAGAGACAGGAGATACCACTCAACAGTTACAAGGTGAGATTACAACATGGGTGTGCGCCAGCGCCTTTTGAAAAAGTGTGTCAGCGTGGCTGTAAAGTATCCATGAGCCGCGGAGCTGCCGAGGTAATGACATTCCTCTGATAACCGGGCGAGGTGCAGGAGATGGGAGCCCGGGTCCCATCAATCAGCAGAGACCCCTTCCTCCCCTCCGTACAATGACTACAGTGTTCTACACGAACACCCCGCGTCCCTTCAACTGTAGCTCATGACTGGCGGTGGGGTGGAGGGACCCTCCCAGAATGAGCGAGCTCGCCCCGAGGGCAGCATAAAAGAAAACAGACTATGTCTTCAAGATATTCCTAAACAGAGCGGAGGGGAGGGGGGTCTTCAAGCATGATAATGTAATCCACTCAGCTACAGCCCACTCAGTAGGACAAACTAGAAAAACATATCACTGAGTGTGTGTGTGTGTGTGTGTGTGTAAAAGAAAGACAGAGAAGGATTGCTGGGGCAATTACAGGCTTCAGCTCAGCAGAAGGCTTTTCAAACAGCATATCCACCCAGTGTTTGCAGCCGCTCTCACAGACAGCCTCAAAAGCTGTTGAGACACCCTCTCTCCCTCGCCCTGCCAGCACAACATGTTAGCACAAAAGTCCGTTTCCTGCCCGCTCTAATTATGACACGTTCCTCTGGCCGACCTGAAGCTGAAACCGACTCGCTAACCAAAGTGCAAAATCAGAAACGGAAGATGAAAAAAAAAAAAAAACAGCTTGACAACCCTGAGAGGAAGAAAAAAAGAACCGCTCAAACTTCAGACAAAAGGCTCCTCACACCACAGACAAGTCAGAACAACTTTGATTAAGCAACTACAAAAGACGAGGAAAGTTGAAGAAAAAAAACTCACGAAAGAAATGTTTGAATAGGTTAGCCATGTCCATTTTGGGCTCGCTGGCTCTCCCTCTCTCTCTGTCTGTCTCCTTCCCGGCCCCTGCTCGCTTCCCACTGCAGCTGTAGAGTTATTCCATGTGAACACCCAGAGAGCTGGGGCGGATAGCGGAGCAGGGGCGGCCCACTCGGTGAGCATGTGGGTCAGGCTCGGCCAATGGGAGCGAGGGACAGAGAGGCCTCCGGTTCAGCTCTGGAAGGCTGAGAACAGAGGCCTCATGGAAAGGGGAAGAAGGACGGAGGGAGGGAGGGAAGAAGGGAGGGGGGAGGTTGACGCTCCGATTCGGAGAAAGAAAAAGAGATGAAAGAAGAGAGATACAGAGAAAGTAAAGGAGGTATTTCATCATTTAGCAGAGTGGTGTTGGTAAAAGGGTGGCGTGTAAAAAAAAAGGGATCTGTGGGGACGTTGCAACAGCTCAGTGAGTCAGAGAGTGGTCCGTGTCACATGACGGCAGTTGTTTGTAGAGGCACACTCATAACTTTACAACAAACCCAGGAAACATGAGTCCTCCAACGCTGAAACGCACACACACGCCAAAACACAGCCATCTGCAGACGGATCATAGTCTCACACATTCTTCTAAATGATGACACCAGTCCACACCCAGCGACAGGCTTGATTCAAAAAAAAGGAAAAAAAGGGAGCAATTTTTTCCCTCCCACGTAAAATATTGAAGTGCAATCTCCATACAGGCCCTGTTTCTTATTGTTCTCCCACACGCACTGAGGAAAAAAACACACAACCACCCACAATCCACCAGTTAAAATCTCCTAAATCTACTTATAGATCATAAAAATAATAAATGAAGGTGAAGTATTTACAAGCCCGCTATGATTGCATCGCTGTTTAACAAGGCTCCGTTCTCGTCTTGACTCGTGTTTTACATTAGCCTGGGTTTTATTGGCTTTGTGTGTGAGACCTGAGCCGCCTGTGTGTCATTCGTGCAGCTGTTCACCTGAGGTTATTTGATCAATGGATGTAGTGACAGGTGGGAAGTTTGTTGGGAGGCTCGCGGCTGTGCATGACGACACATACCCCCACCCAACCACACGCAGGCACATACACACACGTAACAGACATATAAACCTGGACAGTTAAGGGCAAAACAGGCAGGACGGACTCAAAGTGCAGCAGTTAAACGATGCATATGCTCAGGCCGAGCAAAGCAAAGAGGAAAGGTCTTGTGAAGGGACAGTTCACCCCAGATTCTAAAGTATTTTTTCCCTCTTATCTGTTCCTATCTTATTATTTTGGTGTGAGCTGCTGAGTTTTGGAGATACCAGACGTAGAGATGTCTGCCTTCTCTCAAATATAATGGCACTCTGGTTTGTGGTGCTCAAAGCAGCAACAAAATGAATTTGATAAACTCAACAGCAATGCCTCTTTCCAGAAATTGTGACCCAGTTAGTCTAGATAATCCACTGAACTTGGTGTGAGCAGTTTCACGAAGGAACCGTTTTCTTTCTAGTTTCAATTTCACCACAGAGAAAAACCGCATGATTTTATTCCCATTCGAACTAAACCGGAAGTTTGCTGGCTCAGTCGGGGGGCCCAATCACATTGCCTTTACTATCTGTACTGTGAACGACATTCATTGTCTGCAGACCCTCCATTCTAGTGAGGAAAAAACTTGCCCTTTTCAAGAAAAAAAAACAAAAACCTGTAAGTGTACACAACAGAACAAGGTAAAAGGAAAAATATGTAGTTTAAATTTTGGGGTGAACTGTGCCTTTAAAGTATGTGGGCTCAAGAAGATGTCTGAAAAAATAAAAATGAATGAGCTGTATATACACAAACAGCTACAGCGAAGAGGCCTCTTCCTGTTCTTGTATCGCATTTCATCAGAGCATTTCAGCAAACAGGGCTGTCCGACTGTCACCAGACTCTCACACTCACGCATTTGAAAAAAAACACTGCAGCTTACAGGAAGACGAGGCTCACGTGTCCAACTGATAAGTGTTTTGCAAACACTGCAGTGCATGATAGAGTCATGAATTGATGACACACTTCTGGCTTACAGTACTAAGAGCACCCCCATCTAGAGCTCTTTCGGTCTACTGTGCGAGGACGAGCCACCCCGGGGGAACAGGGCTTCCTCGCACAGGTCATCCTACGCAGCGGTACGTCAGCATCACCACATCAAACATGAGCGAAGGAGATAAGGCCACGTGTTGTGTCATTCTCACAAGCGTGGTTTGATATTCTGTTTTTGTCTAGCGGGCCCATAAACAGCAGCTGCTGGCTTCGTCGTTCTCGCTCAGCAAACCAAAATACAATTAATATATATAAGTACTGTATTAATATCTCACGCCTTTATAAAACCGGTCAACTTGATTTAATTTCGACATGACGCAGGCCTGTGTGAGTGTGCCTTTAAGTGTCAGTGGCTGGTGTACAACCTTTAATCTAATCTGATGAGATCTGGGCTTAACAAACACCAACAAACATATTCATCCCATCATGCTCTTAAATAAGACACTTATGCCCCGCAGAGCAGAACGGGTTGAAGATTAGAGCGCGAAAAAGCATCAAAAACTAAAAGATGACGCATAAGAGAAAATTTATCAAAAAGTGAATTGTGAAGCAAAACAAATGCCAGGCCGTGTGGCCGTGTTCCAGACTGGATGCCAGTGGTCAGAGTGTATATCCCAAATGATCATGACTGTCTGTCATCGACAAGAATTACGCTATGACAAATGGTAGCCTTGGCTTACATACGCAGTCACACTTGGCTTGCTGCATGAAGTACAAGGCCCCCGGCGAATGGCAGTGCCCAGAAATATTACTGATGTGTTGACAGAGCAGACAACACCTGTGCTGTATCAATCCGGGCTGTGATAAAAGGGCAGGAGGATATACGCTGTTATTGTTGCTCACACACAATCATAAAGCCATTAAGATTTTTTTAACACATAAAAGACCAGCAAGACGTCTTTGTTTGTACCGCAGCTATAAAACAAAGAAAAACTTCCTGTATCTGTATTTAAACTTCAATAAAACACTTACCTGTGCAAATCCCTGAAGGTAAAATGGAAACACAGCACCCTACATGAGACACTACACCGTAGACAATCCCATCAGATACTAAAGTTTCGGTCTCTGTTTGCAGTTTAAGCAGTGAAAGCAGCTCTCAGCACTTCAACCAATCAGACATCAGCCTGAGACCATCTTCCTGTGGAGGCTGATTTACTGTACATCAGACACCACAACAATGTGGTCAAAAACAAACTGAGGTAAGTACTGGCCTAGATAGACGCTGCTCTCTGATGCAGGTGCATTTAGGTTGAGTAACAATAACCCATTGTGTGAATAAATCAGAAAGCAAGTCAGTCAGATAGATACTGTGAGTGACTGAAGGACATGTTTAGAGCACAAACACCTATACAAGTTAATGAAAATCCCGCTTATTAAACTATACACGACTAATATCACATGTTGAATTCAACACTTGCAAACTTGAGAGATAATAACTGATTGTTTTACCAAGTGTGTCTTTGAGATTCTTGACAATAGAAGCTTTCCTGGCGCTGTTTTTCCTCTCCACGTAGTTGGACGGCACAAAGCCTGTTTTGTTGGTGGCATTTCGAACCCTCCACCAGGACTTGGAGTCGTCGAGGAGCCAGAGGCGCTCGTTTTTCTTGATATCCAGCTCCTGGTCCTGCTGGGCCATGTAGTCGAACTTGGCGATGACAATCACCTCTTCCGTCATCTTGCACTAGGTGCACTGGTGGAGAGGACGGAGAACAGGCGTCAGTGAATATTCAACATTACAGAAAATTTAAACTAATGTTGAGCATACATTATTTTCTATTATAGTGGAATCTTAGCTAATACTGACATCTTAACAGAACCTTCCTCTAAACAGACATATCTCAGCTCTCCATGAACTAAGAGAATCTGTTTCCTCTCCATTTATCCATCCTTCATACATTTCATTCTCCAATTCTGCATTTTGCTCTGGACACAATGATTAGGCCTTGTAAGAGACACACCAAAAGTAAATTTAGAAACTGTGTTTGAAATAGAGAAGCTGTACCTGTACTGCATCAAAGCTGAGAACTTCAAGGGCTCCGATACGTCTCTGTTGACCTAGAAAACAAAAAAAACAGACAACGCATGTTAATTACAATTTGACTCTTCTCAGAATTTGCCCAAAGTTTTCTTTATAACACACAAAAACTTTATTTCTGTTTAAGTGACTGGAAGGCCACTGTTCATGTCAAGATGGAGAGTTTTATCCAAATATATCCAGAAGAAATGCCAGCTACCATTTCCACAGTTTAGTCTCTTCAGAGGTAATCTCACCCCACCAATTGTACTCTTGAAATAACAGATGTAAATGACTATTCTTTTCAGTCGGAGTGTACAGGGCCAATCTCCGAGTATCCACATTCTTCATAAATTTACGGAGGGGATGATTTCCTCTCAGAAGCTGTCCAACGATTGTCTATTGTGTCAGGCATCAAACATGAACATGGGAGCCAGGAAGATGGCAGAGAAAGATTACTGCAACAGGGAAGTGAAGAAGAGGGGCGCTGTGCGTCAGCAGAGTGGCTACGTCAGCAAGTGAAGCTCTCACTGAGCACTAATGATGGAGGATACTGCTTCAAATTTAGCATGAGCCTATAAATATTCCTGAGTGTGCAGCCTATGCAAATGCTGTGATTATGTGATCCGCATTACAAGCGAGGCTCCATTGTTTGCAAAGTTGCTTATCACAAGAACTTTCAAGCTCCCTGGTCATGTTAAAATTATCATTTGGGAGTGCTGTGATCCACAATCAAAACTTGTTTGTGTTCAACAATGAGCACATTCACAACCGACTGGTCTTATGACCCGTGTAGCCATGAGCACAGCTAGGCTATGCTTAGGTTAATACTGCAGCACTGAAGGAGCAGGGCACTACTGAAGCGGCTGCTTAGCTGCTCTGATGTCATGGGAGTGGATGGAGTTTCACCTTTCCCCCCACCCCCCGACCGACTTCAGGGACCAGACACTGACCTCATTGATTGAGAGCTCTTGGTCTTTTTATTTGAGGCAGTCGTGTCTAAGTTTCAGCTGCAGCTGGCCTTGAGATAGGCCCCCGAACCTGATCTTAGGCAAACATAAGCTTATGTACAGCATGATTAGCCAAGAGGAGTAAAATACACAGTAAATAAGCCAGGGCTAATCTGAGAAGAACTTCTTGAGTGGATGAAAGGTGCATTAGATCATGACAAGAGCTTAAAGCTAAAATGTGCAATGCTAAGATCCCAAACTGGCTTTAAGGGGGACTCCTGTGGTCTTTCCCTGTTGAGTGTTTTTCGACTTCGTTTACCAAAGCACATTAAGGGTGTATGCTGTGGTTTTATCTAATGGCATGTCATTGCCTGCCCCTTTTCCATCTCTAATTAAATTAATGAACACTGGGAGACATGTTAGGGAGCGGCACAGAAAAACAAAGAGCTGATTTACTCTCCTCGAGTGCTGCCTCTTTCACCGAGACAAAGGCAACAATCCCTCCACTCCCTGGGCTGGGCTGGATAGCTGTCTGCCAAAGAGGCTGACAAGTGTGTATATGCACTCCTTCTCCATTTACAACATCCCTCCCTTACTATCTTTTTCCATTTTGTACTCTCCATACAGCACATGAAATAATCATCAACGTACTATCCCCTTCTCAGCTATCTCCCACTTCTAGAAAGCACTCGGCGTCCCAGTCTCACTTTCCTTTAACTGCCATCACCCCCCAACGTCTAGAGTGACTGAGCACTAAGTGCACATTAACACCGTAGTGACTTGCGCTGGTGCAGATGTGAGGGAGGATCAAAAAGTTGGGCGACAGATGCTCGGAGCTAATCGCGCAGCTCCAGACTGAGCCAAGGCCACACGACACTCCGCGGCACTAAAAACAAGGTCAGGCGGGTCAAACTGCTCTAACGGTGTCATATACACAGTGGATCTCCGTTTACACTGCTGCCTGGCAGAATTAACAGGTACTCAGTCCATCACCGACCCCACAGAGCAAGTCCGATCAAAGTCTGATTTTGTGCTTCCATTTGTTTAACTTTTGGTTCTCATCACACGACCAATAGCATACTTCTCTTAGATCACGTTTTAAAAAAAAATAGCACCAGAGTTTTGTAGGTTTGCTGTTGAAGCAAACATGCTAGGTACAGCTTTCAAGAGCCTTTTTGAGTTTAAAGGGTGTCTAATCCAGTTTCGAAATCTCTGAGTACCTGAGATGCACCGAGTTCGGAGCCGTCTTCCTCTCATGATCTGTCAGTTTGATTACAGGGCTGCAACTAACAATTATTTTCACAATAAATCAATCAATTGTTCAGTCTTTAAAATGTCAAAATATTGTGATGAATGCTCAACACATTTTCCAAAGTGATGCCTTCAAACAGTCCAAAACAGCAAATCCTTATATCTAAGAAGCTGGAACCAGAAAATATAAAGTATTTTTGCTAAAAAAATATATTTTTAAAAAAGGACTGGAATGATTAATCTATAACTAAAATAGTTGGCCATTTATTTCCTTTCAATTGTCAAATCCTTTTAAAGCTCTGTTTGAAAAGTGACAATAGTTTATCAGCACTGGTATCGACACATTTAACATTCACAACACTTGAAAAAGTTGTACAACAAAGCTGTTCAGTGACTATGGAAATTAGGACTAGATTGTCACAGATTAAATGATGCAATGAATCACTGCTCCCCATCAAATAGCTTTTGACCTTTGTAATGAGTAACTAGTTGTATAGATGTTTTGTAGAAGCATGTCCAACTCTCAAAATAACTTGGGTACCAGACATAAAGCAAAAACAAATCTGTATGCACGAGCTTTGAGGTTGTCAACAAGGGCGACCAGACCACATGGACTGAAGACAGGTGGTCAGATCTGGTGGCCGGTGGTGACTGCAGGGTTTTCCCAGCTAACTGTGCCTGCTTCTGCTCTGGGGCTACTATTCCTCTCTTGCAGTATTACACAGTGAGGCGCTGACAGACAAGAATATATGTATCTGGAAATTTTGCTTTGAAATGAACATAATTTAAAGGTAGCACTACCTGTGGCAAACTTCATAATGAGAGCTTTCGAATGGTTCAACAGCAGTGTAAACCTGCAGAAAGTATTTAATTTAAATGAATACTACCTTACCAGCTGCTCCCACACACCACAAATGAACAGCAACTTATTATTTCATATTCAATTAAACAGTAGCTCCTGAATTGGGATCCAAAAACCCCCATGGGTTCTTGAGGGTGTTACAAAAGGTCCTCAGCAAAATGGGGACTAGTTCAATAATTAGCATAATGAAAATGAGGTTTATAAGGAACCCATATGTCTTTTTATTATTTATTTTTTTACAGCCATTACACTGTGCAATTTGTAATTACTTATGAGGGATAAACTGTTTACTGAGGTAATACAGCAAGTGAGAAGTAGGGTCATTTTCTCATAATATTACATACAATGTGACTCATCTTTTTAAACCAGTGGAGTCGCCCCCTGCTGGCCATTAGAAAGAATGTAGGTCAAAAGTGCTTTCGCATGGGGCGCTGTTTGGCTCAGTTGGTGGAGCGGGTGTTCCATGTGCAGAGGCTTTGTCCCCGCTGTGGTGGCCCGGGTTCGAGTCCCGGCCTGGGGTCCTTTGCTGCGTGTCATTCCCCCTCTCTATCATCCTGTTTCCTGTCATCTCTTGAGCTGTACTATAAATAAAGCCATATAAAGGCCAAAAAAAATACTTTATAAAAAAAAAGTGTTTTCTTATTGGCTTCACCTTTCAGACCCGGAAGCTCCGTCTTTGTATTGAACTCTCTGTGCGGTGGTAATACTACAAGACAGCTTTATTGGAAGTGAGCCCATCTGTGTCATGCAAATATACAGCACAATCAACTACTAAATACCAAGCTGATAGGGTGGGCCCATCTTATCTACTGGCCCAGCAGCAGCTGTGGGCCAGTGACAGGTCAACCAGTGTTGCTATCAGTAATCCACTCATGTTCTCAAGAGTGCCAACACTGGTCACAACTGTTTCCCCATCAGCCAAAGAGCAATAACCCAAAGCTGGCACTGTTATCTTCAGCAAATAAAACACGTCAGGGTTGGATTTTCTACTTTGATTTTCCCAAAAAGAGGCAATAAAATGTAAAGGCGACTTAAATAGCACTGTAGACCACAAACCGCAACAACTGCACATCAGATGTATAATAGAGATGCAGGGTGCAACTTTGCGAGTTACTATGAAACAACAGTGACACGAGTTCACCACATCCTGCAGTGTACAGCTGCTGCCACAACACCTTGTATCTCTGACACACACACACGAGATCCAGTCAAAGAGCACACCCAGTGGCTTATTTGACAATGCATGATACTGGGGTACAATGCATAAGACGGAAGGGACTGGAATGGTATTAGCGTGGATTCCAGTGAATGGCTCACGCTGACATCAGACGCTTTTGTCAAAATGAAGTCACAGCAAGTCGATACTGTATATCTAATCAAGCCAATGACAACAATTATGGATCCCTTTCTCTTCGCAGCAGGAGCGAATAGCGTACCGCTGCTCGACAGGATTGCTGAGGCACTGAGACAGCAACAGCATGAGCTCACAGAGGCAGACAGAGTAACCTAATCCCTGTGACAGCCTGCTAAAATCACAGCCTCTGCTGCCTTCTGGAATGTGCTCTGTATGCTCACTGCTCACTCAGCCCCTCTGGCACTGCTGTACTTCCTCCAACTCACACCAAAACTCTCATTTCGGCCACGGGGGGGCTGGTCCACTTCATCCGCGGACAGCGCGGGACTGGTCGATGAATTTATGCTTTTTCTTTTTCACGTCGCACCAAGGCAACTGAAACCCATGAGACTGCATCTCATCCCAGCTGTCCTAGATTCTCTCAAAACAAAACAGCAGCACAGCAGCAAAGGGTCATGGGAGACTTGGCAGGCCAGCTGTGAGACAGGAAGTGTGGACACAAGGGTGACCGGATGATGGGAAAGTGATGCAATCTGACAGAGAGCAGGCTTGACCTCTGAGTAAAGATGAGTCCTGATAACTTATCTCCGCTTTGAGCTGATGCATGTAATGTACTTCAATTAAGAACTGAGATCATGTTCTGTTGCTGGGAGTAAATATGATGTTCCCCCATTAAGAAAACCATATTGTTCCAGTAAGCAGAGATTTGGGCTAAGCATATAGACTCCTGACTGTGTGAAAGCAGTTGGTTATCCACCCCTCGAGATCACCCTCAACAGTTGAGAATGGCCTAAAATAGACCGGAGCTCATGTCCTTTGAGAATTGCCAGAGACTTACTCTCATAGCAACAACTAACACCAAAGGTTTCAAGCTGTCTTTGAGGCCAATTTCACATCAAAAGGCTAACTCTGTGCTCAAAACAAATCTGTGAGAAGCGTACACCAACGCCACTGTTTGAAATATGTTGCATAGCAATTTGGCCACAAAATGCTCAGTCTGACCCCGGCGACTCCGACTTATTCTACAGAGGACATATTTCAAAAAGACAAGAGCAGTATTTGTGAGAATCGTATCCAAATGATATGATGCGTAACCAACAAGCTCTTTCATTGCTCCAGAGCAGGGGTGCCAAAACCTCCTCCCTTGGAGGGCCAAAGCTAAAACTTAACGGCGGGGTGTGGGCTGAAAGCAAACACCTATTTTATAGCGCGTTTTACGATGCAAAGTGGTACTAGGATCCCAACTGACTTCTAAGTGTCACTCTGCCCGCCGTTCTCGGATTGTGACAATAAAAAATTAATAAGGTATCGTACATATTTAAAGAGCATCTTTCTTACAAAAATAAAACAGCATGAAACAGCCATTTATATCATAATTACTCAAAGGTGCAATATGTAAGAATTTGCCACCGGTCGAACTTATAATTAGTACAATTAGGGGCAGGATTTCACCAGGGTTAGTGATAAATGCTGCTAACAAGTTCCCATTAGCTAGTTGGCTCAGGTAGCAATGGATCTAGTGGTCCAGACTGTGAGCTTGGAGCACCAAGGAAGTGTAGGTGCTTACACAGCTAGCACGGAAGCTTTGGACTGGGACAGGCCAGAGCTAGCTGGTTAGTGTGCTAACTATTCTTACACATGATATTTCACATTCTGTTGAAAACATCTGTTAATTTTTTTATGTTTCCATCAAAATTCTGACATATAGCACCTTCAAATATATATATTTTTTTCTCTAGAAACTTCTGGTGGGCTGATTTGAACCTCATGGCGGGCCAACTTTGGCCCACAGGCCCTACTTCGGCAGCCCTGATCTACATCTACATGAACTGTAATAAAAGCCTACTGCTAATTATAATCTGTGGTTTCAGTCTTTTATCAAACATAAAACAGGATACTCTTTACTACATTTCAGAATCATTACACAGATAAGGCAAATAAACAAGGCTTCCTCAATTTGCACTTCCCCATTTTCACTTCACTATACACTGCGGCTGCATATTATTCACTTCACATGCGTCCACATGAGCCCACAAAGAGACGGCATTGGTGAACATTTTTTCGAGGCATTTTTATGTAAAAGAACAGGATGAGATGTCACACAGCGTAAGCTGCTGATAAAAATCTAATTTTAGTTAAATGTCTTTGTCTGGGAATGTATAATGCTGTCATCCAAAAGTAATTTATTTTGGAATGGTGAGACTAGCTCGAGATATCAAAAGGTATGACACAAACATGAGACAAACGTTGTGGCTTCACAGAGTGTCTTACATGGGTGCATACTGGAAAAAAGAGCGTAAAATGGAAACCAAGATAATCACAATGAAGCACATTTGTGATCTGTATCTGCCCTGAAAAGCCTGATCAAGGCATCCTCATCAGACATCGCAACAACCAAAGAAAACCCACAGGCTAAATTTAGAAATAAGACCACCGCATTAGTCTCTGAAGACACTCACAAATGATCTGATTAGTACCGTCTAGTATCTACACTAATTCAGTTTAATGTAGTCTACAACTGGCCTCACAAAAACACTTACATCCTCTCTGTTAGCAAAAAACCTAGCAGAACATAATACCTCTCTGTAAGAAAGGATCCATTTCCTCAGACTCCACCTACAACAGCAGCGCCTACACATCCGCATCCACGCCCTGCCGGTGGCTGTAGTTGCCAGTTGTTGTTCTGGGTGGCCCATTTGCTTACAGGTCCAATGATAGCCACATCCAAGCAAACTGGGATCAAGGCAAGAGCAAAATAAACCTCCAGGTTACCTCACCAACTCTGAGAGCTCTGGGGGATTTCCCAAATGACTAATCCACGTTTACAAAGCAGAAGGATTCCTAACATCAAGCACTACCGTACAATAAATCTGTTTGTGGTTTGGTTTTGTGTGGTGTCGGGCTACTTTAAAAACTACCAGTAGCATTAAGGAGTCAGTAAAAGAGATGATAACATAAAAATCTAAATTGGGCCACGCAACGAGCTGTAGCTGCAAACCTCGTTGTGAGTGCAGCCTTCTGGAAAAAAAAAAAAAAGCTATTGTTGCAGTCAAAATAGCAGATCATTTGTAAACCACAAGATAATAATCCCAGACAGCCTGTGTCAGAGAGGTGAAATTGATACGCTGGCTTCCTTTTAGCTTCCGTACATCCTGGCAAATATGAGCCCTAGGGTGCTGTCACAATAGGACTAAACAAGCCACTTGGGACACATGTCTGGGAGGGCCACGTGTTGGAACTTGTGTATGAGCATGTTGAGAGCAGGAGGCATTCCAGATTGCATGGCGATGCCACAAAAATCTGGGGTCTGCACAAATCAACAAGATCAGCGAGATGTCGGATAGGAGCGGGACGAGAAAGTCGACATGTTTCCACAGAAACCATCGTCTACATGCTTTCTGAACACTGGGAGGACCACGCTTGATGACTCTGGGTGTTATTTTAGAAATATTGTCTGATGTCATTCTATTTAAAGCCATCTTTCGTATCATCAGGAAATGTTGTTCATGTCAAACAAGACTCTGAAAGTCAGCAATGCATGTTATTAAGATGCTGTAATCACACAAAAAAAGACTAACAGAAGGACTCCTTAAACTAAAATCCATCTTTAGTCTGACATTGTCGCCACTTGAGCCCCCCTCCTCCAGTGGAAGGGGTTACATATTCCCTAATCAATCACTCACAACCAACGTATCCGCCTGAATTTAACGTAATTTTAAGTTGACACTTCTGCACTGCCATGCCAATATGCTGTTTTCTTGAAAAGCAGCATCCATCTTGACAATAGTGGTCACCATTGTTGTCATGTCTCCTCCTTGGCTCTGGCTCACAGCTTGCCTGACAGCAGCATTAGTCCTCCCCACGGAGCTTACTGGCTCGTCTGCTTTTCAGACGAGAAACCCCTGTTTGATGTCACGATGCCAGACGATTCAGTCAACTCAGTGAAGTGGATCTAGTCAAGGTTATGTAATGACAATTACCTGATTAGTTGCCTGAACAATCAACAGTCTGGCTCTCGGATGATCAGTTGAATTTCTGGCATGTCCAAAGTCTTAGTCCTGCTATGCAGTTTGAGAAGTTCCAAGATCTGGTTTCCCACAAACTGTCAAATGAGCTTCTCTAAAATGTATTGAGCTTCTTTGTAAGTAATTTAATTAACAAATGTTTTACGTGTTGTGCAACAGATCGTGTTATCTGTAGAGCCTGACCAACATATCTGTTGGCTGATATTACGGCGGATATTGGGCTACAAGCAATATATTTTTTTGTTGTATATGTTGACTAATATGCGCCACTGTGAAGATTTTGTTTCCAGATTATAATGCAGACAAAGATGCTTCTGGTAATTTATCACTAGTGAAGTTTACTTTTTCAGTCCATTCAGTCATGTCATTATACACAGGGAAGTTTGTTGGCAAACTTTGGAAATATCTCCTGTGTTTGATAATCAGATTCGAGGGATTGTCGGCCAATAATTAACTTCAGAATTTTCTAATATCGGTATCAGCCCCAAAATTCGAGCAGTGGTCAGGCTCTAATTATCTACATCTTGTAGCCATCTGCAGCTCCATTTTTTCCATCTTACAAAGCAGAACTGCACATAAAAGACTGCTCTCTATTTTTGACTCATCATCTCTAATCATCGTCGAGTACATGGTCATCTTTTTCTGAATAAGCTTGATTGGAACCGTCACTGGACAAACTAACCCCGTCTAGCGAGGAGCCACGTCATGGCTGGCCAATTTATCAGTACAGTGTGAGCATAAAAGTCACAGTTTCTGGCCGTGCAGAGACTCTGGTCAGCGAGGCATACTGTTACATTAGGCAGCACAAACCTTTCTATCAAAAACATGTTTTGGGATAGGATATTGACTTATAATAGAGCTATATGAAGAACCATTTTGAAGGCTTGAACGGTTTTTCACATGGTCACAGATTTAAAAATTCCTCAAAGGTGCTAAAATGTTTTAAACACTGTGGTAGAGTGAAGTGGATCTGTCAGCCATTCCTACTGCGAACAAATTCACACAAAATATCAAGAAATAGGGGCAGCCTAAAAATAGCGTCAGTGTATCACAGTGAAACTGCAGCTGTGCCTCAAAAGTCTTCTTTCAACAAGAAGGAAATTTACACTTCTAAAAACCCATTCTTGCATACAGTGCTTTTTTGGTCGTGGGTACGTAACTGTCATCACAATAACAACCGGAGATGATTACACGCATCCTCATTTTCACACTATCAAAGCCAACTGAAAGAAAAGCCTGAGCCATAATAAACTAATAGAGAAAAAAAAGAAATGAAACTGCACACTTCTTTTCTCCTGCATGAGGAAGTCGAATCACTTACTCCACATGAGAAATGATCGCAAATATCTTGACTGCAGTTAGTTTTGCAGAAGTGAAATGTCATCACACCGAAAAGCATCGACTGTGGTTTGCATTGACAGCTACACATATTATAAGCTGTTTGTTAACTGTTTTCAGTAAAGTATATATTCAAAATGTTACCTTTTTTCCAGCAGGTGACTTTGGTTACCATATAGTAAGTACCTTTGCTACGGACCGTTCAAACATTCCAGCACACATGGGCAGTCAAATGAAAACATGATAGACAGAAAAGAGACAAAATCATGAAAAAAAAGAGGAAATGGAAGAGAGTGTATGCAATAAGTGAGATTAGGGAGATAACGAGAGAGAAGAGAGACAAAAAAAATCCCCTATTTCTCAATTTCGGGAGAACTGTGAAGCCACTTTCTAGACAAGAAATCTGAGCTTGTGATTTTAGCAGGGAAATTTACGGCCACATTAGATTTTTGGCTAAAATGTTAAAGCACAGTTGGTTTTTCCCCCCCAGGCTGTGAGGACAGATTTGGTGGCTTGAGGCCCCTGAGAAAGAAGCGAGAGCAACTGATCACTGGGCATCCATGAGATTATACTGTCAGATCATTCAAATATGAGCCCTGTTAGAGGGTATCTGAGTCAACAAGAGCTATAAATAGGACACAGATGAAGTTTACCGGGCCACATCACTGCATTATCAGCACGCGCACATGCATAGTGAAAGCTTTAGTTCAGGGGGGTGAATCTGAGCTCACGACCTGGCAGCCGATAGGTGCAAATGTGCTCCATAGGTCCCCTAATTGCCATTTTAACAAGGCTTACAAATTGGCCCCAACGCCCAAGAGAAATATAATATCAGCCTTCAAGCAGGTCACGCTGGTGAGCAGGTCTCCGCCATCGTTCTCCCAGCAAACGGTGGCCATCCTCCCTCCGACTCCCACTGAGAACAGAGCTGCAGCAGACCAAATGTCTCTCCCCCTTCTCACCTCCCCGAAACCTTAATGAGAGACTGCGAAGAGGTCTGTCAGTGTGACAATAATTACAGAAACTATACTATTCAGCAGCTGCAAAAAGATCCCCCCTTTGGCGTTTGGAAAGACACACATGTCGCTGCCACCCCCTTTAAATCATTCAGCCCTAAACGACCGACCACGTATCTCCAAATTAATATCGGCGAGATAAAAGACTCGGGCCGTATTAATCTGCCGAGTGTTCCACAGCACTGTTGACCAAGTTTTATAACAGGCCACACAAATATAAGCCAGTAGAGCTTGCCAACAATTATACAGCCTTATCGGCCATTGTGCTACCGAAGCATGACATTTAGTCTGGCTTTGGTTGTGTAAGGTAGAAACAATGTTGGGAGATAAACAGGAGGGGGCAATTATCTCAAATCTTGCCCAAAAACAGAAATGGTTTCACTTACACAGTATTTGCCTACCTATTACCGGGCTCTCTGGGTGGGTGTAAGTTCACAGACATTTTCCTACTAGTGAGTTTCGCTCTTTGAATCTAAGAGGAACTGATTAATCCATTGACAAATCATTTTTCGCTACAAATGTGGGCATAAGGTAAAAAACACACAAATCGTTTTCTGGCGTCAGCCTCGCTCCAATCTGAAAATCTCTTTGTGTGTGTGCAACTGTGTATTATTTATGATTGTAAGCATATTATCTATACAAAACAAGATGTATGAAGGCATCCCACTGGACTCCTTTTAGATAAGTGAATGATGAAAATGGTCCCTAAATCCAATGCATCAACAAAAGGCCATAATAGTATGCAAACGTGATGTGATAAACTGACTGCGACAACAGCTAACTGGCTGTTTAAAAGGGGAAATACGTAGTTTTGGAGAAGAAAGTCAAACTCAGAATATAAATATTTACAAAATGAATGAGGAAATAATACAAACTCCAAAAAAAAGAGGAAAACCCTGCACAGCATTTCCTCAATAAACAGTCATGATCAAGGTATCCATTTCATCATTATTAAAGCCTGATTACACTGCCATTAACGGGAGGAATAAAGGGGCCATTTAAAGTGTTATTGCAGCCTTCGCATGGCTGTTATTGACACCAGGATAAATGGATGTAGTAAAAGACGGTGTAGAGAGTTCGCTACCAACCTGGGGATCAATCTGAGGCGCTAACGCGATGATTAAAGGGGCATTATGCAGGCAGAATTTTAATATCGACAATGTGAATGAGGTAATAAAACAAATCAGAAATATTTAATTTTTTCACGACTGAATAAACAAGCCGTTCTCAGAGGAGACATAAGGTCCCCCAGAACACTGTTTGAGGCAAGAAAGGTGGCGGGGTCCGCCACATATAAACAAAATAAAACAAAATGAAATTGTGTTGTCCTTTAGAGACAGTTTATTCAGTCATGCAAACAAAGAGAGTTTGTCTAGACAGATCTTTCTCTTCTGATTATTAAAATGTATTCTGCCAAACTACATAATGCACCTTTAACACAAGTACAGGGAATCAGAAGTTGAAGTCAGGGAATGCCTCCATCGTGACCATGACCAAGCTGGGTCTAATCACTGCACTACAACATCAACTTGAGCATTAATTAACATTAAATACAAGTCATACCGGCAGATGCGAGCCCAATGAGAAGACACTGTGACTGCAGTGTATGAGAAGATGCCAATTTGCTCTGTAAACCCGTTTACAGTGGCTGCCGTTAAGGCGTCTTCTCCATTTTTTTCCAACCTCAGAAATAAAAGCGTTAACGTGGTGCAGTGTGGCCACACTCACAGGTCTGTGCAGCAGTTTTATCTCAGCCTTTATCTTATAAACTTAAGCTTGACAGCGTGTCACGCTATCTAAACTTGGCTAACGTTAACCGAGGAAAATCCCCACACAAGAAAAAAAAAATTCTTCCAGTGGGCACAATTACATACTGGTTGCAGCCAAACTAGCCATTAGCCAGCTTGGTAACAGTGTTGGCCATGTTGGCAAGGCGACAGACTGGGTTTTTTGTCTGGGTTAACAGTTAGCTGTTAGCCGACGTGACTTATAACGTTACTCGGCGAATTCAGGGGATAGCAGAGGAGCTAGCCTGTAGCTCTCATGAGAGACGTTGGTGCGGTAGCCTGGATCAGATAGCTTCACCGTCAGTGGCGGCTCAGATTCATACCCTGCTCAGTCATACCACGTCTTACCCGATTGCTGATGGCCACCTCTTCGTGTCTCCTTTCGGGATAATTCAGCGTCTTCAGGAGTCACGCAGACTGGAACGGGATGCACACGAATGATATCCAGGGTCCTGGCTAGCAGACAGTTAATTTTCCACTCCAACAAGCTAGCCTAGCTGATGAGACGCTGTGCCCCGTTGGAATAGCATTTCTGTATCAAAGCATGTCATTGCTCAGCAGCGCGGCTAGGCTAGCTAGCAGCAGCTTCACAAGCTGTTCAGACTCCGACTCCCGCCCACTCGCACCCGATTGGCCGCCGAGGCGTCGACTCTCTGCTGATTGGACAGCGGCGCTGTCAGTCAATCAGACTGCAGCTGCTGATGTTTTGCGTTCCCACAAGCATCCATCATGTTTTTCTGCTTTGTGAGGCCAAAGAGTCAACCTAATCACCACTGAAGCACTTATATGAAGAAAGAAATAGACGAAGATATTTTATTATTATATAGTTATGTTTAACCTTTTTATTTAATGTGGCTTAGAATCAGATGTCTAAAAGAAAAGTTGCGCTCAGTGAATTTAAAGCACTGAGTGGGGTTTAAAGCTTCACTATGTAGTTTTGGGGAATAAACTCTAATCAGAAAATGGAAAGAACTTAATTGACTGACTTTTTGTTTTGCCTAAAAAAAATAAACTAAATAAACAAACTCTCTTCATTTTCATCACTGCATAAACTGAATAAACAAACTGACCGTAAAGGACAACACAATTTCATACTTTACTTTGTTTATATTTGTTTATTTGTTCATCAAACAGTGTTCTAGGGATCGGATCTCCCTCTGAGAATAGCTTGTTTATTCAGATATGTAAAAAAAGAAAAAAAGAAAACATATTTCTTAGTTTGTACTTCTACCTCATTGATATTAGATTTATAACAATTCTGAGTTTGGATTTCTTCTCCAAAACTACATAACGCCCCTTTAAGTGTCGTGCTGTAATTTATAATTTGCAGTTTTTACAACTTTATTTTGAACTGACAACTTGCCTAGATAGACATAAAGGGGAATTATGAAAGTGTGGACTATCAGCTCACATAAAAAAATATAACCTCTATTCTTAAATGATGAAGAAAGTTGGCCACAGATGGCAATATATTGTCTTTACTTAAAAGTATGGCCTCATATGACGAAAAGATAACTATATAGAATAGTTGGAAAGCTTGTTGTTTTTGAGCCTTTCAGGAAAAAAAATGCTCAGTCATGTCTGCTGTGAAGCACACATACAGACGCTCACAGACATACATACAATAACTCTCATTAAATTCCATTCAGGCCCCTCCTGGGAAATGATGGTGCTTCTAATAAACATGTCTGTGGTGAAGAGGGTTGCAGAGTAATTTGGAAGGTTGTGCAGCTCGCTGCAGGATGCAATCTGTTTCCTGCTCAAACAGATGGGCCTCCTCTACATGTATTCTGCTGTGTGCACCCAAAACCCCATCTCAAAACAAGACTGTAACACAAGACACACAAATGGAGACTGAACCCGCTTTATCTCAATTTATTCACCTTTTTAGGTTTGAAAAATAAACTTTAACTACCGATCACTCGTGTTTTAAAAGAAAACGTTACACAACAGAATGTGTTTTCGATATAAAAGACGTTTCACATCATCATCATGTGCTTGTGATGGGGGTTGTTCAGCTACTGGTTGTAAATGAATGGAGCTTGTAGTTTACTCACCGTTTGATTTACTGTGACATCACTGATGGGAGATTGTCATCACACAGAGTGATTTCCACAACACCTCTGTTGTGTGTGCATTCACAACCACAGGACTGATTATAGCTGGCTTCAAAAGAAATAAGATAAACATTCAACAGGGTGTCATAAATTTAAACACTTTACTTGATACTGTGTGTACAAACAGCCATAAAATAATCCAATTACTTTTCTTCTGCTTCTGCTCACTTAATGAAAAAAGCTCGGATGGAGTTGTACTGCAATAACAGCCCTTAGCTGGATATTGTTAACCAGCGGATATAGCACTAATTATCTCCAGAATCCACTGTGGTAAAGTATTACTTCAATAACCAAGTGGATTGTGAATGCCACCTGCTGGGCTGTGAGTGGAACACCAGTGTTGTGTCAGTTTTGCGCCGCAGCGTGCAACACGTCCTCTTTCATCTGCTCTGCATCATCATTCTTTCATTGCATCACTTTCGCTTCGCCCCGGGGGAATCACACAAACCGACTGCCTCAGTTTGGGGAGGGGGGAGAGGGTTTATTTGACACAGAGAAAAGGAAGCATTGCTGGTGGTGAGCCACTGAAACGTCCACCACAGAAAAAAGCAGATGGTCTCATGTTGTTAAAGCCAGGGGACTTTAATTTAATACAGTGCACCTGCCTCTGGGCATTAGTTTGATAGGCGTCTGAAAGTAAACAGAAGCAGCGTCCAGGGATGTAACCGGTGGTGTTAAATATAGAGCAGCGACGGGGCCAGAACATACATGAGAGGCAGTTATAAGTATAAGTGCAGTATGTGTACAAGATATATGCTGGAAGGCTAGTTCTCTGTGTGATCCCCAATATGGTAAATTAAATTATGTAAATTAAATTTACATTTTAATAATCTTATGACTGGATGGCTCCTCTATAATGGCATTTCTTCTAAATTATTTAGACTCTCGTGGCAAGCAAGAGATTAAGGCTGAAAAAAGCAATACCAGTTATTTTATGAGGCGTGGGTGGTATCTATTTTTATTCTTTCATTCCTTGTACCTTGTACGAATGATTCCTGGGCTGACACTTACACAGTGTGACAAGTGTGGCAGTGTGACAACAGAGAGATTCGCCGCACCTTGTTGATGTAACCACGATTAAAGGTGCTATAATTTAAAGGTGCACTATGTAGTTTAGGGGAAGACGGGGAAAGATGATCATTGGCTGTTTTATTCATGCCCAAACAAACTAAATAAAGAAACTGTCTTCGTTTTTGTGGCCGAATAAACAAACTGACTGTGAAGGACAACACAATTTCATAGTGTTTTTCTTTGTTTATATGTGGCGGACCCTGCCACCTTTCTAGTTTCAAGCAATGTTCTCGGCCCTCAGCTTGTTTATTAAAAAAATAACATTTCTGAGTTTGTAGTTTTGGAGAATCTTAATGTTTACAGTATGAATGAGGTAATAATACAAAGTGCCCCTTTAAGATAAAACTTTGCTTCAGGGCTCCTCTATTACGGCATCTTTTCAGAAAAATATTCAGACCGTCTTGGAGAGCAACAGACTGGAGCTAAGTAAAGCAATACCAGTTCTTTTATGAAGCGTGGGTGGTATTTATTTTTATTCTTCCATTCCTTGGATGTCGTATGAATGATTCCCGGACTGACATTTACACAGTGTGACAAGTGTGGCAGTGTGACAACAGAGAGATTCAGCGCACCTTGTTGATGTAACCACGGTTAGAAGGTGCATATCACTTAAATCTTACACTGCCACTCACAAGACCAGATTCAATACGGTTTAGAAAGAGCAAAATCAATCACAGAAGTTAAAGGAGCAATATGTAAGAATGGGCCACGTCTTGAGTTAATACTCCAAACCAATAGGGGGCAGCATGTTGCCAGAGTAACTGCTAACTGCTGCTAACTGTAGCTGGTTACCTCAGCTAGCCATGTAGCTAGTACTCCTGTTTGCGGACTCAAAGCACAAGGGACTGTTTGTGTTGCTCACTATCGGACTATCATCTCTCCTCTGGTACAAAGTTGGCTAGCTTGTTAGCATGCTAACTTAAGTAGACTTCTCTGCATCACAACACATAGACGTCTCTGATGTAATGATTCTTACATAGTGAACCTTTAAATTGACTCTTTGTTTTTTTTTCTTGCTGACACTGTGGACACAATTTGACATTAAAGCAGTACTATCAGGGGACATGGTCACCATATTACATTTGTCTTTTATTTCACACACAAATATTAAGACATTAGTTACACAACTGGCACCCTTCCAACAACACAACAATACAAAATCATCAGATGAAGATCCAGACATTCTTTAAAATTGCACAACCAAGCAACATTGTAAACAAATAGACCGACATATCAAAACTCATTTGATGGGCGAGTCCAGGATCTCTTGGTAATCCTGCCGGATGGCCCTGCTCACCCGGTACAGCTTGACTCCTGTCAGGGTGAACACGCTGATCATGATGACCAGGCCTCCTATGACGTCGTAGACAGACGGGATCATCCTCAGAACAATGAGCTGGAGGAACATGGCAACCACGATCTCCAGGTGCTGCACGGTGCTAACTAAGGCCGGATGAAACCTGTTTAGAGCATAGTAGACTCCGAGGAACGCCACGGTGGAGCAGATACAGATCCCAATTAAATAGCCCCAGGTCTCCCCATCCAGAGGGATGATGGGCTCCTGCATGACAAACATGGTGGAGGCACCCCACACCGTGCCCGTCCAGCCGAAGGTAAAGAGTGCCGTCCACATGCTGACGCGCTCCTTAATGGCTCTGTAGACGATCATGGAGAGGGCAGCGGTCAAGCCGGCCATCACTGTCATTGTGTAGCCAAAGGCCTCCTTCCAAAACCCCAGCCTGGACTTCTCCTCGTCTGCTACGTTTGGCACCATGACCAGGCACAGACCGAACACGCTCCCCACCACCGTGACCACATCTGTGTAGCCCAGCCTCTCGTCCAGCAGCAGGAAGGCCAGTACCGCACTGAAGACCGTGGTGGAGGCTCGCCACATGATGGTGCCATTGCTGGGCGGTACGATGGCGAACGAGGTGTAGGCGCAGGTGATTGAGATGACGTTGCACACACCGTAGAAGAAGAGACGGAGCCGGTAGCCCTTGGGGCCGAAGGGGGCCTCGTGGTAGTAGACGACCACCAGGATCGACAGCACTTGGATCACGGAGCGGATGAAGAGCAGCTCGAGGGAGGGCACTTTGGAGCGGTCGGCCGCTAAACGAGTGATCAGCGCCACGCAACCGTGAGCCACCGCTGCCCCGAACAAGGCCATCCAGGTCACCCTGGAGGCCAACACATTCGCCTCGCCGAAGCTGGCCAGCTGGCCCCCGACCCCCTTGTCTTTTTGCACATTTGGCTGCTTAGGCTGGGTCTCCATGGTTCCAAAGAAAGTCCTGCCACTTTTGCTGTCTGACACCAGTCTCTTTCCCACATTCGCCTCCGCGAAGGCGCCAAAGTCCTCGAAGGAGGGCGCGTCATCGTACCCTTCGTCGCCAGGCTGGGGGAAGTGGGTGGCGTACTTCACCGTCACCGTGTCTGGGTGGATCTTAACCCGCTTTTTTGATCCGTACTGCAGCGAGGACGAAGATACATCCATGTTTCTTTATACTTCAGATCTGAAACGATGACATAAAAAATCGTTGCGGTGTTATTTTTCTGCTGAAATAATATTCAGACATTCTTCGCCCTGTGCTCTGATTTTTTGCTTCTCTAAAAAAAAAAAAGAGTGTTTGCATAATTCATCACCTGCTTTCCAAGTATCCAACCCTCACACCCGCAGAACACACACATGTTGACACACACACACACACACACACACACACAGAAAGCACACACACTAATTACCCCTATCTCTCTTACCTTTGTACTGTGCCCAGCCTTACTAAGTGTTGTGTTACTCCTATATATATCCCACGCGAGCTCGGGAGTATTAGCCGAGCAGCAAACACTGTGAGGCTGATGCAGTCTGATGGGGATGAAATTACATAACAGGAAACCACAGAGGGGACAATACGTGAATGTGGGCCACTTATGACATGAATGGAGTTGTACATCTTATATTAGAAAACCCTGGGAGGGAAAAAAAACTGTGTGAAAGGGTTAAATGCAGCTGAATATTTTGGACGTTCCCTTCGGCGAGGAAGAGATTTCTGATGCTTAAACAGAAAAAATGTGATTTGTGAGAGTGAGGCTGACCAAATTTATAAAAACAGGCTGGAAGGGGAAAAAAAGAAAAACCTATAAATATCTGGAACAAAAAATCCTGGCAGGGCTGAATCTTTTTCCAGATCATTACTTCTACATTCATGCTGTCAATTCCTTAAAAACACAGCATGGATCAAAACCACAAGGGGGCAGAGATATACTCTGATCCTCTCTCTCCTCTCTTACAGGGGGTCGCTCCTCCTTTTTGAAGCACGCATAAATATAACTTGATTTTTTTTTTTTTTAACTATAAACGATCCTGGTGCGATTTAAGGTAGTGAGATGTGAATGTAAAGGAGAAAAATGTCTTTATTAAGTCGGAAAAGACACCGTTGAAGAAATGCTTGGAGCGCGTAAAGCCAATTACGCGAAAGGCTGAACGTCTTGTGCAAAGGAGAAAAACACAATTTTCAGAAATTCAAGACAGAAAAAGCACGAATAAAAATAATAATTTCCTCTTAAAGATCAGCGTTCAGGTCGATAAGTGCGATATCTTTTCACGAAAATGACTCAAATCTGGGTTAACTTCGATTTAAACTGGCATAACAGAGCGTCAGTTTGCAGGCGTCAAGAAAAAAAGGAGAATATCAGCAAACATCTTACCTTTTGTTCTTTGAATAGTTCCTATGAATGCATGAACCCGGGTTTGTATCATAAATGAAGATCTCGTTTGATTTCTTGGTCCTTACATTCGCTCATCTTCCCCATCGTCCCCTCCGAGCGATGCGCCTCCTGGAGATGCGTGTTCGCTCTGCGCGCCGTCGATGGACGCTGCTTCTGCCTCTGCTGCTGCTGCTGCTGCTGGTGAAGCTGAAGCTGCTGTTGCTGAGGGTGATGGTGGTGATGGTGATGATGAAGCTGAAGCTGAAGCCAGGAGGGGGTTGGGGGTGGAGGGGGGGAGAGAGAGAGAAGCAACTGTCGCTGTCACAGCCAGTGGTTTCTCCTCCTCCTCCTCTTCCTCCTCCTCCCTAAGACTGCTCACCACCTCATATTCGTCATCTCTCAGGAGGGAGAAAGGGGATGTGCGTCGGTCATCATCAACATCATCATGTTCAGTAGATTGAAATCCATCCACTTGAAGAGGAAGGTCTGATTTTCCTGTCTGTGTTAATTAGGGTTTGTTGAAGGAATTGGATCTTGATTGATGGTGTGGGTCATGTTTTAAAGGTGGGAATGGCCGGAATAAATGTTAGCGACTGCAAAAACACGAGTTAAAGCTTATGTTTGAACTTAAGTTTAGGCACAAAAACCAGTTGGTTACGGTTAGGAATACATCATGGTTTGGCTTAAAATGCCTATTTTGGTGTCCCAAGGTCTTCATACGCCCAGTTTTGTTGCCATATTTGGAGATGGCTCAGTATGCCGTGACAACATTCCCTTTTACGACGCCACAAACATGGCTGGAAATGTCCCATGGTGTCCTTGGTCTACACAAACACGGCTGGAGATGGCCCGACTTTCTGTGAACAATATCTGGCTCTGGTCTCCACAAAGACAGCTGGAAATGTCCCCAGGTGTCCTTGAATATATATGGTTTTGGTCACCACAAACATGGCTGGAGATGGCACGACTTCCCAAGAAAAATATCCAGTTTTAGTGCCCACAAAAACAGCTGGAATTGTCCTGAGTTCTCCTGAAATATACCCGCTTTTGGTCTCCACAAACACTGCTGGAAATGTCCTAAGGTCCGCTTAAAAAACACCTGGTCTTGTCACCACAAACATGGAGATGGCCCGACTTCCCATGAAAAATATCTAGTTTTAGTCGCCACAAAGGTGTCTGGAAATGTCCAGAGGTGCCCCTTTTTTTTGCCATAAACACAGATGGAGATGGCCCGACTTCCCGTGAACGATATCCCATCCCCTCAACATCCTGATGTGAAAGTCAAGGTAATAAACATGTAATGTGAAAATAGTACCTTTTGTTCAAACTTCGAGTCTATGACACGTACATACTTGGAGGGATCTGTGGTCTGCAGAAACGTTTACCTGAACCTTACCTGATTTATAGGCACGTTTGCAACATCTTTGTTTGGCCCACATGTGTGAATAGATTCTAGACGATTGCTTTTATTTGGTGTCGTGCTTGAAGTGATTCCCATTAATCCTCTCTGGGAGACTCTCATTAGCTCAAAGAAGACTCTCCCGAGACCTGTGGTTCTCTGCTCTCGCTGCTTCCTCCTAACCACCTGAGAACAATATATTCCTGTCCGTCGGACTAGGAAGATCGCTTTAACCATCACTATAATACGCTCAGCGCATTGATCTGTTAACGTGAAACGTTCACTGAATACTGACATAAATAACAAGTGGCATGTGTCGATAAAAAACTGGCATACATTTGAAGTCACTTCAACAAGTTGAAAGCACTAAAATGAGATTGTTGTGTTTGACCTGCAGGCGGTGCAACAGGAAAGATAGATCATACAGCCACGAGCTGTCACTGCCTCTATAACAAGACTGTGAATTCATACAGAACGCCATGTTAGGTGATCTGTGTTGCTCTGTGTCAACATTTATATTACTAAACTATTCACAGTCAGCATAAACCAGACTGCAGGGAAAATGAACTTTAAGGTATATGACTAACTTGTTATGGTTGCAGTAATCATGGTACTAAATGACTATTTCATTATCTTATATTAATGAATAATGCAGTTTTAAGGGCACCCTGGTAGAATAAATACATTTCTCATTACATACAGTAAGTGAATTCTTCAGTACATTTGACTGTAATTGAGGATGATTATTTTAGAATTATTGGCATAGAACTACACGGGACAGTCATGTTCATATGTTACATAATTATTATTCACATTAAGTGAACAGTTAAAGAAATGATATGTAAGAATTCTGCATTCAATTGTCTAAAAACAGCTACTTACATCATTGCAAATGTTTACAACAATGTTCAAACTCAGAGAAATCCCACAAGGTTTGTTGAGCTCGAACGGTACGTTTCATTTGGTCGCCCATCTATGCTCCTGGGAGTCTTTAAAACATCACCTTATCTGGGAACATTTGTGTCTGATTCACCTGAGATAGATTTTTATCAGCACTGGTGGTGATTTAATGGGTTGTACGAGTGCTTATTCAGCCCCAAACAGCCAGATTACTGTACACTGTAAGATAGCTAAATTCAGGTCAACTTTCACTAAATTCAGCACTCACCAGAGACTCCAGTTCTTGTTCTTCTCTTGCCCTCTGCTCTTGTTTGAGTAGTAAAGAACATTTCTCCTGAGCTCCAGCAAGCAGTCAACATGACATCACATCCGACAGCAGATCGCTGCTGCAGTCAGGTTGATAAACAGGAGTGAAGATTTTATTCAATATGTTTAAAAGTCATCTCTGAGCTCCCCTCCCGTCGATAGCCGAAACAGCTCAGAATCCGATGTGACTCTGGGTGTTTATTCTTCCAGAAAGTCGGCTTGGCACCTGACTCTCTCTTCCAGAGCTAGCTAGCCTTAGCACCTGCTAGGGCCATGCCCCCCGCTCCACCCGGACCTCCACACACAACACTCGGCAAGACTTTGTCTTTACAGAATGTCGCCTAGCAGCAGAAATTACATATTGTGCTTCTAAACATGTGCTTCTATGATTCGCTTTTCATGCCAGGAGATGGATGGGAAGGTGGATATGATCTCATGTCTGTCATGAGACAGTTAGCTTAGCATAACGACTGTCAAAAGGGGGAGACAGCTTGCCTGGCTCTATCTAAAGGTTAAAAACTGCTTAAGAGCTTTAAACTTATAATAAAGATCTTATTAATGGAGGCTAATCGTCATAACTATTGCACGGACACGAGATGTGTGTTATTTCATTAAAATATGTTTGATTCTTGATTGCTTGTGAGCTTCTGTATACCTTTATGTAATCCGTGCCAGTTATATCTTTTTTGTCTGAAACTAATGAGGGAAGACCTCGTTTTTCCACAACACGTGGCTTTCAAAGTGACTACGAGAGTGTGCATGAAGCTTTAACTCCTCGAGCATCCAGCGTCTGTGCCACAACAATGAACGGAATGAACTCTAAACCGCCTCACAGCTCATTGAACCACAGTGAAACCGGGAGGCAACAGCGTCGCGTCTGTTCGTTTTACCATCCAGGGTGAATTATCGAGCCATAAAAAATTCATGGAGGGTTTTCCTGATTTTCCTGAGGAAAAATCTCAGACTGTTGAAGTGGAGCTGAAGGCAGCGAAATACGGGTGGTTTCTTATCGTCGCACTTAGAAGGGGGAATGAAGCTGCTCTATAAAACATCTCTGGGGAGGTGGCAACACGTTAAGCTTCCCTAATCCTGACTACACTCATTTTATCTCAGGCAGCTTTAGCAGAGGCTCTTAACAGATGCTTCCCTTAAAATAAGAGTATGTATTGTATTATATATCATCTCGTATGGACAGTACTAGTCTTTTGCAGTCTTTTTAAATAGATGTAGCAAGTGTACTTGACATTTCCCGAGCTCATCCGCTGAATGTGTGAAAAGAGGTTTATTTAGTTTGTTCAGGCATAAAAACATCAGATTGGATTCACATTTCTTCCCCAAAAACTACGCAGTGCACCTTTAATATGCCCTGTACTCCCTACATTGGCTTCCCATCAATCACAGAATTGATTTTAAACTTCTTATGTTTGTTTTTAAAGCTCTTAATGGCCTCGCCCCATCTTATTTATCTGAGCTTTTAACTGTTCGTGATCCTGGTAGAGCCTTGAGGTCATCCAACCAACTTCTGCTGGAAGTGCCCAGGTCAAGGTACAAACATTGGGGTGACCGAGCCTTTTCTGTTGCTGCTCCCAGGCTCTGGAACAAACTCCCCACCGAAATGCGTCTTATCACTGACCTGGGCCTTTTTAAATCTAAATTAAAAACGTATTTATTTAGGATGGCTTTTAATACCCAGTAGTGCTGTGACACATTTTATTGTTTTTATCATTGGTGTTATTTTATTCTATTTTATTGTTTTTATTGTTTTTATTTTTTTTACTATGTATTGTAAAGCACTTTGGTTCCCCGAAAGGGTTGTTGTAAAGGGCTGTATAAATAAAGCACATTTACATTTACATTTAAATTTACATGTAGTGCAGCAAGTTTTAGTGTCACTTCTTTGCATCACAAAAGATTTTGGATCCCTGCAATCGTAGCTGAGAAACAACACTCCTGCTTGCACAACACGCGGTTAATGAGTGGAAAAGATCTCAAGTCATGTGCAAAACCTTGTACTTCTCCTGCGAGGAATCACACTCGCGAGGTTGTGCTGCTGATTGGCACAAAGCAACACCGAGATTAACCAGTTTCTGTTCGGAAATGAGGGAGGCAGGGAAGCAGAAATGGAGCTCCGTGGGTCGTCTAATTAATGTTGTTTCAGAGGCTGTCATGTTTTAAAACAGAAATTAGAAAAAAGGCGTCCAGCTGGGTTTTATGATTTCTGGGATTTAGCTCGTAGAGAAAGATATAACTCCTTACCTGCCTCTGAAGCCATCACCTCATATTGCTTGTTCTCCAGTCTTCATATTCTTTCAACGAGCTGCTTTCCACCGAAGCTGGAAAATGTATTACCCCTATTGGCTTTTTGCTGAGCATATTGGATAAGATATGAGAGCCTTGAGGGGTGTTTTCGTATTGATCACCAGTGTTCTTTGCACATGCTCGACTGATTTATCCTCCGTCTGGGGCATACGCCGTCTGTCAAGGACTAGGCAGGTATATCTCTGTTTTATTGCCCGTAAATCAAAACGACAAATACCGTCATTTCTGTCGGTTCGCTGAGTGGCAGGCTTACCCGGCAATTTAAGGATTTGGAGAACAGGGAAGGCGATAGCAGGGCTATCTGACATCGAGCTAATGAATGGAAGATGGGGGCTCGAAAAGGCAATTTGTGTGTGGGCGGTGAGAGAAGAGATGTGGTTCTTGTTTACTCACCTTTGGGGCAGATGAAACCAAGCACCATAGTGAATATGATCAAGCATGCCTCACAATTCTTTACTCACAAACAAGACGAGTGCTAAATATCTATTGAACACACAGTGTTTACCAATTTATAGGAGTCACTTTAGCTTGTAGCACAGTGATAATGTCCACCCAGCCGTCAGCGACCAAGCTCAGACGTTATTCCAACATGATGCTACCTGCCAGCGTCGCTCTGACAACAGCTCAACCCCCGTCTGCAAATTATCTATTTGCTCAACCCCCAAAAACCAAACCGGGCCTCATTCTTTCATGAATCTTAAATGGGGCAACGCAGCAGTTTGTTCTAAATCGAGCGCTCTTTAATAAACCATGAGCAGAGGAGGATTCCATTTTTTTTGTGTGTGAAGAAGAGCTCATTGTCTGGTTCTGATCGTCTTTTCCACTCCGACCAAAACCGAAGACGAGCGTCAAACAAATGAATTGTTTTCCTGCAACACAAGATGACATTAACTGTGAACATTTGATACTACAATATGAATATCACAGCTTGCTTTCCTTGTCATTATCTTCTCATCACCATGCTTATAGAAAGTATAGTTAAAGGAATAATAAAGGTGTAATATGTAAGATTTGAAGTACTGTCTTGACTTCTGCTAACTGTAGCTACTGTTAGCTCAGTTAGCTGTGCAGCTAGCAGTCCAGACAAGGAGCTGTGAGCACTGGAGGCGTGTTGGTGTTTACACAGCGGGCACAGGAGCTTTGGACCAGGTGGCTAGCTGGTTACCATGCTAATCTCTCTGCGACACAGTACATCATAATGTCTTAATGTCAGAAAGGTTATTTCTTCATATTCTGTTCATATCTTCGGTTCATTTCTGTTTTTTTCGAACAACTTTAAAGCTAATTAACCTGCTTAGTACGAACGTTATTGTACTCAAAGACTCAAGAAGTGAAACTCTAATAATAATAATTTCTTATCTCACATAATTCTCACCTCAATTAGCCTACAGTCCAAACAAACACCAGAGGAAGACAGCACACGGAGGAGATAATTGACCATATGGTGCATCAGTCTGACTCGGAAAACACAATGACGAGCGCAGGCTGTACCTGTGAAGAGTACTGCTCGCAATTCTGCCAATTCGATAATCCAAAGTAAAAAGATCAGAAGATGTACTTTTATGTAAAATAAGGTCACCGTGCTCAAATATCAGCAACTTGTATCCTATCAGAAACATCTGCTCAGTTAGACTGTGAAGGTTTTTCCAATGTCCTCCTCACTCTCTCGATCAAACTTGTGCTCGCTGTAGCAGACGACGAGTTTTAACACATTTTCTTTTTCTCTTACTGTGATATTATCAGCGGCTCGGAGCCGCAGAGGCTGCGGATAATTACATTCTGGAGCTCCAGCAGCTGTCAATTGTCTTCCTAGGTTTTTTCGCTTCGCTCTGACTTCGCTGTGCCTGTGAGAACTCTTTATAACTCAATAGTCAGTTGAGCTTATCATTTCTTTCTGAGGGAATTTCTTTTAAATTGGAGCACCATTCGGGAGAGACGTGCTGGGGTCTGTCATTAGTTTCAGATGTCTCGCAGCTAGCTCGTGGGTGTACCTCGAGACTTTATTAGCATGATTGAGTGCGAGCAGCAGATGGGTCACTTTAAAAATTTGCCTCATTGTTTTTCTGTGGGTAATTGGCCGGAGGCAGGTTGTGTCCTAGTGTGTGTGTGTGTTTGTTTATAAGTGTGCAGGTTTTAATGTTTGTGTGTTGACTGCATAAACACAAAGATAACTGTTAACTGTGTATATTGGATGCATGCATGTAATGTATGTTTTCTCCTGACCATCTTTCATCATATGACAGATTTTAGCCACCTAAAAAAGATATATCTGTTTATATTTTGTAGTTTAGGCTAAGTTGAGACTTGTTTCACTTCTATTAGCCTTGTTTGCAGCTAACTGAAATAACCCTTGTTGTTTAGAAAATTATTTCAAACTAAAGCCACTCAAAAACTAGCTAGCTAGCTATAACAGTGGCTGTGAGCTAGTAAACCTTTACAGTATGGCGTCTGTTTTGGTGCATTTCCTGTCCAATTCCCAGAGCATGTGCTATATATTTCATTGTTTCACTGACACTGTGCATGTTGGCTATGCTACAGCCTAATACCTGAGAAAAAAGAGCTCTATAATGTATTTAGCTAGAAATTAGCTAAGTTAGAAGCTAACTAGGAAAGTGGCTACAAGCTAGCAAACTTAATAAAACAGTATTACACTGAAAATATATCTAGTATATACCTTTTAAGAAACTCTGGGAAAATAGGATAATAACAAAGTTTAGTCGCTCTAATGCTAAGCTATTCTGCATTAATAGGAGAGAAAGGGCTTTAATACAGTTGGATTGCGTGGGATAATGTCCGATTCAGGAAATACCCACATACTGTAGCTGACCAAGCTTATAGAGGAAAAGACCTGTATACCTGCACATCCTGTTGAGCACTTAAACGTCGACAGCAGGCTTAAAATTGCACTCAGGGGAAGCAGAGCGGAGGACACACTCTGACATGTGAACACGAGATAAGGCCGGCCTGAGGTATTGCTTTTCCATCACATCGTGACGGATGAATCTGACAGCTGGCACTCGGCGCGAACAGGTGCAGCAAACCGCCTTCACCAGCTCGTCGAAGGTGATTCGAGTAGAAAGGCGAGTGTACGGTGATGCTGTGCAGCTGGCTCAGCGACATTTCATGTTACCAAGGTGCATGATGGGGACTTAGACAAAGTTAACCTGGCTTCATGCAGTTGTCAGTCTTACGTAGCCACGAGAAGATGCATTATGTCATCGTTATGCGCCCTGGAAACGGCTGTGTTTGATGAAGAAAAAGTAGCATAAGTCAAAGGCGGGCGAATGCTGGTGAGATGAAGAGGAGGTGATGCTTGTACCGCTCTTGACCGCAGGACACACCAGAAGCAACAGAAAATTACCCTTTTTTTTTTTAAAGCTGCTGTAAAAAGCCTTCACACGAGAGGGTACAAGTGGAGTAGGAGGGTACAGTTTCTCCTGTGGCTGTTCAAGAGTGAACACTTCTGCTTCGCTGTACAGGAGACACTTATTTAGGCTTCAGATAACGACCACATCTGAAAAAAAAAACCGTCTCCTTACATGTGCTGCACTGGAGAAGAGAAATCTGTTTGTCTTTATCTTAAAAAAACATCGGACGGACCATCTGGAAGAGAAACATCCAGTTCTGCCCCCGGTGGTTTTCCCTTACCAGAGTCTGTGATTAAGACATGGCCATTTCTGGTTTTGATTAGCCTTTGCCTCAACCCCTGTAGACTTCTGCCACAGACCGGCCCCGGAGGCTTGCCGCAGCAGCCTTTGTGTTTGCGACTGTGCGTGTGTGTGTGTGTGTGTGTGTGTACTGATCCATAATGCATGCGACACTTTTAACTACACGCCTCCTCTCCCGAGAATGCCCTTTTTTTTCTTTTGCATCTGTCCGCCCATTGAAACGCTACATCTCCTCTGATCCCAGCGTTCTGCTCAATTTGTGAGCTTCACAATCACACCGATGTCTTAATGGATCATTATGCCGCCGTCGCTGCTGTTTTATTCTTGTCTGTTCCTCCACCAGGATAGTTTCAAACCAGAGAGAGAGAGAGATGAAGATTGCAGACAGTACGCGAGCACAGGAGGCATCTGCATTGTGTTGATTGTCACCGCTGCTGTATCAGATACAGCAGCATGTTTTAAAGTCAGGGTGCATCTGTCATGCTGTAATGGAGAGCACAAAGGATGCGTCGGTCAAAATGATGAGGCGCAAAAATGATCCAAACTGCATGATTCACTCTCTGACTCTCTCTGTGTGAGAGAGAGAGACAGAGAGAGAGCTGCAGTTGCTGTAGAAACACAGAACAATAACAACACCGATCAAAGTGCTCCATGACAGCAGAAGGTGCTGCGAAGGCTGTAGTGTGATGGTGTAAGTCAGCAGCAGCAGCATCGCGCCGACAGCTCAAACTCGACGCATCTACATCAATAGTGGTATTGATTTTTGAGGACGGCAGTTGGCTGAACAAAGTGTGTCAGCAGCCAGCACACAAATCTGATGCCAGAAGAAACATGGCTGAAATAAAATCAAATAAAAACATCGCGTTCTAAAAATATATCCTACAGTATCCTGAGATTCTCGATGTTAAAAATCAATGTGTAGCTGTAAATAAAACTCAGTCATTTTGATCAATAACTCGATTGACAGGAAATCAGTTAAAGGGCAACTCAATACATTTCATATATTATAAGTGTATTTATAGGACTTGGAAAGTACGACTGCATAAGCGCAAAGAGTCGCACAAATGCTTTTGTTGCAGGAAGCTGGATGTTATCTGATAAACTGCCGCCAGTGATGTCACGTTGCATTGTGGGTAATGTAGGCGCCAGGCTTTGAGAAGGTTTTAAAACACTCGATCAAAACCGATACAGTAACCAGATTCATCACGTTTTTTATTCCACACTTTTTTATTTTCAAAACCTGCTGCATAAATTACCCACAATGCACTGGAGGCAATTTATGAGATTACAAGAGCTTCCTCTGGAGCCGTAAAAGGCTTCGTACTACTTTTTCCACATATGCGGTAAGAAATTCAAATTCAGGATTTTGATATTCGGAAATATAGAAATATTTATCTTTTCCATAACTGAGTAAACAAGCTGTTTTCAGAGGAAAATAAAAGGTGGCAGGGTCCGCCAAATTGTGTTTTCCTTTGAGGTTTATTCAGTTTTTTCGGTCATACAAACGAAGAGAGTTTGTTTATTTAGTCAATGAAGATCTTCGCTTCTAGATTTTTTTTTTCCCCCTACAAAGTGCACCTTTAGTGTGTAAAATTGTTGGAGTTGCCCTTTAAGCCCCTTTTTCAAACAGCAACACCAAATTATTTGGTTTCTTCGACTGTGTTTTCGTCCAACAACGCAGAAAAAGCAAGACGTCAAATTCAGCCCTGGGGCAATTTTCCAAAACCAAGCAATAATTCGAATGATGGAGAAACTCACTGGAAGGTTAATCAATATTAGAAATAATCGCTAGTTGCACCCAGAAGCACATCAGATCTTTGTGATTAACTCTCGATCGATTTTGCCTTAGCTCCCGCTCTCTCTAAATGTTCTGTTAGAAAGTTGCACTGACACGTTTTTGATTTCTTGACTGTGGAGAAAAAGAAAAAAAAAACCTGGGACATGGATGTGAAAATATGCAAACGGCTTTGACGAGAACACTTCACACACTGTACAGATGGCAACGCTTCAGGCTCAGACATGATGATGAATTCTGGGAGACTGCTTTATCTAAAAGGTGAGGGGATGATGGGACGGCGTGACGATACCTTTCAACATTATAGTTTTTCAATCTAATGGTAAACCATTCTGACCCCGGCCTGACATTTAGCACATCATCGGAGGATACTGGAAACTTTTTTGTTCGGGAAGTCATGAGTCTGTTACAAAAAGGTCACCGACACACCTGAGGAATAATATTACAGATATATAAATGTCTGGTGGGGAGAGAAAAATGCAGGAGGATGATGGAGTGATAACGCCGTTTCATTTGAGTTTGCCCATTGTAAAAGAAATGACTCAATTTAATCCTCAGTTTGTGCCTCCAAGCATAAAATCTGCCATCAGCCACTGGCTCACAATGTATTCGTACTTTGAGCTGAAGTGGCCCTGAAGTGCAAATCACAACTGCACAGGGGAAAAGAACACAAAAAGTTTTTGATTTGCAGTTGTGTTTTCCTTCTTGTGGATGTGTTTTCCTGTTTGTGGTTTGTTTTCCTGCTTGTGGATGTGTTTTCCTGTTTGTGGTTGTGTTTTCCTGTTTGTGTTTTCTCTTTGTGTTTTCCTTCTTGTGGATGTGTTTTCCTGTTTGTGGTTTGTTTTCCTGTTTGTGGTTCTGTTTTCCTCTTGTGGATGCATTTTCCTGTTTGTGGTTGTGTTTTCCTCTTTGTGTTTTCCTGTTTGTAGATGTGTTTTCCTGTTTGTGGTTCTGTTTTCCTGTTTGTGGTTCTGTTTTCCTGTTTGTGTTTTCCTGTTTGTGGTTCTGTTTTCCTGTTTGTGGTTCTATTTTCCTGTTTGTGGTTTTGTTGTGTTTGTTTGTGGATATGTTTTCCTGTTTGTGGTTCTGTTTTCCTGTTTGTGTTTTCCTGTTTGTGGATTTGTTTTCCTGTTTGTGGTTCTGTTTTCCTGTTTGTGTTTTCCTGTTTGTGGTTCTGTTTTCCTGTTTGTGGATATGTTTTCCTGTTTGTGGTTCTGTTTTCCTGTTTGTGTTTTCCTGTTTGTGTTTTCCTGTTTGTGGTTCTGTTTTCCTGTTTGTGTTTTCCTGTTTGTGGTTATGTTTTCCTGTTTGTGGATATGTTTTCCTGTTTGTGGATTTGTTTTCCTGTTCGTGTTTTCCTGTTTGTGGATTTGTTTTCCTGTTTGTGGATGTGTTTTCCTGTTTGTGGATTTGTTTCCCTGTTTGTGTTTCCTATTTGTAAATGTGTTTTCCTGCTTGTGGTTCTGTTGTGTTTGTTGTGTTTGTTTGTGGATCTGTTTTCCTGTTTGTGGTTACGTTTTCCTGTTTGTGGATATGTTTTCCTGTTTGTGGTTGTGTTTTCCTGTTTGTGTTTTCCTGTTTGTGGTCGTGTTTTCCAGTATGCTAACATGATTTGCACCTCAGGGCCACCATCACACAGAGAATCTGTATTACCCACTTGCTTTACTTGGTATCTGAAGTGAAACTGATAGCATCATATACAACAGTCCTTGTACTGTACAAAGCCATCAAAGAGGAAAATGGATCAATAAGACATTCTGTTTTTACACCTCAAATGTCTCATCGAGAGCCCACTGAGGCGTACCCCGCCACCGCCGAGGGCCTGAATAAAATCAATCTCAAACAACAAAAAATAGGGGAATCACATCGGCTGCCGCACCTGCCAATAAATGTGTCCTTTCAGAGTCCTTTGTGGAATCACCAGTCCGCTACCCAACAAGCTGTCCAGTATCAGATGCATTTATCATGTTCAATACCTACGTGGTCTCTAATTGGACAGCAGAGCGAGGGGAGAATGGATGCAGGAATGTCGTAACATGTGATGACTCCTTCCCCACACCGACCTATCACTCCTGTGACAGCACTGTGATCCACACCAGTAATTAGAGAGAAATCTGGGGACATATTACCAGATCGAGGATTAATCATCGTCCGTGTCCTGACAGTGTTGTCTAAGATGGAGCGGGGGGAGTGAGGAAGGTCGGAGACAACGGTGATTTATTATTATTATTATTATCATTGTTATTACATTATTTATTATGGAGCCACATGTGAAATCATTCATCATTGTTCATCATTGTGTTTCCTTCCACTTATATGACCACTCCGTGAAATGAGAATGCATGTTGATGAAGCTCAGACTTTCAGGACATGAATCATGAATGCTGTTGTTGGTACATAATTTAATTCCTTGCAACTGCTCGATTTGAAGAAGGTTGTCGCCAAACAAGAAACGTCAATATGGGTCGTAATAAGCTGCTTTCACAGTCAACCTACTGGATCGTTTTTCTGATGAGGACCAACTGGATATATATCCTCATATACTCTCTATCACTTGAGCTCCATTTGATGTTACTGCAGTACTGTAGCTTGCTAAGGCTACATTTTGCAACCATGCTAGCAGCTCTGTGAGACGGTGGGCTTCGTTGGTACAGTGGAGCTTAGAGCAAAATGCTAACATCGGCATCAGCATGCTAACAAGCTCACGATAGCAATTCTTAGTGTAGCATGTTAGACAATTAGCAGTGTTAGGGAGTAGTGGACTACATGAAATTAAACAGCTACATTTTGCAGTAGCTTGCTAGTTTTTCAACTTCATTCTTATTGGCGTGGTAATTTAACTATTTCAATAATTTTCTGTTTTCAGTTTGTAATTAAGCATTGAAACTGCAAACGATTTGGGGGCATTAAGATGCAATATGTAAGAATTGGCCCACCACATTTGACTTTTTTTGCTTAAAAATTACTTAGACGATTATTCCTATTAACCATTTTTTGATGGTTCTTTGAGGCACCTTTGGGGGTTCTTAAAGAACCGTTTGCAGGAATGGTTCTTCAAAGAACCTCTTGCTAAAAGGTGCTAACTGAAACCAAAAATGGTTCTTCGGAGTGATGCTATAGGAGAACCACTTTTAGTTCCACAAAGAACCTTTTAGCAAGAGGTTCTTTGAAGAACCATTCCTGCAAACGGTTCTTTAAAGAACCCCCAAAGGTGCCTCAAATTACCATTTGATGGTTCTTTGAGGCAACATAAATGGTGCTTTGCTGCCATGTATGATTTTTACATCACATGTACATTGACAAATTTCTTCTTGTTTCAAAGTCATTTAAACAACTTTTTCTAAGTAGCGCTGGTTAACCAAACTAGACTTCTCCCGGGGGTAGCTCTGCTGTAGTTGTACCAGTGGGAAGTAATTGGCAGCATGCGACGCCGTGCTTTCAAAGCAGCTTCCCCAACGCTGACAATTAGCGCTAAACTCGGAGCGCGCGGGGACGTCATTAGTTTTGAAAGAAGTGGTCGTGAACTGAAGTTTTGGAGACATGTAAACACTGAGTAGATGAAAAGTCAAAGGATCGTTAAAGGTATTTCTATTCATCCTGATAGGGGCAAACTCTACATAATAACTACAGGCGGAGGCTTCATTCTCTGGGGATGACATTGACACATCTAGATGGATGAACTGTAATACTTGCTCAGATGAAAAAAAAACAAAAAAAGAGCCCATATATTGTGTCAAGTTTTTAATATTTCTTCAGAATGAATGTGCTTTGGACTGAACGCCAAGGACAGAGAAGGGACGTCAGAAGGTATCGAGAAACAAATGCTTTCGGTCTCTTCATGGTGAAAAGCACAGAACAGCCCCAGACTCACCTTTAACTGTGTCACTCAGACAAACTCTGCCTCTCTCTCCATTAGCTCCCATTTCCCAGGCAATTGCTCTTTAAGGCCAAACACAGAGAGGGCTGTGATCTGCCATTTATTTACAACCTCCAACTATTTCGATTCAGCTTTTAAATCGGCCTGCTTTCTTTTTTTTTTTTCCCATTACGCCCTCGGAGTGCCTCCTTGAAATGCACAACACCGTGTCCCCTCGGCGTATTAGACCATGAGGCCCGGGGAGGTGAGGGGGGGGGGATTGGATTTTTTTGCTCGAAGGGAACGTTTTCTTCAAACACTCCTTGTCGCCAGATACCGCAGAGTATTGATCGGAGCGGCCGGTTCACCGCACTGCATTTTATCTCCGCAAACACAGTTGCCATGACATAAAACCCCCGTTGCTAGGCCAATTTTGCATTTGTGCTGAAAACCTCGACGAGGGATCAGATAAGGGGGAAACGAGCAGAGGAGGCAACGGATGCGAGATAGCAGCGGCAGTGCAAACAGCGGGAACGCGCGACATCTGTTACGTCGGGGACGCTGATAGCTCAACATGCTGTAATAAAACACAGCCACAAATGTCATCGCTATGTGTCAGGATCGTAATAGCCCTGTGCACCGATGCATTTTAATGAATAATGTCAGGAGATGAGGGACATATATCTTGGTGAGTAAATGTTAGTGGGTTAATAAAGTCGCGGGTTGTCGCGCAAATTGTTTCCGCATCATGTGTAAAAATCTTGCATTTTTCAAGCTGCAGTCTGAAATGTCACAGGAAAGACTGTATCAATGTCTGTGCATTACATGAGCCTGCATACATTGACCCTGCAGCCCTCCGCTAATGCATGCTTTTTCCCCCTGCGGGCTGAACCGAGTGGGCCACCGCAGCACACTGTTCCCACGCCTCTCCCTCAGATCCAGCAGGTAAAAAGAAAAAAAACCTCATCGACCCGTCGAACAAGCCCTAGCCCCTTATTGACTGGCTACCTCTCCTGGTGGCCATTATCTTTTACGGCCTTGTTACCAGATGGAGCCGGTCGGCGCTGGCACACAAATGCAGCCTCATGCACCTCCTCTCGTGCGAACAGATGGACCATGAGACGGGCGATAGCGGAGTGACGGAGCGCGAGGATGCAAGAAATGGAAGAGGGCTGACTGTGTGCAACTAGGCAGCGCGATGATAAAAGGAAAGAATAGATATAAGGGAAAATTACCTGTATAGACGATGTGATTAGGTCACATCCAGTGGAGGTAAACATCCAAAAGAAATGGAACTGCTGGACTGGAATCAACCTGACTCCAGTCGGTCTTTCTAGGAAATTAGCTGCAACCTTTGTGAAAACAGAAATACTAACATTTCTTTGAACATGTTTCGCTTGTGAACACACATTAACTCAATCAATCGGCCCTACACACACCCTATAAATGAAGAATAAATACATCTGATAATCACAGATTGCGTTACAATACTCACCAAGACTACAGTAGATCTTTCTCCATATTATACGTTGAAGCCTCTCAAGTGATCTGCAGATGATCGGCGCTTGACAAAGCTTTCCTCGTCCAGGTGTATTATTGTTAGGATTGTGTTACCTCAGCCAATATCCAGATCATTTGGGAGTCTTTCCCTTTTATATGAATTAAAATTATGCAACTTTTCCTTTTACTTTCAGGGATTAACCCCTTTTCAATGCATTGTGAAGTATAACTGATACTTAAACTCAATTAAACCTCGCATGTGGGTCATAGTTATTCAACGGAATAAAGGCCGAGGACATTGCTTCAATGATCAAAAACCAAAATAAATAAATAACTGAAATAATTATGGTGTTTTTGCACCAGAAAGCCGCACTCTATTTAAAAGACTGGGGCCTCATTACAGAAGCATTTCTGTTTGTCCAGGCTAAAGTTTCAAAAACAGCAGAAATCCTCAGTTCTCAGGCCTCTAATCTTACCTCAGCATGAGAAGTAAACAAAAATGTCAGAAAACGACGTTAAAGAAAGAGAAAAAAAATCCCTGGATCCGTCCCCGTTCATCCAGATCTGAACCAGAAGTTAATGGGGTCCATTCTGAGCCGAGACCTCCGTCCTCCGTCCAAGTTTCACGGAAATCTGTTCTGTTGCTTTTCATGAAATCCTGCTGACAAACCAACCAACAAACGGACACGGGAACGAAAAACATAACCTCTCTGTTGGAGGTCAACATGAACGACATTCCCATCAGCCTCAGCTGCGCTTCGGGGCTCGGAGCTAATTAGCGTCTCTTAGCATGCGTCAGCACTTAGCCCCGAGCACTATTCTGCTCGAGTACAACCCACCACAGCTGCCAGCATGCAACTTTGACCACCTTTAATGACAAGTTCTTACGGGCTAAATCCTTATTAGTAAGTAGAGTAGCAGTAACAGCTCGCAGGCTTTGGCCCGCTCGCCACAGGATAGTCTTTTAAAAGCTTTCCTCCCACTCGCTTGCATAAAATCGGCCACTTATTGGAAACACAACCAGCCATGGGGAATCCTGGGCTGTGGTCAAATAGTCTGTTTTTGCAAAAGGAAAGGAATTAATGCCATCCAGCAATCCTTGCGCAGCTTGTTTATGTGGAGTCAAATACAGTTTTTCCTCAATCCATACGAAGGAAAAAGTCTTCAGGAAAATACAGAGGACATGAAAGTTTCGACTACTCGACCACAGTCATTGCTGGACTTTTATCTGCCTGGGAAAGGGATTTTTAACAATGCATGGATCCAAAGAAAGAAGTTCTGAAGGAACTCGACTGTCAGAGTGCTACTGAAGTCATTGTAAGAGTAGTGTCTGCTGTTTGTGAGGGGATCGGCTGATTTATCCGCCTCTCCATCACATAAAATGGCCTCATTAGAGAGGATTCTTCCTTGGCGGAGACATTTCTCCTCATTCGGATTCACAGAACAAAGAACTGTTGGGCTTTTTTACTCCAGAGGGTTTCTGAAGCGCTGCCTGCCCTAAATTTCTGGCACACCTCCTCTCGGCGTCGTGCGGCGACCCGAGCACATGTTAAACCGAGACAGATACGCCTTTGCCAAATGTTATCATCCTGTTTTTCCTCTCTTTCTCACTTTCCTGCCTCTCCGTGGAATCCGGCCTCGGGGATCCTATTTATGTGACCGGGCAGCTGTCAACAGGGCAGCCTGGCAGACTGCAGAGGAGCCTGAAATGTGAAAGGGCTATTTCTAGGACTCCGCAGAATACAAAAAAAATTCGAAGCTCAGGAGAGAATCAGGCATTGCACATACTGAACAGCGTCGACGTGCATCGGATTTGTAATCAGGTCACGCTGCTTTACTTTGCTTTCCCCCAACAAGACGCCTCACACCTCTGAAAGACGTCAGCTTTCGCATCGTCATCGTTTGATGTCTTGCCCCAGCTCCGCATTTAGCTCCTATCAAAAAGTGCATAATGAAAAAGGCAACGGGGAGAGAGAGAGAGAGAGAGAGAGTGTGAATGTGTGTGCCGATGTGTGCTGTAATGTGTTTACAAATGTGTTCGAGAGAGAGAAAGAGAGACAGACTCGGAGAGAGGAGAAGAAAGGGAGAAAGGAGGAGCAGGAGAGGGAGAACTGATAGATGGTCACGACTGGCGAGGCATGAGTCATGCTGAGCGGTGACGTAGATGGATGGGTCAGGTAAACGGCACCCATGTCATGTAATCGGTGACCCGCAGGACGAGAACATGCAACACCGTTAAAGCTGTAAAAAGGGGCAAGAATCTCGGGTCGATAAATGCCGTAACTCTCAGTGTTGTGTCATTTTTACGGTGGGTTTTACTGGCTGCTTGACGCGGCGTTATCTCCCCCGAGCAGAATTTATTCGCCTCCGAGCCTCTGAAGGCATCCGTTTGGTGAAGACTTGTCTTCTGTCAGTGAAAGTGTTTGCATTTTTAGAGGAGAGGGTATTGATGTTGCAACTCTATGTAACAAACATGCAAAACTTTGTGTTTATGAAATAAAGGTATGTTTAAAGGCGCACTATGTAGTTTTGAGGAAGAACTTTTAATCAGAAGAGAAAGATCTGGACAGACTGTTTTTCTACGTCTAATCAAACTCAGTGAACAAACTCTCACTGGTTTTATGACTGAACAAATTGAATTAACAAACTGACCTTAAAGGGCAACACAATTTCATACTGTTTATATGTGGCGGACCCTGCCACCTTTATAGCTTCAAACAGTGCTCTGGGGACCTTATTTTCCCCTGAGGATGGCTCGGAAAAAATACATATATCTGAGTTTGTATTATGACCTCATTAGTATTGTAAATATTAAAATCCTGATTTGGAATTTCTTCTCCAAAACTACACACTGCCCCTTTAACTTTAAAATGTCGCTTACGTTAGCTTAGCTGTTTCTGTTCTGAGTTGTGCCTATATGACGTAACATTATGACAATATGCCAAGTTTTGTGTGTAGTTAGCATGTAATGTTACTTTACATTTGGCAAATTGTTACAGGACCCTGGTATTTGTATTGAGGGGGCGCCAAATAGCAATACAAATTACTACATAATGTTGCTTTAATGTTTCATCATTACATGATATCTTCAGTGGTTTACTGCCACTACAGTAGAACATGCAAAGTCAAGTACTGTATTAAAAATCAAATTGGCAGGACTTTGTGTACTTTATACTCCTCGAGATCTACCTGACAGTGCTATTTTTGTATCCCAAAACGTATGAAGAGCTTATTAAAGCTGATTCTGAACTACCCAAGAGCAAATCTGAACCCACCTGAGCGCCACCTCTGCTCAGTCGTGAGCGCTTTTCACATTTCAGTCCGTTTTCATTAACGCTTCCCTCAGGTCTTCACGGATTAGGGAAGGAAAAGGAGAGGTAACGTGTGAAGATGGGAAAAAGAAATGAGATTTTAAACGCGGCTGACTCATGCACGGGGTTCAATGAACTGAGTCACAGACGGAGAACTAAGCAGGTTATCGCTGCTTGTTCCTCCGCGGAGCATTTAATATTTGCTCTTCCGTGGATCAGACATGAATGGATCAGCGTCTTTAAATCCACAGATGCATGAACACTTTTATTTGTGACACAGGTAAGACTATCTGACTTTAAAAAAGACAGAGCATGGCCAGTTTCCAAACGTTACTTATCCTCTTACAAATTACGGAGGCCAAAAATGTCCACACTTGCAATTATCTTTTTAATGGCATTATCTCATTATTTCTTTTCACCCCAACTAAACTAAAGATAAACAGCCTGTTATCTTGAAGAATCAGTCTTTTGTTAACTTGAGAAAACGAGATAAATGATCGGCTTATCACGAAAAAAGCCGTTCTCTGGCTTACATATACAATGTCCACATCAAAACAGTAATTTTCCCGAATAATTTGGTTCTTGATTTGTTGCAGATGACGAAGATAGCCCCTGACAACCGCGGCCGGGAGAACACGTCATGGCTCTGATGGTTATTCTGCGCACAGTGATGGAAAAACAGTATTCAGAATGTCAGGTTTTGTTGAAAAAGCATGACCTTTACGGACGACATGAGGGTGTTTATCTTTCGATGCATCGGATAAAAAAACGCTGGTCCGGTCTGAGGGGGATGTGTGGCGGCGAGTGGAACTCATGAAATCAAATGTCATTAAATGAGAACAGATGACAAAAACATGTCAATAAAATATGAGACTTGGTTCTGCTACCGCAACTGTCATGTCTGGTGCATCTCCTCATCGTTCGTGCCACAGATATTGATTATCTGCTGCCCATGTCTGTGTTGCATGTGTGGTTGGTGGCGCAGCGAACATTACAGATGTTTTATTATTGAATCAACAGGCAGGATAAAAGGCTCCTTTGCCCACACTGAATAGCAGATGGAGATAAAAGCCTCCTGACTGCAGTCTGGGAGCGACGTTATCACAGAAGACAAATCTAATCACAGGGCCAATTAACATGAGGGACGTATTTTATAGGCCGTAGACACTGGAATGTAATATCTCTATTTGTGTGTAAAGATGAGAAATCGAAAGCAGAGCTGTCTCAAAGTACTCATCAGACAAGCACATCAGTGCCATCAGGGAAATGAAAGCCAATTGTTTGGATGGTAGCTTATAAAGGAAAAATGATTCTTGTGTCCCTGCATGCATAATATTTCAGCATCAGCTTTTTTGTTTTGTCAGGGAATGGTTCAGCAGATGAGAATACTGACACCACTCTTATGTTGAGATGCGAAATATGACACCGCAGCCAGCAGTGAGTGAACCTAGCATAGCATAATGACTGGACAAAGCTCCAGTCACACGTCTGTTTCTGTTCTGATTAAACTAACGAGATATAAACTGTGACTGACTGAGCTTCAGACATGCAGGTAGGTGGATTTTGCTATTTTTGGACAGAGCCAGACTAGCTGCTCCACCCCTGTTTCCAAACTTTACGTCAAAGGAGACATATTAAGCCGATTTTCAGGTTCGTTATTTTATTTTTGGTTACTACTAGAATATGTTTGGATGCTTTAATGCTCAAAAAACACATCTGTTTTCTCATACTGTCCAGTGCTGCAGCACGGTACTCTAAACACTCTACTTTAGCTCCTGTCTCTTTGAAGCCCCGCCTCCTGAAAACCCAGTCTGCTCTGATTGGTCAGCTCACACATGCCTGACCCAGCACCCCTTACAACAACAGAGCAGCTGTGCTAAATAAATTATTATGTGCCGAACTAGCCACTAGGCATAAATTATACAAAACATGTGAATCTGTGATGTAGTGTGATGTCACAAAGTCACGGAATTAAAGGCGGGACTACTGATGAGGCGTTTCAGGTGGTGGGTTTTCTGTGAGGGGAACCTTAAAGAGACAGGCACTAAACCGGAGAATGAATAGAGGTGCTGCAGTAATGGAAAGTACGAGAAAAATAATGTAAACAAGCATGTAAACATTTTCTAGTAGACACCCAAAAATAAAAGTATGACCTTGAAAATGAGCAAAATATGGATATGCTGATGAGACACTCAGATGCGAGTGTGTTGCATCTTTCTTTGAAAAGAAGAACCGACTTGAGACACGAGTTCATTCATCATTCATGTGGACTTTCTAACACACCAGTAGGGAGGCCTCCGAGCCCTCCGAGTCTTCATCCAGATGCTGATGCTCCATTTTTAACCACACGCGGTTTTGATGCCCGCTCCGAGCATCCCACCGCCGAGGATGGAGAACATGCAAAAGTTAGACCGCTGCAACCTGCCAGAAGCCATTAGGTGGATGCAAATGGATCCTGCTTTAGCCTTTTCGACCAATTGATCGTTCCTGACTGGAGCACGGGCAGTTCTGAGAGGTTGTTGAGGTGGGGTCAGCGGCGAAAGGGAAGGGGAGGTAACCTAAGGGCGATGGCAAATGAGGTCGAGGATGGGATAATGAATGCGATGCAGTGTATTTTTAATAAAGTGGCACATAGAGCTTGGTTCTTGTCCGTTATTATCTGTTTTTAAGCATTTTTAAGACACGTTGTCTTAACTCTGATGTCTGAATTAACTCATTTCGGGACAGACGTGCTATTTTTCCAGGTAGGAGTAAATGCATCGTCTCTTATTCTGCCGGCCCCCAGACTCGAGGAAAAGCAGATTTTTGTTAATCCACTCTTTTGTTGGTGAAATTTGTTCCACAGCATTTCTGCGAATGCGCCGCTCTGCCTGAACAGATGGCGCCTGACAGAGGTACGAACGTATCATCAGCGCTCTAACTGCTGCAGAGGGTTATATATTAAAAGCCGTAAACACAATTGCAGATGTTCTTTTTCACATTTCTTCCTGGAATTGCACGCTGCCTGAAATGTCATCGATGGCAATGTAGGGCGGGGAGGTAGCAACTGAGAGGAAGGGAGGAATCAGAAACTGCCAGCTGGCTAACTTCAGGGCACACTGCTGGAGTCACGCCTACATGATGATCTACATTATTGTGTTACTGGGAAAGAAAAGGCTTTGATGCAGCACCGAGTCCATGAGGAACACCTATAGGTCCAACCCCGCCTCCCTCCAAGTGTTGCCATTTAATAATCCTGTGCACTTGGCAGCTATAGCTTAGTACAGCAGGTCTCTCAAAAATCAATGGCTGAATCAATCATGAATAGGGAATAAGCGGAGGTGATGCATATAAATGGAAGTCACAAATGTATGAATGTTCAGACATCTTGCAGCACCCTGTAATCATGTCCTTCATGGTAATTTCCAGTTGCCATAGGGACAGAGACAAGGCAATCAATTAAGCCTTGCACGTTGGTCATCGTTGTTCAACAGAACAAAGGCCGAGGACATCGCTTCAATGACCAAAAACCAAAATAAATAAATAAAGGAAATAATTATGGTGTTTTTGCACCAGAAAGCTGCACTCTATTTAAAAGACTGGGGCCTCATTATAGAAATATTTCTGTTCGTCCAGGCTAAAGTTTCAAAAAGAGCCGAAATCCTCAGTTCTCAGGCCTCTAATCTTATCTCAGCCTGAAGGACGACTCCAACAATTTTACACATTCAAGTTTGTTTGTAGGTTTTGGAGAGTACCACTGCATTTGTTTAACAGAGGAAGATGCATGTTATCTGGTAATTTTCATTGTTACCATCCCCACAGGCTAACATCAGTGTTGGCTTCTCCAACAGGCTAACATCAGAGTTAGCATCCCCACAGGCTAACATCAGTGTTAGCATTCCTACAGGCTAACATCAGTGTTAGCATCCCCACAGGCTAACATCAGTGTTAGCTTCTCCAACAGGCTAACATCAGTGTTAGCATCCCCACAGGCTAACATCAGTGTTAGCATCCCCACAGGCTAACATCAGTGTTAGCTTCTCCAACGAGCAGTTGCTTTAAATTCAGGACAGGGCCTTTGCCATCGTAACTTAAGATTCCTAACGTTGGATTTCTTCAGTTAGGAAGACTCTGTAATCGTTAAATTTCTTATTTTTTCCTAAATGCGGTTAGGAAATATGTTTTTCTAATACCAACAATCCGAAATGTCACTCTAAACTGAGGCAGGAACATGATGTCAGACTTCTTCACACAGGCTACCTTTGCAGCTGAAAGTGTGACTGGCAGAAAGACCAATTCAGATGACAGAGACTGATTGAGTTAATGCACGGAGATTAATTAGCCTCTTCACCGTTATTACAGCTGTAACCCCTTCCATACGCTGAAGCCTTCGCCACAGAGGCGCCTGCGGTGCACGCAGAGAACAAAATGTACCGAGGAGAAAATGACCATCTCATCTAAATCAGTGAAGCCCTCCCTCCCTTGTGTCTCCATCACATGTGTGTGTCTGTGTGACACATGTGTCTGCAGGCGGAGCTGGAAAACAACAAGAGGCCACAGTCACATTGCCAGAGGACACTAGATGACCAGAGTGGAAAGTTGCCATCAGCACGTTGAAAACCTCCCACACACAGATGAAGACACACGAACACAGATCCACAGACACACACACACATATCCAGATGTACGCAACACTCCCTCCGACTCCTGCTTCTGATGGGCCGGTGTTGACAGTAGGAGCCGCTGATGACTCACCAGCGGAGAAGTGATCAGCCGGCCCCTCTCTGAGTCACCTGGGCGCTCTGATCGCCATTTGTCAGGGTAATTGCGGTCACAGGTGGAGGCGGCGGGCCGGACTCACCTGCCAACCCTCTGTTTACCTGGAGGCTATGTAAATAAAGTCTTCCTTTCACGTGTTGGCTTTACACTAAAACACAGACCTGTCCCCACAGACTCAGAGAGCCGACTCTGCCAGTGCAGAACCCCTGCCCATTCATACGATCGCTGTAATTATGATAGATTGTTAACGCCATCAACTGATCGCCGTCCACGTAGAACTCTAATAGCGATTTAATGACCTGCAAAACAAAACGACCCCTGATTTCAAGCTGCATTTAAGGCGATGCATTTAAGGCGATGCATTAGCGGCGACGCCGGCTGAATAGGAAAGCTCTTGACAGAAAGCCGGAGCATTTAAAAGCAGAAAGGAAGAGTCACTTAAGGCTTTCACACAGCAGGAGAAAAAAGCACAACCCCCCCTCCCTCCTCCTGCTGCTCTCCAAAGTAATTACAAAAAAAAGGGGAATCTCGAGGGGAGGCTGGGCGTGTGTGCAGCAGCTCAGCTGTTGCTGGAGAATGTCGCACTGGCCTAACTTGATAACAGCACATTTTCCTCTCGCGGCGCATATTCCTCCCACACAAGAGCACACATAACAGTTTCCACTGGGTTGCTCTCATTTTGGACATTGTTTTTCGTCGGCTCTCTCTCTGTTTGTCCCCCTTCAATTTTCACCCCCCCGCTCTCCACACCGTTTGAATATTATTACACTCTCCGTGTCTACAGGCTCAGGTTTTCTCAAAAACAGTGTGTACACAGAGGCACAGTGCTGAGGCTCAGCAGCAAAGCTCAGCTCCATCAGCCTTAGGATGTTTACACAAGCATCACTTGCCTACAGATAGGCCAATATTATACATGTAGGACTGAAATGAGATTTTTTTTGAATATGTTCTGTTGTTTGTCTCATCGGACTGAACGGAGCAGAAGCCTCACAGTCCTGTGGTCAGATTATTAACCAGAATGTTTAGATTCAACGCACACGTTGGCTGTTATTCGTCTGGAAAACGATAAATAAATAGGAATGTTTTATTTTACGAGTGTTAAGTTAATGAGCGAAGGGGAGACACTACGGGGGACATCACCACGACATGTCTCCTTTCATCCTGGTGGAAAGAAAATGTCCAAAACACACATTTAGTTCAAATTTCTGTTCAAAAACATTGAAAAATCAGCTAAAATTTCAACAAAATGTGAGAAAATAACAGTTTTGATGTATATTTATTATGTTTGGGAGATCTATGGAAGTTACCATGCTAACCAGCTAGCCACATCTTATTCCAAAGCTCTGACGGCTCGCTGCATGGCTAACTGAGCTAACTAGCTAACATTAGCTACAGTTAGCAGCAATGGGCTGTTACTCCGGTGATATGCTGTCCCCTGTTTGTTTCGAGTATGAATTAAATAGTCTCATTTGCATAAAATATGAGAAAAAACGTGTAATAATTAAAATACTTGTTTTATTGTAAGTAATCAACTGGGGAAGTTTCATGGCCCTATTCACCTGTAGTGTCTCCCCTTAAAGGCGCAAAACGTAAGAATATAATACCAACCGAAGTAACCGCTAACTGCTACTAACTGTAGCTGACGTTGGCTAGTAAGCTCAGTTAACCATGCAGCCTCTTGAGGTACAAACTGGCTAGGTGCTATCTGGCTAGCATGCTCACTTCAACACATATCTCTGCAACACAATACAAAGATTTCTCAATATGATGTCAAAACTGTTATTTCTTACACAGCGCATCCTTAAATGTCTCCTGCCAGATCTTCCAACAGATTAAGATTCACAGGCAGAGAAACTCATTTTCACATCCCCTCTCACCAACACCCGTCTGCACACCTCCGACAGCTCCGCTGAATACATTTCCTGCATTTTGTTATCTGTCTGCACCACAGCTCCCTCTAATCCCTTTCCCCCCAACGATACGGAGCCTCCATTTTGCTCTGAGAAGCTGACAAAGTTCATTCCCCTCCACCATCATACTGCCAGCGCCACACAGCAGTACGCAAACAAACCTCTCCGGTGCTTTTTTTTTCTTTCTGGCTTGACACGAGGACCCGATGACGAGTGATGCGCACGCTGTGTTGTCAAATTCGACGCTGTGATCTGTTTAGGAACATGGGCACAAACACAGCAGAGCCAAGGCTGATTGAAGGAGCTACAATTGGAAATAAGTGCAGGAGCTGTTAGCGTAATTGGATGGTGAATCACGTCAGCACGGGAAAATTGATACCGTCATATCCAGAACGCACGGTGAACATGTTATGAACGATTGGTGGGATGTGCCGTGGAGCATCAGAACTAGGATTTGTGCAAATAAGACACCGCAGCTGCAATGTTTGGACCACCTACGTGAATGCTGTGCTCCAGTTTCAGCCTTACCGGATGATGAGATGACAAAAACATAACCCCCAGTGTTCCCTCCATTCAGGCCAATCCTGCAGAATCCGCTGTGGTATGCTTTATGGGCCCTTCATAGCATGCTATCTCGTGTGCATTTTTATATATGTTGACCGAGGCAGGCATGCAATGCCCCGTGGGTCCCACGGCTGACTGGTGAATGAGGTTAACTCCAAGAGACAGCTCCCCATCGGGTCAAAAACCAAGCTCGAGTGGTGGTGGGGATGTCACAGCAAATATGTCAGAGGCCCAGGAGAAGCAGCCGGGAATGTGCCGAGCTGTGTTTCCCCGTCAGCTCGTACTCGTGGTGAGAGGCTGAGCCAAACCTTTATCCTTCTGTCTCATCCGCTGCTTCTCACCCGAACAAAAAGAGCTTCCTGATCAGTCAGAGCGAAAAAAAACACAGAAGAAGTGAGAAAGCTGGGAGTAAACAAGGCTGCTGACTGGATGACGCTGCCGCGGCTTGACGTTTTTTTTGAGCAATCTAGAAAACACTGCCAGGACGTTCAGGAAAATCTGCTGTGATGAAATGGTACTTCAGCAGCAATCTTTCTTTTTAACGTCGCTGTATAATTTCAAAGGGATGCCTCTAGGACACAATGGGAATAAAAACTTTGCTTGTAAAACTATTAGGAAAAGAAACGTAATGAGCATCTACCAGAAAACAGCTCATGGGCTGAATATAACAATCATCGACGACTGTTATGAGCGAATTAGCGAAAGCACCTGAGGGGTGATAATTAAAGAAGCCATCTGATTTTGACAAATTGCGCTGCTGACAAAAAAGATGACGATCATTACAGGGAAGTCATTATTCTCAGGTTAAGAGACCGGGAGCCGCGGTAGCAGATGGGTGCAGACTTGACATCAGCAGGGTCATTTTGACAGAAGAACAATGTGTGCCGTCTTGTGTGGCCAGCGCCTCCACCCCCCGCTGAACGGCAATTAGTACTGGAAATAAAGCAGGGCACCCCCTCTTAACCTCCTTATTGACTGCAGCATCCCATTTGCCTTATCTCTTGCTCCCGATGTCACCGGCACAAATTGCGCGACATTAAAGACTGACTTCAGGGCAGTTTTGCTGCCTTTGATGGGAGGAAGGTGGAAGAGACTGAGAGGTGGCGACGATCCCAGACAGGGCCAGGGACATATTGGATGTTGTTTTATGCTTAAGAGATGCTCAAATGGTTGGTTGGTCCACGGCTTTGGTCATTGATCATTGCCAATGAACATTAACCCTCCTTACTCAGGCCTAATCTCAATACCCCCCTCGCCCCATACCACTTAAAACCACCTACCCTCCACTATCTACATGTAGGGTGTCCTGATATGAGTTATGTGTTATGAAACTCTCTGTGGTTTCAGTGTTTAATGGTCCTTGTCTGCTGATGTCTTGGTAGCTAACTAGCCAGCTAGCTCATCGTTTGTGCTCATTTGTGCATGACAGTGCTGCATTTTTACGCGTTTCAATGTCACATTCCCCTCCTCTGTTGGCATATGATGCAGGAAATTTAAAGTGACTACGAGGAACTTTTTTCTGATAGACATGTAGGACTGAAATGAGATTTTTAATATGTTCTGTTGTTCGTCTTATCTGACTGAACAGAGCAGAACTCTCACAGTCCTGTGGTTAGATTATTAACCAAAATCAGTTTACTTGCAGTCGCGGAGCCTCTGTTTAGATTCAATGCAAATGTCTGTAATGCAGTAAATTAATAGGAATGTTACATATTTTGTTAAGTTAATAAGTTAAAAGGAGAAACTATAGGAAGACAACACCACATGTCTCCTTTCATACTAGTGGAAAGAAAATGTCCAAAACACACATTTAGTTCGAATTTCTGTTCTTAAAGTTGCAATATGGAAGAAATTTAGATGAAAACATTCAAAAATTGGCTAATAATTTCAACAAAATGTGAAGAAATAACAGTTTTGGTGTGTATGTACTATGCTTGGGAGATCTTTGGAAGTTAGCATACTAACCCCACCTTATTCCAAAGCTCTGACAGCTAGCTACATGGCTAAATGAGCTAACTAGCTAACATTAGCTACACTTAGCAGCAATGAGCTGTTACTCCAGTGATATGCTGTCTTTTTTGAGGATGAATTATATGGAAGTTAGCATGCCAACCAGCTAGCTCCCGAATTGAACGTTTGTGTTGATTCTCAGCGACCCGCTTGAGACAAAAGCAGTACGACACCAGCGCCCGCTGTTGTAAAGATCTTTGCTATAGCGACAGAGATAATGTATCGCAATGAAGTAATGTATTTATATGTGATGTTATATGTCATATATGTGATCCAACCCGAGCACAGGCATTAATAATAGCTATATAATAACTGCAGTCTTTTCGCTGATGGTCACAGTTTGCTGTTACAGGTCATTTATAATCATCAGAGGAATCACGAGACCGTTTCATAAACACTTAAAAGTTCCTCGTAGACGTTTTAACTTAAGTCCAGCGGTGAAGTTGCTCCACATCTGATCAGGAGGAGTAGGAGCTCGGGCTGCTAATGTCGCCCTATAAAGCACCGCTAACATTAGCAGCCAGGCAGTTCGCTTTTTTTATTTTAATCACTTGCCACAGTTGTCAAGATGTCATCTTTGCACGCTGGCATGTCGCTGCTGACAGAAACACTAAGAGTGATAATAAAAGGAACAACCTTTTTTTTATTTTTATGACAGCGGGTTGATGATCTAATTATCTCCAGATGATGGAGCTCGTCTTCTCCTGATAATGAGAAAACAAACTCATGATCTTGCGATAACAGCATTAAAATAATAATTGCAAGAACAACTGTACTTGGCTTCCGTAGGCTCAACACATGTTGAGCAAATTGCTTAAAAAAAGATAAAATTAATCATATATAGCCGGCTGATCATTGCAGCAGGAGACGAAGAACAACTTCCTAATGATTTTCTGGTCTCTCAGAGAGATAGTGCTCCTGCATGAAGGAATGTAATTACAGCCTGTATGTTTGTGGTCTAACACACACACACACGGGCGCTTATTGAGATAATTTCCAGGCTCAGGCAACACTCTCTGGCACACTGTGAACGCCGCATGACACTTGCATGAAAACGCAGCTCCCAGCATTACCAAATATAGGCTACAGCGAGCCATGATATCTGTGATCAGGGAGGGGAAGGTGACAAAAAAACTGGAAATAGAAGCCTGCGAGTGTGAGCCGTGCCCACAGATACGAACCGAAAAATGGCTGATTATAGTTTTTTGATCCCACTCGTACCAGACGTAAACATGTCAGGGAATTGCCTGCATTTGATTTTATTTCACACATCCCAATCTAGCTATTTTTTGAGTGACATGATTGTTTTTTGCCGGAGGATAAAAAAAAAATCAATATTTACTTTTATGTGGAGATGTGTGACCACTGTGCTTTCAAACCTCTCTACAGTATCTCGGCACCTTTTTTCCCCCATCCTTCCCCCCACGTCCACGCCTCCCTCCCCTCTCTCTTTCCTCCGCTAGTTATTCTATTTCACGATTTGTCATGCCGCAACGACAGGCTGAGGCGAACGGGCACGATGCTGGTGCCTGTGAGCCGAGCCTCTCTGGGGTTGAGACAAAGTTAAGCTGACAAGTGGGTTCGGCTGCGTCACAGTGTCCTTTGAAAAAACGGTCCCTGGAAGAGGGAGGAAAGCCGAGGCGAGGCATGTTCCTCCAGAGGTGGCCCCCTTTTACACTTCACCTCTTGGCTCCTCCTGGCACGCAGCTGCTGGCTCGTGCCTCGGGCTGCTTCTTCAAATAATGCCGTCTTCGTGTTGTAAAAAAATAAATAAATAAAAAACCCACGCGAAGGCGATGGGAACAACAAATTCACCCCGAGGTGACACCCCTCCGGCTCTGTGCTGTGTTGATTGCAGAGTTTTTTCTTTTTCTCTTTCTGCCACATTTCAACATTTCTACTTAAAGAAGATGTGTGTCGGCCGTGGAGCTACTGAGCTGCTACATATTCAGCTTAGAAATATAATCCCTCTTTCAACACACACACACACACACACACACACACACGCACACACATATGCAGGTGTGCCAGAAGAAGGCTTTCTTAAGAGCTCCACTCACTCTCCAGCGGATAGACAAATCCATCTCCCTCTCGTCTTTCTTCCCCCCACACAGCGTTCTCTCTCTCCCTGGGTTGCCCATCCCCCCCTTCAGCTGAGGAGCACCCTGGTAAATAATTGAGGCATATTCCCGCTCTGCTACTGTAGCTGTATCTTATTTTTTGGTGCATATTTTGGGTCTCATCAATATTTGGGTTTTGGTGAGATTCAGAGATGTTGAGGACACACAGATGATGAACACTGGCCTCGTAGCTCAGACTATCGAGTATCGGACGGGTTCACACGGCAAAAGCAAATGAGAACTCTTCCATCATCAGCTGGAGAACCACATTTTCCCACTTCTAATATTTTATCCCCTCCACTGGATTCTGATATCATTTTGAAGAGGGCTTTCCTTGGCCAACCCAGCAGGTACTGTATAAACATAGAGAGCTAAAAATGAATATATGCAGCATTAAATGAGACGAATGGTACAAATGATGCATCGTGCCACCGAGTCTAAGAGGCATCGCTTCCTCCTGTTCTGCAAGATCAAACAAACAAATCCCATAATTCTGCTGCAGACTTCATGGGAGATGTGATACTTGCAAAAAACACTCTATAGAAAACACTTCACGTCTCTCTTCATTATTGAAAATATAATCCAGCAGAACCTACTTTGACAGTAATTTTGATGCTGCAATGGCAAAAAAAAAAAAACTGACTGACTCTGGTTGGGGAGCCATAATGAGGCGTTTGCTGACACCTGCTGTCTCGAAGCACGAAGTTACCCTTCCACACATGTTCGACACACACGAGTTACACCGAATAGAAAAAAAAAGACAGACTAGAATAATAAGAAACCATAATTGGTGCTTGCAATTCAAAGAAATTGACATAATATCACCGCCTGATGGAGAGAAAAGGAAAAACAACATTGTTAAAAAACAGAAATGGCAAGAAGGAGAAAGATTCTGGGTTAGGATACACCTGAATGTGTAGTATTGTAGTTTTTTTCATAGTATTTTTACAGGAAATACTGTTAAAATCCTGTTGGCAGCCTGAAAAAAGGCCATTACAAAGAGGCTGAACCACCAACGCAGGATGGATGGCTGAAACAATTAACTAATAGATGATGTTTACATGTCAGCGACAAGATAAGAGAATAAATCACTAAACGTGTAACAGGAAGTAATTGATTTTGTGGAGAAAGGGCAGTCCGGACCTTTTCATGTGGGTTTTTCCTTTCTTTTGTGTGTGTGTGTGTGTGTGTATGCACTTTCCTGGTGAATGGAAAATCAATAAAAAATAATGTATTCGAGGGGAGAAAAAAGAGAGACTCTGCTGCAGGTTTAACTTGAGCATCTTCTTTTTATAAATATCTGAATATTTTTTTGTCCATCCATAAAAATCGGAAACGTAACTGAATTAAAATCTTTACAAAGAGAGCAAACGGAAAACAATCGGAGAGCTGCGTCGAAACGCGGCTCGCTCATTTACACCAATCAGAAGTCAAACCGACACATAATCTATTTAAAATGAGACATAAGGCAAAGAGGCTTGAATGGTAACTGCCTGAGATTAAATCAGATTATTTTTTTTACATGTGAACTCAAAATCATCCCGTGGGTAAATAAAAACCTTAATTTCTAAAATACAAAAACATAAAACCACATGATGGATCTGTGTGAACTTCAGCTCTTTCTCTAACAGTGTTTCGAACTATTTAGCAGGCGATAATGGTTAAGAGCAACGGAACAGAATATGATTCACCTTTGGCTTTTAGTGCAAACTAGGATGATTTTAACAGCAACTACGACTCAACTAAGGCTTCATCCCGCTCGGCGTTGAGACATCAAGTATGCCGAAACCATAAGAATACATTCAGATTGTATAAACCGTCCGGTCGACATACTATCTTTCTTAAATGTGCAGTTCAGCATGCAGCAATGGCACCTGCATATAAATAAAATTCCAGTGATTCATCTTTTCTGTAACCTTCTCTAATGCAGCGTGAGTGAAACAGGTTACTTATACTCTGGTACAGCAGTCTTCCTAACTGTCAGGCACAGCAGTCTCCGACGTCGCCTCCTCCGTGATGCTGGCCGGGATTGAGGGCTCGGAACTAGTTTCTTGCGCCTCTGGGATGTCAGGGTCACTCAGGTTCTCTGTGGTGACTTCAAGGCCTATGAGGTCGTCTGGTGTCTCTCTGCTCGGGGAAGCGGCGGCGATCAAGTCGATAACGTGCCCCTGCTCGGTCTCCAGGGTGTCTGAGTCTTCTTCCCTCCCTGGAGATGAAGGTCTTTGGTCAAGAGATGAGGTATCTGTAAAGATGAATTGATAAATAGGTGGAGCTAAAGGAGAGTTCCACCTCAGGATACTGTTTAGGGTCAAGGAGCTAACTCATTTCTTTTAACTTGCACTGGATCGCAAAGGGCAGAAAAGTTTGCTGCTCTATCTTCTCTCAGTGTAAACTTGCATTATGTAAGAATCAGCTGCTTGTTGAACTCATACTCCAAACAAATAGGGTTAGTATATCACCAGAGTAACCACTATTCCTGCTAACTTTACTCTCTTTATACATCCATGACTGTAGCTGCTATTAGCTAGTTAGCTCAGTTAGCTGTACAGTTAGCCAGGCAACTGAAATAGACCAGGGGTAGCTGACTAGCATGCTAACTTCAATAGATATCTCTGCAGCACAATACTTCTTTGACCTAACAGAAATAACAGCAAATAACTGCATACTGTATCTATCATTTAAGAACACTTTACTGATGTGGCATTAATCTTAGTATAAAGCAAGGAATCTCTGTCTGTTTGTTTGTTTGTTACTCGCATATCTCGAGAACTGTTCATCCGACCTACTTCATGTTTGGCAGGTGTATTTCTGAGGACCCAAGAACGTGCAGTGTCAAATTCTGTGCAATTTGGACACACCACATGCTCAATATCAATAGATTTTCTCTTGGGGAAGCAGACGTAAACAAAACTGAGATTAGTGTGGTGCAGCAAATTGCTGTTGAAATGTCTCAGGGAGGATTAAAAAAAAATCCCATAAGGTTAAACAAGTCTGGATGAGTGTTGAGACGCAGTCAACACAGGTTTTCTATTCTTCAGTGAGATTCTAAGCTTCTGTCAACAGTATTATGCTAGCTAGCTTTAGCTTTAAGGGCTAGAATGTTTACCATTGCTTCGCAATCAGCTGCTCCAGGATGCCTCTCTCATTGATTGTAGTGGTCCGGCTCGGAAAGTACCGATGTGATCATCCAGATTTTAAATTTTACATATCAAACATGTTTGAGTTTGAGTCTGTTAGCAGTCCAAGAGGCTTTAAACTGGATCTGTAACCCCCCTGACATTGTCAGATAATCATTGTTGAACAGCATCTTTTGAACAAACACTGCACTCATAAAACAAACATATGAGGCCTCCCAACAATCGCTGGATTAAACTGTTTTTCCTTTTTAAGCAGGATGGCATTGAAAGCATGTAATTGCTCCATTCAGCTGCACAATTCAATCACTTGTAGAGGGTGTAGAGGTACTTACCCAAGCTGCACTGATCACCGGAATCATCTCCATAATTGGCAAACATGGAGCTCTGGCCGATGTCATTGGTGGAAACCATGTCTGACAAGTCTGGCGTCATCGCTTCGGGTATGTTGGAAATATCTGGAATTCACATAAGGACAAATGTCCATTTTAATCAGAGTGAAAACAAAGAGAATGTCAGACACTCAAAACAAATTCTCTTAAAATTAGATCTGTTACCTAAGTCTACAGCAGGCTGTGTGGGTGAGGTTACACATAAGTCCTGCACAGCTCCTTCAATCTGATTCAAATCTACTTTGCTGACGTTCGAGGGGCTACATGCAGCTTCTGAAGGCACCTGTGAGCAGAGAGAGAGAAAAACACTCGACAAAAGTCTCGACCACAGAACATTTAATAAAAGTAAAGATGTGATAAGGTCTACCTCAGTGTGGTCACTCGCAACCAGCTCTTCACTGCTGCCAATCACCGTGGATTGAAGAATATTTCTGCTCTGGGTGTTGGGTGGAGCTGGACGAGTTGGGATTCTGTGCAAGTAGCCATAGCCGATGCCACAGCCTAAGCTAAAGTGTAAGACAGGCAAGATGAGGTAGTTTTGTGTAGTTTTGGTAAAGAAACTCTCTTTGTTTTCATTACTGAATAAACAAACTGACCTTAAAGAACAATTTCATGCTTTTTTCTTTGTTTATATGGGGCGGACCCTGCCACCTTTCAAGCCTCAAACTGTGTTCTTGGGACCACCATATTCTCCTCTGAGAATAGGCTTGTGAAATAAATCTTTCTATTTGCGTTATTACCTCATTAACATTGTAAAACTACATTATGCCCCTTTCATGTTAATTTTGTCAGGGGACATCATAATAAAAGGTTGCAGCTCTCTAAAGAAATCAATTTAAAGACAAACAGTACCTTCCTTCTCCTCCCCAGGCTCCATTTGGAGTCACCATGACCTCTCTGCATTGATCAGTCTGTGTGTTGTACACCAGCAGCTTCAGAGGTTTCCCTTCATTGGCTTCAATCAAAGAGAAGAAATCCTCGGACTGCAAATGTTAAAAAGAGGAAGAGGAATTTAAGATTTTGCACTAGATCCGGTTCATGGGTGCTAGTGTCTTTTTTTTTACATAAAGAAAAGCAAAAAAATAAAACAAAGCTTACATCTTGTAACACCTGGTCAGCTCCCACGATGAAGTCATCGTGAGCAATAAGGCCGGCTAAGGCTGCAGGAGAACTGGCTTCCACATCCTGAAAAACGATGGTTATGAAGACATTTGTATTTGAAACTGCTGTCTGAATTCAAGTTAGAATTAACAATGTAGTCTTGTTTGGGAATTTAACCCTACATTTGTTTATCTACAGCTTTGCCTTTTTCTTTTTTTAAATGGCTCAAAGAAACTCAACTGGCTACTACCTCAAAGCCATTAATGAACTGTTTTATATCAGGCCAGCAAGAGACTTAAACAAAGAAAGTTGAAGAATGGCCCCTATTGAGGCGACACCTGACTTACCAACACATGCCAAACATTCTCATTGGCTCCTTCAAAGCTGCAGAAGCGGACGCTGGCGCCGAGCAGACCCTGACCACCCCACATGTTACTGGGTGTCACCTCCAGTTCCCTCACCCGCTGGGTTTTAGAGTTGTACACCTCAAGTTTGACCGCTTTCTCCACATTGGCTTTAAGGAGGTCTTTCAGCAAGTCGCTTTCCTTATTCTGGAGAAACAGAAAAAATACAGATGGTTCCAGCTGAGAGATGGCAAACCAGCTGTCATGTAAAACAACATGGAATGAGATTACTGCCAAATGGAAGGCCACTCTTTTTTTCCCTGAGGCTATAATTCAGGCCTCGTGTTTCAATTTTATGTGGGGAAAGAAAAATTGGCTGTCAAGCGGTGTTTGCAGTAAAACTAGGCACAGAAGCACACAACACGGCAAAAAATGTCAACACAATGTAGCCTACATTTAAACAGTTATAACAAAATTAGTTGATAGGACCAGGCCAAAACAAATAAGTTATTCTTTGCTGTCTAATAAAACATTATGTAAATGATGTGAATTTTAGTTTACTGTTATTAATAATGTTGCAAATCACTTTTCGGGGTTTCTTGGATTTTTGTTACAAAATTAAACCCAATCCAGAGAAAAATAAGCCATTGACGAAGCTTAGAAAATGCATAACAAGATAAAAAGATTAAATGTAGCTCCTAGTACCAAACTTAAAAAAAAAAAAAATCCTAATTTATAAAAGGATCCATGACATTAACTGGGAAAAGCTCTACATTCTGATTGTTTTGGCTGTATTAAAGAAACACACAGATTTAATGCTAATCCTTTAGTACTACCCAATGTTTTTCATTTGGTGATTTAAGCCTCATGAGTCTACTCACAAGTCTGGTATGTCCTATAGAGAGAATGAAGTCAAAGAATGGCTCCAGACCAGCTTGCAGGGCTGGTGAGTCTTGCTGAACCTGAAACGTGAACATACAGACATAGAGGAAGCTGTGTGAGTCGCCATCTTGTGTCAACAAATCATATTGCATTGACCAGGATTTGGGGATCCTCATCGTGTGATACATGGCACAGTTAATGTTCCGTACATGGTGGATAGGCTGATATGTTACTGAATAATTCACCCTTGCTAGTATCAGTTTCTGCAGTGAGTGCTAAACAAACTCAGCCTGTCGCATGGCTAACTGCCTGGGTGTGTGCCAAGTGCCACCTCATCATGGGCGGACACCATTAACGCTGACCACGGTCTTACGAGTTAATAAACTTGCAGAATAACCTGACAATTACTAACCAGCTTCCTCAGAGATAAATGCAACGACGTGACATGGTCAGGACTAGCATAGTTAGCAAGTCTAGCGAGCTAAAAGTGGGTAACCCAGATTGAAAAGGAACCGGCATTTAACCTTGCACCACGCTACAACGTACCCCGTGGACATGGTATCCACTGTTAGTTCCCCCGTCCGACAAGAACGAGCTCTGCGGCAGCCCCATTGCCTCCTACAGTTCCGTAACACTAACACTGACTGAATGTCACTGAGGTATGATAAAGTTAGAAGTCATTCCTGGTGGCTATATTCCAGCTTCAAGCTAACTAGCGCCGACAGCTACTTGGCTGAGGCAGCTTGACAGCGGGCGCTCGAGGTCTAGGGAAACTGATAAATAAAGATGGCAGAAAAATCGAGCCTGTGCAGGGCTTGGAATACATGAATAAATCGAGCCAAGTGTGTTCGATTAGCCATCCTTGATGGGGGTGTTCAACGCGGTTGCCTGGCAACGGACAACGCTAGTGTAAAAGCGTTGATTTCTTAAATGAAAAATGGACATAGCTTGTGATAAATTTGCATATTTAATACATAATGTTGTACGTAAAAATACACGGACCGTTTCTAGCCTTACATGGAGCCTCTCTGGGGAAAACAAAACGTTTATTTTTGATGACAGTCCGTGTATTAATGACCACTGTTACTGTTTTATCTAGCTTTCGTTTTAGCATTTTCTTGATTTTGCTAGTTAGCTTCCATTTTAATGCTAACATGAGGTTGCAATGGAATACATAATCAGTATCCAGCAGGTAGAGACTCTTGTAATATGATTTGGTAAGTTACATATGGGTCTACATATTGAAATATAGCCTACACATAGACACATGTAGAAATACCTTCGCTTTTGCGTTAGCCTGCGTTAGAACACACTTGCATTAGCTTAAATTGTTTACTACTACTACTACTACTAGTAAGGCTACTGTTTTAACACATTTTAAAAGCAAATTATCTCCCATATTTAATTGCTTTACAAGGTTAGAAACTTTGGTCAAAGGAAGTGAGCATTTTACAGGAGGCTTGAGAGACTAAATAAAAAGAAATAAAACACAGGAAGAAATGCACAGGGAAGTAATACAGAAATAAATACAGGAATAAATAGATGTAAAAATGAATAAATCAATTGGCCTCAATAAAATGGAAGATTACACAGGAAAGTTAATAAAAAAGTGAATAAATACAAATGAAAAATAACTCATGTTACATTATGAACATAATTAATGGCCTATAAAGGTCTTTTTAATAAAGGTCCTTTTTCTAAGTAAGTCCGACTCTGTGAACAGGCTGTGGAACATTGTGCAACACGTGTGTGTTCCAGTCAAGCCTTTTACAGGTGATCTGGCTGATGCTGCCTACATCTTAATGCACCTGCTCACGTCTCACCATGATAAGAAATACGAGCTCTAGTTTTTTCAAGTTTTCGAAATGAATAAAAATATAAACGCATTTACAATAACTATATAACACTGACTACATAATTAGGTCTGTCTATGTTGACTTTAGAGATTTATATGGTTTCTGACTACCTGTAAAGAAAACAGTTTTCCATTGTTTCAACTTTGCTGAGCATAGCAAGGTGCATGTTCTAGATTTTTTTCACATGGATTGCTGATGTTGGAAGGTAACTTGTTGCCTCATACTTTCTGGAGGTCTTCCAGTCTCCAACTGATATAAACAGCTGAACTGCCACTGCTCATCACTGCTCCATCATGATTGGACTTGTGGCTCTCCTGTCCCTCGCTGGTAAGTTTTTGCAGAAATGTACAAACACTTTACACCACCCACTGCACTCTCTTTCATGTTCATGTTCTTTTGTGCACTAAAGGGCTGATTTGCGCTGAGCAACCCTTCAACCATAATGTGAACAATGACAGGATCATAGGAGGCAGCAATGCTCCACCCAACAAATGGAAGTGGCAGGTATGATATATTAATTTTTTTGTTTTTTTGAAAGTGATTCTCTACAATTGGGGTGCTGTTGTTGTGTTATTTTCTTACTTATTATTGAACAAATAGCTTCAAAATTGAGCTACTTGTCCTCATTATATGAAATAATTTATCTTTTTCGCTCAGATTTCTCTCCAGCATGATGCATACAATGAGGGATACTACTCCCACATCTGCGGAGGCACTATCATTAATGGTTTACACGTGTTGACTGCAGCCCACTGCATCCTCAGGTGGAGTCTCTCATTGGTCCTTACAGTCATCAATATATTAAACATTTGTATATTGTCATTTTATCTAGATGTGTCTTTTAATGTCAAACTGAGTGACCAAATATTCAGGGACAAATCTTGTCGAGCCTGTTCTGCGCTTCATTTTCGTCTGTTGGTTTGATTCTTATGTTCCTTCCAGCATGGATCCTCGTACCTTTCGTGTGGTGGCTGGTGAGTATAACCTGTACGAGTATGATGGCAGTGAGCAGATCATCGGTGTGGACAGGATCACCATCCATCCCCACTGGACTGGAGAACTTGGCAACGGGTAAAGTGACAGCAAGTCAGACCCCTTCTCTTCATTGAGACACATTTTAAGAAGGCAAGCTATTAAAAAAAAAACATATTATATCAACCATGTTTTTATGATCAGAAACGACCTTGCCATCTTGACACTGTCTCAGTCTGTGTACGACAACGGCTACGTGGCTATCGCCGAACTTCCCTCCCCTGGCGACACATTGCCTAATGGCTTCACCTGTTACATCACCGGCTGGGGACTTCTTGACTGTAAGAAGACACTCATGATCACATATATGTCCCATGCACACCATTTATCTATGTCTAATAAAACATTCCTGCACTACCTCTTTACTCACTCTTTTCACAGACTATGGGAGCTCCCCTGACATCCTGCAGGAGGCCCCCATCGCTGTGGTGGGACATTCAGTCTGCTCCCAGCCTAACTGGTGGGGCAGCCTTGCCAAGGAATCCATGGTGTGTGTTGGAGGCGATGGAGTCGTTTCAGGCTGCCAGGTACAGCAAACACACGTGTGCATCTGCCTAATGCAGGAGAGTTATGTCCTGTTGCGTCAGAAGAAACTTAATAAACCTCGTGAAAAGCTGTCTACAAGACATTCTTAACTATGTGGGCCTACTTGTTAATTCAGCACGTTGTATGCATTTGTACAGTGATGTAGATGAATATTTGCATATAGAGCGGGAAACTGAAATACCTAAGATCACAAGGGGTCACTTGAGACGCATGTCGGGACGCATTTAATGCCAGTTGTAAAGGGGTGACAGTTGTTCACTCGTGATTGGATCACTTAGAATGGATGCTAATCAAAAGATGGCAAACTTTAACATATTGCACCTTTAAAGTGATCAATAAGTGATGCCACAGTCAAATGTATTGTCTGTGACCCAGCAACAAGAGATTAGATGTGGAATAAGTACTCAGATCTTGTACTTAAGGTAAAGTAGCAATACCACAAAGTATTTGCATCAAAATATACTTAAAGTACAAAAGTAAAAGTACTCATCAGGCTGAATGCCATATTTCAAACTAATGTTTCAATATTGTGGGTCATTGATCCACGTGTTCATTGATGGTAAGGCTGGCTTACTTGATTTATATAGCTTATCTGCTGGGTAGCTTGTAAATTTCCCCCCGGGGATCATTAAAGTTGAATCTTAATCTATCACATTAGTTTCTAATTTATTTGTTGATTATATCTCGTATCATTAAACTAAATCTGTGAATTAAATAGTAACTAAATACAGTGATGTAAAAAGTACAATGCAGTTTAATGCAGAAAAAATGGAAATACTCAGTACCTCAAAATTGTACAGTATTTGAGTCAATGTATTAAATGTACTAATGTACTCTCGTGTCACTTCCGTCCCAGGGTGACTCTGGAGGTCCCCTGAACTGCTACACCAACGGAGCCTGGAGAGTCCACGGTGTTGCCAGTTACGGTCCACAAGGCATGTGCAACCAAGTGACCAAACCCACCGTCTACACCAAAGTCTCTTCCTTCCTTGACTGGATCTCTTCAGTGAGTCTTCACGACATGTTTCTGAGAATGTCACCACATCTGCATATCTAAATTGCCTGACTTTTATCTCTTTGTATGTTTTATTTCAGGTTATGTAAATTTGTCCAGTCTGTCAAATGGAACCAGTCAAATAAAATGAATATGCATCTCACTCATTGGTGTGATAAATGCAGTAAATGCTTACTTGTATTTCTACATTGAGCCAGAGGGTGGCGATAGTGGTTCATGTTTAGAGTTAACACTACTCTGACTCCTCTCAGGCTCTCATGTGCTGCTTGACACTTGACACTTGACCTTTATCACAGTTGCAGAAATGTTTTGCACATTTGAAGCATTTTGTGGTGTTGCCTATAGTTAGTCTTAAAATGAAGGAAAAAAAGGTTACAAAATGTGATATATGTAGTCAACGCTGGCCCGTCTGGGAATTCTGGGTATATGTTTATGGTGGCAGTCAGGAGACTACAGCATGACATCACATCAAGTGTTTTACTCTAAACCATGGAGACCAGAAACCACAGATGGATTCCTGTTGTTTAGAAAAAAAAACAAAAACAAAAAGAAAACCACTGCATGTGCACGGGAACATCTACTGCATTTAACACTAGAGAAAATATCATGACTGTTTCCTTTAAAGGAGACATTAATACTAGAATAGGTGTGATTTAAAGGTGCAATATGTAAGAACTTACATATTCATACTCCCGGATAAACAGGGGGCAGTATATTTCCAGAGAAACTGCTTAAGGCTGCTAACTGTAGCTGCTGTTAGCTAGTTAGCCGTGCAGTATGAAGTTTGGCCTGGAAGAACAGGCTGGGGCTAGCTGGTTAGCATGCTAACTTCAGTAGATATCTCTGCAACATTCAGTTAATAATTTTAGCTGATTTGGGATATTTTTTTCAACTAAAATTCTTACATATTGCCTCTTTAATACTCAAAAACACATCAGTTTTCTCATTCTGTCGACAGCTGCAGCATTATATTCTCAGCATTATATTGAAACGGCTCTGTTATAGCTGTGTTAGGCCTCCCTCCTGAACACTTGGTCTCTTCTCATTGGTCAGCTCACACTTCTCATGTGTCAAACAAGATGCTAGACATAAATCATGCAAAAATGTAACATGGTGAAGTAGTATGTGAAGTACAAAGTCATGGAATTAAAGGTGGTACTATTGATGAGGCATTTCAGGAGCAGTGTTTTCTGTGGGAGAGAAGAGCTTCTGTTGGTGCAGACTAAACTTTCAAGATTTTTAACTTGCATGAGAGCCTATAAAACACTGAAGGAAAGGAAAGACATAATATAATAATAATCACTGTTGCCATTTCTTCATGAGAATTGATGTTTTCTAAACAAGAGAAACATGTTTTGCTTGCAAAAATCAGTGCCGTCTTCATGGCGTATGAACATATATTGGATGGATTTTCAATGTAATCAAAAAGCGAATAATACATTTCCGACGTGCACTCAGCACTTTTCAAAGTATACAATTAATCAGAACAAGTTTTAACAAACAGGACCTGCATGCATAATTTCTAAAGGGTCCAGAAAGGCTGTTGAAACAGCTGTAGAAAGGGTGAGATATGTACATCAACTCTCTAGTGTCCTCACACAGGTGACAGTGGAATCACCTACCAAAGGCCTGTTCTTTCATTAACGAGGCAACTCTTTGTCAGGTAGGAGTAGGTGATGTGGCAGAAGGACCCAGATGCATAGACGTCAGACCGAGGTTGCAAGGATAAGCAATTTAATTCGAGCAATATAAAAAAACCAAGGCAACAAGAACATGACTAGACAATACAATACAATGATCCAACAAAGACTGAACAAAAACCAGGATTTAAATGCCAAGACACTAACGAGGAAACAAGACACAGGTGAGACACAAGAGGGCAGGTGCAGGCAAACAAACAAGAGGGAAACAGAACAGCGACAGGAAGTGGACATGACACAGAACACAAGGACTACAAAATAAAACAGGAAGTGACCTAACACCTAAACATAAAACAGAAACGTGACAGAGCGCCCAGTTCAAGAGACGGATTCCAGCCTCTGGAGGTTGGCGGCGAGGACGAGGGCTGGGACCCTCTGGAGGCCGGCCGTGAAGATGAAGGCGAGGGCTGGGACCCTCTGGAGGCCGGCAGCGAAGACAAAGGCGAGGGCTGGGACCCTCTGGAGGCCGGCGGCGAAGATCAAAGGTGAGGGCTGGGACCCTCTGGAGGCCAGCAGCGAAGACGAAGGTGGGGGCTGGGACCCTCTGGAGGCCAGCGGCGAAGACGAAGGTGAGGGCTGGGACCCTCTGGAGGCTGGCGGCGAAGGCAAGGGCTGGGACCCTCTGGAGGCCAGCAGTGAAGGCGAGGGCTGGGACCCTCTTGTGGCCGATGAAAGGCCAAACAGCTCTGGCTCGGGGACGTTGGGTGGCTCCGGCTCGGGGACGCTGGGCAGCTCAACCCCCACGACACTGGGCAGCAGGGGTGAGGCTAGAGAGCCGGGCAGCAGGGGTGAGGTTAGAGAGCCGGGCAGCAGGGAGACTGGGGAGCTGGGCTGGTAGCTGGGAACCTGGGGCTGAGGCTGGGGCTTGGCCTTGTAGCAAGGCTGCTGTGGCAACATGGACTGAGGCATGGACTGTGGCTTCACCTGGTAGCAAGGCTGCTGTGGCATGGGCTGTGGCGTGGGCTGTGGCTACACCTGGTAGCAGGGTTGCTGTGGCGTGGGCTGTGGCGTGGGCTGAGGCTTGACCTGATGGTGAGGTTGCTGTGGCTGCTGGGGCTGCTGCTTGGCCTGGTAGGCGCATTCACAACTCTCCCACTGACTTGCCATAAACCTCATGACCATGGCTGGGTCCTCCACATGGATAGAATCAAAAAGTCTGTCAGTGACTCACCATTCGAGTCCTGGGAGTAAAAAAAAGGGGTTGGATCATACTGTCAGGTAGGAGTAGGTGACGTGGCAGAAGGACCCAGATGCATAGACATCAGAGATGTGGAGATGATGATGCCCCAAACAAATGCAACTTCATCCGATGCTCAGTGGGTAGTTGCTTCATATCCCCCTTTGGCCACCAGAGGAATCTGAGGAGGTCTCTGTCATCAGGAGGGACCTGTACCTGGTGGAACATGGATTCAGTGTCAGCCATGATCACAATTGGTTCCCTCCTAAATCGGGTCACCACTCCAATCAGAGAGCTGGCAAGATCAGGGCCTTGCAAAAGTTCTCTCCACTGTTTCCTGTCAGTGGACCATTAACGGTCCAGCCCAGCAAGGTTCAGATAGCATATGGTCCAACATTCACACTACGCACCACTTCCAGTAGTGCAGTGAGTGCTAAACAAACTCAGCCTCTCGCATGGCTAACAGCCTGAGTGTGTGCCAAGTGCCACCTCATCATGGGCGGACACCATCAACACTGACCACGGTCTTACGAGTTAATAAACTTGCAGTACAACCTGATAATTACTAAACAGCTTCCTCAGAGACGAATGCAACGACATGACATGGTCAAGAGGACTAGCATAGTTAGCAAGTCTAGCGAGCTAGAAGTGGGTAACCAAGATTGAAAAGGAACCAGCATTTAACCTTGCACCATGCTACAACGTACCCCGTGGACCTGATATCCACTATTAGTTCCCCCGTCCGACAAGAACGAGCTCTGTGGCAGCCCCATTGCCTCCTACAGTTCTGTAACACTAACACTGACTGAATGTCACTGAGGTTTAATAAAGTTAGAAGTCATTACTAGTGGCTATATTCCAGCTTCAAGCTAGCTAGCGCCAACAGCTGAGGCAGCTTGACAGCGGGCGCTCCAGGGCTAGGGAAGTTAATAGATAAAGATGGCAGAAAAATCGAGCCTGTGCAGGGCTTGGAATACATGAATAAATCGAGCCAAGTGTATTCGATTAGCCATCCTTGATGGGGGTGTTCTACATGCTTGCATTAGCTAGCTTAAATTGTTTACAGTAAGGCTACTGTTTTAACACATAAAAAATATATTCATTTGGATAAAAGGTTTGGAAAGAGCTACGGTATTTCTAGGGATACTGTCTGTCTGCCCATCTGGACGAAGACCAAATGACTAAAACACATAAATCACTCACCATATTCAAACAAAAGATAATAATAAATATAAAATGTTCTAATCATGATGTTCTTAAAGCATCTTTAATGAAGTAATGTGGCAAATCTGTTTCACTTTAAATGAAGAATACAATAATTACAAGCATAGAAACAGAAACTTTTACATTTTAAAATTATATATTTTTAGACATTAACTTAATATATCAAAATATTCAAAACTTATTTGGAGTTTTTTTTGTGCATATACCTTTACATCTAACATATAAATGAATCTCCCGATTGAAATAAGAATCTGTCTATTTTTTTAATCTCCTTTTTTAAAGTAAGTCCAACTCTGTAAACAGGCTGTGGAACATTTCACGTATTGCTGATCAGCTGCATCAGTTATCTGCTGGAAAATTTGTGTTCCAGTCAAGCCTTTTACAGGTGGTCTGGCTGATGCTGCCTACATCTTAATGCACCTGCTCGCTTCTCACCATGATAAGAAGTATGAGCTCTTGTTTTTAAAGTTTTCAAAATGAATGAAAATTCAAACGCATTTACAATAACTATATAACACTGACTATATTATTAGGTCTGTCTATGTTGAGAGATTTTTATGGTTTCTGACTACCTGTAAAGAAAACAGTTTTCCATTGTTTCCACTGTGTTTTTCCATGTCTCAGTACAACATGGCAAGGTGCATGTTCTGGATTTTTTTCACATGGATTGCTGATGTTGGAAGGTAACTTGTTGCCTCACTCTTTCTGGAGGTCTTCCAGTCTCCAACTGATATAAATAGCTGAACTGCCACTGCTCATCACTGCTCCATCATGATTGGGCTTGTGGCTCTCCTGTCCCTCGCTGGTAAGTTTTTGCAGAAATGTACAAACACTTTACACCACCCACTGCACTCTCTTTCATGTTCATGTTCTTTTGTGCACTAAAGGGCTGATTTGCGCTGAGCAACCCTTCAACCATAATGTGCACAACGACAGGGTCATAGGAGGCAGCAATGCTCCACCCAACAAATGGAAGTGGCAGGTATATATTTTTTTTGTTTTTTTCTGAAAGTGATTCTCTACAATTGGGGTGCTGTTGTTGTGTTATTTTCTTACTTTTTATTAAGCAAATAACTTCAAAATTGAGCTACTCGTCCTCATTTTTTTTCTCTCTCAGATTTCTCTCCAGCAGGATGCATACAATGATGGTAGCTACTACCACCTCTGTGGAGGCAGTATCATTGATGGTTTCCACGTGATGACTGCAGCCCACTGCATCCTCAGGTGGAGTCTCTCATTGGTCCTTACAGTCATCAATATATTAAACATTTGTATATTGTCATTTTATCTAGATGTGTCTTTTAATGTCAAACTGAGTGACAGGGACAAATCTTGTTGAGCCTGTTCTGCGCTTTATTTTCGTCTATTGGTTTGCTTCTTACGTTCCTTCCAGCATGGATGCTCGTACCTATCGTGTGGTGGCTGGTGAGTATAACCTGTACGAGTATGATGGCAGTGAGCAGTTCATCGGTGTGGACAGGATCATCGTCCATCCCTACTGGACTGGAGATCTTGGCAACGGGTAAAGTGACAGCAAGTCAGACCCCTTCTCTTCATTGAGACACATTTTAAGAACACAAGCTATCTTAGATATTTTATCAACCATGTTTTTATTATCAGAAATGACATTGCCATCTTGAAGCTGTCTCAGTCTGTGTACGACAACGGCTACGTGGCTATCGCCGAACTTCCCTACCCTGGCGAGACAATGCCTAATGGCTTCACCTGTTACATCACCGGCTGGGGACTTCTTGACTGTAAGAAGACACTCATGATCACATATATGTCCCATGCACACCATTTATCTATATCTGATAAAACATTCCTGCACTACCTCTTTACTCACTCTTTTCACAGACTATGGGAGCACCCCTGACATCCTGCAGGAGGCCCCCATCGCTGTGGTGGGACATTCAGTCTGCTCCCAGCCTAACTGGTGGGGCAGCCTTGCCAAGGAAACCATGGTGTGTGCTGGAGGGGATGGAGTCATTTCAGGCTGCCAGGTACAGCGAACACACGTGTGCGCATCTGCCTAATGCAGGAGAGTTATGTCCTGAAACCAGTTTGCTTCAACGGTTTGATAATTATTTTATATTAACGGTGCAATCTGTATGATATTTAGTTTGAAAACATTAAGAAAAAGTTAGAAAACAACAATTTGTTGATGGCAAAAATGTCAAAGAAAGATATCAGCATGACAAAGAAACTTTATAAACCTTGTGAAAAGCTGTCTACAGCACATTCTTAACTATGTGGGCCTACTTGTTCATTCAGCAAGCGTTAAACATGAAGATATTTCTTTGTTTGTGTAAAAACGTTGTATGCATTTGTTACAGTGATGTAGATGAATATGTGCATATAGAGCGGGAAAGTGAAATACATATGATCACAAGGGGTCACTTGAGACGCATGTCGTGACGCATTTAATGCCAGGTGTAAAGGGGTGACAGGTGTCCACTCGTGATTCCATCACTCAGAACGGATGGTGAAACCAAATGTGAGCAGCCTATGAGCTAACTACAGTAAGCTGCAGTAAGAACTTAATCTGGTGATATGCCGATCCATTATTTGTATGAAGTTTGTAATCAAAAGATGGCAAACTTTTACATATTGCACCTTTAAAGTGATCTATAGGTGACGCCACAGTCAAATGGTATTGTCTGTGACCCGACAACAAGTACCTAGATGTGGAATAAGTACTCAGATCTTGTACTTAAGGTCAAGTAGCAATACCACAAAGTATTACTGTTAAAAGTTAAAGTCATTCATTTGAAAAAGTTAAAAAGCATTCGCATCAAAATATACTTAAAGTACAAAAGTAAAAGTACTCATCAGGCCGAATGCCATATTTCAAACTAATGTTTTGAATATTGTGGGTCATTGATCCACGTGTTCATTCCTGGTAAAGCTGGCTTAACTGATTTATATATTTTATCTGCTGGGTAGCTTGTAAATTTCCCCCTGGGGATCATTAAAGTTGAATCTTAATCTATAATATTAGTTTCTAATTGATTTGTTGATTACATCTCGTATCATTAAACTAAATCTGCAAAGTAACTAGTAACTAAATTCGTTCAATAAATATAGTGAGGTAAAAAGTAAAATGCAGTTTAACGCAGAAAAAAATTCTCAGTACCTCAAAATTGTACAGTATTTGAGTGAATGCACTAAAGGCTGTATAAAACCTGACCTCCTCTCGTGTCTCTTCCATCCCAGGGCGACTCTGGAGGTCCCCTGAACTGCTACACCAACGGAGCCTGGAGAGTCCATGGTGTTGTCAGTTACGGTCCACAAGGCATGTGCAACCAAGTGACCAAACCCACCGTCTTCACCAAAGTCTCTGCCTTCCAAGACTGGATCTATTCAGTGAGTCTTCACAACGTGTTTCTGAGAATGTCACCACATCTGCATATCTAAATTGCCTGACTTTCATCTCTTTGTCCGTTTCATTTCAGGTTTTGTAAACTCGTCCAGTCTGTCAAATGGAACCAGTCAAATAAAATGAATATGCATCTCACTCATTGGTGTGATAAATGCAGTAAATGCTTACTTGTATTTCTACATTGAGCCAGAGGGTGGCGATAGTGGTTCATGTTTAGAGTTAACACCGCTCTGACTCCTCTCAGGCTCTCATGTGCTGCTTGACACTCTTGAACTTTCTCACAGTTGCAGAAACGTCTTGCACATTGGTGCATTTTGTGGTGTTGCCTATAGTTAGTCTTAAAATGAAGGGAAAAAAAGGTTACAAGGGTCAAAGGTAGGCATGGTGACAATCCTGATCCTCTGACCTCTCAGGCTGTGGCTCCAGTGGATGGAAAATTCCTCAGGATGTTTCAAACCAAAGACCAAAGGGACGGGACTTCTATTAGACTATAAAGGCTTTAGTGGCATTGTGGCATGGAGGTAAACCCCCTTTAATGTCAGAATCGCCTCCACCTAAAGACTTAACAAGAACCACATTTTCTTAATGGTGGCCAAATGTGAGATATGTAGTCAACGCTGGCCCGTCTGGGAGTTCTGAGCATATGTTTGTGGTGGCAGTCAGGAGACTACAGCATGACATCACATCAAGTGTTTTTCTCTTAACCATGGAGACCAGAAACCACAGATGGATTCCTGTGGTTTAGACAAAAAACCCAAAAGAAAACCACTGCATGTGCGCGGGAACATCTACTGCATCTGACACTAGAGAAAATATCATGACTGTATTGGGTTAAAACATGAAACCACTGGAAATGTTTGCAGTTAACAAGCCTAGATGTAAAATATGCAAATCAAAGAAAGCAACTGTGTGGGCATATTTGCTTATCCTCTGCCCTGAACTTAAGCTTCACTAAAGTTGATTATGCAGCACAAAGTTCCCTTTAAAGGAGACATTAATACTAGAATAGGTGTGATTTAAAAGGTACAATATGTAAGAACTGGCCACCTCTCGAATTCATACTCCCAAATAAACAGGGGGCAGTATATTTCCAGAGTGACTGCTAAAGGCTGCTAACTGTAGCTGCTGTTAACTAGTTAGCTCAGTTAGCCGTGCAGTACTATGCCTGGAAGAACAGGCCGGGGCTAGCTGGTTAGCATGCTAACTTCAGTAGATATCTCTGCAACACATAGACGTCTTTGACATAATGTTAAAAATAATGTTAAAACCCTTAATGCACAGCATTCGGTTGATAATTTAAGCTGATTTGATTTCATATTGCATCTTTAGTTCTCAAAAACACATCAGTTTTCTCATTCTGTCCACTGCTGCACCGCTATATTCTCCCTTTGTTTAAAACAGCTGTTTCAGCTGTTGTAGGCCTCCCTCCTGAACACTTGGTCTCTTCTGATTGGCCAGCTAACACACACCTGAGCAGCTGAGCGGAATTAATTCTCATATGTCAAACAAGATGCTAGGCGTAATGTAATATGGTGAAGTAGTATGATGACACAACATCATGGAATTAAAGGTGGTACTACTGATGAGGCGTTTCAGGAGCAGTGTTTACTGTGGGAGAGAAGAGCTTCTGTTGGTGCAGACTTTTAACTTTCAAGATCTTTTACTTGCACAAGAGCCTATAAAACACTGAAGGAAAGGAAATAATATAATAATAACATATTAGCATATGACAAACAACAGAGTCAAGCATTTAGAAAATGTTTTTTTTTATTATTATTTGGAGGGACAGGCTGTCAAAATGGCTAAGATGAAAGAAACTGTTTTTTGAACAGCAGGTTAAAGTGTGAATATGTAAAAAATAAAGCAGCTTTGTTTGCTCTGCAGGACCATTCAAGCAGAAATATGTACAACACAAAAGGCAAAAAGTAAGACACGTTTCTTTGAAAATAAAATTTAAAAAAGCTGTACTGTAATACATTACATTGATAAACACTCACTGTTGCCATTTCTTCATGAGAATTGATGTTTTTATACAAGAGAAACAGATGTTTTGCTTGCAAAAATCAGTGCCCTCTTCATGGCGTATGAACATATATCGGATGGATTTTCAAAGTAATCAAAAAGGCAAAAAGCGAATAATACATTTCCGATGTGCACTCAGCACTTTTCAAAGTATACAATTAATCAGAACAAGTTTTAACAAACAGGACCTGCATGCATAATTTCTAAAGGGTCCAGAAAGGCTGTTGAAACAGCTGTAGAAAGGGTGAGATATGTACATCAACTCTCTAGTGTCCTCACACAGGTGACAGCGGAATCACCTTCGAAAGGTCTTGTTCTTTAATTAACGAGGCAACTCTTCAATTTTTCAGGGTTTGTGTGCGATAGGAATTGTATAATATATGCAGTTCTTATCCACAAAAACCCCTTTACATGTGTCATTTATAACATAATGCAACCCAAGTCACAGACTTCCAAAAAATTCAGAATACAATCAAATTGATCTTTGCAATTTACTTACTTTTTTAGTGGCATTTTTGCTAAAATATCAAACCATAAGACTGCCTATGAAAAATACTTCAGAATGCTAGAGAGCGATCACCTTCATAAGTATAACATTTCTCTATAATTCATATATTACAAAGGTTGTCCCGGATTGAAAATTACTCATTTCGCTTTCTTAATAAAATATTCAATTTGTCAGTGATTAGAATTCATTTGTCGACCTACATAAATTAGTTACAAAATATTAGTGTAATTTTCTATGGTTACATTATAGGCAGCGATACAATAGACCCATAATTTAGTTTCAGTGATTAGGGAGATTCCACAGTTTTCAGTCCCAAAGCTTAAATGGAAGCACTGTGCGCACGCCGTCGGCAGGCATGGGCTCCCCTGATAAGCAGGCACATCCAGTAAACTTCACAACACCCCATTTTTATTGCCAAAAATGTCTTAAATTAAATAACTAATGAAATGATGACATAATAAGTTACCAAAAAAAAAAAAAAAAAGTTAAATGTATAAGAGAATAGATATTAAATACTTTCTGATGGACTTGTGGTCCCGTTTCCCATAGCAACGCATAAATGTGATATGGAAAAAAAAAAAGGAAAAAGGAAGATTGCACTTTCAGGTGAAAAATATCAAACCACAGTGCTTCTTGAGTGAACGTAGGCTTTTATCTGAAATAAATACAAATAAAATCATGAAGGAAATAATTTAAAACAAAAGTAATAATAAAAGACAATACAGCTACAGCTTTTTAATGGTATGAGCATTATTTCTAGTTACCCGGCTCATAAATAAGGAACTCCATAATTTAGCGTTGACTGTTGAATCGACCCCATACAACCAAAACAATGCCTATTCATACATAACTGTTTTTTTGTTTTCACAGATAAAGTGCTGATCGAGGAGCTTTTAGAGGGATTTTTTTGTTTTTTGTACCATATAAGACCCTTGGGAGAGATCTTGAGGAGAAAGAGTCCAACTAGCTTCAGGATTCAACACAGGGAGGACCCTACCTACTCAAGTCAAAGGGGGGACATGAACAGGGCTTTGTTGTGATTTGACTCGGGTTTCATGTGAAGGCCATCACAGCAATGGTCACCATACATTGCCTCCAAAAGCTAGAAAGCTAGAAAAAATCCCTGAGGTGCACATTCAGCTGTGTTGAGATTCCCAACCTGGCCCCAGGTTAAGGTTGATTCCTGTCTAGCATATGGTTGGTGATCTTGGTTTGGTTAAAAGAGCTTTCTTAGGAATTGAGAGCCATCATTGGTTTCTATGGGCCTGCACGCCAAATTGATCTCTAGTTTGTATCTTTTTTCACTTTTAACACTAGCTGCCATCTCCACACAGCAATATTCCCAAACTGCTTTGCTAACGTTTTGAAGGCAAGTCTGGAATTTTGAACATTTATTAGGCAAAAGGGAAATCACAGCTTCCTCCCAAATCACTTCTTATGTGCATGTTCAGTCCCCTCCCAAACCCCTCTTTTTTTTCTTGCACTGTCCACACATTTTCATGTTTCGTCAAACTTTCACAGACTCCATCACAGACAATTTCATGGCTTCCTCCAACAGCTGATTGTCTGTAAATGTGGCGGGGGGTTCTGGGACGGATTCTGAAAGGCCAATCAGTGACTCCAGGAGGCAGGTCCCTGGGTCACTCGCCGGAGGGAGGCTTGGGTAACTAGGCAACTGAAACTGAAAAAAGTTGTCCATGTGTTCGTACTCCTTCAGGGAGTTGTAGAGCGAGCTGGGCCCCAAGCAGGGGAAGCCATCGAAGAACTCCAGGTCGGACTCTGAGGAGAGGCTCAGGTCCATGTTGTAGCTCGCAGAGCGATCGACGGTGGGGGAGGGCGTGCGTGGCACGCTACTGCTATGGAATAGGGCGTTACCCTGGTTGGCATTCTCATCCAAAAGTTCTGAGATGGCTGTTGCTCGATTGTCCGTGTGATCCAACAGTGCAGCGTCTATATTGTCATTCTCGTCAGCAAAGTCCACCATGCTAAAGCTACTAAAAGCCTCCGTAGACGGCAGCTGCTGTTCTTGCCGCTGGTCTTGGCAGCACATGTCTTTACGCTCCCCACCATCCCGGCTACTTCTCGAGCAGTTTTCTGTGTCGCTGAAACTGAGAATGCGGCTCAGGCCTTTCTCATCGACATCCAGAGGGGTGCGATGCTGGCACAGGCCCTCGCCTGCCTCGGAGTCCTCACTCTGACCTGAAGAGTCTGAGTCTGTCATATCGCTGCTGCAACTGTTCTCTCCAGTTGCCGGCAGTTGTGAGTTTAAGGGGAAGGAGGGCACTGCTGGTAGGGAGGTTGCATTCTCCTCCTCCTCCTCCTCTGTGCTCGACTGCTCCTCCAGCCTCTTCTCCAGCTCCAGCTTCATGATAGTGTGGATGTAATGTGTCTGTACCCTGGTGGAGTTGAACTCGATGCGGCCCTCTGTGTTTCCACAGCCGTCCTTGGTGCAGCCGCATGGGAAAGAGGAATGATCCATCTGTCAGAAGAAAAAGGAAGTTGTTAAATGACTTGTAAAATGCAAATAAGTAGAGTAGCATCTGTATTGTGATGTCGAAGCCCGTATCGTTAAACTTCTTTTCAGCTCTTACCTGGCATTTGATACCCGCCAGGCTGCAGCTGCATGTCTCAGGCTCGCAGAAGCCCTGACAGTCGCAACCGCAGTTCTCCCTGGAGATCCTCAGCTCATGCAGCTGCCTCTTCTCCTCCTTGTCGATCTTCTTCACACCGGCCGATTTGAGCAGTGCGTAGCGACGTTTCGGCGGGTAAGGCTGGAGGAACGATCCCTCCTCCAAGTTGGTTCCACTGATGTCGATGTCCTGCTCAGGGATGTCGTCCACGGTGAGCTTCTCCGCCTCCTCGTTCTCTTGGGTTCCATTCTTAGTCAGCTGGAGAGAACGAAAGCCATCAAATGATTAATTGTCGCACTGAAATTTGGCTGATTGTCCAATACACATAATGGAAAGTCTGCTCACCTTCAGTTTGAGAGCCTCCAGCTTCTCCTCCCTGAGTCTGTTGAGGAATTTTTCCCGGCGCAGGAGCCGCTGCTCCACGGCAAACTCGGCAAGCGTGTACGTGCGGAGGACGCTGTGGCGATGCATCATGCCCAGAGTGCATCCTCCTCGACTGGGAACACTGGTGAATCCCTGGCACCGCGGGAAGAAGAACACTGTCACCTGGTCAAACGTCACGTTGCCTCGCCGTGCTCTCTTGGATTTCTTTAGGATGGATGTTGCTGTGGATGAAGAAACGGTAGGTTTAGAATCACCTTGTCCAAGAAGGAGATAGGGTTAGGGATAGTCTTGCACAGAATTCTTTGGAGCTGCCGCAGTTGCTTTAATGTGCCACTAGATGGCATAATGCCCCGTCACTTGAGGTCTTTAGATGTGTGCAAACCCTGCTGAACAGACTGTAAAAGGACACCCCTCTGATTCATTGCCCTAGTCCTCAACCGAGCCTTATCATGTACCCAATTAAAAGACATTGCTAACAAGAGTCCAACACGCTTGCATCCTGTAAAGTGAAACCTAAACTACCACAAATCCATTCAGCCTTCTTTCTCACCATGCACCAAACACAAAAAACACCCAGCCCAGGAATTTCCCCTCGGTGGCCGACACAGCGGAGGAAGCAGAGCTGCCAGGATCACAAACTGGCGAGTAAATGCTCGGGGCTTCCGGAAGAGGTGGAGGGTGGAAGTGTAGCTCTCAGGACAGAAATAAAAAGCTGCCCACCCTGGTTGTCCTGCGAGCTGAAAGTCTCCACAAGTGGGCCAGTTGACTGAGAGGAGTCAAAGGTCGTCTCTCTGGTAAAAACATTCAGGACCCACCAGCGACCAGTCATCTTTCTATACCCAGACAAACACAATATAACCATATGGGAATCAAAGTGGAACCACATGTGGGAACAGGTCCAACAACTATTCCAGCTTTATTATAAATTCCACTTCCTCGGCCCAGGAATATTCAACGAGAAGACAGGCAACTTTTTCCTCCGCTCGAGCCGCCAGAGCCGATGTTTCTCCGAGCAGAAAAAGGATGCTGGTGCTCCACATGTGTTGAGCATTACCTTTATTGTGCGGTGGGGAATTCCTTGCAGAATTTCTCAGCCGAGGAGCTTTCTGGGGACACACCCTGAACAACTGGCCCGCAAAAAGTCATAGAAGTCAAAACTGGGAAAATCTGATAACCGAGGCAACCTTTTAGCCCCGCGCAGGTAGAGACAACAGCCTCCCTGTGTCGTCTATTCTGCCGCTAGGGGTAATACAGATGAAAGGAACTGCCAGTTTCAGCCCCACATCCATCAAATCCAGTCAGGCTTATGACACCCTGAGGAGACAAATGACACCTTCTCTGCTGCTTCTAAATGGGATAGCTTTACTGCCCCCCCTTCCTTCACTTCACAATGGCGGGCCACTTTCAGTCCAACACAAACACCGGATTTATAATGGTCTGCACAATCTGCTCTTCTCGACGTGTTTGCATGCCTTCTTTTCTTGATTGGCCAACCCCTCCTTTTTTGTATCCCTTCACCCAGCCTCTTTCAGCACCTGTGCTGGGTGCATGCCCGGGCTTCAGACAAGGCTCTGTGTGTTCCCAGCCTTGGCAACCTGCCACGCTTCTCTTCCTGGCTCCCTGCCTCACCATCCTGGAAACCTCACAACTGTTTGCCCTTCTCCCCCGCTCTACAATCCCTCTCCAGCCCCGACCGGTGCCCGAAAGGCCAGCAGACGCACCCAGGGTCCAGACAGAAACACCCCGAAGCCGTCGGGCCCACACCTCTCCGGCGTAGGTGAGGCGGTCTTGTCTGTCTGTCTGCGAGGCTCTGGGAGGAAGGTGGATACGGAGCCAAGGTGAGCAGCCACTGCATAATGCGATTAGCCATTTTGCAGCTTCGGGGCATGAAATCAAAAGGGATATTCATTGCAGAAGTCTGAAATCATTTCTGTGAAATGTTTCATGGGCTGCCAGCTGCCTAAATTCCTTAACTCTCCCCCATTTTTATGGGTTTGTTATCAGAGCCTCCGCAGAGCCGTAAAGACAAGGCGAGAGGGCGCATTAAAAAAGCATGTACCATCAGCTCTTTCTGCGATTTATCATCGCTGGAAGAGGACACTCACTGTTGAAATTTGTTGCCGGGGAGCTGGGGTTGCTGGGAGTGGAATCCAGGGTGTCCGAGTAGCAGCTCTCCCCCTCCGAGTCCCAGCCCGAGCAGGCAGAGGAGAGGGAGGAGGGTGAGGAGTAGCATGGGTCCTCATCCACCTCCTCAAACTTCCTCTTGAGAAGCCCACTCATGGCGTCAGCGCGAACGATCTGCGGGAGAAAAGAGCAGAGAGACGGAGACGGTTTGAGTAAATTATTCATGCTTATTTTAACAGCTTTGATCGCTAAAGGATTCAAGTTTTGTCACATGAATGTAAAGTATCTGCCGGCGTAGAACCACGTTGCATGGAAGCTATTGTACACACACACACGGCCTTGTTCCGAAGTCCTGTGCTCGGCCATGTGAGACCGTGTGCATCCCAATCTCATGCTGCACTCAGCTGAGAGGGGAAATAAGCCATGGCACAGGAAGCAATCAATCAGGCCTATTCGCATAAGTCAACAATTACTGGACCCTTCGCCCTCCTCCAAATCCCATCAGCTCTGAAAATACATTGATTAGAGAGAAGGGGGCGAGCGCAGAGGTGACCAAATCATCTCGCCATAGACGTTTAATAATTTTTGCATCAGGCAGCCTACCTAACGCAGCCACCGGCCCTGTTTAACATGCACACACGGCCCTCGTAGTAAATGTGCACAGCTATGCATACTCAAAGACGTTTTGTTATGCAACTCCTGCATGTATTCTTTCCAGAGCTCCCGTGAGAGAAGCTGCTGCTTCAGCGATAAAAACAATCAATCCTTTGAGAGGAGACACACGGGCAGACAGGCAGAGACGGGAGAGAAGAGATGACCGCCGGTCCACGGGAGGAGGGGGATGCCATTCACGCTCCGGTCTTCAAATATATCACCCGATATACTCTTTGGAAAACGAATAATTCTCTCATAGCTTGAGCAAATAAAAAACCCCTGTCTCCTCAGAACCGAAAACACACGACATGAAAGATGAACACGTTTGGAGAGAAGGAATGTTTTACGGGTGCTGTGTTTTACGGCGGCGGGACAATAATCGCGTCACGTCGCTCTGACAAACAGCAGGGAATCTTTACAACTTCGGGGAAGCGCGAGGCGACGGGTGACTGCCCGACAAGACAGGCCGTCGTCACAGTCCGTGGGCCGAGCTCTTGCTAACTTAAACAAGGAGGGACGGAGGAGTGGAGGGAGGAAGGAAGTGAGGGGAGAGGGGGGGGGGGAGACGAGGACTGGGCTCGGCTCCAGCGCAGACAACTCCCTTCGATGATGTGGAATGGGAAAGGAGGCTTTTACTTTACGCATAAAGGAGATCATTTCACCATCAAACTGTTTACCGTCTTCGGAGTCGCGGCCAAATCACTCGCAGCTGCTGCGACTCGGGCATGTTGTGGATGCATTTCAATCGTTGGTTATTTTTAGCGGTGTTTGCTCAAATATTTGCTCGGTAATACCTATGATTATGTGAGAATGTTTATAAGGAACCTTTCAAAAGTCACTTTTGCACTTTTTCTGTTTTCTTTTTATAGATTTATTTTAGTAAATTAAAGAGTCGGGGCCTTTTAAGGAGTTAAATTTATGTCCCAAACACGTCAATTAGTTGACTGAACACGCTGTTCTGCCAAGAGGCTAATTTGTGACCGCCGCTCCTCAGAGGACATGTGTCAAAGGCAGGACACGTCATGAGCAGAGATCCTCCAATGGCGAGAGACCTTCACTCCATGTGTGACCTGCTGCACGCCTGGTTCGTCTTATCAGGGTGTTACGCAAGTGTCAGCACTCGCAGGAACAGGGGAGGAAAAAAAGAGAAAGACGCCTGAGCAGGTATACGAGGAGAGGGTCAATTCGGCGTGCAACCGGGAGCAATTATGCAAAAGCAATGCTGCCTTTTTTGACAAGGATAAAAGCGAAATCAGAGTCAAGGGCAGGAGGCTGACACCTTCGCACGGGTGATGGGGGCGGCTCTGCAGCTGTAAACGGGGTTACTGTTCCCGCTGCAGTCAGACATTGTTGTCCCCAGAGTGCGTATGATGAATGAATCACCTTGCGATAGGTCAAGCCGCCTCATCTAGGGTATGCAACCAACAAAAAAAAAAAAAAAAAGGCTCCCTTCGAACTGTGACCAGCTGCTTATTTCCCATCCTTAACTAAGTCGAGCGGGGAAATAATCTCCCGACGCCTCTCGCGGCCTCTAATATCATCACATCATGGGATTTGCCTTGAAACGATTTAGGAACACCTGGGCGCAGCATCTGTTGCTCGTGTGGTGCACCGATCAGACAACAAGTGTGTTCGGAGCGCCACACGAGAAGGAGAGGAAGGGTTCACCTTACATTTTTGCCATACCGCCAACCACCCCCCCCCCCTCGCCTTTTCACTGTGAAAAAAAATGAAAACAAAGCTGTGAGGCATCCTCAGGGGAGTGCATAGCGCCAGCTAAGCAAAGTCTTTTTAATTAAAAGCTGCAGTGAGGCAGAAGGGGGAGGAGAAGGGAGAGAGGTGGGGGGGCAGTGGTGTCAGAACTGGGTCATTGTCTCTTGACTGCAGTCTACCTGACACATTGATTTGTTAATCCTGTTCAACGGGCAGAAACAATGGCGAGAGGTTAATCCTGGCAAGGGGACGGCTTGTAGTCAATCTGGAGCTTCTCAGCCTGCTCAGCCGCCTCTGCGCCCACAGAACAAGGCCAGGGGAGCAAAGGAGAGAGCGCCGAACAAGGGACCGGGGCTAAAAAAGACAACAATCGTGCAATGACTCATTTGCGAAAAAAGGAGTGGAGGGAGGGAGGAAAAGAAGAAGAAGAAAAAAAGAACAAAGATAAAAGAGCCGGGCTCCTCGAGAAAAGGCAAGCGCCTGTGAGTGTCTGCTCTAAATGGAGAATGGATGTGATCGGACAGCCGAGCCAGAGAGGGAGCACAGCATGTTTTCAACGCGCACTAAATTATGCATCACTGTCATTCCATCAACCGCACACAGGCAGGCAGATAAAGGACGCATCCGCCGAGGTGCTCCCCAGCCAGTTGTCACGGAGTTGGGAAGATAAATCTCGGGCGAGGAGATTTGTCACCAGAAGCACTACGCTCGCTCGAGTCAGATGCATAACTATGTCAGTCGAACGAGATTATCTTGATACATGCGGCTACAGGCTGCTAATATGACTTCGGAATCCCAATTCATTTCTGTTTTATCTGCAGACAGCTACTCGAGCTCTTATTAGGGAATGTTAAATTATTCAGACGCGGGGAGGATGTTCGAAATGTTAAAAAGTTTAGGTCGAATTGATCACTTGTGAGGAGGTTCGACAGAGACTTACTCCACCTTTCACTTGTGGAGAATAGTTGGAAAAAAGAGGATTTGAAGAAGGAACGATCCCTTCCTTCAGATCTAGCTTTCCAAGTTTCAAAAGAATTTAAAAACACAAAAAATCTAAGTGAAAAGACATGCGAATGTGCATCTCTATCATCGCCCAGCAGCTTGTTTAAACTGCCTCCACCTGCCCCTACAGCCCGACGGGACAAGTCACAGTTGACTTTGCCCCCTCGCGCCGAACGTTCAGCCCCTTTGTGGCTGATAACGGCGTGGGTGGGAGCGACAAGTTGCACTAAACCGAGGCAGCCGAGAGCGTTTACACGGCACACTGACAACCCTGTGCAGTGTCTGAATGACTGACTGAGCAAGTTGAGTGCTCATAAAATGTGATAATGATGAGCCTGGGAGTCTTCCTGCGTGTGTGCAAGCGTGTCTGGGCAGGCCGTCCAACGCCACCCCTCCCCTCCCCTCCCCTCCCCAACCCCTCCAGGCTCCAGAGCTATCGCGACTCTCACTTCCAGCCCCTTGTCACCGGGAACACCGAGGTAATTGATCAGAGCCATCAAGGTTGACGGCGGGGCCGGATTCCAGCTCCCGCACAGCTGGGGGAAACACTGGCTCGTTTCTTCGACTCAGCTGTTCCTCAGAAGCGCTCCACCTGCTGGAACAATGCGGCGAGAGCTGCTCCCGTTCTCCCCCCCACCCCCCCTTTCTCCTCTATGAGCCTGTTGTTCTCTCGCTGAAAAGCCCAGAGCTCGCCGCTGTGACGGTGCCACAGAAACATTCTGTTCCCCTAGCCGCCTCGACCCGTGCACTCGCTCGATTCCAAAAAGGAGAGGTAGTGGGAAGAAGGAGGGAGGATTGCACAAAACAAATAAATAATGTCATGTCTCCAAAACCGCAGGAATTCCACTCTGGCAGCGGCGCTCTCGCTGTAATAGTGGGAGAAGAACACAGGGCTCTATCTAACCCAGATGTGCTTTCCGCCGCTCACCACTGGAAAGTCCTGCTCCCAGAAGGCATCTGAGCGAGCTACCTTTTCCTACAGCCACACCTGACAGGGTATTAGCTTGCACGTGCGCCTCACATACCCTCAGCTGTCATTAATCTGCCGTGCAGGCCAAACTTGAATGGCCCGGGAAGCCTTCAGGAGCCAGACGGCGTCCTCTTAACGAGTCAGGGCAGTTTGCACAAACAGAAAGAGGGCTGAAAAATATATATATTTACATTTTGACTGCTAGAGGAAATGAAACAACAATATGGAGTTGCTTTTGGAAGATTTGCATGTGTGAAAAGGAAAAGAAGCAGAGTTGAGAAACAAAAGTGAAGAATTCCTTTGCATAACGGCAAACATGCAGCTTTTGGTTTCCGAGCGTGTGTGTGTGTGTGTGTGGAGGAAGGGAGGAGGTGGTTGTGGGTTCAGGGGGTCGTGCTCCAGTCTGGGACACTGAAGAATGCTGGGAGAGAGGGACAAACAGATGGGAGCTGCTCCGCTGCTGTGTGGGAGACCGTCAGCAGACTCCCCCCCTCCACCTCCACCACCACCACCGCTCTCTCGCTAGTCGTCTCTAGGCACAAAAGCGTGGGGGCCATCCTGCGTGACCGAAATGAAGCAGGCACAGACAACCTTGTCTGAACTCGGCACTGCCGCTGCCGCTGCTGCCTCTTCTCCCAGCTGGGGAGGCAGATACTAAAAGTGTGTGTGAGCTTCCTGAGGTTGTGAAACATACACTGCAGTGCACAGGAAGTGGTCATCTTCCAGTTTATCAGCGCTGTGTCTGACAGCTGCAGGCACCACAAGGTTAGCCGAGTGCAGGGGGGGGGAGATGGAGGTATGGATGCTGAAATTCCTCCCAGCGTTGCAGAGCTTTTTGCCGCCTTTGTGTCTTTTTCAAGTCACGGAAAAATGCAACAAATTGCTCGGTGATCGTTGTTTACAGAAGGATCAGGGTGCAAAAAAAAAAAAAAATGTGAGCCAAGATGGATAATTTTATTATGCAAGCCCAGAGAAAGAGTCATTCAGCATCTCTGCAAATTCCTGAGAGATGAAATGCACAGCAGCAAGTGCCATATTCCCTCTCTGTAAACAAAGGATCATTCAGCTCTCTGTAGCCTAATTCCAGAAAACATGATTCCAAAAATGATCCGGGTGAGGTCGCGCTAGAGACGATTAGACTCAGTGAGTGTGTGGAGTCTGCCAGAGAGCCCTCAGACTCTGGTGTCATTTCACATTAAACGCGTTAATAGCGGCTCCTGATGAGATAATCAAATAAATAAAAAAAAAGAGAAAGAGAGCGAGCGCACATGTGCATTTACGCGCATTTACGCGTCACATTCGCAGGTTACGACAAGGAAACATCCGTGTGCTGACGTTCAAACAATGAACGCGCTCAACATTTCCCACACCTGGCTCGCCGAGGTGAAACATTAAATCGCCGATCAATCATTAAATCTCGATGATGCGTTCACGTTCAGCTCAGCCTGCTGCTGCTGCTGCTCTCTCTCCGCCGTCTGTCTCCCCTCCCCGTTGACCCGATCATTCCTCGTGATTAATGCTAATTCTAATGACAGCAGCCCCTGTCAGCTGTGTGTGCTCACATGTAGTGCCTTCAGGAGTCGCTCGAGTTACAAGAGGCGCACCAGCACCGCTGAGGTGAACAAGAGACAACTCCGAATACACAAAGCCGACCTCATCAACAGTTCACAGAAATAAAATCCACAGCCCGAAAACACGCTGGGATGTGAAGTAGCACGGCAGTCTTCAGGGGAGCAGGGGAAGTTAGCTAAAAAACCTCGATTAATCAGCGATCGATGCGTAAAATCGATAGGCGAGCCAAAAGGGGGGATCGTTGGAATCTCGCCCGGATCGATGAATTAATATAATTTATTTGCCATCATCCGACTGTGATCACCTGTGTGTGAAGCGGCCACCAGTTAAAGCTCACTCCGGCGAGCCGCCAATCATGTCAATATTCAGAATAAAGCGTCAAGTTAACCGGAGACCACAACGCGTAAAGTGTGTTTTCACGAGAAATCGACCCAAAGATCCACCTCGCAGCGTCCTCGCGCAGAGCCACCTTTTAAACATTTAAATGCCTTCTCGACACAACATCTCCAAACTCTCCGGCTTCCACCTCCTGCGTTAAAGGGGGTGAAAACACACACAGGAAAAAAATAGCGCTGTTCAATCAAGCCCCAGCAGCGGCGAACTCTCCCATTCTGCTCCTGTACTCACCACCAATTCGCGTATCCGATCACCATCGGTGGCGAAAAATCAGCGTCGGGGGTGAACAGCCGATGGGATAACAGTGTGGGTAATCCAAATGGCACGAAGGAATAGGGCGCTTATCCCCGCATAGAGACGGCTCCTCGGTGCTATTGTCTGCGTGTGTCCGCCGCACGGGGCTCCGTACCAGCTGAAGCGCTTCCCTTGTCTGTAGCAGACTGCCGAGAAGCGCAGCCTTTTTCGTCAGTGGAAAACTCCCTCCTGGCGTCTGGTCTGACGCAGGCGGTGACACAAGGAGGCTGCCCACGCCGCTTCCTGCCCGTCCTCCTATGTCACCGTACACATACGAGCCTACTACTACCTGCATGGGAGGAACATGGTGATTAATGGTCATTAGTGCGATGACGGTAATAGGTCGATTAATAATAATAATAATAATAATAATAATAATAATAATAATAATAATAATAATAAAAACGGGCAGTCTGCAGCCATTAAAGAGCCTCTGGTGGCGAGTTTGAGGAAAAAAAGGACAGATATCAAGTCAAATCAAATCAAGTGTTTGGTGTCACGTACAGAGCCGTCATTCTAGGGAAGTAACGTACTGAACGTAATGGGATTACGTCATTAGGTTACAAAAGAAAGGTGACTGTATTCCAATGAAATGAAATTAAAAAAATAAGTTTTATTAAGTTAAAATAAAGATATATTGATACTTGTCTCTACTTGCATATGTTTGGTAATCCAAAAGTAACGGAGAGTAATCAAATTACATTGCTTTAATATTGTGATACTTCATTAGATTAGGTTACTGAAGACATTTTTTTTAGGAGTAACCGAGATACAGTTTTAAAGTGACACTCCCAGCTTTGACATTCACACACAGAACAATGTATAATTAGGTAAAAAAAAAAACCTTAAAGATAGATGGATAGAACTATATCTGGCAATAACAGTAAACGTAAAAGTATATTTATAGTACATTTGGGTTTTATTCAAGTGCTGATGAAATAGATTAATTAAAAATGGGGTTCTTTAGCTCTTGATGCAGCATGCTGTCTGCAAAGTAACTAGTAACTAGACAGACAGAAAGTAAAAGTAAAGATATCGTGTTAAAATATTATTTTGATTCATGTGAAAGTCACCCATACCAACAGCACATGAGTTAAAGTATCAGATATATATTAAATGCACTTAAAAATATATGTTTATAGTACATAGTTTTCTTTTATCCAAGTGCTGATGAGATAAATTCATCTTCTTTCTTCTTCTTCAGCTCTTGATGCAGCAAGTAACTAGTAACTCAAGCCTCCAAAATGTAGGAGAGGAGATGTAAAGTAGCATAAATATTGAAATACTCTCAAAATTGTACTTAAGTACAGTACTTGAGTAAATGTACTTAGTTACATTCCATCACTGATAGACAGGATAGAGGACAGGAGAGATCAGCCTACAGCGCCTAGTGAGGTTAAGGAATATAACTAATAACTCTTAACATTAATCACTGAACAAACTACTTTAAGGCCCCCAAAGAGGTTGATAAGAGAATTAAAGAATAAAACATAAACAACAAATGAAGAAATAAATGATAAGAAACTGACATAAAGCTAAAACAATGTATTCTGTGTACGGCACATCTTCGTTTCTTAAGCTACACGGAGTAATAACTATTCAAGCTGACTGAGAAATGTTCTGTCATATAGATAAAAAAACGAGACGTTTTATTCTTAGATCCTCAAAAATATTTGGAGATATGTGGTTTTCAAAGGACAGTGAAACTACACTAAAGCTGAAAACAGGGCTGATGTTTTGGAGATAAGTGGTTTTTACAGGAAAGCACCGGTGTATTATGATGTTATGTTTCCCTCGATCGGCATCATCTCCAAAACATCTTCAGATAAATAAAGAAGAACTGTGCGCGGCTCCCCAGATCGTCTCCGGATGAGCTCACTGTTGTGCAGTTAGAAACATTATCATCACCGCACAGATAACATCATCTCTAATAGTGACGTGGGAGGTGCTGTAATGTGCTCTGTGGCAGGGCTTGTTTCCAGTCAAGGGAAAACACTGACTAAGCTGTATGAAATTATGACTCAGTTTCTTTTTCATGGAACACAAAAGTGAAGCGCGGTTTCAAAGGAAACGACTGGCTTACTATAAGGAACGATCAGAACTACATTCTCGTAATGATTCACGGCACGCCGCATGAACTCAGACTCAGCTGATAGGGGATCTGTTTATAGTTTTTGTATCATAATGACAGTTCAGTTTACAGGCAGTTTCACAAAATGATATGACCTTTTTCTATTTGGGGAGTTCACATTTTACAGTGTATTAAACCTTTACACGTGATGGACATTTTAAAGGTTGACTCTGGTATTTTTGGAGTCCTTAAAGGAAATGTTAGGCCTTTTGGGACTTTCTCTGTGGCTTTGCTTTGTCGCCGTGAGTTAGGCGAGAAGATTGATACCTTACACATACACTCAGTAAAATACAAAGCTAAAGCTAGTTAGCTTAGCTTTGTACAAAGACAGAAAACAGGGGGAAACAGCTGACAAAACAAAAACAAGAATAAAAACACAAAATCCATCTATACCAGCACCTTTAAAGCTCACTCAAAGAAAAACAAAGTGTTAAACATTGCGGTTTTATTGAATGTTATGTTCTGGACTATTTCCTGGAAGAGCTGAAAGCTTAGGAAACTTAAATGTGCTTTTCTTAGAAGCCTTCCGATCTTTATTTTTGAAAATAAGTCTTTTGTTTAGGTCCACGAGTTCCTAATAAGTTTCCCTGAAATTGAATCTTAATCTAATTTGAAGGAAAAAGAAAATGTTATGTAACAGTTTGTGAAAAGTTGAATTCATTAGAGGCTGTTAAACTTTAGAGGAAGAGAGGAGCCGCCCCTTTAAATAAATCTTCATTTTGGCGTGGGGAATTGGTTGCTCCCCCGGATAAAACCCTGAAACGGCTGTTCCCAAGGTCAAGAATGAATTTTCACACCTAATTAACGATCTTACATCAGCACAACATTTGAAACTCCACCGTGTTGTAACCGCTGATTGAATCAATGTCTTCTCCAGAAGCGGCGGCGGCGTCACGCGCCCTCTCCTGAACTCCTCGCAGGTATTTACAAGTCCCGCTGCCGAGGGTGAGCGCACTGACATGCTCCGCTTTCGTTCTCAGCCGGACCTGAACACTGAGGCAAAGTGTTCTGCCAATGTCAATACAGGTGCTTGACTCAGATGTGCGGGGGAAAGGTCTCCTAAAGCTGTGTACATAGAGCTATGCTAATTGTCTCCTGCTAATAGAGGGCCCTTTTCTCACCAGGCTGTCGAGCCCGAGGGCCCCCGTTAGGCTCTTTCCTCGCCCTCGGAGGGAAAACAAGCACATCGAGCTGAATGACAGCAGAAATAAGTGCTGCTCTCCAAGTTGATAAGCGATACATAATGAAATGACGACGAGATACAGTGCGCAAATGTTTGGATTTACTTGATGTGCTTTCGGAGGTGGTAGTTTCACTGGAGCCGTAAATTAGCATTTAAACGGGAGTGAGTGGCTTAGTGATAATGAGTGTGTTAGATGACAGAGATCGCGGCCGGCCACGCAACTCATTTGAAGCTACGGTGACAATGTGAGAAAAGGCTGCTGATTAACAAAAACAAGGAGGATACGTTACATGTTGTCTTAGTAAAACAGTAAGTGTGAAGGGCTTTGACATTAGGAAGTAAGTGTGAACACTGAAGATCCTGACAAAAAAAACTAAGTAAATGTAGTAAAACTAAAAGAAGTTATTTTTTTCTATGATAAATCGCACAACATTTCCTCAATGAACAGTCAAGATCAAGGTATCCATTTCATCAGTGTTACAGCCTGATTGCACCGTCATTAAAGCGAGGAGCGAAGGGGCCATTTAAAGTGTTACTGCAACCTTTGCATTGTTGTTATTGCCGCTGGAAGGAATGAAGGAAGTAGAAGAAGGCGTGGAGAGAGTCAGATACCGACCTGGGGATCAGTCTCAGGAGCTAACGCGATGATTAAAGGGGCATTATGTGGTTTTTGGAGAAGGAATTCAAACCGTAAGCTGTTCTCAGAGGTAAAAAAAAAAGGTCCCTAGAAGAATGTTTGAAACTAGAAATGTGGCAGGGTCCGCCACATATAAACAACAGTACGAAACGGTGTTGTCCTTTAAAGTCAGTTTGTTTATTCAGTTCATTCAGTCATGAAAACAAAGAGAGTCTGTTTATATAGTTTGTTTAGGGATAAAAATCAATGTCATATCAGTCAATGTAGAACGAAAGTGAACCTTTAAAGTGAAAAGAGGAACGAACCAAGATCATTTTTATGGTATTTTTTGTGATTTTCTTCAATTGCTGCCCGTTTTTTTGTGAAATACTGGACACTTTAAGTATCTGAAGTCCTTCAAAATAAAACAATCTGAAAAGGAAAACGTCTAATCATTTGCTTTAAGGCAGAGCAAGCAAATAAAAGGAAGGTGTAGCAGCTAAATAGGTGATCAAGTCAACAAACATCCAGCAGCCGCTATCTGCAAAAGGAATCTGTTGTTACCCGTGCTGTAGTAAAAACACAGGCTGGTGTTTTTGTTTTTGTTTTCGCACAACCGAGGTGTGTATCACTGTAGGTGAGGGCGTGTGTGTGTGTGTGTGTGTGTGTGTGTGTGTGTGTGTGTGCAGTGTTCCAGCACGAGACCGGGAGTCTGTATGTCCAGACAGACTCCACCCAATTAGCTTCCCTGTCGCCCTGCAACTCTTTAAGTCCCAACAATGAGCCATCCACGGCCCCGAGGAAGAAACCGACAGTCACATGAGCGGCAGCAGCAGTCACAGCCATTACTGAGGAATTCTGCTCCCTTTACACAAAAAAAGAAAAAGAAAAAACACCCCCCTAATGATCACCAACATTAACAATTAGCCCTCTGTCCGACGAGAGCCCGGAGATATTCTCGCTCGCTCTGACACTCGTGCGGTTTGGTTTTTTTCGGAGTAAATCCTAATTATAGTCGGCGCTTTTGGCAAACATCGTATCGCCGACACACCTTCCACACTGTTGTTGTGATGGACGGACATTATGTAAGCGGGGAGAATCTGGGCAGCGTAAAAAGACTTTGTTGTGAGCGCCTTGCGTTGGTGTCGGGCCTTTGATGAAGTGTCCTTCATGAGCTTCTCTCGAGATAAACAGGAAATGTCTTAGGCGGTGGAACTCATGCTTTTTATGTTGTTCTTTGAAGTCCCCTGTCAGGCCCATCAATTCCCTTTTTGATAAACAAGGAGAAGTTCCAGGGAACAGTGCGACTCACACATGTTTGCCCTCTCTTCTAAGAAAAAGAGCTGCATGTGTGTGTGTGTGTGTGTGTGTGTGTGTGTGTGTAGCATGGGGGGGGATGGGAGCCCTTGTGCCAAAGCCACTGAATCGGGCCTGAATATATTAAGGCCACTCTCTTTAAAAGTGTGCCAGAGAGTTCATGGTGGAAGACGCCCCTCCAAGAGCACAATAATGGGCTTCAATGCTTTCCATCTGCGGAGGGAGAAAGGCCTGTGACTGCACGTGCTGCGTGGAGTGGCCTCAACAATGTATCAATTTATGGCCATCAGAGGCATCATAAAACTGCTCCCGAGGTGAAGACCGGGGCCGCCGAGCGAAATGCCAAAGCCGTCGATAAATAGGCGCGATTCAAGTCGTCCGGTCGCCGGAGTGAAATGTCGGATTGTGTGTTTCTGCAAGACGCAGTGTCGTTAAATCTGTACGTTTTATACACGCCTCATATCAACCTTCCGACAATCACATTCACATTTATACGAGCTGACTTTTCCGTCAGGTGGAGGAGGGGATGGTGGGCGATGTGGCAGCTAGGCCAGACAGCTGACCTGAACAAGAGACCATTGTTCAGGATGCCGTTTCAAGCGTGAAACCAGCGGCCGCGTCGGTGCAAACAAAACTGGTTATTTTTAACAAGACGTCAGAACAAAGTCCAGCTGTGTCTGCGGCGGCAGAACGGTGAGACGCTACCGAGCGAGATACCATCGTTCACGACAGGGTTTCAACCATGTGAGCATGAAACCACTGGATATTTATTACGAGACGTGCGGACAATTTCCAGCCATGTTTGAGGCGACTGCTTGCCTAGGCAGCTGCAAAGCGAGAGACCACTGTTCCTGACGAGGTTTCTACATTTTTAATCGTGGAACCACTGGTTATCTTTAACAAGCAGCCGGTGTCTGCGGCGACAGCTATGTGAGACGGCTGCCAAGCGAGGGACCAGTTTTCTTGGCATTGTTTCAACGTTTGTAAGCGTGGAACCTCTGGATATTTTTAAGCAGGACATCAGAAGAATTTCCTGCCACGTTTGAGGCGACAACTTGGTGAGATGGCAGCCAAGCAAGAGACCACTGTTTTGGACAGCTTCTCCACCATGTAAGCATGAAACCACTGGATATCTTTCACAAGTTTTCAGTCGTTAGTGGCAACAAAACATGATATTTTTAAGCGAGACCACTGTTTGAGATGCCATTTTAACATGTTTAAGCATGAAACCGCTGGATATTATTAAAAAGATGTTGGGACATTTTCCATCTGCGTTTGTGGCAACAAAACCGGATATTTATAACGAGACATGAAAACAGTTCCCAGTTGTGTTTGTGGCGACGGCTACCAAGCGAGAGACCATCGCTCGAGATGCTGTTTCAACATCTCACAAGCACGTAAATCTCTTGAATATTTTTACCAAGAAGTCAGGACTGTATGTAGCCGTTTTTGTGGCGACAGCAAAGTGAGACATCTGCAACTGGATATTTGTATCAGAACATAAGCACAAAACAGAAAACTAAAGATTTAACACAAAGAAACACAGTTTTATCAGATCTATGGTTTGGCAGAGACGTCCATTCGGCCATTGGGTTGATTCAAAGTAAAAAAGCAGGAGAACGTCAGCTCAGATTTAGAGAGCTTTCTCAGAAAAGCCTGGAAATAAACAAAGTGTACGTCCGCAGCAACGTTCGTGTTGATAGAAGTCGAGAGGTGTCCCCTGGAGCGGCGACAGACCAGATGAGACAGTCTGATGTTGTTGTTGTCGTGGCGGCGGCGGCGGTGGTCAGAGCGGGGCAGACGGGCTCAACGGGGCTCGGGGGGGAGCTGATTGATGGCTCCAGCTGTCCCAGAGGAGAGGAACACAGGCAGACAGCTGGTCACCTGTAGCCCCAGACTTGACTGTGATAGAGGCGCTTGGCATTGTGTTTCACTGCAGAGGGCAACCAGTGCAGCGCAGAGTTCAGGCCACTGTTCATCACGGCCAAGAAAACAAGCGGCGGGCCACAGGCGATGAGTCCCGAGGATTAAAAGAGCACTTGAGGAAATAGATTTAGCCGAGGAGAGCGGGAATAAGGCTAATTTATTGGATTTCGAGCGGCGATTCAACACTAAAGTGTTTTGTTAACAAGATTACTTAAAAAAACCTGAGCAGAAAACCCACACACCTCATCATCTTTTAATGACAATGCAGTCCCCTAATTATCCAATTTTGTGTGCGGCCGGGACCACGCGGAGGATAACTGTTGTTTTGACACAAGTTGCGTGAAAAGAAAAGATGAGATGAGCTCACTCAGGCACAGGGATTAATACAGAAGCAAGAGGGAAAGAAGAAGAAGAAGAAGAAAAAAAACACCCTCCCCCTCTCGGAGACGGCCGGCCAATCAGCACGCAGATGAGCTGGTTTACTTGGAGACCAAAGAATCTGTGTGTAGTGATATGACATCATCAGCTGCCCATTAAAGGAGAGGTCACTTTTTTTTTTCCCTTTCTTCCTCCACCTTCGAGGATGCGTGGGGGGAAATGTGATGCAGCTTTCCAAGAGGAACAAAGACCCTTTCAGGCATTTCCTGTTTCCCCCCCCTCATATAGATGCTTGACATGAAAAAAGGGTTGTTTGATTTTAATTTTAAACACCTTTTCCAGGACCGGCTGAGCTGGACGCTCGAGTAACATTCACGAGTTTCAGTTGTTCAGGCCTGAGACAGGCACGATTCACAAATTCAGCTACTTGCCTCTCCGCTGCTTTCCCCCTTTGTCGCCCGCTGCACTGAGACGAGAAATGTTCGTTCTTCAATGCTTCCATTCATTCGCCAACAAACAAGCACTATGTTTGGGGCGGCCCTCGCTGCATACTGTATGCGTGTTTGCTCTTACTGCCTCTCTGTATGTGTCTTTAGCTTTAGGGGGGAAGAAAAGCTGCCAGTTTGTGTTTTGTTGACTTGGCAGCGTCACCGGGCCGTCTGACTAATGCATGCTGGATTGTCTCTCCCAGGACGTTTGTTCTATGTTTTATTCATCGGCGTGATGTGCGATAGACTTCCCTCTGACATAATATTATTGATTGCCTAATAGACTATCAAAACAATGGCCTCACTCAGAGGCACCGGGAGTTAAGGGTACCTTAATTTATTTCACTTCCTTTTACAGAAAGTAACAGTTTTGCTATTGATGGAAGGAGCTCTATGTGGTTTTGGATAATAAATAAAAAATTTTTTATTTACAATATAAATGAGGTAATAACACAAACTCAGAATTAAATTTTCTATAGCTGAATAAACAAGCTGTCCTGAGGGAAATAAGCGACCCAGAACATTGTTTAAGATAGAAAGGTGGCAGGGTCCGCCACATATAAACAAAGTAAAACCGCACGAAATTGCTTTGTCCTTTAAAGGCGCTATTTGTGATTGTAGGACGGGTCGGCCGCCGCCCCAAAGCGTCTTATTTTGACGGGTTTAACGCTAATGAACAACGGAGTTGTGATTAATTATCTAATTGATTAATAAACCGGTTGTCTCAGCTCATTTCACGTTACCAATGACCTTATTTTTGGACGTGCTGTATATTTTGCGAATCCAGGAAATCCTCCAGTTTCATGAGACAGATGGTGCTGGCACCCGGAATATTAATAGGCTGAATCTATTATCGCAGTGTCTTTTTTTTGTTTTTTTTTGCACCGTGAAGCGAACAGGTAAGCGTCTCTCGCCACGCCGGGAAATATGTTTCGCGGACCGCCGTTACACAAAACGGAACGTGTAAAAAAAAGAGGTGTGTAAAGAACCGGCGCTGAAAGGGTTAACGGCGAGTGACACGGCTCCCCTGCCTCCAGCACATCCCTCACCAATACTCGGGCCTGTTATTCACATGACTGAGCTAAACCCCACTTCCACGCCGGACCCTGCGGTTTGGCCTTTATCTCCGCTGCTTCATCACAAAGACGCTGTGATCATCGGAGACTCTTTAGCGGCCGTCACACTCCCCCCCCAATCGCTGTGAGACTGTGTTGTCAGCAGCAGCAGCAGCAGCAGCAGTGTTGTTGGGACACATGTCTTCAAGAATTTATTGGTCTTGAAGGCTCCCTGCATCGCTAAGAAATCAATACATGGCAATCTGTGCTTTATGGCTACATAACAGCGCTAAAAGATGTAGTGCGGGGAGTGGATACGGAGATATTAGCCCGGTGGAGTGCCAGACAACAAAAGCCGAAAGCCCTCATCTGCTTATTTTCCTTTTACTGCAGCAGCACTTCCTCATTGATATGTTTACATGCAGCACACGTGCTTTCAAAGAAAGGCAGAGGCCTCTGTAGCACAGGAAGCGCTCCGGCAGATACTGATACAGAGCTGATAACACTGGAGTCACACTCATAAACGATCTTACATGTGCACACAGTGTTCAGCTCGGTGGAAGAAAAGGAATCGCCAACGGTTTCAGTAAAGCAAAAATATCAAACAGTTGCTGGTTGCAGCTTCTTAAATGCAAGAATTTGCTGCTTTTCTTTGTCAGTTTTTGACATTAAATGAGGTGTCTTTTGTGTTTTGGGCTGTTGTTTGGACAAAAGAAGGAAACTGAAGACGTCACTTTGGACATTAGGATGGGCATTTTAAAACATTTTACAGACTAAATGATCCATTAATTGTGGAAGTAATCAGAAGTTGCAGCCAAGATTGATGCAAAATCACATCAAATTGTAAAAATCTACCGCCTGACGTAAGTGTTTTGGCTAGTTTTATAGCCACTGTAGCGTTAAAAAGGTGCACTACGTAGTTTTGGAGAAGAAAACAAACTCAGAAATATGTATATTTTTTCCATAACTGAATAAAGACGCTGTTCTCAGAGGAAAATAAGGTCCCAAGAACACTTTGTTTGTGTGTTTGAAGCTAGTAAGGTGGCAGGGTCCGCCAATTATAAACGTCAAAACAGGAGGAAATTGTGTTGTCCTTTAAGGTCAGTTTGTTTATTCAGTCATGAAAGCGAAGACGGTTTGTTTATTTAGTTTGTTTAGACAAAAAAAAAAAAACTCAGTGAAGATCTTTCTCCTCTAATCAAAAGCTCTTCTCCAAAACTACATACTGCTCCTTTAAGAAACCAAGTTATTTGCATGTCTGCACATCAATAACTTCCTTCTTTCTGCTCTCATACCTTCACAACATTACTGTGGTGGTTATCTGTGTCATTACAGACATGATTTACAGTAAGAGATTCTCTTTCAACAACAACTGAGAGGCTGTTTCTCTGCCGCAGAAAGGCGAGAATCCGACCTGAATGTGATGGAAGTCCCTCGTCGCGTCACACTCTCACTTGACACAAGGAGAAGGAAACCGCACGCTGCCGTGTTTCCCGTCACAAACTGCACTTCCTCCTTTTTTTGTTGCTCTCATCGTCTGTGTGACAATTTCAAAGCGTGCGGTGTCTCACAATGTCGAAATAGGTGAAAAAAAAAAGGCTGAAATTTCCGGCAACAGCAGAGAACTGATCACGTCGGCAAGAGGATTCTTAAGAATTCATTTGTGGGTCGAGTGTCAACAGTCTGCTTACTTACTAAGACAAATAACAACGTAGTAATCACAACTCAGCAGAAAATAAAGCTGAGTTACTCATCAGTTTTTAGACTCTTCTGCTCCGGTGTGGTTTTCTTTCTGTACTTTTGGTTTTGTGCACGTGTCTGCCATTGAGGTTATAAACAAAGTTGATGCAAAGTAGTTTTTTGAGACTATTTGTGACCAAGAAGTAAGACTTGTGTCAGGGTGAAAGCATTGTGGCTATCGTATTACAGCTAGTGAAACTTATATTAAAAGGGCCGAATAGGTACAAAAGGTTTTGGACCCTGTGGAATAGATCACCTCAGCTGGCAGCAACTTGAACCGTCCAGTCGAGGTGCTTGTGTTTGTCACTGTCACTGCTCAAATTGATATTCTAAGTGTCTGAAAAGATCATGAAAAGGATCCCCACAGAGATAAACCTTGTTGTCACAGAGTAAAATCCTCTTTCTCTAACCAGAAACAGTGGTTAGTATATCGCTCTTGCAAAATCCACCAGACTCCATTTACAAAACCAGTCATTTTATCATAGTGAAACACACACACACACAAACTTCAGCACACGACGGAACTAAATAAAACCCACCGAAACCACCTTCATCTTTACACATTGATCATTTGCACGAGTCACTGCTCCCCGCCAGGAAGTAGTCCCACAAAAAAACTCCTGTGAAACCATGAGCTGTTCATTTTTACATGTTTGTACAGATTAAAATTAAAGTGTTTAGTAGTGAGTTAGCGTATCTAATCCTAGCATTAAGACTAAGACACATGTCTTGTTTGTAGCCTGAAGTGAGACTCCAGAAAGTCACTGCTCCTCGCCAAAAAGTAGTCCCACAAAAACACTCCTGTAAAGTCACGACTTGTTCGTTCTTACATGTTTTTATACAGATTAAACAAGAATGTGTTCATCTGTGAGTTATAGAGGGGCTTGTAGTCAGATTTTAGTACCTTTGAACGGAGCCTGGCTAGCTGTTTCCCCCTGCTTCCAGTCTTTTATGCTAAGCTACGCTAACATGCTTCATGCTGTGGCTTCAAAATAGTTTTTTTTCTTCAGTCCAGACTCACAGTGAGAGAGGTATCAATCTTTCAATGTAACTCTTGGCGAGAAAGGGAAACCAAACAATTTACAGCACCAAAGTCTTCCCGCTTTCCAAACAGTTTGACACAGCCATCAAACACCTCCTCTAGACTCACATCCAGGGGTAGACAGGTGAGGTTGAGTAATGCAAATGTGGCGATTCAACCCGTTCTGCTCATGTAATCCAATTACTTGTGTTTCTGTAAACATACAGCCTGAGTCATGTGTGCACGCACTCCATTAAAGCTGCTCTGTAGCGTAGTTAGTTAACTAAATCTCAGCTGTCGGCTCTGCAGTGGTCGCTTGTCGTCAAACAAAATCACCCCGTAGCGTCTAATGAGTGGCATTTTTCACTTGGGGGGATGGAGGACAATACGGCGCTGGTAATGGGGGAAACTGCAGGGGAGGAGCAGGTGGGGGTGGCTGGGGCAAAGGGGGGGTGGGGTGGGTGGGTGGGACGAGCAGTCGCTGAAGCTCGGAGAATCAGCATCGCAGCATGCTGCTGTTACCAGGGCTACGGTGACATGCGGGCCAACTGCAGGTGCCAGGCTGACAACAGCGAGGCCCAATTAGAGACCCTGGGAGAGGGAAGATAATGAAATCCAGCCCCGGACCGACGTGGGTTAACTAAATAAGTCCACAGTCGTTTAGCGTGAACAATAAGTGACGACTGGGTTGATGTCAGGGTAGGGAGAGTGGTCAGAGACCCCTGGAAGGACAGTCGTTCAGATTTACAGACCGGTGGACTGAGAGGTCTGGTTTATAAGAATTTAGGATCTCACCGGTTGTCCGTCCCTGATTAGCTTGCGTTACCACACTTTCCCCTCCTCTGACGAACTATTCCCCCTTCTTTCTCTCTTTTTCAGCTGCGCCTCGCTGACACCGACGCGCACACTTCCCCCCAAATCGACTCACTCACACGCCGACAGCGTCAGCCTCCGGGGCTCGCCGGCGACAGAGCGGCCTCAGAATGTGAGAAAAAAGGGACAAGTAGCGGTGTTTACCGAGCACTACTGTCCACACATCCGTTCCCACAATGGCCCCATTGAGGGTGGGCCCAGGTTAAAGCCTATTTAAAAGGCTTGTTTAACACTGAGAAGAGGGGCCGCATACCCGAACCGCAGGGAAGGGGGGGGAGGCGGGAGTGGAGGGAGAGGGATTCACAGCGGGCTCCTCTCGCCCTCCACCCCGGCTTTTTTTTTTTTTCTTCAAAGCCGAGCCCGTGTTGTGCTGACAATTCACTTTATCTTTTTCTCTCGCTGCACTTCTTGCTTTTTCCCCCCTCTACCTCCTTTTTTTTTTTTTTTCCTGTGTGTTTCTCTGAAATTTGTTTTTCCCCTCGTGCACGTGCGCCGGGGTACATGTGGATGTGCCACAGCCTGAGTTCAACGGAGGACAGGGGCCAATGGAAAGGGAGAGAATGGAGAGAAGGGTGGGAGTGGTTGTAAAAAAGTAGATTTTTTTAGGAGGGGAAAAGCAGGATGGATGGGCAGAGGGGAGGAAAGAGAGAGTAAAGGACAGCGAGGAGGGAATATTTTCCCCTCCACCCTCCCTCCTTTCCCCCGCGTTTTCTCTTCTCCTCGTGTGAAGGACAAGCCTGGCGGGGCCGCGGTCTGGCCCGGCGATTGTGTGCGGCGCCTCGCGGTGCCTCACACAGGAACCCCATTAATCACTGGAGCAGGTCCCTCACTCCTGGACACAAAGACCCCACACACCGCTGCTTACACTCGCACATGCGAACACACAAACATAATGAACGCTCGCGTATCCGCCTGTGCATGCATGTGAGGGGTGGGTGGATGGGTGGGAGGAAGAGGAGAGGATGGAGATTCCTGAGCGTTTTCACAGAAGTACACGTAATTATTTCTTAAAATGTTTTTGGCAGCGCGCAGCCGGAGAGAAACTGAGAAAGGAATGCCAAATAGTTTGGAGTCACACCAAGAGAGCAGTCTTGAACTGGTTTAGGTTTAGTCATGCACCGAGTTTGTTCCTACAACACAGAACAGTCCCGATATTCAGAGACGTTAAAGTGCCCTCGTCTCGTGGTGTCGAGAGAGCTCATTTCATATTCTGCCTTACGGTGCAAGTTGCAAAAAAAAAAAAAAAGAAAACACTGATTTAATTAAGCAAGCAAGCAAATAGCTAAAGATGATTCCGGTGTCCTGAGAAATTAGATATCAGTGCGGAGACGTGCGGGCGATGCACATATTATCCCACAAGTCGAGCAGGCAATGTTTTCCACGTCGTTTGCTGGAGAAATCCCTTTAGCAATTCTATTTCCATCGGCTGCCTTGAGCCTGAGTGCATGTGTGCACAGTGGCTTTATAGTAGGAGCCGCGGAAAGGACACCGCTGAGGTCATCCCCTATATTAAGACTACAGGCTCCTCTTACCCCCCAACATGCACTGCAAAAAAAAAAAAAAAAATGACATCGACCTTAACAAGTCATTTACTCCCACGTGCGCTTTTGAAGTGAAATATTGAGTCATTAGGTGATTAGACACGTTTCCAAAATTTGCATGAGGGGAAGTGATTATAGAAAACAACGTCTATGTAAATATTGCGACTACTTGCACATTTTTAAGGAAAATTTACATATTTTGAGCAACAAATGACACCTCTTTCCAAACGCTGAACCTGTCAACGACGACAGAACGAATCACACTCTCGTCAACAAGTCGTCACGTTCATTTCTTCTGAGCAGCTGCAGAAATGTTCATTTTGAGCCTTAAAGGGCCACTACGTAGCTTTGGAGAAGGAATTCAAATTCAGAATTTTAATATTTACATTATTAATGAGGGAATAATACAAACTCAGAAATGTAAATTTGTTTCCAAGCTGTTCTCAGAGGAAAACAAGGTCCCCAGAACACTGTTTGAAACTAGAAAGGTGGCAGGGTCCGCCACATATAAACAAAGTAAAAACAGTATGTCCTTTAGGGTCAGTTTGTTTATTCAGTTTATTCAGCAGCAGTTAGAATGCTCTCTGCAAAACAATAAATAGACGTCTTTGACATATCGTTAAACCTGTTATTTCTTCCCATTCTGTTGATTATTGATAGTTATTTACTCCCACGTGCGTTTTTAAAGGTGCTATATGTAAGAAAAGTTGATTGTAGGACGGGTCAGCCACCATCCCAAAGCGACAGTTTTTGAAGAGTTGCGAATGAGACTCAAAAATCAACTTTTCTTACAAATAGCACCTTTAAATTAGAAATTGTCATCAGGTGAAGCAATAAGACTTGTTTCCAAAATGCGCACGAGGAAAAGGGACTAATTATAGCAAACTATGCTAAAAAAAGAATTAACGAAGTTGACTTTCACTGGTAATATATGTAAATATTGCAAATACTGGTGCATTTTGTCACTTGTTTTAATGGAAATTTACATATTTTGAGCAATAAAAAGCACCTCTTTCCAGAAATATGTTGTGTGTTACCTGAACAGCTGTGGAAATGTTCCTTTGCTACCTCGATAATGAGCTGCGTGCTGCGTGTGCATCTGCAAACATAAAAAGTGAAAAAAAAAGAAAAGCAAACAGGAAATTGGATTGATTGATAGCACAATCTGCAGGTGGAGGAGGAGGAGGAGCACTGAAATGTAGAGTTGTCTGGCATACGAAGAGACAATCATCATGTGTGGGTATGTGTGTGTGTTTGTGTGTGTGTGTGTTTGTTTGTGCGTATCCTCCTCCACTCTGCCTCTCAGACATCCCCCCTCTCGTACCTAATCCCGGCCCAGCCGCTATAATTTACTGCCCCGTTGGTAACAAGCCATCGACGGGGAGGAGATGAGGAGGGGAGAGGGAGAGGCGGGAGCCGGCGGCAGGCTGAGGGTCAATGGCTATATCGAGCACATAAACCCCCATGTAATGAGCAATATTTGTGTACCAGGAGGAAGGTCGACAGGGTGAAATGCAGACGGAGTCGGGCGTCACAGGCCTCTATTAGTCAACAGCTATGGCACATGTATAATCCATTTCTGCGTTTGTAAGAGAGAGTTCTTCCCTCTTTTTCTCACTTTTTATGACGCGTCATTTATTGTTTTTACTGCTTCCCGTCTGCTGCCGCCGTTGTTGCTTATAAAAAGAGATTTCTGATCTTAACGAGACTAATCTCGATAAGCAACGACGAAACTGGGAAACAAAAGCAGCGCACTTAAAGGGGGCCATTTGTCTCCGTTTGAGACGCGGGCGTTAACTGTCATGTGCGGCGGAGTGAATCACTATCCTAATTATGTGTTATTGCATAATCAATGCGTTTTATCGTGATGAAGCAGATTTCCCCCCCACCTCCAAAAATCCAGCGCGCCGTGAGGCCGGAAATGCAAATGAGGAGGGGATGATGTCCATCAACGCTGTAAATACTTCTGTCTCAGCTCTAATGATTGAAAACACACGACAAAGTGGATCCAATCAGCCTCCGAGCGGCTGACCTCAGCCTGCGTAAACACACTTCATGGTTTTTTTTTTCCCCGAAGAGGTGCGAGCGCTTGTTTTGTTCCAAAGCCTTGTGGGGGAGATTAGGGCAGCGGTTCCTGCGCGTTTGAGATTTGATGCGCGATCGTGGCTTCTTTAATCATCTCAGTCCCGACGTGACCTCACACCGTACTCCACAGATGCATCCAGAGAGCCTTCGGGCCGTGTTTCACCCCACACTCATCCCCCCGGCGGCGAAAGCCCCCCAGCCAGATTGGCCCGACGTAAGCCCCTTTCTAACTGATGGGGCTCAGGGATGTGGAGTGACGGGCTGTGCTTTCGTGATGATTAAAGGGGCGCTCTGTAGTTTTAAAGAAGACACTCAAAGTCAGTTTTGATATTAATGAGGTAATAACACAAGCTCAGACATTTGTATTTTTTTCCGTCACTGTATAAACAAGCTGCTCAATTGAAGCTAGATAGGTGGCGGGGTCCGCCACATGTAAACAAAGCAAAAACAGCATGAAACTGTGTCGTCCTTTAAGGTCGGTTTGTTTGTTCAGTTTATTCAGCCGTGAAAACATAGAGAGTTTGTTTTTGTCCAGTTTGTGTCAGGCGTGAAAACATCTCCCGCATCACGGTGCACCTTTTAAACGCTGAGCCAGGCGTGACCAGGCGCTGGCTCGCACGCCGTTTAATCATGTAAACAATTCACGGCTGCCGTCTCACGCACAGTGGATCCATATGCACGGGCAATCAGCTGTGAAGCTATCAGTCCCGCTATCAGCAGTCATTACGGTAACGACTGCGATACCGCTGATGAGTGTTTATTTTTGGGCGAGAAACGGTGCTGACTGATCTCCATCGATGTGCTAATGGCGCCCTGATACCCCAATTAATTAAACTCCTAAAAGAGCAAACAGTGTCTGTTTATTTATAGCTTCCCGGGGTTAACGCTCGAGTCGATCAGGTCCGTGTTTGCAGGTGTGATTAGAAAGATGTTGATGGAATCTGACGCCTCAGCGCTGTCGAGCAAATATGTAACGCAAGCAAATAGCCGTAGACGTAGCGGCGCGGCAGATTAATTTAATAAAGCCTGTTAAAGGAGCACTACGTCGTTTTGGGGATGACAATTTAATCAAAAGAGAAAGATCTTCATTGACTGATTGATTTATTCTTAAACAAATGACTGAATAAACTGAACTTCATACTGTTTTACTTTGTTTATATGTGGCGGACCCTGCCACCTTATTTACCTTTGAGAACAGCTCGTTTAATCAGATATTCCGAATTTATTCAGATTGGGAGTTTAAACTACGTACCGCCCCTTTAAGAGGACTCATGCATTTAACACGCAGCTTGTAAATCTAATTACAAATCCTTTTTTTTTTTTACGAACCATTTATACGTGTACTCTTAATTCAAAGTGTTGAGATGAGCTAATCTATTAGCATCCAGCTGCTGGTTTACAAGGGAGAGCTGTTGTTTCTAGAAGAAACAGACCTGCGACCCGCGTCCAGTCGGCAGAATTCAACAACAGTGGCTTTAGATAAGAGGAGGTATTACAGAATAACATGTTTCCTTTCTGTCTGATTAATGCATCAGTGGCAGATGCTGAGGGGATTAGGTCTAGATTAGTATCCTTTCCGTCGACTCTGTTTTTCCCCGTGTTTGCCACACTGCCTTTCCAGTGGTCCCTTTTTCAAGAAACAAACAGGGATCAGCTTTCCCCCTCCTTGTTTTTCCCTCGTACCGTTTGTTTGTTGCGTTTGTTTTCACCAAACATGTCTTTACGAATCGGCCGCTTGACCTCGGCCGGACAAATTGAAATGTCAAACAGCTCAGCCAGGTGCTGTCAAACAAAAGCTCTCTGCCCTGCGTGGTGTGTTCAGTTTCACTTCACCGCTCCGGAACTCTGTGTGCTCCTTTTTTTTTTTTTTTTTCCCTCTCTAAAGCATGACTCATTACTTCACCTTTATTAACCTGACGCATCAGTCTGGCAGGCAGGATGCAGGAAGTTTCATTTTTTTTTTTCAAGCTTAACCTGCCAATAGGGAGGGACCGCTTCTCGCTTCTGGGTGGATTCTGTCATCTGTTTAGCCACCAAGAGATAAAGCTATCAGCGGCGGGGCCTGTTCTCCATTGTTGAGAAGAACACCCAGACCCTAATGAAGTGCATGTAAACGGCATAAAGGGACCAGGGTGTGTCTCTTCCTCTCTAACCTAAGTAACGCCGGTTTTCTCAGTGTTCCCTGGAACTGCATTCACAAGCAGATGTCTGCTGGCGGGGCCTGCCAGATAATGACAAAGGATTAAATCGCCTGATTCCCACACCAGCAGCCCACTGTGTTTGTCTACCCTCTTTAGCCACAATTTATGGGCTCTGCAGAGCTGAGATAGATCCACTATAGGAGTATAAGCCTCAGAGGGAATAAAGAGGGGCGCTAATCGGTGAGGAATAATTCCGATTCAGGGCAGTGATGTGGGATTAATAAAAATGCAAATTTGCGGAGATGTGATGGAATGATTTCTCGCGCTGATGACATGTTGAGCCGACACGCACATAAAGAAGTTGTTTAATCGTTGATTATCGCAGCATTACATTCCGTGTTTTAAAAAAAATAAATAACAGGCAAAAAGCCTTTAAAGCTGCTGTAAGTGATATTTTATCAAAACAAGTATTAAATAGCTCCATATTCCAACAAGAATCACTGTTACAGTGTTTGGTCAGTGTCTCTCCTCAACCACTCATGCAGTTAAAGAAACAAGAAATGTTCTGGTATCCCTGTCCACTTTATCCAATCAGGACAGAGAACTCCAGATATATATATATATTTATATCCCTGATATGCCTGGTGATTACAGCCAAGCATTCATGTGGTGACAGAGAGAGGAAGGAGGGGACCGTTAACTGCAACACGGACAGGAAGTTAGCTAAAAAGATGAAAAAACGTATTGTAGCTTTAATGGAACATTTTGGAAAAATGTGGAAATGGGAAAGAGAAGAGAGGGAAGAGAGTTGAATGAGAAGATTGATACCACTCTCATATAGGAATGAGTATGTCACAATAGCCCACAACCAATTAGCTTAGCTTAGCATAGAGTTAGGATAACAGCTAGCCTGACAAAACAAACAAACAAACAAACAGCCTATCAGCATCTATAAAGTCACATTGTTTCAAAGCCAATGAATAAAAATGATCAAAGCTAACCTGGCTAGCAATTTTATTTTGCTTCCATTTTTCATTTTAGGGAAAATTATAAGTGTGGTTTAAGCAAATTTCCCCCAAATGTCCAACTATCCCTGTAAGATTACCTCCTATATCATAGTTTTCAGTCCAGTTGCTAGGATAAAGTGTTAGCAGCTAACGTTTTCGCAGATACATCCATAGTTCGTGTTATAGGCTATTGACATTTGTACGAAACGTGTCATATCACGCTCATGTTACATTTTCATTACCTGACTTTCATATCAGGAGGTCGAAGGAGCGGTGGTGTAGCTACAGGCCACAAGGCTGCCAAGCCGGTGACCGCAGTTCAAATCTCCATTTTGGCATTTGTAAGTATGAATCCACTGGAGACTCTTGACAACTGGAGATGGTGTTTGAACAATGGTGAACCTGACAATGGTGCATATTTTGAAGAAGACCTCAGGTCACAATTTCCATCTGTGGTTGTGGCGACAAAACAAGTATTTTTAGCCAAACCATCATGTTTTCCTAACCATAACCAAGTTGTTTTTGTGCCTAAACCTTCCCAGCATTCATGAAGAGAAAATACTAAAATTGAACCCAAAGAAAACATAAAGTTTTAACTTAACTTTGCTTGGATTTATAGTGGCCATTAGGTTATTTTCCAATTTCTCTGTCTTCATTTTCGAGGATGTATTTCTACCTAAAACCATCAAATGTCAATGACTGCAAATGACAAACGTGAAACTCACGCTACAGACTTTTCTTTACACAAAACTTGATTAATGCCACATGTGTCTCGTTGCACAGTCCAGCTGTGTTCTGGCACGTGTCCAGCAGTTGTAAGATTTCACTGAGGTCAAACAAAGAAGAACAAGCGCTCTTTCAAACAACCTATTGTCGCCGTTTTCTCTGATCCTCAAGGCCTCAAAACTGAGACACCAACAAAAAAAGTGAATAAAGGCTACACACATCTCAGTTTTGATTTAAAAGGACACATTTCGGGTGTTTTTTCGGTTCACTGCCTTCGTTGGATCGTATTAAAGAAAGAAACTAAACTGCAAACTAACATTATTTGATTGAAGTTGACAAGAACGATGCTTAGAAAACTAGTCAGGTTGAACGTGAACGTGCTATCTTTTCAAAAAACCCTTATAGAGACAAAAATAAACAGAGCAGAACCTGCCGCGCATGATAACCGGCAATTTGAAATCAAAACATAGATTTTGGGGGTTTTATTTGTAAAATACAGAGGCAATTTTGTCTGAACACGAGGACGCTTTGGATCCACACCGCTCATTTCTACTGGATGATTTGTGTACCAAACCTGGCAGACTATCATTTGTGTGAGTTTTAATGCGGAGTCCTACTGACTCCTGCAGTTTTGCGGATCACCCGAAATAACACCGTGTGTTTGTCATTTAGGGATAATGTAGCTGGCTGGCAAAGGAGCGCAGCAAAGCAACAATTAGGGAGCTGTTCTCTCCCCGGCTCGCGAACGGGAGACGAGAGGAGGAGGTCACTGTTTTCATTTGGTCAGGTTTGCTCGGCTGCAGTGTAATAATCAACTGGCAGACTGGCTTTACTGTAAAGAGAGCGCTCGAGGGGGGGGGAGTTGAAAGCAGGACACGCGTTTCTCGTTTCACTCTTTATTCGGCGAAGTGTGGGATTCACGTTTTTTTTTCCACAGCTGTTTACATTCTCGATGCACGTTTCTATCCGTGACCTCGCAATGCATTAACTCTCCCCCTCGTGCTCGCGAGAGGCGGCACCTTTCCACCGCGCCGTATGTGACGAGGAAAGTATCCTGACAATCCCTGTCTTTGTTTGCAGTAAACTCCAGCGCTCACCTGTGACTGCAGTGGCATTGGCAGCCATCCAGAGGTGTGTGTGTGTGTAATGTGTGTGTGTGTGTGCATGCGCGACTAAGTGTACAAAAGACAAAGAGAGGGCCAGTCAGGCGCCTGTGCGTTGGTTTGCCTGTTTCCACACAGTCTGGGCCCCAGAGGAGGATTTGCAGGCCAGATAGGATTAGGCTCCCTCTCTTTACACAACAGTGATGGGGATAAGGAGTCCGCCGAGCTCAGGAGCACTCCAAAGCCCCATTAATACACAGCAGCAGACGCAGCACAGATGAGTACCTTAAACAGCTGAGCCCACTCCTGTCCATGTTTGGTTATCAATGCCCGGCCGCCGCGCCACCGGTCAATTATTGCAACCAGCAACCGGCGACCGTGCCCCCGGTGGAGAATTCGCCGAACGCGCCAATTATCCAGGACATCGTGTCGTTAGCCGCTTTTTTTTGATCGCATTTCAGCTGGAAGCCTCGGCAAAATTTTTATTTCATCGTGGCACTTTAAATCAAAGCAGGAAGGGAATTCAATATTTGGTACATTTGGTTTATTTAATCAATGTACGGCAAACTGTAACGCACACGGTGAAATCCCAGACGGTGACAGCTGCGATCATGTCTCGAGGTTAGTGCAGCGGAAATGTATTTTACTTATATGTACATCTAAAATATTCACATATAACATTCGTCATCTTCAAATGTATTTAACTACTATATATATTTAATAATACATAACTAAATATATCCAATTATATATTCTCAACATATTGACAAATATACCAAATATTGCCGCTTTTCTTATATTGTAAGACACTTCAATTTCCAGGTCCAGACTCTGAATGGTACAGTAAGTAGGCAGTAGTTTATTTAAAATTACCCCCAAATGATTTAATAATAACAGTCGCTGTTTTCCAATAAGCAGTTAATAAATAGCTGATGACTTCTTTAATACATTTCCAGGAAACTTCCAACTTGTTTCTGCTTAACCTCTACTCATCATGCCGTGTTAATTTCCAAGTAGATTCTGTCAAACTTCTGCCGGTCTGTATGTTGAAGTACATTTTTTTTTATCATTCACATCTCACCGATTTAACAATGAGCAACAATATGCAAATAAGGAACGAAACTAGGTCACTTGATTCTTGATTATGAAGTTGTGTTTCTCTGTCATAAGCAACTCATGGTGTCTAACTATAAACAAATAAATTGACATTTAGGAAAAAAAGGTGTCAAAGTTGGACTGAAGTTTGGTGAAAATGTAAATGTTTAACTACTAGTTTGAAATTAAGCTGCAGCAACTAATTTGAATGTGGTGGCCGCCTGCGGGGAAGTTAGACAGAAACCAGTTTATTCATTAACTGCTTGTTGGAAAATAGCAGAATATTACTATAAGAACATGTTGGGGTAATTTACTTAAATTTTTGAGGTCATTATTTTGGTAATTTGATGGTAATTTCAAAGACTTTTCAAATATGTTGCTTGTTAATTGCCCCTTAATAAACATGAAAAGTCCAGACCTGTAAAATCAAGTGTTAGAATATGTTTTACAATATATGAAAATGGCAATAATTGGTATATTTGTCATTATATATATAGATAGAATATGTTATTTGATTATTTTAATCAGTTACATTGATACATTTTCCAAAAATTGTATTGTATTATCAAGTAATGTATGCAAAATGTCAGTATATTACCAATGTATCACCTAAATGTATATTAATTATGAGTAAAATGACAGTTTATTGGCAGATACTGTCAAACATATGTGGACTCCATTCATATATTACAGCATATTGTTAATATATCGCATTATATTTTTCAGTATATGTCAATATTTGCTTGTTCTGTAAAGGTCCCATTCATTACTATTAATCAAAAAACACACATCGAGCATCAGTCGCCTCATTATCTCTGATTATCTAATAAAAACTGACAGCTACAACGGCCCCAGTGGGTGGAAACAGGCCAGTCCCAGTGCGACTTCCTTACTGGTGGCTCGCCGGAGAGGGTTACGTAAGCGGAGGGTCCTCCTGCCCTGCGAGGGTTCAAAGAGCCCTAATCACATTAACACAAGCCACTCGCAGCTGAGTACAATCTGACTGCAAACTCTCCCTGAGCTCAGATAAGACCTCCCGGAGCAGCGGCGGTCGCTCATCAGACAGTCTGTTTGCTCCACTTTGATCCTCTTGTATCACTTCGATCAAGTCTTTATGGGAGGAAGCGTACGCAGCGTTGCTTATTCTTGCCATCAGCTCTGCACACACTGGCTCGGAGGTGGGCTGTCATCGAGGCGGGTCGCCTGCCACTAATTTCTTCCCCCTCTCGCTCTCGTTCCCCGTCTTCAGAGCTTCCACTTCATCTTCATCTCATCCTAAAGTCTCCTCCTCTTATCTCCTTCATTTGCTACCTCCTGCCGAGCGCATTGATCTCCGCGCAATCTGCCAGCCTACATGTCCCGCCGAGGCCGCCGGGCCCAGTGTACAGTACCGCGAGTTGAAAGAGGACAAACTGCTCGACTACACATACACCACACCACATTACACCACAGCAGCGGCCCCGTTTTCTGAACGTTGCTTCTACGAGACTCTTAATCGTGACGTGAATATGAACTAAGATCACTCTCTTTGGGTCGGGCTCATCTTTACAACTCCTATACTGTACTAAACAAACAGATTTCCTCTGAAGTGTCGTTAAAGGGTAACTACACCCTCAAAATCTGCAAGGAAATACCCTCCCATAAAACTGTAACAGAGGAGTGGGGGCCAAATGAAGTCAATCGTCGCACAGAGACTATGACTAAAGCTGCTGTAATCAATATTTTTGTATCAACATCCGATCAGATGGCTGGGTGTAATCTGGAAGAGGGCTCTTACAGTAATGAACCACCAGAAAGTTATCACCCAAATCTGCAGTTGCCTTCAGCTACCGAGCATTTTAGCGTATTTCAGCTGTTTTGCTTTTAACCATCTTAGCTGTTTCGGTTCAGTCTCACCGCTCTCATCAGTGATGTGTTCAGACACAGCAGGAAGCTTTTTTAGTGAAAAAGCCTTAAAATTGTTCTATCTATAAACAGATATCTGCATATGAATGCAGAAATCTGTAGACAACATTTTGGTATCAGGAGTGTTCTGGTTACTGTTTGTGGTCGGTTTGTAGTCCGAGCAGTATTGACCGATCACATCTGAGTGGGCGTTGGTTGCACGCAGGTAAACAGTCTGTGTGGAGAGCAGAGGATGAAACCCACCGGCTCTGGTCTGAAATCAATTTACCTTTTTTTATTTGCATGTTTTAACATTTATGAGCATTTATATGCAGAGAAATCAGTCAGAGGAGTAAAAGGAGTCTCAGATCTTCTCACTCCCAACTCGTCAAAGACGGCAGCTTGTTCAGTGGCCTCGAGCTTCAAACTACGACGCTCTGCTGACCCTTCCAGTGTCCGTTTTAAATATGGAGGGCTGAGTGGTCAAGTTAGGCATAGAAAAGTACTCGGAAAATGTCTAGTTTGCTCACAGGATATTCACAAATGATGCCATATAATTTCCTTTTGATTGTTGTTAATGTTGTCAGATGGTCCCCGTTTGGTTAGGGTGAAACAACAAAACTACTTTTTTAGGTTTAGGCTCACTACCCTTCTAGTAGTTTTATTATACCCTACAACTATGCCATGCCTTTCCACTTAGCTATATAAAAGACAGACTTCTTCCTAGATTGGCGTTGGACGTAAGTCATCCGAAATGAACGTATTTCCTAATATTTCCTCAGGATACTGGGCTGGGATTATGCTAATCATTTTCATAATGTCATTTTGGTGCAAATGACTGGAATGATCTGTAATTATTTGCAAACAGGTCTCTCAACTGCTCGGAATCAGCCGGGAAAAAAAGGGTTCCACTTGTCCGACGCTAAATCCCAAATTTCATGCCACCAAATTACTTGGTGGTTGCAGAGTGCTGATGCACAGTATTCTCATTGATTCAAAGGCGAGGAGATTGACATGCAGCCAGCCAGACGGCACTCTGCTGAGATTACTGCTACTCTCCCACTCTGTTCTGGTGCTTGAGATTAGAAAAAAAAAAAAAAATAACCAGCTGGCGGACAGTGAAGGCATTATTAACCAAGGTGTCGGTACAGAGATGTGCTCAGGGCTTAATTTCAGCACAAGTCTCTATCTGCGTGTTTAAAGCTGATTAGTGTTAGCATTAGCCTCCTCGCTCTGGATCCAAACGGGCAAAGAAAGGGTGCAGCAGCGATGGCAACCCACGAGAGAGGAGGGAGGTCGTAAAGAAGCCCGTTTCTGACACCACAGAACGTTTCTTGTTTTTTTACAGGGAGGGTCAGAGGGTCCGTGCGATCGTCGAGGTCAGATCACGGTCACGGACGTTTTACAGAAAGAAATATACAATCTCAAAACAAAGAGCCCCCAAAAAAAAAAAAACTGAGAGCTCATTAAAACTCACAGCTGTGGAGGGATGGTGAAAATTAGCAGAGGGGAGGAAAAAGGAGGCTACTTTCACTGTCTGCTCTCTGCTCGGCTCACAGTGTGCAGACCTGTAGATGGAGGGAGGGGAGGCGAGGGGAGGGGAGGCGAGGGGAGGAGGGGGGTCAGCTGTATTTAGCAGGAGAAGCTTCCTGTGCGTGGGCCTCATGGCGCCGAGCGGGGGACGGGATCCACAATCCAACTTGCTGTCTCCACAAAACACCCTTTGCTACAAAACACACACACCCTCTGGCACCGATTCTGCTCTCAATTTCCTGCCTGCAATTCTGGCTGCTGGTCAGAGAAGAAAAAAAAAAAGCAACTTCCTAACAGTGAAAGAGCCGAGGACAATCATTCACTGCTCGGATCACGTGTAAATAATCGGGCTTCATGGCACAAGAGAGATGTTGTGTAAGAACAGAGGAAAGGGGGTGGCGAGGAAATTTGATTGAAACAATTAGTGACACTGACTAATGAAAATGTGATGTATCCAGGAACTAATTATTACTCTCAAAGTCGAGACAAATACACGGAAGCTCCACCAGCTACCATGACTCAACTGCGACCGATTTTTACATCTTTATTATCAGCATAAAATGTAAAATACATTTTACGGCGCTCATTCCTGTGTGCAGCCATGGTTATTGATTTCCTCTCCGGTCAATAAAAGCAATTCCCCTTAAGGTGCACAAAGCATTTGACTACCAGAATTCCTGCCTGTGCATTTGACTATCAGGTCTGTGTGAGTTTTGGCAAATGAGGTGGAGCGGAAGTCACTCTCGGGTGCAATTGAACAGCGTTGAAGTGGCCTCAGAGCTATATTCCAGTTCATTGTACCGGAAAATATGATTATCACTTCCTTTTTTCATTCAGCCAGTGCTCCTTAAATAAACAAATCAATCAATCCAAATTGTATATAATTATTGATTGTCATTTTGCACAATAATAATTTCTGCATTTATAAAATGTGACCCTGTTGCATTTTGGGATTGTTCGTACAGAGACGATTAATTGCAATGAACACTTTTTCAGATCTATTGTGGGACTTTAGTGCATAAACCTCTGATACAAGATTTGAAAACAGGGTAAATCTAAATGCACTAAATGGCAAGAAGCAGAGTTACGGACTCAAGTTACCACGACTTGGACTGTTTTGATGACTTGCAACATGACTTGAAAGAAAAATAAACGACTTGAGACTCAACTTGGACTTGGAAGTTAAAGACTTGACTTGAAACATGATGACTTGAATGACCTTAGTGGTTAGGGTGGACTTTAGTTGAGTAGAAATTAAGACATGAATAACCCGTGACGTCATAAAAAGGGGAGTTTACAGTCGTGCTATCAGCTCTGTGAGGCTACACAGCCATAGTGGTGCATTGAGCTAGATGCTAACCTCAGCGTGCTAACATGCCAACAATGACAAGGTTTAAAGTAATTTATTTGTCTTAATACAAGACAGGGTCGCATAACAAAATAAAAGTTCGTAACTCCTAATACATAAGTAAGTATGCACCCAGGAAATCACACATTTTATGAACTTTGTGCCTTGGTGAATGTAAACAGCATCAAGAAGATGAAGATGATAATAATATGGTCAGTGTCCTCGCTTTAAAAGTTCGACATCTCGGAAGAACTGTCCATCAACTTTGACTGTGTGTGAGCACAAAGCATCATTGACGCAAACACAGTCAGCCAAGCGAGCACCATGATCCGGGCTCTGGTGGTGGTGGCGACAGGTCTCTGTAAAGATGTGGGCAAAACAGTCCCTCATGTCCAAGTGTTTGGCAAAACCATTTGGTGAGTGTCATTTTTCTGCAACCAGACATTATCCAGAAGCCTTAAATCAGAGCTGGATTAGGACTCTCAGCCCGACTCTCTTCCTTTGGGCGGTCTGGCCGGTCAGGTTCGATGAGTGAAAGATGTTGTGGGCAGTGATTGTTATTTAGGAACATTTGAAAGAGCTTCCATTGACTTGACAAGTCAGTCTTAGTTTTACATGTTAGCATGCTAACACAAAGCAAAGGCTGGTGGGAATGTCACTGGTTTTTGCAGTCGTAAATGAAAACATCAAACAAATTAAACTGTGACCAAGTGATGACGCAACAGAAAAAGTCAGAGGATCACAAAAGTTATTTTAACTCGCTCTGTGGGAACCATGAATGTGTGCACCACATTTCATGGCAGTCTCTCTGGTGGAGGTTTCACCACAGCCGGTAGGATCCATCCACTGGATGTTTGCACATTATTATTTCGGTCTGGTGAAACTGTGGCGGACCAACGGACCGTCGGAGCTAGCACTGCCCGACAGCGAGCAAACAAACAAAAATGAAAACCAACAATCCAGAAATAATGGCCCCAACGAAATAAAAACATTTATATCACTGCTACTGTTCTCTGATTGCTTCATAGAGAGCTTTTAACCGCTGACCCAGACATGTAAAGTGAGACTGTAATGCTCTTAAGAAGTGGAACAACAGTGCTTCTCACAATGTGCTTACATCAGCATTGTATAGTCGAATCAAATGCCACACATAGAACCAAACATTACTTAAGAACAGCCACAAGGTGCCAAACCCCTAATTAGCCTGGCCTTTGGTTCTCACCCATGATAAACAACCTTAGCGAGAACAGCCTTGTAATTAAAAACCTGCAGAAAAACCCTGCGTCCACACGCTGTAAAACAAACATTTATTCCTCCAGTATCTCTTGACTTCGCACACCCATGCCGGCCATCTCCTCGCAAACAATTCCTAATTCATGGACATTACAAGACCCAGAGGATGTTCCTAATTACAGGGCGCGTGTAAACCAAACCAAGCCTGGTTACCCCTGGAGGGGGTAAGAACACAGAAACATCAGGCTGGAGCCAGTTTTATTGTTGTTGCCAAGGCTGAGGAGGAGAGCACGGAGGAAGTCCTAAATCAATCCCGCTCACCGAGGGCCTCACAGTAGGAGAGAGGCTGTCATCAACAGGAGGTGGATCTGTCACGATCAATTACAAAACCCCAGGGAGCAGCGCCTAATGAATTTTGAAAACCAGACTTTGCCTCTCTTTGTTTTTAATTTAAGGGACTTTTCTGGGCTGATAAACTCTGAAAAAAACAAGAGAAATCCCCTTTTTTTCCCCAAAATACCGCAAGAACAAGTTGTGAATACGCTTTCAAAAGCTTCATGCCTGTCTGACTGTAAAGATTTATGGAAATCCTTTTAGCCGGCCTCTTTATTATATGTAAATGTGTTAATAAAGTTAATCTCACTTAACTCTTACTTCACAGATAAAAACAAATAACTATAAGCAATATTTGTTTCCTGTTTTGAAGAATATTATGTATTCTTATGTAACAAAAACCTCCACAATGTCTGCTGTTCAGATGGAGCCACTCCATTAGCCACTCTATCACATTTTCCATTGTCGGTCCTCGGCGCTATCAGCAGACACATCAGAGAGCACCTTTGAGGGCTGGGTGACAAAAACACAGTGTGAAAACCACAAAAGTCTGGGCTGCACTTTGACAACAGCAGCAACGACTGAAACACTTAGCGAGAGAGCACCTTTCAAGGAAGCCTAAATAGGTCGAAAGTGAACTTGAGAGGTTTTTCGTTGGCGTTCTGAAACACACTGTTGTAACTGAACTCTCCGTTGATGCTCAGAGAAAGTCTCATGAGTTTAAACAAGTAGATCTACTCAAGTATTGTACTTACAGTACATGTAAGTACAGTTTTAAGCCAAATATTGTACTTTTCACTGCAAAAACTAATTTTTAAAAGCTTTAGTTACTAATTACTTTGACGATTCGGAGTATTAGTACAAAACAAAATGAACATTTAGCTCCATCTTCAACCCAGAAGGGGACACTGAAAATCTTGGGGTGGCAACTGGTGTTTATAATACTTTGTAAATAATTAATAAACACTGTTTAGTTGATCTAAAACACTATATTTGGATGGCCATTAGTTGCAACTGATGTTGACCAACCTTAACAATTTGCCTAACAAATGCTTTATAAAGCATTTCATTGTTTGTTCACGGTGAAATAACTCTTAACAAATGTTGAATAAAATGTACAATTTATTCTAGATGGTTGTTCTAAAGTGTTATCAATTTATCGGTGATTATAATTATGATATAAATACTCATGATTCTGCATAAAAACGTTTTATTCAATGCTAATAAAAGTTAACTTTTGAATGCACTGACAAAGTCTTTCCACACCGTTTGAAACTAAAAGATTCGTAAAAAAAACTTTTGCAGCCAGCCAACAGGTTGATAACAAACCCCAGACACCCGGTGCTTTCCACAGCGCACGGCTACAAACTGAATCTAAATCATCAGCTTTCCCACGACAATAACAACTGAATTTATTGCATCCAGCAGGACGGACCCCCGGTGCCAAGTGCAAGGACGTTGTGGCGTATTGATTCCTGCGGAGCTTTACCAATGTTCTCCGCATATGTAGGTCAATGAGGCTGCAGACTCGCTCAAGTGCAGCTCCAGTCAGATATTTAGGTCACACCCCAATTACAGCGAGGCAGAGAGATGAGCTCTGCAGGGGGAATATCTTTATGGAATACAGCCATTTCTTTGAATATTATTTTGTAGTTATTTTGAGACTGAGCCCTGGCAGGGGCTCGGAGCAACAAGCCGCGGTAGCGGAGAGAGAGATGACAGCTCGGGTGATTGGGTTTGAAAGTGGACCTGTCTAGCCTCTATGCTAATGCTCTGGCTCCTAGACAGTCTTGTGTTGGCGACGCTCTCTCCGGCGAGCTCCAGCCCTTTTTTTTTGTTTTTTAGATGACATCACCATTCATGCAGGCACGTTGACATCACTGAGAGAGTATGTTTTGGAAATCACACGCTCTGATCTGACAGTGTCTACCTTTGCGCCGTGCACTTCTGTCCCCCAATCTCTCCGTCATATCTGCATGTTGTCACCGCTTGATTAAAACCCGACTCACATCACTCACATTCCCCCCAAAAAAACAAATCCATAAATCCGTCCCGCATGCTGAAACTCAATGTGAGGTTTTTACAAGAGGCGGAAGAATGTTGCCAACCCCATTTTACCTCTCCGAGGGAAGCCCTGGGAGAGTAAGCAGACTGAATGTAAAGTCAATACCATCATACACAAGCTCTGCATGTGGTCTGAGTCAGATCAGCCCTGGGAGCGACTCTCAGCGAGGGGTGGGGGGGGGGGGGTGGTGGATGGATGGGAGGGCTCATTTGAAATCCTTTGAATACACAAAAGAATTGCAGCAGATATGTTGAAGTCTGGAGTGAAAAATGAAAAACATGCTACTGCAGGTGCTGGGAGTATAAAAAAAAGGGGAAGGAGAACAGTGATAAAGACAGGCAGTTGTCAGGAGGAAGGTTGCAGGAGAACAAGTGTTCCTGATTCGCAAGACTGTGATTAGCGTGACAGATTTAGCGCACGGTGACAAGACGGCCCTGCACTTTAATTGGGGGTTTTCTGCTCTGTGTGTTATTTTAAACTAGCTTATGATGATTATGGCGAAGTGACACTAACTCAACTCCCACATACGCTGCTGGCAAAGACTCTGGTGGATGAAGAAATAGTTCTTACTTGTATTTAAAATAAAATCAGCCTTGCATCATGTGCTATGAATAACAAAACGCAATTCCTTGCAATCTTATTTCTTTTTAGATAACATATGTATCTGTAAAGAAGCCTCTTTTGAAGGGATATGACAATCATGATGAGCGTCTAATGTGTCTGATGAGCACAAATGTTGTCTAAAACTACTCAGGAACTTCACCCCCTTCCGCCAGTGAGCGTCAGTGGGTTAACTGTGGGTTTTCCAGTTGCTTTATTACCACCTGGCACTCCCCATCTCATAAACTGGTCCAGCTGCAAGGTCAGGAAGAGAAATCCCCGGCGCCGTGTCGTGCATAAATGTACTGCTAAATAAGACAAATAACATCTGACAACAAAGAGGCACTTGAATGGGACAGCCTCGTTTTCGTAGACCGGAGAGCTGAGCCACCAAACTTTAAAAAAAAAAAAAAAGAAAAAGAAAAATTCATAGGAAGTTCATGCATCATTTACATGTCTCAAAAACAAGTCTGAGGAAAGTCCCTGTGATTTAATAAAACCATAGAGGGGTTTTGTCTCAGCTGCTGCCGCCACAATTCGAGTTTTAAAAACATGAAACTGGGTATTCCAGTCACGATTTGCATTTTATTTCAGCTTTGGTGTTGGGATGGCGATGCCAGTCGGTTGGTTGGTCTAGACTGAAACATCTCAACAACGACTTGACCAGACATTCATGCTCCCCAGAGAGTGAAGCCTGCTGATTTTGACTTCTACTCTGCCGCCACCAGAAGGTATCATATTTAATGGACTGTGTTAAAGTTTGCTACGGATTTTTTAAGTTCCCAAGAGGAAAGATTTTAATAACTAGAGAAGGCGTTTTCTGAAGGAATTGCGGTGTGATTGCTAGATGTTGAAAAGCTGATGCTAAAATGCATTGCTGACTTTAAAATTTGAATAATACTAATAACGTATGAAAGATGTGTGACATTTATGGTTCAGAGTGAAATATCTTATTTAATGGACTGTGTTAAAGTTTGCAACAGATATTCAAGCTCCCATGAAGAGAGATTATAATAATTAGAGACGGCATTTTCTGACAAATGTTGAAAAGCTGATGCTAAACTGCACTGCTGGCTTTAAAAGTATGAAAGATGTGGATTTCTTTTTAAGGTTTGTTAACAAGCTAACGCTAAACGGTGTTGACTGCATTCCCATCAGCCCATTTTGTGTTTAGTTCTAATTAGCAAATGCTAACAAGCCAACAGGCTAAACCAAGATGGTGTATAAGTTAAAGATTATACCTGTTAAGCATAAGCATGTTAGCCTTTTCAATGTGAGCCTTTTAGCATTCTGATGTTTTGTTGTTAGCATTTAGCATGTTAAAACAAACGCTCTACCTGTGTAGCACCGTTCTGGAGCTGCTAGCATGACAGCTAGCATGACCCTTACGCTGCCTTCGAATGAGACTGTGTTTATGAGAAGAAATTCGTATGAACAGCCCCGTCATTGTCGTAATCACAATCTCATAAATGACATTTTTCTGAAAGCTCTGAGTTAAAGAGATGTGACGCGTTTGCTGACGTTTTCAGGAATGGCAGAGGCCATTTTTGGATGGACGGTAAGTTGATATATTGTATTTTTAGTCATATATAGTTTCACATAATGCTTTTTTTAATGCCTTTTCATTCATACATTATGGTAGATGTTTCCTTTGCTTGTTGAATCGTTAGCCTCAGTGGTTTCTATACGTTGTTGCCTCACCGTGGTGTTTTCACGCCAAGCATATCGTTTACACAACTTCCCATGTCGTCACCACGAGCTCACATGTTCCATTTGCAGCCTTGGTCTTGTTTAACCATTTAAAAAAATGTGCAGGGAAAGAGATCTTGTCCACACGTGAAGCGGGAACAAGCAGCGGACTTCCTTTACAGCAGCATTAACTCAACAGGAACGCAGAGGTGTAATTAATGACAGTATCTACTAATGGCTGTTCCATCTGGTGACGGTGAGCCGGCGTGCACAAGACCTCAAACACCTGAACGAGAAACAGCCCTCATCAAGGTTGCTGCTCTGACACGTTAAAATCACGAGAAATCCCACTTCTGCACTCGTCGTGCTCTGCCGTAGGGCTCCGAGAACAGAAAGTTCCCCGTTTTTCTTTCCCAGTCGAAAGAAAAAAAAGATCATCTTACAATTTGGAAACGCTGTACTGTCACTCGGGCTCTTCTCTTAATCTCTTCCATGTTGCTCATCACCATCAGCCACATTGAATATTTTGACTTCTTTCCCGCTGAAGAATTCTTGTGAGCTGTACTAACAGTGAGCGAAAGCAGAAAATATTTCCTCCTTAATCTTAAGCCTGTTATTCTAAGGCTCTTTCCCTCTGGCAGAAAAGAGACACAGGATGGCTTTCCCAGTGTTATCCCTTAAATCTTCCCCGAGTTATTGCTGGCATTAGTTTGGCTATTTCAGCTGCGATATCAAAGCAACACAAAAGGACTCCGTCGGAACACAACGTCCCACGAAAATGCACGAGGGAAAACCATAAAAAGTCTGTAAAAGATCAATTCCCTCAGCAGAGGCAAAGGTCCTCAACAAAAAAAAAAAAAAAAAAAAGCTGAATTACATCACGTGGAGCTAATGAGCGATGAGTCTCTGGACTTCTAGCAACCAGACCTGTGTCTCATGCACAGTGAGGCATGTGTCGATGGCAGATAATTACATGGTTTACACTACAACACACACGCTCACGCACACACACACACACACACACACACACTCGAGCAAATATGTCTGCTCCAGGAGGTGATTTTCACAAATGGAATGTATGATCTCAGTGTGTAAATGGAGGGTAAAACCATAGACTGGAAAATACGAGACCGAGCCCTTAAAACATAGCGAGGAGTCAACAACGCGACGAGGGGGAGGGTGGGGTTTCCCGACGAACACTCCCATGGATTTTTTTTTTTTTTTTTCTCTCTTTCCAATTCTGCTGATGCCATGGAAACTTCAAAAGAAGTCACAAAACAAGGAGAGAGGGGAAGAAAAAAAGAGAAAAAGATCTGTTTTGTTTTCCCGCTGCCTGCTACTAGGTGACTTGGCAGATGGCCGGAGGGGGGAGAGGAAACCAGAAGTCTACAGTACATGAGGCAGCACCTCATCAACGGCGACTGATGTCCTGATCTTATCTCCAGACACCTGGTCAGTCGGCGGCGGCGCTGCGACTGCAGGCAATCAGTGTCACGGATCAAATGTCTGAGCGGCGTTACCGGCCTGCCGCGCAGATAGCATTAGTCATGTGTTTGAGATGTAAGCTGAGGGAAATCGGAACAATGTGTGCTCACCGCTCGAGCAACTGTTCCCATTATTCTCTACAATTCCTCTTAAAAAAAAAATGTAATGTCAGGGCTGTATTTTGACATCCCACCAAACAAACTTCACATTTTATTCATTCAGCACAGTCGCCACACAGCGAGGAGGCTCGCCGGGCGGCTGGCATCCCCGTTTCATCCCACAGTGCAGAGTCATGCAGGTGAGGATAATTGGCATCTTGCCCACAGGTGTGAACGAGAGTGTCAGCGGCTGTCTGTCTGTGTTTGTCAGCAGCAGTGTGATTGACTGGCCACCTGTCCAGGGTTCACCCCGCCTCTCTGGGATTGGCTCCAGCCCTCTAACGGTTGTGACTAATTGGCAGGTGAACGTTAACGGTACGGTTTAACCCCAAACGGCCACATTACAAGATGTTTAGACTGAAATAATGTGTCACAATCAATGCATAAAACTTTTAAATGAAAACACTTCTTAGCGTCATTACACCAGCAAATTTCCAGAAGTGATGCCGAGAGACAGGAAACCTATTGACAATTTAATCACATACAAAATGTACGATTTTATCAGAGATGGTACAAAGATAGGCAACAAAACCACTTACAGCATTTTGAAAAGAAAAGTCTACGTACGACACATATTCCGCCCCTTCCCCTTAAAAGTCCATCATCTGCTTAACAGGAAAACGTGTCAGCCAATCACGTTGTTCGACTGACGCAAGTGCACATTTGAGATTCACGACAGTTTCAGCTGATCTGATACCGCCCCAGACGGACTTCTAAAAGCCATCGAAGAGGAGTTTATCACACTAATAAACTGACAATGGCAAATTAAAGTAAAGTAAAGTCATTTTTTTTATCTGATTTGACTCTCAAAGTCTAGTTATAGCTCTCCTCATTCATCCTGATAGGGGTCCGGTCTTGTCACCTGGAAATAACTGCCCCAGGATGTTGCCAAGATGGCTGCCGATTGGCAAGACTCGCCTTAAAGGACTGTGATTTTATCACCTGTAATGATTTATTTCTCTCTTGGATGAAAGTTTTTCCCTTAAAAGCACATGTGAACTTTAAATCATCAGTGTATTGCATTACATTTACCACATTCGCTGTCCTTAAACCACATGTGCGAATATGATAGAAAGTCTGATTCTCGTTGGCGAATTGTCTGAAAACCGGATAAACCTACGACGGCTACGGTATTGTGACTTTCTCACATGTGGAGCCATTCATCACACATGTGGATTCATAATCCGGTCCACATGATGTGGATCCAGCCTCTCGCTCACCGGACCCAGGTGTTAGACGGCGCTCTGTAAAGAACAAATGAGGGAATTTCTTCAGCAAGAATCGTGTTAATCTGTCCAATAGAGATGTAGAGACTTAAAGAATCTGTGCAAGGGAGATTTAAAGTTCTTACACAATCGCCCCCCATCCAGCTGGTGCCCTTTTGGTTTTTCCGCCCCTGCCCCTCAAACATCCTGAGTCCGCCATTGTTTTTTCCTTGCTTCTTCCACAACACAGCTCTTCTTTTGTAAGTCCAGTGAGCTAAACGGTGCAGTCAAGGACTATTACGATCTCCCCGAACAGCAAGCTTGAGTCACTAGTATTCGTTCAAGGACGCGATCCCTCACTGGCTTCCCATCTGATAACAGGACTAATTGCACACACCGGAGAGCACACTGTCTCTGCAGCGGTGGGCGCCGCTGTGCTCCCACTGTGTCCTCTGAGGGTCGACGCTCGCCAAGTGATATGCAACGTAACATTTCGAACGCACTGTAAACACCTTCAGATTTTCTGTATCATCATAAATGTAAATATGACAGAGGGGAGAACGGAAACGTCTCAGCTCCAACGCTCACATTTACACTGTGCAGAGAAAAACACCGACTCAATCACGTCCTGTTCCGGCACCTCGCAAAAGCGCCACCGAAAAATGGTGCGACATTGGAGATAAGTCGTAATGACTACCTCGAGGACGCTAACCGGTGATTATTGCAACGTGGCAATTCATGCAGAGGGCGGCGGACCCGCCAGCCGGCAGAGCCACTGTATGTTAAATAATTTCCTTACAGTGAGATTACTCCCCATTCATCACTCTCACTCACACACACACACACACACACACACACACACACACACACACACACACACACACAGCCTCTATTCACCCGGATCAAAGGGAGAAGGACTAATCATCCATACATTACGACACAACAAGACTGCCTCGGGCCTGAATGCATTTCCAGGTTGCTTATTTTAATTAACTCTTCAGCAGCATCACCTTTCACCTGCATTTTAATATCCCATTCAATCTGAACGAGCTGAGAATTTCAACACCCAACCGACAAAAAAATAACCTGTACAAGAGTGAGTCTTTTTCTTCACACTATCTATATCAGGCCTCTTATCTCTCCGTCAGTCATGACAGCTGATTGCTCCTGCAGAGAAACAGCAGTGTGTAAAAAGACCACAGGCGAAGCGCGCCTTAAATGGTGAGTCGGCAGCTTGCGGCCAGGTGCTCCGGGTGTCCAAAAGGACACGGACGGCCAAAGGTCACTGGAGCGCAGAGCTTGGATTACATAATCAAAGTTTGTTTTAGGCTTTAAACGGGCTGGCTGTCCCGAGAGTGCAGCCGATTTTAAAAGCCAAAAATGCGGGGACGTTTTATGCGATTGCAGCATCTGTTGAATTAATCTGATGGCACAAGCGAGTGTTTGTAGAGCGGCGAGACAAAATCAGAGGAAACCGGTGCAGTCGGGTCGATTCCAGTCCAGTTCATCTCGCCGTCCCGGGGTCAGATTCATGCGAGGACAATCTGCAAATATTGACATCCGCCACAGTGTCCTTTTTTGCACCGTGCTGCAAGTTGCTGAAACTTGACATGTATTTCTATCTACGAGTTTCCTGGGAGGTTACCTGGGAATGATAACTGACAAACCATTCAAGGCTTTATAAGCATACGATACGTCGGTTGAGCCATTCTCATATTGTAGGTTGTATTTACTTAAAAATCTTCATGAATGAATGATGTGCTGAATCAAACAAGGATTAGCCAGAAGTACGTAACGTATTATGAGGGCTTGGAATAAGGTGGATATGGTGATAAAATGTTCTAAATTGTAGTGTTGTCTCAGTGAAAGACACTTTTTTAAATCTCATAAAGTCATTTATCCTTCCTCTATCTGCTCCTTCAAGGGGGTTTGGCGCATTTTCCAACAGGCTTTAAGGAATAAGTCAAGGGAGCACCCAGGACAGGTGGCCACTGCGTTGATGCAGCTGGGTTGCCAATGCAGGTGGCGTCTGCGAAAAATGGGAAATGCAGATTTGTCGGGGCAAAGAAGTTGACACTGGCTCAACGTTTGCTGCAACGCGTAGGTACGGAAGCCCTGAGGGCCAAGTGAGAAGTTTGTTTTCTGCTGATTCATTTTCTAAATCAGAATTAATTTTTTTCAGTAGAATTTTTTTTTCATGTGCAAAGCCGAAGAAGAAAAATATTTTCTTTTCACAAATGGAAAACAAATGAAGGAACTTAGAAAAAATTATCCCGGCAAAACTTTTTTTTCCTACCAGAGCTCAAGTCACACACACAGGAGGGAAAATAATTTAGATCAAACTTAAAAAATGGATCACCAGAAAAAAGAAAAATCTCACATGCCCCTCAGGGCTTCCGTAGGAAGATGCTCCATTAGCAGATAATGTTTTCTGTGTTTTCAGGATTCAGTCACATTAATCTGTTACTCACACTGGACGACCGACCTCCAGCATCGCAGCTCTTTGCATTTTGTAAACACAGCGGCTGTTTTGGGTCTGAACGCCCACTCACAAACTGACAAATTCATTCAGACCTAAGAGCTTTTCGATGGTGAGAGGAAGCTGGAGCACCTGAAGGACTCCTAGTCAAACTAAAAAAGACCAGAGACATCTGAGCTGGTGAAAGTCTCAGATTGATACACAAAAAGTTATCAGACCTGTTCACATTGCAACACACGACACAGACTCACACTGTCACACATGTGTTTAAATAGACACAAGCACAGGAACTGCCCTTCCCTCGGCTGAGGACGGCAGAGGGACGCCTGGCGTCTCTGGGTGGTCCCGTTCTCCCGCCACCTCTCCACACAGCGTCTAACGCTGGTGTGACATTCCTCCCGGGGGTTACCACAGGGTCTGTCCTTTCCCATTGATGTTCGGGAAATTTTAAGAATTTTTATTGTGCTTTGTCGGCCTCGCTGCTCTGTGGACAATAGGGAGGCGGTAGAAAGGAATGCATGCATCATTAAAGGGTCAGTTCACGCAAAATTAGAAGGAAACATATTTTCATACTTATCTTCAAAACAGCTGGTGGCATCGAGCCATTGAGATGGTCTTGTTGTTAAGTTGCTCAGGTTTAGAGATATCCTCTGGTGAGATCACTGACACCAGCCCGATACAATAGAACTGAGTGGAAACTGTGGAGCTCAAAACAAAACAAAAAAATAATCCAGATGAAAACTGTTTCCTGTAGATTGCCCCAAGTTACCAGGTATTGTTTCTGGAGATACACATGCTGGGGATTTTGGAGCACCATCATTTACATGGTCAGTATCCTAAAACCTGGATAAATTAAAACAATATAATAGACATAGTTAGATATCACAAGACATAAATGGGAAAAAAGTAGTTATTTTGTGGTTTGGGTGAACTGACCTGTTAAAGGAGCAATATGTCAGAATTTTAGTTGAAAATGTTCAAAAATTAACTAAAATAACCAGCGGAATCAATGAATGAATGGCAGTTTTGACATTTTGCAGCTCATTGTGTTGCAGAGATATCCATTGAAGTTAGCATGCTAACCAGCTAGCCTCTGGCCTGTGTCGATCCAAAGCTCCTGTACTAGCAGTGTAAACATCAGATGAGCTCTTGAGTCCAAATTGCCAGCTGCACAGCTAACTGAGCTAACTGGCAAAGGGCAGCTACAGTTGGCTAAATCTTACATATTGCACCTTTAAAAGGTGACTTGTTGAGGTCCACTCACATTTTTTTTCAGATTTTTGTTTCCACTGATGTCAATTTAGAAATGTGAAAGTGAAATACTGCAGCTCATTCACAGTTTTTCTTCAGTCCTCCGACCTCAAAAGACAGGAACCTCTGCGCACATTAAACGTCCGCTGACTTTTTATAGAGGCTTCCTGACTTCCTCTGATGTTTTATAGTTTTCATATTCTTAAAGGAGCAGACGCGAGTCGTTTGTCCGCCTGGCGAGAAAACGTGTGTGTGCCCAGCTTCTCATCTCATGCCAGTTGACTGCAAACCCCCTCAAGGAGAACAAAAAGCATTCCTCCTAAAAATTGATATCATTAGATGGACTCCTAAAACCCTTTTATGCTTCTAATATGAGATGGGAGCAGTTTTTGTTTTCCTCAGAAGACCGACGCTCACTGGCGGTGCCGACCATCCTCCCTTTGTCTTTACTGCCTCTGCGGGCTTTTGGCGCTCGGTGCGAGGCGCGAGGGCAGGAGGAGCCCCACTTGGCACGAGGGGAGGATGATTCCCGAGCAGCCTGTCGACTTCACTCCCTAATGCTCTTTCGCCTGCCCCACTGACTGAGTTTTTAATAAATGATGAGATGTGGTATAAATAAACCACAAGGCAGCGCAACCGCCAAAAGGCAGAGGGAGAGGGAGATACCAAGGTAACACACAAGAGGTGATAAATAAGTCAACAAGGACTCATTTGCACAACTTGGTTTCTATCACTGCCATCACAGCGCCGCGTTAGATTGGATCCGAGAAGTCGCGGGGTTGCACACACGCATGAATTATTTTTGGAACAGAAACAGCTAAGTTGTGCAGCACTTCTGTTCTGTATGATTTCTAAATATATCTCAAAGGGCAAGAGCTGCTTGGCTGCTTGCTCTTCACTTTGCTTCTTTCACCACTTCCCCCATAACAAGCCGGGCTATTAAGTTACATGTGCATCTGCTTTTTTTGATATGATACGTATTCCTAAATGTGAGACATGTTTATAAAGTTCATGTAATGTGATGCACAACTTGAGACTGTAACATGTGAGATATTAAACATGCAGGGTTTAGCTTTAGAGCTGCAAGGATTAATGAAATAAGTACAATTAATTGCCAAATATTTTCATAATGGAGTGGTTTTCCAAGCAAAAATGTCAAACATTTGCTGGTTGCAGCTTTTAAATGTAAGGATTTGCTGATTTTCTTTGTTATTTATGACAGCTAATGAAGAGTCTTTGAGTTTTGGACTAAAGAAGCGAGATGAAGACGTCACTTTTGACTCAAGATGACTATTTTTCCACACTTTATAAACTATAATGATTGATCAATTATCAAAAAAGCATTCTGCAGATTAACCGATAATGACAATAATCATTAGTTGCAGCCCTAAAGCATGAAACAAAGGTTATGAATCACCGATCCTTTGCACAAAACACCCCGGTGAATGCATTAAAGGGTAACTAAACTGTTTTTACACACATTAAAGTGTGTTTACAGGTCTTGCGGCCTCTGACTGCGTATGAAAGAAAAAGGGTTTACATCCTTTTGTGGCTCCAGAGGAAGGAAGTGATGTCACTCAGCGGTTAAGTTGAGAAACAAAAATCCTACATTGACTTTTATGTCTACGTACCGGCGCAGCATATACGACTAAACTGAATTAAATCATTTTAAACAAATAAGCTCCGTTACAGATAGATCCACCACACACACACATGCATCGCCTCGACACTATTACTCATAGCCAGCGAGCCTGGTTTCTTCAGAAGCAGCTCGTTGATTCATATGTCAAGATGTGGGGAAATCATAACAACGGCGCCGACCTTCTTTATCTCCAGCCAGCCGTTGAGAAAGCCGAGGTGTGTTGCAACAGAATATCAGCCTATATTCCAACTCTGTCACTGCCACTTTTGCTCCAGTTAGGGTCTGCAGATAAAGACAAAACCTTGTCCTAGATTCTGCAAGAGCTCGAGCCGGTGCAGAGCGAACTTTTAAACTAGGTGAATAAATACTCAACTCTTTTTTTCTTTTTTTCACGGGAAAAGCCTGCCGGACAACAGCCGTTGCTCAACGTTTTACATCGATTTGAATAATCTTAGAGTCACATTATTGTTTTTTTTTTTTTTGGACGGACTCCAAAACAAACACAAGTCCTGAAAAACAAGATAAACAAGCGGCTCATCGTGTGTTTACGGCTAATGTGTGAGCAAACAGTCTCTCAGCAGACGCGGAGCATCCCGGCGGAGTTTGTACATGCAAATCCAGTATTCATTCATCCCGTTCATTCATTTTTTCCCGACTATCACTATCAACAAGGAACATCTCCCTCCGAATATATATAAAAAAGGAAAGCGTTAAGCCAGAATTTACCACGGTGGTCACTTTGATTGGAAAAAGGTAGACAAAGCCAAAAGGCAGAGATGAATCGAGATGGAGTGAGGAGAGGCTGAAAGGTTGTAAATTACACGGTATATCAGGATCCAGCATTAGTCAATGGAGCTGGAATGATGAAAAGAATGATGAAAGGCAGGGGTGAAAAGCTGAAATGAGGTGTGGGGGGGGCTGTTTAAAATGTCCTCCATTTCATCAAAGTGATTATTGGGGGTACTTAGCAGCTTTCATATTAAAATGATTAAGGTCTCTTTGAAAAACTAAGAGCTGGTGTGGCTTTATGTCAGTGGGAGGCCTGGAATAAAAGGTTCTTGTGGTAAGAGAAGAATGAGGCTTAAATACCTTACAGGGGGGGACGGACGACGTGGCAGGTTCTGGTCTGTTGGTGCTGCCTCTGCCTACTTTTTTTAACACCGCGGGGAGCTTCTCAAATGAAGGGGAATCACGTGTTTAAAAAAATGAATGCAAAAAGTCGTATTAGCGTCGACTTTTCCCCCTTTGTGCATCACAATTCAAAAGTTTGTAATGTTATTGCTACTTTGGTTCAATAATGGCCGTTTTAACATTAATTAAACCTGTAGTAATTACACACCAAGTATATTATTTAGATTTAAAAAACAATTAAAACTTCCATTTAGTCGAGCTCCCCACAGTGTTCCACCACGACGGGGAGGGATACTAAACATTTTCTCCCAAACGCCCTTCCAATTTGAATTTGTGTTCTAGTCCAGGAAAGTGTAAGAGACGCGAGATCATTAGTGAACGCAGCCCGTCTTTATCAGAAAAACAACCATTTAGGTCAACGGGGAAGGAATCTTGTTAAAACCCAAGTTACGTAACGTACGTTCGTACACAGTTACATAAGTGACCTAGTGATTTTAACCTAAACAACAGTGTTTTATTGAACCTAACCGAGTAGTTTTAGTGTCTAAACCTAACCAACACCTGGCATGTTGTGACCGTTGTCTCACTGTTTGTGACCAATTATTTATTTATTTATTTATTTATTCACTACATAATCTGTAGATATACATTGACCGGTAACCTCTGTTCATACCATAACGTATAGACATACCAGGGCATTAAGTGAATAAACATAACAAAAAATAATAAGAAATAAAAATCAATATTTTCACCCTCTTTACGGCTTAACATGTTAACCGTAATACAATCCTTAAATTGTGAGCTTTGATGCTCTAAACCCTGAACATTACAAAACATCTACCGAATCAAGCTTTTGAGATAAGATTAGATAAGATCAACTTGTTACAGCAGCTCAAGAGTCAAACGCAGAGGGGATAAAGAGATGGATGAATATAAAACCAGAAAAAAACAACACATAAATAGAAAAATAAAATATGGATACATATTGTATGTATACATTGCACTCATAGTAGTTAAACACGTGATGTGAAGCATTAAACAAAAACTAATTGGAAAACTAATTAAATTAATTAATTAATATAATTGCACAGACATTCCTGAGGATAAATGGACAGCATAAATATCAAGTGTATAAAAGGATATGCGGAAAGAAAGATATATATATACATATAATATATGATAAACCATTAATGTATAATGACAGATGTGCATAAAAGATAATTGCACCGTATAAATATCAATAATGTGAATACTGTGTATGAATGTAAGTCTACATTGGCTGTAACTCTGGAGAGCCACGTCAGCTATTTACTTTATGGCTGTTAAGTACTGTAAAGCTGGCGCTTCGAGCAGATGGTCAACACAAACAGGTGAGGTCTGTCTGCTCCGGCCTGCTCTCTGACACACACCTCTAATAATCTCCGACTGGAACGCGCAGCGAGAACCTGTTCTGCATCTCGCCGAGCTGCAACCTAACACCGCCCGTCACACAGAAGAGAGACATTACTCATTTCTGCGTCGCCGTCGGACCCTTTGAGGACAAACTGCGCATATTAGCAAACACAGCAGTCGGCTGCATTATAAATTGTTGGACTCACTTTGCAGTAAATGCAACAGAGGAGCAAATATTGATCAATTGATTAGCGTCTGAATGTGACTTTGCTCAGTTGAATGTTAATGGCAGTGAACAGATGCCTGGAAAAAACACAACAGCTCTCCATTTTGTCTGGATTAAGGGCTCGTGTCACAAAAATCACTGACTTAAGTGAACAGGAGAGAGGTCGTGACCTCCAGTTTGGACTTGGGACTGCAACCGGACAACATGTTCTTTTCCAAGCGTTGTAAGAAGGGCTCACAGAAATGCTGTTAACAGGTCACACTATGTTATAATGCAAATCAAATCAACACGACAGGACATTCTCTTCTCGCTGCAGAAAGGATTACAGAGACGACGAGGTTAATATTTAGATCCAGCCTTGTGGAAAGTGAAAGCATTGTGGCCGGGGTGTTAGGTAGGCGTACACAAAATGGTCTATAATTCAACAGCCTGCAGCCAACTGCCAACTCATGCTGAGAGGCGGTCGAAAAGGCTTAAAACTTTGCTGTTTGCCGCTGCCTTTTATTCAATTAAATTAGACACATTTGTGTCATGCGCTGCACTGTGAGCACTTCTGATTATTCTGAATCAAGTTATTTTACAGTATTTGTGAATGCTTTTACAGTAGTGCCTTATGTTTTTCTTTTATATCCTGTATTTTATAATGTATTCTTATATTGATGTAAAGCACTTTTAAAGATGCTTATGTATAGACTTGCCTGGCCTTTGCATCAAATACAGCAGCCTGGTCAGTGCCACCTACACTTCTAGGTTTAACTCTGTAGGTACCCCTCTAGCGCAGTGAGAGATAGCTGGATGGGTCTTGCACTCGACTGTTTTTCAAGAATCGGGGTGTGTTGTTTTTAAGTTATGTTATATAAGAAAGCTAATCTACATAAATCCTGTAGCTTCAGTACATGAGTGCAGGTATGCTTCATGCACCTGTGTTGCGCAACATGAGTTATGTCACTTATGCACCTTCCATTACATAAGGTATGTGACTGGAAGTAGTTATTTTAACCCAAAGTGTGATCCTGGACTGAACCAAGTAGTTTTGGAGCCCAAACCTTAATAAGAAGTGTTGGTGCCTAAACCTAACCAGGAAGTGTGGAGCTTTAACCTAACCAAGTAGTTTTGGAGCCTAAACCTAACCAAGTAGTTTTGGAGCCTAAACCTAACCAAGTAGTTTGGAGTCTAAACCTAACCAAGTAGTTTTGGAGCCTAAACCTAACCAAGAAGTTTGGAGCCTAAACCTAACCAAGTAGTTTTGGAGCCTAAACCTAACCAAATAGTTTTGGAGACTAAACCTAACCAAGTAGTTTTAGAGCCTGAACCTAACCAGGAAGTGTGGAGCCTAAACCAAACCAAGTAGTTTGGTGCCTAAACCTTACCAAGTAGTTTTGGAGCCTAAACCTAACCAAGAAGTTTGGAGCCTAAACCTAACCAAGTAGTTTTGGAGCCTAAACCTAACCAAGTAGTTTTAGAGCCTAAACCTAACCAAGTAGTTTTAGAGCCTAAACCTAACCAAGTAGTTTTAGAGCCTAAACCTAACCAAGTAGTTTTGGAGCCTAAACCTAACCAAGTAGTTTTGGAGCCTAAACCTAACCAAGAAGTTTGGAGCCTAAACCTAACCAAATAGTTTTGGAGACTAAACCTAACCAAGTAGTTTTAGAGCCTGAACCTAACCAAGTAGTTTTAGAGCCTAAACCTAACCAAGTAGTTTTGGAGACTAAACCTAACCAAGTAGTTTTGTCATCTAAACCTAACCAAATAGTTTTGGAGACTAAACCTAACCAAGTAGTTTTAGAGCCTGAACCTAACCAGGAAGTGTGGAGCCTAAACCAAACCCAGTATTTTGGTGCCTAAACCTTACCAAGTAGTTTTGGAGCCTAAACCTAACCAAGAAGTTTTGGAGCCTAAACCTAACCAAGTAGTTTTGGAGCCTAAACCAAACCAAGTAGTTTTAGAGCCTAAACCTAACCAAGTAGTTTTAGAGCCTAAACCTAACCAAGTAGTTTTGGAGACTAAACCTAACCAAGTAGTTTTGGAGCCTAAACCTAACCAAGTAGTTTTGGAGCCTAAACCTAACCGAGTAGTTTTGGAGACTAAACCCTAACCAAGTAGTTTTGGAGACTAAACCCTAACCAAGTAGTTTTAGAGCCTAAACCTTACCAAGTAGTTTTGGAGACTAAACCCTAACCAAGTAGTTTTGGAGACTAAACCCTAACCAAGTAGTTTTAGAGCCTAAACCTTACCAAGTAGTTTTGGAGACTAAACCTAACCAAGTAGTTTTAGAGCCTAAACCTAACCAAGTAGTTTTGGAGACTAAACCCTAACCAAGTAGTTTTGGAGACTAAACCTAACCAAGTAGTTTTGGAGACTAAACCCTAACCAAGTAGTTTTGGAGACTAAACCTAACCAAGTAGTTTTGGAGACTAAACCTAACCAAGTAGTTTTGGAGACTAAACCAAACCAAGTAGTTTGGAGCCTAAACCTAACCAAGTAGTTTGGAGACTAAACCTAACCAAGTAGTTTGGAGACTAAACCTAACCAAGTAGTTTTGGAGACTAAACCCTAACCAAGTAGTTTTGGAGACTAAACCTAACCAAGTAGTTTTGGAGACTAAACCTAACCAAGTAGTTTGGAGACTAAACCTAACCAAGTAGTTTGGAGACTAAACCTAACCAAGTAGTTTGGAGACTAAACCTAACCAAGTAGTTTTGGAGACTAAACCTAACCAAGTAGTTTGGAGACTAAACCTAACCAAGTAGTTTTGGAGACTAAACCTAACCAAGTAGTTTTGGAGCCTAAACCTAACCAGGAAGTGTGGAGCCTAAACCTAACCAAGTAGTTTTGGTGCCTAAACCTAACTTAATCTGCAACTGTTTGACAACAATAATACCAGTCCAAAAGTTATAACTGTCAAAAATGTCAACTGTTTGTCAGCAAGCTTTATTTTGAAAGTGTTGCACATTACATATTATTGCTTATTTGACCACAGAGCCCTTCACGTGCAAAATTGACAATAAAGGTGTAGGTAGAGTGTCACAGTTTGAAGCTTATGGCCACTGACCCAACTGTTGGTTACTAGTTACAACTGACCAAAGTTCAGCTCACAGCTTCTCTTCTCTTTTGTTTTATATGTGTCGCAAAAAAAACAAAACAGGCATTTTATTATTATCAAGTTTTTTTTGCACAGTGATATCAAATTAAAAAATGCCTTGTGACGATGCCGTCATCAGACAGTCCCATGAGCCCGGCCAGCTCAGCAGCCGCCCACGTACAAATACATCTGGGGAATATGATGTCGCTAACAGGGAGGCTACAAATTTGCCACCCAGTCGCCAGATCACTGAGAGCTGGACTGTGGCTGCCGCAGCTCCAGGGGCAATACGCAGCGTGTCATAAAAGTCTGGGAACAAGAGAGCTGCACATTGTCCCCGCTTCACACACACACACACACACACACACACACACACACACACACACACACACACACACTCTCACACTCTCCCAGGGGAGACAGAGACAGTCAATCAATCCTAGCAACTAGGGCATCTTATCCTCGGCTCACCCTCTCTGGTTGGACGGTGGCTCATCTGTCGGGGAGGGGGTCCTGTCCTCAAATCACACTGACTGAAGGTAACGCCGGGACAGAGAGATAATACACTGTCTCTGCCTTTGATGTCTCCGGAGCGGCTGAACAGCTGCTGAACAATATACAATTAATTATTTCATTTCTGCCTCATTTCCTTCTGTGTTTTATAAAACTAGTGTGAAAACAAAGTTGTCGGCCATTGTTGCTCCTTTAAGCGGGGCGACTTTTCCTGCTCTTTCTCTCGTGGTTAATGGCAACACAACTTCATCCTTGATTTAACCTCTTTCATCATGATGTGACCCGTGCTAGCCGGGCTCATCAATAAATCAGACTTTTTTTGCTTCAGGATTTCAAGATGTGTCTGAGACAGACATGAATTTGGAGCTAAAATGGAACCATTTGTGGCCCCCGCCAGAAATCCATTCATTTTCAGCTTTCAGTGGAAAAGCAGAAAGAGAAATTGGGGGGTGGGGGTGGTGGTGGTGGTGGTGGAGGGGGTCTCTTAACATCTCATCTCTGCTGCTTTTCCACAGAGAGCCGCGGCATTGTCTAGAGACGGTGCAGAGATCTTCTACCGAGGCTTATTAATTCACTACTCTCATCTCCCCGAGCTGGCTATCATTACAGCCCTATATATAGAGCCGCGCGGGGAATAGTGAGGGATGCACACACACATTAACATTAATGACTTTAGGCTCCGCTCATGAGCCGAGTGTGTGCTCCGCAGACGCACACTCGCACATGCAACTGTGAAAAAAAAAAGAAGAAGAAGAAAATCAACCAACTGTGCGCTCGCACCCCGCGAAATAAACACTCCTTTGTTTACAAACAAAAGAACGACCGGTTTCCTTTTCCACTACTGTATCGCGGCATCGAGTTGATGTCGCGTCTCCGGTTTCACTACGTCAGGTTTGGCCGCGGGCGTGGAGTCTAATCCGGGGATCTTGCGCTAGGTTGGTCGAGTGCAAGCTCCTACTGAGTTTGCTAATGAACAATCATCAGTGCCTCCCCCTGTGGCTGTTGTAAGGGACCGGCGCACGGCTGTATTGTGAAAGCAGGATTACATTGTGTTGGCCCTTCCTTGGTAATTCTATCCCGATCTCAGCGGGAGCCTACACAGCCCATTACATTTTCCACATCGTGTTAATCAGGATCTAATGTCCAATATTGCCGCCGCACGCTTCTTGGTTTAGTGCACAGGTCTGAGGAGGGGGGGAGAATCCTGCAGGATGCGTTTGAAGGAGAGGCTACTTTTAGTCCTTTCCTCCCCTGCAGCACCCCCAGCTGCCCCTCCTCAGGCCCCATCCTGGGTGGCTCAGTAGTGGGGTAGCAGATGGTGCCTAAGGGTGGGGGGGTGGGGGTGGGGGGATGCACACACACATACTCCTGTCCCCCTGCACGAGCCTTGGGGGTGTTTGCAGCTCGGCAGGGGCAATCCAGTGGGCTTCCACCCAGGAGCAGCAGAATGTGACCCCGCTCTCTCTCTCTCTCTCTCTCTCTCTCTCTCTGCACTGCCCTTAGGCCTGAACACGGTCAGCCACGCATAAACCAAAGACAAGGCCAATGCCATTCTCCTCTGCAAACACTCACACACACGCATGCACGCACAAACACACACACACACACGCTGCAAACGCTGGCTGCTAAGGATGGGTCGATTCCCAGCTATTTCCCCCCATCGAGGATCCATTAAGTGTCTTGTGCATGCATGTTGTTCGCACGTTACATTAACTGACAGCAGGATGAATGATTTATCCGTGTGTGTGTGTGTGTGTGTGTTTGGGGTGGGGGGACTTTTCAATTGTCAGAGATGGATGGCATCAATAGGGGTTTTGTCCTTGCCGATGAATCAGCCGATTTGCCACTTTAAACAAATCTATCCTCTCGCCGTTGTGCGAGCGCGCACTCAGAGAGGACTCCGGGGGAACCTCCTCTGTCTGTTTAGAAAGTGGACTCGAAATGAAGGAGAAACAGGTGAGAGGAGGGAAAGTGCTAAGCGGGGAGAGCAGGAAGACGAGGAGCATATTGCGGTGTGCGTACCCTAAGCCCCGCGCTGCTCCCCTTCAGTCTCTTTGATATCTTTATGCAAATACGAAGCCGGCTGATTTGGGAGTACGGAGGGGATTAATAGCTCTCTCTCTCTCTCTCTCTCTCTCCGTGGGCTCGGTGTAGCACAGCGGCGGAGGATTGTGGGTCAGAGAGCGCCGAGACCCCTGGGCACGGCGGGCATCAGCTGCCAGTCTCCAGGTACGAAGGCTCGGGGAGGGCTGTGAGTGGACTCACACCTGGACACAAAACACTCCATGCTGTGTTTATTTTCCATGTTTACCAATCCACATTAATTTATCCATTAATAATTTATTTATTCTCCTATCTTACGGTCTCAAATAACATCAGTCGGGCACACGTGTGCCCCCCCCCCAGTGGAATTAGCTGATAAATTAGCCTGGAAGCATTATATGCATTTGAATAAGCACCCATTTAGGTTATTTAGCCATGGGAATACTGAAATAACACACAATGGTAAACAATTAATGAGGAGATAAAGCGCCAATTAATCAAAATGGATGAAGGAGGATGGAAGCGGCACATCACTCGAGGAGCGATGTGATTTAGGCACGCAGGTTTTGATTAGATCTGCATTACTCCACAGCGAGCCCGCCGCACATTAGACAGTGGGATATTGCAGCGGGGGGAAAACGAGAGCTGTGAAATAGGCACAATAGGCTGAGCTTGTGTTTTCCTGCAGGCGTGCTGCATGCTCTCGTGTCAGCCTCACTCACTGCCGGCAATGACCAAATCCATCATGACATGTGGACAACAAAGAGCTACAAGAGCGCCCGCCTCGGCGTGCACGCACACACGCGCACACACACCACACGCGTCTTAGGAGGCGGCTGCGCGCGGCGCACTATCTCCCCAGAACACGAGCCTATCCCCAATGCACGGGCAGCATTACATGTCACACAACACAGTGAAATCTTTAAGCACCGTATCCAAACGCAAGAAAGAAAAAAAAAAAAAAAGCCCCTGTCAAATAACTCTACTCGACATGAAATACAGTAGAGCTGGTTGATGGTGCCAGAGCGGAACTAGTCAGTTGCCGGGGAATGTTTTCCAGATAAAGCTCCTCTTGGTAGGAAAATTGGGAGAGTCCAGTCATCAGTGTGTTCCAGGCAATTCTTTAAATTAGCACGAGATTAGGGAGTGCATGGTGATTAAGCTCATTTGAAGTATTGAGGATCCGTCTGGGCATTGGCAACAGCCACACTTTAATTAATCTGGTAATGGATGAGAAAAATAAGCACTCTTACGCACATATCAGCATTTTGCTGAACAGGAGGAAGTGGAGGAGATGGAGGGGAGGGGGGAGTGGAGGGTGGGGGTGGGGGGGCTTTTTAAAGGCAGACAGAGAGTGAAATGGAGCATGTTGCCTACAGAGAAATTAGCGCTGAGTGTAGCCTGATGAATGCGCCATTGTATCTATGTTATAATGGGAAAAAAAAGGAGATTGTATGATTTTTTTCTCTCTCGCTTTTTATCACTCCCTTGGCCTCGTCCGGGAGTCGCCCCCCCCCCCCAGGAAACGAGGGGATGTGAGTGGATTTCAGATCGTGCACCACATTATTGGTGCACCATGTCGTTTTGGAGAAGAAATCCAAAACCCAGAATTTTAGCATTTATAATACTGAATGAACAATCTGTTCTCAGAGGACAATAAGTGTTTCAAGCCGGGGAGGTGGCAGGGTCCGCCAAATATAAACAAGTTCAACAGTAAACAGTTGTTTATTCAGTCATGGAAACAATATTTTGCTTGTTTAAGCAGAAAACAATCAGTCAATGAAGATCTTTCTCTTCGTCCCTAAAACTACATAGTGCACCTTTAACAGTGAAAGCTCTCTCGACTCTCTTTTTGACTTTTCTGCTCAGTTCACCATGAATGACCCGAGTCGACGCACTCAGTCTGACCCTCACGTGACACACACACGGACGCAATCGCTCATTTAACCTCCTCCCACCAGTTTCGAAGCTGTGACGCTCTGGTGACAAATGCCATTACTCGCTATTTGAGTCATGTGTTCCAAAGGACGCAAAAAGCCGTGTGTGTGTGTGTGTGTGTGTGTGCGCACATTTAGTCACATGTTCCCTTAACCAAGCTGGTGCCTCTTAAATAATTGAACCCTGGGAAAGGAGCCCTGGAAGAGGTTAAGAGCGGCTGAGCTGCGCAGGCGTTCCTGCTTGGTGGTCGCGGATCTGCCAGCAGGAAGGCTCCTCACCCGGGACCGTCCCAGGAGTGGACTTCTTCGCCTAATTAGGCTTACGCCCCTTTAACATTTAATAACGGCCGGCTGGATCTTCAGTTGAATACTTAATCCAAGTGGATGCTGAGGGATTTCACAAAGATTATCGGGATTATGAGACAAAGGACTGTCCCTTCCTGTATGCAATTTTACAAATGTATCATCTGTTTGAGCGACAAAGTTCAGTTTCTGTCAGCTGACGCGAAAATAAATTAGACGTCTTTTTTCCTGCTTTCCTTCGTCGCACCACCGGAGCTCATTTGTCTCAGACGTAAGCTGAAGAGCAGATGCGTGCGTTGCATCATGCAGCGGGGCAAATCTGCATCCCGCCGCCCATCACTCTAATACACTGAGCCGTGGATGGTATAATAAGCAGTAAATGAGAGATCTTCTGAAAGCCTCCACTAAAAAGCCTAATCACATATGGGGAGGTCAGTGGACCATCTGGTGGCTGATTGTTATCCTGGACAGCTCTCACCATACCTGAACATCAGCACACTGAAGGCATCCCCCCTCCTCCCTCCCCCGGCTGCACTGATTCACAACAAAAACCCCTCTCCAAAAAATACAGAGAAATTAGGAAGCTCATGAAGAGGAAACGCTTGTCACAGTTTCAAAGAACACAGACGAATATAAACCTCAATAGATTTCAATGAATAACACATTTGTGTTAAATATGGACGATCAGCTGCAGATCAGCTGCTCTCGGTAAGGTGGAACTGCTTGTGTGCGGCAGGATTTGTAATGCGGGCTGTCACTCCTCCGCTCGGTGTACATTAAGACATGCCACTGTCTATTTGCCACCTCTGACATCCCCCCCCTCCCCACCGGACACGCAGCCCTTGTCGGCTTTGCTCCGAAGCAACTTCAAGGCATGAAAAACAGATAATGCTAGCGTGGCCTACTTATTTCCCCCCCCTGCCTTTCCCTGTGTGTGTAATAAGTAGTGATGGCATGTCCTCTTAAGGGAATGTAACTCTGAATGCGAGGAGGCCCAGTAGAGGACGGGTCAGTCAGCGCGAGGGGGAAACGAGGACTCTCGCCACAGAGAAAAACTGAGAAACAGGCTCCTGAAACACATGCAGAGTGAAGATTAGAGGGGTAGATCACAGGACAAACTTGGTTTTACTGTTTATTTAAAGCAAGATACCTCTGCCTTCAATATATATAGTTGTATTGCAAATTAAAAAAACATATTCTTTTATGCATATAATTCATTGGATTAGCCAAAAAGAGGCAAAATATATAAAAATCATATATATTTTGTGTGTAAAAGGCACTGGATTATGAAAAAACAGGCAAGAATATGGAAAAATAATGTGCATTTTATGTGTATAACTCTATATATTAGCCAAAACAGGCAGAAATATACAAAAAATAATGTGTATTTTATGCGTTTAATTCACTTAATTAGCAAACATGCAAAACTATACTTATATAATATATACTGGTGTGTATAATCTAACTAGATTAGCAAGTAAAATATACATTTATCGTATATTGCGTGTGTTTAATTCACTGGATTAGCCAAAAACAAAACAATTTAAGCAAAAGCGCAAAAGCTAGCCGTACATATGGATTACAACATAAGAGAAGAGAAGAGAAATGTCAGTGTGATGACTTTTATTTAGTTTCAATATCAAGTTTGTATCTTTACATAAAACACACTCAGGTTTCAATCAGTGTTGTGTGAGACTCGTGAAGTGTTGTGGCTACAGACGAGTGTATCGTTCTTTGTTGTGCAGCTGTAATCCTGCGAGTAATCCCCTCTTTTGCTGAAGGACCTGTGATCTAATTAAACCCCTTTTTCCTGTAACTTTACCGGATTACAGTTACCTTTTTAGGTATCCTGATGACGTAATCCTGTTATATGTGTGCTGTTACTGTTACTCCCCGTGCCTGCATAATAACTCAAAGGCTATTGTGCCACGTTAATGTTACACCGACTCGCTTTACAGTCTTTATTATACTTTACTACTTCTCTAAGTTCCATTACTTCTCATATATCAGTCCCGTGTGTGTCGTTTACACAGACTGCTTGACTCTCCAGCTGTTTGTCACCTCCCTTTCTGTCATTTTGCCATAGTGCTGCTGCAACAACTGAATTGTTCCCACTGGGGATCAATAAAGGTTGAACTTATCTAACATTAGCGAACATTAGCCGCCGTAAGCTGCCGGTCATAATAGACAAAATAAGGCTGCAGCACCAAAACCTTTGAGCGTACTGAACGCAGCAACAGTGTGTTTTATTGCCTTTAAGTTTAAATCGTCATTTGTCGGAGAATGAATGCGTTATTCTTGTCTTTTAAAAGCGACCGAGTCTCGCTTTAAAGGTGCGCCGTCGAGGTTCTTACCAAAGCCCCCCCGTAAGCTCACACAATAGAAAGTAAGTCAGGTCTGAGCTACTTTGTGGGTCACCTCGGCAAACAACCGGCGCTAAGTCAATCAAATGGGTCTGGATGGGACAGCCACTCTCAACACACGGGATTAAAGTCTGCTGACCCACGCTGCCCCGCGCACTTACGTAAACGCACTATAACGAGCCTGTTGTGCAAAAACACTTCTTGAAACTCGGTCTCCGCGAATCCCGCGCGTCTGAGCTGTCTCCTCCGTACCGTATGACCCTGAATTATAAGCAGGAGTTCTGATCTCGCTCGGGAGATGCCTGTCTTAACGGTTGCATTTAGCAGCTCTGGATGCCTCCCCCCTCTCCTCCTCTCCTCCTCTCCTCCTGCTGGCACCCAGGCATCTTAATTCAGGATGTGGATCTCAGTCAGCAGGTGAATGCTGGTCTAATCAGCCAACCATATGTCCTCCTATCCTTCGGCTGATTAAGGTTTCCTCTCTCCCCCCTCGCTGATTGCTGTATGGTTTGATAAATCATATCCCCCTGTGAGAAAAAAAAATGCTAATGATATGATAATGCCGCTTCCAAAACTGCTGTCCGGCCAGATAAAGGCTTCCGGCTCGTATGACCCTCATCTTGAGTTTTTTTCTGGGAGGAAAAGAAAAAAACGGGAGTTGCTGTCAATTCTGAATAAACCCAATCTCTCGTTTCTCTCTCTCTCTATTTTCCAGGAATCTGCTGCCCTTGTCCGCCCACGTGGCCCATCTGTGTAGCCGGGTTAGTCACAGGAACTCCATGCGGCTGCCTCAATCCCCCTCAATCTCTTTGTGGGTCACATAAGCACTCTGCTCACGGAGGAGAGTCGGTTGCTGTACAGATTTCGGTCAAATCACTGAGACATTCAAAACAGTAGACTGATACTAATACCTCCTCACACACACACACACACTTATATATACTGCTATAGAATTTGTTTCACCAATCTCCCCTGCTGTGGAACCAGGCATCGAATTTAGGTCACGACCGTTTACCTTGTTATCTTGTGATTTTGCACCGCGGCGAGCGAAATAAACTGCAGCGACGCCTTAATGCAGCTAAAGCCCCCCAATGAAACCAGCCACCGTGCAGGAAGAGTTCATCCCCATTCTCGGCAGCTGATGAACATCTGTTCAGCATTAGTGGTTACTGCGCTGTGGTCTGTGGTCCCGTGGATGCAGCGCAGGGCTCAACCGATAAAAGTCAGATCCTCAGGTGCAGCTCGCTTCGGCTCAGAGGCGGAAAAAAAAAAAAGACAGACAGGAAAAAGAAAAGACGAGCAAATTTCCTGTTTGCCTCGTGCGCAATCCAAGACCAACGTATGAGGACGGTCGCAGGTCGAAAACATAAACGCGGACGTTAAATATTTGGGGTTTTTAGCCTCCCTCTTTCAACTGCCATCTTGAAAAGGTCAACGCTTTATTTGCACATCCCCGAAACACCTGCTGATATCAAAGTCGTTCATGAAAGTAGATGTGTTTCTCCTCCAAACCAGTGATGCTGGCTTTTTTTCTTTCGTGCATCTCTATTCTAGTTCTGCAAACCGTTAGCTAGGCAACACACGGGGAAGAGTTAGCGGGCAACATGCCACGTGAGTCGCAAACCCCCACTGACTGTTTGTTAAGTGCACGTGTCCAAAGAAGGCTCCTAAAACCAAATAATAATGGCTATATCTAAAATGCTACGCTCTGAATAAGGCCTAATTTGGAATAATAAAATAGAATATGCTGTTTACATGATGCATAACAGGTTTAATTGGAATGGTGGAAAATATTAGCATGCTAACGTCAGCGTCCATTGTGCCTCCTCAGTTTCTATTCATGTGTTTTGAATTTCAGCGAAATAAAATGTGACTCAGCTGACTTAATGCGAAGACATTCAATGTGTGACGAGAACACATCAATGGATGAATCACCAGCGACACTACAGGCAGACAGGGTACGTCGCGGCCATTAGCACGATTAGCATCAGCTGTTTCATTCATGCTTTCATCACTGGGTGGTTAATCTGTTAGCTGGCTGACTGGAAACGGCCAGTCATATTCATGCAGGTGTACAGCGCGCCGTTATAACCTGAGTCTTCTCATTAATACCTTGATACGCTCACGTCAGTGCTGTTTGCTAACGTAGCTCTTAGGTCGATTTTTTCCTGATGTTTATGTGAGTTTTTCATCAAATCTAACAATATTCTGCAACAACAATAACCTTTATTTTCTATACGTTTATTTAAATTAATTGATGTATCTCACTTGATCTCCCCTCTGGTAGTTATTATGAGCCCCACAAGGACCCCCAACTCGACTCCAGCCTGTGACGATGCAGATAAGAACACCCCCAGACACTTACGTAACGTAGGTAGTAGGTTCATTTTCATTGTCTATTTTCTGGGCGCTCTGTGGGATTGTGGGGATTTAACTTTGAATTACTACAAGACATAAATGCTTTGTCTACACTTGAAGAAACAAGAGGTGGCTACCATAGAATATATGTTTTTTTTTGGTTTTTTTCTCACCATAGAAACATCCCAAAATATAAGAGATATGTTTTGTGATATTTTAAAGTTATTTTTATTATTTAGAAATCTTATTATGGCTCGTTTTTTCACTCAGATTATTTCTTTATATCAATCAGAAATATGCTTAATTGCAGTAACATATCAAACATATAAACAGAGAATAAAATATTATTGCTTTTGCTCAAGTTCCAATCCTTATATCACAAATATCAGACAAGGACAAACCCTTGATTACTAGTTGGGATCAAAAGTTCAAACTTGAGGTGGGAGCACGGATGAGAAGTCCTTAAAGTGCTCTGAGAAACTCCGGCTACTGGGTGGATTTTTGCGGCGAGGGCGTCAATTATTTCTGTTGTCACCAGAGCATTTTTGTGTGTGTGTGTGTGTGTGTGTGTGTGTGTGTGTGTGTGTGTCCAGGGGTGTAGGTGCACATTCTTGAGCGCGCTCGTGTGATTCACACATTCCACGGACTCAAGGAGAGGTCATGACGAGCATATTTCTCCAATCGTGTGGCACCTCTATTGTTTACATACCAGACGCGCTCCGGGGAGACGGAGCGACTGACACAATAAGCCCTGCCCGGACTGTCTGTACATCGCAGCGGGCCTCCGGCGCATCGCAAATTCATCAGCAGCGAGCTCCACAAATGGACCGTAGGGACGCCTTGTGCTGCCACGCTGTCATTGAATATCTATCTGTGGAGGTTTTTCGGCTATTTAAAAGACACGACTGGATAATGCAAACAACTGTTACTTGCAGAGGGAGCATCTTTTTTCCCTCATTAAATCTAATAGAATCCGGTTGTCTCCCATCAAATAATCGACTAAAAAAAAACACAGCCTCTTTCCCCACATGATGCCGGTTATTGAAAAGGTGGAATGGCCCCTCGGTGGAGACGGGGCGACCTTTCCCCTGGAGCCTGACCCCTGACCCTCTCTCCCTGTGATCAGCTAATTGGGAGAGAGCGAGTTAGAGGAGCCTAAAAGCTCTCCGGGTTGGAGCCGAGCGGCTGGGACCAGGACAATCCCGCTGGGGAAAGAGCTGCCGGAGGAGAATGGATTGAATGACGCCTTTGTGTCGAGGGCCGGTGTGTCTGCCTCTGTGTGTGTGTGTGGGAATAACGAGTCGCAGGAGCCATTACAGACGGATAAAGTGAAGGAACAGACATGAGGACACCCCAGGCAGGTGTGGTGCCACATTCTGCGCATGATGAGTCAATAAATCACACAGCCGATAGAGTTTTAAACAGGGCGGTCATCAGCATTCAGACGGCCTGCGCAGATTTACGAACCACAAGGCTGCAATACCTTTCACAAGCAGTTATCTTATGAATAATACACGCCGACCATATTTGATGAGCCAATCTACAGGCGGCCATAAACTTATTTTATTTGCGACGCCGGGGTTGGTTTGTAGTGCCTCTCTCTTCATAAAAATGGGATCTTCTCCTCCGCCGCTTCGTTTGAGGTAACAGCGCCATTTGGGTAATGGCACACTAATATTTTACATCAGCTCGGGGAGAGCTGATTTACCGCAGCGACGCTGGAGAGAAATCTTATGCAATCAAAGCTTTGTTTCGCCTCCCACAGTGTTACTTGAAAGACGATTATGAAATCAGGAGCCTTAGCTTTTTGATATAGAGACAACTTCTAAGTACAGTGTGAAGGAGAATCGCAAAAAAAAGACATGTCTTTAAATCAATTTCATGGCTTATTTTATTTCTGTAGCTCTATGATTAGTGCCTTGGCTCGGTTTGCATTACAGTTTCTCTGCTTTTTGCTCCACACAGACGTGTTGTTGTTGTCAGGGCTGTCCATGTTCACCATGAAACAATGTTAGGAAAGAAGCTTATTAGATTTATGTTAATCTCATGTAAAAGTAACCTCTACTCTGCTGGTGGTTGCTCTATGAAGCGGCATCTCAGTTGTTTAAAATGATTATTAAGTTATTATTATATAATGAGGATTTGATCATGCTAGCACAGGAGCTTTGGACCACTGGGAGTAAGAGATTTACAGGGCTAGCTTGTTAGCAAGCTACCTTTGGTAAATACCTCTCCTAATCGCTACTGTAATACTGCAGATTTATGAAATGAAATAGCAGTTTTGACACATTTATGTTTTGTGTTGCAGAGATATCTACTGACGTTAGCATGCTAACCAGCTAGCCCCGGCCTGTTCTCGTCGAAAGCTCTTGTGCTAGCGGTGTATACAGTCAAATTCCCTTGTCCCAGAGCTCCCAGTCTGAACTGCTGGCTGCACTGCTAACTGAGCTAAATGGCTAACGGCAGCTACTTAGCAGCGGTTTGTGGTTTCTGGTGGTGATCTGCTGCTCCCTGTTTATTTTGAGCATGAATTTGACAAGCGGGGCAATCCTTACATATTAAACCCTTCACGTTATGACGTCAATTGTCTCTTTTTTGACATAATTTAATTGATATATTTTCATGAAATAATTTCAGTGCCCTTTTCACCTTTCAGTGAGTTCTTTCCCGCTTTCATTATATCTGACCTCATACTGATCCGCCCCCATGTTACGTTGTGTTGCCTAAAATGTTTCCTAAAATTACAAATGTTGATGACGGTTTAAAAAACTATTTTCGCCTGAGCTCTTACGTACCCCTCACTTGTCAACACAAAGTGACGCCCCGGGATTACAGAGAGTACACGGAGTCATTCGAACAAGTATGTCATGCGTAGGTGGAAGCATGCATATTTTAGTATTTTGTCTAAACGCGCTATATATTTAGGCTCACACGTAGAGGCTTCATTGTCATTGGTTTTTTAACCTATTTTCACTTGACAAACACCAGCAACCCCCCCAAAAAAAGAAGCACTGAAACACAAAACATTCAAAAAACTGAAGCGAGTAAGGAAACGAATAACTCACGGGGAACTCTGACAGGATCTCAGATGAACACACGGACAAAACAGAAAGAGGAAAAACAAAGGCACCGAATACACAGGAGGCTAATCAGAGACAGGTGAATCTAATCAGGACAATCACAAGGGAGGGAAAACGAGACAAAGACAAGAGGTAATACAAAATTACACGCGAGGATGAACCTTACCAAATAAATCAGGACACAATAAAAAACAAGACTCTGATCGTGACTCTTTTGACTGCTTCCCCGTCTGATTCTTTAGTTTGTATAGTAGTGACACACTTCTCGTCTCTGAGTGACAAATATACTTGATGTGTGAGAGAGAGAGAGAGTGAAAGTGTGTTTTTCAGTGGAAAAAACAATCTGTCTTCTCTTCTGTTGCGTCACATTCAGCAACTTGCAAATGTGCCAGATCTGTCCTTTTTGCTTTCATCAGCAAACACAGCAATCTGAGAGTAGTGGGGCCTTGACAGCATGTACACTCACACACACTCACACACGACACTCACACACTCACACACACACACACACACACACACTGGCGATGATCGTGTGTACTTAAGATAAACTGGCCAAAAAGGGCTCTGAATCCCTCGTAAGTTAAACAGTGAGCAGGCTGTTACAGGGCTGCTTTTGACATTCATTAACTAGACAACCCTGATCTGTAAACTGTAGTGTAGCGCAGTGTGCGAGTGTGTAGATGTGGGCTAAAGACTGTGTGTGTGCGTGTGTGTGGTACGCGCTGTGTACGTCACACTCAGCTGCAGCCTGATACTACTGGCCCACCGAGGGCTGACCTCTGAGCTCCGGCCACGTAACAATCTGCCTGACCTGCTGCCAGCATGGAGGGCCAATCCTCCTCAGGGCTGCACACACGCACACAAACAGCATTTTGGTCTCAGGAAATCTGCATCAATGTTTTTTTTAATGCTGTTACGACTGGCTGCTGTTCTGCTGACGTGAATCATGAATGGTTTTGTGTCATTTTTTGTGAAATGATGCGTCTGCTCATGCAGTGATGAAACAGAGCCTCCTCTGTGCAAACTCGAAGGTGTTGTGTTAGTTGCTGAGCAGTTCCTATAAATACGTCGTGTTTGAAGTCAGACCGAGGAACATCTGACTCAACAATGAAACGCCCACCAGGACGAAGCTGAGCACTGATTGGCTGAACGACTGTGGTCAAAAACTTTCCACCTCTATTTTTTTTGTCTATTCACACAAACAGAGACACTTGGGTACAGAAAATAACTACACAGTGCAAACAAACACAACTATATTCACACAGGTGGAGAAATTACTGTGTTTATTCAAATTTCATACGTTATCGTTCTATTTTACACATAAAGTGAGGCTGGCAGTTTAGCTCTTGGGCCAACTTTTGGATCAGGTGTCATGATATTTGGTCCACACATTCATGTTCTCACAGCTGCACCTTTTATTTTTGTGGTGATTTGCAAAACTTAGCACGCTAACATGCTAAAGATAGATGGTAAACATTGAAGTGGGCCTATAGTAGCTAAATATCAATATGCTAGCATTTTTACTATGCACATATTAGCATGTATACCTTAGCATTTAGCACTTTATTAACAGCTAATCAATTGTTGCTAGCTACACCATACCATTTATTCTCCAGAGTCAAGAATGACTTGTTTTTGAGTCATGTTATGTAAGTAAGTTAACATAGGTATATCATGTGACTTACATAATTTACGTTACTTAAGTTATAAGACTGAACGTAGTTATTTGAAGTATAATCTTTTCCTAAACCTAACCAAGTAGTTTTGGGACTTAAAACTAACAGAACCAAGACCATCTGACAACGTTAATAATGTTCCACAAGTCATATTATGTGAACCATTTGTCAGCTAGCTTTAGTTTAAAAGGCTAACCAGGTGTAGCATATAACGTTTTATTGCTACCTTGACAACGGAGCTCTTCACCTCCAAAGCTGATGCTAGGAAGTTAGTTAGAGCGTCACACTCTGAAGCTTAACGCCACTGACCAAGCTGCCGTACTTGACAGGTTGGATGTTTGAACATGGTGGCCTGTGACAGGAGAACTCTTCCCAGTAACTTCTGTGGAAAACTACACATAAAAAATGCCAGGTGAGGTTATGTAAGGTGTGACAAAGTCCAAGTAGGGTGCAGGTCGATGGAAGGACAACTTTGGCATTTGCACTGTACTGCAATCTGAAAGTGTTATTAATGAGACCAGATTGGTTATGTACGAATATTTACACATGTACGTATATAATAACTACAAGGTACTTAATTAGCATGTGCAGAAGTGGCTATAATCTTGTGAGGAAACACACAGCTTTATATGCTTTATACACAAGACACTTTTTTTTGAATGTACTGCAGAACAGTACATTCAGGCACAAGCACACACAGAACTGATGACAAAAGCAGGGAGGTGGCCAGCACTTGCTGAGCCCACACCACTACGGAGGAGGCATGTGCTGAGGCTGACTCACGGCGTGGCCAGAAATCATCGAGTCATGAATCCGTCTGTGTTTGGGCGTTCAGAGGCACATATGAGTCATGACAGAGAGAAAAAGAGAGAGAGAGAGGGCTGCAGGAGACAAAGACAGAGGACAAGCAGTCTCAGGTCAGGCATACATTAGTTCCACACAGTCAGTCGCGGTGACAGTCGGATTGTCAGCAGCTCTGAAGTCAGCCTGAACTTGAAATAAACCCAGAACTGAGACCGCGGCGGCAGCAGCAGCGGCACCACCGGGGTGACACACTTTTACTGTCTTTGTAGTGAGACGCACAGATTCCTCCCAGCCTCGTTCTCAGTGGCCTCCCACACTCTGCTCCTCAGCTGAAAATAAAATGCTTAATATCCCGTTGTAAACGTCAAACTAGGCAGAAACACTCTCCCGTTGACTTTTGATCCAAAAGGAATAAAATCCGACTTGATCCGTGGCCTATATCTGGCAAGACTCGGAGGCTCCCTGGTCAATCTGTGTCAAGGCTTTTTTCCTAGACTCAACCACTTGTAGTGTGTAAAAAACCATGTAAGAACGCCACAACAATATTTGACAGTGAATATGATGGCTGACACTCTCGCCAGGCTGTGACAGCTCCACACAGATAGAGTGACGGGTGGCGGCCGGGAGGGTGGGGGTACCGTAGGTGAGTCGGGGGAGGTCAGAAGCAGCTGAGGCTTTGTGTGTTATTATAGGTTAAAGCTCTCTACCTTATGGTCCCATCTGGTGCCTTTGAGAGTAAAGGGAAAGTGAGTGTTTCTATTTTTGCCTCCTGTTGGATTAAAGGGGCACTATGTAGTTGAGGAGAGGAAATTGAAACTCAGAATTTTAATATTGAAAATGTTAATGAGGTAAGCCCTAAGGGATAAGTAGAGACATTTATTTATTCTGTTGATCTATTTTTGAAGTCTGATCTAAATTGTTTTCTCTCCTGTGTTTATGACTTGAGCTCCTGTACTTCCTTTTATTTTCTATCAAAAAAACAAAATAAATAAATAAAATAAAAATAAAAATTTCACTGGAAAAAAAAATTAACTCGTTTTCATTCATTTAAGTTTTTCTTCTGAAAAATTAATGTTTTTCGCACATTATTTATTTAATTTTTTTAAATTTTGTGAGATTTCACCAGAAATTAAGGAACTTTTTGCCTACCAGTTCTCAAGTCATAAACACAGAGAGGAGAAATCATTTTAGATCAGACTTAGAAAAAAGATAATCATAAAACAAAGATACCTTAAAATTCAGAGCTTCAATTTCTTCTCCAAAACTACATACTGCCCCTTTAAACCAGCATAAAAGAAAATTGTTTACTCGCACCTCAGGGCTTCTGTAGTTAATAATACATAACTGAATAAACAAGCTGTTCTCAGAGGAAAATAAGGTCCCCAGAACACTGTTTGAAGCTAGAAAGGTGGCAGGGTCCGCCACATGTAAGCAAAGTAAAACAGTATGAAATTGTGTCAGTTTGTTTATTAGTCATGACAACAAAGAGAGTTTGTTTGTTTAGTTTGTTTAGGCATTAAAAAAAACTACTTTCTCTTCTGATTGAAATTTCTTCCCCAAAACTACATAATGCACCTTTAAATTTGAGGTCCATCCATTCGATGTGAGTTCGGTTTTCCAGTGTTCTGTGGGAAAAAAGCTCTTGAGGAATTGTTTTGGAGTGGGAGCGATGTTTTGGTTACGGGAGTTCCTCCCACCCCCCCCCCACCCCACGCTGTCATGGCAACCAGCAGAGAGGGCAGTTGGCAGGATGGTTGTAAGACGGCGAGGGCGACGTGCTGTTTGTTCTGCAGATGCAGCCCTCTGTTCCCGAGAAGTCCCTAGGTGGTGCAGACTGAGTGGTGTATCCCAAGGGGCTATCGCGTTTCACAGTGAAAACAAGCCGGCCGGGCTCTGGCAAACAGAATCACTCATTGCAAAACCTTTCATTTGCAAAAGGCCTCCGTAGCTGGAGGCCTGTTTCTTTTTCCTGAGAGCCCTTCTGAGAAGTCAGAGAGCTGCATTTTGAAGAATAGTTCGGGGGAAATATGATCCCCGTTTCTTGCTTCTGGTATGTTTTTGTGGGGGGGGAAGATGGATCAAAGCCCACCTGTTTTTTTTTTTTTGCACGCTAGAAACAATGAAGAAAAATCGACACCGAGTGGAACTCAGACTTGGTGTTTGTGGATCAACATCCAGCGGTTCAGATCTATTTCGGGGTCGTGTGTTTTTGTGGTCTGTCCGTGTGAGTCATTAAAGTCCCAGTGACATCAACAAGCAATAACTAATGCTATGCTGTCTGTGCAGGATAAAAGGCCACTGTTGCTGGCATCGATATAAAAGGCAACACTTCCTATTAATAGGCTCACCCGAGGCCATAGTGATGACATAAGGGGCTCAATGTACCACAGCGCCGCGGCTCGTTTTCTTTTTTTAACTTCTCTCTATTAACCCGCGACCACATATGGGGAACAGCACGTGCTGTCATGCGCCATTTTTGTCAAAACACAAATGGCTTCGTCACTAATGCGCCGGCTCAAGGTGAGGATGGTGAGCTGCTTATGTAAGGTGACGTCAGAAAGATGATGTAAGCGGATTTAATCATTTTTCATTAACACTCCAGCTCGCACTGAAGCACCTGTTTGCATCACCGTTTTTTTTTTTTTCTGTTCAGTGGGTGTCTCTTGATTAATATAAATATCACTTTCATCATCGCTTTAATCAAAGCATCGCAGACTTTATCAACGCGTACACGATTCCCGTTTCTAATTAGACTGATAATGGGTGAGGGTTTTATGACGGGCTTCATTCATAATGGCACACATTTCCTGTCGGTTATGACTCATGTGTGCCACCGGAGGGAGAGGGGGAGAGAGGAGCACCTCGTCATCCATCATCCATTGTGAGGGTGATCTCATCCTGAGTCATAATATTAGTGCCTTGACACGTTAAAGCTCATCCACAGGTCATAAATCCTGCCCTCTCCGCCTCCTCGCTCGCTCAGTGTCGCGGCCGTTCTGCAAGTCATACGGTTCGAGTCGTGACGCCGGAGTCTCAAACGGGTCGAGTTCAAAGTTGCGGACTCGGGAACGGAGACTCGTCGGTGGAAGCAGAGTCGCAGATATAGCCAGGTTGGTATCTTACAATTTGGGTCCTAGCGTTCTGCCAAGTTGCCAGGAGAAAATGCTAGCGGGTAATGTTTCTGCAAACCCGATACATCCAACTGTGTTTATGCCAAAGCTACGTGACGTACAATATGGACATTAGTACAAAACCTGTCATATCAAGTTCACATTACATGTTTATTACTTGGTTTTCATGTCAGGAGCTGAAGGGGATGGTGGTGGAGATAGAACATTGTGTAACACATGTGTTTCAATATTTGTAAGGGTCACACCATTGCATATTGTTGATGAGGGATGACGGCGTTTCAACATTTCTAAGCGTGACAACTGGCTATTTTTAGGGAGACCTCAGGACAATTTACAGCTATGTTAGTGGTGACAAAAGAATTTATATTTCTGATGGAACATCGGCCGTGTGTTCAGGTATTTTAAGAGAAAGCGTTGATCTTTTCTTAACCCTAACAAGTGGATTTTGTGCGTAAAACCTAACGAGACCTTAATTGAAAACTGAACCTAAAGAACCTAATGTGGCTGCTGATGCACCTTACTTGATAAGTACAATCGTATATCTGAGAAAGAATGATGGCCGAAACTATGAAAACAGGCATCAGGTTGTACTAAAACCACAATAATCCATTGCATAATATGCACTGACAAGACTTGATACTGGAACACCGCAGCGTTATAAGAAAAGAGAAGTGAGAGAGAAACGAGCAAAAAATAGAAGATCCACAGAAATTACCTAAAGTTCCCAAACACATTCAGTCTGATGATGAGGGACAGATTTAATGGAAGTAACTCAGCTGTTAGCTTGCCGTCCACATATTGTTCTTTCTGTCACCTGAAACATCAAATGTTCTGGCGTCTCCACCTGTGCGCTGCACGTTTCAGTTCCTGTATACAAATCATTTCTTGTGTTATCTTTCGTCTATCTGCTCCGATTTGGAAAAAAGTTAAACATTTCATCCAGAGTACTGACGAGCTGATTCACTTCACACTAATCCATTTCACACACTCACACCGCAACATTCTTAACCTTTAGATTCAGAGGGAGTATTAAGTCTGGAGAAAAGTTCAAGTAGGGTTAGGTTGAGTTGCTTCTTTGATTCTGAACAACTGAGGACATCATGTGACTTCAGTCTCCAAATCATCTTACATAACTCCTCACCTCTTTTGCTCTCATATTTTGTCCGTGGCACCATCTTGTATTTATGGACGTCCCGATGTTACCTGACTTTTCAACTCGCTGAATCTTGGTAATAATAATAATTAGGTTATTGACTTTACATTGTGAGATTTGTTGTTTATTTATTCACATGTGTTTATGTGTTTACTTGCAGTTGAAATTCACAGACAGAAACCTGGAGGCGGACAAAGTGTGGTGCTGTTCTCCAGCAGTGTGGGGGTTGGAGAGAGAAATAAGACTTAGGTCAAAAGGCAGCTTTGAAACAAAGACATCCAGACTCACTGGATACATCTAATAAGTGGAAATTAATTACAGGGAAATTACAGGTCAGATAGCGTCTATTTCTCCTGATATGACATCGTCAGTATTTTAACAGTAGCCATTACAGTCGTGTACATTACTGAAAACTGTTGACTTCACACTCCAAACAAATAGGGGGCACCACGAACTGCTGCTAACTGTCCTGTACCATACATCTTTAAACATGAATGTAGCTGTCGTTAGCTAGTTAGCTCAGTTAGCCATGCAGCTGGCTAGCTAGCTAGACTACCAGGGGAGTGTTGGTGTTCACACAATTATGAGAAAACAACAAGTTTTAATTCAGACTGAAGAAGCTTAGATATTTTGTGGTGAGTTGCACAATCTCCAAGATGAAACTAAGAAATTCATCTTTGCTCTGCGCCATTTGCTAACTGGAACCAAAAATGGTTCTTCGGAGTGATGCTATAGAAGAACCATTTTTCGTTCCACAAAGAACCTTTTAGCAAGAGGTTCTTTGAAGAACCATTTCTGCAAACGGTTCCTTAAAGAACCCCCAAAGGTGCTTTAAAGAACCATCAAACGATTCTTTAAAGAACCCCCAAAGGTGCTTCTGCGTCAAAGAACTTTAGCAGAAATAGGTTCTTTAAGGAACCATCTTCAAGAAAGTTCTTTGTGGACCCAACTGGTTCAGTGAAGAACCTATTTTAAATGGTTCTTCAGTAATTTTTCAGAATATACAAAGGTTCTTCAATTGGTGATGGTTATTTAAAGAACCATAGACCCTTTTAAAGAACCATTTAAGAACCATTATTTTTCTGTGAGTACCGTCATATAGAGTAAATGTACTCTAGGTATCCATGACTGTAGTTGTCGCTAGTTCGTTAGCGCAGTTAGCCGTGCAGCTAGCCAGACTGTTGAGGAGTCTTGATGTTAACACAATACAAAGAAGTCTTTCAAATAACGTCAAAACTGTTTGTTTTTCACTTTCTGTTTAAGCAAACTATATAAAAATGTTTAAAGTTGACGATTGATGATGTCATGATTATTATTCGATGGATTAGGTTGGTTCAGGCCTATGTAAGCGCGTCATATTTGGTTTTCCAAGAAGAAAACATCATCAGATTTTGACAGAAGAATACAAAGGAATGAATTCTTACATTGAAGCGTGCTTTATATCGCCATCCTCGACACAATATGACCGAGGATGCGATCTAAAAGCATTAAAAAGGCATTTTTCATTTCATCTCGACCTTAACAATCTATAAGCCTCTCTTCTCCCTTGATTCCGAAGAACAACAACGTCAACTTGAGCACTTTAAGTTGATATAAAAAGGGATTAAATATGGGCCAGATTGGCAGTGATAATAAGGATGCATGCCTGTAATATCTTTAAAATAGGGCTTGCCTCCAGACAGCCACAATGCAGCCCCGACAGTAAATGGATTCTCAATGGCAACAATCCAAAGATAATCCACCGCTGAAAAAGCAAATGATTAATGCCCGTGACATAAATCTACTGTAGGTTGCGAATGCCAAAACCCAAGAATTGTGGTAATCTCGGCCGGTCATTGCCTCTGGCGAATGAGCCACAAAGCCGTGGGATAGTGCTTTATTTAGATTGGGTTAGAGTCAGTGCAGCAGGACTCGTCTGCGAGTGGTGCCATCATCATCATCGTCTTTCTTTTACCATCAAACTCCTCAAAATTACCATGATCAGATTTTAAAGGCGTGACACAACAGGTCACATATTTGGAATAAGCAAATCGCGATCATGAGACGGGAGTTAGCCCTCAGCACTCTCCCCTCGGACGAGCCCGAAAGGGGTCGCGACCTCTCGGCTTAAACCCGCCCCGAGGCCGTCGCTGCCCTGCTTCTGAAGAGCAAACACATGCCAATAATCACAGCCACAATGGAAGTGTGTTTACCCTCCGAGACGGATGTGACAATAAGCAGTAAAGAAGAATGCTGACAGTGTTTAAGATCTACAGCAAACGCCGTTGAGGTCAGAGCGTCTGCACATGCACCGATTGTTTTCAGAGAATATTAATGCTTTAATTTACACTTTTCTCATTAACTATTCATTGTTTTGGCCCGTTCCAACAATTTATGTCTGACAGCCAGAAATTAGATTATCAGTGTGATATGTCTAGAACTTGTCAGAGACGAATCAGTGGCGGATCTCTGGCGTACAATGGGACGCCTGAGATAAACCCCTTTGTTGGAGCTCTTTCCAAATGAGCTGCACGCTGTATTCTGCAGATAATAATCTGTGTAAGTAAGAGACTTTTCTGTCGAGTTCCCTGGAGGGAGCGAAAATACTGATGGTGAGGACTGTTACGCGATGATCTGTCTCGATCTCTTCCCTCGACAAAGATAATCCGTCTAGTTCACTGTGTACTGTGCCTGTTTGCCCGCGAGCCTCAGTCTGCAGGCTGGCGGTTGCACACTGGAGCAGAGCTGCAGGGAAGTAGGTAAAGGACGGAGAGGAATGAGCGCTCGGCTACGCCTGGCGGTGCCAAGGGCGATCTGCCGACTGGGAAGCACGCCCAGAATATGTGTACAGATAGGAAAACAATCTGAGGGATCTTTTCCCCACACAGTTAGCAGAGAATGAGGGTGACGGTGTGGTGTCTCTGCAGGTTAGAGGAGGCGACGCAGAGGCTTTTTTTACAGAGTGGAGGATTAATTCAGTCTGGTTGTGCTATTAATGGCTCTTCTGTAAGTTCGGCCTAAAGAAAGCAACACAGCAAAGTCCTTCCAAGAGTTGCATGTGGATTCAGTTGTGCTGAAACGATTAGTTGAGTAGTGAATGAGCCGAATGACAGGAAGTTGGTTCACAAAAATGACTGGGGCGTGCAAAAATGTGAGGTGAGATTATTGCTGAGGGAACAAAAAACAAACTGAGCAGTGTGATTAAAGAAACATAACAATATAACAGTCTATCTTTAATGAGCTCCGGCAAGGAACTTGAGTTTTGTGTTGATTCTGGCAGCCCCTGTGGACAAAAGATGGCAATGACAAAACAAAATAGACTTTGTTTTTGTGTCGTATCACCAGACTACAGAGCAGCTTCGTATCTCAGAATGGATAAGTTGGGATCCAACCTGGTGACGAGCATTAAGAACACAGAAATAGACAATCTTTTCCAATGGACTTGTATGTTTACGTAGGTCACATAGAGGCATCCAAACTAAACTGAGACTGTTCCCTCAAGAGTTAAAAGTTCCTTGTAGTACGCAGCGTTGTAAGAAGTAAAAGTAAAGACGACCTGTTAACATATCTGTCACCAGTAGGAGTAGTACTTGCTTTAATGTCTTAAAGCATATGATATTAAGTGCACTTAAAGGTGCAGAAAGCAAAACAAGATAGGTGATTATTCGGGTCAGGCTGGACGCCAACCCAAAGTGTCAGTATTTCACAAGCTGCGAATGAGACTCAACAATCAGCTATCGTACAAGTTGCACCTTTAAATATCAGAAGTAATTTTCTGCCAATAAACATACTTAAGTATCGGAGGCAAAAGTAGAAGTAAGTATATACTAAGTAAATATGTTCTAGGTAAAGTATATACTGAGGGTTGATGTTCAGATGTTTTAAGCTACATTCCATCAGTGGTAACATGTTGAAGTTTTCTGACATTACAACAGAGGCTCTTTGTGTTGTAACTCTTGAATCTCATGAATGAATTTGCTTTCATAAATTGTGTTCTTACTCAATTTAACAACAATGGCTCCGCTGTTTTCAATTTGTATTCATTATCATTTTGACGAGGATCTTTTGCAGGTGTTCATTTCAAGGCAACAATAAAAACTGATCTTTTTAGAAGTGTATTTATTTTTTTAAATGGCTGTTTAGCTAACGGAGAACAAAATATTTCATGATGCGCCACTGAAATTTCAGTGATAAGTTTTCTCACTATTGACTAATCTGATTAATCTAAAACAAGCTGTTTATATTCTGTTAACTAAAGACCAATCGTCAGGGTTGTCACAGGTATTCTTTATACATTTGTTTGTGCAAAGGCCAGTAATAATATTGGATACACATGGATACACTCTTCTCCATCTTAGATTTAAACCACCACCAGTGAAGCCGTGATCACTGTAACAGAATCTGTATTGTGTATCAGCATCATCAGGATCTTGAACAGGGCTTGACAACAATCAAATGAACATATGTCATGGACTAAAAGATTAATAAAATCATCGAACACTATATAGATGAATAGGTGATGTAAACAATCATGAGTTGAAGCTCGTATGATTCTGTCCTGCAAACGTTGTATAACAGTGTTAGTGTCCTTTTCTGGGCACAATAACTACTAATGTGATTTCTTTACCATTGTTTCTAATCCTTCAAAATCCCCACTATGAGTACTACATACAGCTTTGTGTTACGTCCCAAACAGGGCCGGCTTCCAGGCAGCACAGTAAGTTGTGAATGTTTATCTGACGCTGTGCTGCTTACACCACAGAGGCAGCATGGGAGCCTGGCTCGGATACAATGCCGTGAGCTGAAGCTGTGACCGTGACGTCATGTGGGTGGCCGTTCCTATGCAGTCAGCACTTTTTTTTCTCCCCCTCCTCCTCCTCCATCTCCTCTTCTTCTGTTTCGCCCTACAGCTGCACATCACACACTGACCTCTGGCCATCCTCCATGAGGCCCCCAGGGGGGAGGGGGGGCTCTACCAGGAGGCCTGCACACAGGTCAGGGGAGACAGGCACAAAAGCAAGATGGGAGGGGGGGAGAAGCTAAAGGGTTAAGGGAGGAGGGGGGAAGGTCAGTGAACCTCTCATCCTCTGCAGACTGACTGATCAGAGAGCATCACGAGCAGCCATGTTGAACGCTCTTGTGTCGGTCTGGACGTCTCGCGGTGCCATCCGCGTGGAGCGAGAGACAAAGAGGTGGGAAAGAGCAACAGCGGCGGCAGCAACAGAGAGCGCCCGTCTCACATGCTCCCCCATGTGAGGGTGAGCCAAGCAGCAACGGAAGCTGCTTTATGTAAGTGTCTCTCCGGCAGCCTGTGGGACTGCCTCACATGTTTGTGTTGTGGTCATCCAGCACAGGCGGGCCGGGCTGGACCGGACCGCAGAGCGTCCTGTCTTGAGCCACTCATCACGTCTCCGTCTGGGCTGTTTTGTTTGTGTGTCCGTGTCACTGTCTGTCTCTCTGTCGTCTACCCCTCCCATCATCATCATCATCATCATCATCATCATCACCATCATCCTGCTCCCTGGTTCACCCCTGGCTGTGAGGGCTCGCAGCTGGGACGGGGGGGAGGGTGGAGGAGCAGGCAGAGGCAAAAAGAGGGAGGGAGGGTGAAGAAAGGCGGGAAGAGGAGGAGGAGGAGGAGGACGGATCAGAGGTGCCGACTCAGTTTCCCTGCAGACACAGCGGAGATCAGAACGCAGCCGAAAACATAAACAGTGACCGAAATCTACTCCAGAAGTGTGAGACACCACTTCCAGTACTGTGTGTGCAATAAACACGGTTACTCATCGACTCATCAGTTCAGATACTTCAAATAAGTTCCTTAAAGGTGCACTACGTAGTTTTTTAAAAAAATATTCAGAACAGAATGATTATTTATGTCTAAACAAACTCTCTTCGTTTTCATGACTGAATAAACTGAATAACCAAACTGATGTTAAAGGACAACACAACTTTACTGTTTTACCTTGCTTATGTTTGGCGGACCCTGCCACCTTTCTAGCTTAAGACGGTGTTCTGGGGACCTTATTTTACCCAGAGAACAGCTTGTTTGTTCAGTTTGTATTATTACCTCATAAACATTATAAAGTGGCCCTTTAAAGGAGACCTTTCATTCTGTTTTGTGTTTAATATATGTTCTTATGGTAAAAAAGTTGATACTAACAGAAGCTCCGCTCTCCAACTGAGAACACTGCTCCCAACACGCCTCGTCAGTAGTCCCGCCTTTAATTCCGCGACTTTGTGACATCACACAACATCACACAACATCAGCATGTCATGCATTTGCATAATTTAAAGATGCAATATGTAAGAATTGGACACCTGGTGAATTTGTACTCAAAACAAAAAGGGCACTACACATCGTTAGAGCAACCTGCTAACTGCTGCTAACTGTAGCTGCCGCTAGTTAGCTCAGTTAGCTGCGCAGTTAGCAGTATGGATTGGGAGATCGGAGCAACAAGGTAATGTTGGTGTTTACACTGCTAGCACAGGAGCTTTGGACCGTAAAGGGCTGGGGGTAGCTGGTTAGCATGCTTAACATGCTTTGCAACATTATTTGATTGATTTAGCACAGCTTGCTCTGTCGTTGTCGTCTCGCATGTGTGAGCTGACCAATCAGAGCAAACTAGGTATTTGGCAGACGGAGCCTTAAAGAGACAGGAGCTAAAACAGAGTGTTTCAGACAGAGGAGGAATTCACGCTGCTGCACTGGATATTATGAGAAAACAGTGTGTTTTTGAGCATTAGAACATGTAGATCTATTCTAGTAGAAACCCAAAATAGAATTATAAACCTGAAAGTGAGCATAATGTGCCTCCTTTAACATAAACCACATACATGCTCGCACTCTTTCAGCCTCGTCGCCGCCCCTCACCCTCCACCCCTCCTTCTCTCAGGGCAGCTGGCGTAATACAAAGGGGAGAAGTGTGCAACTGGTGCGATAAAGCTGGGAACATCTTGCTATTCAAGCGTCAGCATAATAAACTGGAGGCACAATTAAGGGAGGAAAAAAAAATCCCCTAAACCGCAGGAACAAGTGCTGAGTGCTGCAGCCGTGTTCAGCGCCTCAGTCCAGCTGCGGGTTGTCTTTAGGACACGGGGAGGAAAAAAAAAAAGGACAACAGAGCTTTTCTGCTAACCCCCTCCTCGGGGGAATGCAAATGATCAGACAGTGACATACTGAGAGACTACAAAGCATGTGTGTTTTAACCTCAGATGCGCTGCCATGATACTATTCGGGAGGTCTGATATATTAGTGTGTGCACACATTACTCCCTTTGTCTCAGCTTCAGTTCCTCAGAAGCTGAATCATACACAGCGGGGAATTCATATAAAGTCGATTGTTAAAAGGTGTTGTAAAACTTTACGGCTTAGCTAAATAGAACAAAGAGTCCTTATTAAAAACCTGTGATTAAAAAAAAAAGTTGCTGAAATCTTCAAAAAAAAAAATTACAAAAAAAACACACCTCCTGCAGAATCAGCTGCCCTAAAAAAAAAAAAAAGCACCTAGTTGGAGGTTTTTCCCGAAGAGCTTTAACAGGAAAAAAACCCGGAGAGATTCCTCACCCTGAAACCTCCTCTCTGTTCTCACAATCCCCCGAGGAGGCTGGTGCAAAGTCTGCCGCTGTCTGGCTGTTCCCATGGCAACCACCAGGTGAGCAGACAGGCTTGGAAAGCACGGCGGAGAACATGTGACTCCCTCCACATGCTCAGGCAGAGCACACACACACACACACACACACAAACACAGCACTCTCTCGGATAACAGGAGGCGAACTCCCTCCTTGATTCAAAACTTGCGAGTACACGGTGTAGTCACCAAAATTCAAAAAAAGACAATGTTTGGTGAGTCTGAAAAGCAGACAAGCAGATGACCAGTCTGCCAGTCCGTCTGTTTACCACTCTGTGTGTCTGTCTCTTTCTGTGACACATGCGCACACACACATGCACACACACACACGCACACACACTGTGTTGTGGAGTGCAGAAGAAGTGGAGGAGGCTGCCCTGGAGGGGGGCAAACTGAGATGTGTCATAACCGCTGAACGTCAAGTCCAGTTTCTGCTACAGAAGCAGAGGGAGACGGCGGAGCAGCAGCGGGAGCTGGGCGTGAAAAAGTCACACGGAACAACCGCGAGACGAGAGGAGGATAAAGAAAAAGTAAACTGTGAAGACAAAGAGAGAACTGTGTGTCCATTTATAGTGAAGACAAAGAGTCTGCTGCGTGCTAACAGGCTCACAGTGACAATGCTAACATGCAGGTATCCACCTTATTCCTAACTCCCATGATGCTTTGCACAAACTACTACTTTCAATGCGTCCTGTCACTGCACCTGGAGTGTAGTGTTTCCATGGTAACAGGACGCTAATCCACTTTCTCACAGCGTATCAGTCATTCATGAAGATCTCTGTTAGCAACTTCATCAAGGGAAACCCGCTAACACTGTATTTCTTGTTTAGCCACTTAGCTAACACAACTGCCATTGGTGTTATGCGTATCAGAAAAGGAAACAAACAGGTAGAAAACCATTCAAAAACTTTACCAAGTACAAGCCGGAGAAGCATTCTGAACACGAGGAGCAAAACAGGAGCGGGGAACAGACGCAGGAGACGCAGACAAACCAACAAGGCTAAGCAAAAACACAAGGAAATACAGAGGAATTGATGAACTCATGAAACACAGGTGTGGTGACGGGAAAAGGACAAAGACAGGAAGTGGAAAATAAAAAATGACACACAAGGAAATAGTACAAATAAAATTTTATATGACTAACAAAAAACCCTAATCATGACAGTAATGTGTGACTTAAACTAGTTCCGCCCCAGGAAACTCATGGATAATGTTAATTATGTTCACCATCCTAATTTAGCATGTTAGCATTTGCTGATTAGCAGCTGAGGCTGATGGGAATGTTGACAGTTTATCTGGTCAATTTTAAATTGACTTTTTCTTTTTATATTACTTATATGGCAACCTGCACATTAGGAGCGATGCAGCGCTTCCTCACCTAAGCTCCCTCCGATATTTCTATGCCGAGCTATTCACACATCCACTCAAACACCACTGCTGTTTACTGCTGTTGTGTATTTGTAGGCCTCTTCACTGGGCTCTATTGTTGTCGTCTTCAGCTATCAACTATGTCTTATTGCTCCTCTGACTCCTTCAACAAAAACAAATTAACATACACATGTACGTGGTGAATAATGAGCGGCTTAAAGAATATAATTAGCTTTATTTTCACATGCAATTATGTTCTTATGAATAACATTTAGATCAATAAGAATAATAAAAAACTGTGTTGCTTGGTAGCATGTACACAACATCAAGCGCAGTTACTGGAAAGGGAATATTATGATGTTACCGTGTATTATTGACTCTGAGTTATTGCCTGTGCTATCTGTCGTATTTCCTCCCGCTGCACGTGACTCACCGGCGTACAGTGGCCGGGCTTCAGCCTCTGGTTTCTATCCAGTAACACAAACTATCATCAGGCTATAAAAGCTGCAGGCTGCCAGAACACAATAAAATCCATGTACAGTGATTAGGACCAACGTGTTTCGGACTGGAGGGATGCCAAATTAACCAAATCAAATTGTTTTGCTGTCCGGCGTCCATTATAAGCCCCCTTCTTTATTAAAATGTCACAGGTGATGAATGAGGCTAATCGGTCCTGGAGATACTGTAGCTCCGTCCTCTTGTCTCGGCTCTGTCTGGGATTTACATAATCAGGCAGGTGACGGAGGTCAACATGCAGCCATGTTGCTTTTCATTATTCATCCCTCCCTTGCCTCTCTGCTTGTGTCCGAACCCCCTCGGATGACACAGGACGCCTGAGCCAAACAGAGGTCAATCCTCCCACCCGACCCGCCTCTTACGCTCTACTGTTACGCTCTCCCGCTGCCGGTGCGTGAATCATCTTTTATTCATGCGGCTTCGAAAATCCAAACGTGGACCTGATTAAAAGCATGACCACACACATTCCTTAGAAATGTCATCACCACGTGTGTGTGTGTGTCTCAGAAAGGTGCACGAGGGAGGGAACAGTGCACACCTGCATGAATATTACATTACATGTGTTTTTGCTTGAACAGCCACATGTGTGTCTTTCATTGTAAGCATTCCCCATCCATAAGCGCCACCGGCATTCTATTAAAAAAAAAAGGAAAAACTCTTCCCTTCCCACCCCCTCCCTCCTCCTCCCCCCGCCGTGGCCAAGTTGTGTGCTCCAGCCCCTGGGCTTCGCAGCTCCTCTCTCCTCGTCGAGGCGATTTCTGTGGAACACGACTCCAGAATAGGCTGGATCGTGTTGCCGTGGATTCCGCCTGTCCGCCTGCAGGGTCTATAAATAGTGCCTGTCAGATATTTTCACTCCTGTGCTGAGCGCACTCAGTGGCAGAGCAGTGTATTAATATCCACGGTGACCAGAGTCGTGCCTCGGGTGGGGAGAGTGTGTGTGTGTGTGGTGGGAGGTGGAGGGACAAACAGCCAGAGCTCAGCAGGACTACACACAACCAGCAGGCTGTCATCTTCCTCCCAACCTCCCTCTGCAGACTGAAAGACCTCTTTATGTCTCACCCTCTGACGTCTCTCCACAATGTGCACACACACACGCATGCACAGTTGACTTCAGCTTAAGGAGGACGTGATCTGAGTCACGTTACCTTTTCACCCCGATTGCGCTCGCTGTACCTGTGTATCCCAGCGACTGTACACAACGTTTTTTTTTATGCATTACGTAATCAGATGCGGCGAATCCACCAAACGCGGCCCTTATCATCCGAATCACGAGCGTAAACAACAGGTCAGAGATTGTAGCTGGGATTCTGCAGCACACGAATTGCATTACAGGAGGCTAATATCCCCTCCGGTGCATGTCGCTAATCAGCCTTGAGAAAGTGCAGATCTGCAGAGAGCTTCAGCTGTTGTGAGATTTAAACACAGAGGCGGGCGGGTGAACAGGGCACGCGAGCGTGTAAACAGTGATCCGGTCAAAGAGGGTTTTTATCAAATCTTCAGCGTGTATGTGCAAAATGATACGGTGTCCTTTAAAAGCAATCCTGAGCTGATCATGTGAGCTCACACACACACACACACACACACACATGCACATATCTAGTGACTGCCTTGTGTAACGGGGGAGCACGCATGCATGCGCAGCTGCAGAGCATCACATGTGCGTCTGAGCAACCTGAGGTCACATTCACACCGACGCGAAATGTGACTCGCTTGCCAAACTCTCTCCGCGTGTTCTGGGGGGGCAATTAAGAAATTATGTTAATTTAACCAGTTTTACGTGTATTTTTTCTCCCACTGTGAGAAAACAAGCGCTCCCCTCCCCCTCCCCCCCTTCCTCCTCACACACTCACACGTTATCAGCTCCCTCCATCATTAAAAATCACAAATGCAGAGCTTGCAAGAGTGTGACGATATTCAACATGGTTGCATCATGTGTCTCCGGCAGCATCCTTGCCCCTCCGTGAGCGAGGAGCGCGTGCAGAGAGCCTGCAGAACACTGCCTCCGGTGGACGGGGCCGGTATAACCAAAACAGCTCCTGATGACAGTGCTGTGAGGAAACAGACACCTTTGACTGCAAAATAAGCCTATTGAGTTACAAAACAGTGAATATTAGGTAACACTTTATAGTGAATTTCTAGTTTATATAACTTAAGTTAACATTTGTTTATGTTTATACATGAATAAACAATTGCTTGATACATTTTCTATAAAGGATTCAACTTTAAATTAAAATTTTTATAGTAAGTATAGCAATTTACTGTCAATGGTTAATATAAAGTGTTAACAAATATTATTTTTTCACGCCGTTTTCATTCAAACTGTTTCATCGAGGTGTCGATCCAACTCTCTGGTTATTCGTCAGGCTGTCGTTCGTGGCTTCGTCGTGACGCCGCTGTTGTTTCGTCCTCTCCCGTGTGCGATAGGAGTCTGAAAGCTTGCTGAGAATATTGTAATGAGCTGATACAAATTTAATGTGGCTCCGAGGGGATGAATGGTTTCGTGATAAACTCCTTTTTTTCAGGGCGGTAATCCAGCAATTTAAAATTTGCACTTCCATGAAATGAGGGAGGACTTACAAGAAATGAAAGAGGGAAAAACTGCAGAATAACAGACAGGATATCTATATCTTTATATATTCAATGACCTCTTTTAATTAGTAGTTGGCTTCGGCCGCAGTAGTGCAGATCACAGGGGTTACAGAAAAAATGATAAATAATAAAATAAAATAAAACACAGCATTATTTGAAAGAAAATCAATTTAGAGAAATGCAACCCGACCAGTTGGTCAACAGTATTGATGGTCGAGTCGTTTGCACTAAATCATTAAAATGACTATAAATACAGCCTATACGTTTTTCATGTTTTCTTACAAGCCCTGTTGAACACGACACACTCGCTGTCAGGGTGAAAAAAGAGAAATACTCTCAAATAGGCCAGAAAAAGACACATTCAGAGGTCTGCCAACTCCTCTGAGTTTTCCATTATGTTGCTTGGTGCCTCAAACAACACGGCGCTGCCAGAGGAGGAGAAAATGCTCTGCGAACGTGTTGTGGCTGGAGGAGAAAAAAAGCCTCCGTGGAAGAGTTGTTGCCTCAAACCAGCCACTACCCAGGCAGAGATTACAGACCTAATGGTGATGCCCTCCCAGTTGTGTCCTCGCCAGCCCGGTCGCCAGAATAAACTGCAGACCACGGAAATGTTCGTGTTTGTACGTCCCATCCAGGCACAATCATTATGGGTGCACGCCAATGGCCTCCTTGCCACCGGCGGAGGCAGACAGAAGGGAAAAGCACAAAAGATCAGCAACCTCGGGAGGATTTCCTTCGGGGTTTGCGGGTGAAGAAAACTGGAACATTTTGACGGGAAGTCGGGACGTCTCCAACCAGGTCTTTCGCGATGAAACCAGGTGTTTTCAAGGAGGTGAAATCTTCTCCTAAACCTAACCAAGCGGATTATGTGCCTATTCTAACTAGACCAAAAGCACAGCATTGAAATTGAACCTAAAACATGTCCTATATTTGTGAAAACCTACACTGCCAGACCATTTATTATATGTCCTCGTCTCCACACCCTTGTAACTCAGGCTTTCTGTTTTACGTGTGCAGTATCCGAGCCCCACCCGACCCCGAGATAACCTCTGATGACGTGAGTTGGGGATATTTTCTTTCCAGAATCACAAAAGACACGCAGTTTATCTCGCCTGGGACTGTTCAGTGCAGTTTACAGGTAATTAGCTCTTTTATTCCTTATGGTTCGTCTATAAAAATACAGACGTGTGGTGTCTTAACTCCAATCACAGTGTGATACTTTTTTTAAATGCAGGTTATGAAAGTTCTCCTCCAGCTATGAAACGGGAATATTGTGGCTTTTTTTTTCTCTCAGATAAACGCCGCAGATATCTGCCTGTTTGACAGTATTGCGGTACAGAGTGTCACAGCCGGAGATAAGCGATTACAGTCGGCCTCTGTTTGAGTTTGCTCTGTCTGTGCGCAGGACATTCCAGGAGCCGCTGCCGTGTGACGTCTCACATACGGGATCACATTTCACGAGGCACGGCTCCAGCGGCCCGCAGTCCAGACCACAGACCTCTCTCTCTCTCTCCCGCTGCAGCTGATTGCTTGCAAGCATTCAATAACTTCATGGCTGGATTATTAGATAAAGGCGAAGCGTACACACAGGAGCAATTCATTCCTCGGTAGAGCTGGAAGGAAGCTGCACGCATACGCCCTCCTTTTTTTCCCTCTCTTGCATGCAGCGACGCCGCAGCGTTGTCGTAATTTCTCCAGTTTCGTAGATTTACTCTATATCCTCAAATGCTCCTGCTGAAGCTGGCTCTCCTCTCCTCTCCTCCCCCTTTCCTCCTCCTCTTCCTCCTTCGCAGGGCCCAGCCTCCGCTGGCGCCACAGCAGGGTCATCTAGGGTTCCACAGCAGAGAGGGGGGGAATGTGAAGAAACAACACTTTCCGCAGAATGAAAGCATGAATGAACCTCACACAACGCACGAAAAAACCCCCCCTCATTAATTCTAATTAATTTAAGTATTCATCGTGCTACCATTTGTGCAAAGGCTGCTTTAAAGGAGCAGTATGTAGAAATGTTAATCAGAAGGGAAAGATCTTCATGGACCTAAACGAACTAAATAAGCAAACTGACCTTAAAGGACGACACAATTTTGTTTGTTTTACTTTGTTTACATGTGGCGGACCCTGCCACCCTCCTAGCTTCAACCAGTGTTCAGGGGACCTTAGTTTGCTCGTTCATTCAGTTCATATATCTGAGTTTGTATTATTACCTGCATTTTTACCTCAAATTCTGAGTTTGGATTTCTTCTCCAAAAACTACACGATGCCCTTTCAACTCCCTGCGATTATTATCACCCGGCAAAACCCCGTAAATCCGCCAACAGATTGCCGGCGGTTCTGCTCGGTGCATCCTCAGAGAGCGCCCCCGATGCAGAGCTGCTGCTGCTGCTGCTGCTGCTGTGTGCTGTGTGCTGACAGAGGAGGAACAAAGGTGAAGCTGTGAGTACAAACTCTGCACAAAGACAGGAAACCTGATATTCCAGCTCTCGACACGGACCGAATCTGGAGGGGAGGGAGACTGTGTGTGTGTGTGTGTGTGATATCAACAGAGGCGAACATCGAGTCCTGCAGGACACGCGGGGCGCCCTGCGAGAGTGTGTGCGCGCGCATGTGTGTGCTTTTTTTCTCTCTCTCTCTCTCTCTCTCTCTCGCTCTCTCTTTTCTTGTTACAGTACATCTGCACAGCAATTAATCATCCCGGACTAAAGCGAGTTGAGAAACTGTGTCAGAGTTTAACCTGCTTTTCCCATCGCGCTCGCACTCCCATCTGAGCGCGCAAAGGCGACCTTTTCGAACGTATGCGTTGACAAAAACGCATCAAATTAATCGCGTGCGCTCAGAAAGATAATCCTCATCAATAAAGAAAAAAAACACAGCTTTCTCCTTTAATAAAGCGAAGGGGAAGATAAATGCTTCCGCTGACAGATTAATGCTGTCACTTTCTTTGAGCTGTGTACAGTTCGGTGTGGTGCCTCCGTGGGCTGCCCCTGACCCGGCATTGTTATGTGAAACCCTGGGCACCATGCTCCAGTGCTCAGCTATGCCGTCACCCCCTCCAGGCATAGCAGCAAACACAGCCCTCTGAGTAGCCGGCGAGCGGCTGCCCTCCTAAGCCCCCTCTCGCGAAAAGCAGCTTAGAGCTCCGGCTGCCTCCGCGGTGGTCACATGTGCGAAACGTGCACTCTCGCTGACACATGCGAGGCAGGCAGGCAGGGCTCGCCGCCCGACTTGTGCATGACCACAGCGTGACGGGCGGGGCGTCGGACGGAACAGAGTGGGAAGGGTTAGGTCACGGTCACTCCCACTCAGCTGTACCGGAGCACGTTCCACCTCAGGCACAACACGCTGCGCACGCACACGCACACCTGCGAGGAAAAAAACACGCCGAGGGGGGACAGAGCGAGCACACACACACACACACAATGTGTGCCGCTGCTCATGTTCCTGGTAGGGAAAAAAAAAAAAGAAGGAGTGTTCTCACAAATCACAGCCATGTGTGGGGAGAAGGCTGGAAAGGAAAACACTTTCCCAGTGACACATAGATTCCCCTCCTTCCACGAGGAGAGCAAATAAACTGAGGGGAAAAACTTTTTGGTTTTTAAACTCGGCTTTTTGGTGTTTTTGTGCCGTTTCTCCAAAACACGATGTCGCCCGGGCGAAGTGCTACACCCGATTGGATTTCAATTACGTGCGAGAAAAGAAAAAACAACAGCCAAACAATCCAGTTTCTCTGACAACAGAACAAGAGCGTGTTTATCTTTGTTTTTATCTCCCTGCGGACACGGGAATATGATCAGGGTTTGTGTCGACTCCTGCTATTGGCTGCTTGTGATGTGGGTGATCTAAGAATATAATCCCTGAATAAAAGTCAATTAAACCACTCAGATCTTTAAAAAAAAAAGCTCGGTGATTCCTTTTCCCGAGCCTCTGCTTCTCTCCACTTGTTTGTTTGATTTGTGACTCAGCTAAAGGATAAATATATACACCTTTATCTCGCTCCTTTCATTCCTCCTCGCCTTGTTTCTCTTCCTCCTCCTCCTCCTCCTCCTCCTCCTCCTCCTCCTCCTCACTTTTTCTCTGCGAGGGGAAAGAATGAAGAAACTGGCCAGAAGCAAGCAGCAGCAGAGGGATTCACAAATATGTGAAGGATGTGAAACACTGTATATTCTCAAAATCTGGATTAGAAACATGAGAAACCTGTCAGGTAGTTTGCACTAAAATCTGAGAGTCTTTGATAATGAATGAATGAAGTAATAATAACAGCGTTATAAACTAAAAGACTGAGTAAAAACAATAAAGAAAATGTATTTGTAGGTTGTGATGACAGCTATTATCAGTTTTCTGCAGGTAAATGTCTAGATATGCAGATGACACACTTTTCTAATTAAAAATGTGTTAACAGATGTCTCAACAATGGATAATATTATGTATTTTATTTTCATTTTGTTGACTAATTAGAGCCATCAGTCCATAGAAATAAGAAAATACAACCCTAAATAAAAGAAACTGCCATGTTTTTAGGAATAAAATGGTATTCAGGCTACACTGTAAAATGTGACAAAGTGTACTTAAGTATTTTAAAAGAAATCTTTAATTCAATCTTTAAAATGATTCAGTTTAACTTGTATGGGCCCAAAAGTTTGAACAACTTCCCTGTAATCGTCTGCTTCACTTGATCATTCTGATCTAATCGGTTTCCTGACTTTTCTTAAAGTAAAGTCAACATTTAAAATCTAAAGTGTATGAATGATATATGGACAAACACCTCTGTAAAAGCTTTCAGAATAAAGATAGCAATAAACTTTGAACGTTTGGCGTCCTGAGTGGAGATTTCTGTATGTGAGCAGACTGTAACGTAACGTAAGCGTCCGCAGAAGTTCCACAGAGCCCCTTCAATATGCACATTTTCAAATACAGCTATCTAATTAAATATCTTAGAATATGCAGGAATTTCCAGAAAAAGAAATCTGAACTTAAATAAACAACAAAATGTGTTTTTTGGGGGTCATTTTCTTTCTACCAGTTGGAGAAAAAGACATGTTACTGATCCAAATAGCTCAAAATGTCAGCGCATGAAAACATTTTCATCTGTTACATCACAACATTGTTGTCGTAATGGTCCATTCCTTCAACACCATAAACATAATCACTGTGATTATCACTGCCACCACTGTTGCAACAGACATTCAACATTCTCGCATCTGAGATTTTCTATTTTCCACCATCGCCGGTTGTTCAGCGTAAACGGTGACGGGCAGCACAGGTGGTTGAGGGTGACACCTCACTGTCCACAACAGTCATTCAACTGCGGATCTGTTAGAATAAGTACATGTGTTCAGATACCAGATGAGAAAGTTTCATCATCTAACATATCCTCCGTGTTTTAGCCTTTGGCAGGAAACCCTCATCTGTTCTCTGTCTGCGCGTCTTTTTGGATTAAGCGCCGAACATTTGCTTTCACGTCAAACATATTGACACAGCGCTGATGCTAATAACTGATACAGGATGTCTGACGCCACGGACCGTCTGCAGCACTTTGGCTCATCGGAAGTGTCTGTATTTCTATTTAAAACATTAAAACGCGTTGTATTATTTATGTGATGCGTATGTTTGATGCTCAGGCAGTCGGTGGTTGCACGTTCTGCACGCTGAGGGAAAGATGAGACAGTCGTCTTCTTCTCTGAAAAATGTCAAAACTCAAAATCAGAGAGTATCGCAGTCAGACATCAGAGTGCAAATTAATTAACAGGCAGAGCAAAAAGGGAAGGCGAGCGAATGGAAAGCGTGCCTCCTCTGTCTTTTGCTAGTTATGTTGTAGGCTCTTTGCCTTTTTTTTCAAGGGTGGTCTGATTCGAGACTACAGATGGGACATTTCTAACTAATTGGGCTTCATCTTGGCATCAAAGTGATCTGGCCGAGAGATGACTGATGAATAAATAAGATACTCCAACATGTGCCAAAAGAGGATTTGAAGAACTACTTTTTCAGCGTGATTAGACTAATAAGCCACAGCAAACTGGTGGAGATATTATTAACATTATCTAACGAGCCACAGGATGAAATTATGTAAAAGTTGCACTGTGTAGTTTTTATTTTTTAACGCCTGAACAAACTTAATAAACAAACTGACCTTAAACGACGACACAGTTTCACACTGTTCTGCTTTGTTTATATGTGGCGGACCCTGCCACCTTAGATTCCCCTCGCGGCGCCCCTTTAATGAGACGTTTTAAAGAAATGAATGTGTGACCGTATTTTTGCAAATGTTTTCTGAATGAAAACCGACTGGATTACCTCAATTACATGTCGGGCAGTATCACTAGTAGCAGTGGGATGACTCACACACACACACACACACACACACACACATAGACACCACTGCTGAGTCACACACACACACACACTGCTCCTGCCCTCTGTGTCATGATGCATACATATAATCTATCTCGTGACTGCTGGTCGTGTGAGAAGCGTGTTGTGTGTTGCGTGGTGTGTGTGTGTGTGTGTGTGGTTATGTGTGTGTGTCTCACATCCCAACAGGCCATCCGACCGGTATCACATGCTCTGTGGAGCGCTGCAGACCTCAAGACTTCTGCCATGCAGACGGTACGCCGTGGAAAGAGCGACTGCAGCGGGGTTAAGCGAGGCGGCTGAACTCAGACGCCTCGTGATGGCAGAACTCTCTTTCCTGTGGATCGCTGCTGCATATGAACTGATCCCACTGTCTGCGTTAAGATATGCTTATGTATGCCTCACTGGCTGGTGCAACACTCTTAAGCCGCTCTGACCTTATCTGCCTCGACTATCTGGCGTCTGCTCCCGCCGCTGCACATCCTGGGTTATTTTGGTGCACTGAAATAACCTGGATTGGCCTTGAATAGCCCCACTGTACTGTTCCCACATAATCTAAATGTGGGTGAGAGCGTTCTGCGTTGCGTGGTCTCTACCACCCTCTGCTGGATGAGTCGTTAATCTATGAAGTGCGATTTGAAAGGCCAGTCCCTTTTCTCACGGCTGATTTTTACACATTCAGACACAGGAAGTCAGACAGATGTGTTTGAGAGCGCGTTCCGTGCTTTTCCTCCTCGGTATTTAGGTCTCCTTCCAACGCACCGTGGATCCTCCTCCCTCCTCCTCCGAAAACAGCTGGCTGGTGTAAGCAAGTGTGTTTAAAAACGCAGACAAGGCCAGTAAACTTCCCCCTAATAACACCGCTCAGTTCACAGTCAAAGGCGGCGCATTGCCTATTCCCTTTCATCTCCGCAGCGCCTCTGAGACAGAGACAGGAGTGGGTTCTGAAGGGAGGGATGAGGGTTGTAGTCAGAGGAGGGGCAGAGGAGGGGGAGACAGGCAGCCAGGCTCAATCTCTCTCTTTCTTTTTTTTCTTTTGCCCCAGGGGTGTGTGCTGCTGCTGTTGCTCTCTCTTTGTCTGAAGACTGATTAACAGAAAGCAAGACTAAAGAGAGGGAATATGAATTCTGCACGCTGACAAAAGCTGCCATTGTCTCAAAGCTGCACTGCATTTTTTGTTTTTTTACAAGCGCGTGAAACACAGGGAAAACCTGCAGATAAAGGACACCAGCACCACGTGCTCGGATCAGATCCAGTATTCAGAACCAAATGCACTAAACTTAACTTAAGCATCAACCGGCTCCTTTAAATGTCGTAGCCTTATATGCTGCTTTTCATATTTAATGGATTTAACACATGTTTGAAAGTCAAATCTTCATTTCACAGGTCTGGAAATTTAACCTAGCAGCATTTTTTTCTGAAATTATCAGCCAAATTACGACAATACGTACCTAAAATTTGAATGAGAGTCACCCCAGCGTTTTTCCAATGAGCAGCCAATGAACAGCTGGTTGTTTCATCAGTACAGCTCCACTAAACCTGGAGGTGGTTTCTGCTTAACTTCATGCTGACCACTCCATTTTCATTTCCAACAAGTTTCTGTCAAATTTCTGCAGGTCGGGAAACTGACGAATCCTAATATCTTGGAATCACCGCAAGCAACTAACTGGTACATGGCTACTACAGTCATCATGTAGGTAGAATAGGTGAATAAATCCTGTATTTATTTTTAATCTGGAGAACAATAATGTTTCTCATAACAGAATGGAGAGGCCAGAAGCATGTTTATATGGTGACAGTACATCAGTGTTGTTTCTCAGCTCGTTCTGCTGCCCCCGTGTGGTCACAATCAATCAATGCAGCTTCAAGATCAGTATTTCATTTAATGCACTTTCCAAAACTGCTTGTAGAGCTTATAGTTCATAATTTCTGGGTTGTGCAGTCGATTTAATGACAAACCTTTTTCAAAGAAGATTCCCAAATTTTCCTAATTTAACTTTTTTATTTTTAGCTCTTGTGTCAGTGCAGTGAACCTTGTCCAGGCCTCAGTGGTTTCACTGTAGTGAAGCTGTTTCACCACAAGATAGCACAAACCCCCCTATCATCACAGTACGCACTGTGATTACACTATGCAGTACCAGCCTGAAACAAAATAATCATTACAGCTACGGTGTGAGGCCCATAAAGCTAAATTATGTGTATTTCAACTGCACTTTTACTTCTCAGCTGATGCAGTTCTGCTGCAGCATGTGTCCGGGGCAGCCCGGTCGGGGTCAGTGTGGTCGGCGAGGTCACGAGGGAGCGGAGCTTCCTGCTGCTCCCACTTGATCCCAGAGGGTCAGCAGGTTTTGGAATTCCTGGGTGGAGACGAACCTCCACAACACTTGTTTTCTCGCTGGCTGTCTGCTGCTGACTCCGGAGCCCCAGCCAGTTGAGATCTAATTTAAGAACTAAGGACCTTTAAAAGAAGCCGTAAAAAAATAATTGTTTAATTGCAGTGCCGCAGTGTGGAGTGATATTTTGAATGGGGCGTTCAAAGTGGAGCACAGACTTAAAAGAGGGTTTGCACTAACCATGGCGTTTTGGATCTTCAGCTCTTTGTGGTCAAGCAACTTCAAACATTTCGAGTACAGTGTGCCAGATTTATGATCTGTTTATGGCCCTTTCTTTGTTTCTGGGTGCGATGATTTATTAGTGAAGAGCTCTTTGAATACAAAAAGGGGATGCCAATCAAGAGCACAAAACTGAAAGTGAGGATGTTTTTACACGCACCCTCCTGGAGTGTCCTTGAGCAACACACTCAAACACTAAGGCTGCGAGGAGTGCTGTTCTGTACCTAACCTTGCAAGGGTAAGTAACACTCATCATGCAATTCCAGGTTTCCTATCTGTTCCTTAAAGGAACAGTTCACTCAAAAATTAAAATCCAGTCACTCACTAGTTGTAGTCAATAAACAAGCAAAACAGCGTTGCAGCGTTCTCCTAAACAACTGGAGTAGAAGGGGATTTGTTTCAAATGTAAAAAAGAAAAACACAACCTGATAATAAAACATGAAATGGCTCCATGCAGCTCGTCCAGTGTAATACATGTCTCTGGAAGGCCTGAGATCTCAAATTACTTTGAAAAGAAATTTTTTAAACCTGTTTTAAAGCAAATCTCTTCACTGTAGCTGTTATCTTAGGGTATAAATACAATTTGGGGGTCTTGTATTACGCCAATTTATGTTTTGTTTTATTTTCTACATTTCTTAACAAGTCCCTGTCTACTTCATTTGTTTATGAGAATGCTGCAGCGCATGGATAAGGACTACGTTTTCATTTTTGGGTGAACTTGGGTGCAACCAAACGTGCACAATGTTCTGCCTTCAACAAACACAAGCAATATTTGGACCTTTGGAAGCCTGAAAACATGCAGTTTGTCGAGCACTGCTGAAAACATGGACTGTGGCTTGTGTGCCCACTTAATCATGGACTTACATGAGATCATTTACAGATGTTTAGGGGTTAATTATTACTCCGATAGACATGTTTCACCAAAATAATGAAACATCTCCCCTGTATTGTTGTGGCATTCTCCTGAAAAACCACAACAACACACACTGTGAACATGTACACTACATCCGCTCTTGGCAGCACAGCAGTACTTTACCAGCAGTCACCTGCTCTGAGCTGATATTGTAAATTAGTTAATCAGTGTCTCTCAAAACTCGACCCACACAGAATGCTGTCAAAGCAAAAAGAAAGCTGCGTCCTATCGATGTTATCTTAAAGATGATGAATACCGAATCCAAATGGGAATGATTCTGCATTTCAAAATACAAGAAGCAAAAGCAACCTGTGTCAATGACCAGAGAAGTGAAGATTTATGTCCCGTTGTTTGCCACCGTAGACATTTTCATAACTCATTTTACATAAATGAGGTAATGAGGAAGAAAAGGGACTTTGCTCACAGCCTGTGCACGTCTTGTGATTCTGCGGAAGTGCTTCTGATCGTCACAGGGAACAGACGCTGACTGACATCTGTCAGGTAACGATTCTACTCAAAATGTTCTTTATATAGTCCATAACCTTCAGGAAACATTGGTTTTTATGAGTTATTTTGCATGGCTCTTAAATGGCATGACTTTGTTAAAACTGATTAAGAGCTGTGAATCATCAATGTTATAGATTTCGATTTCTACAGGTGCAGCTTTACGAGTAGATCAAATTCTCACTTCTGGAGCTAAGATGATAATTAAAAAAGTGTGTTTTGCTGTGTTTAACTACTTAACAGACTACGAGATCCAGTTTGTTGATCTTCTACAAAGAGTGTCGGTATATTAGGTGATTATTTGGAAAATGTGTGCTGCTGAGACATCATTGGTCATGGAATGGAAGAACAACCTGAGGCGCTCCCAGTCACTGAGGAGCATCACCTCGTCATGTGACCAGCCCACCTGGACGGGGGCAGGGCTGCGGGGCAAGACGGCGTCTGTGTCCCAGCTGGTAGCCAGGTGAAGGAAACGTCATCTTCCTCGCTCTTTGTACATCTGTGGCAATTAAAACACACAGTGCGCTATAACTTTAAAGGGTAACGCTGCAGATTTTAAACATTAAAGTGTGTTTACAGGTCGTGGGGAGAACTACTGTGTGTGAAAAAACATAGTATAAATCCTTTTGTGGCTCCAGAGGAAGCTGGATGTAATCGGATAAATTGCATCCAGTGGTGTGACTCAGTGGCTAGTTGAATTGTGGGTAATGTAGGCATCAGGTTTTGGATTAAAAATGGGGATAACTCTGGTTCTGTTGGATCAATTGTTCATCATTTGTTTTTAAACTGCCCAAAATTAGTCCAAGGAGTGCAGTGGTGGACCAGTGGATGACTGCATTACCCATAATGCAGCTTGGCCACTGAATGAGGAAATTTATGAGATTACATGCAGCTTCCTCTGGAGCCACAAAAGGTTTTATACTACTTTTTCACATACAGGATAGAACTCCCTGCACCTGTACACACACTTTAATAGAGAAAATTGGTGGAGTTACCCTTTAATATGGCTTTTGTGTATGTAACAGGTATCAAACAACAGTGGAAGTGAACGCACCTATACAAGAAACAATGGTAAGTAAAAGAACATTTGAAAGAAAGTACTATGACTTTACATGACATGTACATGTGGCCAAAATAACCAATACATCTGCACGTAAAACACGCTTTATCTTTTTTTATCTCGCTGTCAGATGAGTCCTTCTCTCCCGGATAGTCCAGAGATTCGTCTGGAGGTTCTGATAATGAGAAACGAAGAGAAGGAACTGTCTCGAGCCAAGACCAATTTGGCCCGCAGTAAGTCAATGGGGAGCCTTCAAACCGGCGCTGTGTCCATCGATGCCCTGAAGGCTGTGTTCGAGTCGAATTCACAAAACAACGCGAAGCGCACTTTCAGAGCCTCGAGTTCCACATCACCCTACAAGTCAGCAGACTTCATGCCGGTGATGAATGGAGAGGCTGAAGAGGTGGAGAGGCCTGCAGAGAAAGTGAAGACCCAAATTCCTGCTGAGGCTCCTGTTGATGCTTCGAAGGACGATCATGAGACCAAGAGGGTACATAGATTTGATCAGAATCCGAAATATTGGCTTGTAAACCTGCTTTTACTAATATAACTGTTGTAAACAAGCATCAGAAAACAACAGTGACTCATATTCAAGGGGGATAAAATTTAAGAATTTGTTTTGATGTTATGACGTCTATGTACTGTTGCAGAGATATCCACTGAAGTTAGCATGCTAACCAGCTAGCCAAGGTCCAAACCTGAACAAGCAGTGTAACTGAGCTAACTAGCTAACAGCAGTTACAGCTGGTGATGATGTGCTGCCCTTGCATTATCATATAGTGTTTGTCTATGTATGAAGATATGTGTCAATCTTTTTGGGACCTGGTGGATTCACTGTAAACTCATATTTAAAAAAAAAAAAACAATTGTATTGTCACACGGACAGACACAGGTCTACTGAGGACAAGTGACAGTGCATTTCTCTCTTTCTAGGTGGTGCATCAGGCCCCGGTGGAGAGGAGAAAAACAATTGGGGGTATCGATTTTGAAAAGATTGCTGCCTCTCAAGATGGTGAGTACCGGACAGCATTCATCAAAGTGTGCTCTGTGACCAGTCCACCTGATCACTATCTGTTCCTACTTCCTAGACTAAGAAATCATTGTTTAAGTGTTGTAGCCCTTGAGCAGTTATCAGTAGATCTTTTTAAATTGTTTTATTGACATTTATATTAACTGAAAGAAATGGCAAAAAACCCAGTAATAAACTATATGGCAATAATAAAATCATGTACCACGTGTACACTTTTAGGATAAGAACAAGATGATAAGACTGAATAAAACAGCTAATATAAAAGTTGTGATGAGGCTGTATCAAGATATCACGCTGCTCCAGACCATGATTTGCAGTATAAATTCAGATACCATGATGTAAAGTAGAAGAGTGTTTAAAGGCACTGTGCACGGAACAATGGATAGTGACTTCTGAACGATTTCCCAGAAAATACCAATGTAATTTGATGCGAATTATTTAACTTTAAGGCAGGTCAAGTTCACCTAACACACTTAAGAGAAAAGAAGTGAATCGATTTTGTATTCGAATTATCAGGTGAAATAAATGTAATTAATCATAAAGCAACTTTATTAAAGCCTGTAATTTCTCCGCAATCCAAAAACATTCCCTCCCCATCACTTTTAAACCGTGAAATACTGACAGCCATGCAAAAAAAAAATACTAAACTGAAAACATGAAATGTTCAAGTTGAGTCTCAAGTCAATTTTTCCGATTAAGTCAAGTTGCAAATCATGTAGAGAGTGACTCGAGTCCACTCTGTTGTGCACAGCGGCTCATCTGAACATGCAAAAATATTAAATACGTCAACAAAAAACAAGACAAATACTTGAGTATAAATGGAGCTGCTTTAAAAAAGAAATTCCCTATAATTAATATCAAATTACATAGACCTCTTTCTATCACCGGAGGGAATTATGGACTCAGACATATTTTGCTTTTGGTCCACCACAATATCAAACAAAAAAATTACATGTTTAGCTTCTCATATTAGCCCAATTCAGTGTCTAAAACCTCATGTAACTATGAAAACAACATTCCCTAGAAAGCCCCCCTTGAGTCCTATGACTCAGGTCAAAGCTGTGGACGGTATGGATGAAAGGGAAGAAGTGAAATGGAGATGAATATCAACAACAGTGACTCTGCAAGAAGCCGTGATTGACTCAACCTGGTGCGGGCATAGTAGGGCCTCTCCGGAAACTGGACAGAAATAGCCGCCGTGCTGCGAGTCCTGAATAAGTGCAGGAGGGTGAAAGGGTCAGCTGTCACTAGGGCAGGAATGAAACAGAGAGAGGGGGAGCGACTGAGAGTGGCAGAGGCACCACTGCTAGACGGGAAATCAGACCTGAACACATGAGAGAAAATAAGAAGACAGGCAGGTCAGAAGAAAGTGGGAACTGTTCGTTTTCTGTGAGTACAGATTTGTATCTTGATAAAAATGAGGAGAATAATCTGTGTCTGCTGAGTGAAATGCACTTGAAAACTTCTTTAAACCCATATACCATAATATATACGGTAATCTGGGGGAACTAAAATACTTTTGATTGATAGTTTTAGCAGCTATGTAAATTTCTAAAATATTAGGATGGTAAAACTTAGGTACCACTTGAGGGTATGACCTAAATATTGCAGCCACAATTCACGAACTCCTAAGCCAGAAGAGTTCTTGCTTTATTCTAACATCACAATGTCTGTTTTAAAACATGTGTGTGGACGTATTTTGCTCATCTATGCTTAGTCGACTATAGCAGCAGTGACTTGCCTGTCCTTTTAACTCATTATCTGTGTCAGTGGAGTCAGATTTCTGCCCCTCTCCACCAAGAGTGGTACATTTATAACTCCACCACACGGCAGCCGAGTAACCAGAATTGCTTAGTATCAACACACAGTTTACTGACTTGAACGAGAACATTAAAGTCGACTGTGTGTTATATAAGTTGACTCTAAACGGTATCTCAGCCACATAGTGTGACAGTCAGAGAAAAATGGTGTATTATTGGACACCAGCTGCCTTTTTGAGGGCTAAAAATAATCAGTAAACAAAGCGACCACTTTTGTCTTTCACCTGAAACCCTTGTTGAGAATTTGGTGGCACATTCGTATCCCAGAAAGAACTTGATATTATTCTTGAAGAGGATCTCAGAAAGCTTTGATTAAGCCCTTTTTAACAATATAACTTGTGTCATCAAGAGATTAAACACATTAAATCTCTGTTTCTGATGTCTCTGCAGATGACAAGAGGAGGTCAATTGCAGATTTCAGAGACATCCAAACCAAGGAGAAACTGAGTGTCTCGGTCAGAGCTATATCTGCTCTTTATCTGTCAAAGGCAGCATCTCAGGATCCAACAAAGGGACTCTTAAAAACGGTAAACATATGTTTACTCACTGTGTGCTATCTCCTTTTCAGTCCTGGATATGTTTAGCCTAACCCTTACCCTATCTTAAGAGCATGATCTCAGAGGCATTTTGCTTGTATGCACTAGTGTTATAGTATTCAAGACCAGTTTCAAGACATCATTTTGAAGGTCTTGTCTTGGATTTGATCACATTTTTACTCAGCCTTGGACAAAGAGTACTCTGGATTTATTTCAAGACCATGACTGCAAGGATAGGGGTGTAGATGCTGTGGTCTTGCTCTTGACTTGGTCTCAACCCTTGAAGTATTGGTCTTGTCTCAGTGTCCATACACCCTGGTCTTGGTCATAACTTTGTCCTGGTTTAGATGGTCTTGACTACAACAGTGGTATGCAAGGAAACAACCATTTGTAGAGCATGGCAAAGAAGGGTTAGTGTTAGCCAAAAATGGTTAAATGGCATCACATAGATCCAATAACATTTTATTTATTTATGGCACACTGCTGCTTCTCAGCAGTGTCGATACACCTGTGAGCAACTTCACCATTTTTTTTTTATTGCACCTGAAACTATGAATCATTGTGTTAAAATAACCTTAGAATGAGCCTTTCAGGTGAGGGCAAGGGTGTTCAATTGGTTGCAGTCTTCAAACACACGGCTAGATGCCACTGAATACTGTATATTGGCACCAGCAGCTACACACCGCAGTTTGTTATCTTTGATTATTGATTATTGTAGTTATCTAATGTCAAGTTGCCCTGACCTGAAATTGTTGTTCCCATTTAGGCACACGATCAGTCATCTGAGACTGGGAAAAGAGCCAAACTAAGCAAGGTAAGGCTGAGTTTCCCCAGACATTTTGCATGATAGTGTGCACTGGATTTGCATTGTCACAATAACATAAACATCTTCCACCCTATCATGTAATATGGCTCAAGAAACAAATGCTTGCTTTTCCTGGAAAGAAGGAAACAGATACAAGATGTCATCCACTCTGTATTTATCACTGTGGTTGCATTTGCGGTCACATTTTCTGGTTGTTTTGGAGCTCAGCTAACCTAGAGTGACCCCTGGCATGTGGAAACCAAATCACCTGGCATGATGACGGTTGCTGTCAGTACTGTAAGCATGTCTGCATGCTCTGGAGCATGCTTTTCACTGGAGAGCTCATTTCTGTTACAAAGGACTCAACGATGAGAATGTTCCTTTGTTCTTCCAAGATGGCTGAAGGCTCCCAACAGAGGAAAGAGGGCCTCTCTCTGCCTCCTTCAACAAGAAATCAGCCAGGGTCAGAGGACATCTCTGGGGCACACTTCCAACAGGCAGTGCCATCCCAACTCACCAAAGAAAAGTTATACCAACAGCGGCAGAAATGTGAGCTGAGAAGGCTACTGAAGCACACTCACCCAGAGCTGAAGATGTTGGATAATGTTGTGGATGAGGAGCTTGCTGAGGTTTTGAGCTCAGAGACAGGGGCAACAACTGGTGAAAGTGGATATGAGGGAGAGGTCCTTTCAAGACGTTTGATATTTGAGAACTGTTCCTTGAGTGACAAAGTATCTCCTTACATTCCCAAGAGACACAAGGCAGAGGAAACAGTGGAAAGAGGCGATGTCAGTAAAATATCAGCTGTATTTGAGGAGCCTGAAGAGAGGCCATTTAGTGAAAGTGTTAAAGAGATGGTGGAGGATGACAAAACACTTGGTTGTAGTCCAGATCCTAACACAGAGTATGAGGAGGACATGGTAAGAATAGATGTTCAGGCTGCTAGAAGGCTATTTGAGAGTCAGTCTGTAAACACATCATGTCTAAATCCAGGTATTAAGCCCTGGGAAAAAGCGTCTATTTCTGGGGATGCGCCTGGGGCAGTCCAAAATCGAATACAGGAGCATCTGCACAGCAAAAACAAAAGTAATGCAGGTAACAAAAGTCTTGATTTGACAGATCTGCCCCAGAAAAAAGAGCCATGTGCTGGTATAATTGGTCAAAGCACTGATCGTGACATTCCTGATAAAGAAGAGTTTTCTACTGGTGAAGGTTTTGAGGATGAGCCTACAAGCCTTTGTGATCCAGAAAAAAACGAGGAAATAATCAAAACAAGTCCGGCTCTTTTAAAAAACAATCCATTTATCAAAACAAACATAGAAAGAGAACATTCCTTTATGCGTACATCAGAATCCCAAAGCCCAGTCAGAGACAGCGGCGCAGCTGAGGACTATCCGATAGCTAATGTCAAGAACAGAGCACATTTGTTTGAATCGATGCCCTTTGACAAGATTAGGCATCAGAACAAGGATGAGGTTGAGACAATGGTGGAAAACATCAAGGACACATTGAATTCCCTTTATCATGTTAATGTCATCCATTCAGGTGGCTCAATTATTGAGGTATATGAGACAATGATAGCTAGAAAGGCAAAGTTCACACTATCGGAGGGTGGGCCTGAGATCAAATATGATGAGGTGGCTGAAGGTGGTGCACAAAACTTCATACTCCAGTTGCTGCCACGCACAAACCGAAAGCCTCAGATCACTTACCTAAAGGAGGATAGTAAAGGAAGAATGGAGGTGACAGTGGTAAATGTACCTGTGCACCATCATCAGATCACTACCAATCAGGACACAGAGTTCAAAACTGCCAATGTTGTTCAGGTTGTTGAGGATATTCTCAATCAAGACAACTCTCTGAGAAAAGGCATGATAATTCAGGAGGATGTGAACAGATACGCTGAAGTCATCGTTTACTCCCTGTACAATTATTTTGATGACAAAGATGTGAAAAGTTACTGTCCTCCACATGGTGCAGAGTATGAGGAGCCAGAATCAGACAGAGGTAATGTGAGTAAAACAGATGATCATGGACTAAGGAAAGGCGCTGTTGAATCAACCATTAGTTGCCTTCTAGATATGTCAAAAGACCAAACCTGTCAAGGATTAACACGGCCTGAAATCACAGTAACAGGGAATGTAAAACTGTTTAAGAGTTGCATTGAAAAGGGAGACTTGGAGTATTTGAAAAGTCTTCAGGTTGAGCCAGAAGAGCTGGAACAAGAACTCCCCCCTAACCAAAATGTGGCAGGACAAGGGATGGAGCTTCATCCTGGACAGAGAGATGATCAGGCTGAGGCTGAGGATTGGGTCCCAGTGGATGTAAAGAAACTGAAAAACATGTTCTCTGGAGATCAAAAACCAGTTGGACCAAAGCCAAATGTGTGTAAAAATCTTGCCCAATCAACCACCAGTTCTTGCACATTCACAGGCAATAATGAGTCACGTGGAAAGAGCAAGTCCTCTACAGATTGCAATGTTGAGTTATTCTCCCATGGGCAACTGAAGAATACCTTTCACGACTGTGGTCCCCAAACACAAAGAGAAGCTTATAAATCTTCAGTTGAACCACAAGAATCATTTCTTGAGATGCAGGATGATGGCACAGTCCATCGGGCTGAAATAATTGAAGTGGTTGATGGAAATTATGAGATCTCTAACCTCCAAACTGCAATACAAAGCCTCCAACAGGCCACAATCGAGGCCAAAGCTTTGTACCACTCATCACAAGAAAAACGGAAATCACTTGTTCAAGAATCTTCAAAGGAATCTGTTTTCTCAGGTACAGATGGCAATGTCAGACACGCAAGAACACAAGGGCAAATACCTCAAGAAAATGCAAACAAAAAAGAAGACCCATGCATGGCCTCCAACATCACCTCAGAACATAAATCGGATCGGGGATTCAAGAGCACAGAGATATACAATGAAGACATCAATTCTGAAGAAGCACAAACTCCTGAATTGTGCAGCAAAATGTGTCAAAAAGGCACAGAGGTGGTCCAGAAACCTGCTATGGCATCTGTTCATAGCTCAGAGACAACAGCTGCACAGCAGGAGGTTGAGGAAGTAGTTTTTCAGGGTAAACTTCAGGCAGCTTTGAATTCCCTGGAGAGATCCAACATCAATGTCAGTAGAGGAGATTTCAGAACAGCCATGATATACAGAAACTCTTCAAAACCTTGCAAAGAAATGCCACAAAATGTGGAACAAGCATCTGTTCAAAAGCGCACTACCGAGGGGTTTTGCCCCGTGGCTGAACCAAAATCAACTCAAGCACCAATAAGACAAGAGGTCTTCAAAGAACAAGTGACCGTGGCAACTGCAGATCCCCCAAGTGAGAGTGGCAGTCCAAATAAAGCAACAACAAGTGTCAGCTCAGTGAGAGACGGAAGGTCTGTTCGTCCAAAACCAACCATCCCACCTAAACCTGAGCATTTGAAAGTGAAACAAGGAGACATTCAATCAACCAATGCAAAAAGTTGTGAAATAACCCCAAATAATACTCCTAGACCTGAAGGAACAGTTCCTCAACCATTGCCAATGACATCATTGTCAAGTAAGGATGGACAAGACCTGATCAAAATTAACAGTAATGCAAACTCAGGGACTGAGTCAGTGGATCTTCAAAGAAATAAGCTTTCTGATGAAGCTTTGCCAAAGTTTCAGGAAAATGAAGTAAGGCATCAAGTTCAAGGTTCTCTAGTCACTTTGGAAAGAGATAACACAGATAAGAATATCATTAATCGACAAAAGAAGGTAAATGTCACAGCAGACGAGAAAAACAGCCTGGAATCCTCAATCAAAGAGAATATGAGTAAAACAGATGAAAGCCATGTTGACTTTCACCAAGAATGTAAGACATCTGGGAGTAAGAAGGCAGTAAAGAATGCACCCGTAAAGCCAAAAAGAGTCAAAATTGCCCAGCCGGACAACAAATATCCAAACCACATGTCTGGAGATAATAATTCCTCAATGCTGACATATGTTGAGCAACCACAAGAAATTCTAACTGGTCCATCATGCAATAACACAAACACCTGTAGCCAAACTGCTGACAGCAAAGACAAGCACAAGAAAGAAACTAAACAAGAAGGCAAGGTTGAGATGAGAGAAAAGAAAGGACGCACCGAGACAGAGGATGAACGCCGACAGCGGCTGTCAGTTCACATGGATGAGATCATGAGAGGGAACATAACAGCAGCCATGGAAATTTTTGACAACTTGCGAAAGCAGGAGGAGCTGCAGAGCATACTCTGTCGGGTTGAGGAAATTGAACAGGACACGAGTGAGGTCGATGTAAGGTCTCTGAGGAGAGTGTTTGAGAATGTCCCTGACTGGATTGTCAGCACAGACAAAAAGAAACACAAACATGTCAAAGTGGAAACCAAAGAAGAGAATATGTTGTTAACAAGAGACAGCACTGAAAATAAACCTTCAATGGCACATGTTTTTGGAGATCTTGAGCGAGCCAGTGAGGAAATCATGAATCTGAAAGAACAGACTTTAGCCAGACTCATGGACATAGAAGGAGCCATAAAGAAGGCTCTTTATTCCGTCTCTACTTTGAAATCTGACTCAGATATTGCTGGTTTATCATGCCTTTTCAAAGAGTCTTTAGGTACAGCGCAAGAATCCCAATCTTCTGGTAATATTAGCAAAATTAGCATTGGCTCAAGCAGAAAGAAATCACTGACACAGGAAAGGCCTACAGCACAGGTAGACACAGCTCTGCCAGTTAGCCAGAGTGGAAGCATAGAAGTAGCCTCAGCAACACAGCGAGCAAGTCCTCCATCTTCACCGGCCTTCATTTCCATCCAGTCAGCTGCTAGAAAGACAGATAAAACAGAGCTGCTTCCAACCGCAATCTGCCCAACATGTCAGCACAGCCCAAAAACAGATGAAAAATTCCGGACTACAAAAACCCTGACTTGCAACAGTCCTGCTCAAAACAGAAAGGGGGATCCCGGAAAAGGAGGTCAGAAACAATCCTCTTACAGCCCACTTAACCCTAAACGAGAGCTCAGTGTCCTTGAGGTGCAGACTGACCCTGAGGGAAACAGTGTTATGGGCACCACAAAAGTCACAGAGAACTACGAGAGGAGTGACAACTTTGGAAACCGGGTTTTCTCTTCCAAAACCTCCACTGTTGTCACTACTCGGCCGGAAACAACAACATCAAAAGGTCAAGCAGTGGTCAGTCCAGCTACGTATCAGGTCACCAGTTACCCAGAAGTTAGGCTGCCAGTCAATCAGAAACCTTAATTCATCCACAGACATACGCAGTTTATTACCTATTGGTTAAATGTTTTTCTTATTCTGATTGAAAAATTGTTTTGTACATGATTTTATTTGACATGAATTATGTGGATTATTGCTCTGTAAGATTTTCTTATAGCATTTGAAGATATCTTTAGCGTGTATTCTCTAACTGTTTTTGACTTGAATTTGATATTAAATATGCTTTATTGGTTTTCATTCACGGTTTTGTGTTTATTGTATTTTTTTTTTACCTTAACCAAGTTCAATCTCATTTTCTTTCATCAGTTTCAACCAGCCTGTCAAGAGATGTGTTCAGCCTGTTTGAAGCCGGTTTACCCGATGGAAAAAATCACAGCAGACAAATATATTTTTCATAAAACTTGCTTCTGCTGTAAACAGTGCAAGAAAAAGTTGAGGTGAGATACTAAAATACAGCAAAAATCAAGTGTAATATTGATCAGTAATTCTCAAAATTAATTTCTTTGTTGATCACTTTGGTATTGATACAGTTCATATTGATCCAAACATAATAGTTTTTGTGTTTTACAGACTTCTACTTTACAAATGTCAAGTTAAACTGAAGTTGAATAGACCTTTCTCACAACAGACTTTGGACTTAGACACAGGTGTAAGTCATAACACTGTCATAGCTAGAACAGAGTCATCATTTATATTAAACGTTCCACCTGTGCACTTCTTGGTTTGACAAGTAAAAAGCACAGCAGATAATCTGATGTGAGATATGACAACTTTTGCAAGGTTAATTTACAGAATGCAAAATCAAACATGAAATATATACAGTGTGATTAATTTTGAAATGTGTTAATCCAGTACACTCTAAATGAGCTGCACTCTATGACCAAATACAGTCCTAAATTTGCACTGTAACTGACAAATTGTGCTCTTTTGTAGCATGTACAATTACACACCTTTACATGGGGAATTCTACTGCATATTTCACTACAAACAACTGTTCAGAAGAAAAGGGAATTATGATGAGGGGTTTGGACATGTTCAACACAAAACCCGATGGCTTCTGAGGAATACTGCTGACAAAATGTCCAATGAGTCTGAGGCATAAATCAGTTTCAATGTGAGTACCAGCAGGCAACCCCTTTCCTCTCTCGTTTTATTAATGATAATTTATTTAAAGGTTTATTTCTGTTAAAACTGTGTTCTGTTTCTGTACTCAGCTGACTGTGACATCAGAGAAAAAACTCTTCTTGAAGATATCTTCAAGGCACCACGCAACAGCCAACTGCTGTCCAAATCAAATTAGTGTGTTTGTATAGTGACTGGTAATAAAAGATAGAAAATCAATAATGTAAATGGAATGATTGTTTAATAATTGTAAGACAACTTATACTGTTAGTTTGATACTTTGATAATTAAATTGTCTTCTGCCTTTTTTAGTTGACAATTACTACAACAAGTAATTACAGTCAACAAGTTTTTATTATCTTTACTTGTGGATACAAAAAGATTTAAACTGGGTTAATGTAAAAGAATCAAAAGAATACATAACATTTTACTGAATATAATTCATTAAAAGGTGCACTGTGTAGTTTTGGGGAGCAGATTTTCTAATCAGAAGAGACAAATCTTCGTTCATTAATTTACACAACTGAAGAAGTTGAATAAAACTGGGCCCTTCTAAGTAACCACCATTCTAGCTTCATGCAGCATTCTGGGGACCGAATTACACTCTGAGGACCGCTTGTTTATTAATTTATGGAAGCACTGTATATCAAAGAACATAGTTCTAATTTTGTATTATTATATATTTTTTCTGTTATTTAGGTCTTTATTTAGTTTTTCAATCAACATGAAAATAACATAAATGTACAAATATGGAGAAATAAAAAAAGAAAAAGAAAGATAACAGACCACACAGACTAAACAGAAGCACAGCATCATCTTTACACTGCCCATAGCATCAATGATTTTAATCATTATTGCTACACGCAGTATAAAGATGAAGCTGTCATCTTTACAAAACCGGGCCCTTCTAAGTAACCACCATTCTAGCTTCATGCAGCATTCTGGGGACCGAATTACACTCCGAGGACCAAGTGCTTATTAATTTATGGAAGCACTCTATATCAAGTAAATAATATTAATTTTGTATTATTATATATTTTTTTTTTGTTATTTAAGTTTTTATTTAGATTTTCAACCATCATGAAAATTAACACAAATGTACAAATATGGAAAAATAAAAAAAAGAAAGACAACAGATCACACAGACTAAACAGAAGCACAGCATCATCTTTACACTGCCCATAGCATTAATGATTTTAAGAAACCATTAATGATTTTAAGAAATCATTAATACTATGGGCAGTGTAAAGATGATGCTGTCATCTTTACAAAACCAGGCCCTTCTATGTAACCACCATGCTAGCTTCATGCAGCATTCTGGGGACCGAATTACACTCTGAGGACCGAGTGCTTTGTAGAATTAACCCTAGAGTTGTTCAATGGATGACTTTTTCAAAGACTGGTATTATGCTGGCGGACTATCATTAGATTAAAAGTGTTGTAAATGTTACTTTTCTGAGCTTGAATTTCTTCTCCAAAACTGAATAGTGCACCTTTAATTGTCAAATTGCAGAATGTATTAGGATAGTTGCATTCTGCAATTTCATTCCACAAGTTACATCTCTAATTGCCATGTTGATATTGTGGTCTGCAACATTTCTAACTGATACTGAGAACCTGACACAACATTCTTGAAACAATGAATTTCATACAGGCATGCGTTGTCGTGTAATTTTATTATTATTATTATCGCTACTTGTATTACTATTATTGCTCTTTATACGTAATTATTTTCATTTTGATAAATATGTACTTATTTAATTATTAAAACTTGTTCATCACATTATCTGTTCTCATTTAGACCATTAAATGCAATTTAATTCATCTTTATTGGCCTTTGAGGGCAATTCTGATACAGTATAGAAAACATAAAAGAAATGTACTCTACATACAGCAATAACAAAGACACTATAAACAACAAGTTTCCAGTCACAGCATATGTTCCTAACTGACCTCCCCAGTGCTTTTTAAACATACGAACACTGGTTTATTTTGTGGTCTACTAGTAATAGTAAAAAAAATGGTCACCTTTATGCTTAATTAACTACAATAAACCCACAACCCCTCTATGTTAAGTTACAACACCTGTAGCTTACAGCTTTCAAGCAGGATGTGTCAAAGTGGCAAGCTTATTCAGGTATCCCTGCCTATCTGACCCCAGAGCAGACAATTATATTCGCTAAAATGCAAAGTTTCCTTTGTATAGGTGGCTCTTATGATTAGTGAAATGGCTCAGTAATCACAAGAGTCCAGTGAATTAAATGATCATGAGCCTTCTGATATTAAATTCTTGGAGAGTTGGTTAAAAGAAAAAAGCATGTTACCATCCATTTTATCATTAATGCCACTGAATAATAAAAAAATGTTAAATATTAAACCCTTGTGAGGAAAAAACTTCTCCTTCCAAATTTGCATACGTTACAGTCTTAAAGGTCCAATCTGTGAGATACTCAATTGTTGAGTCTCATGCCCTGGTCGTCAAATACTGACGCTTTGGGGCTGGCAGGTCGGGCCAGTCACCAACCAAAGCATCAAACTCCCCAACCTCCTTTTGAATCTGCCAGAAGTTGTACTGGCACTATAGATGCAAAAATTTGATCTGGCAAAGTATTCTTTAACCAAGCAAAATCCAAGGGTGTGCCAGTCAGAGTACATATGGCAATACCATGAGCAGTACAATGAGACAATGTTGCAAACTTTAATGACATAAAAACTTTAACACAGCAACATTCATACAGTGACCTTCATGCAAATGGGCAAGAGAAGTTGAGCAAGGAGCTACAAATCACATGTTTAACAGGATGTTCATGCAGCCTATGATGGTACTGGCAGTAAAATGCAGTGTGTCAGGGACAGCTTCAGAATGGAAGTGAGTCCAACCTGGGTGACATTCCCCTCTTCACTTAAGCCTTCACAAAAGGGCATTGTCACACCCTGATTGGCTGGGAGAGGAATACCCCAAGCTGCTTCCACTCATTGATTAGGAGTCAGTCTCCCAACCCTGCGCACAAGTGATCTGAATCCACTGCAATCAGTCCAGAGGGATTTTTAAAATTCAACCCACAACATAAAAAGATTGCAAGTCTTACACAATGGGACTGCTACAAGCCAACTAAAACCAACACATACAGCTTCAAACAAATGGCAACATAGGTTGCTCTTCTGGACCGGATTTTGCCAGATCTACATTAGTTAACTTTGCTTTTATCTTAGCTACTCTGTCTCTGAAAAACAACTAAAACAAGACTTTAAAATTAAATTTTAAAAATACTTAAAAAATGTTTTAACATTTATTACTCACAAGTTTGATTATTTCATTGTAAAACTGTGGTTAAAAAAGCAAAGACTGTACTTGACACCATTTTTTACCTGACAATAGATAAGGAACAAAATAAACTTTGAACTCTTGATTATAATTTAATATCAAATTCCTGCTCTTGAATGGTTTGCTCAGCACTGTGTCTGTTCCATGTTGATTCATTCGCCGGTTTTCTAAAATCAAAAACATAAAAAGTATTTTAATACACAATTATTATACCCAACCCAGTCAACAAAGTTGAGTTGATATTTATACTCAGCTCAGTAGTTTCTTCTTGAAGTTGAACATTGAGGGTTTCAGGCAGTAGCCAACACAAACCCCCAGCAATTAAGGGGGAGATGCCATATATCAGCATGGGGATGCTGTAATGGTAGACATCCAGGAGCCGGAACAGGGGAGCGAGGAAGCCCGCCACACGAGCACACGCTGAGTTCACACTAACACCATTCTGCCTGCAAGAAATTACAATGGAAAGTCCAATGACACTTATTGTAATGATTTCGTAATGAGTTAAAATACAGTCCACCAACAATAGAGTAATTAAAGAGTATATAAAAACACTCACACACACACAAAAATACAAATTAATAAGTATTTCATAATTACAGAGCACAGTATCCCCACTTTTTTAAATTTACTGTAGACATAGAGTAGTTGCTATACAGGCTGTAAACTAAAGTGGTCCAGTGTTCATGCTAGAACAACATTTTAATGACATTAAAATTTACCATTGAAAGCAAAACCTGAACTGACTTGGCATTGATATGTTTGTCACAGATCAATCATTAGCATTCTCTGTGTGAATTTGATGTGTGTGAATTCTGAGCTTTCAAGTGATAACAAAAATATAATAGAAAATTATTGATATGCTTATAATAAATCATTTATGTAATAAGCATGAGTAGCAGTATAAAGAATGATATTACCTTAAAGTCGTTAGGTATAGTTCTGGAGTGTAAATGTAGGCTGTGGTGAAAGAGGCAGTTGCAGCAAATTTTCCCATTACAGCTATGGTTGTTGACACCACTGGAAGATCTGTTGGGTGAAACATTGAGAAACATTTACAGGTCAGATATACACTGAAGAATTTAAACCTCTGTAAAAAAAAAAAAAAAATGCATAACCATGTCCAAGGTTTTGAAATTACCATTTGGAATAGCAGGGACCAAGAGGCAAGCAGTACCGCCAAAGAGCAGGTAGCCTGATTGACACGTTCTTCTTCCAAAATGCTGATTCAAAGCCAGAGCACTTAGGTTTGCAGGAATTTCAATAAGACCAAAGATGAACTGTGTGAGGAAGAGATTCAGACCAAAACCACGAACATTCAGGCTCAGTCCATAATATAGCAGACTAGTGGAAAACCTGGTAACACAGTTGGAGAGAAACATTCAGTTTTGCTACTACTTAGCAACAGTATTAGCACTGTAGCTATGATATATCATTGATGAAAATTATTAGGAACATCTGAAAAAGCAAACCAGTTAAAGCCCATTAGGAGAGTGTGTTTTCTCAAATACGAAATCCGGAAGAGGTCAAACACGTTTCTTCTTTCAGATGTACCATCCATCTCACACTGAAAAAGAAGTTCCAAGTAAATGGCCACATGTCATAGAGAGATTGACTATATTTTTAATCAGAGTGATGCAGCTCACCGTGTCTTGCAGATCATCTGGGACCGTCTTCCCATTCACCCTGGCTGCCCTCCGAAGCAAGTTTAGTGCTTCCTCCTTCCTGCCGTGGGCCATGAGCCAACGAGCCGACTCTGGGAGGAACCTATTTAAACAGAGATTCAAAATCAGAGATGTTATAATTAAAACTTTGCCACAATGTGTTTGTCAAGTTGCACTTGATGAAGTTTAAAATGATAATTGTCAGGTAGACCACTGACCAGTAATGGAATCCCACAAGAAGGACAACAGGGCTGAAGAGCACAAGCTGCAGGATCCTCCAGTTGTGAATCAAATATGCAATACCAGACAACAGCATCAGTCCAACAGAAACGTGGAAAAGAATCATACATGTGCAAAGAGCATTCTTAGACGGACCAGTCCACTCCACCCCTGTGTGACAGATGTAGATATCATAAACACAATTACCTATTACTCTATACATTAAAGTGCTTCCTATCGCCAAACACTCATTCACCAGTGTTTTAAAGGTGCTATTTGTAAGAAAAGTTGATAGAGTCTTATTCCAAACTCGTCAAATACTGACACATTGGAATTGTAGGTCGGGGCGGCCACCATCCCAATTTATCAGTATTTGACAAATGACAAACGTCACCTTTAATGACAACATTACTGTTGTGGCAGAGTTGAACTGAACCATTTGTGCTGACAGTGAAAGAAGGGATGTTTAGATTGATCTTAAAGGAAATCAGATCAGTAAGTTGGACATAACACAACAATGGCTTCTTTACATTTCGACTACTCAATGCAATTTGGGTGTCTTTTCAGAGATGAACAGTGTACCTACCCATCACAGATGTGTTGATTAAAATGACACCTCCTGTAGCCCCACAAAAAAATTTTAGGACCATGTAGACATAGATGTTTGGTGAGAACGCAGCACCCACACCAAACAAAAGAAGTAAAGTGAGGGTGAGTAGGATTGTTATGCGTCGTCCAAACCTTCAGACAGGGGAGAAAAGGCATTTTTTTCAAAGTGAATTCATCAATATATGTATATTGTTAATCAATCATTGTTTGTTTGCCACCATGATGGCATTATGAGTTAGTCAATCCCTCTGTTCTGTTTGTTCACCCTGATACATTTATTTGGCAAGTCTTAAACTAAGTTCCCTTCCTGATAAATGTTAGACTTCAAGGTCTTGTTTTCAAATTTTTTAAAAATTTTTTAGACTTTTTCCAAATCATGTAGACAAAGACTAATAATTACCATAACAGCTACTGTGATACCAAAATATCATGTTTAACAAAGAATGAAAACTATCACTGAAATTGGACAGGAGGTGGTAGTGGACATGTTGTTGGTCCCAACCTGTCAGAAATTGCCCCGAAGACCAGCGCTCCAACCAGAACACCTGCCATGTAGATGGACTGTGATGCCTCAACCAAACCACTCTTGTCACAAACGAGATCAAACTGAGAAGAAAAGGCAGGTAACAGGAGTAAAACGGAAATGAATTGATCAAAGAAGGGTTTACAGGATCAATACACAAAAGTAAGGGTGTGAGCAACAATTCGGACCCTGAGGATTTAGAAGTTTAGTCGGGAACCCAAGGTGTTTTCTTACTTACCTCTGTCACAATGCTGGAAGCACCTTCTGGTGCCTCGTAGTCCCATCCATCTATGCATCCAGTTGTGCTGTTAATCCCATATGCTTCAATGGTTTCCAAATCCAAATCCACAGGTGTGAACATTTTACAGCTTTCAAACCTTCCATCGTCGTTCACGGGGAGGGTGAGATTTCTTTGTCTGTCATCTGTCAGATTAGGTCCACGATCCAAGATCCAGTCAGTGTTGCAGTGATGTTGGAAGCTAGCGGCTGTGTACACCTGACCAATCATGTTAAAGGCAACAAAAAAGCTGCAAATGCTTAATGCAGCCACCAAACGTTTCTGAAATAAACCAAACTCCCCAACCTCCTTTAGGATCTGCCCGAAGTTGCTCATATTGACATGTGGCTGAATGTTTAGTGCTCCCTCATAAAAGTGCAGTGGTAAGTATGGCTCAGCTCTGTCCAACTCTATGTCTCTATAGTTGCATATGTCTGATCTTGGTAATTAATATTTAACCAACATGAATAAACATTAACCAAGCACTATTTGTTTTAGCCTCCAACTGTTGTTAACTTTCACCAAAGCAGTAACATGAGCAGTGAAATGTAAGTTAATGTAAGTGAAATTAGCATAAATTAGGATGAATTAAACCATATATATTAATCACATGTTCAACAGTATGTGAATACAGCCAACTAGCAACCTCACATACAGCTTCAAACAAACAGCAACAAAGGAGAAGTCAGTCATGCCCTTTTAGACCTTATTCTGCTCAAGGATCTAATTAACTTTGCCTTTACCTCAGATGTCCTGTTTGTCTCTGATACACTTTTGAAATTCAGCCCAAAACATTAAAGGATAGCAAGTCTTACACAATGGGACTGCTACAAGCCAACTAAAGCTTACACATACAGCCTCAAACAAACAGCAACATAAGTGAGGTCAGTCATGCCCTTCTTGACAGATCTATTTTAGTTAACTTTGCTTTTACCTTAGCTACTCTGTCTCTGATATGGATGCATGTAAATAAATGTTTGGAACAGAACAAGTTTTTATTTGAGAACCATTTGTGAATACATACATTTCTACAATATTGGAAGAAATGAAATTCACTAAAAACAACTAAAACAAGACTGTAAAATCAAATTTAAAAAAATACTTCACCATTTTTTTAACCTTTATTATTCACAAGTTTGATTATTTCATTGTAAAATTGTGGTTAAAAAAGCAAAGACTGTACTTGACACCATTTTATACATGATAATAGATAAGGAACAAAATAAACCTTGAACTCTTGATTATAATTTAATTTCAAATTCCAGCTCTCGAGTGATTTGCTCAGCACTGTGTCTGTTCCATGTAGATTCATTCACCGGTTTTCTAAAATCAAAAACATAAAAAGTATTTTAATATACAATTATTACACCCAACCCAGTCAACAAAGTTGATTTGATATTTATACTCAGCTCACTTCAGCTCAGTAGTTTGTTCTTGAAGTTGAACATTCAGGGTTTCAGGCAGTAGCCAACACAAACCCCCAGCAATTAAGGGGGAGATGCCATATATCAGCATGGGGATGCTGTAATGGTAGACATCCAGGAGCCGGAACAGGGGAGCGAGGAAGCCCGCCACACGAGCACACGCTGAGTTCACACTAACACCATTCTGCCTGCAAGAAATTACAATGGAAAGTCCAATCACACTCATTGTAATGATTTCGTAATGAGTTAAATTACAGTCCACAAACAATAGAGTAATTAACGAGTATATAAAAACACACACACACATAAAATAAAAATTAATAAGTATTTCATAATTACAGAGCACAGTATCCCAACTTTTTTTAGTTACTGTAGACATAGAGTAGTTGCTATACAGGCTGTAAACTAAAGTGGTCCAGTGTTCATGCGAGAACAGCATTTTAATGACATTAAAATTTGCCATTGAAAGCAAAACCTGAACTGACTTGGCATTGACATGATTGTCATAGATCAATCATTTGCTTTATCTGTGTGACTACGTGTTGACATCAGTTATAAAAAGGGCTGAAGTGCAAAAAGAATTCTGAGCTTTCAAGTGATAACAAAAATATAATAGAAAATGATTGATATGCTTGTAATAGGTCATTTATGTAATAAGCATGAGTAGCAGTAGAAAGAATGATATTACCTTAAAGTCGTTGGGTATAGTTCTGGAGTGTAAATATAGGCTGTGGTGAAAGAGGCAGTTCCAGCAAATTTTCCCATTACAGCTATGGTTGTTGACACCACTGGAAGATCTGTTGGGTGAAGCATTGAGAAACATTTACAGGTATTTATCAGATATACACTGAAGAATTTAAACCTCTGTAAAAAATAAAATGTATAACCATGTCCAAGGTTTTGAAATTACCATTTGGAATAGCAGGGACCAAGAGGCAAGCAGTACCGCCAAGGAGCAGGTAGCCTGATTGACACGTTCTCCTTCCAAAATGCTGATTCAAAGCCAGAGCACTTAGGTTTGCAGGAATTTCAATAAGACCAAAGATGAACTGTGTGAGGAAGAGATTCAGACCAAAACCACGAACATTCAGGCTCAGTCCATAATATAGCAGACTAGTGGAAAACCTGGTAACACAGTTGGAGAGAAACATTCAGTTTTGCTACTACTTAGCAACAGTATAAGCGCTGTAGCTATGATATATCATTGATGAAAATTATTAGGAACATCTGAAAAAGCAAACCAGTTAAAGCCCATTAGGAGAGTGTGTTTTCTCAAATACGAAATCCGGAAGAGGTCCAACACGTTTCTTCTTTCAGATGTACCGTCCATCTCACACTGAAAAAGAAGTTCCAAGAAAATGGCCACATGTCATAGAGAGATTGACTATATTTTTAATCAAAGTGATGCAGCTCACCGTGTCTTGCAGATCATCTGGGACCGTCTTCCCATTCACCCTGGCTGCCCTCCGAAGCAAGTTTAATGCTTCCTCCTTCCTGCCGTGGGCCATGAGCCAACGAGCCGACTCTGGGAGGAACCTATTTAAACAGAGATTCAAAATCAGAGATGTTATAATTAAAACTTTGCCACAATGTGTTTGTCAAGTTGCACTTGATGAAGTTTAAAATGATAATGGTCAGGTAGACCACTGACCAGTAATGGAATCCCACAAGAAGGACAACAGGGCTGAAGAGCACAAGCTGCAGGATCCTCCAGTTGTGAATCAAATATGCAATACCAGACAACAGCATCAGTCCAACAGAAACGTGTATAAGAATCATACATGTGCAAAGAGCAGTCTTAGACGGACCAGTCCACTCCACCCCTGTGTGACAGATGTAGATATCATAAACACAATTACCTATTACTCTATACATTAAAGTGCTTCCTATCGCCAAACACTCATTCACCAGTGTTTTAAAGGTGCTATTTGTAAGAAAAGTTAATATAGTCTTATTCCAAACTCGTCAAATACTGACACATTGGAATTGTAGGTCGGGGTGGCCACCATCCCAATTTATCAGTATTTGACAAATGACAAATGTCACCTTTAATGACAACATTACTGTTGTGGCAGAGTTGAACTGAACCATTTGTGCTGACAGTGAAAGAAGGGATGTTTAGATTGATCTTAAAGGAAATCAGATCAGTAAGTTGGACATAACACAACAATGGCTTCTTTACATTTCGACTACTCAATGCAATTTGGGTGTCTTTTCAGAGATGAACAGTGTACCTACCCATCACAGATGTGTTGATTAAAATGACACCTCCTGTAGCCCCACAAAAAAATTTTAGGACCATGTAGACATAGATGTTTGGTGAGAACGCAGCACCCACACCAAACAAAAGAAGTAAAGTGAGGGTGAGTAGGATTGTTATGCATCGTCCAAACCTTCAGACAGGGGAGAAAAGGCATTTTTTTCAAAGTGAATTCATCAATATATGTATATTGTTAATCAATCATTGTTTGTTTCCCATGATGTTGGCATCATGAGTTAGTCAATCCCTCTGTTCTGTATGTTCACCCTGATACATTTATTTGGCAAGTCTTAAACTAAGTTCCCTTTCTGTTCAATGTTAAACTTCAAGGTCTTGTTTTTTTTTAAGGCTTTTCCAAGTCTTGTAGACAAAGACTAATAATTAGCATAACAGCGACTGTGATACCAAAATCATGTTTAACAAAGAATGAAAACTATCACTGAAATTGGACAGGAGGTTGCAGTGGACATGTTGTTGGTCCCAACCTGTCAGAAATTGCCCCGAAGACCAGCGCTCCAACCAGAACACCTGCCATGTAGATGGACTGTGATGCCTCAACCAGACCACTCTTGTCACAAACGAGATCAAACTGAGAAGAAAAGGCAGGTAACAGGAGTAAAACGGAAATGAATTGATCAAAGAAGGGTTTACAGGATCAATACACAAAACTAACGGTGTGAGCAACAATTCGGACCCTGAGGATTCAGAAGTTAGTCGAGACCCTGAGGTGTTTTCTTTCTTACCTCTGTCACGATGCTGGAAGCACCTTCTGGTGCCTCGTAGTCCCATCCATCTATGCATCCAGTTGTGCTGTTAATTCCATATGCTTCAATGGTTTCCAAATCCAAATCCACAGGTGTGAACATTTTACAGCTTTCAAACCTTCCATCGTTGTTCACGGGGAGGGTGAGATTTCTTTGTCTGTCATCTGTCAGATTAGGTCCACGATCCAAGATCCAGTCAGTGTTGCAGTGATGTTGGAAGCTAGCGGCTGTGTACACCTGACCAATTGTGTTAAAAGCAGCAAAAATGCTGCAAATGCTTAATGCAGCCACCAGACGTTTCTGAAATATACCAAACTCCCCAACCTCCTTTAGGATCTGTCTGAAGTTGCTCATGTTGACATGTGGCTGAAAGTTTACTGCATCCTCATGAAAGTGCAGCATTCAGTATGTGTCAGCCCAGGTTTATAAGTTACGAGTAAAAAACTAATAATTCTGGCACTGTAGTTGCATTTATCTGATCTTGCTAATTAATATTTAACCAACATGAATAAACATTAACCAAGCACTATTTTTTTTAGCTTCCATCTGTTGTAAACTTTCAACAAAGCAACAACACGAGCAGTGAAATGGAAGTTAATGTAAGTTAAATTAGCATAAATTAGGCTCATAACTCAGCTCTACTAAGTTAAACTTAATTTATAAAACACTTTTAACACTTACTTCATACAATGAGTTTCTTACTGCAGATAGACAGGATAAATTACACAATGTATATAAATCACATGTTCAATAGTACGTCAATGCAGCCAACTAGCAACTTCACATACAGCTTCAAACAAACAGCAACAAAGGAGAAGTCAGTCATGCCCTTTTGGACCCTATTTTGCTGAAGGATCTAATTAACTTTGCTTTTACCTTAGATGTCCTGTCCATCTCTGATACACATAAATACATTTTCAGAGGGAATACGAAGGTATATAGTTGACTTAAACTGACAATATGCAGCTTTTTTACTTTTTCTACTTGCTCTGAAGTAACGACTGGCTGCACATTGTAATTTAGAAAAATTGACGATGATGACGACAAATGATATGTGATGTAGAGAAATTGCAAAGTTTATATTTGAAATAAAATGTAGTTACAAAATATTAAGTTACCACTCTGAAACGTCCTGCTCCAGTCTTGTATGTGAAGGTGATTCTTTAATTTTGGGTCTATTCCAGTACCAGACCTTTACTCCATCCAAGTTCTGTTGAACAACATTTAATAGTTTTTGTGAAATAATACTGACAGACCAACCAACCAACAAACACATCCATTGCAAGTTTTATTGCATTGGATTTAAGACTGTATTCAGTTGTGGAGAACATGGGGTTTCTGTCAATGGTGTTCACTCTACAGCCAAGATACAAAATACCATCTCGGCATTACTTCACTGACACAGCCATACAGACGCTCTACGGTGAAACTAAAACAGAAGTTTTGGACACTTTGATGAAAGTGGGTAGGGTAGCGATCACATGCAATGCATGGACATCAATTGCCATGGTGTCCTACGTTACCGTAACCGTGCATTATATCAACTATGATTGGCAGCTCGTGTCACTTGTGCTCCAAACAAGAGCAATGTACGAGAGTCACACGGGCGCATATGTCGCTGTTTGCTGAAGAGGGTAGCAGATGAATGGCATTTGAATGATAAAGACCACGTTTTAGTCACAGACAATGCTGCTAATATGGACGTTGCTGCCCAACTTGGGCGATTTGTGCATGTGAGATGTTACGCCCACGCCTTAAATCTGGCTTGTCAGCGAGTGCTAAAGTCGGCTCCTGGCGAGGATCAGACGCATCGTTTCTTCTTTCCACCACAGCACTGTCGGCGCGTACCAGCTAGAGGAGAAGCAGAAGCTACGAGGTCTGCCGTGTCACAAACTGATAACAGATGTCAGCACCAGGTGGAACAGTGCGTATGAGATGGTGGATCCTTTTTTGGAACAGCAGCCTTCTATCTGCGCTGCTTTACTCTCTCCCCAGGTGAGGAGAGGAGAAGCTGACCTCTGTACTCTCAGTGAGACAGATGTCTCCAACGCAGAGGATGTAGTTAAGTCCCTCAAGCCAATGAAAGATGCTACTACACTTATATCAGAGGAGATAAGCCCCATTGCACTGTGTGTTTGATTGCATGCTCAACTCAACCAGGAAGCAAAGGGCAACATTGCAGAGTCATCAATTACATAACAGACTGCCTTTCCTTTCTGAGGAGGATATAGTGGAGACATTTGGAAGAGTGATTGCTGAGGCTGAATCACTTGAGGTAAATGTTTATTGTTCTACCTCATATTGCAAAGTGTTTTTTGTATGAGAGCTGAATTCCAAGCCATACTTTTTGCACAATGTGTTGAAATACAAGCGCCATAAAGTAGCATAGCATTGGGATATGCTGCTTAATACCCATGACAGGAGGATTTTGTGATAAGAGAAGTCTCATTCTTATCTTTGACTGAGAGCAGTTTTTCTTCAATGACACACAGAGAAGAATTTTTTTTTTATTATCAATGACCAAAAGTAGCCATGTTTTAGTATGAGATCTGATACATAGTTCCATAATGTGTTGAAGTGCAAGCTGCATTGATTATTGCATTGAAAGCTTTTTTTATTTTTATACAGGCTACAGTATACTGTTTTTCTGATATGCTCATTGCCTGTACAGTAACAGGAGGATTCTGTGTTCATAGAAAGTCATATCTATTTGTGACAAAGAAAAGCCTTTTCTTTAATAAAATATTAGAGAAGGTAATTAATCTGTTGATTTTCTTTAATAATCATCACAAAAGTAGGAAGTCATTAGCAAACTCTGAGTAGCAAACTCCGATTTAATTATTATTATTTTTTTTTAAAATCATGCCTGGAAATGTACACACAAAAAATTGTTACATCGAGATGCATCGATAATCGGTTTAGAATCGAATCGTTGACCTCTGAATCCGAATCGAATCGTAAGGTGCCAAGAGATTCCCACCCCTAAAAATTACAGTTTGTGCTCTTCAGCTATTGGTTCAGCACTGTGTCCGTTCCCCGTAGGTCCATCCAACGATTTCCTAAAATCAAAAAAAAAGAAAAAGTATTGTAAGATATAATTCATTTCAATACATTGTATCAATGCAAGTGTCATTTTTTTTTCTTTTTTTTCATTTCCAGCATTTATGTGCTCACTTCAGCTCAGTATGGTCTTGGAGTTCAACATTGAGGGTTTCAGGCAGAAGCAAACAGAAACCCCCAGCGACAACGGGTGCGATGCCATATATTAGCATGGGGATGGTGTAATGGTAGACCTCGAGGAGCCGGATAAGTGGCGCTAGGATGCCCCCCATACGAGCACACATGGCGTTTACACCTACACCATTGTGCCTGCAATGAAGAGGAATGGACTCATATAAACACTTATGAGTGTTACCAAGATTTTTTATGTAATAATCATGAGCAGCAGCATAAAGAGTAACATTACCGTAAAATGGTTGGGTATAACTCTGCAGTGTAAACGTAGACTGTGCTGAAAGAGGCAGTGGAACAATATTTCCCCAGTGAGGCAATGATTGTGACCACCACTGGAAGATCTGTTGGGTAATTGATATTTTTTCAGAACACAATGTACATGTCAGATACACGCTTCTTATCTCTGTAACAAATTTTTTAAGATTAAAAAAAAAAGGGTTTTAAAGTACCTTTAGGAATGGCAAGGACCACCAAGCAAGCAACACCCCCAAAGAACAGAAAGGCTGCTTGAGGTATTCTCCTTCCAATGTGCTGCATCGAAAACAAACTGCTCAAGATTGCAGGAATTTCGACAACTCCAAAGATGAACTGTGTGAGGTAGAGATCCAGGCCAAAACCGCCGGTATTCAAGGTCAGTCCATAATATACCAGACTTGTTGAAAACCTGGTCAGAGATGGAGAGACCACATCAGTTTAGCTACGACTTAAAAACAGTATTATTGGGACAAATGTGCCATAGAATATTACACGAGTATACTAGTGAATCACAGACAGAGAGAGACAAAGGCATGAACAGTTACATCAATTAAAGAAGACAAACCAGTTAAAGCCCATTATGAAGGTACGTTTTCTCAAATACGGTATCCGGAAGATGTCAAACACGTTTCTTTTTTCAGATGTATCCTCCATCTCCAACTTAAAAGTAAAAAAGGCAGAAAATGTACAGGTGTCATAGAGAGGTTTACTATATATTTACTCAAATGCCCAGTCCCAATTCCTGCACTTGGCCCTACCCATCCATTTTGCACATTCACATCTAGGGGTAGGGTTTCCGGATTCCTGTAGGGATATAGGGGTTGGGTAAAGTGATTGATAGGTTGAAGGTGTGACTGAATTGTGAGTGTCCACGCTTTTCTATCTCCATCAGATAAATAACAAATAGTATTCTAATAATACAGGGATTTCCACAGGAACGCAAGAGAAATCACCACAGCGGAAGGCGCCATGTTTTTTCCAGAAAGTCTGGAAACACTGTATCCAGATTTGAATATGACGTCCATGGGGTTGAAGGGTTGTCTCATTTCATAGGAAGAGATTTCAACCACTACCCCTTGTAACTCTGTGCAGAGGAACAAGGGGTTCACTTGAAAACGAGGGGTAGGGCTATAATTTGGAAATGTGATTGGGCCGAAGTGTTTTTGATGCAGTTAACCTTGATTAGCAGATCATCTGGGACCATCCTCTTATTCACCCTGGCTGCCCTCTTAAGTTCCTTTAGTGCTTTATCTTTCTTTCCATGGGTCATGAGCCAGCGAGCTGACTCTGGGAGAAACCTATCAGAACACAGGTTCAAAATCAGAGATGTTACAAGTACTCCCCTACAATGTTTTTTGGCAAATAGCATGAACATATCAATATTATGCTGACCAGTAAAAGAATCCAACGACAAGGAGAAGAGGGCTGAAGAGCACCATCTGCAGGATCCTCCAGGTGTTGATTAAATATGCAATACCACACAACAGCATCATTCCAACGGGAAAGAAAATAATGATGATCTGTGAGCAAAGAGCAGCCTTAGAGGGATCAGTCCACTCCATTCCTGTGTGACAGATATGGATTGCATATTGACCTAACAAGGTGTACAGAAAGCCTGTTCAACTAGGGCCAGATTAGAAAAAAGGTGTCGAGGAACCCTTTTACATTCCCTTTGCCTGATCGGCAATGCTTGGAATTTATATGTGTTAAAATGAATTTCAAGTCAGTTCACTTTTTTAATTTTTGAAGTCAGTTTAATCAATCGAAGATTCCCTCTGCTTTAACAGCCTGGTTTAAACCTTTTGAAATAAGAGTGTGTTTGTGCTCACCAACAAACATAACTAATAAATGGGTAAATATGCCTACTAACAAAATGGCCAAAGGGCCAGAATGAAGTTGTTAAAGGGTCAGTTGAATAGGTCTAGGTTAAAAGGGACCAGTTTTACTGACAGTGAAAACATTTGGGTTGATCACGGAAAGAAATTGTCCCCACCAATCAGTAACTTTGTTGCAGAAAATGCCCACTATCCTCCAATAGCCCCTCAGTAGTCCTATTTTTGGCACTTCTACTTTAGTCTTTAGTCACAGATGAACAGTGTACCTACCCAACACAGAGGCGTTCATCATGCAGACACCTGATGAAGTCCCACAGAAAAATTTTATGACCATGCAAACATAGATGTTTGGTGAGAACGCAGCACCCACACCAAACAACAGTAAGACAGAGAGGGAGAGAAGGATTGTAAAGCGTCGCCCAAATCTACAAACAAAGGAGAAAAAGCATTTGTTTTGTGTTAAAGGCAGCAGATTGACTCTACACATACAGTACATATTTAATGTATATCATTCACTCTTTGCTTGTCATCGATGGGGTTATTTTTACAGTGGATTTCTCTTTCATGGTTTGTCCAGAGACATAACCATTTGTGCATCTAGGTGTGTTTTAGAGACATAGAATGCACTATTATTGTCATCATTGTTGGTCAATCTCTCTGTACTGTATGTTTATCTTTGTTATTTCTTTTTTCAACCAAGTCTTGCACTAATTTCCTTTTTCTTAAATGGAAAACTTTAGGGTCTTGATTTCAAAGCTTCTTATCTCAGCTTTCTAAGGAGACCTCCCCTTTAGTTAGTTATATCACAGAGTCTTATACACAATTAGTAATTAGCATAACGGCTGCTATGTAACCAAAATCTCCTTAAATGTTAAGAAGAATGAGAATTATCACTGACATTGGACAGGAGTGAATGTGTTATTGGCCCTTACCTGTCAGATATTGCCCCGTACACCAGCGCTCCAACCAGACAACCTGCCATGTAGATGGACTGCGATGCCTCGACTAAACCACTCTTGTCACACACCAGATCAAACTGAGAAGAGAAAATTAATATTAAGGGAGGAGAAAGGAAGGGGAAAGATCAGAGAAAGAATTGAGAGCATGGCCATAGCAAGGATTTACAGGATCAATACACAAAAACTGAGTGACTGTGTGAGAAAGAAAAAGGGTTAAAAACACCTGTGTAGCTGGGACAATAGTTTGCTTTAATAATGTTGATAGTGCAGAAAGCTGGCTGTATTTTCAGTGATTTCTGTGCTGCTTTTAATATTTACAACACTCAAGGTACGTAGGAGACAGCCTGTTTTTGAAAATGTTTGATTAAAAGCTCAGTTTTAACTGGAAAATCTCACAATATTTTATCAAGTATCCAACCAGGTCCTTTCTTACCTCTGTCACAATGCTGGAAGCACCTTCTGGTGCCTCGTAGTCCCATCCATGTAGGCATCCAGTTGTGCTGTTAATCCCATATGCTTCAATGGTTTCCAAATCCAAATCCACAGGTTTGAACATTTTACAGCTTTCAAACTTTCCATCCTTGTTCACAGGGAGGGTGAGATTTCTTTGTCTCTCATCAGTCAGGTTAGGCCCACGGTCCAAGATCCAGTCAGTGTTGCAGTGATGTGGGAAGCTCATGCTGGTAAACATCTGACCAATCAAGTCAAAAGAACTAAATAGGCAAGGGATGCATAATGCAGCCACCAAACGTTTCTGAAACAAACCAAACTCCCCAACCTCCTTTAGGATCTGCCCGAAGTTGCTCATATTGACAGGTGGTTGAATTTGCAGCGCTCGACTGTAAATGTCAGTGTTAAGTATTAATGAGTATCATTTTAAGCGCCATAATCTTGCTAATTAATCTTTAACCAAAAGTAACAATATTTTAACTCCTTCCTCTCCAGCCCATTACAGTGTCACAGCTGGGTCTAATCATTCACCAGTGACCATTATTACTGGGCGGGACTGTTCAGCTTTATATCTTTATAGGGTTGCGGAAAAAAACTGGTCTTCGACAACGGTTCAAAAAAGTTGTAGACAATACCCGAAAAGGAAATGAAACCCAAAGACACGTAGAGTCAGGTGCAGTTCTTGGATTTACTGTCGCAAAATACAGCAAAGCGAAGCTGATACGTGAACACAGACACTCAAACCTGAAGTAGAGAGCATAGCCTTATATCCACTGGAAAACTCCTTTACAGTACATGCCAGCTGTCCAATCTACTTTCAACCTAGCTTCTCTTAACATAAGGGCATCAAAACACTGGATATATATGCAAAAATAAAATTAGACATTCGGGGAAACAGCCCCAGCTGTCGCTGACTTGCAGTTGCTCTGCCCCTTTGCTATTTTTAACCATACACATATCCTTTGCAGTTTACTCATGCACATATACAGTGGCCCAGAATGGTTGAACCAAATGCAAAAGCCACAACACAAATGCAAGTCAAGATTTTAAATGTGGTGGTATTTGATCTGCCATTGTAAAGGTGCCAATTGTTAAAAACTCTTTATTTCTTTATTGGAAACACATCTCTGGTGTAGTGTGTTTTTGAACCTGTGTGTCATTTAGTGCCAAAGAGGTTGAAACTACTGAGAGTTCCTGTGGGTGAAATTCCCCTAGATGGCGTTGTCAACCCTCCTACAAACACACTAATGTGATATGGCAGTGAATGGTTAATTGGCTTAATTTTGTAATCAGTGACAACAGCACTAAATTTGAAGCTTCCACTCTGTTTAACTTTAAACATAATAATGAAATAAGCAGTGATACAGACAGTGACAATAAATGAGCTCTGGCAAACTTTATTGATGTAGCACTTTTAACACAACGCCATTCATAATGACCTTCATAGTGCAGATAGACTGGACATATAAAACAATGAAAAATCACACATTCAACAGTATGTACTCAACAAACACCAGTACACATACAGCTTCAAACAAAATGGCAATAAAGGTGAAGTCAGACATGGTCTTTCGGACTTTGTTGTCAGAACTATCAGTCGGTCAGGTGACGATCCCTGTTCTTATCAAGGATCTTTGATAAACTTTGCTTTGTCTCTCTATTATTGGACAGGTAAACATGCACCCATCTGCCACAATATTAAAACCCCTGCAAGGTGAAGTGATTAACATTGATCATCTCGGTACAATGCAATGTTCTTTTGGGCGACGTTGGAGCCTGGAATTCATGGTGATGCCACACTGACAAGCAAAACACCAAGTACACCACCCCCCATAGCAATGGCACTACCTACTGGCAGGTCTATAAGGTATCACAGGGCGTAGTGTCCTTCTGAGGGCGGATACTGCCATCAGGGAGTACCGTTGCCATGGGGTGATATACTTTCTCTGCAACAGTGTTTGTGTGGGTGGTATGTATCTAAGTAACATCCACATGAATGCCAGGACCCAAGGTGTCCTAGCAGAACATTGCACTCTAAGAAGACAATCAATGTTATTCACTTCACCTGCCAGTGGTTTTGATGTTGTTGCTAGTCGGTTGAGAACGGAACATGAATCCATTCGACTTAAGAAAAAGAAGCATTTGTGTGAATAAATCAATTTCTAATACACTTCCAGGTATAAAATGCATGAAAAAATAAAACAAATTGTGACTCAAAAATGATTTAATAATAATGGTAAAAATTACTCATCAGTTTGATTTCTACATTTTGAACTTAAGTTAAATCTACATAAACTGTAGTCAACATCTTTGCTGCCTGATAATAAATAAGAGAAAAGAGAACCTGAACTTCTGAATATGATTTCAGATTGAATTACAATTTGTCCTCTTCAGTCATTTCTTCAGGACTGAATCTGTCCGACGAAGGTCCATTCACTGCTTTTCTACAATCAAAAACAAAAATAAAGTATTGTAATATAGAATCATTTACACTTGAAACCTCAATACCAAAAAAGCTGAATGCTGAATAAAATGTAAATAAAAACAAAATGCAATAGTTAGCAAAACCATTTTCGAGCTATATTCAGTTGAATGCAGCGCAAAGACAAAATAAATGATGTTCAAATTGATAAAAGTATGTGTTTTTGTACATATACATATACTTATTTTGAAGGTGAACCCAGAGAAATCTACAATCAGAAGTCTAAATGCCTCTGGTGACACTGCATTAAAAACAAACAGTCACGACAATGGTTGTATAAAGGATGTTCGTACATGGGCTCAGGGACAATTGGAAAAACATTTTTGTGAACACAGTTTGTCACTGTGCTTATTCCAGCAAGGCAATGCAAAGCTACCCTCCAACCCTGTCTCCAATTGAAAATGTGTGGTGCATTATGAAGAGAAAATATGACAAAACGGATATAGCATTTTATACTCAGCTTACTTCAGCTCAGTGTGGTCTTGAAGTTCAGCATTGAGGGTTTCAGGCAGTAGAAAACAGAAACTCCCAGCAGCAATGGGGATGATGCCATATATGAGCATGGGGATGGTGTAATGGTAGACCTCCAGGAGCCGGATAAGTGGCGCTAGGATGCCCCCCATACGAGCACACATGGAGTTTACACCTACACCATTCTGCCTGCAAGAACATACAATGGAAAACTGAATACTTATTGGAAGGATTTAGATAACACATTAGATCACAGCCCACAAATTACAGTGTAATCATTGTTTATATAAAAATACTTACTGTATGCCTAATATAAGGTTTTAGGGTACTTGACTGATGACGATCAGCCACAATCAGTAATCACTGTTAGCACATAATTAGACTGTAAACCATTAATCAAACCACAAACTAACCGCAGTCAATAAAAGTCAGAAAAACCTTACAATACTGTAGCTTACCAGTGTTTCTGTTTAGCTGACATAATCATACATACATACATACATACATACATACATACATAAAAGCTTGCTATCAATCTGTTCACATATAATGACATGTTACGACTTTTGGACTGTTATTAACGTTGTCAAATGGTCGCAGTTATGTTAGAGTGAGGCACAAAAGCGAATTGGTAAGGTTTAGGTACAAAAACCAACTTGGTTAGGTTTAGGTACAAAAACAACTTGGTTAGGTTTAGGTACAAAAATAAGTTGGTTAGGTTTAGGCACTAAAACAACTTGGTTAGGTTAAGATACAAAAATTACTTGGTTAGGTTTAGGCACAAAAAGGACATGGTCAGGTTTAGGTACAAAAAGGACTTGGTTAGGTTTTGGTACAAAAACAACTTGGTTAGGTTTAGGCACTGAAACAACTTGGTTAGGTTTAGGTCCAAAAAGGACATGGTCAGGTTTAGACACAAAAATAACTTTGTTAGGTTTAGGTACAAAAATAAGTTGGTTAGGTTTAGGCACTAAAACAACTTGGTTAGGTTAAGATACAAAAATTACTTGGTCAGGTTTTGGTACAAAAGGGAGTTGGTTAGGTTTTGGTACAAAAACAACTTGGTTAGGTGTAGGCACTAAAACAACTTGGTTAGGTTAAGGTACAAAAAGGACATGGTCAGGTTTAGGCACAAAAACAACTTTGTTAGGTTTAGGCAAAAAACAACTTGGTTAGGTTAAGGTACAAAAATTACTTGGTTAGGTTTAGGCACAAAAACGACTTAATGACTTGGTTAGATTTAGCACAAAAATGACTTGCTTAAGTTTTGGCTTCAAGCTGAAACAGACAAAAATATGTTAAGCTCACTGTTGAAAACAGATCATTGTTTTAACAGTGATAATGTTTGCTTTTATGTGATAATCATGTGCAGCAAGCATCAGGATTGACATTACCTTAAAATGGTTGGGTATAACTCTGCAGTGTAAACGTAGGCTGTGTTGAAAGAGGCAGGCGCAGCAAATTTCCCCAGTACAGCTATGGCTGTGACCACCACTGGAAGGTCTGTTGGGTAAATAATATATTTGAAAAATGAGTGCAGGAGCTGCCAGATCAATACCAAACTATTATCACAGCTGTAACAAATGTTTTCAGATAACAACAAACAAACAGAAAGAAAACATGGGCAAAGTTCTGAAAGTACCATTTGGGATAGCAAGGATCACGAGGCATGCAGCACCTCCAAAGAACAGGTAGCCTGCTTGACATATTTTCCTTCCAAAGTACTGCATCAAAAATAAACTACTCAACATTCCAGGAATTTCGACAAAACCAAAGATGAACTGTGTGAGGTAGAGATTCAGGCCAAAACCTCCAACACTCAGGCTCAGTCCATAATATAGCAGACTTGTTGAAAACCTGATGAGAGAGTTGAAGAAATATGTTTAGTTTTCTGACTACTTATATAAAAAAAAAGGATAATTGGGACAGCTGTGTACTGTTAGAGTTGTTGCGACTACATTTCATTGCTAAATTATTGATGTAAGTCATCTATTGTGATTCCCTGACTGAGAAAGACAGTGACGTGAACATTTATTACAATCAAAAGACATACCAGTTAAAGCCCATTATGAGGGTACGTTTTCTCAAATATGGTATTCGGAGGACGTCCAACATGTTTCTTTTTTCAGATGTACTCTCCATCTCCAACTGAAAAAGTTAAAAGCCTGTTTCAGAAAATGTATACATTTCTTTATGTTTTATTCGAAGTGAGTGTGATGCAGCTCACCTTATCTAGCATAACTTCTGAGACCACCCTCCCATTCACCCTTGCTGCCCTACGAAGCTCCTTTAGTGCCTCCTCCTTCCTACCTTGGGTCATGAGCCAGCGAGCTGACTCTGGGAGAAACCTATTGAAACACAGGTTCCAATTCAGATGGTATTATTTTGAAGTTACAATTATAGCTGTATTGTTTTTTGGCAAATAACACCTTATGAACTTGTCTATAATACTAAGTATTATGGTCTGATAGACTACTGACCAGTAAAATAATCCCAGAAGAAGGACATAAGGGCTGGTGAGCACCAGCAGCAGGATCCTCCAGTTAGAGATTAAATATGCAATACCAGACAACAGCATCAGTCCGACAGAAAAGAACATAATGATGGCTGTCGTGCAAAGAGCACTCTTAGAGCGATCAGTCCACTCCACTCCTGTATAAAAGATATAGATTTTATGAACATATTCACAGTACATTAACAGTACAGTGCTGCTGAACCATATAGACTAATCCTCACACAGATTTATACTGCATGTTTAATATGCCACCATGACTGCAGTGGCAGAGTTGAACTAAACTACTTGCACCAACGGTGGATAGAAAGATGTTTGGGCTGATCAAAGACAGAAATTGCCCCCACCAATCAGTAACTTTGGTTTTAACAAAGCCCAACACCAGCCTGACAGTAGTCCTATATTGGTACCTCTACTGCTGTATACAGTCAGATGAACAGTGTACCTACCCAACACAGATGTGATCATTATAACGACACCTGCTGAAGTCCCACAGAAAAATTTTAGGACCATGTACACATAGATGTTTGGTGAGAACACAGCACCCACACCAAAAAACAGTACGACACAGAGGGCAAGTAGGATTGCAAAGCGTCGCCCAAACCTAAAAAACAAAGGAGGGAAATTATTTGTTTTGTGCTTAAGTGAACTCACACATACACCGATCAGGCATAACATTGCATTGTGATGAGATGATCAATGTTATTCATGCCACCTGTCAGTGGTTTTCATATTGTGGCTGATTGGTGTATTGCTTATTATTTACTTGGTGCTTCTCATCTAGGGGTTTAGACTTTAGGTGTTCTAGGGGGCAAGATGGCACCGTTGTTGGTATCATTGTTGATCCATCCCTCTTTATGTTTCTCCTCCCCATAAATATATTTTGAGTCCTACACCAATTTCCTTTTTGTTAAATAAAACACTTTGTGTATGTATGTAACACAGAGAGTAATTAGCATAGGAGATACCGTCAAACCAAAGTTTCTTTAAGTTTTAAAAAGATTGATATCACAGATATTCAAGGTTGGAGTGCATGTGTAATTGGTCCTAACCTGTCCGCAACTGCTCCATGCACCAGTGCTCCAACCAGATAACCTGCCATGTAGATGGACTGTGATACTTCAATCAGGCCACTCTTGTCACAAACCAGATCGAACTGAGAAGAAAAGGAAAGTGACCGAAGAACCAAGAGCAAGGCCATAGGAAGGGTTTACAGGATCAATACATAGGGCCCTTGTTGTGTTTTCTTGCTTACCTCTGTCACAATGCTGGAAGCACCTTTGGGTGCCTCATAGTCCCATCCATGTAGGCACCCAGTTGTGCTGTTAATCCCATATGCTTCAATGGTTTCCAAATCCAAATCCACAGGTTTGAACATTTTACAGCTTTCAAACATTCCATCCTCGTTCACGGGGAGGGTGAGATTTCTTTGTCTCTCATCAGTCAGATTAGGCCCACGCTCCAAGATCCAGTCAGTGTTGCAGTGATGTGGGAAACTCAAGCCGGTAAACACCTGACCAATCACGTCAAAACCCCCCAAAATGCTTGGCATGCATAATGCAGCCAATAAACATTTCTGAAACAAACCAAACTCCCCGATCTCCTTCAGGATTTGCCCGAAGTTGCTCATATTTACATGTGGCTGAATTTGCAGTGCTTCCCCATCAAAGTGTGGTCTGAGTTATGAATGCGTCCAGTTCTCTTTGCCAAAAGTCTAGCACTATCGATGCAAATATCTGACCTTACCAAGTAATCATTAACCACGAACAATCCAAGTGTGTCCAAGAGTGTCATATGCAAGTTTCATTTGGCTTCATTGTTTTAGTCGGTAACAACAACAATAATTCATAACTTCCGCTAGTTGCAAAGCTATAAACAAAGCAATAAAATGAGCATTGATAAAGACAAACGATAACTCAGCTCGGCTAAATTTAACTTGAACGAAATAGCAATTTGGTGAAAACAACATTCATACAATGAGCCTCTTATTGCAGATAGAAATTAAACAATAAAAAAAAAATCACATGTTCAACAGTATGTACATTCAGCCAGCTAACATCTACACACGTAAAACTTCAAACGAACAGCAATAAAGATGAAAGAAGTCAGTCATGCCCTTTTGTACCCTATTTGGATCACCTGGTTTTACCTTAGCTGCTGTGTAATCTGTTTCTTATATAGATGCACGTTATTTTATGTTGGGAATGGGTGCGGGTTCAATAAACAGAACCATTTGTCCGTCACACGAGCACACACTGAGTTTACTTACAGGACACTCATCAGGACTCATTCAGTACTGATTGAGATGACTTTGGTAATATAACTTGGGTAAATATTTGGTATTCAGGCTTTAATATGTAGCAGTGCTTGTTGCAGTGTAATTAAACGCCTATCACCACAATAAATGGCATTAAATGGAAAACAAAACACGTCACACTCAATGTATTTTACAACAGCAAAACAACAGATATTTATAGTCTGAGATAAAAAATGATTTCCAGAGGAGTTTATTGAGATGCTTCAGCAGCTGAATGGGTTATGATGTCATCGGTAATAAAAAGAAATGAGCAGTGATAATGATCAGTGGACTAATAAGTCATTTTCAAACACATGATTAAAGACAACAAAGTTAAAAGCAACAATCTTTAATCTTTCTGGAGCAGAACTCCATGGTGGAAACATTACACATCTAACATGTACATACACGTACATCCAATCCAACAATACTCAAGACAAATATCTTGTTTTTTCCTCGACTTTGTTCACCAGCTAGTCACTAACTTTACCTGTGCCATCGACATTACAGTTGTGCAAATTTGCAGGTCAAACAGCTAAAAGTCACTTAACTTAGTAGGTTGCAGTGCTATAAATGAAAATGTCTGCTTATTCACATCTTCCATCATGCAGGACAGCTGACTTCCGGCATGTTAAATACATAGAGAGGAAATACATTCCATAAAAAGTCCAAATATACATATACATAATTTAATATACTGTGAATACAAATCCCAGTTCTCAAAGTCTATTACTTCTGTCATGTGAGACCATTTTCAAACATATTTAAGTACAAAAAACAAAATATGTTTAAAAATTCATGCAATGTTTTGCAGGCTTGGACTTTTGTAACTGCATTCTTCTTCATTAAAACATTATGTCCATATGAATTACATTTTTGTGCCCTTTCCTGAATTATTGAAGGACACCGTCTCAGCATCCTTGTCGTCTGGATTCCTGAAATTAAAAACAAGAAGATTAATTTACAGAATTACTTTTTGAGTTTCTTGGAAGCGATCCTCTGTTGTGAAAGGGTTCGTCAACTCACGTGGACTCAGCGTGGTCCTGGAGTTCAACATTGCGGGTTTCAGGCAACAGCACACACAAACACCCAGCAGCAATGGGGACGACGCCATATATGATCATGGGGATGGTGTAATGGTAGACGTCCAGCAGCCTGATTAGAGGCGCGAGGATGCCCGCCACACGAGCCAACGTGGAGTTTAGACCTACACCGTTCTGCCTGCCAGTGTAGACAATGGACTGATGAGTGATCACTAAACATGTTAGAATAATAACTTGATGTTTCACCTCTGGGACATTACCTACCTTACCTTAGAGTGGTAGGATACAGTTCTGCAGTGTAAACATAGACTGTGGAGAAACTGGCAGTGGCAGCAAATTTCCCCACCACAGCTATGACTGTAATCACGACAGGAAGGTCTGATGGACAAATACATTAAACACGTGTCAGAATGCAATGCATGTCTCGGGTTTGAATATATCTTTGGATTAATGGTGTCATGATTCAATTCAGTTTGATTTGATATTCGATTTAAACATTTTTTCCAGAACAGACGACTTTGCTATTGTTGAGGCTCACATATGTTAAATGTTAGATACGCAAACAGCCCTCTGCCGTCTGGAAAATCACGTTAAATTAATGCCTACTTGCATCAATTTTTGATTAAAGATGTAATTTGTGACACCACAGCCAAATCGCCAGAATAAACTATAAGCCGAGCACATTTCTGCGAGACAACAGGTAAGTTGAAACTGGACGTCTCTTTATTTTGCGCCATAACGTTTGTTTAGGTCGTATTTTTCCATCTCTCTTTTGTCACAACGCTGTGCTTTTGCCATGGTTTAGGTTTACTTGTTTTGGTGGCCACAATCATGCATGGAGATGGTCCAGCCGTTTTTGGTTGTGGCAAAAAACCAATGAAAGGTCTCCCTGAAAAACACTTGGTTTTTGATACCGCAGATAAAGGGTGCCTTAAAAATATCCAATGGTTGGAATCCAGTTGGCCGTTTGGCAGCTGTGTTGGCCAGCGCCTCCCTTTTCACCTCCCTATGTGAAAGGTGGCTAATGAACATGTAATGTGAATGTGATACGCCACGTTTGGTTCAAATGTCTAACTTGGACGTTACTGTGGTTTGCAGAAATGTAAAATACTGACATACTATGCTGGCTACTGTGCTGGACACCCCTACTTCAGATGTAGGGAGGCTCATGAGGCAAATAATGATAGTAAAGATAATCAGGTAAAAGATATGATCGAGACAGATTACAACTCCTATTGTTATGTACAATAAAGTACCTCTTGGAACTGCAAGTATCGCAAGACAAGCGCAACCTCCAAACAGCAGGACCACTGCTTGACATATTTTCCTGCCAAAGGTCTGGAGAAAAGGCAAACAGCCCAGACGTGCAGGTACTTCTACAACGCCAAAGATGAACTGTGTGAGGTAGATATCCAGACCGAAGTTGCCAACATTCAGGCTCAGTCCGTAGTACATCAGACTTGTTCCAAACCTGTCAACAGAGCGGAAGAGATATCTTCAGTGCGGCCATAAAGATATTTCGCCGAAGATGTGGTCACGGTCGGGATAAATACTCACCAGACGCAGCTCATTATGAGAGCACGTTTCCTCAGATATGATATCCTGAAGATGTCCAGCATGGTTCCCCTTGTGGATGTTCCCTCCACCTCCAGCTAAACAACACAGATGACTTATCTTTAGTTTGACAGTATATCTATTTCAGCGCTGTATTGTGTTTGATTTCCCTTTAAGCCTAAATGTGTCTGATGCATTTGACCTTGTCGAGAAGTTCTTCAGGGACCTTCCTCCCGTTCACCTTAGCTGCCTTCCGGATCTCTTTTATGGCCACATCCTTTTTGCCCTGGGTGATGAGCCAGCGAGCCGACTCTGGAAGAATCCTGATTGAGATACAGATCACAAACTATAACTTGTACTCCTTTTTTATTTTAAGGCTAAAATCGAGATGTAACATATCAAATCGGAGTTTCTGCTGACCAGTAAAAGCTTCCAATGAGGAGAACAAGCGGGCTGAAGAGCACCAGCTGCAGGATCCTCCAGTCGCGGATGAAATAGGCGACACCAGACAACACCATCAGTCCGAGAGGGAAGAAGGAGTGGCAGATGATGGTGCAGAGGGCAAACTTGGAGGAGTCACTCCACTCTCCACCTTCAAAGCAATAACACAGACAGAGATGTCATTATTTCTGCCTGTGCTTCACTTATTATTACTAATTTTATTATTTGTATATTTGTATGCTTCTGACTGAGACTTTGGCAGCTTGCAAGTCAAAGCATCAGCCATCGATGTGGAACTTGCAAACCTGAGAGGCTTAGTATTGATTATAAAGGGAAAAATAAAGAAGAATTTTGTTTTTCCTCCCAATCTGGTGCTACAAAAAGACAGTAAATCACGCCGTCTTAACACAAAGGCTATTTTCTTTGGTTATGGGTTTAATGCAGGGAAACAGGGAAAGAAGAATATGTAGATAGATTATTCTGACGTCCAGACAGCCAAAGAAGTTTCAGTTGTGAACATTTTACCCACCTATCACAAATGCATTCGCAACAATGCCTGAGACAGAGATCCCGCTTGAAAATTTGAGAGCGATGTAAACGTAGATGTTGGGTGAGAAAGCAGAACTGACACCGAACACCAGCATGAGGAGGAGTGAGAGCAGCACCACAAAGCGACGACCAAACCTACGAAGAGAAGAGAAGAGCTGTTAAATTTAAAAATGTACATCATTTTAGATGGAAAAAATCAAATCACTTGGTTTAGAATCACCAGCATCATGTTAATGGAGTTAGGATGGGAGTGTATGTCTACCTGTCAGCCATCGGCCCCAGCACCATCGCTCCAACCAGAAGACCGGCCATGTAGATGGACTGAGATGCTTCAATCAGACTGCTTCTATCACACACCAGGTCGAACTGATAACAGGGAGGGAAACTTTAGAAACTAGAATTGCAGGCGGTGGAGGGGCAGAACTGTTCTGCTGCTGAGGTTGTGCTCAACAAATACAGTATGTACAACTTTAAAAGTACAAAGTACTTCACAGGATGCTACGGAAGCCCTGAGTGGTCAGTGAGCAAAAAAGAAGTAGCAGTCAATTATCTGTGTTCGTTCAAGTTCTTGCCAAGTGAAGCAGCAGGATCCATAATTCAAAATTGTTGCCAATAAGCTGCTTCCCAAATCCCAAATCGATCAGAAACTGAGAAAATGATGGATAGTGAAAATGGTCGGATGGACAGTAAACAACATGTTTGATAACCGGTTAGCTAACGTTAGCATTCGCCCACTTCCTAGCCACATTACCATTTGATTACATCCGGTGCGATTCCAGGTTTATATAAATGCGTCCAAGATGTGCATTGATATTTCAAGAATTAATTCACGCCTTTCCTATCCTGTAACACCATCAAATGCTAATGTTAGCTGCTGTCTGACAGAAGCTAACGGGTTATCAATTTGTTGTTTTGCCTTGAAATATGGCCTGATGTCCCCCAATTTTTACCATCTATTGTTTTTCCAGTTGCTGACCCATGAGGAAGCGGTCAAAGCCTAAATTAGCCCGCACCCTGTTCGAAGTGGGTGCGCAAGCTTGACCCCAGTACAGATGCGTTGCCTGCTAAATTGTTTAACTTAGCAGCTAAAGTGAAGATTGCGACTTCAAAAAGGGTGTAAATAATGTCTTTTCAAATAAATTTAGGATCTCTGGGCTTCCAGAGACTTCACTGCAGCTGCTAAGCTAATAGCGTTAGCTCGCAGTGCCTCTTGAGTGGGTACCTCAGCTCGACCATGAATGGAGATTGCAAATATTGTCTTTTCAAATCAATGTGGGATCTTGATGAGGGAGGGATTTTTATGTTTTTTTGTTTGTTTGTTTGTTTGTTTGTTTTTACATTAAAATCAAGTGAGGTTAAGCAGATAATGACTTTGGGTGAACTTGTCCTTTAACGTCCAAACTAGAACCTGAAATGTCAGTCCATAAATACCCAAAGTGGCAGGGTCATCAGAAATGGAATGTAATGTATGACAGGTTTGCAGAGGTTTGCGGATGCGAGAGTCAAAGTTCAGATTTTGTTCAAAGATTAGCCTTCAGGCTGGATTCTTGATGAGGAGTTTGACATTTGTGGCCGGAGGGTGAATAACAACTAACTTATTGTAACCAGTAACAACAACCTTGGATTTGTCTGAACAGTAACAAAAAATAACCTAAAATAAACATCATGAAGTAAGAAATACATTTAGTGGAACAGTTAGGTGTGTTGCTCTTTGGGTGTGCAAAAAAGTGTCTCTTACCTGTGTTAAAATGCTGGAAGCACCTTTGGGTGCCTCAAAATCTGATCCATTTATGCATCCAGTTGTTGTATTAAGCCCATATGCTTCAATTGTTTCCAGATCCAAATCCACAGGTGCGAACATTTTACAGCTTTCGAACCTTCCATCCTTGTTCACGGGGAGGGTGAGATTTCTTTGCCTCTCACCTGTCAGGTTGGGCCCACGCTCCAAGATCCAGTCAGTGTTGCAGTGATGTGGGAAGCTCATCCCTGTGAACACCTGACCAATCACGTCGAAGGCTACAAACATGCTGGGGAAGCATAATGCAGCCACTAAACGTTTCTGAAACAAACCAAACTCCCCGATCTCCTTCAGAATCTGTCCGAAGTTGCTCATATTGACATCCGATTTGTGCTCTAAATGAGAGAGACAGTCCAGCTGCTGTCGGTGAACTCTACTCTTGTCCTGCAGGTTAATGTTTAAACTGACAATGACAGCACTTTCATGCTGCTGCCACGTCTATAACAAACAGCCTGCACAGGCATTTCAAATGTGACTTGTCAGGACACCTCAGGCTGAAGCTGCCATGAAACTGTGGGTGGACCTCATTACAATAGTGAGTTTACTCAAGTAGGAGGACTTATCTCCCCAAAGCCTGACCTGGAGTGAACGTTCGGACTCATGCTCCTCTCTGATCGATCACAAACAGGAGGAGCCAGCGATCCTTCACATCTGGTGTCCCTGAAGTGCAAAACTCACAATTCCTCCAATAAATTCAGAATAGAAAACACAGAATTTTGAGGAAAAACCTTTGCTCCATACAAAAAGTCCTGGCTGCACGTTTCTTCCAACAGCAACGGTACCAAAACCAGGCACATGATAGTCAGAAGATACATCCCAAAGTACTCAATGTCTCATGTTTGTCAAGAGTACACAGTAAAAAAAAAGTGGTCAGTTAGAGATCTGAGCAAACACGATGGAAAAACCAGCTGAGCCTACCTTCAGTTTATGTGATGTGAGAGCGAGCTGTAACATCGATTCAGAATTCAGAAGGAGAAGAACAGCAGGATTTCTTTACTGGTTTCATCAGTTTCAGAAGAAATGGCGCTTCAAGGCCACAATATCAACCGGCTGAAGGCATGTGATGAGTTGTCGAATAATGAAGTCTCATGAAATACAGGGAGCATATGATAAGTTAAACACGTCTGTCTTCCATCGGATGATAAAACGTGTTTTCTCCTTCTTTTCCCGAGACCAACACACAGTCGTGATATAAACAACATAAAACAGTATGAAATTGTGTCAGTTTGTTTATTCAGCTTATTCAGTCATGAAAACAAAGAGTATCTTTATTTAGTTTGTTTAGACATAAAAAAAAAATCAGTCAACGAAGATCTTTCTCTTCCCCAAAACTACGTAATGCACCTTTAAACTTAAAAGCGCCCTCGATGCATTTTTTCTCAACCAGCTTTTTTCTCTGACTGACCCAAAGTTCAAACAGTTTGTGTCGTTTCACAAGATATTTCTAACTTTTTTTTTATTTCTCTGACAGGTTTGCAGTTGGCGGCTGCTCAGTTAGAACACAATGATGTCACACTTCCACGCACCAATCAGGCGCTTAGTTGGTCTGCAAGTGATCGACGCTGAGCAAACTCCTCCAACACAGTCCAAAAGAAGCTGATTGGTTTTTAAGACTAAGAATATTTTTGAGGCTTTTGACACATCTAGATCAATTTATTTGTTATGGGTTGAGTCGTAACCCTCGGTGATGTCATCAGGGTGAGATTCTCAAAATTCATGATGGAAAGCCTGTGTTACATACTGTAGAGATTAAAATACATGTGCATTTATAAGACGTAAAGATGTTTTTTTTTATACTGGGGACTAAAAGTGAGAATATCTGTCTTGTCTGCTTCACTGATTTCGACCATTTTTGACAGATTCTGCCTCTTAAAAGTCCCTCAGCTTTATGAAAGTGCTGCACCAAACGGCCGGAGTGCTGCTGATGTTCGGGAAATCAAACCACGACATCACCTGCTTCGAGTGAAAGCGGTCGTAAAAAGGTAATTGTAATCACACCTGAAAGATAGTGAGGCCAATAAACCTGACTGCAGCGAGAGCAAACAGACTATAAAATAAGGATTAACACACGCACCACAGAGTGTAAATATAGTTATATAAAGCCAAAATTGCAACGTACCTAAACAGGCATGTGGACAGGGAGGGTGGAGCACCTGCCCTTTGCCCCTCATGTCCAAAGTGCCCTTTAGTTTATTGTGTTTGGTTCGGTTTACTATGTTTTTTTGATGAATAATTAAAAACACTCGCGTTACATAACCTTATATACATAACACTGACAGCAGCACTTTACAACAGGGTACACAAAAATGTGAGTAGTTCTTAATGAAAGAGAGGAATTAATCTAGAACGACTTGTAAATTAATTGTTAATGAATAACTCCTATCAATACAGTAGATAATGAAAGTTACTAGATAACAGTCTGGTGCCATGATGGGCCGAAAACAAGTAATTAACGATTAAGTAATTAGTAATTAATGAGTCGTTACCAGTTTGTGCCACTGAGCGGCTGGTTCATAGTTGATGAACAGCTCAGGAGGAAAGTGGTCAGTATGTCACTTCACAAATAATCATCTCCAAGACTGTCCAAGTCTAGTAACTCATCATTACCTACTATAAAGTCCTTGAATCTTAGAATCTTAAACTTATTCAGGGCTATTCTGTGCTAATCCCATACCAGAGTAAGAGTGTTACATATTGACCACTTCAAATCATGCATCAGTTAAGCAACGTAAGTTTATAAGTGGTCGTAGCTGCAGTGGCTTCGTTAAGTAATAGGAAAATCGTTCTCCGGCTGTTTTGCTAGTTTGGAGAAGAGACTAAAATCCTTAACGATAAAATGTGTTCCTTTATGTTGTTCTCTTCTAAGTCTCTTCATTTCCAATCTCAAAGGAGCACTTTGTAAGATATGACCAGAATTTTTATTTGAAAAATGATCAAACTGATGTCATGTGAAAGACAGCTACGTTCCGTGTTGCAGAGATGTCTGCTGAGATTAGCATGCTAACAAGCTCGCACTGACCTGTCCTGTCCTGTCTTGTCTATACTTTCAGCTGGGAGACACACACCAGCTTTCAGTTTATTAAATGAACAAAATCAACAATGGGGCCACTGACTGAGCCATGAGCTAATTAACTAACAGCAGCTAGCTACAGCCAAGGATAGCTAGCAAAGAGCAGCAGCTGTCAGATACTCTGGTGATATGCTGCCCCCTGTAGCCGTTTCTTGGAGCTACCTTCGAATTCTGGCCATATTTTACAAATGATGCCTTAAATGACAAACAAAAGCATCAAATCATTACATTTAAGAAGATGAAACCAACAAATCTTTGACGTTTTTGTTTGAAAAATTACTGAAACGAACAATTAATCATTAGAACAGTATGCACTTAATATTTTTCGATCAGCTAATCGCTGCAGCTCCTGGTTCCCCCTCTAAACTTTTGTCCCCGCCCCTCGATGAGTCTCTGCACGGCCCTGCCACTGAAGTTGCTCCAGGCGACTCGTTCTGACGCCATCAGTAATTTTCCGTAGCTCAGAATGACAAGAAATGGTACGGCACACAAAGAAGCAGAAAGTGCCAGGAGGTGGCTGATATGCTCATTCTTTATTGATTAAAAATAATCAAGAGAAACATGCTTTGAACTCCAAAACGATCAAAACAAAAAAAAAAAACAGAGCAAATGAAAGAATGAAAAAAAAAAAACTGAAAACAGGTGGAAAAATTCAAATATATTACAGCCTTGATGAGTTATTGCCAGGACAAAAAGTTTTTTTTTTTTGTTTTTGCCTGTCATCTTGTTCAGTTGCTACAGCTTTGTTAAGACTACACGTAAGCTGGACAGAAGGAGACTGCTGGAGAGATGATGAGAAACAAAGCCACAAGATCTTCAACCTCGTCAGAAGCACGGCTCAATCTATGCAACACACGCACACACAGACACACACCGACACACACACACACACCTCTCGGGGCTCATACACACCTATCCTGTCCTCGTCTGCCGTCAGCTGCAGACTTAAAGCAGGAGAATGGCACGAAATACTGCAGTTTGAGAGTAACGTAGGTTTGCTGACTTTGTCGCACCCCCCTTTTTTCAGGAGAACACAGGGTCGACACACCTGTATATCTTTATTTCACGTATGTTCACGTGTAACAAGAACTACATTTCAAAGACACTGAAAATCTGAATCAAAACCTTGACATCATGTCAGAAAAAAAAAAAGAAAAAAGAAAAAGATACACTTGGTCATTTTCAATTTAAGGCTAGCGTAAAATTTTACATGTTTTAAAGTCAAAATACAAAGATTTCCTCGTAACATTTTGTCCGCAAGCCAGAAAACAAACACAGAGTTCATTCATTTTTCATTCAATATGGCATCTCAGGACATTATCACGTCACCAAATTAAACAGTTAAACCTTTGCTGGCGTTTTTTTCAGATCTACACACGTTAGAGCAGAGGGTGAAATGAAACCTTGCCGCTGCCTCGTCGTCTGCCAGATGCACATTCATTTATAAAAACATCCAGAGTGTGTTTGAAGAGGATGAGACGTCGCATCCAAATCACGTTTCTAATCGTTCCCAAAGATGTCTACAATCATAGCTGGCTAATCTTCATCATAGCCGATTAAAAAACAAAAGGTATGTTATAAAGCAGCTGCATGACTTCAGTTGTTGGTTAAAGTAAGTGCTGTAAACGGCCTCCAAGATGCATTTTGTTTTAAGAGTTGGAGACAAATTTGCGGAGCTCCGAATGTGGGGGAGATTTAAGGTGGACAGGCGTCAGGGCAGCTGTGGCTCCCTAGTAAAAATATATTCTAAATTTATAAAGGCAAAAACAGAAGAGAGAAAAGCGCGATGAGTCAAGGTAAATGAGCGTCGTACACGACATACAGTAAGCCACAGTATGTCCTGCAGAATGAGAGGATTCAAAGCTAAATTTGCAGTGTCGTCGTCGTCGTCTTCCTTCACGCAGCGCTACAACCCACAATCGTGTCATAGGACAGAAAAAAAAAAGGCCAAGAGTGAAACACCCAGTATAAAAACAAATCAAAAGCCAAATGTCATTATTTACATACTAGAGGTTAAATCAAGTACTTGTGTTTCATCCACATAAAACAAAAAAAATGCACTTAAGTCTTTTTTTTTTTTTTTTAGCCTTTAAGAAACTTGAGAAACTGATTCAAAACATTCCAAACAGACACAAAACTAAATACCCACAGACAGACACATCTGCTCATACAACACGTGTGGTTTCAGCCGCTTGTCAAACTTTCTTACTTTGACAGATCTCGACATATTATCCGATCGAACAAAGAGATCTCTGGCTGGCGTTGGGTTTTAAATGAGCGGAGGCAGATTTGTTTTTTTCTTTTTTAGACCTTCTGATTTCATGCTACATCAGTTTTGAGGTGCACTGTGGCAACTCAAAGGTAAGAATGAAGGGAAAGTCGGTATTATCTTGCACACTGAAGCGCTGCACAATCGACATATGTGTAGTAATTTAAAACTAGTTGATTAAATCTGTTTTCCTTCCTTGTAATGCTGGTTGCATCAATACTTAAAGCAGGCAAAATGTGAGATTTTTTCAATTGGAAACATTCAAAAAATTAACCAAAATTATCAACAGAATGTGAATAAATGGCAGTTCTGACATTATGATATCTATGTGGTGTGTTTTAGAGACATTTACTGAGGTTAGCTTGCTAACCAGCTAGCCCTGAACGGTCCCAGTAGAAAGGTCTTTTGTTAGCGGTGTGAACACCAACAATCCCCTGGTCCTCGTGCTCTTGAGTCCAAATCGCTAGCTGCACGGCTCACTGAGCTAACTAGCTAATTAGCGGTCACTCTGGTGATATGCAGCCCCCTATTTGAAATTTGACCGGTGGCCAATTCTTACGTACTGGTACCTTTAAAAAGGATAAAACAGAAAGAAAGAAACAAAATATTTGTGATACGTTTTTTTAAGATTTGCGCCTCCAGTGTGGACGAACGGGCCCCAAGACTGAGCGCCGTAGACGGTGACAGGAGTGACAGAAAGTAGTGCTCGTTTTGGTCTTTTCGTGGCGTTCGTTGACGATAATAAAGACGACTGATGTTGGGAGTGTTCACATCCTAAAAATGTGTCGTGTCAGCATTTGATGGGGAGAAAATATTTTATACCTCCTCTGAAAGATTCAGTTAAAAAAGTTTCAAACAGGCAACTGAAACCACATTTGTACATTTCAGACAACATAATGCTCCATATGGTAACAGGGGGGGACTTCCCCAAAAACGTGCATTCAGTAGTTCTGATGAATATAAGGCATTGTTACACTTATCAGGATTCAAGGGCGTTAGTTCAGATTGTGCAAATGCATCACATATTAGAGAGAAATAAAAGGAACAGAATGAGGGAGACCAGAATGAGAAATGAAAACCGTTTGTTGTAGATACTTGCATCCTTCTACATATATGCTGTAAACTTTGTTTTGTTTTTGTTTTTTTGAGTGATTCTTATACTGTACGCTCAGATACTTCAGCCGAACCACCCAATTCAACGAGAGGCGTCGTCGTATAATCCTACGGGTGACAAATCGGTACTGTTTTCTTTGGCAGTAGTGGTTTCTTTACAGCCATAGAAAGAAAAAAAAATGCATTAAACTATTTTTTTTTTTTTAATTTTCACATTTTTTAGGCAAGTCACGGTCCCAGGTAGAACAACAGTTTAACTAATGCTGAGCTGAGCAAAGCCCATCAACTTGACGTCGTCTGGTATTTCAGATCCCTCAATTCCAGATGCCTGCGAACAAAAAAAGAAAGAGGGAAGACGAAAAAAGAAGTGAGCAGTGACACATTACAAAGGTATAAAGATGTCAAGTTAACAGTAACCAGGCTTCCATCCAAGTGGTGCAAATTTTTAACCAAATTTTCCGAAAAACTGGAGGGAGAGTCTGAATATTAGGAGATGGTTTGTCGACGGAAGTAGAAGGTAGAAGGCGCCTCCATCTGCCGACATATTTAGTCTTTTAAAGAAGTATTTCTTCAAAGGGAACATGACCCCTGCATAAACCTGGGCTGTCTATACAGCAGAAAGAAGAAAATATTCTTTAAATTGGTGCTTCATGACCAGCTGATCGGTGACGTACTGCGAGTTGGGCGGTGCTTGGTTAAGACCCCAAGTCCGTTTTGAAACGAGGAGACAGCGAGACACTAAAGTATGTTTTCTTAAAATGAGCAGTAACAGAATCTTGGCTTGTACTTTATCAGCACGGCCGAGTTTCTGACAGTACGGTGGGAGTTTGGTGAGACGCCCCTCACTTGATACAAGAGAGAGAGATCCAGCTAAGCTCTTACAGGGCGGGTTTAACATGGTTCATTTGCAAAAACTACCAAAATTATAGTGATACAAAGCTGGTTGAAAATCAGATAAGTTCCCATTTAGGTGGAGCAAAAGCTTCTGGATGTTTAAAGGGTCCAGCGTGGAGGATTTAGTGGCATCTAGTGGTGAGATTGCAGATTGCAGATTAAAAAACAGGTGGATGGAAACCAGCCCCACTGACTGCAACGTTTTTGTGCATGTAGTTAACTGTTTTTATAACAAATTGGTCTGTTGTGAGATTGTTTAGCATTAAGGTCACCAGTTATATTAAGTTATTTCCTTTAAAGCCTGTTAGAGGTTCGAAACATCGGGCATTATAATGTTTTATTATAATGGTTATTTCAAGAGAAAGAGTCGGTCTCATTTTAGCAGAAATCAAAACACTCATTCAGACATTTTTCTCTGCTCCATCGCTTCCCTAATCTTGCGTGACCGGGGGCTGGACAGTTAATCATGAATAGATGCTCCTCACTAACAGATCTGGTAAAACAAAGATTCATCTACAGTCAATCAAAACACAACCTGAAGAAAAAGTACGTCAGAGATTTCTTTTAAAAAGGAAAAAGCTGCTCTCGTTGATCCGGATGAAGGTGCAGCACTCACCAGTTTGAAAGTGACATTTTTATTGGCTTGAGGCTCGTCTACTATTTTCTGCAAATTTGCAGCAACTGAAAAGAGAGACAACGTTTCAGTCCAGTGAAAGGACAAAATAAAATATGTATGTGTGTGTACAGAAAGAGAGGAAATAAATTATATGGTAATCACTGACCTATTACTAAGTCCCTCCCGTCCACCAGGCCTGCTGACACGAGCTCCTGGGACACTCCGTCTGCTGTGTCTGAAAAGCACAAAAAGATGAAACAGGTTGCGACTGTGTAATAATGTCCAAAACACTATTCCTGATATCTTTATATCTGTTTCCTCTTACTCTTCTTGTGTGTGGCCGCGGCTGATTAATATTAAAATGAGCTGGTGTTGGCTCTGATTTAAAATTTCGGTTTCGGTCACAAGACGCCGAAGCACCAAAGAAAAAGTTTAACCAAACAAGATTCTTGTCAGCTTTTCTTACTGATTACCTGAAATAAATGGGACACCATGAAACTGAGGTTAAGTTTTGACTGATAGGGTCATTTAATATAAAACTTCTCTTACCTCTCCCTGGCATAAATTCAAAACGGATGTCGTTTAGCTCCTTCTTCGAATTTCTGAGGTGATAGAAAGAGAAAGACATCGAAAGGTTATCATCTGCTGGTCAGTAAGAATGACTGAGTGAAAGACTGAAATTTAAATGCATATAAAAACGAAGATAGAGACAGAAACGGGCTGGTTTACTGATTTTTATATGACACTTACCTTAACCTTAATACCAAACTAATGGGAGCCTTGGTATCTCCTGAGACAGCTAGAGCCTGTCCACACACAGACGAAAACAACTGAATTGAGCTACGGGAACAGAGGGATTAACGTCATAACAATCAGGAGAAAGCCACTTCATGTTGGTAATAATGGCGGACCTGTGTGAGAACAGCAGAGGCAGCGGGTACGCCCGGTGTGGGGGACGTCGCCGGGGCTGCGGCGGATTGAGTGTTGACTGGTGTGGGCTGCAGCGGGACCTGGCCTGCAGCCTGAGGTAGTTCTGCCTGACCTGCAGCCACCGGCTGGAGTAGAGGCTCGGGAGTCTGGAAAACCTGCTGGAGGAGGACATCGACTTCAACCATCAACCTCTTGAGTGTTTAGTATAACCGAATGTTTGTTAACATTTTAGCACTGGGTTGTGATTTATATAAAATGATGCTTTAAGTGAAAACACAGTAACAGTGACACGCTGAGACTCTCTGTTTTATGCCAAAGTAAGCAGCAGACTGTTGTTTTAAAAATTAAGATATTAAATGTCATCTTTGCATCAATTTTATAAATAAATGGAACGTATCAAAATCTGTATTTCACCTGCTGAACTAAAGACATAAACAATCAATACTCATTAAATCCACCATGTAATAACTATTTATTAATACAGACTCCATCATGTTGGTCTGTGATAGTTTAGTCATGATCCCGGAATTTCTGACTTTGATACAATACCTTGAAAAATATCAATATTCAAAACACTGAGCACATAAAATATAAAATAATGTTCTTATTTAAAGATGAATATAACAAGGTGTGTGTACTGTGTGTTAGGTAAGTACATCTACTCAAGCACTGTACAATTTTGAGGTACATGTACTTTACTTGAGTATTTCCATTTTCTGCTACGTCACATTACATTTTGGAGGAGATTTTGTATAATTTACTTCAACTTGTACTTCTGGTATTTGAGTACATTTATACATTTACTGCCAGAACATTACTTTTGATACTCAAGTAAATTTAATATCAGATACTTTAAGACTTTTACTCAAGTACAGATATCTTTACTTTTACTCACATATGACTTTTGGGTACTTTTTTATTAAATTGCTTCCCAACATAGTCAAGTATTTTCTTCTCATCAACTGAGACTCTGCTGTCTGAGGCTCTTCAGGTTTACTCCCCAGCTGGTACGAGTGTATCAGTATTCAAACAGTTTTAAATATTCAGAATTGATATGTACTGAGTTAGAGTTAGAGGTTAGAGGTAGTTAGACGTCGCAGGCTGATATTTTAGATTTTTGCAAGGCTCTGACAAATGTATAAACCTGTGAAAACCCAGTGCGTAAAGTACATCCAACTGTGAATAAAGACTGTTTGAAACTCACCTCCGAATTCTGCGATCCCTCCTTCACTCTTGGCGACTGTTCGGAAACAGATAGTGGAAGATGAGACTCAGAGAAGGTTATCGCCGCGGCGGCTTTAGCAAAGCAAAAGACAAGCACGCGTGGATGCAGAGAACACACAGAAAAGCAGGAGCGGGTGAACAGACTGAAAACGGCTCACTCGTTTACGTTCCTCGTGTATCGGTCGGCTCAGCTTATCGTTATCTCCTTGAAGGTGAATGCAGCAGTGTCATTAGAGATATGAAACACAAATAATACTTGCTGATATGACAGTATTTAGTGAGATAATGCTGTGCAGTGTCTAACCATGTAGCTATACCATTAATATCTCTGGTTGTATGAGGCCTGATTTATGGGAAGTGCAGTGATTTTTCAAGTATTTTACTCAATGGATTTTCTAAAAAAAACAGCCCGTCCCATCTGATCTATATAGAGATTCTCTGTTAAACTTCTAGAAATGTCTCTATGTCACTGAATATATCATGAGATGTGCTGGTAACTGAGCTGTAAACGAGGGAAAACACATATTCTACACTTGCAGTTTTTAGTTCAGGACATTTGAAAGGCAGAGAAGCAGAAGAAGTGAACACGAAATCAGGAGAAAGTCACACTGTTATATCCGCAAAAAAAATAAAACAAATGGTTTAAACCACCTCCGAGGAACGTGGAGAGTCAGACTGAAGCCTTGCGGGCCAACATGAAGGCAAACTGACTTGACTGTGAGGACGTGACACGGCGTCTGAGCTGATGTCAGGAGTCACATCAGCTCAGGAATCTGCCGTCTAATTCGGGCTGAGGAGGGCGGATTGGTTTCTGAAGCACACAGAGGTTACACGAGGTACTCAGACGAGAAACAAACACGTATCAGCACATGAGAGTTTTGAGATGTACAACATCCGATAGTGCGGATTTGTGAATTTGAAGTTCAGTTTGCCAACAAGTGGCCGGTAAAGCAGCATCAAAGCAGCAGATATCGTCAAATTTGGAATCCCTTGATGGTCATTATTAGTGCTCTAATCTGAAATCACTTTTAGTTCTGTTGCCTCGTATTGATTAAATGTGATTTGGTCAGTATAAAAAAAAAAAAGGGTTTTAGGAAGAGGAATGGAAATACAGATGGCTTCCAGGAAAGATAACTCTCACTTCTTTAATCAAGCTAATCTGCAGCTCTCTCAGAACAAACCCCTCCCTCCGCATTTAGCAAAACGTATAAACCTGTGAACGGTGACCAAAAAGTGATATTTAACAATTTTACACTCTAAAATATGATACAGTTATGTATGAAACCTGGTTCAGGGGTCAGAACTGTTAAAAATCATTAATTTTTTCAAGAAAATCTGTGACATGAACTGGGAGCTGGTATGAAACGACCCTTACTTGAACACAAACTCCTTATACAATCTCTGCCAGCTTTCATTAAAAACCACACATTCGCTTCCCTTCCCACGAGACGCGAAACATTTCGCGGTTTAAAGAAGACTCGTACTGTACTGACTAATTGGCCCTGACAGGACCGACCTCTGGGGTCAAGCTCTACGTGCATGTGATCTGCAGCGTGCACCTTTCCCGTCAACAGACCGCTTGCATGACTTCCTCCTGCGATTACTCGTTATCTTCTGATGGATTAGCGTAAAGTCGTATAATGTGAGAACAAAGTCGCTGCTATCTGGAGGAATAAAAGCTCATGTGTGTGCAGATTTACTCTGTAGGAGCTTTTAGAATAAGGAACTTGAATTTTATCCTCTAAAGTGAATCCACAGGTTTTCTACCGCCCTCGCTTCACCTGCTCGTCTCCCTGTAAAGTCTTTCCTGCCTTTTTCTAGCTAACGCGAGCAGAGAGAGTCCTTCCTTGTTAGGGGAACGCCATCTGTATTGTGGGGGCAAGTGAACAACCCTGGGCGCAGGCAGCTCGAGTGGGAGGGAGAAGCGCACTTGTCGCCTGGTGGCGCCAACAGGCTTCACCTGCTGCTCCTTGGCCGTCAGACAGAACAACAACACAGGGGGGGAGACTCAGTGGACAGACACGGGACAGATATGCTACTGCACAGAACATGAGAATGACATTTTAAACAGTCGCACAGCCATTTAAAAAAGACGAGACATGTGGGGTATAATGTGAGGGGGGAGGGAAACGAGCCGCGGCCTCCGCTCACCCTCAAGGCGGCGACGGCGGCTTTGCCCTCTTCGCTTTCTTCGTCCAGCTCGTCGTCGCTCCACTCCCATTCGCCGTCCTCCGTTTTATGCAGCCGGCCGCTGGAACCCGGCACTCGACGTACCTGGCGACACAAACGCTCAAAACTGAGCTCATCTTCTTGGCAAAAAAAAAAATTGTAGATGTAAATCTTCGCAGTCTTACCCTTTTCGACCTCTCTGTTATTGTGGGCGCCCTCTGAAGTAACTTCTCGTGTAAATACTCGTGGGTCTGTCATGAGAGGAAAGAAATAACGGTCATAAAAATCACAGAAATCCTTCCTTCCTTCCTCTGTTTATTCTGTTACCTGATTAAGTCTTACATTATGCAGAAACTGACCTGTGACCCATAATGTGCTTTTATAAAACAAAGACTTTTCACTGAACTGGCTTTCTGTCAAAGTTAGAATCCATTAAGTTACTTTTTGCGACTTGGTTCCTGTTTATTCTACATCAGTGGGTTGCTGATGTAGACGTGGATGACCCTGTACCGGTTCATCGGGCCTTTCGGGTCATCGCACACCAGCTCTGGGATGAGCTCTGCTCAAAGTGCAGCTTGTGGTGACCGTGCGTTTGTGTCCTGGCTAACCAGGTAACTTTTTTACCTTAAAATAACAGCTTTAAAATCATTTTGATGGTTCAGGGTCTTATAACAGGGTTAATGGTGTCTCTGTCTCAGCCACTTCTTTGAATCTGGTTTAAATATTAATCCTTGTGCAACCCCGTTAAACACGCTGCATAAAGAAAGTTTTTTTTTCTTTTACTTTAAACCAAAAAAAAACATTCTTGACGGGGTGGACACTTTGAAATAAACTGTCAACAACATTACTGAGAAACAAACTCTTACTCCCAGCAGATGGTGACAGATGAGCCGCAGCAGCAAATCAATAATCATTTGCTTGCTTGATAGCCAATTAAATCCCTGGTGCAGGCTGACACAGGCCCACAGTGGACTTCATCAGCCTCGGATGATAATGACTGCCCTCTGCTGTACACACAGAGTACTGCAGGTCTCAGTGCTGACCAGGGTCACGTCCAGCAAACCGACCAGGTTGGGTTTCGGGCGCTGCGACATGCTGAGCCAACACTTCTGTTGTTTTAGTTGCTAGGGTACCGGGCGGCCGGAGGCTGGAGTTAGACTGCTTATCCCTGCCTTTTGTTAGAGACAGCTCTGCACGGTCAATAATGAGAGGAATGCTGCAACGGCCTCGGCTTGGGTCGGACACACTGACAAGTCGAGCCAAGTGAGAAGTAGTCTGACTCGCACAAACACTTCAGGAAGAGGGACTTTATTGATTTATTCTCTTGATGCGTTATATCTGACCTCGTTTTCCCGCATTAAAGACGTCATGCAATCAGATCAAGAGCTATAAAAACCAACACAAGTCACGAAGAGCAGATTCATTTTAAAACCGGGCAAAAGTGAGGTCATTCATTGTGACCATTTCTGCCGGCTCAGACCTTTACTCATCAACCAGACAGCGAGGTGTCGCTGACTCACTGTGCAGCTGATTTAGCACCTACCTTTGCTTTCTGAAAGAATTTATGCTTCAACAACTCTGAAGACGTTGGCCTGAAAAACAGCAGAGTGACAATCAGTGAGTTCTTTTCTTTTGAGCTAGAGAAGCACATCAAACGAGACGATTAAAGTCATTTCAAACACCTTTTCTCCGGGTCCTTCTGTAGACACAGGGAGATCATCTTCCTGAAGGATTTGCCGTATTTCTTAACCATCTCCTTGTCTGTGATGCCCGTCTCCAGGGCGGGGGGGTCGTTCTGCAGCGTCAGCATCAAGACCTGAAGACACACAACAACACATCTGGTCACAGGTTGTATCCACAGCGGGTCAGAGGAACTGACTCTGTATCTGTTCTGTGTCATTAACCACACATTTCTGGATCGGTTCGATCGCTCAGCACTTCTCTCACCTTCATTGGCGGGTATTTGTGATAAGGTGCGGCTCCTGTGGCGAGCTCAATGGCCGTGATCCCAAAACTCCAAATATCTGCTTTGAAATCATAACCCCTCACCTGTGGAAGAGGAAATCGTATTCAGCTTTAACAGATGAGGATTAGGGCCATAAAAAAACTAATAGTTCAGACTTGTTTTTTTCACATTTCTGACTTTAAACTCAGAATTCTGAGATTAAAATCAGAATAAAAAGAAAAATCTGAATTCTGAGCAACCAGTCAGAACTCAAATCATTTTCTACAGTGGCTCTAATCCTCTTCCATGAGTGTGCAAGCTCAGGCACCACAGTCTATTATACGGTAGCTGAGTGCTGAGTCATTGTAAGGATGCTAAGCTGTGGCTGCAGGCCTGGCATTTCTAAAATAGTGCCGGCACAATAATGAAAAGAAGAAATGGCTGATCATTTGCTGATTACTAAATGTCTGGGTTTTTTTTTTGTCTCATGCGTTTTCCGTTGTCATGGTTACTCCTCGGCCTGACAACCAACCTGCTCCATGACCTCCGGGGCCATCCAGCACGGCGTTCCCACGAACGTCTTGCGCACTTTATTTCGAGTGATGTCACCACCTGTGGCGAGAAAGGCACTGACGCCGAAGTCTGAAGAGAGAGAGGAGAGAGGGAGATCATTAGGAAAACACACACAAAGGGACCCGACGTCACCGGTGTTGTTGTCGGGAAAGTTCATCTTCCTCCACAGATTGAGCCTCCTGTGCATAAATACGCCGAGATACGGGAGCAGAGCCGGCAGTCTAACCGGGGTAAATGAGGTAACGGCACAGCTCCTCCTTCACACTTAATCTGGGCCGCTAGAGACGGATGCTGAAAGGTGATGTTGCCTCGGGGCTAAATACCTGCAATTTGCACCGAGCCGTCGTCCCCGAGGAGAATGTTTCCAGCCTTGAGATCTCTGCGGGAGACAAGACGAGAATTTGTTCATCACACAATTACTTCTCAAGCAAGAACTGTCAAACAATGACATTTGAAATTAGAATAATTACAGTTATTAATTGGTGAACTTATGTCTACTGAAACCTTCCGCCCCCAGACTCAACGCAGGCTTAACACCTCTACTTCACCTGTCAGAAAGAGCTCCATTTTTGCGAAAAAAACAGGCTGAAAAAGCTTTCATCTTTCTACCGCTTTGGGTTTCTATCTTCTTAGACTTTATTACACACACACACACACACACACACACACACACACAGAGTCTGTAGTTAATTTGTTCATCCCTGTTCAGCCTCCCCTGGTGGCGATAAGAGGATTCAGCAGGGACAGCTGTCTGGCTGCCCGTCTGCCTCCACGCGCACACAGGCTGCCACACATGCCGAACGCCGCCGCCTCGCCCGCCAGACAGCGTCGCCATGGCAACAGACTTTCAGATGTTAAGTCGAGGGGGTCAAGTGAAAGGCGAGTAAAATAAAAGGCGAGGGTGTCGCCGAAGAGTCCGTCTGCCGTCCAGACTCGCACGTTTTGAAGAGAGAACAACGAAGAGAGGGCTTTGACAGGACGAAGGACGCTCGAGTGCCACAGCCCCGGAGTCTGTCAGCCGTTACGCCACCTTGAACAACTTCTAACAGATCTGCACAGATTACCCCGAGACAGATCTTTGCACTGTTCTGACACATGACTCAAAAGAGATGCAGTCTCATCATCAGCCGTGCAGTTCAGCTCGCCACCAGACGGGGGCAGTGGAGTAAAAAGCTTCAGCAGAGAGATGAATACTGTCGGATCATTCCAGCAACAAATTGGTCTCAATGAAGGTAAAAATAGACCGGTCTGTGGAGCGCTGGCTTTGGAGATGAGGCATAACACAGCTTCCAAGAGACAAAGGCCTCGTTTTATTGGGGTTATAATTCAGTCCGTATAGACTGTAAACACATGCCAAATGGCAGGCGCGACGGGGGGGGCGAACGCTGCAGACACTGGAAAGATTCTGGTGCTTCACCGACAAGAACACTGCTGAAGCATGCCTACATGTTTAAACTTTCCCTGCATCACCTCGGGGCGTCCTGGACTCCTTCCTGAGGCCCCCCTGCTCCTCAAAGTGAAGGAGGTGGACTTGGCTTAAGCGCTCCCCTCTCTCCTGCAGCTACAAATCTTTACAAGCCAGCTCCTCGAGACGCACAATGTGCTGAAGGGACTCGAGAGTTTGCGGGTCACAGTTCAGACGCGTGTTTGAACGCCGCTGAAAGCCTCGAGTGGAGAGGCCTCTTCTGCTAAGAGCGCTCCGGTGAAATACCACGCAGACAACAGATCTCGCAGCGACGGGGGCAGGGAGTGGCAGACAGTGAGCCACACGGGGAGGAATGCAGCATATGTGACATATTAGGAAGGACCGCTGGCTGGGAGCGAAGATGGGGATTCCCGCCGCGGGGCAAACCGACTGCCGGGGTAATAAAACCATCCGGAGGGAAACGGGACGGGGTGTGAGCGCCCTGTATCCACGACTGTGTGCTCTCGCTAATCAGCTCAGGCAGAAAGAGCCGTCTGTGAGCTGCATGTGGTGAAACTTTTGATGTTCATTTGCTGTCTAGACGAGTTCAATTACATAACTGCCACGCCGGGGAGGCTGCGGAGGAAGGGAACGGCGTGGATGAAAAACGGACATGACAGCCTTTGCAGGCAGCTTTGAAAAACAACCGTTGGAGACGTCTGTGCTCCGCGGCTCTCCGTCGTGTCCCACTGTCACTCTGCTGCACTCGCGTAACAGCTGGGTGACACGAGGTCGCGGCGCAGTCCGGTTTCTCGCACTCGCTACCTTCTGCTTAAGTCAAGAACATCCTCGACGCGTTCGTGCCGACAACAGTGACGATTTACATCTGGTAATGTGAGATGGTGCTTTTTTAAGGATTTGAGGGGTGGACCACCTGAGGCTGAAAGGCAAGTCTGGGAGGATCCCAAAATACTTCTTCCTCTTTACACAACCGCCGTCCCCCCTCAGCTCGGCGGCTCCGGCTGATTCAGGGTTTAGCCTTACTGTATTTTTAATGAGGTACCGTGGGTTCAGTCCGGGCCAATCAACCGCTGCGGCCGTGTCACAAGACCTGCGAACTCATCGTCTCACTTCTCGCATTTTTCCAAGAGGAGAGACCGGCTGTGAGAGAGAGCATTGTGCTTCTACAGTTGGAAACATGCCAGAGAGTTGACCTGTGCTTGCAGAAGAAAAAAATCCAATCGAATGGATTTACACTGAGCTACAGGAATGATTTTGGACGACGACACCGTGTTAACCACCAAGATTAGCATGTTAGCTTTACAGGTATCTGGTCATTAACCAAAACTTTCGATCTGAAGTGAGCGATGGATGACCAAAGTCAAAGCTCTTCCACCAGCTTCGAGTGGAATTGTTGTAATCAAAGAAGCGTCATTAAATCAACGGAGGGCGATGCAGAGTGCTTAACGAGCTGTAGAATATAATAAGCCCACTTTGGTTTTGCACGTCAGGTCAAGGGGAACCTGATACGTCTGGCTTCGAGCTGGGAACCAACTCTCTCAGCCGTGAACCAGTTCATAGTCAGCTCAGCCAGCCGTGAAGTTAGCAGACCTATTAGTCGCCTAGGTCCGAACTGGCAGCTCGGAGCACCGGGTCAGTAGCACATATGGTCAAAACCTTTATTTCTTCAACTTCAGTTCATGTTTTAAACAAAAATACTTACATACTGTACTTTTAAGTGTCATTTTGAGGTACGTTACTCAAGTATTTTTGATTTTCTGCTTCTTTATACTCCCACTCCTTTATATTTAGCTGATAACCGTAGTGACCTTGGAGTTTTCAGTGTTGATATAAGATAGTGCTGTTGGCGGGGCACTGAGTGAGTGCAATTATACACCAAAAAAAACACATATTCACAAAAATGCTGAATATTGGCCTCCAAAAATCGGCCAAATTTCATGGCCATCAATCCAATAATTGAGACATTCAATTCATTTTATCCCTTTTTCTTTTAGAGTTGTTGTGGGTTCAAAGAGATAATGAATGAAAAGCTTATTCATCAGAATAATTTTACTGCCACGTTGTCCTTAGTCCTCATCTCTTAATGACGTCACACGTTATTTTCGCCAGATTAGTTTTCATTCGTGAATTCAAACAACGCTCCTCTAAGGTTGAACTTTCAATGCGATGCGCTCCACTCTGATAAAAGACGACCCCCGAAGCTGCAGCCCTCGCAAAGAGTGATCAAGGTTGTCCGATTGGGTCCCTCTCGCGCTCATTCAAGAAAACGTGGAGAGACGGTGGCTCGCTGCAGCAGCATATTGTAAAGCTGTGAGAAAAAAAGGCTGCAGAGTGCAGACAGTCATTAACATTCACAGGAGAGGAAGAGGAGGAGGAGGAGGGAGGAGGTGGTGACACAATGCACCATGCAAGTTCAATGAAACGCTGTAGCCGAGAGGAAAAATGCCAACCCGCAGTTCAAGTCCGAACTCCTATTAGCCGTCCAACCATATGTTACAATAGTGGGCGGATTGTGCTTACTTACTATGTGTTATAGCCAGAAACTAGAACGTGTGAGACGACCGAAAGTTATAGAAAAATGAACAAGATATGTGTGGTCTCCTGATATTTATGACCTACTGAAATGATACCCAGGCAGTAGCCAGTCGGTCACAACTACGGCATGAAACTGTCAGGAAGATTTATCATTCTCATCTGGCAGCTCTCGCACCTTCCAGCTCCGCCGGGTCACCTCCGATGACATCACGTCCCGGTGCCAGGCTCGCAGTCCCCCCTAACAGGGCCGTAAAAGAGGCTTTATGAAATACCTCCCCCCCTCTTTTAACTGTGCCCTCCGTGACCATCAAAATACCTTCCCCTCTGCTCCGCTACTTTGATTGCTTTCCTCCGTGCCGCTGAATTTCAATCTGTTTTTCCAAATCAATTTTTATGTCTTTATTTTGTCAATTTCCCTTTAATCCACAGCAAGAGACTCTCTCCGCTCCCGGAGGAAGCGTAACCGCAGCCATTACCTGATCATTACTAAAACCGCATGCCAAGTAATTTCCAAGGCGTGTACCCTCTGAGGACTTGCGAGGATTCAGAGGCGAACTTTGATGTCTACCTGCTGCGCGAGTTAGAGGACAGGTGCCACCTCTGGAGCGCCGACTCTCCGAGCCGCTGTGAACGCGGAGGTGGGAGCAGTTCGCCGTCTGGTGGCAAATGTCTCCGGACGAGGCTACCGCGAGACTCTAATTGCTTTCCTGCCTTCCTGGGCTGGATGGAACGCATCAGGTGACACTTTCTCCCTCTTGTCGAGCCTCACCCCCTCGACTCTCTCCGTCGCCCATCGCCCCGAGGCGCCGACTCATATGATCCGGCTTACACAGGGGGAACTCTCCACCGTACGCGCGTTTACATCAGCAGACACCGATTAACTTCTCGCCGTGTCATGGATTTTCAGTGTGTCCGGGAGGGGCACACTTCGATACTTCACACTTTCTTTTTCACGAGTCACACCTCGGAGCCCTCGGGGTGGACAGAAGTGATGAATGAATGATCTAATGATCCTCTTAAGACGGGGCGGAGGGTTGAAGGAAGGTTTCAGCGGGGAAAAACATTCCCCCTCTCCTCTCTGCAAATGACAGATAACCCTGTCACATTATGCTGAAAGTGGATCCTTAAACGCTGCAGCAGAGGTTCACCGCAGTGGATTTTCCTTCCGAGTTAACACAGTAATTCAAACGGCGTTTTTCCGCTAATTCCTCACATCACCACCTATATACTTTCTATAGGAGACGGCCGCTTTCTAACGAGCCGGTTAATGAGCTGATGCCGAATTAAAAAAAACATCCCTCATCCTTCAATCAAGCCTCGCTCTCTGTTTCTCATTGGCACGCCGCTCTGAATGCTGCCGAGCACTTAACCGAGCCGAAAAAAAAAAAAGCCATGCATTATTTACGCACACAGCCCGTCCTGGGTGATACGTGTGCCGGCGGGAAAGAGGAGATGATGTATGAAAAAGTGAGTAAATGAGTGTTAAATAATGAAGAGCCGGCGCGGTGGCTTCCACAGCACGCGTGTCGGTAACAGACTGAATGCTGGGACTTAGCCGGGTCTTGAACTGGCTTAGAAAGAGAGCTTTCGGGATCACATTTCCCGCGGCGCGCCAATCTGCCATCGACACATTCCTCTAATGCATATTCATACGTAAGTCTTAAAGATTATCAGTCAGGAAGTGGTGGTGGATTTACAGGTTTCTCGCAGTAGTTTAAACTTAAAAGTTGGTGGAGGCGGGGGACTTGTTCACAGCTTTGAAATGAATACTTGAGACAGGAAGCGAGTGGACCGTCTTCTTCACGAGCCATAAACACATCGTTACTGCCTGTTCTTCTGGAAGACTCGCCGCGGTCCCGTTGGGGAAGCATGCTGCCTCGTCTCTATATAGATCTGAACGACACCCCTGACCTTTAGAGAGCCGAGCGGCCGTGTGAAAATGCCATTTCCTCGTTACAGTCACGTGTCTCGTCTGATGAAGAATCACTTCCAGGCAATGAACTTTGCATGAAACTGCGCACTGATTGACAGAGATGACGTTATTTGTGAAAAAGGAAAGAGTAGATATAGTATACTATAATATAATATAGTAGAACAGACAGTAATATTAATAGGTACATTAATAAACCCAATGTAGGCGTTAGCAACGTTGAGTTTCTATAAGGTATTGTATACAAAAAGTTTCTGCTCCATGAACCCTCGAGGTGAAGTCGAACAAAGCCTCTGTGCCTTGTAGAAATGAGAAGTCCAGTGACCTTATTATATGATAATAGCGGGGGGGTCTTGTTACCTGTGGATCTGTCCGTTCTTGTGTAAGTACTCCAGGCCCTCGAGCACGTCTTTCAACACGGTGGCTATGCTGGGCTCGTCCAGGACGCCCGTCCTGTGTTCGCCTCGCGAGATGATGTGCTTGATGACGTCCAGCACGGAGCCTGGATAGTAACAACAGCGGGAGAAAACGGTTGATTAAAAAAGAACTGACAATGTCATGCCTCGTGTTTTCCCTTTTGTTAAAAACTACATTTGTGATTGTCAACATCGATGTCGGACAGAAATGAAAACTATCCAGCAGTCGGTCTCTGGATAAATAAATGTTCCTGTTTCTGGCCTTCACTGATGATCAATGAGAAAGTCACCTCGGGCTAGCCTTTATCATTGCTAAGCCTACTCTAAACCAGACTGAATTTATGAAAACATATACTTCCTGGTGGATTGGCAGACGTTCAGTCAAGATAATTTGAGTGTAATTCTATATTGTTTGGATAAATCAGATTGTGGGTGCGCAAAGATCTCTGTCCAGTTCCAGCGAGATGGATTTTATTGAAGGAAAAAACAAATGGCTCAGTTGTGTGAAGACAAAGTCCTTTGACCTTTAAATTTGCCCGTGGCAAAACAAACCCATGGTGGAGCGAGGGAAGCCAGAACAGCCGTTACCCTGCCTTCTCCAAAGGGTAAATCTGCCTATAAAGAGAATTCATGTTGTGTCATCCGTGATAATAAAAACTCACGTCAGTATCGACAAACACAAACAGCTGTCTGAGCAGCAACACTTGAAGTCATGATGCCCTTGGGGGACATTTTTTTGGACTTGGTCCATCGACGTTGAATTGGATTGACTCTTTTTTGGCTCGCGGGATTTTTGTTTTGAGCTTTTTCCTTCCAAATGAGCTTCGCTTGGATGTTGAGCTCACCGCAGAAATTGTGCCCAGTTAAAATCACCATGGCTACTGTCAGAGTCATGTCCTCACTTAGCGTCTATAGAGCAGCTCCGGGATTGGACTCGATGACATCATCATTACAGTCTCTGCAGTTCGACGGCAACACGCTGTATGTGAGTCCTTATTCTAGGTTGGCCAGAGATCTGAATGAAAGGTAAGTGTGCGCGGTAACGTTTGAGGTTACGAGTCAAACTGTTGCTTTGTCATTAGCTGCCCAGGCTGAAAGGAGAATCAGTGTTGCTCTGCTCACTGACCGGGCAGGTCTCCCTCAGCCTAGCCTCCTGCTGAATAAAAGGAGCGGTCTGGATGAAAAGTCAGACTGCTGTCAGTGTATGATTTCCTTTGTGCCACTTTTCCAAAAGAATAAAGAACGTCGCTCTGAAAAGAGGTTCAGTATTTGCATTCGGTATGACAGAAAATTGGGCGACACTGGTGAACGGGGGACAAAGCAGAGACGGAAAAAAAAAGAATGCCACTTGCCTGACAAGCTGCATTGTGCTGCAGTGATACACAAACATCGCACTGCCACGCTGTCTGTCTGTCACACACACCCTCAGCCACACACACACACACACACACACAGCGGCACTTGCGAACAAAAGCTGGAAATGGCCTTTTCAAGGTCCCGAAACGCTGTCCGTGACACAATCCCGGGGCTGAATTTATTGCGTTTTTAGCGACTGTGCCAAGCTTGGGGGTGCAAAGATATTTATTTGCTCGATCACTTCGGGGCGTCCTCGCCTGCGGCGGCGCTCAGTCGTGAACTGCATTACCCAGCGGAGCCGACCATGACGGGCCACCTGAGAGCAGACGTGATATTGCAGCGAGTCTCAGACACGGCGAGGCGGGAGAGGCTGAGCAGAGGGAGAGCGAGCAGGGGAGAGACAGTGAGTTCAACGGGTTCCTCGCGCAGTGACGATGCGCGGCAGAAAATGTGATTCAGCAGCGAGGGGAAGAGACGAGCCCATTCAAAGGGAGGAGAGGCGAGGGTGAGGCAGCCTGGATGTGTGTCTTGAGTGCGCGAGATAGCGGGTGTGTACGCAAGCGAGGAGCGAGAGGAAGAGCGTAAGAAGAGAGCAGCCGCGGCGCTCTGATGTGACAGCTCTTTGAAGCTCATTGAGAAAAGGCTGTTTGAGTTTTTTTTTTCTTTCCTCCTCCTCTGTTCACCCCCCCCACACACACACACACACGGCTCCCTCCTCCCACAATGCTTCTGCGCTCAGCGTGAGGTTCATCTTCGAGTCTGAGATGGCTGTACGGAGGAGAGGAAGTGACAGGTAGTGACAGGTGACAATGAGGGAGGGAGGGAGGGAGGGAGGGTGAGTGGATAGAGCCAAGTCCTAAAGAGGGAGAGATGTAGTGCTAACGAGCTAACGAACAGGTGTGACTAAATGAGAGAGTGACAAAGTAGGAAATCATCCGCGCTTGCTCGACTTGATATAAAAAGTTATGGCCTCACTTTAGAGATAAAGTGAAGGAATTGATAGACATTTTTTATGAATTCAATCATTCACTTTCTTGCAAAGCATAAACCGAAATGATCAGTACTGATGTCTCTACGTAGTGGATATCTACTTGCCCCAAGTCATTTCTTAGTGTATTACATTCTTGCATATCAAAAATGGTAACTTTTGTTTCAAGATAACCTGATGCCATTTCTTTGTGAGTGTCCGATCGGTACTGTGCATGTGCAACTAGAGATGAATAGGAAGCGAGAAGGTTCACTCCTTAGCTACTTTCATCATCATTCCTGGAAAACAATGTGTTCGGGGAAGCGAGTTGCGAGATTTACCAGCCTGGAATCCAATTTTACTTCCCCTGGTAAAGCGGGCAATCCTTGATGCTGATTCCTGATCTACCACCAGCAGCTGGCTAACTTAGCTTAGCACAAAGACTAGAGGAAACAGTAAGCCTGGCTCTGTCCAGATATAACAAAATGCCTCCCAGCACCCCTAAAGCTCACTAATTAGTTCAATCTCGTTGGTTTAATTGGTCCAATAACCAAAATGTAAAACATTACGCACTGAACTACACACACACACACAGCCCAACTCATGGCAAGGCGGCAAATAAACGTACTTCCCCAAATGTCAAACCTTTCCTTTGAGGTGAAAGACAAAAGTTAGCGAAGATAAAGGGAGAACTTTTCCAGATCACTCGCAGCATGATGTAGGCCGTGGAGGATCACTAAATGCCAGCCTTGTCAGCCTCTTTCAAAGTCACCCGATTGAACTTTCACGCCTCGTTAGGCTGTTTCAACATACTGACACTGACTGACATGTTAACTTTCTAAAAGGTTCATTTGCATGGGAAAGACTACGGCCTTCCAGACAAATGACACCTGTTGGCCCCGTTCAACCGCACCTGTCCGAGCCTGCAGACGGAGCTTTATACAAATCACAGGGAATAAATTAAGTCTTGACAGTGCGGTGCACTGTAAAGCATGCAAATCTCATGAAAATGTCAAATCATCGTTTCAGTTTTGTGCCGGATTAGTCAAATCTCTCTCTCGCTCGCTCAGGATTCCGAACAAAACCTGCGAAGGTGTGAAAGCCAGGACTTTAAACCTAGCTACGTAACCCTACTTCATCCGGCAACATTACTTTTCCAGCCTTTCTGCTCTCCTGGTCAGATCAGGAGGTTGGGGACTGTGGGAGAGGATGAGAGAGTAAAAAAGAAGGGAGGAGGGATGAGGGGGGGGAAGCGGACGAAGGCGATGAGAGCTGGTGCCAACTGTGCTAAAGGCCGACGGGGAATGCCAAGCGGAGTTGGAAGGGCAGCGGGAGGGCGGGGCATGGGAGGGGCTGCGGGGAGGGATAGGTGGCGTGGAAGCAAGGTAAGAAAAGAGATGATTGTTGGCCTCCATCGAAACCTTTATTAAATTAGGACGAAAGATTAAATACAAAAGGGAATTTTGCACACTTAAATCCCATTGTCTTTATTATGTGAACCTGGAGTCGCCATCAAAGCTCCCCCGTCAGCGTTTTGCCCGTTGCCGAGGGCCACATCATGACGTGACAAATCCACTGGCTCCAAACTTGACAGACTCTTTTCAAATGCAAAAACTCAACCAGTCAATAACAATCTAGCTGGATTCCGCTCGGAGTGGCATTCGATTGAGCTCGGCGGCGGCAGCGTCTGCAGGTCGGTGAAGGCTGCGCACACTAATCTCCTGGGAACACATTCCTCTGCTTGCTTTGGCATGACTCATATTCTGTCCCTGTGGGTTTCTCGGCGGATGTCTCCGCGATGTGAAGTCAGTCGCTGAGCGGTGTGCGCGGCGCTCTAATGAAACAGTTGTTCGCATGTCACATTCGGAACAGGAATTTCCTGAAAAGCGCTGTGCCTGCTGCGCACCTACCTCGACACTCGGCTCTACAAGTTTGGCCTTGAATTGGATTTGGCAGGGAGGGGGGGCGGCCTCGACTGAAGACTTCAGAGATCTGCTCACTTGAGTGAACAATATATGAGGTCTGTGATAGAGACACTGTACCGAGACCTACGCATTCCTTAAGACGCTGTGCCAATAAATTACAGTTAATTTGCACAACGGGAATGCAAGAGTTCAACAGTGTCAGAGATGTGAGACTTTTAATCCAATCATGTTCAAGGCTTCTGTTTGTATAAGCAACGATGGCCTTTTTATGATTGAGCGGCATGAAGATCGTAAAGTGGCTGATGGCATGTTTCAGTGCCATTATTAGAGGTATGTCGCTGTTAGTAGAAGGGAGTGTGCCAATGGTACGTGGCAGTGGAGGACCGGTGACATGCTGTTTTTAAATGGGCCACAAGCCAGGTGAAAGGAAGTGGCATACTCCCAGTCAGAATGGCACTTAACCAAGAACATAAAACAAGAGGGTTGTCCCCGAATGGTGTCTGCCAGTGGAACAAGACACAAGACATACTGTATGTCATTAGAATCAACAGTCCAGTGGTTCCTAAATATTTTTTTCCGGATTTACCCTGCTGATCACTTCACTGACACCACCCGTCAGGCTTCAATTAATCATGTAGTCCATCAGATAAAAGAAAAATTTGGGAAAAAGCCCACGGCAATTTCCCAGATCTTACAGTACAAAACCAGAAGACTCTTCATTTACTATCGTAAACCACAAAGAAAAGCGTCAAATTTGTACTTTTGAGCAGCTACAACCGGGAAGTGTTGGACATTTTTGCTTGAAAAATGACTTGCATCTTTTAAATGATTTCACAGAATAAAGAAAATTGCTGGCCATTGATTCTTTCTTTAAACCGACTTTCAGAAAAGTGTATGTTTCACCTTTTGCTGTTTGACTCTAAGCCGTTGCTTGCATTTATGTACAAAGACGCGCATGATCTGAGAATTATGCAGATTTAATACTGTGAAAGACTTTGTGATCAACATATTCATACTTCTACCACTTGGATCGCCGGAAGCTAGATGCTCCAACCATTTATATATTCTTTTAATGATTCATTTGGCCTTTTCTGCCTGTCTGCCTGCTAGTTTTCATTTATTCTGAATCGCTACATGTGGTGTTGTTGAGCTCTTGGAGCAAACCGAGGTCAGTGGGAGGCCTGTTCCATTTTTCTTCAAATCATAATCATTATTTTTTTTCTCCAAGTACGCTGAACTACTCCACAATCTTCCCACGTGCCTCTTGGCAACTGCTGAAGTCCGCCCGAGGGTATGCCTCGTTGGGAATTACTCTGCCAGTGCAGCAGGAGCATACGTGCTAACTCAACCGCTCTCTCAACCCCTAAATTGGTATATACCACAGTAACAGTGGCACGGCATCGTACATGTGTTCAAAGATTGCTCTTGGAAACATCTGTAGATTGTTGTCCAATTATTCTGCAAAAGGCTAAGCTCAATATAGTAGAGGCGCTGTCTCAAATGGGTCTATATGAAGGCCATCTGGAGCGAATGTGAAAACAGTGCTTGCTATGACGTCCAACAACATTCTTCTCTTTTAGCAAAGGAGACCTGTTCGGCATGTTCACCATGAAGCACGCCACTAACAAAAACTGTGAATAAAAGTATGTCAGCGCGTTGTCAGATCGACTGTCGAGCTGTTATCAGTCTTTCAACGGCGGGAGGCACGAGACAGGATGGAGTCGGAGGAGGGTGGAGGGTTCCTTGTGCCCCATCAGCCCAGAGGAGCAGACAGGGGTTGGCCTCTCTGGGCTGGTACGCTCTGCCCTGCGGAGCGACGCTCTATAAAAGCTCATTTGAGGTCTGTCCACATGGCAGACGTCGCCACGGCCATCATTTAATTACTCGGCACAATAAAACTCAACATCAAGGGCCTCCTGTTTAACTGGGACACGAGGGGGAACATGCGAGAGACCATCCTAAGCGGGGTCCGCTCCTGCTGGGAGGCTGGCCTGCTTGCGAAAGCGTCGCTTGGCGGGCACCGTGACCTCGGGCCCAGCTGCCAGGCGGCTGCCAAGCGGCTCACGACTCGAGCGTCTCCAAGGGAGCCGGGCATGCCACCTGGGCGCTCGCCGTTACAGTGGGACGTTGTTTACAGAGGGGGAGTCGGAGGGGAACGAGGGAGGGTAGAAACTAGTAGAAATGTTTAGTGCGTGGATGTATCCGTGTGCTTGTATAATTAAGTGCGTGAGACTGAAAGCGGGAGTTGGAGAGAGACGAGTGGCGGCTTTTTGCCTCTTTGTAAACAGAAGACCATTACTTGCGGCTGAGTCACAGGAGCCCACTGCTCCCTGCTTGTCGTGTTTGGCGCTGGACGCCTTCATCTAGACGCTGCCCTCACCGGTCTTCACCCTCACGGGCCGATCCAAATGCCCTATTAGATACCAACGCTTGATGTGGCGGGTGAAAATGAAACGCAACAATCAGAAGCAGATGTTGTATTTTGAGGTCTTCCTCTCCACGGTGGCCTCCTCTTCATGCCCCTCTCGCTAGTTAATTGCAGCGCTGCCACACGGGTGCCATGACGCCGGCCTGCAGGCTGTTATTACCTCTGCCCTGTCATTAGCTCCTGCGCCGCGCTGAGTCAAAGCCCGGAAAGAGCTGCAGCTCACGTGGGGGCACAATGAGGATCAGCGCTGTCACATTCCCTACAATCACAGTTAACATCGCTCGCGGTAAGGAGCCCGGCTCTTCCTGCTGGCCCGTCTCTCATCTCGAGTTCTGGACCCCTCACATATGACTTTAGAGGGAGTCATTTGTAAGATATGTCCAGAATTTGAGTTTAAAACATTCAAAAAATGAATTAAAATTATCAACAGAGTGTGAAGAAACAACAGTGTTGACCTTGTGTCAAAGACGTCTGTGTACGGCTAACTGAACCACAAGCTAGTTAGCTTATTGTAGCTAGCTATAGCCAAGGACAGCTAGCAAAGAGCAGCAGTTGTCGTTTACTCCGGTGATGTGCTGCCCGCTTTGCTTTTGGTGCTACCTTCGCATTCTGGCCATAAAATTACGAGCTACACCTTTAAGGCCAGAAATATATATATACATATTCATCACTAGTATGCGCACTGCGACATAAATTCTGCTCATTAAATTCCTTTTAAGAGATTGGATGGATGATGGAAGAAGAAAGCCGTGGAGGAGGAGACTTGCACTTACCACCGCTGAGCAGCTTCATGACCAGCCACAGCTCGTCCTTCACCACGAACGAGGTGTAGTAAGACACGATGTTGGGGTGGTGGCACTGGCTCATGGCCTGAATCTCTTTCTGTTAGAGGAAAGAAAAAAATACAGATTGAATCCAATTGATCAGAAGATCCAATGACATCCTAGCTCCCGATTTGCAGAGAGACAGAGCTGTGGATTAGAAATAAAGTTTTAAATGAGAGCCAGTGTGTTCTTATTAATGACTTCCCTCTCAAGAAGCAGGCAAACAAGCATTTTTAGAGCCGTTAACAGCTGTGGTGGAAGTGAGATAAACTGTGAACACACACAATACACTTTCCTTATGTTTTCAGCACCTGGCAGCCGACTGTGCTCACTCGGCTTCCACACAAAAGGTATGATAAAAGCCTGATAGGAATAAACCGAGCGCGCTCACAGTAAACGCCTTTGATGCCGCAGCTATTCTTGAAATTTAGTGGGATACTTAAGATCTTGATGACGTCAGTAGTCAGAGGAGAAATAGGTTAGGTCAATATAATGCATATCCATGCAGAAGCGAAAAACAGCCGGTGCTCAGCCCTTTATACAGCTGTAAAGCTCCCTTTTTGTGTGCGAGCGTGTGTGTGTGTGTGTATTTGGAAAGCAGGAGAGCTGAGGTAATGCTGGCACAGAAGTCTAATCCATCACTTCAGCACCAGTCGTGAAGTCATTTGAGGATAGACGAGCTTCCTAAGGAAAAGAAAATGGAGCTGACTTCAGAGTTGAGACCGCTGCTTCTGTTTCTGCGATTGCACCAGCTGACAAGTGAGTGAACCTGTTACTGGAGCCTCCCATCACTGCAGAGAACCTCTGCGCTTGTTGCTATTATTACGTATAAACCTGGCAAATATCTAACTGAAATGAGAATCAGGGGCAGGGCTGCGACTAACTATTGTTTCCATTACTGATAAACCTGCAGATTAATGTCGTGAGCGCTCAGTGGATTCATTATTTAGTCTATAAAGTCTAAAAACAATGAATAAATGAATAAAATAAAAAACTAAAAGGTGAAAAATTCTCATCTCATCTCATCCCAGAGCTCACGGTGACATCTTCAAATTGCTTCTTTTATCTAACCAGCAGTCGACAACCCACAGACTCTTCCTTTACGATGATGAATGACAAAGATAAGCAGCAAAATCGGTACTAGAACCGACAAATGTTTGACATTTTTGCTTGAAAAATGACTGCAACGGTTGTTCGATTATCCAAATAGTTGAGTAAGTGTTGCAGCCTCATGAAAGAGTATTAACGCCGTGAAACAACCGCTCCTTCTTTTCAAGGATGTCCAAGAATAATACTGTAAATATGATTTTAAATCGTTAGTCAGTTGTGTCTAATCTACAGATATAGTTGATTTATAGATGAATCATCAAAAGAAAATCAGTAACAACTCTGAGAAATTCAATTATAGTTAGTTTTCTAGACTGTTGGTTGGACAAAACAAGCAGTTTACAGACATCACATTAGGCTTTGGGGAATGTGATGGACATTTATTTACCTTTTTAGGATATTATACACACAAAATTTTAAATGCATGCAGAGAGAAAATGCCTTTTTTGAAATTAAACCCAGTGCTGTACAGAGATATTCAGAGCACATGATAATATGTTATTGATGGACCTAGGCGAGCCTTTTCTCCCTCTTTCCCCCCAGTCTTAGTGCTAAGCTGTGTTGTGCCAGGCCAGCAGTATGTCTGTATTGGATTCACAGAGGTGAAATCAATATCAACCCTCTCATCCAATTATGGTTTTCCACCACAAACGACTACATTTCCCCAAATTTCAGAGTGTTACATCAAGTAGCTATTGAGTGTCGTAGTATGACAGGTGGAACAAGAGCCCGTCAACTGACGAACCTTAACACTCGAGCTGAGATCATTCGTTAAAAGGCCTCAATCAATAAACGCTCGTGGGTCAAAATGTAAGCAAATCAAAGCCTGACGTTCCATCAGCATAAATGCTTAGCCGACGCGATGTGCATTAGCGGAGTCATCACTATCGAGTGCCTCGGCTAAGAGAGAGAGAGACTGGAGTGTCGACAAGAGGGCTCAAACATTAAATGAGTCATAATAAGGGTGGATACAGACTGTGTATGAAGTCATTAGACCGTGACAGGCGCAGACATGTTTAAACGCACACAGATCCGCGGAGGACGAAAAGTAAGAGTGCCAGCGGCCGACAGGTGAGCCCACACACACACACACACACTCCAACACCTCCAAACTACAGTCTAATAACTTCCAGTCTGCCGAGCCAGACAGCGAGCTCAGTGGGTTGTCTCCCCTATCATTCTTTCTCTGGATACTACAGGCCGGGAGAGAACAATAATGATACAGCCCGCTGGCTGCCGCCCTCCAGCCCCCCTCCCCTCCGCTCTCAGTGCAGTGGAAGAGGCAGGTCAGCGCAGCTCTGTGGGCCACGGTAACCCCAGAAAAGGAAAACAATGGGATAACAGGGAGGATATCGTGCTCTGGCAGTTGGCAGGTTTTCCCATCTTTTTTTTTTTCCAGCGGACAATGTGCGAATCAGAAGGGACTCTTTGTTGCGGGGGATTAGGTCACTGTAAACCTACGCCGCCGCGAATGTTCTCATCACTCCGCGCCATTCACACGGCTTCTTCTTTCTGCGCGACCTTCGATGAGATTTGAGGAAGTCTGCTTAGGGAAATTATTTCTGCGGGACATCTCGGCGCTGACGGGAAAACAAAAGATGTTCTTAAGTGGCCGATGATGTACGCAAGCGCCGTGCAATCAATTCATGTAGAGGCACATCGAGCATGCACTTAACTTATCCTGCATGAAATCTAGCTTCATTTGACTATAATTTTTAGTCACTGATACATCACGTGGTTAAAACACTTGCTGGTTGGAAGCTCATCCAACATTTGAAGGATCACTGCAAAAAAATGTGTCTTGATGTGTAAATTCTGTCTTTACAAGAATATCAGTGAATGTATCGATGTCATTTTTTCACTATCGGACCCGTAAGTCCAGATTTGGTCAGGCTTTGATAAAAAAGTACCACTTACAGGTTCCCAGAGACGAAAGTGATGTCTTCAAACCAACAAATATTTGGTGTTTCTACGTAACAAATGCCTTCACAAACAATTCACGGATTTATCAAAACTGGATTGATGAATTCTCTGTGTGTGAATGTAAGACTAGAGAAACCGCTATATAAATACAATCCATCTAAAATTACCAGAGGAAAGCTCTTTTGCCTTTGTTTTAGGATGAGGTCATCGTGCAACACCCGCAGCCGAACACAGAGCAGCTTTGTTCAAACCATCATCCGACCTGCAGACCACACACACCGAGTGACACACCTGTCTGCCGCCACGAACAAAGACACCTGCGGCACGAGTGGCTCCGCTATTCGCTGATTAGATTTCCCCTCTTCATGTGCGAGACGCAGATGACATCAGAGGGAGCGCTGCTGGTTAGCTGTGTAGGACATCATCGTGAAGTGACTTTTAATAATGACCATCTGGGTTACTTTCACAAGCTGCATACGATTAGCGTAGCATATTCTCCCTCCCCTCTGAGCTATCTATCTATCTATCTATCTATCTATCTATCTAGATTCTTTTAAATGAACAGTTAAGGTTTAGAAGAAGGGGAAATAAAGCCAGAAGGGACTTTTATACTCCTCTATTTTTTTGTTTTTTAATGATTATTTCATTAATATCACCTGTTTTACAAAGAAGGAAAAAGTGGACATATTTTCTCTCCTTTGTTCTGAGAAGTTAACTTCCACTAAGCACAAGTTTTTGTGGAGCAGCACCAGCAGCGAGAGGCCAAAAGTTCAGATCCATAACAACACCAGACCGGCCCCTCCACCCACTCGCCTAATAAAAGCTGTCGTTCTCGTCCTAATGGAAATCCCATTGATTTATAGAGCCCGTAACCTTTGATTCATATTTCCTCCACACGTCAACTCAAATTCCCGTTTTTTTACAAAAAAAAAAGTGAACTGAGTCAGACAAGGGCGTTCATTGTGACACGAGTGAGGTCACTCGAGTTTATTTAATAAACAAAACTGAAGCTGACCTTTCCGTCTTGTGATCGGGCCTACAAATCTCTGTTGACACTCTGCAGAGTCCGAGCTAAACGCTAACGCAGGTTAAGCCTCCTCGCGCATCCTCCAAGAAACAGACCTCGTTATTTGCATGTGTCTATATCGGGGCCCGATCTTTGCGGATATTTGGCGTGTCCGCGGACCTTGAAACTGAGCAAAAAAACATAAATGACCTATTGTCACCGACTGAATACAGTGCTGGGTCACAAACTGGTGCCACGGAATCGCGCCGATGGCAGACGCACAGAGGGGCCACTATGGAGGCGATGTTACGTCACTCTCAGTTACTCAGAGCCTAACACACACTCACTCTGACCCAATCCCACTGCAGCACACACACACACACACACACACACAGGCAGACACTATTGAGGAACAGAGACACTGCCGATTGAGGGGAAAATGTACAAAGATGCGATGTTAATGCTGAGGACACCATTGTACCTCTGAATCACTTCCTACAGCTCAGTTCCGACTTCCTGTACTAGAAGTTACTAGAGCGAAAATGATTGTCTGAAAAAATATGTGTTCAAAGGCAACTATCTGCACACTAAGCTTTGCTGACAAATATTTTTATAAATGTTTTAATTTGACCCTGGAGCCCTGCTGAGTAATTTTTCTTAAGTTTAAAGCTTTTTAAATGTGAGTATTTTTTGGCTTCTTTACTCCTATGTGACAGCGAACCGAATATCTTTGGTTTGTGGACAAAACAAGACATTTAGGGGCGTCGTCTTGGGTTTTGGGAAACATAGTTTCTGATATTTTATAAATGAAACAACTAATCAATTAATTGAGAAAATAGCTGGCAGGTTAATCGACAATGAAAATAATCATTACTTGCAGCCCTAGACGTAACTATTTTCACCTCAACACTCTCAACATCTTCCTCAGGTCGCTGTTACCTCAAGGTAGCATAAAATTGTCGAGTATTTTGTTGTACTACCACATCAGTAAGTGTCCATAAATAGGTACCCCCCCATAGTTGTAACAATTGTGTAATCATGCAGCGCGCCGCCTGTGAATTGTAAACAAACGTCCTCCTCATTTGATCGAGCTCAAGTCACTCAAAAGCGCCTGTCCGTCAAACCGCCGCGCCAGGAATAACTACAACACACCGCCTCACGCTGAGATTACTGCTTCTTTCTCACGTTGAAGAGCTTCACAGGTGAGACTAAAGACCGGCGGGCTTCTTTAAAAACTTGTGGCATCCTCTTTCAAAGCTTCTTCTTTAGAGGATCAATCTGGGTTCAATTTAATGCTTCCTTAACGTTTAAATGGGTATCCAGCAGGCTGTGGAATTGGGAAGGGTGGGTGGGTGGGGGGCACGGGCAGGAAATCCGACCTCGCTGTATTCCATGTGACCGCCCGCTCCGAGAATCGCGGAGCAACATTCCCCTGATTCATCCTCCAGAAATCACGGGGTGGAGCGGAGTGGGCAAAGGTTCCTCCTCGGTTTAGTATTGCGGGCGAGTGGTGCGAAACCTGCCAGTGATCTCGAGCGATGACCTTCCATGTACACTTACAAGCTCACACAATATTTATTTCATACAGGTTTCTTTCACAGACCTTTGGACAAGAATTAGGAGAGAGGACTGGAAAAATCCATCAATCCCTCTCCAGGTTTAAGTTCCCAGGGAAATCGTATGCCTGCTGCAAAGTAACCGACAAATAAAAAAAGAAAATATGAATTTGACAAACTCTTTGCCATCTCCGAGGCAAGAACATAAGCCACAGACGAGCACCTGATCATCTCTATACGCTCGACACAATCCTTCAACCTCTGGAGCTAAATCACCATCATACGGCAAGTGATGTGGAGGCTGCGGTGCGAGATTGCATTGAGAGTATAAAGGCACAATGCTGCCGTCAGGAAGATGTCCCACGGTGGTCTAATAGTTTCCTGGCGGTAAGTGGAGTCCTCCTTCAGAGAACAACCGCGATAGTGTTTGAAGTGACAGGCGAGATTGGGGGAGGGCTCGGAGAAAACGAGTAATGAAAAGCAGAGGTGGAACGAAACTCCGTCCGCACGCACCGACTGCGGAGACGGAGCTCTGAACGCGATCTCGTGCCGTCAGAGAGCTCCCACTGATTGCACAATAAAAAGTAACGAGGTCAAAGGAAAAAAGATGTTTCGGGTAATTTGTAATCATGAAATTCCAAGTGAACTGCATTTTAGACAGTAAAGCTTATTGGTTTGTAGGAAAATGAAAGGGTAGGAGCACTTCCTGGGCTCAAACTCCGAGGTGGACAGGGATACATGTAGACTCGAATATCACAAGAAGACTTCAAGGCACTCTCTCTTTCAACAAATAAAATGCCTTCATGTACCAAACAAAAAAGGTTATCGGGCAACACGCAGCAGTACTTCATTATAATACTGTTTTGTTGAGCATTTTACCTTCACCAAAAAGGTGCAGCTTCAGCAATTTGGATACTGCAGTTGGCCATATTGCAATCCCAGTAACATTGTGACTAACTGTGCAGCCCTAATAAAAAAGGAAGTAAAAAAGGCCTCCGGGGAAATGAAATGCTGCGTTTTGTCTGTTTGGTTGGTTGACAGCACCTGGCAGGCTGAGCCCCGGCAGGGGAACAAGAGAAAGCGCGAGAGCATACTGAACAGTGAGACCCACAGCGACGTCTAACTGCACCAAAGTTACATTTTCAGGAACCTTTACATGCTGTTTTAAGTTTTCATGCGGCAGCAAATGGAGTGCTTTTTTGCTAGTTCATATTTATGTGTTTCCACTAAAAACATGCCACTAAAGAGGGACTTTTCGCTGATATTGATTGGCATTTACAGTAGCAGTTTATTGGACACAAAATGAATATACATCTGATTTTTTCCATCAAGATTGAAGCATCATTCCCTGAAAAATTCATGAGAACACCCTTGTAATGTTAAAGAAATTGAGAAATGAACGTCATCTGTAAAGGTAAAAATAACGACACATAGCTTACATAGATTGTATTAGCAGTGTTGTGTGTGGCTTACCAGCAGTTCATCCATACTAGTCTGGCACTTCTCTAGGTTGATGCGTTTGATGGCCACCTTCTCCTTGCGTGGTATACAGTAGGCTGCCTGAACCACTGCTGTGGCCCCACTCCCTGCAAACAGACAGGAAAACAACATGTTATCTCCTCGATTCTGATTCAATATTAGTCGTCTCAGGCGGCATGAGGCTCTCAACACAACTTTGGCGCTTTCATCTCGGGTTATATTCACATCCTTAGGCTGCAGAGGTTTCATTCAATTGTTTCCCCGTCTTTTCAACTCAGAGACGCTTAATACACCTAAAAAATCCTCCCGAGCTCAAAGAGGTTAGGCACAGCTCTGCTGCGACGGTTCATCCGATTTCTCTTTGGTGCGGCTTAACTGTCTGTTCATCAATTATGAATCAGCTTTCCCAAATCCTGCCTGATGAAGCAAGTCTGATTGGGGTCAGTGTCTCTGCTGAACGGGGTGCATCCCCCAGGGGGCTTTTGAAGGAGTTTCATGACAGAGAGGGCCAGCGTTTGGTCCTTATACAGCTTAGAAATGCTTTCCCTGGACTGTACATTTAAACCTTTGGTACCATTTGCAGATTTTGTTCACTGGTCATTGAAAACTAGCAATCATTCTTTTCCAAATACTGTAATTCAGAACATGATAATCATTCTAAAACTAGGATGATTCAAAGATGCAAAGGTTTATTTGTCACACACTGTACATAAGTAATGTATGCAGTGAAATGAAATTTGTTCTGCTCTTAAGGTTGTGCTAAAAGAGTGAATCACCTTCATTTTCCATGCTTTCAAGACTTTTCAGTAAACTGCATGAACCCTTACAGCAACAGTGGGAGTTTATACCACCACAAGTACTATTTTGATGTGCACGCAAACCACACATAGATTACAATCTGATTAAAGCTCAAATCCCACAACAGTGGGCTAATCTTCGGTTTGACTCATGCGTGATAGACGGGGCAAAAGCTTGTAATATCCACCCCAGGAGAGGTGCGTCTGCTGTTCCTGCATCGTGGGAGGTCATTTCACTGCCCCCTCAGTGCTCTTATTTGACGCCTTTCGCGCACACACACGGCTGTTTCCACGAGATCTCCGTGGTATACGTGACGCTGAGTAATGCTGGGAGCGCGTTCTCCACTGGCAACAGGCCCCGGTGAGTGAAAGAGCGAGAGGTGAGTCGGTTCGCCCTCCAGTAAGCTTTTCCTAACCTCCCTCATCCTAGCTATGCCCAAATATCAACAAAGTGCTCTTTGTTTGGAGTTTTCATTGAGCCAAAAGTGTATGGAGGTTTAAAAAAACGAGGGTTATATTAAAAAAAAAAAAAAAAAAAGAGTTCACTGATTTTAATTAAAAAGTAAAGCTGTCCCTGAAGACGTGACCGCTTTTTATTTAACCATTTTTTATTTAAGATAATTATAACTTCAGGCTAAAAAAGAGATGCAGAGAATGAAACCTATTCAATATTGCTCCAACTAGGAACTAGGGAGATTTTGTGAAAGGTATTTTTATTATTGAAATATTCACATCCAGTCTGAAAGCTTTATGCTTCTCAGGCTCTGTTATATTTAAGGCGTGCTGCAGGGTTTGGATTCGGGATACTTCTTTATTGTTTTGAGTGGTTTATGAAGTCCTTATCAACAGATGTCCCTGTTGGTGCATTACATGAATCCTTTCAGCTACGCGATGGCGTCCTCCAACCATTGTAGGGTGCTACAAGACTGTGACATTTATGCTCCTGTTTGAATATTACTGTGTGCTAATAAAGTTTGAAAAGGGGGGAAAGTTTATTTCACAGAAGACATTTACTGTTGGATTTATCATTGGAATTATCTTGTCTCTTGTTTCCAAAAAGACACTGCAGTTCAAGGCTGGATTACAAAGCTTCTGAAAGGTACGCGATCGCAACAGAGCCCCTGTTGAAAAGGCAAAGCAATTAGCTAACTGTTAGCTGCTGGGCCAAAAAGTAAGTCTTTGGCATGTAGCGTTTTAAGAGACTTTACTATATACTGCCTGATCAGACAACTACGCCAGGTATTCCACGCGCCCAAACAGACTTTATATGACCCGGGCAAGTGTTAATGTCAAGCCCTGAATAGCGTTAGCATCCTCGGCTACCAGCTCCATCGTTGTTGGCGCCAGGCGGATATAAAACATCACATTATGGAATCGGGATCGGTGACATCATTCCAGATCCGATGAGTCAACTACGTCAGGATCGGAAGCCGATACCGATATTTGATTGGATGGATCCAATCTCCAGCTGCAGCTAAAATAAACTAAATTTCTTAATAAGGAACAACAATAAGGCCGGACAACATCTTGATATACAGCCATTATATCGTTATATGGCACGGGTGTCGTCTTTTCCTGATTTTAAAGGCTGCATTATGGTAAAGTGCTGTAATTTCCTAAAATTATCAGACTGTTCAGTCTTTTCTCAAACTTGCCTTTACCCACTTTTTTCATTTTATCCATATTCCTGGTTATTATTCATCAAAAAATCTCATGGTGTTTGTGAAAGTAACCAGTCATCCTTACAATACTGTTGCAAAACGTACATTTACATTTAAGTTATTTGGTCAAAAACATTGTGATAATTGATTTTGACATCCAGTTCTGATATTTATGAAGAGCTTTGAGGAGATTTCAGAACATAGAGATATATTGTGTGTCGCAATGTAGCCTAAAGAAACAGCAGCTGAAAACAGCTGAAAAAACAAACAATAAAACCCAAAAAACAAACTCTTACTTTTTAAGTTAATCCAATAAAACAGCAATTACCTCGTAATTTCCTATAATTGACAAACAGTGGTGGCCACCTCATCCATCATGAATACGCTGTTGTGTGTGCCATCTATTGACTGGCAACCTCTGATAATGCGTGGCTGGCCTTGCTCAACTCTCCAGCATCCAACTAATCACAGACCACTCCGTCATTGCTCAAAACGTAGCGGCTGACCAGCTCTTTAAATATATCCCCGAGCCCTCTCCAAACACCACCACGGCCAATACCAAACAAACCTCTGGAGGCCGGCCAGTGACGGGGGAGCTCGGCCCTTTGCTGGCCCGCGGGGAGCCCAGTTGCCCTGTACACATCGGAGTGTAAATTCCCCGAGCAAACAAACAGCCAGTCGTCAGGGGTGGCTGGACAAGCTGGAGAGCATGTGTGCTTCGGAGAGATTGTTGAGTTTGAAGCAGGCAAGGTCAAGGGGCAGCGAGGTTCTGCAAGTCATTAAGGAAGAAGAAGCAGACCGATGTACCAGCGAGTTTGGGACCTTGAGTTAATAGAGACCTGATGCTCTTGCAAGCTTAGCACAGGCTTATTCTGCACAGGGTAGTCATGTCTCTCCTATTTGTATCCGCTTATATGATTGTTCAATATTTCACAGGGCCTTTGAGGTTCTAGCCAAACCTGCAAAATGAGTAATTATACCACAATTTAAACCATTAAAGTCATCACCAGTACCGGTAATCAGCAGCAGACCTTATTATGAGGCGCTAAATACAGACACAAGTCACAAAAAAAACCATCCGATCTTATCAAAATGAGCCACCCAACGTCAAATCTCTGTCGTCCTCACTGACAACATCGTCGCCGCCCCTCTCTTTCTGAATGAGCGGAAGCATACAAAAGAGCCATCCTCACAAAGCCAAGCACTGCAGCAAGCATCGGGGCTCCGAATGAAGTCAGGCCAACATCTAAGCTGCTAAACAGTCTGGCACAGACATAAAGGCTGCACATCAAGCAGGGGGTGTTTCCCCCTTTTTGTAAATTAATTAATCAATCAATGGATGGATGGACGGAACAGAGAGTCCGCTCTTTATAAATACAAATCAAACTTTTGAGTTCTCCGGTCTGTATTTTCTTTTTCCGAACGCTCGACAACAACACCACTTAGCGTGTTCTGGAAGCGGACGGCTAAATCAAATCTATATATTAAGTTACCATATTAGGCGAAATCAAATGAAGATGATCCGACTGTCAGCTGAAAATGCGGCGTGTTGACGTGGCCGAGGGACACACAGCTGTTCTAGCTTGTTGATTTCCATTTGCGTTGCCATGTCTGCTTGCTCCTTTCTCTTTACATTTCGTTCCCATTTCATACAGTTGCGTTTTACAAATATGAAGACGTCCTTTTATCGGCCATTTAGATGTAGGTTTAAGTCTCACTCTGTAATTTGTGTTCAAATGTGACTTTGGTTAGATTTACTTTCCTTACATTAATGTTAATATTAATATTAGGGATGCAAATATCAGATTGAAAGATTATCGGTCTGATATTGGGAAACTAATATCATTGGCTATTTATCGGTATTTGTGAAATTCTAGCTGATAAATGACCTGATGGCCAAATTGCTTTCATTCACTCAACAAGCACGGCATCAAGAAGAAGGAGGAGAAGGTTGAGGAGGAGAGGAAGAAGAAGAAGAAGAAGAAGAAGAAGAAGAAGAAGAAGAAGAAGAAGAAGAAGAAGAAGAAGAAGAGGGAAAAACACTGTTTTAACACAACAAATTGTATCAAAGGAATATGGAATATGAAATTATCATGAAATTACTGGTTATCTTATTAAGTTAATATACTCCATGTGCCTCAATCTGTTACAGCTCTTAATATGAGGTACTACTCTAGATAGCGGAAAAAAAAAAGAAACGCAGGAGTCAGGGCGAAGCTACTTGATCACTCCTGCGGGGGAAACATTGACAAAACAATCCTGATCTTTGAGTGTTTTCTGTAAGCATGTTTCCACAAAACAAGTGCAGCTTGGCATGGAGGACTTAGTGAGCATTGTTATACTATAACCTGGCGGGGTGTGAATGGGACACGCAACACCAGAGTGTTTTTTCTTGGCAGTGAACTGTTTAAGCCTAAATACTCCAGTGAGGGCCTCTCGTCGTTAAACCTGGAAGCTACGTTTGCTCGAGTTGACGTGCGAGCACGGAATGTTTGCATTCCTCGTTTTTCTGGTGCGTCTCTGTGAAGTGTTGTTCAACAAACAAGACGGCAAAACACAAAGGAATAGTCAATAAAACAATAGGCTACACTTTGATTAAAATTATTACAGCGGCTCAAAGATCGTTTAGATACCAAGAGGTCATTTACATCTCAAGGTTTTATTAAAGGTGCAAGATGGAAGAATTCATACTCTTGGAGACAGCATATCACTTTATACATCCATGACTGTAGCTACTGTTAGTTTGTTAGCTGAGTTAGCAGTGAAGCTAGCTGGACATCCAGAGGAGTGTTGAGAGAAGTTTTAAGGCCCACTGCTTTTGTAGATGTCTCCATAACAAAATAGACAACTTTGACATATTTCTTCACATTCCGTTAATGATTTTAGCTTATTTTAAACTCAAATTTGTAATGATTTTAAAGAGCTGTTAATACATTTTAAATGTATTTTTCTAGACTTCCAACACTAGCTTTTTTATCTTTGTTTTTTGTATGCACCAGAACACCAGGACAAAGTTCTCGTATGTGAAAAACAGATTGGAAATGAACCCGACGCTGACGTGGCAACATTTTCCTGATGAAAAGGTGAAAACATGTCACAAAACTGGCAAAACATTCACGGTTTTAGATCTTTTTTTAACTGCAAGAAAAAAATCACATAGTAGCGCCCAGTACAATATCATGTTATCAGATTAGCTTGGCCTTGAATTGGTCTCTTACTGGAGTAGGCAGCAGCTCTCAGTTTGTCTTTCACACACTCACCAGGCCAGTCTGATTCCTTATGTAAGTCATCTTTGATTACATTTTTCTCTGCATACCTGGCTGACATTCCTCACATGCTTTAAAAAGGTACAATGACAAGTGACTAAAAAAACATACAACAAGCCTACTGTTGTGTAATCCACTGATAACAATGCTCTAACAAATTAATGTGGCCTAAACCTTGAGGTTGACATTAAATCAGAGAATTTCAAGCCTGGGGGGGGGTTGCTTTCCATTGTGATAAGTTTCCTAGAACATAATCATACCGATGTTTGAGGGGCAGGACGAGGAACAGGGAGGAAACATGGTTGCCGGTGGATACAAACAGTGGAGAGGAGAAAAGTTTCCAGTCCAGATTTGCCAATACGAATGATCCAAAGTCTGATCCAAAATGAGAGAGCAAGCTGGACTGCTTTTTTTTTTTTTTTTTTTTTTCCTATGGGCACTGTCCAGTATGATCCAATGTTTGGTGGATAGGAGTGGGTGTGAACCATGTAATAACAAGTCCTCCTTTCCCTGGGGAAGTTACCAAAACAATAGCTCTGCCGGGCGTTCTGGGTATGCAGGGCCATCCTCACAACACCAAACTTCCAGCTGAGCGTAAGAGCCGCAGAAAACATCTCTCTGACAGGAAACAGCTCATACAGCATCTCCCCAGTCAGTTTCTCTTGAGGCAGGGAAACCTGTAGTAGCAGTTTGGCTAGGTTGGTGAGGTTTTAAATGCTGCATACTCAAGTAGAGCTGGGAGGATCAATCGGTCTATCGATTAGTCCAGCTACAGAAAAATACTTGTGAACTATCTCGATAGATAAATAGTGGTTTTGACATCATGAATCATATGTATTGCAGATATATCCAATGAAGTTAGCATGCTAATGAGCTAGCCCCAACCTGTCCTGTGTAGAGCTCCTGCGTTGCAATGTAAACGCTAACACTCCAAAGTGTCCTCAAGCTCCAAGTCTGAATCGCTAGCTGCACTGCTAACTGAGCTAACTAGCTATGGTCAGCTCCAGCTAGCAGCAGTTAGCGGTAATTCTGGCGATATGCTGCCCCCTATTCGTTTTAAGTATGAACTTGACAGGTGGCCAATTCTTACATGTTGCACCTTTAAGGTCATTCTATGAAGCAAAAATGAAAAATATTTTCTGTTTTCATTCCTCCGCTTCTCTTTGTTGTTGTGTTTTGAAGTGCGAACAAAACAAGCAATCCGACTACATTTTTCACCACTTCCTGTCATGTATAATCAAGACAATAATCAGCCTTCTATTCATTACATACCTCTCATACGTTGATTTCACGCACTCAGTTTGTCCTGGGAAAACAAAATCGACTCTCACTGCTGTCTTTATCGTGTGCTGTTCCGTACGTCACGGTGCTATATTAACTGACTGTGAGGAAAATTGCCAAGCTAATAAAACCCACTCTTTTGATTAAATCAGCGACGCCTTAAAGCAATTAAAACCTCAGTCCCACGACGCACTAGCTACCTGCCGCTGCAATCAGAAAGAAAATCTAAACTAAAAAAACATCTATTCATATTAACTTTCTTGCACAAACAGTAGCCCGTAATTATTCGCAGTCCTCAAAACTGCATTTGTGTTTACCCACACCCCTCCTTGAATACACACTCCACAACACCACCACAGCCCACCCCCTGGCCGATTGCGCAACCTCAAGAATATGCCATCCAAAAAATGACCCCGCGCTTCAAAGCTCCAGCATTTTATTTGCTAATTTAAGTGACCAAATGCTCCATATTAAGGCTTCTATATCACGGGTTAGAACAAGGTACGTTCTCTACTGCTATTTAGGAACAGGCAATATGTTCCTGGAAATCCTGACAGCAAAGGTCAAGATTGTAACTTGAGTGAAATGCTATGAGGAAGTGACTCCAATTGAGTGTGATCTCCTGTCTACATGATAAGAACAGTGAGAGCTCTTCTGTGTATTCATTTATAATGAAAGCCCCAATGTTCCCTCATGGAAAGTTGACTTTTTTATCCAATCATTGATCTAGCAGGCCTGGCAGAGGAAATTGCAAAAACTCAGACCTAAAGCTCAGCTTTTTTTTTTTTAAAAAGTTGTGTTGGTCATAATCAAGCAAAGACTGTCTGAGAGGGCAGAGAGAACGCTCCACAGGACTGCTGGCGAGGTTTATTATGAACAGAAGCAGATGCCAAACAGGAGACTATTTCTTGTTTACCTTGTGTTCACCAGGAGCCTGGAAACAGAGGCTCACACAGAGGGTTCTGCTAATTTAGATGAAACACAAGGTAGACTCAGATTCGAGAGCACTACTGGTAATCAAGAGAAAAAATGAGGGGAAGAAACTAGGCTAACGGCACAATTCATTTCCAAAGCTAAGTTGATAATCGTGATCCCTCGCCACAAGTAAGCACGCCTGCAGTCCAACCTGGAAATAGCCTTACCAGTTTTGAATCTATGCAGACAATTTGTGTCAAACATTAAGCTGAAAAATGCCACAGAACTGGTTCCTATACAAGAGGGGCTTTATCTCTGTGTGCATGCTAAATTGCTGGGTGCTATCTTGCGGGGTGCCCCAGATCACATTTTCCAGGAAACTGAGGGAGGAAATGTAGAAATGGGGTTAAAGTTAAACCTGAGACTTTTTAAAAATACACAAAAAGGTGAATTTAGAGCCTGCAGAATGGACCTTCTATAAACACACAGGTCCCCTGTAGAGGAAGCATGCACCGCTTAGGTAAGGTAAACCAGAGGCACAAACCAACTGATTTTCAGGGAACAATACTTTGCTTATGTGTTGCACACTCCCTTCATATGCTCAGCCTTAACAAAGTCAGGCGAAGGTAGGACGGGGTCAGCTATTTGCGGGGTGGGACATTTCAGAAGTTAACAAGTAAAAGCTGTCATTCCTAAACTGTGAGCTGTCCTCAGGGGTCAGCCAGGCTTGATACTGCACAGGAAAGGTGTAAGAACCTCCTGTCGCACACACTGGAGGGTTTGATCGCGGAACGGTGGGTGTAAATACAAAGCAAGTATTGTGTTTTTTTAAAGAGAAAATTTCTAGACTGAAGACAATTAAAGGTGCATTAAAGACATTTTAATAAGAAGAGAAAGATCTTCATTGAAATAAACAAACTCTCTTCGCTTTCTACGTGGATAAACAAACTGACCTTAAAAAAGGACAACGCAAATTCATACGGTTTTGATTTGTTTATATTTGGCGGACCCTGCCACCTTTCCAGCTTCGAACTGTCGTGCTGGGGGACCATATTCTCCTTGCTTATTCAGTCATGGAAAAAAAATTATATGTTCCTGAGTCTGTATAACTAACGCGTCAATATTGTAAATATTAACTGAGTCCGACTGTCTTCTCCAAAGCTACACAGTGGCCCCTTTAACTTGTGGAATCGACCCAGACTGTTATTGACGATGTTACCCAGCAAATTATGAAAATACTTTCTCCCCATTTTTCTGTGAGGGACGTGTGTTAGAAGCCTCATAATACTGATTAATCCCCTCCAAAGAGCTCTGGCATAACTGGATTAATTCAGGCAGTAAATTGCCCCAAAACAATATGCTACTCCGGGAAGGACCGTGAAGTATAATCTCTGGACTCTGCAGCGGCAACACCAGTGTTTTGGAAAAAGTTTGCTCGAATATCCAGTGTGTTTTAGGTGGAAATGGGCGTGAGCACACACACACACACACACACACACACACACACACACACAGTACAAGTTTAACCTGGTTTTAGCCATTACAAAGCAGTTTCTTCCCCAAATAAGAAGACAACTTTAAGAATATGTTATCTGTAATGTCCCATCTGATTTAAACCTACTCTGCAGGTTGGGTTTTGTATGAAATACCAACACTGACACATTTCACTAACAAATACTCAACCTTCTGGTAATTTTACAGGTACAACGCCCTTCATCCAGAGTACATTTAATAAAGTGTTAAGCTAGCTGTTCACGTGAAAAACCACTGCTCAGTGAAAGCGGTTATTTTCCAGCAAATAGTCACAGCCTGACTAGACAGTAACGTTAACGTTAACAGCGCTCGTTTTCGTCTCCGGCGTAGCCCCAGCGGACGGGAGGTAACCGCTGTCGCGGAACGTTCCACGGACTCCGAGTCACAACACCGCCCGGCTGGGATCGCCAAGTTGCCAAAAGCGGCGAACTCGTCCTAGCTCAACTGAAAGAAGATGCCTTCTTCTCGCTTTACACTTGAGATGTATTAACATTTTGTTTAGCTGTGGCTGAGCTTTCCTTTTTGGGGGGTGAGCCCCCATTCTCAGACTGTCGGGGCAACACATACATTGATCTAACAAGCCAGGGGATCACATACCAATCACCTCGTGTAGCTCATAATCATCTTTGTTGATGGACCAGGGTTGGGAGCACGGGTCCTCCGACATGGCTGAGGAGTCTGCTCGGGCCGTGCTATCTGGAGGAAGGTGTTGAATCCAAAGGCTGCGCGTAAAAAGAAGTCAAAGTAATCCAAACAGGACCAACAAGGGCGACACTTCCCCCTTCTTTGCGAATCCTGCAGCACTCCTGTCATTCCCAAAGTTTTACACTAGCCTAGCAGCCCCGCCTACCGCATTCCTGCTGAGCAAATGTGGACCCTCCCGGCGGACATGTTGAGTGTGGGGCGTTAGGTCGCACTATGCACATAAACATGTATAAAATCTTGGATTATTCTCCTGTGTGCTGCCGGTAGATAAGTAAAGAGGAAATCACTACCGCCGCTGGTTGGCGGCTAATTATGGTGGCTAAATATGCTGCATATGTGGCCACGCTTGCCCGACTATTTAGGACGTTAGCAACACAGAACCATTATTTTGGCTCAGAATAATTTTCTGCATGATAGTGTGTTTAAATTTTTAACAAAAGCCACCACAAAGAATGTTTAAATATTGAGTAAAGCGGACCAGGCTTTGATTTCCGCCACACTTTCAATGGCGGGCTGCTGTAGTGCAGTGTTTTAGCACCCAGATTTCTGCCTTACAGGCGCAGACATTGGTGCTTCTCATACAGCACACAGACGTCTTTATTTATTCAGATTAGCACGTTTCACTCCCAGCCCTTACTCGCGCAGAAAGGTCTGATTGACGAGGCATGCGTTCATTATAAAATAGGCTGGGATGTCCTACCTGATAGACTGTACTCAGGGCAGGAAGTATCAAAGCATCACAGTGTATGAAAAGAGGCGTGCTGCTCTAATAACACCCTGTCATCTGATTGGACAGTACCACGTACGCCGCCCTGTGATTGGACGCTCATGTGTCAAGTGTGAAAATGCACTGAGCCACTTCTGGTGCACTTTATAACATGCAGGACTTGCACAATCGCGACACCTGCTGGGGTACAGAACATACTGCACTTTCACTGACTACTGTCTACTCTTTCATTCCCTTTCGCTTCTTCCTCTTCCCCCTCCTCTTCCTCCCTTTTCATTAGGCTCCCTTCTGATGGACCACAGGCCCTTGAGACCATCTACCTCTCCTGGCTGATATAGATCATCATACCCTGGACTCCACTGGATCATTGCTCTCCTCTGTATTTCTGTAATATGTGATGCCTCTTCTCTCAGATCTTTTCTGTTTTACTGCTAATTATGCTTCTGCTGCCTTCTTCCAGGTCGCCACGGTAGAAGGGAAGTCATGTGGCTCGCTCGAGCACCACTTGGCGAGGCCTCAGCCTGCTCAGTCGACTCCTGGATCCACACACATTACATTTATTATCATTTGTATCAGATATTCTGGCAATGCAATCTGTAAATTGGGATTTTTGTCCTTCTGTTCTGTACATGCGACATCTATTGCATGTCGGTCCGTCTCGGGAGAGGGATCCCTCCTCTGTGGATCTTTCTGAGGTTTCTGTCATCTTTTTTTCCCTGTTTAAAGGATTTTGTTTCTCAATATGGCAAGTTTTTCCTCACTTGATTTGAGGACAGAGGATGTTGTTATCTGTACAGATTTTAAAGCCCACTGAGGCAATGTGATTGTGATTTTGGCCTAAATAAATAAGATTGATTTGATCTGATTTGATACATTACTTATAAAATAAAAGAATAATGCAATTGAAAAAAGTATTCACTTTATTTTGAGGAATTAATATACTCAGAGCATTCATTCATGATGGAATAAATCCACATTTTATATAACTGTTTCAAAAAGACCATATCAAAAATACAAACTCAAATGTCAGACATCGTGGTGACACATTGAGAAAGTGTGAGAGAAAAGCAGGTGTCAGCAATCAGTAAAACGTACTGAACTGGAAGTATCACAATCACAACATCTCTTCCTCTTTAGCTTCAATCTCACTTTAGGAGGCTAACTCATAAGAGGAAGTGGCCAGCACACGCAAAAAAAAAAAACAGCTTTTACTGACATTTAGTACATCCTGCCTGAAATGCAAACAGATCCTCTTCTCCAAAATACCTCCAATATTTACAAAGCACAGGCGCCACCCTATGTTACTCTTGACATTTTAATAACATATAATGGATATGTGCACTGAGAACTGTACTGATATTTGCTATCCTCGTGCAGCTTGAGTTTCATAATGATACTGCTCAGAAATCATGATGTGATCGTCATTGGAACACAAACGGTTGCATAGTAATATGAGCTGTATTCGCACAGTTAATGATGACTGTGTCGTAGATAACAAGCGATAGTGCACACTTGAACTGTAACATCGACCCACTGTTCAATATTCCCTTTGATGGAATAAAAAGGCACCTTTAAAACACCATGAACAGCCCCGGTCCGAGATCACGGCTGCGAGAGAGCTCTGGCCAGCCGTACCCAGAACCAGCTCTTCGTGCAAGGCCGGGTGTAGTCACAAAGGGTGAGGAAGCGCAGGATGCTGGGGAACGGCTTTTTCATCGACTTGTACTTGACTGGAATGAGACGTTTATTTCGTGCTCCTGAAACAGCATAAATAAGATAAGAAGAAAAAAAAAGGTAAATTACAAGCATGCACAGATAGACTGTATGTCAGAGAGGAAGAGGATATACAGATGTAACTTGCCGGGACAAAGGCTGAGAGCAAACTTGGTCTGAAAGTCACAGGCGTCGCTGTCAAGGTACTCATCAGAGATCACCACCACCATCCTCTTACACCTGCACACACGGGCACATGTTACAGCTGATGCGTGAAGCGTGAGAGACAGAAATGAGGGAGATTTTAAGATGTGCGGTCGGACAGAACAAACACGCTTTCAAGTGGCTTTCTAGATCTAAATTCACAGTCATAGTCGAGCTTTCTGCCATAACTGAAACTTTCATGTTTTGCTGCACCTTGGTACTTTCCATTTTCAAAATATGTGTTCACAGAGGTCATTTATAGAGCCACATGTTCTGCCCTATTTGTTTGTACTGATCTTCTGGGGGTTTAAAGGATAAGTTCGCATTAAAATGAGAATTCAGTCAAAATGAAAAAATAAATAAATACAATACGGAAGGGTCGACGCTCTTAGCTTAGCAGCTACAGGGACAATTTTGGCTTAAGAAGAATGTAAATGATGTCTTTTCAAATCAGTTTGGGATTTCAGGGCTTCCAGAGACTTGAACTGAGGTGTTTTTTGGGGGTTGTTTCTTTACAATTGAAAACAAGTCTCCACCTCCTTCAGTTTTTTAGGAGAATACTGCTAAATGTTTTGTGGACTTCACCCGATTTCCATCGGCAGGAGTGCGAGGAGATAATGACTGAATTCTTATCTTTGCATGAACTTTTCCTTTAAAGTAAAAAAGCCACATCGACAGAGTGAACATGGTTAGCACGCGTGGACGTCCCACCTCCTCTCGATGAGCTCACTGGTGATGGTCCACACACAGGAGCCCGGCAGCACGTCTCTGTCGAACACACACAGTTTCAGCTTGTACTCCGTCTGCTCCAGCTCCCGGATCATCTCGTGGACGAACTCGAAGTCACTCTGGCAGTAGCAGATGAAGGCATCGAACAGCTCCGGGGCTGCATTCAATTCAGTGAGATTAATGTCAGTAACACGACCGAACTCCTCTTTGTGAGGCCTGTATTGTGCAACAGCTTGCAACCCAGGACGTGCAACAAATATAGTTTTCCACAGAAGAGTATCATAAGCATTAATGATAGGAACCACAAAGATGTGCAGGGAAGTGGAACGGTGCAGCAGCACGGACATGTGATTAGAGCTGCAGATGACTCGTCAGATTAGGAGACGGGCTGGAGCTTTTCCTGTGAGATATCTTACCACAGAAAATTATGTTGCACGATCGCAAGTTTGACTTGACAGAAATACACCGGCTTTTTAAATAAAAAACTGCATTACAAAGTCATACGTTTATATTGTTAACCATATCGTACATTTTATCTTGTTTATTCTAACGCGACAGCTCAAAGTGTAGTTTCGACAGTGTAAGTCTGGGATTTGTTACAAGTTTATTTTTCTTTTAAATGACACCATCAGCATATATGTTAAATGGCCACATTCAGGGTTTTTATCGTGCAAATCACATGACATTTAAATGTCAGTTATATCAACATCTAATCAGCATTTTACAATCATAGTTGGTTGGTGCGTAGGTAAATTCAACGACTGTATATACTGCTGGGCATGTCATCATATTTCATTTTATTGTTTCCAATCATAGCTGTGTGTGTAAAATGTGAATATGAAAAGTAACCTGAAGGCCCAGCTTTGAGATAAATCTAGAGGAATTAAAAAAAAAACACAGCCTTTCCGCTTCAACAGGAACAATCTTACACAACTAATTAAGAGATTAAATGATTAGTTGTGTCACGCAGAAGATATGTACTTCTTATGTTACACTGACAGGGGACAGAATGCATTTTTTTGATATTATATATATTAACAAAACCAATGAGTGTTGTGGCCCTGCGTCCTATTCGTCCTATTCGTACATACTCTTAAAAATGAGAAAACAAAAGTACAGGTTGCACACATACGGACCTTCGGGGTCGTCCTCCAGGGTGATGCCGACCCTCTCCGGGGTGAGGGGGAGACAGCTGTCAACCTCAGCAACCTGGACCGGGGGCTCTGCCTGCTTCTTCAGACTCTCACAGTACTTCCTGACGTTCTCATCTAGTGCCAAAAAGAAAAGAAAAGTGCAAACAAGACATAAATACATAAGTGTGCACAGTGTAAATTGAGGGATATGTTTTAGAACGTTACGTCAAGTTTAAACTTAAAGGACCACTATGTAGTTTTGGAGAAAACATTTTAATCAGAGGAGAAAGATGTTCACTGACTGAATTTTTCATGCTGAAAACTATTTAAATAAACAAACTCTCTCTGTTTTCATGACTGAATAAACTGAATGAACAAACTGACCTTAAAGGACAACACAATTGTTTATATGTGGCGGACCCTTCTAGCCTCAAAAGGTGTTCTTGGAGACCTTATTTTCCTCTGAGAACAGCTTGTCTATTCAGTTATAGAAAAACTAAATGTTTCCGAGTTTGTATTATTACCTCATTAAATATTGTAAATATTAAAATACTGAGTTTAAATTTCTTTGCCAAAGCTACAGTGGCCTCTTTAACTTGTGGATTCGACCCAGACTGGTTCCAACAACATGTTATTGACGATGTCATCCAGCAAATCAGACTTCAAGACTTTCTCCCCATTTTTCTGTGAGGGACGTGTGTTAGACGCCTCATAATACTGATTAATCCCCTCCAAAGAGCTCTGGCATAACTGGATTAATTCAGGCAGTAAATTGCCCCAAAACAATATGCTACTCCGGGAAGGACCGTGAAGTATAATCTCTGGACTCTGCAGCGGCAACACCAGTGTTTTGGAAAAAGTTTGCTCGAATATCCAGTGTGTTTTAGGTGGAAATGGGAAATGTCCCATCTGATATAAACCTACGCTGCAGGTTGGGTCATGTATGAAACACCAACACTGACACATTTCACTGACACATATACTTAATATTCTAGTAATCTTACGGGCACGACGCCCTTCATCTAGAGTACATTTAATAAAGTATTAAGCTAGCTGTTCACATGAAAAACCACTGCTCAGTGAAATCAGTTATTTTCCAGCAAATAGTCTCAGCCTGATTAGACAGTAATGTTAACATGCAATTGTTTATGTGGCGGACCCTGCCACCTTTCTAGCTTCAAACAGTGTCCTTATTTTCCCCTGAGAACAGCTGGATTATGGAATCTTTTTAATATTTCTGAGTTTGTGTTATTACCTCATTAATATTGTAAAACTACACAGTGCCCCTCTAAGGTCTTGTTTTCATCATATCAACACATGAGTATGTTCACATGACTAACAACTGTATTTGTACATATTGTATTCTGACTCATATGTACATGAACACTGTGGTCCGGGCACCTGAATCATTTCCTGGAGCGCAGGGGACAAAGCGGAAGTTACAAAATGAGTGAATATTACAAACTTGCACCGCTGAAATGAGCCAAAGAAGTAAACAGAAATAGAAAATCCCAGCTCACCTATCAAAGGTCGCAGGTCCTCCACGATGTCCTTCCTCTCCACCTCCTCCAGGATGGACAGCAGCTTCCCGACGGTCGCGTCCGTGTTGCGGGCCCGCCAGTCCTCCAGCACCGTCTCCGTGGGGCTCTTGGACGCCTCGTAGTTCTTTATCTCCAGGTAGGTGAAGCCCATGGTCTCTGCCACGGCCATCCAGTCCGCGGCCACCATGTTCCTGGGGTTCAGATACAGTCCCAACTTTTTCCTCAGGCTCATGTTGAGAGCGACGAGAGGAATGGTATCCAGGTCCACCTGTGAGTCCGAGCAGCTCGCCATGTCGGGAAAGTTTTCCGGAGACTTCCGTGAAATGTCAGCGCTTCGGTTAAAACATAATTTGTCTCGACAGATGTGAGAGTTGTGAGCAGCCTCGGAGTTACCTGACGGAGAGAACGAGGAAGTGATGTGTGCAGCGGACTGCGTCACTCACACACGCCCACCCACAGGGGGGGAGGAGGGGTCCTCCCGTCACCCTCTGACACCGCTGTCCGGAAAAAAAGTTAACTTCCTGGTAAAAGTATTATTTGTTTTATTTTAGTGAAATGGCTGACAGCAGTTGGCTCCACAAGAAAATGTTTGCGAACAACAGAATTAGTTCCCTTTTCTTGTGAAACACCCCCGTGAAAGCTTCTTCCAAGTTCTCCATTATTTTGATAACAGCCTATTTAAAGGGCGACTCCACCAATTCTACACATTAAAGTGTGTTTGCACGTCTTGGAGAGTGCTACTGCATCATGTGAAAAAAGGTAGTGTTAAGCATTTTTATGGCCTCAGATAAAGCTGCATGTAACCTGATGAATTGCCTCCAGTGATGTCACTCAGGAGTGCGTTGCATTGTGGGTATTGTAGGCGTGATGCATGCAGGGGAAAAGGTGATAGCAATTTTGTATTTAGTATTCAAACTGGTCATAATGAGTGGTATAGTTTGAGTTTTTTTTTTAATGATCATGAAAATACATAATTAAATGTCCCACAATTGAATTATAATGTTTATAACCGCGGCGGTTGCTAACAAGAGGCTAAATGCGACTACAGAAGTTGTCAGCGACATCAAACATCATCACACCGAACACGGAGACTCATCTCCTCACCAGTCCATCTTTACAGCTGGACCTTACTTGCAAACTGTTCTAACTCTACAACTTTTACATTGATCAATTTATAGATATCTCGTATAGTAACTGTAACTGTAAAACAGAAAACTGAAATCAAGACATCAGTATTAATTCTAATTCTGAAAAAGGTTTTTATTTCCTGCACTGCATAACAAAACCACTGAAGTTTTTATTTTTCAATGGGAACCAAATAGGCAAACTTTGAAAATGAATAAAAAATAATAATAGCAAAATATCCAAAGATGTAAGAAAATAAGAAAAACAATCTGCATAAAAACATCAGAGGAAGTTTCGTTCCTTGCTATCAATTCACTGCTCAAAACTAAAACCACAGTGTGGGTTTTCAGTGTTACTGCCACTCACAACAGGAAGCAGAAATGAGTTTATGAAAGGTATTTATGATGTCGTCATTTCTAGAGAATAGATTGGTTCATTGAAAATATTCAAGTAGCACCATACATGTCCTCAAATCAACTTTACACGTCAGTGTGTGAACCAGATTTCACAGCAACAGTCTTCTGTCCCCGGAGCACCCGTCCACATGTCAAGTGTGTACGGATCACGGGTTTTTGCCCTTGGAGAAGTAGAAATCGATGCCTCTGTCGCGATGCTGTTTGGGTGTGTGAGATGGACCTCTCTTTCCTCTGGGGGAAGGCCCCGTGCCACTCTGGAAAACACCAGACAAAAAGGTGCCCTTACTGTGATGGTTTATAAGAGAGAAGTGAGGTCACATTTTCTTTCCAATGCAAATACCTGTTTTTTTTCCATGCGAAATTAAAACCACTGTTGTTTTCCAGTGGTAAAAAACATATTCAGTTGCTATACTTAAGAACATACAGTAATTATACCAAACTGTATAAACACTCCATCTGAAGTTAAGGTCCTGTATTCAAAATTTAAAGCAACATTATGCAACTTTTTCACCTTAAAACATCAGCTTTAAAATAATTTTGATGCTACAGTGTGTTATAATAGGGTGAGTGATGTCTCTGTCAGATGTATCAAATTATCAAAATAACTTGAAATAAAGAAGACTTCTTAGTCAAATTTAGCAAAACTTTGTTCTGCAGAAGAATGTCTGACATATAATTATATATTACACTGTTAGACTGTCAATGGGTATGCATTAATATTTAAGTAGCATCTCACTGTTGGACATGGTGCAGCCTTTTTTAAATCTGGGGGGTCTCATGAGATGATTAACGGGCTGACAATTTACAAATTGCAATCCAAGTTGGTATTTGTATTAGATTTTTTTCTCTAGTCTTTGATTTTTTTGTGAAATACTGGATGTTTGACCTCTCTGACACTGAACAATCATATAAACTGAACATATTTGAGAAGTTCAGAGGAAAAAATCTCTCTCCTGTGGATCTGCTAAATACTTTTAAATGAGACAAATGACACTGCTTTTTTTGTCAGGGCTAACAAGCTAAAAAGATCTCATATTAACAAAAAATTACACTTCTAAGGTTTATCATCTGTTGTTTAAGCAAAATCTGAAAATTAAAAGAAATAATCTGTCTGTCAAATAAACGTAGTGGAGTAGAAGTATAAAAAAACAAAAAATAGAAATACTCATGTTAAGTTGAAGAACCCTTAACAATTGTTCTTAGATTTGGTGCATGAGTAAATGTTCTCTCTTAAATTCCATCACGTTTGTTTGCAGCCATCAGGGTTTTGAAAAAAAAAAAAAAAAAAAATCAAACTATCCACTTCCCTTTTTCTCAAACACCCACCGGTTTCTTGTTAACGTGTCTGCTCCATTCCGGGGCCATGACGATGGGCGTAGGGTAGGTCTCACCGAGGGTCACGTGAGCGTGACTCAGCGCAGCAGAGCTGAGGGTCCACGGCGCATGCACATCAGCTCCCTTGATGCCCTGCAGCTCAGGAACCCACTGCCGCACATAGTCACCCTGAAGCAGACGCGTGGGCAACGAAGGGATTACTCAATCAATGACTGAACTTTCCATCTTACAGTTTTAGTTTCATCATCGTCATGTGACAGCAGTGGCATCATGAACACAAACCATGGCAAGCTACAGACAACTAGGAAGGAACTAACAATCTGTGCATCTTCGTCTTTTCAAACATACATTATTGTCATAGTCGAGGCCTTGCTTGATCATGTTGAATTTCCTGTTCTCTCTGGGGTCGTTTCCTATCCCAGCGCTGTACAGCCAGTTGCCATAGTTGCTGCAGACATCATGGTCAATCTTTGGAGGAAATGTTAAAATAATGAGGGCTCATCATCTTTGCATATAAATAAAAAGGGACTCAAAGATGTTATTCTGCCATTCAAAAAAATCTTAATAAATAAAAAATGCATTAAATAATTTGTTATGAACTGATTTAAAACCTGGCCTTCATTACTTACCAGGAGGTATTCGAACCACTCGGCTCCCATCCTCCAATCCAGGCCCAGATCTTTAGTGAGGAAGCTAGCAACGTTTTGCCGCCCCCTGTTGGACATGAAGCCCGTCATCGCCACCTCTCTCATGTTGGCATCCACGAAGGGCACTCCTGTTCGTCCCTCTGTGATCACAAATGAAAAATAATTCCATCTATAAATCAAAATACTTTAAATGCACCTCTTAAAGACAATACTTAGTGTATTTTGTGGACAATGAGAGGGGAAAAAAATGGTGCAAACCTTTCCACGCATCGAAAAGCTTCATGTCCTTTTTCCATGGAATAGATTTGTCTTGAAGTCCTGGGATAAGATATTGATTAGCTTTACATTTATTTATTCATTAATTCATTTTTTTTTATTAGTTGATGACTTGAGCTTATTTCACCTTCAATCTGAAACATTCTGTCTCCGTACTTGACAGCTACAAACTTGAAGTAATCCCTCCACAGAAGTTCAAAAATGACCCTGGAAAACAGCAACAAAGATCAGAAAGTGAAGACAGATTTGTGTTATTTGTGACTAAATAGTGGCCTTTGATAGAATATATTTAATCTCCATTGAAAAGCTGATCATTCTTATAATATTTGACACAGTATAGGACTATTATACAGTATCTATTGTTTTGTGTCTCGCACATTTAAAAAGGTACTATGTAAATTTGGAAAATAAATTCAGAAAAACAGAAAGGTAATATTTACAATAATTATAAGGTAAGAATGCAAACTCAAGAGATATGTATCAGTACAAGAACACTGTTTGAAGCTATAATGGTGGCAGGGTCCGCCAAATATAAACAAAGTATAACCTTATGAAACTGTGTTGTCCTTTTGTTTAAGCATGAAAATCGATCATGAAGATTTTTCTCTTCTGATTTAAATTTCTTCCCAAAAACTACATAATGCACCTTTAAGTATTCTCGTCCTTTCTAACTCCAGACTCACCAGTACGTGCTCTGATTGGCTGTTCGCTCCTTCTCATACTGCTGGATCTGATGATAAATATACCTGGGTGAAATGCAGCCCATTGCCAGCCTGCAGAATAAGAGCGCCGTTAGAGATGTATTAATAGGAATTACTTGCAAGGAACATTAAACTCTAGTACACATTCACCAGCAGAAGAAATGATCACTCACCAAGGTGCAAATTTAGTAGAATAATCCACACCAATCAAGCCATTACGAGTCTCTTTATAAGTCGCAACTGCATCCTACAAAACAGACACATACTGTGTATTTATCACACCTGCAGTATAACGTAGATAACACATAACCATATGTAATAGGAGTTGTACTCACAGTGTCCCAGAAATAGTGTTTGATTCTAGCCAGAGCCTGACTTTCACCTCCACTGCAGGGAAAAGCTGAGCGAGGATCAGTCACAGGCTCTGTGAGAGTAAAACAAAAGAAGCATCTCAGTCATGTTAAACACTCCCTGATGTACAATGAAGACACACCGAATCATAGAAGGCTTTATAGTAGACTTGTCCAGCTCATTTGACATGTTTATCTCTAAAGCAGCGGTTATTCCTCATGAGGAGGAGTCTCTCAAATAGTTAAGTTAATAATTTTTTTGTATAGAGATTATAACTTAATTAATGAGGGAGCTAAGAAGGGGTAAGTGTATACTTATTCCTACTCCTTCAAAAGGTATAAATTGCATTTCTTTGTTGCATTTGTTGTATAGGTTCACAGCTCTTTCCGTTTTCATTTTCTTGTGCTTGACTTGTTTTTTGAAAGCTTTTACTTATTTTACTGATTGTTTTATTTCTATTTTTTTATGTTCAAATAAAAAAATATATAAATCGATCAATCGTACTGTGATTTTTGACTGAATTTAGGAAAATATCCCTAATAACCTATAACCCTAACTAATAACCCTAACCCTATCAAATGAACCATATTCACCTGTCTTCTCAAGTGAAAATGTATTTTTTTCTAACCTTAAGTGCACAGACATACTGTTGGTGTAATTCACCTGTCTGTTGCAGGTCCTCTGCTGTAGGAACGGCTCCTTCCTCCAGCCCTTCAGGAAGAGGCTTTAGCTGCTCGGGGGTTGGGAACACAGGCCTCACCTTGCTCTGGGTCTCCACTGCCTTCCTGAACTGAGTGTACACATCAGGCAGCCTAACAAACCAGGAGGAATGGTTAGAGGATATTCTGAGAACTCAATTCTTCTTATTCATTTCGAATAAAAAACAGGATGTTCAGCAGAGATGGGATGTTCGGTCACCTGGACATGTGGTGAAACGGAAGATCGTCTCTGTGGTACAGTGTAGACCCCCAGCAGGTGTGAACTTTGACCTTCATCTGTGCACAGACGTCCTTCACCCCTTTCTCGACGTTCAGTTCCTGGGAAGTTATCTTTAACAATAGGGAAAACAGTGTCAAAAAAACACCGGACAATATAATAAAGCAGTGACAATAACTGAAAGTGTCTTCAGCTACCTCTTCATGGAAAGCCACGGTGCTGACAGAGCCCAGTTGCTTGATGAGATCAGCCACCACATCCTCTGGCTTACCCTGTCTGACCACGAGGTTGCTGTCACACACACACACACACACACACACACACACACACACACACACAGTAAAAAAGAAAAACATGATGTCAGCTGGATCGTGGGCAGAGAACTGACCGGAAATAATGATGGGAACCAGTGTGTGCAGCACCAACGTTAATGTAAACATGACCTCCTGTTATCCCTGGTGTGTCCTGATCTTGTTACATCTGAATCACCATGAATTATAAGCTTGTAATCACTTTCAAACCTTCTAAATAGAACAAAGACAGAGCTGAACTGTAAGTAAAGCAGTAGAAGACACAAAATGAAGGTGATATACAGCAGTTTAGTTACCTGCCCTTGTTGAGTAATGTGTTTCTGAGGTCCCTGACACTGTCCAGTAAGAAGCGCAGGCGGAAAGGCCCAGTCTTTGGCAGGTTGTAGTTGTACGTTCCCATATAATGTCTGGGGTCGAAGCAGTACAGTGGGACAATGTACTCTGCATTTCTTTGAGCCCAGTGGAAAAGCTGCAGGCGACAAATACAGTATGGGTCATACATAACATCATCTCTTGGCATGGTTAGAGTGGCAGTGAACTATATAAAATACCATATTTGGTTCTATGAGCATATTGTTTTGGGACAACAAACTGAGAACTGCAAATGGTATACAACAAAACCACGCCAGGTAGTATTGAAAACATACGCTTACATTTGCTGATGATGTGTAATTTGATGCTTAAAAGGTCACTACAAGTATGCAAATGCATTTTCTAGCAAGATGTTGCATTACTGCCTTTCTCTAGATTGAAAATTGGCCTCAATACTCTGATCTACTCTTGATTCTAAGAAAAAGAAAAGATACCCATCCCTCATCCCAAATTTCAATAAATCCTACCTTCAAATTCAAATGCATATTGCAATTGTATTTGGAAAATTCGGTCTTTTATTTTGTAGAACGCAGCCGGAAATCGATCATTTTCGCTAATGTTACTCTACAGAATGGCTCGCTGAGTGCCTACACATAAGAGAGATCATGAATGACATTTCGACTATTAAAATTGGCAGTTTTTGTGACTAATATAAATTATTAATTTTTGTGAATATAACGCTAAAGAGGAGGCTTTTATTCTCACGGAGTAAAACAAACCGGAAGTAGCATGGTTGTTGCTGCTAGCAAAACAAAACTAGCTTGATGCTAGTAGCAAACATACATAATGTGCTGCGAATGTTCTCGCAATGGCAATATCAAAGCAAATATCACACGTTATGCAAACAAACACGTTTAAGTTGCAAGTTTAATGAGGTGTTTTACAGTTAAAAAGCGTCATAATTCATGACTAAATTGACTCGTAGCGTTAAATATAAAATACAGTCTTACCTCATTGTCGTGGAGACGTAAGTCATTTCTTAGTAAACAGATAACTGTGCGGGAGGTCGACATGGTTGTTGTTTTCAATGTAGCAGCAGTAGTTTAACGAGAAACACCGAGAGTCCTGTGTGTCGGTCGACACAACGCCTGCTGCTGCTGCTGCTGCTGCTGCTGGAGCCGGTGAGTCCGTCACGTTTTCAGCGAGGCTGTTACCAAACATCAGGTTGTGTAACGTGGTTGTCTAACAGCCCAACAGCTGCCTCAGGCTGTAAAACATGTAAAGTTTAAAGTTTTCATCAAAACAGTGCCTCGATCGGGTACTTTTCCCGACTTAAACCAAGATCTATATTAATATAAAACAATCTATATGTACACAAACACTCACTAACCACTATAGTTCCATCACATGTACAAACTTTTGCTTAAATGAGTAACAAAAGGTGTTTCTTCATATTAGAAAGTACAATTATTAGCTTTCTAACAGTGTAAACACAATGTATAAACTTCATAATAGTAGAATTTGTAGTTATGTAGTTAAATTCAATCTATGTTGAATTGATTTACATTAGATTATACAGGTGTACCTAGTATGTTGTGAACCAACCCAATCCAATAATCAACTTGTTTTGTTTTTTTTTTGTTCCATGGAATGCATTCACAATACAATGGAATGCCAGTTAAGTCAATAGGCTAGCATCATATATAAATATGCATATTACATAAATAAGCATTCCTATGAAATAGATCCTGAAATAAATAAATGAATAAATGGGGCAATAAATATAGAAATAACTGAAAATATAAATAGGTGTGTCAATACAGTTAACAAATAAATAAAAATATAGGTTTTTAATGTTTTTTAAAAGGACAGATTTGATTTATTTCAGGGGAATTTATGTATTTTCTATTTATTTATTAATGTATTGATTGCTTTAATATTGACTTTAAAGGCATTCCGTACAATACACACAAAACATGAATTCAAAGTCACAATGATTTTACACTTTGAAATACATGTGGTATTCTCACTTCTGGTGTGTATTTGAGGTCATATGTCCTGTTGGAACAACCAGCTGCACCCAAAACCCAGTCTCCTGGCTGTTGATTTTAGGTTTTCTTGAAGAATTTGGAGAGAATCCTCCTTCTTTATTATTCCATTTACTTTCTTTAGAGCAGCAGCTCCACTGGCAGCAAAAACAGCCCCACAGCCCAATACTACCACCACCGTGCTCGACAGTAGGTGTGGTGTTCTTGGGGGGGAAAAGGCCTCAGCTTTCTTCCTAACATTGCTGCTCGTTGCGGCCAACCAACTCGATTTTTGTTTCATCTGACCACAGAGTTTTCCTCCAGAAGGTTTTCTTCTTTGTTCATGTGATCAGCAGCAAACTTCAGTCGACCTTTTAAGGTGCAGCATCTATATCAAGGGCTTCTTACTCGCACAGCAGCCTCTCGGCGCAGGGTGTTTGGTTGACTCCAGGCCAACCTGACCAATTTTATCTCAGCAGCAGGTGATTGTTTGTGTTCTACTGTGCCATGCACCTAACACTTACAAAGAACTGTTTGCACGGTTGATCTCGGGACCTGTAACTACTTTGAAATTGCTCCACGTCACTTTCCTGACTTGTTCAAATCAATGTGCTCTTTCAGATCAATGCCGAGCTCCTTAAGGTTTCCCATTGTGGCGTTTGTGGCTGAGTCTACTGGGTGTTTCGAATAAGCCCCTATTAAGATGACCCCAGAAAAGTCACCAGCTGTTATCAATCAGAATCACTCAGAGGAAGAGCCCAGTTTACACGTGTAACACCTCCACCTAGGAGATGCCTCACAGTTCAGGCTGTTCTCATACAATATTCGTACACATCCTACTTAAAAGTAATGCGCCGAATTTTGTGTGAGATCGTACGAGTGTCCAGCATCACGGGCGATCAGTGCGCCTACGCAAACCCTGGCAACGGCACGTCATGGAAATCCAGGTGCTTTCTAGAAATCCCAGCCTGCAGCCACATGTTTTGTTATTACTCGATTAAATATGCGTTATCAGTGACTATCAGCCATATAGATGTGGGTTCAAAAAGGGCCTACTACTCTAAATAGTAGATTCAGAGGCGGGACATGCTCTACGCTTTTTCTTCAGATGTTTTTGATACTTTAAAACAAGTCCCCATCTGCTTCCGTTGTTTCGGAGAACGCTGCAACGCTGTTTTGCTGTGAAGCTCCAGAAATGTTTTGTCGACTTTCCATCAGCAAGGAGGTGAGACGATGATGACTGAATTTTAATTTTTGGGTGAACTTATAGTTTGCTACGTCAATAATTATATTGAATGCAAGTATAAATAAGTATTTTGATGTCAGTGCTTTCACATAAGTAAGATTTTGAATGCAGGACTTTTACTTGTCCTCGTATTTTTACACTGTGGTATCACTATTCTACTGAAGTAAAAGTACTGCCTACACAACAGAGTAAAAGATGTAAGTATTTTCCTCCAGAATATAGTGGACTGGAAGTAAAAAAGAGATGGAAATGGATGAGCTCAAGTTCAGAGTGAGTAATCCACAATTCCACAAGGAGTAAAAGTACTCCTTCACATTTACTTCACATCACTGTCTGGAGAAAAAGCTTCAACCAGACTTAAAACAGAGTGTAAGATTTTCTTTAAAGGGTAACTGGCGACATCCACCACAAGGTGGCGTAGCCTGCACACCAGATCCAACCCGAGCTTTTAAGCTCCAGGCAGAGTCACCAGCAAACACACAAGTTGGAAACCAAGACTGACCCCATCTAGTGGCGGTCTGGATGGGAGGCCGCGTCTCGTCGAGCGGCGTTGGACGTCCGGTTCTTGAGGTTCGTCCTGAGCCTCACTCCCAAAGAGCCGCTAATAGACAAGCAGATTGATCGTACGCCGCATCACTAATATTCCACGCTCCTCATTATCCCGCAACTGAAGTACAATGGTAATCACCGCTGGGGGAAAACAGCAAAAAAAAAAAAGTACAAAACTGAGCCGGTTCTGGAGTGTGTGGTGTGGTGAAGAATGCGAAAGACTCACAAGTGGAGCAGCACCTGTGGTTTGGGAACATCCCATCCATCTTTCTGCACAGGGGGAATTGTGTGTGCGTGTGTGCGTGAAGGAGATGTGCGAGAGAAAATAAAGGGAGGACGTGCCAGAGTCCGTGAGTAATAGGAGAGACAATGTAAGCATATGTGACCCATTGACATTGAGCGGGGCTGCAGTCTGGTTTCAGCTGGCCTGTGATCTGGTTCTGTGGGCTGCGGAAAACCCTCGGGGACGGCGGCTTATGTCTCAGCAATGCCCCACCGGCTACGAGCAGCATTTACTACTACAACAAGTCATAAATAGCTCCTCGTGAAAAAAGTTACAATGCGGCTCATTGGCGAATTTTTCTAGCGTGTTGCGAGGAAAATGGTGCATACGAGAGAGGAAAAATGGATCCTTTATCCGGGCAAACAGCATCTCCGTGCCTCTCCTCGGCGTGGAAAAAAAAAGAAATGTAATGGAACTTGGACCTCCACAATTTCAGCCCAAACAGGGAGCCCTCTTATCGTCCGCCATCTCTCCCACAGCTAATATTTCACTTCAGCTCCGGGGCCCACAGAATGAGAGACGTTTCCATTTCATGTCAGTCATTTCCAGGCCTGTGTGTTACCTGTGCGGTGATAAGTGTTTGACTGACTGGGAGTGTCGTTAGTCACTGTCCGGCTCCGAGTGACAGCCACAGATTGACGCTGCTGATGATGAGAGGAGGAGAGGATTCGGCGTGTTCGGGGGGAGGTGGGGTGGGGGGACGACGGAGAAAAAGATGGTTGATGTAGAAAGAGAGGGGGGGAGACAGGAAACACATTTACACAAATGACAAGCCATGCAGGAATACACTAACACTTCAAGGTGGATTAAAAGAGAAGTCTTTGTAGCGACACAATAAAGGGAGATGAGGGATCACGTGCAGATCATAATTTGAAAAAATGTGTTTAATTCCTATTCGGCATTTAAAGGTGCACTATGTAGTTTTTGTTAGGACAATTTAATCAAAAGAGAAAGATCCTCACTGACACAGTTTAATACTCTCTTGCTTTGTTTTATGTGGCGGACCCTGCCACCTTTCTAACTTCAGCGTTCTTGGGACCTTATTTTCCTCTGAGAACAGCTTGTTTATTCAGTCATGGAAAAAAATGAAATGTTATTACCTCAGTAAAATTGTAAATATTAAAATTCTGAGTTTTAATTTCTTCTCCTTTTAATGACACAGGGACAATAAAGACATAAAGACAAGAATAAAGACAAAGTTTTAATAAAGTTATTTTTCTGCTGCGTACAGACCTAAAAACCAAACCACATGGCCGTTTGATTTGAGTTCTGTTCCCCCTTTTATCAGCGCCAAATGACGAGGGAACCTGCTTATATATTTAAAGTTAAATATCACCTCGCTTTCTTGGAAATCATAGGAAAATAACAGACCCGCGAAAAAAGGAAGAAAAACCTCATTTGTCTTAGTGTTTACTCCAAACACCATCACGGTGAGATCATCGTCCGTGAATACAGGCCGCTGGATGGATTTGGCGGTAAATAAGGTAGTTATGTTGTGGATTAAATGCTCAGCGTAATGTCAGTAATCATGTCCGATTCCCCTAATTAGCGGTATAATAAAATAAGCGCCAGTGGGCCAGATGTGCTCCTCCGGTGACGACATGAGTCTTATGAGGAGTGTTTTTGTTCCTGTTGTCACGGCAGACGTTTAACAAGATTTCTCAAAAATCAGCTGTGGATAACAAAGTAAATACAAAGGCCTAATATCACTCATTTTTAACTCGCATTTTATCTGTGTCCTAATGTGTGAACAGAGCGCCGACTGCAGATACTGTGCCTCCGAGATGTCTAAAAGCTCCTGGTGCTGAAATTCTGTCTGATGAAATATTAAACAAACAATTATTTTTGGTTCTTCCACATTGTTAAAATTAAATTTACTAGCGTTTCGATGTAGTTTTGCCCACCTCGCATTTCTTAACATGTGTGTCGATGGACCCAATTTACTTGAAATTGCAATAACTGCTTTTTCGAGCCAACTGGGAACAAGCTGTGAACTGTAAACCAACGTGTGATTCGGTCTTAAACTTTTGAATAACTTACGGAACGATACGTTGTGTACTCTCCTCTGTTTGCCTTCACTCTGCTGGACTCTCTCTATATGTTTGTTTTATTTCTTACGAGGATTTAACGTCGGCCTTTCGCCGAGCCCTGGCCGACCCCTGACGTGACGGCATCTTCTAAACGAGCCGTATCGTAAAAACGGCAGTAACGATGAAGATCCAGATGTGAGCGGAGGAATAAAGTTGGCAACGCTCTTTCGACACCTTTTTGCTCTCGCCGTTCCTCTCACCACGGGGCCCAAAACACAGAACAGGAAACAATACAGCACTACAAGGCCAAGAAGTTCAGTCTCTGGACATCTCTGGAACATGTTTTCACCCTCACGCTCTCTCTGCCCTTCCCTTTACCTCCCCTTCCAAGCGCGAGTCGGTAAGCTGCGAGATGGATGGGCTGAGCGTTGCGAGGGTTTTTTTCCAAAAGCGAACAGAGTCTGACTGCTGCTCTACCTGAGGAGCGAAAACAAAAGAGCCATCTCTACCTGTAGGACTGTGGGAGTCGAGGCTTTGATCTGGACCAGAAAGAGAGAGTAGTTTGATGAAATATTGATGCTTTCTCTTTTTTTTTAACTGAGTCCTGTGGGAGCGCCGTCTGCTCTCAGGATGTGTGCGCTGATCCACAGTACTGCTCCGCGCCTTCGCTAGATGAGAATGGACTTGACTCCTCGGCTCAAGGAGTCTTATCGGTCCTAATGGGCCTAATGATGACCCCCCACTCCGGGCCCGAATTGGTCAGGGACTTTCTCTCTTGTTGATCAAAAGGAGAGGTGTTTTTAATCAGTCCACACCTATTCCGAAAAACACGCGCAAGTGATGTGTGTCTGACAACATCTTTACAGATTCTTGACAGCAAAGCCTGCACATGACTTAAATCTTTATTTTGTGTTGGATGGCTTTTTTTTTTTTTTTTTTTGGATGGGTAGTTTGCCCTTGAAACAAAGGTGCAACGGCTTCAGGTGTACTTTACGCCTTGACACAAACTAGAGAATGAATCCGTGTTAATCTAGATTAGACAATTTAAAAATCAACAAAGTCCTCACTTACGAGAGTTAATTCAACCCACAAATATTTTAAAACTTTCAATGTCTTTATGTTGCAGCTTCACATTTCTTTTGGTTACATGTTTCTGTTTTATGTTGTGACAACACTGTGCTTATGGTCTTGTTAGGTTTAGGCACATAAATCACTTGGTTAGGGTTAGGAAAAGATTTCGACTTACCGGTTCTGCTGCCACAAACAAGGCTGGAAATCATCCTGACATCTCGTCAAAAATATCAGGTTTTATTGCCACTAACACAACTGTAAATGTCCCGATATCTCGTCAAAAATATTTGGTTACGTCGCCTCAAACGTGGCTGTAAATCATTCCAAAGTATCCAAAATACTTGGTTTTGTTGCCGCTAACACCACTAGAAAACATGCCGACGTCTCATTAAAAATATCTGGTTCTGTTGCCACTAAAATGTCTGGAAATGTCCCAACGTCTTGTCAAAAATATTATGTTTTGTGTTACTGACATGAAAGGAAAATATCTGGTTTTATTGCCACAAACACGACTGGAAAATATCTGCATATCCAGTTTTGTTGCCACATACGTGGCCGGAAAACATACTGATGTCTTGTCCAAATAATCCAGTTTCGTTGCCACTAACATGGTGGAAAATGTCCCAGTGTCTCATCGAAAATATTGGGTTTTGTAATCACTAACACAGCTGGAAATCATCTTAACATCTCATCAAAAATATCCCGTTACATTGCCACTAACTTAGCTGGAAATTGTCTTGACATCTCAAAAATATCCTGTTTTGTTGCCACTTACACGGCTGTAAAATGTCCTGATGTCTCTGGGTTTCTTTGTTACTAACACAACTGGAAAATGTTTCCATGTCTCGTCAGATATGTCCTGTTTTATTGGCAGTAACACAACCGTAAATGTCCCAACTTCTCGCCAAAAATATTTGGTTTTGTTGCTGCTAAAGCTGGAAAATGTTCCGACGTCTCCTTAAAAATATCCAGTGGCGTCACGCTTACAAATGTTGGAACGCCTGAGCGGTGGTCTCATCTCGTCTCACCTCCACCTCTCGAGGACAGTCAGCTCAAATACATGTCATTTAAATGTGATATTTGACGTATTTTTTTTTAGAAATGATACTTATTTTGCAAACTTTCAAATAAAAAATGATCAAATAAGGAAACAAATAAATAAACGTGACGCGCGTGTTCAAAGTGACTCCTCACGGCGGCTCAGCATTCAAACGTCGAGGCCTTGTTAAGCCCGGCATCAGACCATGTAATATGATTTCCAACTGGCTGCTCGGAAACTTTGATTCGAGTTTGTATGAGTGACCCACATTCTTCAAGCAACAATGATCTCCGTGCGAGGAGAGGGGAAAAAAAAAAAGAAAAATCTGAATATTGATAATTGCCTAGAGTGCTTTTGTCTGAAAGTTACGAGGCCAACGCGCTCCAATCAAGACGGAGGGTGACGGACGAGGGGCTCGGATTTATCACTCTCCCATGCTCACGTTCATACACAGAGATAGACGGCGGGCATAATGACTTCTGTGCGAGAAAAAAAAGCAGAACGATTATTCAAACTTAAAGGAAAGGGGAGAAGGACGCAGAGGAGGGAGGGAGGAGGGGGTCTGAGGAGGAGCCAGGGGCAGGAGATAGTCTGGGAAAGGTCTCGCGTTAAAGTGGAATTAACATGCCTTTCCATTGGAGTCCATTAGATAATCATATTCATACCACACAAGGCTCCCAAACCCCTCTCTCTTTCATTATTCCCTTTTAATCCAGCCCCGATAAGGCGGCGCAGGCGTCGTGGTTTTTTTTATTATGTCGTCATTTGGATTCCACATGAAATCCCCACGGGATGTTATCGTGGGGAAATTGCTTAAATAGCCCAAGTGGATATAGTTTGGCGTTTTATTATTTCTGACGGATTCAAAATAACTGCAAATATCCCCCCTTTTTTTCCCCCCGATTATTGGAGGCTGAGAGTCTTATCAGTCATTCGCACTAATGGCCCCACTCAAGCCACCCGATACCTCCGGCAGGAGGGGAGGAGGGGGGAGGCATGTTGGAGAGGAGAGGAGAGGAGGGGAGGGGATGTGGGGTTTAATGTCCTGAATGTACAAGTGTGTACAGGTACAGGGGAAAGGAAAGAGAGGAAGGAAAGACAACAGAAGGGAGTCGGAGACTTTCTGAGCTCCGAGGATGGATAACGCTCCGATACACTCCTGACATCAGACCAGAGGTCACCGAAGCGCTCCTTTGTGGTTATGTTTGTTTGGTCCTCGGCGATCAGGCCCAGTGTCAGGTGGCTGCAGCCGCTTGTTTGAGCACACTTACACTTGTCGTTGCCTGAAGATTAAGAGCGAGAAAATGCTACGGGGCCTTGTTAAGACGCGGTGTAACATGGATCCCCTGGCCAGTCGTTTGGTAGCTTAATGTCGCCACATCTAAAGAAAATTCTGACTTCTGGAATCAAAGAAACTATTTGTAAATCGGGAAAACGTGGCTGAAAAATGTTGTTTGTTCATCTTCGCTCATGAAGACATTTTGGAGCGACACAGTTCTCAAAAGGACAGCAACGATCACAATGAAAAAGTCACACGTAGACTGACTTTTGTGATCATCTTCTTGGATTCCATGAATACAACATGTGTGATTTACAAGAACACAATGAATACGGAAACATTTCGACCGATAAACTCGCTGATGTGGTGTTGAAATATTTAGAAACATCAGCTCAGAGAGTTGAAGAATTTGGCACCCGCCTCGCCCACTTTGACGTCACACACATGGAAACGTTTAATTGAATATGAAGTGAGGTTGTTCGGAGACTGGAAACAGATATCGACGTGCGGCTCAAATGTTCCGAGCGGCAGCACATGTCGTAGTCTTGTGGAGTCCGAGCTTTGACCACATCACGACTGAAGGCTCATCAAGTCACGACACGACGTCCCGTCTCTGAAAGTGGAGCCATTCAAGGAGCGTGTGAAAGCGTTACAATATACTGGACAACTTAAAGGGTCAATTCACCCAAAATACAGATGAAACCCTTCGAGGTATCGAGCTTAAAATGCATAAAAACATTGTTTTTATTCGCCCACGTTTTAAGAGACCAGTATCAGTCTCTCCATTTGAATGGAATATTGTTTTTAACAGTGTCTTGATACGGTTTTTAAGATTTACTGCACTTTCTGGATTATTCGCCCCCTTTTCTTTTCATTAAACAGTAACAGTATGAGGCAGACAGGAAACATGGGGACTCAGAGCGGTGAATAACGCGATTCAATGGTCCCAGTTCGGATGACTAACCGGAAAATTCGCAGTTAAACGGCCACCGGAAAGTCTCGTCCTTATTACTCTTAATAACCCAGAAGATAATAACAATCACAAACTCATATTTACGGTGGAAGCAGACGGCGTTCCCCCCTCGAGCATTTCCGATAAGTATTACTGTTGAGAAGACAACTGGATCATTTCTGGTTTCCTCAGAGTCACAACCAACGACACAGGACGGACTGTGAGGTCATTCATACGTTACGGAGACGTGAAAGCAGATAGAAACGATGCCACTGAGTCACCGGTCAGCCTTTATCTTCTCAGGGGATTTTTCGGTGTCACAAAAAAGCAAAAGCGAGGTTTACAGGAAACTAATCTGCACACTGACGGTATTAATATCTGTAGCTCTTACAGTGTGCAACCAACATTTACTGTCGACGAGAACTTATTTATTGCCAGTTTTGGAGAATGTACGTAAAAAAATACAGGGATTTTCTTTATTTGGTAGAAAGTTTAGTTCCAAATGTGAAAATGCGTTCACGTTTTGTTATAATTCAGCCGGAGTGACCCATAAGAATATTTGGGTTTTCCATTTTCACTGTTCTCTGGTGTTTTAAAATGCAGTCTAAGAAGTTTAAAGCCGCCTTAAAAGACCGTTACGTAGCTTCTGTTTGAGTGGTAGAAAGCAACCGAGCGCATTTACTCAACTGCACCTCGAACACTTCCCCACATTTGTCTGACATCATAAGACCTGTGATCGATGTTTTTATGCAAAAGTCACAATTATCTCAACTGTGATGCTTTTAAAAGGCTGCTTACATTAAATAGAAATCTGATGAAATGTATAAATGATAGAAAAAACACTCACAGCTCTCCTGTTTGATACTTAAAGCACATTTTCCTGCTTTAACTTTCATACGTCTGCTTCAGATATGATTGCAGAACCGTGGTGTTGATACTTTACACTCACTGAAGACACTTCAAATATTCCTTTATCTCAAACTGCCGCCGCTCGGCTGTGAACAACACAGGACCCTCTGTCGTGCCTCTGTTCGTGCGGCCGCTGCATTTCCAGCGGCCACATCTGTGTGGATATAATATGCTTATTCCGCCGTATCCATTTCACAGTGACATCTGTCCAGCGGGCAGAAGAATTAAAGGCAAAAATCCAAATGCCTACACAACAATCTGCCAAGTATTGATTTACTGTAGCTCGTGTAACATACGTGGACACGCCGGGCACTTACATATCAGCTCAGTGAGATCACGGCCGGAGCTGGAAACGCGCTTCCGAACGTCAGCCGGTCATTTTATTTATTTTTGACAAATAAGCACAAGATGCAGACTGTGATCGTCAGCGCTCGGCATTTCTTCTTTTTTTTAGATTCTCGATTGTGCTGTGAGGGAAAGTGACGATCCGTGAGCGCGTGTGTGTGTGCTTGTGATTGGTTATCGTGTGTGTGTTTGTGCCTCGGTGAGTACACCTCCCTGTCTGCAGATCTCAGGGTCTGGAACAAACAGTAGTTCCTTCTTAATTGGGGTGAGATCTGGGGCTTAAAGGGGGCCAAGAAGGGACCCGAACCCCTTTTTTTCTCCTCCAGAATCGCTTTGGCTACAGAGGTGCTTTTGATGTGTGCTTTGGCTCTGCGAGCCCGACTCTGGAATATGTTCTTGGGAGACCATTGGTTACTTGCCTCCAGGCAGAATCTCAATCCCCAGGATCCTGGCCCCCTTTGATGAAATACTTTCGGGAGCCGCTAACCCTACTGATGCCCATGTGCACCCCCCCCTCCCCTCCTCCCTTACCCTCTTGTTCTCCCCCCACCTCACCCCCACCTCCACGTTCCTCGGATTCTCTTTGAGAGATTCATAACAAGGACTTTATCTCTGTGTAGTCCGGGGCCAGATGAGCACCGCCTGACAAACTGACAGGAGAATTAGTCGTGTCTTACAGAGCACCTTTGACTGTCTCCTCTCTCTCGGCCCCGACTTCCTGTCGTCGCGGACACGAGCGCTTTCATCGACCCGACACCGATTTATATCGCCGGCTCGTATTTTTCTATCAGCGTGCACGTGTTTTATTTCTGTTTTCTTTGCACACGACCACTTTTTTCTGTCTGGATTTGATTTAAAATCGTCAGATATGAAAAAAAAATCATGCTTTTATTTTGACATTTTGTGGATTAGAGCAGAAAATTATCATTTATCGATGAGCGGAGACACTGGAATATTCAAAACACAATCCCCAACTTCAACATCCAAAATCTGTCTTCGCGTTCTGACAAATTCAAACATTTACAGCTTTATCGACGACAAAGACATCGACAGCCGTGACAGGCGGATCTCGGCCCTCCGATTGATCGAGGCGCTAATTAGCCGGCGCAGACTTTATTGGCGTAATAATCGTCGGGAAACTGCCTCTAAAACATCTCTCTTTTTTTTTTTTTTTGAAGCTGAAAATTCCTTTAAATTATTTAATTCGACACATTCGCAGCTCGTCGTGTGTGTGTGTGTGTGTGTGTCGGGATAAACACACACACGCGGTGATGGACTTGACCTCTCGGCCACACACATACACATTCAAATCCCGGTTTTCTAAACGATTAACTGGTGATCGCGCTCTCCACACTCCCACCTCTTCATTGATTGTGACAGCACCCTAAAGACCCCTCTTACCACATCATTTCCCTGTATATTGATTATGTATATTGATTATAACCTAACCCTACCGGAAGGCTTCCCCTCTGCTTTGCCGCCGCGTTAGGTATCACTCTGAAGGCTGAGCCCCGGGGGAACTGTTTCGGCTCTCATAAAAATCGACAAGTTTTCAAATATGGGAGTCGGATCGCTCCGTAATGTAAATTTTCAGGAGGTGGATAATTGAGGAGCGGCGTGAAAAATACCTGGATCTGAGAGGATCGACGCTCACACTCATAATTAAAGAACAAATACTACGACTCATGCGGGCTAATTATCATGTTTTATTTGATGTGATTGTTTTTTGTTTGTCGGCGGTAATTATTCAAACTGGAGCGGCGACGATTAACTGATTAATCGATGAGTTGTCAGCTGTTAAATTCGTCGTAACTATTTTGATTATCGGTTTATAAGTTTGGGTCATTTTTTCAGAATAAAAGACAAAATTCTCAGATTCCAGTTTATTAAATGTGAATATTTTCTGGTTTCTTTCATCCTCTGTGATACTAAACCGAATATCTTTGGGTTGTGGATAGAGGCGTTGTGATATACTGCTGTTAAAAAAATGAAATATTGTTATCGTGTTAATAACAGATGATGTATCGTTGCCTCGTGAATCTTTTGTTCATCTGGGTCACTGTTCCGTCTTTGTGCACAGTTTCAGACTCTCTCTTCACTCAGATTTTTTGCGTAATTGATTTGCTTTAAAAGAGACTAAACACACGGTGAACAAAGTTAAAGCTGGACTCCACAGATGGCATTATTCGTCTCCAAGTCTTCCGTAGATATCACGATAACATCGTTGTCATGGCAGCACTACGGACGAAACGACACATCTGAGGACGTCATCTTGGGCTTTTTCACCAATTTATAGACCAAAGAACTAATCAATTAATGAAGAAAATAATCATTATCAATCAGTAATTTGTTGTACAGGTTGACATTACGCTGAATCTAATGTTACATTTGTCCAGTGAGTTTAATCATAGGCTATTTACGTAACGTATGTCGAGCTGAACTTTAAAGGTGCACTATGTAGTTTTTTTTTGTGCCTAAACAAGCTAAATAAACAAACTCTCTTTGTTTTCACGACTGAATGCACTGAATAAACAAACTGACCCTAAAGGACGACACAATTTCATACTGTGTTACTTTGTTTATATGTGGCGGACCCCGCCACCTTTTCTAGACCTCAAACAGTGTTCAGGACCAGGAGCTCGTTTATTCACCTACGGAACCAATAAATATTTGAGTTTGTGTTATCGACTCATTCACGCTGTAAATATTAAAATTCGGAGTCGGAACTTCTTCTCCAAAAACTTACATAGTGCCCCTTTAAACTTGTAAATAAACTAAATGATGCTGCAGTGCAGGGATGCAGCTCCGGAGGGTGAAGACATGAAGTCTTATAAGTCCACGACGTGGTTCACCGGCTGCACCACCTCACTCAGACACTCGTAACTAAGCAACAAACAGGAAAATTAATGCCAAAGATGATAAAAAATCTAACTTTCTTGTCACTGAAGACACATTTTTCCTCTTTTTTTCCAAAACTCGGGCCACTTCCTCATGTGCCTCCGAGGCCCTGCGAGGAATAAAAAGGTGGTTAAACTCGTGCTGCGTAAATTGTGAGACAAACCGGGATAAAAGTTTCCAAAAATGTTAAATAAATAAAGAAAAAGAGAAAGAGAAGGGTAGGAGAGGCAGAAAGGAAGGAGGGGGGTACACCAAATCAGAAAAAAAAAAAAAAAAAAAGGAGGGAGGCAGTGAGTAAAGGAGGGAGCAAATCCGAAGGGAGGAGTCAAGCGAGGGAAGGAGCAGCTGGAGTCCCACACTTCGCCCTCTCTCTTCTCCTCGAAATAAGCGCACTAAATGTAATAACAACTCTCCATGCGCTTCTCTGACGCTTCGGTTGGGTTTTTTTTTTTTTTTACGCACGTCCGCGGGTCGGCAGATATCATCGTGGGGGCCAAGGGCTGATGGTGTCGGTCCGGCGGTGCTGGTTGAACACAGCAAACTGTGAGAAGGAGGAGAAAGACAGGCGAGAGGAAAAACTCTGGCAGCGCCGTTTTGGAGTTGGAGTTGCAGCGTAAAAGAAAAAAAAAAGAAAAAAAGTCCCAGGCAGCAACTCCAGAGGCACATCTGCAACTCAGCGAGGAGAAGAAGAAGAGGAAGACGAAGAAAGAAGACGCATCTTTCATTTTATTTCATTTTTTTTAATTCTCCGTCAAGACTTTTAAAAGAAGTGGAGGGGAATCACCCAGAAACAAGTAAGTAAACACGCAGCTTCTTTTTCTTTCTGTGCGTCTTTTGCGCGTATTTGTCTTTTACTTTTTTTTTTAAAAAAAAGTTTTTTTTAAGGGGGGAGGTGGGCTTTGAGGAGGCGGTCAGACTTTCGGAGAGGGTTTCACGTTTCAGAGGAGCGATGCGTGTTTCATACAAAGTTCAGATGTAGACATGGAGTCAAACACGGGTAATGAAAAAAGCAGCTATTTTGGAGAAGAAGGAGAAGAAGAAAAAAAAGCTTCGAGCTGAGATCCCAAAACAGCCACGGGAAGAGAGAGAGAGAGAGAGAGATAGAAAGAAAAAAAAGAGGCAGCAGAGTGTGTGTAACACTTTGGCCTGGGTGTGATTTATTCTCTGTGAAATAAGTGTTGGTTGTAAGAAGAAGAAGAAGGAGAAGAAGAAGGAGAAACAACCCCGGATGGCACACTTAACACCGACAGACAGATGTGCATTTTTTAAAAAGAAAACTAGTTTGAAGTTGTAAAGTTTGGTAGTTTTTTTTTGGGGAGGGGGGATCTTTGATGTACTACAGATAAAAACACGTGTAATTCTAATGGGAGTTTTGAATTGGAAAAAACTTTATGAACTTCTGCAAAGTTTTTTTTTTTCTTTGGGGTGGTGGGTGAGGAGGGGGAGGAAGGAGGGGGGGAGGGAGGGAGGGAGGGGAGCTGGAGATGCATATTTATGTGCATGTGTGATCATATTTCAAGTGTGTGTTATTGATTTGTGCAGAGCGCTTTACATGCACAGGCATGCTTTTTGATTTTTTTCTCCCGTGGCTGACCCTTGACCTCTGGCATGTAGAGATATTTAATCCGAGCAACCGCTGCACAGCTCCAACGTCACATGTTTTTACAATTAATTTAATATTTTCAAGCCTTGAAAATCAATTTGAGGCCTTTTTGTGCACAAAAAATAACACTCAGCTCCAGATTTTGCATTTAAATGATCTTTAAACAGGTGAAAGGTGCATTTTTTTTTACAGTCCTTTGTGTTTCCCGGTGCACTTTTGAATAAGTGTCAGTGTCGGGAAAACCACTCCGGTTTTAATCCGGAAATTTGATTTGCATGGGGGGAAAGGTTTTAAAATTATTATGTGCTTAACCTAGAAAAGGAAAGAAAAAAAAGAAAAGAAAGAAAGTGTTTGAGGGTACATCAGAGCGTGTTTGAAGGCATGTGCATGTGCTCAGAGAAATTTAAGCCCATTACAGTGGGGTCTGCGGCTCCGCGGGGGTCCTCGCGGGGAGTTTTATGGGGCCCCGAGCAAAATGGGAAAATAGTGTAAAGTCACCGCAGTTTAGTCGGGGCGGAATTCACCGGATTTATCGCGAGTAAAAATAGAGGAGAAGGGCTAATTTGAGAGGTTAGAAATAAAATCCACACACACACACACACACACAGACACACACAGAGAAACAAACTCACATGGAGTTACTGGGAAAAAAAAACTCCCTCCAACAGAAGTATGTGTGTTTCTTTTTGGGGGTCCGGGGACATGAAAACGTTCAGGAGCCCCCCTCCTCCTCCTCCTCCTCCTCCTCCTCCTCCTCGAGAGCCTCCACATGTGCGGATATTTGTTTGAAACTTTCCCTCCTGTCCTCGCCAGCTGTTCCACATTTTATCTGCTTGTCTGCTCTCCGGTTTCACACAAGACGACGAGGGTCCGAGGTGCTCAGCCATGCGGCGCAGCTCAAATCCTCCTTTTTCTTTTTCTTTTTTTTTTTTTTCTGACACTTGGCAAATTATTAACGGAGGTCTGGGCCGCCTCGAGACGGAGCAGCGAGCGAAACACGCCGACTGAGATGTTTAACAGCGGCGAGTTCACGCAGATAAAAATCTCCTTTTAGCTGTTTTTTTTTTTTTTCTTTTATGAGGCGCGTCCATCAGTCATCCTCGGATGTGGATTTGGCTTTTGAGCGGAGCTTTCGCAGGTCTCGGCCACGTTTGTCTCATAAAATGAAAAAAGTCATTTAATATGTCCTCTATTTTATTTATAATAACAGAATAACGTTTCACAGGGCCTGCGAGAGGGAGATTAGTCACTGTCATGTCAATGATTCAGCCCAGCTAACGTGGGAAATAATGAGCAGACGGACAGGCCTTAAACATCTCACATTTCAGGGCCTTAATATTTAATATTTTTTTTAAATGACACATCAGAATTATTTGTAATTATGGCCTTATTTGCTGAGATTAAACACACAGAGCTGCACATTTTCCCCTACATGTTTTGCCTTTTGTCGCTTAATCATTTAAAAATAAACCCTATAATTAAAAATATCATCTGATTCCCTCAATATATTTGTTAATTGAGGCCAAAATTACGATGACATCTGCTTTAATTTACAAACACACGATTTGTTTTATACGAGCTGTTAGGTGAAGTCTGATTAAATCAAAGTGTGGATTTGAAATTTTAGAGAAAAATCCCTCAAAGTGAAGAAGTCTGTTTCTTTAATTCCTGTTTTTACACATCATGTGGATGTCAGTGCATTTAAAAAATAATAATATGTTATAAAACATAAAAACAGCTTTATATTATGGGGAAAATCACCATGCAATAAAACAAAAATGTGTATGAATATCAAATGAGAACACTTGTTATTATTATATTAGAGTAAAACACACTAACAGGAGGGATCCTGATGTCAAACAGGTGCACCTTTCCTCCCCGACACAAAAAGAAAAAGAAACGCAGCACCACTTTGCCTCATTACGATGCAGCGGCGGTGATGAATGCAGCAGTGTTTAAGATGCTAATCTGCTGGAATGAGATGCACGGCTCAGAGCCGCTCGCCTACTGTAGCCAGCAGAGATGCATCACCGCCGCCGCCGCGCTCCCTCCGCCTCCTCGGCGCGAGGAGCAGCCGGATCGCTCTGCAGGAGTCCGTCCGTCAGATAGGAACCCGAGCAGCAGCGCCGCTTTATCTCAACTTTTTTTAAACACTCCTTTAAGTAAAAAAAAAAATTATGCATTGCGACACTGGCCCCTGTGCAGCATCCTCCACCCCCCCGTGACCCCCGGCGACCCCCGGCAGAATAGGCGCTGTCATGTTAATGCAGGGAGATGACATGCTATTAGCTCCTGAGGTACGGCCCCCCTCCCTTCTCCTCCGCATCCACGGCTAAAGGCAGGTTCCGTGTCCTCGGGCCCCTCGCCACCCCGCAGGAATAATACCTGTTATCAGGTCTGTGTGTGCGCGAGAGGCCCCTAATGAGCCGCGTTGTTGTGCTAACGCCGCGACCCGGGGCCCTTTCAAAGAAGGTGGCGCATGTTTCGTTAGAGCGAGGGGGGGGCGGGCGCGAGGAAGTTGATTTTCCTCAAGATAACCAGGAGTTTATTTTTGGAGTCTTGCAGGTTTTTCTTTTAAATAGGAAGAATTCTCATAAGTTTTTTTTTGGGAATCGACACTGTGACCACGTGACCGGCGAAAGTTGGGAGCAATCCCCTGTATAATTTCATTAGCTGTTGCTTCCCCTTTCCGCGCGTAACCGCCGCCGCCGCCGCCGCCGCCGCCGCAGTTTGACTGGACGGCCCCCGAAAAAAGAAAATCTCTCACTTTGATGATTGCGCTACTTTGATATGCTGACATCAAATGAAACAGACACAGTGGGGGAAAGAAAGGAGGACAAGTCAGACAGAGGTAGTGATTGAGGGGGGGAAAAAAAGAGAGAGAGAAAAAAAGAAAAGGCTGGTGGAAATGTGTGTGTGCGCGAGGGCTCCGCGCGAAAGTTGGGCCCCGAGACCGGCGAACCTGAGAGGCGTCAGAAACGTCTGGGCGCATTTGCGTGCGAGCGGAGACGAGAAGGGGTCTTGGGGTGTGCGAGGGGGCTTCTCCTCGGCCTCCTAATCCCCAGGCCCAGCCATCCCTTCAGGGCATGCCTCAGATCTGGCGCTCTGGCTCTCGGCGCGGACGACCCAGCAGCTCCGCCAGCAGATTTAATATGCTATGTGTTCCTGCTCTCCCCCGGCTCCCCCCACCCTCCCCACCCTCCACCTCCACCATCATTGTCCCAGAGCGGGACCCCCGCTCCCCCCCCCCTCCCCCTCCGCTTCAAGGAGCCTGCTAAAGGCACCTTTCAAGCTTTCGGGGTGATGTCTTTGGATAAGGCGTGCGTGCGGGGCGGAGGGGAGGAGGGGGGGGATGAAGAGGGTGCGAGGCTGGATGGTATCGCGCTGTAATTTCAGATATGTATATTACGCAGGAATCTGAATACACTCGAGGCTTTTGCGCAAACGGCGTCACACACACCTCGCCGCGCCTGCATGCATGTACACGCTCGTTGGCACCTCTCTCCCTTTCACCTCTTTGTGGAACTTTCTTCTCGTTTTGTCTGAAGAAATGAAGAAAAAAGAAAGAAGTGGGAGCTCAAGTTGCCTCAGCGAGGGGGCCGAGGGGAGGGCCGCTTGGTTTTCCGCGGCCTGTTGGAAAACTCCAACCGGACCTGACAATTAGTCTGGTGGACCGAGAGGGGGAAAAAAAAAAAAGAAAGAGTGATTAAAAAGGTAGATTTTAGTGCAGGAGTGTGCGTTTTCTTTTCTCACGTACTCGAGGGGAAACAGGACAGGTCGCGCCTGCATGTCGTCCCCCTCCTCCTCTGTTTGCTGTAGCCGCCGTAAAAACGTCTTTAGGTCGGCGGCGTGAAGTATGGCAGCAAGAGGTGAAGTGCTTCGCTCCGGGGCCCATTTGCTTCGCGAGCCCGCGTGTAAAGTTGAGCGCCTAAAGACAAACAGTTTCCCCGGGTGGAGGTGGGGGTGTTATTGCAGATGTGGCATTGTGTCAGCTTTGATGGGAGCCGGTTGTGGCACCCGTGAGGGGGTCCGCTGGTCCGGGGAGGCGATCGGGGGGGGACGGATGAGCCGGGGCCGCTCGCTGTGAACAATGATCTGTCACTTACCCCTGCCTCTCGCCGTGTGAAGCCATGAGTCAGGCGCAGAGAGAGGAAGGAGGAGGAAGAAAAAAAAACACTACATTATTAACTGCATTCTCTAAACAACAGCCCCTCAACAACTTTGATTAAGTTCTGCATTGTCATGCCGATGCGAACCCCCCCCCCTGCGTTTGCGGCCCCACGCGGCTCGCGGTTGTCTTTCGGCTGGGGGAGTCGTCCCCGAAAAGTCGCCGCCGCCGCATCCCGGAGTGGAGGTCAAGGAGGGGGTCTATTGTTTGAATGTCAGAATGGAAATCCCAAGGTTAATACCTGAATGAAGCTCCTCTCCAAACATGTTTAGATGAGTAGCTCCCCCAACACACACACACACACTTTGCTCCTTCATTTCCGTCTCTGCTGCGGACTTGGGGGCAAGTTGGGGAAAAAAAAAAAGGGAGGAGGGAGGGAGGGCATCCCGTATGAAACCCCTCTGGCGTGTTCTCCTCGGCAATGAATGCTAACGGAGCCCCGGCTCCTGATGATGCCTCATCTCGGGAAAAAAACAAAAGGGGGAACTCTTACTATCTGAGCGAATTTCTGCCCCGACCTGAAAGAGAACCCTCCTTCTGACAGCGCGAGCATTTGAAGACTAATCGTTTTTTCTCATGCAAAGCACGCTGTTTTAAGAGGCCGGGCCGCGGAGAGGAGAGAGAGAGAGGGGGCTGTGTTTTAACAATACTCCGCAGGGAGTGAGGAACAGGGTTCGGGGGGAGGAGGAGGAGGTGGTGGAGGAGGAGAGGGAAGGGTTGAAGGGGTGGGGGGGTGGGGGGGTTCCTCTCTCCTTTGCTCCTCAGACAAAGCCCAGTTCCTTTCAGGGGTTGCATGATGGGGGGGGGAGCATCCAAGAGTTTTTTTTTTTTGGAGTTCCTTGAAAGAGAGAGGGACTCCAGCCGCTTTTAATGACAGTTTGTCATCGCGGCCCAGCTCCACCTTCCATCCAGGGAGAGCGCGAGCGGGGGCCGGCCTCGCCGTGACAGGCCCCCGGAAAAAAAAAAAGAAAGAAGCCGGCCTGAGAAAATTTATAGAGAAACAGAAATATTAACGTGTACGCGGGGCCCTAAAACGGCGCTCGGCTATTCCTGCCAGACTTTTTATTAAGAGGGGTCGACATGCTTTGGAAATATATCTTATTCATGAAGAAAAAAAAAAGCCAGGTTAGACTTCCCAAAGAATTCATTATGTCCCCCCCCCCCCTCCCTCGGATGCGGCCCTGGCCGGTCGCAGCCGGTCCCCCTCGGAGGACGCGGAGCGTGGAGCGCGACATTGTGAAGCCTCCCTCAGTGGGCACGGGGAGTGCGAAGGGTTCCATTTGTCAAAAAAGGTGCCGGAGTCTTTTTTTTTTTTCCCCTCCTCGACACTTTCCCGGCTCGGTTCTCAAACTCATTGTCTGAGCGAAGGCAGGACATTAGTCACCGCGACGCCGCGGGAGCCTGCGGGGGCTAAAGGACCAGAGCCCGGGCCCGGGACGGAGAGAGGAGGGGAGAGGGGAAGGGGAGTAAGGTGAGGAAAGGAGGGTCGACGGAAAAAGTGAGGAAGAGGGAAGACGGGAGCGGCGAGCATGTGTGTGGGAGAGGGAGAGAGACCGTGGGGGGGTGAGAGGGAGTGGAGTCTGCAGCTCTACCTCAGGGCTCAGTGTGTAAGCCCCTGTCTACCCCCCAAAGCTGCTTTCACAAAGAGATTTACAAGACAGGTCTCCGGTGTGCTTTGCTGCCCTGCATTATGAGTGAGTGAGTGTGTGAGTGTGTAAATGTGTGTGTTTTTTTTTAACATTCTTTTTTTTTCTTTCTTTTTCTAAAGGACTTGTTTTCTTTTTATGCAAGAAAGATATTCACCCCCCATTTTTTTTTTTTTTTAACCAATCCAGGCAGGTCAGACTCATAACAGCCCCGGCGGAGCAGTGTGTGAATAACCTATTCCCCCTGGTGGCAAGCTGTGTGTGTGTGTGTGTGTGTGTGTGTGCGCGCATCCATGTGTGAATGCATTTCACACATTCACACATACGAGGGGATGCTGTTAGCTTTTGGAATTATTTATAAAGCCTGGCTTTTGTGTGGCGCTCTAAGTCGCTGTCTCCTCCCATTACCGCCTATGACTCTACCTGGGCTTCCTTCAGCCGCCCTCCCCGGCGCCGGCGACCGAGCTCGCCGTTAAAAAAAACACCCCTAAAAACCAACGTACCGGCTACCAGTTTCTCTCCTCGTGAAGAAAAAGATCCTCTGGAAAAAGACGCTTTTCTTTTTTTTTCCCCTTCGCCGTCATAATCTGAGGAGACAAACACAATCCAAACACTTCAGAGAAAGTTACACAGACCCATCCCATCTGGCCTTAATTAGCCTGTAATCCATGAAAGTTTTTCTTTTTTTTCTTCTCCCCGTTTTCTTGCACGGACAGAGCGGGGGTGAAGGTTTTAGTGTGTTTGAGATGGTTTATGTTAATGTTGCCTTTATTGAAACAAGCTGGGATGTGATTATAGTCCTGCTCGGTACATATGAGCAGCACACCGCTCCAGTTCCTCCCCTCCACCCTCCACCACCGTCTCCCTCTGGCATAGAGATCAATGCAAACCAGCTAACGCGGGGTAATAAGCCATTAGTACACACATTGTTGGGCGAGATTTACATACATCGACCCGGCGAACTGATAAACTAGGTTCCGTGTCCTAGAGGTAAGAGCGATTGTGCGCGCGAGTTGATTAGCTTGAATGAACTCTCCGGGTGGAGAGCGTGTGTGTGTGAACCATCCTCCTCCTCCTCCTCCTCCTCCTCCTCCTCCGCGACTGCCAGTCCTGTGTGATAGGTGCCAGATTGCGTAGCTGGGAGCCAGGTTGTCTCTGCTTGTCAGGAGAGCAGTGGGGGGGGGGGTGGAGGTGGAGGTGGTGGTGGAGGAGATGTGAGGATGATTACACTGTACACTGTTCCTCTGATCTGATTCATCACTAACTGTCTCTCCTGCAAAGGGTGAACTTATTATCCCTGTCTCAACTTCCACCGTGGAGCCAGCTGCTCTCCATGCTTCCCAATTAACCCCAGGCACCCGTCAAATGCTCCAATTAAGGCCTCCTCCTCCTCCTCCTCCTCCTCCTCCTCTTCACAAATGTATTTCCCCCCCCCCTTGCATGCGTTCAGCCCGGGCCCCTCCGACTCCTCCGGTCGGGATGCCGATGAGCGGTGAGCGGTGTTTGTTTAGGAGCTGTCCTGAGCGATGGCGTCGCAGCTCCCCAGATTTATTCGAGGCGGGGCTGCAAACAGCTGAAACGGCTAAATGCACCCAGATGTTTGGCTTTTTTTTCCTCGCGATCACGTCGGCGGGCCTGAGGGGGGCTGCCTGTCTAATGACAGTCTTGTTCCTCGCTCTTAATGCCGGGGATTTTCAGGGGGCCATTTTGTGACTCGCGCTCTTTGGAGTTTATGGGAAGTTTTTTTTTCTCTCGGCAGCGTTGCGAGCTCGACGGCGTCTCGTTTCCCAGTGTTGTGTGGCGTGATAGCGTCCTGGTATTTGAGTTGCGTGAGACTTTCCTCACTCGGGTTTCTTTCCCAACTCAGCCTTTCAAACCCCCCCCCCCCCCCCGAAATATTCAGCTGTGTGTTTTTGATGCATTGGTTTCTGATGAGCAACAGCGTGAGTGTGTGTGTTCGTGTGTGTGTGTGCATGCATGTGTGTGTCTATCTGGTTGGGGTACAGGTTTGGCAGCAAATCCTCTGAGACTGCCTCTGTGTGTGTGTGTGTGTGTGTGTGTGTGTGTGGAGCGCAGAGGGGTGGGGGGGCTCTGTGGCTGATATGAAAGTGAAGGGAGAGAGTTGTCTCCCGACGCTGCCGCTGGGAGAGCCGTCAGGGAGCTCGAAGTCTCCGGGACTCCCTCTGAGCTTCAGCTGTCTTTGATCTCACACCTCCGCTGCCGTATACGTATCTCCATACTGCTCTACAGAGCGCACTCGCTCTCACCTGCCGCCAGACCCACAGTTCACCTGCAGACCTGCACAAGAGGCCGGTGGACCCCTTCACCGTGGTGTGGTTTCGTATTAAAGCTATTAAAACCAAGAGCGAAGAAACAGAGTTCATGCAAAGTTTAGAAAAATGCTTAATTTCAATCGGCAATGTAAGAATTTCAGTTGAAAACTTTAAAAAATGAACAAATAGCAGTTTTGGCATCATGACATCCAGCTATTGTGTTGCTTTTAGCTATTATGTTGAGCTATCTACCAAAGCTAGCATGCTAACTAGCTCGCTCCCAGTCCAGGGGGTCCCACACTGCGGGCGTAAACACTCCCTCGATCCGCGGGCTCCCAGTCCGAACCGCTAGCTGCCACGGCTAACTGAGCTAACTAGCTACTCTAAGTTAAGGAATGTGCTCGATTTTTCAGCGTAATTTGATATTCATCGACACAATCAGTCGCATAACTCGAAAATCGTCTAATATTCGCGACAGCACGATGCCGTCGTCATATTTGTTTGTGGTTTCCTGCTTTCGAAATGAGCAAAGATTAATTAGTCGTGATTAAAAACGCGCAATCAAAGCTAATAAGAACAGCGGGTAAAATAAACCAATTGATAAATGTAGATTTCTGTGGGTATAAAGTAATTGTGTAAACTTTAGTTTTTCGCACTTCTTAACAGTTTAGATGTGATGATAAAAGTCATACTTGAGTAAAAGTAAAGATATTCTGGTAAAATATTACTTTGGTAAAAGTGAAAGTGATGCATACATGATAAATATATTTTCCCCTATTAATCAATCAATCAAGTAATTTGTGTACAAAATGTCAGAAATCAGCGAAAGGGGGCTCGGTAAAAGTTTCCAGAGCCCAAGAAGTCTTTTTGTCTCATTTTGTTTGACCCTAACGCACAAAAATGTTCAGTTTACAGTAATAAAACAGATAAATCCACTTCCTCTGAGCAGCTGGAACCAGTAAACGCTCGCCGTGTTTCTTAATGAATGATTAATTGAGTCAACTATCTGATAACAAACACGAGCGGATGAAAATAGACGGCGGTTCATTGCGTGCGCCGCCTCCCTCCCGTCTTCGCTCCCGTCCGTCACTCACATGTTGATACAACGTCGGAGCGCTGATGGAGTGGCCTTACTTTAAGGCTTTTTTCCCGACCCGTCCGATGACAGATAAGGAGAACCGTGGAAGATAACGACAGAATCATCCGTTTTTATGCGTCTGTGGAATGTGTGACCCGGTGTTACCCTCTTGGACGCGTTCCCATCCACACAGGAAGTGGAGCATTAAAGCGATGCCATGTCTTCCTTTTTTCTCGTCCTCTTTCTCCCCTCCCCTCCTCTCCCCTTGCATTCCTCCCGCTGACTGACTGCGGCACATTTCAGGACGGCTTCATTCAGCATTCCTTCACATGCCGATTTGCTTGCCCTCCCCCTCTTATTTATTTATATATCTTTCTTCTTCTTCTTCTTTTTTTTTTTTCACAAGTCTCCCTCCGTTTAGGTCTGGCTTTATCACGCGGGAGCCAAACACCAAGACAACTTCATCTCATCCAATCCCCCCCCCCCCCCCCCTTTAATTCGGTTTAAATGGCATGGCCGCGAGGGCCAGAACGGGAATTAATAAGAGCCAATAAAGCTCGCCACTGGGGCATCGGGGCCAGTCTTTAAGTAAACATTATGACTTCTTGAGGGGGGATTCAGGGGCAGCACTTGATGAATTGTGGCGGAGCTCGGGAAGGGCTAATTTCTCACTTAGCCGTCCTGATGGGGCGAGCTAATAGGCCTTGCTTTGCCTGGCTGATTGTCTGCTGGCTTTATTATTGTGCATTATCGCGCTGCCCCCTGGCTGTTGTTAGCGCTCGGCCCCGGAGACGCCAGGGCCCCGTCATTAATCACGCGGCGGCGACTGACTCACTCTCCGCCGCAACACTTATCCCAGTGACACAAAGGAGCGAAGCGAAGGAACGAGACAGAGATTGAAGCAAGGGACGAAAGCGAAGGAGAGGGAGAAGTCCGGCGGCTTTTTTTTGCGGCAACGCCGTTAACCTGTGGCTGCGCCGCCTCCGGGGTCCCTCGCAGTCGCTCGACTCCTTCAAATAAGCGCCGCTCTTTGTTATACGCCGCTTTTTGAAGGCGCAGAGGACGAGAGCATTCCTTCTTTAAAGCCGTACCTGCTGCCAGAACACTCACACAGGACACATCTATCTGCTTGATGCGTCTCTGAGCGCACGTGTGGAGGAGGAGGAGGAGGTGGAGGCAGAAGAGGGAGATGCGTGTGAGGTTTTCATCAGTACGGGAATTTCTCTCCCTCCACTCATCCCCTCCCTGGGGTCCCCCCTCTTATTTATCTTCTGCTCGCAGTGATCGCACTTGCATACCGAGAGGCGTGCGGCGCACCTGGCGCGTCGTATACACACAGCGTCACGCGGCGAAGGCTCGGTGGAAACAGTTCCCCCTGCTCACACACACACACACAAACACACACACGCACGCATATGTGTTACACTGGGACTATGCTCTCAAACAACACATAGCGTAACATGTACTCTTTCACAGTGAAGAAGCGCGGCGAAGGATGTTGTTGTGGCATCGCGCAAGCCGTGAGTGAAGAAGACTGTTCCCGCTGACGGGATACAGACCTCACTCTCTTTTGCCTCGCACATGAGCCATTCGAGTAGAAACCTCACCGATGAGAGTGGTTTTATAATGAACCGAATCTCGACTGGTTGCGAGAAAAAGTCTGCGGTAAAGTAGGGAGAAGTATTTGTAATCACTAAGTTAAGTTCTGTTTTGTGGATGCAACCCGTTTGCATTGTTTGCCCCAAAACGGCTGAACAAGCATCTTTTCCCCTTCTCCTCAAGAATCAGGAAAAGTGTCCGACCAAACAAAGGCCCCAACATGGGAAGAAAATGAATGAAGTGGAGTGCAGGGGGGGGAAACCAACACCGCAGAACTGGGCCACCGAGGCAACAAAGCTGCCTGCATTACCCATTGTCTCGGCCCTCGCGGCCCCACTCGCCCCCGACACAAGTGGCTCGTGAACAAAGTCAAAAAAAATAAATAAACAGGCTAATAAGCGGCGGGCTGTGGGGAAAACGCGCAGAGATTTCCATTGTGGCGCTCGCTTTATTCGCTCCCCCTTATCTGCCGGGGAAGCGAGCGCAAAAGACGCATCGTGTAAGCATCGCGATTACATCGTGTGGGTTTGTTACCCAGGAATGTAAGATGCAGCGCGAAGGGTCCCTCACCAGCCCTCCAAAGCATCTCGAGTGGAGAGGTCTGAGGGACCAAGACGCACGCGGGGATAATCTCATTAGCTCCGCTGAAAGCGACTGAAGGGGCGGCGGTGTTGCACTGTTTGTCCTTGACGGGAAAACACAAACAGCTCCTCGTTTGCACGGGCTTTAATATTTCAGATTTTTTGCACGGCGTACATGGTGCCAAAAGCTAAACACCTATTGTATCGTCATGTTGTTAAAGGGGCACTCCGTAGTTTTTTGGGGGAAGAAATTCCAAACTTCCCAACAATGTTATTATTATTTTTTCCATGACTGAATAAACAAGCTGTTCTCAGAGGAAAATAAGGTCCCGAACACTGTTTGAAGCTAGGAAGGTGTCAGGGTCCGCCACATATAAACAAAGTGAAACAGTATGAAATTGTCCTTTAAGGTCAGTTTGTTTATTTAGTTTGTATAGGCTTAGAATTTCTTACCCAAAACTACATAGTGCACCTTTAATTGACTGGCTTCCTGTGCAGAGAGTCAAATGTTAATAATCAGGAATAATATTAATCAAACATTTTTTTCCCTCACAAAAAATAAAAACTGCTTAAATACCACATTATTTAGTCTAAATTATTTTGACGGAAACATCTGGCAGGTCAGATTGAACCTCATTGGTTCCCATCAGCCCTGAAGTGGCGGTGAAAAGTGGTGGGATGCTACAGATTTTTGCACGGCGTACATGGTGCCAAAAGCTAAACACCTATTGTATCGTCATGTTGTTAAAGGGGCACTCCGTAGTTTTTGGGGGGAAGAAATTCCAAACTTCCCAACAATGTTATTATTATTTTTTCCGCGACTGAATAAACAAGCTGTTCTCAGAGGAAAATAAGGTCCCGAAACACTGTTTGAAGCTAGGAAGGTGTCAGGGTCCGCCACATATAAACAAAGTGAAACAGTATGAAATTGTCCTTTAAGGTCAGTTTGTTTATTTAGTTTGTATAGGCTTAGAATTTCTTACCCAAAACTACATAGTGCACCTTTAATTGACTGGCTTCCTGTGCAGAGAGTCAAATGTTAATAATCAGGAATCCATCATATTAATGAAACATTTTTTGCCTCACAAAAAATAAAAACTGCTTAAATATCACATTATTTAGTCTAAATTATTTTGACGGAAACATCTGGCGGGTCAGACTGAACCTCGTCGGTTCCCATCAGCCCTGATGTGGCGGTGAAAAGTGGTGGGATGCGACAGAAACATGTAAATGAGCGACAACGTGAAGAGCTCAGCCGTGTCACTGTACACAAAAGGGCGAGGAGGCCTCGCACTAAACCAGTTTGCATGTGCATATCTGGGATTTGATATGTGTGTGTGTGTGTGGCGGGGTGTGACTAATTCCTGCTAAATGGCCCTTACTTGAGGGGCTGGTCCCCATCAGCTGTAGGCCAGACTTAGTGCCATCTGGGCACAATGTTAAGTTTCACTGGTGAATGGGAGCCACAGCCACCAAATCCCAGATCCCCTCCACCCCTCCCTCCATCCCTCCCTTTTTTTTTTTTTTTTACGCCTTCCAGGGCCAAGGGCGAGCCATAAGTGCAGTGTCGAACACAGCATGGAAAAACCTAAGTATGTGGTTTTCCTCAAAGAGCCATTGAGTTTGGGAACACCTCCTCGGTCGGGATGTTTTTTTTTTTTGAAGTCGCGACAGGTCTCGCAAACCACCGGCGAGCCGCTTCCACTGTCTCCTTAAGGGGCCTCATCCCCTCGCTGACCTTATCCAATGCAAACACACGCAGCCTGAGCCAGCGCGTTCTGTTTTATTGCTCGATTCAGCTAATCTCGCTGAGGGGCTTCGCCTCCTCCTCCCTCTCTGCCCCTCAGTGTTTTAGTTATTCCAGCTGTGCAGGAGCCCTTAATGTTGTTGGCATAGCTGCGAAACGTGCAAAAACACACATTGTACACACAGGAAAACATGTGCAGGCATGCAGGGGCACAGCGAGGCGCACACACACATTCATGCACGCACACACACACACACATTCTCATGCTCCTCCCTCTCCCCCCATTCATTTTCTCCCCCTCTTATCCCACTTTTGCTCACAATCTCCCCTCAATCGTCTCCATCTCCCATCTCTCCCCCTCCCCTCTAACTCGCTGCGCCGCGGTGCGTTTTGCGCCGCGTTGATAAGCCTAAGATAGCAGATCTCGGTGGTCGCTGATGTAATGATGATGAATGCCGCGGCGCTGCCAGTCTCCCCCCTCGGGGGGCCCTCGACGCTGAACAGTCGCCCTAATGAAATGAACACAAATACAGTACCCCGTCCGTGAGGGGGGGGAGCCAAATCTAAGAAGACACTTCAAGAGTTTGTATGAAAATGTCCCCCCTAGTTTCTGAGTGTGTGTGTGTGTGTGTGTGTGTGTGCTCCTAATGACAGGCTGCAGCGGAGGCGCACCTAAAGCAGTTTTGCAGGCATTAAGCTTGTAAAGATGGAGCCTTTAAATAACAAAAGGCAGTGATTTTTTTGATAGCGTTAGCAGTCGTTTAAGCTTCGCGTGAAGAAGAAGAAAAAAAAAACAGCTTTTTTCCTTTTTTTTTTCTATCAAAGGCAAAAGTTTATTTTAGTGTTTCACTTTGATGTGTACAATTTGCAGATGACTTTCAACTCGGTGCCTTTGTCGCCAAGGCGTATAATTTATGTTAAATTGATTTGCTTAATGTGCTTATAAAATAAGAATGTTTTTTTTTTCTCTCCTCCTCTCTCTCTCTCTTTTTTTTTTTTTCCGAGGGAACCATCTGAATTGTGGTATTTTAAACCTGTTTAATCGCCTCCCTTTCTGTGTGGAAGGATTACAGTGGCGCACAAATAAAGATACACCCTCTCTCCCCTCTCTTCTCTAATTGGGTGTAGGACAGACATTTCATGGGAAAGACATTAATATGAAATTAACATTTATTTTGGGTAACAACAGCCGCCGCTGCCTCCGTTTGTAATTCCACGTCTGCTCGCTGCCAGGCCTCTGTGTCACACCGCCGATGCTAATTTCTCCGCGCCGTCTCATGTAAATGTGCACAAACTCTTGATTTCTGCATCCTGACGTGAACACGGTAAAAACTTTTACGCGAACACAGACGTAAGAGTCTTTTTGGAAAGTTGGACGGGGCAAAAATGAGCAACGACGCCAGCAGGAACATCTGCAGGATTGGGTGTGGGCGTCCAGGTCAGAGGGATTATGGGTGAAAAGGTCCTGCTTTTAATTGCTGCTTTGGAACTGTGGCCTGCCTCGCGGAGCACAAAAGGCCGGTCAGACACGCTTCAGTGGCTCGGACTTGCGAATATTTGCCCGACCGGTGGAATGCCCCGCTTTCTCCTCCTCGCCCTCCCCTGCAAACCCAAAATCCCGGGCCTCGCATTCAGCTCGCTCTCAGCTCTCTGAGCTCCGGTCTCGACTCACCTGGGGGGCGCGAAAACTTAGATGCATGCGAGCTCTTCACACACGCAAGCTTCTCCTTCAGTCATTAGGATGATGTAATGACAGGCCCTGACTCTGATAAGCGCTCTCGCCTCAGTATCTGCCGACTGAGTGGCACCTGTGATCAGCTCTCATAGCGGGAACTCGGATGATTAACCTGCTCGCACCCCCCCCCCCCCAGAAATGAAATGAAAGCATCCCCGCGCTATCAAACGCCAAACGATTTCGAGATGATATCAGCGCGAGTAGGACAAAAACGTCTTTGGTTCGGGATGACGGTTACACATGTACTCATGCGGGAGTGATTAGAGGACGAGCTCTTGTTTAATTCTGTTTTGATTGGTAAGGGAGTAATTGCGTCGTGTTATTGTTCCCCCTTCTCTCTCTCTCTCTCTTTCTTTCTTTCTCTCTCTCTGTTTTTTCTGTAAGCCGGCAATTGCTTACAGATGTTGTTGTCGGGTCAGAATGAAAGACAGACTCTCAGGTTTTTTTTTTCAGGGGGTTGGGAGAAAAAAAAAACAGAAAACAAACAAAGCGCGCAGTGTTTGTCTGAAGTTTACCCCTCACCACTTCCCCCCTTTTTGCCTTCCCTCCTTGGGGAGTTGGTAAGAAAAATCACCCCCTCCCTCCCTCCCTCCCTCCCTTCCTTCTCGTATAGTTTCTGCATCCATATACATGTTTACAGGGCGGAGGAGGGTTAAACAGCACGGTTGGGTAATCAGCCGGTCTTTATTGGAAAGAAAATGTTAGTCAGACTAAATATTTCCAGTAATTACGCATGAATTATGGCGGTTGAGTAAAGGCTTTGTATTGGACTGAATGTAGCTGTCCTGTACTTTGTTTCAAAATGACTGGTTGTTGTGTGCATCGCCCGCGTTGTCTCCATAATCAGAGACCTCCATGACCCAGATAGAGTTTGGGTTTTGTAGACGGCCTCTGAGGTGCTGAACTGAGCAGCATGTCTGCTAGACTGTTGGCTGAACCCCTTCTAAACCCACAGACAGTATTAACTTGAACCACCTTTATTCTTTGAAAGAAAAATTGCCCGGCACCATGATATTCCCAAAAGGGCCTTCAAACAACCCTTGTTTTTTTAGGACTGTGAACGTTTCTCTCTCTCTGTGGTATCCCCTTAAGGTTTCTGCTTTCTCTGTGGAAAGACTGCTCGAGTGAGATTATCAGTATATCCACAAGCTGCCTGCACTTCTATTCTGAGATATAAAAACCCAGGCAGGATGTCCTGCCTCGCCATGTTTATAGAGTTGTTGTGTGTTTCTTTTTTTTTTTTCTCTTGACAAGAAGTCAGAAGTTTAGTGTGACATAGTTGAAAATAAGGGGAAAGGGAAATTTTTGGTTTTGGGGGATATTTAACCACAGTAAGTGGAGAAGGAGAGCAGAGCCGCCCTCCCCTGACAAGCAGATCAGAGCCCAGCAGGTTTTAGTTAAAATAAATCAGGGTGAGCTGGTGGATTGACCCGTGGTCTGCTCTGGGCATCATGAAAAGGGAGGATTGGATCTGAAGTTTTTCCTCTCAGGGTTCTCAGTGTGGAAGTCTTTTTCTCCAGGCACTCTATTGTTAAAATTAGAGGCGCGAGATCCACTTTATTTTCAGCTCCCGTCTGATTTCAGTGCCTGAATTTGGATATTTAGGTATCAATCATGAGGCGTGTTTAGTAGCCAACATAGTCCCTTGTTGCAAAAAGTATTACTTGAGTGAAGGATGTGTTAAAATATAACTTTGAATGAATAGCATTTGAGTAAAAGTATTTAACTGTCTGATATTAAATGGATTTAAGCTTCAAAAGCAATATTTTTGTCAAGTATAAGTTAAGTTTAACATATTTCTACATGTACTTTATACTTTAGTGCAATCAATAACCCTCCTAGTTGATTATCGGATCCGATATTCAGCATTTTTCTGATTACTGGAATCGGAATCTGTGAGTTTTTTGATCAAATTTATTGATATAAACTTCGAAATACACTACTTTTGCTCTGATGCAGCAGTACAAACTAAAGAAATCATATAAGTAATGTTTACCTCCAAAATGGAGTCAAATCCAAGTACAACATAGCAGAAATAGAAATACTCAAGTAAGGTACAAGTACCCCAAAATTGTACTTAAGTACAGTTAATGAGTGGAAACTAGTGGATATCTCTGTAGAGCTGTTTAAAGGTCCATTATGAAAGATTTTTAGTTTAAAACATTTATTAATTAACTGAAATTATAGACAGAATGTAAAGAAATAATAGTTCTGAAGTTATGTTGAAGATGTCTATGCCCGGCTAACTGAGCTAACTAGCTTACGGCAGCTACAGTTAGCAGCAGTTAGCGGTTACTCTGGTGGCCAATTCCTACATATTGCATACATATTGTTCTTCTGGTATCCCTAATGTTTCCAACAATGCTTTAACCCAGAGAAATCTGTAATTTACTTCCAATTTATGGTGCGTTCCATTCGGTCACTTGTCGCTATAACCCCCTGAGAAGACTTGAGGATAATATGTCAAAAGAGTGAAGAAAGAAACCAGCGAATGTGCGATTTTACCTTTAAATCATTACGTCTGTGAACATTTCTTCCTCACACGAAATAGGTTTTCATCCGCAATGAAGGTTGTTTAACAATGAAGACAACAACTCCCATGATCACACACTTTTTACGCCTTTCATTTTGTTTTTGAACACATAAAAACATCAGTCAACAAAGCAAATACCTCATTGTTGAACCAATTGTGTTTTTACAAGCAGAGCGACGATTCACACAATGATCTCATGAGCTGATTCATCTTGTCCCACGTGCTTCATCTCTTTCCATTCGCTCCGTCCTTTAAAAAAACCCTCCACTTTCTTCTTCTCCCCACAGTTCTCCCGTCTCCATGAGGTGTTGAGGAATGAGCGATCGCCATGGAAACCCAGTCCCAGGCCAGTTCAGCAGCTGAGAAGAAGAAGAGGGTGGAGACCATCGTGGCTACCAAGGGCTCGTCAGCGCGCAATGACATCAGCGAGAAGGCGGTGGCCTCCAGCACCACCTCAAACGGTACGCGCCGCCTCTTAAGTGCACACTCAGCCACTTTGGTTAACGTAGATATGAATTCTGGAGTTCACACCCAGTTTTGGGGAGTTGGGTCGATTAGTAACTTGAACATGGAGCTCACAAACCATGAGTGGATATGATGCAACCAGGAGACAGACGCAGGTAACGAATCACAACAGAGCCGAGGTGTTTTTCCCTCGAGGCATTTTCAAAAATGAAAGAAAATAATAATACGTTTTCAAAATATACAGTATTTATCCACATTTCTTCGAATATAAAATAACTGTGGTTGTAGTTTGGAGCAGCTTCTTCTTCTTCTTCTGTATGTAAGACTTACCCACCTGTTGAATTCAAACCCCTATCAGCCGAGCTAATTGTATTCTGTTATTACATCCACGACTGTAGCTAGTGTTAGCTTGTAAGCTCTGTTAGCCGTCCAGCTAGCAGGAGTTTTGGTGTTTACACCACTAACACAGGAGCTTTGGACCGCTGGAAAAAAGAGGCTTTTAGGCCTGTGGTAGCTGGTTAGCATGCTAACTTCAGTAGATATCTCTACTATGTCCTACATTTACCTACCTTCACAAAGATTTTATGTCTCCCGCCCTCTGTGAGCTCTGGTGTATTCTGTTTATACATCCACGACGGTAGCTACTGTTAGCTTGTAAGCTCTGTTAGCCGTGCAGCTAGCTGGACTACCAGGAGAGTGTTGGTGCTCACAACGCTAGCAAAGGAGCTTTGTACCACTGGAAAAAAGAGGCTTTTAGGCCTGTGGTGGCTGGTTAGCATGCCATCTTCAGTAGATATCTCTACTATGTCCTATATTTACCTACAGTCACAAAGACTTTATGTCTTGATGTATTCCCGCCCTCTGTGAGCTCTTTGTATTCTGTGTACATCCATGACGGTAGCTACTGTTAGCTTGTAAGCTCTGTTAGCCGTGCAGCTAGCTGGACTACCAGGGGAGTGTTGGTGTTCACACCGCTAGCACTGGAAAAAAAGAGGTTGTCAGGCCAGGGGCTAGCTGGTTAGCATGCTAACTTTGAGGTATCGCTGCAACACAGTACAGTGTCTCCCACACGTACACTTTACAAACCAAAATCCACCTCAAGCGAGCGTAAAAACTGAGGAAGGTGTGTCAGTGATACATTGATATGTTACTGGAAACACGGCAACTAACTTTTGGAGAAACCAGGGGAGTGTTGGCGTTCACACTGCTAGCACAGGAGCTTTGGGCAACAGCTAAAAAGATATGTTTTCAGGCCTGGCACTAGCTGGTTAGCATGCTAACTTTGACTGTGTTTCCCACACATAAACTTTACAGGTTTACAAGTCATCCGTTTTTAACGTTAATGTAGCTTGTCACAAAGACCGCATGTGCTGATGTGTTCCAGCCCTCCGCCAGCTCTGTGGGCCAGAGGTTCGGTTACCATACGTCACCTGTTATCACTCAACATATTTGAGCACGGGGGCCACTGACCTTCTGTGGACCGAGGAATGTTTTCGGTGCTTATGTTCTCATTACTTTAAGATGAAATCGACCGACTCCCACAAACATGATTTAAAGATTTAGACACGCACAGATCCTCGCTTTGGCTACTCGTGTTTACTTTTTTCCCCTATTCTAGCGGTTCACATCCAACCCTCGCTGGTAGCAGGGCTTTGGCATGTTTACATAGCAATGTCTTCGACACATGCTATTAAAAGCGGTGTGGAGCTTACAGTCCGCTAAGCCTGTCGCCATTCAGCCTTTCATTCTCAATTCAGACGCTGGCGTGAGGAATATTAGATGCCGTTTTTGTTGGCTGGGGATCCTCGGAGCATCGGGCTAAAGTCATAACAAAACCAAAGTTGAGATCACTCCGGTTTAAGCTGCAGCTGTGCTCATTAACAGTGAGAGGATTTGGAGGTTTTGGGTGTGGAGGGTTGGCTGTGGTAGCTGTGGAGTCTCGGCTGCTGATGATCAACCCACGTGTGAACGGGAGACTCCGGGAAAAAAGGGTAAATAAGTTGCTGCGACTCGCTCCCCATATGGGAGTTATCACAGGAAGTGGGTAAGGTAATGCATCCTGAAGCATGTTGGGAACACTCTCACTCTTACTCATTCCCAGATGGCCAGCGCTGTTTTATTAATTAAAGGGGGCAAAAAAAAAAGATTGTTTGTTGTGGAAAAAGCATGGATGCAATTTGGCGCCGCGTGATTGTGGATTTTTCTCCGTAATGTGCTCGTAATTACAGCTCCGGACGGCATAAGGTTTTGTCTTTTGCGGCGCGTTCTCCTCGCACCAGCTCGGCCACGTCAGAAGACACGGAAGCTTTAAGTCGCACGCCCTAAAAATACAGTAGGCTCATAATTCACTTGACGAAGGGGGAGGGACGATACTTATCTGCAGCAGAAAGGTCCCTTTTAGATCCCGATCTCTCTCTCTCTCTCTCTCTCGGAATCAGAAGATAGCTTACACATTCTTTGTGTTGTTATAATTACGGCACATTCCCGAGTCGCCCCCAGAACTCATAACCTCTTATCAGGTGTAACCCTACACTCGCCTCAACTTTAACCCCCGTAGCCCCTGCCCGACCGCCTCCGTCCAAACAAAAGGTAATTGTGAGCAGCTGTGGGACCCCAGTGCACCGGTTCTTCTTTGGAAAGGCCCCGGCGAAAATAAAAAAAAATTTCCCCCGTCATGCAGAGGAGTAAAGCGGCCCCTGATCTCGGCGCGGCGGAAACCCCGTGGCGCGCCCCCCTGCAACAGCGTGCTACGATAAGTTGTGAAAAGTGGGAAACAAGTACACACGGTTGATGTTTAGCCTCACAAAGCGATCCCCGCTCCCGGGTGGAAGCAGAACTTTACTCTGTAATCGCCTACTTTTTTTTGTCTGGGAAGCTTGTTTGGCTCTAAAAAAAAAATCCACTCCGTCTTCCCCCCTCTTGTCCCTGTCCTGTAAGTTTTGTCCGAGTCGAGCAGGGCCCGGAGTAATTATTGAGTCCTTGTAGAGCGTTCCCACATGGTTGGCTAAATGGTGGCTTCATCCTGTGTGCCATTCATCTCCGTGCCCCCTCCTCTCGCACTGACAGCTCAAAAGAGCCGACTGTGCCACAACAATGCTGTGATTGGTGCTCTTTAGGAGGGGTTTGGGAGGTGGGGGGTGGGGAGGGGGGAGGTAGGGGTAGGCGCTCTCCCCTCCCACCCTCATCATTCGGCAGGCAGGTGGACCACAAAGTCCCCTGATTCTTTTGTTGGGTCCCGAGCCAAAAAAAGAAAGAAAAAAAAAGATGTCCGCGGTCCTTGCCTGAATAAATCCTGTCGTCATGGGATAATTTGCTAATAAAAAAAAAGGAGAGAGAGAGAGAGAAAAAAACTGGGTGGGGGCTGAAGGATTGGTTATTTGAAGGAGAAATGGAAGAAAAAACTTTCTGGTTGGTTGGACTTTTTATGATATGGCTGCTGCCGATTTGAGGAAAAGAGTTCGTTGGGAGAAATTCGGAGGAGGAGAAGTGAAAAATTGTCAGGGAAACGCTGTTTTAACATGACAGAGCCTCTGTGAAGCGGAGGGGTTATGAAAAGTGAGCACCTTTTAATGGTTGCGCTTTTAAAAAAGAGGGCAGGGAGGAGCGCGGGGTCTCGGAGGCATACAAGTTAAGCCTTAAAGGGCAAGCGAATGTGAGGGCTTTTTTTTTCTCCGTGTAGGTTACCGGAGAAATCCCTAAAGCAAATGGAGAGAGAGAGAGAGAGAGGGAGAGAGAGCGTGGCTAAAGTGTTTAAAAAGAAGAAAAAGAAACACTTGAAAAAAAAATCTCCTGATGGGAAGAGAAGGGTGATACAGAGAGCTGAGGGGGGGAGGGAGGGAGGGAGGGGGAGATAGAGGAAGAGTGAAGGGCCACCTTCTTTTTAGGCAGCCATTTAAATGATCAACAGTAAATAGAGGGGAATGTCATCTGACAGAAATAAAGTTCCCGTTAACAGCGGGGATGGAAAGTAATTTACAGATACGCTGTCCCCGCCATCTTTGTGCCTCCCAGATAAGGTTTCATTTCAGAAACGGATAGGAGACATTTTCACTTACGGGCCCCCATTCTGGGACACCTGTGATAACAGCTTGTGGACCCCTAATTGAAAATGGGTTTCAAAATGGATTTTCACTTTTCTTCCTCCCTCCTCGGCCCCCCCTCCGTTGCCTCCCCCCCTCCCTCATGACTAACCCCCCCCCTTCCTCCAACCCCGTCAACACCCAGCTCCATCCCCTTTTTTTCTCCTTGGCGTTGCCTTGTCGTTGGCAGAGGGAGGCAATATTGGAAGGACGGGGAGGGAGCAGGGAGGAAAAAGGAGGAAGGGAGGGAGGGAGGGAGGGGGGGAAATGGAGCGTTGGGAGCGGATCATCCCTCAGCCCGTGTCACAGCTATGACAGCCGCGTGATCCGTCTTATTAATGAAATCATTGATCACTTGATGGGACTCATAATCAACTGTTTCTCCGCTGTGTCCTGCCCCATCTCCTCCTCCTCCTCCCTTTCCTCCTCCCTCCTCTTGCTGCCACCTCTGCTTTCCACTTTTTTTTATCCCAGTTTAACCCCCCCCCTTCTAAAAAAGATGATCTGATCTGAAGGAAGAAAAGATTTATAAATATATGAAATTAACAAGAACACACCGACTGCCTGACAGTAAACGCTGACAAGTGATTCAGCATTAAGAAACGTCATTTGTATTTGCGCTCGATGTATTTCGTGGGGACCGGAGGAGGAAGCGGGGGCCCCTCCGTGTTACCCTACTCTTGGCTCTGCCTGTGGGGGCTAATGAGAGAGGACTGATGGAGGGATAAGGGACCTCATGGGAGCTCTGGCTGGCCCACGGGTCAAACAGCACAATGGAGGAGGCGTTATAGAGCCTGACACACAACCCCACACAGGAAAACTGGCTTTTAGTGTCAAAAGACCTCTGTATGGTACATCAATTATACATAGAATACATAAAAACGGACTACACAAGCCGAAATACAAAGAAGAAAAACACTTTGTGTCCGCAATATGGTGGTTTTTAGGTGTTAAAAATAAAAAGTCTACCTGTAGATTCGGGTTTGTAAAGTCACACCGGCCCCATGTGCACACACAGTGGATGTGCTTTGCTTTCACTAGGCATTTCATGGACCTCTGCACTGAAGGCAATTTCCTGCAGCAGCAGGGGGACGGGCTTTGGCAGAGCCACCTCACAGGGGCCTGAGGCGCAGGATTAGCTTAGCCTCTCTGCTACTCAGGGCGGAGGGGAACTTCAGCTGCCCAGCCCGAGTCCAGCCCCGCCTGGCCTCTCTCTCGTCTGGCACACATCTGCGTGGCCCGGGATCCGCTCCTCCACGGCTGGAGGAAGCCACAAGCCTCGAGACTTTTGCACGCTGTGGAGATGCCGCCAGAATTGGGCTGTAGTGGAATTGCATTTTTTTTTTTGGTCGGCGATCATCCTTGTTTGCCCTCGTGGGTGTAGAAGAAATATATATTCCTCGGCAACCTCAACAAAAAACCTCAAAATTAGCCCCCCGAAGGACAATCCGTACAGCTTTGATCTCGTAGTTCTTCCGTTGTTTCCGTCAGTCATCGTAACTTCAGACTCACTAAGGTAAATGCTACGATCTGGGACAACATGTTCTCACTGGCTTTAACCTCCAAACTATGATGCTCGATCCAACCCTCTGGCATCAGCGATGCACCTGAAGGGCTCCTTGGTCAAGTCACCAATAATACATAATATACAACATCTGGTTGAACAGTTCACATAGTTGGACATATTCTGACTTCTGGAACGTTGTCAAATGGGAGCGGTTTGGTTAGGTTGAGGCTAAAAACCTTGGGTTTAGGCTCCAAAATACTTGGTTAGGTTTAGAAAAAGAACATATTTCGGGTTAAACTAACTACATTCAGTCTTGTAACTCAGTGACGTAAGTTAGGTTTAGGAGCTTAAAACTACTTTGTTTGGTTTAGGCTCCGAAACTACTTGGTTAGGTTTAGGCTCAGGTTTCCAGTCCCGGGAAAGTCCTGTGAATGACCGACTCAACCTTTGCTCACTCCTTGTATTAATGCACCAGAGGAGCCCTACATCATGAAACTTTGAAGCACAGGGCGGCTGACCAGGCTGAAACTTCACGATTGCGTTCCTCGCTTGAACTTCCTTCTAGTGATAACGATGTATTTCCAGTTGGCGATGGCTGAAACTCTAACAGTGAGACCCACGTCGGCAGCTGTAGTCGCATTTCACTTCCGTTTTTATCGCGAGCGACTCAAACTGACATCTCAGTCACAGATTTTTTAACTCTAACATGTTTGGATAATTCCTGCTGACCATCACAATGGCTCCTCGGAGGGACCCCGAGATCATTTTCACTGACACGCTGAGAGCCAGAATGGCCCGGGAGTCAGAGGTCAGCCGGGTCAGAGCCGAGTCTCTGAACTGACGAGCAGCCTCACAAAGACAAATCAGCCTGCCCTGTGTGAGAGGATCGCGGCTACATCGACATATCGCCCCGGCAATGCTGCGTCACAGCGGCGCTGCCGGATGTCTCGCTCCTCTCGGAGAAGGAGGCGCCCCGTAAACTCATAAACCCGTAAAGTGGGGAAACAGTAGTTGATTATTCTAACACTCTGTCCATTTGTCGCTAGGCATCAGTGGCCTCCCTCCTGCCAGGAGGAACAAAGCAGGAGTGTCCTGACCCTGCCAGAGGGATTTATTGTGGTGTGTTCTCGTGCGCGTCCTGTCTGTTTTGTTCGCTCGCTCACACCTCCTTACCACAGCGAGATTCCTGTTGAATGGGACTCAGGGTGAAGTCCCAACGAGTGGCCTTGCCACCAGCAGCGGAGTTTATAGGACAGAAGAAGAGTGAGCTGATCTTTAATCATGAATATACTATATTATATGCATGTTAAAGATCCCCTCCTGTAGGAAAAGGTTTTTTCTTCTTGTTCCTACAGTTGAATGTTTGTTCTTCACTGTGATGAATGAGTTTTTGACAAGAAGGCTGCTGAAAGTGAACATTTTCTTCTGTGGTCGTGGAAAATCTGATCATAAGAGCCTGATTTGTGACGTCACAAATAGTTTAATAACCAATCCTTGTCCGATATTCAGTGTGCACAAGTGTGACGTGGAAACTTTGAAGCCTCCGGTGCACACACACACTGAGAATGGACACGTTGACCTGATGAAAATGTTTTGCGTATTCATGTATTTTGGACTTTTTAATGAGGGAGAAGGAAAAGGGGCCATTTTTATGATTTTTTTTATGCAAAGCGGTGTCGGACACACATTAGAAAGTGTTACGTTGTGCCTTAATACATGTGTGAATGTGTTTTATTATTTAATTTCTTGCTTGACATATGAGTGGTAAGGAATTAAAATAAAGAATCTGTACTGGAGCGTGTGAATTATTTGTTCTCTGTCTGCTAAAAAGCAAAAAGAGACACAAAGATAATGCTGTCTCATGTGCAAATTAAAAGAAAATCTAAATGCAACAATAACAGCTCGAGCGAACGCTTTACAGCAGTTTATAAGACATGTTTTATGTCTTTTATGTTCTTGGCATGTTGATTCAGCGGAAACTGTTTTGAATAATAAATCAGTACGTCATCTTTACAGAAATCATCGAGGTAAATAAAAACAGACGGTTTTAAAAACATTATAGCTGTAAAGAGACGGCGCGTCTGAACGTAGCGGATTTATTGCTCAGGGGCCTGAAACTTGTGTTTTGTCTGAGAGCGTCCTGTGTGTTTCGCCGCTCAAAACTCACTGGATTAAATCAAGACATGCTCTGAGAGAGCAAAAGGCCCTCTACCCCCTAATCTCTCTCCCCCTGACCTCCACACCCTCTGGGCCTTGACTCTCACCCTTCTCCCGGCTCCCCCCCCTCCCGCCTCCCCGCCCCGACTCTCTCCCTCGCAGTGCGAAAGAGGAGCCAGGATCAAAGGCCATAAACCATGGCAGTGATTTCTGGTGATTGATTAGAAGCAGAGGTTGAGAAGCAGCAGCTCTCTCGCCTCCTTTTCTTCCCACCCTCCGGTGCTCGCGTACGCGTTCTCCCAGGGCTCTCGTAAATAGCTCAGGCTTCAAGTGTGAAAAGAGTTGCCGCGATTGGCAGACAGAGCCCAGGAAAACACATCCGTGCCGGGGCGGCTCGGCCGGTTTTTTCCCTGCCTTCTTCCTCCTGGATGGCAGGGGGGTGTCAGTTGATAAGAACCATTTGTTGTCTTGCTCTGGATCTGGGGAGGGACAGCGTAATCCCCTCGCCCTGGTCTGTTCGCGAGAGCTGGAGGAAAAGAGCAAGAGGAGACGAGGAGGAATTGATTTTCAGAGCGAGGGCATGCGGAGAATTGAACTCAGATGTGTAGCAGAGACGAGGGTTTGAGAGAGGCGGTTTTTTTTTTTCGACTTGCGGGGGGAAACAAATGTCTGTAGCTTACAGCACAGGGGCCGTGCAACTTGAACTTGAGCGAGTCCTTCGAATGTTAATCAATTGCATAGCTGTCTTTCAACGTCCTCTCCTCCCCCCTCCTCCCTCCTCCCCCTCCTCTCTGTCCCGAGCCAGCCCGGAGGCCTCTCGACAAGCGAGTGGTCATGTAAAGGCATTTTAATAGGACGTGCCCGTTCAGAGGCGCTGAGATTAACACTTGAACCGCATGCATGCTTTCGAGACGCGAGCGCACATCATGCTAACGCTCTCCCCCCGTCTCTCCCCCCCCCACCCCCTCGCCCGATCTCACCTGGAGCTGCGAGCCTAATGATGTTCGGAGTGTGGGCCTCGCAGCGACAGCTCCAGTCCCGCGGAGATGTGTCTCATGTCAGACTTTGCGCCAGACAGACTCCAATAAGGAGAAAGTGGGGGCGAGGAGGCGGCGGTGGGGTTCGGGGTTGGGGTGGGTGTTCTCCCAACGCGGCTGGAGCGAAGCCAAAAACGAAAAAGTGCAACTCTCTGAAGGTTTTGTTTTCCCCTCCGTGGTATTTACAAAGTGATTGAGCGCATTTTTGAGTGTCACGGAGTATCTCATTACGCTCTTAAAAGCTTTTTATCCGTCCACATGCTCTGAGATATGTACACATGCATCGGCGTACCGCGGATCCTCACGCACGCAGACACATAATCGCTCATTTTTCTCTCACTTTCCTCGACGGCACACACACACACACACACACACACACTCATGTGCAGCTGGAGGATGGGCCCGTCATTATTAACTGTTTGGCGACCTCATGACTTCATCTTCGGTGCTGTCAGAGGCGGCCCACATTATGTCTCCGCTCGGCTCAATGGGCTCTTTGTTCTGGCTTGGCTCTGGAGCAGCTCAGCATGGGGCTGCGTGAGTCCAGCAGTCCCACCGCGGCTCCGGAGGGAGGGATGGAGGGAGGCTCGTGGAGATTTTGGGGAAAGACATGGGAACTGGGAGAGAGAGAGAGCGAGAGAGACAGATAAGATCAGGAAATCAGGAGCGAGTAACAAGAGATTAGCAGGTTGAGAGTGTGAATGAGATGCAGGAGGTGGGACGTAGCGAGGTAATGCTACATGCTACAGGTGAGCCGTAGAGTTAACAGCCTGCCTCTCTCCTTCCACCCCTGATCCATTCCGAGAGCGAAACACCGAGATTACGAAAAAAAGGGCGGCCTGTCATCCGAGCTGCGGCGGCCGAGCGTCCGCGCGGAATGTGGGATTAATCGCAAAGTAATGCAGAGATTAGAGGAGGAGGCGAGAGCGGAGCGGGAGAGGAGGATTCGACTGGCGGGAGTGACAGGAGAGGTCATACATGAGGAGAGCTCATTACCGAGAGGAGACAGCAACAGGAGGCGCAGAGAGAGAAGAGAGAGGAACGGGCGGAGTGTTGAAGCAGGAGACAAACTAACGGGCGAAAGTGATTTAAGAATGTGCCGTATGTATGGAATATTAAAGAAAAGATAAACGTGACTATCCCCAAAGCTCCTCGACGTAGAAACACGAGATTCTATCTTAAAAAAAGAAAATCGTTTTATAGGCTATTCAGTGTAACCTTTAGCTTTCTCCATTAGCAGTGCTGGAAAACAGAATTTTAAAGGGCCCAGGGTGTAGGATTGTAACCAACTGAACACCCCTCGTCTCACCCTCTCCTATGGTGCCAGCTTTAAAAAAAAAGCAAAAGGCCCTTTCTGGAGCCAGTGTTTGATTTGTCCATTCTGGGCTGCTGTAGAAACAAGGTGGTGGAACATCGCAGGCTCCTACTGCTGTAGATAGAAAAGGCTTTTTCTAAGGTAATTAAAACACAATGATTCTCAGTTTGAGGTGGTTATAAACTAATTAAAACATAATTATGAATATGATATGCTAATCCCACACACTGGACTGGACTGAAGTCCAACACATCCCAAATTACTGACATACGTAACAAACCTTTGTAGTCACATGGTCAACGTTGTGAGATGGTCACAGTTGGGTTAGGTTTAAAACAACTTGGTTAGAGTAAAGCATTGTTTGAGTTAAGATAACTAACTTTAGTTACGTTACACATGTGACAAAGTTAAGTACACTTTAAATTGTTAAAGTTGACTTTACTTTAAAAAAGTCAGGAAACCGGTAACCTCAGAAATACTAGGTAAAGTAGACTAATAATTTAAAGTTTTTTTAGATTTTCTAGCTCTTACTTCACTTGGTAATTTTCAAGTAAGATCACTGTGTCAGATTTTATTGTACGTTACGTAAGTTAAACAAGTCAACGCTGACGTTTGGTGTCATACGGGACACAAACAGCGGCCTACTGGATGAAAGTCTAACTGTGTTTGGCCCACACTTCCTCATCCATCTTCAGATTTTGTCGCTCTTTATACCACGTCACTCCGACTTCCTCCTTTGCTTCAGTCGTAAAAACTACGACCATGGCTGTTTCTTTGGCAAGACGAGGTCGTTCATGCCCTTCGAAGTCGTGTTTAGTCTTGTACCATCAACTTTTTAATCGTTTTAATCTCATAACTGTTCAAAGAACTTGACTGCCAGTTATCTATTCACGCTGAAAATTGATTGATTGATCTTGAACACCTTAGAGAACTCCTCTTAACACACTACAATGTACTCTTAGTTAGCATGTTGGGATTCAGTGACGTTGTGACGTACAGTATGTTTACTCCAGCCTCGTCTGTCGTATTATCAAACCTGCAACTTTCGCCCCTGTGTTGAGTCACTTATCTAATCATATAGAAAGTCTTTTTCCTTTCCCCTACTCACCTACAACCTCCAGCCCCTTCCCTGCAGACTGTAGTTAAGTCTGTTTGGCCAACATAGCAGATCCTCTAATCTGCGGAGCTTTCCCTGCCTGCTGCAGACGCTGTAATGAAGGGGTCCAGGTCTCACCTGTGTTTTGAGGGGGAGCGGGGTGAATTACACCCTGTTTATTAAGCGGGCACTCCCATTCGTATCACACGCTCGGGGCAGGGTGAGGGTCAGGTCTGGGATTTTGTAGCAAAACTGTCAGCGGTGGGGATGTCGGGAGGCGAATGACGATTGATAGGTTTATAAAGGCGTCTTTGTGAGGTTGTTTGGCACCTTTGAGGTCCTTGCTGGAAAAGTAAAATTGCGGAAAATGAGCCAATGTTATTTTAGATAATTAATGTGTCAAGCCGTAAAAGGCAAAAAGCAGCTGATTAAATTAACATCGGAGTTATTTTTAACACCAGGTGGCTTAATGTATGTGCCGAAACAGCCGCTCATTGTGGGAGCCGGTCGAGTCGTGTTATTTTTATGGCATTTGGCTTGTAGTTTGGAATTCTGATTGTCATGCTGTCTGGTGAAAAAAAAAAGGACCTTATGTCCAAATGTGACAGGTTCGAAACTTTAAGCATTACCAGCTGCGCTATCAAAGGCCCCGAGGCATGCTGTTCATTTAACCCAGATCCGTCACACTCATGTGTAGCCCCTGATTCAACCTGTAATGTAGACATTGTGCAGAAAGCATTAGACTGAGACCGATGTAAAGTTACGGGTGTGAATTAACTCCCAGCACCTCAGAGTACCTGTTATAAGCCAAAGGTTGTAGTATACTGCATGTATTTTGATATTTTTGGCTGGGGTGCTGTTGGAAATTAACGTAGATTCACAACCAATTACATCATTAAGAGCAAATATACAGTTTTCTAGTAACACACACACCAAGCTGAGTAAATTTAGGTTTTTCTCTCTTTCTGGTGCAGTGAAAATGGCATTCGTTTCAATGCGGATTGGCAAAATGGTTAAGTAAGCCTAGTCAGAGACTTTTTTTTACCTGTTTATGAAATAGTCTCAATCTAATACTGATGCCTCTGTATGACCTACATTAGCAAATGCAAATTTAAAGTTTTCTTCATCTGGAAGAGCCTGTGTTTACATCTTCCCAGGCAAAGTTACAGTGAGTAGTACGTTAGCCAGTTAAAAGGAGATTTTTCTTTAGATAATATTATTTTTGACATTATATTTTGTGGTTTTGATGGTGGGAAAACTACCACTTTTGTCCACAGGGGCTCCAAAATCAACAAAATATCAAAGTTCCTTGTAGTAGCCTTGATAATCAAGTCAAGAAGGAGGACTGACGGAGGTCCTGTGCAGCTAATTAACTGGTAGCTTTAATGACCAGTGTCACATCACTGTTTTTATATATTTTAATACCTGCCACCTACAGTAAACACACCTGATCGTTTTCATCAAGATCCGATCATAATTCCCTGAGAAATTAACAAAAATGTCGAATTGAGAACATTCCTGGATCCGTCCCTTCTTGTGGATCCACACCGAAAGTTAATGGGATCTATTCTGGGCCGAAACCCATCCTTCATCCAAGTTTCATGGAAATCTGTCGAGTGGTTTTTGTGTAATCCTGCTCACAAACCAACAAACCAACCAAAAGACACAGTGAAAACATAACCCTCCTTAGAGAAGGTGATAAAGATAAGTGAGTTCAGTAGGTTGATCACGGACAGCGAGGGGCAGAAGTACCTCAGACCTACATCCCACTGGTTTCAAGTAGAGTCTCAACCACATGTGAGCTCATGAGAAAATGACCCCACTTCTCACATGACTCATTACCTCAGTACACAGTTTCCTACTGAGTTTATCAACCTTGGCTTCAAAGCAGTAGTCCGCAAACCAACGGGTGATGTCAGGGTGGGTTTACACTTGTAGGGAGATTTCCACAAAAATGACGTGAATGTGTGGATGTAGTCTAAATGTTGTACCGAACAGATCCTCGTCTGTTTACTGAGCTGCATACTCTAGCAGGTGCGAGAATAGATCAGCGGCAGCGGAGCGGGTCAGCGAATTAGACGGACGGATCCGAAACATCCACAGGCCTAATCACCGCCGGAGAGAGGGAGGGAGAGAGAGTCCACTCTGGACTTAGACGCTCACCAGTCATTGATAAAGTGCTTAGCAGCAGGAAAATTAATGAATCCGGCCTGACTGGGAAGAGGGGGGTTTTGGGGTTGAAGGGGGAGGAGGAGGGCTGTTGGGGGTGTGCGGGGGGGTAATCCTGTTCCAGCTAAATGGCTGATCCCTCTCATTCCTTAGATATCAAATGTCAAGAGTTAAATTAGCCTGCTAGCCTCAGATAGGAGTTAACATGCTTTTAAACGGGGCGGGGCGCGGCGATTCCTGCCCCCTCTGGGACGGCGGGCAGGTGCCTTTGAAGTGTCTAATTATCCAGCTCCTGGTAAGCGCTGGCTAACTATCTTAATGGGAGCCTCTATGCATCAATACACTGAACACATGTACCGGAACGTGTGAACATATCATACTGTGTTTACATAAGAGTGTTTAGGGAACAAATACCAAAAGTGAAGTGAAAGAACTTCACGGTATCGACGCCGTAAGGTGGGAGACGTCCACAGTGGCACTTTGGATCGAATTTGATGTGCTTGAAATTGCTGTATTATTTTTTTCTATTTTATCCAAACTGTTGGCTCCGCGTTTCTTTGCTTTGGCCGGATATCCATTTCTCTTGGCGAGCCGCTCCTAATCTGAGTGCCACAGACTTGGTCCGGATCGCTCTGGTGTCAGAAGCGGGATTCCAATGCTGAGGCCCAGTGGAAAGCTGGCCCGCTCCGGTCTGGCGGGCGTCGTGCCCAGATTCACCCTAAAAAGACCCACTATCCGAAATGGACGCGATTCCTGCCCCGGTCTGCCCCTCGCGCACAATCACTTTGCATTGTTGCAGAGGACAGTATAAATAACTAACAGGTTGCGGCTGATCGTGGCTGACTGAGGCGATGCTAACACGGTCTATAAGCCAATCAGACCGCTAAATGGCATTTTTTTGCTTTGAAGCCCTGATCAAATGCATCTCTCGGTGTTTGATTCCTCAAAGAATGCAAGGCCAAGGTGCCCTTTTGAGTGAAAAACCTTAAAAGCCATAACTATCCGTGGTCAAAAAAAAAAACGCATCAGCGTGCATTTTAGAGTCGGTGCTCTCAGCCCTCTCGCTGCCATGCTCATTGCTCCCTCACAATGTGGCCCTGATGAAACGGTAGTGGGGTTTCGGCTGCTCTATGGTGGGCCGGTGCCCCTAATGGGTGGATAAGGGGGTAGCTGGGGGCAGGCGGAGGCTTGGCACGACACGACCCCGCTGTGAGGCTGATTTGAGGTGAGCGCAGGGGGAAGATGGAGGGCGCCAAGGCAGGCTTTGATTTGCCCCTCCCCGAGCCCCGAGGCCTGGAGGCTGGGACCGCGAGATGCTGAGCTCTGGGTGCGTCCCAGCAGACCCCTGGCGGCGGAGAGAACAGGCTGGGACTGTGGAGGGAGGAGAGGGGGGAGGGAAGGGGGGGATGGGCTGCCGAGAGCCAAATTGAGATGTGGGAGTCGTCGAATTTGCCTAGATGAATATTGAAGAGGGCGTTCGCGGGCGCTGTGTGGGAAATCAGCGGCTGACAATCGACTGCTAACCAGGAGAGGGAGCATCCTGACCTGCCCATGCCTCTCTCCGCAATTCGTCCAAACATCAGTCACAGGCTGATGGGGCTGAATAATGTACCACCGCGGATTCACTCCGGAGAGACCGAATCAAACGCGAGCGCAAAGTTGAAGGGAGTGAACTTTGTGTTTGCCGAAGTCCTCCAGAGCCCCCCGACTAATGTTTTGACTGCCCCCAGAAACGAGGGTAATGACCTGATTCTGCCTTCTGACATTTAGAAGATTTGTTCGTCAAGGAGTTTTCTCCTTCTCCTGACAGATACGAGGCGTCGGGGCTCGGATAACCTTCGCGTAATGCCGCGCTGAACCCCTGTTGTGGGGAAGGCACCCGGCTCCTCGTGGCGCCGCGCCCGTCAAGCCAAGAAGTTGATCAGGAAAAATACCTCACACAATTGCGGTAATCCCCTGTGCTCTTGTTGTGTTGGGTTCGGTGGAGTTTGAGCGCTCTCTCCCTCTCTCCCTCGTCTTTCAGCCCTGTGCTAATCGTGAATGATTCCCTCTGTCTATAGCGCCGGTGCCAGGGCCGGTGAATCAGGTACATAAGCCTAAGCCGCTTGGAGAGGTGCTCTTATTAAACTCTAGCCAGCTGCTGGAATTTTTCTTCCCCCCTCTCATTGTTAATTGGGGGAGTCTCGAGCCTTTTCCCGGGAGTTGATTTGCAAGAGAAAGAAAAAAAAGGGAGCAAGAGATTATTGCACAGGAGGAGAGGGAAGCTTTGAAGAAATGTTTTGTGATTTTTCCACTGTATACCCTCCACTTCTCTCTCCTCCTTGTTGTTCGCTCTCTCTCTCTCCGTGTGCTCCCCAGCCAAAACCTGTTTGTGCCACTGACAACGGCGCTTTTGAGAAGTTCGGAGGTGGAACACAGCGTTATGTCTGGCTCTGGCTCAGAGGTACGACAACACCTCCCTCTGATGTTCGGGGCTTTTAGGAAAAAGGCAGTAAGGGTGGTGTTGTGATGTGCAGTGGCCCCTTTGTGCGAACATACATGTCCCAGCTTTTTGGAAGGCTCTGACGGAGTTCAGGCTGGAGGGCGAAGCAGAACGCCCGAGAGTCAAGGACAGATTGGCATGTGGAGGAACGGCAATCCTTGTTCTTAACCTCTGCCTCTCGAAAAATACCTTCAAAAAACAACAAGCCGAGGGTTTTTTTTTTGTTGTTTCACTTTTCATTTCTTTGAATCGGCCGGGCACCCTTAACTTAAGCCCCCTGCTTGTCCCGGAGCCCAACTCTCAGAGGAATTGGCCCCACTCCATATCTCATTATCTCTTTTTTAAAGTTTCGTTTTGTCATTGCGTGCACGCTCTCTTTTATGCCGCCATATTAAAGGCCATGCATAGGGTTTTTTTCTTTCTTTTTTTTTTTCTCTGAAGGTATTCGTACCCGTTTTCACAATAGAGAGACCCCAGACAAGGGGGGAAAAAAAGGGAGAAACCTGGGCTTTAGGATTTAATGAGTGGCTCGCTGGGGGTGAAAGGAGGATAGAAAGCGAGCGAAAGGGAGAGCAAGAGGGAGTGCATTTGTCGAGGGTTAAGAGGAGCGAGAGAGGGGAGAAGGGAGGAAGAATGCAGGAATGGAGCACCAGGTACCATAATAGTGGCGGAGAAAGCTCCTGAAATACTAGAGCCGGGGCGTGTGCTCTGATCAGGACGGCAGTGAGCACAATTACCTTCTTTTCAAATCCTTCAGTGACACTGCGGGAGGAAGGAGGACTTTGAAACTTGAAAGGCAGGAGCTCGCTTTCAACCTCAAACGCGAGCAGGAAAGGGCTCTGAAATTTGTTCAGTGCTCCCCATCCACCATTAGCTTGTTTCTTCCTCTCGCCTCCAGGCATTTAAGCGCTTTTTGAAAAGATGTTAAGAAATTCAATCACCATAGAGGGAGAGAGAGAGAGAGAGAGAGAGGAGAGAGTGGGATAGTTCTTTTTTTTTTTTGAGAGAGGCATGCTTTTCCTCTGGTCCACAGAGGACCCGGCCTGCTGCTTTTGTATCGGGCTGAATAGACCTGCAAAACTGGTGGAGGACTGGATGTGGCAACCATGGGAAAAGGGAGGGAAATAAAAGAGGAATGAAAAATGAGGAGAGGGTCTGCCGGGCGGACGGTCAGAGTTAGACAAGCGTTGCGGGATTGAACTTTTCAAAGTTGCATGTGTTTACCTGCGTCTGCTCTGTCTTCATTAGCCCGCTTTCTGACAGATACCTGACATGTTATCGGGATACGGAAAGTTTCCAGCAGCAGCAGCAGGCCAGAAGCAGCGCAGAGGAGAAAATACGTACTCGAGACTTTCTCCCGTCTCGGGCAGTGCGAGGAGTCAATTGACCCTTGTGCTGCTGAGTGTTTGTTTAACCATTTAAGGCGCTATAAACCGAAGTAATGAAGCCCCTTAAGGTGGTATATGGTGGAATGATGAACCCCCCTGTGGGCTTTTCCGCGGTGACTGGAGGGGGGATGGTGGCACCGTGACACCGCTGTGATTGAACTATTAGTCGCTTGACCTCCCCTGCAGGAGAGGCGCGCATGTGAATAGCGGCGGGGTCACCGGAGAGAAAAAAGAAGGGTGACGGAAAAGATTTGGCGGATGGAGAAGGGCTGCTCGGCTACAGCAACAAAACATAATCAGGATTATTTTTGTCATCGTTAAGATCGATTATTCAACACAATTACACACTGACTTTGGAAACTTAAAAAAAAAAACACTGGCTTTTTAACAACTTTCCTCGGATTTGGAGATACAATAGGTAACATTTCTTTGTAACACCTCTGTAATATATTTTGTTGAGTTCTGTACCTGTACCTACATTAATCCCAAAGGTTTCCAACAGTGTTCGAACCAACGGAAATCAGCATTTTTGTTCAAGGCAACGGCGTGTTTCATTCGGTCGCCTGTCGTAAAACTTGCGGTAAAGAATCAGCGTGGAAGGAAGTTGGCAAACAGGGTATTTCCTTAAACTTAAATATAAAATGTACAATTTCTGCATCAAGATGTCTGAAAACAACTAGACCTTTGTTATCTATTTCGTTAAGTTGTGTACTGTCATTATCCCGTATATCGTACCGGTATGTTCCACTTGGTCGTCTGTCGCGACAACTTCGGCAAGTAAGAGGAAGGGAGTCGGCAAATGAGAATAAACATAACGTGAATAAAACTTTAAAGCATTGCCTCGAATATGTTTATTTCCATTGGCAATGGTGGGTGCTTAACGATAAAGACAGCAACTCCCAGGATCCCACACTACTTATGTTGTTTGTTTTGTTTTGATTGAGAGAAATGGCAGAAATCAGGTCCATTACTTCTGAACATCCGTAACGTTACAGCACAGATAGAGGCGGCTGGCTTGACAGGGTTTTTCACAAACGGCAGCTCACTTGTTTACGGTGGGTTGAACCTAACGTGCATCCGCTGAGACTGAGTTTGGGCTTCTTGGGCTGGGTGAAAGTGCACCGGTGTAAAGAAAACAAGGCAAAACAAGAGCATCATTTTAAAACGGAATGTGAATCGATAGCCGTTTCGTCTCGATGATCTTGTTTTGGAAGCCCAAATCAAAAAAATTTGATTAATCACCCAGCCCTAGAAGAGAGTTAATATAAAAAATGTAAGTGTTGAAAAAAAATACTCGTGTGAAATATATTTAAGTAAGCAGTTGAGTGTCCTCAGTAGTTTTTCATAAGATGTTTCCGTCCAGTCTCGGTGCCCAGTGGCCTCCTTACTGCTACGCTATCTGAGGCCCCAGTGATGAATCTATTTATTAAACATCAAATATCTGTGTGGAAAAAGGGGGGAAAAAGAGCTCATAAATATGGAGACAGTTTTTACTTCCCCAGATGTAACGCTAGATTTCGTGGATGTGAACGAGCCGAGAGTACACGGTGTGGAAGCCTGCGCTCCGCACAGCTACACGCTCATACCCTTCGCCGCGCTCGCTCGCTCCCAGCATAGTTTACAGCCTCGACTTCTTCCAATCCATGTCAGGAGATGAACCCAATTCCGAAATCCCTTTATGTTAATATTGCGCTTTGCAAGAGCAGACCTATTAATCCAGCTTTAACCGTATAAGTGCCATTATTCCCTTAATAAGATCACTGGCTGTGCAGTATAGGATTAAATACTTATATCATAACTGACGCTGTCATTTCCCGCGGATGAGAGTGGCTTGCCTCTCTGGCTGTCAGTTCCGCGTTAAGAATCCTTGAATCTGCTGCCAGTGCTGCGCCGATGCGCGGCTGGCCCGAGCGCCGGTAATGGATGTGGGAGAGTGAGGGGAATAAAAGCGGGGGACCCGTGGGTTTGCTACCCGGCTCTCTCCATCCCCATTCTCTTCTTTCAGCTCCTCTCTCTTAACCTCCCCCCTTCTCTGATCGCCTCTCTTCTCCTGTGAAGTGCGGCTGCATTATGGCGGTCCTCTCCGGTGCTTAAGGTAGTGCTCTTTAATCTGGCCCTCTCCTCTGTTCTTAATTGGCGGTTGGATGCTGTTGGGTTGCAGAGCATGGTGGGGGAGCCCCGCGCCGCTACGCCGCTTATGCTACAGAACCTCTGGCGCCGGCGCAGAGGGCGTCTTGCCAGGTTCTCAGCGAGCGGCGTAAACGCAAGAGAGAAGGCGTTGGAGTGTGGCGATGACCGACACCCTCGGTGGTGGCGAAATCATAATTGCGTAAAAGCAAAACCATTCACAACAGCAGCTGGAACAGAAGTCGAACGGAGAGTGTAGAGCTCGATCTGACGGCTCGAGGCCAGAAGTGATCTTACCACATCAGTGTCTTCATCAGTGTTACGTACACGGCCAGTTTCTATCTTAGTCTATATAGTATCGTGCTACAGAAAAACCTAATACCAGGTCAGGAGGCTAGCTGACCCTTTTACAAGTCAGTTCAGAGGTCAGACCAAAGGTCAAGGGTCGTGTCTTTCTACTGGAGCTCAGCCCTTGAACTCAACTCTTACATATATCATCTTTACCCCGCATGGCAGGTAGGTTTCTCCTAATCCCCCCCCCACCCCCACCCCAGAGTAAGAAGTTTGAGAACAGAGCGAGAGAGCAAACAAGAGAGCAAGAGAAGGAGGAAAGGAGGACGCTTGTTAACGGGCAGCTTGGTATGCAGACGGAAAGCCGGCGTTGCCTCCTCCAAAGGGAATCCATTGCTTTATAAAGAGAACAGACAGAGCTGAGTTTAAGAGCAGACTTTTGGGAACGCCGCCTCGACTGTGTGAAATGAAAAGGTTGGGATTTTTTCATCCACGGTGTCCATTTGCTCGTACACCGCCTGCCTCTGAACTCCCACATCTCAAAGTCAAACCCTAACAGATTTACACCCAGTAGTTTTTTAGGTGTACAAAGCTGATCTCCTCCCTTCGCCCGCTCCTCCTACATGAACTAACTACATGAGTGTGTGTGTGTGTGTGTGTGTGAGTGTAGTGTTCTCATGTCTGCTTCTAACTAGGCCTAACACGATAACTACTTTTTATTGGGAAATAAAAACTGGGATAAATAATATTATTGTCATTTTAAGACCATTTTATGCCACTCATATAATGATAATGTGAAGTGAAGCCATTCCAAGAGCAATGAACTCTAGATTTTCAACATCCGGACACTGGATATCCAAAATAAATCAAATCAAACCACACAACCAAACACTAAATAAAATAAAGCTCAGTGTGTCAAGACAGGACTGATTTGACTTGTGGAGTCCATGCCAGCTCCAGTGCATGCTGTCCTTAAAGAAAAAGGGGGACATACCAATTGAGCTGGCATGGCAATGACAGCATGCATTGAGGCTGGCATGGACCTGGCATGGAAGTTCATCAAGTTATGTCGAGTCCTCAGGTTTTGCACAAACTTGTGGAGTCCATGCCAGTCTCAGTGCAAGCTGTCATTAAAGAAAAATGGGTACGAGAAAAGGGGGACATACCAATTGAGCTGGCATGGCAATGACAGCATGCATTGAGGCTGGCATGGACCCCACAAGTTTGTGCAAAACCTTGACACGACAGGACTCGACATGATTTTACAAACTTGTGGAGTCCATGCTTAGAGAAAAAGGGGGACAAGATAAAGGGGGACATTCCAACAACACCAATCAAGCTGGCAAGGACTCCACAAGTTTGTCAAATCATGTCGAGTCCTCAGGTTTTGCACAAACTTGTGGAGTCCATGCCAGTCTCAGTGCATGCTGTCATTAAAGAAAAACGGGTACGAGAAAAAGGGGGACATTCCAATAATACCAATCGAGCTGGCAAGGACCTGACAAGTTTGTCATATCATGGCAAGTACTCAGGCTTTGCACAAACTTTTGGAGTCCATGCCAGCTCCAGTGCATGCTGTCTTTAGAGAAAAAGGGGGACAAGATAAAGGGGGACATTCCAACAACACCAATCGAGCTGGCAAGGACTCAACAAGTTTGTCAAGTCTTGTCGAGTCCTCAGGTTTTGCACAAACTTGTGGAGTCCATGTCAGCCTTGGTGCATGCTGTCATTAAAGAAAAATGGGTAAGAAAAAAAGGGGGACATTCCAATAATACCAATCAAGCTGGCAAGGACCTGACAAGTTTGTCATATCATGGCAAGTACTCAGGCTTTGCACAAACTTTTGGAGTCCATGCCAGCTCCAGTGCATGCTGTCTTTAGAGAAAAAGGGGGACATTCCAATAATACCAATTGAGCTGGCAAGGACTCCACAAGTTTGTCAAGTCATGTTGAGTCCTCAGGATTTGCACAAACTTGTGGAGTCCATGCCAGCCTTGGCGCATGTTCTCATTAAAGAAAAATGGGAACAAGAGAAAGGGGGACATTCAAATAATACCAATCGAGCTGGCAAGGACTCCACAAGGTCAAACCATGTAGGTTAAACATGAATCCTCAGGTTTTGCACAAACTTGTGGAGTCCATGCTGTCATTTAAGAAAAAGGGGCACAGACCAATAATACCAATCAAAGTGGTCAGACATTTTATTTAACTGTTATTCTTCTGTCTACTCACAATAAATCTGCAGCTCGTTCTTTTCCTCCATCAAAGTTTTAACATTCGATCCTCGTCTTCTGTTTCTGTCCGTCTACCTTTGCAGAGGACGAGAGTTCCGGCGCGCCTTACCACCGCGAGAGGCGCAATGCCATCAGCTCCCAGGCCCCGGCGCCCGGCGGCCCCGACAGGAACGTGAGCGAGGAGCCCTCCACCTCCACGGAAGAACGCCCCTCCCTGCTCAAGAAGGAGCTGCACAGCTCCCTGCCTCACCTGGCCGACCATGCTCTGCCGTACCGGGGCACCCTGTTCGCCATGGACCCCCGCAACGGCTACCTGGACTCACACTATCGTAAGTCCACCGAAACAGTCGGTGTTATTTATCTGTAAAAGTGTAAAAACTTGTGGAGAAACTCCGCAGCTCAAGGACGTGTTCGTAGCCCTCCGAACACCGAGGTCGAGTTCGTCTCTTTACTGTAGGTGAGAGGCAGGACTGCCAGATGCGTGATTAAGTCTGACAGATTAGCCTCTCTCTCTTGTGCCCGCGCTCTCGCACACACACACACACATTTTGCGAACACATGCACGCCCGTCTTGTTTGGTGCCTGGGAAGTTAGTATGGGGAACGGCCGGCGTAGCTTCTTAATTCCCTCATTAGGGGCCTGTCTGAACACAGTACTCCGCTTTCTCTCATCAACACACACTTCAAAGCCCCAAAGCAGCGGCGAGTCAAACCTCACCACCCCTCCTCCCCCCCTTACTCTGCCTCTCTCTCTCTCTGGGACTGTGTGAGAGGAGAGAGAGAGAGAGACTAATGGAGATGGAGCCTGAGAGATTGCGGCGAAGGGAGAGCTGTGGCTCGAGCGAGATACTGAAGATCATTTGAGAACAAAAAAGGTGAGATAGGCAGTAGTAGTAGTTAGATGAAAGCGAGAAGCCGTGTGTGTGTACGTGGACGGGGGGAGAACAGGAGATAGATGATTGGGGGAGTAAGAGGCTGATTAGGAGGTTAATTCGGCGGCCACTGTAGCCAGGACTTAGCCCGCAGACAAGGATTTGATGTGATAGCTTGTTTAGTTTGGTTAAATTGGCCCTGAATTGGGGCAGACAGAGTGGGACAGAGGGATTTTAATCCAGTGGCGGTAATGAAAAAGTCCAGTGGACCCCAACCCTCCTACTGTAACTCTATTTATTCGGCCGCTTCATTAGCCGCCGCTCCGTCGTACTTGGGGGTGCCTGAGAGTCGCCAAGGTGCCTCTTTAAGGGAAAGGTTACTTAAAACCAGGCGATGGTGCTGTGGACAGGACCCTCGAGGGCAGAACATTACTGCCCATTACATCCTGACCTAACTCAGCAACACTGCCACTTCTCATTTTGTGTGTGTGTGTGTGTGTGTGTGTGTGGATACGTGTGAAGGAGCTCTGGAGGTTCCAGACCACTGAAGCCGTGGGGCAGGAGTGGAGAAAGTGGGGGTGAGGGTGGAGGGGAGGGGGGTCAGTCTGCAGGCTCGGGGTCATGTGGAAAAGTCACAGTCTGAAATGGAGAGTTCAAAAGCAGCAGGAAGAGTCAAAAGGGCCGTAGAGCTTCGAGAGGCTTTTTTCTTTGTGTGTTTTTGGACTCGAGAGGCTGGAAGACGGCGATCGGACGAGGCCGAGGAGAGGAAGCTGTAGGCGGGATAGACTTTAGTCTCCTTCTGCGCTGCTTCCTCCACATTTTAATATAAGAAGTCTCCGAAAAAATATGTCAATTAACACAAATCTCATCAGCAACAATTTGCCCGTTGCAGCTTTTATAAATACGAGGATTTGCTGCTTTTCAATTTTTTTGTGTGGTTAGGAATTAAACATTTGGTTGAACAAAACAAGACATTCAGACAGTGTTGTAAAAAATACCCAGAAGTCATTAGTTGAGTAAAAGTTCAGTTAAAATACTTCTTTGGTAAGAGTGACAGTCACCAGTACCAGAATGTTATTTGAGGTATCTGATATTAGTTAGAAAGTTGATTTAGCCAACTTGTCACATTCAGACACTTGGTCACATTTTTTTTGTCAACTTTATAAATGCATTTCCACCCAAATTACCCAGAATTTGTTGTCCCAAAAACTACTTTTCAAGGAACTTAGAATGTCCCTTCAGCCCGATGTTGTCTGCGTTTCCAATGCAGTCTGAAACAAAGATTAGGCATTTAGGATTGGGATTTTTGCACGCAAACAACAAACAAACTGTTTTGGAGCTGCAAATTTGACAAAAAAATGGTGGCTTGAAGTACTCAACCCATTAGAAATGTTCAGCGCCCCACCCCCCAAAGATCTTGTAGTTTTGGAAAGTAATGCGCAGAGTTCCTCTAAGGCATCTTGGTTCCTGGGGAAGTTCCTGCTGTAGAAATGTGGCTATAGACAAAATGATTGATAGATCATTTCTAAAACATTGTTAGAATAATCGATAATGTAAATATCCGTTAGCTGCAGCCCTGGTGTCAGTGCATAAATAACAATTACAAAGAAAAGTTAAGACCTGATTTGTTACCGATGCTTTTTCAGAGAAATCACACCAATAAAGACAAAAAATAAAGTCCGGATGGCTTCTAGTGTTGCTCATTGATCTCTCCCAGTCAATTCTCTGATCCCGACTCCGCTCAGGAAGACTTATGATCTGAGATGAGAGCAGAGCCGTGTAAAACACCTCCTCCTGGCCCCAGGTGTTGGAGGACATGGGGAGTCCCTGAAGGCGGCGGTCCCATTCTGTCTGATTGAACCCAGTACCAGAGCTCAATCCCCATGAGCTCCGGCGGTCTGAGGGTCAGCAGAACGAAAGGGTTCCCCCCTAAAACCTCCGCCTCCCCTCCCCTCCCCTCCCTCAGCTGCTTTGAACCAGAAGCCTGTAGAGTCTGTCGCCACTCCTGCGCCACGAGGTGTAAAAAGCCACGGGCTCCTGTTCTGGTTTCTGGTTCCGTACACACACACTCCGCCAGTGGTAGTCCCTCTCTATGAGGGCTTTGTCACCTCCTAAATTCATCCCAGGTGTGCGCCCGTGTGTGTGTGTTTGTGATGGAGAGGGGGCCCTAAGCCTTTGTGCTGTGCTTGCATAGCGTGCCACGCCACGCAGCAGACGGCCAGGTAAATCCGATTACTCTTAGCGCCGGTGTGTGTCAGTGCTTAATGTGCCTAAATGCGACGGCACCTGCAGCCTCCCCACACCTGGCCGCCGGGTCATTAACGCGGAGCGGCGAAGCTCTGGGAGGCGTGGGAGTTGAGCGAACGGCGAAGCGAGCCAGAGGAGGGGGTTTATCTTCGGCGGTAAATCTCCGCTATTCACCCAGACGTGTGATCTCCCACTCCTCTCGACGTCCGCGGCCTAAGACCGTGTTTACTCTGGTTTTTAACACCCACTTCAGAGCAGAAAGGAGGAGGCACTAAGGAAACATCGCCCCTATTGTTAGCATTAGCTAATCGTGGCGGTGCCGGCGCCTTAGCCGCTTTTCTTGGGCAAACACTGGATAAGAGAGTCCACATCCCGTCTTAGCACAACACTAATACATGGGGCTTTGTCGTGGGATAAGAAGAAAAGGATTGAGATGAGGATTAATGAGGGAGAAGTCTTTTTTTTTTTAAGATCCTAATTGTGTAGAAGTGTGAATGGGATGCGCGGCGCCGACATCTGTTTACATTGTGCGCTGATTAGCCGGTCAGCGGTCCTGCAGCAACAGTGAGCCCACTTGCTGGCGAAGCGTCTCCGGCTTCCTCCAAAGGGGATCGTCTTCTTTTAAGTGTCTCCTTCTTAAACACTTGCCCTTCTTTGCCAGACTAAGCAAAAATCATCACGGAGGGACTTAAAGCACATCGCATTCAGTGGCTTTCTCGCAAGAAAAGGAAGGCGACTAGAGGAGAGCGAGTTTGCCAAGCTTTACAGACAATGGTTAAGCATTTTGGCGCCCAACAGGCGTAAGTTTGTGGTTGTTACTTTATCTGTGATGCAGTGGGTCGTTGACAGCAGTAGAAGAGATGCATTAGGTGTGTCTCCGGGCTGTGATGGCTGCCTATCAGTCCAACAGTCTTTCCCTTTTTAAAAAATCTAGCCCAGATCTGGCTGCCAGGGCTTAATCCCCACACCAAAGCCTTGCTGTCCTCGACTGATCTCAGAAACCAAGCCTGCTAAGCTAGAGGCGGTGGAGGTATGGATCTCTTGGCTGAAGGATTCCTTCACATGTATCATAGTAACCCTGCTCTGAGCCCGGACAAAGGTGACTCCTGCCCCGGATCATGCAGGCCCTGTGTTCTGGGAAAGCTAGCATGAACGCTGAGCCCGTCCCTGGGTTTTTTTTCCCCCGGTGCGGTGGGGGCGGCGGGCGTCCAGTCAAAGGGGTTAAACTCTAAACTGCTGCGCCGAGCTGATCTCAGGTCTACTGGGCCGTAACGCGCGAGGCCGCTGCCCCGGCGTCAGTCTGTCTGCCTCGGTATCAAAATGCAGCTGACCACTGAACTGAATGAGCTAGCTGTCACCGAACTGAACGTGATCCGCACATCAATGGCCTCCCGGACTCGCTATAGTTAATTAAAAGCGCTCGGTCTTTGGGTTCGTACGGACTGCCCTTCTTCTTTACGTCTCGAAACAGCAAAGAGAGCAAGAATGAGCGCGTGTGCGTGCGGGCGGCTTCTGAAGTTGCACTCAAAGAACAAACTTTCTGGCCTCTTGTTGGTTCGAACGTGACGAGCGCTGGCTGGGATGCGGCTTCAAACACCCTCCCCCTCCCCCTCCCCCTCCCTCTCAAAGAACTGGGGGGAGTACAGCCTGGGGTGAGAAGACACGTGCCCGTTTCAAGGGTAAGTGTTTGTCTTTGTGATTGTTTCAATATTGGCTTTTTGAGCGCGGTGGCACGGTGTAGTCCCCCAGCGGTGCGCCGGCACAGAGAAGCCTGGGGCACACTGCAGGCGATGAAGAGGGATCCCTTCCATCCACCTCCTTTCATCAAGAAAGAACAACATGGGCCTGCGCTCTGCTGTGGCCCCTTGGTCCAGCGCACCAGGGATAATCAGATGATCCCCTTTTATACAGCTTATTAGAGGCATCTCATGCTGTAAGATGGGCCATATTCTCACATGCATGTGCCCCCTTTGTAGCGCTTGATGATTCGAGGGGGTTAAGCAGAGTTTGAAGAACGCACTCTCGTACCGTCTTAAGGTCATGTGGTGCTCCTCGCCACGGCGCGGGTTCGCGTGTGAACCGCGTATCTTCCGAATAATGGCGCCCCGCTTATTAACAATGACGAGATTAAATGTGAAGGGGGCTAAGAAGACTTAAGAAGAATCTCCGGCGAACTTAAGACGTTCAAAGACGAAGACTCAGCATTTCTCGGTATCATTGTCACAACATCTGTCGGCGCGTTTTTTTTTTTACCGCTTTGATCGGTTAATCAGTCGAGCCGCAGAGGCGAAGCAGAGACAATGGCTTAAAAATGGAAGATTTGCCGCGTCTGGTGCGTCCGAACGGAGAATCGACCGCGGCGAACACCGCTGGTAACAATAACGTTAAGCGCTAAACTATGAACACAACGAGATGAAATGCTCCTGGGGAGCTCGCTGTTGGAGCTTTTTTCTCTCCTCCTTAAGTTACCCTGTAGTCTCCAGTAGGATAATCACCTCTGTGTGCGATGGGAGAATCGGAGTCATTTCATGGCTTTAGACGTGTTTGTTTCCCCGTGTATCCAAATCTCATCACTCCTTTTTTTTTTGTGTTTGCATTCCTGTCACATAGTGGCGAAGATAAGCGCCCTTATCCCCTCGGCAAACAACCCCCGTATCTTTGCTCCCGTCTCTGGAGGGTTCGCGGGTATACATTGTTCCACGCCGAGAGGAGGCTGATGAACACAGTCTAATTAAAACGTTTCTTGCCGAAATGCGAGATACCACTGTGGAGAGGAGAAAGAGGGTACGAGCGAGACGGAGGGGTGGTAAGGAAAAGAGAGGAGAGCCGGAGAGAGTGGAGGGAGAAGGAGGGAGGAGGAGGGGGGGGTGTAACAAAGCAGAAAATGAAGAGAGACATAAAAGAATGGGAGCTCAAGGAGGTCAGGCCCATCACAGGCTTTAGTGTTGCCTTTAAAGATGCCTGGGACAGGTGGCAGCTCCAGACAATCTCGCACCACAGAGCAGCATCCTCTCAGGAGGAGATAAGGGATTCCTCCATCCACGCACCCTCCTCCTCCTCCTCCTCCCTACCTCTCCTTCACTCACACACACCCCTCGCCTCCCCCTTCCTCCCGTCTTGGGGTTCTCCCAGACAGCCTCGCTTTGATGTGGCTCAGTGTGAGCGGGCAGCTGTAGGCCACGGGGGCTGCGGCGGCGCTGCTGGGCCACTGGGCCCGGCGGACCGCTGGGAGCCGACTCGAGCGCGGCTCAATCAGTGGGGCTCTCCGGTGCCCGGCACTTTCAGGTCTCATTAAAGCGCTCCGGCAGGGTTAATCCTCTTTAAGGTTTACATGGGCCCCAGTTTGTCTCTGTGCCCGGGCTGAGGGAACCCCTGGGCGCCACCTGCGTGACAAAGACTCAAAATCGCTGTGACACAAGTTCCCCTCCGTCTGTCGCCTCGCTCCTCCACTTCCCCTTGTATGTTCTCCTCTTTTCTCCCTCGCCGTCCCCCCGGTGCATTCTGCCTCTTCTTTACTTCCCCTTTCCCCTTGATAGTACCTAGGCCGGGTTGTAAGTCTTTTAGGATTATTTGGGTGGAATCTGTTGACAGGGGGGTGCAGTAAATGGATTACAACTTTGTCCTTGTTTTGGGGGACGCTGCGAGGAGGGAAAAAGGGGACGAGATGCGCTTTGAATAATGAGAGAGGCGAAGAGAAAGAAGTAGACCGAGAGCGGGATTAACTGGGGAGAATTAGAGAAGACGACGCAACAGCGGAGGAGAGGGTGAAAGAGAGGCTAAGGTGACAGCGGAGGATAGAGCGCAGAGAGCGGAAAAGAGGGGAGAATCGGAGAGTTCCAGATGTTGTGGCTCTCGCAAGACCTAATTGGTCCAGAAGTGTCGACCCCTGTCTGGCCCTCGCAGCGCCGAGCAGCCATTTGTCTGATTGCCGTGACACTGGGCTTTGTCTTCGCTCGGTGACACACAGTTTCCTCCATTAGCCCAAATAATGGCCAGGTACCTCTGGAGGCCTGCACAGACTTTGTTTAATGTCTGTATGGGTTTGGTGGAAAATAGAGGAATAGACTTACAGTACGAGGGGGAAATACCAGTTCACTGTAAAACATATCAACGGACTGAGCTGGAGTCGCTGCGCGTTAACGTTATACGCTTAAAATCGTTCGTGCGCGACCAGGACCCAATAGTTTTTAGATTTATTTCCAGGCAGCCCACAAGTTTCCACTAATTTTAACACGTATGAAAGTCAGCTCGCGGAGGTTTACTAGATCGCTCGTCTGCTGCCAATTATGAACTCAATTCAGAGTTTCTCCCAAGATGGAGATTCCAGAATTGGTTCTCAGACTGCAGCTGTTTCGAGGCGAGAGACAAACACGCGTAACATCCATGTCTCCGTGCTCGAATCCTCAGCTTTAACCTTTTGGAGCGCCTGGCTCTTGTGTACTTAGTTTGTTTTTCCTACTCTATTTACGCAGTCGACAATAAATGCCATACGTCATTTGATTCAGGTGAAGCTTAAGTTTCAGTCTTGGTCATTTAAAGTACCAATTTTACATTTGCTTTGTCTGAGAATGGATGAATTTACCAGAATTTTTAAGAAATGGGATTCAAAAATGTGTGTTTTTTTACACAGAACCTCAAGAAGTTTAGTTGTTTTGTTTAAAAAGATGTGTTTGGATGTTCTAGGCTTCCATATGAATTTCTGCCTACATCTGACCTTTCCTAAACAAGTTACAACCATTTATTACAATATTATCTGAGTTTTTCAGTGAAAAAGAGGTATTGTATTTAACTGATCATGAAGATGTGTCCCAAAAAGTTCAGAGGAAATTGGCCATTGAAACAAAAGTCAAGTATATTATCTATTGTACATAAACACCAAAAGTAGCTGTGCTACAACCATTGGCCGTTGGGACAAATCAATGCTTCAGAGAACGATGGAGTGATCTTGTTCACTACAAAGCTCCTGAATATCCAAACAACACATAAAAACGACTGGAAAAAAGCTGAGAAACTGCCATTTACATGAGTTTTTAAAGCGTATGGACGAGATTAGCGGTTTAAAAGTTATTAAACGCTTTTTCTTTCTTGCTTTTTTTGCCATTTTCCCTATAATCTCGGATGTCGGAGTGCCCTTGAACGCACCACAGAGGAGACTCTTTAAAACCGGCTCCTTCTTTCTTTCAGCCACATCACGGCGCGATAATACATAATTTTGACATACGAATGGGTGACAAAGTGCGCGCTGTGATGGATCACCGCTCTTAGCCGAGATTAAAGCCTTCCGCAGGTTGATATTCACGACACACACACACTTCCGAACGACCTGGAAATGTAATTCGGCAAACAAAATTGCATTCAAATGACCCGCGTTGGTCAGCGGCCTCTCGGCGTGATTCAGAAAATTGAGAGGTTTCCACAAGCGGCGTGCTGTTGTGATGCAGGTGTGTCGGCCTCACAGTCGCTATCACGCAGTTTCACTATCACCTGCCTGCACAGAGACCGAGGGGAGGAGCTGCGACGGCCGAGGGTCAGCCCGATACAGCCGTGGCAATCATGAACGCTGTCACTGATACGACCTCGGCTCATATGGATGTCGCGGCGAGCCCGAATAATTTATCATACATTTTCCGCGATAGAGGCGTTTTAAAGGAGCCTGTAAAAAATAGCATCCAGTCACATCTTTTCCTAATAACGGTCTCAAAAGATAGATCAAAACCCTGGAGCGGCCTCGCGTTCGAGTTGCATAAATCACAAAAAAGGAGGAGAAAAAATAAATGTAGCAAAGTCCCGGCGAGTTAACCCGAGGTTTAAATCAACCCCCTTCCCTCCGAGAGGCATCGTCGTTTTGAGGGGAGGAGATAGACAGATGTGGGAGATAAAGACGGAGAGGAGGAAAGAGGTGTAGCGCGCTGTTTCAGCTACTAAACTGCTGTGTAAATCTCTCTCCCAGCTGGGTGGGGGGGGAAGAGGAGGCTGGGAGGGTGGGGTTAGGGTAGAGAGGGTGCTGGAGCGACGGTGGTGGTGGAGGGGAGGGCCAACGCATAGCGCTTTGTTCTGCTCCCCAGCTTATCCCGATCTGGAGAATTTCACCAAATGTAGGAGATAGATTGGCGCTCCGCAGAGGCCTCGCGAAATAACCTCCACTCCCCTGATCCACACTGGGATACGGGGAGGAAGGGAGGCGGGGAAGAGGAAGAGGAGGGAAAAAAACCGGGGCAGAGCCGGGGTTAGATGGCGCTGGGGGCCCCTGGAAGAGCCAGTGTGCGTGCTTGGCTCCGCTCCGAAAGCGAAGGCGAGCGTCCGTACGCTGGCGTGCAATTTGTTGAGATCGACTCGGCTTCGCAAATGTCTTGCAGATGCCGGAGTTCCATTAAGATATTTGTGCGACTCGTGCAGAAGGAGGCGGGTGGAAGAGGCAACTGCAAGCTGACTTGGAGCCAAGCCGGCAACTTGATCTCCGTCGTTCTGATTGCTGGAATCAGGGATTCTCACGGCGCATTGCTTCATATAGATGAAGTTTGGCAGGAAGTAGTCGCATGTCAGAGAGATAGATACATGTAGTGGAGTCAAAAGTGCAAGTCTTTCCTCCAAAATGTTGTGGAGTGGAAGTATAAAGTAGCAGAAAATGGAAATACTTAAGTGCAAGTGCCTCAAAATAGAACTTAACTACAGTACTTGAGTAAATTTACTTAAAGTTACATTCCATCACTGATAGACTGAGTGATAGATAGTTTTAAATAATCTGATATTAAATGTACGACAGTGTCAAAAATAATTTCCTGGCAATTAATACACTTAGGTAACAAGTAACTAAAGTTATCAAATAAAAGTAGTTGAGTAAATAGTATTATTGGTACAGTATTTTCCCCAAAACTGAGTGTATAAGTATAAAGCAGCAGAAAATGGATAAAGTGAAAGTCGGCCATATTCATATTACATATTTATAATACTTGAGTAAAAGTCTTAACAGATCTGATATTAAACGTACTGAAGTATGAAAAGTAATTTTCTGGCAATAACTGTAATGTAAGTATCAAAGTACAAGTAATAGTGGATAATTCATAGATTCACATGTATATGTATGTATACAGTTGTGCTCAGCATCATTGTTTTTATTGATTGAAATGCACTACTTTGGCTCTAAGACAGTGTGCAATCTGCAAAGTAACTCATAACTTAAAGACTTAAAAGTACAATATTTCCTCCAATGTTTTGGAGTGGAAGCAGCAATATATTTTAACCTAAGTGCGGCACTGATAAATAGCATGTAATCTGCAAAGTTGCTAGTAATTAAAGTGATCAAGGAGAAGTAACGGACTAAAAAGTTCATTGTTTTCTTCCAAAATTTACAAGAGGGAAAGTAAAAACTAGTAGAAAATGGAAATACTTAAGTACTTAAGTCCTGAAATTGCGATTGGCATCTTGTTTAACCATTTTCTGTCCAGAACTTTTAGTCCCAGGAACTTTTCGACTAAGTATAAGGTTCCTTCAGCCTGCTTTCTGCATTCTGAATACCTGTGAACATTAGGCATTTTATCAGATTACCAACACAATAAATTCATTTAAAAATCCACTATGTTAGCTTTTATTTGCAGCAACCAAATAAACATAGTGAGTAAAAAGTACAGTATTTTCCTCCAAAATGAAGGCGAGTGGAAGAATAAAGTAGTAGACAATGGTGCCTCAGAATTGTACTTAAGAACAGCACCTGAGTTAATGTACTATTCATGCTACAATATTCATGTGAAAATAAGAAGGTAAACAAGAACACAGAATGAAAGCGCAGAAGTGAAGCGAGGCTACAAAGAGCCGTCGTTACGAATGTGCGGATGTTTGAGCTCGGCTGTAAGGCGAACAACAGTTCAGGTGCTGCGAAACCAAGGTGATTAAAAAGTAATAACAAGGGCGATCTCAACGTCAGATGATAAAAAGTAAAATGCAAATTTAAGTCAACTACGCAAACAAACACAAGAGCGGATTGTGCCCGGGGCTAACATCGTCAGCGACTGACAGTTCATCGAGGTTATGAAAAGATAAAAAACGTACAGAAAAATACATCTGCGGTAAACAAATGCAGATTACGCGTGACACGCGTGTGATGTGCGAAGCCTCGACCGGGCGAAGTATCATCCCGTGCGCAACTTTGTTAAATATCGTCTCCCTCGAGCGCTGAGCGCCGGAGCAAATATGCAACGACTTGTAGGATCATAAGGAGAGAAGGATGGGCATTGACCGACTTGTTCAGTCTAGACAAACAAATTACTCCTGACAGCGAGTAGCGCTGGAATGCATACTTGAACAGACAGCGTGACGTTTTTCTCTCTTCAGCGCCTCACTTTCTCCTCTCCGCTCTGTTTTTCTCCCCCCCCCCCCCGCCATGTTAATTACATTTACCCACAGAGAGACTGTTTGTGTTTAAGGGTGTGAGAGCAATTGAGCAAGAGAGAGACGAAAGGGGGGGTGAGGAGGGGGGGTGGAAAAGGGAAAACAGAGGAGAACACAGCGGAAGAGAGAAGAAAATATTGATTTACAGAGGAAGGGCAGAGTGTGATCTGCCAGCCGCACGTATGTGATGAATGGCAGCGAGATTGGCAAGGCAACACTTAGCATTCTTCTGCTATTTAACCTCTCCCTCTCTCTCTCTCTCGCTCGCTTTCTTCCCCTTCGCCTTTTTCTCACTGTTGCTCTCTCTCTCTCCGCCGAATAGAAAGGCTTCCTCTGTTCTAGTGCCCGAGCGTCGCGTACAGCAAAGAACATTAGGCTAATTTATACAGCGGTAATTAGGCCATTAGACCTGAAACAATCTGGGACCCATAATTAAGCAAAGCGCTCCAAAAGTCAACAGCAACTCCCATTGAGCTTAGCTAAACAGTCGCGGAAAGTGTTATTTACATGTCCAAACAGCTTGAGGTCTCGGGTGTAAGCAAACACGACGAGGAGACGGGGTGCGAGGGGATTGATCAGAGGGGAGAGTTCGCCCGTCGGAGTAAGAGCCGGCTTCCCGAACCGCCTCCGCCGATATCTGCGCGGGACTTCCTCCGTCTTCTTCTCCCGCCAGACAAGATGATCGTACGGAGGCTCGGCGTCGCATTCATGATGGAAATGGAGAAGAATTCCCTCAGATACCCTCAAGCGAGTTGTTTCCAATGACGCCTAATTCATTTTATTTTATTTCACGATGATGAACCGATCGATTTCTTCTTCTGCGATTGTTCAACTTAAGCACAACTTACTGCGTTCAGTTGGAAACTGCCGCGCTCTGATTCTCTACCCCTGATACCCAAACCTGATACGTCTCAGGAAAACAAAAAATGCTACGCTAAATGCCGCAGCCTAGCCTGATTGTGACTGGCCCCAGTGCAAATATTTTTCTAAAGTCCCCCCCCCCCCTCCTCGTCTCGTCTCCTCTCCTGGCCCCGAACACAAGCGCCTCACTTGTGCACACACATGTACAGACACATTCGACATTCGCTCCACACAATTGCGAAGGGGAGGGCTCGCCGTGCAACTACCATCCTGCAAACCCAGGTTGATTTACCCCTGACAATAACAGCCTGACTTCTGTTTTAAATGTTAGATGGGATACAAACCTGTTGCTGCTTCATTGTCACCAAAATCCGACCTGTGGCCCAAAATATATTACGTGCATAGTGATGAGAAAGTTCAACGTTACTATATTCAGTCTGACCTCAAAGGTGTGGGCCCCAGCCGATGTTCATGCTAGTAGCTAAATGCTAAATGATGTATCTGTGCCGTACGTCAGTGATTCCCAGTATGCACTGGTGCAAAGAGTGCTGAAGATCTTTACCCAAGCACTTGTACAGTTAAATTACGGAAATATTGCTCAATTACAAGTGAAACTGCTGCTGTGAAAGTGATACGTAAAATACGTATACGTAGATAAGTAAAAAAAGGACATTTTAACCACGTAACCGGACGTTTAATGCATTATTGATAGCAGGAATTCAATCAAATGCCTCCGCCAAGGCCCAAGAGTTCCTTTCTGTACATACCAGCCGCCATTTATTTTTTTCATCAACGTTCACGCATTAAACCCTGAGTAATTAACAAAAATGTCGCCCCTGATCTTGCAACGTCAAAGAAAGTAGGAAGGAATTCATGGATCTGTCCCTTTATCCAGATCCACACCGAAAGTTAATGGGCTCTGTTCTTGGCCGAGATCCATCCTCCACCCAAGCTTGGTAGAAATCCTTTCAGTAGTTTTTGTGTAATCCTGCTGACAAACCAACAACCAACCCAACGGACATTTAAACGCAAAGTGTGCTGATGGTGACTTTAAAGGGTCATTTTGTATCAGAGCCCTCTACTTCTGCAAGAATCTCATGGCACCATCTTTAGGAGTAGGTGAAAAACAAACCCAGAACTGAATTTGTTTTCCTTTCTTTTTTTGCACCTTTAACTCGTGTACATTCGTGTTCCCTCACGTATCGACACGCGCTTGCAAACACACAAGTCTGGAGCGTCTTTCCACGCACCCTTCGAAGTGTTGCAGAGTTACGGTGTAACTGCGGGCCGCGCCGCAGACGAGCGTGCCGGAGCGGTGAGATCATGAGCGGGGGGGAGAGAGAGGTGGCATAATGAAATCTGGCAGTCGCAGCCGCGGCGCAGGCTTCATATGTTCCACATTAGCGATGCACAAACCTCGGGAGCAGGCCCCGGCAGCCCCCTTTTTTTTCTCACTCCGCCTTAGTCGCTTATGACAATCTGTCAGCGGCTCTTTGTGCTCTCGCGGCGGAGCGTCGATGAGAAGCGCGGTGTTTACGGGAGGGAGCGCTTCGTCCTCGGCTTGCGGGTGACACCCCGTTAGAGCCGAGTCGCCGGAGCAGAGGAGGAGGAGCCCGGGGTCTCGCAAGTCGAGACAATAAACTCGCGATGCTGAGTTGACAACAAAAGGGGAAAAGAATAGAAATTGTTTGTGTATTATCAAAACCCAAATCGGAATCGTGAGTGACAGCGCAGATTCTCTCGCCAAAGTATCACATCACATTCGTTCCAAAGCGCAGATGAAGAAGATCCTTTGTGGTAAAAAAAAAAAGAAAAACTTCCATTATGCGAGGAGATTAACCAATAAGGATATTGAAAATGATGTGCTTTAGGCTTTATCCTCCCCTCGTCCTCCCCCTTTCTTTTGAAATGATTCAAGTGTCCAATAAAGGACAAGGCAATTACCATCCTCTTCTTTAATGAAGGGGAAGCTGGCTTTTGGTCCTGAGCGCGGTGTGTTTGCGTTGAATTAGAATTAATGAGCCTGGTCAAAGTTTGCCTCTAATTGCCCTTTCATTAAGACCCATTTGTAATCACGTCTTAATGACTTCCATCCCGTCTCCTAAAAGAATTAAAAAAAGGGGAAAATTCAAACCCAAAAAAAAAAAAAAAATGAATACGGGGGTCGTTAAAAACTGTTTGAGAAGGAGATCTGAAGAGCTGATGAACGAGTCGTCCTTATTTTTCAAACGACGGATCTCAAAAAAAAGTTTCTGGATCGGCGTGGACGACTTTCGCCGGGCGGCTAAATGCGGATATTTCGTGATTACACTTTTCCCGAGGAACGCTCGAGCCGCTGTGGTGTGTGGCCGCGGCGGCGGGGAAAGGTAAAGAAACCGTGACGTGCCTTCCAGCTGTGTTCTGTGTTAGACGGCGAGAGTGTACCGCTGAATATCCAGAAGCGCAGGGGCAATTTAGTCCGGGAGTAAACAGTAAGGAGTCCCTGCAGGAAACGCTGGAGATGGATTGCAGGATGGAGTCGCTCCCCCTCTCTCATTTGCCCTCTGTTCTCTGCGACTGTATACATTCCCTCCAGTGACACGGGGGCTGTTTGCCTTGCTAATGGAGAGCAGCGCTGGCGTAAAAGAGGTGGCAGGCTCTATTTAGATAGGGCCGTGGTAAAGTAAACTTCAGAGTTGGATTTAAATAAACCTTCGGGAGGAACGGCTTGCCATGCGGCAGAGTCATGGGCCCGCGAGGAGGGGAGGAAGGAGGGAGGAAAGACTGATGGAGGAGGAGGAGAGTAAAGGGTCCGGCGAGTGAGAAGCTCCAGAGACATAAACATAAGGGGGGATCTGGGTAATTCAATGAGGATGTGGGAATGTAGGTGGGTGTTGCGGAGGGGCGGGGGTCTTTTAAAATGATTTCACAGCTTGTAATCTCGGCCGTCGTTGCCCAACAGGACGGGAGGTTAGTTTACAGTTCCCCGCGATGTGGGCAGGAATCAGCCAGATTAGAGAACACGAAGCCTCACTCCCATCGAGGAGCCGGAGCGCGGTGAACCTGAAGGTTCATTTCCGACTCTGACAGCCAAGGGCCGACAGCCTCGGAGTGGAGCTGCGGAGAGTAAACAAAGCAGATCCTGCCCTTGTCTGGCCCATCCCTCCAATCCCAGCATCCCCTCATCCCTCCCTCCCTCAGCAGCTCTGGAATCGGCCGAGGCGAGCCGAGCCAAAACTGAGTCATCAGGAGGAAACTATCAAACAGACAGAGACGGAGTGGTCAGATACTTGCCAGAGCTGCACGGAGGAGGCTTTTACCACTTATCTCTGCTCTTGTGAAAACAGGATGAAAAGCCTCGTTTGGTTTTCCAGAAGTTTGCCTAAGTTTTCTTCTTTTTTTTTTTTATTTGTTGAGAACATTAAGCAGCGACCGTAATGTGCTGTAATATCGCTCTGAGTGATATCTCAGGGTGCGTTTGGGAACGTTAATGATCAACCAGAAGTAATTAGAACTAATTAGAGAACTTTATTGGTACTTGATGTAATCAAGTCCCAATTTGGACTTACTTTTGGACTTTGTTTGTGCACTACTTCACCCAAAGAGCCGATCAACCCCCGGTGGACTTTTACTTCCTGAACAAAAACTTTCTCCTCACTCATCGTGACAGATGCCCTCAGATAATGTGCTCACACTTGTAACTCTGAGGCTAACATAGAATCAAGGCAGTGCGTGAAATCTACAGGATTCTAGTACAAAGAAAGTCATTTTTAAATTGCGTTCGTGACTCTGAACATGACTGTCAACAGAGCCAGAGTCATGAAGGAGGCTGAGGTGGATGGTGGGCATCCAAAGTCCAAGACTGTTACATCTCAGTCAGGGTTGCATCCAGTCTGTGGTTATGTTTAGGCAACAAAACATTTTAATTAGGGTTAGAAAAAGATATTTTTCAGTTTGTTACAACAGTCACACAATTTAATCTATAGGATTCACATCGGTTAAGGTCGGGAAAGATCAGTTAGATGGCTCAGGGTTAGGGGTTGGACAAGAAAATCAACAATTTCTGCCAACTTGCTTTCAGTTAAAGACAGGAGAAAGATAATTGATTGTTGAGTCCGAAATCGTAACCCAAAGCATCGGTATTTGACGACCTGGGAATGAGACTCGACAATCAACTGTCTTCCCAACCTTTAACTGTAAGCAAGGGATGTCGTCCAAGAACAGCTGCCTTTCTGAAGCATCAGTGCAAATAAATATGGCGCCAACTGTTGCAGGGATGTCGGCCTCTTGGCTTCATCCATTCAGAAACCAGTAGGGTTTGGTGTCTTCAAGACTTAAGACTTAAGACTTGCTCCACCAATTTAACATGTCAAAGTCAATCATCCAAGATACGAGCAAACCAAATATTTTGATAATCGATTAATTGGTTTAGTCATTTTTCAAGCAGTATTGTCCAACATTTGCTGGTTCAAGCTTATTAAATGTGATGATTTGCTGCATTTTCTTTTAGTTAAATGAGGAGTCTTTGGGTTACGGACTGCTGGTTGGAAAAAAGAAGCAATTTGGAAACTTTGGCGAGCATTTTCCACCATTTATTGACATTTTATAGACTAAAAGATTCCTCCTGGAAATAATCAGATTAATCGTCAATAGAAATTATTGTTACTTGCAGCCTGGCAAGTTCCTTCACTGGGATATTTCGGCTTCAGCTGGGAAAAACCATGTTAGGGACTTAAAAATCAGGAAATCTCGGCCTCTCCTGCTTCCGTTTCTAATCTGTCCCCAAACTTTATCAAAGTGCAGCGCTAAATCCCTCCTTTAAGACTTTCATTCTAATGCTGCGGGATTACAAACAACACCGAAACCGATCCCCTCTTAACCGTTGCTGCGTTGCCCAACGAATGAATGAGTGATGAGGTAAGCAGACCTGAGAGGTGCCGGGGGATCGACACCTGCCGCGTTTGCTCAGCGTTTTGGCTCGCACCGGCGCTCGCGGAGCTGTCGGGCACCCCACCGTTTGGCCACCTGCCCCCTTTGGCACGCACTCGCAAATGTTTACAAGCAACAGAAAAAGCACACAGCGAGTCCTGCCGCGTGAAGGTATGCAGATGTTGACACACGCTTTCGCCTCGGGGTGCTGATACGCAGCTTGGCAGCGGGCTCAGCAACAGGCAATAAAGTGACATGTGTTCTGGAAGCGAGATGTGTTCGTGCTGCATGTGTGTGCGTCTTTCTGTGCAAGTTTTAACCCATTTCGGTTTCAGAACTCGACTCTCGGATGGGCAACGAAATTCGCACTCTTGTTGCGACTCGTCCGACAATGGGCGCCCCGGTTGCGACACAAAAAAATTCCAGCTTTAGTTTTAAAGATGCGGAGTGCAGCTGAGGTTAGAAGATGAGTGCGTGAACATGTGTGAATCTAGTCTTGTGGCAGCGCAACAGTTTCAATTTCAGGGGTAAAAATAGAGAAAAAAGGCTCGGAAGCTCGTATTATGCAAATGTTTTAATGTTTTATCTGGAGGGGGGAAAGAAAAAAGAAGAAGAAGAAGAAGAAGAAGCCTCCCGATTCTCTCTGGCAGTTGTGACAAAACGCCGAAACAGAAAGGGGTTGTTTTTGTTCTCGTTTTTTGTACATTTCATTGGTCGCACTTAAACGTTATCCTTTGTACAAAAAAAAAAAAAAACCCACATTGTGCTCGCTGCCATTTGGCTGCTTTTCTTACAGTTATTTATCTCTGTTTATTTTGAGTTGTATCGGCCTCGAGACATTTACAAAAGACTTCCTCCGCGCGACGTTTTTTGGAGCGGTGCCGCGTTCAGTTCGGCGGATTTAATGAGGTCTAATTTGGGCGGGTCCGCCGAAAGATAGCCATCGACCACTGCCTTTCATTATAGCTGCTGTTTAGATTAGCCGAGGAGGGGGATGAATTCACGTGACGATACTTTTGAGAGGAGTCTTACGAACTGTGTTTCTTGTCTCTTTTCTCTTCCAGCCGCGCCGCAGTTCTTCCCCACCTTCCACCCTCCTGTGCCGATCGACGACAGACACACCCAGGGACGCTACATCTACGAGCCGTCCCCCGTGCCGCCTCTTCACGTGTAAGTCCCTCAAATTGTTCGCACCACCCAGAAAAAACACCGCCGATCGCACCTGAGAACGCATTTCCGCCGCGATACGAATCAAGCTCCCCGAACTTCCTTCCGCCTGTGGGCGTGGAGCTTCCTCCATCGCGGGCGCCTCTCTTTTGCCTCTCAGGATCAAAGGCCGCGGCCCCGTACGCGCAACATGATCCGCGTGTCAGAAGACACGCAAATGAACATGTGTCAGAGACATGGAAATGAGAGCGCGGCGATGGGGGGGAAGCCTGGGAGCGTGCGGCTCTCGTAAGAGCGGTGATCAAGCCCTGTCAAGAGAAGGAAGCAACTCCTCTGTCGACGTCTCTGACAGACACAGCCGGCTGTACACAACCAGCCGTCACGCCTCGTCCAATCACGAATCGAATGTGGAGTACGGTAAAAAAAAAACATGGTGTCATGCCTCGTAAGAGAGTATTTATAAGCGAGGGAACTCTTATAGTCTCGTATTTCCCTCGCCTGGTCAGCAGAGAACTTCAAAGCACTCACTTCCGTACACTCGTGCACAAATTACCACCTTTTTTCCTCACTTTTACTTCCTCTTTCTGTCTCTTTCCCTCCCTCCGTCATTTGTATTCTCGCCGTCCAAGAGACGCTCCGTCGTCCTTGCGGCGCCGTGTTTCCTACCCCGGCAGACACGGAGGAAGCGATCACAGCGCGACGAGGACAAATTGGATGGGGCAGCTACTTGGGCCGCATTATGTTTGATATTCTTCATCATTATCAACTCCCCCCTTTCTCCTCCTCAGGAGTCATATCTCTCCCTCGCTGATGTGCCACTAAGCGTAATGAATTTTTTATGTCCCCCTCCTCCGCCCCGCCACCTCCGGCCCACCCTACCTCTCAACCCCTCATCTCCTGCAGCAGAGGGAAGAAAAAGGAGGTGGCGGGGGGGGAGTAGAGGCGAGGAAATAAAAAAAAAAAAAGGGAGGTGATTGATGCCCCGTGTCACCGCAAACAAAATGGCAAATATAATTTAGCATTTAGCTTATGCGGAGATAATGGGGCGAACACGCGCCGGCAACACGGGCGCGAACAAACAGCCCGGCTTGTTATCCGTCAGGAGTGCTTTGGCACAGCGCAGGTTAGAGGAGAGCGAGGGAGGGAGGGAGGAGGAAACGAGGAGGCGGAGGAGGAGGGGGGGTGGAGGGACGACACGGAGCCGGGGAATTGAATTAAGGAGGGGGGGGGGGAGAAGTTACGCCGGTGTCTTCAGTCACTCCGTCCGGACAGGAGTTATCTGCGCGCTTGGTTGGCTGTCACCGGAGACACGGCCGCGCGCCGCCGCGCTACTTACGGCCTATTTATCCAAGCCATTAAGCATAGAGCTGTTTAATATGACACGCTACGCTGAGGGAAACTATTTGTCATTATTATAAGACAGCTGTTTAGCGGGCCGGCCTCGTGTAAATCGAGTCTGCGAACTGAATCCGTGGACCTAACGTTGGTTTCGCGAACGATATTGGCCGCTTGATTAAAAAAGAGCGGCGCCGAATCCCTCGGTGAGAAGACGCTCTCATCACTTCCAACCACCTGATGGCGAATTAGAGTTAATTACACCTCCGTCTTTGCGCAAGGTTTGTAGCCGTGGTGGAACTTTAAAACCTCTCTCTCTCTGCGGATTTTAAAAAAGCGATGCATTCCGCTCGGCGACGCCGCTTGTAGCCAAACAGAGGCGAGTCGACGTATGGCTGTCGCTTCGGGGAAATGGAAGGAAGGCGGCTTATGGAGAAATATTGAATTGTTTTAAGACAAGTTCTCCTCGGTGAGCAGAATTAATCGTTATTAGCCCTCTCGAAGATATGCCTAAGTACACAGGGACTATTATTGCGGTACTTCCCCATGCAGCCTCTCATTACGGCCTGTAATTACAGTTGGGTTGGCCCCGCGGCGGTTCCATCAATCCAGCCGGCTTCCCCCCACGCCGCCGCGCGCACAAGCCAGCCACCACCGGGCGTCCGTGGCCGGAGAAAAACAGCGCGAAAGGCAGCAGCTTGTTTCCTCCCTGCCACAATGACACATCCGCCGTCCGTAAATGAACAGAATCATATCCTATTACCGCGACGGGCCTAATTGAAACATGTTTATTTATGGGCCCCCGTTCCTCAGACGACGGCGACGAGGCGCGGGCGTTAGCCGCGCGTGCTAACGGGCTCCACCGATATGAGGCGGTAGAATTAAATTAAAAGCTCATAAAATGAAATATGCTCCGTATTAGCTGTTTGACACTTAATTTGCCTTCAAATGAGCAGAGGAAATCACAAATTAACTGTCCTTTGTTTTTTTTTTTCCTCTCTCCCTCTCTACCTCGCCTCCCCTATTAGGCGAGGGAGAGCGCAATTACAGACAGAGGCTAATCGTTTAGTTTATGAATTCTTGTGGGGAAGGTACCAATGTGCCATTCAATATTAACGCCGCGGGGTCGGGAGGAGGGGCGGGGGCGCCTTCTTGTGGGTGCCGAGGAGCTTGTGTATTCACAGAAAGGCAAAGAACAAGTTTCAGCAGCGCCGGCTCGACGTTAAACCAACTAACAACAAGTCTCTTCTGATCCAGGACCAGCAAAAGTGATGTTTTTTTCCCTCTGCTTGTCCACCGGTCTGCAAACTGCTGACCCCCAGTAAGCCAAAGAGCCCTTCCCACTCCAGAGAAGATGCTTCCTGCTTAAATAAACACATTGATCGGTGAAGAGCCGGCTCTCCGCGGGAGCTCTGGTCCCCTCTGCCACCGCCATTGTGCTCGGGCTGGCTTAATGGGAGTTAGGGCGGGAGGCCGGGGCCTCGAGAGAAGAGACCGCTCCTTTCATTCCGGCTTTATCGCCCGACCGCGGTACACAGCAAAACAAAACAGGCCTCTCATGCGGCTCAGCGCCGGCCCCCGGTCACCCGGAGACCGCTCGGGACAAACAGAGGTATTCGTCACAAGTCAATTATCGGCGTCGCGGTTTGCTCTGGAGTCCCCGGGCCCTCGCGCTGTGAATGGGGGCCGCTAAAACAACAAAACATGCTTACGGGATAAGCAGTTGACTTGCGTGGTTGCCGTGTGTGGACTCAGGAATTAGCTGGGAGTCAATTTAGGAGTTTATAAAGTTGTTGAGTGCCCTGAGGTCGGACTTCGTTTGATTTGATTGTGGATCTCTAACGAAATACTTGCACTAAAAATGGAATATCTCATGGTGGGGAGGGTAGATTTTTTGTTTAAGCATCTGAATGTATTGAGGGATAAAGTTAGGGTTAGTTTAATTATTAAAAACCTGGTTAGAGTTAGGCTTAGTTTAATTATTAAGATCTGGGTTAAGGTTCCGGTTATCAAGACTTATTAAGAACCATAAAAATGACCATTTAAATGATCTTGAGAAGTGAAATAAAACACTCTCCACTCTCCAACAAACACATTATTTGAGAAAACTGTGCATTGTTTTCTGTTTTATGACTCCTCTAAAGATGTTTTAAAAAGAAAGTTTGATTTTGAGAAAAGAGAAACTTCTCGGCGTGGCTCATGAATAAAGTCCCGGGCTGTGCTCTCTGTCAGCGTGGAGGTAGAGTTGCAGGTGGGTGGGGGGGCTGTGTTTCCGTGTCCCCGGCCTGTGTGGTTATTTCATTCAGCGGCGTGTTTGTTCAGCTTCTCCCTGACTGGAAGGTATTCTGGAGGTAAACCAGGGGGGAGATCTGACCGCGACACGTCTCCGTCATCGTCCCGGCTCCGAAGCGACGACACAGGAAGGAGTTAACCGACTCGAGGGCTGCGTGAGCTGTTGCTTCGGCAGCCTCATCTCATGTAGAAAAAAAGAAAAAATGCGGCGAATCACCTTGTTAACCTCCGAATTTGATTTTCTGTGGGCACCTGAGATTCTCGCCAATTTCACACCGCTTCCGAATCTCGCACGCTTCCCCCTCGCTGTCCTCTGCCTTTGGCGGAGAGAGTTTTTTTCTTCTTCGTTCTTCTCTTCTCTTCCTTTTTTTTTTTTGCAGAGATGTGTGCCGTGTTGTTTTTGTTATTTACATAAACTGTTGTCAGAGCGCCCAATCTGAGCACAGAGGAGCGGCGTGTTGCTTAGCATAAAGACCACGGTCTTATCTCAACACCTCCTTCCAGATGGGACGAGGCGCAGCATCGCAATGCACAGACACACACACACGAGCGCAGTCACACACACACACACACACACACACAGCATGCAAAACAATGGAAAGACAAAAGGGTCTAGTGGAGGTTTTTTTTTTGCAGAAGCTGGAGGAGAGCGTGCAGCTTCTTCACTCGCTTTTTTTTTTTACGATGTGATCAGACTTTACTGTGTCGAGACCTCTTTTAACAGCTGATGTTTCAGTTGGAGGCCAAACTTCAGCATCATTTTTTACCAATTTGTTCTACCAGTGTGACACAGGAGCTGGAATCAAAGGAGTCAGGCTCCTTACTGAGTCTTGAATGTTTGGAAAATGTTACATTTTAATCGTTATGTTTTTTAAAAAATGCTTGATTGTCAACATGAGCCAGATGTCTGATCTACACTCGAGGTCTGGAAGGTCACTTAAAAGATGTATTCTGATCCGGTTACTAATCAGAAATGTAGCCAGTAATGAAATCTCGATGACGTCCCATCACTTTTGGATGACTTCCATACCAAACATATGCAAACAAAGACGAGAGAAAATGAGATGAGTTTGATTTAACCTTAATAACGAGTGTGTCAGAATACACTCTCATGACCAAAGTGAGACTCAGCTACCTTTTATTTTTGTATCCTAATTATGTAATCCCATTACATGTACATTCTGTATCACCCCAAGCCTGACACAGGTTTCCTACAAAGTCTTAAAGGTTTGGAAAAGGCTTAATTTTGTGTTTTTTAATACGGATGTACTCCTTAAAAATGCTTAATTTTTCAAGATGATCACTCATGTAAACCAAAAATCTTTAAATATTTGAAATGACACCCTCCCCCTATCATATTTATTTCTTGTTCCCTGGTGTCAAAATGAGCAAGAATTGAATAATCATGATTGAAACACACAATCAAGCTGCTAGAATAAACATTATTTGCTGTGTGTATCAGGAATCTTGTAAACTTGTATTGCATTTATAACAATTTAGACGTGATATAAAGGCCTCAAGTGTCTGGAAATTGTCGGTTTAGTTACCTTGATAGTGCTTGAAACGAAGCTGTTCTGACCTTGTACATATTCTCTGCAACACCACCGTTACTTGCAGCGTTTTGCAGCAAAAAACGGAACGCAGACCGCGGCCCGCCCGACGCTTTCGCTCTACAAATATTTGCATTTGAATATCGTCTAGACTAAAACAGGATGTGAAGCGGAGCCATAAATTACACGAAAGAACCGACGATTATTTCATAATCTCATCTGATAATTTCTGTCCCGATGTGGCTCGCTGTCAGCCGGAGAGACGGAGGCCACTTTTTCATCCTCCGCTCTGACTGTCCAAAACCCATTCTGTGTGACTTCATAGGTCACCCCTTCTCCGGTGCAGTCACTGGTTTCCCCTCCCTCCTCCTCCTCCTCCGTCTCTCACCCCCACCCCTCTTTAATACTTCCTCTGTGGAGTAAGTCAGGGGGACAGGCGGTCACGCAGTAGCTGGCTTCATGATTAATGGTGTTTATTCTTGACAGAAGGCTCCTTTATTTATCTGCATTGCAGTTTCACTGATACTATCAGTCACCTGAATGAAAAATATTCAGTCATACCAATTTTGCAGTATAATTGAGTAGAGTCACTTCCTTTCAGTTTTTTTTCTCCCTCTCTCTCCCCCTCCTCCCCTCCTCCCCTCCTCCCCTCGCCTCTCCTTCTCCTCTCCCACTCTATCTGGCAGCCTTATCATCGCCACAGTAATTTTCGCGCTGCGTTGTTTGATATGGAGAGGCTGGCTTTAGCCGCATTTGACATAAAGCCTCTTCAATTTTCACTGGAGAAAAAAAAAAAAGAAAGAAAGTTGTGCACCACTCTGTGAAAATGTGCGAAAAAGAGGGGGGTATCTCTCTCTCTCTCCCTCCCCTCCTTCTTCTTCTTCTTCTTCTTTTTTTTTTTCTTAGGCAATTTCAGGATTTAGAGAGAAAGGAGATAAATGCCTGAGCAGAAATGTGGGCAGATTGAAGTTACAGTATATCTATTTTTTTTTTGTAACACACCCTAAACGGCCAGTGTAGTCTCTCTCTCTTTTTTTCTTCTTCTTCTTCTATTCAGGGCCGTGCTATTTATGAAGGCACCTGTGTATTTTGAGAGCGATGGATCCAGCAGGTTGGAGGAGGAGGAGGGAGGAGGGAGGGTGGAGGAAGGGGGGGAAGGAGTTTGGCACAGCAGATATTTGACAAGGCCTGTAAAGGTTTTTAGGGTTGAGTCATTACCCGTGGAGATCTGCTCAGACGTGTTCCAAAACTCTACTTACCGGGCTTGGATTACTGCTCCTGCTCCTGCTGCCGTGCGTATATATTTTTATTTTCCCCCCTCTTAAATATCACGTGCAGTTTTTTTTCTTTCCTAAATGGTTTACGGGTGATTTAATATGTCTTAACGGCGGGAAGAATTCCTTGCGTCACACTTTAATTCATGCTAATCAAATCAAATATTTCCTCCACATTGTCTCCACTGTCAGTCCCCCCCTCGCCCCGCAATTTAATTTTAGGCTCCATTATAAATGTCTCGGAGAAGAAGAAGAAAAAAAAAAAGGTACACTTTTCTGATAAAAGAGGGGGCTACATTAATCTCTAATACGAGGCCCGGCGAATTTGCACATGTAACACATTAGCGGATTTGATTTTCTATACACGAGTCATTTGCCCCCCTCTTCATGTTTGAGATCTCAATTTGTAGCTCTCCCATGGAGCACAATGGAGAACCAGGTCTGAGGGGAAGAGATAACAGGCAGGTGCCAACAGCTCTGCGCTAATGTGTGTGTGTGTGTGTGCGCTTGTTCATCCACGCTTACACACACGTTTCAAATTCTTCCCCCGTCAGCGTCAGTTTATTTATTTCACTGCATTTTTTTTTTTTGTAAATCTGAATCAAACCAAACTCCATTTAAATAAATATGATTTTTTTTTTTCCGTCCTCGCTCGCAGTTCCGTTCACATTTTTCATCTGAGATGTTTAATAATGTATAACGAGCAAAAAGTAATTCACCGCAACATTTAAATAATTATAATATGCATGAGAAATACAGCCGCAATTAACGATGATGTTGATTATCAGTTAAAGGTGCGCTGTGTCGTTTTTCGGGGAAGAAATCGTCATTCATAAAAAAAATGTTTCTGCTGAGAAAATGGAATAAACAAACATTTATACTGTTCTGCTTTGTAAGAATCCACCTTTCTGGGTTCAGACGGTGTTCAGGGACCTTCTGAGAACAGCTGTGTTTGTTAAGTTAAGGAAATGTTGCGTATCAAATATATATTTCAGTGTGTAATATCACCTTATTCATCCTTATGAATATTATAAATGTTGCATTTTACGAGTTTGCATTTCTTTTCCCAAACTACATAATGCACCTTTAATCTTCCTATTATATTCTCAATTAATTGTTTTAAGAAGAGCTGAGCTGAAACTTAAGCTTGGAAAATGACTGGAAGAATTAATCGATTAATTTTATGTCAGTCGACTAATTAATTCATCTTTTCTGCAAACTTTCTAATTCAAATAAAATGCCAAAATGTGTCTGGTTTGTTTAAATCAGGGCTAAATGTGGACCTGTGGTCAAAAGCTGGGCCACCATAAGATTTGATTTGGCCCGCCAGATGTTTTTTTTAAATAAAAACAGAATTTTCAGAAAAGATGTACAATATGAATCTCCGTTCATGCTGTTAGCACCAAGCAGAGCATGTAAAGTGAATTAAGGAGAACTTGGTACTACAGAAGTCCTGACCAACAAACTTGTAAGGAGCTTGACAAGATTATGCTGGCGAAAACAATTTAAACTCAGAAAATGGATCACCAGAATCGCCTCTCAGGGCTTCTGTGTTGTACCACCTCACATCTTGACGACAACACACCAAAGGTTTTGAGAGAAAAAGTTGCCAACAGAGAAAAGTAAGGGCACCCCTGGTTTAAATGATTATAACATAACCATGCAATAACAATAAATGCATTTTAATTGTTTAAAAAGAGAGTTTTCTTCTGACTTGTCATGTCCACATGAGCCCAGCGAGCCTCCCACCCTCACATTCTTCAAACCTTAAGCAACATTTAATTTCTATGATGTATTACATTCATAAAGAGCCCATAAGTAAAGAAAAAAAGAAAAAAGCCTTTTTGTGGCTTTGGTGGTAACTTGCTTGATGGGTGTGTCGGCCTGTCACTTTTTATGAGCCGTGCCGCTCCTTAATTGGCTTTGTAAGAGACCCCTCCTCTCATTGGCGGGGAGCGATTAGAGAGCGGCGCTGACTGTCAGGATATTAGCGGCGCGCCGCCTCACGCGGGCCGCTTCCTGACGTCGGCTTCTCCCTCGCAGATTTCACAAACAAGCCTTGAAGGGAATATTTCTGCTGTACAATAATCGAGTTTAGGAAGGATTGAGAGCTTTTTTTTTCTTCTTTTCTTTCTTCAGCCTTGTGCCCTAACAGACGTCATGCTGTAGCTGTAGCAGCACAGAAATGTGGAGTTTCCATTACTGTGATCTCTGGGCTCCAGACCCCGCGATCCCACTCTGGGGGCCAGTTACAGCAAGTAACGAGACCAGGGGAACAGGGTCATAAATCCTCTCCGGCTCTCCTCATTTTCCATCCTCCCTCCCTCACTCCCTCCGTCTGTCCCTCCCTTCCTTCCTTCCTTTTCCTCCCTCTACTCCTTCGCTTCCATCCCTCCTTCGGCGCTGGATTCTTACCGAACGCGACGATGTGAAACGTCACCGCGCGTTTGAAAAAACGCCTCGCAGAAAATGAGTCCCGTCGCCTCCCTTAAAGCTTCTGCGCCTCCTCCTCCTCCTCCTCGTGTATCTCCCGAAATCTCGAGACCGTTTCACTCCTCTCACACTCTCCCGGACCAATGAAAATTAATTCATATCGCATAAAGCGATTCTTTTCTCTCAGCCCCCCCTTCGTTATCTCTCCTTATCAGATGGCGCTGTCCGTTACATCTGATAGGGAACGGTTTCGTCTAATAATGTCGTTTTGGAGTTTGGAAAAAAAAAAAAAAGAGACAATCCTTCGCTACTTCTTTCTTTTCTTTCTTTCTTTTTGGGGAGGAGGAAAGTTTGTCCGGCACAAACATGCAGCTGTAAGAATGCAGCAAGCTTTTATTGCAATGTCCATCATTTTTCTTTTGTTTTTTTTTGGACACATGCAGTGATTTGAAGGTTTATTTAAAAAGGGGATTAGGTAAAAGCTGGGAGACTCGATCCTGGAGCCAAATGTCCGAAAGTTTTCCAGACACCGGGTTATTAGGAATTCCCTCCCCACTCATATCAGTGTTGTGTCACTCATGTAGCAGGTTTGTGAAACATCCTCCTCCGGGTGTTTAACGCAGGACTGTGTTTAAGCCTCCCCAAAGCTTCAAGCGAGCCTGAGCTTGGCACCGCCACGCACTCCTCCACCCCCCTTCGTTTCATGATTAAATATCAAGGAACTCCACTTGACATTTTATTAGTCCAACAAGATGGATGAAATGGGGAGAATAAAGTAGGCTGTGTCCGTTCACTTTCCCCCACCAGCACTTGCCTTTCTTCTGTCCAGATTTTCTCCCTCCGCGAGAAGTGTGTATTAGAGAGAACCGTGATGGATTTCGGTCCGCAAAAAAAAAAAAAGGAGGATTTCACAGCGCCGAGAAGGAAACATATATTTTTGTGTCTTGTACCTGATGCTCCTGTGCTCCCCCCTCTGCGTCTCACCTCCCTCCCTCTCTCTTTTTTTTTCTGTTGTTCTACCTCAGATCTCTGTCTGAAGGATTAACCGTCTCCAGCAGTGTGTCTCCGCTGTCTTGTAGCGCCGCGTATTGTTTGTGATTTGCTCGGGCCCATCCGTGCGGCTGCTCATTTCGGCAGCCCAGCGTGACGCGGGTTGAATTGAGGGAGGGGGGGGGGAATCCGCGGCGCTCCTCGAGGCCACACTCGCCTCCCCTCACCTGAGATGGGCACACACACACACACACACACACACCCTCATTACCTGACTCGTCGGGGTCGTGGAACCTGAACCCTGTTTGGCTGCAGGGCGTCAGCTGAGCTTTTGTGCGAAAAAAGGCGCCCGGGCCATCGAGACATCACATGAGAGGAAGAGGGAAGATAGATGTGCTTCCTCCCTGTTTTCAGAAGTTTAACACTTCAACACCCAGGAGTCCCCTCCTGTCTTCTCTGTAGCCCGGGGCATGCCAGAGGAAGTGAAAACACTCACCAAGAAAAGGGGGCAATAATTCCACCTGTGCTCGCTCCGAAAAGGAAAAAAGCAAACGTCAAGTAATTTTTTTGGAGATGAAGGAGGAACGCTTCATGCAAAAGAAAAGAAAAAAAAACTGATTGTTCTATTTATAAAAGGGGCAAAATCAAGCATGGGAAAGGACCAAAAGAGAACAAGAAAACCTTTCTTTTTTTTTTCCCCCATCTGATTTCAGCCGCCTTGAAATTACAGGAAGGGGAAAAAAAAAAAGGCTCATTTTGTGTAATTTCACTTTCATGTTTTCCTTTTCTCGCTATATGCCCTGTCGATTTGTTTTCCTAGACGCTCTTATCTCGATGGCTGAAATTACATTTGATTGCGACGTGGAAAAAAAAAACAACTCCCCGCTGCGTGGCGGAGCCCAAACGTAAACTTTTTCAAAATAAAAGGCCGATCGCGAGCGGTGAAGAGATGCGATCTCGCTGGTTGTGATTAATGCCCCGGTGACGTTGAAAGAGAGGCATTTTTCATGCGTGACACACCTTTTCGGCGGCAGTTGTAACCAGTTCCTTCTGACACCTGCGCCCGTTTGTTATGACTTGGGCCTGTCACACTCGCCGGCTCCTCGCTGATAAACATATGTTATCTGCCCGGTGGCGTGGAAAGCGATACGTGCCGACAGGGACGTACTGCTGCACGTCATTCTTGCAGTCTCCCTGCTGCTTATATGTAGACAATGTGACTGCGACTGAAACACACAGGGGGAGGAGACGGAGGAGCCGAGGGGAGAGCGCTGTGTATTCAACTGGACAGCTAGAGAGTGTGTGTGTGTGTGTGTGTGTGTGTGTGAACTGACGGTGCAGTGTATGGGAATGTCTGGCACGCCTCCAGAGGTGTCCCACAGAGAGGGAATCCTGCTTGATGTGACCATGAATAGAGAGCCGTCCCCGCCCCCTGAACCCACCCAGGCCTTTGATGTCAGGGGGTCACACGGAGCCCTGGCAGCTCCGGGGGGACATAGTTTCACCCCCAACGCCTGGCAACCTTCGGCGTGCCATGCCAGGCCGGGCCCGCGGTCTGCTCTGCCCAGCCAGGAGGGGGGGAAAAAGGCAGAGAGGAAGAAATTCAGACTATCAGTGTCCCTAGAAAAGGGCTGGAGGAAACGTTACTGGCCTACTTTTTACTGAAATTTGATTTTGAAGGGATTACAATATGATGATTTCAGATATGGAGGCTGCAGACATAGTTCAGATCTCCGCAACATCTGATCAGTTAAAGTGACCTTAAGCACGATGCAAACACCTGCTGACATGTTTTGATAACTGAACCAGGAGCCTAAAATATAGCAACTGCATCGACCACGATTTTCAGAATGTGTTTTTAAAAGCGTGAAAAAGCTAAGAGCCTCTTTTAAAGGTGCAATATGTAAGAGTTTGTCATCTAAAACAAAAAAACAAACAGAATATTGCTAGCATAACTGCTAACTGCCGCTAACTGTAACTGCCGTTAGCTAGTTAGCTAGCTCAGTAAGCCATGCGAGCTTGGGGGTACCAGGAAAGTGTTAGCATTTACATTGCTAACTGCTGCTAACTGTAACTTAGCCAGTTAGCTAGTTAGCTCAGTTAGCCATGTAAGCTAGCGGTCCTGACTGGGAGCTTGGAGGCACCATGGAAGTGTTAGCATTTACACTGCTAGCACAGGAGCTTTGGACCGGGACGCGCCATTGGCTAGCTGGTTAGCTTGCTATCTTCAGTAACTTCCGCTGAAGCTACGCTATTAGCCTAGCTGATGCGAGATACCGCGTGAGAAACCGCATGAACTGTGATTGGCCGGCTGAGCGAGCAGTTGGCTTCTTAACAAGCAGACATGATTAAATGACAACTTCTATTCACCGTCCACTGCCGAGTATTTCCAGCTCAGGGGTAGGAAATTGTTGGCTTTGGGTGGAAAACAAATTATTCCCGAACCTGTCCACCTTTTAGCACGGCGGCGTCCTCCAGAGGGCCGGCGGTTTGACAGAAGGCCCGGCTGGATCCGAATACGAAATCCCTTTTTTTAACTGCCGCTGTAATTGTCATTACTAATGTGGAAAATGAAGTCATCGGAATGTGCGTCGGTGGCAGAACCTAATGAAGACTCTGCCATTGAATCATTAGGAGCTCGGTATAAACCTGCCTTCCTCTGTTTGTGTCTGTCCCTCGGTGTGTCTGTCTGTCTTCTCTCTCGTCTCGGCTCCCTTTCCTCTCTCCTTGGGTCTCAGCTGGCTCTGTTCCTGTGGCCCTTTGATCTCGGTGAAAGGGTTTGGAGCTTTAAAGTGCTTCTGTTTCCGCTGTCAGGAGCCCCTCTCTTCCTCCCCTCTGGTTTAGGCTTTCAGAGCGGTGGCAGCCTTGTGCTGTGGCTGGGTGGGTCAGGGGGTTGAGGTGGAGGGTTGGTGGGGTGGGTGCACAGGTTTTCTATGAGGTGGTGAGAGTGAGGTGAGGTTGGAGGCGAGGGAGAGGGGGGGTTGGTGTGTGATGCTGTCAGCCTCGGTCGGGGAGAGGATGTGACTGATCCTAGTTCCCTCCAAAATAACCCTCAGTTCCCACCTCGCTCGGCCCCTTGTGGCCACAGGTGTAACGTGTCATGAAAGGTGGGTTTAACCACACTCGTGCTACTTCCCCGCTACCTCTCCTTCCTGTATGTTACGTATATATGACGATACCATTTTCATCATCACCTTTAAATATAGTGGAAACTCCAAGGTAGCAGTTTGTCAACCGAGGACTTAAAGGTCCAGTGTGTAGGATCTCTTGGTGGAAATGTTATATAGTCATCATAATTATCTTTTGATAAGTGGATAATCATTTAAAACTAAGGATCGTTGTGTTTATATTGCCCTAGAATGAGCCTTTTATGGGCGGGTCGTCTTCCATGGAGTCCACCATTTTGCAATTGTACAAACCAAACGCTGGTTTAAGAGAGGGCTTTTTGTCTTTCTTTGTGTTTTGGGCATTCAGGTGGTTTCAAACCGCTTGATGACACTAAACCTTACACACTTAACTTTTAATCCACCTTCCCCGATAAAAGTCCCGCCCTCTAACCCTTGAGGCTAACGCTAGCTAGCATACTGCTGTTGACAGCAACTTAAAATCTCACCTCCAGTCACTTCCCTAATCATCATCCCGACTCATTCAACCTTCTGCTTTTGTTTTGTTTTTTTTAACCGCAACACGTTAATTTCCATTTTGTTTATGTCTGCTTACCCACGAGATCACATGAGAGAATGCAGAGTCATGAGCGTGTGAAGCCACCAAGGCTGGTGTTCATTCTCTCCTCTAAGTTGGACTTGATTGGTATCGTGACTCTCATCTTTAACTTTTTGTCCTTTTTCAAATCTCACTCTTGGACCACATCAGCCGCTCTGGATAAAAAACACGATGGCTCTATGAGCATTCGCAGTTGCTGGATTATTGGATTTGGACTCGGCAATTTCCTGTACCCGTCGGCGAGGCTCACATCGAGAAAAAAATTCTCATTTCACTCGGTGCGCGACCATTTCATGCTTGAGCTAAAAGTATTTTGCAAAAGCACGGTTCCTGTTTTAGCAGAACCGCTGTGTCAATACCACCGGGTCTTAACCGCCCGCGCCACAATGATACCTTGTGTCCCTAAGTGAAGTCATCAACCTCCGCCGCAAACTGTGTGTTTCTGCTGCGGCCCTCGCCAAGAAAAAATTATTAGTGTTGATATAACCTTGTTCCAAACAAAGACTCAAGGCCTGTTTACACGAACACACGCCCCTGAACGAAACCTTAAAATCTTCTGGGGGCATATTTACATTTGGCAGAGTGTGTGTTCATCCGGTGAAGCAAGACGACAGTTTAAAAATCCGCAGACCGCCCCGTGTAAACATGCGATGTCTTAAGGAGGCGCTGGCTGGTTTGAGCGAGGCCACGTGAGGGGGAAATGGCTTCCATATGTCGGGGAGCTCGGTCTCGCCTTGTGCCCTGTTTGCAGGATGTCTTTCTTTGAGGGCTAATAGGAATTATAAACCCGCGAAAGGAAAGCAGAAGGGAGTGAAGGAGAAGCTGTTTGAGAAGCCCGCGGTACAGCTTTGATGTAAATCTTAAATCAGGTGTAACTAAGACGCCACCACTCCGGCTCGCACGTGGGGGTGAACATTCCTGCGCACACGTTGTCAGATCGCTTCCTTTCGTCGTGTTGATTAACGCTCGCCGGCAGATGCCGAGGCGATCACGACCCCGCGGAGAGAGGCGGCTTGAACGCGGGCCGCTGGACACTTTTTTTTTTCTTCTTCTTCTCGCATCGCACTCCCCCGAAACATCCGTCTCCCTCCCTGTCCTCCTCAAATCCCCTCACACCTGGCTCCGAGACCTCTCCTCCTCTTCCTCCTTTCTCCAGCTCCCCATTTCTCCTAACTCTTCCCTGTCCACCCTTTTTCGATTCGAACGCCGTCTCCTCCCTCCCGACTACTGTTCACGCTCCCTCCCTCCCTCCCGCACCTCTCTCTTCAAACTTTTTCCTTTCACCTCTCAACGCGCCGAAGAACGACTAGCCCCGCGCCGCCATCTTTCCACCAATCAACACGTGTGCTCTCTCTCCTCTCTTTCGCCGTCCGATCGCCACTTTTTTTTTGCAGCGCTCCCCGGGCCTCCTCCGGCAGGGCCCTGCTCTTATTCCCTAAGTTAATTGGAAAAACAAGGCGAGCGGCGGCGTTTTGCCAGGGTCAGCGCGGGGGAGACGCAGCCAACACATGACAGGGTTAATCAGTGTCATGGCAGCCGGAGAGGGCGCCTGGCTCCGCTCAAACGGGGATGTGGAGGGCCAGGCGAGGAAATAAAGTCATGACGTCTTTTTTCTACCTTTTCCTCCAGAGTTCTTATTCACAAATTGAAGATGAGTAAAGCGTCACACGGAGACATTTCAGGGACACGGCTTCTTCGTTTTTTTCCCCTCATCCTTCAGTGTTTTATATACGTTTTTTGTCCATGTGAAAGATCTTAAAAGTTATTAAAAAGGTCAAAGTCCAAACCGACAGAAGCTCCGCCCTCCCACAGAAAACACTGCTCGTGAAACGCCTCGCCAGTAGTCCCGCCTTTAATACCGTGACATCACAACTACGTCACCACGTCAGGCATTTGCACCATTTTTGGCACGTAAAGAACTGATTTAGCGAGCGGTGCTGGCTCGGTCGTGTGCGAGCCAACCAATCAGAGAAGACTGGGTACTGAGGAGGGTCTTAAAGAGACAGGAGCGAAAACGGAGCGTTTCAGACGGACAGAAATACACCTCACTTACTCTCGTCTGGTGCTAAATCTGAACTGTTGTTCAGAATACATAAAGAGTTTAGCGCAGAGAGCAGAGTTAGTTTAAAAAAATGTCCGATCCTTGACTCAAAACAATGACGCAATCCGAAGTTTCGTAATCCGTTTCACCCCTTACATGGACACTTTTTTTCCCACTGTTTTTCCACTCATCAATGACGAAGCGGGTCTTTTACATTTTTCCCTCAGCTGCGTGTATCCTCCTTCGCCTACGTGTGTGTGTGTGTGTGTGTGTGTGTGCGAGATGCACGGTCGGCCACGTGAATTCAAAGCGGAGCGTCACTCCGCAGCTGTGTTGTGATCTGCGCTAATGAGGCGTGTAAATGCTGGCGTGTGGGCCCGTGACTTTGCTTATCGTAAACACACTCCTTCACACACCTGTTCTGATGTGCCCTCGGCGTGGCCCGTATGCGTGTGTGTGTGTGTGTGTGGAGGAAGTAGCGCAATCGCTCGTGAATCACATGACGGGGGGAGACGTGCAGAAACGCACCGATCGAATGGAGGTGAGGTCGACGGGCGTCGTGTCGCAACGCCGGATCGCTTGAATCCGTCACCTTTGCACAATTTAACAATGAGGTTTCCTCTCAGGGCTTTTTTCTCTCACGTACACCTGCCTCAGCATCACCGAGACACGTCGTCACACACTTGGAGACGAGCGAAAGCCTTTAAAAATCTTCCTCGTAGCCCCTTTGGGTTAATTACAGAAAGGCTCCTTGAGGACAAAGTTTGTATGTGCGAACGCCGGTGCACACATGTGACCGTGTCGGTCTCTCCGCTCCTCGGCGCTCATTATTTGCCCTGGCCTGAGCTCTTTCATTAGGTGGGGCTGTGGAGTGGAGGGACGGAGGGGCCGGCGGGGGATCAGGGGACGGGGGCGGAGGTTGTAATTGGGCTGTTCCGCTCCCCTGGCCTCGCTCAAGGTCACCGCGAGACAAACTCCGGGCCAGGTCGCTCACTATTTCTTCTTTCCCACCCTTTTCCATATCTCCCTCCTCACCTCCCTTTCTTAAACCCCCTCTTTCTTTCCTCTCCCTCCCCTCCCTCCTTTCGCTCATCCTCTCCTCCTCCTGGGGTCTTTTGTCACAGTAGACCGGTCCACCGGGGGAGCCGCCGAGAAGTGGAGGGGCTAATTCAGTCTAATCTCTTAGCCTGTTAATGTCTGGCTGATATGTGGATTTCTCCACGTCCTCGGGGGAAGGCCTTTGTGGTGAAGGCCATCATTACGAAGTTTCCGAGCCCTCCTAGCCAATTATAGGAAAGGGAGACAAATTAGTTCATCTCGAACTTAGCTCCCGAGAAGTTCTCCTCAATTGTTCTCAACTTTATTTCACATCTCTTTACCACAGAGGCGATTCACTGCGAGGGTTCGCGATAAAGAAGAATTGCCCGATAGTGGCTCGTTCTCTCTGTTTAAAGGAAAAAGATTGCGCATCTTGTGCGAGACCCGCTGACGGATCTTGTACAACACTGTATCCGTCATGTGCGATTCCGTACACGGGTTTCCAGCTCAAAGCCAAGTTTGAAGCCATCTGAGTACAGCGGTGCAGCGTTGCTTGTCTGGCGCTGGCCGGCGGTGAGCTCGGTCTAACGTCTCCCTCTGATTAAGACACAGTGGTGAAAGCTGCCTTTGATCTGAGGAAATGTCTGCGTAGGGAGCAGTTGGAATGCGGCGCTCTCCTTCTCTGCCTTGCAGATGGAGAGAGAGAGAGAGAGAGAGATAGTGTCACAGTCCGTTTGTCTGGCCGCGCCGCTGCCAGTCCACCCACAGTTGGTAAATCTGGATTGTCGCAGCCTGTCAGGCCTAATGAGCTGAGCGCTGAAGTCCGGAGTCGACCGGATCGTTGTTTTGACGTGAGAGCAAAACCAGAAGATGCTTCGAGTCCACGTGTCGTGTCGTTTGCTGGGGTTAGGAGTTAATTTCTGCTTGTTGAAGGATCGTTTGTTCTAAGTGTCCGTGGGAGGAATGTTCACAAGGTTCAACCTGCGTCAGTCTTTCCCGCGAGCTGCAGATGAGTCCTCAAGTCCGGTCAATTTAATATAAACAGCCCGATGTGACGTGTCACAAATTTGCCTTAAGTGGTTTTACAATTCATACAGAATACAACGTCCCTATTATCCCAAAAATCAAATCAAATCTGTCCGAGGGAAGTTTTCATTTGAGTTGGTAGGACATTTAAAATATGTATTCATGTTCTTCCTATATTTTCTTTCTGTGGGTCTTCAATATCACATATGAAGGATTTACCTGAAGAGCCTCTTACATCTTTACGTCTACAACACCCACATTACACTTAAATTCACTGAAAACCCCCTTTAATTGGGAAGAAAATGACCTATTAAAGGGGATTATCATCCAAGAGGTCATCATCCACTTGAGTTTGTAGCCGCATCTAAAACATGTAACTACATTTAAGAGTCCCGGAGTATCAGGGTTTCCTGCAATTGCACGCACATTCCAAAGAAAATGCGTCTGATTGCAGTTTTAATTTCAGTTCGTGGCGCATTTAAAATACGTATTCCTTCTGTGTTTTCTTTTCCACTATCACCTATCACAAATTTTCCTTAAATGGCTTTACAATCTGCACGGCGTCCGACACCCCCGTTACCCTAAAACTCTCCAAAAACTCCCTTTAACTGGGAGAAAATGACCCGTTAAAGGTGATTATGGTCCAGAAATCTATCTGAGACTGTCAGTGCAGAAAGTTTTCATAAAATATGTACTCATGTTCCTCCTATATGTCCTTCTTTGTGTTTCCCCCTGCAGGCCTCCCGGGCTCGCGGGCAGTCCGGCCTTCTCCGACATCTCCCTCATCCGGATCTCGCCCCAGCGGAACCCCTCCGTGGGGGCGGAGTCGCCCTTTCACCCTCCGCACCCCTACATCAACCCGTACATGGACTACATCCGCTCGCTCCACAGCAGCCCCTCCATCTCGGTGCTGTCAGCCACCCGGGGCCTCAGCCCTGCAGATGGTGAGTAAAGTGAAACACACACCGAAGGCTCGATGCGCACACACACACACACACACACACACTCAGACGAAAACCTCAGCAGACCCTTTAAAAATGATATTTGAAATTGATTAGCGAGGTTCGATTGCTATTAGGAGGAATTCTCGATGATTCTCCGTATCAGTTTAATTCCCGTCTGAGATCAGAGGAGGTCAGGTGAGAGGCAACCAGATCCATCTCTATTAAGACCCGGGGGTTGGCGAGATGCTATCTGAGCGAGGGGAGCGGGTGGATGGGAGTGTTATGAGTGCGGCGGCGGCGGGCTGTGTGGGTGGGGGCGCAGGTTGGAGGGAGGGAGGCTAATCCTTTTGATCTGTGAGTCATGTCAGAGACCTCTGGAGGATGAATCAGTGAGCGGCAGGGTCACGTACAGTTCCAGCGCGCACGCCGAGGGAGGGTCGGATTCAAGCTCAGGGTTGCGGGGGTCGGTTGTTACGGCGTCCTACAGGGAGCGTTTGTTTCCCTCAGATCCCATCACGGGTTTGGACTGGGAAATCAATTAAAGGGGACACCAGAACCAGGGAAATTAAAAAAAAAGAAACAGATACAAAAGAAAAAACTCACACTTTGTAATACATTTTTTAGGATAGTGTGAAAAGTTTGGCTGTAGGGCTGCAACTTATAATTATTCACAATCTAATAATTGATTGTTTAGTCTAAAAAAAAACAACCTTCCAACATAAACGACACAGAAAGGCAGAAAATCCTGAGATTTAAAGGAGCACTATGTAATTCTGTGGAATACAGTTTAATCAGAAGAGAAAGATCTTCATTGTAATAAACAAACTCTCCTCGTTTTCATGACTGAATAAACTGAATAAACAAACTGACCTTAAAGGGACAACACAATTTCACGCTGTTTCACTTTGTTTATATGTGGCGGACCCTGCCACCTTTCTAGCTTCAAACAGTGTTCTGGGACTTTATTTTCCCTCTGAGAACAGATTGTTTATTCAGTTATGGAGAAAAAAAATATTTCTGAGCTTGTATTATTAAGGCTTTAATATTGTAAATATAAAAATTGTGTGTTTAAATTTCTTCTCCAAAACTACATAGTGCCTCTTTAAGAAACTGGAATAAGCAAATAATTCACATTTTTGATGTGATATTAGTTAAAAATGCTAAAATGAAATGAAGAAAGCAATTTTTGATGACTAATTAGGTCGTATATGAAGCAAAAATAAAGCAGTTTTACCTTTTTTTTTTTGTTTTATATTATTTAAAATTGAAGACCTTTGGTTTTGGACTGCTGACTGACAAAACAAGCTATTTGAAAAACTGGTTTCTAGAAAATGATCATTTAACATTTTGGCTTTTCTTTATACAATTTATAGACTAAATACTTAAAGGGGCATTATGTAGTTTTGGAGGAAGAAATTCAAATTACAATATTAATGAGGTAATAATACAAACTCAGATATATTCATTTTTACATAACTGAATAAACAAACTGCTCTCAGAGGAAAATAAGGTCCCCAGAACACTGTTTGAAGCTAGAAAGGTGGCAGGGTCCGCCACATATAAACAAAGTAAAACAGTAAGAAACTGTGTTGTCCTTTAAAGTCAGTTTCTTTATTTAGATTGTTTGGACATAAAACTCTGTCCTCTACGTAGTGCACCTATAAATGACCGAACAATCTAATCACTTTGTTCCTTTTTTAAGTTAAATAAAGCAAAGTCTTACTCGAGGTAAAAAATCCAGTTCAGAAAAGTTAACAAACAAAACAGCTAAAAAAAAAGTCAGACTGCATGAAAACGACCCTCGCCGTGAGACGCGCGCTTATTAAAGAGCTTCTCTGGCCAAACATCTCCGGTCACCTTCGCGGCCCTGAAAGGCGGCCTGATGACCTGTTACGGCCCTCATGTCGGCAGCCATCAGCCTTTCGCCACTTCAGCAGCGGAGACCCACTTTAGCTCCCCGCCTCTGAAGCGCTGGAGTGCGTTTCAGAGAGTGGCAGATAGCGAGGGGCATTTCCTCTCCACCAGCACACTCCACTCCGTCTCCGGTCTGTTGAAAGCAGCGTCTTAAAGTGAAGGCCGAGAGTCTCTCGCTCTCACCCTCACTCAACCCCTCTCCTGCACTCCTTTCTTCGCGAGGAACAGGAAGCATCCGACTCTTTACCCTCCAATTTTCCATTACCGCAACGTAATGTGCAGCGGTTCTCCGGCTCGCTCTCAAAAATAGTTCCTCCGAGCCGACCACATGATCTCCCCCTCTCGCTCCGTAACGCTGTGAATTGTGAATGAGGCGCCTAATTACTCCTTTAATCAATCCGCTGATTAATTAACCCATCAGCTTTTGTGTTGTTAGTATATCACCACGCTTACAGGGAGCCTCCTTCCTTCAGTGTGTGTTTTTTTTTTTCTTTTCCTACCACCCCCCCTCAAAAAAAAAAGTGCATTTGAATAATGATGAATTAATTAACAGAATCTAATGGAGATTTAAAAGTGGGTGGGATTTAGCGCCACCCTCTCGCCGCCGCCACACATTTGCTTTTTTTTCCGCGCTCCTCCCTCACAACACTTTCTTCCCCTCTTTTTTTCTGGGAGTTCAGAGGTAGGCTCGCCCCATGATCCCATTGTAATGCTGAAGGAGCACCCGGTGGCTCACACAGTCCCGAGGCAAGTTCTCTGGGTGCCACACTGAGAGCCTCCCCCCTGCCAACACTACACCCTCCTTCCTCCCGCTTTTTGCCCCCAGGATCGCGCTCGGATGCCAGCGTTTCTGATTTAGAAAAATTCCGCAAAGCCCCCTTTTTTTTCTCTCTCTCTCTCTCTGTGCGTGGCTCCTGAATGGGCCACATTACGGCTGAATGCAAAAGCAGAGCTAAGGCGGAACAGTGGAGACAATTAAGAAACCCCCCCCCCTTCCTTCCACCGAAGACATAATACCCACATCGAATTAATTTAGATTTTTTTTTCTTCCTTACGTTCATTCAACCAATCGCGGATGCATATTGCGGGCGTGCAGGCCAGCCTTAAGAGGAAATCTCCTCATACACTGTTTCTTTATTTATTTTCTCTTTATTTCCTCAATTGGAGGGTTTGGAGGGGGGAACGAGCCGCGGCTCTCCGTGGGTCTGAACCGACTCTATATTTGCATCCAAAACCGCAGTGTTAGTCTTTCCCCTTCTCTCTTTTCTTCCAGTATTTGCATAAGGAAGCCCACCACCAGATGTTTATTTTTAGGCGACGGTTCAAGGACTTACAACGCTACAACTAAGGGAACGACTTGAAGGAGGGAGGGATTTTCGAGAGAGAGTGAAGTGGAGGCAGAATCGTGCGCTGTATCTCCGCGCGCGCAGATATATCTGGGCAGATTTAGGCCTTTTGTCGTTTTTTTTTCCTCGCGCGCAGAGTGGAAGGAGCAGGTTGCATATCTGCAGCGTGCAGCCCCCACGACGCGTACGACGCGCACACACACCGGCGCCGTCTCTGGCAGAGGATGTGTCGGCCCACATGCTCTTTGCCACACACACATCTACGCTTCCCTCTTCTCAAAGTGATCAAGGAACGGCGAGAAGAGGAGCGAAAGGGCCCCGCAGAAGAGCCGCGTTGCGAGGCGATCGGTTCAATCAATCAAACGCTAATGCGCGCTCGCCGTAATCTCTGAGCGAGCATCCGGTAATTCCCAGCGAGGCCCTCCACTTCAGGTGACGCTCCCCGTGCAGCTGTTTCGCTCGACTTGACGGTGCTGCTAATGTGCTCATTACTGTTCTGCTGAGCTGATTATCATCTAATGTAAATGAACGCGGGTCCGTGGCGCGCCGTGCAGGTGCTCTCCCCTGTCGTGTTTTCTAATTCCTCCCCTTCACTTCCTCATCCGTCACCTTCACTTTCTGGTTTCCTCTCTTTCTCTGACCCCGTCGTTCTCCCGCTCCAGCCCCTCACACAGGTCTGACCACGGCCGAGTACTACCACCAGATGGCTCTGCTGGCGGGCCACCGCAGCCCCTACGCCACCGACCTGCTCCCCTCCGTGGCCGCCACAGCCGGCGCCACCAGCGCCAGCGCCCTGCACATGGAGTACCTGCAGGCGATGGAGAGTAAGTGACACACACGCACACACACAAGCCCGTTTCAAAGTGCTGCTCCAGCATCACCTGTTTTTTTCACTATTTCACACACTTGAGGTCCAAAACTGATCGAGGGACAGATTAACAGACAATGGGGAGTTTTCTCAACTCGATGATGCCAAGTTCAGGTTTACAAATCAGTTCTCCACAACAGTCGCCAAGTCGGATGAACACCGGAGAGTTTGGAAAGTTTTTATTTGTACAGCACAACTCAGACACAAGACAACTCAAAGAGCTTTACAGGGACGTAGAATTACATTTAAAGACATTAAAAACAAGGAGGAAGACGTCAACAAACAAAACATAATATTATAAGTGTTTTTAAATTGTTTATTCTAAGCATGAAAAATAAAGGAACTACATTTTTTCTAAAACATTTCAGATCACCAAATTTGGAGATGTGGTTGTCAGTGGATTCTTGTATCTTTTCCACTGAGCACTGATATGCCAATTCATTTCTATGCATCTAGGTTAAAGGATAAGTTCACCCAATAATGAACATTCAGTCACTGTCTGCTCACTCTCACGCTGACAGTTTGAGAGTTTCGAAGCCCACAAAACATTTTCTGGAGCTTCACAGCAGAACAGCATTCTCCTAAAGAACTGAAGAAGATGGAGACCTGTCAAAAAGTTTGAAAAATCAACTGAAACAAAAACATGAAAATGTTTCCAAATCGCTCGTCAGGCGTAATCAAAATCACCAGAAGCCCTGAGCTCCTGAATTTGATTTGAAAAGACTTTACTTACACCCTTTTTTAAGGATAAATCTTCATTGTAGCCGCTTAGCTGAAAGTGTTAGCGCAACCTTGAAAGGCGGGTTTAAACAAGTCCCCATCTACTTCAGTTGTTTTGCTGTGAAGCTCCAGAAATGTTTTGTTGGACTCCAGAACTTCACCCGACTCTCCATCGACATGTCGGAGAGGAGATAATGACTGAATCTTTCACTTTTGGGTGAACTTATCCTTTAAAACTGGGTGAAATATTACATTTCAATAGTAACAGATCCTGCACACACAGTAAAATTGCAGTTTTTGCAATTTAAGGTAAAATAAACGAGTAAAAAAGAGTAAAATAAAGGATTTGTCAGCCGCGTGGAGCCCAGCTGGAGAGACGACACCCACTGAACCTCTGCCTGCTGGGACTGCACCCAACACATTATCGCCTACCTGCACATTATAACATGGGTGGCCCCGCGGGGAATTCAACCTTTAAAAACGCACCTTTATCTGGCGTGCTATATATAGACGGGAGCTGCAGCTCCACCGCGGCGAGGGAGGACCTGCAGCTTCGCCGTGACACCATTTAAATGAGCTATTGTCTTAGCGTGTTGGGCTCAGGACTGTGTGTGCAGAGGACTTATGCTAATGAGTTATTTTAAAGTGTAAATAGGAAATTAAACGCACAGTGAATCTTAGAAAGGTCGGGCCGCCTCGCCCCGGCTTCCCTTTGATGAGAATGTATTTAGTCAGGCAGACGCCGCTTTCATGGAAATCCGGGGTGAAGTTCCCCCGATTCCTCTGAACAAACTAATTAAAACTAGCCAAACTTGTGCGGGTATCAGAAAATTAATTGCTATTAAGTGGGAATTGGAATGTCCCACCATTCATCACCGGAGAAATCCTTTCTTCTGTGTCACTTTTTAAGATTAATAGACTGAAACAAAACAATTAGGGCCAAATTTAAGTGGCGACGCGATGCTCCTCACTTTTAAGACGAGCGCCTGTGATCATCGCTGGTAATAACTCATCACGTTTCAACAATGTGTGTTCCGAGCGGCTGAAAAAATTAACACTTTAAAGCTTTGTTGGATTTTCGGGGGAGAAAGAAGAGAGAAACATACAAAGAGCGGAGTCTGTCAAGAGGCTTCTCGCTGATAATCTGGGCTACCGCGCTGCTGCGGCTATTTTAGTCTATTTCACATCAGTGTAATTACCTTCAGTGAGACTTGTGCTAATGAAACAATGGGCCTGTCCTGCCTATTTGTGCTTTAATGGGCTATTGTCTGCGCTTCGTGCTGCCTAATTAGCGCCACGGCTCTCGTAGATCGCGATACTAAAGTCTGTATTTGTGGTCTTCATTAGTTCATTTTTAATTTACTCGCTATTCCTTCAATTTAAAATGGCATTTTTTTCTCGTTACTAGGCTGCGATTTTAACACTGAAACTCATGTTTGATACAAACAAACCCTCACGTGTAGCAGCTGATTGTACTTTACTTTAAATTACACGTACTCTTTATTAGAGCTACAGCGAGACGTTTTTGGTTTTTGCCTTCTTTCAAATCAAAAATGTCTTCTTGAAAATAAGAATCTGCTTATTTTCTTTGTCATTAATGATGTTATATGAATCTTTTTGGGGTTTTGGACTGTTGGTTTGACAGAAGAAGCAATTTGAAGACGTCACTTTGTGATTCGAGGAAATTGTGATGAGCATTTTTTAATTTTTTTGGACATTTCATAGAAAATTAAAGGTGCATTACGTAGTTTTGGGGAAGACATTTTAAGCAGAAAAGAAAGATCTTCACTTGTTTTCACGTCTGAATAAACAGAATAAACAAACTGACCTTAAACGACAACACAATTTCATCCTTTACATGTGGCGGACCCTGCCACCTCTCTAGCTTCAAACAGCATTCTTCTAACCTTATTTTCCTCTGAGAACAGCTTGTTTATTCAGTTATGGAAAGAATTTGTATTATTACCTCAATAATTCTGTAAATGTTAAAATTCTGAGTTTGAATTTCTACATAGTGCCCCTTTAAATCGATCAATCGTCATTATTGGTTCCAGCTCTAATCTTTAAATTGAAAATTAATTATAAGTGGCTCTGAGAAATCAGATTACTGTCATTTTAAATACGTTTTCTGTAACATAAAATCGTTTCCGGCCGGCGTCACATCCCCTCTCCAGCCCTCCCCTGCGAAGGCGTCCCCTCTCAGGTGGCCTCCGATGGCGTGTCGCCGAGGGTTCAACACCAGTTTTGGAGCCGGCCTTTTTATTTCCCCCAACGCCGTCAGTCCGGCCTGTCTAAACCCTCCCTGGCCCGGAAGAATTAATGACGCGGCGCGTAACCAGCCGTCCCGTCCATAAATCACGAGGAAATTAGAGGGACAGTCCTGCTACGAGCCTGGACGCTCCTCTCTCTGTCTCCCCGGCCGGCCGATTTATCATTTGGGCTGTGCATTAATAAACACCACTCCCATGAGGCTTTGCAGTGGTGGGACGCCGGCCCTGCTCCCCCCACTTCCCCACTTCTCTCCTAGTTCACCACAAGTGAATCCTCCTAATTCGCTTCTCGTTTAAAAAAGTGTCAAATTTCCGAATGTGGAAGGTGGAATTTGTCCAAACCAGGAGAATAAAAAAAATGCTGGGTTTTTAAAGAAATAGTGATAAATCAGACGTGTCGGAGGAGCGTTATATGACAAACTACATTGTATTAAGCGATTGTGGATGTGTATGTATGTGTGTGTGTGCCCTTCTCTCGAACACCGAGGCATAAAAAGGGACAGATTTTCTATACAGTGACAATGTAAAGGGGGTGTTGCTCTTCATACGGCTTCACGCCGCAGTCGAAACTCAAGGCCTACGTATGCCAGAACGCCACAGAGGCGTCCGCGCACACATTCACATCCACATCCCCACACTGTGATTACCATGTGAATGGAGCCTTGGATGTGTCAAACGGAGAGAGAGAGATGGAGCATTTACGTTTGGGAGATGGATGGATTGTGGGGGACGTAAATACGGAAGGGGGGGGTTATCGGGGCTGCGTAAGCTGGTTTTGTTTGCCTTTATGAAATAACTCAAAATGTTTTATCTCCAAGTCTTGAGTCACAAAGTCATTGTGTCAGTTCACGCACAAAGCGCGACATCCCCTCAGCGCTTTCTCTCCCTCCCCCCTCCCTCCGTCTCCCCTCTGTTTTTTCCCTGTCTTGTTTGTGACATCTCCATGTGAAAAGACAACAAAAGTCATGTTTTAATCTCTACCCGTGGCTCATTGTGCGCGCGGAGAGAATGGTCGCGCCGTTTCCGCCTTTTACCTTTTCAAAACCCCCTTTTTCAGTATTTCCAGTCAACACTGACTGCATTTGAATAACGAGTCAAATTGGACTTGATTAAATATTACCATACACAGTCGGAGCGTTTCTCCAAACATAAAAGACATGTTTTCTCATGGATGAAATGCAAGCAGTGCATCAAGTGACAGCTGAACACTCATTCAGACGAGCCTTTTGTCTGATGATTGACAAAAATGTCATCTGCTGGGGTTAGATTAGGTTAGAGTTTGGATGAAGTCGAACAGGGAAAAAAAAGCATGTAGAAACCGGCGAACGCTCTCTCCCCGATCTGTAACTAATTTGTAGGAATTTGGCCGACGCTCGTCTCCAGAAACATGCGACGAGGGAGCAGATAGGCGTTCGGTTACACTCCTATGTGGCATTTTAACCTTTTCCCGTTCGCGGGAGCCACTTGGCTTCTTCCTCTGACTCTGATCTCCCTCCTCCTCCTCCTCCTCCTCCTCTTCTCTCCTCGTCTCGCAGGCTCTCGCTTCTCGAGCCCGCGGCTGCCGTCGCGGCCCAGCAGGAAGCGCCCGCTGCCCATCTCGCCCCTCTCCGAGCACAGCTTCGACCTGCAGACGATGATCCGCAACTCGCCCAACTCCCTCGTCACCATGCTCAACAACTCCCGCTCCAGCTCCTCCACCAGCGGCTCCTACGGCCACCTCTCTGCCGGGGCCATCAGGTATTCATTATTTTAATTTTATTTATTTATAATCATTATTTTCTTGGGGTTTTTTTTTAAATTGGACTTAGGACTTTAATCTTTAATGGTAAGAAGTAAAAAGGTCATGGGTGAAAAAAGTTAACTTTGAGGATGCTGATGCTGCTTCACATGCTCCTCGGATGGTCCCATTTCCAGAGTTGGAAAACATTATCCGACTTCGAATGTGAAGGAAGATGGACGCCAAAAGTTCCTTTGCATTTTATCAAGTGTTAAAACAATCACGTTGACAACTGGTTCCAGCACTGACTCAACCCAATGTTTACTTTCGTCCGCCATGTTTCAGCATCATACGACGTCAACCCAACATCTCGTGTTCCAAATATTTTTTTCTCCAACTTTCCAAGTAGTTTCTCTGACTTTAGAGGGCATTCACTTGAATTTTCCCAGTCAGAAAAACTTCTTTCTGATAGTTCCAACAACACATGAACACACAGTAATGAAAAACACAAACATGTTGCATTATGGGAAAACGTGCTCCTCAAATGGTCCCATTTCCTGAGTTGGGAAGTCGCTCTTCCAACTTCGGTGTGTTCATGTCCGTCACGTCCGAATGTGACAGCAACATGGAGAAAAAGGAAGTTGTCAACCCAATGTTCACTATCATCCGCCGTGTTTCAGCGCCATTCGATTGACTCGTGTACCAAAAATTTCTCCAGCTTTCCGAGTTGTTCTTCAGATTTGAGAGGGCATTAACATGAAATTTCCCATTTTTCAAACACAGGGTATTACAAGACACTATCATGTTGCATTGTGGGAAATGTAGGATTATGTGTTTTCTGGAGCTCGGCCCTAAATATGGACTGTCAATCGTGAGTCCCAAAATGTTTTGTAAGTGGAATAAAAAGAATCACTCCGAACTTATCTCACCCTGTCAGGATCTTTCAGGAGCTTTGATTGATTGTTTCCCTCATGGCGGTTATTCAGAGACCAACATGTGCCAATAACAGATCAGCAGGATCATCCCAGGGGGAACGATGATCTTCTAATACCATCGATCGGTTGAGTTTTCATACTTGTAGTGCCGAGCTCATCAGTATGACACGGAGAAAAAAGGGGAAAGAAAGTGTGTGGTGGAGCGAATAAGTGTGTGTGTGTGTACCGTCCGTGTCAAACCCCCGTGTGGGTGACGATCTCCCAGCCAGCCAGTCGGCCTGCCTCCCCGGCGGCTCGTGTCAGTCATCCGGTCCACCTCACGGAAACATCACATACATCACGCCCCGGTACCAGAGGCGAGCTGAAAAAAAGGGGCGAAAAAGAGAAGAAGAGAGAGGGGGAAAAGGAAAGATCCATCGCCCCACCCACAGCCATTGATCAGCGATCTGTAAGAAGAGCCTGATCAATCACGCGGCGCGCTCAGCCACTGTCCCGGTGACAGGACCCAAATAGCCGGAGCCAACAGACTGATGAGTGATATGACAAGCGGATGGGCCCCCAAATGTGTCTCGGCCCATTGATTTCCACTCGGCTCGTAATAAAATCAGCAGACATATGGGTCGCGGCGAGGATGAATGGAGGCCGCTGCTGTCGAGCCACACAGATCTGTGTTTATCTGCTGGTTCACCTGCGGTTAGAGCCGGACCCCTGAGGGGGTTCAAGTGTTTTTTCTTATAGGATAAACAAAGTTGGCGCAGGTTGAGGGGTAAATAAAACCGAAGGAAACAAGTGTGCTGCAGGAACCGGGAATTAATTTAGCGTTATTTACATGGCGGCGCGACACACTCCAGATTGTTTATCATCTGTATCATTTGCCCAGTGGAAGAATGACATACTGCCTTACACAGACCACATGATAATTCAGCGTGCGTTAACAAGCTGAACATTCATTGGCAGGGATTCGCCGGCAGCCCCACGGTTCCAGCATTACCACACCATCTCCTGTCAGATTGTCCTCAGGGAGGGGAACTATCCAGAACAATCCATTTATTCACTGTCTTTCCCCCTTTTTTTTTTTTGCCTCGTTGCCTTTGCAACCGACATTTTAGTGAAGCTGTATTTCAGTTTTATGATTATTTTACCACTTCGGATGAAATATGGACGCAGATCTCTGGCCTGAAATGTGAAGCTAACACAGAAGTGCATTAAACCTGTCGTTGTTTTTTTAGTGATTCCAAAAAGATGTTTGATCGTATAGGAGCTTATGAGAAAATGACCCTACTTTTCACTTGATTTACTACCTCAGTAAACAGTTTACTGAAGGAATTTATGGTCTCAATCTGTAGTTTCAAGCCTTCTTTAACACAACATGATGTTCATTTTGTAAATTATGGTCCCATTTAGACTAAAATAGACGATGAAGCTGGGTATGCTTTAGGGCGTTAGCAAGTCCATACCAAGGCATGTCCTCGGGTTCTCCAACAGATCCAATCAGTATTGTACCGGCTTTAATGCCAAACTTGAGGCTTCAAGCGAAATGTGAAGCTAACACAGAAGTGCATTAAACCTTCATTGTTTTCTAGTGATTCCAAAAAGATGTTCAATCGTATAGAAGCTTATGAGAAAATGACCCTACTTTTCACTTGATTTACTACCTCAGTAAACAGTTTACTGAAGGAATTTATGGTCTCAATCTGTAGTTTCAAGCCTTCTTTAACACAACATGATGTTCATTTTGTAAATTATGGTCCCATTTAGACTAAAATAGACGATGAAGCTGGGTATGCTTTAGGGCGTTAGCAAGTCCACAGCAAGGCGTGTCCTCGGGTTCTCCGCCAGATCAAATCAGTATTGTACTTACCTCCATCCTCTAATTCAAAGGGTCTCTCCTGGTTCCAAAAAACCAAGAGTGTGGTGGCTTTAATACCAAACTTGATGCTTCAAGCGACTTGTATTTGATATATGACTCTCTGTCTTCCTTCTTCCCCCCTCCAGCCCAGCGTTAAGCTTCGCCTACCCTCCAACGCCGGTGGCCCTGCACGTGCACCAGCAGCTGATAGGCCGCCAGCCGGGCCTCGTGGGCTCCGCCTTTGGCCACAGTCCGCCCCTCATCCACCCGTCGCCGGCCTTCGCCACCCAGAGGCCCGTGCCTGGCATCCCCCCCTCCGGGCTCAGCGCCAGCGAGCGCTCAGCCATCTCCAACGACTCCTCACAGGTGAGAGCGGCGGTGTGATTCATCATCACAGGTAATAGATAGCGGCGTCGCACGCCAGCCACATCTCAGCGAGACGCGGCGGAGCTAACGTGGTACAGGCAGGACCCCCCTCCTCTGCGCGCTCATCTCCTGGGAGTTTTCCCCTCCTACTTGTGTTGTCTCTTGTTTTCGGAGCGCCGAGCGTGGCCCGGAACGCGCCGGCAGCAAACAACGAGGGGGCTTGTTAGCATAGAATCCCACCGCTGACTCCATTAATCACTAGAGAGGGAACAAGGATATGGAGAGGGAATATTGACATGGATGGATGGATCCAAAGGGGCTTTCTCTCTCCTTCCTCAACCCCTTACTGTATGTGCGGGCCCACATTTGAAGTAAATATTCAGTGTTTATTACCCGCCCTCCCTGCTGTTTCCCATCGCCTGAATTTTGTGCTACCGCCAATGAGGCCTCGCTCAAATTGGGCACACCAAAATTGCCTTTTCCTTCTCCTGAATAAACAGAATATTGCTTTGGGGCCACGGCTGAATCTCAAATGAATCACGACGGAACGTAGTGGGGCGGATGTCACCACTTCTCTAAAAATATCCACATGACGGGCGTTTTCAGGGGAAAAGCAAAAGGGAACTTCTTTCATTCTTGCGAGCTCGGTCTGGTAACGAGAATTCCCCCCAGGGTGAATTTAAGCCCGGGCCAAAGCCGGGTCATCCATTGGCTCGGCGAATGGTTCATTGAATTGGTTCATGAGTTTGTTTTAATTGCTGTGATTAGAGCGGCTAATGTGATTCGGTGAATTGCGCGGTTTTTCATTCGTACAGTCGGAGCTCTCGCCTTGAGCCGAGGACACGGAAGTCATTACGGCGCGACCGCTGTTGTTCTTTCCGCTTGATTAAGCCAATGATTGAGTGACTTATAAGCATCGCATGCATTTTTAACGACGACTCGAGAACGTATAAGTCAAATATAAAGTTAAATCATCCACGTGGTCGAACGGGAGGCTGGAAATGATCGTCGTTTTTCTTGTTTTCCGCAGACCAAGCCGACGAGTGAATCGGCGGTGAGCAGCACGGGAGACCCGATGCATCACAAACGCTCCAAAATGAAGCCAGAGGAGGAGTTGCCGAGCCCGGGCGCTGTGAGCGTACAGGTGAGGATTGTCTACATTTTTCAGATATATACATTCAGTCACTGGCGACGGGGGATGGTATTGTGCTATCTGGCAACATTCTGGTTGGCAAATCCCAGAATTCACCAGCTATTTTTAGATATTTATAGGAATCCCATATAACAGCTGGTCACCTGCCAAAGCGGCGGCAACAATAGACGAGCTTACCAGCCACCGATGGCATTCATGCACCTGCGTTAGTTAGTTTCCCACCCTTGCTCTTATCAGACGCCGTTTTCCCGAGCGAAACAACAATTCATCGATCTTTGGGGGGGAGACCAGAAGGAAATTGTTTTTGCTTTTGTTTAATCAAAAAATTTTAAGTGGCTGGAGAAATAAAAGAGAAATGCGATAACGGCGAGGGTTTTGCATCTGTAGGGGAAAAAAACTTCAGAGAGTCAATATTCAGCCCGAGGCGTGTGGATGGCGGTGGGAGCGCACAGGCTCCTCCTGAATTAGCCCACACCAACCCTCCGACGGTGACAGTGAAATATGTCCGGGCTAATAGAGCAACCTACAGCAGGAAAAGGGGGTTAGATTCCTCAAATACTCGCCCCGGTCCTGTCGTATAACAACCCCCCCGAACACAGAGCGGGGCTTTCAGCGCTACATTTCCGCTCTCCGCACTTTTCTCCCAGGCGGACAAACAAGGCCAGATTCACGGGGGCGCTGTGGCTCAGACCGGTAACCAAATCCTTTCTGGGCTGCGCCTTTCATGTGGACCCGTTAAAAAATGACTTCTCGGACAGATTTGGACGGACGGATGTTGGGGAGAGGAGGAAGGCAGTTCCTGTAGCTTTTTTTTTACTTGTATGTCCCGTCTGGCTGGTATTAAAGGGGCAGTTCACCCCAAAAAAACTAAAAAAAGCTTCACCTACCGACCACGTCACCGCGGAAACGGAGGCTAGATAACTAAGCTGGCTAACGTTACAGCTCAGCCAGAGAGGACACCGTTAATGATTACGTCCCGTGCTGTCTCGTCCGTGAGTAGACACGGAAAGAAAATAGTTCCTACGTGAAACTGCTCACAGCGAAGTCTGTGGATAATCTTGACTAACCGGGTCACGATTTCTGGAAACAGATGTTGCTGTTGAGTTTTTCAAAAACATTTTCGAGTGCCATCTAGTTCCATTATATTTGAAAGTATGCTCCAAAACTCTTCAACTCACACCAAAACAATCTAGATGGATAAAAAGTACTACAGGTAAGAGGTAAGATTTTGGGGCGTACTTTCCAATTTAGGAACCATCTCCATGAAATAGTTTTGTCTTGAACTGGACCTTTTCTCTTGTTTCCTCAGGACCACCCTGACGGGATGACCCTGGTGAAGGAGGAAGGGGACAAAGATGAGAGCAAACAGGAACCGGAGGTGGTTTACGAGACGAACTGCCACTGGGAGAACTGCTGCCGCGAGTTCGACACGCAGGAGCAGCTCGTACAAGTGAGCAGCACACACACACACACACACATGTTGATGCTCATACTTGTGTACTACAAGTAAAACGTTGGCTTGTGACAGAGTCCTTCTACACTGTGGTATCAGTACTTTTACTTCAGTGCAAGCTCTGTTAACTTCTTCCATCTAAATCCAGAGTCCTGTGACGGTATGTCAGTAAATTGTGCACAAAAAGGAGCAAGAAAGGCAAAAGATCTTTGAATCGAGTGTCTCTTTGAAGCGGACGGTTTGCATGTCAGCGTTCTCACCTGACCCCGGTCGTTCTCCAGGTCCAGAGTGGGGAAACAGGGTGTTTATAGCTGTAAAAATGTCCGTAAAAAGCTTGCGCAGGCGCAGCTATGCTGTCTTTCTGGTTTTGTATGCTGTGAGAGTTCCCAGTGTTTCTCTCCTCAAGCTTAGCAGATCCCGGCAACACCGAGCTGCAGCTGTACCGTTCTGCACGACGCCTCGTATCAGGCCGCAAAACCCCCCGCCTGCCTGCGAGCCTGTGCAGCAGCGGCGGCAGCAACAACATACAGTCGGAGCCGGAGCTGCAGGCATTGACTGATACTGCTGCTGGATTCCTGATTGGATCCAGGGACGGTGGTAATGGGCTCAAAAAGCTGGAGAGCACATCTCGCAGCTGAACAGGGGCTAACTGATTTGGCGGGTTAAGCCTTCCCAGAGTCGGGATGTGAGCTCTGTGTACAGCACTGGACCGGCCCTCCTCCTCCCTCCTCCTCCTCCGCCTGTTATCAGAACTCTCACACAGCACCGGGGAGATGGATGGCTCTCATCGCCTGGCGCCCGAGGGTTCACCGTTAAGCTAAATATTAATGACATTACGGTCGTGTCGCCCCCACGCTGACGCTATTAGCCCTTGCCGCCGCGAACCTTCTCACCCGTCATCCCGGCCGAGAGAAAGTTGGAGAAAGTGGTGAAAATACACCGCTATGATGAAGAAGGGGGTCGCGGGAGCGCGCGCACACACATGAAACACACATCAGCGCACATCTGATAGAAAGATCCCCGGCTCTCCACAGCTGTCTATTCGCCGTCTTGACATTGCAATCCTCAGCCGCGGTGGTAACCCCTATCTATAATTGATATCCTCAGCGCGGAATGGGGCTGCCTCCCGTGTTTGAAGGGCTCGGCTCAAAGGTTGAAGCGTCTTGACAACTTCTTGCCCCTGTTTCAGGGGGCGGGGATGAGCTGAGGTGGTTGGAGAGGGGAGAAAGAAAGGGGGGAGGACGGCTTCCTTAATGGAGGAAAAGCTCAGCTCGCTCGCATCCTCCCCCTGCTGTAGTCGCACCAGGTGGCCGTCCGAGCAAAAAAAAAAACAATGTCCTCTCATTCCTCACACAACCTTGCCGAGCTGCACTTATTATCAGATCGCCGTGTAGACAGACACCCAGCAAATCCTTATTAGTTTTCCATTTTCTTTTCCCCATCTTGGAATTGTTTTTTCCTCCTTCTTCTCTCTGATATTGCATTTTATTTCTCATTTTCTATGCACGCGCAGATATGCAGAGAGATGCCAATAAAAGTCTTCGCCTACAGAATCCCTGCCCTCTAATTCAGCAGAGCGGACGAGAAAATGCTCTTATCTCGGCCGCGCCCCCACCCCCCCTCTCAGTAATAGGATAAGTACAGTATTTGGACCACAGTGGCACTCCTCGCACACTGGGAGGGGTACGAAGGGGGGGGGGGGATTTCCATCTAACTAAACAATGGAGCGTCCCTTCCCCCTGTACTTGTCTTCTGAAATGGCTTAAGGGGAAAAAACATGATGAGAAAAAAAAAAAAATAGCAGTTTCTCCTCGGATTGAACCAATTTAACTACTCTGTTGAGTTCGCACATGGCTCCGCATTCTGGCCGCTTTCAAACACGCTCAAAAATGACACGTCTACGTCACGAAACGAACGTTTTCGCGAAGCGCCGATTCAAACGTTTTCCCCCTTTGTTGGCCTAATTTTAGAACTAAGCCTCCCGCACCACCCTCGTCGCTCTCCACCTTGTTCAAAAGCACTCCTGCCGCGCTCTTCACGCATATTTTCGCTCTCTCCGACGAGCTCTCGCCACGACAAGCCGCGGCGTTCCTTTATCATCCGCGTTTAAGCGCTCTCGGTGCAGCCGATAAGATAAACATCAGATCTGTGCAATTTAGCTCACTTATCTGGCCTACCCAGTCAGCAGAAGCGAGGCGGGTGTCAATTTTAGTTTGCCGTATTTATTTCATTTATTACATTTCCGACTCTCTACACCTCTCCATCTCCCTCTCTCTCTGCTCGGCTCGGCGTTCTTTTGCTTCCCTCGTTTCTTTTTTTATTTTGGGCACAAACCTCTCCCTCCACTCGTTTTCTCTTTCATTTTCCCCTCCCTCCCCTCTTTCCCCTCGGAGGGAGCACTTTTTAAAGATAAGGCCTGGTGGCTTCTTTAATGTCTCTCTTGAAGTGGGCTTTTTTCACTCCGTTTTGTCGCCGGAGATGCCAACCCCACACTCCCATAATTCCCTAATATGGCCCTGCTCAACAATCTTTTATTATTTTCTCACGGATCTATTACTGATGCTTCACCACAGAGAAATCTACAAGGCAGCTATTTATTTTCAGTGCACTTGTATGAGGGGAAAAAATGTATGTAAGCATTTTCTTTCCTCTGTGTGGCAAGGCAGTTTTTTAGTTTAAGAGTGAAGTGTGGCGTTATGAAAGGTGATCAGATTTGAATCAGCACGAAAGTCGACTGTTTTCTCATCACACAAATTCCATAAATTACTTCGCGTAATTAATTATTCTTCACATTCTTTGTAAAAATTGACTTTTTTGAGGTAGTCTGTTGCAGCTGCCAATGGTCTCTCAACCAAAATAAAATAAGTACGTAAGTAGTGTAGGATCATGGGAGTTGTTGTCTTCGTGGTTTACAAACCACCATTGTTGATGAAAACGTCCATGGACAAGTTGATGTTTTAAAGTTTTATTCATGTTTAGTGACATTTACCAACTTCCTTCCTCACTCTTTGACTCTCTGCTGGAAGTTATAGCAACAGGCGACCAAATAAAATACACAGACAAAACAACAGTCAGGTTAAGAAACAAAAAAGCAACAGAAAAGGTGTACACAGAAAAGGGGCGGGAAAGAGACAAAGACAGGAAGTGGAAAGACACGTGAGGATATAACTACAAAATAAAACAGGAAATATCTAAACTGAAAACCGTGACACCGTTTCCTTGAATTAAATTTGTACAACTCAACAAAATATATAAGTTCTAGTCGTTTTTAGACATTTAAATGCAGAAATGTTAAATATTATATCTTTAAGAATTCCAGTTCTGTATTTTTATTGTGGGCCTACAAACAGACTCATTTTCAAGGTTGCTTCAGCCTATATATGGGGGGTTATCTGATGGGTTTGGTGGTCTGTATGTGTGTGTTCCCACAGCTCATCGGGCCTACCGTTCCGTTCCAGGTCACCTACATAGGTGGCGCTGTGATGTCCTTGTTCTTAGATGGGGAGCTGGCTGTCTCTGTGTGCAGCCTCGCTGAGGCGGCTGCTGCGCGCCTCCCCGGTGTTAGAGGGAGATAAACGCGGGCGCAGTCTGAAGCCAGCCCCCCTCTCTGGCTGCTGGCGCAGGCTTTTAATTGGTAAAATGCAGATTTTTTTTGATCAGGAGAAGGATTAGGCCCCTTATCTGTCAAGAGTATCTTACTCCGAGATGAAAAGACTGTGCTGAATTACACATGCCAATTCCAGCTCCCTGCCCCCTGCTCGCTCGCTCACTTAACGCTCGTCCTCCCGCCTTCCTTCGCTCGCTAAATTTCCCCCCCCTTTTCCACGTCCTCCCTCCCCCTTTTCCCTCCCTTCTTTGCCTTTTTTCATGCTCCTTTTTCCCCACTCTCTTTACACAAAGCACTTCAGCGACTGACATCACAAAAGAGCATATGATTTATTAGGCGGTGTTTGATAAAGCTAAACGGTGTTGCGGGTCCCACAGCTTAGTGAAATTGCCTTGTAAACAGGCCCTCTTTTCATGCACGCTTGCATTCTAATGCATGAGGCCCGTGTCCCGGAGAGAGTTTGATAAGGAGACATGGAGATGGATACTGAAGTGGGCGAAATGCTGGGGAAATAAATAGCAAAAGTAATGTGTGTGGAGACGGAGCATTTGCATTGAGGGAAGGTGTATCATTTTAAATCGGAGGCTGTTATTTTGTATTTTTTTAGAAAACATATAAAACTTTATTTTTTGGTTATGGATGTTGTTGCGAGGCACCCAAGCAGCAGGGGTCTGGACCAGGTAAACAGTGTCGGCACCTGTATATATATATATATATATATATATGTGTGTGTGTGTGTGTGTGTGTGTGTGTGTGTGTGTGCACCTCTCATACGTCACAGACGGCCTCAGTGTCCCCTGTGTCCGTGTCCCTGGCGCTCCCTGTCGAGCGACTCCCTCCTAAATCCATCTTGGTGGCGTTTTTACAGTTGTTGGCCGATAAGCTGGCAGGGGGAAGATGAATAACCTGCCGCGCCGCCGCTATCAGCACCTGTTTGTCGATTTAGCCGGCCAACGGGGCCTGTCTGCTCAGCATGGAGATTATTGATTCAATAAGAATTGCCATTAGATCATGCCATTAGGTTTCGCGGCAGCCCCCCCCTCTCCCCGCGCTGTCCGTCCCCCCTCTCTGTCAGCGCCGAGGCTCATGCATCACGCCCGTCAACGACCTCCTTCATTTGTACAAACAGGCCGCGAGTGTGTATCCGTCTGTGTGTGTGTGCGTTTACTCGTGTCGTGCCAGCCACCCGCGTGATCCAACACCGCGGCGCTCTCCCCATCGCTCTCGGCCCGGGGGGATATTGAATGGTGGTCACGACAGACCGATGGCTTGCCACAGGGATTCCCTCACAGAGAGAAAGGAAAAGAGAGGACGAGTCAGGTTTTTTCCGAGGCTCCGACCAAGACGGGGGGGGAGGAGATCAATCTTGGGGAAACTTCACTAACGTCCGTGGTCATCCAGTCCCCAATCATTTTCCGTGGAATTAGTCTTGTTTTGTCACTTTGAAATTAAAAAATGTCAAGTGAGAATAATGGAGGTCCTTTGCGGATATATTAGTGTCAATTTCGCTCTTTGCCTGCGCCGTCGCACCCTGCTGCTACTGCGCTGACTCATTTTTCGATACTCCTCCTTTACTGGTAAGCGAGTGCGACGGTTATGTAGTTAGAAGAGACTCGGGGTCAAGAGATTGAAAAAAAAAAGGGGGGGTTCATGGTGGATGTCATGCTCATGATCCGGCCAGTGGGCAGGGCACTCTGAAGGTACAAAGATGCCATTGTCGGAGCGGTGTCATGCCTGGAGGGGAACTGACCCTGGATGCTTTATTTGCTCTGGTTTCTGCATTTTTATTGCTCGACAATCTTGCGCGTAAATGCTCAAAGAAAGCACGTTTTCCCCAGACAATTAAGAGCATTCAAGTCTCTATTTATGTCCCGTCCTTCTCCTCTGTTGCCATCCGTCCCTCTTCATTCAGCCCCAAGGTAAAAAGACTCCTCTCCGCTGCTCAGGAATGTAATAATACTGGTTTCTTTTGGTCAGGATATTGTGTCTGTCTCCCTGGATTTAAATTGCTCCCGGAAAGGCACTTCAGAGGCCACCACAGTGTTGTCTCTGAAAGAGAGCCAGATGTTGACTGTGTCCCCAGAGGGTCTGCATGGCTTTTTCTCTCCTCGCCGCCTTCATTCCTCTGTAACATCCACCATTTACCCCTTTTTACAAGACAGTTAGTGAGAAAAGGGGAGGAAAATGGGAAGAGAGAGCTGGATTGAGCTGGAGAAAGGTGGCGCACACAGATATAATGCTTGGCTGGAGTTGTAAAGCCCCTCGCATTTCAGATGCCTTGACTGAACTTTTGATTTCTCCTCGCCACCCTCCCACCTCCCCTGCTTCCTAAGCCTCAGATTGGAAGTTGCCACGGCAGCACAACTGTCAGCACTTGTCATGGAGGGGCGAGGGCCCCAGTGTGATGCGAAGTGACAGGGTTTTATTTGAAAATCCTGTTCAGATCGGACACTGAGACTCTGCCTTTTTTTCCCCAGTGTTTGTGCAAAGAAAGAGAAAGGAGGGAAAAAAAGGAAAGGAAGAGTTAAATAAAATGAGATGGAATTAAACAGAGAAGGTACTACATAAAAATAAATGGAAAAATGGGTATTGAGAATATTAAATTTGCCTCCTCAAGCTGAACAACAAATAAATTCAAGGCAAAATAACCCTGCTCTTAATCCTAACTTCTTTCTTTCTGATGGCTTGGATTAAAGTTCTGTCGTCTTCTTTCCCAGCACATCAATAATGACCACATCCACGGGGAGAAGAAGGAGTTTGTGTGTCGATGGGAGGAATGCTCTCGAGAGCAGAAGCCGTTCAAGGCGCAATACATGCTGGTGGTCCACATGCGCAGGCATACTGGGGAAAAGCCCCACAAGTGCACGGTAAGGATACAGCTATTAGCTCAGTTGACTTCATTTCTTTGCAGATGACATGTTATTTTGCATGTAAGATTCAGGCTGTTCGAGTAATGTCCTCTTCCTCGTCTTTGTCTTCCCATAGTTTGAGGGCTGTGCCAAGGCCTACTCTCGTCTGGAAAACCTTAAGACTCACTTACGATCCCACACTGGAGAGAAACCTTATGTGTGTGAACACGAAGGCTGCAACAAGGCCTTTTCCAACGCGTCGGATCGGGCGAAACATCAGAATCGCACACACTCAAATGAGGTACGGGCAAATATGATTTCAGGCAGTTGTGTTGTTCGAATATGTTTACAAGATGTTTCTCACACTTTATCTTCTCTTTTCGTGTCTAGAAACCGTATGTGTGTAAAATCCCAGGCTGCACGAAACGCTACACGGACCCAAGCTCCTTACGCAAGCACGTGAAGACGGTTCACGGGCCGGAGGCGCACGTCACCAAGAAGCAGCGTGGAGATTACCCACGCCCTCCGCCTCAACCGCGGGAGCCTGGGAGCAATGGTCAGGGCCGGTCGCCAGGGCAACTGCCCCTGGGTGGGTATACGGACCAAAGGGAGTACAACCATGCTACCTCAAAACAGGACGAATGTCTGCAGGTCAAGTCCATCAAGACAGAGAAGCCCATGGTGAGACTCTGATTTTGCTGACACTCACACCTTTAACATTGATTCTTTTCTAATACTATTAATTCCTTTACTTTAACATCTAGTTTTAAGGTTTCTGTGTGATTTAACATTGAAATGGGGGCATGCGCATTTAATCTTGAAGTCTTCTAACGAGTAAACCTTTTCTTCTATCCAATGCTTCGGCATTTCTCTCCTTCCCTTTCTAAGGACAGTGGGTAATCAGGTGAGATGGGTGTCCCTTCACGTTGCATTTGTGAAATATTCTTTTCAAGTCCAACTTTTTACTTTTCTTATTCATCGTTTTATGTCTGGTGGACGTTTTGTCATCCCATCACAACTGTTTGACTTGACTTTCACCCAAAACACGCCAGATTGTCATTGTAGGTTCCCCCCACCCCACAAATTCATAAAAAGTTTATTCTTCCCATTTCATTGTACAAAACTTTGAAGAGTGACAATGATTTTTTTTGCTTTTGGTCAGAACTGTGAGGACATTGAAAGTTTGTCTGATACTGCCCAGAGCTTCACTGTGCAGCCAAATTCATTCACACAGTAAACAAGATGAATGCCCTCTAAACTCTGCTGACACTTGATGCCAAAAAAGTAATTCCATTATTCCTCAGTGCAACATACTCCCTAAAATTCAGTAAACAACCTAATTACGCACTGGCCTGTCTCATAAGAGACCTTTATCCTATTTGCCTATCCCCTGAAAACAACCCAAGAATGATTCTCTTTAAAAATGTGTTTTGTTTGTGTGTGTTGGATCACAGGGGAAGGCATTACTCATGCCCCAATAATGCAGAAAACATTCTCATCCAAACAACTTTTTTCAACAAGAATAAATGCAGAGGTTGGTTCTCTTGGTTGAAGAACCAGCTCAAACTGCAATGAGATCATATTGTAAACACACACTTTCATGAATTATTATCATTGTCTTGTGACATTGGAATTAGGGTTAGGGTTAGAAACTTGATAATCATCTGCTCTTCTTCCTCTCCTCCCTTCTACTCTGTTCTGTGTCTATCAGACGTCTCAGCCAAGCCCTGGCGGTCAGTCTACATGCAGCAGTGACCAGTCCCCAATCAGCTTCTATCCCAGCAGTGGAGTCCAGCTTGCTGTGAGCGCCGGACGCTCGCCAGGGGAGGGGCTGGAGGAGAACGAGGAGAAAGAGGAAAATGACGAGGAGGCCGACGAGGAATGTGAGGGTGAGCCAGCCCCCATCATGGACTCCACAGTCTCCACGGCAACCACGGCCATGCTGACCCTGCAGGCGAGGCGAAGTGTTGGCCGCCCTCTGCGCTGGATGGAGCACATCAAGATGGAGAGGTTGAAGCAGGTGAATGGAGCGCTGCCCAGACTGGGGCCCCTGTCCCCTACACCGCCCCCAAAAGGTTCCACGCTACCCAACATCCTGGGGAAGGGTAAGAAAAACTTTTTTTAACTTTTTAAAGTTTTTATGTAGTATCCTTATTTTGACATGTGGTTGAGCTCAGGCGGGCAATTTACAGTGAAAAAGCACCGAATTAAAACATCACACACACTGTGAGAAATAGATTATCCTGGATTCCATCTTGCCCATTTTGGCTGAAGCATTCAGGCAAAACAAATGCTTAAAATTTACTGTTCCGCTGTAAAATGGTATCAAAACCATATCAAGCCGAATATCATATCAGAGAAAATAGCATGTAACAACATTTCATGGCCGAGTGCTGCTTGTTGTCTGTGGAAACATCTGTTTGAGGGATCTCTCCACACTTAACCTCAACTTATTTGGCTGTTTCTCATCTTTCTTTAACCTCCCTTTAACGACACAATTTTCTTGTTCTCGCTATCTGTGTCAAAACTTTACAAAAAAAATTTCCCCTGTCTGTTTCTCCCCAGGATCCTGTCTGGGCAGGCAGTGGGGGGTGTCTGCTCCTCAGCCACCTGTTCATGCTGAGCTGGGCAGCACAGAGCTAACAGTGCTTAATCTGCTCCGAGACCGGCGTGACAGCAGTGGCAGCGCCACCAGTTCGGCCTACCTGAGCAGCAGTCGGCGCTCCTCAGGCATCTCCCCCTGCTTCTCCAGTCGACGCTCCAGCCAGGCTTCCCAGAGTGAGGGTACGATGGCGGCCTCCCACCACCGGCGCCTCCACAACCTTAGCTCCACCGACTCCTACGACCCTATCTCTACTGACGCCTCCCGCCGGTCCAGCGAGGCAAGCCACTATGGAGGTGGCACAGGAGGAGGGGGTGGAGGGATACTCTCAGGTGGGGGCTGTGGAGGTGTAGGGGGAGTCGGTATAGGAGGAGGAGGGGGGTCACGAGGGATGCTCAATTTAACCCCAGCGCAACACTACCACCTGAAAGCCAAGTACGCAGCAGCAACTGGCGGCCCACCTCCCACACCTCTACCCAACATGGAGCGCATGAGCTTGAAGACTCGCATGGCCATGATGGACGAGGGCGGTAGCAACCACTCTCTGCCACCTCTAGTCAGGCCACATCGCTGCAGTGATAGCACCAACGGGTACACCAATGGGTATATGGGGCATGCAGGTTACAGGAGGAGGGTCCTCTACCCTGGTGAGGGACCACTGAATGGCAACCGGAGGGCCAGTGATCCAATTCGGACACAGCCTTCTGATATGTGCAGTCTGCCTCCAGTGCAACGCTTCAACAGCCTTAACAACCTCCACCCTCTTCCGCCTCTGTCGCATCAGTCTACACCTGAAACTCGCAACTTTAGCTTACAGAACTACACGCGCTCAGAGGGCAACCTGCAGAGAGGCTTGCAGCACTCACCGTACACCCCTAGCATCGCAGAACATGCAGCCTTAGAAGCCCTGGCCATGGAGGATGACGGGGAGGCTTGCCTGTTGCTTGGGGATGAGGATATGCTACCAGATGACCTGGTGCAGTATCTCCACTCCCAGGTTCAGGTGGATGGTGGCTCCTACATGCACATTGAGGACCAATTAGCATCTAGCCAAAGGGACACCTCCAATCCATCAATGGAGGAAATAGACCAGATCCAGACATCAGGGTTGATTATGGCCATCCCTGGGTCCCACAGTCTCCAGAACAACCCAATAGGAGAGCGAAAGAGCCCTAGTAAGCTTCCCATCCAGTGGAATGAAGTGAGCTCGGGGAGTGCTGACAGGTCTCCTCAGAGGGAACTAAACCACCAGATACAGTGTGGAAGGTGGTCGGGCTCAGAACTTGGACCTGTATCTGCACCTTTTGGCAGGTTTGGAAACATGGTGGTTCAGCAACAAGTGCCCCATGATTTCCAGAACAGTTGTGCCCAGGCTAATCAGTCTCAAAGTGCTTGCTGTGTCAACCCTGCGGTGAAGCTAGAGACATCGCCTAACTCCTGCATGGAGATGAGAGGTACTGGTCACAACTCCGCAAATGTCTTCGGAAGGCCGAACTTCATCAACGATGGGCCTCTTCCGCAGGGTTTCAAACAGATGGCATCCAATGGACCTCAAAAACAGAGCCACTTCCAGCAGAACCACAACAGTAGCACCTCTTGCCAGGTTGGGAACAACCTACTTCTTAGCAGGGTCTCTATGGACAACCTACCCAGCCTCTCCCAGGGAACTGCTCTTCATCACAATCGGCAGGTCCATGCCCCTCGTCCACCGATCAACAGTTACAGGAACTTAGTCAGGACCCAGCAGTACCTCAATCCCGAGAACTCCAGTGAAATCCAGGCTAGTCTCAACCAGCAGCAACAACTGCAGAGAAGTGGGGACCAGTGTTCCCTTGCGCATCAGGTATCCGGGCTGAAACTGGAGGCCCCAGACCATGGATATTTAGAGCAGGGCTTCAGTGACTGCCTCGCTTATGAACCAGCAGAACACAAGGCCTCTGCGTTTCCTGTCCTGGAGGACCAGTGCTTACTGGACTCCATGGCTGAGTCTGTGGGACAGGGTGGTGGCGGTGGCAGTGGGAACTCGGTTGCCCTTCTCTCCCCTGGTGCAGACCAGGTGACCAGCACAGTGGACGGCAATGTGCCTGTTGTATTAGATGAGGGGGTCAGTCTGGACTTTGGTGTCATGCTGGAGGATGGCTTCGACCAGGGCAGCCTGGTCTCAGGGGTGTTGAGTCCCTCCATCTTCCAGGGTCTGTCCAGGACCTCATCACGCCTAACCACCCCTCGAGCATCCGCGGCCTTCCACAGTGTGGCGCCTGGCCTGAACAACATGGCGATCGGAGACATGAGCTCTCTCCTCACCACACTTGCTGAGGAGAGCAAGTTCCTGGCTATCATGCAGTAGCTGCTCTCTCTCTCTCAGCTTTCTCCTCCCTTAGGAAAAATGGAAAAAAAGGAAGAGAAAAACTCTGGTGTATGTGAAGATTAAGACCAAAGTGGCAATTATGAGAACTTTATTATGTACTTAAAAGTGTTGTGGAACAGGCAGTTGCCAAATCCCATTTATTTTGTAAAAATGTCATCCCACACAGAAATGGGATGTGTCAAAATTGTGTATAGATAAATAGTTATATTCCTTTTCTGGAATGTAGGCTATTTTTGGAAGCTCTTCTCTTTGTATTACTATGTGATGGTGAGCAGAACCTCACTCGTTTAAAACAGTATTCTGTGTATTGTCACTGTTTTGCTGTACACACTGATGGTAAAAATGCATGTATTCAAGGTTAAACATGAACACTGTCTATATAAGTACATAGACTAGCCCATGTGCCAAGTATCTACCATTCTGATCGCACAGGTACAAAGTCGCTAAATCCACTCTCATCACAGCAGGTCAGACATGGGTCGTTAATTTAACGGGCCCTGATGGTAACTTTATATAATAAGTTTTAATAAGTGGTGTATTTACATTTGTTGTCATTTTGTTTGTATGTTCCTTTTGTGAATCTGTAAATGTTTCAGTGCTTCTACCAAGTTTTACCAAGTGGTGTTTTTGTCAAGAGTAACTGCGGTATGGTATCGAGTCCGTAAAAATGGACACATCCAAGTCTTCAAGGCACCGTAGATAGTCGTCTACTTGATAGTTAGTCTGCTAAGGTACTCACAAGTGTATATAACAGTGTTTTTATATTCTGTTTGTGATAATCTTGATTCTTGACGTTGGATTGCACGGTTGCTCGGAGCTGATATGAACATGGACATTTTCTCCTTGATGATCAAAGGTCCCATTTGGTGCTTTACGTATGCTTACATAAATAGATATGAGTACTTCATGTTTTGAATCTGTCTTAATGACCAACAGTGGTCCACAGCACATGAACTTCCCTCTCATGATGATAAATGCTGTAAAGTGATGTGTTTTTGTTTCATAGGAAAATCATCCGTATTGTTTTCTCCAAAGCTCTTAAATTCAGAATGTGTACTGCCATCAAGTATTGCAGTGACTTTGTCAACAGTGTTAGTATTGCCTTGCAGTCTTATGTGACTGAACACAGAATATTGAGTAGTTTACCTTTTATTCAGCGTCAAAGCAATGAGGTACAAATTGTTTTATTGTTCTTTGGTACTTTTGTCATTTTTGTAGCTGTGCATTGATGGTGTTTTTATTTTTTTTTTGTTTGTTTTCTTTGGTCAAAAAAGTAGAAATCATTTCCTTTGAAGGAGGGAAATTACATTGAGGTATGTGCCTTATAAGTATCTGCCTGTCGGTAAAGAGAAAGATCACTGCCAATCTTCCATTGTGAATTATGAAAAAAAAATTAAAGATAAACATTTAAAGTGTCTCGTGAGGCCTGAAAAAAGATAAAATGACAGAACATTTATATAAGAAAAGTCTGAATATCGGAAAAGTTAAGATTTGCGAAATGCATTCTACTTTTCTTTGTTTTTGTTTTTTTTTTTTTTTAAGTTTTCACATTTATTGTGCTCTTTTATATATAATGTGTAAATACAATACTCTTTCTGTAGGTTTAGCAGAGGAAATGGGGAGTATCCTGGGGCCAATAAAGAATTGACTTTGAGAGCAGGGATTCCCAGGCCCTGGGTAGAGGCCAGACAGATCTGGCTCGGAGCGGAGCTTCACGGGCCCTGCGCACTGCCCCTCCGCCAGAAGAGCCACTTTGCTCTTTTATAACTGACTACAAATGTTTGTATGGTTTTAATAAAAATGGAAATTATATTTTAAGTCTCTTCTCTTCTTTATATGCTGCCTGAGTCTGATAATAGATAAAAGATACTGGTTTGAATTACGGTTTGTTTCCACCAGACGGAAAGACAAATAGAACTTCTGTACTGTGTGGACACGCGCTGCCAAACCACATCCAAATAAACCGTGTGATGGACTGCGACAGGACAGTAAATTAATATATAGCCTGATGTTACTTTAGATATTTCTTTGGGATTAAGCTCCTCATTAAAAACCAAATAAAGTTCCAAGATCAGTAACTTCATTCATGGGGAATATCCAGAGCTTCTGATGCCCTCTTCTGATCATAACAAGGAATTACAGTTACATTATGAGGCGTGAGCTACACAGTGTGTGAATTCCATCCTCATGAATTTGATAGCGCGGTTATAAACGACTTGTTTGGTTACATATTCACATTAAAAGCAGTCAAGCCCTCGTCTCTCTGTGCTGAGATTAAAGCCAGTAGGTGTTGGCGTCCCTGCTCATTCACACACTCGTCTCTACCAGCGGTTATTCCACTCCAGCCTGCATGTATTTACGGACCCTGTAAGGCTGACGGCCCATCAGCTCGTATCAGAAGCCCTTTTAGTGCGCGTCAGGCGAGCACAGAGAGCCTTCGCATCACTCCCTAACTTTCCAGACGGAGAAAAACGGCCACCTATTCTAAGCAAGTCCCCCATTATGCTCTTTAGAAGCTCAACACAAGTGCAATCATGCGACGGAAATGAAGGGCACGGTTAGACTTTTCCACCGCAGAGAGGGAGCATGCGAGCTGTAAATTGTTCCAACTAGATGGCAGATGGACCATTTTTTACTTTTGATGCTCCGGAGGCTGCGGCAATATCCCCCTTTCACTCACTTGCCATCTTCAGACTGCACTTAGAAGGGTACAAGGATCAAAAGACAGCCCTTTTAGGACAGGTGACATCCAGTTGTGAAATCTGTACACGTTCCGGGACCTTTTCCGCTTCCCATCCAACACTTTTAACAATTTTATACGAATCAGGCTATTGCTAAAGAGGATGTACATCATGTCATTCAACATGCCAATGAAGAAAGGGGGTTTGGTATACAATAGGAAACATTTTATTACTAAAAAGTTGTCTTATACTGAAGGTGCTCTTTCAGCAGCGTTTCCACAACTATTCTTTATTGAAATCACAAGATTGTTTTTTACCACTTAATGGAAAAAAAATAATAATCACGCATGAAATGACAGTAACTGTGGACTATATACAACAATGGGAGAGGAGGGTCACAGGTGTGGCTTCAACAGGCCAGCATTGTTTGGTGTTTAAACACACGAGGCTCGTACGGGAGGCACTTGAATGTGAGAGCCTTAAGAGCCAGGACTGAGCCAGAACCGAGCCAGAGTGCTGGAGGGGGAGGAAGGTAAAAAAAAGGAAGAAGAAGAAAAAACATGGAAATGTCCAGCAACAGAAAACAATGACTACCTGCTTTGAAGACAAAAAAAATCTTGTTCCAAGGAGTACATCATATGCATCTATATTCCTTCTGTTCAGACCTCAAGGCCTGAAGGACTTTGTTAGGAGTGAGGGGGAGGAGGGGGGGGGACACTGTGGGACACTGATGCACATACAGAGCATTTACAGGCCTGCACCACAAAAATCTAGAGCACAAAGGGTGCACATTCAATAGCATGCATCGCCCCACAATGACAATTGTGGTTAAAAAAAACAAAAGGAGAAAAAAAAAGGGATGTATTGAGACATCTGCAACTACAACAAAACTCAACTGTCTGCTGCTTGAGATTGTTAATGCAAGAGACATACAGTATTTACAGGAATTATATTTTTCTTTTAAACATCTGTCACTCCGATGTCAGTTAAATAAAAAAAAAAAGAAATGTCCATAACTGCATTGTTGGGTATGAGGGAGGGGGGGCAAAATCACTGTCTTCAAGAATGGCTACCATTTTAATGATCTATTTACAATAAAACACAATTATGAATCCATAAACAAAATAAAGTCGAGGAAGAACAAAAATCCATGACATTCTGAATCGAAGTCTGTGGGTTGGCTGCTCCACTGCAAAGTTCCTGTCAGAGCTCGTTTAGTGGTTGGTTCCGTGTCTGCTCTGGGGAGTGTGTGTGGCGTTCAGGGTGTCAGATCTTCTCCTGGATGAAGGGGTGCTGCAGAGCCTGGTTGATGCTGATGCGTTTGGCTGGGTCCAGCATCAGGGTGCCATCCAGCAGGTCCTTCAGCTGCATCACCTTCTTCCTCTGGTCCTCGGGCAGTCGCTGGCCTCCTATCATGTCCGTCAGCAGGTCTTTGGTGGGGTTGATGGTGCTCATCACCGTCACCTTCTCCTGATGGGCCGGAGAAATGACAGGAGATGCAAAGTTTAGTGGAATTAATGATGATATTCTGATTGTCAGATCTGAGGGATGTTCATTTTATTCAGGTGAAGACGTTGGAAAGAAGTATGACGGAACATCTTACCCTTTCTGTCACTTTGTCTACTTCAATGTACAGGAAGTTCAAATTCTGATCGAAGTGCTGGTCTTTGAACAAGCCTTTACGGATCATCTGAGGACAGAAAACCGCGACATTGCATCAGCCATGACTTCTTGAACACAGCACGCAAAAGCAACGTGTCTCTCTTCATCTAGGAAAGAGAAACAATAACTGAAGGAAATGAAATCGCATGATGCAACTTTACCTTGTTGGGCATCTTGCCCTTGAGGTCCATAGCTAGTTTGATCATGTGATTGTTAGAAGATCCGGGAAACAGGATTTTGCCAGTGTAAAGCTCGTATAAAGTGCAGCCAACGGACCACATGTCAATCCCATAGTCGTACGGTTTACCTATGACTGGGAACAGAAAGAGAATGTGAGCATGGTCTTGTATTAAAGACAACTAACTGACAGGGAGATTAGTGATTCGCACAGATGTTGCAACTTACTGATTTCTGGAGCTCTGTAGAATCTGCTGACCAGGTACGGTGTGATGTCATTGTCAGCAACATGAGACGCAGAACCAAAGTCACAAAGCTTCAAGATGGTCTTTGACTCATTCACCTTTTACAGGAGAAAAAAATTAATGAATGCACATGAGACCTGTGCCATTTTCAGTTAACTTGATTTGAAGACTTAAGGTTGACACTGTACCAGGATATTGTCTGGCTTGATGTCAGCATGGAGGATGTTGCATCGTTTGAGCAGCTTGAGGGCCAAGAAGAGCTGCTGACTGTAGGAGCGCACAGCCTTGATGTGGAGCCCGACGTCTTTACCGTATTTCTTCAACACCTCTCGCAAATTCATACTATGGACGACAACAAAACAGGTTATATGAAGTGAGACCATCAGATAAATCAAGGTTCTTACACCTTTTCCATATTCAAGCACTTTTCAGGCATTTTCAGCACCTTACAACCGTGGTAAATGACATATGATTATACAAAGATATACTCAAGCTGCTTCATCACATTAAATCAGAATTTGTTGTGCTATAAATAACCCAAATTGTGTTTTTATGCATTCTTCAGAAGGTTGACAAATAAAAGGAAATATACAAAAATGTGTCCTGTCTGTAAGTTGACCTGACATCTTTTATAATCTGCTTGAGACACTAAAAAAATGCTTATTATGAAAGTAGTGCCATTAGTTTCGAGCATTTTCTAAAACTCGAAAATTTCAAAAACCTTCGAGATTTTAACCAAATTGTTTTCGAGGGTTTCCAGCACCGGTATGAACCCTGATAAATGGAAATCTGAAATGAGGTTCCTTTTTATTACCTGAGAGGCTCAAACACCAGACAAAGATGCTGCTTGTGGTAGAAGTGCCTGAAGAGGCGAAGGCAGTGGAACTTGTCGTCAGGATCTGCGTCATTCAGCTTCTTGAGGAACTCCAACTCCTTCAACCCGGTCTTCTGCCTGTTGACGGAAAAAAAAAAACATACATGTCCATCAAAGCAAATTCAATCAAACATCCACATGATTTAAGTATTTATACTTGTTTGGGTACAATAGCCTGACATGCATGGAGAAATGTGTCCAGTTCCTGTAAAAAGGTCTGACTCACATGAGCTCGTTGTTTCGGATGATCTTGACTGCCACCTCCTGGCCGGCCCTGGCAGTGTCCCTGGCTCTGATCACGTTGCTGAAGACACCCTGGCCGGTGTAGCCGTACACATCATAGCGCTTGTCCAGTGTCTCCCCGATGTTCACCCCTAAAACATCCCAAAACTTGTTAACTACAGGAAGGCTGTTAATAAGGAGATATTGCCATGACATCAGGCAAGCACTGATGAGTATTTCCACTGATACTGACACACATTTGCCTCTAGAGAAAAGTTGAGGCTTAAGAAAGCAGCACTTACGGTAGTAACCCTCAGCATCAGTCCAGTTGTCCCTGAGGTTGGGATTCTCCTTGAAGTCCTTTCCTACGCCTGCTGCTCTCATCCTGGCGCTCTGCAGAAACAACACAAAAATGAGGTCGGTGACTTGATAACAGCTGCTGAGAGGCTTCAAGTGTTTCCTAAAATTATAAGAGACAGTATTGTTTTTTACTCTGAACTGAAAATACTTACATCAAAATCAGCAGCAAACATGTCATCAGACTCTGTAAACATGTCAGGGGCCGAGGGCTTCTTTGGGTTGGCTCCTGCAACGAACAAAAACAGTCAAACCAACACAGGATGAGTTTCCAGTTATCCACCACGTTGTAAAACAGAATATCTGGAACTTGTGTTTGATTCACATACTCTGCAGAGCTCAAAATATGCTGCAGGTGGCACAGACAGCCAGGCTTTGGATTACAAGCCAGCAACTGAATGAACACATGACAGAAAGAAACAAAATTAAATTCCCTGCATCACACAACTCTGCATTTCTCACACAAATCAAGCCATTTCAGTTTCGTACAGACCGTGTTCTTTGGCCAGTCTGTGACTGAAGAGTGTGAAACAGGCCATGAATATGTCCAATAGGTCCAAACAGCAGGGAAGTGCAAATATTACTGCACATATAGAGCTTTATAAATCCAAAAAGATTATCAATCACCAATCAACTTTCACCTTTATTATATGGGCCTCCATATCTGCTGTACTGACTATGACTGAGCTGAGGGAACTGCCTGGTCAGCTTTCTATGAAAAAATAAAACTGAGACGAGTCGGAGGAGATCCCTAACAGAGGTTTTAGCTGTTCCAAGTTCCAATCGCCTCCATTTTCACTGGCTTTGTCCCTCAGTGATGAAGAGGAGAAGAGGAGTCTTCGCTACAGCTAAATCCCTGAGGTTGAAGTGATGGGTGAGGCCGAAGAGAAGACAACCCACTATTTCCTGTAGTTACCTGATTCAAGCTAACTCCATTCTGCCAAAGATAACACATATAAGGAGCTACTTTCGTGCTTGACCTATAACTCATCCCATTTTTAACTAAGATTTCAGGCCATACATGACTGATGTTTTCTTGGCAACTAGTTTGTTCTCACTTCTGGCCAGCAGATATGGAGGAGGAAGAATTTTTTTGGCCCCGTGAGGAGGCACTGTTAATGAGAAGTGTGTAGGCTAATGACCTGTGTGTGCCAACTTAAACATAAATCAGAACAATTCAGCATATATTGGGTGGGAGATTAAATTTTTGCAACTGTCACAAGCCAAATACTTTTTGAGAATTGGAGCATGTCGCAGTTAACTACGGCGCACACACCTGACGGTGTGGTTCATTCAGTTGGCCTTGTATGCCAACAGACAGGATGACTGTGACCGGGACATTACCGTCTTTCTCCTGGGCGATGAGGTTGTGCTTGGCTTTGATGCTGGCCTCGAAGGTGTTGAGGTTCTCCCGCTCGTACTCCTTGACGTCTGCGGCTACTCGCTCCAGAATGTCGTCGGGTGAGGGGGAGCGGCTGCGTGTGCTGCTCTGAGGGCTGCTGGGCTCCGACACCATGTTGGTGTCCTCGTTTGCAACTCTGTATTTCTGTACAACGGCAGAAGTTGTGCGACCATAAGAACACATCTTAAAAATACGAAGTCATGGACATTCATTGTGGTATTTAGTTCCATGCAGACAGACCACTATGTAAAGAGCATAACGTATAGCCTCTACACTAATATAAGACATGATATGACTAATAAAACAGAAGGTTTGGATCTCCAGTGTTTACAGACCTGGACGATGGCCAAGCGCTGCTGGCGGCGCTGTTCAATGAGAGCTTCTTCATCCACCTCCTCTCCATCAAAATCCTCTAACCTGCAAAAAACAATAAGAAACAGAGAGCACAATTTCCTGTTAGTGTTATTAAGACCAATGTGAGTGAATTCTGAGGCAGCATGTCAATTCTGGCAGTCATGGTTGCATTCATGGTGCACGCTTTCCAAATAAACTGTCTGCTGAAAGCAAACGATCAGATCAGCATGGCAGATACTTTGTGGGCCAGTGTCTGCGCTTTAAATTCAAACAGCCTGTTTCTAAAAATGTTTCATTGTCTTTGAACTAAAAAAAAGTTCGGAGCTCAGAAGTAAAACAGTCGCCTCTGTAGTGTAGTACTGTAGATGTCAGAACAGATAACATCTTATTTTACTCACACTTCTTCCTCCGAGGACTCCTGGTCCACCTTCATGCCCTCTGAGAGGCTGCCCTTGAACTTGTCCTCGTCTCTACCGTGTCTTCTTCTCCTGTCTCGATCGCGGGACGTCGAGCGCCGGTACTGCCTGAGCCTGCCGTACCTGTCTCTTTCTCCACCCCTGCAGGGCACAGATGTCAAGGATGAAGAATTTATTACCTCATAAAAGTCGGGGAACATAAAAAGCGAAATGCTTACATGGAAACCTGAAAAATGGCCAACTAGATAAGACATCGGGGTGACAATATCAATATCCTCTGCTGTGAGCACAGACGAGTGAAAGTCGAGTAAAAAGTGTCATCACCTGTGTCCCAGGGGGGATCGTCTGCGAGGTGAAGAACGGGAGCGACGTCTCGGTGATGGGGACCTCCGTCTCAGAGGTGAGCGGCTCATCCTGCGGCGAGGGGCTAATCTGGGACTGTTCTCTCGTGATCTATCCCTGCCTGGCCCCAGATCTGGTCGCGGGCGCTTCCTGTAGAAACATCAGGAAGTGGACACACAAGTTATTTAAACCAGCATGAAGGACGGTCGGTGAAAGCTTTCAAGACACATTTCTCCTTTTCTCTCTTTTTATATTTAATGCTTTCGGTGTCATTCAATCTGACGACTGTTTCACTACTTACTATGTTACTAGGCAAATATTCTCCCCACATCTTTTAGAGTTAGAACAATCTATTTTTGTGAAATTTCCGTCATAACAACTCTGTCCACCAACCTCAGTGGTGAGTCCTGCCTGTCAACATCCCTCCTCCTGACGTCAGGTGAGCGGCTGCGGCCTCTCCTGGGTGGGGACCTTGTTCTGGGTGGAGAGTTGCTCTGTTTTGATGTCCTGTCTGAGGCACTGGTCGAGGGGTGGTGGGTGTCTCTGTGGCGCGGGGAAGCACTGCGTTTCCGCGTGGGGCTGTGAGGTCCTCGTCTGTGAGGGGAGCGGTTCTCTTTCCCCGATGAAGCGTCCTTGGACGGAGATTTGGTCGGTCGTTTGTCCCGTTCAGCATCCGAGCGACCCGGACGTTCTCGTCCGGGTGATCTGGACCGCCGGCTCGCTCTCTCCGGGTTTGGTCTGTCGTTGTCCCGCTGTGGAGAGGGACGTTTCTCGGAGCGACTGCCTTTCTGCTCTCCTCTCCAGCTGGAGGGAGAGTTGGACTTCCGGGTTCTTTCTTTGGACCTGTCAGCACTGTCCGAACGCTTTCTGTCTTTTGACCTGCTCCGGCCTCGGCTTCTGTCTTTAGCACCAGCATCCTTGGTGGGTTTGGTCACCTTCTCCTGCTTAGACTCCTTTACCTGTCCTAGCCTGTCCGCAGATTTACTCCGACTACGACGCTTAGCGCTGGACTTACTGCCCTCTGTTGAGTCCCTTCTAGATTTTCCACTCTTTCCCCCTCTGGGGGAAATGGGTTTACCTGAGCTGCCCCTTTGACGCTGTTCTCCATTTCTGATCCTAGCTTCTCCATCCTCCTCAGATCCAGAGTTGTAACCCTGAAGGATCAAGCCCATGCCTGACTGAACCTTGCCCTCCATCAACTGGCTGTCCAGCTCAGCTTTGATCATGGCCCTCTGCTTCTCCAAATCCTCCAGCAAGGCCCGGTCATCCAGACTTGGATTTCCAGAGGAGGGAGAGGATTCAACTTTTTTGTGGCTGCAGGAGCCGAAGAGGGCAGCAGCAGAGGGAGAGGAACCCTCTTTGCGTTTGTGTTTCCTGTGTTTGTGACGGTGCTTGCGTTTGCGGTCCTTGTCCTCATCAGAGGCATGCTTGTGTTTTTTGTGCTTACTGCGGTGCTTGTGTTTTTTCCGCTTGTGTTTACCGCTGCTGCTGCTGTGATGTTTGGACCCCTCTTCTGTCTTCTCGCCATTAGTCACTGCCTCCTCCTAGGATGAGACAAAACATGCCAGCTTCAATAAGGTGTAAGATCATCTGAATATTCACATTTGTCAATATGTTGTGAATGTAAACAACATATTTTTTCTTCAAATGTATATGTTTACATTCAACCAGATGAAATGTTACAGTTACAGATTAGGACTTCACTGTTATTAACAGCATGAAAATGGGTATTATGAGTTATATTGTGTATCCAATTGTGTGCTGGTTTTTAATATAGGTCTGCCATGATGTGTTTGAGATGGTATGATTGTCATTTAGAAAACACAAAATCCATCTTCATACTCCTCTAGAGATATCAACTTCATTCGGGAAAAATGGAAATACCAACGAGATGAAAAGACCCTCTGTCTGTAATTAGATGTGCTGATAAGCTGCTGTTAAATACACATTTTTTTTTGGAAAAACTGCCCTGAAATTATCTGCCTTGTACATTTGCTCTTCAATATGTCCAGATTGAGGTGCAGACATGGAGCACCACTGCCACTACAGTTTACCTGACAAAATGTAGATGTTCACATGTATCTAAACTGACTTTAAGGTAGCAAGCTTAGATCAGAATCATGGCATCATACCACTGAAGACATTTAGGTCTTGCTGCTGTCCACCCCTACCTCTTCTTCCTCTTCTTCCTCCTCCTCCTCAGACACGTCTCCGCTGTCCTCATTGCCACTCCTTTCATGGCTTTCCAGGTCCTGCTTCCTGTTTACAAAAGGAAACATCTTAAACATTGAGCACCCAATATTATACATTTGATCTAAAGTAAGGGGATTTATCAGCAGGATGATCTTGATATGATATCATACTGATTATTTAGACAACGATCCAAATTTTGCTGATTTGAATTGATTCAACTCAGGGGGCTGTGATCGATTTGAGACAATATCATATGCCCATTTAACACGGTGAATTACAGAAGAAGCTGCCACCTCTTTCTTTTCTGCTTTTGGCCATAAAAGAAAAGTAAATATATGTAACAGGTTGAATTCAGTTTGAAGTTTACTTGAAACTGACTCCATTAACACACATAATTCACAACTTGGCAACAAGAACTTTTAACAAAAGTATCAAACAGGCTCAATAATGTCTGTCGAGAAAACAAAACAAATTTCAAAATAAAGGTGCATCTTAAATATAATGATATAGATCGATGTCTTCACTTTGCATCAATTATATTGGACTGTTGACCCTATTTAAAATGACCAGGTGATTTATCACAATTTTTTCATTTGTTTGATTAACAAAATTATTTGACAACTATTTTGTAGGACACACCGGTGCGATCCTATCCAGATCTAACCGATCCTAAATACATTTACTCTACCAAAAATTATAGTTGTTACACCAAATGAAGGGCTGATTAACCTAAACAATAATCAATGCTTTAACTAATGATGTCAGGACTGTCTTAATTACAGCCTTAATACACACAGAGGGCACTGAGCTTCTGCTGAAGCTTTCCATTGTTGTCTCTGCCCCAACACTGGTAACCAGTAGCAACCAGGGCACCAGTTGGTGCTACCCTCCCCAGAGACTTTAGATATCACAGCTATTTATGCTCTGGTGAAAAACAAATTGTTCCTCACTGTGTTCAGTAATAAGATCACTTTAGATACAATAACAATACATTAGATTTTTATTCATGAAGACACCGTTTAAAAACTGTCCACTTTCAGCGTTTATTAACATTATGCATATATGTCGTGAATAAACCCACTGCTCGAACATATCCTCATTCCTCTTTACGTTTAGAATAAATCTGATGCCATCGCCCGGAAAGCAGCATTTAAACAAGATCACAGCAAGCACAAGTTATCTCGGGGGATAACGTTGGGTAAACGGCGGTTACGTAATGTGCTGAATTTAGCTAGAAACACATGCAGCAACAGTAACAATACTGGCTGCAACTTTCAGCGGTGGATATTTGTTTACCGGGGTGGCAACGACGCTCATTTGCCTCCTTCGCTCTTCCGCTGAGCGCGACCGCAAAGGTGATTTTCAATCATTAACGCTAGCTCGGACACGCTAACCGTTCTGAGCAAACTTAGAGCTAGCAAGCTAACTCCATCCTCAGGTAGCTCGTAGCCATGCTAACTTACGTTACATGATCGCCGCGCGCTACCAAATACCAACGTCTGACTGGCCTGGCTGCTATAGGTGGATTTTATTGACGAAAATACACAACGCTGCAGCTGAGCTACACTTCTGTGCGCTACGCGTTTGGCGAAACTTAATGCTAGGTGAGCTAAAGAACATTAGCTAGTCGGCTAAGAGCGTTAGCCAGTCGTTGACAAGTAATTTAGCTAGCTCCTGCAACAACCCGCTACGCCGCCAACCTCCGCGGCTCTAACTTCCAGGTCATTCAGGGCGAAGAAGCCGCTCGCACCTCATTACAACAAACACCTTACGTTAAGTTAAATGACTTACACGTGTTCGTTGCCATTATTCATTCTTGTGGACGCGATGTCCATCTCAACGTCGGCCATTTTCCTCAGCTGAGGGGGACTTTTCTTCTTCGCTTGTTTTTTTCTTTTTTGCCACAGAAGAACAACAATAACCAAAACACAGATAAGCCCCCTGGTGGACCGGCGGCGCACTGCAGTGGAGGTTTGTGCGCTGAAATGTGTCTTTTTGTCCACCAGGGTGTATGATTGGGTCACTTAAAGTTTTATAGCCTGGGTTTACAACATCATATTCAGTATGTCAGTCATATATATTAGGTTTAAATATATAGCTGAGCTGATTTGACAGTAATGGCCTACTTACTTACTTAACAGTACTGAAGACAGCCAGAATAAGGTAAAAGACTCAGACCAAGTGGAAAAAACTTTTCCACTTGGTCTGATGATTCCAATATTTTGGACAATCTAATAGGCTGCAATAAAGAGAGAAAAACAGGAAAGATCTGGTTGGAAGAGGTTGCCCAGCTTGTTTAAACCACTGGATGTCCCTGGGAGTCAATTAGTGGATCATGTGGTTTTTGCAGGGCCCCTCGCGCACCGTGGGGTGCACGTGTGGGTTCTGGCCCTCACTGCGCCCCAACTGGTACAGATTTAAACCAAACTTTAATTGACATGTTGAGATAGGAGGCCTGAATTAATAGTTATTTTGAGTGGAATAGTTATGAATTTGGTGATAGTTGGAATACAGTTCATGACAGAGTGAAGGGAGGACGCCCTTCACAACAAAGCAATCTGGAGTTGGTTGACTTGATAGACAGATGATGCCTGATCTTAAAATCAAAGGTTGAGTCGGATGAGGTTTATTCACACAGTAGATGACGAAGTTTGGTGGGAGGAGTGCTAGCTCATACTGAATTACAGTAGAAGTGTGGCTACCTCAGTGTTTGCCATTTGTTCTTGCAGATTTAGTTGTGACTGAGCTCACTTGCTTTTTTTAAGATACAAACTCATCGAGTTGTGCACCGAGAAATCATGTAGACGGAACTTTACCAATCATAATATTAATTTTCATATACGGTGTATGTATTTCATTGTATCTACGTTAAACTTTCCTGAACTTTGCTTTGATTGTAGTTAATACTTATACCACCTAACTGTAACTTGCGTCGTCTGATCGAGTCAGCAGATTTGTATCTGTTGATACTGCAGTACTGCACCGCCCCCTTCATCCTCTATGATTAATTAATCAGCACTGTCTAAAAAAGAAACCCGAAAGAAATGTTTAGTTGCATAACAATTTTTTTGGCTGTGATAAATCATTTTCTATATCTCATTTACATATGCATATACATTGTGTAAGTACTGTGAAGGATAGTGTTGTGCACGAGGCAAACAGTGTAGCTGAATATTATATTTTAAAGATGAAACTCACTGTTTGTCCGACAAGAGAAGAAAACCTAATATTTTGTCAAGGAAGTATAAAGCAAGATAAAGTTTAATTTGTACTGCACATGCAATCAGACATGCAAAGCTACACCGCTGGTGTGTACATGTGACCTTAAGATACTCATCAGAACTGCGAAGACGCACGCATGCGATACCAGCGATGTTAATCCTCCTCAGAGTGAAAGCCACAAAATGAGATAAGGGTAAAAAAAAGTAAATACCAGACACCACATCTGATTTAGTGTCATGCCTCGAGTAGAATTTCAAACATAATCAGACAGATCACAGACAAAAGAAGATGTCTGAAGTAAGCAGATGCCTCTAATGCAGCTCACGTGACACTCGGGGATGTGAAGAGCATTCGAGTGGATGGTTCTTATCCACGCCTGACAGTTTTATATGCAGCGGTGGATCGTGTTATTGTGAGGCACCTGCGGTCGCTCGTTCACAGCGGCGTGAGAGTGATGGAGGCGCGGAGACGTAACGGCATTAATGTCCACGTTCCTGGCAGACGGGACAGGTGCTCCTGGCAGGTGACAGTCCTGCAGGCCTCATGCGTTTTAATCACATACTGCAGAAGTGCTGGCCTGACTAAGAAACGTGAAATGTTTCCTTTAATTCTCTTTAATATCAGGAAGCAATTTTTCTAAAATATAAATCCAAGGGGACTCTGGTTTTTGCCTGAGCGTGTTTGACATAAATGTGTACAGTAAACACAGCAGGCTGTAGCTCATGTCTGTGTCTTCTGCTGTACAGTGTATGTAAGATTTATGAGGCGGAGCTGCGAGCTGGAGGTCTCACCTCGGATTAAAGTGTCGCTCATGGAGACATTAGCTATTCCATTAGGTGGGACCTCTGTCCCCCGAGAGCCCGGTAAATCACAGGCCCGTACAGTGTGCGGCTGATGTTGATGCAGTCCGGAGAATACGCCGTCTGACCGAGTGTCACACAGTTTGTGATTTATAATACTGACGAAGCTTTTGTTTGTACAGCGTACAGCGTGGTTTTCTTTTTGCTTACTCTGTTGCTTTGTGTCGTTGCTGTACTGACATAGTGGACAACAAACCGCAATGCAGCAAATACATTGTGCCTGACTTTCTACTTAGGTTTGGCCACATTAGTCTATTCTAAAAGTTCAAAACCTTAAAGGAATAGTTCAGCTTTTTGGGAAATATGCTCGGTCTTGCCGAGAGTTATGTTGCGCTCCATTGCAAGCCGGAAGTCGGAATTTCTGACTTCCAATCTAATATATGCTCGGAAAAAAACATGGACGCTCGCTGCAAAGGGGTTTCTCAATGGGAAGTCTGTGAACTTCACAAGCAACTTCAGCAGCCGATTTAACAGTTAAGCTGTGATGTCATCAGTGTATATGTTGGCGGGTACGTGGATCTTGCCCGAGTTGGAATTCCGACATTGCACTTTTCCGTGTCGGAGGTAGTTTTCTTCCAAGTTCCGATCACAATGGAGCGCAAATTTACTCGAGAAGATCAAGACCACTCTCGTCTGTGAAGTACAAAGCCGGAGCCAGGAGACAGTTAGCTTAGCTTAGCATAAAATTAAGGGGAAACAGCTAGCCTTGACCGGCACACAATCCTCCATAAAACCACAAATTCTTAATTAGTGAGCTTTCGGGGTGCTGGTTGGTGGATTTTATTAACTTTGAACTAGCTCACATTAGCGGTTTCTGCTGTTTTAAGTCTTAGATAACCATCTTTTTCCCAAAACTTGGGTTTGCATATTTGATTTACCGTAAGCAGCATCAAATGGATAACTATAAGGTTGGAAGAAGTATTGAGTTTTAGAGTTTGAGTTTTTCCAAGAAAGAACCGTCACAATGCATCCTAGCTTATTAAAGGTCAATATTTTCTATATTCTTTACTCCTTGATGACAGTAAATTGATCATCTTTGAGGGTTTTGGACAAAGCAAGACATTTAAGGACACTGATTGACATTTTCTGACATTTTATGGATCAAACAACTAATTGATCAATCAAGACGATGAAAACAATCCTCAGTTGCTGTCCTAATGTCAGACTTTTTGTCCAACTGAAGAACTGAGATGAATTAAAAAGTTTTAGGGGTTAACTTTGTGCTCAACTAACTTGAACATTACCTTCTGCCAGTAATTTGCCACGGTATAAAAAAAACCCATGAAGTCAGCATTTCATGTAAGTTTGTGCAGCAAAAACTGTGCTCACATTACTGATGGAACAGCATTCGCAGAGCCAACTGCATGAGTTTCCTGATGCCCCGAAACCTGCAGCTCTGATTTATGAGTCTTGTAGCTGGAACTTGGATTTCCATTGAGAGGAAATAAAGCGAGCAGACATCGGGTCTGCCGTGACTCTTACGGGGGCCTCTGCTCTCCGAGCTTCACTGGAGACACAATAAGGATGGAGCCATAAAACATGAGGTCCAACAGATGCACAGTGAAGACAAGTCCATTATACAGCCTGTTAAAAACACTCCGGCAGTTCGCTAACCCACTGTCACCCCCGGCCCCTGCACTCTGCTTTGGGTTTTGTTCGCTGGTGCGGACGAGGACAGAGTTATGGCTCGGGATGACTTCCTCCGAGCGAAGCTCACAATGCCTCTCAACGAAAATGGAACGCCTGCATCCATCAACGCAGATGTTCTTTGTTTCCTGACAGATGTGTCCATCTTTGTGTTTTTCTTTCTTTTCTCTTCCTTTTTGCTTTATGGGCCTCCGATGTTTGATTTTCTTGAAAGAACAGAGGCCGACGTAGGATTTACAACTGCAAAGACACAGGATCGGGAGGACGACTCAAGCATATGGCCTTGTCCCATGTTTAGATTTATGTTTGCTTCAAGGGGAATAGATGAATAAACAGGCTCACGTTGTCATGGCTTGTGAACAACAGCAGCAGTGGAGTGACTTTGAAAACTGGTGACCATTCCTCTGCTGTCATCACAGGTGATTCTGATGCCGAAATCTACAGATGTTCTTCTAATTCGAGGCAGGCTGCTTGATTGGAGACGTCTGTGTGCACACCATCACTGCAGGTCTAGGGTGGGGCAGTGTGAGGGAGGGACAAATTAGAAAACAGGAGATGAAGAAGCCTTTATTTTCCTCCTCTCGGCTGCGTAATTGAACACGGGTGGAAAATGTTCCTTCAAGGCTCTTAATGTCAGTGTTTAACTACGCTGTAGGTCCACCACCCAGGTTAAAGGTCCGATGCTGTAGTTGGTTTTTTGGTCAAATATTAACCTTAGGAGGTGGTAGAGACCAAAAGCAGCACAAAAAGAGAGTCAATATTAGATCAAGATTCATCAAGTGGACGGAAACATGACTCCAAATGAGAGATGGTGTTTGTTCGTAACTGCTCGATGTAGAAATAAGTGTAATGAAATATTAACTTTGAAGGTGCAATATGTAAGAATTGGCCACGTGTGAAATCCAAAACAAACACGGGGAAGCATATCACCAGAGTAATCGCTGCTAACTGCTGCTATTAGCTCGTTAGCTCATGTAGCCATGCAGCCAGCGGTCTGGACTGTGAGGTTGGAGCACCTGGAAGGTGATGGTGTTCACAATGTTAGCTGGAGCTTTGGACCGGGATGGGACGAGCTAGCTGGTTAGCATGCTAACTTCAGTCAATACCTCTTCAACATAATATAATACATAGATGTCATAATGTCAAAACTGTTATTTCTTCACATTCTGTTTACGTTAAATCTTGTGATTAAATCCATACAAACTTACTTAAGTTAAAGAAGTTTGTTGCGGTTTTACAAGAGGCTACATGCTTCAACTATTTCCTGACTGGTTGTGAAGACTTAAAGCTGCTTTAAGTGCTATATTTTCATTAAAATGAGTGTTCATAGGCTCTATATTGTCAGTCCTGTCTGCTCGTGAATATGCAGAGATCAGGATCATCCTGTTCGTTGCCATGTCTGGATTTCGGCACAGTGTTGATCTGGTGACGTAGAGAGGAGGGAAGGCAGGAAGTTAGCTAAAACAATGAAAACATTTACAGTAGCTTTTATGAAGTTTTGTCACCCAGGCAACCAGAAAAGACTCTGTGAAGTCACCAGATGTACGGTGTTGGTTAATGACCATCATTTGCTGGTGGTATGCATGGCGTAAGGCTAGCTGTTTCCCCCTGTTTCCAGTCTTTATGCTAGGCTAAGCTAACTATCTCCTGGCTCCAGATTCATATCTAACGGACAGGTGTGAGAGTGGTATCAATCTGTTCGTCTAATTCTTGGCAAGAGAGGGATTAAGTTAAACTTTTCCTTCAAGTTTTAAACTCTATGTTCTTCTTATACTAACCTAAGATTGATCAAAACTCTAATTTTTCATTTTTAAACCCAGCTGCGAACCCTAAATCAGCCCATTAAAAACTCAGAGTAGTAAAACGCCTTCTCAATTTGGAGGCCATTTCCGTATCTTTCTATCTTGAGAGGACATTTGAGCGTGCACAAACAAACCATCGTCTATCTGGTGACACATCAGCCTCTCATCAAACAAACTGACCCCAAACAATTCCTCTCGCCCTCGTACTTTTCCCCCCACAGAGTTTTTGGCGTCGGCTCTGTTGTAATAAGACACGACTGTGTTTAGAATTCTGCATGAGGCGAGCTTTGAAGGACCGGCGGCCAAAAGTCTATTTTTCCATTTAAAGTTGACTCTTTCAGAGGAATTGTACTGGAATGGGGTATTCAGAGAGAATGTGCTGACTCTGTAAATGTGGCCAAACCACAGATTGAAGCTCTGCCCAAAACAGGCAGATCCTATTATTACACAGGGGGAGACGAGGGGTTTCTGATAATACATACGCTGCAGCGGTTTCTCTGTGTAATGCAATCATTCTCTCATCATTCGTGCTTGAAAAAAAAAGAAATGTGCAGCAGAGACGACAGCATCTCTGCTCAGAAATCAAACTATACTGTCAGGAAGAAACTGATCGCTTCACAATAGGACATGTTTTATCTGACACTTTAGAGGTTTGGATTTGACAAGACTGAAAAATCTCAACAGCTATCGGATGGTTCACTTGACTATTGATATTTTCTATACTTTTGTGAACTCTCTAAACAACTACTAGATGGATTGCCATTACATTTGGTAGACATTCGTAGTGCCCAGAGGATAAACCCTAATATTTTGGTGAGATGCTTACTTTTCATGGAGCACCACATTTTAATCTAATGACAAAACCTTAAGGAGGACATTTGGGACATTTTAAACGACACATTAAAACTATACAGTGTTGAGATCAATTTAAGACCATGATGACAAACTGTTCTTGACTCTGTTCTGTTGTTGACTGTTTTCTTGTTCATCATTTTTTTGTGTATTTATTCTGTTTTAAGTGTATTCTCTCTCTCAACATCATTGAAAAGTAAGGGCGTGCCCTCAATGATGCTTCAATACATTGGATTTATAAATAAATGTTGAATGAATGACTGACTTAATCAATAATATTAGCATGCTGATGTACATTTAGCTCAAGATACCGCCTAATAGAACTGTTAACCTGACTGTAGACTCAAAGTTTTGTGTAATATCTTAACAAAAAACTTATATCGAATCTCTTCTGTTGGATAAAACCTTCGTGAATGGTGCCAAAAACACATTTGCAGACAGAAATGTTTAATTACTGGTGGAGCTCAGTGGCAAAGAAGTTAGAAAGTATCCACTGCCGTACCACCAAACTACGGAGCAGCTTCATCATCCACGCTCAACCATCAGTTTGTTATACAATCCTGGTTGTATAGTAATAAATAAAATTGAATCTTGACACTTGATTGTTGAGTTCCTCTTTCTGTTTTTAGTGCCTCCCTGGAAGTCTGAGTCAGAAAACCCCATTTTCTCAACGCTGTTCATTGGAAATAAACTCATTCTATCAGCAGATCTCCAACCTGTCTCTAACTATATATATACATACTTTTAAAGCTAATCACAGATTAACAGTTCAGTCTGTCAGTTTGTCTCACGACGTCAACCACCTCATGACAAGTCAACAGTCGGTGCTGCTCTGAGCTTCTTTAATATTACAGTGCATCACAGTCATTTTCTCCCCGCTGTGTAATTTCCGCCATCGTAATGACACAGGTTAATGGTCAGCGCTGTGCAGACAGCAGTATCCTAACGGGCTCTGTGTAATATGATTCCATCTTTGCTGTAAACAACCACCGAGCTGAGCGATCATATAATTTTGCATTTGTGCAATGCTCCATATGTTCCCTCTTTAATGTAATCTCCAATATTTAATACACTTAACTGCTCATGAAGTTCAATGAGGATCCAAGTACAGAAAAAAGAGTTTAAATGTGGAAATATCATTAACATAACTTATACAAAGTTACACTAAAAGCCTGTTTAAATCAAACACGCTGGCTAATCTGCCTTTTAACTACATTTTGGGGATATTCGGAAATGATTATGATCACACTACAAATCTGTTTTTCAATTTTCCAAGCAGTGCATCGACACAGTTCCACTATAATTTAGATGACAAACACTTTCAGTAACACAGAAAATCAGGGGGGGAAATAACATGATGCGTCTGTGGTCGACAACGTGGAACTTCCAGAAAAGCGGGAATCTCTTACTGAGTTTCTGTCCTCAGAATATTTCCTTTTTTCTTATTTGTCGATTTCACTATTTTCTGTCGTAGCACAGCATCATCCTTTTTTTTTTAAAGCAGACAGATAAGTCACCATCTAATTTCTCCTCTCTGGCACCAAGGAAGCGAACAGCTGAATGTGAAACTGTCACATGCGACGGCGCTGGCCTCTCCGGACGGTTTAAATGTGGCAGACTGAAACATTATATTTCCCTCGCTGGCTGCATGGCCCTGTTGTGACTCCTCAAGTCTGCTGTAGAGAGACTCAAAACGCTCACGCAGGTGTGATTGGGAGCTCAAAAGGAGCGTGAAAGCAGACTTTTTGCAGCGTCCATCTGCTCCAGCTCATCAAATCTAATGTGCACATCACAGCGTTAGTGCTTTTCCTGATCTCAACTGTACAATATCCAGTTTTCTGTGCAGATTTATGCACACGTCCAGTCGGGAGCGTTTTTAACGGCTCGCTTTCGCTTGCAATCATCGCGCTACTTCCTGAACTGCATCGCTATGAATTGCTTTTACCAGAACAATTTGCAGACGGTCCTTTTCCCCACAGTACAGTAGTTAATTACAGCTGGATTGTCATTACTTAGCGTGGCTGGGACTTCCTGTGAAGCTCTTTTACTGGTCTCTGCCTCTCCACTCAGGGAAACATTAGTGTGCTGCTCAGTCGAGCAATGAAGACAAAATCGGTTCCTGTTTTTTTTTTTTGGTCAGTGCATTTTTTTTGCTGTGGCTAAATATTGGCTTAAATTCTACTTCTATTCTTTTGAAGTCATGTGAGGTCAGGAATGGAAAATCTTGTTTAGACAACTGTAAATTCAGTCACTATCTACTTGGCTACATGTCGATGGAAAGTCTGGGTGAAGCTTCGTAGTCCACAAAATATATCCGGAGCTTCACAGCAAAGAGATGGGGACTTCTTTTTTAAAGGAAACACATGATGCTCATCTTCAGGTTCATAATTTTATGTTGGGTTACGACTAGAACAGATTTACAGGGTTTAATGCTTAAAAAAACACAGTGTTTTCTCATACTGTCCAGTGCTGCAGCACTTTATTCCCCCTCAATCTGAAACACTCTGTTTTAGCTCCTGTCTCTTTAAGAGCCCTCCTCCTGAATACCCAGTCTCCTCTGATTGGTCAGCTCACACATGCCCGAGCCAGCAACGCTAACAACAACACAGCAGCTGTGCTAAATCAATTATGACATGTCAAATTGGCTGATAGGCATAAATTATGCAGATGTCTGTTGTGGTGATGTCACAAAGTCACGGAATTAAAGGCGGGACTTCTGATGAGACGTTTCAGGAGCAGTGTTTTCTGTAGGAGAGAGGAGCTTCTGTTGGTGCTGACTTGGACCCTTTTAACTCTTGATTTCTTTGACATGCACAACATCTTTTATAATACACTGTAGGAAAGCAACAATCAAAAAAGACTTTACACCTTTAATGTGCGGTCGAACTTGTGCACCTACTTCAGACAGGGTACTAATGCTACTAGCTCTGCAGATAAAGTGAAAATTTCGACTTAAAAAGGGTTTAAATAATGTTTTTCAAATTACATTTTTTGGATCTTGAGCCTTCTGGAGACTTGGATTACGCTGGACGAGCTGTATGAAGCACATTTTATATTTTCTATTCAGTTGATTTTTTAAGTTTTAAAACAAGTCCCCATCTACTCCAGTTGTTTTGGAAGAATGCTGCAACTTTGTTTTGCTGTGAAGCTCCAGAAATATTTTTTGTGGACTACGAAACTTCACCCTTACTTTCCATCAGCATGAGAGCGAGTAGGTCACCACTGGAATTCACACTTTTGGGTGAATTTATCCTTTAAGGCCTTTCAGCTGGCTGAACAACTGCTGGATTTGAGTTTTCAGAAGCCTCTTCTCAGAATTTTTTTCATTTTTTTTCCTGTGGTTTCCTCCAAACATGTCATTTCAAGATTAACTGATCTGTGGCAGCTGCGGTGGCATCAACTCCAGGGTCAATAAAAAGCTATAATTGAGTCGAGGAAGAGAGGGAAAATAAGTTATTTTTCTTCTCCTGATCATGATGAATAAGGAGATGGGGCAGCCTTCTGCAGCCCCTTTGGCATTCTTTGCGTAATAATACCCTGTTGTCAAGGAGGGAGGGAGGAAGGAGAGGAGGAGGAGGAGGAGGAGGAGAGCAACTGCATATCCAGACAGTGTGAGGAGAAGTGTGGTGAGGTTTAGGGAAGTGGCAGCAGACAGGAGGAGGAGGGACTCTGACAGATGGTCCAAAAACAAACTTTGTCGTCGGGATCGATACTGCCGGATCTATTCTGCAAAAGGGGGCGGAATCTTTTGACTCTAAACTCTTTTTTTCTTCTCTCTCTCTCGCATCATGCCACGTTTGAGATCACGCCTGTGATGGGCTGAGCGATCATCATCATCCTCCTCCTGTTTACGCACAGCTGCAGCTCAGAGCAGACCAGAGAAAAGTTTGTCTTCAGTTGTTTGACAGGTTGGTTTTTCTTTTTCTGTTTCGGCTCCGATCACCGAAACCGCCCCAGCAATGCTGGACTGAGAGTCCGTCGCGAGGAATGGCATCGGCGGTGTTTGAAGGCACGTCGCTGGTCAACATGTTTGTCCGGGACTGCTGGGTCAACGGGATCCGGAGGCTCATCATCAGCCAGCGCGGGGAGGAAGAGGAGTTTTTCGAGATAAGGACAGAGTGGTCTGACAGGAACATTTTATACTTGCACCGGAGTTATTCCGATCTGGGCCGCTTGTTTAAAAGACTGGTGGAGTCCTTCCCCGAGGACAGAGGAGACCTCTCCAAGTGTCCGCTGATAGAAGGTGGGTATGAAGGGGGAAATGACAGGAATGTGGCCGGAAGTGATGGCTGAGACACTTAATACAATAACAGAGTTAAAAAAATAATAATAATGTGACTTTTAATGTGTATTTTAAAGGTTAGATTTTCAACAGGGGCGTAGCTACAGATTGTGGGGCCATGTGCGCAGGAGGTGTCTGGGCCCCCCTCAACTTTTTTTATCATCTGCAAAACATTTTTTTTTATTTAAAGCCGGAACTAGCAAATATTTTTAATGTCTAGCAATCTAAATTTTTGTCACCTCGATCAAGTTTCTTTAGAGCTATTGATTATTACCTCTGCTACGGTTTTGTTTTGTTTGTTTGTTGGTTTGTCAACATGATTACTCAAAAACTACTGAACCTTTTTCCACGAAACTTGGATGGAGGAGAGGTCTCAGCCCAGAATAGACCCCATTTACTTTTAGTGCGGATCGGGACTAAGGAAACGTAAAGGAGCACTATGTAGTTTTTGGGAAGACATTTTTGAATCAGAAGAGAAAGCTCTTCATCGACAGATCTTTTTATGCCTGAACAAACTCTCTTTGTTTTCATGACTGAATAAACAAACTCATCTTAAAGGGCAACACACTTTCATTCTGTTTTACTTTGTTTATATGTGGCGGACCCTGCCACCTTTCTAGCTTCAAACAGTGTTCTTGGGACCTTATTTCCCTCTGAGAGCAGCTTGTTTATTCAGTCATGGAGACACTGAATATTTCTGAGTTTGTATTATTACCTCGTTAATCAGTATTTTTTCTCCAAAACTACGTAGCGCCCCTTTAACATGGTGAGGCTGTTTATTTAACAGGGCATTTATTCAACAGGGACTAAAACATGGATCTTGATGAAAATCGAAATAAAAATCAAGATCTAGCGTGTTTAAACATGTTTTATTTGATATTAGATCGGGCTCGATTGATTTAAAGGTGACTACTGGGCGTCAGCTGAGGTATGCGCTCTACTGAGGGTCATTGTAGTGGAACAAATAGTTTCAGCCATCGTTTGTAAATCCCAAGGGAGGCAGAGGGGACACAGAAAATAAGGGTGTGTCCTCCCTGAATATATAACTGCAAACACAACTATAACTTCATCAACTTATAACTTAATACAATTGAAATAACTTGTTTTTATGCAAACTTCAAGCAGTGATCGCAAGCTGTTTGAATTTCGAGTCAATTAGAGAAGCTGGTAGTTCTGCTCAGACAGTAGGGTGACAGAGTTACAGTATATTTATGGCGTCCCCCCTCAGGAGTTGGTCTTCCGTCCAAAGTCAAAGTTTTGGTTTTGGTTCTTTGGATTTCTGGGGAGGAAGTCTTTGCTTCTGCCTGCACAGGAAAACCCCCCTCAGAATGATATTCCTGTTTACATTCAGCCTCAGATACCACAACTAACCGCTGTTTTGTGTTCAGATTGGGCACGTCTGTTTTCTGCACATTTTTGTGGATTACAGTCAGACCTCGTTACCTCACCAGCTGTGTGAAGAAAAACTATAAAACACGGCGGGGCGTTTATTTTCCAGATACGTCAGTTTGATAGGCAGACGGTAGTATTACAGCAGCTCAGGGCAGCAGGATGAAAGAAGGGACACGCAGTCGTAATAATCAATAAAGGTTTCGGTCTAATCTAAACCTCACAGCCTGGACCGACATGCTGTTGTTTGGACAGGTTAATATTTAACAAAGTCACAGTAGCACACAGCCCGTAGACCACAGGGCCAACGTGATGACAGCATGTTTCCAAACCCTCGTCGATATTTGGGAGCTAAAAGGCCGCATTGCCCGGGAGGTCCGCTTCCACCTCTTTGTGGTCTGAAAGTTGGATTTCCCACGGGAAAACACAACCGCCGAGATGGACTTCCGTGTGGAAATTTGCTCTCTGCAGCTGACTCATCACTACTGAAGAGAGGATGTTTTGGGGGCAGCTATTAGTGCTCAGGGAACCAACAGCTAGTCTGAAGCCAACGCTTGGATCGAAGGCAAACACAAGATGTAATTCTAATATCTAATACAGTCTTTGCAGAGAGACTTAACACTATACCCAGCTGTGAAATCCCAGTAACTAGTAACACATCAGTCTGAGCTGTGCTTTACTCAGACAAACCTACACGTTGTTGCGATTCGAGAAAACTCCAAATCTAGAGTATCTTTAGATGAACTGAAGGATTTTGTTTGCAACAAGCACAAGAAAATCAGTTGCCAACAATTTTTAGAACCGATCAATCGCTTAAGTCATTTTTTTAAAGCGAAGATGCCCTAAATTAGCTCTTAAATTTAAGGATTTGCTGCTTTTTTTGCGTCATTTAGGATACTTAATACTTAAGAGTCTTTTGATTTGACCGTATTTGGACAAAGGACGTAATTTGAAGGCATCACTTTGGTCTCTCGGACGTTGTGAAGAGCAGTTCTTACGTTTTATAGTCTAAGCAAGTACTCGTTTAATCGTGAAAATAATTGGCAGATTAATTGATCTGGAGACTCGTGTCTTTTTACAGGACAGTGATGATGTGATAAAGAAAGTACTGTGCTTAACTACAGCTCGAGGTACCTGTACTTTACTTGAGTATTTCCATTTTCTGCTAGTTTAAAGTTCCATGTCACCACATTTTGGAGGTAAATATTGTACTTTTTTATTTACCACGTTTATTTGATTACTTTAGTTACTAGTTACTTTGCAGATTGCATACTGCAAAGTGAATTAATGCTTTTTTCCCCTGGATATTATAGATTATCGTCCAGGCTAATGATCAGTTGATGTACGGCAGACAGTGGCCTATATATATACACACATTTGACTTTTGTATATCTATTGCCAGAAAATGACTTTTGATACTTAAGTACATTAATCAGCTACTTTTACTGACTAGACTTTTACTCAAGTATGACTTTTGGACCCTTTTTAAAACACTGATTTACACACTTATTATACCATCTGCTGAAACTCTGCAGCGAAGTTTTCAGCGGGGCTTTGTCGAGGGCACTCTCTCGCCCCGTGCGACCCAAACCTGTGGCCCTCAGGGGTTCTGGATCTTTGACACGGGGGGCACCGCCAACAGGTTTGGCAGCGCTCCCGGCCCGTTCCGTGTGTACGGTCTCCTTGGCACTTCCCTTTTGTCTCTACCCACTGAGCCTATACGAATGTTTTGGAAACTGTCCCCTTTAGTGGTCGACTGGAAAGCTCTGCTTCCTGCCCGTGCCCCGAAATAGCTGACGAGGTTGTTGACAGCTCGCCGCTCTGCCGCTGCGCAGTGCATCATGGGACGAGACAAGTCAGATCTCACTTTTCAGTTCTTTTTTTTTTTTTTCCCTGTCTGTCACCCTTCATATCCTGACACTCAAAGGTTAATAACAATCCCTAATTGCTTTTCCTTAACTCCTACCTCTGTTCAATATATTTCATTATTTAAGTTTGGCTCTGGTCTTTCTCACTCCACTCTGCTCCAGTTTCGGCCCGTGTTTTCCCCGTGTCTGTGCTGCGCCTAGGCAACGGCGAAGGCGTGCAGGGCTTTAAACTGATGTCATGATGAGAAAGAGAGGAGAGCGAGGGCCGGCCGGAGAGCGGAGAGGAGTGGACTTGCCATATTTAGTCCCTCTGGTCTGCGAAGGGCCTCGTAACACTTACCTTCCATGTGACCCCGGAGTGAGCGCAGACAGGATGTGATTGCTCACATTCCACATGAGCCGGATTCCGCAGAGGCTTCGACACAAGCGCTGAAATCACTCCTCCTCGTACAGTCATACGCCACTTATGAGATTCATAAGAATAGTGGACACTTGTGATTCATCACTTCAGCTTGTTTTGACACATCTATGAAAGGAGAGGCTTTGAGTCATCTCTTTAGAGTGTACACATTATGGACTCTGCATTTTCTCTTCTGTTCGTTGAATGGAATGAGCTCATTTCTAGACTAAGGGTGTCATCCCACTTTAATTATGATGACCACTGAAAATCAGAGTGTGTCAGAGTGTGAACAGATTCTTTCTTTGACACGTTTGTAAGCTGCCGAAAAATTAAAGGAATAGTTTGACATTTAGAGAAATAATCGAATGTGCTTTTCTTGCTGAAAAGTTAGTAGAGAGCATCAATATCACTCTCATGGCCATTTGCTAATTGTGAAGCTACACCCTGCAGCTGGCTAGCCTAGCTTAGCATACATTTTGGAAACCGAGGGAAAGAGCTAGCCTGGCTTTGTCTGAAAGCAACAAAATACATCTACCAGGACTACTTAAGATCACCAATCAAGAGGTTTGCTAAATGTTATCATTTGTCATTGTAGTCACACAGTGAGATTTAGTTTGGAGGCTCTCGGAGACGAGCAGCGATTTAAAAATACACACCGAGCCGCTGCGTCTGCGCGTGCTGCTATCTTAAGGAAAAGATTCCAGGAAGTTGTTTCGTCGAGCCAGGAAATAGTCTGGTCTTTAAAGCAACATTATGTAGAAATTGGCTTTTTTGTGTGATTTGGAACCCTGTACAAAAACACGATGTGTAAAACTTGCATGTTATCATTTAACGCTCCAGGAAGTCAAGGTGTCCAGCCAAGAAATAATCAGGTGTTTAACCTCGACGTGCTGTTTTTACATGTTGGTTTTTGTGAGGATTAAACAAACAAGTCAGTTAGTAAGTGTTGCAAATATGTTTATGCTAAGCTAAGCTAATTGCCTGCTGCCTGTAGCTTTAAAGTGTATATGGCAGGAACGAGAGTGGTGTCAATCTTCTCCTCCAACTCTCAACCAGAAAATTAATTTTCTTATTTCCGAAAATGACGAACTACTCCTTTCAACTACAGGGTGGAGCAGCTATAGGGAGGCTTGGTTGAAGAGCTGTGAGCTTGTGTTTGTGCTGAGTAAGAACCTGACCTCAAGAAACAACACAGTCAGAGTAAAAAGCATTGACGCGACTCACTTAAAATGGAAACTTACATTAAATATCATTAAGTAAATAACTCATGCGCAGCCACAGACAGCGCAGTCCAAGAAAATGTCCACGGACGCTCGCACTGAGGTTCGACGTCCAGAAATAACAAGTGGCTGAACGTGTGGCGGGAGTCAGCGGCTGGGTGTTAAAGTGTCGGGCTGCTGACATGTGCTTATCAGATCCAATGCAGAAGATTACTTCTGCTTACAACATCTGATGACTGTTCAGATAATGCGGGAGGATGACTCGACGTTCCCCCTTCTGCTGCGTTAATTCAGCTGATAGATGAAGAACAGACGGCCAACTTTAGTGTGCAAATACAAATCTTACGAGGGCGGGCACGTACATAAAAAATCCATATGGTGTTTGTGTAATTACTGTTGTTTTATTTTGCAAACTTGTTGCTCTAAGAAGACAAATACTTGCTGAAGATGATCTTTATAAAAAAAGGAGATAATTTGGAGTGAATTCTACAAAGAAACCAGGATAACGTTCTCTGAAGGAGTGTTTGTGGAGGACGTGTTGAATAATAACTCATAACACGAGGACGAGTGCAGCCAGGAAGCTCATACAGGAAGTAGACTCTTACACAGGAAATAGGAGGAAATAGACTTAAGAGATCCTGTTAGGAAAAAAAAAACATGGCAAAGCATTTTGTGTCTTTTGAAGATAGTTTCCAAAGGAAAAAAAACCCTGTAATTGTAACATAAATAGCAAATCTGAGATGAGGCGGATGAACGTTTCATCGTTTTTGGAGATGAAACTGGTGATTTACCGAGCGCCACAGTGGGAGGGGAGGTGAACTGGGACTCGTGTCACTGGCGCTCTGCAATTTCGGTGTCAGGACCGGTTGCGTTTCGTCCCGCCCGCCTGCTCAGACTGAGTCAGCAGTGCACAACAGAAGGTTTGCGTCACTTTAATCAATGGAGACGACCCACATCAGCCTCTCCGGAATCACCCCAAACCCGTTTATTCACTCTTCTACCCTCACCGAGCTGAATTCCTCAGACCTGTGGACACGTCTGACTGCACAGCATCAGATTATTTCTTATTCTGATCATGGTGGTGATGCCAGGAAGGGCGGAGCAGAGATTAATATCCGATTCAGACCGGCACCTGTCGTCGCTTACACGTCGATTAACATTCTGTACGTCCTCCTTGCAGAGTGCATGTGTTGAATCTGCTGTCACTAATTGGAGATAACCGCGATGAAGTCTTGCGCAACCGACACAACAACTGCTGCAAAAATAACAACACGTGCTTGTCTTTTGCATGTCAAACAGGCCTGTTGTATCTAACACGTGTTCTACGCAGGCTGCTAGTTTATGCAGTGAAAATAATCCCAGCATTTAAATCAAATCAAGCTATCATTCCCAGTTATTCCCGGTTTGGAAATCTTGATATATTGGGCACAAAACACTGGATCTCTTTCATGAATTTCCTCTAATTTAGTATAGTTCAGATTTATTTATACTACAGTGTTATTAATAAATTAAAATATGGCTATTATTTGATGTTATATATCAAATAAAGTTGTGCATCCTTCAACAAAACACGCTGAACTTTCAATACATGCAGAAATATTTAGTAAAAAGACACATCGTCATCTTGTTGCGACATATTTGTGTTGTTAAGTTCCACTCGCAACTCCTGTGTACCAGACAAGTTTTCTCTCGGGACGAGCTCCTCCGGACTTTCCACAGCATGACCACACTGTCGGTTCTGTTACAGTGAAGTAAACCGCTTATTTTAACAGCATCTTAAACGGACACAAAGCCTGCAGACAATTTAAACCGCACCCTCGTTAGTTGCTTTCCTTATAAACAGTCTGGTTTATTTTATGCAGGACGGTAATGTTATGAATCAAGCACGAACGACAGCAATTTATTTACAAGGTGCAGGCAGGGAGCTCGCCCGGGGTGCACATGGAAACTGGGTGGGATTAGGAAGAATGTGTTATCAGACGTTATGAGAGGGTGTGACAGTCATCACAAGTCCTCTAATTACCTGAACTGACACTGGATTGAAGCTAGTCAAGGCTCTTTATCATCAGTACCAAATAAACCAGAAGAATCAACCATTTTGTAAAATAGCACGCAGTCTTCTTGACTGGAGTTGTCTTGTTTTACATGTGCCGTCCACTTCTGTAATCCTACATGTTCCTTCCAGAGTACAGCAACAAGAAAACAGTCTCAACAACTTTTTGAGTTTCTCCAAACACTGAACAAAAAAGGAAGTACTTAGGTATTTTAATATGTTAAAGAAGCAACACCACAGTGTAGAAACCTTCTGTTTTGAGTCAAAGTGATGCATTTAAATAATTACTGAGGTAAAAGTACAAATGTATTAACATCGAAATATGTTAAAGTTGCAAAACATTAGAATTTTATTTGAAAATATTCAAAAATAATGAAGATTATTAAAGTGAAATGGCAGTTTTGGCATTATGACGTCTGTGTATTGTGTTGCAGAGATGTCCACTCAAGTTAGCATGCTAACCAGCTAGCCCCGTCCCGTCCTGGTCCAAAGTACCTGTGCTACACACCAACACTCCCCTAGTGCTCTGAGCTGTTAACTGCATTGCTAACTGAGCTAACAAGCTAACGGGAGCTACAGTAAGCAGCAGCTTTAGCAGTTATTTTGGTGATATGATGGCCCCTATTTGTATCAAATGTGAAAGTACTCATTGTTTCAGAATGATAATGTTTAATCATATTATTGGATCATAATTATTGGTGCATTAATGCTTTTATCACTTTAACGTTGAAGCTGGTAAAGGTGGTTTAACTACTTTATAATGTCTGTCTGCTGGGTAGCTTGTCAATTAGAAGAAAAGATAAACAAACAAACAAGGAGGTTATATTTATACCTGTGTCCTGTTTGTTGGCTGGATAGTTGGTTTGTCAGCAGGATTACACAAAAACTACTCAACTGATTTCCACGAAACTTGGATGGAGGATGAGTCTCAACCCAGAATAGACTCCTTTAACTTTTGAATCTGGATAAAAGGACGGATCCAGGAATTGTTTTCTCACCTTCTTTAACATTTCAAGATTGGGCATTTTTCAATAATTCCGTTGTATCAGACATTTTTAAATAGCTAGGATCTATGAGTGACTACAAAAGGGGATTGTTGGCTCTTGGTTAAGGTATGTCTCATCGCTGCTGATGACCACAAAGCAACACAACGCATCAGGATAAGCCCTAAACACATATGATGTGTCACCTCTACAGAGAAAGCTGACAAACAGCTCTTAGAGGGACTTTGTAGGTTAAACAGAAGAACATGATCCTGAGGCGGTGCGAGCTTCAGACCGGTGGTGGGAGTCTCACTTGCTTCCTGGTGATGATTTAACAACCGCGATCACTCCTCACAACCCCCGTGGGTATGATGTCATCACCGCCCGGCCATTATAAATGGATGAGCCTGTGACTGTGCGCCGTGTTGCTTTGGGCTCTCAGCACTTCCATGTAACCGTAACCGCTGTGCGACCGGGTTCCTGTGTGTGGCACTCACATCAGACGGAGCCTCGTCAGTGCGGCTGTGGTCTTCATCATTATTCTCCTCGCCACATCCCTTTGTCAGCACGGCCGTAAACGATGCTCTGCTGACTGCTCGCTCACATGGGCTCGTACTCCTGAAAGTGCTGATTTTACACTCCCACTGCCTCCTAAATTGCATTCCTACTTGTGTGCAGGATGAACATCACAGACGTGTACCACTGTTATTACTTTCCTCCCTTATTACTGCTGTTGTATAACGTTTGCAATCACCCCGGCAGTGTCACCTTATATGGTGCACTGTGTTCTTGTTCTAAACACGATGATCGGTAATCTAGTTTTTTCCCTAAATATCAGGGGGGCATTGTTATAAAAAGGTTAGGGTATTAAACAGACTGCTGCCTTTTGACTTGCATCAACCTTTTTCAAGACGAGGTATAAATTCGCACTCGTCTGGCTTTTTGTGCCCTCACCCTCTGGACGGACGGCAGTCTGATGGCAGTAAAGGTCACAGCGGCTGCCCTTTATTATCACACCGGCACAGAAATAGGTACACTAAACATTTTGATCGCGGCCCAGGGTCTTTGTACATGAGACTGTTTAGTTTAGTTACGATTGTTATGTGTGTTGTTCTCGATTACAGGGCCGGACTCAGGCTGTCTAAGGGGCAGGGGCGAAAACAATAAAAGGGGCACCAGTGTACAAGTCATGATCCAAACCTTTTTCTAGCATTTAAGGCAACATATATGACCCTGCATCACATTGTCCTTAATGGAAAGACACTATAGAGGGCAGTTTATCATGTTTTATTTCCCATAGGGGCATCCAACACTGGGCCATCGGGGTACAAATTGGTAGTTGTTATGGTGCAACAAAGGACCCAAATGCAGACTCCAGGCAGGCAAATGGTGGAACAAAAAGCAAGCTTTAATGAAAAGATGATATCAATAAAATAAGGAAATATTAAACATTCAAAATAAACGGAAGAAATCTGCAAGAACGCAGATGAACTGACAACTGAAAGAAAGAAAGAAAACACGTGGACTAAATACACACGAGGCTAATCAGAAACAAGACAAAGACAGGAAGTAACATAACATCACATATGAGGATGAACCTTACAAAATAAAACCTGAAACAATAAACCTGAATCCCCAAAAACCTGAATCCAAACATTGTTTTTTAATTTTTTAACATGAAAAACATGCCACAGAGTTGAAACATACACCTTTCTGACACTGTAGCAGGTGTATCTAGTAAACTTTGTGCATTTTTTGAAACATACTTACTCTTTCCATTAGAGCTCGGTTGATTTCTTAGATGTTCATGTTTGTTTGTTTCAGGGCTTGTAAAAATCAAAGAGGCGCACGACATCGAGGAGAAGTTGAACGAGGTGGAAAGGCTACTGAAGAATGCGATCAACATGCCATGCAAGGTCGGTCCTTCAGCTGACATCATACTTCAGTTCTTTATCGGCTCATTAGAAGATAGCCGTGATGCATCTTCCTTGGGATTAAAGGTTGATGTTTGGAAACTAACAACTATGTACATTAAATGACTCATAACTCCACAGTATTCCAGGTCAGAGGTGATGTTGACTTTCTTCGAGCGATCGCCGCTGGACCAGGTGCTGAGGAATGACAAAGTCCACCGAATCCAGCCGTGCTTTCAGAGTCCAATCAAGATATCAGGTGCGTATCTAGCAGTCTTTTGTAACACAGACGTGGTGCAACTGCAAACCCCTCATGTCATGATGACCGAATATTGCACTCTGTACCTTTTTTAGAAATCATGCGGTCCAATGGATTCTGTCTGGCCAATACGGAAACCATCGTGTTTGATCACAGCCTCCCAGAGGAGAAAGAGAGACCGTCATCCACGGACTCTGTGGACAATACGTGAGTATTCAGACCACTACTCAGAGTTTCTGTCTCTGCCTTGCACTAGTCTTTGGCCTTGTACACACATATATATGGATTTAGTCGAAATGTGTCCAATCAACCTTCAATTTAAAAAGTATGTCTGTATTTAAATGATCCCAAACATTTAAACAAGCACACCGGGGCAGTCAGTCAGTAATTTGTCAAACACCAGAGAAGAACATTCCCAGCACGCATATTAAGCGTTTTCTATTTAAATGAAATGATCTAAAACCATCGTCATGATCCAAACCTGTTGACAACCGGTCCAATTACACAACCCAGCATCAAGTCAAAGACTGTAATAGACGGTGTCTCTGTTGCCTACCTGTCAAAACAACACGGTGTCATTCCGTGGTCGACTTTTCAATGACAAACACGCAACGTCTGGCTACATTTTCAAAATAAAGGCACCAAAACTACTTGGTTAAGTATAGGAAAACCTCATGATTTGGCTTAAAATAACTACTTCCTTAAAACAATCACCACTACTTGGTTTCGTTTATAAAAAGATCATGATTTAGCTGAAAATAACAACCTCTAGAAAACAGCCACCCTGGATTATTGACCTCACACAGGAACTGAACCCTGGTGGCCCGGGTGAAGGGCCAATGAAAGAACCACCCAGTCATGCCGGATCTCTTCCTGAAGTGGACTTTCTGGCTCTTTAAATAACGCTTGTTGGCGTCATTATCACACTGACTGACCTCTAGTGGATCAGAGGGTCTATTACATGTTTGGAATCGGACTTGGCTGGTCTGATTCTACGTTCAAATTGTAAAAAAGGCGGTCACGATTTTAGATTTTCACTACACGATTGCTGTGGTCCAACAAATTGACAATAACGATATTATTGCCATATATATAGAAAATTTGAAGACAGAGACTGTAGAAACGAGTATAAAAAGGAACAATTACACTTCATGAAAAGTGAAAAGGCGATTGACAAAAGATCAATTTAGTGATTTATTTTTAAATTTGTGGACAAAACCTTCCTCACTTTCACTTTTACATTTGATTCACCTCAAGATAAGTTCAGATTTTTAAATAAAATCATACCACGATCGATCAAGTCGTTTGCTGTGTATGTGAAATAACCCGCTTGTTCTCACACAAATGTCTCAGCGATCGCTCTTGAGCTCGCTGTAAGTGTTTTGAAGTCCTTGAATGCGACCCAACCCTACGACCCTCCACCCGCACAGGAAGTGTGTCTGTGCACCTCTTCCTTCCCTGGGTGTGCGTGGGAAGCCAAAAAGAGGAACACATTCCTCTCGGTACTTTACACAAAAAACAAGATGTTACATCACGCTCACGGAGCTGAACTCTTACCTCTTGCGGAGCTCTGACCTTTGTACGAGCGACTGAAGTCTCTCATGTAAAGAATGAACACAGGGCCTTAAATCAAATGTCAAAAATCACACTACTCGGGTTCATCCTGTCCTTGAGGTAATGAGTCTTTCATTTTATCCCCAGATACGAGGACGGAACAGAGTTTTTGCCGATGGAACCAGACGTGTGTGACGAGGAAACAGAGGCGTACGTCACCAACCTTTCCTACTACCACCTGGTCCCATTTGAGACTGACATCCTGGAATGAAGACCTGCTGGACATCATCATCGTCGTCATCAGTGAGGACTCTTAAATGGAACCGAGCTATGCAACTCTGCACATAGCTGCTCCGAGTGAATGCTGCTGCTGCTGCTTATTCTACAAACCTCCACTTTGTTCTCGCCACTTTAAGCGGGGCGTCACCGGTGTGCCTCATTCAGAGCCTTATCGTCAAGAAAAACAAACACACGACGGGATTGTTTTCGTACCGACTGGCCCTTCAGGTGTCGTAACGCACCTGCGGCGGCGACGACGGAGTCGGCCAGACGGATGCAAACAGCTGGAGAGGTTCCACAACATGTGGCTTTGACCACTTCAAAAGACTTTTAATAGCATCTGACGCATCGATGGCTGAGGTTTGGAGTGTGACTGAGGGGAGAGACGTGCCGTGTATTTGGAGATTTGGACCACTCACTGTTTCTTCAGAACTTTATCTTAAAGGTGCAATATGTAAGAATTGGCCTCCTAGCTGCTGCTAATTGTAGCTGCCGTGAGCTAGTCAGCTCAGTTAGCCATGCAGCTAGAGGTCCGGACTGGGAGCATATATATTGCTAGCACAGGAGCTTTGGACCAGGACAAAGGGGGAGGTTAGCCGTTAGCATGCTAACTTCGGCTGGTTTGATATCTCTGCAAAACAATAGATGGAAGTCAAAACTGTTATTTTCTTCCCATTCTGTTGAGAATTTTTGTGAATTTTTTGGAATCTTACATATCGCACCTTTTTAATGTTCTTATCTTTCACATTTATTCTTCATGGCGGCATCGGGGAGATATGCGACGCAGCTGCAAAAGCCTGTTGCCGTCTGATTTGAAGTGTTATCCACGGCGTCACCACTCTGGTTTTTTTACTCCTGTGGGAACACGGGAAGCCGCCACGAAGCTTTGCGTGTGATATTTTGGTTCACGCTGCGGTTTCCACCAGCATTTAGGAACTTTTTGTTTGTTTGTTTGTAAAATACCAGCTTGAAACTCAATTCACTTCCTCGTTGTGATACACAGACGGATCTTTAGCGTGACGGTACCCCGAGGTCCAAGTGAAACTAGACTGCCAGGGTTTGATAACATAGTTTGGCCTGGTCTTCATATTTCAAAATAAAACTAAAATAAATCAGTAATGAAGCTTTTTGTTGTTGTTGTTCTTCCTGTTTCACTTGGCTCTTGGATTACTGTCAAATTAAAGAACATAAAAGCAAAATGTGTCATCATTCGTCAGAACGCTCTCTTTCCAAAGTGAGAACTTAAAGCTGCCTTCATGGATGTCTGTAAAACTTTTATTTTTGTCTGAATAATAATGTAATATGTGTTTGTAATGTTGCTTATTTTCTGTTTATAAACATAAATTTAATCTATTAGCCGCTGCGTGGATCATCTCGCTGCTCTCGAGCGATGAAATGGGGCAAAGAAAGCTTTGTTTTACGGGTCAGCCGAGGTCACATCTGAGCCGTTCTGTAAGATGACGTGCGTGGGTTCAGTCAGACGGCTGAGTGTGGGAGTCCGCTGCTCGGCCTGCGACGGGGGGGAACAAGTCCCGTCTTTATCTGAAGGAGACAAACGACCGTGCTGTACTGAAAGTTTCTATAGGGGAAAGTTGTGTGAACTAGGCAAACACTTGATTAAAATTCATGCCTTTTGTGTGTTTTTATGGGTCCTCCCACCATGAGGAGGCTGCTTTCACTTCTCGTTTTATATGAAACGGTTGAACTCTGACGAACATTGTGTGTGTTTTTGCAAAAAAAATGTTACTACTTCTGAAGGATTAACTGCAAGGAAGTCCGGTGATGTTCGTTGTTTTGATACTTTTATTAATTCAGAAGTCATTGTTGCCTCACAGTGCAGGCTGCCAGCTTCTCTGCCCCTCCAGATACAAAGGCATTCAAGCCTCACAAACTTGGCACACGAGGCCCCGACAGGACGGTCCTCCGCATGAGTCTGTTTAGTAACACAGTCATGATCACCATTCATCTCATGAGAAAGTGCAGCTCTTTCTCAGGCTGCGAAACTATTTCTTTTTCCCTTTTCTCCGAGGATGACGTCTTGAATTGGTGGATATTCTTTGGACAAACAGCCCACGTGAAGATTAGTATGATTCCATAAAAGGAAACTGGAGTTTATGATTAAAATTTTCATGCCATGGTCAGATTTTCTCAGTTTCATCAAATCTAAATTCTAAAATTCAGACCTTTATCTACCATAAGACCCTTTGCAGGTGGTGTAATGCGTTACTAGTGGATTAAAAGTGGTACTCAGCTGATTTTAGTGAAGTGAAGTTATGAAACATATCAGTATGCCCATCGTGCCAGCAGAGGACAGTGTGACAGAAAACATGGAAATAATGTAACACAAAAGCTTTAATTTATTGTGTAAACTTCCTCCACTCTCTGTCAAGCTAACCATTCTATGCCTTGTTATGTCATTTTTACAGAAACCCTGAGGGACAAGTGAGAATTGTTTTGTTCTTCTGGTAATCCATTTTTGGCTGATCTAAATTATAAGCTACCAAATTTCTTTGTTTTGAAAATGTTTTTTTATTGTTAGTTTTTTTAATGTGTGTGGAACTGAGTAAAAAAAAAATCTGGAGAAATAATAGAGTGAAAAATTTGTATTTGCTGGATATTTGTTTTCTTTCACTCAGTTCCACACAAGAAAAAAAGTTCTCCTGAAAAACATTTGTTTTAATTCTGTTCCAGATCTGGGAAAAAAATTCTTCTCCTGAAAAAAAAAAAAAAAAAAAAAAAATCATGTTCTGGAAGGAAGAAAAAAAAATTCAAATTGAAAAAAAAATTCTGATGGACATGATTATTTATTTTTTCAAGTTATTTTTTCATTTTCAAAAAAAAAAATTTCAGGAGAAAAAAAATTCACCACAAAAAAAAAAATGCCATGGAAGGAAAAACAACATCATTTTGTGAAAAATCTAAAAATCCTCTCTTGAAAAAAAAAAAAATTCATCATGTCCTGGAAGGAAAAAAAACTGTTTTGTGAAAAATCGAACTTTTTCCAAGAAAAACAAAAAATTCACCAGAATAAATAAATAAATAAATGGCTTGGGGAAAAAATTACCTGAAAAAAATAAATAAAAGATGTCCTTTCCAGGACATTTTTTTCCAGTTGATTTTTTTCCCAGGAGAAAAAAAAAGAAATTTTCAGGAGAATTCTGTTTTTCTCAAGAATTTTCTCAAGAACAACTTTTATTTCTCCTGGAAAAAGTTCGATTTTTCACAGATGGGAAAAGAATTAAGGAACTTAGAAACCAAAAATGGCCAAATATTTTTTCCCCACCAGATCACAAGTTATAGACTCAGGAGAGACGATAATTAAGATCAGACTTAAAAAAATGGATCAATAGAGAAAAAAATAATTTCTCACTGGCCCCTCAGGGCTTCCGTATATTTTCCATGTGCTTGTGTGATGTAAGATGTTTTTATGTGTAAATGTGTAAAAGGACTGAATGAAGATTAATTATAACCTTTAAAAAATGAAGTTTATGTTGTAAGAGGTTTGATAACTTTAAAGCTATTCAGACAGTATTAGATACAAATTATTATTCTCAAAGCTTCTCAAAATAAAAATGTTTGCAATAAAAGAAACTTTTGTTCTTTGTTTGTTTTGTTGTGGAAATCACTATGAAAATATATTAACTGCATCTGTGGCTCAGGGGTAGAGCCAGCTTCTTGTTATCAGAAGGTTGCTGGTTTGATTCCCCTGGTCTGCATGTCGAAGTGTCCTTGGGCAAGATATTGAACCCCAAACTCCTCCTGATGTGCTGGTCGGCACCTTGCATGGCATCAGTGTATAAATACAAGCATAATTCCAGGGGAATCGAACCAGTAACCTTCTGATAACAAGGCACTGGCTCTACCCCTGAGCCAGCTGCCCCTTGCCTGTCTTCTTTCTTTCTTTCTTTCTTTCTTTCTTTCTTTCTTTCTTTCTTTCTTTCTTTCCTTTATATAAGAATTATGCTTTTCGGTCTGTCTTTCTTTCCTTTATATACAAGATTTATCATGTGTTTCTTTCTTTCTTTCTTTCTTTCTTTCTTTCTTTCAAGTTTTATAATATTTTTCTTTCTTTCTTACTTTCTTTTTTTTCTTTTACCTTTATAGTAAGGATGCAGGATGAAGTGAAGCAGTTGGCCTGTTGCCCGTTATGATTATCTTAGAGCGCCACCGTGTGGCGATAAACATTAATGACATCAGTGTCTCCTCATCACTCTTTTTAATGTAACACACACTGATGCAGCTTAATGTTTGATAAATAAACACAGTTTAATAATTGAGTACCACCACGTTCATCATATCAGATTAATTTAATACAAAGGTTCAAAGAAAATGCACTGACGTCATTTGAAAGCCAAAATATATCAATAATATATTATAACCTATTCATGTCAGATTCTTTATGTTCACGTTCGCAGCAGTTTCAGGTGTTTGTCTGTGTTTGGTGTCAACACTGAATACGTCATTAAACACAACGTGCAGCTGTTGACGTCTGACGCCTCCAGCAGCCCGCGTGACCCCCCCTCCAGCCCCCCGCGCATGCGCACCACCTCCCGATTTAGCAGCTGTATTTCCTGCTTGCTGTTTCCACTCGAAGCGATGGCAGAAGTGAAAGCTTCCCTGTTTTGTGGAGGTAGGTTCACCTTTCCTTTTTTAATTGTACCTCACTCGCACTCAACACTAGACGCTACGTGTTAGCATAGCGTCTGTTTGAACGAGCCTCAAAGCTCCTGCCGGTGAAACCGAGGGGAACAAACTGAGACACAGTTAGCTGCTAACTAGGATGCTCCAGTCAGTCATGAGGTTTGAGGGGACACGGTGATTTAAAAAAAAAAAAAAAAAAAAAAGACAAACATCATGTGTTTGTATCATGTGTCTTTGTTTCTCTGTCTTCGTGTCACAGTTGTAGCTGCTTTCCTCAGTTCGGCGGTGTTCGCGTTTGTGGAGGATCTGGATGACACGTAAGTGATGCTCTGCTTCAAAGTGTTCACCTTCCTGTCTCTGCCACAGCAAAGACAGGGACTTCCGAGTTTAGCAGCACTGTTGATGTGGATGCAGCTCAGTTTAGTCTCAGTTTAGGTCGGTGCTTTGGTTCTTTGTTCCTCCCTGTTAGAGGAAACGCATTAAATCAGTGTGGTTAAGCTGCTTTCTGTCTCGTACACTACCCAGAATGAGTGAGGGATGTTGGGATGTGGGGCTGCAGACATGCATCTGTATGCATGTGAAATAAAAGTCAAATTAAATATGTTGCATTGTAAACTAAAAACCTGTCTATTCAGTCTGGCTTTCATGCAATGTCTTATGTTTATGCTTCGTTTACTTTGTTTTTATCATAGCCCTATATCCTTCTTACTATCTTTTATATACATTTTATTGTTCTTCTGCTTATTTATTATTATATTTATTAATTTCCCTATGATTATTGCTTGTTTTTATCTTTGATTCTTTATCTGACGTCGTTTTAACTTTCCGTTTTATTGCAATTGCCGTGCAGTAGTCTCTAAACCATTGAATTGCAATTTTGACTCGTCTGAAAGGTGCCATATAAATTAAGTTTGGTTGCTTCATTGATTTGTTTTTGCGGGGATCAAAAATATTCGCAAAATAAAGGATTTTTTTTTTGTCAAAAGAGTGTCAAAGAATAAACAATAAACAATCAAGTGAAACACTAAAATGTCCCAATATCCCTGATTCATGGTGTTAAAGGGGCACTACGCAGTTTTGGAGAAGAAATTGAATCTCAGAATTTAATATTTACAATATTAATGAGGTACTAGTACAAACTCAGATATATTTATCTTTTCCATAACTGAATAAACAAGCTGTTCTTGGAGGAAAATAAGAATACTGTTTGAAGCTAGAAAGGTGGCAGGGTCCGCCACATATAAACAAAGTAAAACGATATTAAAGGATGTTGTCCTTTAAGGTCAGTTTGTTTATTCAGTTTATTCAGTCAAGTAAATGAAGCGAGTTTGTCTAGACATAAAAAATCAGTCATTGAAGTGTCGGTGATCCTTCTCTTCTGATTTAAAATGTTTTCTCCAAACTATGTAGTGCACCTTTAAACATATTTACAATGGGCTAAATGCTTACAGGGTTATTTTAAGCAGACAAAGATGGGGGTAGGCTTGATTTCCTCTCAGGTTTCAAGTTGCACAGGGCTTTTTAATTGGATGCCTTTGCTGGGAAGTCTGCAGAGAGTGTGTCTCTTGTGTTTTTGTGTTTGTAGCGTCCTCTAACGTGACTGTTTTTATAATCCTTTTCTGTCCACATACCTCAAACAGTCGCTGCTCTTTCGTCTCATATTTTTTATTCCTATTCATTCTTCTTTTTGACAGATTCAAAGACACCAGGGTGAACGATATCTGGCTGGTTGATGTGAGTCTGCCATTAAACCAACACACACGCCCACTAAACCCAGTCTGGGTCCATTCAGCTGCGCTTTACTTTATATCCCGCACGCCACTGTCCGGATCTTCCCTCGCGGAAGTGGCAGCAGGCAGGATGGGACGCAGGAAGGAGAGGGGCTGGTGGCAGGGGGTGTGCAGGCCGTCCTCTGTGCTTGTGATTAGTCGATGAGAAGTCATGCATGCCGGGCAAAGCCAGGGGGCTCGGAGGGGGTTTATATCAGAGTTTGTGTCTGGGTCCATATAAACAAATCTAGCTCGAGCACCCAAAGCTGACTTCACTCTCAGTTTGAGCTGCGGGAGTGCTCAGAGGTTCAGTTCAACCAGTGTAGTCATTCCGGGTGTAATGTGTTTAAAAAATCTAAGGTTGATTTAGCAAAGAATTTTCTATGTCTTTAGACCCTGGGGAGTCAGTTTTCACAATTAATGAGGCAGTGAAGTTGCAAAAAATATTGTTTTCTTCTATAAGTATTGAAGCTCGAGAGATCTGACTCTCTATTTGATTTAATTGAGTTCAGTTTATTGTCACTTCAGTGTCAGAATTGCTTGAATCTTATGAAATTTGTCTTGCCTCCAAAGACCTAAATTTACATTTCTAACCCACTGTACACCACCCTGACACAGTAACAGACTAGCTGGTGGACACTGTGGAGCAATTAGCAGCTAAATAGCCAAATGTTTCCTTTAGGAGTTGATGGAGACTAAAAACAGAGCCTAGCTAGGGATCATCCTCCGATGGGATCATTCCAGCCGTCACACCCATCAACATGCCATGAAGCAGAATTGTTTTTATTGGCCGAGTGTGTGAACACATACAAGAAATGTGACTGTGTTTTACATCGCGTTCAATGTGTTACATGTAAATAGACATACAGTTAGAAATGAGGACAACAAAAGGAAATGAATGAAAGTTAAAGAATAGAGGATGGTGAGTAGTGTAGGGCAGAAGTAAAATAAAGGTCCCCAGAACACTGTTTGAAGCTAGAAAGGTGGCAGGGTCCGCCACATGTAAACAAAACACAAAAACAGTATGAAATGGTGTTGTCCTTTTAAGGTCAGTTTGTTTATTCAGTCATGAAAACAAAGAGAGTTTGTTTATTTAGTTTGTTTAGACATAAAAACAAAATCAGTCAATGAAGATCTTTCTCTTCTGATTAAAAGTTCTTTCCCAAAACTACATAATGCACCTTTAAACTTGGCTTTTATTTTGACCTCCACTACACACCTGTAAAGTTTTGTGGCAGTAAAAAAACACTTTACAACCCGATGCTAATATAAATGAGCAACAGTTTGCTCTTAACAATTTGTCACAATGTGTGTTCTCACTTAGTTATCGCTGCATCTGTGTAGCTAAAAGAAAATCAGTTGTTGCAGGTTTATGATGCGTCTCAAATAGCCCTTCATCTGGTCCTAGTTAGCAGCAGTGTGTTTAAATTCCAGAGGTTATACACAATATCAGACAATCTATTTAAAAGTGCGAAATAGCAACGGTTCAGCCCAAACAAAGCTCTTAAAACACTTCAAGGTCACAAACGCAGAAACGTGATACAATAATAAATGTGCCTGTGAATGTGGGAAGTGCTGTAGAGCGCCTTGAGTCGACGGTGGACCAGAAAAGAACTATATAAATGCGAGTCCAGTGAAACTAAATTTGGTCACTGTGGTATTTTCCCTGATGTAAGATGGATTGTAAGTGAAAAGAAAGAATTTTGAATGTTCAGTCCGGGCACACACTTGAAATTCTGTATATTTACTATATCAATAAAGTTACATTTTGTATGATTATACTTTCAACTGGTGACAGTACGTTGCACATGATATAATGGTTATCTAATCTTCTCTTCTCCGGGTTATTTTCAGTTCTATGCACCCTGGTGCGGCTACTGTAAAAAGCTTGAGCCGGTATGGCACGACGTGGGAGTCGAGCTGAAGACCTCCGGGTCGCCGGTCCGCGTGGGAAAGATGGATGCCACCGCTTACTCTGGTGAGTAGACGATGAAGCTCTTTAATGTCGTCCTCTGGGGCCCGTTGGTCCCCCAGGTGATTATTTCATGTGCTGGAGACAAAGATTGAACCTTAATTGACTGTGTTGTTCAACAACATGATGATGATGACGCTAAAAGAACCAAAAATAACGATGAGGATGGATTTTGAATGTTTTTCAAATACGTCTCATGTGACGTTATCATGATATCTCAATGTTATTGTAATAGTTTCTACTGCAGAAGTAATAGAGTGAATATTTTATGCAAACTTTCTTAACTAGTTAACAGCTGCATCACTTTCACTGTAATCGGTGAGTCTTCAAGTGTAGAAATTGACCAGGCTTCTTTTCATGTTTTTTACCCAAAGTGTGCACAGCCCTTTTAAACAGAAATTGGTCAAAAACTGTCTATTTTTTGTTTTTAATTAAACTTATAACGGTGTACAGGAGATGACTCTTACAGGCAGTCTGGTTCTGAGAGTTTCTATTATTGTTGATTCTTTTCAGCTGCAGCCTGCTTTGATAATACCTGACAAAAGAGATTCTAAAATAAGACTGGATGAAATGATAGAAGTAGATGAACAATAAGAAGATGAGCGATCATTGCTCACTGATTGTATCCCTCATATAGCTTACTGTAGTCTGGAGATGTTAAACAACAGTTGGCGTTTCACAGCACCGCGGGCTCCAAAATCTAAAGACGTGAGCACAAAAACGAAAGCTCATCATCCTTTTTAGCATGTGCACTGCAGGTGTAGTCGGTTTAAAGATGCTTTCAGCTGCACGTTTGCTCCAACAGGTTCTAGATATGCTTTTAACCCCCTTCCCCCTGTTTTTGTCTTAAATGAAGGTTGTATTAAAAAAAGATTTGTTGTCTGAGATGCTGAATGTGTTTTCTTTCTGAATTGCAGGAATGGCGTCAGAGTTCGGTGTCCGTGGTTACCCCACAATAAAACTGTAAGTGACGCTCTTAAGCTTTACGCCACAGTTGATTCAAAACTTGTCTCTCAAATTGCTGCAACTTTTATTTAGATTATGAAGTTTATTGAATTTATTTGGACCTGCGGGCTCTGGACACAATATGTTAATTAGTCTGCGTCAATATTTCTGCTAATGTACTATTTCTGTGAAGTTTCTATTGTTCAGTAGGGTAGTTGTATGATATAGTTCTTTACCACACTGTAGTCTTTTTTCCCCTGAGGTTCATCCTGTCGAGATGACTCATTAGGGAACAAGGTGTTGTTGCAGCTTCCTTGACACATAACTAAGTGTTCGCACCTTTCGAGCTTAAATTATATTATGTTCAACACTCCCTGATGCTGCTGATTATACATTAATTGGTGGATAAACTGTGTTTTTGCATTTGCCTCTGATATCTTACTTTTCTCAGGTATGTTTCAAATCACTTAAATCCATCTTGTGATCTAAAGATTAACAAAAACAGGTTTATTTCTTTTCTCCACCTGTAAACCACTCCAGCAGATTTTTCCCCATTTATCTCCCCTTTGAAGTGCAACTGACACTTTCATCTGAGAGTAATGAGTTTAGGTAGACGCCAGCTGCTCTACAGCAGGGCTCGTGTTGACTTGAGAGAAATGATCGTCTTACATTGCACAGTTTCCTCCGTACATTTGAAACAGAATCATTTATCTGCGCGCCGCCATAATGGGCTCCCCATTTGGTTTCATCAGGCTCATTTGGGAAGCTGCCACGGGATCACGGCAGGGTTCATAACATTAAACCAAGAAAGTGATGAAACATCCATCGAGGAACACGAGATACCTCCCCCCGGAGACGAGAGGGAGCCTTAATTTAGAGCTCTGTTTCCCCCGGAGTTCATTAAACCCCTCTGGGCTGATGCAACCTTCGCAATCCTTAATGCATGCGGCTTGTTGTAGGAAGCTCCGGCGGTTTTCTTGGCTGGGATAGTCTGAAACTGAGGTTTGTCTTTGCATCGGAGGGGCGGTGATTTGGATTACATTGACCTTCGTGGTGAAGAAGCTTTCCGTGGCATTTCATCAGAACAGCTTGTAAGAGACAGGTCGTCGTTACCGTTCTGCAGCCACAAAAGATAGATAGATAGATAGATAGATAGATAGATAGATAGATAGATAAAGTTATCTCTCTAACTTTATCTAACAAAAGGCTTTATTCTACCTTTTTCACACATGCAATCGTAGTCCCAGAAACCTGTAAACACACCTTAATGTATGAAATTTATGAGCTTGACCTTCAGAGTAGGGCTGCAGTGTTTTCAAATATTTTCACACTTTTCTTCGACTATTCATCAATTATTTAGTCTCTTGTTTATGCCTCTTATGTTTTGAGGTGTGATTTCCTCAGCTGTCCAAACCCAGAGATATTCTGTTTGCAGTGGCCACTTTATTAGTTACAGTGTGTAAAAGCATGCAGACTTGCTCGAACATCAGAATCGGGAGGAAATGTGATCTAAGTGACTTTGACGTGGAGTGATATCTGGTACCAGACAGGGTGATTTGAACATCTCAGAAACTGCTGATCTCCAGAGTTTTTTGTGAAAAACATCCAGTCGGTGGCAGTTTTTCGGGTGAAAATGCCTTTTTTACGTTTACGAGAGAAGTCAGGAGAGAGTTGTCGGGCGGGTTCGAGCTGACAGGAAGGCGACAGTAACTCAAATCACCGAATGTTACATCGGTGCTGTGAAGGAGATGTGCGATCTTGTTGAATCTTGAAGTAGATGGGCTGAGGCGGGCCCGACAGCTTCCACTCCTGTCAGCTAACAACAGCGGGCACAGCGTCAAGCCTCATGAAAGTAGAAGATTGGAACAACATGGTCTCGTCTAACAAATCTCTGTTTTCCCTGCTGTTACATGCAGACGCCACATGAATCCACTGATCCATACCGGCCTGTTTTAACGGACCTAGCAGTCGTGGTGGCACATTTAAGACAATTTATACCAATCAGGCAATTAAACTTTGTTACCTTCACTAGTAAGAAACCAGAGAGATGTTTCAGTTAAACTTATTATCATTACTTTATTAATGTACACATTTTAATTACATATTGGTGGAATTAAATTTACGCGTCACAGCTTCCAATTTAATTTGCTTTATAAAAAAAACAAGCATCTGTTACTAATGTCAACTGTGTGTTATACTCAATATCTTATATATTTTAGATTGTTTCCTTACTTTTAGAAATGTCGACTTGTCATGGAAGTTTAAACTTCCACTTTAAACATCAGGAACGTCCCTGGTTTAAACACCACAGCCTCCCTGGGCTTTGCTTTATGTGTTTCCCTTCATGGACACAGACTGACCATTTTCTGTTGGCCACCTCTGGTGGGATTAACGCTCTGTGTCACAAAGCACCTCTCATCTTAAGCTCCTTCCACCGAGATGAGATGACCTCGACAGTCACCAGATCTCGGTCCAGTAGAGCAGCCGGACGGTGTAACAAGGCGATTCGCAGCCTGAATCTCCTGCTCGATGCTATCGTGTTGGCGTGGAGCAGAGTCTTTCAGCTCCTCGTTGAATCCGTGCCACAAAGAATTCAGACTGCCCAGGCGTAGTTATGAAAGAGGTCAATGAGTGCCTTGTTCGATTAAACATCTGCACTTAGTCGGTTTTCAAAATGGTTGCTGAAAGGGCTGAACACTTAATCAAAATGGAAAATGAGGCCAAGTGCAATATCCAAATGTTTTTGGTGAGATGTGTCACAACACGCCATTATAATTATAAATGAATCATTGTGGTGCTACAGAGATGTCTTTGTCTGCAAATCATGTCCTCCAGATGTAAGAGAACATCCTCGTTTGGTCACAGACGCCAACAAACGTCATCATTTTAATATTTTTTCAGTGAAAATTAATGCAGAAATAATTGTTCTCACTGAAAATCATTACTCTTGTCACAATATCCGTCATAGTAATAATGTTCAACTCTAGTTTCTGATTAATTTTCTGTTGATTGACGAATCAGATTTGATTTAAGTCTTGCCTCTGTTGTAATTTTTCCCTTTTGCTCATTGAATGAGGTTCTTAAAATTAAAATGCAAAGAAATATGCTGAACGCAGAGTTCAATGTCACACAGTTGATTTCCATTTCATTTTATTTTCACATGAATATTTCGCTCGGTGCCTTTCACGCCTTCATTTTTCATTCCTGTGTCTCCTCCTCAGGTTGAAGGGTGACCTCGCTTACAATTACAAGGGACCGAGGACAAAAGACGACATTGTCGAGTTTGCCAACAGGGTGGCGGGGTACGTCACAGCCTTCAATCACCTCAAAAAGAAATGACGCGAAACTGATAAATAAATGGGACTCCGCTCATTTCAAAGGGAACACATGCTGTGTTAATAAGAACCTTCCAAGCCCGGGCTTATCAATGCGGGCCATATTTGTTTCATAGCTGAGTGGATTCCTCCTCTGATGCTCCAGTTTAAGCCACTGTATCAACCGAGCCTGACAGATTTCTCCTCCTTGAGGGAAATCAAGCTAGATCCGTGACAGAGGGGCTGATCAAAAGCTTGGCCCGGACTTGAATCCACGGCTGCAGGTCGTCGACTCTCCACTAGGTGGCGCCACGAGAGCAGAAATCAAGAAACCAAACCGTTGGCAGTCCTCACATCACATCAGTGTGTGCTGAATGAGATTTCACTCATTAAAATCAACTAATCTGCTGTTGTTTTTTTTCCTTTCTTCTTCAGACCGGCGGTCCGGGCACTTCCCAGCAAGCAGATGTTCGAGCACATGCTCAAGCGACACGACGTGCTTTTTGTGTACGTCGGCGGGGAGTCTCCCCTCAAAGTAAGCTCCGTTTATCTCACCCAGACACGAATCAAGATAGCCGGCTGCATTCGCAGCTTCCACAGAACTGCTGCAACGCTAAAAGCGTGTATAGATTGAACGATAGAACAGCAGCAGAGCAGTTCTTCTCTGACATCTTTCAACAGAGCAAATGTTGTATGTAATGCCTTTTATTGACTGCCCTCACAACTGTTGAACACTGGTTTATCGAAAAGCTATTGTGCCCGTGCTGAAAGAGCCATTTGCCGTTGCAGGAGAAGTACAACGACGTGGCCTCCGAGCTCATTGTCTACACTTACTTCTTCTCGGCTTCAGAGGAAGTCTTTCCAGAGGTAACACTTTTGAATATGCATCCTTTTTGAATTACACGAATCACATCATTATTTCATTGCACAGGAACTTATTGATACTCTGCAGCTGATTTTCTATCCTTTCCTGCAAAGTGAAGTTTGTAATTACCTTCTTTTTTCATAATCTTCCCTATATACCGTGCTGGATATGCAGTATGCAAAAAGTTTGCTTCAAAGCCCAGCTGCCACTCTTGTCCCACATTTTGCAGGTGCACATACACTTAAAGAGTGCTGAAATGATTTATGGAACTTTGTTAGAATAAACCTTCTTTTTGTGTTTTCCACAGTCGGTAACTTTGCCGGAGCTTCCCGCGGTCGTCGTCTTTAAGGACGGAGGTTACTTTACCTACGACGGTGAGTGCTGCGCTCCCGTGTCTCCATCCACTTTTGTTCAATTAATCATAAAGAAAGACATAAGAAATTAATTACGGAGCCAGCAGGGTGCCACTGTGTCCCGCTCCTCGTCTTCTTTCCCTCTTTCCTTTTCCTACACTCCTTGTTTTCTCTAGTTTTCCCATCCCTGCTGCCGTCCTTTCATCTTCCTCACCACGCTGAGTTATGGTGTGCTTGGCCCATCATAAAGCACCCGGGGCGCTGCCCACTATTGTGTGCGCGGTGAGACCAGCGATGTCGTGGTGGTTTTGTCTTTGGGCGGACCGCGCATAGCAGGCCGGGGTGGATGGGCGTGAGAGACCGCAGTTTAAGCCAAGCCTGGAAGCGTACACACAGGCATTTAAAGCTAAGAATTGAATCACTGAAGCAGCCTTGAAAAAAAAAAAAAAAAGAAAAATTATCATTTTTGACAGAAGGGTTTTGGACGAGCTTGTAATTTGAAGCTTCTCACCGCAACAATGTGAGTTCGCCGCCTCCCTTCATGATTTCTTGTATCTTGCTGCTGCTGTCGGCCTCGGCCGGGAGGCGGAAGCGGAAGGGAAGCGCGTCGAGGCACAGCGTCAACACAAACGGGCCCCAGTAGTGGCTGTTGGGCAAGTTTGGCGTGCGGTGTAGCACCCGGAGAACAAAATCCACCTCCGCCACCGCCCGCGACCTCACGTCCATCTGCTCCACGTGACCGCTACAGAAGGGGGGCTTGGTGCACCAGAACCGTAGCAGGAGGGGCTCGCCGCAGTGGACGCTGATGACAAAAACCCCACACTCGGCAGAGTCCTCCAGGACCTTGATACGGAGGATGTGGCGACTGTCTCGCATTGCCATGGCGACGGCGTATTAAGCTTGTCAAGGACTGGGAAGGTGAGCAGCATCGCAAATTGACACGGTCGTGTCCATCCTCACAAGCCCCCTTTCAAGCTTTTTCCTTTCAAACTGTGGAGGAAAAAAACAGCCTCATTGTCCGGTTCTGTTGGTGAAAGCAGATGGAAAACAATCAGCGTTGCTAATTAAGAACTTACCTACGATGATGGCAAGAAAGTACATTTCTCCTGTTTTCGTTTTTTATACCACCTGTGGTTTTTCAGCATCTGTTTTGCCTCCAGCTGCGTCCCGCTGCGTTTCTCAGAGGACTGGTCTCACTGAAAAAGGCTCCGACTGGATGCCGGATTAATGGATGTGAGATAAATAAAGGCTGAGGCACCATATGTGGGTTTTTTTACAACACCCACTTTGCATGATGTCCTGTCAGAACCGCTTTATCGAATGATGTTTGGTTAAACATCTGAGGCACATTTGCATCGGCGGCCTGTGACGCTGTTTTATGGCGGCGTATGACGTTTATTCAAGTGTGTGTATGAATAACGCACATATTTTACTTTTTATTAACTGTGTTATTTTTATGTACCAGCTACGGAGGCCGGCAGCTCTCAGAATATACAAGCAGCCTTTATCGCATCCCCCCTCCGGTACTTGTGTTTTGTGAAGATGCAGAATCAAAAAAAACACGGATTAGAAATTCAGCCCACATACAGGCCCGACTTGTCGTGTCTTTTAAAGGATGCCACTGAGCAGAGCCGCTCCGTCCCAGGTCGGCCTCTCGCTCCGTGTAAAACGACATTTGACGTATTGTTGTTGAGCTCTGATTGGTTTGCTGCGCATCACAAACAGCGGCATCCCCCCTTTTGATGAGCGCTGTTAAAATATAGTCCAGCACAGAGGTTCATGCATATTTAATAGCTGAAATCCTCAGTTTCATAGCGCTTTACAGGTCTGCACTGTTATTGCGCTTCAAGAGCTAAATGGTTTTTGATCACCGTCGGTGTGCAGCGAGACCTGCTGGACTACACGAAGACGAAGGGATATAATTATCATGTCGGTTTCTTCGTTTGCAAACAGGAATATCAAACGTGTTGTGGAGCTTTAATTCACATTGGTTAGTGGTTTTCCTGTTTGGCCTTGCCACTCCTCATCACGCAGCCAGCTGTGAGGCAGCACTGTTTTGCCTATGCTTATTGGGAGCGCTTGAATGACAGGCTGATTAACAAGTCGGTGAATGTGGCGACAAGATGAGATCACACTCACAGAAGGTGAAAGGACACTGAGGACGCTTTGTGGCGGCACACACGGACAGTATTCACTTCATAGGTTATTTGAATCGGTAAAGACGGCGAGGTCGGCGTGGATGAGTTCCTGATTGAAAGTGTAATAACTGGTGTTTTTCCCCAACATGTAATATCCCCACTGTGTCATTATCCAGTTACAAGTTGATGTAGCTTTCATTTCTGAGTTGTGATCAACATTCGGATGTGATAACTCCACCACTTTGGTCCAGACTCAATAACTACTGAGCAGATTGCCATTAAATTTGGTACAGACATTCATGTTCCCCAGAAGATGACAGAGGGAATATCTCAAAAACTATTGGATGGACAGCCATGAAATGTGCTACAGACATTCGTGGTCTCCAGAGGTTGAGCTTTAGTAACTTTGGTGATTCCTCGGCTTTTCATCCAGCGCCATCATCACGTGAAAATGTGTTCAATACTTTGGTTTATAATCAAATACCTGCAAAACTAGTGACATTCAACCTCAGCTGTATCTTGTGTTTAGCGCCAATTAGTAGTAATAAACATGCTAAAAGGCTAAGCTAAGATAGCATACATGACAACCATGCTTTTAAAGTCAGCACGTTAGCATTAGCTGTGTTTACATCGAGCCGCATCTCCACCGTCTTGATGCAAATGCGTCGTGACGTTCGTTGTTCCACTTACCAAAGATGCCGGCTTTGAAGGAAAATGCGGCGCTGAATAGATGTCGGCTATCCATTTTCAGGACAGGAAGCCGTTGAAACGCATGCCAAAGCAGATAAAGTATCAGAAGAGGAAGAGGAATGCGTGATGTAATATCACTTTTGTGCATGTCAGACAGCTGTTCCATCATTGTTGCGTGTAAACACCAGACACTATTAAACAGTTGGAGTGAAGAGTGTTGTCCATGTAATCGTAGCTGTTGTTATTGTCAAAGCGTGCTGATTTTGATGGCATTTAGCTCAAGGCACCACTGCGCTCGGATACAGCCTGAAGGAAGCCTGGAACCAAATTATTTGATGAATTGACCCTATAATGACACAAGAGGAGAAGACAGAGGCTCACCAGCGTTATTACAAATCATCCTGAGGGGAAGAATCTGAAAATCAACCCAAAACGCCTTTATAGCTCCTGGTGCTTTTTAGTTGACGTTGTTGAAGATTTTCCACAGACATCTGTCAAAAAATCATCTTCAGGGGAACGTGGCAGTCCACCCAACAGTTGATGAACATCAACCTCATGGCGGTGCTCGAGGAAAAATCATCGAATCACCAAAGATCGTAGGATTCATCGTCTGAGGACCATGAATGTCTGAAGATGTCAAGGCAATCCATCCAATAGTTGTGAAGATATTTCAGTCGGGGCCAAAGTAATGGACTGACTGGACAACTAGCTAGTGCCGTGTTGCTAATGCCGTTTTTCCACCGACAGTACCAGCTCGCCTCGCCTCAGCTTAGCGTGGCTCTACTTGGTTTGGTTTCAGACTCGTTGCGTTTCCATCTAGAATTAGTATCTCTTCAACGTCGGCGGGTCGTCATCAACGTGGGCGGGTCGTCATCAGTGAGGTACTTATCCACGCGTCACATAAACAGGGCTAGCTGTGGGTAACGCAAAACACGTACACCTTTTAATTTCTTGTCGCACCATCAAGCTCTTTCTGGATGCTCTCAGGAGCGTCTCCACCTCTGCCACGGTCCACGGCGTGTTCTTGCACATTGGTCCTTCCATGTAATCGCTATGTTGACTGAACGCAGATGCTAGTTTTTAAAGGTAGCGGGTGTCAGGCTCGGACGTCGCGCTCGTCAGGAGTCATCAAGTGGCGTCGCTCTCTGTCCAATCAGTGGCCGGCTGCCAGCTTACGTCACACAGAAGTATCAGCTCAGCTCGGTTGGAACTTATACGGAGGTGATACTAAAAAAGGACCACTTTAGCAGGTACCAGGTACCAGATTTCGGTAGTGGGAACGCAAAAAAGGCGAGCTAAGTCGAGGCGAGGCGAGCTGGTACTGTCGGTGGAAAAACGGCATAAAATGTTCACTATCCGAAGCATTTTCATGTTAATCTTTAAGCTTTTCTTTTTTCAGTGTAGCAAGAAAGTGAGTTCTCCCTTCAGTTTCTTGCACCATATGCTTTCCATCCTCTGCTGACATCTGTGTCTCGCCCTGTTTTGAATTATCTTTGATGATGCTACCTACCTCCCCCACCCTCTCTCTTCTTTGTTTCTCTCCGCGCTTTTGTTTCTACGCCATTTGCATCCATCGTCTTGGAGGTCTTCTGTACCATTAACCTTCATCCCTGAGATGTGTCAGAGCTGCCTCCTCCCTCGGCTCACGGCTCTGACACCGGCTCATCCTCGCTCCACCCACTTGTCTGTTTCTATCCCCCCTCCTGCCCCTCATCTTTTCTCTCTCGTCTCCCGCTGCGTGAACTCTGGGTGCTGACGGGCTCCTGTAGGGCGGTATGGAGATGGCGAAGCTCGGCGCCCGGGAAGAGAGCAGCTCTTAATTTGTTTCAAGGTGAAGCGGGTTCAGTCGGTGTAGAGGTTCATCAGGCTTTATGATCCCAGTATGGGGCCGTCAGCTCTCTCTCCTCTGGGAGAAGAGAGTCGGGCAGCTGCGTGCTGTCTGTAAAGCCAGAACATCTGTGGAGGGAAGTCTCTGGAAGCTCTACCAGATTGACTGAGTCAGCAGCCTTAAACAACAACGCCGCCGTGCCTCTGCACAGTGGCAGCGCTGACAAACGTAGCTCACTGCCGTAAGGTCGTTTTGATTCTAATACCAGTATAAGTTACGACCTTGGGGCTTTTAAAAAAGCGTGTTCAAGTTTTCGGTTGTCATGTTCGGTGTTCTCCTCTCAGCTCCTTCGGGGCCCCGCAGCTTAAGAACCATGTAAAAGTCATCAGTGTTGGTGTAATTACTGTAATAGCAGCAGAAAGGTCGCGATAACTTATTAACATGTCATAATGAGGTCCCGGCTACATTTGACATCAATTATGTGCATCCTGTAGCCTCTCTCAGCCGGAGAGAACGGCGGTGTTTGAGCAGCTTCGCGACGCCCGGCGTGTAACTCTGCAGGGACGGACATGTTGCCTCCAGATGTTAGGGTAGCAACAACATGTGGTTCGCATTCAGGAAGCAATCCTTTATTTTGCTCCGGCGTTGTTATTTATTTATTTATTTGTCGCACTTTATCTTTTTTTTTGTTTTTGCTTAATGCGTCTGTTGAATTATGCATCGGCTCCAAATGTGTGAAAATCTGCCAAAACTCCGTCCTGGAAATGAATGTACGTATGCGCGGAGAATAATTTACAAACCAAATGAAAGGCGTAATAGTTGCGGAAATGAGGTCAGGTGAGCCAGAAAAAAAACAAAAAACAGCATCTATTATGAATGAAAAATTGCAGCTTTTTATTATTCCTGACAGGCGACTACTTGATAAGTGGCGTGTTAATCTTTTACAGCGTGCCGAACGTGGACAATCCAGACGGAACAAAGTGTTCTTTCATTTGTGTCCCCGACATCCAAACTGATGCCATTGATTGTTTACCGCTGGATTGATTTCCAATCTGCTCTGTGAGTCACAGTCCGTCGTGCTGTTTCACACCCAAAATAGCCTCCCGGGCTACTTAACCCTCTGTCACAACCATTTCTGATCATTGTTTAACAGACCTCTGTCGATGGATGCGCAGCTTGTGTCCTGATCTTTATTCCCCGGAGAGAGTGCACAGGTGGCGAACACTGTGATCTTCTTACCGTCCAGGCATCAATACGCCGCTCCACTTTGCTTTTAATATAGACAGGCTGTGCGCTGAATGTCAATGGCCTCTGAAGGTTTTCTGTCTGTCTGTGTTGCAGAGTATGAAGACGCTAGTTTGTCATCATGGGTGAATAAGGAGCGCTTCCAAGGATACCTCCAGATTGATGGCTTTACATTATATGAGCTCGGAGAAACAGGTGGCGTATGCATAAATTCTGTCTTCCAGAATGTGTTCTTTACTTCCAAATTGCAATTTATTTATTTTTGGGGCTTATCTTTTTTATTTTTTACCAGGTTTTATGTGTATTTCTGTCATAAATGTGTCTAAACTTGTTCCAAACAACTATGAATCATTTGTTAAGTAGCTATGTTTGATAGGCATCATTTAATTTTAGGGCTGCAACAAAACATTATTGTCATTATCAATCTTCAGATGTGTTGTCACAGGGCCCTGACAGACCACAGATATTATTGCGATATCTATAGAAGTTTGAAAAAAAAAGTGCTACCAATCAAATCTACCTTTAACTTAGCTTGCTTTGTTTCTCCTTTGGAATATTAATGACCCTCAAAATACGAGTCTGTAACCATAACTGTAAAAAATAGTGTACAAGAACAATTACCATCAACCACTCGATTACTAGTGAAGAGGAAACCAGGTGAACTCATAACCAAAAGATGCACAAGGCCGGACATGGACTGGATTTTCATGTGTGTATTATAAAAACAATATCGAGAACACCCTGAGGTGCATCCCACACTGTGAGAGAAGCTACCGATTGGCTGTTCAGAAGAGTGAATCAGTGCACGAGAAGAGCAACAGAAAAAGAAAAGGAAAGCCCCTCGAGTCTGCAACTGTAGCATCCATGATCTAACCCATTTAGTGCTGGTAACATTTCCAATTTTCTATCAGACATTTTCGCAATAGTGGTGGCCAGGACACAGGCAGCGTGAGAAGGCGCAAGTCGGACTTTGTTGCCGCTACTTCTTTGATGTCCGATTGGTTTGTCTGAGTCTAAAACCCAAAAGATATTAGTTTATGATCACATAAGACATAAGAATGTGGCTCATCTTCTCTTTTTAGAGGCTGGAACTGGCAAATGATTTGCATTTTTAGGTAAAAAGCAACTTAAACATCTCTCCTAATAGTAGACAATTAACAAATACACTCATAGTTTTGAATTTGATTCCATCTTGAAACATTTGAAATATTTATGATTCATGAATGAGCATCTTCTGTTGTCTCCTATGTATTTTTAATGACTATGGAACCAAACTTAACTTAGCTAAGTACCAGCATATGTCATGTGAAGTGCATCAGCGCCGTGCACACAGCTTCGCTCAGCCTGCCCCCTTTAATTCCACGTCACACTAAAATCCCTAATATTTAGCTTCCCGCCGCCACGTATCCAATCTACCACAGATTGACTTTGGGATTTAAAAATCAGTCATTTTACAGCAGCTCCTTGTAAAAAAAACATCGAGTGTTAATTGACAGAAGGAAATCCCTCCAGATTTAGACCATACTTTATTTACATACACTCTCTCCCCAGGAAAGCGAGCAAGTGAAACACACAGTGTCTCTTAAAGGCGGTAAATAGAAGCTGCTGTGTGCTCTCTAACATTAGACACAGTATTTTACCTCTTTATGTGCAGTTTACTGAGAGCCGGTGATGCCCGACGGTTGGATTTTGCTTACATTTGTCGCCGCTTACAGTCGGGTTTTTGACCCATTTACAGCACATTTGCTGCTCGGTGTTGCTCGTTCTGAACACAAAAGGGTCTGTAAAGCATCTTAATTGGATAAACCCTGTGTGACTGATTAAAGAGGACAGCGTCTGAGGACTCGGTCGGGTACAATAACTTAGCAGAGTTCAGATTTGAAGTGAATTTGCGCAATAAATATAAACAGCCTCGTCTCTGAAGCCTTTTTAGTTAAGTATCAGGTTTCATGCACTTGGGCTCGTTGTGTGGTGGAGGAGTGATGTTTAAAAGCAGACCTATTATGCTTTTTTGTTTTTTTCCCCTGTCCTTCAGTGTTTTATATAGGTTCCATCCTGTGCATGTTTAAAAAGTCTCTCCAACAGAAAACACTGCTCCTGAAAGGCCTCTGCAGTAGTCCCGCCTTTTAATTCTGTTACTTTGTGACATCACACTACGTCACCACGTCGCTACATTTTTCATCATTTATGACTAGCGTTGGGTTTGGTATGTTGGAATTCATTTAACGGAGCTGCTGTGTTGCTGTTAGCGGTGGAGGCTCAGCTGTGTCGAGGCTGATGGAAGCTCAAACAGAGTGTTTCAGACAGAAGGGGAATACAGAGCTGCAGCACTGGGCAGTATTTTAGCCATTAAAGCATGTAAACCTATTCTATTAGTGACCCAACATAAAATTATGAACCTGAAAAATGAGTATAATATCTCCTTTAATGCTCTTAACGCTCCGTCACACTTATCGTAGGTCATGCTGACTCAAAACTAAAATCTAAAATACAAGGTGTCTATTTATTGGTCAAGTTCAAGGGTTCGAACACAGACAGAGGTGAAGATTAGTAGATGATTAAAACAGAAAATATTTGAGTTCAACAGTTTTATTGTATTCTGTGGTGTCACTGGACATTTGGAGGCTTTCCTTAAGAGGCAGATAATGTCTGAAAACCACAGTAATAATCAACCCCTTTAAAAGAAAATCACCACAGTGTGTACTTTAGTGAAAATGCTCAGTGACAGAACATTACAATCACACCCAAAAAAATTGTAATGTGTCTCTCTTCATGATGCCAAAACGTCAGCTGTCTTTACATAACCTCGACCTCGCCACATCACCGCCATCAAGTGGCCACCAGGGGGCAGGCTGGTACTCTCATCCGAGCAACAAGGGGTTTCAAACCTTCAAACCATAAAAGTCTGAATAACAGACCTTTTTTTAGTTGTGTAACCTTTTTTTTTTTTTTTTTTTTAAGTAGCCCTTTTTTGTCATGTTAGTGGGTTTGGGGTTTTGAATGGCATCAAAATAGCTCCTCTACCAGAGAGTGACCACTTGTTTCCTGTTAAACCGACTAGAAAAGCCTTAGCTAGTAGCTCGGTGTTTTTGAGTGATGAATGAATAAAGGGCTCCCGGTGACTCGCTCTTTTCTCCCCCCCCCTCCCCGTTGAGGGGCGATTCGTCTCCTCCCGAGCCTCTTATCTGCCCGTCCATTGTCTTCTCACCCTCTCTTTGTCGTGCGTGTGATTGTGATTTGTAATCCCTGTCCTGCCACCTCCAGGCAAATTGGTGGCGATTGCAGTCATCGATGAGAAGGACCCCACAGAAGAGAGTGGCAGGTACAAAGAGCGCCGGAATTAAAAAGCGCGGCTCTATATAAATTACACCCACAGTTACCGCAAAGTGCACAGCTCTCAAACACAGATAAGACTGTTATTGTTTGGATGTTCCCGCAAATTGCAGGCAGCAGCTTTTTAAAAAAAGGTTGGACGTTGACTTATGTGGTATTTCACTCTCTTCTCATTTGCTTTTAGATTAAAGACCTTGATTCAGAGGGTGGCGAAGGAATACAGAGAACTTTTTAACAGGTAAGGCACGGAGACGCGACGAGGTGAACGATGAACATCCAATTTATACATTTATTCCGGGACGGCGCTTTCACCGGGGAGCGCCGCCTGTCTCTTTCGCGAGCAAGTGTACGCCTTTTGTCAGGGCACGTCTGTTTTTCGTCGAGGTTCAGTAGAAAGGTAATTATGCAAAATGTCAGCTTCCAAATATAGGTGTTCTTTTCAGCTGTCACTCAAAAACTCAGCTCGGTTCGTATTAATGCATAATGTTCTGTTTTCTCCCAACAACAAGCGGCGGAGACGGGATGTTTATGTTGCGCGCCGCCTTGCTCGACCCGCTCCGTTACTGGAGAGGAACCAATTAAACAAAGGCGCCGAATACAAAAAGGAAACGCACTCAAAGTCTATAAGTGTTTATTGTTATTTTTCGCTGTTACCGCACAGTGAAGGAAAAACAAGAGATGATGCAAGACAACCCAAAAAAAAACCCCACTCACGTGAAGCTCCCGCATGCTGGCTTGAATTCAAATCAGCCGCCAGGTCCCTTGTTCTGCAGCCGACCCCTCGTGTCTGATAACTCCCAGCAGGGGCGGCGGGCGACGAGAGGATTTCCTCAAAAAGGATTAATGAGTAAAGAAAAATCATTACGTTGTGCTTAAGTCGCTCACTCTCCCTCATCATCGACAACTTTGCTTCATCACATAGATCTCTGCTTTTCGAATGAAGAGGTGTATCTCGAACCGCCGCGATCAAAGTGTTTCCCGCTCACCACGCGTTCCCATTAGGGCTGATTGAATTACACAGATCCCTATCATCAATTAGACTGCTATCCGCCGAACTACCCACTGCTGCGTTTTCTCTGAAGACTTTTGAGTTTGAGATCCCCACTGTGATCAGAGCCGCCTGCAGCGCTCTGACACACCTAAACGGCGCTTGTAATTACAAGTCGAGGGCTCGACTGTCGCCCCCGGTGGTGGGCGGAGGCAGCGCGCGGCAGTCAACGGGAGTGACGCCTGAACGAGCCGTTTGATGGAGTAATAAATGTCGTGGTATTCAGCTCGCCCACCATTTGTAGCTTTTTGACAGAACAATGGATGTAAATCTCAGATGTGAGCGAGGGAGCGAGTCACTGTGTGCGTGTGTGGGATAAAAGGCACATACCTACATGTGCGCAAATTGCACTTGTGGGAAAGTCACATTTTGTCAGTTAGAGGGTGTGTATTGGGTTGAAATTCTGCACCAGTCATTATTGTCTTGGCTTTTATGTGCCAGCTGTGGCACAGAAGGCTGTTGCAACAAGACCATACAAGCAGCCCTGTCACACAAAGCTTCTGCAGAAAAAGAAAGCTTTGACTCATTACTTTCTGTCCATAGATGGTCCTGGATCCCCGGGTTTCAGATGGTACTCACCTTTTGAAACATTTCTTTCTTCTCTGAGAACGCTTTCAGAACACGTCAGGGCTGCGCTGATGAATATTTTTATGTTTACAGACGTGAACCCACAGAGGATTAGGACGTGATTCTGCAGCTCCTCTCAGATCTTAAGAGTTGTTGTCTGCTACTTTAGGCTGGAGATATATTTGGTTTGTAACCACGTATCATGAATGTAGCTTTATACATACCGTATTTTCCGCACTATAAGGCGCACCTAAAAACCTCCAATTTCTCAAAAGCTGACAGTGCGCCTTATAATCTGGTGCGGCTTATATATGGACCAATATTGAGCCACAACAGGTCTCGCAACTACGGTAAACAGCCGCCGACTTCATTTTCCCCGTAGAAGAAGAAGCGCGCGGTGCATGCTGGGATATATGACTGCTGATATATCAGTCTCAACTGTGGTCCGAGCTTTCAGGAAGGCAGGAATTGTCACTGAACTGCTAGACAACAGCAGCGACACTGACTCGATTAATGACGACTTCAGCCCGACGGAGCCGGGCGTCGGGCATCCGACTGACAACGGAGTTGTCAGAACGCTGGTTTGTAATCTATTAATAAAGTTTGACTGACCTATCTGACTGTTTTGTTAACATTCCCTTTAGCGCAGCTCCATCTGATGGATGCATAACGTAACCCCAGCCTCTACTGTAGCGTCTATTCTATGCGGCTTATAATGCGGTGCGCCTTATATATGAACAAAGTTTTAAAATAGGCCATTCATTGAAGGTGCGCCTTATAATCCGGTGCGCCTTATAGTGCGGAAAATACGGTACTTACCGATATACGATGCATGTTACTGGAGGATACCACTAGACGGTGCACCAGAGAACTCAGTCCATGATTGTAGTCCCTGACCCTGTCACAATCCCCATACTGGCCCTACACTGCCCCTATTGTTCATGCTCATATTCAATCTTGCAGACGCGAAGAGTTAATTTCTGAGTACGTGCGCCACCGACGCTCCAAACAGGTGCAGGATACCAGAGGCAGCCATCATGCGTACGCAAACATATGGTTAAAAGCGAACTATTTTAGAACCGGTTTGCTTTTCGATGGCCATGACAGCCACTGTAGAGTCACATCAGTCACTGTATTCGTCTCCATTTTCACAGACTATGTGGACTCTTTGCAAGTGTTGCCCCTGGCTTTGCATACCTACACTGGCATCCAATCATGACTGGTCCTTGGACCACTGTTGCTTTGATATGGTGTCCATAGTGAAAATCTTTAGTGGAGGCAGAACATGCTGCAATACCTCTGGTTTTTTAAAAATGGTGGTCATAATCAGTTTCGGTCACGTTGGCCCTCGTAAGCAGCTCTTTGCTCTAGACCAGCAAAGTGTTGGTGCTGCTCTGGAGGCAAGAACTTTCCTGGCCAAGAACCGGTTCTTTGGCTGTCGAAATGTAAATAACTGGTCCCAGATTAGGCACTGTAGCCGACCACGACATTTGTTGCTCCATCAAATGGCGTTTAGCAGCTTAAGAGCCAGATCAAGCCAGTCAAACAGAGCTAAAGCAAAGCTAATGTTGTGTTTGCTAACGTGTTTGCCATATAAACTTCCTGAGTTCTGCGCCAACACAATGCAAACCAGAAGCCCTCTAGGAAATAAGCTAATTCTGAAACACATGGCCTTGATCTGAAAGAATCACATGAAATATTACAGAAGTTTGGTGTTTATTAATAATGCATGTGTGATTTAAATCCTGTCCAGCGTGAATGTGTGGCTGATTTCTCTCCCCACAGCCTCGTATTATTTATTGTAGCTCCACAAACACACAGTTTATTACATGATCAATGGTTGTTCAATAATGAATTCCTTTCCATAAAGCCACCTTGTATTTTTAAGTTGATCTTTGAGAGCTAGAAGCCTGCTGGTGAAGGCAGCGTCATGAATATTCTTATGAACCATCTCCTGTGATTTAGCTGTAGCTCTGTTGCCTTTCACCTCCACCCCCACTGTCCCTGGAAGATAGTGTACTTTCTTTGGAAATCTGGCTTCAGAAAAAAAACCCTCCTTTCCTGACCTGACACGACCAGTAACATCAACAACTTCTCTTTCGGTTTGGTTGAATAAACAACAATTCCAGAGAGAACGTTTTAATTAATCATCCAAACTCTCCCAACTCTGATGGTCTTCGCAGGAAAAGTGTGTTGCTCAAGTTCCTCAGCTAGTTTACTCACCCCGTCTTGGCCGGTCTGCTCAGCCGGCCGGCCAAGAAATGTCAGCGCGAGCGGGAGGACGGACATGGCCTGTAAATATTTAAGTTATCGAGTAGGCAAAGAATTAGTCGCGGAGTATATTTAGTCTCCACATCACATTTTGTGTCCCCAACAGTGTTGGACCGTGTCGGAGCCGTAAACTCAGACCGCAGCTTTCGGCGCAAAAAGTCACACGCTGACTTTTTGATGAGCTGTATTCCCAGTGTGGCCCCGGCTATTGTCGGCGAGATTATCACGAACACCGGCTGATTTTATATTGCATCCACCAGATTTATTATACAGTTCAGTCTCTTCATAATCATGTCGTTGATGTGAGCGCAGGAAGCATTGTGCAGCACCCAGGGGACAAACGTGCCAGATGTAGTAGCTGTGATTCAATATGAATATAATATATATGTAGAGGCCCCTATAATCAGTCATTCAGCGGAAGTCACAAGCTTCCCTGGACTTCCACACCTCCCCCCCTCTTCTTCCCCGAGTCTACCCACAATACACTTTGCTCAGACATAGTGCAGCACAATGAGATACAAATTGAATTCCTCCTCCTGCCTTATCATTTTAGATAAATCACCTGAGTCTTTTTCTGTGGCGGGGAAAGACGAGAAGAAACATGAGACTCCGTAGGAAAAAGGGGGCTTTTGGGATGTTTTATTTTTTCCTCCAGCGGCGAGAACATGCGATTTTTTTTTTTTATTCAACGAGAAAAGTTGGCGTCCCAGTTTGTTCGGGTCTACTGAGACGTGAAAAAAAAAAATCTTGTTTTACTCTGTTGTATGCTGTTTCTCATGCCGCTGATTTTTTTCTTCTCTTGCCTCCCCAGAGACTTCCAGTTCGGCCACATGGATGGGAACGACTACATTAACAGCCTCATTATGGGGTGAGTGTCTCGCAACGCAGCTTTACCTCTCTCTTCTCATATCATCCTCCTCCTCTCTCCACCTCGCATTACCTGCTGTCAGCTACTTAACCAGGTCTAAACCGACTTGTGACGCCAGCCTCTGCCATTAAAGATGCTCTCGTGTGGAGAAGTCAATTACACAGGCGGGCCGCCATCTCTTTTCTTTTTTTAGCCGTCACGAAAAAAGAACCACGCGAGCTCCCACAAATCTTCTTGTTGGAAGCGTATATGAGGAGCGTACGGATGAGGGCCGCGCATGGATATATATCGCCGTCATGCGTTTTTTAATAGCGTGTCAAAGAGCAGCGCTAATGATCCGGAGAGCCCCGCTGCAGTCGCCGAGGCCCCTGCAACTGACATCCCACACTTTTAATTAGACAGAAGCCCACAAGTGTTACAGGCCGGCGCGGCTGTAGCAGTCGGCTCGTGTGTTTTGTGTCTACGATCACACAGTATCTAATTATGTGTCCTTTTGTTTAATGTTTGTGTGAGAATCTGCGAGCGTAACAGACCGCTACAGGATGTTATTTTAATTTGAGCATGCTATTGTTTGTATGAGGAGATTATAGCAGACATGGTCTCCTAAGTCGTGTGTAATTAAAAGTGTTTCCGTGAGTACAGTAGACGCTTTTGGAAATGACTATGTTCGACCGTCAGACACCCCGGTGCACGGCTGAAATTAGACAGGCGGGTGTTTATATTTAAGGATAAAAGAGGTGATTAGCCTTCCTAATTTTGTATGAGTACATACAATATGTATTTCTCCGGGTTTAACGGGAGTGAATTTGGCCGCTGTAGCGCAGGATTAATTGCCCTCCTTTGAGGAATGAAATCCTGGCCTGTCAATGTCCACTAATTCTCTCCCTTAGGAGAGCCATGGAAATAAATCTGATGGCTTTTTATCCCTCTTTCTGTCATCACAGCGATTACTGTGTTCTGGCAGCAGTCTGTCTGGCGTAAGGCCGCCCCTGCTTTCACCAGCGGCGCATAGACACACATATAGACACACACACACACACACACACACACACACACACACACATACAACATGAGCCACTACTCTAAGCCCGAGGCTGTCTCTGCCTCTGTTTAAATGTAGGATTAACGCTAACCCCTTATATGGAATGCATTGTGGGCTGTGGAGAAACTTAAAAGGGATGTGAGGTGACTGAAAAGTCTGTGTGATCATAGAAGGTGAACTAGAAATGTTGTTACCTATTTTTTTATATATGTAGACTAGAGATTGTTTTGTTGAGCCTAATAAATGTATTGTAGAAGTCTCGGCTCGCGCACACAAAAAAGTTGATTTCCGTTATCATCCACGACTCGATTGTTTGAATGTTTCTATTGGAAAATTCCAGGATTCTTTTCTGCAGATTGGTTTAAACATTCAGTTTTTATGTCCACGTGAATGTAGAATGTTTCCTGGACACACTGTGATAGTCATTATCACAGTTTACAGTTCAGTTTTTAATTAAGCGCTCTCGCGTTAATTAAAGCTCAGAAAATGCCTCTGGTAGCAGAAAGTGAAAAGAAAACTTTGGAGGAAATAGGACTCATGAAATGCTGCTAATGAGACAGGGTCCCATTTAGTTAGTTAAAAACAACAACAACAAAACGAATGAGTAAACTTCAGGATGTTTGCAGCGAGTGTTCTCTTTAAAATCCAGTTTTCACCTGGATTTGACTTGTTTAAAACCACCTTCTGTTTTTTTTTAAGAATACCTCTTAACATTTTGGTTTAGATGAAAATAATAAGGCCACTCACGTGTGTCTTCGTCATGTATGGAGCTAAATCCACACAGTTGGCTTGCAGCAGTTTAGCATAGCACGTTAGCCTCGACATTGTTTCACCATTGCTTCCCCTCAAACCACAAATTTTAAATTTGTATGTCTGTTGTGTTAAGAAAGGAGATGCAACAAGGTATTCGGTGAGGTTTAGAGGTGCTTGTAGAAGTATTTTCTTTAACTTGGGAGAGAGCCAAGCTAGTCAGCTAGCTAGTTTCCCCCTGCTTCCAGTCTTTATGCTAATGTAGGCTAACAGCCTCCCAGCTCTGGCTCTAAAGTCAACGCACAGACATGAGAGTAGTATAAATCTTCTCACCCAACTCTTGACAAGAAGGATAACAAATGTATTTCCCAAAGTGTTGAACTATTCTTTAAGAAAACATTAAATTCTTATGAAAATGTTATGCTAACGTAGGCTAACAGCCTGCTGGTTTTAGCTCCATACTTAAAGCAAAGACGTGAGAGAAGTGTCAATCTTCTCATCTATTTTTTTTTTTTTTTTTTTTACAAGAATGCAAATAAGTGAATTTCCAAAAATGTTGAACTACTCTCAAAAAAAAACATGAAATCAATGTAAACAATGTTTTTTATATTCCAACATAGACTAACAGCCTGCTGGTTTAAGATCCATACGGCTAAGAAATGTATTTGCAAAAATATTGAACTATTCCTGAACAAACATTACATCCATCTGAAAATGAAATTTTATGCTAATACTGAGGCAAATACGTTTATTTCCAAAAAATGTTGTACTAGCCTAGTCCATGAAAAAATATTAAATCCACATGAAAACAGAATTTAATTTGGCTTTGGCTTTAGCTCTTTATATGAACACAGATATGAGACTACTGTTGGTATTCTCACTGATTTCTCCCAATGTCAGTCTATGATAATAAAAAGTAAACATGGCAAAAGTTCTCTGTTTTTAAATAAAAAAAATGCAAGTAATTAGCCTGAATTATATGGCAGCTGTTTTTGCTCGCAGAAGGGAAATGACTTAAATGTGTATTTTCTGCCAGCTCTAATTCTATAGAGTACAGTATATGACCCTTCATTATGGGCATCAAACCCCCAGCAGTCCCCACTCGCAGAGGTGAATAGGCTAATCCATATTTATTTTAAATGGGTGCCATCTGTTGGAGTAGGCTGGATGTCAGCTGGAATGCGCAGTCAGAGTGCGTGTGTGTGTGTGAGCACATGTGATTGCAGCTCAGCTGGACAGAGTAGCGAGGCATTGATGACTCTACTGCGCGGCCGTGTGTGTGTTTGCACTCCGGCTCTCGGCCGGGTGGTGCACTGGGACAGTGATGGATACGTGTGCTTGTGTGTGAAATTTGTTGCCGGGTTGAGTAACACGGCGGGGATGTGAGGTGGCACCGCTGTGATGGAGTGCGCGTGTGCGTGTGTGCGTCTAAGCGCCAGGATACCTTATCTAAGTCAGGGCTCGGTGTTGTGCACGAGGTGTGAAAGAGGGATTGCTTGTTTATATGACCTTGTTCGTTATCTCACTGTGCTGTGTAATTCCTCCGCTGATTTGTGGAAATAAGTCGGCTCTATGGTGTGCGGTCTGCGTCTGTGTTTTCTGCAAGATCACTGGACTGCCAAGCTTCACTGTGTATGTTTTTTTTTTATAAGTCTCGGCATGTATGCAGAGTTGCTTTCTTCTGGACTCCCTGCGATTCACTTGTCAGCTGTAATTTGTAAAGGTCTCTTTAACTGTGACCGGCACAGACCCATAAAGCCCCTGAGTTGCACAGTGTTTGCATAAAAGATAGAAGAAATGTCAGTCTGAGGAAAAAGGCGATGCAGTCTGGCCTATTTCAGACGGAAGAAATCCTCTCTTTGAAACAGGGGGCCCATGGGAAAAGTTAGGTTGCTCTGAGTACAAAGGGGTTTGTTTATTGCATTACAATTTGTTCTTTTACCAAATCACAATTTGTTCCCGTCTAATGATGCACTTTGATAACGGCAGTCCAAGGTTGCCGTGCTTAAGACGATTAAACGCTGCGCTTCTTGTCTTTTTTTTTTCTCTCAGCGAGGTGACGGTGCCCTCCGTTATCATCCTCAACACATCCAACGAGCAGTACTTCCTGCCCAGTGAGCCGATTGAGACCATGGAGCAGCTGGTCCAATTCATCAACGGCGTTCTGAACGGTTCTGCACAGGTCCAAAGTCTTCTCCTCCTCCTCCTCTTTCCTCTCCTGCCTTTCTGTTTATGCATTCAGCTCAGTATAGCTCTTTCCCCCTCCTTCCCCTTGTGTTGTACCATTGTAATCACACCAGTAGTCTTCATTAATCAAGCATGTTGCCTCGCATTTTAAGTCCCCCACTGGAAAATATTTTCACCAGATGAGGTATTTTTGCAATCTCCTCTCGCATGTTTAGATTTCATATTGCTGTCCTTTCTGAATAGATTATCTCCAATAATTCTGTCCCTGAGTCAAACACTGAAATTACTACACGACTCCGTATTGTAGTCTAATCTGGAAAAGAAATGTCATTGCCCGCCTGGTGCAACACTGGAGCAGCACAGAGTCACCAGATGTATGAAACCATAAGCCAAACAGCCAGAGGTCCTGTTTTTTTTTTTTTTCCAAGAAAAGGTCCGAGCTATTTTTTGCTTGGCATAACAAACCACCTTCCATCGAATAAACAGCAACAGAAACCTCCATGTTTCTGCAGTCGGGTTCCTGCCAAGGTCTGGTTTCAACCTTTTCATGTCATGTTGGAAAAGTTTGACAGGAGGAGACTCGAGGCTGGTTTGTGCTCCGTGTACATATGCACAGAAAACACGTGAAAATTTAAGAACATGCATATATTTAAAAAAAAAAAAGAAAAGAAAAAAGCAAAAGTTACGTTGAGATTTCAGGGGTGTTCTTTTTTCTTTATTTTGGGAAATATGGAGAGCTGAATTTTTCCCCTGGCATGAACAAAATTCTTGAATTTTTTTTAGTCTTTTTCCATAAAAAGCATGAACATGAAGCTTGAGCCAGCCAGAGGGAGACACAATTGGCAGGCTGTGGCATCTCTCCAGCAGGTTTTTTCTTTTTTTTTAGGGAATTGATAAAAAGTGTATCCCCACTGATCGCTCTCGCTGGCTTCAGTTCCCTCCATCCTTTACTCCTCTGCGATTAAGAAAGAGACACTCCAACAACGGGCATAAAAATGTTAGCAAAAACTTCTCAAACTACTCACCCAGCACAAGCATCTGTGCAACAGCTGCTTCCCCGAAAATCATGTCGCGCCCACCTTCAGCTCGTTCACAGAAGTCCTGCTTAGTCACAGCTCACTAATTGGCCATCCTGATGAATTAGTGTCGGGGCAGATCACTCAATGGCTGCCCAGGTGCTGTTGCCAATAAATGAGCTCTCTGGCAGAGTAGAACCGCTGGACGGTGAAAACAGAGAGAGTCGGACACATCAGATGGTTTTGTGCAGGGAAGCGGCTAATTAAACAATATTTTAAATGTGTAGGATGTACCAACCGGATACCCGACGCTTCGATCATTCTGTGCGCGTGTTGCGAGAGCAGTTGTTATTGATATGTAGATAATTGTTTTGTTATTTAGGGATTGTCCTCGATAATTGCATCAAATTGTACAAACGTAAGAATGGATTGAACCTGGCAAATGTACAACACAAGTGCTGGTTAAAAAAAAAATTGGGATGGACTAGACGCAGTAACTCTTCTGTCTCCCTGCAGGCGTATGGAGGTGACGGCTTCATTCAGAGGATCAAACGCGTGGCCTTTGATGCCAGATCCACCATTATGGTAAGTTTTGTGAAGAGTTCATACTACTATGATATCAAGAATAACATAGAAACATAATGTTGTTGATGAAGTTCAAAATGCTCAATAAGTAGCGTGTCATATTAATATTGTCAATATGTTTAAATTCAGTCAGCTAAAAACAAGCCAGGCTACCGTATATTGTTATAATAATCATCCATGCGACACTATTAGTTTTAGTTTGAGGTTATTACAAGTAGGTACTTCAGTTAAAGCTGCAACAGGCTGTAAACACAGAACTGACTAATACATTTTATACAGAAAACTCGTTAGCATATAGTTATTTATCATTGAAACATCTGGCAGCAATATTGGCATTAATACTAGTAGTTGCCGTCCAGCTGTTACAAAGTTCAAAATTCAAACTTATTTTAGCTCTATGTTTGGTCTCCACCATCTCCGGTAGCTTTTAAACGGCTAAATGCTTTATGTTTACAAGCTAGTTGCTAACTTTGTCTCTCTGTCGCTTGGTGCTGTACAAGTAGCTCAGAGTGGGTCAATATTGAGGAGAACAGTGAGAGTGAACCAAAATAGTAAAGGTGCAGCCCGTAAACCAAAACAATGAGCTAAAAGATGCTAAAACACCTCGTTAAATTAAGGGGATCTGCGTACTTGCTTGATAGCTTCGTCTGTATGACCGACACCGTTAGTGCAGCTTTAATGTCTATTTTACATAAGCTAACTGGCCAATAATACTATGTTGCACTAATAGTGATGGGCTACACAACAGATACATCTCTGTTCTTAACTTTTACAGTTAAACAGTTTATTGCTATGATACTACTGAACACCTTGTGCTTGTTGATATGCGTCACAGCGTGCCTCTTCTTGACTGCATTGGCCAATTTATGGTAAATCCTGTATATATGCACGGTGCACCGAGTTCAGTAACACTGTAAAACAAATGCCCGAGTGCCCTGCTCGTTCCCTCTGGGAGGGAAAACAACATCCAGAGGACAACACTGCGAGTACAACTGCGAATATGCAATGCAGGCTGTAAACACAGTGTGGGGAGAGAGAAACAGGCAACGGAGCGGGAGGAGGTGGAGTGATTAGGAAAGAGTGGAGGTCAGGAGGCTGAACTTGCTTCTCCTCCCACTTTTACTCTAAGCGGTTGGTTCTTTTGGGAGAACTGGTGTTTATTTTACCAAGGGTGTGATAGGAATGTAAATACAGCTGTGTGGCAATGCTCCTCAGCTGGCACAGTTGTCCTGACAACATCCTTGAAGGGACGTAGAGACCTCCTAAAGGAAAATTACAGGTTTTATATCCTGGAAATGTTTATATAGAAAGGTATAGTGAATTGTGAACTTAACCTTGACGAGGACAAAAAGGCTTGTAGAACATTTTCATTGAAGGTTTTTTCCAGCTTTCAGTCCAGGTTTGACAGTTTCTGAAAAGAAGAATAAAAATCTCAGAGTTAAGTTAAGCTTTTAATACAAACCCACTATTACATATTAATATTATTCTTTTGGCTGTGTAAGAGCATAATGTGCAGGATTTTATCAGTTCTCATTAGCAACAAATAGCAGAAGTACAAAAGTAAAGCCTCCATGTTTGAAGAGCTTGTCTCCTACAGCTATAAGAAAGAGGACACTCTGTTTCTCTTCTGGCTTCCCTGAATTTTGGCGAGCTGCAAAGCATCGCCACGGCTTGTCTTGCTCACAGTGACATGAAGTGATACAAAGCATATAGGCAGCAGCCATCACCTTGCCCCCCCCGAAGAGCCTATCTAAATGCATGTCTTGACAGGAGCAAGAGGAAGCAGCCACATTAGGCTCAATGACTCATAGCCAGCTGTGTTAGCATAGCATACGCCATCTCTACCTCGCCTAGCATCACACAGCACCGGCAATTACCATCCCTCTTGCAGTGGCAGTGACTGGAGGGAATGTGAATATTTCTCTTCTTCTCAGCTCAGTGGCTGACAGAAGTTGTGACAGAATACTCCCTCCCAGGTACATTGTCTCTGATGTATCCCGCTATATTAGGGCCAAATGACTCATTTGTCATGGAGAACATTTAAAGAAGAAATTGAAAATTTGCCCCTTACTGACTCGGCCATCGTTGTGCCCGCAGGAGGTGATGGGTCGTGTTTTTGCAGGTTTTGAGTAATACACGTTTAATTTTATATGCAGTTATTTCAGGCGACGGACACGAATGGAAAGTCATGTCCAGTGAGGAGATCAATTCCTGAACAAACTGTTGGAATTGTGCATTTCGTGTGTTTTCATCCAGCTGTTGACGCCTTTGGGTCTCTAATGCTGAGTTCACTCTGCAGGATTGTAGCCCTGATTTTGCTCTTGGCAATCACAGACAAATTCCCCAAATCAGAGACAAATCAGCTCTCGCACTCACATGCACCAATCACTATTTGTGCTGTGAACTGTTGAAAGATGCAATCCGAGAGTTTGCAGATTTGTTAGATGCAACCAAAAGATACCAAGCAGGTCAAACATCTGGTTGTCGACCCTGTTACGACCCTCTGCTGTCATCTGCAGTCGCAATCTGAACCCAGTCTTATCATGCGTCTACTTGTGTGAAGGAGGCACAATAACAAAGATGACATTGTTGACATACACACACAAGCTTTTCAGTATTTCTAACCGTGTCGTCCTTGCTTGAACCCAAATACCAGCAGGAAGCCAGCTCTCTCTGCAGAACAGATGATCCTCGCTGTCCAAGTATAACAGTCACTTCTCTCGCCCACATTTATTTTCTTTTTCTTCGTTTGCTGCAAACCGGCACAGAAACAACTTGACCTCAAGCGTGTTTTCTTGACAGTTTGGAGACCAGGCAGACTTGCTAAGGGATTCCTGCTGGTGAAAGATCTTGCATTGTGTAATCACCTTGTAGCTGATCATTCAGGAGTGCTCAAACCAAAACAACTCCAAATTTCTGATTACAAGAGAGAAAGTCGTGTTGTCGAAACAGTGGAGCCATGACAGACTTGACTGTCATGTAGTATGATTAAGTGAGTGTCACCAAAGCATGAATATACGATCTACAGGTGGTAAATGAGAGAACGAAAGAAGTCTGAAAATGTTTGAAGCTTGATTTGTGCTTCGCATTGAATTGGCTTAGCCTCTCCGTAGATGTTTACCCTACGCCGTTGCTTGACATCTTCTAACAGCAGATTGCAATGCCTGTGATTGGTCTGCTTGGTAGGATCGCATTTCCGGCTTCTCCTCTTGTGCTTAGCCGCGGTGGTAATACAGGACATGTAGTTTCCCCAGTAAATACACCGACCTCTTCGGTTGTTGCATTGCCTCTGGCTGGCTGTAGCTCTTCCTGGGTTATACTCCTCCGGAGCTTTTTGCTGCCGTAGTATCTCTGGGCTGTAGAGAGCGGACTGGCTGGAAGTCTGAAGGGGCGGGCTGCCTCTCCATGAGCAGATCGGTGGCAAACGCAGCCTTGACGAAACCAAGACCTACGTCCAAGCTCTGTGTGTTTGGAGGGTCAGTCTTCCATTTGGGCACTTGGCCTTTCCCCTCGGCGTAGCTCAGAGACAAACAGCTATGAACTGAAGAGGTCCCTGTGATTACCAGAGTACCGCAACACCACCAACAACAATACAGAACCAACAGCGCACATGTATAAATGCTATCAATGGCATTGGCCACTTACGTAGGTTATGGTGTTGGCTCTGCATAGACTCTACGTGCAACCATAACTCAGTCTATCCTTGCTGGCGCACGGTGATAAATCATTTATAGATGTAATTCACCATCAGGATACATCACAGTATGTGTGTGCAAAGCATGTAGGTACAGTGTTTGAGTTTGCAGTTATGAGATTATACGCGAGGGATAAGAGTGTGCTGTGCAGAAAATATCTTCAGACAGACTGCCGTATAAAGGTGGACCTTTCCCTGTGTTTGAAGTCGTCTGAGATTTATTTCTCTATTTCAGTTCAAACTGTACAATGTCAAACGTACATGAGACCCAAAGGATTATAGATAAAAGGGTACAAATCTCCAATCTGGTCATGAGTATGAAAACAAAGCAAAAATAAACAAGATGAGATGGAATACAAAGTATAGCATAATACAGACATCCTAGAATTGCACAACTGAAATTTAATTAGTATTAAAATATTAAAGCCTGCCCGAGTTTTTGCAAATGATTTGTGACCTCCCTCTAAACACACTCGCGAAGCTTAATGGCGTAATGCAAATGAACGAATAAATGAATAAATGCCGTATTGCCGCTGAAAACATAAAAAACCTGTTTGCGATTTTCCCCCCACAAATATTGTCGGATGGGCCCTCTAAATAGGATTATGAAATTCATTCTACCTAATAGCTGGAAGGCTCTTTAATATTGTAAACGCTGGCTGTTGAAAGAGATGTAACACTTAGAGGCTCACTCCACATCCGTGGCGTAGTGTATACAGAAGGAGCAGTGAGGGGAATGAAAGAAAGGGATCAATCGGCGTGTTTGTTGTTTTATGTGTGAATTTAAGAAATAAGGTCAGGGCTGGATTAACCGATTTTGTGGCCCGGGGCAAGTGTTTGGCTTCTGGCCCCCTGCTGAACTCCAGTTCCTCCCAATTTATCAGCTGTGCATGGATCCTTTTCCCTTCAAGTAGCACATCATAAAGGATGCATGCAGTAAACTACACATGGCTACTTCCTTTGTCTTGCTCAGTTAAGTAAACTTCTTTTCATTTTCTGTAATTTGTGGCCATTTTTATAGCTATAATAATCATTACTGTAGCTTTGTAGGCGTCCCCATTCTTAGTCCTACCAAGCCCTGATTGGTCCGTTGTTGTGACGTTGAGGTCTGCGGCCCTGCTGATCAGTTGCCCGCTTTGTTTGGTGGGTAATCCAGTCTTGAAAAAGACAAGAAAGAAGTACAAGGGTTTCTGAGCAGATGAAAATGTTTCTTACCAGTATGTATATTTACATAAACAGCATAGTAGCTTTTATGAAAAGTAGAGCGTGTGGTCTTTTTGTAGTTGGAGTAAACAAGCTGGAATTTCTTCTGTGTAATACATCCCATGTGTAATTTCATGTGTTGTTTCTGTCACTTCTTGCTGTCCCCATTTGTTCCAATATTTCTATATATTTCCCTCAACCCACTCGCATCTCTTTCAAACTTTACTTTTGTCTCCCTCCCTCACGCTCCCTCTGTTTTGTCTCCCTTTCATCTTTTGTCGTCTCCTTTCCCTACATCAGTCAGTGTTCCGCAGCTCTCCGCTGCTGGGCTGCTTCCTGTTCGGCCTACCGCTGGGCGTAATTAGCCTGATGTGCTACGGCATCTGCACGGCTGAGTCGGATGACAGTTCGGATGACATCGACGCGCTCAAGAGCCTGACCGACGAGGAGGAGGACGAGGAGGAGGAGGAGTGTCCACGCACCGCCGAGCTGGAGGGCCCCGACGAGGAAGACGAGAAGGACCCCGACGAGAAGAAAACCGATTAACACAGGGGCTCCCCCGTCGGATAGAGGATGATAGGCCTAGTCAAATGCAGTGACATGAAACTCAAAGACATATCAACGTATTACTGGTTCTGCTTCTTTGTCTTTCATATCACTTCTCCTCAAAGCCCCTCCAGCACAGACTGTTCTCCCATCTCTGAGTTCTGTGTGTCAGTTTGTAAGGTCAGCTGCTCGGTGAAGCCAATGAATCGCGTTTAAAAAAACAAAACTAACAGCCGTTTTAATGATGGAGTGTAAAGAAGAAAGGACGGCTGTGAACCAAACATACCACTTATTTATTACGATTCGACCAAGCAGTGGTTTAGTCCCTGTGAAGTGTGACCCTTTCTCTGGCATCGTTACGCTGTTGTTTTGCAACCACTTAAAAGCCCCTTATTATATCTTCTTTAGTTTTTTTGTTATTTTTTCCTGTTCATTATGATAATCCTAGACTTGTAGATACAGTAGAGAGTAGATGAATCTCGCCTTCACACTGAATACAACATAATTACAGACATTTTGTTCACCTCTTGCCCCCCCAACCCAAAGTGTAGGCTTAGTGATTTAAAAAGTGTAGAAAGCAAAAGAAGTGCCCAAGAAGGAAAAATCTGCCATAAATTTCTTTTTTTTTCTTTATCGTATGTCATTGCCTGAAAAATATCCTTCTTCCCTCTCCTCTAGGGATGAAAAGTGCCGAGCATTATAACTTATTACTCATGCCAGCCACCTGTTAGTGTCCATTTATGCAGAGAGCTGATGAAAAAGAAGCTGAAATGGTAATTCACATCAATCTGTCTGACACTGGAATAAGGCAAATGCATATTTGATTTTTTTTTTTACTTGCTTCAACCCAACATGACCAACCAGCTATAAATTCCTTGTATAGAAGGTGTGTACCTGTACGGCAGACACCTATAACATGCATCAGTAGCTCCTGCGGCTTTTAACAACTCATATTCCTCAGATAGCCCGGCTCGGGCTGTTTCCATATTTCAATCTGTCCTCCATCACTGGTTGCTATATTGAATTCAGTAGGTAGGTTAAAGTTTACATCCCGATGCACTGAGAAGTAACCGGAGCGTACGGAATATTAGGTCCGTCTCCCTACTTAGTTTTATCACTCTTCCCTTCCTCCCCTTTTTTTTTTTGGTAAAACCCACTGTTGTCAGTCTTCTCAAGGCACAGAAATCCATCTGTATCCTATTTTCATACCCTTGTGACTATAATAAAACAGCTGAGATCAAGTTGGGGTTATGGCTCCCTCTTGGACTCAGTGGCCAGCCCATTCCATGAAAAGAGCAAATGTTTCAGAAAAATCTGCTACAGCCAGTGTAATACCATTTTTATGAAAAAGACACAGTGGTGTCCGCCTTGTTGGATTTCGGGGTCAATGTCGCCTCTCTGGCAAGGGGGGCACGTTAAAGGTGCAGTAAGCAATTCTAAAGAACGATAGCTGATTGTTTAGTCCCTTTCCTAATCGTCAAATACAGACGCTTTGGAAATGAGACTCAACAATCAACTATGTTTAAAAGAGCAATATGTAAGAGTTTTAGTAGGGGAAAAAAATTGACAAATCATCAACAGAATGTTCAAAAAAAGCTAATCTGACGTCATGACATATATATTGTGTTGTAGAGATATCTGCTAAAGGCGGCTTCAGTCCAAAGCTCCTGTGCTAGCAGCGTAAATACCAAAAGTTCCCTGATGGACTGAGCTCCCAGTCCGGACCACTAGTTGCATGGCTAACAAACTAAAAGCAGTTGCAGTTAGTGGTTGCCCTGGTAATATGCTGCCCCCCTCTTTCTTTCGGAGTATGACTCAAAGAGCTCGCTAATTCTTACATATTGCACCTTTTAAAGCGCCTGAAAACGTGTTTCAGAAATGACTGAAAAATGCATAGTTAACACTCAGAAACTCAGGGTGTAATCTTGACATCTTTATACCTGTACTGCCACTTCAATCCAGTGAGAAGAGCACAGACAAAACACAACTACTGTATAAAACCTCTCCTGTTACATAACCAGGATGCTTCTACATTTAGCATATGAATGTTCAAACATGTTGGACCTCATTGCTTACAGTAAGAAGCTGATAACTTAGTGATCGTTTGACATCTGGGGGAATATGATGGTTCACTTTCTTGCCACGAGTTGCATGAGACAGCTGGTATCAGTGTCATGTCGGAAGCGGAAATGTGATGCTAGTGCCACTAGCTGAGCTTAGCTTAACTAGTTGAGTTTTGAGGCACTGTACTGCCACATACTCGATTGTTACAGCGTCACAATCCAAACTTTTCGTCCACCCCAAGGGATCCCTTTCACAACACTGTCCATTCTATAACCAAGACCCAACTGTCTTGAGTTGGTGCCAATCCTTCACCTTATGTAGCATCAAGACCTTTTCCAAATATGTCCTCACGGTTCAAGAATTTCCTGGCAGCATCCCGCACCATCTTAGTCCTTTTCGGACTTCCCCTGTATTTCGACATCACAGTTAATAACCATGGACATCGTGTGTTGTCCTTCCTTTTTCTCTCATTCAGTTTTATTTCCTAAATTCTTGTTCAACCCCACATGGTAATTTCCCTCACAGTGCAGGCACTTCACTTGCCCTTCGTCTTTTCTTCACCACTCCATGCAGCAATTGTCCTTCCCACATCTTCCGACTCCTTTACATACTGCAGCAATACATCAACACTCCATCTGAGATGAGCTCTCAAGATGCACCTTCTCCAACAGTTCCCCTTCAGAAGTCAAGCACATTACTGTCCTCACCTCCTCTGTATCTTGTTCGTCTTGTTGCCTCACATACACCTGCAAGATCTCGTACCAACTTGACCTACTGACAGTGGAAAGCTACAAGTCCCTTCTTCCTTTATTCTGATCAGAGTGGGAATCTGTCAAGGCTCTTACGCTTTGATATACATTTAACGATAACCATCCTGTTTCATGTAATCCTGCTGATCGTCTGGCTCCATGTTTTCCTCCCACAAACTTTCGAACCAAACGTGGACTTTCGAACCACTCCAATTTTGCTCTCAGATTCCTGCTCTGATGCCATTTCAACCATCATCTTCCCGTAGTTTGCTGCCTGCCCTGCTTTTTCAAAAGTTATTAAGACTCTACCAACACTAGTCAGGCTAGCTGTTTCCCCCACGGATCTAACAATCGAAATCCGGATACAGAGTTGGAGACGGAGCCCTGTTCGTTCCTCAGCGGTGCATGAAGCCAAAAAAGTTCCGACTTCAAGAAAATAAAATTGCCTGGCTCTGCTGCGTTGTGTGCTAGAGACTTCCCCTGACCGAGCCAGCTACCTTCCTGTTGGAATAGGAATTAAATGATTGTATCGTGCCGGTCTGTTAGACTTTCCAAATGTTCTCGAACTGAACGCCTTAAATTATGACAGTGAAACAGCTAAACAGTCGAGATTGGCATCAATCTTCAAATCTAACCCTTGGCAAGAAAGTGAACAAGCATCCTTCCCCAAAATGTCGAGCTATTTCTTTTAGAGGGACACACTGGATCATTTGCGCCGCATTTGTTTTACATTAATCATCTGTAACGGTACTGCATTATATTTAACGCACAGAGCTGCAAAGCAATTATAAGTCTGAAATGAGCAATGAAAGCCTCTTTAACAGGCTCTCTCTCAAGAGGACCTCAACACGCGGTGATGAACGAGCATTAAGTTCATTCTCGACCTTGGGAACAGCGGTATGAGCGGTTCAGTAATCTGGACTCCAGGTCCACAACCTGACTTTTTCTGTTACAACTGAGCAAACTGTTATGCGGGACTTGAATTACGATGATATATTCGAACGGTGATGAATGTTTTGAGGTGTCAATGCTATTATTGTACGAAGGTAATCCCCGATCCTTCCCCCGCCCCCATTCTGTGACCCTTTTTAAAAAGTGTAGCTGAGTAACAAGATGGCTACAAAGGTTTGTTGTTCATCGTTGCTCATTTCATCGTGCTTTCGAAAGCGCAGTAAATCTTGATCGACTTAAGCACCTCAAACTAAGCACACCTGTTGTTTTTAAATATACAGAGGTTTTCTGTATAATTACTGTGAAACTGCACTAAAGGAAACCATGCCCTCGCCTTGCCTTCTGGTCTTTGTAGTTGCCTACCATTCTCTGCCAAACTTCCTCTTTGGGTTTGAATTGAGATTGTCACACTTTATTACAGGTTTGAACGATTGAAATAAAGATTGTCCTCTTTTTTTTTCTTCTCGACTGGTATCTTTTGTTCCCATCTGACATATGTGCCTGTTTTTAAATTACCTGCCCGTCTTCCATTTAGACATCTATTTCTCCATCTATCTCCAATTATCATCCATATAAATGTGTTTTTTTTTTCTTTTCTCCTCTGCATTATAATCCTACGTAGGGGTGTCTACTCAATTACAGCAGATATAATCAAATTTTGGGAGATCCTGGTTTAACCGCGGCTGATTGCATTAGTTGATGTGAAACTCATTTATTTTCTTCTCTTTAGGGAACGACGGCGCTCGCGAGTCAGACTCTGCAACGTGACTTTACATAATGAAAAAAATCACAATGTCACAGCGTACTTTCTGAAGGCCGACCCTCTCCCGGTTTGAAAAAACATGTTGCTTTTAAGACGTATGACTTTTCCGATCTCATGAAGCAGGAGAATTTTTTACCGTAGGTTGTCATTTCGGGGATAAATTACCGCAAAAGGGGGAGATAATATATTACTACATCAGAATCGGTGTCATTGAGTGGCTCTGATGCAAAGTAATTCGTCGCTCAATTACCCCGCCATATATTCTGAGAATGAGCTTCACTGTGCGGCAAATGAAGGAGGCCTGCTGTCTCTTTTCTTTTGTGAGGAACCAACAATCTAGCGCACTAGACAAGGGCAATTACACTTCGCCTCTCATTTTGACGTCTGTCTTATGTTGAAATGGCAAATTAAGGCGAGATGGCAATCATCTCATTCCTGCATCGCGCGGGAGGTGTTTAACGGTTTCGGGGTTCACGTGTCGGGTCAAGGTAAGAGATGGATGGTTATTTCAGTTAATGCTTCGAGCCTGTGATTCAAGGATATCTGAGCTTAGTTTGTGCCACTCAAAAAGATGTGAAACGGCTGATTAGCTTTGCTCACCATGGAAACCGACCCACACTTTTACTCCGGGAGTCTTTGCAGACCCAGTTAGAAAAGCAGTGTGTTTTTTTTTGCATTATGGCTGACGGACGTCTGCAGCTGCTGAAGTCCATCTGTTTTCTGCCACTAATTACACAATGTAGGCAAATTTGCCCTTTCGAGATATCACCTCCCGTCATTAAATGGCTCTTTCGTGTGCGTTGTATTTTCTCAGCAGTTGGCTAATATCTTGAAGCCCTGTCCGCCTATTTCTGGCGCCACAACTTCACGTCAGCCGTTCAATTGGGTTTAATAGCCGCTTGTCAGCTTGTCAGTCGATAGATGGTGCTTGTTGCCGCTGCTTTCTTCTGAATGGCCTGACATTTTGGAACGCTTTTTCTTCAGGGCTGTTGCGAAAATGACTGCTGCCCATCAAAGCGGTCGTAAATTCGACTGCATCAAACACACAATCGCTCACACACGGTCCTGTCGAGGATAAAAATCTGCCAGTTGAAAGCGGGTAAGGACAGCAAAGAGTCAAAAAACTGCTTCGAGAGGACAAATACAACAGCGCTTATCCAACTTAATACTGATAAATACCAGTAATTCAACCATGAAAAACAGAAAAAACAGTCAGCACTGTGGTGTTATGCATATATTTTAAATTTTAACCATAATATCTGTTTTGATGTAATACGGCCAACCTGAATTCTCCATTAGTTTTCCCCTGTGACTGTACATTATTAAAATCAGCCTCTGCCCCTCTTCTGTTGCTTTCCACATCTCATTGCACATATGTAGACTCATCTACAGTGATAAGAGGGGAAAACTCATAGTAATATTTAATTCAATCTTAGATTTAAGCATGTTTAGTCGGCCAATTCACAGGTTGCAATCACCGTTGACTAGCGAGTTAGCTAACGTTGGCTCCATTGAATTGGTTTATAACTCTTGACTGAATTAAAAAAATTTCAAGCTGACATTTTCTTAAGTGTATTGTTATTAGTCCTAGTATTTCAGGTAGCTAAAACTGAATCCTCCATTAGTACTCCTATTTGATTATACATTATTAGAATCAACCCTCATCTTCTTCTACTGTAACCTTACCTGTGACTTCATTTAATCTTAGATATTTAGCAATAGCAGCCTGGTAATTTCCAGTGCTTTTGCTAAATATCTGTCACTCGCAGATTTTAGCTATAACTTGCTAGCTAGCTATTAAAGCTAACGCTTCCGTTGAGGTGTTTATAACCTCGTCTCTGCCTGAATTTGAGATTTTCGGAGCTGACATTTTTACACATAAAGCTATTAGTCCAAGTATTATAAGTAGTTAAAAATGTTATCATACCCCTTTGGCTACTTAGCTAACGTATATGGAAGTCTTAAATTAGATTAGCTACAGTCCGGTCAGCGTTGTTGTCCCGGTTTAGCCTATATTTAAAAAAAATCTTAAAAGTAGTGTTAATTTGTGAAGATTATCTTTATAAACAAAATGTGTAACTATCTTATACAGCTGTTTGCCACAGAGCTTATTTTCTGCAATAATTCAAAATCCCATTGAAAAATCCCACAGGCTTTTTTTTGGAGGGAACCAGGGCGATGCTAACTTCCAGATTAGCCTATAAAAATACATTATCCCTGCGGCGCTCTTACGGATCAAAACAAATTCTGGTATCTCCTGCCCCGACCCACCGTGCCGTGATTGGACGAGTGCTGTTCGAGGTTCAGTAAACGGTCAATAACAAATCATGAAATCCAGGATATGTGCAGCTCAGCGCCTCATCCAGACCTCATATCTCGGTTTGTGACAAATCTTTATTTATAGCTGGAGCGAACAAATGATGTACAGCTCTGCAGAGGATAACAAGTGCATGGCCCATATTATCCCTGTCACCTCTAAGTGCACTGTAAGCATTTCCCAGTAGAGTGTTCCTGCTTATCACTCTGCCGAGGAGCTGCTGCCACACAGCAGTCGCCTAATGATGTTGCCCGGGTCGTGATCATTTACTGAAGGGACCTGTCCCCTCGGGGGGGGTCAGAGTGACTTACAGCACCTGAGACGGAAACCGAGCGCAGCTGCCGTCGCCATCACCACCGCCATTGCCGCGGGATATTTCCACCCTCCAGCCTGATTATCCAAAGAGCTGGAAAAAAATCATCTTTCACAGTCGAGGGGGAACACAGGTTCATCAACACATGGATGGGTGTTCGCCTCGCATGTGCGTCTGTGTCACTGCCTGGGTTTAATCCGATACTTAGTCCCATCACACAGATGTTCAGAGACGTTTCGTGATTTGCGTGCTGGGTGCGGAGCTTACTTCCAAGCCTCCCCTATGGAGACGGCATCCAGCGGGGTTTTAATGCTCGTACAGTAGAGCGCAGTCACAGATGGTACAGTACAGCCACGATACACTGCTGCTACACATGCACACACTGTTGATGTGAGCAGCTTGTGGGAACTGTCCGAATCCAGCTAACCCCCTAAAAAAAACTGAATATCTCAGGGAAATACTACTGGGGCATGAGGAGCTGAGCGCCATAGTCTGTGAAGAAGGTGGGATTTATTTAAGTTAAGAGCTTTTGCATGATAATCCTTTCTGGGGCACGTCTAGAGCCTTCTGAATGGGCCGGGTCACGAGCTCAGAGGAGAAGGCTGTCGGCTGAAATGAAATCTTCCGTGGATTACATACTGTCATATATATACGGTATATATTTTTTATACGCACCTGTGATCATAAAGCTCCGAGCCGAGAGTCGAGATTCACAACAAGCCAATCATGAAGGCATCGAGCGCAGCGAGCGAACAAAGCCTGACATGAAGTAAGATCAATGAGTCTTCTTACAGTGATTTTAAAATATTCATGCCGTTCTTTAATTAACACACCTGTACTGTAAAGGGTATACGGGTACGTGACTTATGTTTTGGGTTTAATTACAGTTTAGACCCCTACTGGCGTATTAAAATATTTATTGCCGGTTTGATGTCTGTTATTATCCGCTTATCCTTTTCATCTTTTGTATCAACAGCAGCGCCGGATGTTCCGATGCCAGTTTTACCTCGTCGGTACATGATCTGATCCGGTTTGATTCAGTGCTGAACAAACATACAGCAGATTTATGTCCAAATATTCCCAAAACAAGAGGAAATGCAGTGACTGAGGATTCAAATCCAACGTAGGACATGAGTGTACTTAAAATCCTGACATGTAATACCTTTTTATCCTGTGCACACAGGGCACCCAGCCAGAAGAGCATTAAAGTAGTCCGACTCACCAGATGTAGGCTGCTGGTGTAAGCCTGCCGCCTAAAACTCGCTGTTACCAAAATGTGTCATATGGATTAAACAACTGACATATAACGTGTTACTCAGTGAGCTTTAGATGTGCTGGTAGGTTGATTTTTCGCCCTTCAGTTAGAGCCCGGCTAGCTAGTTTTCCTCCGTTTCCAGTCTTTACGTCACCCTAAGCCGGACTAACTGTCTCCTGCGATGCAGTTCCAGATTTAATAAACGGACACGAGAGCGGTAATAAGCTTCTCGGCGAGATCTTGACGAGATAAAGCAAATTCTTCCAAGCGGCGCAACAATCCCTTCCAGAACTCTTAATTGGTCGACTGAATAAGGTTGAAAGAAGGAATGTAGTCGTTGCACTTACGGCAGATGACGAGTGACGAGTGACGTCCACGTAACGGAGTGCTAATCCCACCCTTGCCCTCTTTCTGCACACGCCCCTGCGCCGGAGAAAATGCATTTGAAACGCGGCGGATGCCTTTGAGAGTTCATGTGAACAATGACAAGTCGAGTGGAGACGGCGGCTCCTGATGTGCTATTCTCTCGAACGGCGGCGTGAAAGTGCTGTTAGTGGTCATTACGGAGCATCCGACGCCACGGAGGAATAACAACAGAGCGCCTGCGGAGAGTAATAACATCTCAGTGCTCCTGTGGCCACATTTGGCTCAGGCCAGTGTTTAACTTTGCAATCTAATAGGAAATGTTTTCTTTTCAGCTCCCTCTGATGGCTTTTTAATTGGTTTCAGTGACACCGTCACCTCTTCTCCTCAATAGCCTGGAGACCATGTTGTGTTTCGCAACACCGAGGGAGCCCTGTAATATAATCACGGAATAATCATAATTAGGAAAACATAATTGTGAGCAGTTATTTGGTTTAAAATGACCCAGAGGCGCAAACTAATCTCTTAAAATACATCCTCGTTGATAGTAGATGGCGTAGGAACACGTTAAAACAAGCTATAATGAAGCTTGAGGCCTATTAATATTTTTTTGGGACAGCAACAACAACAAGTCTCGCCGACTCCTCCGGGCTTCTGTTAAAACGTCTGATAGAAATCTTCTGGGACGCAATAAAACTCTGGGTTTTTCTCGGTGTCGCACTGAAGTATTGTTATTCCATTAGGCTATGTTGAAAAGTGTCTGGTGTTCATTATTCGGCCACTTTGGGCGAGTTATTAAAAGGACAAGTGGAAAACCATTCAGAAGCCAAAGTGATTAACTGCAAAACAAACTGTGTTTTCCAAAAAAGCTCTGACACTGTGTCAAATAAATTAAATTGAATGTGGTGATTTTCTTATCCTTTCCCACATATACCCAACTAAAGTACAAACATATTATTTTGAATGTTTAATCTCGTCAACTTCATTGATTTTTCAGGGGGATTTTTGTATTTCATGCCAGCAACACGTTTCAAACAAGTTCGTGACAGGAGCAACAAAAGACTGGGAAAGTTGTGGATGTAAAAAAAAAAACACCTGTGAACATTCAACAGGTAAACAGTTAAAAGTCGGTAAAGGTAACACTTTTATGTAGACAAATGCCTTTATATAATGCCAAATAATCCACAGAGCTTAAGTATCTCCTATCCGTAAAAAACATGATGATTGTGAATGAATCTTTTTCAAAATTTGGTCCGGTCCAAAATGATTGTTTTGTTTATCTCCATACAAAAATTCTGACAGTCGGTTCCGGCTTCTTAACAACGTTTGTGCGCCAATAATATCGAGAGCCAAAGTCTGATTTGCTCCATGGGACCTTATTTTGGAAAAACTTTCTATGGTAGCGAATGGAGAGAGACAAACCATTTCTTGCTCTCGCTTGTGTTGTGAACTCCACAAATGATGTCAGTTTGAAAGATAATTTTCCAAGTCAATAAAGTCTTAATTTGTCATAAAGCTAATTAAATGGAAGACTGTTAAAATACATAATTATAAAGACTCTAGGTGCTGTATCGTAGGCAACTGGACGGGGTTCAGTTTCTCGAAGACGTTTCACCTCTCATCCAAGAGGCTTCTACTTCGCTGTCATGGTAACAACAGTCTGATGACAGTAATAATAATTAACCCTTGGTCAGATTTAGGAGAAGATCATGGTTTAGGTTGAAGTAAAAGACAAAAGAGACATCGAAAAGTTCAATTCAAGTGTGATAAAACACGCTGAAGACTCCCGGTTAGCAAACGTCTAAACTTTCTGACCATGCAGGGTAAAGTTTAGATGTTAAGTGGCCACCTCAGCATTACTTTCAGCCCTCGAAGCTCCTTCAGGTGACTCCAACTAACAAAACCAGTTCTAAGTTACTGGAGGGGAGCTACAGGCTTTTAAACTCTGTGTTGTTGAGTTTAAAACCCTGCAGCTCCCCTCCAGTTAGTTGGAACTGAAGACGCCTCTTGGACGAGAGGTGAAACGTCTTCAGAAAAACTGAAACACGTCCCGTTCCCTACGATACAGCACCCAGGATTACCATGACCTGGATGACTGAGAACCTTCATCAAAATGTCATTATGAAGGGGCCCGCACACTGCCCAGACTCAAACCAACGGCCAACTGCCTTTATCCGACCACTCCGTTGCCTCTCGTCTGACCCATTTGGCAGAAAAGTTGCATTGAAATGTACTGCCTCAAATTCTACTACACAGAAGCTTACGTTCTGCGCTTGCGTGAGATGCAACAAGTCTCCTTAACATCGGGCAGCGCTAGTCTCGTGCCAGTAATCCAAAATATGAAAACAGGAAATGACGGAACGGAGTGCAGACCATCGTCACTTCTGCCCCTCCATCACACCGCGCTGATTCGCTAGCACACCGGCAATCAGAGTATCTGATGGCGTCCAATCCTCAGACCGCCAACACTCTCAGACTTTGCAAGCTGAATCTGACCAGACGCCGTCCCCGCGGTTCCAAAAGCTTCCAACACAGCGGAACACACCGAACAGATTTGTTCCCGAACTCGTTCGAGTCTCCCCAAACGTTTCAGATGTCCAACGTTTGGGCCAGTGTGTTCCTGCCTTAAAGACTACACAGCCGATAGTCGCGTTTCTCGTTGAACAGTCGCCAAAACCCAACACCTAAACATCTACAGCCGGTCCTGTACATTAGCTTGCTCACAATGAACGTATTGTCATGACCATCTTGTTGCCGCCATCTGTATTCCCCCCAAATTTTTTTTAAAAAATGTCGCTCCAATTTTCAGTATCAAAATAAAAGCTGTGGAGTGTTGTGTTCCGACAGAGCAGGCTGATTGTGAGATGTGTGTCTTTGGTGTTGATTTGTATCGCCATGATGCGTTTATATGCGACACAGTAGATAACAAACACTCAGTTTCAACGGGAAAATCTGTTACCAGGCAAACAAATCTATAAAAACTCAAACTATACTTTCTCGAAAACTTCCTAAAACCTGCCTACCAGGAGAAAAAAAAAAAAACAGCCCCACAATGTCATTGTCAAGCAGCATCGCTTTAAAGGCAGTGACATGCGCTCTCTACGGGGACACTGGCAGCCGGGATGAGTGGTGCAGAAGTTGTCAACCATCCAGATAAATCTTCTCAGAGCTCCGCGCTGCTTAGACCACCCAGGAGGATCTGGCCCGGAGGTTCGTCAAGGACAGCCAGAGGCAGATTCAGAACTGGCCCTCAGCCCCGTTTCTCCCAAAGTGGGCTGTCGTCTGCGACTTCCGCTCTGTGTGTGTCTCTCTCTGTATGATGTGCGTGCCTGTTTGGTGTAGCTGCAAGTAGGGCAGAGATTGTCTGTCATGCGTTTTCCGCCTATCTGCACTTGGTTTAAACAGAGCGGAAAGCAGAAAAGAAAAAAAAAGCGCTGCTCACTGTGGGCTGTGAGGATCTGGCCGACGATGACGGAGGAGGGGGGGGGAGGATGGGATGGCGCACCTGGAGTTAATGAGAAAAATTTAACGCTGGTACGCAACATGAAGGGTCCTGCAGGATCACAGCCTGCCAAAGCGACTTAGAGGCAGCATTTGTCACGAGCGAAGAACGGGGAGCAGGCGGGCGGTATTGCCTCTCAGAGAGTCCTTTGCTCGCACCGGTTTGTATCAATCAGCCTGATCTTGACAGCAGCAAGAGACGGGAAGAGAAACAGACGCCGAAGTGTCCTCGCGCAGAAAAAAAAAAATCAAAGACGGGCCACTTCTATCTTTCTCATCGAGGGGTTTCATTGCCAAAAATCTTTTCTGTCAGAAGACACATTCATTTGTTCCTTTTCAACGTCTTCGTTGACTCGTAGCTCCACAATAGCGACGTTTCCTTTAAAAGCAGTAACCGTTTTGTCAGAGCAGACACTATAACAGTTCTTTTTTTGTTTTGTTCTTCCGAACGGGAGCCGCTATAACTCCGAGATAAAAGTGCTCGGCATGTTGCAGAGCGAGGAGGCATCTCTTTTACATCGGTAGCAAAGTGCGTGTTTATTGGAATCTGCACTTCACACTGATATTTTATTCATCTCTCGGAGAAACACACAAAACAAATTGCGGCGCCCGGCACTGCTGCGCCGCACATCCTTCTGTTCCGTGGAATACGGCGTAATAACATTAAGATGGCATTCTTCCCAAGTGATGAATGCTGATGCTCTTTCTCCGTTGCTTTATCCATTTATCTTTCTTGGTAAATTATATATTCGTTCGCATTCATATTCTCACGCCTCTCCATCAAACGCAGCTGGAGGAAACAGGAGCGCCGTGTTCTGTTCGGCAGCTTCTGTAGTTTTCTAGCTGACCTAAGTAAAGATTTTTCTTTTTCAAACCCCTCCGACGAAAACCAGCATTCATTATTTTGAAACATTGAACTGAGAAACACCAACTTATGTCTTATGTACGTAGCTTAAAAGTCTTATTGATATTTATACATTTTTATGTAGACAAATAATACAAAAAAAAATACTATCTTGGCGGAGCTTTCATATTTCCATATTATGACCGTGGATCAATCATTTGAAATCCGGGGTCCAAAATCATCATTTTGTTTATCTCCGTGTATAAATGCTGCCATTTGGTTCCAGCTTCTAACAAGGTTGATGGCCCAATGATATAAGGAGGTTGGTGTCGCGTCATATTAGTGTTTTCGTCAGCGATCAACAGTGTTGGTAGGAGTTGGTCGGTAAGCGCCCGGCTTCATCTAACCATCACAGGTGCATGGCGACAAAAGGTGGAGCAAGACCAGCGTTAACGTTGACTCAGGTTTTGCTAGTTGGAGCTTCAAGGGCGGAAAAGCAACATTCAGGTGGCCACTTTACTTTTTGACCAGCAAGCTAAAGTTTAGATCTGTTTGTTGGCTAGCATTAGCAAGTAAACGTTAGCTAACCGGGAATCTTCAGCGTGTTTGTATCACACTTGAGTTATGACTGGAGTTTAACTTTTCGATGTCTCTTTTTGTCTTTTGTCTTGATCTTTTCCTAAACCTAACCAAGTGTTTATTATCATCACTGGTCACCATGACAGCGAAGGCCACATAACAACGGTCACCTGACCTTCATTCTTTCTATCACCTCCAAATACAACAACAGGCTTTTCAGAGCAGAAAACTTTTTGTTTTTGGGATAAAGGGCTGAAAAAGGCTTCACTGTGAGACATATTTCCAACTATTGAGGTTTCGGTACAATCAGCCGTTGAAACAATGGGGTTTTTGGAACAATGGGGAAAAAGTGGCGCGACCCGAGCGCACCCATCCAGCCATTATCTGAAACAGCTTATCCTTGTCAGGGTCACGGGGGTGCTGGAGCTGATCCCAGCTGACATTGGGAAACAGCAGGGCTACACCCTGGATAAGCATTAACCCCAACGCTTGCATGTCTTTGGACTGTGGGAGGAAGCCGGAGTAACCGGAGAGAGCCGACCTCCCTCGATAAAAAGATGAACGTACATCTGAATGGCCTCTCAGGAGTTCTAACCTTTGAGTATTTTTTTTTCATACTGAAGCTTTTTTCCGCCAGTTAAAAATGTAAAGCTGCTTTTTTATTGTGGCTGCTGTGTTCTGAGCTCAGAGTAATGCTGACATTTAAATTAAAAAAAACTAAAAAGTGTATTAAAAAAGTGTGCACAGTACAAAGCCAGAGAGAAACAACTCATTTGTGCTGAGGATTTTATCGTGTGTGCTCGCGATTCAATAAATCCGTGTGCGCAAATTGCTTAATAAAACCAAGTCAAGGTTATCCACACAGAACACCCACTTTAATGTCTCCATAAAACCCCAAGCGTCATGCGAAGATAATTGGTGAGATTTATAAATTCAACAACAAAATGAAAGAGACTAAACACTCTTTTCTTTCTTAACATGAAGTGTATTTTTGTGACTTTGGAGAGGCCTCTGGGTGCACCCCCGCTGATAAACAGAAGCTATTTTCTCTGTAATGTTACTGAAGAGGCAAAAAAGCCTAGATAAGATTTCAGATTCTGTATATTTTTCATCACCAAGTTTCTCTGAGGCTTCCTCTTTTTTTTTTTGTACTTTGAGCGAGATTTGTTTGGGTTTTTAGAGCGCGAGCCAGAGCCTGACTGTGAGTGCTTCACGCCATTAAACGCTTTTAAATCAAGGGCCTGTATTGAGTCATTTGAGCACACAAATGATTAAACTGAGAGCGAAAAATGATTAAATTGAGCACACAAATTAGTCTTTTTTTTCTCCTCCATGACACTTCCTGGGCTCGGCATCAGTGTTTCCAGCGCCAGCCTATTAATTTCTTTATTTGGATCTGCCACTAAGGTAGCAGCCACCTGTCAATTAAACGCCCTGTAAAAGGCTCTACATGCATTATACATAATACGGACATAAAGTGAAAGATAAAGGATGAAGCTGTATGTCCAAAGCAAAAAGACAGCATCCTTTGACTGTGAATGTGGAAGTGTTGTTCCGTGTAGACAAGAAAGGCAGTCGTCAAATAGCATCCTGGACTTATTATGACACAGTCACACTTTTAATCAGCTTTTGCTGTTTAAAAAGATTCATTCATGAGTCAATATTTTCTGTTTTATGGCCCGACTAGTCTGCGTGGGTGCCACGGTGGATGGAGAACAGAAGGCTGCGGAGAAACCTGTAAGTGTAAATATGATTTAAGGCTTCCTAAAATGAATGTGACACAAACAAAATTGTCCATTTTCATGGTGTGTGCGACTATCAGAAAGCACCTTAACTTCCTTATTCACGTGGGGACGACAGACCTAACGACTGGGACTTTTCCTTCGGTTTATGGTAGATGCCACGTCCACTTTATACTGCTGTCGGAAACCCCCATTTACAAAAAAACAAAAACAGCTACCCGTGCTGAAAGAGCCACGTCTTCTTTAACTCCGAATTGCTTCACAAAAACTGCATTTAAATGACCCCAAACAAGCCCATGATGCACTTTGTGCAGACACATAAAAACCAGCTCTGGCTCTCAATAATTCATCCCCCCGCCCCCTTCGTTTGCTTTCTGTCAACAGTGTCTGATATCCGAATGAATCTGCAAAGTTTCTAATCTCGGCCTGTTTAGCATGCGGCGGGGACGCCGTCTCTTTGCATGTGAATAAACAGTTATTAAAATTACAGCCTGAATCTCGAGAGGATCGGAGATTAGACGGTCACGCTGACTGACACTTTCTGATCCCCCTTTTTTTTTTTAAAGTACATACATTTGAATAACCGAGTGTTTATTCTAATCTGGCGGCAGCGGGCACTTCAGGCGGCAGACTGAGTGGTGATAACCTTCAACTCGGACGACCCGGGCTCGATAACTCATGTTGTCAAGCATCAGTCCCGCTGCTGAAGCTTCAGTGTCGCTGTACAGAATCGCCGCTTTCGCCTTAAATCAGCAGCACTCTGACATCCAATTATTCTACAAACAGCACTTTGTATAATTAAGTCTGGAGAACATAAAAAGTTAAACTTGTGAGGACTTTATAATGAGGAATATGGAGAGCTTATACATTTTACAAATGAACGTATATGGTTTGAAAATCATTCATTTCTGCTTTATAAATCTGTAATAATCTGTACATATTTAAGTTGCCAGACTGCAGATTTGTCTATTTTCTCTTCCAACTAACTAACCCAACTACATCTACTCTCCTACTTCTTGACGTCCTTCAATAAATAGCCTACCGCTCGGACAGATTTCTCCTCAAGCTAAAACCCGAGTTAAATCAACAGCGCGCTCGCACCAACCAGAGATTCTTCACTTAATCATGGCATGTTTTATAAATGCTTTATCTGAAATGTAAAGGATTTCTAAATAATTGATCAACTTTTTTTTAAAGAAGTTGATACGAGCTGGACTCTTTTCTGTGCAGCGTGCTCGCCGGGGATTAATGGTTTTTTGCTTGAACAGCTGCAAATAAATGAGAAAGTGAGGCAGAATGAGCTCCAGGAATGGTGTTAAGTCAGGTAAAAGAAAAAAAATGAATAGGAATATACAAAAATAAGTTGATATGTGACCAGTGAAAGGAGCTCAAGTGTCATTTAAAGTTTAGTTGTGTAGTTAGCCGGTGAAGCGGTGAAGCGTTGTCCAAAACTCTGTTGGTTAGCGAAATTGATGACGTACAATTCATTAAAGTGCGAGCACTAAATGTATATGATATATGAAATGATAATATCTGCCTGAGCAAACGCTATCTGTAGCTGCAGTTAGCTTATTAGCTCAGTTAGCCGTGCATATAGTGGTCTGAAATAGGAGCTCGGAGCAACAGGGGAGTGTTGGTATTTACGGAGCTAACACGGGAGCTTTGAACCGCGACAGGCCGAGGCTAGCTGGTTAGCATGCTAACCTCAGTAGATATCTCTGTACCACAACGTCCAAACTGTTATTTGTTCACGTTGTGTTCATAATTTTAGTAGTTTTTTTGCAAGATTTCAACAAATAATTCTTACATATTGTGCCTTTAACTTACATACTTTCAAATGTTTTGCTAAATTTGTTAGCAACAGACACGTCAGCATTCGTTTGGAGTCATATCTCCAGCCACCGCTCTATCACCAGTTGTAGACTGGAGGAGTTACGTAGCCATTGGTAAGTTAGAGCTAGAAACCTGCCCTAAAAAGGGCTGAAAGTGTGATCCATTGTTAGTATAAAATACTGATTCACCCACTTCAACGCTGTGCTTTTCATGAGGAATGTTGGCTCGTGCATATTTTGAGCTGAAGCCAAGTTCAAGATTTACAGCGATGTAGAAAATGTTCGAATAGTCTTTGCACAGCTCAATGAGCCGAGAAACTGATACTCATAACACAGCCGACAGACATGCAGCTAGAGCGGCTTTGTGTGATTTTTAGATGGCGCCTTATCAGAAAACTGAGGAAATGTTGATGATGGAAAGTCTTTAAGAAGCAGCTCTGGTGTGCTGCCCAGATTTCACTCAAATTTTCAGAGGCGTCGTCTCCCCCCCCTTCCAATATGTCTGCTCGTCTGAATTTAAAAATGCAGACATCAGTATGCCTGGGAGAGATAAACATGATGAGGACTGCATTCCCAGTGTCACATAATGGAGTGTCTGGGCTGTGGCCTCAGCCAGTGATAATGAAGTGTTGTTGTCTTGGCTAACAAGCGGCCTGTAACCGCCGCCGCCGCCGATGCCGCGCGCCGAGCCCTCTCGCTGAAATCCTCAACAGCGCACGACGAGAAAGGCCTTCGTGTTAGCTTGTTATGTGAATAATGACTGTCGCGCGATGACACTTGTGCGATCATAGCCCGGACGCCACGCCGTCCCTCCCCTCCTTCACACACACTCATGAGGGAGACTCCTACAGCGCGACTTCTGAACCCACTTTGTGCGCCGCGCTAATGTTGGACTGTGTGCCTCAGCAGGAATTTTATTGGCAGCGCTGCACATACCGTGGCATTACTCACTGGACCAAATGAATCTATGAGCTGTGAAATCATTCGAAGGGGTGTAATGGTGAGCCATCGCAGATCTGCTCGAGCTTTTTACAGCAATAAAAAAAAAAAAAACACAGATAGAGTTAAGACCGTGAATATGCTGACACCTGAGAGTGTGAAAAGCCGCAATAACAGAGTCAGGATGCACTCTCTCTCTCTTTTTTCATCCTCGTTCATCCCGTGGCGTATTTATTAAGAGCTAGTCGAAGCTTTTATCGAGCACCAAAAGCACCCAGAGGATGTCGGCGCTTGTAAAGAAAAAACGCACGTTTTTAATTTGACATTTGTACATGACCTGACAGCTTCCTGTTTTTTTTTTTGCACAATAGTGTTTTTTTTCCTGAGAGCCACAGAGTGAAAGAGAGAGGTCGCAAAGTAATTATGTCGCAAAATAATTTTCATTCAGTGATTATTCACAGGAAATTTGCAGAAAGTCATTAAAAAAAAAAATAAGCAGCGTGCGTCAGAAGCTTGTGGCTGATTTTACAGATCCTCATCAGAAAGTCGACCACGTAGGCTGACTGTGAAAGCAGCTTATTGCGAACCATATCTATGTTTCTCATTGGGTGGCGGCCTCTGGTGGTCTTGGTTATTGTGTGCAGCAGCAAAGGAGGAAGTCAGGTGACGTACTATAAAGCGCGGCAAAGCCCACAGAGGGAGGAGGTCAGGGACGGACGTTTGGGTCAAACAAGCAAAGGACTTTAAACCAGGAGACCACTGTTTGTGTCCAGTGTGACACTAAAAGCCACCGTGACATCACGTAAATATGTTTGTAACGTAAATTACAAGTAATTTAGTTATTTGAACCCAAACGACGATGTTTAACTAAACCTAACCAAGTATTTTAGGTGCCTAAACCCAACCCAAGTGTAAACATATGACGTCGCTGGTACACTTCAACAGTCATGTTGTTTTGGGAACGGTGATAAATGGAATTTAGTGACAGGCAATTGTGTATGAGGATGTTTCGTGCAGATTAGTTTATGACTGCATGCTGGCTGAAATGTAAAAAAGTGAATTCAAAGTGCTGAGGAAGTGAAGCTTCAGTTCAGTATTTCCATTTTGTAAGAAATTTTAATAAATTCAGAGGGAAATATTAAATATTTACTTGATTTTTTTTTTTGGTTTCTACTCTTTGCTTTGCAGATGAAGATTCTACATGAAAAATATAAAAGAAAATCTTAATATTTTACCCATAACAACAATAATTCCCCAACCCCTGATCAGGCAGCATTGGCTGTTTACCCTCAGCTGCCTGATGTTGTTGAAGTGTTGCCATTCAGCCATGTAAATATGAATATTTTCCACGGTTCTTGAAAGACAGTACCAAGTGAGACAAAAAGGAATAATTTGCATACTCTCGTTATTTACATACACAAGCTTTTGGTCTCTGATCGTGCACACAAACGTAAGGTAAGAACACTGCAGTAGGCGTACATACGTTCCAGTAATTAGCCCCAAAGCGGAGCTGTGTATCCCCAACACAAGGATAACACTCAAGGGTACTGTAGTCCCATCGCATGTGTGGACTACAAAGACAGAAAATTGCATAACTGATAAACACTGATACGATGCTCACTTCAGGGAACCGCTCTCATAACCCACAACACCGAACAGAAGAATACATCAAACTAAAGCAAAGCTGACTGTGTGTGTGTGTGTTTGTGTGTGAACCTGCTGTTCACTTCAATCGGTCATAACAAAACCAAAGATGTGTTTAGTCTAGACTGTTAATATCTCTGTGAAAATACAAACGCGCTGTAAAATGTGTATTTGGGGGTTAAGGATGCTGTGTGCAGTTACAGTAAACACTCTGTTGTTTCACAATGGTGCCCCGATGATCCACAGATGTACGGTACGTATATTGATTGATTCCTAGAAGCAGGTCTATCAGATCGTTATACACAGTAAAGCAGACAAACTCTGCAAAGACTGTCAACACATGAGAACAAAATATTACAGTTTACAGTTCAATCTCAGCTTTGACATTGTGCAAGTTTCTATATTTGTCTTAAGTGGACAGCATGAGTATTTTTCCGAGTGCTCAGGGAACCGATGGCTTTAAAGGAACAGTTCACCCAAACATCCAAGTAATATTTTTTTCTGCCTACCTGTAGTGCTATTTATCTATCGAGAGTGTTTTGGTGTGAGTTGCTGAGTTTTGAAGATATCAGCCGGAGGGATAGCGAGCACTCGGCGTGTGGTGATCAAAACGCCCCAAAACTACATTTGAGAACTCGACAGCAAAGTTTCTTTCCAGAAATCTTCACCCAACAGCTCCAGATAATCCACAGACCTCGTTATGAGCAGTTTCATGTAGAAGGTGGAAGTAAGCGAGCGTCCACTCATGGACAACAGGCTGGTTCTCAAGTCAACATTAATGGCGTCCATCCTCCATTACTGACTTTAGCTAGCGTAGTTAGCTTGGGTAGCTAACCTCGTAGACTGCCCTCAGTTGGAGGGTGTGGTTTGGTAGAGAAAATAGTTCCTAAATGAAATAACTCATGATGAGGTCGGTGGATTAACTTGAACAGGGGAGGCCAAACTTTTCCGTTGGAGGGCCAAAAATGAAATGTACTTATTTATCTAGTCAATCTGCCCTCCATGCTCAGATTATAAAAATATTTAACAATAAGGGATCCTACATCTTTAAAGAATATATTTTTCATCCCAAATAATACAACAAAACATTTTTGTAATAATAAACTTAACTTTTTCATGCTAGAAACATCTGGCAACCCTTATGGTGGACCAACTTTGTACGGATTGAGTCGTCAGGTCATGATTTCTATAAAGAGAGTTTATCAAGTGTATTTTTTCAGGTGTTTTGAGCCGTCTAGTTCTTTTTTATTCAATGTAAGACAAATCTCCAAAACTCAAAGGTAAGAGGGGAAATCTATATTCTGGTATTTTGTTTTGAAGAGTTTTATGCCTTTCTTCCCCGGGCAGCAACCCCTGACAGCTTAACAGTGAAACGTTTGGCAACACGGGGTCGGACTTGATGAGATGGTTAAATATGAAAAGATGGTTAAAAGGGGTCAAAGATTGCAAATGGCACCAGGTTGGAGTTGTCACATCACGTTACCGTACGCGCCTCCTCTGGCAGGGCCTCGCATCCACAACCTCTCTCTGCGACGTACGCGGCTGACACCCCTGGGTGAATCATAACCCCGGTTGCCTAGCACTGTATCACCCACCCATCATTCTTATCGCACGTTCCCTCCCTCTTCTCCTCCTCCTTCACCTCCCTCCTGCTTCAGAGGTGGCTCATTGCTGTCAGCGCGCTCGGTCCGCGGGGGGAAAGCGTCTGCCACACAGGTCTCCGCTATCTCCGTGCCCATCTGTCATCGGCGGTCAGCCCGGGTTTCCAGGGAACGTCAGGCGTGGGCCGGCCGCCCCGCAGGGCGGCTTGATGACTTCAGTGTGCGCTCACAGTTAGAGAACTGCCCAGAGATTGGATTCGTGTCAAGTCGAGCAGCGGGTTTGAGCAGATATCAGCTGTAATCTTTTGTGCGTCCGTGTGGAGCCACAGCTGATGGTTTTCACGGCCTCAGCAGTTTACCGCGTACCGCAAGATGGGATGTGACTGAAAACCTCCGCCCGCGTGACATAACTTACTCTGATGGATGCCAAAAAACAAAAAAAACTGTGCGTCTTCCTGGACACAGAGGTCGCACGTTCTCCTGTGCCCGCGGAGGTTTCCTGCTCCCACAGTCTGAAGACCTGCGGGTTAATTGGCGACTTTTAATTGCTCGTAGGTGTGAATATGAACGGTTGTCTGTCTCGACATGTCGGCCACCTCCGCCCAGCTGGGGACACGTGGGTACAGCTGACGGATGGACAGCTACGTGTTGTTGAATACAGTGATCAGCCTATAAAATACACTGTACTGTATTATAATAGATTCAACTACACAACGACAAAATGAATTAGAAATGAAAACCAGCACTGAGTACATGAACGCATCGTTAATCAGAACAATCCACTCCCTCTGCATCCTGATACTCCTGCTTTTGACACTGCTATTGATTTTACTCCAGGAAAAGGATCTGAATCCTTTCTTTAATATTTACAGTGTGAACCTTCCACCTTTGCATCGATTGGTTTATTTGAAAAGGTTGACACTGAAGTCACAAAGAAACCCGGACAAATGTTCTTACGTACTAACCAGCTGAAGATTATACACTGTCACTGAACTGAATTATGAAAATAAAACATACATTAATCGCTATAAACATTATCAAAATGTCTTAACATGTTCCAATTGATGATGAAATAAATGTCCGCCATGTTTCACAGCGAAGACTTGCCAGATTGAAACAGAAAAAAGGTAGAAATTTGGTTGATTTTGTAATTATCATTACGTTACGTAAAGGCTTTGTCAGTAGAAAACAAGGACTGATAAGGACGTGAGGCTTCAGCTGGACCTGAAATGATTTTATCGCCGGCACCAGTTGGACTCGACTCGGTTTATGGCGAGTCAGTGTGTGTATCCCCGTTTCCAAACGCTAAGTGCTGAACATGTGATTCTATCAAAGGCTTGCTTCCAGTGGTTTCAGCATCTTTTAAATCACTCCCTAACCCAGATTTGTTCTCCGCTGAATCCCAACCCAGATCTGGCGTCTTGGCTAGCCGCGGCACAGAACGCTGAATGGATGATTTATCAGTTCTTGGAGTGGTGGTGGGGAACTTGAATGATTTATGGGTCAGCTCTTTTTTTTTTTTTGTATTTACATCACTGCGTCTGTTATTGTCACTGCTGACGTCTCCGTCTTCTGGTCTCTTTTGCTTTCTGTCTCTTAAGACGTCATGCCAATGAGCTGTAACTCGGAGCTCGATGGTCCCAATGAGCTGGACGTATGTGAGGTTTACACTCCTGCAATACCGGCGCACGTCAGTCCCAGCGTGTATTCGCGGCGGATCGACGCCGACATGCACTCAAGAGCCCCGACACACACACGTGCACGGGGTTATGTCAGACTGAATTAATGCGCAGGCCGCGAGTTATTGTCTCATCCACGGAGAATGTGCCCGATGAATAAAACATTTGTGAATAAACACATATATTGATTTAAATATAACTCTATGAATACGCTATAGATTGCTCTTGAGATTTCGTCCCCTTTGCCCATTATTCCATAATCACTGACGTTAGCATATTTCTCCTCTCTTTTTTCCATCTCCCCCCCGTTGGACTTGGAAAAAAGAAGAAATTGGACTTTTGCCATCGTGCATTCAGGAAACGCATCCCGGGGATATAAATTGGTCAAATGCATACAAGTGGGGACCCGCTGATCCCAAATGTGAGTCACTAAGTCGAGAATTTGGGGCCTTAAAAAGTCTGACAGCTTAAATCACCGTCACTCCGCAGAGAGAAACACAGAGACAGACACAGAGGAGGAAATAATGAGCTTTCCCGTACTAGTCCATCTGTAAAGCCACAAAAGGCCACAGTAAATATGAACGGCATTTAAATTTTAAGCCCGTCATCCGCGGCTCCGCGCCAGCTGACCACAGTTTGGCTTCATGCCTTTTTCATGAGCCCCCATGTTGATAAAAATTCATAATCCCGATCTGCATTCCGTGATCAAAAAGCCCCGCCGAAAAAAAAAACGTGCGAACAGACCGTCACCTCGTCTGAAACGGAGCTGTTTTAACAATGAAGAGCGCGGGTAAAGAAGGAAAAAAAAAAAAACACTGCGGGACACGGGTCCTCTTTGGGGTATGAAAATGATATTTGAAAGGTGAGATAAAATATTCACCAGAGAGAAACAGGGAGAGATAGCGCGTAGCCTTGAGCGAGCAGGGCTCCCGCTGCGAGATGCAAGGGGAGAGAGACGGAGATAGAGGTGGAGAACGAAAGAGGGGAAGCCGGGGAGGGACCGGGCAGGAATCGAGTGTGAGCGGGAGTGTAAAAAAGAGATTTACTGAGGAGCTGATAAAGAAAGACTCGCCGAGGGAGAATGACCAGTAGCAATTAACACCTTCAAGACTATAAATCTGAGTCGCCGCCTGTTAAAATTTGTACTTTGCCTGGAAAGGTCACATCTGTTTTTGCGAATTTGTTAGAAAAAAAGTTCAGAGCGGGGCGACTCAAGTCATTCGTGAAGATGCGCGAAGAAAAAACAAGCACTTTACCTCCGAGCGACGAGCAGAAATGACACCAATTTTCCGCTGACATTTTCCTCAGGAATGTCAGAGACAGACACATCCAGGGGATCATTAGATCATGGGCGGAAAGCATGATGCATCGATTCAGGACGTAAAAAAATTCTAGGTCACCATTGATTAGCAGACACCGGCTTTTTGCTCGCCTCCTCTGTCATTGCGGGGCCCCGGCTTTATTTTTAGGCGAGGGGAGGCTGATCGATAGGAGGCAGCTTTGTGCGAGTCTCGGTGGCATTGTGCCTCCCAGTGGAGTCCGTGTAGGTCAGACCAAAGCACTCGGAAAGGTTGAACCAATGATGGGAATCAATGGTTGGGAAATGTCAGCTAACGCGGCTCTTTGCCACACCGGAGGACACTTTCGAGATACATATTGTTTCATGTGAACTTGGTGGTCCAGCTCCATTTTCACTTTTCATCCCTCGACGCTGGTGAAAAGAAAACAGTTGTGACGTTTCCAACCTATGTAGATGTCTCGTTGGCTTATCCATCATGTAGTCAGATGGCACAACATTCATCTCATCCAGATTTCAATAAGTGTTTTTGTCTGATTGTTATTGCTTTGGGTGTTTTTTTTTAACGACGAGCTAATTCACTTTCAACCTTCATTACTCTGAATCAACATCATAATTATTCCGAGAAATTCCTTGAAAAAAAAAATAAATGTTTCGAGGCGTGATAATTACTCTATTTTATGATGGTGATGAGACATTTTGTTATGCGCATAAATACACCCCATCGCAAGAAACCGCAAGTGATTATGAGCCACATCCAGAGCCACACATATTTAATTTGAGAGTTTATTTAGTCCACGAGTGAAAAATAAAAAACAATTAACACCTCACAAACTGTTCATGCCCACAGCAACATTCATGAACTGCCAGAAAAAACATGTAACTTGAATTTACAAGTAATTTTTTTTTAACTCTGTTGAGACAGTTTATCAAAAGAAAACATCAAAACTAAACAATCGTTCCAATTTTCTATTTGTTATTTTGTTAAGCCTTATTGTAAAAGATTATAATGCATACAGCACATGAATTTTATATTAAAAACATGCATTAAAGGGATTTTCTGGCAAACTTGGAATAGTAACTAGCAAACATTTGCCTGTAAGCTTTCAGCGAGCAGCATTAGCATTTACTTCGAGTCTTGTTTTTTGACTCGTCTCTCTGTTTTGGTCTCCACCAACTCCTGAGAGAAATGTTCGTCTCTGTAGCTGATCAATGCGTCACTTTGAAGCCAGCTGCTTTTTTTTTTTTTGCTAAACTCCCTCTACTCCTTCTCTGATTGGTTGCCTTCGTTTGGCCGTGTTGGTTAGGTTTAAGCCACGGGAGCACTTACGCAAAACCAACATTCGCCTCCCGCCAAAAACATTTGCTTAGCTTAGCAGCTTAGCATCTACAGTGAAGCTTTCAGCCCAAAAAAGGGGTGTAAATACTTCTTTTCAATTGAATTTGGGCTCTCCAGGCTTCCATAAACTTAGATTACATACGACAAGCCATATTGAGCCGAGCTGGGTTTCTTTTCGGTTAAATTTTAGCATTTTTAAACAAACTTCAGTTGTTTATGAGAGTGCTGCAGTGTTCCAGAAATGTTTTGTAGATTATGAAACTTATGAAAAGACAATGAGTGAATTTGTATCTTTAGGTCAAATGTAATTGTAACTTATGAGGTATATCAAACTTTTGAGACAATTAGCTAATAAACATGAAGACTATTCTAATTCTGAGTCATCTGTTTAAGCGGAAGCCGAAGTTTTTTGTGCATTAACACCAGGCTAAAAACTCTTCTGGCACTTTCTGGCTGAACAGAGTCAGCGTGCTCCGATCTCTTATCTCCTCTTGTAATTATCCTAATGATCCGTGCGCCGTGATGAGTACCACATCTGACTCGCGCAGTCACGAAGAGTTAAAGCGCAACACATTACACAATTAAACCAATGTTGTGGACAAAGGTGACCCGACAGCCCAATTATAACTCCACACCGTTTCAGGCCTCGCTCTCCTTCATTTCCATGCGAGGGTCCACTCACGGCGCGCACATCCAGCCACTTCTGCGAGCCGCTTGAACCGCTCGATGACTCAGCGGCGTTGCACAGTGAAATCGCAATCTGTTTGGAGAGGCACTTTAAGATCCTTAATCCGTCCTGAGATCGGCCCCGACGCGAGTGTCTGCTTTAACATCGCGCTGTGACGAATTGTTTGTTTATGATTTCAAACTGTGTTCAAAGTCACCGGTTCGCTTTGTGTGGAAAATCTCCGGACACGAGAGTGATGCAAGCGCCTGATGCAACCGTGAGGAAAACTGTACCAACTGTGTGTTTATTCCAAGACCGCGTTGTTTTCCACATGTTGTTTTTTTGTTTCATGCGGTGGCATTAAAAATGTCAGAGGAAATCCACTGATGCTGTTTTCATATTTAACGCATTATTGATTTGTGAAGACATCGCTTGTAAACATCCACAAGGAGAATCTGAAATAGGAATGTTTCGGAAGACACCCAGTGTTTGTGTTTTCAGTCTCTCTTTCTCAAGACAAGAAAATTATTTTCACTCTTTTACTTTATTGTTTTATTATTTAAAAATTATCTCATGGCCTTGAAGAAATATTCAAATTAAACAATTTGTAAATGAGAAAATCACTCTTTCCCTTGAGTGCTCAGAAACATTTAACAATTGGTTTGCTTTTGCTTTTTAAAGAGTTACAAACTAAAAAGGCAAGGGACGTCTGAAATAACCCCGAGAAACTTCTTTGGCATAAAACAATTTGAACAACTTATTCTTTAATGCAGGCTGATGAGCTTTTCAAGTGGTATAATTGCAGTATTTTGTTATTTTTCAGGTATGGTAAAAAGAACAACCCAAAAGCATTACAGAAGGAAACAACGATATAATAAATGTACGAATGAATAAAGATCGACTGGTAAATACCCGACTATACTACTGACTGGGGAAATGGGAAGTAATTAAGGTCAATTAATGGGAGAGGGGGCTCACTGCAAGGCCGGATGGAAGTGGCCGAATCTGGAAAAAGCTGGGAAAGACGACATAACTGAGTCGACCCCGTTCCAGTACGAGAAGACAGAAAACCAGTTCTAGTCAGGTAAGTCATTGTTAGCAATACCAGTTAATAACAATGCATTATGGCTTATTTTGCATATACAACCACTGAAGCAACATGTCCACAGATAGAAAGACAGTCCTGTCCAGATATAAAGCAACTATGAAGCCAGCCTTCATTCTCTCAGGAGACTTTGTGCCCAGTGGCAGAAAAATATCATAGTGAAAGTGAGGTTCACAGGGAGCCAATCAATACCCGGATGATATAATCAACATTTACTACGTTAGAGAAAGAAAAAAAAATGAATGTGAATGTGAATAGTGTGATTTACGGGGCAATATGTAGTTTTGGAGAAGAAATACAAACTCAGATTTTTTATTTCATGCTGTTCTCAGAGGAAAATAAGGTCCCCAGAACTCTGCTTAAAGCTAGAAAAGCGGGAGGGTCCGCCACATATAAACAAAGTTAACAAGTATGAATCATGTTGCCCTTTAAGGTCAGACCCAGAGAATTCAGCAGGTGACAGGTGGGGAGCGTGGCAGCGAGACAGTGAGCAGAGCGCTGACCGCTATAATGAAAAGGGATGTGTTGGATACATGTTGCTGCACTTCGTTTCACATCATCACCTCACAGGCTGGTCATTGTGTCACCATCACACACATCTGTAGAAAAAGTGTCAGTATGAGAGAAGTGCCGCGGTCCTGGTACACTGAGTATCAGGGTTGCGGCTCAGGTGCTGGTGCGAGCGAGATAACAGGTGATTATGTGAACATCTGCACCCTTAGGCCCCCCCGTGTCACCCGGAGAGGCTCGGCAGTGCTGGAGTCAGCAGGCGCGCGGTCAGGCCGGGCCAGCTGGTTCTCCGACACACGGCTCAGAACATTGATCCCGGCTACCAAGCCTCCTCATGCTCATTAGTGGCGTTACTTTGAGGCGCTGTAGGGCCCAGGGAGCCTGCTCCAGTTGGACGGCAGAGCCAGTCAGCGGTCTGAGGAGGAATGATAACATACCCGGCTTTCAGGCCAAGGAGCACACACAAGGGCCGGGCGGATTAGAGCGGGCCACAGTCTTGTTTGGCCAAAAAAGTGTGTTGTTACAATCTTGCGGCCGGCTGGTCAACTGTAGTGTACATCAGGGGCTGAATTTTTGGTTTCGCTGCCCGAGGACACGATGACGACGGCACGCGGCCAGCCGTAAAAATAATAAGTTTAGAATCTGCTGAAAGAGAAAAAAAAACAATAGCTGTTTACAGATATTTCTCTCTGCACTTGCAAAGTATTTACCTTGCCAGGTTTATTGCGGCGTGTCACACTCGCGGCAAACACAGCGCTTGAAATGTCAGGCCTGCACACACGCCGGCTTCAAAATCCTCTTTTCCACATCATCTGCTGATAGACCTACAACACGGAGGCAGAACCTGATACACACACCTCAGGCAGATGAAATGCGAGATCTCTGCTTTTTTTGTGTAAATGCACGCATTTACATATTTTCCAGAAGGGAAAAGAAAAAATTATCTGCAGGAAGCGCAGTTGACAGTTTGCAGGTGCAGAGGGTTATGTATAAGAGAGAGCATCTCTGAGAAGACTCCCACGCTTCCCTCTCCGTCCCGGTGCTGGAGATTCTGCGGTTATTTGAACAAATGTCTGTACTCGTCTCTGATCCGGGGCGAACAGTGATTAGTGCGATGACAAAAGTGATGGTGAGAAGCCTTGGCGTTCTTCTTCTAGGCGTCTAATTGACAGGATGAAAAAAAAAGGGTGTCTGTATCAAACCTCACACTTCGCATGGAAATGTCGACGTCGCCGACACGATGTCAATGACAATTACAACATGAATGAGAATTTGCACATCACACACATGAATTCTGCTTCTACACATGTGAATCCCAACCTCCCAACCAGTTTCACTCCCACGGCCCAATTACAGTTGAGCAGAGCAGACTTGGAACCCGGATGTATTTGTCTGTACGTAACTAGACACCCTGACTGTACAGAAGGCGTTGGGTTTATTCCGTTTTCAAAACCGAAGACATATTTTTCCCAATGTAAAGAGTGGATCAGGACTGCAGGTAAGCCAGCCGCCTCTCGTTTTCACGTGCCTGTGTGAAAGCCAAACGCGTACACCATCACCGAGGACACTTAAGTTTGTTCAGAGGTAACGTAACGATGTGAAGTCTCATTACACTGATGCTGTGATCTTTACTGAAACATCACATTGTATCTCGTCATGTCTTAGGTTGGCAAAACGCTGCAACGGTCAGGAACAGAAAACAAAAAGTAATTCACATGTGGATACGAAACATGGTAAATGGACTGCACTTATATAACACCTTATCATGTCTTAGCAACCACCCGAAAGCACTTTACTGAAGCTACCACGCAAGGTGCCACCTGCTCATCAAGAGTGATAACCATTCATATGCACTCACACACCGACGGGCAAGATACTGAACCCTCAATTGCTTCTGGTGGCTCTTCCAAGGACACTTCAACGTTGGACTTCAGGGGCTGGGGATCAAATTACCATCCTTCCGATTAGCGGACGACCGCTCTGCCTCCTGAACCACAGCCTCCCCTGGTACATGGCACATGGCGTCGGGTCAAAATTGGCTTCTACACGTTTGAATTCCACATTTTCTAGCACGATTCACCATTTTCACATGTAAAATCAGTTTTTAATATGTGTAAATCCAATTTAAAGACATTTTCACAGGTCATTGGCTTTTTTCTTTTTTTATTCTCATGAATACAATGTTCCTCATGTGTGACGTTAACAAGTTTAAGAAGAAATTAGCAGTTATTACCTTTGAAACCAATTAAAATACTTTAATAATCGAGCGACAATAAAAGAAATGTGATACGTTTTCCACATCACAGCTTCACTGAGCAGATAAGACTCACTGCGGCTGAGGATCTCTAAAGACAGACAGCAGCTCTGTCGTGACACACTTTTACATTCCGCATTCATTCCAGACAGCCAACGCAACGCGAACTATGCGCTCCGTTCGGGGATGAACACTTGAAGTGACTCCTCGCGTAGAAGAATTCACTTGAGAAAGAACGTCAAGGGCTCTCATGTCTTTTGCATTTCAGGTGTGTGTGATCACCAAGTGTCACTAATACGCCATTCACGGCGCACGTTAAAAAAAGGGCTTCATTTGATCCCAGCAGCGCCACGGTGCTCCCTTCAGTGCCGGCACAGAAATACTGCAGCGGAGGAGCGGCAAACGAGCCCTGATGTTCCCCCCTTACTTTTCTCACAAACAAACGGCTGACATTTGCCGCCTTGCACGCCGAACATTGCACCTTGTACTCTTCTCAAAGAGTACCTTTGACTTTCACAAGTAATTCTTGTCTGAGGGGCGCCTGAAAGGATGATGTGAAGGGAAGAAGGCCTCCAAAAATAGGCTGCTTATTTATATCGTACGTTCAAAGGTTCAGACATCGCTCGCTTTATCTAAATTTATATATATATTTCTCCTGAGCGGTTTCGCATGAAACGAGATGCGGCGCTGTCTCAGACAATTACGGGGAACTTTAAGGATATCCGAGTGTCAGTCTGATACGTGTGGCGTCGTGACATCGGCGGGGACAACTGTCCTGATAGGCAAAGCCGTGGTATACGCGAAACATTAAAAACAGCCGAGTCAGTCGAGCTGAATTTGCCTTGTCAGATCAACTCTTTGGTACGTTTCTTCCTCCGGGCAGAGCAGAGATAAGGCTCAACTGAGGAGCAGGATGGATCTGGCAGCAAATTGAATGACTTGCTAAAGAGAACTTCAGCAGGTGGATCTCTTGTTTAAAAGTGCTATTCTGTCTTTTTTAAGTCAATAGAATATTAACATGCAGAACTTAAAGGGATATTCCGGTGTAAGTTTAATCCATGGTCTAACACACCGTGACACCGAGTAAGACCCCCCCTCGAGAGGTCAAGTTTGCAGACCGCTAGCTTAGCTAGTTTTAGCAACTTCAGAAAAGACCGCACAAAAACAATACACTGCAGCTTATGTCTCCAACTAGAAACCGCCATCAAAAAGCCTCTCATAGCCACAATTAATGGTCAGAACAGCACCAAACTTCAGCAACAGTACATGTACAGTCCCAGCACACAGTACGAAGCATCAAACATCTGCTAGCTTTGCCGGATTTGTATTAAAAACACAGCTTAACTCTCCGTGCTCCTCCGGCAGCCTGCTCGTTGTGGGGAAGCCCTGATGAGTCGATTACCGAGTGCAGTAGATTTCTGCAGCTCAAGGATGAAAATGTATGATTATTACTAATTGGTTTCTAATTGGAGGCATAAGCGGCAGTGTATTGTTATCGTGCGGTCTTTTCTGAGGTTGCTAAAACTAGCTAAGCTAGCGGTCAGCAAACTTGACCTCTCGAGGGGGAGTCTTACTCGGTGTCAAGGTGTGTTAGACCATGGATTAAACTTACACCGGAATATCCCTTTAAAGGATTTGACTAAAGATGAAAAATGCAAATGAAATGCGAAATGTTTCTATAATGATTATAACTGAAAACAAAAGCCTCTTTTATACAACAGTTGTTGTTTGAAACGAGCCTTTAAAAGCAAAAGTAAATGGCATAAGGAGTTTGAAAGTCGTGGATATTAAACCCTAACCCTAACCCAGAGTAGCGGGAGTGTTTATTGGTCCGGTGCGGTGCAGTGCACTCTGGTTGTTGTAGGTTTCTACCCTCTGAGCAGAAGGGTATACAACACAGCCCTTTTCCTCTGTTTTCTCTGTTTTCGCACCACTTAAAGTAATATTTGCATCTTTCATCTGCATTGACAGCCCAGTTTTATGCGAGGCCATCCCTCCAGCAGTGAACTACTTCTCTAATAACATTAATAACTGTGTTTATCCTCTGACCTGTCAATGGTTTGAGAGTCTTAGCAGCAATCAATCTTGAATTTTAAATGTGTGGGGGGGGCGGGGCTGATTGTGCCTTTAATCACAAGGTCATCCTGCCACCCTGCCTCACACAGGGCCCCATTACCTTTCCACCCACTCTACATCCTCCTACATCCCTGTGTCCTCCGGGAGCATACATTATCATGTGGGTGCGAGTGAAAGAACATGTCATTCCCAGCGCTTTAAGATTTAAGGCTCCAATTTGGCCATTTCGCTTCTCCCGCGACAGTCTGACATTATGTGATCCAGCTGTCTCTCAACCAGAGAGGGCTCGCGGCGCCGGAAATAGCAACCGACAGCACTTCCTTCAATCGGGCTGAATTAGAGACGAGCCGCGGAGCCTGCAGGAGGAGGAAGACGAGAGGATGCACCTCAATCTTGACAAAATTGAATGATTAAAGCTCTCTGAAACCCGCGACTCATCCTCCAGTCTCGGCCAATTTATGACAGCTCTCATTACCGTCACCGCGATGGAGCTTTGTCCCACATGTGACACACGCTGCCCAAATTAGCCGTCCTACATCACACCGCTTGTTTAGACATTCAAACTACACAGATTGGGCTGTAAAAGTATATCATGTCAGGGAGGGAGGCAGACCATAAAGCCGTGACAGCCTTTGCATCTGCACCTCCTCGCTCCGAGAGCGTCTCCAGCGATGGTAGCAATTCTCCAAGATATTTCATGTCAGCTCTGAAACTCCTTTTTATCCTCTGCGAGCAACAATCCACTCTTCCCATTGTGCGTTCTTTTCCCGAGGAAGAATATGAAGTTGGCAGGTGCTGAGCGAGCCTGATTGGTGCCTTGCATCATTAAGAATGGACCTGCGTGTCTGACATTTCAGAGCGACACGCAGCCAGGCCTGTCACACTGATAACGTCCCTCGGGGCGAGGTTGCGAGCGAAAAAACGCCGCCCTTATTTATTTATATCTCGTTTATCCCGCGCAGTCGAGGTGGCATCTGCGTGCGGAGATTGTCACGTTTGCGGCGTCTTTGTTCGCTTCTCCTTTTGCTATCACAATGTTACACCTTGTATCAAAAGTGCAGCCTGTGAGGCATTTGTATTCTCGTGCGAGCGCCCAACTTTTTGAAGTAAGGAATGCCGGTGGTAATGTATGCGAGTGGAGTATTGTGAAGCGTCTCGGAGTGAAATGCTCCTTGCCGTTTCCCAACTGGGAGCCGGGGTTGAGCATAATTGAGGGGAACCAGGACGGCCTGCCAGTTAGCGGTACCCTGGAGCAATCGCTCATGCTACGCGTCCACTGCCACCTCTAAAAGTAGCATACTCCTTGTTTATGGTTGTGCAGCGTGCAGTTTTAAAATTCCAATGAGGGCTCCATCCAGCGCCGTCTTTATCAGGCTGGATGATTTAAGTGCACCCAGGGAGCAGGAGGCCGCCTGCCGCCGCCGCCTCCTTCACACAGCTGGTACAGTATACAGCAGGGGGGCTGGTATCAAGTGCGCTTGATCTTCAAGATTCTTCGCTTGCCTTTGTGTTAGCACGGTCTCTGAAGACCGGTGTGATAATGGAATCATTCGACCACAACTTTTGATCTGTAATTTCAGCTCCGGATTATGATCATGACCGGCTTTTCTCAAGGACCTTAACGCTCTAATGAAAATACTTCGAAGAATTCCTTTTTTCCTGCGTCGATAAGAAGAAGAAACAGAATAGGAATGATGCATTTCTTGATTTATTAATATTCAGTTTGAGGATACGCAGCGCTCACTTGGCCGCTGGCCACACTGCCGTATGTAGAGATACAATCAGATTTAACAGCTAAATGTCTGAGTAATGACTGGAAGATTTGCAGTAAGTTTATATTTGAATCATTAAGGAAGTTGTGGGAAGGAGAAGGAAGATTAATGGGCTTCATCATTGGCGAGGGCTGTGCAGAGATCGTTCTTGGCACAGAAAGTGTAACTTTATCAATTAAGATGTGAAATATGAAGCGTTTTATTGGTGGTATATTTTTTCCTCATTATTCTGACGATTTCCTGGATTGGCAGGAAGAGAGTATACAGTATACATGATCCCTCTCAAATTAAAGAGCATGTCTCTGTGAAATTGCCACTGTTTGAATTGTGCCGCAAACCTGCCTCATACATTCATTGACAGATTTTGTTGAGGATTATCTTGACTTGAAACAGTTAAACGGTAAAAAGGTTGTACTCTGACAATTTTACACATTAAAGCGAGTTGCATATGTGAAAAAAGTAGTATAAAAGCTTCTGTGGCTCCAGATGAAGCTGCTTGCAATCTGATAAACTGCGACCAGTGATGTCACTCGTTGGCCAGTAGCATTGTGGGTAATGTAGGCTCCAGTTTTTGAAAACAAAGAAGAATGCGTTGAATAAAAAAGGTGATATCTCCCCATTTATTTTTAAACTGTCCATAATGAGGTCAACAGTGTTACAGGAGTGCAATGCTAGACCAGTGGACTTCTTTTCATAACCTGGTGCCTACATTACCCACAATGCAACTTAGCCACTGAGTGACATCACTGGAGGAAGCTTATCAGATTACATGCAGCTTCCTCTGGAGCTACAAAAGGCTTTATACTACTTTTTTCTCACATTTGCAGCAGTGCTCCCCAAGACATGCAAAAACACTATAATGTATAAACTTGTTGACGTTACCCTTTAAATGAATCAGTCATGGAAGTAAAGTAAGTGTGGACCAGCGTCTCTCCTGACACAGGGATGGAATCAGGATATTCAACGGTCATAAGCAGAGGGCGATTGTGATCGAGTGATAAAAATGAAACAAGTCAAGACAAAAATAGAGTAAAAGTAATAATGATAAGATTATAGACTAATACACTCCATTCACTTTTCACCTTCAGATGTGACCAAGGAGCAAAACTGCACAGGAAATTGCACTTATACAGGAAATTGCACCCATAGCCAAAGTAGTTCAAATCAGCAGGAAGGCTTTATTTTACAGGTGTGGGAGTTTCATAGTAATTCTATCTGAGATATTTCTTGGAAATTCTATAAAGGTTAAAGACAATGTTCTGCCATCCGTTAATGGACGCTAATGGGAAAAAATAAACTCTGGTTCCGGTTAAGAGACAGGACGCAAAGGGAGTCTTGCCCATAATTTGCACAAGGCATCATGGGGACTAGGAGTGAGTTGGATATTACAGGAAGCTCTTGGAACTTTAAAATACAGTGTTAGAAAATTAGCTAAATTTGGTTATCTCAGCCAAGCCCCCAAGAAGAGTGCCAGACTTTGATGTCCATCGTCGTAGTGGCCAAACCGTGTAAATACAACGTTAAGTGAAAGTAGTGGCTGTAAAACCGTGGATGCATTTAGCGTCACAACCCCCACGAAATGACTCGTTTCACTATCAGAATTTGAGCTAATTGGTCCGATGGCAAGCGGAAGAGCCACACCGTTAAATCATTTTATTCCCATTCGAGTTAGCCAGGTGCTAAACCGGAAGTTAGCCGGCTCGGATGGCGGGTGTCTCTCTTTAGTCGAGGTTTTCTGGCTTCACTAAGCGATCCAAGTTCTCAACTACTGTAAACTGTAAAATGCTACCTACATACTTCTGTGTAGGCAGTAACGATCTAATAGTATATAATAGTGTTTCACTCATAGGGTCAATTTGTCGGTTTTGGCCTTTTGATACTTTAAGTGTGTTTTGTCCATAAGACTTTTAAGTAACCTTTTCAATCCAGGACTTGCAGTATTTTCACACATTGACATTGCTTTGACTTAAATAACCAATATAAATACATTCTCCACTGCGCGACTCCTGAAATAGACTTAAAGCTGAGTAAGCAGAGCAATACGTTCACCTTCCCCGCCCAGGCTCAGATCAACCATGCAGAGGTCACAGTGCTACGCTTCCCACAGGGAGCATGTTATCTACGGATGTACATTAAGGACGGCACAGTCGGGGCTCCCATGCCGCTTGTTTTCATTTTAAAGTGAACTTGTGCGTTCATGGATTCAACATTTATGAGGATTCCTTGTTTTCTGAGCATATGGTTCTCTGCCGGGGCTCGTCATCCCATATGGCACGGTGCCCGGGAGAACATGCAGTTAACAGTTAACAGCGCCGGGCTCTTGTAGGTGATGAAATATCACTCCATCACCCACAAACCAAGCATAAATGGGCAGCCCCGTTCATTCATTCATGATTATTATATGGAAAATCACACATTAAAGGTACTGTGAAATGGAAGTGAGAGTGTCTCTATCTTCTGTGATGTGAAATGGAATATGTGATCAGGTCTGGTTACATGATGGATTAAATAAAATCCCTCTGGTGGGATTGGATCGCTCGAAAAACTGATGAATACAAACTGTTCAACACCACAGATACTCTGTGGAAAGCTTGCCATTAAAACACCTCTCATTGCTCTGCTAGCTACCCACAAGCTAAGTGCAGTTTAATGTGGTGAGTGGGTTAAATGGCCCCCCCACGCCATATTTGATTGGATAGATGTATGTAACCTCCAACAAGTTCAAAACTGAGTCATCAAAAATATTTCTGTGTTGTGGAGGAGAAAAGATAGATATTTTGGTGGTATAAAATATATATTTTTTTACATGTTTTAAATGATCAGCTAGGGATACATGATCAATGTGGAAACTTGGAAAATGTGTTGTCTTTCCTCTTACTATGTTACAATAAATATGTTTCTATACATATCTAAACTGTCCAAAACAACTACTCAAGTTAGATTGTATTAACATTTTAAAAAGTTTTCTATTAAACCCTCTGGGTGTGAATTAATTCCATAATCAGGAGGATCAGAGTTGGCCCCCTCAGTAGCCTATATCATTGTGAACATACAATTTTAAATATCTGTGTTGATTATATATGCAAAACAATGTGTTTTTAAGTTTCCCACTTCATTTGCCTCAAGGTTGTTTGGTCAACTACACCAACTTGTGGTCCGAGTCTCTGTGAAACAGTCTCTGGGAGTGTGTTGGTGTTGGTGGTGGTGGCTGACCTGCGGTAAGCAGCAACTTTGCAAAAAGTAGACGTGTTGACATTTTTATTTACTCCCACCACACAATAGAATTACCTAGACTGCATTTTGTTCGGTCCAGCACCACATGGTTGAATCTAGTGTGCCATTGCGGCCACAATACTGGTACTCAGCCATGTCTTTTCACATGATGGTGCAACCCTTAAGTCATTTACAATTTCAATTATCCAGCATAGTTAAAGCAACATTGTGTAGAAATTGGCATTACGTGTGATTTGGCGCCCCCTTCCTTTCTTGAGTGCAACACCACAAATCCCAGGTCTGTAACAATTTGTCAATTTGTAGGTGCTAACTACAAACACAACTCATTACGTCACTATGTTACGTGTTGAAGACTTGTATGTTGAAGGAAACATGTATGTAAAGCTGTGATCCGACCCTCTCACTGAAGTTACATAGTGCAGAAACATGGATAGGTGGGCAGAGTGGCTGAGACAGAGACGCCATTCACCGTGTTACAAGACACTGTACCATCAACATGATTTTGAAGCTGACATAATGTTGATTTAATCAGGAGGATCAAAACTTTCCAAGTAATTGTTTCCTTCAAAAACCTTTACCTTGGAGGTGCAATCTGTAAGATCTGGCCACCTGTCGAATTCATTCTCCGAACAAGTAGAGGCACCAGAGTAAATGCTAACTGCTGCCAACTGCAGCTGCCATTAGCTAGTTAGCTAAGCCAGCCGAACAGCTAGCAGTCTTATTAGCTCACTCTGCCCAGACTTCGGAGCTCGGAGCACCGAGGGGTGTTGTTTACATCATTAGCACAGGAGCTTTGGACCGCTGGGAGGAGGGGCTTTTAATGCCTGGGATGAACCAGGCAATGGAACCAGGCATCCAATCAGTGAACACAGCAGGATCAGGATGGGAAAAACATCCTCTGAGACGACCGGAGGCCAGTGTGACGACAGGATATACAGTACTGATGTGTCTTACAGTGGCTCCCGGAGAAGACAGGGCAGGTTCAGGCAGGGACGGGAGAGGACGGAGCTATACTATCAGACTATCGCCTCTTGGCGTAGTGATTGGTCAGCAACTAGACCAGACAGGCTGGGCCAAGCTGGTTAGCATGCTGCTTCAGAAGATATCTCCACAATACAATACACTAAATGTCTTTGACATAATGTAAAAACTGTTATTTCTTTGCATTCTGTTGATAATTTTCTAGTATATATTTCAAAGGTTATTGTTTTTATGCACAATTGCAAGATAGTTTTTGCCTTTTTATTTGCAAATTATCGCTCGAAGCAGAACATTAAGAAACATTGAGAACACTGATTTACCAATTAAAAACAATATTGGAAACAAACTACGTGATGACCTTTATAATATCAGAAGAGATTGAGTATTCTGCCTGTAATTGTTTACCAGGTGGAGGTTATAATGATCTTACTCACTGAGCTATCATAAACAGATACAGGTAGCTAATTTGCTATAATTGGGCTAAAATTACATTATGTGTGCGCATGTACTCATGACAACAGGTTACATTAGGGTGTGATTAAAAATAAGACTCCTCAGATCGTAAACGTGGTTTCTTCAGTCCTGTCCTTTATTTTCATGGTGTAGTGAAGCACTTAGACAATAAAGGTTATTTCGACATTGTTACATCACTTTCAATTCTCGGTGGATTTCAAGCAATAGCTCCTGTAAATGTTTGAGGTAAAGAGGTGTGAGCCGTGTGCCTTCGACGGATGTGGCACGGTTGCAGATAATGAGATGATATGAAGGTGATTTATGTAGTTTTTAAACTTGTTACTTCTAAGCCCTTCCATTTCCACTTCCTCGCTCTCTCTGTATCTTTCAATCACGCCGAATGCAGTGAGCGACCACATTTATCATTAGAATTTAATTCCCGTTTCATTGTGGTCCCTGCAGCTCGGCTGTATCACTGGCGGGGTCTATCTCTCACGCTAAAATAACCGAATTACCAACATGGCGAAGGGGAGGCTATGGATTCAACCATGATTGCCATGGCAACATGAGCCGGGAGTGAGAGCTGCCGGTTTGATATTGCACTCTGAGCTTCGGCTCACTCTTGTTAAGAGGATGGGAGTTCAGACCATTGTGTGCTCTGGAAAATAGAGGGGTAAAAGCATTGCCTCTTTTTGTGCGCAAGCCCGCAGGAGATATAATCTGGACTATGAGAGGTGGCAAGGTTTTCGAAAATAAGATCATTCCAGTATCGCAAATAAGATTTTCAGAGGTGTTTTAAAGGGATATAGTGCTATGAGAAAAAGACAGATGACACAAAAATGACAGGAATAAGAGATTTTTTACTGATACGTACAAATAATGAAAATGAAAGTCAAAAGGATAAGGAAAGATAAGAGTAAGCTTTGGAAGGTGACTTTGACTGAGCCGAAAAGCAGGATCGAGGTGCATTTTCTTCCATTTTCTGTGGTATTGCAGCTTTCTGCTGTTAAGTTTGTCGTTACGTGTACATACTTGTAATGATTAGACCTTCAGATTGCTTTTATGCCAAGTATAGCAAAAAGAAATTGCGTCAGACAAGCTCACAAAGTGCCAGTGTGTCCAGTGGTTGATTGAAAGAAAGTATACTTCATAGAAATCTACACCCTGTTGTGCTGCATTCAGGCTGTTTCAAGCGCTAATCCGCCTTAGCTTTAGGCAACTGGTGTTTGTGCTGTTGAACATGTGTCGAACATTATACAGGTCTATTTTGGTGTTCACTTTAACCAGAACTATGGTTAACATGTCCAGTAAAGGATTAGCAGATGGGGTAAAATGCCAGGAAACTCTGTTACTAATGCTGACTCAAACATATTTGTACAAAAGTGTTTCAAGATGTTTTGATGTTTGCCATTAACAAGGAAAGATTCTGAGAGGAGTGTTGAAATGCATGAAAAACGTAGTTCTGAGAAACATTAGTGACTAAATAAAAGTTTCCATAGTGTAGACATCATGAAAAGTGCAACCCATTTCCACTAAAGGTTCAGTATGTAGAATTCAGTGGCACCTACAGGCGACACTGCAGATTGCAATCAAATAAATATCCCTCACCTCACCCAAATGTTAACAAAGCACGTTTCTGCAAAACCACAGGTAAGTTAAAGCTTGTAAGAACTGGCTACCTGTCAAACTTAGACTCCAAAGAGATGGGGGCAGCATATCACCAGCTGCCGTTAGCTCGTAAGCTGAGTTTGGTCACCACAAAAGCAGCTCGAAATCTCCCCACAGAGCCTTGTGGCTTGTAATAGTGGCACCACCATCGCCTACGACTCCTGAGGTGAAAGTCAGCTTACAGTGATGTGCCACGTTTGGTACAAATGTCAGCCTTGGATGTATCTGTGGTTTGCAGAAACGTTAACTGCTAACCTAATATCCGGGCAACTGGGCTGCTCCTGCTATAGGTAACAGAAACACAATGACTCTTAGTTTCAGGTCAATATACCCTAATTAAAACAGAAATATCAATATTATAATCAATATCTGCCAGTAGATCTTAACCCTACACAATGGACCTTTAAAGCAATAGTTTGACATTTCATGAAATCCCAACGAACCACAGTTAGTAAATGAATTAGTAAGCTTTCGAGGTGTTGGTAGGTTGATTTTGCTACCTTTAAGATTGAGCTAGGTTAAGGGTTTCCCATCGATTCTAGTCTTTATGCTAAGACAAGCTAACTTCATGTTTGATCTTATCTAATTCTCAACAGAGAAAAATACGTGTATTTCCAAAATCAAACAACCCTCAGGTTCATTTTCAGTAAATGAAGGAAGACGAAAAAAGCATGCTGGCTGCACTTTTTACACGTTTCTCAAATCGTTAAACAACTGATTTAATCCTGTGTGGTAGCAATTAAAATTTGAATCACATAACTAAAACCAAATGAGAATCCACTCGTTCATTCTCTCAAAGATGAGACTGTCCCATGTCTTCTTACCATCACTGGAAACTCATTTTGGTTATCTCAGTCTAAATTGTCCCAGTGGGTCTGAATACAATTTCTTTTGTGACTAAAGGAGCTGGAGACAATGATTTCATTTACATGGCTCAGCGTGGCTCTGGTTGTCTTCCATTGATGTTGCCGGAGCTCTCCGGTGGTGGTGAGGAAGGAGAGGGGGGGAAGAGATATTCATCTGACAGCCGCTGGAAGCTGTGTCGCTACATCGATTGAGCGGCACAGGAGGATTCATTGTACATACAAATGATGCATGATTGCAACACAAAGTGGGAGATACTTAAAGTGAGAGTCGAACAATTTGATTTGATTGAACCAAGTCACAGACAACCCTAAACAGCTCTTTAAAGAGGTATTGCATCTGCCGAAATTGCATTAGTTCGGGCCCTCGCTGGAGACAAGAGACACCTTTCAACACAAGAAATACACCGACATTAAGATTGATGCCCTCACCGACATAAATACTGCAAAAAACCTTTCCCACCAACAGCCCCAATTCTTGTATAATGAATTAAAATCCAATTACAAGTGCTCATTACCGTAAACAAACACCACATTAGCATCAAAAATGCAAATGAGCGAGTATCATATTACTCAGCGTGATGAATCACTGTGCATTAGATGAGAGGGACCCAGTGATGTGTCTGTAACAGCCTCTCTCTTTTTGTTCAGTCTGAATGTGCAGAAACCACCCAGCGCACTTATTTGCAGCAAATAGTGTGCCTGAGAACAGTTACTCGCAGCAAATATAATTTCCATTAAAGATTCATTAGTAAACCAATGTCCCAGACATATTCTTTTCATCCTATTTGGTTCGCCGGAAATTCGAGCTCGCACATGAAAATTACTCAGAAAATGTGTTGCGGTTTCCTTGGGGTCCTTGCAATTAAGTCTGAACTGGTAGGCGCTTTAAAAACCAGGGAGATCTTAAAAAGAAGTGCCACTTCAAAGGAGGGTTGTCAAATAGGAGCTGACAGAACTGTAGGGAGAGTCTATAATTCAAAGTTATAGTGGTAGCCTTGTGTGTTCTTTAGGTATCACTTTAGTTTTGTTACCCGCTTTTTACTTTGTGAGGTACTCACAGTCCTCAGTGTCAGTTGCAGGATACCGCAGAGAGAATCTTAACACGTTCCATTGATGCCAAAAGAGCATATAAAGTGCTGCTGTATGCCAAACAGAGTGCGGTGAGGAACTAAGATATTTAAGATTTGGCACCAACACACAGAGCATCTGCGATTGAAATGTTTTATGAAGAGTGTTAACTGAATTTCTAGGTCAACAAAACTCTTTTAAAACCCAATATAGGTTTAATTTGTACAAAAGACAAGCTGCTCATACCTGCCAACAAGCTGACGTTTAGCAGGTTTAATGTTTACCACCTTCACGGTCTTAGTTAAGTTTTTAATTAACACCAAAGATGAAGTAGCATAGACTGAAAGGTACATTATTAGTTATCCAGGTATGCGCGAGAAACCAAAGCGTGTGGTGCTAATAGAAAAGTCAGATATCACCAAAGTTATTACAGTTTATCCTGAGGGGACCATGAATGTTTATACCAAATTTCAATCCAATCAATTTAATTATTTTGGAGACATTTTGATTTAAAAACACAAACGTCAACTTCTAGTGGCGCAAAAAGATCACCAAAGTGATTAGGGTTCATCCTCTGGGCACCATGAATGTCTGTACAAACTTCTGTGCCAATACACCAAGTAGAGTGAATATTTTGACCGGCTGATGGCGTTACAGAAATAGTCAGGTGACCACTAAAGTCCCTAGGATTATGAATCAATTCATCCTCTGGAAAGCATGAATGGCTGTACAAAATTGTTGTGCCAATCCATCAAGTACATGTAGAGATATTACACTGGATAAGTGGATACGTTGACATCAGGTGACCACTAAAGTCTCAATCAATTCATCCTCTGGGAACCATGAATATCTGTACGTCAATGGTAATCCTTCCATAATGATCAAGAAAATTCGCTCAAATGATTGTCTATATATTATAACATTCATTTTGGATTTACAATAATGTGGTACTGCAAAAAAAAAAAAAAGAAACCTGTTGCTGAGCTCTCCTGTGAGTCCAAAGAGTGAAGGGAAGCAAGGTGCCCTTCAAATTTTACATCAGTGTCAAAGTGCTCTGGCTGGAACACATTACCCTCCATCAAAATGTGCTTGCAGGGCAACAGCTGAATCTTTCTTAGGTGCATAGAGGGAGTTTCTCATCTGCACCAATTTGGTTTAAGTACATTTTCTAGAACACCTTTTGTAGATATTTTTCCTGTCATATGAAAAAAAAAAGCCCATAACTTCGAACCATAACACTGTGTAAGTTATTGTCATCCAACAGAGAATCATCCATGCGTGTCACAATGGATAAAATACATATTTGCACTAGTTCTGGCAGTCTCCACCAATCCAATACTGTACAAATACTACCTTATATATATACATATCCCTGCCAACACCAATTCTTGTTACCCTGTGCTGTAAATATCCCACTACAGCCTTCACACGCATTATTAGTATTCATGAAGTCATACTATTTTGGTATATATATGTATATATATTCATGTAATATAACAAACATTAGGCCTGTGTTTGCCTACATTGTCATTACTGCAAGGTATCAACTTTTTTTTAAGAATGTGCTCTATACAGCAGGTTTGTTTGCTCTGAGCCAGTCTGTAATGTTTGCACACACTGGTTCTATGAACATACCGGGAGCAGACTTGCACAAATACATCGGTAATTAACTACCAGGTGTTGCAAGAAAATACAGGGTCACATTTCCTGTTTTCCCAGCGACAATGTCGTGTTATGCAACATGTCATTTCAGCATTACTCCACGTTCATGTTTCCCAGTTAGATTAATTGATGGTTAATTATGCTGGTGATACAGTATATACAGTACTGCATGTAGGTGTGAACTGTTGGTTTGCAGCAGCTGTGGTTAGCAGGAAAGTACTAGACTTGTGTTGTGAGGACAGACAGAAAGAGTTTTTATGAAGTACATTTAGGGATGGCAGAAGAAATTGAGTTCTTTGAAAAGTGCAGAAACTCATTATTTTAAATTTACTGCACAGAAAGATAAGAATATCACAGTCAGATCTGTGTAAAATGCTATCCAGGTCAGTGTTCACTTGGTGTTGATATAGTAACATGAGTTTTACAAGATAATATAAAATTGTAAAGCAATCCCATTAAATTCACACACAGGAATTGGTAACTGAATTCACATCTGATATTGCCTGACAAACTATATTCATGTAAGATGAAAAGGGGAATGACGCCATTTAACAGGGCTGACATTTGTGCAAGGAATTGTCCACCTTTCCATATAAGAATATAAGAGAGGATTTGATTGGTTTTACAAAGATGTTGTGTTCACAGTGAAACAAAAGGCTCCCTGTTATACCGATGACTTGCTAGTGATGCTGATCCCACTAGGACTCAACACCACAGTCTACAGCTGTATGACGCTTTCCAGCCATTTCTTTACTGTTAGGTTTATCTAATCAGCACAACTTACAAATAGTTGAGGAAGATACTTATTATACTTATACTTATTGTATTTTCACAATAATTTTGCCCTGTGTATGATGTACAATCAATTATGCTAAAATCACCATAACATATAGTAATTTGACTTTTTTGTGACACTTAAACAAGTAGGATATTTGGCTTTCGTCTACAACGTCTCTTTTCATGAGCTCTTTCCAGCCGATCGTGCTTGTTGTAGGCCACAATGATAAACGCGACTGGTGAGTTCGGCTATTGTTGTCTCTTTGAGGTGCCGGTCGACACTCATTTGAAGCGAGTTGCAGATGGAGTTTGAAACTTCTCACTTCTTCAAGTTGTTTACAATGCACCCCTTAAGACTAAGTATTTACTGAATTAGCTTATGGCCTTACTGTTTTCATGCAGAATATGAACGGGCTTCCAGTCATGAGGTCTTGTCATTTAATTTTGTATCAGTAGGCTATTCCAAAAATTGTCCGACTAATGGACTTATGGACAATCCCTTACACTCATCATAGCAATATTAGCTTGATTGGGTTGATTGATAGGTACGTCAAAACATTTTTAATTACATGTTCTGTAAAACTGTGACTCTGGTATGATGATTCCCCCCAAAATACCATGATTTTAAACCTCTGGCACATTAGTTTAATATTTCCCATCTGGCAATGCCAGTAAAGAGAGTCCATTATCCAACAAAATAGAACCAGACACCAAACCAAACCAAACCAAACCAGAGTTATTAAGGCTTCCCAGAAACATGACTGATGCCTTTGGTATGTTAGTCAGTTTCTGCTTAAAGTCTAATTAGATTATAGTCTGCCTGGTTTTAATCGGGCTTCAAAGGCCGATGGTTTACAACGTCTCCATTGGTCAAGTTTTTTTTCCTGTATTTCAGCCCCCTTTGCGTTTAAAGATTGCCAACTAAAGCTACATATCTAAGTGTTCTGTGGTCTGTGGACATATAATCACCACAATTATGTTGTTGAACCCTAATCTCGTTCTAACTGCACTCACGGTTTCCTTATGAAGATCTAAGGATAGAAGATTCATGCTGTAGAAATCAAAAAGCCCTTTCAAAGCAAATTTGTGATTATGGCTTACGTGACTAAAAACCACTTCACTTAATTCCACACTCGTTTTTTCCCCGAGTGTTAGCTTTGCCTGTGGCTTCATATCCCCCGACTACCACGTGGGTCTCCACAACAATGTAAATGAGGGGAAAATATTTGGAGTTTTCATACATTTTCTCCCTGTTTACAGTGTGCATGTCATTAGCATTCACCGCTGAAAGGTTTAGCCATCCAAAGTTATAATCCACCGCTGGAAACGAATGCATTCTGCGAGCAAAAGCTTTTATTTGTCAGGGAACGGATTGGATGTCAGCGACAGTAAGTAAGTTCCTCGATGTGAAACATTTTAATGAATGCAAACTCTAAGAACAACCTGGCCTTTGTCGCGACCGATAACAATTTGGTAGGTTTTAATTCCATCCAGATTGTTTATATTAGGGATGTGCAGAGCTTGGTGCTTTAGATAATGTTTACGCATGATGTCATTTAGCGGTGCCCTTTCATTAGAGGGGACCGCCTAAATCCCTCCACCACGAATAAGCTTCGGATAATCTGAAACAGAGGTGCTGAGGGAGACATGATCCCAAGAGAAAGGAACCCGGATTTCCATTTGAAAGGACCCGAGTGTCTTTTTTTTTTTACATGTGGTGCGATGGCATGCCCTCAGCCTCATCGGGGAGTGATTAGGATTTGAGAATGCTGAATAAGTTAATCTTTAATAGTCCACATTATTGGGGTTATTTTTAGCCTTGATCCCTACCTTTTAGCTGAAGCACAGCCATGTGGAAACACATTTAACCTTCAGTTGCTTCCCATTTACCTCCCGTGGAGATGATGCCTTCATAATTATAACCCTCAGCAGGATTCCAAACCCTAAACAATTCTAAGGCTTAATATCCAACAAAATCCTTGACAGGACTAAGCTTCGGGCTAACATTAATGGAGCGTCTGCCAGAGCAGTCAGGTGTGTGTGTTGATAAATGGCCGACTTCATTGTCCTTTAAAATTACTGCCCTCTTTTTTTTTTACTGCACATAATAAATTATCCACAGTGTTAGAACCTCCTTTCTAAATTTGCAAACACATACTCTAAAGAAGCCTGAGGACATTTTTACCCCAGTTGTCGGCCACATGAGAGTTTAAGGAATCGATTGGTACGGAGAAATTGCCACAGGCAGTGAAGCATCTGCTGGAAAACTGGGTGTCCCAGTAAGCCTCAGGTGAAGGTGCATCTTCCTGTTGGTACTTTTACTTTGATTATGGGGGACTGAGAGTTCACGTAGCTCTCTGCAAGGCACGGCAGTGGCCTTAGCAACAGGTGTCTCCTACTGTGGCTGCACCGTTTCAATTTGGTTATGGAGTAGGTGCTCACACTGATGGATGTGTTGTGTCTATTGTGTTCCATTACACTGTCCTGGGGACCTAATTTGCCTCAGGCAGCATGCCTCAGAGGGAGAGCAGTAATTCCAGCCGCTGGCAGCCAGACTGATAACAAAAACCCAAAGATACTTTCAGCTTTAGATAGCAGGTAATTTCATATTTCTTGATTATTTTTTTTGTTTTTGTGTCCATGTGTTTTGTTCTCATGTTGAACTAATGGAACTTTGGGCAAATTGGGTGCCAGTTTATAGTTTCTGTGATATACGTTAGGGCCTGTAACTGGAGACTGTGGTATGCCGAGAATAGTATATATACATTCTCTGTATAATTTCTGCTCATGAACCCATACTTTACTAACTTGGATACCGTAGAACTCCAGTACATTTACTTGCAGGGTGGTGCTTTACTGTTTCGAGTCTGTCCTCCCAAGCAGGATGAATAAAATCTCCCGAAATGACTTGTGTTTACGTTAAAGTGACAAGGCCCTCTAATTGCCACAGTAATTATGTTGGGCGCATATAGGAGGAAGTCAGGAGACCTTACAGAGCGATGAAGTCTGACTGGGGAGTCGGTCTGTGGCTCAACTTAACCAAAACATAGCCTTGACATTTTTTACATAATAGAACACTGATGTTCACCCAACTGATACGAGTAGGATCACATGTAGGGTATGTTGTTAAGGGCAAGGGCAAACAATCTATTTTGTCCCTGAATATAGTGTACCGTTTCCCTGATGTTTCATTTTTCTAATCTCAACTTACTATTAGGTAATTATTTAAGTATACTAACGTCTTTATGTATACACAAATCTGGGCAAGTACCAGAAGTAGGCTAGTTGTTTACTTGCGGTGGAGTCTCCCTACAGTATCTGAGCATCTGAATTCCAGCTGTCTAAAAAATATGAAAAATGTTTTTCCTTTACCTTTACTTTCCATGTAACGTTACTTTTAACAGCAATGTCTAGGAAATTGGGAAGAACATGTGCAGTTCTAAGCTTCTCCAACAGTAGTGACAAACTTTACCTTTGGACAAAAACCTAATAGCATAATTATAATTTACTTATTTTTTGGATTAATAATTATTATTGTTACAGTGATGTTGACCCTCTGTGAGGGATCTGTAGTTGCTCAACGTCAGGCGATTAATGAAATGGTCTTGATGACCAATTTAAAAAAAAAAAACTACTTTTTTGAATAACACTATGATTGCCATCCATATAAGATACTTTCATGAGTAACTGGTTGCCGGATTTGTCTATACTCATGTCAGTAATGTGTAGTATACAGTCAATAAATGGTTTATAACATGTTGTAATGTAGTCGTAAGCAGATGTAAGTATTTCTAAATGTATTTGTCTCCTCCCTATAGAGGTTAGTTATGAACTCATGAGTGGACACCTCACATCATTCAGTAAACAATAAATCTGTAGCTCAGGGCTGTTTATTTGCATGGTCTTGTCTTACTGCATGTTCGTCTGCATGAAACACATACAACAAACAAGTCATCCTGTCTCATCCGCAGCTTTATGTTGTTGTTTTTCTCCTTTTTAATCAGATCTAGCCTCGGGGAGGATTCTGCCGTGGGCGTGTTTGGCCAACTTAACTATCTCTGACTGGTTCACAAGGGCGGCAATTAACCGTTTCTTCACAGAGGTGTTAGACAACAACGAACCCCTCCGTGAACAGCCTGTTGGAATATGTTTAGTTCTTTGCCCCTGTCCTTTGTGTGGACAACAAATAATCATCCAATAACACATGATGTCAGGTTGATACGACAGGGTCATCACTAAGTAATGATTATCAGCAAATTATACCAAACAGATAGGTGCTTATGTGGACAGTGAAGTGTCCTATAGGGTCTATACTGGATTGTTCTGCCTAAACATTTCCATTTTAAATAAAAGAATAAACCCGACTGAATGCAAAAAAGATCTTTTCCTCTGGCTTGTTGAACAATTATGTATAAAATAATCCTAACCAGCTCTCGGAAGAGAACAAAACCTCCCTCCAAAAGGCTTTTCTGCAGTATCCATTAATACGTTGCCAATAACAACCATCTGCATTTCAAAACATCAGATGTTTCTTTGTAGAAATTGTCATCTATTTCTGTTTATTATTGTGATGGCGTGTAGGCTGGAATTATTACATGTGGATGTCATGCTTGGCATGAAACTCCACATCGAATTCTACATTTGGAAAACAAATCCGCTGTTTGGAAGAAACTAAAGTATCTGTTATTCAAGAATGTCCACACAGCGTGTGTTGAATAAAATAGTCAGTATTTCTTTATTTTGATGCAGGTTAGATAGAATTCTCTTGAAAACAAACTTGATTATGTTAGATGTGCAAAAACTTAGAATACGGTTGCAAGATACTTGTGTTTATAGAGATCCAGCATCATATTACACTAGAAAACAACTTGTTTTTAGCCTCACTAGCAGCATGTATGGCAATGTCAGTCTCACAGACAGTCCATGAATTTTCTCCAGACTCAAATATCCCAAAAACAAACTGTTGCAGAGATGCAGACATCAATGGTTCCCAGAAGATAATTCAAAATGATTTTGAGAATGCAGGACATTAAAAAGGCAGACAAACCAACAGCAAGTGAGGGAACACAGGAAGTTAACAGGAAAAAAGATTGGAAAGAGACAAAGGCAGGAAGTGTAAAACAAAACATGACACTTGTGGATAAAATTTACACAAAGAATCAGGAAACAATTAAACTGAAACCCAAAACTATGACAGTTTAGTTAAATACTTGCAAAGAATAGCATGCTAACATGCTAAAATTAGACGGCAAACATGATGAACAGTCTACCTGCTAAACATCAGCACAGTAGAGGGCTGTAGGCTCTTCAACTTCTTAAAATGTTTTGAGTTTTGGCATCCATAAATTATTACTATGTATTTGTTTATTGTTACTTGGCCAAGGAGGTTATGTTTTAGCCATTTGTTTGTTGGTTGGTTTGTCAGCAGGATATCTACAAAACTTGGATGAAGGATGGGTGTCGGCCCAGAATAGACCCAGTTAAATATTAGTTCAGATCCAGATAATTGGACATATCCATGAGTTCTCACTTTCTTGAAAAATAAGGGCATTTAATTTACATTTTTGTTAATTTCGCTGAGAATTATGCATGGATTTTAATAAAACCAATCAGGCGTATTTAGGTGGCTGGTATCTATAAGACTCTTTTTAAGGTTTTATTAGGCTTGATTGAATTAAAGTGGACTGTTGGGCCTTGGCAGAGGTATGTGCTCTACAGAATGTCATTCTAGTCATCAATGCTATGTTCTTAAACATTAACAAGCAATTTCATTTTAATATGGAGCTCAATCTGTGTTAAATCAGTAACAAGTCTTAAAGTATGCGGGAATGCAAAGCACCGATGCATTTAAGCGTTAAAAGACATTTGTAAAAAGGGGCAAAACGTCGACAAACACTTGATTAATTAAGTGTTTTAATGAAAAATGGCCTCATTTTCCTGCTTGAATCGTTCCAAATATTTACACTGCCTTCCCTCTCCAGCAGCCGGTGCCTCTGAAGCCGAATGATCAGATCCTTCTCCTCCTCACTACATCTCTCCTGAGACTCTATAAAGGGCAGACTTTTGAAGTCAGTGCTGCCAGATCCATTCTAACTTTTCCTGTCTGCAAAATTAAAGGTTTCAATTAAGTTAACTATTCCACCCTCCAGTGAGCTATCCCGCACAGATAGACGGGCATTTGGGACACAGGTTTTCCTCATCTTGTCATTTCAGGACCGGCAGGGCGTGCCTTCAAACAATGCGGTGCCAGCTGCGCAAGTACGCAGGGTTTGGAAAAAAAAAAACATTTATGTGTAAGAATTTCAGATCACATGCCAGTCGTCGAACATATAAGTAACATTCCAGGAAAAAGCCCAAAATGACCTTGGCAGAATAGTCGAATGGTTCCATATGACGGATCCAGAAGCTGCCGCTGTATGTTTTCTCTGACATGGATTTAAAAAGTGGGTTTGAGTGGTTGCCTGTTCCACAGAGGTTCATCCACACCACAATTAAAGCTTGGCAAATTATATCTTACATGCCATTATAAAGCCATCTTCTTCCTTCTCGCCGCCCTTGAATTGTAGACAACCTTAAATTTCACACTAGCCTCACCTCAGCGGGGCATGACGTCCGGACTGGCTAAGCAGGTGGTCAAGGATGGCTCTATTTGACAGTCGCCGAGGAGATTTGAGGTCTGTCAATCAGCGCCGGCATCAATGTGAGGAAGCCTTTGGCGGCAGTGATTGATTTGGAGGTCTATCTCATCTAAGACCTCTGAGTGTTCTCTCCTCCTGGAGCCACGGGTTATAAACCGTCGCGAATCCCTTAAAATTGTTTTTCTCCTCACCATCAGATAGAGAGAGACTGGGGTTTTGTTTGCCATTACATTTTAATAAGACAGATGAGAGAGAGAGGGCAGAGTGTTTTCAGGAGGAAAATAAATAATCAGGGACCCGGCTGACTCTGGGCCATATTGCGAATGAATCAATGGACTATTAGAGCCTGAAGCCAGGCATGAAAATGCATCTATCTTGAGCTAAGAGATATAGAGGTCAGAGATGACACTGGAAAGATGTGTGCTCCCATCAGATCTGTGGCGATACTGTTGTCATGTCTCTTCTGGCAGAGTGCAGCTTTTGTTCTTAATGGCACCATACGTCAATGTGGACATAACTGTCAACCACCCACCACTGTCACGACCGGCGATGTTTCATCGCTGTTGCATCACGGGGGAAAATACATTCACAAGCATTTTGCTTGCATATCTGAATACGATGTGGCATTAACTCCGTTCTCTCTGCAGTGGGAGCAGAATTTCAAATGTACATCATTCCTTTTTCCTGGGTTGAGAATAAGAAGGGAGATAAAAAATAAAAGAAAATCTCCAGAGACAGCAGGATAGCGGGAAAACAAAACAAACAGACAAACACAAAAAACTCCTGGATTCTCTGTATTTCATCAGATTCACAGAGTTATTGCATGTATACAATACTAAGTCTCTAAGGAAGGTGGTCAGGTGAGAATTTGCCACCAAAACAGTGAGAGAGTTCACTTTGTTAGTCAAAGATGTCTTTAGATTTAGCCAACAAAAGAACTTTGGCTAGGTTGGGGACTACTTGTGGCTCAATGTTAAACCTGTAATAACTGTCTTTTAGGGGCAACAAAAGAAATCTGCAAACAAAAGCACTAATATATTAATCTGTAAACAAACAGCTGCTATTTACTTTTTTATTGTGTTCACTATAGTTGCTATACTGTGTCTGTCAGCTGTTTGGTGCAGGGAAGGTAGTGTACTGTGGGTTTTAAAAGTTTTTCCGTCAAAATCAATTGCCTCCTTCTGCTGAAACTTTCACTGTGAGGGCCGTGAGCGTAAACCAAACATTTAATTTGAGGGCCCTGAAACCAAAAACAGTAAGCTGAAAGAGGCTAAAATGCTGCAACATGTATCGATGTTTTAAAAAATGGCGGAATCCACCAACGATCATTTTTCTGAGGATGGTGAGTTGAGCTTGGAAATTATGCAACTTCATGACATTTTGTCACAACCTTTCCATCTAAACACTTGTTTTTGACTATTGTATATGCACAAAGCTAGCATAAATAAGGAAATGAAGAACCTTACTGAGATTAACGCTCCTGGTACTCTTCGGCAGGGGTGCTAATTTTTTTGCCAAGCGCCTGGATATTCTGATATGGACCCATTGTGTTTTCCAGCCAATAGGGGCAGTTACAGGTCATCTGCAGGCTTATTATTACATAAAAAAATAGGGGGAGGAAAATAAATAAATTATTCAGCGTGTTCAAACTCCTAAAGGTCAATGACCGAAGCACTTTCAGAGCTTCTGACTGTTACTTTTCAAAAAGAGCCCAAAACCATGCCTGCACTTGAAATGGTTGGACAACAGCTTTGAATTTACTTTGGGCTGGACTGGGATAGCCATTTTAGTGGTATAGACATTCTGTTTTTGTAACTTTATAATACGCCTGAGGAAAATGTTGATATTCCCAAAGGCCCCATCTTTTCCCTCTGTCATTATGCCTTTACATTTCCTGCATCGCGTTGCCCGCTTGCTCTTTGTTAACGATGACCTAGCGGCAGTGTTTTCACGACTGAACCGCTTGAATACCAAACATGTAGAGTACACGACTTCCCACGTCTGAACCACGAGCTCCATTTGAAGGCAGCAATTATTCTCTGAGGGTTCATCCCTACAAGCAACACCTTTCATATCACACGTAGTCATTTGATCTGGTTGTCATAATAAATATGTTGATCATATGCTTTATACTTAACGAGGACAACAACCATTGTTTAGTTCCCTTGTGTATGTACATTTTGTGGCATTGCATTTCTTTCAAAGCATGTTTGCGGTTTTAGATCAACAGTGTTGTTAAGTGTCATTTCAAGGACACAAGGTTGAAAATTCAAACAGGTGCACACATCGTTAGTCGGTCAAATGTCAGCTCAGAGCCGGAGAAAGAAGGTTGCTCAGATCTTCAAACGTATATGACAGATGCCACACATCAGAACCATTCATTACCATTAATCATCGCTGTGTCACCAGTAATTACTCCATTTAAACCAACCAGCCCTGGCCAACCCACTAATGAAGGTTAATGTGCTCGGGTGCCATCATTCTTCTGCCTCCATTGTACCAACAATCACAATCTCCATCAGCAACACAATGAGCTCTGAAGCATTTTACTGTAGCGATGCCATCATTATGCCACTGCCGTCTCTCATCTCATGCAACAATGAATGGCAGACAATGAAACCGCCACCTTTTCTATAATGCATTACTACAGTATTGCCTAGTGACCAGGGCACAAAGCAACATATCTGTCTGGCTTGTGAAGGCAACTGAAAGGGATTTTCTTTAGGAATACAGAAGAGCTTATTTACATTACGCTCCTATTATTAAAATCCTGGAATTAATCCTGGTATGAGACACATGGTGACAGCTTAACAAAAAACAGCTTCAAACGTGAGTGGAGACGTAATAGAGCAGCAAAGCCAAACATGTAAAGCACTTTAATGTAAGAGGTTTAGAGAAATATGCATTTTGTTTTAAAATGAGGACCTCTGCAGCAAATTTTACACTTCCAGATGTGACTTAATACTTCAATCACTTAGCAACATTTAAGCCTCGCCAGTTTCCAGAATATTGTCATCGATCTTGGAGTAACACTAAACTGTTCAGCAGTTTAGTTACAACACCAACAGTTAAAGGGTAACCCCACCAATTTTCCACATTAAAGAGTGACATTTACAGGTCTTGCGTAGAACTACTAAGAAGCCCTTTTGTGGCTCCAGAGGAAGTTGCATCTAACCTCATAAACTGCATCCAGTGATGTCACTCATTGGCTAAGTTGCATCATGGGTAATGTAGGCGGCATGTTTGAAAAGGAAGGCCTCTACATTACCCACTATGCAACTTAGCCATCAAGTGACATCACTGCAGGCAATTTCAGCTTCCTCCAGAGCCACAAAAGACTTAATACTACTTTTTCCACATATGCTGTCACACACGCCAAAAGACCTGTAAACACAATTTCATGTGTAAAATTGGTGGAATCACCCTTTAAACTAGCAAACGCAAACTTTTATTAAAATGTTCCTGTCATTCCTGCTACTCCTTCAACCTGATTAATGTTCTCTCACCCCCACAGGCCATCCAACGGTCAAACTGATCACAGATCAGATAAATGCTGTAACAGCTACGTGTACGCTCTGTATGATGTTATGTGCTGAAACTGCTGGAGCCACTTTTCCTGTTATCCGTGTTGCTTGGGATGGTAAAAAAAAAAAAGTGTGATTTGAGTATAACTTCAGCTGCAGCTATCACAGGGAACAGATGGTGAAGGCTCTCTACAGGCTATTTTCCCAGACTGCTTACTGACGTAGTTAAACTTGGGGGGGAGTAAAGATTAGGTATGCATCTTGGAGAAATGGGTGCATTTATACATTTTAACATCTGGCATCAGACCACCTCCTGAGCTGATTTTAAGCAGAAGATTCACTTCGTATTGCATATTTCTCAGATGCATTTAGAGTTTCTTTGAGATCAGATTGCCAACTTGAGACCACCAAAGACCCATGAAGTTTAAATGAGTCACGATGGAGTCCAAATGAAACCAGCGGTTAAAGTACTGCTCAGAATATATCGACCAAAAAAATGCATTTTTGACAATAAATGTAAATTTATGTGAAGAAAGTTTTTCCCAACACCATCTGTGTATGATATAAATGCACTGTTGGACTGACAACTATTTTCTTTTATTTATTACTGAATATTCCCCTCTTCAAAATGTCTGAAGAGAATGATAAGGGGCAGTCGACTCGGCCTTTCTTCCATGTCCAGGTGGTCTGATTCCAACCAGCTGCCAGGATAAATGTTGGCAGTGGACATTTCTGTGAACCAAGGATCTGTTGAAACTTCACATTTGCAGTTTTACCTTACTTTAGGATCAATTTTCAATTTTATGCTGTGACAAAGCTGTGCTTATGCTCAAAAACAGGCACAAAAACAACTTGGTTGGGGTCATGTTTTGGCTTAAAATATCCGTTTCTGTCACCACCAAATGTCCTGATTTCCCTTAAACGATATCCAGTTCTTGCTGCCACAAATATGGCTGGAAATTTGCCGGAGGCCTCCTCAGTGGTAATTACATGTAAGAGTATTGAAACGCCATTGTCCCTTGCCAAAAGTATCAAGTCATTCCATGCTTACAAATGTTAAAACACATTCTCGAACTATGGTCACTCTTTACTAGTCTCCTTGCCTGTAACTCCGCCTCCTGATATGTCAAAAGAAATGCAGTCTAGGTTGATTGGCAGCGCTAAATTGCTAGTAGTTGGGAATGTAAGCCTGAATGGTTGCCTCCAAGTGTCAGCGCTGTGATAAAATAGCGACCTGTCCAGGATGAACCCCACCAGCACTCTGCGACCTCCTCAAACGATGAGTGGTTGAAGATAACAGATGGATTGAAGATAATGAAAAACGTCCAAAGCGATATCCTCAATTTTCAGTCGTCGTTGGAACCGGCAAATGTTGGCATTTTTGCTCGATAAATGACTCAAGAACAAGAGCTGGGATCGTTGTGTTGGTGATTTTGCTGGGAAATATTCTGTAATACAGCCGGTTATAAGAAATGTTTGGTTCCTTGTTGACTGGATAACGCTATGATCTCAAGTTTTCAAACATTTGTATGGCTGGCCCACTGGCCATTTCCCGTTTACATGTATCTGTTATCTGTAACAAGTGAAGCATTTGTCAACAGACACAGCCCATCGCCTTGTCTGGGTGGCTGCGGGGGGAGATAAAGAGGCGTCGAGGCAGGCTCTGCCCTTCTGACAGAAGGCAAGAATAGAGGAATGGAAGCATCCTGTTTGATCTCCGAGAAGGCAGGATGCGTCCCACTGCTGGCTACAGTTCTGCATACTGAGTCCGATAACAGGAAAGGGTGTGTATGTGTGTGTGTGTGGCCAACAAGAACCTGTTCAGATTAAAACTCCCTGTGTATGAAATTCAATAATCTCACATTTAATTGAGGGTTTTCAGTCATCCAGGTTCTGTTTTTTTGAACAGCTACACTGTGTTTTCCCTGAAAGTTTGGTTCTTAGCAGGCTGAAAAGGACTCTGAAACAACATTCAGCCCGTAGCATTTGACATTAAAACGCTCCATTAATTCTTCTGGATAATGAAAGCGTCTTGGATGGGCTACAGTAGCTCTTCCAGGCAGACTGACCCCCTCCCAGCAGTTCTGTTGTAGAGAAAACTCCGGGTCTTTTTTGTCTTTAAATAAGGGTTTAATTCACAAATAGATAACAGTGCAGCATTCTTCAATATGTGTTATTTTCACATTCACATTAAATGTAAATGAGCTGACTTTTATGTCAGGAGGAGGAGGGGTTGGGGATGGCGTCAGAGCCAGTCGTCTGCCAAGCGAGAAACCGCTGTTGGAGATGACGTTTTAGCCTTTGTAGTTGTGAATGCACAGGATGTTTTTAACGAGACATTTGGACACTTTCAAGTCAGTTTGTTGCAACGGAAAAAGGTAAACCAAAACATGAACTCAACATGAACTCATGAATCATCTTAAAAATTTAAGGCAGCCCTGACACTAACTTTTTTAAGTAAAAAACAAATAGTTTTTTAAGACAGTGTGTCTGCACAAAACAAGCTAAGATAACTTTGCTCATAGGACTCATAGGGGCTTCTTAAGGAATGGATGCCGCCATGTTTCAAACATATTTGAGAAATTAACAAACTTATTAAAGCCACAAACACAACTTACCCCCATGGTCTTTAAAGCGTAGGCATATCAAGTCTTTACTATACAGATATTAAAAGGGGCTCTGTGTCAGTTTATGTTAGCAGACTCCATTTCCAAACAAACGTTAGCTACTGTTGCTCTCTGCTAGCGAAGCGGAGAGAGGCAAATCTGAAAATCTGAGTCCTTCACAAAGAAATCCACAGTCCAGCAGCGTTAAACAACTCAAACAAATCATCCACAGGCTCGCCAGAATAAACAAGTACATTTCTGCAAATTCACAGATAAATTCAAACTGTGCGTTTGTAATGTTGCAGCTTTATGTTTGTATAGGTTAAATTTTCTATTGCTCTCTTCTTACAACACTGTGCTTATGGTCTGGTTAGGTTTAGGCACGAAAACCATTGGTTATGGTCAGGAAAACATCAGAGTTTGGCTTAATATACGTCCTTTGGTCACAACAAACACGGCCGGAAATGTCCTGAGGTCTCCATTGTTCTATCACCACGAACAATCGCAAGAGGAGGGCCTGCTTCCCGTCAAAAATGTCTGGTTAAGGTCACCATAAATATGGCTAGAAATGTCCCCTGGTCTCTTTAAAAGCACAGTGTTTTGTCGCCACGGACACGGCTGGAGATGGTCTGACTTCCCGTTAAAAATAGAACGCAGACTGGAACTCTGGTCGCCCGCTTCGTAGGCTTGTTGCATGTAACCCTACAACTGTCCCCTATTGAGAAATCTGGCCCGACTAGGTGACCGGTACTGACCTGGTATTGAATATGAATGTGTTATTCTGTTTTGGGGTCTGAGATAAACAGAAGATTGGGAAATACTGATAACATCACACTTAATAAGCACACACATACACATAACCGCATAGAGATGCCAGAACTTTCCAAGACGGTGAAAAACAGGAAGTCTACACACCAAACCAGCACGTATTGTCCAGTCAACAAAGATGAACACACACTGAATGAATACACGCACATACGCACACAAACTTAGAGAGAATTACTGGAAGTTTCACAATTATCCAGGAAAGATATGGAACATTGAGAGAACAATGACAAAGATCACCGTGACATTTCGGCGATGATCGAGGTCATCTCTTCGCAACTGTGCAAACAGATGAATAGAGTCGGAGGTATATAAATGCTTTGTCAGTCCAGGAATAAACGAGAACCTATACGTTTTGTATACATCCTCTACAACATCCCTCCACCTCCGGACGTGAAAGTCTGTTAACCAACATGTAGTGTCAACATGATATGACCCATTTTGTACAAATGTCAGCATTGTTCATAGCCTATGCCACGTACAATCTTGGGCGCATCCATATCTGGTGTCTGGTGACATGTAAAGTGGTACAAAATGTTACATAGAGCCCCATTAAATGAATCAATGAGAAAAAAACACATGCCAGTGCAGGCTTTACAAGCAGTTTTCACATCTCCATTGTTGATTATATAACAGTGAACTATTGTCTTGCAATTAATTAAATCATTGTAGAAATAAAAAAAGACATTGTAGCTCCTGTATAAAAAAAACCATAATCACTTTGCCCCTTTGTTGTTGCTGTATAGCTCCTGAAGCTCCCATAACCAGCCCCTCATTGATAAATGATCAAATTTAAATCAGTATATTGCCTTTGTTTTTCATTATTCAGAGCGTAATGACACCCAGACGGCCAAGTTATTTCAGACGACACAGTTTTATCATCAGCCACCAATAAACAGAGACAATTGGCACGATATATAATGCAGTCCATAGTGGTAATGGTATGCTAATTTGTGCGAGTGTTTTCTCGCCAGCCAACTGCGAAATAAGGTGAAAAACACTGAGTTGTGACTCAAGCGGCTCCGAAAGTCTAGTGCCCTGCTCATGCTCCTGTTGCTCACCAACTCCCACTCAGCCAACCACCGCCTGAATGTTTAAAACAATTACAGACTTTAACAACAAACAGCAATGTAGTGCAAGTGTGGTAAAACCGTCTGGAAGAGCTGGAGTCAGCAGCAATGTTCTTTGTACTGAAACGGACTGCGGCTTTTTCGTCTTAATTAAATCACGGCCGCACTTTTAGGGGAATCTTAAGTTTTATGATCCTTGGGGTTTATGAAGGCAGTGTTCACGCTCAAATGTCTGGAACACGCCATATGGGCAGCGCACTCTCTACAGCAGAGAACATGTGACTGAAAAGCAGCTGCTGGCTTGTACATGACGGCTCCGAGACAGTCGTTTTCAGGTATAGGCTGAGGGAGCACATAATTAAAGGCATATGAAACCTATTTCGCCGTGCAATATATTCATGGACATTAAAGGTTATCCACATCATTAATTTCTATATACAGTACTCTGAGTCTTGACACTGGGTGTTATCCAAGTTTCTGCGCCGCATTTACTCTCGCTGACATACTTATAATTCAGATTTTATCACGCTCGGAGCTATAATTTAGCCGTCAGATTTTCTTTGGCATAATTAATATTCAGTGACCTCTGTAGAATCAATATGAGAAATCTCACTGACAAAGCCTTGTCGTGAACCTTTAATGACCATCATCAGTCATTTCTATCAGTCATTCATCTATTGATAAGCTATTTATCATTGACTCCACTAATGTTTGGGTAATAACCAGTTCAAACACTGGAAATGAGAGCTAGAACAGAGGCAAGACAGTTAGATATCCTAACTGGGAGGTTTTCACATTAAATTCTCACAGTTAACTACCGTAATTAGGCTTTTGCAATGCCTGATGGGTAATCATTTGGAATATTACAGAGAGCTGGTGTTAATTTTAATTTAAGCGGTATTCTGAAGCAACCGTAAAAAAGTAAAAATGGTACTTTACAAGGAAATACTATTATGTGGGTGCATTAAAATATACTTAAAAGTACTTTTACAAGGTACACATACCTAAACTCAACATGCTAAAAGGCTAACAACATGCTAACAAGCAATTTGGTGAGGTCAACATGAAAACGGTACTTTGCTGTAACAATACTTTAAATTAACTGTAAATATGTAATAAGAACAGATGCTTGAGTATTAGCATGTTATTTCAATGTTAAATAATTACAGTATATTTCTGTTAATATACAGAAATATTGCAGCAATGTACTGTTTCCACGCTAATCCAACCATACTGATTGTTTGCATTTTAGTCTGTTAGCATTTCTAACTTCCTGACTTCTTGAAGGCCTGTTAGCATGTTGTTAGCCTTTCAGTCTGAATATTAATGTGAATTTAATGCAAATTTGTAGATTTAGAGATGCTTCTTACAGTATCAACATGTTATTTTACATCAAAATACTGTATCTTCACCCTTAAATTATGTCTGAGTTACTGTAGAATCATAATATATTAGTGTGATTTGCATCTATAATACTGTTAAATAATTACAGTATACTACTCTGAATTTACTGCAATTATTAGCCTGTAATTAACTGTAAAATCACAGTAATCATTTATGCAGTGCTGTTAAGGTATGGAAACATTAAATCTTTAAACGTACCTTCAAGAAACAAATGAAGAAAAATGGACCAAAGCACACGGCTATTATCTTTAACTGGCACTCGTCCTGCCAATGCTGTTAGACAACCACTCGTGTATTTTCTCATACCAGAGAGTATAATTAAAAGTTGTTCAGAAGTGCAAATTTGGCAGAGCAGCTACAAAAAAGCCCCTGGGCGAGGTTGGAGGCACCTCATTATCGGATGGAGAGGAAGACGCCAAGAGCCAGACAGATTACTGCCAGTGAAAAAAAAAAAAAGAGAGAGAGAGAGGGGGAACAAGTCATTTATTAATACGATGACTACTTTACTTTAAGCTGCGAGGCATCAACAAAACACTCACCTAGACCTGGTAATGCCGGGCCCTTTGACACCTCAATTTATCACCTGCCCTTGTGCTGTTGATGTTAAGAGGTTTCCATTACAATGTGACAACTGAAGTGGACACAGAGCTTTAAAAGGAGGAGGATATTAGCTTGACAATATGAAAACACTTATTCACTATTACTGGATCCTATTATACAGCAGAATGTATATCTGTAGTGCCTGATTTCATGTTATTTTAGTTCTATGTCATCTGTTGTTGCTGCCACTGTTTTGTTAATATCACATTTTTGGATGATTTGATTTCGGCTAAATAAAATAATTGGTCAAAATTGTAAAACGGGACGATTAGGAACTCAGTCTGAGCAGTCACTCATCTGCAATCACTGCTACATCAGGACATTCGAACAATGATGCCTTTGATTCGGTTTTTATTTGTCTGTTTTTGAAGTTGTGGCAGGATGGCAGCTGCAGATGCCGCGTGTTGACTGCCAGAAAAAAAGGGAGAAGCTGCCTCAAACATGTGATCAGTCGTTAGAACAATCTAGTTTTCTGTTTATCAATATGTCATTTTGTCACGACAGACGAGAGTTTTTCTGCACTGGATATATGAGGTAGATCTCACGACGATTTCCAGCCGTGTCTTTGGTGGCAATGGACATTATCTGCCATGTTGGCGACCAAAATGTGATCTTTTCGTAACCCTACCCAAGTGTTTTCTGTGCCTAAACCTAACCAGACCTTAAGCACAGTGTTGTCACAACATAAAACTAAAAACTGAACCTAAAGGAAAACTGCAACATAAAGAAATGCAAAGACTCTGCCAACATTTACTCTGGCGATTGGGTTGCTAAGGACCTTATCTGTAGTAAGAAATGAGGTGCTAAAAATAACTTTGTAGATAATTCCCATGGGGAGCAAGTCTGTCTTGTCGATAGTTGCTGAGATATTTCAGTGCAGAAAATAAAGTGTGGATTGGCTGACTCGCACTGCCATCCGTTAAGCCATGCTGGTCGTGTTGCTAAGAGCTCTTAATTAATTTGCCATCATAATTTCCCCTTTGAACACTGTTGTTGCCTGTAATTTTTATTTGTGTGACAATCCAAACACATGCATTATACCCCGGCAGAAACAACAGCAAACACCTTGCCAGATCTGTGTGAATTCCTCACAGGCCATTGTACCTAGTAATATATTTGCCTTGGGACATTGCACATAGTGAAACTGCAGCTCTTTACAGATTTCAGAGATAAAAATATCCGCTTCTCCATGAAAAAAGACAAGTAGTGACACCTTTGTAGTGCTGCAACACAGATGGCCCTTTTAGGAACAGCTTGAGAGGACACCATGATGGAGATTGTTTTTACTACATTAAGCCGGACTCCTCCTTGTTCCCACCTAAACACAATCAAAGGCTCGATGTTATCAATAGCTTCTCCCACTGGAAATACAATTTCAAGGTCTATTTGATAAATGAAAAAGCAATGGTGCATTCTCATTTATAAATGCCACTATGGTATGTTTTATAGCTTTTTGAGGAGAAGTCTTTGATAATCCGGGTGCAGTTGGAAAAACCAAAACATACAGCGCTGCACACAGTTTCATCTTCATTTTCGTGGTTTATTCACATAAAATGAAATGTCATTTTCAATTCGAATCACTACATTCAGTAGAGATTATAAAAATAAATAAGACTCTTATCTTAAAATAGTCTCTTGGTGTAATAAAAAAAGATATATACAGGAAACACAAAGACTGTCCTCACCAGAAAAACTACAGCATTGGTCATTGTTATTTATATTTCTATAAATGCAACCAACAAAATATCCAATCTTAATGCTAAGCTAAGCTAACTGGCAGGCCGTAGCTTCACTGGTGTTGATCTTCCCATCAAACTCCCAGCAAGAAGGTCAATAAAAGTACATTTTCATATATTATATGTTGCTATACTGCCTCTAACATGTACCATATATCCAGTGGAGATCATGTCCTACTGTAGCTACCAATCATAAACTTAGGCCTCCCATGAATATGATCTTTTGTATGATCTGATATCGCCGTGTTGACGTTATTCCTGGAACATTATAATTAATTTTGGGTCCAAAAAGGTCCAATTTGTAAGATTTATGTTGATTTCTGGGTTGGTGGCCAACCAAACCTACCAGCCCAAAGCGTCAGTATTTGACAAGCTGGGAATGAGACTCAAAAAAATCAACTTTCTTACAAACTGGACCTTTGACAAAAACAAGAAAGACCACACAAGTACACAAATGGTAGACACTGTTCTTTAAAACACCCAGAAGCAGGTTGATAGTTGTCAGAGAGAGTTTTAGTGAAACAGTCAGAGTCAGCAGTTGTGAGCATACTGAGCACTTTAAGATTCTCTATAAAAAAGCATCACTGTAAGTGAAAATACCAGTGTAGGCAGTGAAATATTTCTATAAACCTGACTGAATGTGCTTCTATATGTGCTTTTGTATTTATTTTAAGGCTGTATATTTCGAGAAAAAAAAAAAAAGATAAAATAAAAACACCCGAACCCACAAGGTAAAGTGAAAAGTCGTAAAGTGCTTTACCATTCCTATTCATACCATTTTGTCCTGATGCAGCCTCTCACACTCAAACACTTACGAGGTGACGTCATGTAAAGTCTGTGAGGGTTCAGGGCGTAAGGCTTTGGGGAGGACATTGGGATTTGCCCTACATGTTCACTTGTATGAGGTGGCTAGATCTGTTTGAAGGGCTGAGCAGGTGCCTGCCGTCTGCGTTATATTAGGGAGATAAAACAGCAGAGATGACAGATTTGAGGAAGTCAGGGGGAACAGTGCTTGTTGGTGTAGTTATCTGAAACAAGTGCACTGCGAGGCAGGGTATGTATAGATAGGAGCGGGTTATTTGTAGTGCTGTGAGCAGAGAGTAGGCAACTGATGTATCAATCTGTCTTCCTGAAAAATACCTATCGCCAGAGGTGTGAGATATACAGTAGAGCTCTGAAGTGACAAACAGTGAGGTGTTTTCGCCTGGTTCAGCAAAAAAAAAAAAAAAAAAAAAACAGGTCCGGCCCGGTGGTAGAAAACACATTCATTTGTTTAAGCAGAGCTTGGCAGGAACACATCTATTTGTCGCGGAGGACACGGCGAGTGAAGGGGTGATTGAGTGGCCTGTAGCGAGTGACCCAGTGAAAGGATTACACACGATTGAAATGCTGGCTACAAAAGCTGGGGCTGAAATAGAAGGTGAGGGAGCAGGAACCCATCTTACTGCTGTCCAAGCTGGAATGCATGGACAGAAGGGGATAAGAGATGAGCTGCACAGGCATTGTCCTGCACTGAATTCCAGGGTTGTGCTTCGTAATTCGTATTGTTAAAGGGGCTAAATATAAGAATTTTAGTTGAAAAAAAATCCAAAAATTAACTACAATTATCAACAGAATGTAAATCAATAGCAGTCTGGACATTATGATGGCTCTGTATTGTGCTGCAGAGATACCTACTAAAGTTAGCATGCTAAAATGCTAACAGTCCCCTGGTCCCCAAGCTCCCAGTCCAAACTACTAGCTGCACAGCTAACTGAGCTAACTGGCTAAGGCCAGCTACAGTACACAGCAGTTAGTATGATTTGAGAATATATGGATATGGTGACCCTGAGCAATTTCAAGCCACGTCTCTGGCGACAAAAACTGATGTCTGGACATCTCCAGCAATGTTTGTGGCAACAACACTTGAAGACATAACAAGATATTAAGCCAAAACATGAGCTTTTCCCGAACACTTACAAAACTGAACCCTCAAGAAATATAAAGTTAAGTTAAAGTTTCAACAAAATTTTGGTCTGCAGAAGACAAGATATTATACAAAAGACCATAAAGGTCAACCTCATGGAAGCGCTAGAAAAGCTACAGATTGATCCTGAGGGAGCAAATCCGTCTGTACAAATATTTCATTGCAATTGATGAAATAGTTGCAGAGATTTTTCTGTCTAGAAATAAAAAGCAGTTTTGACGTTATGATGGCTCTGTATGATAACATGATATGACTCTGTATTGTGTTGCAGAGTTACCATGCTCATCAGCCAAAAAACACTCGACACAGGTGGCCAATGCTTTCATTTTGCACCTTTAAGTGCAATATGTATTTTTAAAAAACATCCTTTGGAAATGGCATCTTGTTTCACTTTAGCATCTGTGATCAGCGTGAGGCAAACATTTGCTCAGAGTCATCAAACGCTGGTCATTTCTCCCGGTTCTGTAGGTATGATTTTAAGAGCGGTGCTTTACCTCCTATTTTTTCCCTCCAACTGTCTCCTGCTCTGACTTTTATCTTTCCTGAGAGCGTGTCTCAAAACATCTCTGGAGGGACCGAGGGCTCTATTTTTATGACACCGCGTGGAGAATGTTGGGGCTTTTGTGCTGCTAAAGTGGCATTTTCATCCACTTCATGCAGGTTATTTTCCTCCCAGTTCCTGTTGGGTGTTTGTGCTGTCGCCCTGTGAAGGAGGGGCATGGAAGTGGGCACGTTTGTAACATTCAAACGGTGCAGTGCAATTTTGGTGAAAACAATCTTCCTGATTGTTACTTACACCGGAGACTCTGTGGCACTGCCTGCTGGCTTGGACCACCAAAACAGAATGAGGCAAGGAAGTGGTGAAATTTGGGTATCTGAACACACCCTGCTAAAAAAAAATCAAAGATTTTTCTCTCTTTTTTTGACTTTGAAAAGGCCGCCAGGGAGCAGAAGGAAATAAGATATGATTCTCTTTTATACATACCTGTGTGTCTGCTTTTAGTCATTTCTGTCCTTAATAGATGTGTCAGAATGATGGGGTTATCCTGTGGTAGAGCCTGGCTGGAGGACGCATGCTTTTGCGAGGGAAAATTGTTGGTTATGGCGTGTGCACCTAGCCATAAAATGATGAAACTTCAGTCACAGTGTGGCTCTGATTCACATTTTCACCATGGTCCACTACAAAAGAATAACAAAGGCTGAATGGGGGAGTTATTGTTGCTTTGTGCTCATACAGTTAAATACAAGAGAAGCCTTGGAAACCATTCTCCACTGGCAACCTTGTGGTCACTACTATTTTCTCCCTGTTATACCATTACTTTATATCATACTGCAATATTTATAGAGCCCAGGGAGGTAACATTTTCTTTAATTTTGTGCAGTTATTTGTCTTGTAGGAGTGAGTCATTGTCTGTATAGATGTAAAGGCATAGCAGGCCTAAGACCATAGGGATCAGTTGTGTTTAAAGCCTTTAAGAATTTGTTGTAGTTTCTCAAGTATGTTTGAAAGACAGCAACATTATTACTAAGGTGCCCCTGAAGTGTTCTCTAAGATCATTCTTTTTTATATATCTTGTGTGCACTCACTGCCATAAAAAACTGTCCGGGTAATTTTGTAATGCAATTAAAACAAACTATCGCATAAACTTGATATTAATTCAGTTGCACTAATATACTTTAGTTTACGTAACATGATCACAGTTCAGTACCTAGAATTATCTTGTTGCATCAACACAATCTTTTAACTGGAATTCCAAAATCTGAAAATACTTCCATCTACAGTCCAGTCTACTGAAAATATCTAGTTTACCGAGCCAACGGTAAACGGTTATGCCAACTTTATCACTAGTAAGTAACATCCATTGCTCCTCTTACTGCACCCAGTTAAGTTTTTTCAAAGTATTGCCATGTGAGGGGGTAAAGACAGAAAAAAAGGGGTTTTAACTCAAACACTGTATGCTTGGGGTGGTACGATGGGTCATACACTGATCTTACCCTCTAAGTCCAGTGTGTCCAAGGGTCAAGAGTGATTTGTTTTTAAGTTATGTTACAGTAGGTAAATATGGTAGATATGAATAAAGTGCCCATTAGGGTGCCCTTCCCTACAGCTGGTGCCCTTTTTTATTTTTCCGCCCCTGCCCCTCAAACATTCTGAGTCCGCCACTGGCGAGCAGTAATTTGAAAGTCTAACTGGAGGTTGCATGTAACTTATTATTGCCGACTGCACCTTCACTTGCAGAACTGACGCCAGAGGGTTGGTAGAGCCTCATAGTTGGAAGCTTAAGGCCACCGACCAAGTTACTGTAGTTAACAAGTTGGGAGTGAGAACATTTTGGCTGATCATGTTCCTTTAGGAGCTTATTATGATTGAACTCTGCACAGTATATTCATACAACTTATCAAGTTAGAGGAACTCTGTGACTTTAACTTTTGATGTGGAAAGTTTAAGTTTAATCAACTTGAAATAAATAAAACTTGTATAACGTTGTGTTATGAGAAAAGATAACTTGATTCCATATGACTTTTTTACAGCCAAGTTATTATCCTGTGCACACAAGAGATAAGTATAACCTGATAGGCCTTTAGGGCTTCTGTAGAAAATAGCTGATATTAGCAGAAAGAACAGAAACCAACTCATACATTTCTCATTAATGTAGCACACATAAAACCAGGTTCAAATATTATTTGGGGCCTGATAGCAAATACTTGTCTAATGCAGGTGCGTGCTAAAACTGTAGATGAGTTACCTGCAGGTGCTGAATCACCCACATTGCAGCAATTAATCCCAACGTTTTGGAGTCCTGCCAAGCTTGGGCTTGCTGATTCATTCACCCCGTTTCACCCAAAAATAGCACGGCTGCATTAATATTGCAGGATGCCCTGATATATATCAGCTTGCATGTTTTCTTCACATGCAAATACAGGAGTTTGCATTAAAGAGGATTTCTGGCTTGGACATGACACAAATTAGATTTTTCATTTAACTTCACATAAAATAATAAAAAGGCTGCGTTTAAGGCATGCAGGCCGAAGCAAATACTCATAGCGCAAGATGACTGGATAGTATTCGATTAACCAACAAGAAAAAAAGATACTATTATTGTTGTGATTAGCAAAATTACCATTAATATGAGATTACTGGCTCTGCATTGAAACTGTCATCATATGAAAGCTCACCTGACAGATTGTTACCTTGGAAACAAGCCCCTTACAGCTGCTGCTTGGAGATGTCAAATGCAATATCAAAGGAGACATTTTACACCCATTTCTAAGATTCAGAATATTATTTTGGGTTACTACTAGGATAGGTTTACATGCTTTCACTCTTAAATAATCAGTTTTCTCATATCGACGCTTTCCCTCCCTCATACCCGGTCTGGTCTGATTAGTCAGCTCAAACACACCTGAGCCAGCACAGCTCAAAGTGTCTCCGGTCGGCTCTGTCGTGTTTTCTGCTTTGAGATAGCTTCGCTTCTATAGGCATACATTATGCAAATGAGTGACATGGTTACCTAGGTGTGAAGTCACGGAATTAAAGGTCGGATTACTGACGAGGCGTTTCAGGAGCTGTGTTTTCTGTGGGAGAGAGGAGCTTCTGTTGGCGCTGACTTGAGGCTTTTAAACTTTATATCATATCATTACACTGAAGGAAAGGATAAAAAAAGGAATCACAATAGGTCTCCTTTAACAGTAATCTGCGCAGGTAGCTAAGATCCACAGCAGCATTCGCAGAGAGGAGATTCATTATTTGACATGTGAATTTAATTCGGATGAACAGAGAAACTTTGTGGTTTGAAATTGGAAGTGATGTGATGCTCTCATCACAGCTCGGCGAGTGATTTACACAACAATACACAAACGAGGTTGCTATTATTGTAAAATACCGCCCGGAGCAGCTTCACAATCAATGTGAAGCTAATAAAAAACAAAACAAAGTGATTCATTTTGCTGAAAGTTACTCTGACATTTTCAGTTCTACAGTAATATTTCCCCAGGCTAAAACGTGAAAACTAAAACTGCCACAAAAACAGTATCTTCGCCCCCAAAAAAAACATTTCGGAGAGCAGAGGAGGCAGCTGCGAGGCAACAAAGACAAACTCATCCGCGCTGCTACAGCATTTGCATGACTCTCCGAGCTGTACGAGCAATCAGGAAGTTCTGGAGAGGAGCGCGCAGGAAGTCGCTTTGATATGATCAATCAGCTACTATACACCGCGTGATGAATATGCAGCTAAACATGGTGCTCCTCTCACAAGAGGGAAGACTGAGGAAGGTTTAATTATGATCCAGAGAGTCTGAATGTAACCATAGAGGCACAGCAGCGAGCAGAACAGGAGGCAGGAAGACTCAACAATTATCACGATAGACGAGGTGTCACTTAAGACTGCGCATATGAATGAAAAGGGAAGTAAAAAATCTATCCTGAGAAGATGTTAAAACATGAACTGAATTCCTATTAGAGACACATCCAATGGATAAAGGGGGAATTCACACAATTATATCACTTCCTGACAGCTAGATGTGAAGTGAAACTTCCGTGATGGCCGTTAATTGGAAGGAAGAATACATGTTTCAAAAAGTTCTGGAAACTATGGTGGAATGCTATATATTCCCCAAACATCTCTTCTCCTCACTTAGGCTTATTGTGTCTGAGAGATATTTTACATATTGAGGGAGAAGAGATGATGTTTTCCAACCCCGAGGTGGAAAACAGTTTACGCAACACCGTCTCTTTGAATTCAAAGGTGCTGCAGCTCCTCACAGAATCCGAGCTCGGTGCCACTGAAAGCTTAAAGGACAACAGAGTGATTTTTCTTTTTGGTCCTTTGATGAAAAAGGCCATTTGAAATCACTTTTTCTTTCCTTGAAAAGATGCAGCATCATACCAACCTGTTTTCCTACTTCTTTTCGGGCTGCGCTATACGAACGAGAATGCGATTTGAATAAGATGCGATGATTTTTCACACGCCGACGAGCCCCGTGAAAACACTCAATATATAAAATCAGCGCCAAATAAATACTAGAAATTGAGATTATTTAAAAGCGTGCAGAAAAGATTAGGCTCAGCAAGAATGACAAATGACCTGGGGTGATAAAAAAATAAGGGCATTGTCCTTTAAGTAGGTCCGATCCTGTGAAAAATGCATGCTATGGCTATGAAGTGCACGAGGGAGCACATTTTGCTCTAACGCAGCAGGACTTGCTGGGTATCCAAGGAGCAGTATTTTATGATTAAGTGCTCTAATGACTGCCTTGAAGGGGCAAAGGCATCATCCGTAATACACTTTGCATGAGGTTGCTCGTTCCGAACTAGTCCTAACTCCCATCGAGCCCCCATTAATTCACCATTCGCCCAATCAAATTAGAACTGACAGTCGGCGTCTGGGTTTGCTCATTTATGAGGTGGATCTGATTGCGCTGCAGGCCCTGTCAGTGCATGCAGCCTGATAAGAGGCTTGTACTGCAATTGGACTGATTGCAGAGTGATGTTTTGGCTGCCATTGATGCAGAGCCCATTGTGCGCTCGGCGCTGATCAGGCTGAATAACAAGGTTGTTATGGCGACGAGACCAACTCCAAACTCCGGCGTGTGAGAAAGAAGACATGACAATTTGGAGATAGTGTTTTTGAGTGACAGTGAAGGTTTTCTTTCCTCATTTACAACACTTAAAAGTCTTCATGCTTTTCATCTTTCAAGAGCATTATTATACATAATCTGACTCCCCTGGATGTAGACTCTTGGTATAAACATGTCACTGGGCGCCATTCACCTCTTCCTTCCACTATCTGCCTGTTACGGTCTTTAAAATCCCGTCGTTATACCTGAAACAACAACCTCCAAGCTTCTCCTCTCACGTCATGCTCAGGATGGGAAGCTCAAATGTTGTACACGTTGTATAAACATAGGGAATCTATACAATTGTCGTCATCTTACCACCTCCTGATTGATCAGCATCTAAAATGCAATGGAAAGTGAAAAGCTGGAGGGAAAGGCCGTGTTTCAAGGTAAAACAACGTATCTAATCACCCGTTAGCTTCAGTTAGACAACAGCTAACGTTAGCATTTGACAATGTTACAAGAAAAATAAGAAAGGCGTAAAATAACAGTATAATATCACTGAACATCTTGGACCCATTTATTTAAAACTGTAATACACGTATTCAAATGATTACATTGGCAAGGAAGATGCTGAATGCTAACATTATAAACTGTTGTTTTACAGTGAAATATGGCTTGAAGTCCTTCACCATTGTCACATCCATTGTAATTTCTGTCGCTGATCGATTGGGAAGCTGTAAAATGATCATTTGTCAGATTCTCTACGTTAATACGACTCGTCACCTGGAACAACATGTAATGAGGAAATATCATTATAGTACGTAGCCTTTGACATGCACAAATATGATACAATCAGTGGTTTGCAGAAATGTTAATTGCCGACATTTTAACCTGGCAACTGGGCTGATTTTCACTGATCACATGCTAGCCTTTTCAGGTAATTAATCAACATAAATCGCAAAATCGTAAACCAAAGACTGTGACTTTTGATTCAACAGCATTCAGAAGAATGTCAGGGTAAAGTCATATAGCTCAAAGTGTACACACTGACAGTTTCTGACTTAGCAGCAGCCCTTTAATACTGGAAACCCAAAGGGAAATATATCATCAGTGGCTGCTCTAGGGGACACAGGAAAGGTTATGAATGTCATTACAGTCCTCGATGGACTTTGTGGTGAACTCATTCTGGTAGTTCATAGTCATGGTTCTGAAACGCTCCGATCTGGCCAAAACGTATTATACTCGTAACAATGAGGTGATGTGGTTCTGGCCACTTGTAATGCTGGAGATAATCAGATAGGCAAGGAACACAATGAGAGGCATTGGACCTGACAGCATGGAGAGCCTGGATTAGACCACTCTATGAAAACAGAATCACTCGTGACAGACACTCATGGCCTTTCATACAGACAGCTCACAATGAGGGATAGGAAAAAGAAAAAAATCATTCCCAGTCATTTCTCTTATCAAACTGCTCTTTTCATTTCCTAAGCTCACTATTGAATTTTCTCACTCAAGCTCAACATGGGTGATGGGGTTTCTTTTCTTTGTTATGTGCCATCCACACACTGGTCTTGCCCAGAGGTTAATAATGAAAGTTAAAAGAGTCTTGCATATTAATGCAGAAATCTATTGAGCCACGCGACAGAGGAATGACTGTCTGTCAATGGCAGACTGCTGTCTTAAAATAATTAGTACGCGAGACGTGTTGGCGCCTTCCATGGTTGGCTGAAATCACAATTCAGGAGAGTTCTCATTTGGATTTATGGGAAACAGTGATAACGTATTGAAAAAAGACATTTAAAAAATGACTGCTTTAAGCTCCGTATGTTCAAAACAAAACTTTCAACTGAACTTTTAGGTTTCTCCAATGAATCCTCATTTACCCAAGATGACTTGCTGGTAATCAAACAGCATTTACGCTAATGTACTGCATGATAGGTACAGATGTTCAATGACACATTTGCTTTCTCCATTTATAATACATTAGGTTTAGTATGATTCAAGCGTATGATCTTATAGATAATGATAGTCTCTACAAGGGTTTATTTTGTCAACTAAAACCGTGACACTTTTATTCCAAGCTGAAAACTAGAAAAAACACACCCTCATAGCTAAACGACTGAATAGGTTAATTTCCAGTGATTAGCAAAATGTTATATATCACTATACTCAAAAAACATGACCATTGCAGAGTACCAGCAACAGGTGTACTGGACCTTTGTCGTACGCTTGCAGATTTGTTGAGTTTAGGCAAGAAAACTACTTGGTTAGGTTTAGGAAAACATTCTGGTTTGGCTTAAAAAAACAACGTTACAAGCATCTTTTCAAAATGTATCTATGTTGCATATGGAACTTCAGCTATGTAATGTACATAACTTAACGAAGTTAGTTAAAAGAATTCACGGCTGACTTTCGCTTTCACATTCGGCATCAACAGTGGTCGGCTGAGGGAAATTTCTGTGCTCAATTTGACCCAACAATCTGTCTCCCCTCCCTTTGTGGACCCTTTATACTTTTTCTACTGACTTCCTCCTTTGTTATCATAATCATTAGTACAGCCACTAGAGGTTGCCACCAAAGAAAGAAACATAAATGTGGATCATCATAAGCTGCTTTCACAGTGGACTATATGGTCGTTTTTCTGACGAGGACAGCCTGACAGAAATACAAAAGATTGAATAAAAAGTACTTCAGTTTTCCCTCAAAATCAAAAACTGAACATTTCTGAAGAAGGCAGAGAAATTGAGAGATTCTTATCCAACATTTAGTGAATTAATTAATTGTATCCTTCCGACAAACTCTTGCTCAGAGGTTAATTTAACTGCATGACCTGTTGTGCTCATAAACAACGTCATCGATTTCAATTTCAGTTCATTCCTTCATTCAAACCTGTATTTAAACGGTGAAGGGCCATTCAGAGCAAGCTCTCTTTTTCAAGGATGCCCTGAATGAAATACATATACAAACTAACATAATACATAACCATACAAGCAACCACATAACAAACAGTTTAACTGGCTTGACTCAAAGTCAGTGCAATTTTAATTTTGCACATTTCTGCAAACTGTTTCATTTTTGTGGAGCGTATTATTTTAAAGCCAGTTTCTTTATCTCAGGAGTAATAGTTTGATTTCCAAGGAGCAGAGAGTATTGAAGCCTAGTGCAGGGGTAACTTCAACCGATGTTCGTATCTTTGTCTTCTTCAATCAAATGTCAATACTGAAGAACTCAATAATGCCAACAGATTCCACAAAAGAACTGTGCAAAACCGATATCTGAACTACAACAGAGATGATAAACTTCAGAGCTACATCTGTCCTAAAGATTGTGGTCTCCGGTGCTTTCTGAAAGCGCAGTCTTGTCTGTCTTAGCGGTTTAAATAATGCACATTTAAAGAGCGCTCTCAGATAAGAGGTCACTGAAGGTTGTGCCACTCAAGATAAGACAAAGTGATTCAGCATCTCTTATCCCGATTTTCTAAATTTCATTACAGCTTTGCATATCAGGAGGCACATCGCATCTCTTTGTGTCTGATGATGTTGTGATATGCCGCTGATGTTGCGCTACTGATGTTTCCTCTAAAGAAGGCCATAGATCTCTTATAGGATAAATCCAACGCTTGATCAAATGTTTCCCTCATGTGTCAGCCGATTTAGATAATCCTCCACAATGTCACTGATGTGACACTCGTGACAGATGTTAATGTGCTGTGAAATATCTCAACGCTTTCAAAGCTAATTGAACTAGGGGTGTGAATCTCTATTAAAATCAATAGCCATCTATTCTTCATTTGTCATGTTTCCACTGACAAAGATAAGTCGACTAGACTGAGATGCAGCGGCAGCAGCAGAGACATGCTGATCCTGCTTCTTATTTCGGCAAAACCTTTGAGACTTAAAGGCGGGAGGAAGTAATGCTGTATGGAGCTGTGTGTCACATGGAAGAAAAAAGAAGACGTGGGGAATAAAGTAAGACAGAGAGAGAGGGAGAGAAGAAATGACAGGTACTGAGCAGAATTGAAAGCAAGGCAGCACATAGTAAATCCAACACCAATTCCCCACAAAGGGGAGCTGAACTCGTCTCGAGGTCACTTGCAACTCGCTCACAATTCATGCAGAACTGCTGAGTGGACTCTTCAAGCAGGGTCAGCTGTCCCTTTGGCCAGCGCTGATGAGATCAACAGTGAGTTTATAAAATATTAGGAAAGTTAGAAACGTCTGGCTACGACTCACAGTTGCCAACTAATATATAAAACATGACTTGATATGGTCTAATCACATTATGAAAGCTTTTACATTACATGTCATGAAAGCTACATTTGCTTCAAATAAAAGAAGATTTGTTTTGTGATTTATGCTGTTTAATCAGTCCGTCAGCCCACCACTTTGATCCAGACTGAAATATCTCAACAACTATTGGATGAAATGCTGTGAACTTTTGTCCTGAAACGCTGGTATTCATGGTCCCCAGAGGATGAATACTAATGATTTTTGTGACCCCCTGATTCTCGCTCAAGCGCTACAAAAAGCTTAAGTTTAATGGTTTCAGTGAAATGTCAGGACAGGGAGGCTATTGGGAGGATTTTCTTTGACATTTGGTCCTGACATTTATGTTTTCCAATGGATGAATTGCAATAGTTCGGTGAACTTTTCATCTGTCATTAGGTGAAATGAAACCATTAAACTAATGACATTGTCATTCACCTCAGCTGTGCTTTGTGTTAAATGCTAATTAGCAAATATTAGCAGTCTGACAACTAAGATGTTGAACATCTCAAAATGTTAACTCTACGCTTGTTAGCATGCAGCTATTAGCATTTAACTTAAAGCAGAGCTGTACCTTCAGTCAAATAGCTGCTAGCATGGCTGTCTTGCTGAAATTACCATCAGTTCAGTGATTTAAGAGACAGAGGCAGTATAATTTTGAGCTCAACAAAGTCTTAACCTCAGTTTGTTTACCCAAGCAATCTTCAGAATCTTGTGCATTACCATAAAAAGGGTGTTTGGTGCTTCATTTGACTCTTCTTTTGTGCAAAATGTAATAATACTACCTCTACTTCTGATTAAGAAAATGACAAAGTATTGCAGCAAAAAGCAACACCATTCAGGCTTCAAATTTTTAGCCAATGACACTCCGCAATGGTGAGGAAAAAACCACCATCATAACACAGAAAAGTCAACATACTTTGCTAACTTTACCAATCTCACTTCATAGTACAGACCTTTGCTGAACAAACAGGGAAATACCAAGAGTCCATTTTGATGTCCACCGTCTGCCCAGATCCATGTGAACGCATCATAATGCACAGATATCAGATTTACACTTCCTGTCGGCTTAATCACTACAACACACCAGCTGATGACTTGTCAAGCAAAAATAAACAGGAGCGAAAAGGGCTAAACTAAGAGTCTTGACCCCTCCCAGCGGTGACGCATGTGGCCATGACCGTCTGCTTGAGTTTTAATGGACAAATCTGCAGGATAAAAAAAGGCTCCCAGGCAGGGCATCATTTAAAATTAACAAGAGAGATGATATCTCGTCACCGTTACAAGGTCAAGACCGTAACATCATTTGTTTTGCTGCGCTTCCTTCAGCATGAATCACTTCATCCTCCTAGTCCGTGCTCCCCCTGCTCTGTCCTTCAAACACATCCTGTCCGACTGGTGTAATTGCACCATGACAGGAGCAATTCCTCATCCCCATCAATCACTCCTATGGAGATATGGGCCTCATCCTAACATGACTACTCCCATCCTCCTTCATCCCTTCCCCCTCAGTCTGCCTCCATGTTTTTACGGTTAGAGTGATGAACAACACATCCAGCGTTCAGCCCCGTTTGTCCGAGCCCAGATTTCCTGGCCTGCATCCTATCAGGGCTGGACCAGAACCACAGTGCAATGAGTGAAATATTGACCATGTTGGGTAAGTGACAGGTTTCTCCGATGTTGGTGCAGCTGGGTTGCCTTTAAGCACTCGCACTATGTGGTATGTTGTGTTTACTTTGTGCTTTGTTGACCCAGCCCAGTCGCCCAAATATAATATCAGCAGTTAACGTCTCTGCAAACCACGGATATGTCCAAGGTTGACATTTGTACGAAACATGGCATATCACGTTCACATTATGTGCTTACAGCCATCTTTCACATCGGGAGGGGGAGGGGACACCACTGGATATTTTTAAGGAAACCTAGGAATATTTCCAGTTGTTTTTGCGGCAACCAAAACCAGCTTTATTTTACTGGAAGTTGAATCGCCATCTGTGATTGTGGCATCCAAAAACATCATGTTTTCCTAACCCTAACCAAGTGGTTTTTGTGCGTAAGCCTAACCAGGAAATAGAAAAGTCAACCTAAAAAACTGAACGTTTCAACACAAAGAAACGTTTAGTTTGAATTTTTCATGTTAGATTAAAGTATCCTGCACGGCCCCAAAGGAGGTCAGTGTCTGGAGAGAAGGAGAAACATTAATCTGGGACTCCTCAGATCTGCAGAGGAAAGATAAGAACCCTGTTTAATAGAGCCTAGGTATTTCTAAACAGCTTGTTCTGCTGGACTAAGTGATTAGTCCACACAGTAATATTGACCTGGGGAAGATTCTTTGTGCCCTTTAATTAATATATTTTTTGGACTGTGAGGCTTTTGTTAGATCCAGAAAAACGGATCAGTGCAGGTTCACGTGCAGGGTAGTCTATTCATAGTAGTGTGTACAAATGAGTCACTGGAAAGCCTCTCTTCATCTGCACCAATATAAAGACTGTTTGTGTTGTGAGATGTTTTGTTTCTTATCAAAAGAACCGAAGGGGGAGAGTCTGCTTACAGAGCCTCGTGATAGAATCTCACTTGCACAGCTATGGGAAAACTCTGAATTTACAAAACCAAAGCACATTCGGCTCAGACACAAGCCAAAGCACGCTCAAATCTGGGTATTCATGAAATTAGGTTCAGCTGTACTGGAGTGAACTGAACAAAATCTCAGTCTAATTCCAAATCTGACTGTCGCACCAGACCATGCTTTCAAGCCTGAGCACTGTGCTTTCTGTGTCGAGTTGGAAGGCTTTCTCTTCTGCTTCCTTTTGAATCAAAACACATGCATGCTGTTGTAGGTATTAGAAATACTATTAAAGTTGCCCTTGACCAAAGCACTTACTTCGGAAGCGGAGTTGGTCCCCCGGTGCTGCACCATGACTGCACATGGCTCTTAAATAGTTTGGATGGGTTAAATGCAAGAGGACAAATTTCCCCACAGGGATGTATAAATAATAACTCGGCCATTAACCCCAACTTTCGCTGCAACCCCACACAATATTGTTACTTAAAATTATGACCCAATTTATTGGGGTTATCATCTAAATGAGTCCGCTGCTGCAATCGGAACTACTACCACGTGTCTGGTGAAGCAAACCATCTGGATCAGAACACTTAGCCCCTAAGACTGAACACAAAGAAGTGAAAATACCTTAACATCAAGGCTGCTTCTATTTTAGATGTCATTTCTATGGTCTTCTAATAGTATGGCTCCTACATCTTCTGATAAGACACCTGTATTCATTACAGCAACCTTATCAAAATGTATTAACTACTAATTATTAGGTTTGGACAGAAGAACGCAGCCTGATCTGCACTCTAATTCGGACTGAAATGAAGACTAACTGGTTAATTTGACAAGTGGGGGCAACGTCTGGTTGACTGACCTCCGTCGCCGATGTCGTGAACTCCATTCGTGAAGATTCACATATCATCCAATATGGACAGAATTGCAAAGACGCATCAAAGCTTTTTTACCTGAGGCTAAAACACCAGTTCTTTCAGTCATTTTCCTCCAGACACCTCTCCTTTTTCCTTTTGTCTGTTACTAATGAATAATGCTTATCCCTCAGTGCTACAGCTCTGGGATAAGCACAGATTTATTCTGTAGTTGAAACATTTGTTCACCTAAACTCGTGTCATCGCTTCTTTGATTTTCTTTGCATGCTAGCACGCCTCTTCTTTAATTTAGTGTGCCTTCAGTCTGTAAACACAGTTACAATGTCCAACAAGGCTAATGCCAAATATACCATAAAATAAATCCACAAAGTATTTTGATTGTCTTAAAATGACTTTACAGTAAATAAAGTGTGTCTGTAATGTCGATCAACACACATAAAACACATCCAGCCAGCTGAATAATAGTCAGTTCATACTGTATGTATATTTGAGAGCCAGATAAATGCAAAGTAGGCTACTGGAACTAGAGTTGACAAGACAGCAGTGGCTGTTTCACGCTCGGTAAGCGCCCATACTGAGCTTCAATGGTGTATTTCAAAACTGCTCATCCCTCCTGAAAGATCCATCATCTGTGGAGTCTGTTTCCTGACTATGCATGTTGCCCCACCTACACACAGACTGTAGCAGAGTGAAAAGACAGACAGAGGGAGAGAGAGACTGGCTTGAATATTAGAATTTGTGTCCCCGCAGACTGTGGGTTAGGCTGGTGAAGTTACTGTACTTTCCTCTCTTAAGTTTGGATCTGGGAACACAAACAAATCAATTCTCCCAAAGGTGGACACGACAGAGCCAAGGGCAGAGTCTCTTGATGATCCGATACCAACTACAAAAACTTGTCACTGATAAAAGTTTTCAGAAAAGGGGGAGAGGATTGCTCACAAATACTGAACTTTCTCATATTCTAAGCACAGCACTCGCATTGTGTTTGAAGGCGGATTTTAGTTTTAAGAGATATTTCTTTTATTGGTTAAATCCACATTTAGCGACTCAAGAGATATCTGATTTAGAGTTGCATTAGCAACCTTCTGCCAGTCCTCTTTTACATTTCCAAGGTTTTTTTTCTTTTCTCCACATAATGACTCAGTCACATATCCCCATGAAAGGCATCCACGGCTGTCTGAAGTCAGACTCTCTCGCTGTACACTCCTCAGTGCTGGTTTTGTGTTGTGGAAATAAAGAACGAGGCTTACACGTTCTTTTCAGGCTGTGGACTTGGTGGTTACAAAAGCAGCTGGGCTCACTTGTTCGTCTTGAGAATCAAACTGAAATATGAGAAGAACTGTAGTTTCTCCGTGAATCGATCACTGACATTTCCCTCACACAGAAATTTTACAACAGTGAATTTATAGTTCTTTAGCGCTTTCTGACACATTCATTCTCATTAAGCTTGAATGAGAACATCTTAATGCCCTTTCAGTTAAATTTCTCTTGACCTTAACTGCATCCTCTGGGTAACATTACAACAAAGTAACACCTTCAGCTCATGGTTCATCGGCAACAGACTGATACATTTCAGTCAGGTTTTAGGGTGGGTAGTTCTTAATATAATTGTTTTAGCAGTTGACAATAGTCTAACATCTGTTTTATTGCTTGTATCTTACTGCAGCTTTTGATTGAGTTGACCATGAGATTTTAATGTCTTTAGCACCCTTTCACCTCCAGTTTCTCAAATGGAGTGCCTCAAGGCTCCGTCCTCGGCCCTTCAGTTGTTCTTAATTTGTTACTTCAAGGTCAAATCAGTACCACAGCATCAACTTACAGTTTATGAACACCCCAAGACTTTAAAAAAGTCTCATGGAACGATCACGTAAACCAAACAGGAAGTCGGCCATTTTTAATTTGGTGTGAATTGAGTGTATTCTGGCCATTTACAGGGATCATAATTTAACAAACTCCTACTCTGATCCAACATGTGAAGTCAGTCATTCAGTTGTGCTTTCTAAAACTTCATAAATCTCGAAAATTTGATCTTAGCTTTTGATTATCAGGAATCAAGAATCTGGAAACTGTCACCCTAGCTTTTCAATTCATCCCTCTACCCAACAGCAACATCTGATTGCAAGTCGGACTAACAGCAAGTTTTGGGTAAACTAAGTTTGGCATTTTCTACGACCTGTGGTTCAACAGGCAACTTAAGTCTCCGATATAAGGCCAGTGAAAGCATCAAACTTGCATTTTAGATGAATGAGATGTATACTTTGAATCTAAAATATATATAATCTACAGGGCTTGGGTTATTGTACAGGAACTTTGTGATTGGTTCTATTCTAGCATGTCTCCACTGGTTATTTGGGTTGTTTTTCAGTGCTGGCCCCTGATTATATAACTGACTTTCCAACCCTTATTAGTCTCAATGCAGCCTGAGGTCTTCTAGCAAAGGTCTCTGTATTTCGTATAAGTCAGGGCTACAACCAGAGTCTTTGGAGTCAGGGCCATATGACTTTGGAACAACCTGCTGGAGGAGATCAGGCAGGCTAGCTTTGTTTGCTCTTTTAAATCTCCGAACTCGATCCTTTTTAATTGGTTATTCTTCTGTTTTTACTTTGTTTTTATTACCTTTTAGTAATTTATGCCCCACTTGTCATTACTACTGTATCAATGTGACTGTTGTTTATTATCTCTTTGGTGTTTTCTCTTGTTTTTAATGTCTTTCTAAAAAGACTTTGTAGCTTGTGTTGAAAAGGTGCCATATGAAGTTAATATTCTCAGAAAAACAAAGGACAGATATTTATATATTTTTTTTTTTAAGTATTTTTTTTTTGGCCTTTTATGGCTTTATTGATAGGACAAGCTGAAGATATGACAGGAAATGGGAGGAGAGAGAGGGGAAGTGACATGCAGCAAAGGGTCCCAGGCCGGGAGTCGAACCTGGGTCCGCTGCAGCGAGGACTTAGCCTCTGTACATGGGACGCCTGCTCTACCAAGTGAGCTAAACGGCGCTCCAGATATTTATATTTTTGAATTTTCAGAGATGTACTAGAAGTAATTATGCCTGAATGTTAGAAATATTGGTTTAACTAGCTCGATGCCCTTTGGCTACAGCAAAGGAATCAATACCTCTTAAAATTCTTTATTCTTTACTCTTCATTCCAACTCAGAATAAAAATAAAAGCTGAAATAAAAGTTTCTGCAAATACACGGCCGAATTTGTACGGTGCCACACATACCGTATCAACATTTGGACAAGACGTGTGAGATGGTGTTTCAGCAAGACGTGGGGACATTTTCCAGCGATGTTTGTGGCAACCAGGTAAACCAAATCATCATGTTTTCCTAACCCTTACCAAGTGCTTTTTCTGTCTTGACTTAACTACACCAGAAGCTCTGTCACAACATACAAACTGAACTTAAAGGAAAATAAAGTCTCAATACAAAGACATGTTTAGGGTTTAAAAATATCAGCGGTTTACAGAAATGTACACTGCCAACATTTATTCCGGTGACTGAGTTGCACTATCGTAATGTGCAGCCTCTGTAATCCCACAGCTCATTATGATTTAAATAGAAACACCGACCACCTCAGCTGCTATTTTGGGGCGGTTGGCCCACATGTTTGCCATGCATGGAATTGTCCTTGTTTCCCCGTATTGTAGACACAGCTGACCCCTTTGAGGCGATTTCCTAACAGTCTTGGGAGGGCTGAGAGTGTGTTTGTGTGCAGAGGAGGAGAGATGAGCCCATATTTTGTCAACTCTCCTCATCTCATCATCAGCACAGGTGTTCCGCTCCAGAGTTTGCCCCTGTGTGGCTCCATTTTTTTAACTCCCCCCCCACATCATCTGTGGCTGGTGCACCGCTGGGCCCGTGCCCTCAGAAGTTTGGCAAGTCGATGGCATTTCCGAACAGGTTAATGGACCTCTAACCCCTCATCACTCATTAGCATGATTAATCAGACAGTGGAGGACTCCGCGATTCCCCTCCCCTCCTCTTCACCCAGGCTCACTAGCTCTCAATTTCTGCCAGATGGTATCAGTGCTGAGCTGAGAGCAGAGGAAAATCAAAAGGTAGGCTTCAGAGGCTTGAAAACCAAGAAAGCACAGCAGTTATCTCCTGCTGTTCAGATGACACATTTACAGGCTTCATGCTTTCTATGTAGAATAACCCCAGGAGAGAGTGCAAATGAGAAAACACTCACCGCTCTCCATGCAACGCAACTCTCAATGCTACCGTGCTTTACGGTACACGTGTATCAAGGTTAAGCCAGCCTTGTTGCCAAGATTAAAAAGGTGGCAGTTAAAGTATCTGCAAAACACAGACAAACTTGTGCGAGTCAAAGGCTTCACACTGCATTAACAACTCCGTTCACAATGCATGTTTATTACTTGACTGTCATGTTGGAACGTGGAGGTGAAAATGGTGCCGTTGGAGGCGACAAGTCTGCCAAGCCAGTGACCACAGTTTGAGCCTGCGTTTCAACATTCCTGAATGTGAAACCACTGGATGTTTTCAAGGAGACCTCGGGACAATTTCCAGCTGTGTTTGTGGTGACAAAACACTGGATATGTTTTTACAGTAAACTCGGGCCATCTGCAGCCTAGTCGGCAATGACAAACTGGGTGTTTTTAAACCAGACCTCGGGACATCACCAGTCATGTTTGTGGCAACCGAAACAGGCATTTCAAGCCAAAATATGTTTTTGTGTCGAAGCCCAACCAAAGCCTGAGCACAGCATCTTTACAAGAGATTTATTTCACCCAAAGAGACATATTTCGTCAATCTGTGTGAGGAACGGCCGTGATTTAAATTTTTAATTTACTGCTAAACCGATCACTCCGCTGCTAACCTTTCCCTCTGCTCCACTTGCATCCACCATCGCTCTGTGCTGCTCGCGTTCGCTCGCTCTCGCTCAGCGGCAGACTCGCCACGCACACACATTTGTTTCTGCCGATTCATCATTACCAGAAACGCAACTGCAGCACATAACTCACTATTACTATGCTCATTCATATTTCAAGACCCTACAAATTATATCCAGCTGGAAAATAAAACCTAGAATGGAGGTACAGATCGTTGTTGCTATGGAGAAGATGCACCGTCTCGTTTAGGTTTTCAGAAGCTTTTTCACCTTTTCAATTAAAACAGCACGCACAGCAACAACAACACAAAATGGTATCAACAGGATAAAAAACAAGATGAAAAAAAAAACACAACACATAAACATTATGAGTCTGATTGTATAATAAAACCAGGTAACTTAACTGTAGGACAAGATTGATAGAAAGCCAGCCCACAACACACCTCATTTTACAGGTTATGGTCAGTTTCCAAGCAACATATTTGACATTTCTTTGAAACTACTCCCAAAATACCACATTATAATTTAATAATGAGGATATTCTGCTATTTTCCAACAGGCACTTGATAAATAGCTGGTAATTTCCTTAACACATTTCCAGCTAGTCTCTGTTTACCTTCACCTCCGCAGGCCACTAAACTGAAGTGAGTTGTTGCAGCTCGATTTCCAGCTTTCTGCCCAACTTCAACTCACAAAGCACGTTTTGTTAACCGTTTATAGTCTCACCAATTTAACATTTACTTTCTCTCCCTTTCTCTGTCATACACAAATATAAATGGTTAAAAAAAATGTACCTGAATTTACTGACCTAGTTGCGGTCTGAACAGGGCTCAAGATTGCATCCACACAACAGCACGACATTGAAAAGGAGCTGACTACCTCGATGGTGTTTTAAACCGCAAACAGATGTCACCTGTTGCTCTTCATCTAACATTTCACCGTGACTCCTGACCAATCTGCTGACCAAAAGTGCAGGAAATGAGAAAATGAAAATGATCTTGTTTTGTTGACGATGTTTAGTGACCAACAGCAGGAAGTGCAACACTGTGCTTCTCGTGGTTTCTAATCACAAACAGCTGCTAGTTAAAAAACAAGGACATTGTACGCGCATGCATGTGCGTGTGAAAACCTTACAGATTTATATGTAATTAGGAATGGCAGACTCCGTTGAGGGCAAATATTAGGCAAAAAAAAATCGCAGACTGTTCAAGAGATAGAATTAAAGGAAGATTAAAAGGTCTTTTATGGCATTTGAAGCAGTGGAAACATAAAGTCACACTGCACCGAGAGTTCTTGGACAGGATCCTTAGCTGACTGGCACAATTACACCCAAGAATTCTTTATTAGTTCAATCACAGAGATGGCACGCACTCGCACAAAGCCCAGAAAAATCTGATGCCCTCGGTCAGTGTCATTAGCAGGAAATGTCAAGGTGAGCCACGAATCTGAGGGGTCAGAATCACAGGACTGGACTCGGCCTCTGGAGAGAAAGAGGGCGAGATATTTCTGTCTGCCGTCCTCATCGTGCACTTCCACTCTGGTTATGGCAATGAATATAATGATTCAGCAGAGAGGATGGCAGACTGCCATGGTGTTTTCTCTCACAGGGAAGTGTTGATGAGAGACTGTGCCAGGTCTTCTTTTTTTTTTTTTTCATTTACACAGTGAAGAAAGCAGATTAGACTTTTTCAATAGGTGGGGGCCACTTGGAACAAAAGCAGATAAACTCTGAGGAGGGATGGAATAACACATTGACTCAAGGCCTTCCTGTGTTCCCAAGCCTTAAATGCATGATTTAATCTAGCAACCAATTCTCTTGATTCTCATTGCTGCTGTTTGTGGAGGGGGAGCACAGGGAAATGAGAAAATGGGTTTCAGCTGCAGCGCTTTCAGACCTCCACCAGAGTCCCGTGGGCATTCTCATTTCAGATTCAAAGACAAAATAATTAGAGGCCGTTTTGTTGAGGGTAGCCTTCATTTAAGTCAGATCAAAGCACAGTCCCACAGTTTATATCCGAGATGTAAAGTTCATGTATTTTCTCCAGAGTTTTGTTCGGTTTATTTAAATTTTCCAGATTTCCATTCCACACAGAAGTCAACATAAAAGTTTTATGAACCCACACAGCTCCTGTGACCACAGTCATTATCTAATGCTGTCTTTACAGCTTGGTGCAATATGTTAGAATTTATTTTTTGTCGAAAATGTTCAAACAATTAAATAAAATTATCAACAGAAAATGAAGAAACAACACTTTTATTAGGACGTCTTTGTATCATATTGCAGACATCGGCTAAGATTAACATGCTAACCAGCGAGCCGCGGCCCATCGCCCTAACCCTAACCCTAACCCAACGCTTACACCGACACACACCTGTTCCCCAAGCTCCCAGTCTGAACCACTAGCTGCACAGCTAACTGAGCTAGCAGGCTAAGAGTAGCAACAGTTAGCAGTTTTATGCAGTTACTCTGGTGATGAGCTGCCCCACATTTGCCCACAACACTCCCCGAGCTTCCAGTTCATGCAGAAACAGTCAATATAACCACTAGCTGCATGGTTAACTGACCTTACTAGCTAACTGCAGCTACAGTTAGCAACTATTAGCGGTTATTCTGATGATATGTTGCCCCCTATTTGACTGGCGTATGAATTCAACAGGTTGCCAGTTCTTACATAATGCTCCACTTTCCACTTTCAGGAAAGGAAAATGTTGTCAAATACATTTCTTTGAACTAATCACTGCGCTTGAGAGATGATGATCTTAGTAACTAGGACAAATATATTTTCTCAATATCTGGCAGATTAAGGCTGGAATTAACATGAAAAAATAACCATGAGATCCCTTTCGATCTGTATCCAGTCAAATTTCAAGGGTGTATTCATGATGTTCACATCTGCCACTTGGAGATTATTATTATCTCTCATCCCTCGAACAATGTCACAGATCATAGAAAAAAAAAAACAATTTGCGTCTCAGATTAATATCACACACGGTAAAACTGATTTAATCCCATTGACTGCAGTATCAGTAGGATTACGGTGAGACTGTATGAATCTGCCTGGGTGGTTAAATCCTTCAAACCAGTGTTTTTTTTTGTATCTGTTATATACTCCATACACTCCATTGCCCTGCCAAATGAGCTCAAAAAAATAAATCATTTCGACTTCATAGGTGAGTTAACAAGATAGTTGAGCTTTCCATATTTGCCTACCCTAGAATCAGATGTATGTCCTGTGGTACAAGTGTATCACCGCTCTATCTAAGTTAAACTTGCCAACAAAAACTAATGATTTTAAGTTCTTATGTGCATGACCTGATTTTTTGGGTCCAATTTTCAATCTAACTGTAGCTTTGTTACCTCTTTTTCTGACTCCTGAAGAACTCTTTAGCTGCTGATTGCTCCACTGTATTCACCAGCTAGTCACTGACTGTGTCTCTATGCCATTTAGGTGCTGAGCAGGAAGTGCAAAGAAGGTTTTAGAAGAGCTTATGCACTGAAATCATGACAATGAGAACTGTAATCAGCCAAACAATGAGCTGAAACGCACAACAAAGTCAAGGGAGGGCGATTCAGGTGATTCACATTACAGGCTGTCATTGCCTACGATGCAATCATTCAAGTCAAGTACAACGAACACTTCTGTGGTTTTTAGCCGTGACGTCTCGAGGCCTGCACCAATACGTCAGCGGCGTACATCTCCGCAACTTCTATAAACTCACATATAACTTCAACATCCATAATTGATGATTCACTTTCACAGCAAACAAACACAGCATCCGACTTCCTTGCGGTCCATTAAGCACACGGTTATCTAAGAAACATGGGCTGCTCTGGAGTGTGCGCGCATATATGTTTAAACACTATAATTGCCTGTCAACGGATTCTAAAGCTGAAGAGTTAATTACCTTTCGAGTCTGTGCGTGCGCCAGCGTGTGTGAAGTGAGTGTTGACACAGCTGACAGGTGAGTGACAGGTTGCAGGCGACGGCTGCAGATGGTGAGGGGCGTTACACACCGTGAGTGGGAACATTTAATGAAAATGAGAGTGATTTGCGGTAAACATACAGAAGAAGCATGTTCTCGGAATGTCAAATTAGCGTCCTGACGTCTGTGTAACAACCATTAAGTGAATATTGTCGAAACTCAACCCCTTTAAAACTCGAGATGCTATTAATAGTTTAGCGATAATAACTGTTACTATATATACATGACAACAATTAAAATGATGGCCTGAATATGTGAAATGCTCTGTAACTAAATGGGGTATGACAGCATGTATCTCTACTCCGTCTGCCTTTGAAGTACCTTTGAAACACACTTCAAAGCTCAGGGACCAGAGCCGGTTCGCACTGATGTCTTACAGAGGGCACGGAGGGTGTTCTGGTACGGCAGGAGATATAAGGCCTTTCACTGTGGGGCTGAGGAAGCGACTGCAGGGCAGCCTCGGTCAAAAGTTAAAAGGAGGGTACATTTTCAACAAATGACTCATGCGCCGTAGTAAGTGAAAAATAACTCAGGCAGAATTGGGCTTTATACGTGTTCAAGGTCAAAAGGAGTGTAGCCCAGTATAAAAAACAGGCCGAGAGTCATGCGGTGGTAATACACAGACTCATCAGGGGCAACTTTGTCCCTGCCCTCTAAAAGCATGACTGTTTCCAACAATGAGTCATGCGAGCGTTTCTTTGGTCTACCACCATCTGTTTTTCTGTATATGGCAACTGAAGCTTTTCAAAGCTTTTCAAAGGTTATTTAATTGCACATAAGCAGTTATTAGTCATCACCTTATATCAGTTTTTGTAGTGTAGCTCAACCAAGTTGGCGTCTGATGAGAGGAAAGTTGTCAAAGTCGACTTTTTCTGAGCTTGATCTATCAGAGTCTGGGTCAGATTACACTCTTTTGTTTATATTCGAGTTGGTGCAACTTCAGATGATTAGCACGATCCTACCACGAAGAAGATGGTTCATCCTGCTCTTTCAGTGGCAATGTAGATCCTGGATCCTGGAGATCAAGCTGGGAGGCTCGCCTTCCACTGGTATCGTCTGATCTTCTTCAGTGGATCTTCTCGCTCAGTGAAAAACCCGACCTGTTCCACATCATAACAACATGTAAGAGCCCGTGTCCAAATGGCGCTGTTTTCAGGCAGAAAAGCGATTAAGATGAAGCGTTCTGATATAAAAAAATTGCTGCACGGGTATCTTGTCGCTATGACTACGATATCTTGACAGCCGCCTCTGTATGATCCACACTGCGCCTTTGCTGTTTACTATCAGGTTGTTTATTATTTGACAGCGGGACATCAGAGCAATGACATGAAGCATAGGAGACAAGAATATGGTGAATATTCTTGCCTGAAGTTGAGAGATTTTCAACTCGAGGCGCTCAACGGTGGATGTCGTTACAGGCCGGAAAGTGTGAGCATAATGGTATTCTAACAAAATATACTGAGCATATACAGTAATGGGCACTGAAGCAAATATTTTAGCAAAATTAGGATTGAACTGTTTCATATTTAACTAATATGTGAGGAAATCCGTGAAACATTTTAATCACAATGAACATCACCTCATACAACTGTACTCCCTCAGTGACAGTAAAATTATGATGTCCTGTACAAACACAGAACATTTTGAGTAAACATAACTTTTTCAAATGCTCTTAGCAGTAACAGTAAACAAAATATAATTTACTTTTTGTTATGAAAATACTGTTTGACAAATCATTTCATTATCTCTGGCTGCATTAGCAGTACATGTGAAGAAATTCACGGTTTTGTTTTCATTTTAGTAACATGGTGAATGTTACTGTTAAATTCACACTGCAGACATTAAACACAGTTCAAGTTTACTAACAGCTTGACATTCCCAAAGCACAGTTAAAGTATTAAAGTGGCTAAAGTGGAGCTAACTCAGCTGCTAACACACAACAACATTAGCCAAAACATGAAGCTAGCTTACCGCGACATGTCGCGCATCTCATTAAGATGCACTTCCGGTGGTCTCGTGGCTCCGGCAGGTAAACGATTGAACTATTATCTGACTACTTGTTTAACTCCGACTCACTTTGACTCAGTTGGTGAAGCTCACCTGTCTTAAGAGGCTCATCTGCTCACCTGCCTCACGGATTTCCCCTCAGGCTCGTAAACTACACTGTAAAACTCCTGGTCAATGTTAGTACTGCTGCTAGGTGCACTACGGAAGCCCTGAGGGTCAAGTGAGATTGTTTTTTTGTTGTTTTTTTTCTAGTGATCCGTTTCCTAAGTTTGATCTAAATTATTGTTTATATCTTGTGATCGGGTGAGGTAAATAAGTTTTGCCAGGATAATCTTTCTAAGTTGATTTCTTTTTTTCCGCTGTCTATCAAAAAGTGAAAAAAGTTAGTTTTGATTTTTTTTAAAAATGTATTTAATCCGTGAAACTAACTAACTAACTAAAAAAAAATCTTTAAATCCCCATTAAATGTTTTTTTTTTTCATTAGTTAATCTAAGTGAAAAAATCTGTAAAAACTAGGTAAAAAAAAAAGATTATTGTTTTTCATCTGTAAAAGTAGGTTTAGCATAAAACAATTCCTACTAGTTTGCTTTAGATAATAGCCATTGTCAACAACTGTATGCCGTATGAGGCTCTTGAAGGGTCAGGTAGGTAGGAGAACAACCTCAGCAGCTTCGTGCCTGAAAATATACATTTAAGTATTACGATTCGCAAAAACCCTCATCATATCAAGTGCAACAACCCAGATGGCTTTCGAATGAGCCTGTACTTGCTACGCTTCATAAAGCCATCTACAGGGCAGCAATAAGCGCTAAGATCCCTTGCTGATATTAAGTAAACAGAGAGATGTGTGTGCAGGGATAAAAGCATAATAAATGATGATTCCAGCAGCAACACAGTAATGACTGTTTGATCAGGGCTATTGGGTGTTTCTGTGTTGAGCCGTGGTGGAGGAAGTATTCGTGTAAAAGCAGGATTCAGGGGAGATATTCTTGACTAAATTAGTAGACTATAACCAGTGCCGGGGCCAAAGGGGGGCCATCGGGGGGGCAGTGCAGTTGAAATGTTGCCATTCATTCATGCTGTGCTTTTAAGACAAAATATTTGAGATTTCTGTACTTCCTTCCCAAAAAGCCCCGTATTTGAGAGTCACCAGCGGGCAGTAAGTCACATTGAAGACACACTTACATTGAAGAGAGGGCGCTTCACCATGTTTCGTCCACTGAAAGGGCACCCTAGAGGGCACTTGAACATGTTTTATCTGCCATAGGGGCGTCCAAGAGGGCACTTTTGTTGTGTTTTTGCAAGCATCAGTGGTGAAAACCCTGTGCCCCATCGCTGATAACTGTCCAACACTGGTCCTGACAATAACTGTACTTATCTATTAGAACTATTTCACATGCAACTAATGATTTTTTAAATGATTATCGTCTCGTTTAGATTGTTAAAATTCTGAATACGCTGTCAAAGTTACCCCTTCACAATCCTTGTTTTGTCCAATCAAGTAACTAAAGCTGTCAAATGATTTCAGTGAAAGTGAAATATTTCCCTCTGAAGTGTAGTGGAAGTAGAAGTAGAGGGTGGCTTGAGAAGAATAGACTCGAGTAAAGTAGGAGCCCCTCAAAGAACAGCGGTCCATTAAATGTACTTCATTTTAATTCCTGCCTTCTTCGCCTCTGACAGCACGAGGAAGAAAGGAAAAGCTCTTCAGCGACGGGATGTTGAACACGGTCGGACGTAAAAATGACAAGTGTAAAGAAGATAAATAATCCTGGAATTCTTCTGCTTCACACACACACACACACACACACATATATATATAGACATTGTCTCAGTGTGTTGGCATAGTCAGCACGCGGTACGACTAAAGTGATTAGAGCACAGTTGCCCGGATCCCTCTTTGTTCCGAGTCGAGCCACCGCTGGCAGCTGTCTGAGGTGATGCAACCGCGCCTCTGGAGAGAATCGCGGGGCCCCCTCTTATTCTCTAAAAGCCAAAGGGAAGATGAAAGGACAAAAAAAAAAGGGGGGGGCTCGAGTGACCTGTTTGGAGAGGGAGGTTCAAAGTCAAAGCGAAGTCATCTGGTCTTTACGGGGACAAGGGTAAGATAATGAGCGCCGAGAATAGCCCTTGAGAGGGGGAATCACAGAGAGTTCAATTAGGCTTCCGTACCGCCGCTGCTGGCTCCGTCTGACTGCGCCGCGTGCCAGGATGTAACGTCTTGTGTTTTCACGGCGACAGGAGCACACTCGGAGCGCCCCGTTAAAAACCAAATCTCGGTAATATCCCCTCCTTGCCTTGTAAGCAGGAAGACGAGCATGCTGCTTAACGGCCGATGTTAAAAGCCCGCCGCGGAGTCGCTTTCGCTAATTGTTTCAGCTTTGTTTTGCTGATTTGAACTTCTTAAACGAGGTGTCTTTTTTTCTTGTTCTCGGCGAGGGTCGGAGGTTGGGGGGGGTGTCATTTTCATTTATCGTCTTCATTGCTTTTCTTAATGTGGGCGTGTTGGAGTCCTTCGGGGCTGTAAATGTGATTAAGGGCTACACAAATTAACAAATGGAAAACAACAAGATATAGGGCGGTTTAGCCTAAAGAACGCAAAGGAACTAGAGCAGTAATACCCCTGTATTTGTATCCTTCATTGGAGAATATTCATTGTTAGAGCCTCTGGGACACATGAAAGGAATAACCTGTGTTGGAGAAAAGGAAATAGAAAAGAAAAAAGATATTCTCTCAGGTCCTCAGCCGAGCAACAGTCGATATAAATGTAATGGCACGAATACAGTTTGCGAGATAAATGTAATCCAAAGTCACATCACCATCTGCTGCACACACTTAACCATTTAAAGTCCATCAGCTGTGTCGGGGACATCAGAGACAGATCATCGCACGTCATCGCACCGATCTCCGGGGACTGAAGTGGCGACGCGAGGACTGAAAAACATTCAGTTTGCGCGGGACAATCCGAAGCGTCTGACGCACACTCGTGGTGAGGTCATGGTGATGAGATCGCTTCGTCTTCCTCCCACACTGTGTTTGTTTCCCCTCAACCACTTCATAGTGTAAACATCATGGAATAAACAGTAGTTTATCTAATCCAGCAAATAAGTTGAATGTCAAATGAGTTTCCATGGAGGTGGCATTTAAATCGATAGGCAAGAAAAAGATTCAGCAGTTGCTATGGCAGCACAGTTCTTGATGTGCAGCACATGCTCTTTTTTTATAAAAAAAAAACTGTACAAATTAAAACAAGACTAATTTAAACACAAAGAGAGCGTTTCAACTCACATTTGTAAATATTAAAGAGTTTAAAAAACATACCTGCAACCTGAGAGCCTTGAGGACGTTGCACTAAATTTGCAGAAGATCATTTATACGATATAGTATCAAGTGATAATTGCTGCCATGTCTCCATATTTGTGAAAGCTGACACTTGGCCTATATATGGTGCATATTCCCACGAACGGTGTGACCCCAGGCAGAGACTTCAGCGTCACCTCCTCACATGTGCAGCAGGGTGGGTGTAATGGGACCCAATATGTTTGGTAGGCCTTGTTAGGGTTTATCTTCCCTTGATGCAGGAAGGTTTTAGGTTTTATTCGTCTGTAAAATAGGTGGCAACAGACCCACATTGTCACACAGTACAAACATAAAGAAGTTGCACAGCTCAACATGTCTACGACGGCTCTCCAGATGAATCCCAGATGTGTTAAATCATAGCTAGTTACAAGATAGCTGCTTCCAGAGAATGGCCTCTAACATTTTCATGCTAACTCAGACCTCTCCATGTTACCAATAACAATACAAGCACAATATGTAATTTTCCTGCTGGCTGGCTCTGGTGGAGTGTGTTGGGTGCAGAGCCAGACCTTCTGGAGGAATAAACACCTGGAGTCTCTTTGGATTCTAGTTCCAGAGCTCAGAGATTACTTTTAAACTTGTAGAATAAAACTTTTTAAAAAAATATATATATCTTCACTCCTGTTAATTAACCTGACTGCAGCAGCGATTGCATGGAGGATTTTGTCGGGTGTTTATGTTCATGTGGGTCAATGTTGACTGCTTACTGAGGCTGGAGGGGAACAACTGTACGACTATCTGTACTTCGCTTCATGAAGGTGACAACACAAAGAGAGGGAACCGGCAGTCTCTGGTGAGTGCTGAGTTCAGGGAGGGTTGACCGAAGTCCAAATAAGCAGATACACGCACCCTTAGTGAGTGCTAGTGCTCGTTAGCTTGCGGAAGAAGTAATGTTGTAAGGTCATATTCCTGTCGAGTTTATGCTTGTTCGCCAACTTCCTTCCTCATTCTCCCCGACTCTCTCCTGAAAGTTGCAGTGATAGACGACTATTTGGAAATAAACTGCAACCCTGAGTGAACTTGTGGATTTCTCTGTTGCATCATTTGTGATAATGCGACTACACAGCTCAAGAAAATATATAACACAAGCCCATTTTAAAACATTTTAATGTAGAAATCTTACATATTATATCTTTAAGTTGTATGTGACAAAGTGCTTTCAGAACTTGCACCTACTGTGGGCCACAGAGTATCAAGATAATGGCTGGAGCTCAACACTTGTTGTCAGCCTGTGGATATTATTCCTGACTGAGATAGTGACTTAATGTATGAAAATGATCCGATGACTCTAAAGCAGTACATCACGAGCAGTTTTTAATGACCTAATCAGGAAATTCTACAATAATGCCAAGTTTTGCATATTCCAAATTGCTCTTCTGTGTGAGTGATCCTCTTACTGCGATGAGCTTGACACGCCGGTTCCGTCAGCGGTGGGTTTCACGCATAATCAGGCGGGCTATTCTGAACAATCTGAAATACGAGCGCGGTGAACGTAATTTTTTAACGACCAGCTTCGCCAAGGACGTATCCACCTTAAGTCTCAGCAGCTGGCAATAATCACAGAAGCCGCTGATTTTCTTTCTTGACCATTTTTACTGTCGGGCTCATTTCACACCGGACGGAGGATGGGGACGAGGATTAGCCAGGAACCCCATTGGCTGACCTGCGCTTGATGCGATCGGGCGGAGGTGCTTTATTAACATGAACTACAGCAATAAATCTTCATAACAGCCGGCGCTGGCTTCAAATTTATAGCTATAATTTTTTCTCATGGAGTCATTTAACAAAAAGTCCATTCTCAGTGTTGGGGGGGAAAGTCACTTACATTGATTAGGGAGGGGGGGTTGGAGGAGCACCCGGTGTGGACGGACGCCACAATTCATCAATTCTAAATTGTAATTTGCGGCAGTGCCCCCGAGATTAGCCGAGATGTTAAGGAAGTGGCCTCTGACTGCGCCGCACTGTGACGAGAGGCTCGACTGCGGGGAAAGCATGTTGTCGTGTTAGATGAGGATTTTCATGTGAAACAGAATAAGAAGTCGTATTTGAGGTTTTCATAACCGATTTTCCAAAAATGTTTCTCGAGGCAGCTCGTCGGCGAGAGACAGCCGAACACGAGCAGCGTGATGTGACAGCTACCTGTTTGCGTGCGTTCGCAGCGTGAGCCGATTGATTCTGTCAGCTCAACAGCAGCACATGAACCGTTCCTTGCTCTCATAATCAGCCGTGGCATTACAGCTCAGTGGCTCACATAATGGAGGTCTCTCCTGATCACACTTTAAATATTCATGGGCTGCTGTTGTAATTCACACACTGCAACAGCGATTGCCTTGTTTTTCCTCCGTGGGCCGACTTCGGCTCTGGATCTCCGCGCCTCCCGGGCGTTTGTTTACAGCTCGCCCGCCGCGGTTCACCTGAAGTCACCGCGCTGGAAATAACAGCAGATGAATTTTTCACAAATTTTGAAAAAGAGCTTGAAATTGCGGCGCTAAACGAGGGGTTCAAAACAGGACGCAACCTGTTGAGCATCCGTGAATCTCGCCGTCTGGGTGTGCGGTGTCATTTCGAGTCATTTCAGCTCATGATTTTTTTTTTTTTTGGAGGGGGGGGAAGGCGGACATTAGCGTGAAGGATCGGTTCTGGCACTGCTCAAAGCAAAAAAAAATCAAAGTGCATTAATGTGTCGTGGGTAATCAGATCATATCGTCGGATCATTGAACAGGGCGTGAGCACATGAAATCAAAGATGAAATGCGCCACGGATCCAACCCGAGCTGACGGACGGAGGGAGCAGATTTCACTGTGCATAAATCACACAGCAACTGAACATTATAACCTTCATGAAGGTAGGATTTATAACACAACTGTTGTATTAGACTGCGTTAGATTTAACTAGGCACCTAATAAACTATTCAATGATGTGCATTTTAATAGGACAACTCACCAAAAACACAGAAAAAACATTTTCTTTCCTCACAATTCTTTATTTTATAGACTGAATAGTGGGCAGAGATATTCCGGAGACGGTCTGCACCTCAATATAGTGGAGGTGAATTAAAAGAAATTGGGAAAAACACATTGCAGCTATGTAAACCAACAGCTTTCACAGAAGCCTTAGGTGTCTGGTCCACAGTCTAATACTGGCCTTGACCTTTACTGCATGTCTATATCTAGGTGCTGTATCGTAGGCAACCGGACTTTCAGTCTCAGATTCCTGAAGACGTTTCATCTCTCATCCAAGAGGCTTCTTCAGTTCGAACTAAGTGGAGAGGAGTTGGCAGGCTTTTAAACTCTGTGTGGGAGTGTCCTCACAGAGTTGTTAGGGCCTCTTGTGGGTCGTGGGTCAAACCGGCCTTCATGTGGGTTGTGTTAGGTTGCGGTGAGCCCTTAGAAAGCCTATTTGCAGGTCATACTTCTCTTTACACTGTAAAAAAAGGGCAGAAACATAAAATTAAAAACCTAAACTTAAGATTGGGCATCCTGGGGTCAAAGCCACTCAAGAGCATTGACTCAGAGTGACCTGGAGGCTGAGATCATGTGCCTCATCAGTCTTGTGGTCCACACATCTCAATCGCCAGAATAAAGGTTGGCAATGTACGGTTCTGTAAACTTAATTTTCTTTTTTTGCTTTGGGTTTAATTCATTACTGTTATGTTGCTTATTGTCCGGTTAGGTTTAGGCGCAAAAAAACACTCGGTAAGGGTTCGGATAAGATTGTGTTTTCGGCTTTGATTACCTGTTTTGGTCGCCACAAACAAAGCTTGTTTGTCGGCACAAACTTGGCTGGAAAATGTCACAAGGTCTCCTTAAAAAAAAAAACAACCACTGTTTCCACGAATGCAAATGCTGAAACACAGTCCTGAACTCTGGTCACTGGCTTGACATCCTCCCCACCTCCTGATATGAAAGCCAGGTCATACGTGTCTAACGTGAACATGACATGGCACAAATGTAGAAATATAGTTTCTTTTGCTTTTTGCAGTGTCCCTGTTACTTTGGACTATCACATTATTATATCAGTTTTGATAGGGACTATTTTGTTTGATAAAGTATCTTCAGTGTAAGACAGGTAAGTAAGAAATGTGCCAATGAAAAATGAGGCTTTATGAGACGGTCACCTTAGCTCACCTTCGGCTCCCGACTCAAGCGCGGCGACCGCCATGAAACTCGTATCGCTTACAATAAAGACAAAAGACTGGATTTATATCGCTGATGAATTCCGACAAAGCTTTTTTTTTCCGGGAGTCGGTGAACCGCGCCGTTTAAAAAGTGCTCCGTAGGTTTGATGAATAAAAATCCCGTCCTCTCGACATCAGTCTCCGAGTGACAAATGAACTGTTTGATCTGGAACAGGCGGATGCTTGGCTTGCATACAGTGATAACAATGAGCTTTGAAGCTCCATCACTGAGATGTGCCGAGTCACTGCTGCCCCCATTTTCCCAAACACACACACACACACACACACACACACACACACACACACAGTGAAGTGAAGGCACTGTAGTATGTGCTTTTTTGGAAGCGTTAGCGCGCTAATACCGTGTTCCCAGCATGCAGAGGGGATGTGAGCAGCGAAATAAAAGATGTCAGATACATAAAACATGGCAGCTGTGAAAACAGTGACCCCGTGGAAGCCATTGTACAGTCAAACGGTAACAGTTGTGCGTTCAGGCTGATGCCTCATGACTCTTTCATGCAACACTTTAAACAAGGTCATAAACATCCTGATCCCGGCGCCGCGGACGGTGTGTCAGCCTGCGTGGGGCTCGGGGCAAAGAGCGGAAGATGGAAAAATACAGTGCATGTTAAATCTGCATTCATTTAACGCCGAGGCATGCGAAACAAAACAAGCAAAAAAAAACATCTACGCGTAATATAGTTGTCAGGCTCCGTGGAAAGACCGCTTTGGAAGTTTGATCTGCATTTCAATCAGGCAAACAAATCTCACCGCTTAGTCAGACGCTGCGATTCTTGCCTGGTGGCGCCGAGCAAGAGGAAGGAGATGAAAAGGCGAGGAAAACACTAACAATGCCGCGAGGCGCGCCGGGTAAACACGCAACCGCCTCGTCCCGTGTGCGAGCGAGGACCCCGTTTGAATCGGCGTTGAATAATAAACCGCGCTCTGCGGCTAATAGGTAACGCTGCGCCGTGGACAGGGGAGGGAAGAGGGCCGAGAGCTTTTGGCCTTCTTTCAACTCTGGATGGACTCCTCAGCCGGCGGGTTCGGGCCGCCGACTAAATTAGCTACCACGGAAACGGCCCCAAGCGACTGCAGCGCCTCCTCCCCGCCACGGTCCCTCCGATCGTCATGAAAAATAAAAGAGATACAACACCCCCGCGTTAGGGAAGCTTTCAACCTCTGCTCAGCCTCCGCTTTAATATTTCATGGCCTCCTCGTACTTATTTTAGTGGGAATAATTGATCTGGAAAGAGCACTACCACACAGAAATGAAAGGCTCTGAGGAGCTGGGCAGAGAAAAAAGAAGAAGAAAGTTCTATTGTGGTTTTGACGTCTTGAGATTCTGCAGCCTTTTTTTTTGTTTGTAAGTGGCTCTGACTACGGTTTTCTGATTTGCCGAGGAGCGAACGCATCCTGAAGTGTAGCTGCATTCAGAGAGACAACGTGTTTCACAGCTTGTTTAACAGCTAATGGATTGGTTGTATTGTAGGACATTGTGTGCAGCAGAGGAGAGGTGGTGAAGAAAAACATTTCCATCAGCGGCCCGGCGCCACGTCTACACCGACAGAGATAGCTCGTTCTCGTTTGTCCGAGCGCTGACCGGTCCGCCGCACAGATATTAACAAACATTATAAAAAAATAAGCTCATTCAGGACTGTGAATAACCCGTTTCCCCGGCATTCACTGTTATCGTTAGCGCCGTGTTCCCTGTTCCAGCAGCCGACACAGGCAGTCTGGAAACACAATTGATTCTTTCTCGGGGATAAGGGCTAAGGTCACCCAGGACCAGGAGCCGTATTCATTGATGCACAAAAACACCTCCAGAGATCTGCACCTGCAAGCATCTCGGCCCCCTTTTGAATTCCCCACCGCAGCCCAGGCTTAATGATTTGTTACGAAATGAAAAAAAAAGAGGCAATGTTTGTGTAGAGAACCAGAGAGCCAAAGTTTAGGTGAAGTAACTTTCTGACAGCAGTTAAACAAAACAAGACAAAAGGGCTTCCCGGAAAAAAACCAAGAGGTTGACTTGTCGAGCCGTTTCGCTCGCCGAGGGCTTTTTTTTTTTTGCTCTGAAAATGATCCGTGTTATTATTGAAAGATTTTCTGTTTAAGTGATGGAGGAGCAGTTCGATATGTTTCTGTGTGTGTGATGCTGAGTAAAGGAAATAGAACACCTCGGCGACGGGTGGCAGCCGGAGCCGATGGCGGGGGCCAAGACAAATAAAGTCAAATAGCCATTTGTCATGCTGACACTTGAAATCCCATCTCAGTAATTACAGCTGATGCCCCGGCTTCGAGATCAAACCAATCATTTCAGCGGAGGAACAAATGATGTGGAGCCAGGGAGCATGGATTGCTTTGGAGATCAATGAACTTCATCAGGAAGCAAGTTAGGCTGAGGAACAATAAACAATTGTTTCGCGTCCCGCAACACATTCGCTGCACGTGATGGATCTGGACAGCGGCTGGCCACCTTTCCCGGGGACACTGGAGACAGGATGGAATTAGAGCGGTAGACAATCGATGCGCCGGTGAGAGGACAATCTCTTTATACCGTGTTCTGCCTCAGAGCGAGCGACCACAGAACATGCTTTGAAACCCCATCCCTCATACATTACGGTTGGATAGTTTACAGTGCTTCTTCTCGGAGCCCCATTTCTTCTTCAAGGAGCCGCTATTAGGTGTAATAATACCTTTTCAAACCTTTGGTGTAATAAAAACCTGAGATCAAACAGAAATTAAACTGGATATTGATATTTGTTTTAAAGGAAAAGGTGCTTATTCGCTTCTTGGCCATGACTTCGGGGAGAAGATTGATACCGTTCTAATTATAGCTGATGATGATTAGTCCATCAATCATTTGGTCAATCAAAAGCAAAATAATTGCAAACTAATCAAACAGTTAATGAATTGCTTTAAGCAAAAATGTAAATCATTTGCTGGTTCCAGCTTCTTCAATGTAAGGATTTGCTGGTTTACGTTATCATTTATAATAAGAAATAAAGAGTCCTTAGGTGGACAAGAGGAGCAATTCGAAGATGTCACTTTGGGCTGTAGGAAATTGTGATTAGTGTGTTTCAAATTTGTGAAAACAATTGGCAGATGAGTCGACAAGGAAAATAAGTATTAGTTGCAGCCTTAATTCATATATCTCTATGGTAAATATGTAGCTGGAGGCAGCAGCCAGCTAGCTTAGCTTAACATAAACAGCTTGCATGGCATTGCAAGGTCACAAAACTACTTATCACCTTCTAGCTTCTCTCACGCTCACTAATGAACACTTCTGGTTCATTAATTCAGCTGATTCGGTTTTAGCATTAAAACTACTTGGTTAGGTTTAGGCTCAAAACTACTTGATTAGGTTTAGGCACCAAAACTAATTGATTAGGTTTAGGCTCCAAAACTACTTGGTTAGGTTTAGGCTCAAAACTACTTGATTAGGTTTAGGCTCCAAAACTACTTGATTAGGTTTAGGCTCAAAACTACTTGGTTAGGTTTAGGCACCAAAACTACTTGGTTAGGTTTAGGCTCAAAACTACTTGGTTAGGTTTAGGCTCAAAACTACTTGGTTAGGTTTAGGCCCCAAAACTACTTGATTAGGTTTAGGCCTCCAAACTACTTGGTTAGGTTTAGGCCACCCAACACTACTTGGTTATGAGTTTAGGCACCAAAACTACTTGTATTAGGTTTAGGCACCAGAACTACTGTGGTTAGGTTTAGGCTACCAAAACTACAACTTGAATTAGGTTTATTGTGCTCGCAAAACTACTTGATTAGGTTTAGGCAAACTAAGCTAATTGGTGAACTATAGAGATGCTAGATTGCTGCTTTTGCACAGAGCCCAGCTACCTGTTTCTCCCTGTTTCCAGTCTTTGTGCTAAGCTAATCTAACCGGCTGCTGGCTCCAGCTTCCTCTTCACCGCACTGAAATGAGTTTGTTTCGCAGATCTTCGAACCATTCCTTTAACAGAGCTAAACCTTGTGTGATCATAGCGTTTAACCGTACAGTGTTAGGATGGTTTTTTTTTTTTTTGGATGGTTCATTTTTCAGGAATTGGAGGGAATCTATTTCAGAGGACCTATTAGTGTGCTTTCATATTTCTCCTTCAGAAGCGTCTGCAAAAAAAGCAATATAAATAGAGTGGGAAGGTGTCTGCTATATCTCATGTTTCATTTGACCATAGTGAGTCTCTCAGGTTGCCGGGGGGAAAGTGCTGACACTGTGTGGTTTCGCCATCTGCTCGGTGTCCTGTGAGATCCCTGGCTTGTTCATACATCGGCCGCCTGGCTGGAGTGAATCTATGGGATGTGGTGGTATACTTTTAGCTTGACCTGTGCAGTAAATTTATAATATATACTGTGCAGGGGGAGAAAAGTGTCATAAGTGTTGAGGGCTTTGAGAAAAAATGAAGGACAGATTAAAAAAGAGCCTTGCTGGATGTACTGCTGAGACGCCGGTATAATAGGTCAGCCGTTATGCTTGGCTCAGCTCCAGAGGAATCTGTATTTTGGCAGGATGATGAGGCAAAAGGTGAAGAACCAGATGGATACACTCTGTTCGTCCTTTCAAATATGAAGGACCTTCTCTTATCGCTGAAAAGGAAAAAAAAAAAAAAAAACCTGCACACACCTGGATCAGTAGCGGTAGCCAAATAATGCCTCGAGGACTCTACAGGAAGTCAGGCACCCTCAACTCAACACGCACAATTTCTGCTCTTCGCACTCGTGGATCAGGCTACGTGATGTCTTTCAGCATCCTTTCGTTCATTATTTCATTGTGATACTGAGAGCTGTGAGTTGAGAGAAAAACGCACAGCAATCTTTGCATTACCCTCATTCTTCTTCCGAATTATACAATTTCCTCCGGTGAAATTCAATAGACGAAAGTCCGAGCATTCTAAAAAAAACTCAATAAAAAACATCAGATTTCAGTGACTCTCCCTGACAAAGAACTAGAGATGTGAGTTGTTTCACTCTTTTTCACCTCCGGCGTGCTCAACAATCATACCGCAGGAAATCCATCATAAAAGGACAGAGATTCCAATTTCACCACCAGCGGCGGCATCGATAGACCACAATACGGAGCAAGCCGCGAGACGCGTTACGTAATTATCAAATATACAGACGGACCGTTGATGTCTTGTCTGAGGCCAGGTTTTAACAGCAACATTCATCTATTTAAAATGATAATCTTTATGGGGTTTTCATCAAATAAAACCCAATTCAGCAGTCTGGATCGTTTTTAATTAAATTCACAACTGAATGTTTCCTACTGCTGCAGCTCCACGTTGAAAGCATTCAATTTGCGGAAACATGGGGCTGCTTTTATTGTGAAGCAGTCGCAGAAAACTGGAATGAAATCAGATCATAGTTTTAAGTATTGTTTACCCACTTTTATTAAAGGTCCAATGTGAGGGATTTATGAGGATCTATTGGCAGAAACTACTTCCTCATTAGTGTATAATCAGCTGAAACTAAGAGTTGTTCTGTTTTTTGGTACCTTAGAATGAGCCTGGAGGGGTTCTTCGTCCACGGAGTCTGATGTGACTAGCTCAGGAGGAGAGAGTCGGGTATCTGTGGAGGAATAAACAGTTTTTTACCAACACAAGGAAAGCTCAGAGGTTACTTTTTAAACTCTAGTTTATTCTAATTTCAATAGACTTTTAGAAATAAAAGTTCTAAGTAGAACCATATAAGGTTCTTCGGCTTGTCCTCACCCTTTTTGGCTCCAGGTAGAACCTTTTATAAAGGTGGAGGGTTCTACCTAGAACCCTGTGTGTGTAAGGTTCCACCCAGAACCCCCCATGAGAGGTTCTACAAAGAACCCATACAGGATCTTATACCCATGCTTTCAACAATCCCTGAAGATCTCTTTCTCCAAAAAATGGTTCTCTGGATCAAAATAGTTCTTACTGGAACCATTAGAGTTACCAAGAACCCCTGAAAAGCCGTTTCTTCGAGAAAGGGTTTTTCAGAAGCAAATGGTTCCAGGTAGAACCTCAGCCCTTGTAGAAGAACCCTTTTGGAACCCTTATTTCTAAGAGTGTATGGAAGACTTACATATGATATCTTTTGGTTCTTCAGTGACTTAAGCAGTAACCATAGATGTTTGATACCTTTTTGAATGTTAAAAACAGTCAGTACGGATGCCAACGGAGGATAATTTACTGCCGTGCTGCAGCCACTGAAGCCGACCTGGCCGGTGTGCAGCCCAGGTTTGGAGTTTGTCGGTTGTTTATCTCATGATTCTTTCATCCTTCCCCCTCTCAGACCACTTAAGCCCAAAAGGCAAATCCATTCTCTCTTCTTGCCGTTTATAAGTGCAGCGAGAGCTCACGGATATTTTGGCTGCCGAGGAACATAAAGCTCGGCGCGTCGTGACAAACTTCTATCTCGGTCTCGGTGCTGACGGTGCAACACGGGGGACTAAGTGCTCCTGTTTCCTTTTCCCACGAATACCGTCGCCCAGTGGATTACTGTTTCATCCATCATTTATTATCCCCTGTATCTCTTTATTGCTATCAGTAGAACAGTTTGTCAGCAGGTTGTATGTTTAAGAACGGGAACGGTGATCATTCAGATTGCCAGAGGATCGTCTTCAGGCAAACTGCTGTTTCGTAGCACGAGAGAAGACTGGTGGAACTGGCAAACGATTGCGTCGTTGGGAATACAAAGGAGCCCTGCAGGGCAGGCCATCTCTGCAACACAGCGTTCCCTGCCCTCTCCCATGTTCACACACTCCTCTCTCGTGTGCGAAATATATGCTCCGTCAATTAAAACACATTGTAGTCAGTCAGCATGCAATCTAAGCCGAGCCGTCCCTTTGGGGGAGGAATTACGGAGGTGTGACTCTGCCGTCTCCTCTTCAGAGGGATAAGGGTGAATGGCATGAAGACAAACAATGGCAGCGAGAGCGGGGAGCCCTGCCTCTGCAGCACAGAGCCCATAAACAGCATTGATTGCTGCGAGTCGCTCTGAGTGGTTTTGATAACATTTCAATAAATATTGAAATGAGCACGACTCTCTGAGGGCACTCTCACGCAGCTGGATTGACAACAGTCTGGAGAGGAGTTTCTGTGTAACGGCGCCGGCGTGCTTGTGACAGAACAAAACGCCTGTCGGCACGAAAAAAAAACGGTCGGTCACACGAAATGCAAATGGGAGAGCTGCGGCTCGTGCAAAAAGCGAGCGCGGCGGTGCTCGAGCGAAGGTAGTGTTCAGAGTGTCGCTAATAGAGCTAGAAGGGTTTCGGATGGAAAAAGCACAGTGACCACGAGGCTAAACCGAAGCTTTTCTCGCCAACTCCTGACCATTTCCTGTCAGCAGGGCTGTAGCCTGGATGCTTATCTCCTGCCTCGCAGCGCTGCACACAGCTCTGCACATTCAGCCGGCTCGGCAGCCCTCAGGTCATTGCCAGTCACTGAACCATGAACTTCTCCAAGCACTGCATGGCTAAATAAACCACACACAGTCCATTTCTGAGCCGTGCAGCTGCGGCGGAGCCTCGGACACTTTGTCGTACACGTGTCTGCACATCGCTTTCACTCGCTGGGCGGTGCGACTGCGATCCTGCAGCTTTGGCCGGCGTCCATGTGTGCGCTCCGCTTCGGCACTGATCAAATAGCCTCGCTAATGGCTCCGGGTGACGACACTGGATGAAATTTCTCTCAGCGCAGTCCTGCGACAACTCCTTCTAAGATAGCAGTCACTTGTCGATCGCACCAAACAACCTCAGTGGTCAAACATAGTTTTCCTCCTCCCGCAGCCAGAGTTTTAGATGAAAAGGCGCAGGAAGGGGTTTCTCGTGCTCGCAATCCTTCCTCTACATGACAGGATACATTTGGTTTCTGTCTGTCAGATCGATTTGCATTGAGCTTTGCTGTTCTGGCTGCGGGGCTGCTGGATGTCTGGGGCCTTGGAGTACCGGGGAGACATCTGTAAAGCAATGAATGATGGATGATAGCGGAAAGCCAACCTTCGACAAAGAATGAGAAGTAAGAGGCAGCGATGAATCAAAGATTACAGGTTTTAGACCTGCAGGGATTGGTAAAAAAATCTCGGGAGCGCGGGGGCCGGGTGTGCTTTGCGACGAGACAAACCAAACTGCTCGTTGTTCGTTGATTTTCAAGTCGGCAGCCAGAAGAGTGGCATTAACGTCGCCAGAATTGGGGTTTTATCCTCGCCCGAGTTCCTCTTTTATCTCCCGATTACGCCGCACTTTCCCGTCTGAATGATGGAATTAGAAATCTAATAAAAACCACGCCACAAAATTGCTCCTCTCGTAGCACGTTCTCTCAGGAGCGGTGCGCCTCTGGCAAACACATCACAACAAGCAATTTCTAGAAATTATTTTATCAGCCACGAATGTTCTCTGCGAGCGGTGAAAAAGGGGTCTGTTTGAGACAGACTTCACCTTGAAGAAGAAGGGGAAGGAGAAGGGGAATCTTTATGTATCCAATCACACAATGTAGTGAAACTCACGCTCTACATTTAGGATATTCCCTGAGGCGCGGTGGGAAGTTAACGTACGGCGCTTTGGGACCAATTCCAGATCAAACCTGGCGCATTTGTCAGGAGCACTGACCTGAGAAGTAACCTCATATACATGTTTTGAAGGTGGTGGAAGCCGGAGCAGCCGGAGGCAAAAGGGCCACATATCAAAGGTCTTCCTCTACTGTTCTTTTTCTACCTACGACTCTCGCTGGAAGCTGAACAAACCCATTGGTGAAGTAAAGATGGCGTGACTCTCAAAACAGAAGCGCTACAGCCTCCGTGACAGGTCGGGTTTTCAGAAAATTTGTAGAACAGCTCTGACTGTGATCGGAAAAACTAGAACCACCGTCGCAGCACGTGTCGCTACCTGTATTTGAGTTGAAATGATCATTTGCTTCAAAAGGTTTGAACCCCATACTCAGAGTTTTTAATGAGTCTGGCTTGTCCTTATCTTGCTCTGATCAATTATCGAGTCAAGCTGTGCCCTTATTCTGTAACTGGACCTCTCTCTGAGTGTAAAAGTGACCACGTTCAAGCAGGAGAGAGACGTCCAACGATTCCATTACAGAGCAATCTCTTCATATTTCAATTACTACCCTCTGTGCTTTGTTCTCCCGTTATTTCCCTCGCTACCAAAGGTCAGATTTCTTTCATCCACCTTATTTCTTACCATGACTGTAATCACCGCCAAATGTTTCAATATCTGTCATTTGCAGTAAGTGAATCTGGGAGTCTGATGTCAAATGTTTCCCCTCAAACTAACTTAAACAACTTTTTTTGCTTCATCTCATCATCTCAGGTAAACACTGATTGCAGAGTGTAAGGGTTGTAGAAAAATGACTCCAACCACATGTAGATCAGGCAAAGGAAGTGCGTCAACCAAGACAGGAAGAGGCCTTGTTTTTCCCCTGTCACTATCCCCAGGTGACGGTGGCACACCTGGAATAACTGCAGAAAATCTACACTGGAAAAGAGCGATGGAAACTGAGAGTAAACAAACAGGCATGGACATGTTACCTCTTACCATCGGGACCTGAGACCGGACTTTCTACTTGATCAGTAATTAACAAAACCAGCCTACTTTTTAATACAACTCAGTATTCTACGTCTACGAGATTGAGGTTTCAAGGTGAAATTGGGATTCTTGTGGTAGTATTTTTTGCTTTCGGACATTAACCAGGCTGCTAGCGGTAGCCTTGTAGCTAATTTTTTCCCTTTTTTTGGCAATCAATATTGACTTCATAATGATACATGAAACATATTTCAAAAAATACTCAGTAAAACATAGTCCAACACAACATCAAATTGTTGTTTTTTGTGGAGTAAAAAAAAACCAAATGTGATATAAGTTAAAGTCATTAGTGCAGTTTTGAGGTGCTGGTGGGATTTGGTTACCTTTGGACTGAGTCATGCTAGCTGTTTCCCCCTGTTTCCATTCTTTGTGCTAAGCTAAGCTAACTCGGCTGCTAGCTCCAACTTCATAATTACTCAAATTACTCTCAATTAAAGACAGCCAATAACTGTATTTCCCAATAATGTCAAACTAATGCTATACAGTATTATTAGGCACATGCTCATTTTAATGTGGGTTAATTACACTCGACAGAATTTCTCGTGATATTTCGGTTGCGTGTGAGCTTCAGAAGTTTTTCTGGGTTCACCGAGGTCACATACAGTAAATCTCCACACCTTACAGTGTTCCCACACAGCTGTAGACGTCCCATTTCAGAGAGCTGTGAGGCTGAAGAGTTCATCGAGGAAAAGCTGCAGCGGTGGATCAGTCACGTTCATTCCCTAGCAACATTTCGTGGCTTGACCCTTCTGTGACTCTGCTTAACGTCGGAACAATATAGAGAGATGGGCCATAAGCGTCACCGCAATCACACCTTACTGACAACAACGGGCCATAACTTCACCGAATGACCAGCCATTTGGACCAACGGGGAAAACCTACCTCGGCGCCATATTTCACCTTGCAAATGGATGTGGCTGCCAACGCCGAGCCGAGCAGAGCAGACTGCTGCTGCTGCTGCTGCAGTGAACCAGAGCCCGGCTGGGCAGGGCGACGCTGGAAATATTCCAGATAATGGAATATTTTGTCAGGGATAATGGGATTATGAGGGCAAACACGGCCTGGCAGGGTAGGATAAACATTAATTGTAAAACTCAGAGGTCTGGTATTACAGGTTAATCTGCTGAAGAGAGAAGTCCAAGTTCAATTGGAGGGTAGGAGCATTAGAAATCGTTTTTTTTTTTTCGTGCCCCCTCACAAGTCCTTGTAATGCACTGAGGCAACGCACGTAAACAAATTGAACAGGACACATTACAGTGCATCAGAGCACAGCAGAGGACATAACACTCGCTCTACAGCTTTGCACTCGCCTAATGGCTGTCATGTCATCTTCCCCTCCTCATAGTGTGCTTTTTTTTTTTTCCTCCTCTCTTTTCTTTTTTTTTCCTCTCCCTGTCGCCGTCGCGAGAAAGGCTCCATCACGCCCGAACCGTTCACTCGGATGGCCTTGGCACGCTCCCCGGGTGCGCGGATTCCTGCGCACTCACCGAAGGGGGGCCCCTGCCTCCGTCGCGTATCCGCTAAGCTTGTGGAAAATTACAAACACACACAAGGTCACAGTGGAGCCGAGCCAGCCTCCCACAGAGCCCATCTGATCCAGCCTGAAACGCGGCAATTACCACCCTCCGCGTGCCTCCGTGTGAGGCTGCGGCTATTTCATTATTTATTTGAACAAATAGGATTACGGTTGGTCTGCGGTGGATTGATTGTGACGAGGGATGAGAGAGCTCCGGAGAGCCCGGGTGCCGCGGCCCGGGGTTTCGCTGAGCCACTCTGCTGTGTCAAGCGCACGGTTGATCTCCCCGCCGCCGCCGCCGCCGTCTCGGTTCTCGGCGACTCCCCCACTTTTCCCGGACAGCGGAGCGTCGCCGTGTTGACACACGCCACCCGCTCGGCTGAGCTTCCCGCACCGGTTGATGGGGGAAATCTGTCGGCTGTTTCGCGGGAAAAAAAAACATACACCCGCGCGACCGATGACGAGCACCTGTCTGTCAAGAATCCCTCGAGGCGCGACTCTAAACATCCTCGCCGCGTCGGAGAGATTGTCACTCGCAACACGGGCCGTTTTAATTTAGATTTAAAATGAATTTTTGCATCCAAATAATGAGGGAATCGAGTGACACCGTTAGAAGTTTCAAATCGCTTCCAATTTAATTGCTTTAGAAGTGCTATTAAGTTACCCGGCTGAATGAAAAGCGCCGTGATTGAAAGGGAAATAAGAGCAGCGCCGGAGACGCGCTCGCTTCAGCACATTGCACTCGACAGCTTATTTACAGAATACTGATGCCCCCCCTCGAAAACGGTAAACGCGCTCTCTTTAGATCATTACGGGGATGATGTGTTATGATGCTAACGTCAATGTAAGGTTAGAGTCGGCCGGGCACAATCTCACGGTATTTGAAATCGATACGGTGAGGTTAAGGGGAGCAACCTGCGGAATAAACAAGAAAGGGGGGAGCGATCTTGGTGGGTTTTTTTTTTTTTTGAGGAAGCGATCATTTTGATTCAGTGTGGACTGTGCAGTCTTAGGAGCTGATAGCTCATCCCGGATGGAATTTGACCTGCCAGCTCCCCCCACCCTCCCCCCAAAATACCCTCCTTTGAAGTGATGGAGCTCCAGGTCTCTGCGGCAAACTTATCTGCTTCTGGAGATTGATCGAAAGTAATTTTTTTGCCCCAAGAAAACCGGGGAGGAACGTGATAGATGGCTCAGCCCCTCTATCTCCCTGATGGCGATATTAGTCCTGATTAAGATAAATGGGCCTCCTCTGCCTAACCATGCAAATGCTCGCCGACGCTGCCATTTATCCCGGGAATGTGAAATTGCCGCGACGAGGGAAAGCATGCTTCTCTCCGGCTGATCTTTGGCTCGCGGCCCGAGATAAATAACGCAGCCTTCAGACAAACGCCGTCGCAAACGGCGCTGCCCAGATATTCCTAATGTATGAGCGGCCGTGTCCGTGTGACAGCTGATGTGGTAATGGGGGGGGGATTTGAGGCAGAACAGGAAAGTGCTTTTATCCTCGTATATATATGTGAGAGCCTAGTCACCCAGATATACAGTGAGGAGAGCGTTTACCGGGCTCTCCCTGCGCGCCACCCTAAGCGGCTCTAATTGATGTCGATTAATCAAATCAGCCGCGGAGAGGGCAGGAGGACAACCTTATCAAGCGGGAGGTGTGACCTCCACGCTACGGAGCGGCCCCGATGAATAAACAAAGACAGCAGATATGCTGCGCTAAGCATGCTATAAATGCTAAGCGAATTGAACTGCGATACACAACAAAAAGTGTTAATTGATGTTAAACGCGATCAATACGCGCGGCGGGTTTGCACTCACTTTGCACAGTTTTTGAAGAGCACATCGACGTCGTTGAAGACGCTGCAGAGGCTTCGATTCTTTTTTTTTTTTTAGCAGTGAGGTTCGGTCGCTCCTCCGAGATTCCCATGCGACGTCTCTTAAAATCATCATTTTGTAAAGGGAGTCTGGTATGTTGTCATTACTAGTGGCGTAGTTACTCTGGAAAACATCTTGCACTTAACCTATTTATATCATCAATGCATAAAAGTACTAATTAAAATGAAAAATTCATCACAATAGCATTTTTTTTCACGTAAAATACTTTAAACTTTAAGAATAAATCATCCCTCTGGCGTGTAGTTGCATTAATATCCATCGTAAAGAAATATTCATCAGTTTTCATTCATTCATTCATATTTTGCCCCCAGAAATGTTTCATAAGGAGGGGGCAGGGCCACCTTGATACGATCGCCACCCCCCCTGAGAGCACCACTGCACCTTAGAGAGGCAACTCGACATTTCCTTTAAAACTTCATCCAATAAATGGGAGTGTTTCTTTCCAGGATGTCTGAAGTATTTTCATTACATAGAGGACGGGGGGCACGGCAGTACAATAGACTGCATGCTGAGCAGAGCCAGAATTAGGTGGTGATACCTGAGAAAAAGGTGCCAACATGTGTCGTACATTAGGAGAAATATAGAGCAATTATGACCCCGGGAGGAAACCAGGAGAGGGCAATCAAAAACGGGAGTCTCCCGGGGAAAATTGGCGGGGAGGGCTGGCACGTATGACTCCATCACTTTGGTCCGGACTGAAATATCTCTCGAGTGTTTGATGGACTGGCACGAAATTTTGTTGCAGACACTCACGATGCTGACTTTGATGATCTCCCGACTTTTTCCTCCGGCGTCGCGATGAGGTTGAGTGAAATGTGTCGACAGTATTCGGATGGATCGCTGTGAAATTTGGTGCAATTTGGACGTTTACATTTGATCTTTCTCACTTTTTCATCTGGATCCGTCATCAAATCCAGTTTTTCTTTTGTCCGTTAATAACCAAACACCTCCAATATTGGTTTCTTGGGCCTGAAACCTGCATTCTTTCAAGTTGGCCATCAGGGGGCGACTCCACTGGTTTCAAAACGAAGTCTGATTGTATGTAAGCTTATGAGAAAATGACCCTACTTCTCATCTGATTTATTACCTTAAGTCTTCTATCGACAAGAAATTACAGTCCCATTTAGAGCGAAATAGACGATAAAGCAGAGTATGCTTTTGGGTGTGGCTACAGCTCCACCCTCTCGTCCAAATATGATCACTTCTAGGTCCAAAAAACCCAAATGGCGCTGTAGAGCAGATCTTTGAGGCTTCAGAACGGTGGTCCACAAACCAATGGGTGGCGTTACATAGGTTTTACACTTGCTTCAAACACATTTCCAGTCAATGAGCAGCTAATGTAAGATGCAATCCCACACTTGTCAACCACCCATCTTCAAGCTGTCCAGGAAGTCACGGATGGTCTCAACGTAGACGGCTGTGTAATGTTTCAGGTGAGGGCAGGTCCGCGTGACAAAATGCAGCGATGCAAAAATGTGTAATTGTCTGCGATGCAACCATATTGGAACACTGCCTTTAATCACAGCTGCACAAAGCAGATTAAAACGTTGGCACAGATTTCTGACTGTTTTATTTGCAGTTATGTTTATGTCTTAATAAAGCCTCTGCGTCAATGCCAACCAGGAGTTTGAAAGAATGAGGTCGGGAGTCAAAGCCCCACCAACATCACTCACATTTCTTTTTAACCTTACATTGTTTTTTGGGGGGATTTTAATATTTCATTCATCCAGTTAACTGTTACATTTTCAGAAAATTGTCTCCTCAAATCAATGACTGGTTAAAGTTGCAATATGTAAGAACTGACCACCTGTCTAATTCAACAAGTAGGGTGCAAAATGCCGCTAACTGTAGCTGCCGTTAGCTAGTTAGCTCAGTTAGCTGTGCAGCTAGTGGTCCGGACTGGGAGGTCGGAGCACTGGGGGTGTGTTGGCTAGCTGGTTAGCATGCTAACTTCAGTAGATATCTCTGCAACACAGTACAATAACATCAAAACTGTTATTTTTTCACATTGAGTTGAGCTTTTAATTTGAGTTTTTTGAATGTTTCAACTTAAATTTCTTACATATTGCACCTTTTAAGGTCAAATGTCTAAAATAACCTTATTAGAACTCACTGGGTTTTGTTTAAAACTGATACTAGATTAGAGAGGAGAAAGAAGAGAGAGTGTTCACTTGCTTAATAATCACTCATTGGCTGTTTTAGGCTCTAGGGCGGGCATAGAAGCTCATATCTGCTCAAATGAGCTGTCAATCAAATGGTTACCATCTCTGGATGTCTGGTGTGGAGGTATAATGGCGTCCGCTGTGAAATGAGGAGTTTTTGGACGGATAAAAGCATAAAAATGCATCTGTGATTACAGTTGTTCTTTGCTGGTTGTGTGTTGTTGGTGAAATGGATCCACTGGACATTTGGGAAGATGCATTTTAAGAGGAAATTACAAAACCTATAAATAAAGTTATGTTTCTCAACATAAAAGTGTAAAGTGTCTAAATATAATCCTTCCCATTTGAATAATAGGCATCAACAAATGCTGGAATCAGCCTGGGAATATGTTTAAATTTGCAGCCGTGGGATTTGCATTTCCCACAAAGTTGCTGAAACTCCCAAGTTTTCGCCCAGAATACACTGGGCACGACCTCGCCGTCCTCAATGGTGGCTGCAGCCCTGATGATATGGAAATGGTCATAGCAATACCCCGACCTGACGGCATACATTTTAAAATTTTGGTCCGACTTCTCCCCGTCCTCACTGTGGTCCGTGGAGCTCAATCATTGGAGCTCTTTGACACACGATACTATGTTACCCTGCTGAGTGGCGCAGAATTGAAGCTGCCAATCACGAGGCAGGGGCCTGGAGCTAATCAATCCAAGCAGGCCATGATGTGATTTCTTTCCTTGTCAAGGGCTTGAGCGGGCTGACAGCCTGTTGGATGGCTGGTTTCACTCACCTCCCGCCGTGAATCACACGGCTATTGTGACTTATGTAAATGCCTCCGTGTGGAAGGCTGTCTCACTGCTGCTGCCGAATTTACATAAAAACGATAAGTAACTGATAAGCACACGCTGTTATTAACCTAACAACAACGCCGCCTGTCTGAACGCGGCCGGGGGACTGTTTGTTTGGTGGGAAATTTTGATCACATCGCTGTGCTTTTTTTTTTTTTTTTTTTTAATGCGGGGCCCAATTAAAAAAATCTGTGTTTATTTCATCAAAAAAACGAGGCAGAGATGAAAGTCTGAAAAACACCGGCGCGATCGTCCTCTAATGGAGCCGTAGTGTTCGGTGGGAAAACATAAAAGTTGAGCAAAAAGCATGCCGGAGAGAAGAAGGGAGGGTAAAACGGAGAGTTGTTCGTGAAAAAAGAATGAGAATCCAGACGAGTAAAGGGAATATTTCTGTGTGATTCCAACGGTGGATAAAAATCTCCCGAATGTGCTTCCCCTCTGTTCTTGTGAACCCTCTTTTTCTCTCACACATTATCACATTCACGTCGCAATTTCATGTTTTGTTTGCAAGGAAACTGGGCCATTTAAAATACATCTTCGTTACAATCGATTATAACAAGGGTAGGGTTAGGATGTGAGGTATGTTTATTTGCTTTATGGTTTGACTTAAATTGGCAAGATTGATACTGCACTAAACAACGGTTTGGTTGGATTTAAGCTAGCTGTTTCCCCTGAATTTCCAGTCTTTATGCTAAGCTAAGTCGACTGAATGCTAGCTGTAGCTACATGAGCACAGGCATGAAAGCCATGTAAATGTTTTAATATAAGTCTCACCGGGAAAGCAAATAAGTATGTGCCACAAAAATATTGAACCACTCCTTTCAGCTCAAGTTGTCGTGAAAAACCTTGGGACAATTTCCAGCCTCGTTTATGGCGACAAAAATTGAAATGTTCAACATATTTGGGTTTTGCAGACAAGTTTTTATTCTGGCGTCGGGGTTGGTTACGTGTCTCGTCTTCAAGACAAAAACCAAATCCAGTTTTTGCAACTGGATTTGGTTTTTGTCTTCTCATTTCTCATTTCTTGATTCTCATTTCACCTCTCATCCAAGCCTCTTGGATGAGAGGTGAAACGTCTTCAAGACAAAAACCAAATCCAGTTGCATTCGATTCAATTTCCTTGAGATAACTATGACCTGGATGAATGAGAATATTCACAGGCTGGTTGGTTACGTGATATTGTTAAGTATTGTTGGAGCATGTGCTGGTTTTAGTCTTATATAGTATTTTGGTAAACAGAAGCAGCATACATTGAGTCTTCTTCGTATCATTTTATAGTTCCCACCACTGCGAGGCTACAGGCACAACGTCAGTCTTTAATCTGTTTCTTAGGAAGAGTCAATTGTGGACTCCTCACCACTTCAAAAAATCTCAGGTTTGACTCCGTTTAATTACTGATGGCGGCGTGTCAACAAGGCTCGAGTTGTCCTCGGCGATGATGCTCAGAGTCTGCCAAGAACATTACGTTTCAGCAGACCTGGATGCAAATGAGGCGTTTGTACATTTCTTCCCGAAAGTATGAAAAAAAAAAACAAGACGGAGGCAGCGATTTTTCAGTCGGCTCCATCATACATATGGAGGGCCCTGGATTATCTCTCCGAAATACTACATACGTTGTAATTAGCGCTGCCTCTCCGCTGCCAGAGGAGAGTGTCCAAAACCATCGCAGGAATAAAAAAGAAAAGCTACTGAAGGCTCCGGCAGCACAAATCATCTGTTGACACATTTCTTTTAATCTGATGCTTTATTTTATCACTGCAGCGCTTTTGGCAGCCGCGGCGGTTACTTTGATGTTTATCCTCAAAAAGTGTGGCGACAAAAAAAAAAACGTCGCACCCCGTAATGCGGTTAAATTGATTTAGTGGCGTTTTGCAGCTGATTCGAGACGTGCCCTTAAAAAGTCGTCCTGCTCCGTCAGAGAGGATGTTCCCTGCGAGAGGGGGGAAAGTTTCCGTGTTTTTTTTTTTTTTTCTCTGCAAAAGAAACTTCAGAATTAATTAAAAATCACATCAGGAGATGTCAAGGGATTTACTTCAAGGCTCAGGAAGGCAGCCCTTTTTTTTTTTTTCTTGTGAGGCATCCTTCAGTGAGGACAAGCCTGTGTTCATAATTCCATTTTTCATCAAAGTGTGTTTTAATCTCAACATTCTCGGCGCGCCGCAGACACATCTTAACGGGGAATCCACCGTCCTTATCATTTATTTTATTCCCTGCCGGTCTTGCCTAAGCAATTCTGAACTTGAAAAAAATTATGGATTTTCCTCCTACGAATCGCGAGACAGGACTGCTTACGGTGCATAATTACATTTCAGACGTTTATAATTCTTTGCGATTCGTGCCGTCGAAGGCGTCTCCTATCGACGGGCGCTTTAAAGTCAGGGCGTCATGCGGAGAGGAACTTTCCAGACAACATCGCCATTACCTTTCGGTCAGGCTCGCAGCCTAAACAAAGCAGCGAGCGTGAGATCTCAGCCCGGCCAGGGAATTATGCAGGGGGGGAACATCCAGCTGCTGGTCACTCCTAAAACCGACTCCCTTTGAAGTCGGAGGCTCAGCGGCCCGCAGAGCCGCTTCTTCAGGCCGACCCGCCAAGCGCCATTCAGTGTCTGCCAGGCAGGAAATTATCGCAGCCTGACAATAAGGACATGCTGAAACCCTCAGAGGACAGATGGAAATGAAAACAGGTCGATGGGGGCTTTTTTTTTTTTATGTGCATCCTTTTCACCGACCTGCAGAACCAGAGTTTTATATTGAGTCGGAGCTGGCGTGCGACGAGACGAAAGCTGCAGTGCGTCGATTGTCGGAACTGCAGAGTGAAGGTTAAGGGCACAAGTTTGGGGATCACAAAAGTTATTACACTGCATTGGAACATAAATGTCTGAACCACAAGTCAGAGCAATACATCCCATCCAGGTTGGGACATTTCACTCACAGCTCACAGTGGTGCTCGAGGAAGAGTCAGGGGAACAGTAAAGTCTTTAGGATGCATCATCTGGGGACCATGAACTGCCAGGTTTCCATCCAGATGTGTTGCAAATTTTAGGAAAATGTAAATGAATGCTTGTCTCCATCCACTAAAAACTGGCATTCTTTTATGACCAAATTAGGTCAAAACACGATCTTTTCCGAACCCTAACCAAGTGGTTTTGTGCCTAAACCTAACCAGATGTCGTTGGCGTTGTCAAAGCATAAAATAAAGAAATCTTTCAACATATCTTTGGTTTGCAGGAATGTACATTACCAACATTTATTATGGCAGCTGTGTTGGAATGAACGCTTGTTTCCATCCACTGGCATTGTGCCATTATTAGGAGTTGGTTCAATTCTCCAGTCGGAACACCGTTATACAACTACAGAAGAAGAAGGTGCAACGAGACGACGTGATTAAAAGAGGCAGTTGGACCTCAAACAGTGAAAAACAAAGCTTCAGTCGGAGCAGCAACAGCTGATCAGTCATGTGAGTTAAATGTTCTTAAAATCAGAACTAACTTGATAAGGCAAAAAAAACAAAAAAACAACCTCAAACAAGCATAAAAGGTTTGTCACAAAATTAAAGACGTTTTTCGATTTTTGTTGGTTTCCATTAACTTTCATCAATGTAATACTTGAAGACATGGGCGTAGGAAGCATTTAAAATCTAACAGAGGTTTTAAACAGAGTTGATGTCATTTCCTGTCTTCTGATGCCTTTTGACAGGTCGTTGGGTATCTGTCAGATAATTTTCTGAGGTATTTCCTCCAGTGCAAGTGTTTGCCCCCGGATCACATATGTCACATCTTTAAAGAAGCATTAAGAAGTACATACTTTCTTACCTGTAGATCAATCAAAACAATACGTATTTGCTAACATTTTAAATAGCAAATAACTTGAAGAACCGGCACATCGAGCTGAATCTAAATCTAATGAAGCATCTAAACTAAGCATTTTGAAGAGTGGGTAGGATTGTACCACCTGCATATTATAGCTGGTGGTTCAAGATTCATCAGGATAAGTTAAAATGCTGCCAGGTGAACAGTCAGGGGATCAACAAAGTCTTTGGGGTTTATCCTCTGGGGAACATGAATATCTGCACCAATTCCAAAGTACTAGACTGACACCATCCATCCATCCAGCCGAGCTGTTAGCCAGAAAAGTTGTGAAAGTGAATGAAGAGACATTTCCCTTCAGACAAAAACACCCCAAAAAGTAAGCTGGGGAAAACACAGGTTGAGATGTAAAACCCTTGAAGCGTGACCGTCCATTCAGAGGATGATTTTCTGGAGGTTATTTGTAAACCGATGAGTTTGGCCCCCCGACAGGCCACCGCTCAGGATTCCTCGGCTATCACAAGAGCGCGAGAAAATCGATGAGGCGTTTTGCTGTGAACTGCAAATGAACTCGCACTTCGCTTGTTTATGGATTTTAATTAGGGCCAAATAGTCTCATGAATTTATGTAAAGCCCTCATACACCAGTCTGTGCGCATCAGACACAGGGCTGAGGGGAATCAGGCGGCGGCGGTGGTGGTGGGAGAGGTCTGTGCTCTAATGCCAAAACATTGCACGATGTGAAGCGGGCCCCGGTTATCTCTGCACTGCGTCTCATCTTTCAGTCCCTTTTCAGAGACACTGCAGTTTCCCCCACTGGATGCTGCTGTGAGTGACACTAGAAAAACTCATCTCCCGTTCACCCCCCCTCCCGCTTCACAGCGACGTGTCAGCCGCAGAAGCTAACGAGATGTAGAACCCAAACTATGAGAAGCGAGTTTTGCCCATTTGAATAATGTGCACCTGGGAGAACACAGATTCTCTCTCGGACTCTTTGATGTGTTTGCTGAGCGGCGATGACTCCTGACGGCGTCAGATTAAACCCACGACTAGCGAGAAGGAGTCTCGGCATCGCTGGTGTTGTAATCTCGCACTGCAAAGAGCTAAACCGCAACACTGGTAGTAAATGATGCATCAGCCACAGTGGGGATGTTTCATTTTTTCTGCGCCCTCGGAGAAAAAGTGTCACTCTTTGGGATTGTGATTAAGTTTGAGGGCTGTTTATTCGCGTCTGTGCGGAGGCAACGCGTCGTGTCACACAAAGCGACGTCTTCACGGCTGTATCAGCGAGTGGAAACGGAGCAGAATCAATCCCGCGCCGTGTTGTGACGGCGGCGGTGACAGGGACGGCTTCACATTGTTTGTTTTTTTTTAAATAGACTTTCACAGTCTTCAGTTCCCTTCCCGTCACCTCTCGTAACGGCGTGTCTTCTTTAAAATTCGAATGATCCGTCGGGACGCTGAAATTAGCATCCTGAAATATTCATGGCCGAGGCTCGGCACTCGTATTGTACACCTCCGAGGGCTCGAACAGGTACTGTATCAGCATCGCCCCGTCCTCGTGAATCTTTCATGGGCCCTGCGACGCGCGACTTGGATAGGTGAATCCTCAGCGTTACACACTTGTCAGGGACACTCGTTTTCTCTCCCTTCAAACTGATCCTTGATCACAAAAAAAGAATCTGATGGGGGGAGAAACATGAGCGGTCAGATGATCAGACACCGATGTGCAGTTGCGGCCCGGTGTCAGAGGATTGACACACTGAAACCTTTGTCAATGACAGGATCAATGAGTCAGGCAGACTAGCCTTTTCGTCCGTGGTCCACTGCAGCGGACAGATATTTGGATTTTAAACTATTCAAGCTGGAGTACCGTGTCACGGTCACCGAGTCCCCAAATCCTCGTCCACATTTTTGCTTTTCCTGTTCTGTTATTTACAAGGTACAAGGTCATTTATTCACCGTTACACAACACAGGGTTGTATAACGACATAAAAATCTGCAAGCACCTTCATGCCACGCAAATTACTGAACAGATGTACAGGTATTAAAATGTACAAATATACGTAAACACAAAGTGAATCTTTTGAATCTGAGTGAAGGTGTAAAGTAGGTAAGCAGCAGCAACGAGATGGTGGTGACAACGTAGTCGGCATCTTCATATGAAAGGTTCGACATCAGGGAAACACTGTCCATCAACTTTGATGTGGTGTGAGCATCAAGCATCGATGTTACAAACACAGAGTCCAACTCTTCTCATCCCGCTGTAGTCCGGCGCTCCGCTGGCTCAGAACATGGACCAATGAGTGCAACAGCTTCCAAGATGTTGCGGTGGACAGAACAGTCTATGATTTCTTGTTTGGTTTTTTTGCCACCCTTGTCCGTTTCCTTTTCCTGTGACCAGGAGCAGCCTTAAACCAGGCTGGATTAGCATGGCTCTTATTCTTCAGTCCAAACGGTCAGGTTGGATGGTTGAAAGGCGCCATGATGGTCTCCAGGTCCGCTGCTCTCGATCCAAAACACCCCCTTTTTTCTCCAGTAGCAGTGTGTGTTTCAGCAACAAAGTGGGAAAAAAATCACCGTTACAAAAACAGAAACGACTCATAATTTGGAGGAGCTGTCGGCCGCAGGATCTCTTAAGGCATCGGTGTATTCATCTCACAGCCATCTGGATCCGTGTTGAGACCCTTTGGAGGAGCCCAGAATTGTTAATATGCCTTCAACATATTACAATATCTAATCAATCTGTTTTGTAATTGCTGTATTTTGCCCGTGGAGAAGACCAAGTGGATTGACGACCTCAACCCTCAACTCTGAAAACTGGATTCAAGTTATAATGAAATAGATGTATCCTTCTGTTTTTCAAGTGTACGTGCTTTGGGTGAATGCTGAGCAGGTCCTTCATTCTGTAAAGAAATAATTGGAGCACCTAACGCACCGCAAGGTCATTCATCGCGACGAGTTAAAAGAAAGTGGGAAAGGAAATTGGATCTACAGCATCTAAATCCGAGGTTCCGTTTGAAGACAGTGTTGTTTCGGAGCGTTTTTTAAGCAACCTAGAGTACCTTGAATGTGCATCTGTCTGATGCTCTCACCCGCCACTCAGTGTAAGCTGCTGTCTCCGTCGGAGAGAATGCAAATGTCACGGGCGACGTGCAAACTGCAGCGACAGAACTGATGAGCAAACTGCAAACAAGCGGGGAAACGTGCAAACGGAAGCGACAGAAGTGATACGCAAACTGAAGCGAGCGGGGCGAACAATGGCGGGACGGAGCGGCGTCAGCAAACAGAAAAGACAACAGATGTCAGTCCACATTAAGCAGCAGGTATTAAGGGCAGCAGGCAGATGCAAACGCCACGGAAAGGTAACACGGAGCGGACATTTACAACCAGCCTCAAATGGGAAACAGCAATTAAATGTGCAACAGCAGGAAAATGTGTAAATAGCATGCGACGGTGCCATTTCGGCACCAACAGAACCTGGTTTTATTTCGTTCGGATGCTATTAACGTGACACACAGTTGGTTCAAGCGACGTGTGAAGAGGACACCTAGAACAAATGATTTTTATTTACAAATAATAATGCCATTAATCAAAACCATGAGAGTCTGGGGGCCCGGCCAAAATGAACAAAAGGGATGAGGGGGGGGAGTCCGGGCCAGGCGAGCAGCGGGCCGTGGGACCCAGTGCCTCCCTCTCTAAACTGAGAAAACAACATAAACTAAACAACAAAGCTGCAAAAACAGGACTACCAGACCTCCATCCTGAAAAGGCAAAGAAAAACACAGACTGGGGGAAAACACTCTGAAACGGTCAGTCACGACTGCTGTGGAAGAGAGAGCTCCTTCTCCTCCAGCCTCCCTTAAAGAGGCACTATGTAGTGAGTTTAGCTGAAAACATAAAACATATCTATATCAACAGAATGTAAATAATTAGCAGTTTGCATGTATTAGCATGTATTTTGCTTTAGAGACATCTCAAGTTAGCCAGTCCAAAGCCACAGTTCTAGGTGTGTTATTACCAAAAGTCCCCTGATTCTCGAACTCCCAGTCTGAACTGCTAGCTGCATGGCTAACTGAGCTAACTAGCTAACAGCAGCTACAGTTAACAGTCGCTCTGATGATACGCTGCCCCCTATTAGTTTTGAATATTAATTTCGATGTGGCCAATTGTTACGTATTACACCTTTAAATATGGGCGGGGCCTAAATGTCTGATCAAGAACACCTGAGAGAAGAGGAGCAGAGAACAACAGTTGCAGAAAAAACAGTGCGACACCAAAAGGCTGTTACACGGTGAAGGATGTGAAGGAGAGGATTTCAGCGATAAGTCATTTCACGCATGTGTTACTATACATATGTAGTAGAAATTGTTACATACAGCCCCTTTAAAAAAAAGAAAAATGGTATGAAATATATGATGTGGTAGGAACACTACCATCCTTGTCCACAGGGGGCGCCAGAATCAACTCCAAAAGAAAATTCCCTGTAGCTGCTGTAAGTTAAAACCAACTAACTTACTTTTGTAACTTTCCACACCCTAAGAATGATATGTTTTGTGTTGCTGATAATAATATTTTTTGTGCGAATGAACACCAGATCTCGTTTGGCTGGACGCACGGCGATTATTTCTCCTGACTGAGAGCTACAACCACGTTCAAGATCTTTGAGAGTGACTACACCCCCGGAGGGCCTTCACAGCTGGACACCAACAGAACCTTGAAAATGTATTTATAGTTACAAGGCTTTTCTCCTGCACAGTGCGGCTGAAGGCGACGCATATTTTACAGCTTTGGAAATCATCTTCAGCTGCACGCAAGACCTGGAAATCGCTAACGGAGCCAGTTGTTCCTCTCTGTTTTATTTCCTTTTTAGGCAACGATTAGATAAATATAGCTCAAAAGCTTCTTTCATCGTAATCTCTCCGAGAAAATGTTCCACGGTCTTTCGCGTGTGGACTCACCTTTATTACATTTCCAGGCTCATCAGGTAAACTATTTTCCTGTCCTCTGTGCGGGTGGATTTAATGGTTTTGATAGACCACAGTGGCTGCGAGAGCGCCCGGAGAATTCGGGGCGGCTGCACGGTTTGTTTTGAGAAGAGCTCTGTGATTGACAGACGGTCTCATAGCACCGAAACCATCTTTTGAAAACCCCGAACAGTTGGAGCCAATTTTCCCTCTGCCTCTACCCAGAGGGCCGGATGCTGGACACAGGCATGCTGAGCAACCACGGGCTCCTGGGGGAAATTGAAATTCTCTGCAGGGAGAGAAAGAGGGGAGTCTTTCAAGAGCCTGGTTCGCACCTCCCTTTGCTCCCAGCATGCCATATTTTTAATAAGGGCACTGGCTGTCAGCACACACCTTCTCCTTTCTGTATGTACGGCCGGAGGTTTGTTTAACTCAACAAGCAAAGCCGAGATTTTGCAAAGCTTCAAACGGCCAGCGTAAACAGCAGGAGAGCTGCAGCAAGGCGCGCGGACGCCGGATGCCACCTGTCAATCAAGCGTGCATCCAGGATCCGTGTTTGACACTTTCTTGGCAATTAACTATTCATCTTTTTAGGCAACAGGCGCCCGAGCAGCAACTCGAGGACCTCCCGCTCAACCCCGACGCTCGAGCATCTGCGGACGCGAGTGATTAGAGTGTTAGTTTACTGCGGTCGACACCGTTCAATCATTTCACCGCACCGAGGCGGCCTCTAATTAGGATGCTCGGCCGAAGCTCGTTCTCTGCGGCACAAATCGAGTGACGATTAAAGTCAGTTATTCAAGTTAGTTTTGGGATTGAACCTTCAAAGGGCGGCGGTTTTGCGCGCCGCGGATAAACAGCGCTCTCGCTCCGAGCCCATTCTGAGGAGCGATTTTCCAGTGAAGACAGGACATAATGCGAGCGGAGGCGACTAAATGGAGATCAAATTAGTCAAAAGAGCTCTGCTGAGAAACATGGAGGTTGAACAGATGGGCAGTTAATGGAAGTGAAAGTCTGGGTAGAGCAGACAGCAGAGGGGTGCACACTGCAAAAAAAAAAAAAATGTGCACTCGAGTGAGAATTTTAGTCAGATGCTCACAGATCTCACAGGTTTTTAATGACTTTGTCAATCAATTTGTTCCGCACAGCATTTGTTTTAATGAGTGCTTTTGAAAAATACAGATGTACCGGGGTCAGGGAAGGAATAAAACGTCAGCAGTTAACATTTCTGCAACCCGCTTATACGTTCAGATTTGTAAACATTTTATTGGTTACTCACCGTAATGACATTTCTACACAAAGTTTACAGTAACACAATATTACTGAACCTTACATGGCTTCTGTTTCTTTACACAATCTGTCGTATCAAGTTCACGTGACATGTTTATGACTTCATATCGGAAAGTGGAGGGGATGGTGGTGGAGCTACAGCTGAGAATAGGTCAAATATATTGTCTTAAAATGTTATTTTGGTACAAGTGAAAAGAAATAATTAACTTAAGTATCAATAGTCAAAGTAAATTATACATCTATTTACATGTATATTTATACTGTGGATCAACTCATTACCCTCCTAGCTAATTAACTGATGTGACATTCAGAGTTTTTTTGATCTACATCTGATTTAAAATGCATATTATGAAGCAATACTTTGGCTCTGAAGCAACATGCAATCTGAAAAAAGCAACTTAAAAATAAAAGCATTGGATTAAAAAGTTCATCTTTTGCCTTCAAAATGTAGTGGAGTGGAAGTATATAGTAGCAGAAAATGTTAATACTGAAGTAAAATATAGGTATCTCCAATTTCATACATTCTGTCACTGGGCGACCGTGTGTTCCAACATTTGTAAGGGTGACACAACTGGATGTTTTTGACAGGAAGTCGCAACATTTTCCAGCTATGTTTGTGATGAAAAGGAGAAAAACTGGTATTTTAAGCCACACATGATTGATTTCTTCAAAACCCTGACCTGAAAAGTGAGTTTCTGTCTAAATAAACCAGAAGATTAAATAGAAAAACTGGATCTAAAGAAGTTTCGACATATCCAACATGTTTTGGGTTGATTAGGGCGCTGGGGGACACCCGTCAAAAGTATGTAATTATGTCTGTGTAGCTTTAATAGATAGATATTTACTGACTTCATGATTGCCGCGGGTCGTAAATTAAACAGTGTTGTGGGTGGGATGCGCTGTCAGTCATTCTGAAGGCGAACGACACAGATGCAGCAGATTGAGAAGTACTGACGTCTGTGGGTTTTTTATTTTAAATATTAAATACTGGGAATATAACATAAATAATGTTTACTTGAAATGAGTGAAAACTAAATGAGAGCAGAATCCAAGGGTGGTTAATAAGCTTTTAAGCACTAATGTGGATTGACTAATTACATAATTAATAATGTTTTGACAAGAATAAGTTGACATATTGCTGTGATGATGGTTGTAGTTTATTCATGGGGTCCCCAGAACCCCAGTCGGGAGTCCCGGTGTGATAAATATGTCAGTACGATGGTTAACAATCGCTGTCTGCTAAGCATTACACCTCATCAGAAATTCATACCAGAAACATACGACAAAGATGTGGTTGAGGACTTTATTAAATCTGGAGAACGGCTTGCCATGAGATTCATAAACTATTTAAATATTAGAGAACAGAGTTTCTTTGCCTCTCCCGTCGCAGACTGCGGCTGAGAGGAGGTTCCACGAGGACTTCGGAGAGCGCAGTCCTCGCCAGCGTGGGCTGAACTCGCTGTGAACCGAATCCAAGTCTACGTCAGACGGCTGCCCTGATTACTGGCAACATGTAACTCGATAACCGAGCGCCGAAGTAGCTGACGTCAAACGCATTCTTAACGGTGCAGGGTGAGACGTAGTGAGTAGGGATATGCTTTCCTGAGTTCATCCATCTCTTCTTCTTCTTCTTCTTGGGTAAGGCAACAATTCCCCCATTCACAAAGACACAGTAAGCTGCTGCTGCTGCTTCCCAAGAAGAAATACCAGCCATGACATCACCGAGCGAGGTGCGGTCAGAAGAACAGTGTGGTTAAAAAAACCCACACTGGAACGGCAATGATGCTTTTCTCTCAAGAGGAAGCAGGATGGTCAGATTTACGAGCGAATATGCAAATTGAACGCACCTTCAAAAGAAACCATGCATGTCAAACTGCTGAGAACTCCTGGCCACTGGATAACGAGCCAGTATTTTGGGTTCATCTTCGACTGTGTGATGCACAACTGTATAAAAACACATCATCATTTAACCGCGCTGCTTTGGGTTTGGGACGCGGCCGACAGACATTAAAACCAAGACATCGCATCAATCTTCTTCTTGAGTGTGGATTTGGGGCTACATGTTACGGCCAAAAAAAATCCAAATCTGGCTAAAACAGAAGGCGCCTGGGTGGAGCTGAGGCGAGATGAGCAGTAACCATCACGGCCGCAGTGAATTTTCATTTCAAATCAAGCAAACGCGCCTTAAAATATCATTTTAAACGTTAACCTTTCAAAACAGGATCGACATCACGCGACTCTCAAAACCTAGATGGGGATGGTGTTACGGGCAAGAGGGCTGCCAAGCCAGTGACCACAGTTCAAGACTGTGTTTCAACACTTGAAAGTGTGAAGTGTAAGTGTGAAACCATGGGGTATTTTTAAGGAGACCTCTGGACAAATTCCAGCCATGTTTGTGGCGATAAAAAACAAGTATTTTAGCCTGGCTTCAGTCTTCTGTACCACTGCAGCTATCTCGTCTCCCCAAAAGTCTGGTTTTCTCTTTTGGTCCATGGCTGTTCCTCAGCCCAGTCACTCAGATAAAAATGATGGCAGGTAACATTTCTGCAAACTACTGACATGTTCACATTTGTATGTGTCATAGTGGGGGTGGTGGTGGAGTCACAGACGAGAAGGCTGCCAAGCAAGTGACAATGGTTCAAGACTGCCTTTCTACATCTCTAAGCATCTGGACGTTTTTAAAGGAGACATCGGGACAACTTTTTGTGGCACCAGGAAACGGATATTTGTCATGGAAAGTATCAAAACCAGTGTTTTAATCCGAAACATGATCTTTTACGAACCCTAACCAAGAGGTTTCTGTGCCTCAACCTAACTAGATCCTAAATACAATGTTGTCACAACATAAGATGGAAAGTTGAACCTAAAGTAAAGTTTTAACATAAGCCATTTTGCATTGGTTTAAATGGTTTTAATCAACTGGAATGTAGATGTTTCTCGTCCTTTTCTAGTGACTTTGTGGTCGTCTCCTAAAAAATTGGAAAATCTGACTGTGAAAATTAAATTCCTGTGGCTACCAATGACCAAATCAACCAAACTGTCAGGATAAATGTTGGCAATATGAGCTCTGCAAACCACGGATATGTTGAAATTTTACATTTCTTTATGATGCAACTTTATATTTCTCTAGGTTCAATTCTCAATGTCTTGTTGTGACAACGTTGTGCTTGTGCTCTGGTTAGGTTGAGGCACAAAGCCCACTTGGTTAGGGTTAGAAAAAGATCATGTTTTGGCTTGTAATACCCGTTTTGGTCGCCACAAACATGGCTGGAAGTTGTCCCGAGGTCGCCTTAAAAACATCGAATGGTTTCGTTTTTCCTAGTCTTGGACTGTGGTCAATGGCTCTACAGTCTTATCGCCTGGAACTCCACAAACATCCCCTCGAACTGCCGATATGAAAGTCAGGACTTAAACATGTAATGCAACGTGATTATAGAAAATCTATATGGTACGTAGCCTCTGACACGAACGCGTCAACAGTTTGCAGAAACATTAACTGCCTCACATTTTGTTGCCAACAAATGACTGTTAGAAAGTTAGACTTTGTACAGAGATGGCAGCTGAGTACAGTTCAGTAATAATGACACAGCTACAGATATTATAAGTTACATAATGATCATCAATTAAGACTAAAAAAGGGCAAATCAGTGGCGGCGTGTCTTTGCAGAGTGGGCGGTTGATGCAGCGAAGCAGCATATGTTCAAAACAAAATCTGCCTTCTTGAAGCCAGTTGTTTACAGCCTGAAGTATAACTCCTCATTTTTACAAAGCGCTCTGACTGATGCGACTTCACGATTATCATCGCCATTTAAATTGTGAGGCGGCTTTTTCATGCCGTCCATCTCCTCTCCATATGGAAGGCTTTCGCCCCAAAGCAGAGATAACTGTGTGTGTTTCCTGCAGCGATCCTGATAGGGCCGACTGTGTGCCTCGAGCGTCTGCTTGAGATGTGGGGAAGAGGGTGGGGGGGGGGAGAAAAAAGAGAAAGGAAAAGAAAGAGGCAGCATGCAACAGTGTTCCCTGTGGGATAGCATGCTGCAGGAGGAGCATGCGAGCCGGGTATGGAGAAACAGACCCATCATTAAATGAAGGCGCTGCACAGAAACCTAATATACACAGAGCGAGGTGATCAATGGGCGCGCGCTGCCACACATTAGGACAGGCAAATGTCACGCATTTCTCGAAGGGGGGGAGATGCTCTTAAGGTTATTGGATGCCGTCGCCGTCGCCTCAGGAAATGTGTTACAATGAATTGCGAGGATAAAAAGCTGTAAAGAGACACATGAAAAGATTCATATCTTAATGAGATCTATCCTGTAACGCTTGTTGTTTTGTGAATTAATTCGTGTTGCGTCACCGTGAATAATGGAAGCCTATGAATGTCACATCGTGAACAAAAAGACTAATCACAATCACCTTTACAGTAGATTATTGTGAGGATAATTCTATTTTAGAGTCCCGACGTCGTATGACAAGATTACACTGTTAAATCTATCTGTTTAATATAAGGCTACAGTTAGCTTAGCATTGAGACTGGGAACAGGGGGGGAAACAGCAAGCTTTTAAAGCTTTTCATACCAGCACTTCTTCAGCTGTTGATTATCGAGCTTTAAAAAAATGTTGAACTAGTCCTTTAAATAAAAAAGCAATAGTTAAGTAACGTTCTGGGATACGAGCAAATGTGTTTCTCGTCTGAGTTAGATGAAAAGATCAACAGCCGACCACTCTCACGTCTGTCCGTTCAGTATAGAGCTACAACCAGCAGCCGGCTAGCTTAGCTTAGCTTAGCATCTCTCCTGGCTTCGTTCACCAGCAACTCAAAAACCTGATATTTTCTACTCAAGTTGGGTCATCTTCAGTGGTGTTTGTAGCGACCAAAACAGGTAATTTAAACCAAAACATGATATTTTCCAAACCCTAACCAAGTGGATTTTGCGCATTTATTCTGGTGATAAACAAACAAGGTCTGGGGTAAATTCTGAGCCGAACAGATGTTGAGTTTTAGGCTGATTTTGTTCCTTTAGATGGAGCCAAGCTAGCTGCTTCCTGCATCTAGTATTTACACTATGCTACGCTAACCAGCTGCCGGCTGCAGCTTAACACCTAACACGAGAAAGCAATTCTATTCCTTTAATGTCATTTATTGAAAACTTATTCAATTGTAGTTTTGTGATAAGCTGCTTTCACACGCGAGGACGGGCAGAATCACTCCTTTAAGCACAATCTCTGCGAGTTCACAACCTCTTTGTGTTATAAGCGGCGCTATTATATCCATCTGAAGGCCACTACCTATTGTTACTCACGCTAAACCCTACTAGAAACCTTCGGACGGACCGACACTGGGTTTCCAATCGTAAATATAAAAAGGCTCTTTTGTGTAAAAAACCTTGGGCGATAATAACATCGCGCTATTCCACGCCACAAAACAACAATGCGTGGATATTAGAAATGATTATATGAATGTTAATGATGCTTATCTAGATTTTCCTCACTTGAACCGAGGATGTCTGCACAGATTGAAAACAAAGACGCTCATGCTTCCTGTCAGCGTCGCCACTTGTTTGATTTTTCTTTTGCTTTCTCTTCAGCCTCAATCTTAATACTGAGCAGAGAGAGAGAGAGAGAGAGAGAGAGACATAGAGAGAGAGTGGCTTCCCACTCCTCCACATGAGGGACGAGGCTCGCTTCTGAAGTCACGGCTCCCTCTACAGTTTGTACAGTGGAAAGATTTTTTTTTTCTTTTTTCCATCCAGTGCAGGAAAACAATCAAACTGCCTGTGCTGAGGAGTCGCGAGGACATAACGGAGACGGGTCCGGAGATCACACATACACAGGCACACACACACACAGCACAGCACACACATACACACTCAGCTCTACTTGTGAGATGTGTGTGTCGGTCGGCGTTCATATCCGGACGAGACTCGCAGCGCGGCCACATCTGGATTTTTCGCTCCTCATCTGGGGAGGCTGATTTACTGCCTTTCTTTCTTTTTGCTCTCTCTCCCTCCTCGCGGGCAGCTCGAATAATGTCTCATTCTTTGAATACTTGAGGAGTGACGACAACTTTCCCTCTTTCCGGACTTCAGCGGACTTAATCGCGGAAGATAGAAAAGGGAGAGAGAGAGAGGAGGATTTAACAATGCGAGCGGATCGATTTCCTGATCGGGATTTGCAGTTTTAAAGCAGCAGGCAGTTTTTTTTTTATTTTTAATTTTTTGTTTTTTTTTGGAGGGGGGGTCTCCGCAAGCGATGTTTTCCGCGGAGATGCGTGGTTCGCCGAGGTTCACGTCCGTGGATGTTGCGGCTCGCCCGGGCTGCACACGGAGCCTTTGGGTGGCTGTGATTGGACCGGACACGGACTGGGGCTGACTGATGTTTGTCCGAGAGGAAATGTTTTTGGAGGAGGAGATCAACATGAGTTACTGGCGCACAGGTTAGAGGTGTGTGGAAAGGTGTGTGTGTGTGTGTGTGTGGAGGAGGAGGAGGAGAGAGATGCCAGTCTTCTGGAAAACATGCAGGCATGAGGATTTATTTTTTTGTGTTCTCGCTTGGATTTAAAATGCAAACAGAGCAGAGAAGCCTTCTGATCATGAGACATTAACGTGTGTTCAATCTGCAGACTGTCACAAGTGGATATGGATTGTGTTTGTTGCACTTTTTTTTTTTTATACCCCTTTTTTCTTGACTGATCATGCACCGGACTTTGATATCGCATCATGTGTCTTCTAAGATATAATTTTGTTTTGGACTGAAACGGATATATCTCACCTGGACTTTTCACTCAAAAGTTATGGGACATCACACGGACATTTCCAAGGAGGCAAACAATCAGTTCCCCAATTTTGAAATCCACTAAAAAAAGAAAAAATGCCCGGCAACATGGCAGCAGGCTGGGTGGCACGCTGTGTGTTTTTACTGCCGCTCTTCGCAGCGGGGACAGCCTTCTCGGGGGTCTTCAACGCCACGGACAGAGACATTTTCACGGACGATTTGCTGCAGGTCAAGCTCACGCAGGCCAGAGCGACCGAGCAGCTGAAGCTCCAGTCCGCCGACTCCCATCCCAACCTGTATTTTAACCAAGTCGATGTGTTGCACTTGAGGCAGCGGTCCTCCACCACCCACAGTCACATATTTAAAGTCATCCGAGCGGCGGCGCTCACCATGCTGTCCAACGTCCCCTTTTACATGCCCCCTGCGAAACACGCGGAGTTTACAAGCAAGTGGAACGAGATTTATGGGAACAACCTGCCTCCCCTGGCTCTCTACTGCCTGTTGTGCCCGGAGGACTCGGCCGCCCTGCAGTTTCTCATCCGGTTTATGGACAGGATGGCTGAGTACCCGGACTGGAAAGTGACCAGCGCGCCTAACGACGAGGTCCCCGCTGCGCACTCCCTCACGGGCTTCGCCACCGCTTTTGACTTTATTTACACCTACCTGGACGAGCAGCGGAGGGATGTTTACCTCAAGAAAATTCGCTCGGAGACCGAGGAGCTGTACGAGCTCTCAAAGTACAGAGGGTGGGGGAAACAGTACCTCCAAAATCACCAAACTACTAACATTTTAGCCGTCCTGACCGGCGCGCTGGTGGTCGGATCGCACAACCACCCGGAGTCGATGATCTGGAAACAGGTGGCGGTGAACTACATGGAGAAAACCATGTTTCTCCTCAATCACGTCGTGGACGGCTCTCTGGACGAGGGGGTCGCCTACGGGAGCTACACGGCCAAGTCCATCACGCAGTACGTCTTCTTGGCTCAGCGCCACTTCAGCATCGACAACGCGCAGAACAACTGGCTGCGGGAACACTTCAGCTTTTACTACGCCACCCTGCTGCCGGGGTTCCAGAGGACCGTCGGCATCGCGGACTCCAACTACAACTGGTTTTACGGGCCGGAGAGCCAGCTCGTCTTCCTCGACACTTTCGTGATGAGGAACGGGACGGGCAACTGGCTGGCTCAGCAGATCAGAAAGCACCGGCCCAAAGACGGCCCCATGGGGCAGTCGTCGGCGCAGCGCTGGGCGACACTTCACACGGAATACATCTGGTACAACCCCCACCTCACCCCGCAGCCTCCACCCGACTTTGGCAAAGCTAAGATGCACATTTTCTCTAACTGGGGGGTGGTTACCTACGGAGCGGGGCTCCCCAACGGTCAGGGTAACACATTTGTCTCCTTTAAGTCCGGCAAGCTGGGCGGCCGTGCCGTCTACGACATCGTCCACGACAAGCCTTACTCCTGGGTGGACGGCTGGAACAGCTTCAACCCGGGTCACGAGCACCCCGATCAGAACTCCTTCACATTTGCCCCCAACGGGCAAGTGTTTGTGTCTGAAGCACTTTACGGCCCAAAGTACAGCTATCTCAACAATGTTCTGGTGTTCAGTCCGTCTCCGACGAGTCAGTGTAACAGTCCGTGGGAGGGTCAGCTGGGGGAGTGCGCTAAGTGGCTGCGCTGGACTGACGAGGGCGTGGGTGACGCCAGAGGGGAGGTGATCGTCGCCTCCTCGCACAGAGACACCATGTTCGTGAGCGGCGAAGCGGTGGCAGCCTATTCTCCCGCCATGAGGCTGAAGAGTGTGTTCAGAGCCTTAGTTCTGCTCAACTCTCAGACTCTGCTGGTGCTCGACCATGTGGAGAAGTGGGCCGACTCCCCCGTCACGTCCCTCAGCGCGTTTTTCCACAATCTCGACATTGACTTTAAGTACGTCCCTTTCAAATTCATGGACAGATACAACGGCGCCATGATGGATGTGTGGGACGCTCATTACAAAATGTTCTGGTTCGACAGCCAGGGTCACAGCCCCGATACCAGGATACAGGAGGCAGAGCAGGCGGCCGAGTTTAAAAAGAGGTGGACTCAGTACGTCAATGTCACTTTTCCGGTGACAGGCGCAGTCGGCAGAGTAGCTTATGTGTTACACGGGCCGTACGTCAAAGTGTCCAGCTGCAGATTTATGGATAACAGCAAAAATGGTGTCAGACTCTCTCTCACCATAAATAACACGGAGAAGATCGTCTCCATCGCGACAAACTATAAAGACATAGGAGCGAGGTTGACTTATTTAGGATTCGGAGGTCACGGTAAAGTTGAGGACAGATATCAAATCACTCGATATGGCCTTGGGACGCAACTCATCCCCAAACAAATCAGCAGTGATAATCAGCTGTTCGACTTTGGCTTCACGGTCAATGTGATAGCAGGGGTTGTTCTCTGTGTGGCCATTGGATTTTTGACCCTGCAGAGAAAGTTTTATGTTTGCTTCAGCAGGCTCATGCGTTACGCCCTCCTCTCCGTGCTCATCCTGTGGATAGTGGAGCTGCTGTTTGTGTCTAACAGCTGCGATCAGCTTCTCTGCGGGGTAAAATGGAAAGGTGCGGGCGCCAAGAGCGAAGTAAACAAACAGATCAGGCTGTACGAGCAGCACCACCTCCCCCTGCCCACCGTCCTCATAGCAACCCTCCCCGGGTCGGGCTCGGAGTTACTCAAGCACCTTTTCTACAACAGCTCGGACTTTGTTTACATTAGAGTCCCCACCGAGCACGTGGACATTCCCGAGACGGAGTTCGAGTTCGACTCCCTGGTCGACGCCTGCGAGTGGTCAAGGTCGGACGCCGCACACGGACGGTTTAAGATTATTCAGGGCTGGCTGCATTCGCTGGTCCACAACACAAAGCTGCACTTGCAAAATATTCAGCTGGTGGAGGGCAGCAGGGTCAAACAGCCCCAGAGAGTCAGCCCCTCCAGGGACAGAAAGAAAAGATCCAGGCGGAGAGAGCCGACGTCCGAGCTGAAGGGCAAACTGAGAGCCAGCCTGGACAGAGACGCTGAGTATGTCAGGGAGATGAGACGCCATGTTGCGGAGTACCCCAACGCCCGGGTGGTCCTCAACATGCGCAGCGGAAGCTGGGCGCTCAAACTGCCCTTCATTCAGGAGGTTGTCGGACCTTCCCTCAGGACAATCTACATGGTGAGAGACCCCCGAGCGTGGATTTATCTCATGGTTTATAACAGCAAACCCAGCCTTTACTCCCTTAAGAACATCCCGCAGCACCTTTCCTTGATATTCAAGGAGGATGCTGTCAGCGACGGCTGCCCAACGGTGGCGCCCGAGTTCAAGATAATCCAGAGGCTTCTCGCCCATTCAGAGACGAACCCCGTCCTGATACTGGCCCACCTGTGGCTGGCTCACACCGCCGCGGTGCTGAGGGTCAGCGAGGGCCTCCCCGAGGAGTCCTACCTCCAAGTGAGGTTCGAGGACGTGGTCAACTTCCCGCAGGAGACGGCGGGGAGCATCCACACGTTTCTGGGGGTGCCCGTGACACCCGCAGCCCTCAACCAACTTTTGTTCACCACCTCCACGAACCTGTACAATCTGATGTACGAAGGAGACATTTCACCAGCCAACATTAACATGTGGAGACAGAACATGCCTCGAAAGGACATCAGACTGATCGAGGACGTCTGTGGGAGTGTGATGAAGAGGCTGGGTTACACCCGGTCTGCGAGTTAAGTCACTGCTGCTGGTCAGCTGATATTGAGCTGTCTTGTTTACTGTCTCATCCAGTTCTGGAAAAAACATTGTTTTTTGTTTTGTTTTGCACTGACCTTAAGTTTCAGGAGATGTTACAAGTGGAGGGAGCACTGGGTAGCATTTCTGCCTGTGTTTGGGTTTTTTTTTTCTGTCTGTGTTTGTTTGGGTGGATGTAAGGTGGTGTTCAGACTACAGCAACAGATGTTCGTGAGGGAGGAATATTGTACATTAAAGTAGGCGGAAAGGATCTTTATTCCTCTCCCTCGGCAGCCCTTCACACTTACTCGTAGCACTCTTTTACTGAACGAGACTTTTAGACCTTTGCTGTCTTACAGGCAGAGAAACACCACTGAATTTCAGTATCGTTTTTATGTTGTTTGCATATGTATGTTTTTTGCAGCATCCTTCAGCTGCACACAGAGATTATTTACTGTATGTCTTACTTCCCCCCTCCCCATCCCTAATCTGTGATGTCAGAGACATTATGCAGAATCCATATCTGTTATTTCTGGCATTATTTTTAGGGGGGAATCAAGAGATGTCTGGTACACAAATGTTATAAAGCTCATTAAGAAGTAAGAGTATTTATTAATAGTAGCTTTGGGAGAGGACTAATTTGGCTGTCAGGAATTTAAAGGTGTTATTGATAACATTCAGTCACTAATTATGAAGTTCTATCTTCCCCGCTTCCATTTATCTGCCCCTCAAGTGGTTGCCAGTTTGTTTTACCTAACATCGCAAATGATAATGTCTCTAATGCCAACTACAGCTGATGTGCTAATGCTAATGCTGCTAATGCTTAATGCCAAATGGGACCTTATTTGGAACACAAGTTGTACAGTAATCAACGGGTAGAGACAAGTAAAATATCGATCCTGTTTGAATTGTGCCAAAAAGTTACACATAAAAGATCATTTTTATAACTCAACTTTGTCGTTGTAATAGTGACACCAACCCGGCTGCTGACTTGGCACAGAAAAGGGTCTAAAAAAACCTAAAAATTACTATAAATCTGGTCATTTTGACACCTGTTGTAACGCGGAAGAAGAGTTTGTTAGTTTTGTGAGCTGCTAACATACAGGAGCAGCAAGTTATGGGTTTAGGTGACTTATAAAATGATCATTTAAATTGACAAACATATGTGTAATTCATTACACAATTCAAATGGGATAAAACAATTATTATATATATATCATTATATGTTTTGTTGCCCCTTATGCGGTTGCCAGTTTGCTACAGCTAATGGTTGCTAATGCTAACATTGCTAACGCTGCCAACACTAACGTTGCTATCACTAATGTTGCTAAAGGTAGCTACAGCTGTCATCGCTAATGCGAGCCAACGTTAACGTCGCTTATGCTAGCTCGCTAACATTAGTGCATCACAGTACGCTCTGCCATTTTTAACAAACTGGACAAATATTGTAAAATTACTGATTCACAATCATGATGTTTTAATTCTGCACCTCTCTACCAGCTGTGTAGATGTAATATATTTTTTTAAATGTTATCAATATGACCTTTAATATCTGAACTTCGTGTGCCGTTTCCCTTTAAAACTTCAAGAAAAAGAAAAAAAAAATGCTGCACATGTAGACTCCTGCAAAGCAGATTTAACAAAAAAAAAGGTGACAGTCGTGCTTTATTGCTCTAATATAGACGTATGAATGATAGGGGATTGTATTTTCATCACATCAGCGGAGCAGAGAGACTTTATTTGAAGCTCAACGATGTCATGACGGTTCGGTGGCTTAGCACTTTCACAGGGACTCCTTTGATTGTATTCGGGATTCAGTGCATTTTTATTTTTTTTCCAAAGCTAAACTTTACTGTAAGTGCTCGATTAGCTTGGAAATATATATATATAAATATATATAAGAAAAAAAACCTCTAAAGATATATGAACCTCTGAACATATTACGTCTTGAAGAAAGAAAGTTGGAAGAAGTATTTATGGATTCCAAAGACACATATCCCAAAGGATCAGGAGTGAATATGATTATTATAACTCCCCTTGGCGTTTATTGAATTAGATCAGAGGGAAGTGTTTAATAGGGATCAAACTGAAAAAAATAAAAAAATAAAAACCTGTCAGCCTTGACACATTTCTAGTCAAAGCAATTTCCAAAGCATCCCCCTCAGCTCCTCGTATTAATCTGCAGAACGCCACAGCCGAGTCCGTCTTCTCGTGGCTGTGCCTGTCTTCACAATAAAACCACACAAGTTTCCATTCGCTGTCGTGGTCAATCAGATAACCAATGATCTTTTTTCGGGGGGGGGGCTTTGTCTTGAAAGAGTTCAGCGAGCCGTGGACTGAACTGAACCGAACAGGGGATGAATATTAAGTAAAAGCTCGAGAATTTAAAAAAAAAAAGGAAAAGAGAGAGAGACCGTTCCGACTCTGTGATGTTTTGCTCTTCGGCCCGGGTGAGAGCGTCTCCTCGGCGGCCCTTTGATGCCGTCTCGCATCAACATGTCTGTACTGTAAATGAATCACATGTGACACGCGGAGGATTCACACGATTATAGACTTCCTGTTGCATCTGTACACACACACACACACACAAAAAACACAATTATACTGGAAATATTCACCATCCCTCAGCTAGAAACAGTACTGTTTTGTTTTCTTCTTCTCGACGAACACTGAACACTCTCGACTGCCTGGAAAACCCGTTTGATGTTTTGTGGTCTTTGAATGTGTGTAGACTTGGCAGACATGCTTTCACTTTGGTGTTGCAATCCTGTTACCAACTCTGTTTTGTATTTGCTCGTGGGGATACGGTTCCTTGCTTCTGTGGCCTTGAATTACAATCATTTTTTCTTTTTTTTTTTTCTTTTGTAACGTTTCTGTTTTTCTTTTCTGTGGGCTCCGGAGCAGGAGGTGGAGATCATGTAAGAGGAAATAATAAAATTCATAAATATATCAGCAAACCCCCCGCTCTTTGTTCTGATTGCTGTGGATCGTCTCGCGGAATGTGCCGCGCGGATTGCGTAAACGTCGGTGTTGTGACGCCCCGCGTTAAACCCCGCCGTTACTCCATCGCCACAAAAAAGACAGAACGTGAATCTTAATTTGAGCGCCGGGGCTCGCTGTGGTTACCGCTGAACCCGCGTGTTAAAAAAACGTCTACTTATGCAGATGTCTCTGCCGCCACAATTATGCAGCGGCAGAATCTCCCGTTTTATTAGACATGGATGGCAGGATCCTAATTGCTTATACGGGGTGACGTGCGTGAAGAGGAGGGGGGCCGAGCATTAAGAACATGTCAGGAAATTTCTTAAGTCATGCTCAGACTGACGGGACCGCGGGCTTTCCAAAGAGCTTCGCGTCTCCGAGCGCTCCCGATGAGTCAGTCATTTCATTAGTCATTTGTTCTTGATCCCTCCTGTAACACTCTTTAATGCTTGGCAGGGCCCCTCCATGTGTAATCCTTCCATGCAGAGGCACATTATTCACCGAAAAAGAAAAAAAAGAAAAAGAAACACACTCGGGCGGATGCCTCGGAAGGGAGGATTCTGCGAGTCTGAACTCGCCGGTTAAGTAGGCTGTTCTCATTCACCGCGGATCCAGAAATCACTGGAAATATTGGCGCAGTAATAATCTCAATATCTGCTCAGGCGACGGGCCTAATTATTCAGATTTGATGGGAAAAGTGTGCCGATAAATGGAGCTCGGTGCAATCACATTTGGCTCGTTTCAGGGCGTGATTTTCCAAAAACAGTTGTACAAGAGACAACTTTTAGCCACGTATCTCATGAACAGAACAGGAGCAGGGAGGAGAAACACTGATACTGCATGATGACATAAGATGCTGTAGATACAGATGGTCGACATCAGCTATGATCGTCAACTTACATTTCACATTTAGAAGACGCTTCTGTCCAAAGCGACTTACAGTAATTCATAAACACGTTCATACACTGACGGCGGTGGCTGCCATGCAAGGTGCCGACCAGCACGTCAGGAGCAGTTCGGAGTTCAGTATCTTGCCCGAGGACACTTCGACATGCAGACCAGGGGAACTGAAAAGTTTTGCGAGGATAATCTTCTAAAATTACATTTCTAAATAATAATGATAAAAAATCATGCATGAAAAGAAAATTGAGTTGCACTGGGTGAATAAAGCAGAAAGATTCATTAAATATTTATCTTGTGACCCTTTCGAGGGGCCCGACCTGTAGACTGTGGACCGCTGGACTACCTCAGTATGTCAGACGGTGCTGTTCCGTCCTGCTCCCGGTGCCTCACCGTCGTGCTCCGGCTCTGTCCGGTTCCCTGCCTCGACACACCCGATTCAAATGAAGCGGTCGTCATCAGGCGTCAGCAGAGCTTGATGAGGAGCTGATTTGAATCAGGTGTGTCGGAGCGTGGAAACATGGGAAACATGCAGGACAGGGGAGGCATCATCTGATACAGAGATAACACAAACACAATAGAGAGTATTCAGTTTTCAGTGACCCTTTACCAATGACTTTATACGCATATGTAGCTGCAGACTTCTGGTTTTATTCATAAACTTTAATAAACAAGTTCATAACTGAATGCAGTCCAGAGGCCCTGCAGCTACAAGTGTCCTGCATAAACTCCCAAAGTGCTCATAATGATGTGCTATGACTGGTCTATGAATAATTAATTCAAATTATAAGCCATGTATAGAGGGGGCCTTATGAGGATGCAGGTTTATAGGTTGTAACTTGTGATATATTACAAGCCTCGACTGAGAACAGCATCGTCATCGCCAGGTTGTGAGAAAAAAAACCCTCTCAGATGCAGAAAAACACGACTATTTATGAAAGACATCTACCTGCAGAGTGGATGTTTATTAGCTCTTTATTAAAGGAAAAAGGCAACAGAAAAAACACTAAAATGGCTACGACCTGGAACAACCAAAGTCTCCAGAAGCCCTGAGATCCAAAATTGATTTGAGAAGACATTATTTACGCTGTCAAGGGGCGGTCGAGCTCATGCGCCCACTTAATGCTAACGCTTTTAGCCTAGCAGCTACCGTTAAGAATTCGGCCCAAAAGAACAGTTTAAATTATGTCTTTTCACATAAATTTTGAATGTCGGGGCTTCTGGAGACTTGGATTACACTGAATTAGCTGACTTGCTAGCTGACTTTTAATGTTTTTAAGTCCCAGCTACTTCAGATGTTTAGGAGAATTCTGCGGCGCTGTTTTGCCGTGAAGCTCCAGAAAATGTTTTGTGGACTTCGAAACTTCACCTGACTTTCCATCAGCCTGTAGGTAACGACTGAATGTTCAATTTTTGGGTCCTTTAAGGACTCGGTAACATTTATAACTGCAGACTTGTTGCCTCATTAAAAAAAGTGAGGAGCACATTATTTATTATTGATCCGACTCTTAATGACTCGATTTCTCAGAAACCTGGCGACCCAGAAGTTGCTCTCATGAATGTCTTATAACTGAAGCATGATTGATTACGTTCTTAACCGTTGATGAAGTCGATATCTAAAACGCTTCATGATGAAACTACTGCGGACGGGGCACAGATCATTCGCCGCCTCATAAAAAGGTGATCGGGCCGGGTTCTGCAGCGACGATATCGACCGGCGAGATTTAACGGCGTCTTAGAGAAGGAGGCTAAAAATAAAGCTCTGTGTCGGAGAGGGTTTCCCGTCGCAGACGCCGGCTGCACAGTCGAGACGAGTACAGTTCGTGACAAAAAGAAAAAAACCCTTTTGATGTCTGATCACAAGAAGCAGATTTGCAGAACTAATTTAAGCTCCGGGGTTCGCCTCGTAGATTATCTTTGATGTTTGGTAACCAATACATAATCATTGCATGAAATATGGGTTTTTATGGAGAGAATGATGAAAAGCTGCATTATAATCTAATTCCGCGCGGCAGCTCGGGGAAAGTGATCAAGTAGCTTTCTCAGCCTATTAAGTACGCGGAGGTTATCCGGATGGAGGCGAGGGGAGGGGGGGGACTCAATTTCAGCTGAGTAGTCATACCCTTGCCTGTTCCACCTTTATCTCCCCCGCCGCCGGTGAGTCCGAGTCCCGGGAGAGCCTCTCCCTCGCCGGCGGCCGTCGCTTCCTGCCACTGCTCATTAATTAACCTTTGCTGCAGCCGCCATCAGTCAGAGAGCAGCCTGATAGTCTGGAGAGGAGTAATCATCGATACTGTATGGGACGCCATTGTGCCTGGCGAATTAGCAACTGGCCGCCGCCGTCGTTAAAGGGTTTGTATAAACTGCGTGACTTGACGAGCGTCCTTCAGGTGACGGAGGTGGAGGATGTGCTCAGACGCCCGTGAGGTCCTCAGCTCCCGCCTTCCTCCGAATCACCTGCCGATGACACCGCGATTGATGGGAGTTGACTCGCGAGGAAAATATGGCGCCTTGTCAATTTGCAGCTGGCGACGAGTCATCTCTGAAGGGAGAATGGGATCTCGCGTGCCAGTAAAGCGCGACGGGCATGCTTGCTAATGAAGCCCGGTCTGGCGTCGTGGCGCTGGGACGTTTTTTTGAATCTCACTTCAGGCAAACACTCCTGAAGGCTTTCTGCGCAGGCCTCGCCGCCCGTTTCCTTCCGTACGACGGGGTGTTTAATCGCCGGCCGGACGTGTCGGAACGGGATGAAAACGAACTAAAAGCTGCGGGATTAATAGCAGTGTTGCGCTCTCTCTGAGGATTCGTGTGGAAAAAAACGTTTCAAGGTCCAATTTCCTCCATTTGTTTGTTTGCAAACATCATTTTCGCTGCTTCGCTCCCAAAACCGTTCCTCGGTTTTTTTTCCGAAAGTCAAATGAAAGTCTGTCGAAATTGAATCCCCCCCCCCGCCTCCTCCGGACCGAGGGGCCTCGCTTTGAGAAGTTTCCGACTTTTCGACTTTGAAAGTGAGACCCCTTCCGTATCTGCCCACATCCTGTCAGCTTAACCTGCCTCTCTTGACATTTCGTTCTAATCCCCCCCCACCCCTCCCGTGTTGTTGTGTGCATCGCAGCCGGAGCTGCTCCGACTCTGGGGATCATCTGAGCCACTTGTGCCGCCGCTCTGCTCCCTCCTGTCTCAGCCGGCTGCGGTTTGCTAGCCGTGCAAAAAAAAAAGGCAGAGTCACCGAGTGATTTAGCCGTCGCAGCGTACCCCCGCTCTGTTATGGAAAAGGGTTTTAGCCACAGTTGTGATTTAATGAGCTCTTCCTGCCTATTAGAGCAAACGGCGGCCGCGCTGCAGCGTTTTTTTTTATTCCGAGGTGTAGGATTGAATCCAGCTGGCTGGCCGGCAGACAGACAGACGGAGGGGTGAGAGAGAGAGAGAGAGAGAGAGGCCCTTTTTTTTTTCCTGGATGACACACTCAGTAGTCCTTCATTACTGGGACCCAGAAACCATAACCCGCCTGTCAGAGCGCCGCCGCAGCCACCGCTCTCCCGAAACCATGTCTAGGCAGCGAACGTCTGCCGAGGGAAGCTTCTTCCATGTTTTACGCTGCACACAATGGGACTGATAGGAGATAAGGGAGGGGAGAAAAAAGAGGAGATGAATATATGTAAGCGTTTTACGAGGGGGCGTCCCATCCGGCCCGATTACATAAAGCATGAGTCATTGATCTCTAATTAGTGGAATTTATGTCTCGAGGAGGAGCGGGAGTCGCGATGACATTGGTCGCCTTGGAAAAAATCGCAGCAGAGCAACAGATTGATGTCAAGTCTCGAGAAATGAAACGCATCTTGCGGGCCTGCGACGGAGCGCAAAACGGAAAGTTTCCGACGATAGGAAAGAATCCACCGGAGGCCCGACCGGGTGAGGAGCTCTCGCACCCCGAGCCTCGGAGATGAGCCGATCTTCATTCTCCCTCCACAGATGTTATATCAAAAACACGACTTCACTTCCCCCGTTCCCTCGCGGCGACTCTCCCCGTCTCACGTTTCCCTCGCGATCACACTGTTCGGCTCTGTGCAGCGTTCCCGACGACAGTGTTATTTTTAAAAAGAGACATCTTGACACTGACAGGCGGCGGTAGAGGAGGGACATTCGTCACTCTCCTCTTATCCCCCGCGATTTTTAGCTGCAGAGGAAGCCAGATGGTCAGATTCTCTGCTCATATGGTTGGCGTTCCTCGGAGATCACCGTTCTTGGCCCAGCCTGACAAAAAAAGAAAAAAAAGGGATGCTAAAAAATGATAAGAATTGAAGGAGGCAGCTGCGGAGAGCAGTTTTTAAGGTGGGAATTTGACTCCTTTGCACGCAGAGTCAAAGGAAAACACGCACTAAAGAATCTGACTTCTAAGACTTTACAGCGGAGAAAAAAGAGGTCAACCACCTTGTAAAAGATGGTTAAAAGGTGTCATCCTTACTGTTACAGAGTGCTGCTGATTTGTAGGTTAATGCCAACTATTAAAACGTCCTTGAAGTCGTGTTCTGTCACGGAATATAATGCCCAGAAGTGCAGGGCTTTTTTATCTATTTTAGTCTTGGATGATGCTTATTTTGTGGGGTGAGTAACCTGCCTGGGGGCCAAAATGAGCTGCTACACCCGAATACACAGATTAGAAACAAATCAGCACTGAATCAGTATCATCTAAGAACTGATTTTGGCACGTAGGCCCCTCTCCTGCTCCAGAAACGTATGTTAATAACCAAAAATGATCATTAATCATCACATTCAGCTTGCGTTTCTCCCTTCTCCCGTCAAGAATTAGACTTCCTGTCGTCTTCTGTCGTAACAGGGAAGACAGTTACAGTCGCTGATTGAAGCAGAAGAAGAAACGCACGGCGCACATGATTTACAACATCTTCCCGTTGTGTCTGTCTATTCGCTCAGTGCTCTGTTTTTCCAGAGCGCCGTGTCTGTGCTTCATTATCAAATCCATCCCGCTGTCACATTGGACGAACTCCCAAATCGGTGAAAAATCCATGACGCGTCCTCATTGCTACCTTCCACCCGGGCAGGATTACACATAGCAGGAACACACACATACACACACACGAGCACACTGCTAATGCTAACCAGTCTTTGATGCCTGAATGCCAGGCAGCTGAGTGAGGGCACGTCGCACGCTGCCACAACAAAAACGGCTTGATCACGAGACAGGAAGAACGGAAACATGACAGGAAAGAGAAAGCAAATTTGATGAAGGGTGTCAAGGCGGGAGGAGCAGTAAGCTGTATGAAGAACAGCAAAAAACACCCAACCCCTCGAGTCATTGTGTCACATTCATTTAGATATTTCATCAGATTCTTTTGAGTTATAACATTATTTGCTATTTGAAATGAAATATGCAAAAAAGTATTTATAAAGGGGCCCTGTGCCGCAAAGCTAGTATGAACTAGTCATTAAAAAAGTAGCTAAAAGTACTTTCTGTACTTTAGCATGAAAAAAAAACTTTGAGTAGATTAAAAAAAAGCTAATTTATCCAGACAAAAGTGTCAGTCCATCCACCTACCTCCTTTCCTACATGCTAGCAAAGGATTTAGGCTACTAGCTTACCTCCTTTATGCAAGCTAGCCCACAAGCTAGCGAGTTTACATCCTTTGCTAGCTAGTTTAAACCCTCTTTGCTAGTTTAAATCCGTTGCTAGCCAGCTTTAACCCTCTTTGCTAGTTCACTTAAATCCTTTGCTATCTAGCTTAAATCTTTTGCTAGCTTACTTAAACCCCCTTTGCTAGTTAACTTACATCCTTTACTTGCTACCTTAGACCATTTGTTAGCTAGCCTACATCCTTTGCAAGGTAGCTTAAACATTTTGCTAGTTATCTTACATCCTAGCTTAGTTTACATCTGAGCTTGAGTCTTAGCTTTTTGTCTGGATGCAGTATTTTACAGATAAAGTCTCATACTTTGAATATAGATCTCACTTCTTTACAAAATAACTTCAGAGGTTACATTTAAGGACGATTTATTGAAGTAAACATCCACCAACTTTTCCTCAAATCATCCTAACTCATACTTGTTCGCTGCTCTACACAACTCATATCAGAGGATTTCATTTCGAAGAAAACTCTGGTACACAGGAGACGCTGTGTTTAAATCTACACACAGTCACAGCAGCTTGGAAATGGAAGAACAGGGTAGTTAGCACAAGAAGTGAATCGCTGAGGGGGACGACGCGTCTGCCGAGAAGGAAAAGTGATTCCAAGCCAAAAAAATGTTGGGACGCTGGGAGACGCTGGTACCTTTCCAAATCAAAAAACACTGTGCAACTTTAAAATGCAGACGAGCACTTCTGAGTAATGAAAGACAGTGAATTAAGCGGGAAAAAAACCAACCCCAAAGCGATGTTTGTTCATCAGCAAACGTATCAGTAAAGTCAAAGACGAATGGATGTCGCTTCAATGGCGGCGTTTATTTTGAAGCTTCGCCGGAGAACCCGACCAATTCATCTCCAACTTAATCACTTTCTGCGCCGAACGCCAGAAAGAAGTGCGATGCACTCGACTATTAAAGGCTCTTGTGCTACTCCGCGACTAATTTAGCGGCTGACGGGCCCAAAAAACGTTCCTGAAGAAATTAGCATATGTGTAGGCTCGGACATTTATCTGGAGCTCGTTTGCGACAGCTGCTCCCCCGACTCTTGGGTGCGCAAGTCTTAAAGCCTTTAACTTTAAAGGAGACGTCGTCAAACTCTGTCAGGAGCAAAGTTGTTTTTTAATAATTCATCGCTGCTGACAAACCTCCTCTGGTCCTTCAAGTCCTGCAGTTCAGATTAGCAACCTGAGGTTTCCCGGTGACGAGGCCGCCCCGCTGGCTCCCGGGGTGTTTACTTATTGTCATTCGTGTCCTTTTGCAAACACTCTCGGACGGGTTTTGATTTGACTCCGAGGCGCGAATGGCGGGGTGGCTTTATTAACGGGCCGCGGTCACAGCGGCTTTGCTCCTGAGCATTGACTATAATAGGAGTAATGTGCGGATGGTGTCCCTCTGGCTGGGCTGCCTCATTAAATGGCTGGAGAAGAGTGACTGGCTGCAGGGGTGATGCATTATTGATGAGAGAGCCTGATTAATTGAAAATATCCTCTACAGCAGGGGAGGGTGTGTGTGTGTGTGTGTGTGGGCGTAGATGTGTGTGCGGTTCGAGTAAGTGGCTTCTTTTTTGTTGGCACAACTTCATCAGCGGCTTGCGATGGCGCAGTTTTTCTTTTTATGATTGTTATTCCGCGCACGCACACAACACCAAACATTTACTGTACGCGCGATCACAAATATGGACGTAGTAAATGATACCGTTCGCACGAGCACGGTCCAGGTGGGAGTAATAACACAAAGCAATCTGCAGGATGTCGGTCGGCGTTAAAACGATAGCAGACAATCGCGTCGGGGGGCTGAGAGCGACGTTCATCTCCCTTGATGTTGGTCTCCGGCGCCTGCGACGCCGGCCAAGTGGTGTAAATAAAAGATGACGCTGTCAAGAGATGAGCTAAAGGGATTAGCAAAAGAAAACCACTCGCTAACAAACACCGAAGAGGCTTTTACAGGCTGCGTTTCAATCAGGGGTTGAATCTGTGTTCGGAAAGCTAATGACGCATTCAGACGCTCCTAAACTCGCAGTAAAGTCTTCAGCGTTTTCAGGTTAATCACATGGAAGGTTCTTCAAATGTGTAAATACGAGTGGTCACCTGGAATAAATACAAGCTGTGATGTAAAACTTCTCACTACCAACAGCAATATCTCAAATACTGACCCTCTAGTGTCAGATTTGTAAGTGAAGGGCTCCGCGGTTGAGTGAGCATTAATAGATAATGTGCAATGTCTGGGGAGACTTTTAAAATAAAGTTGGCTGATGAACAGTTCACATATTATAACTTCTGGGCTGTAATGTTGTAATATCCTCAAATGGTAATGCTCTGGTTAGGTTTAGGAAAAGATCATACTTTTTGGTAAAGGCTGCATTCCCTCTTGTAACTCACATAACATCTTATACGTAACGTATCTGATAATACTGTAATGGACAGCTCATGAATAGTCGAACAGGTTTCTGGTAAACATGTTCAAAAACTTCTATTTTTCTGCAAAACCCTGCGGTTAGCAACACATCCAGAATCTCAAGAGTTTTGCTCATTCCTTGTGAAATGTTGGAAATCTTTTCCACCCTTTCTTAAATCTGTGGAGGTAAAAGAAAAGACTTGCTTTTTGGTCAAACTGCTCAAAGCTCATGTCTACAATGAGGTTATATCTCATAATAAAGAGGTCACAGGTTTTATTTCAAAGGTTCAACTCAACCCAATTGCCAGAATAAACGTTTCTGCAAGACCCCAGATAATTTACAGCTTCACGTTCCTTTATGTTCAATTCTTTATTGATACAACACTTCGCTCATATTATGGTTGGGCTTAAGACCACGTGGTCAGGGTTCGGAAAACTTCATGATTTGGCTTAAAAACACCTGGTTTGGTTGCCACAAACAAAGCTGGAAATGTCCAGAGATCGCCTTCAAACACCTGGTTTTGTTACCATAAACACGGCTGGAGTTGGCCCAACTTCCTGTGGAAAATGTCTGGTTCTGGTCACCATGAATACGGCTTGAAATTGTCCCGAGGTCTCCTTAAAAACACCCATTAATTTCACACAAAAGCCAAATTGCACACTCGAACTGTGGTCGCTGGTTTGGCTGCCTTCTCGCCATTATCCCCTTTAACTCTTGATGTGAAAGTCAGGTGATAAAGATATAATATTAACATCACATGGCACGGTTTGTCAATATGACATGTACAAACTTGGACGTATCGTTGGTTTGCAGAAACATTAACTGCTTACATTATTATTATATCGAGGCGTATTTCAACCAAATACACAGATGAGTGACAAAAGAAAGAAAAGCACCAACAGAAAATGCTTGGGGGCTTCGAGAGAGCTGCCAAAACAGCTTCAGTACCCCTTGTCATACATTATTCACATCTGTGGACAGAATAAACACATTTTTTCCCCAGAAGATAGTTTCTTTGGTGTTTGGGTGACTGTGGTGGAGAAAGACATCCAACAAGTCGGTCAAAAATCTCCTAGTTGGGTGAAATCTGGCGATGTTTTTGACAGCTTCTATAACTTTTTCCAAAACTGAAGGCAGTTCTCACGTCACACAGGGTTTTTGGGGGCCAAGTAGAAGTTCAGCTGCTTCGATCTCTCAGGATTGCTTTCTAATGATTCACCGTTCATGTGGACAAACGAGTGCAACACCCTGACGTGGAGAACTTTCCGTGAGCGTGCACCGTTTTTTGAACAAATATTGTGTCTTGCCTCCCTCTATGACAATAAACCTGACGGCTCGTAGCTGTAAACACTCGCGGCTTTGCATGTGGGCAGACGACACGTCATCTGTTTGAAGCGTACCCCGACCTCGGATGACCGGATCTGGCAGCGTATCTTGGCTCAGGACGCTGCTTTTTGTGACATATTTCCCCGTCTAAATGTGGACCTTGAAGGATCGCGCTGCCGATTCGGGACGCGGCTACATAACCTCCATTATCTTGTTTCCTCCGCAGCCTTTGTCAACATGCAAATTTAGTCCATTCTCCTCACTCAACTTCCATTAAGACCCATCAAGGCTGCCATCAGGATTCCGACTGAAGTCATGCCAGGGGAAATTACAAGCCCTCTTGGCAACCGCCACTAACAAATGACTTATATATAAACCCACACTGATTTGAAATTCATAAAGGCAGAATATATTAGAGGCCGACTCGCTTTTTAAATCGCTTACAGGACATAAACTCACGTTCACCCCCGTGAGTTTGAAGTGACATTTACCGACTCCAGCGTGGGCGAATCATTGCGTATGCAGCGTCAGTGTCGCCCGTACGTCGAGGTCTTACCGAGTGTGAGGTAAACCGCAGCATTAAGGCGAGTGTGTGATGAGCGAGAGATACCGCATCTACACTTAGCCACTTAGTCTGCTGCAAATGAGCATATACGTCTCAAAAAAGATTCAAACTTTACACTATCAAAGTCTGGGGTCGGAGCTGTGCTGTGTGCAGTTCCTCTTCATATCTGCCGGTGCAGCGTAATGAGTCCCGGAGCTGAAGCCTGAAGCCGCGGTCACACTCTGTTTACAGTCTGTTGGTCCCGCACCAGCAGGCTCGGGGACAGCGTCACCTCACAAGGCCATAAAACCGTTGAACTCTCGTGCTCTCAAGCTCATTACCGTTCCCTGTATTTGCTACCACACAGGTACACTTTTTTCTGTCTATACCAAATCCATAGTCTATCTTCTGCATCTTTGCCTCGCACAATTTCTTTGAGAACAGGAATTTCATTGACACAGGACATCAAACAAAGATCTTAAAGGGATATTCCGGTGTAAGTTTAATCCATGGTCTAACACACCTTGACACCGAGTAAGACTTCCCCTCGAGAGGTCAAGTTTGCTGACCGCTAGCTTAGCTAGTTTTAGCAACCTCAGAAAAGACCGCACGATAACAATACACTGCAGCTTACGTCTCCAACTAGAAACTGCCATCAAAAAGCCACAATTAATGGTCAGAACAGCACCAAACTTCAGCAACAGTACATGTACAGTCCCAGCACACAGTACGAAGCATCAAACATCTGCTAGCTTAGCCGGATTTCTATTGAAAACACAGCACAACTCACCCTCTCCTCCAGCAGCCTGCTCCTTGTGGGGAAGCCCTGATGAGTCGATTACCGAGTGCAGTAGATTTCCGCAGCTCAAGGATGAAAATGTATGATTATTACTCCATTACTTCTGTTCTTTTCCCTGTCAGCTCTCGATAAAATTGCTGAAGTTTGGGGCTGTTCTGACCATAAATTGTAGCTATGAGTGGCTTTTTGATGGCGGTTTCTAATTGGAGTCATAAGCTGCAGTGTATTGTTTTCGTGCGGTCTTTTCTGAGGTTGCTAAAACTAGCTAAGCTAGCGGTCAGCAAACTTGACCTCTCGAGGTGGAGTCTTACTCGGTGTCAAGGTGTGTTAGACCATGGATTAAACTTACACCGGAATATCCCTTTAATTGAACTTCAAGTTAAAAGTTGGGGGTTTTAAGCATTTTGAAGGCAGAAACATCACGCCACGCTCAGCTTACGGTCGTGAATGGGTGCTGATGGGCCGCTACATGTCGTCTTGCCTCGCAGCGTCTCCGCTGATTGAGGCCAGGTGCGCGTGAGGAAAACAGGTGCGTGCAATTAATGGATTTCAGGCGGACAGTCAACACAGAGCACGATATTCTGGAAAGAAATCTGCCTATGTAAACACATTGCCCTGTTCCATCAACAGAACTGTTGTGGAGTTTTTCAAGCTCATTTATAAAAAAAAAACCCAAACTGTGGAGATCAGTCGTCTTCAACGTCCTTCAGGGCCAGGCAATCCAAATAATCCATTACGCCTCAGACTGATGTGAAAGCCTCTCCGCTCCTCGGGGGCATTAACAGACTTCAATACCCATATAACGTAGTTCATTAACCGCATGTCCACGTCTGCCCGGCAGTGTTTGATTTCATGTGTTTAACCCGAATGCAGCATTTACGCTCACGACTTTTTTCGGCTGTTACATCGAAACCTTTTACCAGGATAAGGATGAGTGAAAGCGTTCCCCCTCACCTCATGCAGCGAAAATGAAAACAATAGCGGGGAAAAAAGATGTGAAACAATTTCGGGCAATTGAACCGTATTAGATAACCGTGTTAGCTCCGAGGCTTCTTGTTATAAATTCCTGCAAAAAAAAAAGAAAAGAGCAATGGAGTCAGTGGATAGCCTATAAAATCTTTAGCTCCCTTTCATGTGAGTTTAATCTGACTGTCGCAGCGCCAGAAGTGGGTTTCTTTTATTAATCTTCTAATGAGGAATGAAAAGAAAAGTCATGATTTTATAGAATAATTCTTTAAATCTAAAGGCTGCACTTTATTTTCCAATAAGGGAGCCTTAAGATCACACCCTTCTGTCCTTTTACATTTAATTTTACCCTCTTTCACTCGTGAAAACACTGATTATTGTAATCTGAAGCAAGATTTCGATATCATGCAACTCCTATACCTCTCTATCCTGATGACAACAGGGTGTTCGTCTGTCTGGAACCACTTTAAAGGACACGATGCATCCACATCTACAAATTAATTTGTTGTTTGGAGCTCACTGAAAAAAAGGACTTACAGTATTTTGGACGCTTCCAGAGCTATGCAAGGAATAAAATACATATATTTGTGTTCCCTTGGCGACGACAGGCTGCAGCGACGCCTGTGAGTGGCAGGTAAATACCCCCCCACCCCCCGTTACCTGCAGAGACTGTCACTGTAATATTATACAGATGTCAGAGGGGAAAAGTCTCATATAGTCACATAATAATATACAGTATGGTTCTACAGTACGATATGCATACTTTCTGCATTTTCTCCGCTGTGTTTATGAAGGATATTGTGGATTATATTATTCAGCCACCCCTGGTTGTCATCTTTGGATTCAAAGGAGGAGTGTTTGAAGCCCTGAATGCTCCTTAAAATAAAGTACCTCCCATTTGTTCACATGAACCTCGAGAACAGCAGATCAACAGGAAAAGAAACGAGACAGCAGCTCTGTGATGCTGTGGCACTGAATATATATTTGCTAACATGCTAACATCCTCACAGTGACAATGCCAATTTAGGAGGTAAAATGTTTCCCTCAACGTCTTAGTTTATCACTGAAGCTAATGGCAGCTTCATTAGTTTTACACCAACTTTTGTAGAAACGGATCCAAAGATGACGCTAGAATAAGAGTCAAGGGATCACAAAGTTGTTGGGATCAATCGTCTTTGGATCATTTTCCAGCAGTCCATCCAATAGTCATCGATATTTCACTAAAAAAACAAAAACGGCAACCTTGTGGTGACTGAGGAGAAGGTAGTGGATGAACAAAGTCATTCTGAGGATGATGAATGTCCGTACAAACCAAAATGGTGGATGAGCTGACTTCTCTGAACGGCGGTCTCCTGGGTGAAAGTCCAATGTTTGACCCTTTTGTCCACCCTGACCTCCTCCCTATGTGGACCTGCCTCACCTGATGTCCTCCTTTGCTCCTGTCATTATTACTCCAGCCACTAGAGGCCACTGCCTGACCACCTAAACTGTCTCTGGTCTCATTTTCTTTTGCTTTATCCACATTAATTTTATGTCTTCTTGCGCCTAAATTCAGACACATGAAGTCTAATAAAGGTTGGTGAGTCTGTGAGTTTTGTCTTTTCCGTGCTCATGTCCGGCTGTCCAAACAAAGGCGCTTGAGGCAGTTTGTAACTACCCACCGTGTCACATCATTTGTTTTGTGCATTCGCCTCTGTTTCGTCCTTTTAACCGGCCCTCTCTCGTCCGAAGCCCACTGATTGTAGATAATAGCTCATTCGTGAGAAAATCAATCAGATTCTCTTTAAAGATTGCCGGGCCCCGCGTGTTGGTTTGCTGCTCGTAACGGTGTTTGCTCTGCACAGTGTGTGGTCATATTAAATGAGAATCCCTGGACTGAAAACTCACTGAATTTAATTTACTAACCTTTGATCATCAGGTAGCTGGAGAGAGGCCATTCGCATGTATTCTCGTCTTGGCGTTCAGTGTATTTTCTCACGGGGATGACTTAATGTGAACAGAGAGGTGGAAAACATTGTCCATTTTCAGCAGAGCCGGGATGACGTTGCCTGGAAAAGGGATCCGAGTAATTGTAAAATAATAACACGCCATGATAAATTAGAATCATTCCAAGGTGTTGTAACCTAAAGGTGCACAATTCAGAAATTCATTTGAACATTTCCTGCGCCGCTCGTCTGATGATACGCTCCTTCACTCACAGCCAGTGTAGAAGCTTGAAGGACTGAAAATTAGATTTCTTGATTTGATGTCATTTTTCATCAAGGTTTCTCAGCGCGGGCTGATTGCAGTGCCAACGTTTGGCAGACGAAATGTCAATATCAACCCGGTTAGCTGTGTTTTCCTTGGTTTCCATGCCAATTTATTAGAGACTTTCATCAGGGTTATTGGCAAGGGTGCTGGGTTAATATTTGATGGGGAAAAGAAGAAAAAATAAAGCAGGTCATTTGCTGTTTTCAAGAAAGTTCTCTTAAGCAGAATCCAATATTTGTGATGGACGAGCAACGCATTGAATAATCGATGGCAGATAATACAGAGCCTAGTTTTACCTCAGCGGCGTTTACAAAGGAACCAATTTAATTCACAACCTTATGTGTTGACTTGACGGACTTAAATACTACATCAATGCTCAGAAGAGATCCTCTTTCATTCCTGCAGTATGCGCTGTCCACTTTTGTTGCCCTTGTTGTGCCACGTCCTTGAGTTCGAAAAATACGCTTTACAATCTCTTGATAGCTGTCTGCAGGTTTTCTGTTTCACTTCAAGTCACAGTAAAAAAAAATAAATCAATGCAGTGGCCCTGTGCTTTTTCGCGGGGGCAAACCTGTTCCTCACTGCGTGTATGTGACAATACAATAATTGCAGGTGTTATTGAAAAGCATTCAGCCACCAAATGTAACCCTGCCCCTGATGTGAGGCTCAGGGTGGAAAGCTTGAATGCCGGGATGATGTTGCGTTCCAGATTGTAAGATGTTTTAAATGTAGGGAATCTGACAAATTGTTATGATTTAATTGCTTTTTCTACTTGATCGGCAACTGCGAGTTGATGGATAGTGAAAATCTGGAGGGTAAAACTAAATATTTGATTAGCCATTAGCTACCGTTAGCATTCAGCCACTTCCTAGCTGACGTTACTGTTTGATTACGTCACTCCCAACCATAAGTAAACGTGTCCAAGATGTGCATTTTGTGTACATAATTTACTGTAGATGCGTATCTTACACTCTCAAACAGTAGCTAGGAAGTGGCTGAATGCTAATGTTAGCTGTTGGCTAATGGAAGCTAACGATTATCAAGCGTGTTGTTTTACTTTGAAATATGGTTAGATGCCCATCTGTATTTTAACTTTCCATTGTCTATTAAATTTCTGATTAATCAGGAAGCTTTGAAATGATAACAATTCGATATATTTATACGCCCTGCAGCCTGGAACGCAACAGTATGACTTTTAAGCAAAGAACAATGGCCGCCATGTGAATATGGTCAATTCCATCTTCTACCATCCGTTGCATTCACATCAGAACGCCGCTGAATGTTAATGTTGCTGATGCTAGCTATGGCAGTACAGTATGCCGGGTGTATCCAGTAGGTCTCAACAATTTATATGTTGTTTTTCCACAATATGGCAACTACCAAGATGCCGCCGGAACACGGACACCATGTGGTACCAAAAGCGTTATGCTATTGGCTGACAAACCCTTTTTTTAGAAGCTGGAACCAACCATCAGAATTCCTACAAAGAGGTAAACAAAACAATAATTTTGGACCTGACAAACATTTCAAAAGCATAAATTCACAATCATAGCCACTTTGATTCTGCGCCTCTCTACAAGCTCTGAAGGTGTAAATCATTTATCTACATAAAAATGTAATCAGTGTTGACCTTTAAACATTAATAACGTTCCTGCTACAAGACATTTGACCAAAGTACACAGATTCTTGCAAACACACACGACTTACACACACTTAAACTCGTGTCTCATTTGTCCACAAGACATGCTAGAATTTTCTTTGCTCCACGTTCCAGATTTAATAATCTTGCCTTGATGAGCTCGATTCATGTGCCCGGTGCGCCCAGCAGCACATTGTGGCCAGAGGTCCACAGCAGGAGTCTGATTTTTTTTTAGTATTGCCAGACGGGCTTCAGAGAGGCTTTAAAGTGAAACATCAAAGACAATCATAGCAACTTTCATAACAACCCTGATAAACAGAGAATCGTAATAGCCTCAAATCACTCTCAAAAAAAAAAAAGCATTTTATATTAAAAGCTTTTCAGGAACCTGATCCTCATTCTCGATGACAAACCGTCTGGCTTATAAAACTCGCTGATGCTGCGACGGTGGAGGAAACATGGCTCGTAGTCAGAAAACAAGCCCGTAACCTCGATTCAGACACACTCTTAAAGCCCACGACGTCTTATAAAAATGTTTCGTATAAATATTCTGCTGCTTGTTTTCCCCTGATCCCTGTAGAATACAGTGGGTTTATCATCTTTCCGTCACGGTATCCACTGTGTGAGCTTTGGCCATCATTAATGGGTGACAAACAATCAATAAGTTCTATTTCAGGGCAGCACTTTCTCCAACACTATTGTGACAGCTGTCTGCAGTTGCCTAATCTTGTTACTTGGTCGTTGTGTGTGTGTGTGTGTGTGTGTTGAAATATCCCTGAAGGAGATTGTCAGAAAGGCCGTCATACTGCTGACACCTGCGCTGAATGACTCCACAGCTTAATACACAGGTAGAGTCAGTCAGCCACTTAGGATTTCTATGGATTTGGTCGGATTTAGATTTCTGTTTCCTTCCTGTCCGTGTATAAATATAGATGTTACAGTTTGACATTTAAAAAAAAAAAGCACGTATTCACTTTCTTTTATTTCTTTTACCACTCTTATATTGTTTTTTTTTTTTTTTCAGGAATAGATACAAAGGTCAGCTCGTGAAATGTCAGCTGACATCATCCTGCAATAATCCGTCCTTAAACCCTAAAATGAGTCAGCATATTTGCACTTACAGTTCCCTTATTTTAAAGTCAATGTGTTGTTTGAATGGGTTTTCAGTTAGAAGCCTGAAATAACGTCTTAAAGTTTAAGAGATTTTCATGTTTTGTTCTACAACATTAGCGTTTACGTGTCTTAAAAAAGGCGGTTGCTAACAAGTAGCTAAATGAGACTACAGAGGATGTCGGAGACATTAAATGTCATTACACCGGACAAGGAGATTCATCTACTCATTAGTCTGTCTTTATAGGTAATAGGAAAACTATTCTTAGTTAACTTTCCAACTTGTATTAATTTATAGTAAGTGTGTCTGGTGAAGTAATGTTAGCTTTTTACTTCTGGGCAGTTTGACAAAGCCAGGGCGATGCTAATTTCAAGGTTAGCCTACAAAAATATGTTATCCCTTCAACTCTCTATACACCAAGTCATTGAGACATTAGAGGTAAAAACCTGCAGGGTGATGGTGTATTTTTAGAGCAATGGACTTTTGTTTTTCAGGATCATGGACAGCAGCCACTTAGCTAGCTAGATTAGCATAAATACTCAAAACAGAGGGTAGCAGCATTTTTAGCTCCGTCTGGAAGTAAATTAAATGCAGTTCCTCGAGAATGTCACTGCCACCAGCCAAGAATTAGCCAAATATTACATCAAGTAGCTCTTTGAAACACAGCACATAGTCTTTTTTAAACTTGGATTATAGTAAGGCCGAAACAAAGGAGATATGACATGTTGATAAGTGAGCTTTCAAAGTTATTTCCCCCTCCTTTCGATCTTTATGCTAAGCTAACTGGCTCCTGTCTCAAGCTTCTTGAACAAAACAATAATATAAGCCTCGCTATTTCCCAAAATGTCAAACTCCTTAAGCGTGTGCGGTCTCGCCGTTTGTCCTCACGAGCCTGCGGGTTTCGATTGCTGTGTTTTTTCCTCTTCTAAGAAGCAACCTAATCCTCCGCAGCTTCAGAATCAAGCTTGTCTCAACAAAACATGTCTAGAGAGCCAACTGTTGTGGGCACGCAGCTCATAAATGAGAATCAGGTGGTGCGACCAGCAGTTGGCCCCTGAAACCTGCAGATCCGGTTTGAATACTGGCAAACAATCGTGGGAACAGAGACCGTGTTGAACGATTCATGTTTTTATTTGGTCTTCAAGATGTCAGACTGTTGACTGAACTTCAAAACGTCTTTTAAACCGCCATCCTACTTAAAGGAACGGTGGTAATTTAATGCCATATATTTACATACTCTATGAGGACCTTGTCAGAGGAGCCGGGAATACATTGAAAGCAGTTAGAGGTCTTGTTGGAGGCATTTAAAAAGATTCTGAGAGTAAGTGGTGTTTATTTGAAAGAGGCCTGTTTTATTTTTTTCTTTCCTTTTACTTCCACCCTTCAACTGTTCGTGATTCCAGGTGTGGAGCCAAGAAGCGAGATCAAAGCGGCTCCTCTCATCTCCGACTGTTTGATGATGTATGTTCATGTTGCCACCGCTTTTGTTGTGCTCCGTTTTTTTTGTGGCGCCACAGAGATAAGGAATTGGCAGACGGAAAGATAGATGATTATGCCTTCATAATGCGATGAATCCAAACATGAGCGGCGTCGCCTCTTTTTCCAGTTCACATTATTAGAAGTGTCAGTGCATTTTACACCGGTGTTTAGACGTGTGTGTTTAAAATCTGACATTTTACGTGAACTACACTCATTTCACAGCATGGTTCCTGTTCATGAATCATAGCTCAGAATGAGTTGTTCCGCATGACAACAAATGATCAAATTAGTATTTTAAAATTCATAATTTTAATCAGTGTAATTCTTTTTTAGCATAAATTAATTTACTGTGTTTGCTAAAGTCAGTGTGGCTCTATTTTTAACTGACAAATGCATCTTCACAGGTTACACCTGAATGAAGGCTGCAGTCAACTGTTCGATCAACTACTACTTGATTGATATACTGCCATAGAAAGCATAACTTCATGATCCCTAAATTATATAGAAAATACTTAAAGGTACCTAGTAGAGATTATGATCACCAGTAGCAGAATGGAGCAATATTTTGGAGTGAGTTCTCATGTTGTTGTTTTTATCATGAGGGCAGGCTACACATTACACATTACTTATATTCCACTGATCGACAGTTGGTGGCAACAACAGCTCGCTAACTTTGTTCCACAAAGCACACAGCCCCTGATCCAAAGAACGAGTGAGCCACTATAGAGGCAACAGACTTGTTCAGCGGCTGGCATTACCACAAAGCACACCGCCCCGGAGCCAAAGCACCAAAGAGCATCAGTGGCAGCAACAGACTGTCGTTCAGTCGCTAAGCGAGTAGCACAAAGCACACAGCCCTTGAGCCAAACAATGAGTGAGCGGTTATTGGCACCAACAGACTGTCGTTCAGTCGCTAACTGAGTAACACAAAGCACACAGCCCCCGAGCCAAAGCACCAAAAAGCATCAATGGCAGCAACAGACTGTCCTTCAGTCGCTAAGCGAGTAGCACAAAGCACACAGCCCTTGAGCCAAACAATGAGTGACCGATTATTGGCACCAACAGACTGTCGTTCAGTCGCTAACTGAGTAACACAAAGCACACAGCCCTTGAGCCAAACAATGAGTGAGCAGTTATTGGCACCAACAGACTGTCGAACCCAAGCTTTACCTCTTATAGCCATTATTGTCTGACTTGAGATGTGACTACATATAAATTTATCTCATAGCCTGCCAAACAATATGCCATATGCACGATCTGCATTAGTCCCATACTAAAACTATGCACTTTTTGCATCTCAATACATAATGTTGACATCCTCATCTGGGCTACAGTGTGCCTGCACATGTTGAAAAGTATGACTTCATGTGATAAACAAATCTCTCATGCGCATATAAATGTATTTTCTATGACTTCTAGGTTCATCAAAATATAAACATAGGCCACAGGCTGTATTTCATGAAAGCATCAGAGGATTCAGCGGAGATTTGTTCCACTGCCTTCCCACAACGGCGGCCGCAAGCAGCGCTCCTGGTGAAATCATTAGAGGATCCTAACTCATTCCAAGTCAATATAATGTCCAGTAGGCCTTGCTAAAATGACCCATTAAACCTCCCTCTAGAACAGATAGGTGCCATTAAATCGTTGGCAGTGATGCATTTTTTAGATGTAATTATGTTCCTCAAATAAAATAATTTACTCTGCACATTCCGGCCAGCAAATCTGTAATTATTGCTGAACCCAGGTCCTATAACATTTTAATCAGGCTGTGATATTGAACTGCTGGAGTGGTAATTAAAAAATGAGCAGGAATTAAGCGCCGCTATGTCTGAGGGGAGGATTGGCAGGACTGTCAAAGACAGAAGAAAATGAGCGCACCGGATTCCTCATTTGCAATGTAGATTACTTTTTGGAGCAAAACAATGGGATTATTGAAATCAAAATCTGACCCAATGAATAAAACATGATAAGCTTCGGAGAAAATAATGGCAAGCAGAAAAATAGGCCAAACAAATGTTCACGAATCCGGAACTGAATGTGCATCATGTTTTTTGCTTTAAAGGGGTGAAAAGAGAGACAGCAGTGTGAAACAGGTTAACTCCAGGGAGCCGTGCATTTTAATGGTGTCATGCCTTCCAGTGAGCTTTCGTGTAACATAGCTGCTATTTTCTCCATCTGCTTGGTGGAGTTGCTGATTGTTTTTGCAACCTTTTTGATTTGTTTTTTTCAAAAGCGAGAACCAACAACAAGGAACGTGCGGCACATGGGAGCGAAGCGTGCTATTTACAGAGCCGCTGCCACTGGGATCGGCCCCGGAGTCCCTGATGCTCAGCGTGAGGTTCGTCTCAGAGGCGGTCGTCCAGGTGACAACAAGGCAAAACACCCTCAAAGAGCTCCTAAGACAGTCTCTAGGCATCCTTACATAGCTTTCTTTTTTGTACCTCCCTAGCATTTTCTGCTTTTGATTACCTCTGTGAGATGGATAAATTAGTCAGGGGACGCTTGCATCGGGCTCTTATTTGTACACCGAGCTCGACACCATCTGATATGTGAAGTGGGGTGTTTGAGAAAGACTCGTCTGTGCGAGGAGTCTGAGAGGACATGTAATGGAAACACTTGGCAGCTCATCGTGTAGAGGTTGACGTCAAAGTCAAAAGTCAGATCCGGTGACAGACGGCATTAAATATTTAAAAGTGTTGATAGTGCAACTGGAGAGTGTTCCTGTGATATTGGGATACAGTCGATTTTAACGAGGCCTTGTGGACAAGAGCTGTTAATTTTCTCCTGCCGCCTCTCTCGCAGCTTCACGCCCAGAGAGTCCACCTTTGTGTACATTCAATTATCCTCCGCGACGCAAATCCAAACTGAAGTTTTGTTCTTCAGTCGTGTTGTTCTTAATTTGAACGTGTCACAACAGAGATTGGGTTGTTAATGTATGGCCAGATGGCCGTTAATCATCTGTCTGAATCGCTCAGCAAACACGTCTGCGATGAATTCTCTTAATTAACCAGGATGAAGATGACGTTTTTTTTTTTAAGTATTAGAGACATTTTCAGTCCAGCTGTGACAGTTCATGCATTTGAATAAGTTCTTATGAGTGAGATCATGTTTTAATATCAGTCTCCAGTCTTGCTTGCAGACATGTTTTGCAATTTAAATCTATAGGTGGCTCGAAAAAGTTTTTTTTAGGTATTGTTTGGGTTATAAGGATCAAAGTTAATACATAACATTAGTACTATATGATACAGAAGACCAATATTGAGGTGCTTTACTCGAGTATTTCCATTTTATGCTACTTTATACTTCTAATCCACTACATTTGAAATACTCACCTTACATGTTATTTATCCAACAAATTGATGTTCTGACAGCTTCACTTTCTTTACTTGCAGATTCAAAAACTATTAATACAAATTATAATCAATAAATTATAATGTATTGATAGCAGTATATATTAATGTGTAAGTGCTCATACTTCTATCTTGGCTTTTACTTAAAGCTGAAAACGGACGTGTGCAAGGACAACGTTAGCCACATAGCTACTGCTAATGGCCTGGCTACTCCCTACAGCAAACTACAAAAACAACTACAAGAACCCAAATTTGACCTTGAAACCCCAACTGTAGTGCTACAAAAGTTTTTTAGCGTTTTCTTTCACCATTGAGAAGTTTAAAACTGTGGTGAGAATGAAAATGTTGCGTAACGTTAACTACGAAATGTATCTATGACCTAAACTGCAGTAGGCTAACTGAACATTAGCTATGTACTTCCTGGGTTTGTCTTGTAGGAGTGAGCCGAGCTCTTTAGATAAGAATGACTTTATCTTTGGCCATGACAGCTAACTGTTAGCATACTGACAGCATCTAAAAACATGAGAGAGGGTAGATGGTTCTTTTTCCTCAAACAAATCAATAGTTGATCTACTCATCTGTTTGACATCAGCTTAAACTGAGCTGAGATGGGTCAGTTCCATGTAGCATGACTGCACATGTTTCCTGTGACGGTTTAGTCTCATCTTGAATCTTTGGACCTTGGGACAGCCCTGACACAAATATACTGGTATCGGCTTTCAAAAATGTAGCTTCACTTCCTGTTTCTCGTATCTGGCTCAACATTCAGGGCAGTTTTGAAGACAGTAACTTGACACTTATCATTTAAACAGATAAGACGGTTTTCAGATGCAATAAATGCAAAGACTGGATCTTTTTTTCATTTTCTCACAGAACCACTTGATTATCATTTTCATCACGTGTCAGTGTGTAATGCAGAGCTAGAGAGTGAACAGATATGATGAACTGTGAGTGAGTAATGAATCCCTATCTTCATGATTATTATCTTTAACGTTCCTCCAAAGCCTTAATTAAGGGAAACTCTTAAGTGTTTTATTTTTTGCTTTTGTGACTTCCTGCCGACATAAATATCGCTCTGTACCTCGATGATCGTTAATGCAACTTGACTTCATGTTTGAAAATAACATCACATACCACTGATATTTATCTCGCCGTTTAAGATTCCCTCAGAGCTTTGCTTCCCTAAGTGTGACTAATCATTATTACAGCTGCTTCAAGAATGCCGATGGACTTAAAACCTGGCCGAAGCAGTGAGAAAGGTTAGCTTGTTAAGCGTGTTTGTTTGACCCGTTAAGTGAAGAGATCGGAAGCACGTCAGCTCTTGTACACCGAGGTCCGGTGGCCGAAGCGCTTACGTGACGGCGTCAGGACGTTTTCCAATCGACTCCAGATCTGAACTCGTGGAACGCCTCTGAGATTTTGACTGGCTTTGTAAATTGGTTTACTTGGCAGACGTTACTTTCAACCAATTGAATGGACTCAACCCGGCGCTACAGGGGAGAGCAGTCACAATCTCCCATGTGACAACAATAGAGGCGACTGTGGGGAAAATTGACCTGTTGGAGGAAAGAATGGCCCGGGCAAAACTACGAGTCCTTCAGAAATGTGTCAGAGTTTGTGACTAAAGAGGAGATTCCCGACAATGCAGCTAAAGTTAGAGAAGTCAGAGAAGTGGGAGTACCTCACCGGCATCTGTGATCAGCGCCACGGGAATCCCTTTGCCAACCATCTCAAGGATGTAATTGAGGGTCGTACCTTCGAGGAGCGGGACGACTTCGTCAATCTATTTTGTGATTGCTCTGTGAAGGTTTTACAGGAAAAGGCTTTCGAAACACCCACAGCACTCGAACAAGACATTCATCTACCTGATCTCTTTGAAACAGAATTTTAAGTGCTTGCATTGGAACATGCTTGGTTTTGAATCTGATCTCCGCCGAAGCCGGTGTCCACTCAGCCAGAAATCAAAGCTTCGATTGCATCAGTGCAGCAGATTCTTGCCCTGAAGGTAAGCATGTTGCATCACGCTGTCGGATTCCACAAGTTCACGTTGTCAATCAAACTTTGCGGTCTTGTCAGCGTTCACGTCCACGACAAAATGAGATGGTTGGGATGGGTCCGGGAGATTTTGCTGAATTTTCCGAGAAGCTGCAAGACTCCAAAGTTCGGGAAACTCTTACTTAGAGAATCAAAAATAATGGAGACAAGTCTCTATTTTTTATTCTTTCTTCTGACGCTAATGAAATTTATTCATGATGCATTGTTAAAGCAGCTTCCGACTCATTGATCAATTATACAACAGAAGATCTTCGAGAGAGGAAGAAAGGAATGAGTCAAAAGCAGAGAACCAGAGCAACTTTTGGGTCGAGTCGGAGGAGGATTTTTTAATGGAGTATCGAGGAACGGGAGATAAGCTGGGAAAGGTAATGGAGAAGTCCCCGCGGGAGGGGCCGGCCTGGAAGCCAAACCGCCTCCGCAGATTGGATTAATATTGCATGGCCCCCCTCTCTTCTCGAAGGCAACACTGATTGCTCTCTTTCACATCCTTCAAAGAGAGAAGTTATCACAATACCAACAATAACGAGGCGGCGGTGAAAACAAAGCCCGCTTCAACCCCTTTAAAAAACATCGGTGACAAAAAGCTTTCAAATGACTCCTCTGAAAGGGTCCAATAACAAAGAGCAAGTGACAGGGAGCATTTATGCCTTATTTATCGTGTTCTAATGGCAGAGCACGAAAGATGTTTTTGCTGTTCTGGAGACATGGTGTGGTTTGGAAAAAAAAACAAGGTTGAGACACACCTTTTCTTCACAGTGTTTGTCTCAGGTAATGTGTGAGAATAACGGGTTTTGCAAGGGCTGTGTTTTGACAAAAGTTTCCAAGATGTGTTTCTACCTGCACGAATTTAAAGATGACTCTGTACATATGTCACAGACTTAAAGGCAGAGTTAGGTAGAGGACCAGAAAGTAAGACTTGAGTAAAAGTAAAGACTTTTCTGATATTAAATGCATTTAAGTATTAAAAGCACAAGTGCAAGTAAATTACTCATATTTACATGTTTGCATATATACCATTGTCCGACTGATATTCAACATTGGTGATCATCAAAATCGGTGTGTTTCTATCTGATTACTGATCAAATAATCAATTTAAAAATGTTCTACTTTGGCTCTGATACAGCATGTACTGTAATCTGCAAAGTAACTAGCAACTACAAATATCTGAGTTGAGTAAGAAAGTACAATATTTGCCACCAAGTAGTGGAGTGGAAGTGTAAAGTAGCAGAAAATGGAAATACTCAAGTAAAGTACAAACACTTTGAAATTATACTTATGTACAATACTTGAGTAAATCGATTCCTACATGCCAAACTAGCCACTTTGCATAAAATATGCAAATGTGTGACATGGTGACGTAGTGTGATGTCACGGAATTAAAGGCGGGACTACTGACGAGGCGTTTCAGGAGCAGTGTTTTCTGTGGGAACAATGAGCTTCTGTTGGTTTGGACTTTCAGGATCGTTTACATGCACAAGAAACTAAATAAAACACCGAAGTAAAGGAAGAAATAGGTAACTTTAACACGCCCTCCTTTAAAAACTTATCTTGACGTCTGTGAGAGAGACTCTGACCCACGCTGAAAATCTTTACTCCGACAGAAAAATTAATTGCCGCTTTTGGTTTTGGTTCGAGGCGTTTGCTTGGATTTTGCGAAGAGATTTCTGGCAAATTTGCTCTGCACCAGGTGTCACTCAAACCAAAAGTGTTTCAGGCATCGTCTGCTCCAGTGATATTACTCAGTCTGGGGAGAGATTATGTGTGCGAATGTAACACAGGAAGTGTAGCTCAGAGGCCACATAAAATTGACAGAAGGTCACGGTTTTTCGGGCACGCCGTGTGTTTTCTCCTCTCCGTGCTTTTAAAAAAGACACCGCCGGCCAACATGTTCTCACCTCCCGGGTTTATGACCCTTCTCTGGCCTGGAGGGATCCTGCAGAGGGGTGACAAGCAGCGAGCCCACCCATTTGTCATGTTTCTCTCCATGTCTGCGCTGCTGCAACTTTTGATGAATGAGGAGCGCGGCGAGGACACCTCTAACCTTTCTCCGTCACGCTCGGCAATCTCGCAGTTAAAACACGTGGAGGTGACCCGAGGCGGATTTGTAACTCAGGACTGAGCTCGCTCCGGCCACACTGGATGAGCGCTTAATTATGCTGATCAGGGCTGGATTTGTGAAACGAGCACAGTGCATGCTGGGGGATGTTCTCTGCAGAAAGCCAAATCGGAGGACAGAAGACGCAGCCTGCCAGGACAGTAACTGATTTTGACTGCGATAAATTGTGGCAGATGTTATTTGTTTTCAGGTGGCATCATGACGCTCAAGGTTTCTCTGTGCGGGTGATTGATTATGTTCTCAGATGTCGATAGCGAGTACAAGAGTAGCTTAGCTCACACTTCCAAAAAATCTGTTTCCATGAAGCATCTAATATGAGTTTGATAGAGCACCTGTCTGTAGCGGGTAAACAAATCAATAAGTATGAGACAATCAATAAGGCAGTGGGACTCCACTTTAGGATCTGTGGCTGTGATGACTGCCATCTTCTGGCTGACCGAGGTAACTACAGCACCTTACCTTTATTTACCTGCTGGCTAAAATGCCCATATGAACAGTGGTGGATTATGAGGTACTTGTACTTTATTTTGAGTATTTTCATTTTTTACTACTTTATACAGTATTTCTACTTCTTCTTCTTCTGCTTCTAGAGAATTTTACTTTTTACTATAGTCTGTATAGTATTTGTTTGCAGATTTATACCTCACATTTAATACGCACATAGACTCACACGAATGTAAAAGTACCTACAATGTCCTTTCTTTAGTAAAAGTCAAAATATTGTGTCATCAGATACGATATTCAGCATTTTTTCTGATTATTGGAATACTTTTTATGTATGTCTGATTGCTGATACAATAAATTACTTTAATTAATTTAGTTATGGCTCTAATGCAGCATGTAATCTGCAAAGTAACTGGTAAGTATTAAGTTATCAAATAAACAGAGTAAAAAATGCTATATTTGCCTCTGAAATGTAGTGGAGTGGAAGTATAACGTAGCAGAAAATGGAAATACGCTTGTAAAGTAAAGTTACCTCAAAATGTTACTTAAGTAAATGTACTTAGTTACATTAAACCCCTGTACACTTGTAAAATCCATTTAATGTTAATGATCGGTTACATTGAGTTCATTTTACTAACAATACTTTTGTACTTTTACTTTTGAGTTTGAATGAAATGTGTTTTCGCGATGAGTTACTGAGACAGTTAAGCTGCTCCCAGTCTGGTTGAAGAGAGAAACTTGAATTAAGAAGGTGTACGGTTGTATTTTTCTGTTTATGAAGGATAATATAATAGTAACAGAGTAATAAGTCTATTTAATCTCTTGACCTTTTGTGTCATATCTGCCAGCAGGGGCCGTCGGACCATCATGAAGGTCACGTCAACACTGTTGTTTCTTCACACTCTTTGAATGTTTTTCATTTAAGATTTTGGCCATATCTTACAAATCGATCCATTTAATTGTAACTGTAACTGTACGTGACCAAGCTTCATATGTGGAACATAAAATATAAAGACTTGTTTCACCACGGACGATAAGAAGATTAAGATCTGTTTACTGACACATCCCTGCACTTTCCCACGGGAGTCTTTTGAATGAAATGTCCTTAAGCACCTGTTTCACCTGTGAAGATTCATGTTTACGCACGTCCCTGAAACGCACCGGTGATATCAGATGATTGTGTAATGCTCCCATTCAATGGAAGACACTGCAATTTACCAAAGCTTGGCTAAGACTTTGAGTGTATAGTCTTACAGTAAGTCAGCAGACTCTCATGAAGGGAGGCGCCCGTGATAACGTGGAAAGGATGGATCTCTGTCCGGGCAGGGTTTGATGTGACTGACTGCACAAGGAGGTTTTTAAAAAGCGAAAATGTCTACCTTGTCAAAAAGCAAAGGCATCAGGCTGTAATCTACCTGTGAATCGAGCGTGTGTCTACACAAACGCGAGCACGTGCAGAACATTTCTGAAGGATCTGCCAGAGCGCCTATTAAAGCGACGGCCTAATCAGACCCCGGAGACGTCGGCTTCGCTCCTGCAGCTCGCCCATCACCTCCTTCATTAGCGCGCGATTGTGCGACCGCGTGTTCCAGCTGTGTTCCTGCAGCCTCTCCCGGCGGCACGACAACAAGCGATGCCTTACAGTCCAACGCAAGGACGCATCCAGTAGTTTCATGTACGACAACAGCAATGTCTCCCGCTTACTGTGATGCTGCTCGACGGGCCGGTGTAAACACAGCACCAAAGGACCAACGCGGGCTTTCAAGTTTCAATGGGACGTAGACTTGATTAAGAAAGAAAGGGGGATTTGCATAATTTGCCACAATGGTGTGCTTTATACATGTAAAGTTCAGGCAATACACAGAGGGGCTCTCAGATCATAATGAGCTTAGTCTAAAGAGGTTTCTTGTGAAATCTGAACGGGGATGATTTTTGGCATTAGCTAATGCTCCCGTGGCCAGGAATACAAATGAAGCCGTGAATGCATTGGTTTATGATTTAAGTGGAGAGAGAATTCAATCAGGAGCGTACGGATCAATTCCTTTCAATCTCGTTTTTGGGAGAGTTGGGCAGGAAGTCGCTCGAGCTTAATTGTCTGGATTTTAGAAGCAAATTCATAATTGGAAACTTGTCACAAATTAGAAAAAGCTGCGTGACAACACAGAACAACCAATCCAAACAAATTCAAACCAATTCAGGTTCTTTTTACGACCTTGTATTCATCGAAATGTGAAGAATTCAGTCAGGTTGAACATGAAGACGTAGTTATCGAGCTGCCTGCTGCTGCTTACAGTGAGTTGTAGGAGTGTTAACCTGATCACATGATTGATTATGAGCAGGAACAGCCAATCAGAAGACACAATTCTACCCCATGTTGTGAAATATTCCGAATCTTTATATTTTACTATCCTACATGTGGTTTAATGTTTGTCAAGCTATGTGTCGGGCAAAAGCAGTCTGACAGCAGTAGTTCAGGGCTTAACAGCTAAAGGTAAACATACATAGGATTACTGGCGTGCCCAAACAGAGGTAGGGTAAGGGAGGGGAAGGTAGGCAGGCAGGTAACAGCTGGCTGGGATGTAAGGGCAAGACGCAACAATGACAATCTGACAACTGACAGGAGGAGAAGAGGGGACCGTCTTCAACATACATGATTCTAGGCAATGTAATGAGGCGTAGGTAGACAGCGGGAAGAAATTGCATAATGGCACATCTAAAGGGCGTATCCAAGGCTACTGCAGTCGACAATACAGAAAAACTCCAACCCTGATGGTGACCGACGAAGCAACAGTTATCCACAGGAATCACGTCGACGACATGTCAGTTAGACAAAGACAATGTGACATCTACTGTAGAAAGCACCGGGGCACGTCAGTCAGTCATTTTCATTTGCTACATAACTCTCCAGATATTTTTCAGAGCATTTTTAGCAAATGATGGGGACAAAATCTACCAGTTGGAAAACAGTAGTGTGCCGATGAGGGAAGGTGGGAACAGGTGAGCACGGAGGCAAGCAAGCATAATATTTAAGAATTGATGAACTAGTAGGAAATAAAGACATTCTGCTGCTGGTGGATGAGGCGAGTCGGAAAAAGAGATTTAGTTCCAGACTGCTAGTGCAACAAACAAAACTACTATAAGCTGTAGTGCAGCTGTAAAGAATCTCCTCAATTAAAGAGACGTCTGGATCTCTCTTACAGGCCCAGTGTGCAGGATTTATTGGCGTTAAATGCCGTGATTGCGGATTACAACCAACTGAACACTCCTCGTTGACCAACGGTAGCTGCTAAAGGTACACAAGTCCTTCTCCAGACCAGGTGTTTGGTTTGTCACTGGAGTTCAACATGGCGGACTCTGTTGCAGAGGACCTGCTCCTGCTCTGAGTTTCCTTCATTATTATGAATATCAAACTGCATTCCAGCCCCTAAATCCTTCAGTTAATGGATAGATTTCCCCCTAAACTTTATGAGAAGGGGCTAAATTGTTTAACTTTATCTTTCACTTATGTAATTGATGTGATTGATAAGATTGCCTTTGAATTGCATCCTCAAATGGTGCCAGCTCTTTGAACTTTCAAGCAAAGCGGGACACAAACCCTCTCCCCTCTCCGCTGAACCATCTCTGGAACAGGTTTTTCTAAAAAAGGCCTTTGATTTAATTAAATGCTGCCTCGGCGCGCACGGGGCGCAGCTGTAGGGCTCCTCTGCTTTGGGCAGGAAGAGCTTGGGAGTCGCCCGGATCCATCCATCTTCATCCTTGTCAATTATGCCGTTAGCGGGCTGCACATCTTCATTTCCAATGTGGGCACCGTCTCAAAGTACTTCCCAAAGTCACCGTAATCCAATTATATTCAGGCATTCGCTGCGATACAGCCCATTAGAAAGGGCTTAATCAATGTGAGGTCTTCATTAAAGCCATTTATGAATATTCATCATGACACTCGGTTCGATACTTTATGGGAAGTTGGACCGAGCCATTTCCCCCCATGGCGCCATAACATAACCTGGCTTCGGTTTTAATGGTAGCTCTTTAAGTGGAGGGGTAATATTCTATATTATTACGGTAATATGAAGCTCTCGCACCAATTAATCCACCGGTGATCCTTCACAGGGAGCACAAAATGATTTCTTTGGCAGTAGAGGGGTGTATGTCGGGCTTTTGTAATCCTGGATGGTCCCACTTAGGTGTGTACATACTTCTTTTCTTCCGGGCACTGTGCATAAATAGCTAATTGCTCCGCGGCCCTCAGATTGGTGCTCTCAACAGAGAATAACAAACAGCCAATAACTCATTCAAGGCTAAGTATCCATTACAAGCGCTTCGCCGTTTATCTCCAAGGAGACCACACACACTTGCACACAGCGGCCTACTACACTCAGTCTGTGTTTCAGAAGCCACAGCTGATGATTTATACCGCCGGACTAATGTATTACAAATGAAACCCTACTGACGGCAGGCCGCGCAGATAAATGGTAAATGATGAAGTGGGGCGGGTTTCGCGGAATGAGAGCGCGCGATCCCGCAGGATCTGGAGAAGTTTATCATTACGTTGCAGGAAGAGTTCAACATTCTGGGAACTGAGCTCGCGGAGAGTCGAGGTGCTGATATCACGTCTGAGCCTCTGTTCCACCGGCTCCTGTAACTCAACTGCAAATCCCTCATTCGACATTTCACTCGTCTGTGTGTTTCTGAAATAATAAAGCGTGATCCTGGAGTTTAGTGTCCAAACTCAAGACAAATCTGAATCCAACACAGAGCTGACAAGCCTAGTAGAGGAGATCTAGCAAATATAATTCATACTTTTATTGTTAAATTATGTTTTCTTTATATAATTTTTGACTACCTATGTTTTATTCAATGGACCGTAATCGCATGGCGGCCATTTTTCTTTGACATCATGTGCAGGATGTGGAGCTTAAATGCTGTGAGAATGTTACGCTGCTGTGAATCAGGTAATCATTTCACTATTTCCCGATTGATCAGCAACTGAAAAGATGATGGATATTAAAATTATTTAGGGAATACGCGCCATATTTGAAAGTAAAACACCATATTTGATAACCCATTAGCTAACGTTAGCGGTCAACCACTTCCAAGCTAACTTTAAAGTTTAATAACAGCCAGTGCATTTAATTCATTGATCCTCTTCCTCTTGTATTGTGTAACACTATCAAACAGTAACGTTAGTTAAGAAGTGGTTGAAAGCTAACGTTAGCTGTCGTCTAACAGAAGCTAATGGTCAAATGTCCCTCTGTCATTTCACCACCCATCATCTTTTCGGTTGCTGATGAATCCAGTGTCGATGAAATGATAACAATTCCCTGCATTTAATCCTACAGTCCAGCTTCCCACCCTGAGAGTGATGGCAAAGGAAAATACATTTCGTCAGTCGCTTATAAAGCATCTTAACCCTCATGTGATTTTGAGTAAACTCAAGTTGATTAACGGATCGATTGTTTTGTTAGATACAGACAAAAACTGCTGCCATGGAAACGTACTAACATGACAGCTTGTGTGATTTAACATGGTCATTATTATAGACATGGATGAAACCTTCCCTCTCTTCCTAAGTCGTTTCTACAACTTTGAGGCTGTAATCTTTTCCGTCTAAAAGCACAGTTGGCACACTATTCTAACCACATGACTCATCCATGTCCTCACCTGTTATGTTTACCTGTGACGTCAGGGCTTCTGGGAAGTGTTTGTTTAAGGCTGACAAAAAACAGAACTGTGGAGCAACAATTACTCAAGATTGTTTTTCAGAAATATGCTTTACCCATCTAGACGTAAGAGGAGCGAAGTGGACACTGTTGAGTCATTTTATCTTCCGTGCTGGGTTTTTTGGTTATGAGTGCTATTACAAACATCTGTGGGGTTTTGGACGAGGTTTTCCTGCTTCTGGATCAGAGCCCAGAAGCTTTGATTCCACTTTGACGTCTTTTTGCTTTTGCTTTCTTTCTGAGGCCTGCCAGTTAAATGTGCAGCTGGAACAGGAGACAGTTAGCCTAGCTTAGCTTAGAATAAGGTGTGAAAAAACCTCCCTGGCTTTTGACCAAAGGTTAAAATGCAACCTCGAGCACCTTGAGAACTCACTGATGAAGACTTTCGTTTGTTTCAGCTGTACAAAAACAGACACTATACGTAACGTAATGTGGGGGACTACTTCTTGGTGGGAGCAGTGACTTTCTGGAGTCTCTCTTCTTTTAAATTCAATTTCTATGTTAAACAAACCACAAATAGTGTGTCAATTACAGGTGTAGGTAGATTTTTTTCACAAATGAACAGAGCCGTTAGCTGCTAAACACTGTTTCCAGTCTTTACGCTATGCTAAGCTAAGCTAGCTACAGTCTTATTAACACACAAATATGACAGTAGCATCGGTCTTCTCGTCTAATTGTCAGAAAGAAACTGAGCTACGCTATGCTAGCCATGTAAAATCTATTTCTTTTGAGAAGTGTGGAAAATATGTTGAAATCAATCGTTTAAAATGTTGTTTGACGTGTCACTTTTTCTTTTTTTTTTTCCCCCATGTTTATGAAAATCTGTCGGGAATTACTTGAAAGAGTTTGTGTTCCTCCGACGATGACGGCGACGCCTTGAAGATTAATTCCAGCGGCTCGGCTGTTTGTCCCATTTGTCTTCTCCTCGCAAATGTACTTTTCTGATTGGTAACGTGAAATTGTGGCATGGAACCACTTAGTCACCTCATTTGCATTTTCAGGCAGATTTTAAATGTCAGACATAATAAGCTCCACCGCGATGCTGTTAAAATACAGCTTATTATGCAAACTATGTTTGTTCCCTCGCTCGGATCAGAACCATCTCAGTGAGACCGACGCGCCGTACCCCTTCCACTCGCTGATTGGGATTCATTCATTAAAACCTCTGATCATTCACGGCAATTTATTTCGCTCGTTCCTTATAAAGCCCATTAAAATGGATGACAAGGAAATCATTCAAAGAGGCTGAAAATAACCCGCAGTTAACCGCGCTGACGTGTACATCAATTAAACTTTACAGAGAAAAATCGTTTGTCTATTAATTCTTCCTCAAATTACTGTAAAAGCTGCGTTTCATTAGCTGAGAAAACCAGAGATTTTGTTTTGTTTCCTCTTAGTATCATCTCCCATCATGCTGACAGTCTATACTTAATGAGCTGACAGCATGTAGCTCTATAAACTGTCAGATCCGACTAAGAAACTTAATTACAAATGTCCTTATTGTCACTTTGATTGCTTAGTAAATGAAGCATTCTCCTCACAATTGTATCAGAAATTAATAAATGAATGTTGCACCCTGTTTTTGCTTATTTTGCATCATTGGACCTCGTCTCAGTTCCATGTGAGCACGTGCAAACAGACTACGTTTGAAATCTGCTTCAATTTCCTGTCAGTTTTGTCGAACTCCATCGTCATTTATGACGCGTGGAGAATCGGTGACATTGTGTAATATCCTGCGAAGCTCTGAGGTCCGATCGCGGCGCGCGGAGCTTTAATTAAAGCGCTGGTAGGAAAAATGAAGCCTGATTTAAGAGCAAGTCAGATTATTGTGCAAGGAAATCAGAAAAATGTAAAGGAGGGTGAGCTCCACCTAGTGGCCATGAGCCTCAAATACATCAAATATGTAAAGATTGATGTAGTTAGATCATCATTTTCACATTTTGTAAAGGAAAAGTTGCAGTTATATCGTCTGCTGCGGCCCAACCAACCAGCATTCATCTCCATTATGTTAAACCAGACTGATAAAAAACTAAACAAAATACATAGATGATACTCAGGTAAATGTGTATTTTCTTAATTGGTTAATTCCTGACTCATATGTGCATTTTAAACAGACAGGTAGTGATATACAGAGCGTTTATGTTCTCATTCTCATGTAGTTTCACTATTTTCATGTACGCTGCATCATTGTATGACATAACAATGCTTTATTTTGTTATTTTATTATTTTTATTTCATTTATTCATTTGTTTTTTATTCAAATATACATTTATTTGAACTATGTAGTCCTTTTATCAACATTTTTTCATGTATTATATTATTTTAATTATTTTACTTTATTTATTCATTTGTTTTTCATTTAAAAGTTTTAATATTTCTTTATTTATTCATTTATTTGAACTATGTAGTCTGTTTTAATCAACATTTTATCATGTATTCTACGTATTATTATTATTATTATTATTATTATTATTATTATTATTATTATTATTAGTAGTAGTAGTAGTAGTAGTAGTAGTAGTAGTAGTATATTTTTATCATAATTTGTATTGCTTGTATTATCATTTATATAATATAAAACCCATATTTTATTGCTGTTTTCTTAATGTGCATGTCTTTTTCAATGACTTGCATTTTGATTTGTTTTAAATGAGCTTTATAAATGAAGTTTGATTATTAAAACATAGTTTTTGGGATGTAAATGATGGTTCACTCTTCTGCTGGTTGTTGTACTTGCACATAAGTTCCACTAGATGGCACTGTCTTCAAATATGTCGCCTGGTTTGTGCCTCAGTTCTTCATTTCAAACTGGCGAATAAAGCAAGTTAATGAGGTCGTGCTTTCACTGCCCATTAATTAAAGCAATACATAAACTGCAACATATACTCACTAATCACTTCCTCCTCTCTCTCTCTGTGTTATGGCAGCGATGAAACACAGTATATTTCTTCATTTCTTCTACTGTAAATATCATCGTTTCATGTCTTATGAAATATTAATTTGTGTCGACAGAGTAAAAAAAAGTACTGTAATATGTTGAGGGGGGCGTTTATGAGATAAATCCATAATTCACAATAATCTAAAGTGCTGCAGAACGTCTGTCCGCTATCAAAACTGCTTTTACCTTAAGAGAGAGAGAGAGAAAAAGCTCTGACTCATCTCCCAGACGGTGTGAAAGTCTTATTACAGTACTTAGGAGCATCCATCATAGTGAAAGGTCAATACAGTATGAAAAGACCCATCGCAATATTCACAGCAGAATTTGTCATCTGACGCGATGGCGTGGAGCATATTGAAACGCCGGCTGCACATCACTCATTGATCTGAACGAGCCCGCCGTGCAAAAACTTAGTATAATATCATTATTTGAGATAATAGAGAGGCCGTAAAAGTTCGGTCGTGCAGTTTTTGCATTTCTGCAGACAAAAATCGTTATCCGGCGTCGATCGATGGATCCTCCGTCTTCCCTCCAACGTGAGCGTGTGCATCATTTTTTTTTGTGATGTCGAAAAGATTCCTTGAGGACGACCACTCGTGCCGTCGGAACCCTGAACCATCCTTTTTATTTGCTTTCATACTCTTGCTCGTATCGATGAGATCAGAAGTGACAAGGACAAGAACTCGCAGTGTTTGAATCTCATTCTGAATTATTTTCACATCTGTCTTTTTTTTTTCCCCCCACTCTTGATGGGGGAAGGTTGGGTGGGGGGGAATTGAATTGCAGATGTCAGGTGTAGCCATAACCTCTGCAGAAGAAGGAGGAGGAGGAGGAGGAGGGAGGGGGGACGGACAAGGTTAAAGCTGTATTTGTTGGTGAAAAATGAAAGGCTTCTATATAAAACAGTGTGTTTATTAACATTTTAGAGCTGGCTGTCCATCAGTTCTTCCGCGGGACCATTGAATCATGTAATTTCTGTCACGGGTGAAAGATGAGGGGCCAGCAAAGCGGGACGCCAGAGCTCACTAGTTTCACAAGCACCTCAGGTAAGGACTGTGAAAATACAGCCACTGCAGTCTCCCCTCTCTCGTATAAGTGCAGAGAAATTGCCTGCTTGAGAGTCTTTCATTTCACATTCATTAGAGAGGTTCTTAAATTAATGACGCATTGTCGACCACGCTGTGCCATAAGATGCAATAAACAAGCCGCGGATATTTATGGCGCCGAGGTGAGGTTTATCACCTGCGGCGGAGTTCGTGTCATGTGCACGGCGTTCATATACACATTACAGGTACGTTATGTTCTTACCATGCAGGCCTCGTACGGAGCACCATCACATACTTAGTCCCTGTATGTACGCCGTTGTTCTAGTGATGGATTTCATGACATTATCCCTTGTTGTTGGCAAATAGATGCCGATTTACACGTCCGACTGACACGCAGCGAATTAGCATCCATTTGCATTTCTTTGAGCAACCTGTCAAGTCCAATATTCACTCTCTGTTTGGCTCTTCGCTAACCCCAAAGTTGCTAAATGCTCCACTGTGTTCACCAGCTAGTCGCTAACTGGTCGTGAAAAGTGGGTTCATCAGAGTTTTTGACAATTTAAAAGTAATTTTAAGCTGTAATGTTTTATGTTGTGTCAGTTTTGGGCAGCAGAAGAAGCTGTAAACTCAAATTTGACATATTATAGCAAACATGCTAGCAAACAGGTGTGCATCAGAAGACACGGACAAAGGACAAAGCTTAAAGAAGACTGACCGGACAGTCTTCTTTAAGCTTTGTCTTCCTTTTCACCAACTCGGAGAGGCAAACATATCGCCCTTTAGCTGCTAAATGCTCCACTGCTAGTCGCTAACTTTGTCCGTCTACTACTTGGTGTTGGGCAGACTTTTATGAAAGAAACAAAACGTTGACGTATTATCACCTTACGAAGCTTTATCAAAGGCAAAAGCAAACATTTTGCTCTTTAGCTTGTTGGGGGTTAAGCAGATAGTACAAAGTGGATTTATTGAAAGAAATTCAACAGAGCAATGATTTATATTGTTGGTCTGTCCTTGTTTAGCTTATAAATAAACTTATATAAGCCTTTGTTCACGTCACAAAGCTGTTGTAGCGACAATGCTAGCAAACAGCTGTGCAGTTACTCACGCAGCGTAATGGATCAACATTAGCATTCATTACAGGTCATGTTTCTGAGTCCAACACTCATTCTAAATAGATCTATTTTAGTCTATAGACTAAAAAAAGGAAGCTACTAAGAACTTTTTTTTTTTGACTAAGAACGGATTAAAACAATAAAATCAAAACAATGTGCCGAAAGTAGCTAAAAAGCTTCATATTCAAGTAATCGCGCTTACTCAGGTAATCATCTCTTCGGGTTTTGTTTCAAGCTATTTATCACCATTTGATTCACTGTTGACATAAAACTACTGACGCAACATTACAGCGCGAGAATGAAACTATCCTTCCCAAGAATCACTCGCAGCACCTTTCAAGTGCTCGAGCCACGCAAACGACAAAAACACCTCTTACTTTAACAAGCTTCATTTAAAGAATCGGCGATATTTCCAGGTTTTTATAGATAAAGAATGGCACAAAGCATCCCCCTTCAGACATCTCAAGTCCTTTCATTCTGTCATGTTGAAACACATCCATTCAAAGGCGATGGAAATGGGCTGCAAAGCGCCTTCCTCGGCTGAATACGAGGAATCTGAAGTGAATATTATTTCGCGTAACGCGATCGCTGGAAGGACGTGGAGTGGTGGAAGGAGCTGGCATTGTAATGCAAATCCAAAAGCAGTCATTATCAAAAGTATCTCATGAAACGATCCGGTGTATGAGAGGCAGAGTGTGTGGCGCGAACGTACACAACGCTTAAGCGCGATGTGACGTGATTCAGGCTTCAGAGTCGATGTGCCTCTCCGCGGCCGTCCCTGCTACGCAGCCGGCAAACAAACTTGATTTGCCCGTGCCCTAAAATAATAATAATAATACATAATGCATCAGTGCATGCCACATGGATGATGCCAAGTGTACGTCCCACTTCATTAATTCATCCATAATGAGTTTTGCAGCATGTAGGAGCAACTACCTTAGAGGCAGCCCCAAGAGTCAAAGCTAATTAAATCAGAATCTTAAATCCCAATCTACACACATCTGCCTTTGTTTGCGGAGTGGAAAAAAAAAAACAAAGAGAAAAAACACACACTCTGGACAACCGAGGACACAATTCTTCAACCGCGTGGACAAAAAAAAAAAAGTTGTCAGCCTACGAGTCCTTTCTCTCTCTCTCTCTGTGCTGCCAAAACCCAGAGGAGATCCGAACCAGTAGGTGTCTCTGCAACACAAACAAATCCTCCATTATTAAACACGCGCTTCGTTGAATGCCAAATCATATTGATCTCCATCTTGCGTATGTGTGTGTGTGTGTGTGTACACGCTCTCTCTCTCTCTCTCTCTCTCAGAAACCGAAAATTCAACCCAACACTAGGTCCGGGGCGTAATGGCCTTTTCTTAATTGGTTGCTGGAAGGGAGTGTGAGCCACATCTCGAGATTAGGGGGAAGTGAGAGGCCCGTGCTGGCGCGTGTCACTGCAGGTGGCTGAGCGAGGCGGGGTTAATCTCCTGCTGTCTATAGTCGCCCGCTCACTCCTCAAGGACATTATCAGCGATGAAAGAGGCCTGATTTGTGTGCTCCTCGCACCTCGCCCGTTCTATAACTGATTAGGCGGCAGGAGGAGCGTCGAGTGAGATATCGAGTGGAGATGCAGCCCCTTCACTCTGAGGTGCAACTTTTAAAAGACCCCCCCTCAAAAAAACACCTTCTGCACGTTGGATTTTGACTTTAGCCTCATGAATTTGCACATCGCCGACTCCGCCCTGCGATTTTTCTGTTGATTCAACACATGAATATGTTGCACGGCATCAAACAGACCCCATACATATGTATGCTAATGTTTCTTGAATGAGGAATCTCGCGTGCTTCAAAATCCCCACAATTGTTTATCAGTAAGCAAAAAAGCACCGTGGGCCTTTAATTTGTCTTTGCCGGCTTCCCAGCGGCCGGCAGGATCCACGAGCCGGATGAAGATCCTCCTTCATCCGAGCCCTCGCGGTTTATCTCCGTGAGAGGAGCTGTCTCTGCGACGGCGAGCCGCCCGTCTGAGTAACCTCGCGCCGACGTCAGAAGTCGCCATTAATCACGGGAATGTGTCATGCATCACACAGAGGTGGTTTGCCACATCTGGTCTTTAGTCATATATCCTAATCATCACCGTATCGGCGCTCCAAATCTGTCCGCGAATGCATTATTCAAATTTAGCTCATTAGAAAAGTCATTTCAGCCGACAGTTAAGTCCACCTAAAAGTTGGAGAGCGGCCTTAATGGCACCGGGGTTCCATTGCAATCCTCCGCTCGCTGCGACGGCGATATCGCAGTCATTGACCATGATTCATAACGACGTGTGCATTTTCCTAAATATAAAAAAGGAGGCAGGTGAAGTTAAATATCTTCTCTATGCATCCTGGATTCATAAAGAAGAAGTTTTCTAATATTTCAAGACGCACTTCTTGCGTCTTTTTTTGGTCATTTCCGAGCTCTTAATGACGAAAGAGACCGTTAACAAAATGAGCAAAGACAAAAAGAAACCCCCGAACGACAAATTCATCATCATTACTCCCAAATACAATCTCCTTTTTGGGTCTTCCAGGACGACGCCGCGGTATGTGCGCTCCATATTGGCCTCTTATACAACCGCATGACAAATCAATCATAAAATTGTTGTTCGGATTGTTTTGACCGATGGGCACCTTGAGCCCCGGAGCACCCAAACAACCAAATAACTACAACACACACCTCTAAAAATAGCTGAAATAGAAAAAGCAGCCGTTTTTTTCTTCCTTCCCGAGGCTGTAGCAATACGGCTGTTTGAATTTCGACGGCGTAATGCGATCTCAAGCTTGTAATCTCACTATTTTATATTTCATAACATCAGCGGAGGCTCCTGTTGACCTTGAATAAATGTATACTGAATCGCCGCGTGTCATTATTTAAGTGTTCGAGGCTTCACTGCAAAACTGTCCCCGCCTTTTTGGGATTAGCCCCGGCTCACGCTGTGGAATGCTCACCAGAGACAATGCCTGAAAAGTCTCCCCCCTCGCCCTTCCCTGGACTTAATCTCGCATCGCTATAAACACGAGTCTCAATTCACCTGTTGACGACGGGCTGCAGGCAGATTTCCCCCCCCCGAGTCCGAGCATCGCATCTCCGCTCCGTTCACCAAGGACCAACGAAGGAGATTTCATGTGGAACATGCAGCCCCCGGAGGCCTAATTTCAGAGAGCCGTGACTTTTTTTTTTTTATTATATTACAGAGTGATATACTGTCCTGTGCATCTGCGTGCTCTTGTTATAGTTTGACCTCTCTCGTCCTCAAAAATCCTCCCCCCTCCCCCAAAAAAGCCGACACACTTTAGGACATAATTCATAAAATCCTTTTTTTATGTGAAGCCTCTTATTTTGTGTTGACTCAACTCTTTAGTTATGACCTACTAGAGCCAAAACATTTTTCAAATTGAACTCCGGCCATTCAACAGCAGGCACGGGACTCATTTCCATTTTTCTCTCCCCGCCTGCAGTCGGAAAACAAAAAAAAAAAAAGGAAGAAGAAGAAAAGAAAAATAACACAACTGCTGCTGATGATCCTCGAGTTGACCAAGTGGATGGAAGAGGATGCATCTGCTTTGTTTCCGAGCCCGACCTGGGAATGAGATGCAACACGCACGCAAAAAAGAAAGCTACGTTGCTTCTAATGTTTGGCAGCTTGACAGGAATGTTAAAAATATCCTCTGTTATTGATTCTCTGCACGTACAGAAACATATAAAATGTCAGGAGCAATGTATGTTGTTGGGAACTATACAGATTAAGCAACATGATCAAACCCTGCAGAGGCACGTTTATTATATTTTTGCACACAAGGGCAGTTACTGTATATAGAATGTTTATCTTTACTCTAATAGTTTATTAAAGTTTTTATTCAAATTGTCATTTTATTCTTTATTCTCTATTTTTTGAGACCTACTCTTGTGCTGCTACTTATTTTCTCTGTGTTGCTGCGTTACCTGCGAATTTCTCCCAAAGGGGATCAATCAAGGAGCACCTTAATCTTAATATTAACAGCTGTATTAATCAGTGTTTGGCTTGATTTGAATTTAATCTGAAGAGTTCGCTCCGAGTTCACAGTCGAAATACTTTCAGAATAATACAACTGTTAAGGTTAAACAAGAGGGACCTAAAAGGAAGACACACAGGCGAGTAACCAGACAAAAATCGAGCTTTCAAATCCAAATTCATAAAATGCAACAAACAAAATACCAAAACAAAAACCCAAAAGCTAAACAAAGTACGAACCGGTAAAAAGCTAAATACAAAGCTAAAAAACACATAACAGGAAGATGGAACAGGGAGAGACAGGAACACGAGGGCAGAACAGACGAAGGAAGGGAAAACAGACAAAGGTAGGAAGTAGAAAGCGAGACATAACACAGGAGGATACAACATTCACTTTAATTTGGTAATCAAACGGATTCACTGAAGCGTAAACAGACAAAAAACAATCCCTCTTCCTGTTTTGGCTGCACAGTTTTCAGACGCGCTACCTTTGTGCCGTAATTGGACTTTCTAAAGCCATTGAGGATGAGATAACACAAAAAAAGAAGGTGTCTATTGTCAGTTTGAGGAAGAAAATACGTGATTGGTGCTATTAGTCTGAAGAGTTTGATAATAGGCGGTTTTAGTTCTTATATATATCATCGGAGCTGCAGAATGTGTAAGTGGATATTTACGCTTTCTGGGAGGAAAACAAATCTAAAAAAGTAGCCGATTTTGAGTTTGCCGGATAAAAAGACACATCGATTCTCGTCATTATCTCAACAGAACAAAGAAACAAACAGATGCCTTGTCACAGAAAACGCCAGATCATCTTCGCCACAGTATGAAAAATAGTAAATGTCCTGCATTTAAAATGTTTCTGTTGGATAGTTGAATCCATCTGCTCCCAACATCAAGGTCCTGGTTTCCACGAGGGGTCGCTAAAAGCCCCTCTGGATTTTAAGGGGTGTAAGAAAACATTTAAAAAGAAATAATCATATCTCATCAATTAATTTATTTCTGTGAGGAAAAGTCACTTAGTCATGGGGTCATCAGTTTACTCAATGACAGAAAAGGGGTTCCTCAGGGAACAAGGTTGGGATCACCTGGTTTTAGTCAACAACAATAATCTAAAAACAATAGAAAATAAAAATATAACACAAAATTCAGATGGAAAGTTCCATAGAATTATGAAGTAAGACTTTTTGCTCCCTGAAATGTGGTTATAAAACACAAAGATATGTAACGGAGGCAAAATATTTTCCAGTTAAACTATAAACTTTATTGTCTTTTGTTGAATAGGTCAACACATACGGCCACAATATCAGCCCAAAGTACTGGCCGGGCTCTTCTTCTCTAAGTGTAATACTTGATTAATTCTTTCCACGCCTGAAAATGCACTGTCACAGTTGTAAACATGGCTGCTCACTGAACCCTAACGCCGCTGAGATACATGGTTTCAAACGACAACAGAAATATAAAACAAAATAAAGAGTGTCATGAAAAAAAAAAGAAAAGAAGAAGAAATAAAAATTCCCACTGCTTGTTCAGCTGTACAAATGGCGCGGCATCGGAACTTACAAATAAACTGCGGCTAATTTGATCGCTCGGGTTGGCAGCGTGTGATTCTGCTCGGCCCGTTTCCCATCATTCTTCACCAAAAATGGTCTTAGCTTGCCACCCTACAATGTAACAGATAATAGTATTATTGTTATTGCGTTGTCGCTGCCTGCGTTGGCCCAGTTGGTGTTTATTTTCCTAACACTCCGTGTCCACAGACGATGGCAGCGATCCATCCTGACAGCCAGAGGCTGAGCGACAGATTCCACACAAGAGGGAACCCCTAGGTAATCATTTGCATTTGTTTTTTATTGCAATCATTAGGGCTCCCCTGCCGGGCCTCAGCACAAGTCTGTGTGACAGACCCCATGTTTTATCTCGGAGTCAGGGGAGGTATGTTGCTGGGAGCGAGCCGAACAGTACAGTACGCCGCGCTGATAAAGAAAACCGGCTGGCGACCATGCATCAAAGAGGCGCTGACATCTGTGTGTCCCTACGTGTGCTTTGTGGAATCGTAACAGTGCGGGATTTTTAAAAAACACGGCGAATCTGTGATTAAAAAATGCGGCGGATATTAATTATCACACTAACTTGTGTTGCCAATTTTCCCCTGACAAGGAGTTATTTTCATTTTGTGTCATTAAAAGGTGGGTACACAACACGGCGGGGGGACTGCCAACAGCGAGAGAGAGAGCACACCAGAGAGGAAAACCGCGGGGAACAAAAGACAGAGGAATCCTTGATCAGGCTTGGCCGTGTCACGACCCCGCCTGTCCCCCGATGGAGGCCCGCGGAGATCACAAGTGGTGCTTGAATGGTGAGCTCCATGGCCGTGCATCAGGATCCAAAGATCACCCCCAATCCCCCACTTCCCTTTAATTATCTTAGGGTCTTCGGGAGAATGTGCCTCCGTGCGAGATAGCCTCTTATTCAGCTTTATCTCGGGGAAAAGAAAAAAAAAAAATTAGCTTAATGGTTACACAGCTGCCACTCACGAACAAATCTCCAACTTTTCCACAAAGCGCCCGAGCCGACAAAGTGTTGGCAGCTGGCCACGGCGAGAGAAACTCTTGGACTTAATACTTAAAAAAGTGCCGAGGTATTATGATGGTAATAGATGGCATTTTAAGTTTTTACCATGGTGCAACAAAGTACTTCAAAATGGATCTGACGCTAATTATATACGGAGGAAACCCTCGGCGGAAAAACCTTTTGAACGCTTTTGCTGAAACTGACGTGCGGCTATCATTTGCTCGTTCCTTGACTTAGATTTACACCGCTGTCAAAATGCTTTCTAATATATCGTCCTGGCCTGTGCAGCGTATTCATTATAATGATGCCTCGTATGAATGCGCGGTGTCACTAATATACCCCTGCGCTTGTCACAGTGCATGCAGGATCATTAAGCTTTGATGAAACAATGGCAGGGCCCAAGGTGAGGTGGAGGAAGCCTCCCACGCCGTGGCCGAACCAGACTTATGCCGCCAAAGAATATTACACTCATTCAGCTCATTACAGAGCAAAACCGGCGCCTTTTTTCCGACTCCCCTGCTTACTCGTGTGCCCGTGCTTGCAGCCCACACACACACACACACACACACACACACACCTCTAATGGATGCCTGGGTCTCCCCTCTCTTTTTGTCTGTGTCCTCCTTATCTGTGCTCCCATGGAGGAAGTCTGCCCCTTCTCGCCGTCGCCGCTGCTTCTCAATCAACGCGGCTCCAGCCTCCAAGACTCATTCCAATTTGGTCTCGTTTCCCCCGATACCCGAGCAATTACCCAGTTCTGGCCATCTACATCCCTTAGCTGCACTGTACGCCACCAGCTTGTCACCGAGCCGCCGCATTAAAAAGAGGAGAAAGATCTTTCATGGCTGTGAATGAATAATGGCAAGGAAAGATGTGACACACCGAGTTAAGGAGCGACTGTTGTTCGGGATAGCTGAGAGAAAAAGTTTGTGAGTAGTTACCACGGAGGCAGCCCAGGAACAATCTAATGAACATCAGCTCGCAGACGTGTTGTCTGACCAAGTCTGAGGGAAAAAAAGTAGTCGTAGGTGTTCGGAATCTTAAAATTCGAAGGCAAGGCAAAAACAAACTACCATCCTAGAGACGAGAAATGATCGTGTTGTACTCGTTTCAACCCGTCCTCACCCCTAAAAGGCGGAAGAGGTCGATCGTGAGCTTCTCCAAAAGACAACGTGAGCATAAGCACCATAACTGGGAAACACAAACCGGACCTTCGGTTATGTTTTGCCAAGAAATGTACTGTTACCAGTACCTGGAAATGTACGTAAAATTAATAATGCCTATCTCAGTCCAGTCCAAGAGTAAATTCAAAGCTGTCGTTGAACCATTTGAAAGGTTATAAGCTGAGTTTTTTCCCCCCCAGGCTGTCAGAAGCTCTGTAAGTGCCTCTGGCATCAATCTATAGGAGTTTGAACACACTAATCAATGTATTTATTTAATTTATTAGCTAAACTTTTGAATGAAATATAAGCCTTATTAGCTGGTACACATCATATAGTCTTTCGTGGCTTAAGAAGTGTTTAACTAAGGAAATATCCATGCGCCTGGCAGAATATTGTCATCTTGTGACCTCAAAATACCCCTGCCTGAGAATAACAGGGGCAGAAACTCATTACATTTGTTTAAATACAACTTTGTGCAGACAAAATAATCAAAATCAAGTGCTTGGGTGGAAAAACACAAACCCTAACCCTGTAAAAATAAAGAGCAAAATGCATAAAATTACATAAACTTGCACAATTCAAAGGTTGACTGATATGAACTATATATTGCAGGAGAGAGATCTCAGTGGCTACATGATGCATCAGTCATCTGGAGGTTGGGGTGTTTGTGGCTCAGGAGGGAGGAGAAAGAAGAGTTGTAGGGTTTAGGACGGGCATATAAGCTCATATCTGCTCCAATGAGCGTCAGTCAAACGCCATCTCAGGATCTCTGGTGTGTGTTTAATCCGTCCTCCATCCCTGATCCCCTCCCTATATGGACTTATCGCTCATATAGTGCCTCTCATTACTTTACTCCACTACAGCTGTCATAACTACTAAAGCTACAAGAGGGCGCCGCCTAAGAACAAGCGTAAATATAGGTTGCATTGCCCTTCTTGAGTTTTCATCCTGTATGGCCTTTTTCCTGAAGTGGACGGGCTTGTTCGTTCATGGAAGACGTTAAATAAGAGCAGAGACAAGAGATGCTTGAACCCTTGATTCTTTCTCACCACCGCAACTCTGATAAATTGATGCTGCGAGTGGGTGTTTTTTTTTATCAGATTGTTGGTTTGGGGAAGTTTAAAATGCTATTGAACGCAGTCCCCACCATTATTCCGACATCAGAGCGGTGTGGGCGGAGAGGGTTTCGGATGTGAACTGACCATCAGACATGATGAGTCATACTGACCCCTTCATCCTTAGGAGACCTACTTAGAGGAAGCCGTCAAGAGAGTCAGGCAAACCGTCTCTTCAAAGACCGGTGGTTCGCGATGCTTCTCGACACGAATGACTGATAACTAACTTGAAATGTTGTCAAAAGGTGGAAGAAACACCCTCTCTTAAGTATCCGTAAGAGAGTCCTTGCTCATCTCTTTGGCAGAGGTCACGGCGGAGGTCTCCGCAGTGGGAAGGTGCCAGGGGTGGACAAGATCTGTGCTGAAGTAATGAGGGCTCTGATATCGGGGTGTCGCAGCTGATACGTCGATCAAATGACAGTGAGATTCCAGGAGCAGCGACGTTAGACCGGAGGCCTGGGCGGTGGTTGCTCATTGTCTTACAAAAACCGGCCAGAACGACAAGATCGAAAGGAACCGTAAAAGACGACCAACGCGACGGATTCGTCCCCTCGACTAGAAGTGGTCAAGCCTCTGACCACAGGACAAATAATCAATGCGTCAGAAGGGATTGTGAATCATGTCTCTCTGTCTTCTATGTTCTTTATATATATATATTTATATATATATATATATATTCCCCAAGGGATCCAATTAGAATCTGCATTGAAGAGCTGGGGCTGCAGCTGGTGCTCCAAATCAATCACTCTCACAGAACACGATAGAGCTCTCATGCAGATTGACAGATACACCATGTACACATTCTTGTTCATCCGAGGCCGAGGTTAGACTCCAGCGAAGACACACATTGTCCTACTGAGTGGTATTTTTTTATATTCGTGCCAGGGATATCTGGAGATCTGGAGAGGATCCAGGCATCTACTGTGCCGTGATATTAAGGCAGTACATCTTCGGAGAATTGCATTATTTTGGCTCATTCAGCGTGCGGTCGCCTGCTCAGTGTGATTGCTGTCAGGATAAGGATATACATCTGTGTCAGGAGAAAAAAAAGTGACTCAGAGGATGAGTGAGCGGCTGCCCACTGTGAGGAGTTCACATGTCCTGGGGTCCTCTCCACCTCGCAGGGTGAAATTGTAAGATGTACTGCATCCGCGATTGTTCGGAGCAGTGGCGGCGTGGTAATGTAATTTCAGAGTGCGGTGATGAATAGAGCGGTGCAACACGGCAAAGCTCTTGATTGAACAGTCGATTCTTGTCTGATTATGGTTATATTTAGGGATCAAGAGATGATGGTGACGATGATAATGATGATGTTGATGATGATGGTTTTCCCCTGCTGGGGTTTGTCTTCCAGACAGGACGACGAGCTCGGCGATCCAGGACGATATCAGTCACAGTGACTGCAGTTTAGGGAGCTTGTTGGGTCAGTTCCGGCTCTCCGACTCGTCCGGTTGGAAGATGAAGACCGACTGACGAAATATATAAATGACTGCTGATTGCTAACATTTACAGAAGTGATTTTAAAATACTTTTAATAATGCACAGGGTATCAAATGACCAGTCAGGTGCTTAGTTGGAGAGCTCCTATCCATCCTAACAACAGGCTACAATCAAGAGCAGACCAGACTTTTTAATATTGTCGTAGTTTTCCATTTTTATGTGACATTTACTCCGTTTTGACAGTTAAATTGGACGATAACAATATACCTTGACGTTTGAAAAAGTTTTTGTTGTTTCTTAAAAGGTGCGAAGCTTTGTCACAAAGAGACTCAAAAAAATCTACTTTTCTTGCAAATAGCACCTTTTAAATGTACGACAAGGAGCTTTAAACTGGTTATAAAACGGTTTAAATTAAACGCCGATGCCTCTATATGATCTACGTACTCTATAAAATCGACTACTGTTGGAATATTGAGCCACTTAACACTTATTTTAATAAGGAAATAATTCTTACAGCAGCTTTCATAAAAGCACAAAAGTCAGAATATGTCTTAATATGTGAACGATTGACTACAAGTCCACTTCCAACGCTGTAATGAAACAGATGCACGGACTAGATTTTGAGGCTTTAGCTGGGTTCAACCATATTTTGACTTCTAACAGATTTGGAAATATATACATGAATATAGTGGTTGCACTTGCAGATTTGCTCTGTGCTCTCCGAGTGTCCCTCTAGTATATTTATTGTTCTTTTATTCTCCGGCATATGAAATACTTTTAGAATATTTCTTTACATATGCTCATAAAAAGAAAGTGATTTGCTGCAACAACAATGCACACAAGTGAAAAGTGAAAAGAGTGTGTATAGTTGCTATAGGTGAGGAGGTCAAGAGGGAGGTTGTGGGAGGATGGTTCTCGGTGGATGAAACAATAAATATGAGAAACTCGACAAACTGCACAGCGTTTCGTGCCGCACACACGGCTCGTTTTCCTCAAATATAACTTTTCCGTCCGTCGCGGTCAAATCTTTGACCTGTTCTGGCTCTATTTCTGAGTTTTCAGCAGCTCGATATGCCATAACTCATAAGCAAAACCAGTTAATTACACTTGTTTGACCACAAATGTCGTCACCCGTCGATCCAAACTTAAGGGTGTCAACGCCTCTCGCACCCACACACTGACCATGACGAGAACACCGAGTCTCTCTCTGTATGTTGATCTTCAACATATTTAATCAGCGAGACGGCACGCCGGAGATAAAAAACAACATTAGTCAAAAATGACTCCTGACCTTTTTCTCCGGCACAATAAGCCTCCCTTCTGGTTTTCAGTAAATCAACTCCAAACAAGAACACAGTCTGAAAGTTTCTCCCGACACATGATAGACCTTGTTAACAAGACACCGCGTCCTCCAGTATCTCCCCCGTTTACGCTTTCTTCTTCTTTTCTTTTTTTTAACACTTTCAACTTTCTATTTTGAAGAGTTCAAAGGAAACAGTCTCTTTGGCGTTTCTAACGGTCTAGACTGGAGACTAGGAGGGTGTTTCACAAGCTGTTTGATGGGAAGTTATTTCGCTTGAAGCGATAGGTTAAGCCACAGTTGAACAGTGCCACGTTAACACTTGTTGGAGCCATCTGTGCCTTACCTTGTGATAAACACTCGCTCTCGCTTGTTTGATTGCTCCGACTGATAGTGGTTCAATCGCGTCGCCAACTTTTTTTAAGACATGATTTTTCATCATCTAGTTTGGTGGCGGTGGGTATTAAAACCTCCTCTCGCGGACCGGAGGCTGATTGTTTACTCTTCATATGTCAGTTCAATTTGAGTCAGAGTGCTTTAGTAAAGTGGGGATATCTGGAGTGAAAACAGAGGGAGTTTAATAATACAAGATCAGACAATAAGTCTCAATAAACACGTCTGAATAATAACTAATTCCCTGGAAATGTCAGGACAATAAGGCAGCAGCTGTTTGAGAAGGCTCGCTAAATAGGAACATGTCATCCGGAGGGATTATTTCCAAGGCCTTAATATCACAGTGGAGGAATGCTGACCAACAATATGCTGCCTTTATTGTGGATACGCCTGAAGTGCGACGGAGTACGCCGCAGAAGTGAAGCATATAAACTATTCCAACAGAAACAAACATTGACAAACAGCGTTTTAGAGAGAACACGCCGTCTCAACTTGTCAAGTGTCTCGCAGACGTCTCTATTTTATATTTAGCTTCAAATCCTGACTGAGCAGTCACTTCTGTCTCCTGTCTCCATACCGGGGTAACAATGAAAGAGAATTCTGTCCCGCGCCATAATGTGGAGCGTCAGTCGGGCTCCGTGCTGAGCGGATCCATTGAAAAAATGAATTGTAAATGATAGAAAAATGTGACTTTGACAGTAATCCGGGATGATTTCCTGAGGATCAGGATGCATTTGTGGCTCGGGATTCGCAGCGCCGCCCGGATATAAAACTCAATCAAATGGAAAAGTTTAGACAGGCATTGTTGAAACTGTTTTTAGTACAAGACTCCAATTAATTATAACTGGAGCAGCTGGAAGGTGTTCAACGGAATGCCATCATTATTCCCCGACGCTGTTTTCTAGCTGTTCTTCACAAATTCTGGCTGACTGAATATATTAGACATCATTACCAACAATGACCTCGAGCTGGCTATCTGCATTCTCCTTGATAGTATTCGCATTTAAACATTTATATAACCTGTTAAAGTGTTATGATGATTGGTGTTTTGGCTCCGTGTCGGGGTTGTTCGGAAGAGGGAGTTGTTCATCATTTTCAGGGGATACATTTGCTTTCAGGCCGCAGAGAGGGTTCAGTGGATGACAAAGCGACCCACAGTAGCTTCTTAGCTTAGCTTAGCATAAAGACTGGAAACAAGGGGAAGCAGCCAGTCTGATTATATCAAAAGCTGAAGAAAAAGAAGATGTCAATCCAATCTCCAGGATAAATGTGGGCTATGTTGATTGTGTTGAATGTCGTGACAATGCTGTGCTTATGATCTTGTTAGGTTTGGGCACAAAAACCACTTGGTTTGTATTTGGAAAATATTATGTTCTGGCTTAAAACACCAGGACTGGAGATGTCCTGACCTTCTGTCAACAATGTCCAGTTTCTGTCTCTGAAGTTTGAAGGCAGCTACAAAAACGTAGAGGGCAGCACATCACCAGAGTAATCAACAACTGCTGCTCTTTGCTAGCTGTCCTTGGCTGTATCTAGTTACCGTTAGCTGTTTAGCTCATGGCTCACTTAGCCATGGATATGTTGAAACATCACAATTCTTTACCTTGCAACTTCACGTTTCTTTCGGATTCAGCTTTCCATTTTATGTTGTGACAATGCTGTGCTTAGCTCGGGTTGGGTATGGGCACAAAAACCACTTGGTTTGGGTTTGGAGAAGATTATGTTCTGGCTTAAAAATACCTGATTTGGTCGTGGCTGAAGATTGTTCCAACTTCCCTGTAGTGTTCTCACTCAGAGTGTAGCAACTCTGTTTCAACACCGAGTTAAACCGTGTCCAATGAAAACATGAGTCGTAGTGGAGTTGACCGTTTACTCAGAAGTCTTCAATGACATTCGGTGAAAACTGTAAATACAGCAAATATTGCATTTTAGACAACATAAAATATGAATTAACACAATTGCAGGCACAATGAATTACCGTAGTTATCGCCAGCAGAATGTTTTTAAATGTGTAAATAACATAGGCAAAATGTCCTTTTTTAATTACAAATAAAATATATATTTTTAGCAGCTATCACTATTTATTCTTTTTAACACCTTAAACATGAAATGTATGCACTTACGGCGTTGCCTGTACAATATTTCTCAGCGGATGGCTACGATAGCTTCAGCACATGTCTGCCTCACTCTCAGTCCAAGGAGAAAAGGACTATAAACAGGAAATCAACCAACAAAGGTGACCTTTCAGGAAGTGATGTCATCAGTGACTCGACTGTCAAAATAAAATCCTCTTAATAAACTTTTTAACCTTTTTACTCTTATTTTCTTAACTACAACACATATGAATGAATAACAGAAATGCCTTAGAGGCAACACATTCCCGTCAAAAACATCCAATTTCTGTCATCGAAATTTGACAGTCGCTCCAAAAACATAGGTGGCAGCAGACCACCATAGTAACCAACAGCTGCTGTTCTCTAGCTATCCTTGGCTGTAGCTTCCTACTGTTAGCACGTGGCTAATTCAGCCGTCGAGTCAGTGGTTCTATAGTTTGTGTAGACTGGGATGTCAGATCATGGGGTGATGGTTTAACAACAGGGTACATTACAAAGTGGTATTAAGAGACGGGTCAGGGCTAGCTGGTTAGCATGCTAACTTCAGTAGATATCTCCACAACACTTTGATATAATGTCAGTAATGTTGTTTCTGTTAAGACTGGTACTCCACAAAAAGCAGGACTCAAAAGCACAACTCACACTCACAGTTCTGGGTTTAGACAAAAGGCTTAGTTTACTTGCAAAAAGGTGATTCGGTACACAAAAGACAGTCCAGGCAAACAAATCCAAAAGGGCAAGGCAGAGGCAGAAGTCAGGAACAGGCAAAGATCCAAATAACCAGGAAAACCGAACACTAGACAAGATAACAAGGCTGGAACGTAACACACTGAGGGTCAAATATGAACTGGCGCAGAGAGGAGGAGAAGCACATACTAAATACACAAGAGGGGGATGGTAACAAGACACAGGTGAAACTAATGAGGGCAGGGCAGGCAATCAAAACTGGAGGGAAAGCACAGGGCCAGGAAGTGAAGTGGTCTGAAATGAGAGAAGAGGTAAGTTTCACAGTAAAACAGGAAACATGAATCATAAATGGAAAAACAAACAAAACACATGACCTTAAGAGAAATGACCAGATGTGTCAGTTTCCTAAAGTTGATAATGTTTTGTTCCAATTATGGCAATATCTTACAGATGGCTCCTTTTAACATATCTAGTGGTGTCAGGTTTACAAACTTTGAAACACAGTCTTGAACTGCGGTCACTGGCTTGGCAGCCTTCTTGCCTGCAAATCCACAACCCCTTCTCTCAATTCATATCGTGTTCATGTGAAAGAACGGCAGAAACATTAACTGCCGACATTTAATCCTGGTGACCAAGTTGAGGAGATTTAATCGACAAGCATCCCTCGAGTTTCCCAATCAACACATTATATCATGTTGATATTATCGCTCCAAAAAGTGCAGTGTGAAAAACGATAAGTCATTAATTTTTGCACCACCAAAAATCAAAATTATAACGTGTTGATTAGCGAGCCTTGGATGGTGCTGGTTGGCGGATCTTTTTTTATCTCTGGACAGAGCCGGGCTAGCTGTTTCTGTCTGTTTACAGCCTCTATGCTAAGCTAATCTCACCAGCTGCCAGAAAGCAAATCATAAACATTATAATAGAGGTAGTATAGACAGATATATAGTACAGTAGAGATTCAGAGTGCACTGTCAGAAACCTCTCATCCTCTCTGTAATGAAAAATGCTCATTCTGTGTCTCCAGTCTGCAGCTGAGTTTACCCACCACTGTTATTATGATTCATCGGGGGAAATCAATCAGGAGAGCTTAATCGCCCCTTTGAAGAATACACGTCACACGCATTGATGCGCTGCTATCGCCACCGTTTCAATGTTTTACCTCAGAGGTGTCTTCATCAACATATTGAACAACAGGTGTTGTCGGTAATGGATTAATTACAATCCTCCGCGGAGGCGAGGGGGGGTAGAAATTACAAGGCGAAAAATGAATTATCATAATTAAGCCATCATTTTTCAATCGATATGAAGAGAGCAAAAAAAAAAAAAAAGGCAGCATTTGTTACTCAGCTGCAGCCGAAATGGTAATAGCGTGGCGCCGACTGCTGCACTGTATAGGTGCAATGAAAGCTCCTCCGTTGTCATGCAAATTAGCGGCTCCTGACGAGATTGCAGCTGGATGTGTCACATACAGACACTTTTTTTCCCCCTCCAAGTGTGTTTGTGTCTGTTAAATCTGCGTCGACCCGGTCCGTAATGTTTTAGTTGCGTACCACAACCTTTGCTCTACACTTATTCCCACGACTACCAAAGGTGCACGTGGAATTTCCTGAGGGAGGCATCCCAAGGGATTAATAAGGTAAACTTCTTCTTCTTCTTCTTCTTCTTCTTGCTTTTCTTACAAATATACAGTAAAAACAGTCAGTGGTCGCTTTGTTAGGAACATCTGCACAATCTAAGACAACTGTTCTGCCATTAAGTTGACTTTTATTGTGCCTTTAATCTTTATTTATTCTCTATTTTTTTAAAAACGCTGCAAAACTGTCCTCTTAAATGCCCCTATGATTATGAAAATATGATTAAGTGCTCTCTAAGTGTTTTTACAGTACATCAAATATAAGAAAATTTTGAATCTGGAGGTATAAATATGGGACTTTTATTATTGAATTTCTCCACATTGGTGCAGTAAAAATGCTTGATATTAAGTATACTTGTAGTCTTAGATGTGTAGAAGTCAAATATACCATCCGTAGCCCAGAATTATTGAGCAAAATGTTTTTACAGTACATCAAATATAAGAAATTTTTGAATCTGGAGGTACAAATATGGGTCTTTTATTGTTGAATTTCTCCACATTGGTGCAGTAAAAATGCTTGATATTAAGTATACTTGTAGTCTTAGATGTGTAAAAGTCAAATATACCATCCGTAGCCCAGAATTATTGAGCAAAATGTTTTTACAGTACATCAAATATAAGAAAATATTGACATCTGGAGGTACAAATATGGGACTTTTATTGTTGAATTTCTCCACATTGGTGCAGTAAAAATGCTTGATATTAAGTATACTTGTAGTCTTAGATGTGTAAAAGTCAAATATACCATCCATAGCCCAGAATTATTGAGCAAAGTGTTTTTACAGTAGCTCAAATATATGAAAATATGCCACCTGGAGGTACAAATGTGGGACTTTTATTGTTGAATTTCTCCACATTGGTGCAGTAAAAATGCTTGATATTAAGTATACTTGTAGTCTTAGATGTGTAGAAGTCAAATATACCATCCGTAGCCCAGAATTATTGAGCAAAGTGTTTTTACAGTACATCAAATATAAGAAAATAGGCCACTTGGAGGTACAAATATGGGACTTTTATTGTTGAATTTCTCCACATTGGTGCAGTAAAAATGCTTGATATTAAGTATACTTGTAGTCTTAGATGTGTAGAAGTCAAATATACCATCCGTAGCCCAGAATTATTGAGCAAAGTGTTTTTACAGTACATCAAATATAAGAAAATATTGAATCTGGAGGTATAAATATGGGACTTTTATTGTTGAATTTCTCCACATTGGTGCAGTAAAAATGCTTGATATTAAGTATACTTGTAGTCTTAGATGTGTAGAAGTCAAATATACCATCCGTAGCCCAGAATTATTGAGCAAAGTGTTTTTACAGTACATCAAATATAAGAAAATATTGAATCTGGAGGTATAAATATGGGACTTTTATTGTTGAATTTCTCCACATTGGTGCAGTAAAAATGCTTGATATTAAGTATACTTGTAGTCTTAGATGTGTAGAAGTCAAATATACCATCCGTAGCCCAGAATTATTGAGCAAAGTGTTTTTACAGTACATCAAATATAAGAAAATATGCCACTTGGAGGTACAAATATGGGACTTTTATTGTTGAATTTCTCCACATTGGTGCAGTAAAAATGCTTGATATTAAGTATACTTGTAGTCTTAGATGTGTAGAAGTCAAATATACCATCCGTAGCCCAGAATTATTGAGCAAAGTGTTTTTACAGTACATCAAATATAAGAAAATATTGATTTTGGAGGTAAAAATATGGGACTTTTATTGTTGAATTTCTCCACATTGGTGCAGTAAAAATGCTTGATATTAAGTATACTTGTAGTCTTAGATGTGTAGAAGTCAAATATACCATCCGTAGCCCAGAATTATTGAGCAAAATGTTTTTACAGTACATCAAATATAAGAAATTTTTGAATCTGGAGGTACAAATATGGGTCTTTTATTGTTGAATTTCTCCACATTGGTGCAGTAAAAATGCTTGATATTAAGTATACTTGTAGTCTTAGATGTGTAAAAGTCAAATATACCATCCGTAGCCCAGAATTATTGAAAAAACTGTTTTTACAGTAGCTCAAATATATGAAAATATGCCACTTGGAGGTACAAATGTGGGACTTCAATTGTTGAATTTCTCTACATTGGTGCTGTAAAAATGCTTGATATTAAGTATACTTGTAGTCTTAGATGTGTAGAAGTCAAATATACCATCCGTAGCCCAGAATTATTGAGCAAAGTGTTTTTACAGTACATCAAATATAAGAAAATAGGCCACTTGGAGGTACAAATATGGGACTTTTATTGTTGAATTTCTCCACATTGGTGCAGTAAAAATGCTTGATATTAAGTATACTTGTAGTCTTAGATGTGTAGAAGTCAAATATACCATCCATAGCCCAGAATTATTGAGCAAAGTGTGCTCTGTCCTTCCAGTGGACATAATGTGAATGTGTCATGACTTTCTGTGTGCTGGTGCCCTTTTTACATCTTTCGCCCGTGACCCTCAAACATATCGAGTCCGCCACTGTCAAAACCAGAAGGAATTCGAGAAAACTCAAGCTGGAAGTTTCAGCGACCTTGCTTCCTGCATTCTGTTGACTTAAAATGAACAATAAAGACAAATTCAAACTGCATCTTTAATTGCATTTTTTATGTTAAATACCTTTAATTTTACTTTTAAATGTTGGGCGAAGAATGCCTCTGGGGTTAACTTGCATTAAACTAATTATTCATCAGTTATTATTATTCATAATGTTTTTGTCCTGAGAGTCTGTTCACGCCGCCGCCGCTCTGAGTTTGTCAGGGCCTCAATGTGATTGACGTCGGCGCGACCCCTGTGATGGACAGATCAGTCGACGTGGTAGGTTTTACAAAATGCAGCCACATTTCCATCAAACTGTCCATAAGAAACACAAGAGAACAGAACTGCAACTAACCATTATTTTTCATTATGGATTCATCTGCTGACTTTTTCTCTACATTAATCGTAATTACATTATTGTTTGTGTAATTGTGACAATATCTCTCACTATTTTCAGAAGTTCTAAAATACAAAATGAGCCCGGAGTGACGCCTTCATGATGCTTGTTGAGTCCGAAACACACAGTTATTAACCATACGTCATCAATGTTGAGATAAATGGTGTGAAAAACAGCAAGTCTTAAGATGAAACCATCACATTTTGCAAAAATATGATTATCAAAATAGTTAAAGTAACTTAAACTGTCAGACGAATGTAGTGAAGTTAAAAGTACAACATTCCTCTCTGAGATGTGGTGGAATCCAAGCACTGATGGCAGGTACCTGAGTAAATATACTGCTCTTGTGTACAGTATTGAGGTTCTTGTATTTTACTTGAGTATTTCCATTTACTGTTACCTTATCACCACTTCATTTTGGAGACAAATATCGTACTTTTACTTGTCCTTTTTTGTACTCCACTACCTTTATTCGGTAACTTCAGTTATTAGTTACTTTGCAGATACACACATGTAAATATATGTATAAATAACTTTTACTGCCAGAAAATGACATTTGACAACAGATACTTTAAGACATTTACTGAAGTACGTTTCGTGTGAGTGACTCTCACTTTTACCAAAGTAATATTCTAACATGAAATCTTTACTTTTCTAACTTCGGAGTACTTTTAACGCTGCCTCCGTGTGTGATGTTGACTGTACATATCTAACTTCTGTTGCTTTTTTTAATTGTTTTATCAGGATGCAGGATGAATAACGGCGCCCGCAGCGCTTTAAATACACATGAAGACGCGTGACTGCATTATCGAGACAAGCTTGAAAACACGTGAACGTCTAATGAGAGGCAAAGGGAGGTGCGACGGCAACGAAAGGAAACGAGTCTAAACTCAGAGGCTGATGTTTTTTTCGCTCTCGCTGACGTGTTGATTCTATATATCGGAGCCGAACAAAGCGAGCTCGACGCCCCGACAGCTCGACGCATCCTGTGGGAGCCCTCTGCACAGTTGGTGCTCTGCCAGCGATCCCCCAGTTTTTACAACAACTCTGAACTGTTTAACACACTTCAAACATCTTCAGGCTCCAAAAAAAAGGAAAAAAAAAATCACTTTGTCTCCTGCGCCTCCCTCCGCTGCACCTCACACACACACACACACACACACGCTAAACTCCAGACACCCGAATCTTTCAGACACTTGAGTGAAATCTAATAATCCATCTGTACGAGGGGCCCTGCTGCAGATAATCAGAGTGAGATCAGCAGCCGGGGCTGAGCGTGTCATTAGGACTATAGCTGCTTTTACATGCAATAATCTCATTATTGTCCCCGCGCTGATTACGTACGTAAACCTATTAGGTTGTTTACAAGCGTTGTGGAGAAAAGAGCATTTTTAATAATTGCGTCTTAATCTAATCTGGCATCTCGTATAATTGATTATATATAAGAATTTAGGAAAATATAATAAAATCTGCTATAGGACGTAAGCGATGTCAAGTGATTTCCCTCTTGTCGTACTGATTAAATAACAAAGAACCAATAATTCCTAATTTACACTTGTATCTGCTAACGTTTTAAGATATTCACCTGTCTGCCATTAAATGTGGCAGAAATGATGTTTTGGTGCTTAAACTCACATAAAATAACATTAAATTGTTCATGTATTTCGCTCGTTTGAGGCATGAAGGGGCCCTTTGTTACATGGCAACCAGTTTCCTGTCACTTCACAACTGTCTACTATCGAATAAAGGTAAAAATGAGTTGAAAAGAAAAAAAATTCTGGTTCTTTACAATCCACTTCAGATCTGGATGGATAATCTCAAAACCCCAAAGTGAAAAAAGTAGACAGATCTATGAGGGGCCGTACAAGACATAATTCATTCTAGCTCTCTCACACACATATATTCTCCTTTCATATACATATATTCTCCTTTCACACACATATATTCTCCTTTCACACACATTTATTTTTAATTTTTCACGTAAAAAGAAAATATATGTATGTCTGAAGAAAATATATGAATGTGAAAGAAGGATATATGGGTGTAAGAGAAGAATATATGTGTGTGAGAGGAGAATATATGTGTGTGAGAGGAGAATATAGGTATGTGTGAGAGAAAGTATAGTGGAAAAGGAAGGCAACTCAACTCATTTATTTGTGCTGTGATTGGCTGTTCAGGTGGGACTGGGTGGGACTACTTTTGTGAAAGGACGCCATTTTTTCTCTTGCATATATATATATATATATATATATATATATATATATATATATATATATATATATACACACATATACACACATATACACACAATATAAAAAAACAATAAAATATTATGTACAATAAAATGCTTAAGTGGCTGTAAAATAAAATACTGTTCCTTTACGATTTGTGTGAACTGACCCTTTAAAGCTGAACAAAAACAAATACAACAGCTGCAGCATCGCCTACAGAAGACGAGCGAAATGTACAGTTGCACCTTGTTATATGAAGGGCAGCAAACATGATAGAAACATGAAACATGGTGGTGCTTAAAGGTCATGTTTGTAAGAAAAGTCGATTTCTTTTTGTCTCGTTCCCGACTCGTCAAGAACTGACGCATCGGGATGGCGCCCGGCCCGACCCACGAGCCCAGTGCGTCAGTATTTGAGTTGGAAATCAGACTCAGAAATCAATTTTCCTTACTAATAGTGCCTTTGAGTAATCATGAATACAACACTTGAGGAGATCACATGTACGATGTTTTGACGGGTCAGTTCTTTTGGCTCGACCCTTTAACAGTCATCATCATTAATAACTCAGGAATCATGATGACTGAAACTTTAGTCTGTTGCGTTAATAAGTGAATCGCTTCTCCATTAAAGTTGCTGCACGAATGAATGCGTCCCTTTTTCCATGCATGATGTCATGTTTGTGAAGTGTTACCAACATGTATTTATGTGTGTTTGACAAACGTCTTCATGATGCGCCACCTGTGCAAAAAAAAAAAGTGTTTCATCGATGACAGACAAGCTGATAATGAAGCGACGGAAATAGAAGCAGCAAAACTATTTGAGACGAACGCACGTCGGATATAAAAGTGATGAAAGTTACGCGTTAAGTGATTAAAAAAAACTATTTGATGGTTGCAAAGAAAGACAAAAATAAAATAGACAAGTGGCACTTAACACATTTTAATACATGAATAATGGATCGAACGGATAATCAAATCAAATTCAAGTCATGGCAAACTATTCTAATCAGGAGTCAGACTAAAGGAGGTATTAATATGCTGCCCAAACTTTCAGGAAGCTTTTAATTCACAATTAGGATATTTAGACGGTCTTCTGTTGTTCCTGAGTTCTTAGAAATCATCTCAGTTTTGAGACTCAATTCTCCATTTTTATGCTTCAGGAACTGAGACAAGACAGAAATCCTTCAGGAGTTCAAGGGGGGGTCAAATGAAAGGCATAATGTTGCATTGTGGGAGGTGTGGGATTGATTGTTTGGGAGTTTTAGGAGGATTTTGAACTGTGAGATGCCTGAAATAACGTCTGTGGTTCACACAAGCTGAGGAGATTTTCACATTTTGTTCGTATAATAAATCAGTAAATACCCCTTTAAATATATAAGATGCTGCAGAGTCTCACTCGTCCGTCTTTAGTTGCAAACTATTCTACCTTTACAGCTTGTAGAGATCGATCAGTTTACAGTTAAAGGTGTAATCTGTGTAAGAGTTGGACACCTGTCAAATTCATACTCAACAGAAGGGAACAGCTGCAGCTAACGCTGCCTTAACTAGCTAGCTCAGCCGCGCAGCTGGTGGTTCAGACTTGGAGTTCGGACTGGGACGGGCTGTGGCTAGCTGGCTAGCATGCTAACTTCTGTAGATATCTGCAACACAATACTTCACCATCACGTCAAAACAGTTATTTATTCACATTCTGTTGATAATTTCAGTTGATTTTTTAGTTTTTTCCAACTAAAACCCCTTAATTATATATAGTCATGTGACCGCAATGTCGCTAACGTTAGCTCTTTACGTCTGCCGCTTGCATTCACACTTCAAAGATCATAAAAGTGGTGTTCATTTGTGAAGATTATCTTGCTGGACAATTAAGTTCTTGCTTAAATGACAAGCAAGTTTCATAAAAATCATAATATGCAGTTGTACAGGTATCCAGGTTGTTGCTAACTTCCAGCTAAGCCCACATTAATACGTCTCAGTGTGTGTTTCCCCTTAAAATGACCCCGATTTCATTGTCAGTTATAAAAGACGGACCAGTGCGCCTTCACGTACTCTTGAATAGATGTGGTTTTTACTGAACAAGCATCCTGTGGTTTTATCTTTTTCCTCTAAAAACCAAGGTTATTCCGAGGCAACAAAAGGCACACTATTCACACTCCTCCTCACCTACAGACCTTTTTTTATTGAAATCGTCTGCGGCCCGGCTGTAATAAAATGAATTCCGCCGACTGACTCACTCTGAGCGAAACACAATGCGAGTCTTTCCCAGACAAACTGCCATTTCATCATAAATAAAACATGAAATTAGCGGTGGATACTGTACGTACGCACACACACACAGATTCCCCCGGACGCCGAAACATTAATGTTACATAACGGAAAATGAATGCATTACGAAACTCTGAGGCGAAAAACTCTCCAGAGTGAGCCAGAGATTTGTCTGATATAATGTATCAGGAGACGTATTACCTCGGGGACCGTCGCCCTAGCAGGCCGGCCATGATAAATAATGCAACAAAAATACATCATCACGATGTTTCCCCTTTATCCAACATGTGTAGCTGTCAACTTTGATCAATAATAACGCGCTAAAAGGCGACGGTATATAAACACAGTCCTTTTCATGTTGATGCATGCTGTTGAACTAAGAAACACTGCGAACGAGGAATCTAGATGCAAAATATTTCAGCCCTGAAGGGCCGCAAAAATCTTTAAGGTTGACCCGGAGTGTGTGCACACACGCTGGAATATTGTTATCGAGGAGGAGGAGGAGAGGCTGCCGGAGAGGACGTTGCTGCACAATGATATTCTCCGAGGCCCTCCTACAAAAAAAAGGCTTTCAAAATACCAATTTATCTCGCGCACTCCATACGTCCACTCTCGGCGCCGGCGTGTACCTGTAACACACACAGACCACGTAATAAAGGGAGGAATTTGAAATTCAGATTTCTCTCTCTCTCATCTCTCATCACGCCCTTGTTGTGATCTGAGGGACCCGCCCATCAATTCTGACTGTCAGATCAAAAAGGTCTTCATTTGCATCGGCTCATCTCGCATATAGAGTTTTCATCGTCGGCAAACGCGATCGAGACGTTTGAATAATTAAAACAATTTGGGTTTTTTTCGCTGAGGCGCGTCCCTGCGCTTCGCTTTCTCGGCTCTGAAACGTTGTGAAAGCTTCTCCTGTCAAAAGGTGGAAGAGATGTGGCACCGTCACAACACTTGAAGGTCCAGGGTGAAGGATTTAGGTGGATTCAGGGGCAGAAATTTGAATATAATATCCACATATATACTTTTCCATTGATTAAACTAAGAATCATTATGTTCTCGCTACCTTACAATGAGCCTTTTGTATCTAGCGAGGGAGCAAATCCTTTTCCACGTTGCACCACCATGTTTCTTGAAGTCTTAAACACTAAACCTGACTTTTCTTATTCTGAGAATTTCTTACAAACATGAAACTGATTGAACCGAGTTTAATACGATGGATTTTCATCTGCTCTACATACAGTATGTGATTGGTGTTGACAGTACTTTTAAATCTGCAAAAAAGTCTATTTGGGTTTCCGTTATTGGAGTTTTTAGAACAGTTTCTCCGTCAGAGGTCTGACTGCTGCAGCAGCTGATGGCTTTTTTGTCCCATGGAAATCTGTCAGAAGTGGAAAGCTCTACCAAAATTGTCCAATATGAATAATCATACAATTCTGCGAATCCCACCTGACAAATAAAGTCATGCTGCTGACTGACGAGACTTAAAAGTCAAACGATACAAACAATTTGAAGATTTTTGGTATTACACGCCTTGATGATTTGCGTATGTATAAGACCATGTGAATAATTTAGTTAAAGATTAGCCTGAATTGCTAAGCTAGGTAGTTTTACTCTGAGCTAACACCGAGTTGGAGCTATTCTTATTTCTTATTTCGAAAAGGGTGGCAATGGGGCGAAGTGAGCCACAAGCTGTGGGGTTAATTGAGCCAGTGATTGAACTTGACCCATCTGCTGCTTGGAGTCTCTCGAGTCAAAAGGTGAGGACCCAAATGCATAAACACCAAGAAGGCAGGAGGGATGAAGAGCAAAAAGCTGAGTGTCCAATAATCAAGAATCCCAAAAACAACCAAGAAGCGAAAAATCCCCCCAAAATACAAAGTAGAAACACAAAAGATAAAATAAAGTAACAACCGAAAGGAGCAAAGTCCGACGCAGGAACAAAAACCCAGAAACGTGCCATGGGAGGTCACGCAGGAAGACACTGGAAGACAATGTGAACAGGTGGAACTTCAAAATAAAAGCGGGAACCACAGAAGCACGACAATCTGAAACATCATTAAAACCAAAAGACGTAGTCTGCAGTATGACCTGAAGCAGCGTTGGATCATGGGAGCTGTAGAACAACCACAGCTGCAGTTGAAAATCGACCTGACTGGACTCGAATAGAAATGTTAAACGGACAAGGCCACGTATTAAAGTTTAATTTTCACATTCGCCGACTTCCTCCCTCGCTCTCTGATGTATCATCAGAAGTGCCTCACCTTGAAATACATCAGGGATCTCTCCGTGTTTATACTTTGTTGGGAACATTTGGGAGAATGTAAGCGCTCGACTCGATACGCAGCAAAGTTCTGGTAGTTTCAAGTCGTTTTTTTATGCGGAAATATTTCGTGTTATACCTTTAAAGTGGAACCCCACCTGTCAGTGTCTCCGGTTATAAATAATTCCCTCAGTTGTGATGAGGGTTTCTGACCCTGCATTAGCTCCTCAGTCTCTCCTCTCTCGCCGTATAGAAACGCTCCCTCGCTCCGTCTCGAACCGGCACGTATGATTAGCATCGGTGAACTCGGCGCGGCTCTCTGAATTAGAATCCTGCCGCCGTTAATAAAGACCAGAGAGAAAGATGAAACCCCGAGATTCGACTGTACTCCTCATGTGGCGCTGCCCCAGAGATCCGCGGCGCCCACGGCTCCGAGGACTTTCTCCGAGGCGTCTTTTTGATGTAAAAGTCAAGGAGCGCTCTCTGTATTCCGCAGGCGGCCGAGCCCTTGCCTGACCAGTAATAGCCTATGATCAGAGATCTATTACTCACTTCTTAGAAATGGGCTCGGGGAGCACAGTCATTTGCCGTTTTTAAATTGATCTGTACTTTTGGTTTCTGCTCCGACGAGACAACATCTCTCAGTTTCAATTTCCACTGGCGATATATTACTATCAATACATTATTAGAGTCGTTTTCGCAGGTTATTCCGTACACTCTCATTTGCATAAGTAGATGCATTTCATTGCGGCGCCAGGGTTTTAAAAAAAAAATGCAGAATACCGAATCGCGCAATGTGTCAGAGAGCACCGTGGGATAGCGTTGAACTTCCTCTGGGCGAGCTCTCTCCCGGTTGTGTCCCCTTCCTGCCCAAACATTTTAGCGTCATCCCGGCAACGGGCCGGGACGAGGGGAGGCACGGGAGGGAGGATTTGGAATACATTTGGCTGAGGTAACAAATTAGATTAGTCTATTTATCTACTAGCCACCCTCTCCCTCCCTGCTCTACCTCCTCTCTCTTCTCAGCAGGAGGCCACAGTTGTGTCACTCCTGTCTCCTCTCCCCGTTTCCCCTCAGACAGAAACTGTCCACGCCGATCAGCCTCACCGCCGCTCGACGCAAGCACAAGGGAGGATGTAAAGGAATCTGGGGGGGGTGGAGGTGGGGGAGCTTACCATCTTGCGGCCAGATCATGAATATATTCAACGCGCGGCGAAAGAGACTGCGACCCAGCTGTTATAGGAACATTTCATATTACCATCTTCCACGTGTGAGGCAATAATTGTGTGAATGGAAGCAATGCATATTATATTTTCATCCCCTCCCTCTGCCTTTTGTGCGCCGGCAGCTGTGGACTTTTTATTCGACTGGGCTAAAAAACGCTGTAATAATCCGGCATTTTGCTGCATAAAGGTAATGCTCTCATTCCGGCTGAGCTCTGTCAATATTCCCATCTCACGACTGTTGTTATAATGTACAATAACTGAGCAGCAGGTGTGTGTGTGCGCGACAGAAAAAAAAAACACATTTCGCTTTTTTATTTCCCACATCGGAGCCATATCCTGGAGAAGCCTCGAAGTCCTGGGAAACTGCATTATGTTTAGTTAGGCAGTCGTGTTATAGCGAAGGATATGATCCTGAAAGGCAAATTTAGTAGCAGGGAAATAACCTTTTATTTTGTATTCACGCCTCGCTGTTCAGTAATTCGAGCTAAAACCTTCGTACCTATACCTCACAGGGCGATTACAGTAAAGTGTACAGGAATCCTGTAAACAAGTTGTGACAGCGCTGTAACTAAATGGCGAAAACCTGGAGCCACGCCAGGCATCTTAGGCAACCGCGGCCTGGACAGTATTTTTCCCCTCATTTCACACCCGGCTCACGGCCCCCGTCTCCATTGCACTTAAAAAAAAAAAAAAGGGTCCTGCGGCTATGCATCAACAAAGCGGCTTAATTCGAGTAAACAAGCGACTTCAGAGCCGCGAAAAAAAGGTGTCGCGGCAAATCCAGATTAATTAATTCCGTTATCTGTCAATTACGCCGCGTGTCATTAGAGATGGTTAGAGTGAATTATGGCTCGGCCGCCTTCGCTTAGCCGCAAACGTTCTCGGTGGCATTTTGTGTTGTAGTGTTTAGATTGGTATTAATTCTTTGGACGGGGGAAGAGGGAACGCACTTAGCACACCATGATTCACGCGCGCTCTTATGGAAAATATAGTTTAAAAGAAGGAGGGAGGGGGGAATTAGTTCAATGAGAAAGGCTCGTGGCAGTAATAAACTGTGTGTCATTACTATTTACAGTGTTTGTTCAGCGTAATAAGTAATACCAAATGAACAACTTGAGGCTGTTCACCAACATGAAGGCACTGGGGAGGCGACTGTGAGCGTCCATCAGGTAGTTTACCTGCTAAGAGACAAGAGTAAAGGGTGTAAACCATCAGGAGGCAGGTAGTGAGTCTGTGCAGCACTAATATGAAATAATGTCAATATGTAGCTGCTATTTATGACTTCAAATAACCTACAGGCACAGATATGTTCCAGAGTAAGCAGGCCCCGAGACCCAGACATGCAAACGGGCCCTCTGCGCCTCATACATTAAAATGAAGACACTAAAAGAAACACACGAAACAGCTACAAGTTCTATACATATTTTGTTGTAGTCACAGTTTTGTGTCAGTTTGTGTTTCTTTGTGCTTGATAAACATCTATTTGTACTGTTTTTGCTTCTCTTTGTGGTTGTTCTGCATGTCTGGGGTTATTTAGCGTCTTTGTAGTCACATTGCGTCTCACTTTGTATCATTATTTGCATCTATTTGTGCACTTCTTCATCTCATTTTGTGTTCTTTTTTTATCTTGTTTGGTCTCTCTTTTGATCTGTTTGTGTCTCTTTGTAGCCATTTGACTTCTCTTTGTAGTTGTTTTGTTTCTCTTTGTAGTTGTTTTGTTTCTCTTTGTAGTTGTTTTGTTTCTCTTTGTGGTTGTTTTGTTTCTCTTTGTGGTTGTTTTGTTTCTCTTTGTAGTTGTTTTGTTTCTCTTTGTAGTTGTTTTGTTTCTCTTTGTAGTTGTTTTGTTTCTCTTTTGATCGTTTTGTGTCTCTTTGAAGCCATTTGATTTCTCTTCGTGGCTGTTTTGTTTCGCTTTGTAGTCGTTTTGTTTCTCTTTGTAGTTTCTTTGTCTCTTTGTAGTCATTTTGTGTCTCTGTAGTTATTTTGCCTGTTTGTATGGTCATTTGGTGCAGCTTTCCCCTCATTTTTTGTGTCATTTTTGTATCTCATTTTGTCCTTCTTTTGATTGTTTTGCATCTCTTTGTAGTCGATTTGTTTGTCTCTGTAGCTGTTTGCATGTCTGTGGCCATTTACTGTCATTTTGCATCTCTTTGTGGTTGTTTTGTTTCTCTTCGTCTGTTGTGTGTTGTCAATTACTGTCTCTTTGCAGTCACGTTGCGTCTCATTTCGTGTCATCATTTGTGTGTTTTTGTAGTCTTTTTTTAGTTGTTCTGATTGAAGTCATTTCATGTCCCTTGGTACTCATTGTGTATCTCCTTCTGCAGCTCTTGTCATAGTTTTATTGCATTTCAGTAGTCGTTTTGTTTCTCAGTGTGGTCATTTTGCATCTCTTTGTTGTCAAGTTGTCAAGTCACTGTTCGTCTGTTGGTGGTCATTTTGTGTCTCTTTGTCAATTTGCATCTCTTTATAGCTGTTTGACTTTCCAACAACAGACCAACAGTCTCTGCTCGGCTCTGGTCCAGGGCCTGCAGGCCTGTAACCAGCAATCAATCCATGATATTAGCAAGCCACTACCATCTACCTTCTGACTCTGGTAGAGGTTGCCAATCAGTTTCCGAGTGGGGGAGGGGGGATACGTAACCCCCCCAGCCCCTGTCATGATGTCAGTACTTGACATGACAGTTCACGTACTTCCCATGCTACTTCCCTGAGGATACCACCCATATAGCCAGAGAGGGCGACTCGAGAGATAAGGTCTTATCTCATTTTATACAACTAGACAACTTGTACAAAACCTTATCAGCGCAGCAGAACGTGTATCACAATGGGCTGAGCTACAGTTTCAGGGCGCGTTAAGTCTAAGTGAAATATGGCGACAATTATCTAGTCGGCTGATATTAGAATTGGCAGCGAGATGCTTAATGGGGCCGGCGTGGCAGAATGATGTTGTAGTTGTAAAGCCTTTGTGTGACATCCAATGACTGTCACTGCTTCTGTTGACCTAATTCAATTTTCTTTTCAATTACCTGTAGTATATTACCATCACGGCCATTGGTATTGTGGTATAAATCATCCGACCGGACCCTGTGGCTACAGCAGACAGGCACCCCACTGGGTGATGTAGAGCTGTGTCCTGTCTGGCCCCTGTCTCCCTTAAATATATTTTAGATTAAAGAAAAAGGAACACAAAACACTCACGACCCACATTTCAGCAGCCAGACTATGCCGCTGGGCCCCTTCATAGGAACCTAATGTATAATTACAGTGACTCAAGGTTAGGCACAGACTAAACTGATAGCTGAGAACAAAGCTGAATGAGTTCTGGGATCTGAGGATTATTATTTGGGGATGTGTAATTAAAAAGGCCTGGGTGTAATGTAGTCCCAGTCTTGCGTCTTTGTTTCAATCTTCACATCTTCTTTCTTTTTTTTTTCCTCTCGCTTTCTAAGCGCTTGTGGCAGGTTCAACGAGGTGAATGTTGGCCAACGAGTGGGGGGCCCATTGACTGGGTCGTGTTACCAGTGTCACCTCAGTGTCCTACCGAGGTGAGAGCATTGATTAATTTCAAGAGGGAAGAACCGAGCGCAACCGGGTTTGAAAACACCCTTTAATCAATAGGGGCGGTTTAGCCGGTGTGCCTTAATGCGTGAGAGGAATTAGCCGCGCCGGCATATGATGCGGTTACAGACCAAAACTAATACAGTGAGTAGATGCTAAATGAAATGTCATGCAGAAGTACAAGCTTTTGAAAGGTCATGTGCATCCGCGGCGGAGGTGTTTTTTAGGTTTTATTGGCAGGCCAAGTCAAGGTTAACAAGCGGAGCAGCTGGGTCTTTTTGAGCGATGGATCCAGGATCTCAGCCACATGCCAAGTCTCAGTTTATAAGTTCATTTATACGTTAATACGAGCGGGGGCGATGTTGGTCTGGGCTGTACTTGGTTCCAAGCACCACTGTCTAATGGCACATTGTGGCATAATTATGAGCAACCGAGTCGAAAAAAACCTTTAAATTCAGCCTAAAACTTGTGATTCCAACTGGAAGATACTAGATATTTCATTACACCGATGATATCCCCAACTAACTGATGAAATATTCAACAAATCTGTGACAAATGCCACCATAGCTGCCAGTTTCATCAACAAAATCCAATATTAACACAGATACCAATGAACTTTTAAAAGAGGATGTGCACCCTTTGTCAGTCTAAAACAGTGATTACAGTTGGAATTTAGAGCTATTAAACACTTATTGTAATAAAGATATATTATTTATGGCAACTTTAACTGAGTAACAAAGCAAAAGTAGCTCATTTAAATGATGTCACTCTGAGGCTAGCAGTATCTATCTTGAGATAATGTACAAACACTCCCGAGGGTCATTTTTCTTTCTTTGGTTAATGTTGGGTCTATTTAAAAAACACACATCCATCAATTATCTGTAACCACTTATCCTTTGCAGAGACAACCATTCAAGCTCTCATTCACACCTACAAGAGAAGTCTTCTAATTAGTTATGTAGAAGTTCCCAGCATCGAGTTGTTGTTTTTTTTCCTAGCCAAATGTCCAACAGTGAAATAATGATAATCCACAGCGCGGCAAACAGATAAAAGCGCGTGTAACCTTGAGACGCGGCAAAGAACCTGAAACGGCGATGATGCATCCGTGTGTGTGTGTGTGTGTGCGTTTGTGCTTTTCGCACACGGAGGGCGAAAGAGTGGAAAGCAGGGGGGAAAAAATAAAAAAAGAATCATTTTCGGCGGTGCTAAGCGGCTTTGTAAAGGCTAGTTAATTAAATGAGATGCCTGAGTTGACTTGCCTAAATTCACGGCCGTAATGAGGTTGATAACTGTGTTCTTTTTAATTAAGTTCTATTGTCTCTGACAACCTGTAAATAGAGCTGCAGCTGATGGAAAAACAATGCAAATTGCTTGTGATGTCCTAAGACCTTTTCGTTGAGAGATTTGAGGGCTGGTGCGTGAGTCTGTCATACCTTGATAATGAGCTGCGAGCTGGAGGCTACGCAAGGATCATGCAAAACTAATGATTTGCTAATAAACGAGACCCACATTGGTGTTACTGGGATTTACTGTACATGCTGTAACGCTCATTTTTCCCCGAGAAGAGGCCAGGAAAAGAGCACACTGAGAGAAAAACCACGAGGCAGCGCACGATTTCCAGTCCAATATTTTTTAAGGCATTTGAACACAACCCCTCGCACGTTAAGCGCACGTCCGACCCTTTTCTCTTTACTCTCGACTTGATTTAATCTGACGCTTCGTGTGCAACAGACTGAGAAGCTAGTAAGAATTAATTACGGACTAACACTTAACAAGCCCGGTTTTATTCATACTCCAGATTAGCCGCGCCAGCACGCTCCTAAACAGACGAGTGTGTCTAATGAAAGATGATTGTTTTTTTCTCACCGCTGGTGTGGCTACTAATTACTGACTACACACTCCTACCAGTCGTCAGTCTCGCAAACGAAGCCTGTAAAGAATTCGCAAAGGGGTCGGCGAGAATCCCGCAAAATATTCCACAAAATTCCTGCGACACGCGTGCAAAACTCAGAAATAAGACGTGAGTATTAATCGCGTGGAAAGGATGTTAGATTTTGAGCATTTCATCTTCATGGTTCCCCTCTTTAAAGCGTTTTTTTTCAGCCCCGTATTGATTTGGATGATCAAGTGGCGGGGGAGTGGCGAGAGAAATTGCTTTTCGGGTCGGCAGGAGGACGGAGCTGAGGGAGGCCCGAAGAGACAATGAGCGGCGGTTTATTTGCATCGAGCAAATTGGAGTTTTAGTTCTACAAACATTTCTCAGAGGCAGAGCCGCTCCGGAGGCAGAAGTAATCTTATTAGTTTAGTTAAACCTGCCAGAGCTAAATGACCAAAGTTTGTCTCTGCCCTAGTTTAGGACAATTTCTTTATACGAGACTTATCTTTTAAGGCGGCGTAGCATCTGCAGGAAGTAATTTATACTTACACAGTTAGTTAAGGACAGATGGGGAGCTCAGCAGCAGAACTTCAACGGAGGATGGGTCTCGGCCCAGAGTGGACCTCATTACTTCTTTTGGTGCAGATCTGGATCTAGGAATTTGTTCTCGTGCTCTATAAGGTTGCAAGAAAGAGCATTTTTTAACATGTTCCCCTAATTTCTCAGGGAATAATGCATGGATCTTGATTTTTAAAACATTAGGCATATTTAGTGGGCCGGTAGAAGAAAAATCTGGGTGTAGCAATGTTAGGATTGATTAAGTTCATAGGGTAGTTCATAAATTGTCATTTTATATAACAGCGTATGAAGCATTTCATTGATTGTGCGATTATGAGTTGACCATTTATTCATGATGGTTGTTGTAAAGTGTTACCGGAGGCTTTACGTTAACGTAACAAGCCAGAACGAGATAAAACAAGATCGGCCGACGACACGCGGAGACAGCAGAGGTTTGACAGAGGTAACACAGGAGCAGGCGCAGCTAAGAGGCCGACGAGTTAAAGCGTGTTTCGAGCGACTCTTGAAAACCCTCCAAGGGGAAACGAGCGGCCCGAGGGGGAGTTATGCACTTTTGCGACAGCTTATCGTCCTATAGCACGGGCCCATAACGTGAGAAGCAGCTGTCAGTATAACACGATATACGATTTCAACAGCGGCACAAACCACAGCCTTGAAAACGACCCTGAAGTGGAGTCAGCACCTCAGTAAACAAAAACAAATCATTATAACCTTCATGAAGGCAGGATTTACTGCGGGCCGGCTGTACCGGCCGGCATTAGTTCATCCTAGATGGACCCACTACACTGATAAACTAATATACTGGGCTGCTACATCTACAGGCCAGATTGACCAGATGTGGTTTGGTCTTCAGAGTTTTTGCAATTATAAATGCTCAAGGACCTGCCGACCATTCTCTCTCTTATAAAAGGCGGAGGTGTTGTGGTTTGTTAGAGCTGAACTGCAATTAGCGGCGAAACGCTCTCCTCGTCGACGTCTTCCTGTTTGTGCACTTTTCCCGACGAACTTCAACAACAATTATGTAAATGTTCCTTAATTGTTTTGATCTCTTTAATTAGTTTCTTCCCCAAGTAATCGTGTCTCCAGGTGATTTCCATTGTGTCCTTTTATGTTGTGTGTTTATCTAACACACAGCATTCATTATATTTTAGAAGTTGTATCACTTTGTTGTGTTTGTTTCTTTTATTCTTCCTTATTCTCTCCTTACAGCCTAGCTGCCAGAATACAACGGCTTATATTATGAACGGAGACCGTTTTCGTGGAGAGCAGCGGCGGTTGTTTTCTGAAGGAGACCTGGGGATGTTTCCAGGTGGAGGGGACGGTGGTGGTGTTATCACAAGCAAACTGACTGACTACAGTTCGAGTAATACCACCGGATACTTTTAAAGACACCTGAGGACATTTCAGGCTTTTATTCCAGCAAAACTGGGTGTTTTTCAGGAAACCTTGGGATATTTGGGGACGTTTTTGTGGCGTCAAAACCAGGTGTTTAACGGAGACACTGTAGACACTTCCAGCTGTTTTTGTGTAGAGCAAAATTGGGTTTATTCTTTAAGGAGACCTGGGGAAATTTCCATCCATTTTTGTAGCGACCTCAATCAGGTGTGTGTTAAGGAGACCTGCAGACATTTCCAGCTGTTTTTGTGGAGAGCAACGCTGGGTGTTTTCTTAAAGAGACCTGGGGATATTTCCCACAGTTTAAGTCACAACACTGGATATTTCTTAAAGACACCTGGGGACATTTCAAGCTGCTTTTGTTCCGGCAAAACCAGGTGTTTTAAAGGGGACCTGTGGATGTTTCCAACCGTTTTTGTGGAGAGCAAAACTGTTTTTTTTCTTAAAGGAGACCTGAGGAAATGTCCATGCATTCTTGTGGAGACAGAAATCAGGCGTGTGTTAAAGAGACCTGTGGACATTTCCAGCTGTTTTTGTGGAGAGCAACGCTGGGTGTTTTCTTAAAGAGACCTGGGGATATTTCCCACAGTTTAAGTCACAACACTGGATATTTCTAAGACACCTGGGGACATTTCAAGCTGCTTTTGTTCCGGCAAAACCAGGTGTTTTTAAGGAGACCTGTGGACATTTCCAGCTGTTTTTGTGGAGAGCAAAACTGGGTTTTTTCTTAAAGGAGACCTGAGGAAATGTCCATGCATTCTTGTGGAGACAGAAATCAGGCGTGTGTTAAAGAGACCTGGGGATATTTCCAGCCTTTTTTGTGGAGAGCAAAACCAGGTGTTTTTAAAGGAAACCTGGGGAAATTTCCAGCCTTTTTTGTGGAGGAAGTGGTCGAACCGTCTCCAGCCCTGATTGTGGTGACCAAAACATGTATTTTATGATTTTTCCTAACCCTAACCAAGTTGTTCTTGTGAGAGAAATGGAAAATTCTGCCTCAATAATCAAAAGTCGCAACATAAAGACACATTCAGTTGTAACTTTTTTTGTGACTCTGCAGAAACACACAGCTAACATTTCCTCTGGCCACTGGGCTGCTCCTTAGCTCATATATTACTCGCTCTGTGCAAACGGAAACATGTTGTATGACACGAACAGAAAAGAGAACAATGCTGAGCTCTGGGTTGTTTACAGGAGGATGACCAAATGGTCAGAGTCTGCTGTACAGAGTGTCCCATCATTTCAGTTCGCCACAGGGACATGTAGGACAGCAGAGCACCTCAGCTGCACTCAGTGTAACCCCCTCAGCCTGTATACATCAGCCGTGACTGTTAGTGCCTGCGCTCGGAGGCCGCCTGTGTGTATGTATGGAGCGTTAAGTGTGTTACTAAGAAATTGCCACCTCTGCAGTTCCACTATATTAGTTTGTCCTCACCAGGGCAGGGCGACAAAGACAGCGTTGCCATGTATCTGCTGACGGATCAGTCTCTCAGCAGTGGGAGAAACCCTTATGTCAACTCGGTGAGACTGCGCGGCTCACCCTCCCCTCTGAACAAATAAGATCAGAGTCAAAATGAAAAGCATTATTACTGCTGACATCTTTATCTCCGGTCTACCTTATTTAATAACCAATTTCTTTCAAGGCTTCCTGGGGGAGTTTATCCTTTGGGCAAGCCTCTCTCTCTCTTTGCTGCTGAGAATCTGCTGTTTAGTTATGTACACTCCGTCGCCAGGGGGCAAGAAGCGGTTTCATAGCTGTTGGCCTCATAGTTCCACATTTCCCGTCGCCCCGTCTGCTATCACTGTATGTTTATTCCAGTAAAACTCTGGGGAGGTGTTTCACTGGGTGAAGGTGTTTATAAGGCAGCACATGGAGCTTAGGGGGGGAAAAAGACTTTCTTGAAAGATGTTTGCATGATAGTTTGTCTTTGAAAGCAAGAAAACTGTCACTAATTAATTGTTTATTCACATTATGTGTGACTCGTTTTAGCTGCTGCACATATTCATACGTAAGACAAATATATTTCTGATGTTTGTATAGCTTCTACCTAATTGCTAGAAATAGTCTTAAGTGAAGTGAAGAAGATCACTGAAGACTGTGGGCGGCTGTGGCTCAGGGGGTAGAGCCAGCGTCTTGTTATTGGAAAGTCTCTGGTTCGATTCCCCTGGTCTGTATGCCAAAGTGTCCTTGGGCAAGATACTGAACCCCAAACTGCTTCTGATGTGCTGGTCGGCACCTTGAATGGCAGCCACCACCATCAGCGTATGAATTACTGTAAGTCGCTTTGGACAGAAGCGTCTGCTAAATGCCCTAAATGTAGCATCACAGAGCTGCTAGCAAAGGCTTCTTATGTGGCTGTTTGAGCTAAATGCTAACGGCTTGCTAACACGCGCACAATCAGATAACAGTGTACACCATCATAGTTCAGAGTGATATCATGCTAACAACTGCTATTGTAAGTCAAATCAGCATAACATTCCAACAAACTCACAAAGACAATGCTAACGTGCTAATGCTATCAGACGTTTGCCATCCACTAACCGGGTGTCATCTTTAAGGACACCTGGGAATATTTCCTTCATATTTTGTTTTGCAAGTGGTCAAATTAGTTTGTTTTTTTTACCAAATGGGAGAGCCAGATGAAAAAGTCACGTCCATCCTGCGGGGCCGTGAACGTTTGCACCAAATATCATGGCAATCCATCCAAAAGTTGTCGAGACATTTCATTTAAAACCATAAATGTCAACCTCATGCCGGTGCCAGAGGAAAAAGTCAGCGGATCGCCAAATTCAAGGATTAGTCCTCTGTCCGTGATCGTGAATGTTCAGAATTTCATGACAATCCTTCAAATATTTGTTGTGATTTCTCAGTCTGGACCAAAGTAATCGACTGACTAACTCCCTAAGACTCCCCGGCGTTGCTAAAAAGAATAAAAACATTCATTTTATTACATTTGATTTGTTTTTCTTGTTAGTGATCTGACACCCGCAGTCAGTGTGCTGACATCTTGATGAGAGCAGTCAGCTGTTAACTATCAACCTTGACCTTTACGCCATCCAGGCGCCGCGTACAGCAGAGTGAGGCTCGACGCTCCGAGCAAGACAGTGTGTCTCTTAGCTCTGGAACTGTCTGCCGTGGCACTCCTGTATTGAAAACCGATCCGGAGCCCACTGATGAATGAAGTTTTAGTTTTGGAGTACAACATGTGTAGTGTGGAGTTTGTGATTGAGCGAGGATTTACAATTAATGGTACAGCAAAAGGGGATCAATTGCAATTAGGTGTCTGTAACACACTGCGGCTGATAAGCATCCCCGCCATCGATCAACGTGCCAACACTACGGTCCCGTGAACCTGAGGCGCTCTGCGTGTCTTCTCGCAGCAGACGTAATTGACCCCGCGGGGTCAATGAACAAAGCTCGGGATTTGCCGTGGCTCCGGGATGATCCCTCATGTGAAGGGAAAATAGCCGGCTTTGCGTGCGCAGTCATATTTATTTTTATGCAAATGTTCAATAATCTACCAACACACTGACACAGTCGGGGCACTGTGGTGGCATCCGTCCTGAATGCGAATGCTAAGCGTGAAGACTGCGGTGCGTTTTGAATTCTTCTGCTTTCTCAGCACTGCTCAGCAATCCAAGGATTAGCTCGTGGAGTGGATTCTCAGAACGGGGCTGGAAGTCTCGTCTTCTGACATCTCGGACTTGGCCACACCGGTTCCTACTGGATAACGACTGATATAACTCTTTTGCCTGTGCAGAAAACAAAAGAGTAGGTCACTTTTGTCGATGTTTGGTTTGTTTCATCCTCAGCGCTGCGAACAATTCGAGGGTTTTCAGCTGTCTAAACCGGTGTATGTACTAAGCCTAATGCCTCCGTGCTTTGATCAGTCTGGTGCTGTGCATTGATTAGCTGGATGTTCTCAAGTACTGCAGCGAGTGGATTTGCAAATGCAAACTGTTTGAAGAAGTACTCAGATCTTTTACTTGCAGCTGGTAATGGTGGAGCTAATTATAACTATACCGCTGGGTCGCTTAATCCCTAATAATTCACCTTAATGTATTAGTTGGATTTGTATTTTGTGGCAATAATATGAATCTGCAAAGTGACTAATATTATCGATTAAATGATGTTGAGTAAAACGTGCAATACTGGCTTAAGTAGCTTAGGTTTGCAGAGGTGCAGAGCCAGAACTTCTGGAGGAATAAACATCCCAAGTCTCTGCTCTGATCCGTTTACCGTCAAGAGGAGAGCTCAGAGATTACTTCTTAAACTTTCAGGATTTAAAAGTCAGCTTATCTTCCTATCTTCACCTCCATTGTCGGGTGTTTATGCTCTCTGTAACGTTAGCTGCCGGCTGGAACTGGACCAGAACTGTACTCTGCTACACATCAGCATTACGGATGGAAGAGGGGAAAAGAAAAGAGGAAGTCTTTTTTTTGGTGAGTGCTGAGTGCAGTGATAACTTGACCTGAGTTCAAACATACAGACACATACACCCTCGGCTGTTGCTTGCTAGCTTACAGCTAACACATTGTTATCCGTCTGTGAGAGGACGAATGAACACACCAATAAACAACCACCACTGCTGACATGACTCAGGTACAGATCTTCACGGACGAGGTAACGACCTAACGAAGCGCACCACTATCTTGAATAAACTTGTAGATTTCAATGGGGTATAAACATTGCTGGAAACATTTGGGATAATGCAAGTACACAACTCAAACAAAACAGGTCGAGTAGGTTTTAGACATTTTGATGCAGTACTAGTATTGTACCTCCGTCAGTATAAATGCAGTAGAACTACATGTTTTTGGATCTTTTAGAAAATGCCATGTTTTGAACTTAACGACCAGATTTTGCATCAAAAAGTTCTATTAAAGAAACCTTCAGTATTTGTTAGTCCCAACTCGTCAAACACTGACACATGAGGATTGTAGGTCGGGTCACTGCCACCCCAAATGGTCAGTGTTTGACAGAATGGGACTAAAAAAACAACTTTTCTTACACGAAGGATGTTTGAAATGGTTGAAAAAGCACAAGAAAATGTGACTTTTAACTAAAATATCATGATTTCATGAACGCTGACAAAAAAGCAGCGGCTCGCTATCTGATGCACTTGACAAGATAAACCCATCAACACTGCTGCACTCAAACTGTGTAGGAAAGATATTAAAAAAAAAAAAAAAAAGTTTTGTGCCATTTTATTAAAACTAAATTAAAAATTTAGATGAATGAATCCGTGAAAGGTTTTGTCGCTCGCCTCCCCACGGAGCCGGCCACATCATCATATTTATGCTCCTCATCAATCCTTGTCACCGGTCCACTGAAACACAGTTGGCACTAACGCAGAGCGGCCCCTTTACTCAAACATAATCACAGCTTTTATAATTTAATTAAGAAGATGGTTTCAAAATGTATTTCATTCAAAAGACAGGCTGTAATTTTCAACCCGTGCGGTTCTTCCAGCGGCGCCAATCAGAGCGGCGGCGAGGTATGGAGACGGAGCCGTGCCCGGAGGAGACGCTGACCCCGCCGTGGACAGCTGTACTTAGAGGGAGAGCGAGGCGGGAGAGAGGAAAGAAAAAGAGCATTCAAGAGGGAGCAGAGGCTAAAGTGAAGCTGATAAAGAGCAGCTCGGCAGAAGTGTGGGCCGGAGCCACAGAAGCCAAATGTCACCGCGGTGTCGAAATGTATCTATACCGTGTAAAACACACACATTTCAGCGTGTTCACGTGGTAAATGTTCATGTTCAGGCTGACAAAACATCAGGTTTGTTGTGAAAGAGGTTTGCCTATATCCACACATACATTTTAAAACATAGCTCTCTTTTTCTTTAAGGGTTTCGTACACGTGCAGGTGATGTTTAAGGTCACGGAGGAGGGAGAATATATATTCAGACACTCTGTGTTTATGTCCAGACGGGCAGAAAAAACAGTGACACAAACACCCACGTTCACGTTCCCTCCCCCTAACACTGAGCCTCGAGGGATTTTTGAGTACGTGCATTGACTTAATAAATGTTATTTTGTCTTTATTTAGAAAGACACAAATGGACATCCATGATATAATAAATTAAATGAGAAGTCACCATTGTTTTCTAATAAAGTGACGGCAATCTTTACCTTAAAAGTGCACTACACTCTTAGAAATAACACGTTCTAAGTAGAACCATATAAGGTTCTTCGGCTTGTCCTCATAGGAGAACCCTTTTTGGCTCCAGGTAGAACCTTTCATAAAGGTTCAACCTGGAACCCTTTTGGAGGGTTCTACCTAGAACCCAACATAAAGGGTTATACCTAGAACTGTGTGTGTAAGGTTCCACCCAGAACTCCCCATGAGAGGTTCTACAAAGAACCCATACAGGATCTTATACCCATGCTTTCAACAATCCCTGAAGAACTCTTTCTCCAAAAAAGGGTTCTCTTACTGGAAACGTTTGTGTTACCAAGAACCCTTGAAAAACGTTTCTTCGAGAAAAGGGTTTTTCAGAAGCAAATGGTTCCAGGTAGAACCTCAGCCCTGGTAGAAGAACCCTTTTGGAACCCTTATTTCTAAGAGTGTACTTAGTTCCGGGGAAGAAATTTTAATCAGGAGAGAAAGATTTAGATTTATTTTACGACTGAATAAACTGAATAAACAAAGTGACCTTAAAGGACTTTTCATACTGTTTTACTTTGTTTACATGTGGCGGACCCTGCCACCTTTCTAGCTTCAAGCAGTGCTCTGGGGAGCTTATTTTCCTCTGAGAACAGCTCCTTTATTCAGTTATGGACAAGATACATTTCTGAGTTTGTATTATTACCTCATTAATATTGTAAATATTAAAGTTCTGAGTTTGAATATCTTCTCTAAAATTACACAGTGCCCCTTTCGTCAGTGTTGGCATGTAACTTGGTACAAGCGCTAATTCGAGGTACGTCTGACTGTCCAACAGCTTCAGTAACTAGGTGATACTGAATTAGAATGTGTTTACCATAACAAACTGAATGATTTAATGTTCCTTTAAGTGTTGAGAAACTCATCTTGGATTATCTGGAGCACACATCGTCACAAAGTCTGAAAACAGGGCTGTTTTTTGGACTTTTCTTAGAGATACGTGGTTCTCACAGAGCGACAGCACTGCAAACATCTGAGGATCTTATCGAATGTGATGCATCGCTGTAGATTGAACTCCACAACAGTAGATAAAAAAGGCAACTCTTAAAAGAATAGAAGTAGCAAAATGCAACATTAAGGCAGCAGTAATATAATCCAATATATAGAGTATACAGTCTTTGTTCTCCCTCATGTGTTTGTCGGTTTGTGATGTTCCCAGTCACTCCGTCTGTCTGTCTTATCCACGTTCCCCGTCTTGGTCTGTCGATCCTCCGGTGTCTCCTCGTGTCCCTAGTTTGGTATGTTTCTGGTTTTGGTTTCTTGCTTCTCTTTTTGATTTGAACTTTGCTTTTTCTTTGCACTTTGAGCTTTTTAGTTGCTACTTTGTCTTTTGTCTATTTTTGACGAGCTTTTTGTGTCTAGATTCCTTGTTTTTTTTGTATTTCATTAGGCTTCCCTTGGTTTTTTTGTAGTCATTTGGCTTTTGTATAATAAAGCTTGCTTTTTGTTCCCCATTTCCTGCCTCCTGTGTGTGTGTCTGCATTTGGGTCCTCACATTACCAAAGCCTTAACAACTTGAGGTTTTTTGAATGCAGGTTTTTATTTTCACAGTGTGGTATTAGCACTTTTTACCTGAGTAAAGGATCAGAACATTTCTTCCGCCCCCTCACCAAGTAGGTCTTTTATCAGTAAACCCTTAAATCCTGGGAAATGCTCGTGTACGGCGATTCCAAAGACGAATAACCACCGTTTACTTAATAGGATGTGTTGGACAGAATATATCTTAAATTGACGACAGTCTACGCCAAGTCTAATAAAGATGCTCGTGAGGTTTAATTTCCACTCTGATGTTAAAATGGGGAAATAATGTGCACAGTTTATTGCCTGTTTGATCCCGGTGGAAGCACAGAAACCAGGCTGCTCCTGTCGTGACTCTGTTGTGGTACGCTGTCATATTTTGCCTTGACTAAACAAAATGTTCTTAGGGATTGAGAGGCGGGCGATGCTGTATCACCGCCTCACCCTTCAGATAATGGAAAGAGATCCATGAAATGCTCGCACCCGATGAACTCCGTTCTGCGGACACAGGACAGGTTTTGATACATCTGTGCCGAAGCCTTCTCCGCTCAGCTACACAACTGTGAGATCACCGCCCTTGACCTTGAATCGCTCTCGTGGATTAATACGGCCAACTCTTCCCCCGGAGCACCCACACTGCTCATTTATGATTTTCGAGATGTTTGTCAGCGGTGGAGGAAGTTTTTTTCCAGATGATTCACTTCAGTTAAAAAAAGCACAAACACAACACTACAGAAATACAGCGAAAAAGCTTGTGCTAAGAGATCAATAAGACGGATAAAGATAATCCAACTGCCTTAATAAAACAATTAAATTTAAGATTGAATGATGCATAAAATCAGGATTAATACGATGTCCAATAATTCGGCATATTGTTAAGAGACCAAGCCTAATTGACTGTGTACGTGAACAACAACAAACAATATGCAGCTAATTATTAATCTGTGCATAACTGTATGGACTTAAACATTACGCTCGCATTGTTCCCATCCTCCCTCATTATACTTTTACTATGCAGACTTATGTATAAGTCTGCCTTGATTTCCTCTTTGTAAGGCAATATGTCATAAACTCAATCAATGATGCAGAATTACAGAACTTAAAAATGTAGACGAAACACGGCTACTAGAACTCGGCTGCGGCTGAGGTCAGCTGTTGTATCAAAGACACAAAGACGGCAGGTTATATCATCGCCATATATTAAAATTCATCCGATCGATTTAATTCCTTCTGATATCTGATCCCGTGCAAATTGAATATCCGTTCATTCTCAAATAAATAGCAGTCACCCGGAGAAACGTCTAATCTAAATCCGCGTTTTCTCCCAGTTACAAATCTCTTAATACCTCTTTCTAATGCAATATGCATATTGTAGCAATGCACAGCTTAAAACAAGCTTCTCTGAGAAAGAGAACTCCGGCACTGAGCATTGAGCAGTATAGAGCTCTTGGGGAAAAATTGCTGAACTACATGTTCACTTCTTTCCTGGAAGCTAAATACAGGGGAAGGAAAGCATACCAAAAATCCTACCGCCAGCCATGAACATACTTGAATCTTTTGAGAAAAAAGCTCAGTCTTACTGCCCCTGTCTGTTTGTCTAGGTGCCAAGAGGATTACAAAGCTAACACTGGAATCACCGTTTCCTTTCTCGTGTACTAAAAGCAACAGTATGACTCAGTCTAAGAGGGTTAGTATCCTGACTGTTCGCAGGAACGGCTCTGTTTGTGTAAACAGCCTTTATATGTCAGGTTCAACAGAGTGCTTTGGGTACATGGTTTACTTAGATGCTTTTGAGTCTTATGAAAACGCTGTGTTGTTCATGTGCATGGCTCGAGACTAACTGCATCCAGTCATCCCAGGGATGATAGAAGATGACGAAAAAAGAGAACTTCCCAGAGACGCCCAGGGGACGAAAAGGGATTTCTTTTTATGTGTGTATGTAAAATTGTAACAAACTGAACTGAACCCTTGACTGAAGCTGAGCACTGTAGCTGTTACTATAGTTACTATCACAGGCTGGCTAGTCAGCACAAAAACAAATGAGGTGTTGAAATCTGAAAAGGCTCGGTGGACTCACTCTTAATTGTGGATGCACCCTATTTCTTCCCTGATAATGTTTTGTGAATGACAAACTCTTGTTGAAATCTGCAGGACGAGAGGTTTGTTAGCTGTGGTTTGTTTGGCTAATGAAGCTCACAGCTCAAGGAAACTCATAGTTTAGTTTGAGGGAACAGCAAACAAAGCTAAACACAAAGCAGGGCCGAGAGTTTCTGTTCAGAGGAACATGTTGTGTTGAACAGTGAATTGCAGTTTAATGTGACAACGGAAGTTTTAAGTGAATAAAAGAAGGCTACTAAAGTGCTAATACTTTTAACTAACATCTATAGAAACACATAAAGTAGACCAATTTTGTTTACGTTTGCTTCGGAACAGTTAAAATAGTTTTATGGGGGAAGGTTTCTCAACTGTTAACCTTCTCCTCACTTCCTCCTTTGCACTCGTAATACTCACTATAGCCACTAGAGGATGCCACTGAACAAAAAACATGTGTCGTAATAAGTTGCTTTCATAGTCAACCCACATGGTTGTTTTTTTCTGATGAGAAAGAGGCTGCTGCATTTATGAAATTGTGCTAAATGAAGCTAAAGCTGCAAGTATTGTTGCAGTATTGTTCATGTATGCAATTACCCCCATTTATTACATTGGGCCTAAATGTGAAACATGTAATACAAATTGAAAAGTTGGATGCTTAAGGTGCCGTTTAATCGATTCTTTGCTATTATGAATTTTGTAACGACAAAATACTGAGTAGGTTTCTAAGCTAACTGTCTGTAAATGCACTATTGGCATCAATTTAAATGATTTATATTTATAGTTACAACTTCAAAATACTATGAAAGTTACTTTAAGTTATATTGTAAAGCTGAATGGTTTGTACGTTAAACTTTACAGTTCTTTGATGGTGCACATTCCTTGACAAGTACTTATAATATCAACATTGGTTATTGCTTCGGATTATTTGTCTTCCACTTGAAGGATGTTAGCCCTGATTTCACTGGGAGCTGCCTGTATTTGTTATCCCTCCGTGTCATCTTTAGATTGCTGTGAGGAAGTGGGACATGGTGTATGCTTCTGTCTGTTGTCATCATGAAATAACCAGAGACAGTGCAACTATTGCAATTATTCAATTTATTCTGATGATACTGATGTTCCCACACTTTTATTCTTTGTAATCTATGATGCAATAGTTACACAAGGTGCATCAATAAAAGATTACACAAATGTAAAAAGCCAACAAGCTGTGTGACATATGAATATGGAGATGGGTTTGACGTAAATTTTTAAATGGTTTGAACCGAAGATGCGCTCCTTTTCCAACCAGATACATCACGGACTGACAGAATTAGGTAAAATATATCTGAGGTGGCACTTGGCAACCCCACGGAGACGGGCTTTGCTCCAGTCCTAACGTGTCGAGAGGAACTGAGAGGTGGACAAGTTCGATTCAGCTGATTATGAAACACAGACCAAAGAGGCCGCGCTCAGATCAAAAGAAAAGTTAGAAAGGGTAGAGATTTGCTAAGTCAATCCCCACCACCCTGTTAGCTTCAGATACACTGCTTGATAAGGTCTTCGGATCGATACGCTGATGGACACAGTGGCATCAGAGGCAGGGTGGTTATGTAGTCCCAGCCGCAAGGATCTTTTCATGTGCCGTGTTGTTAGAGGGTCGGCTCATCACGATGACTCACGGACATCTCGAGTAAACAATGTTTTCCCAGAACTTTCAACAACGACACAAATAACAATGCATCTTTTGTGTTCTTCCAAAAAACAGCATTTTACAAAGGTTGCACATTTACTGTCTGTTTTCGATCACTTGGCCTTGTCAAAATAGCTCCAATTACGGGAAATTTTACTGCTCCAGCTTCATGATATTTCAGCGTGTTCTGACTTCCAACTCTTCAACTACGGCAGCTTGTTCAGTGGCCTTAAGCTTCACACTATGACTCAGCTGTTTACCCCTCTAGTGGGAGTCGTGCACGGATATTTCACATAGACTGACGTGACTTTTGGACTGTTATAAACATGGTCAAACAGTCATGGTTTAGGTTTAGGGAACAAAATCACTTAAATGAGTTGAAACTGCTTTGTGCTAAACTAAATTCAGTCACGTCACTTACATAACGTTCCCCTGGACGGAAGCTTCCAGCAATGGAACTACAGAGCCAATTAGATCGTCAAACTCAGAAGCGTGAGGTGACTGACCAGGTCGCCGTATTGAGTGAGCGAGTGTGAGCTGGATGTTAAGGACAATTGTTTGCTTCCACCTCAGGAATGGCTTTACCAGTTTGATGTGTAAAGCACAGAGCCCAAACCCAATCCAACACCTTTGAGGTGAATTGAAATGCTGACTGCAAACCGGGCCTTATCACCAACATCAGAGGCTGACCTCAGTAATGCTCTTGAGCTGAATGTGAGTAAAATCCTTAACCCAGCTTCCAAAGATCTTATGTTCCTAGACAAGTGGATGCTGTAATAGCTGCATAGTATTACCCCATGGCTTTGGAGTGACATTTTAAATGTGGTGTCCACATACTTTTGGCCATGCATGGGCTATTCTGCAAATTTAGTTATTTTCTTTTTAAAGAGGAAAAATTCAAGGCGCTCTTCTGGCAAATAGATTAAAAAGCCTTTATGAAGAAACACATTCATGTTGCTACACATGAGTTCCTACTCAGCTCATTTCTAACATGGATTGTCAATGTTTTTAGGAATTTTGGCATGAAATAGCAATTTGAATTAAGGCTTTTTAATCTTCTTGCCAAAAGAGTGGCTTGGATTTTTCCCAAACAAAGAGCCCGTTATTCACATTTTGTCTGAACTCCCAAGTGCTCTAGACTTTTTCTTTCAAACTTCTTTTATTTTTGCAAATAACATTATGGAATTAATACTTTTTTATGTGAAAGGCTTGGAGCGAGCAAGATTCAACCCCAACCCCCTTCTGTTTTAACCAAACCTCTGACAGTTGGGTGACTGGCAATTGAAGATACCCCATTTTAAAGATTATTTTGATGTATTTCTGGTCGTTTTGCCCATTTAAATTTGCCTAGTCATTTCTACATTTCGTGATCTTAGTTTCTGGGTCTCCCTTTGGGGTCCATTGCTGGCTTTCCGCTGACTTGCTCTCCCTGCTCTCCTTTGTCCTGCCTTTTTAAACCTATCCCTTATCAGTAACCCTCGCCTTAATCACACTTCTTCATACTGCCTAACCCTAACTACAGCCCTACTCTTTGCCACGACCCTAATCTCACCCTAATCGTTATGTCTGACTCCATTCCCCGTTTCTCATGAGTCCAGTTGCTCACAAGCAATGTAAGAAGTCTTGTGGAAATAAGCTAAGCAGGGTTGAACCAGCCTGGAGGGGAGACTGTTTGAGAAAACTGGCTGGGATCATTGTTTTATTCCCAAAGGCAAAACTGGCATCTTTTAAATATTTTATAATGAATTTTTACAGGAAAATGTTTTATCATCGGTGGAGTTTTTATATTGAATTTTTACTTGTGCCCACGTGCACCATGAACTTCTTCCCCGCGTTGTAGTCTGACTTTATCTTAACCTCACCCCAGAGATTTAGTATCGAACACCATACATACAACAGCATCAAGCAGTCTTTACCAGCACACAACAAATCACGAAGGCTCCCCTCTCTTCACCTTCGTCTGAAAACTGAAACCATATTGCTGTGGAAAATGTATCGAGCTGAACTGCAGGAGATGTGCCCCCAAATGTTGTTTTCCTCGCCAGTCTAATGGAGATTCTGCTGTTACTGACACTCGGCCGTCAAGGAAAAAAAAGTCTCCCTCCCTCTCCTCCCCCCTCGCCGACTCCCTCTGTTCTTATCAGCGGGAGAGAGATTGAAAGTTTCAATTGGGTTTATCGTATCAATTGTCCAGGCTGACATTCAGCGTTAGGCCTGGCAGCATTGTCATGGCGGAGGGAAAGAATTCACCCTAAACAAAGTTGTGGAGCACTCGGGACGGAGACGCAATGTCAAAGTGTTGGATGTCATGAGACAATAACTCGTCAGCATAGTGTACAATGCAATTATGTGATGGACTTCATTTGATATAATCTGCTTACTGCATGGAATCCATTCTTGAAAATTACATTTATTTCTAATAAATAACTGGCCTTAACATGTTTGTCCAGTTGGGCCATACATCTGTCTGTTATTGCTCGTCTTCCTCGGGGTTGCATGGGGGATGGTGTGTATCCCAGCATGCACTGCACAGGAGGCTAGTCACGCCATGGACATAAAGCCAGTCTATCAAAGAGATTAGACCTGGACAACTCGGGTTTGAACAGAGGAACCCTCTTGCTGTGAGGCAGAAATTGAGCCACCATACTGACTCCCTTGAGGCGTAAGATCCCTTTTACCCTTCTTAGTTGTTGATGTTGTTCTGTAGTGGAAATATGGGCCCAGTTGTTTATTTCCATTGCAACATGAAAACATTCTGTCATTATACTCTAAAATAAATTACTTTACACTTTGTATAGTGTGTATTGCAACATTAGAGTCTGCAGTCAGCCTGTTCTCACTCCCAGTACATCAAACAGCAGCCTGGTCAGTGGACATACACTTCTAAGTCTGAAGTTATTGTTACCCCTCTAGCGTCACTTCTTGATGCGCCCGTCTCGGGCAGTAGTGTAAAGAGCAAGAAAACTCGGGGAGTGTTTGGTGTGGTTGGATGCGTCATACAGAGGATTTTTCCCCTGGTGACGGAGCTTCACATCCCTGCTGTGACCAAGAGTGAAGACTGAATTGTTTTGAATTTAAGGTCAGTCAGTTTGTTTAGGTACGTACAAAAACGCAACATAAGTTGTTAAGTTATTTTAACAGAAATCATGATCTTTTCCTAAACCTAACCAACATCAACAGTTTCACAATGTTAATAACAGTCCAAAAGTCATAATATGTGAACAGTTTGTCAGACATGTTGCTAAAAAACACCAATATTAACCTTATATAGCGATTAAGATACACCTCCTGGGAACCATGAATCTCTGTAGGCCTACAAAATGTTCTGACAATCCATAGTAGTAGATATCGAGGCACATCGCTGGATCTATTGAAAATTTGCCGTGCTGGTGCTTCAAGAGTTAAAATCAGGAAAACACAAAAGTCAGTGGGTTTTATCCTATAGGGACCATGATTCCATACAGTTCTTTAGTTTTCAAGACATTTCAATTCATTTCAAAATGCTAGTGGAAAAGTTGAAACGTTTGGGGATCCCCAAAGTCAGTAGGATGTATCATCTGGGGACCACGAATATCTGCAAATCATACCATAGTTTCCAAGATATTTCACTCAAAGATACGTTTGTCATTCTACTTGTGGCTAGAAGATGAAAAGTTGGGGATTACCAAAGTCAGTGGGGTGTATCCTCTGGGGACCACAGGTATCGGTTCAGATTTAATGTCAATCCAACCATTAATTGTTCATTCTGGACCAAAGTGGTCGACTGACTAACAGACCAGCATTGTCATTCCCAGAGTCGTGCTGACAAAAGAAAAGACTCCACAGACATATAGATCTTAGTACCATGCAGAGACAAATCCTCCCAGCTGCCTCTAAGCAATTAACTGCAAATCACTGGAGGCCGACTCTGTATTGAACATTTGCTTGAGCTCTCAAACCCAAATGAGCTTTTGCAATAATACTGCTGATATATCTGAACCAGGATTCTGTCCTTGTCAATTTTTATCTCAAAATCAAACAGGAAAGATTCCTCTTTTGAAGATCATTAGAACATTCTTTCATATAAAGGAGGTCACAGTTTACCAAGGTCTTACTTCAAATCAGTAAAAAGGAAAAAAAAAAAAATCTGTGTTACCAGAATAGCATCATAATATCATAATTGTGGAGGCCAAAGTTATGCTTTGTGTGATGTTATATGGCTGAACTTTACAAAATCCATGACTCTACACTGCTCCTGCTTTGCCAAATTACCGTTTTAACACTTATCTACAACTCGCACTGCATGGTGAAGTGAAAAATGTTAAAAAGATCTGCTCTTCCCTTCAGTTGTAACCTTGTGTCAAGGCGTACTTTTGTGAGTCACTCATAGCCTTCGATTTTTTTTATTTTTATCTTTATCAACTTGCGAGGCTGAAAGGATAAAAAAGGTCTTTTTATTTTCATATAAAATTAGAGATTAGTATGTACTTAAAGTCACAAAACTGACTTCCGAGAAAATTTTAATTTCAAAGAGCTAATTCAAATTCAGTTCACCACCTTTTGAGTTGTGTGGTGGGGAATATCAAGATATACTACGTATCTTTTTAATTGCTTCTTTTTGCACTCAGAGCTCATCATAATAGAAATACATAGTGATTCAATTTAAAAATAGCCGCTAGTTAACTACATTTGTTTAGTTTTCCTGACAAACTGAAACTTTGGAACTGTAAAGTTGACTGAAACCTTTAATCGTAGTTGTAGACATGACTGGCCGATCGGTCTTTCTGCCTCAACAGACAGAAAGAAAGAAAATATGACATGTTTGATAGATCTGTTGCACTGGTTTTCCTCTGGGAAATAAAACATTGCAGTCAAGGGGTCAAAAATGCAAAAGAACAACACAGAATCTCTGTTGTCAGAACCTGGATGGCCAACTTTTAACTGCAGCACATTTTACAGACTCCTTCCGTTTCAACCTTTCACAATAAGACTCTCAGATACCAGTATACACTGCGCAAATGCTTATCAGGGGGAATTTAAGTTAAGTATGATGTAATCCAGGAAGAGCAGCAGGCAGCCCGTCAGGAGCGACTGCAGCAGCCGAATAGTGTGGTGTGTTTACTTGGGAAACTACAGGTCACAAAACACCACAGCTAAGCACGGAAGCCCGAAAATGCGATGCAACCAAGCGGACCAATCACAGTCGTCGCAGTCTGCATTTCTGCGTGAAATGAAAATTGCTATAGGTGCATCTCTCTCTTGTTTTCACTTCTTGGGGCTTTTTCTGTAATTTATCATTGCACGACTAGAACTTTTTTTTTGCAAGAAATACACCACATTTATCAAACTGGGAATGATCTGCTGCTCTTAAGTGTAAAGATTAAGGAGAGTGTTTTAGATTATCTCTCAGAAGATAAAATCAGACAGTTTAAAAAACATAACGAGCAACAAATGCCTGAGAGAAAGGTTTGTGATGGAAAGATAAAGAGAGGAACAGGGGCTTGACTAGTAATAAGATTTCACACACAAATTCACAGCTTACAGTACAAATGTCACAACTACAAGAAAATAGCTTTTAAGGGAAAATGTCAGGCTGTCTGTGTACCTCCAAATATCCATATTCTGTTGCAACATTTGGATTTTCCTGCAACATTCTTATATATTATATCTGAAAAAATCAGGGATGAATCATCCTCTGGACCAATCCTGCTGTTTTAACTGAGAAGAAGCAAACCAAAAATAGGTTATCCCTAAAAAAAAAATCCAAATGAGACAAAATGTATAATGGCTTTTGAAAGACTTTCCTACTCCTCTTTGAGTGCTTCCAGCAGTGTGTCGTCAGGCATTTTGAAATTAAAACCTGGACAATTTTACCAGAATGTCCGGACAGAGATTGCTTTTGGTTGTTTCCGAGCATTAAACAGGACAGGCTATCATTTTTAGCAACAATTTGGGGAGGGCTTCACCATCCTCCTAAAAAAGAGAGAGAGAAAATGATGGAACCAACCGAGTGACGGTGCAGCCTTCCAGCCAGGAGAGAAACACACAAGTGTCCAATAAATCCCCCAAACTATTCTAAAATATTAGCTAATCTTTTTACAATTCGGAATGACATGGATGGAGATTTTTAACAGGTGCATTACTGCCGAAGTGCCTTGGGGGCAGAGATTAGCTACTGTGCCGATGCATGACTGCAGGAGTGAATGAATTATGCCACGAGGCTGAGTATTACTGTGACTGGCTACTGTGAGGACTGATTTAGCTGCATTCTGAATGTCAATATTTAAGCTTATGCTTGTGTATCCCCGCGACTGACATTTGTTCACCCCGCAGATATTTTGCAGCTTATAGAAATAATGTCAGAATCTGTAGTAATTTGTAAACTCATCTATTATTTATTATAAACCAGCCACAGAGTGATAAACTTCTCCCGTGTACCGACACATCCACACATTTCTGTTTGTGAGTGTATTCTGTGTGATGAAATGCTGTGTTTTTCAGTCCGTGTATAAGACAGCAGGGGTGGTTGAGACTGCAATGTCACCTACTCAACCTCCAAGATTAGGTGGAAAAATCAGGGTGGCGAACGCTAACAAGACACGCAGTTCTCACCACTTGTCAACGTGTGTCGAGATGCCCTTCTGCACTTCCAATATCCTCAGATGAGCTGCGTGTGGCTGAAATAAGCAATTTGCAGCTGTCCTTCCCTCTTTGCATGGTTTTCTGATATAGTATTTATATGAAGCTGAATAAAATCAAAATGTCAGTTCCAATTCGTTAGAAAGTTGAATTCCTAACTCATCAAATACCGATGCTGTGGGATAGCAGACGAGCCGGTCTTGGGAAATTGGGAGTTTGGAATGAGACTCAAATCAACCACAAATTGTCAAATTGATTAAAAGTAAATATTGCTGGGAAATCGGTGTATACGTCCTTGATGTTTGTTTTACTCGTGTACCTCTTTTCATCAAAACTAAGAGTACCAAACTGAAGAACTGTAAGTTTTATTGCTGTAACTACATTAAAATAATTATCGATTGCGGCTGACAATGTCTGTGCAGGTCATTTAATTTGTGCAATATGTGGAAAAGTAATAAAATAGTTTTTTACAGCTGTGGTCAAAAGTTTACATACACTTGTAAAGAACATGTTTATCATGGCAGTCTCGAGCTCCATTGATTTCTACAGCTCTCACTTTTCGTGTGTTTGAATGATTTGTCACAAAGAACAATCATGAAGTCTGGTTCAGCAAGGAACTTATTATGGGCCCTCTGAAAATGTGACCAAAAATATACATACAGTACCTATAATATTCTGTTAAATGTCCCCTTGGCCATTTTCACCTAAATTAGGTGCTTTTGATGGCCATCCACAAGCTTCTGGTCGTCCTCTGGTTGAATCTTTAACCACTCCTCTTGACAGAATCGGTGAAGTTCAACTGAATTTGTCGTCTTTCTGGCACAGACTTGTTTCTTCAGTACGGTCCACATGTTCTCGATCGGGGTCAGGCCATTCCAAAACCTCAATCCTTGCCTGATTCAGCCGATCCTTCACCGCTTTTGTTGTGTGTTTGGGATCATTGTTCTGTTGGAACACCAAACTGCACCCAAGAGCCAATCTTCTGCTTGATGATTTGAAGAATTTGGAGATAATCCTCCTTCTTCATTATCTATTTACTTTCTTTAGAGCAGCAGATCCGCTGGCAGCCCCACAGCATAATACTACCATCACCACGCCATCCAAATATATATCGCCAGGCATTGTGGCCAAAAAACTCAAATTTTGTTTCATCTGACCACGGCGTTTCCCTCCAGAAGGTTTTTTCTTTGTCCATGTGATCAGCGGCAAACTTCAGTCGATCGTTGAGGCGCCGCGTCTGGAGCAAGCGATATCGCTTTGGTTCCAACTGGCACAGAGTCAGTCAACGTCGTCAGCCAAGTAGCAAATATTAGCAGTCCTTACATTTCTGTATGCGGGTTTCAATTTCCCAACCACAAGTTGGGATCCATAATAACGCATGAACGAGAGACTTCTACTGCTGGCTAGACCCGCTTCTTTAGCTGCGTCTCAATTTGAGGGCTGTATCCTTTGACGGACGCCCTCCCGACCACAAAGGCCCAACTGAACGATGTTAAGTTAGATGAGCCTTTTAGTTGGGACGGCCTTGTCGCACAGATGTGACGCATTCGGTCCTCAAATGCAGTCTTTGAAGGACCTCTGCAGATTTTGGAACAACATGTGGGGGGAATCAGTGCTATGTTAGCAAGCTAGGCTAACAGCTTCAAGTAAACAGCATGATGGGTCTTCCTTAGACTCCTTGACTGCTGTAAAGAATACATGTTGGTACATAACCAACAGTATGTCTACCCTGAAATAAGTGAAAAACATCCTGGTATCAGAATCGGGTCTGACAGATGTTGATGGCTTGTCTCCCAGCAATGCCGTGTCTCAGATGTCAGTCATGGAAAGCTCCCACGCAGAGGGGGTTGAAGTTTAAGCTGTTTCCACAAATACAGTACGTTCAAAAAATGTGTTTTGTTTTTGCCGCTGCTGAATCATTGGACACACGGTGAGGAAAATTCAGATCGACAACGAGGAGCTTAGCTGAATTCTGTGTTATTGTGTCCTGTTATTATTTCTCTCGGATCCTAGAAACAATGCACTCCTCTAGAAAGACCTTGACGAACGGGCCTTAACTGCTCTGCCCAATAATGGCTGCTATATGGAACATCTGTCCACCAGTAAAACCAGCGCAAATCACTCATTAATCACCTGTTTGTCTTAAACGCTGCCACATGGAGGCGGCCAAAAAGGTGGCGGCAAATTTTTATACTTTCATTAGCGGCTTACGGTGATGATTACCTGTAGGGCGGGCTGAAGGTGACATTCAAGCTCTAGACAATTACGAGATTATTAACTCTCTAACCTGGGTAAAGAAAAAGCTGTTCAGGAGCTGAAGCAGCAGAAGCAGCGGCGGCTCCGTGATAGATATATTTTGGGTGAGATACAGAGATAAGGAGCTTCTGCCGTGACAGAGATGAGATCACAAAGGCGGTGAGATGTTGACATCGTCCCTGTTGTCCTTATATAACGCGCTCCTGTCGCAGGTCTTAGACTTACCACTTTTGTTCGTGTCCCCAGAGGTGGCTGCTTTTCCCACCAACTCAAGGTAGAGGACATTGTCGGGACACGGCAGCTTATACATGTTAATGTTCCCCTTTTTCCTATTCCACTCCTGTTAGATTGATGGCTCAGCAGTGGTTCTCATTGATCAATCAGACACAATCTGCGTCTCAAATGAACCCAGGCCAGGGGGATTGTGCATTCTTCCAGGGGAACTACATCCCTAAGGGTATGACAGTGTGGCGCACTGGATCGATTGTTTTCAACTTATTTGTGTAAATACTTTGTAACCTTGCCGATTTATCATCCGCGTTTCTTCGCCGCCGTGCGAGGAAAACTACAATGGATATCGCCCGGCCGGGCTGACGTGCACCGGGCCCCGGCTTGTAATTTTCATCTTCGCGGTCAAGTCGAGAGAAGGATTACGGGAATGATGAGAATTAATTATGCATTTCATCAGCGTGATGGATACGGCACGTTCGACTCAAAAAACTATATTTCCCCCGAGAACAGAGGAGGAGGAGTGTGCTCGTTTCCTTCAGCTAATCCTTCGAGGGACGCTGTCAGTTCTCACTCTCTCAGAAGATGAAACTTTGCAGACATAAAACGGCAAAATGCAGCGATAAGACTGCCGTGCCACGGTGGCTCGCGTAGGTAAGCTTGACTGTTAGTTGAAGTGCTTAACACTTGACAAAAATCTCAAGAACAGAGCAGACAACAGAGGATACTTCATCCACATCTAACAGTTCAAATAACAGCATTACACTGGGCTGGGCGGATTAAACCGAGTCAGGCCAAGTCAGGCCAGCACACGCGTATGAAAAAGCACCACAGGCCAACAACTCGTGGACTTGTCATCCCCCGACCTCTAATTACATGCCGTAATCTGCCAAACACAACACTTCAGAAAGAAAGTGGCGTTTCACATTGACATTTTTACGTCACACCTTTATTATTTCACATAAAGCATACGGCCGTCTGAGGTGAAGATGTGGATCGTAAATTAGAAGCGTGTTGTGAGCGTTAACTGCAGCTTATGTTGGTTGCTATGTTGATAATGTTCTGCAATGAAGGGAGCTGCAGGATCCAAAGGTTAATTTCCTTTTCTTTTTCTTTCAGTCTCAAAACATAGAAATACAGGCATCGCTTGGCAGATTATACAGATCTTCAGGTGTATGTCCTGGCTTGTATTAGCTCATGTAATTTTTGTGTTGGAAAATGTCTTGTCTGTTTTTGCCTAAATGCTACAACCCCCGCGCTCATCCACCATCACTGATGTAGGGATTTCAAAACACTTTGTTGCTGCAGTTGGCAGCAAAACACAGAGCAGCGGCCGCTGAATCCTTTAAGAGCAGGTTGCTATGAAATGCACCTTTGTAGTTGACTTTTTCATCAAAGAAGCAGAGATTTTTCTCATGGTGTGTTTCCACAGGAAGCAAAGCAAATATAAATAGGTCTAGATTACGTACACGGACAGGAATTTGTGTTCATCCAAGCCCGGTTGTATGAACAACAGCTAAAAATATTAAACTTTCACGTGTGTTGCACAGCTTTTCTTTTTAAATATATTTTTTGGCCTTTATATGGCTTTATTGGAAGTACAGCTGAAGAGATGACAGGAAACAGGATGAGAGAGAGAGAGGGGAAGTGACACGCTGCAAAGGGCCCCCAGGCCGGGACTCGAACCCGGGGCTGCCACAGCGAGGACAAAGCCTCTGTACATGGGACGCCCGCTCCAGCAACTGAGCTAAACGGCGCCCTGTTTTTTCTGAATGTTGTTTGGTGAGGCCGGGCAGAGCAGGAGAGAGTCGGTTGCAGTGTCAAAATCGCCTGGAGGAATAAACACCTGGAGTCACATCGGACTGGAACCATTTACTGACGGGAGGAGAGCTCACAGACGGACTTTTTAAACTTTCGGGATAGAAAACGTGGATTTATCTTCACTCCTTATCAACCTGAATGCAGCGCGATCAGGCCTCCATTGTCGTATGTTTAAATGTAGGGTAAGGAGAAAAGAAGAGAGAGAACCGGACTCTCTGGTGAGTGCTGAGTTCATTCAGAGGCTCAACTGGATTAAAAAACGCACACATACCTCCTCGATGCAATTCGTTTCAGCCTTCATCTTACGTCTGATGTACAGCCAAGTGTGCTGGCTAACACAGTTTTCCGTCCATTATGATTTGATTCAGAGAGGTGCTCAAACTGGCGAGGCACCAGTAGCACCTGCGACTGCCAGCTAATCAGAAACATGTTCTTTTCATGACCAAAGTGGTATTTCAATGCGAGTGCTTGTCAATGTGGATTTTCAACCCTTTCAAAAACTGTTGGATCGTTAAAATCTCTATGTGCTAATCTATGTGCGTCCGCATTTATATGTTTTATATGTAAAGCACTGATCTCTTAATACAAGCTACTACAACTGGCAGACAAATATAGGGATAAAGTTACAAGTTAGGTATAAGCGTCTAGGAACTACTTCATCAAACGCTCTTAATTGCTTCCCATTTTGAGCTATATATTCTGTTGGACAGAACCACTTTAAAGCGTTTCATGGGAACAAAAGTTTTGCGTCTGGTTCCAGGAGATTTCCCTCGCCGCCCAGGAGAACTGAGCAAGTGCTCATTTGCGACGGATTCCTGGAGGATCTATCTCGCGAGCGATCGGCCGGCAGCTGGTGGACAGTTGGCTGTCGGCCATCAGATGGCCGTCTGGGCCGTTGGTTCGAAGATTACCACGAACCACTACAAAAAAGAAAAAGAAAAAACGGAGATAAACTGTGATGTGTGAAGCTTCAGTCGAGCATTTTCCCAAGAAAGCGAACGTGATTCATGAAAGCCCCTCCAACATTTATCAGGTGAGGAATGTTTGCTTTTGCTTAGATTTCCTCTCAGAATGATGTCCGTAGGTCTGCGCAGCTTTTTCTATTGTGACCCAATTTCTCTCCCCCCCTCCCTCCATCAGCCCGGGCGGTTGACAAATGCCTGGCCTCATGTGGAGGAGGCAGACACGGGGAGAAGTCGCTGATGCTTCCTGTCGAACGGAGAGATCCACCTCGGGCAGCGTCAGCGCCGTCCTTATTTGTCATAAGTGTCCGCTGTTTCCCATGGCTGAAGACAAAGGCCAAAGAACGTATGAGGAACATGCATTTTTAATGTGACATTCTCATCAAATTCACCACAGTGGACTGAGCAGAATGCCAATGACGCTTTATTCTTCCTCCAATTACAGCGAGACGACGCGACGATATGAATGTAAGCCGTGAAGGGCACATCTGCCTCTAACGTGCCGGCGCCCGAACAGTTCAGCACTTCATCTCCGTTTGAGCCTGAACTCGTGAACTCCGCATTGACAGAGGCGCAGTGTTTCGATTGAGAATAACTTGTTTTTCAAAGACATATTCAAAAACATTCATCAGCGGAGCACAGTGGCGTGAAAAATGTGGAAAACAACAATGCGCGGCTGTGTGAAATCATCAATTTAATGTCAGACCCACATTATCGTCTCTTTGTGCCTCCTGTCAGGACGCTGATGTCTCTGCTGATAGTGAATAATACGGGGGTATACGCGAGCTGTATATCACCATTACAGCTTACATTATTTATACAACATGACATCCCGGCAAATGCGGATTTGACCAGACTCACCTTTATCTTGTCGCAAATATGCTGACCATTACTCTGTGCCCATTATTTGACAGCTTTGAAATGTCACCGGAGACTGAGAGATAGTCGGATCCTGCCGCAGAGAGGAAGAGTGCGAGGATGTAAATAATTCTCGCCGGCACCAAACCGTAGCTTTTTTCATCCCCGATGTTCTTCCGCGGTGGTCGGTCCACACTCCATCATTATAATGAGGGAGGCTCAATTAGACAAGGTCTACAATGGGGGTTTTAAATGTCACAGTGCAGGTCCTGACATTTCTCTGTTTGATATGGAATCAGAATGGGAGCGGTGGAGTTCACAGGGAGAACTAATCTCAACTCCGGAAAATAACAAATTCGGCCCTGTCACGAGGCTGCGAGGGAGGGCCGGCGCCGCCACTTTGGAGACATTCACACCCAACAGCGCCAGCGCTGCCCTCTCGGAGCACTCCAATTAGCATCGCTCAGTTTTTGTAATTAGCCCTCGGAGGTTAGCATGTTTACAAGACGCAAGTAACGAGGCTCTTTGGGTATTTCGACTGAAAGGTTATTTGGTCGTCAAATCAAAAATGACTCACGAAAGGACAAAAAAAACAAACATCCGACTCGGTGGAGGGTAGACGCACGTAAACACTTAGTCGTCAGTGTTACTTCAGCACACTTTACAAAGGAGGGCTGTAAAAGGGCCCACTCATAGTTTTTGTTGTAGACTCGAGCATAGTTTGTTCCGTGCTCCTCTGTAACTTTGTATAACGGAGAATATTGGCTTTATTTGAAACCTGCCAAGTCAAATAAGAGAGATAGAAAGATAGCTCCAACAACATCATATCACCAGAGTAACTAACAGGTGCTTCTCTTTGCTAGCTATCCTTGGCTGAAGCCAGCTACCGTTTGCTAATTAGCTAAAGGCTCAGTTAGCCGTGGAGCCAGCAGCCCCAGACTTTGCCTAGTTGGGGTGAGGGGACCTAGCTTAACTGGATTAGCAGCATGACAGTGAACAAGACGAGGCTAACAACAGGGGATACGGTATGGAGGTGATTTATAGCAGCTCCGCAGCAGCGAACACGGCACTGAAAGACAGAATATTTTCACATATAACTCAACAAATTCAGGAATTATTCAGGTGATTGTTGAAAGACAAACCAAGGCTGATTTGGTGAGTTTTAGTTAATCTATATCCAGTTTGAATGAAGTGTGTTTTACAATGACTCGGCAAGATATTTGAGTTCATATAAGTTCTGTAAAGGAAGAGAAACTTGAGTTCAGAAGGTGTATAGTTGGATTTCTTCTGACTATTTCACTTGTAAATGAAGTGATTCAGCCTTTAAAGAGAAGATAAAGAAGGAAAAAGAGGACTTGATTCAGAGATAATTTACATTTTAGGGCATTTAGCAAAGGCTTTTTGTCCAAAGCAACTCACAGTAATTCATACATTCATGGTGGTGGCTGCCATTCAAGGTCACGACGAGCACATCATGAGCCGTTTGGGGTTCAATATCTTGCCCGAGGACACTTCGACATGCAGACCAGGGGAATCAAACCAGCAACCTTCTGATAACAAGACGCTGGCATTACCCCTGAGCCTACAGCCCACTTGTAATTTTTGGTGCATGATCTGAATCCAACTGAATTCAAAATGTGATGGATATTTAAATCCAGGGGCTCCTCTACTACTGTATTTACAGGAAATGACTGTTCAAGCTGTCAGAGGTTTGTTTATGACAGCAGTGCAAAAGGCAGCGGTGGAAAAACAAAAGAAAAATCGATGAGGAGAGCAAAATTCAGATTTTTCACCTATAAGTCAAACTGTTCTCTCTATATTGTGGTTTTGGCTTCGACACCTCCACATCTGTCAGTTCTGTTGTTGTTCTGTTCTACCCCGAAAAATGATCTATAATCAAGTCCGTATAGATTGTGTTTCACTCTGGATTGGTTTTTCGAGACGCGCCGAATGTTCCATCTTTTTCCATCCATCTCGGCCTTCGCAGTGTAGCCGATGGTAAACAGAGTTTAACCACCCTTTATTTACCCCTCTAGCCCCGATCGCGAGCGCACATAAACAACCGGGGGAGCGCAGAGGACGAACAACATCTCCAGTGATTTTGCATACTGGGTGCCATGACAGGTCAATTTTTAGCTGTGACCCAGCGGGACGAGGCATGCAGGGACAACATGCTCCCTCGGCCTGAATGTCAAAAAACAGCCTGTTGCCTCCCCTATCACTCGCAGAAATACTGGCCGTACACTGGATGAATTACCATCCCCGTCCGTGCTCCGAGCTCGGCTCTAATAAGCGCCGGATTGTTCGCGAACGAGGGGGAGAGAGAAAAAAAAAAAACAGAGAGGGTGAAAAGATAGAAATCCATTTGTAAGTCTGGGGCCGCGAGTATTTGCATGGCGATGAAGGCCCCGAGTGTTCTGCGGCGTTCAGATGCGAGTCGCAGACAATAGGGCCCTGTGTTTGTTCTTCTCCAGGAAGTTTGAGAAGGGCAGAGAAAAAGGGGGCGAGAAAAAGAAGGAGAAGAAGGGGAGGTCGTCAGCGGAGGGGATTACGCATTGTGCGAACCACGGGCGTTCGCTTCTGCCATTGTGGTGGCTGAATTGCCTCTCCAGTACCGGGGCATTTAGCCGAGCAGATTGTGTTTCTTTACAGCCCCGAAAGATGATCTCTCTCGACGGCGGTCGGTGACGAGTGGCGTGGAGGGGGACGGCAGCATCAAACAAACAAGGTGGGTGTGTCGGTGGATGCTATACCTCCCATAAGAGATCAATCTTTTGTCAGAAGATAATTAGATACACTTTTTATGTATTATCTAGGAAATGATGTGGAGAGGAACACAAAGAGTGGAGAAGGTTTTTTTATGTAGTATGAAAGCAGCAACAGCAGGTTTTAAATTCATAATAACTGAATACAAGCTGTTCAGGGGTTCTTTGTGTTTGTTACAGCAAGATGTCAGAACATTTCCTGCATATTTAAACTCCCTACAAGGAACTTTTAACTGGTTATGACGCAGTTTCAGTTTAATATATAACCTATAATGAACACATGAGGTAATAAGTCAGAAGATTGGCTATTTCTTGATAGTTTTTATAGTTTAGATTTTGGTTTTATCTGGTTTGGGATAAGTCTTGGAAATCAAAACTGATTTGAGCGCTGAGGAAAGACGCTGCTCTGTAGTCTGGTGCTACGATACGGCGCTGGAACAACTTTGCTTTGTTTGCTGAAAACAGCTGTTGGAAAGAAAATATGATGCTTCCTTTCGCTCACTAGCTACGTCAAGATCTTTACGAGACGAGGAGGTGGCGCTCGTACTGGTTTTGTCCACAGGGGCCGCCAGAATCAACAACAATGAAAGTTACCTCATAGTGGCTTTAAAGATGGCTGCTGGCGTTTTAAATTGCTAAACACTCACTTGAAAGTGGATTTAATCACGCTCGGTGAGGTTGATGTTTGAGTGTTTTAATCACATATTTCTTTGGTCTATATCTCACCTGTGTGTCAGTATCAGGCCAAAAACTAGCAGAAAACTCCCCTTTTAGCTATTTTTTAAGTTATTCAGTGCTTGTGATTTCCTGGAAAATGATGAAAAAATGACTCATCCTGCATTCAGGGGCGAATACTAACTCACAGACCGATAAACACGCTCTTAATTTTTATGACTGTGTTGTGGATGTGTGAATAGAAGGATGCCAGCGGAGCGGAGCGCTGCTGAACCTCAAGGATTACTGCACAAAAACACAACTTTTTATCTTTAATCACTGTTATGGATGAAACTCGGTCGTAGTTAATGGATAAAGTATTTTCTGATGTCCTTCGTCTGCTGTGCCTCAACTCTGAACAGATAGCTTGTTGAGAACGATTGGAGGCCAGTTACAGTATCGTAGCCTTGTTGCTAACGTAACTGGACACTTCTGCTAACGTAGCTGCCGTGTAGTAGCAGTCTTATTTGCTGAGGGTGAAGGTGAAGATCAATATCTTTGACAATCCTCCTTAACTGCCTGTTTTTACAGGAAACAAGCCCCAACGAAGACAGTCTTTGGGGTCAATTTTCGAAGTGGCCGACCCATTTAATTACGTTACGTGAAGCACTGGGGCCCAAAAAGACTTTCCCAGACGCTTACATTGTGAGAGAGGAGGCTGTAAAGCGGTGCATACATTTTTTTGAGCCACACAAGCCTAACTTCTTGGGCTTCATCAGCCTCAAAGCAGCTTTCGCAGGGACGGACCGGACTCTCCAAAACTGTCTCCAGATTTCAGTTGTCAGATCCGTGCACGTAGCTAAGCCGAAGCTAATAGTGCTCCATTAGCTGTTTCACGTTAATTCATTTTAATAAGCCCCCTTTTGACCTCTGTAAAGTAGCAACAGAACACAACTTTCAATACATCTCTCAACTGTGGCATTATAAAATAACTGTAATTACTCTTAGACGTCATTCTCAGACAATTACCTCATTATTTCGCTTCCATATTCAATGGCTGCACAAGACAGTGACGCACAAATACCCCGTCTGCAACTGCAGAACATCCTGAGAACGAGACGAGAACCTTGGCAGAACAATGAACCCGTCTGGGAACTGCTACCATGACGTGGCATCACATTATCTCCCCCAGAAGAAAGGAGGACAAACAAATGACTGAAAAGACCGAACATTGTTGCAAACTCAAGTTGGGTTCGGCCTTTAAAAACACTTTAAGATGATCATCGGCTCTCAGAATGCTGCCCATGTCTGACGTTACTTTAAGTTTAATTTAAAATTTGTCACAAACTTATTTTTTTTATCGCAGTAATTAAGCGTGTATAGATAATGTGCCTGTAGTTTAAATCCACTCATCTTTTTCTTCCTTTTTTTTTGTTGAATTCTGGAGCATCAGTTAATTGTTTTCATGAAAAAGCGGAAGGAGACAAATAATAGGATGAAGTCTTATCGCTGATAAATGTCAGCAGGAATCCGTGACACCCGCTGAACGCCTGATGATTTCCACTTGTGCGCTTAATAAAATCAAACAAATTACACATTTTCCACGTACATGAGGACTCGACGTTCCCCTTGTTTCGGGCGCGGTCTCTCGACTCATTTGAGGTCCTGATTTAGGGAAAAACATAGGCTACATGTCAAGTGTTGCTGTTTCACGGAGCCGAACGGTAAACAACAAGTCCCATGATAAGCTCCCAAATGACCAATTAAGGACATTTTGTCTTGGAAGGGTGATCTTAACGACGCGAGGCTTAAACAGATGGATTTTTCTTCGAGATTGCACATAGATGCGCTTAAATGAGAGGTTTGAGTCGACTGTATATTTACATCCGTTGTCACGATTTCAGCATTACACACTTTCATTCTTTTCACATTTTTCCATTATTCTCCATAAGCCAGAGGACCGATGCATGAAAAACTGAATGACTAATCCCCATGTAAAGTTAGCATCGCGTCGCACTTAGCGCTGCCGGTGCATAATGACGCTGATTGTCTCATCCGCAATGTCGAGAAGCTACTTTTTCTTTTCTTTTTTTTTGCAGCGGCTCAACATTTGCGTGGAACGAGGAGCACGTCACCATATAGGGAAGATAATGTGACGGTCTCAGCGCATCTAGTGCTCAACATTGTGAGACCGCGACTCGTTGTCATTTCTGTCATGTGGCTAGAGCGGCGTACTGTACATACAGGCTACGGGAAGCCTGATGGAAAATGGGTGGAAGGCCTATTAGAGGTAATGAACGGTTGTCAACCTCGGGGCACTCTGCATGTTCGGCACGTCGCGTGGAAATGAGACGTTCTTTTGAAAAGAGGGAAAAATTGACCACAGAGTTGAAAGTGTTTTTTTTTCTTTACAGTGTGTGTTCAGCTTCTCGGAAAGTATGTGACAACTGATAGATTTGCATTACACAAGATCTACCACTTTATTTGATCGTTTAAAATAAGGACTTTAAGCAGGGTCACGATTATTATCCAGCACCATCAAGACACCTCACACATGGACATGTGTTGTACTCGCTCCCTGGTGTCTTCGCTGTAAACACACCTGGAGTGAAGCTGGGAGCCTTTTTTTTTTTTTTTTTTTGGCATACCCATTATTTCCCCAGAATTTCATCACTTATTTTTAGAAAGGCCCATCTTGTTAAATTGGCACCTAAACATCTGTTGACCTGTGCACTATTCCAGACACTGATCACCCCGGGAAGGTTTTTTTTTTTTTTTAAGCAAGACTCCTTGGCATGTTGGCAGTTGCTCAGTGTAACATCATTGAGGGGCTGTTGTCTAGTTTTTTTGGCTCAAGGCGTTCAGTTTGGGCGCGTGCTTGGCAGCCCCATAAAAGAAAGACCATAACAGCTCACGATTCACTGGCCACTAATTGGAATGTCACTCCGCAAACGCTCGGAGATATGAATACGGCCCCCCGTAAAGACATACATGAGCACAAGCACTTTCTCTCATGTTCTGTATCGAAATTGAATTCCAGAAGTGAAATACCCGCATTAGTAATTGATTTTACCAGTTCATTACAAATGCGTCGCGACGGCTAATTTACTTTTTACAAGATCGAACATGAACATTATGAGCTGTTGGAGCATTAATACCGCAACTGCTCGAAAAATGCTGAAACAACGTACTCTGTGTATTAGATTTAAAACCCAGGGCCACCCATGCTAATGACGCATGCACTTGTGTTCCCGTGCAGCACTGTGGATTAAAACGTCCACACTGTGGGACTGTGTTTGTTACGTGCCGATATTACAGTGTCAAGAAACTCTATTAAAACGGGTCAGAATAATGGCTGTTGTGACTTGTAGACCTTAATCACAACTGATCCTGCTGAGTGCTGATGGGTGGTTTGATGCTTGACTGGGCAGCAGAGACGGGTTCATGGCTTCACGTCTAGATGAATAACGTGTGTAGCTTTTCAAAGTAAAAGACTGTAAGACAGGGGTCTAACATGATAGGAAAGCGAAAAGAACAGCCATGGTTTGAGCCAAGCAGCAAAAAAAATCTTTGTCTGTCTGTCTGTAATTTGCATAACTCGAGAACAGTTTGTCCGATTTACTTCACACGTGGCAGGTTTGTTGCTGAGGATCCACGGCAGTGCAGTGTTGAATTTGGTGCAGTTTGGACAAACTGAAGCCGGGCTCACACATGATCCCTCTCACGTGATCACATGGGGAAGCAGACATAAACAAAATGGAGCTTAGTGCGGTGCGACAACTTGCTGTTCTAACACATTTCTGTGAGAAACAAACAAAAGCTGAAAGTTAAACGAGTCTGAATTAGCGGTGAGACGTCATCAACAGAAGGTTTGCTATTCTTCAGTGAGACTCTATGTCTCTGTCAACTGTAGTATGCTAGCTAACGTTAGCCTCCATGGCCAGAATACAAAATGTAGATTAGCGTGGTGGAGCAACTTCCTGTGGTGGTATCTCATTTCCCTTAGCGAAAACACAGAAAAGTTAACTGAGTCTGGATGAGTGGAGGAGTCGCGATTCTACATCCATCAACAGTAGCATGCTAGCTAATGTTAGCCTCGATGGCTTGAATGTTTACTGTTGCTAGGCAGGACTGTCAGCTGCCTCGGGGATGCCTCTCTCATTGTCATCCACATTTTAAATCATAAGTATCAAATGTTTCTGATATTATCGGGCCCCGACGAGTCTGTGAGCAGTTCAGGAGGCTGAAGACTGGATCTGTAAACCCCCTCACATCACCAGATAATCTGCGTCAAACAGCATGTTTTGAACAGGCACTTCTGTACACTGGGATTTAATAATTTCACTGGAGGAATTTCCTGCTCTTTTCCTAAGAGAAAAGAGGAGGTCGCCATGTCAAACAAGCGCAGCATTGTTAACACAGGATGACAAAGCTGTGATGCGATGATGTGAGTATTTCTGACAGTGATATGTTTAGTGGAGCTGACAGCGGATTGTTATTGTTAGCAGAAAGAAGATGCAGCAAAAATCCATATACGAAGAGCAGATAAATTGTTGAAGTTAACTTCGGCAGGGTTGTCAGTTCAAGATATTTTATTCGTGTTGTCCCAACCAATTTGCCGTCGAGTCTTGACTTTTCATCGTCCTTACACTCTTGACCCTGATCTTGGTGCACGTTATAATTGGTGCATCGATTTGACTCATAGTTTGTCAGAGGCATGTGTGTCTCTGTTTTCCATGTCTGGGGAGACATTGATCTAATTAGAAGTCTTCATTAGTCAGCTGCAGAGTGCAGTGTCATGCTTAAGGAATGATGTTCAGGCTCTGCTCCCCCCCTCCGTAAGAAACACAATGCAGAGCGTTGTCTGAATAAAAAACAGAGGGCTGTTTTCAGCCGCCCGTGCAGGACCGCAGGATGCAAGACAACAAAAGGAGAGTTCAGACGAAGGGTTCGTGTTGCTCTTGTAAAAATGCAATCTGGCTTTCCTGCTTGAAATTTGTTGTACATCTAAGTTGTGGTCGTGCAGTGGATTTGATACAACTGGATAAACGAAAAAGGTTCATGTCATCAGAGAACAGTGAATCCCAACCTTTTTGTCAGAGCTAATCCCAAAGCCCTGTCAGATGAGCTTCATCCACACCAACGTCATGTTGAATTAACTTTGACCTGGATTTTATTTTACACTTGTGTATCGTTGTTCTCCAATGCTGTTTTCAGAAATGAGCGACACTGTAAAGGTGGTTCGTTAACCTTAAATATTTCAATCAGAAAGGGTTTAAATAGCTAATGTTAGCTAAACATATCGAATAAATGTTTGAAAAAAGTTAAAGTTAGGCAAACCTAATGGATTAAAAGTAGTATGTTATACGCTATTTACTTTTAGCTTAGCATTTCACCTGTTTTTTTCTTCACTTTTAGCCAACAATGTCAACTATTGTTTCTTCATTAGCCTACTTTTAGCTTACTGGCTTTATTGTTTTTGCTAACTAGCCTATTTCAACCATTCATCCTATAGTTTTAGCTAACAACTTAAATTGTTTATTCATTTCTTTTAGCTAACGCCCTCAATTGTTTACGTACTGCTTTTAGCTAACAATTTCAAACATTTGTCCTATAGCCTACTTTTAACTAACTTGTATCACTTTAAGCTAACAATACCAACTATATTTCTTGCTTTTAGCTAACTATTTCAAACATTCATCTTATACTTTTAGCTAACAACCTCAACTGTTTATTTATGCTTTTATTTAACAATTTCAACCATTTAGCCTCACCTAAACTTTTAGCAAACAATGTCAACTGTTCATTTATTGCTTTTAGCTAACAATTTAAATAGTCTAGTCACAACTTTTATCACTTTTAGATAATAATTTCAACCATTTATCATATACTTTAAGCTGGTCGACGTTCTCATTAAAGGCAACAAAAGCACTTAGAAAAACATCATGGTTTGCCTTAAATGCATTACTGTATGTTTTATATGTTCAATAAAATGACTTCCTTTAATTGTCTTATAAGTGACCCACCTGAATACATCCTGATGTACAAATATGCCTGGTTGGTATTAATTTACAGCATGTAAACACTACAAGTCTGATTTGTTTTTCATATACTGACAGTCCACTTTAATTTCAGACAGATATACGTATCTTGAATTTAGCTGTGTGATTACACAAACACTCACACGTGTTTTTTTAAAGCTTCGTGTAATGAAACACTTGAGTTTTGGATTTTATACTGCGCTTCTACAGATTTTTAATTTCCTCATTTTGCAATCTCCGTGCACTGCTGGAGATTTCTCACTGCAGCCATTAATTAAATTGTTAACTTTTATTTCAGAGACATGAGCATGCATACAAACCACCATCATAACAAGATGGGATACAGCACAGCCGGGATCGTGAATTACTGCGCTGTCGAATGAAGAATTGGTAGCGCCGGACCTCTATCTTTCCTCCACTAAACCATGGGAAGTGCAGAGGAAATGCACGGATGGACAGTAAAAATGAGCATGCCGAGTGTTTTGGCCATGGTGACGGCCTTTTCTATGATTCCTGGCGGGGTGCTGAGCGGTACTCAAGGTCTGGAAGCCCAACAAATGGCCCAGGGGTCCACTCATCTGCACCGTCGCCTGAAGAGAGGCTGGATCTGGAAACAGTTTTTAGTCCTGGAGGAAGCTTCGCCTCACTTTATTGGCAAGGTACCACTTCAGATTGAATGTCCGCCATGTCCTTAATACGGCGCTTCCCTTTGAAATTGCATGTTTTTCTGGTCTGAGAAAATTGAATGAAAATGAGCTTTCATACACCCTCCCCCTCTGTCTTTTAGCTCAAATCTGACTCCGACCGGGGTGAGTTTTCTATCAAGTACATATTATCGGGAGAGGGCGCCGGGGACGTGTTCGAAATGGATGAGTATTCCGGTGACATCCGGACCCTGAAGAAGCTCGACCGCGAGGAAAAGGCCTTCTACGTCCTTCGAGCCCAGGCGATCAACAGGAGGACCAATGAACCCGAGGAGCCCGAGTCGGAGTTTATCATCACGGTGCAGGACATCAATGACAATGTCCCCCAGTTCCAGAACGAACCGTATGTGTCCAGCATCCCTGAGATGTGTCAGACCGGTACGTTTAAGACAGAAACATCTTTATTATTGGAGGAGCTGCTGTGAAATTTTGTACACAAATTACTTTGGTGATACCACTGATGCAGTATGAGAGAGATGGATACTGGACCCAAATATGGCTCCTATTCAGTCCAGTAACAAATGCCGGCCTGGCGCAGACTCTAAGAAAGTTTCTAGCGAGTGTTTTACTTCCAGGGATATGCAACCCCCCCAACAAATCTGCCCAGCTGTGTTCATCCCATTATGCCTCTGGCCAAGCTGGGCTTTGTGAACCAATCCTGAGACACAACAGACACAAGTAGTGTGTTAATACACACTCACACACACAGAAATAAAAACTTTTCTAACTTTTCCAAATATTAAAAACCTCAAAATGTTAAAGATCCTATTTGTAAGAAAAGTAGATTTTTTTTTGTCTTATTCCCAACTCGTCCAACACACGACACTTTGGAGTGGCGACCGTGGTGGAATGAGACTCAAAAATCAAATTTACTTACAAATAGGACCTTAAACATCCCGATAAATGATTTATTGTGTCATCTCAAGGGCGTCAAAACTACTGACCGGTTCATAAAGCTCTGCAAAACTCTCTCAAAACAATCCCATCGACCTCAAGTTTTATTCTTTCTCAATTCTCAACTGCTAGCGAGCTAAAGTCAGGTTCAGACCAAAGATTCGTAATGCAACTCAACCGTTTCAGGGGAAAGTTGCTGTTGCCTGCGACTCTGCTCTGCACGCTACTCTGGCCCTTTATAGAACATAATGTATGTAATCAATGTCATCAGCGCCTGCTGCTTAATTGACAACGTTGTGCTCTTCCTCCGCCCTCGCGCCCGCCCTCCGCCGCACTCGCTCCTTCTCTCCCACGCACTCGCTTCGCGACGCGCACGCCTTTTTTCTCACCGTTTCATCATTACTACAAATCAAACTATAGAGAGTAACCCACTATCACTGCGCTCCTTCATACTATAAATTAATTCCAGCTGTAAAAAAAGATATGATGCACCGTCTCGTCTGGTCGTATTAGCTCGATCTGGCAGGTTTTTCAGAAAGTTGCGGACTGAAGTTTCAACTCACCTCATCCTGAATCTTTGGTCTGAACCTTTAACACGCTACAGATCCCACACTGGATCTCTAAACCTGCTAAACATCAGCATATTTAAAAGGGATAGTTTAACATTTTGGGATATGTGCTTTTTCAGTTTCTCGCCAGGCGTTAAGAAGGAAGATCGGTAGCATCCGAAGTGTCTTTACGGTAAATACGTAGCTGAAAGCAGCAGCCTCTAAACCTCGATAATTAAATCTTTAACTTCCTGGAGTCATCGAGAGGTTACTGCTCAACCAGTTCCAGTTTGTATGCTAAGCTAAGCTAAATGGCTAACTGTTAGCCCCAGCTACGTATTCACTGTTGGCAGGAATGTGATTTTTTTGTAGTTTTTATAGTTTCAGAGAGTTTTAAATATTATTCATAAAGCGAGTGATGGGTTTTGTTTGCGAATAAATAAAAGCGAACATTTTCCATTCCAAAGATAAAACCGCGGCTTTATTGTCTCCGGAGCTTTACTTTGAAATGAATCGTCTTAACTTAAATCTCGACCGAAGACAATGAACGAACGAAAAGGTTATATTATTGTCTGTCATCTGTCGCCGTTCAGGAAATCAAAACTATTGGATCCTGAATCGTTTGCTCCGGTGCCTTAAATTTCTTTAAATAATGTTATTATATCCGCTGCCCTTTCATACCGCAAACATTACCATTTCAATTTATAGGTAATCTGCTTTTTGCGGACGTAATATCTCACTTGTAATAAATCATAATGCATTTGACTCGGGGAAAAGGGGAAAGTGAAAAAAGAGGGGGAAGGTTGGAGCGCGGGCGACTGAAAATAAGAAATAAATCCCCTCCTGCGAGAGAAGAAAAAACAGAGTGCTCTCTGGGAAAAAAAAAAAAGAATGATAAAGACAAGAGGGGCTGAAAGAGAGAGGAAGATATTGTAGAAGAGCAAGGTGAGGAGAAGGATACGGTCGGCGGGGGAAAAAGGGTGGTAAGTGTGAAAGATAGAGAGGTGGAACGGAATGGGAGTGCGAGGGAGAGAAATTGAGGGGCAGGTGGACGGCGAGAGAGACGTCGCTACAGGGCTGAGGAGGCTGTCGCACACACCTGCACAGCCTGACTGAGCTGTGAAAGGCCGGCGCCGCTCCCCGCCCCCCACTCGCCTTTGTCAACATCCCCTCCTCTAACCCCACCTCCCCCTCCCCCTTTCCCTTCGCCTCTTCCATTTCCAGCGCTCCCCCCTCTGAGCCAGACAGACAGACCCTGCGGGACTGTGGCATAATCACTTTATTTCCCCGTCGACTGGAACTGCTGCCTGAGCTAACTCCGACTGTGTGATCCCCTCCCCCCTCCTCCCCCTCCTCCCCCTACAGGGACCACGGTGGCCCAGGTGACAGCCACAGATGCTGATGATCCCATGTTTGGAAACCACGCCAAGCTCATCTACTCCATCCTGCAGGGGGAGCCCTACTTCTCCGTGGAGCCGAAGACGGGTACAGACGCTTTCAGAACGATAAGATCGCCCCGAACGCGATAGTCGAGTCGTTATCTACCGACTCCCGTGGCCAAAGGAAAGTCAGGGGGGAAGTTTCATCCACCACATGTGGCGGACCCTGCCACCTTTCTAGCTTAAAACAATGTTCTGGGGACCTTATTTCCCCTGAGAACAGCTTGTTTATTCAGTTATGGAAAAAATTGTTTGCCTCATTACCTCATTAATATTGTTGGGTTTGGATTTCCTCTCCAAAAAACTACAAAGTGACCCTTTTAAAGGGTCAGTTCACCCAAAAATGAAAGTTCAGACATTATCTATTCCCCCTCACGCCAGATGGAAAATTGGGATCAAGTTTTCGTAGTCTACAAAACATTTCTGGAGCCTCGATGGGAACAACTTGAAAATAAAATAAAATGGCGACACATCTTCATACCTAAACAAGTGTATAAGCCTTCCCAAATCGACGTGACTGATGCAGTTTACTGGACCTTCGTCGTACGGTCACATTTTTTGGTTAGGTTTAGGAAAACAACGCGGTTTAGGTTAAAATCACTGTGTTACTCCTGTTATTGACAAACCTACTAAAGTTACCATTAAGCCCTTTACATGACATAAATTAAAAGCCCTAATTGTAAGAAAAAGTTGGCTTTCGAGTCTCATTCCCAACCCGTCAAACACTGATGCTCTTGTTTTCTCAACTCTTTTTGAGGCTATCAGTAGGTGAATGACTGAATTTTTCATGTTTTGGGGTGAACTTATCCTTTAATTCCACAACATATATATCCACAAGTCTCTCTGGGGTACAGAGAGGTGCACTAGAGATTTCAGCCGTGGAGAAATAATGTTTAACTTCGCCACAAGTGGAAGCCGAAAGAAGACAGGAGGGCAGGAGTGTTTTCGGTGTCAGGCTCCTGAGACGAGGCGCCGTCTCGTCTTCGGGCTCCTCTCCCTCCGGTCCGAGTCACTTTTCAACACGTCCGACACCATTTCTCACTTCCTCGCTCAGAATCGTATCGAATCCCCTGGCGACTTTATCTCCTGAAATAACTTTTTTCACAGATTTCGCTACTCCTTTAGACCGCTGGGAGAGGAAAATGTGAGTGTTTATTGGCTCAGCTGATGTCGCTGCGTGTGCTGTTTGACTGTGTAATACCGAGGTCAGTTACAACACCTCCCACACACATTGTTGACCTGACTGTGCAAGAGTCGAGAGGGAGGGAGGGAGATTATTGACGTCCAAAAAAACTGTTTAAATGTAAATGAAGGGCAAGTCTGAATATTTAGGAGTCTAATCGTAAGTTTTCGGCGAGGAATGGGCAGCAAGTTGTCTCCAAACTGAGCTCGTGGCTTCACTTCAGCTGTCCGGATACGTTTAAAAAGCAAAACCAAGAGACAAATCTGCTCCTACAAGCGAAGCACTTACTTTGTAGCTTTCGTTCTGATGTATTTTACTCCTCCGTGACTTGTGTTCTCTCATTTATTCCGAGTCAATTCCACTTTTATCGACCGTATTATATAAAGTACAGCGAGTGTTTTAATCCTCAGCAGATGTGCTGTTTACTTTTCCTTGAGGAACATGTGCCGAGATGTGTAAGGAAATTAATTTGCCTTTTCTTTTAAACATCAGTGAAACTAAAGAGTTGTTTTTTCTGAAAAATGTAATGACAGTCGAACAAGATTGTTGGTTTTGGGAGAAAAATAACATGAACATCTGCCGTCGAGATGTTTGAGATGTGTTCACAATACCTGCTGAAAAGCTTATGTCATCTAATTGAAATGGAAAAATATCATGTAAGTGCACCAGGTTGATGTGATCCTCAGTTTAGATTAGCATCTGAAAGCCCTCCTGATATTTATCTGTGCACTGATAAACTGATCATTTCTGGAGACTTTAAAGGTTAAGTTCTCCCCAAAATGAAAACGTAGTCCTCGTGCCGACGGACAGTCCAGTGCAGTTTTGTATCCCACCAAACATTTCTCCGGAGCGTCACAGCAAAACAAAAGCGTCGCAGCACATTCTCGTGAACAACTAACATAGACGGAGACTTGTTCTAAAAAAAACTTAAAAACTCTCTGAAAGTCTCTGAAAGCCCAGAGATCCCACACTGATTTAAAAAGATCGTATCTAACCCCTTTTTAAAGCCAGAATCTTCACTGTAGCTGCTGAGCTAAAGCGCACACGCGCCGTCTGAAGTGAGTCCGTGGGCTCAAAATATTGTCTTTCCAAATCAATTTGGGATCTCAGGGCTTCCAGGGATTCAGGACTTTAGCCGAGCTGTACGGAGCCGTTTCATGTTTTTCCAGGTTTTAAAATAAGTCCCCGTCTACTTTAGCTGTTTGGGAGAACGCCGCAGCGCTGTTTTGCTGTAAAACTCCTAAAAATGTTTTGCGGACAAAGAAACTTGATCCTAAACTTCCATCAGCGCGAGTCGATAATGTCTGTACTTTCATTTTTGGGTGGACTCATCCTTTAAAAAAAGGGTCACTAGAAGAAATCCAGACTCAGAATTTGAATATTTACAATTTTAATGAGGTTATAATACAGAACCTTTATTTTTTCTTCCATAACTGAAGAAACAAGCTGTTCTGGTGGCAGGGTCCGCCACATGTAAACAAAGAATGTAGTGTATAAACAGTATGGAACTGTGTTTATTCAGTTTATTCGGCCATGAAAGCAAAGAGTTTGTTTATTTGGTTTGTTTAGGCATAAAAAAGAAATCAGTCAATGAAGATCTTTCTCTTCTGGTTAACATTTCTTCCCCCAAACTACACAGTGCAGAGAAACTCAGCTCGCCTCTCTCTGCACGTCTCCTCCGCCTGCAGGGATCATCCTGACGTCCTGGCCCGACATGGACCGCGAGGCCAGGGAGCAGTACCTGGTGGTGGTGCAGGCGAAGGACATGCTGGGCCTCAGCGGCGGCCACTCCGCCTCCGCCACGCTCACCGTCAGCCTGACTGATGTCAACGACAATGGGCCCACATTCCAGCACCGTGAGTCACTCAGAACGGCATGAGTCACGGTGATGCAAACACCGGGCCATACACACCGAGGGGGAAATCAATGAGAGGAGTACAAAGCTCCGCAGACTGCGAGGAGATGTTTGATATTATACCTACGAGGTATTTATTTGATCACTCTTCTCCGGTTTCGGGTGGGTGGGTTTTTTTTGTGCCGCCAGCGCCGCGGTCGGCCCCGTACACGGTCTTGTTATTCAGACGGCAGCCAAAATTAAAAGGAGACAGTCGGGGAACGAGAGAGAGAGAGAGAAAGAAAGAAAGAGTGGAGGAGATGTTCTGTTCATCAGCGTGTGCACACGCACATGTGTCGCCCACTGGATGAATTTAATCATTCACACATGAGAGGACATTTGTCATGACCTTTGGAAACAAACCTCGCCCTTCCCGGCGATAAACCCCCGGCTAAATGAATGCCCAGGGAAGAAATCAATTCCGTAGAAAATGAGACGGCGAGGATGATACTTTTAACTATTAATATCGCATTCACATTCATCGCCGGTGCGAGCGCGTCCCATGGACTCCATGTTCGGTCAGAGGGGGCCCTTATTAATATTGTACGGCCACACTCCACTTTGAACTGTGCCCCGTGTTTTGTCACATAATTGCAAATTATAATCAGCGGGGATTTTATTATTTATTTTATTTATTTATTTTTCCCCTCTGACAAGCAGCTGTTTGCTGTTGAGCTCCTCGCCGTTGTGGCATCCATCCAAATAGAGTCCCCTCAAAGACACAATCACGTTTTCTCATCTTCTTATTAGAGCCGGGCTGAGGATGATGTGGTCACAAATTGACCCTCCGCCACAGTTTCCCCCCCCTCCAACCGTCTTATCACCGGCAAACTCTCTTGACTAGCACTTAACGGACTCGCCGACGAGTTCCGTAGGCGACGTCTCCGTAAAGAAACTTTTCCTTTTATGTGTTGTTTATCTCCAAATGGGAGTTGTCGTTCGCTATGATTCAGATTTGGGTATTTCTTTTCATTTCCCCCGCTCCGACGTTCAAACCTCTCAAGCCATTCGCTGTCAACATTAATCACTGCCTGAAATATCGTTTCCTTTCCTCAGACCTGTACTCCTTCGCCGTGGCTGAAAATGCGGCTGTGGGCACCACGGTTGGCAGGATCATGGCAGAGGATGCAGACGTCGGCATCAACGCCAGGATGACTTACAGTCTGGAGGACGACCTGGAGGAAAGCTCGACTTTTATTATCGAGACGGACCCGGTGACGCAGGAGGGAGTGGTCGTGCTCGCCAAGGTACACAGAGTACACAGTTTTTTATATATTAAAGGAGCACTACGTAGTTTTGTGGATGACATTTTAATCAGAAGAGAAAGATCTTCATTTTCTTCTGCCTTAACAAGCAAAATAAAGAAACTCTTTTTGTTTTCATGACTGAATAAACACAATTTCACACTGTTTCACTTTGTTTACATGTGGCGGACCCTGCCACCTCTCTAGCTTTAAACACTGTTTGTTCAGTTATGGAAAAAATAAATATTTCTGAGTTTGTATATAAGAAATAAATTGAAAGTTTGAACTTTCTTCTAAAAAACTACATAGTGCCCCTTTAATATATAATTTTTCAGTCTGAGCAGTGTCGCCAGAAACTACAGAGGCCTTTAGGTTCAGCGCCATTTTTACAAAAAACTATAGGCAATTATTACGATCCTTGTTAAATCCCCAGCATTAAAAGATTTAATTAAAACACGAATTAGAAAATAACAAGAAAACCGTCGCACCTGATGGAGGGCACGGCAGCTCGTCCAGGCACTCCCCAATAATCACGCAAGCGTGCTCACAGACAGACAGACAGCTGGCGGACCGCGGCAGCGTCGACATTAAAAACCACACGGATACACAAGCAATCAACGACAAAAAAGAAATAAATAATCAAATTGTTCCTTTAAAAATTAATGAGCCTACCAGACGCAACAGCGTGACAGCCTGGCACCGGGACGCAATAATCACACACAGTCGCACACCTGGCGGAAAAGACACCAATATCGACAGCCTTCCAGGTCACGGACAAACAGGGGCGTCGTCTGAGCCCACATGTACAGGGAGGTAGTCTGTGCTGGGCTACAACACAGGAAGACAGAATGGAAATGCTTTTGATGATTTGAGGCCTGAAACTCGCCAGTTTTTATCTCATTAACACATTGGAAGATGGGTTCGTATCCCTCTCGGGGGGAACTTTGAACGGTCCGGCAAACTCTACAAAGGCCGGATTTTAGGGCACAATTAGCAGCAGACACGTCCGAGATGTTCGGGCGCTGACAGAGTCGGGATGCTGCATGTAAATAACTACAGAATGCAAACTAACTGTGTTTACTGACAACAGTTTCACAGAGCGTCCGCGTAGTAAGATCCTTTATACAGTTGTGTGTTTTACAACTTTCCCTGGTCTTTTTGTTAGCTGTCCCAACTTGTTTAAAGTGTGTCGCTCACATCTTAAATTCAGAACATATTTACAAAATTCAATGAATGAATATCCACATTTGGAATCAGGGTTGCATAACAAACTCAAATCAATAGCAGTGGGCATTTATTTGGGGAAATACACTGAGCTACGGCCAGTAGCCTGTTAGCTTAGCTTCGCACAAAGACTGGAAACAGGGGGAGACAACTAGCCTGCCACCATCCAAAAGCTAAGAGAATCCACCTACAAGCTAATGTTCACTAATTAACAACCAAAGTTTGTTTAAATAAATAAATAAATATAGTTTTCCTTGGTGTTAGCGTAAGTGCTGGACTATTTCTTGGCTTGACTATGTGAACTTGCTAGCTAGCTATGAAGCTACAGCCATCAGCCAGTTAGCATAGCTCTACACAAACACTGGAATCCACCTGCTGGCTAAAGTTCACCAATAAACACACTAACTTTTATCAAATCTGAGAAATAATAAGTGTTAATATTCCGAGTCATAGTTTTACAGGATGTTTTGTGCTGGACTATTTCTTGGCTTGACTATGTGAACTTGCTAGCTAGCTATGAAGCTACAGCCATCAGCCAGTTAGCTTAGCTTTGCACAAAGACTGGAATCTAAAGTTAGCTAAAGTTCACTAATAAACACACTAACTTTTATCTAATCTGAGAAAAAATAAGTGGTAATATTATGAGTCATAGTTTTACAGGATGTTATGGAAACAGGAAAAAAAAGCAGAACATATTGAAAAGTTAAGTCATAAATTTAGATCTGACTGTCTGTTTTAAAAGCCTTAAGAGCTCTGTATGTTAAAGTAGCACCGAATGATTTAAATGGATTTCTGAGTTCAGATTAGTCAAACACAGAATAATACTGAGTGTTAAATCACTCTTGTTGTCCTCTTGACCTCATGTCTTTATTTTTTTCCCTATACAGCATGATTGTATTATAGCGCAGGAGATTTCAATTTAGATGCCGTGATAATGAAATTAAAAAAAGAAAAACATTATTGACTCTGTCTCTGGATCATTCTGGGAATGCAGTAATGGTTCGCATGCTGTTTTCTTATTACTAGCATCATAATGTTAATCGAAAACACAGCATTATTTAAGTGCGCGCTCACAGCTGGCAGCTTATTGACATTGACTGAACAATTTTAGCATCCAGTCTGACTCATCCTGCACTCGGAGGGATAATCATCCGTCTTGAGTACAAGTTGGCAAAACAATATTTGAAAAAGCCGGCGTGACGAGCGGCTTCTGTTTGAACGCGCGGGTCGTTAAAAGGTGTTTCTTTCCTTCACAGCCTTTGGACTTTGAAACTAAAAGACGTTTTGTCATGGCTGCAGAGGCAGTCAATGACCACGTGGACCTCCGCTTCCTGACTCTGGAGGAGTTCGGCGACAAGACGACGCTCAAGATTGTCGTGGAGGACGTTGACGAGCCGCCTGTCTTCCTCGCTCCGGTCTACGAGTGGAAGGTTCCCGAGAACGCGGCGGTGGGGACCGTGGTTGGCAGCGTCGGCGCCAGAGACACTGACATAGTCAACAAGCCCATCAGGTAATGTGAAGCCCCGTCTGAAAAAGCAGGAAGAATGGCATCTGCCACCGGTCACTGCCGGTATGATAATGACGAGGTAGATGCCCAGGCTGGTGGGGGCGTAACGTCCCCTCGACAGGCCGCCCTAGACAGCTTCCTCCACAGGGTGAAAAATCATTCCATTTCAAATAATGTTGCTGGCTCGGTGCATCCATTTTTACCCTTGATCTCTGGATACCCTGTACATGGTCATATTTATCTCGTATTACTTTGGTAGGAAATGAGCCCTGCTGAATAAATCATGACGATTCTTTTTTTTTTTTTTTTTCATACCTCACAGGCTTTTCTATCTATCGCCGTGGTATTATCACAAAGCGACGTGGCTAGGACGTGGGAATGTAATAAAGCACCATACGAGGTGGCATATGGAATTGAGATTTGCAGTCATTTGCAAGTGGGGCACGTTGCGGAGGAGACAGCAGCAGTACCGGCGCCTGTAGTCCATCTCAACAGAGCTTAAGAGTGGCAGGTGCTGCATATCATCCTCAGTCTAGCGTCTATTACTGTCCCTTTGGTGACAGTGTCTCATTGATTAATACATCCGCGCTGACATTTTAGAGGTTTCCACAGTTCTACTAAATATGATTAAGTTTGCTTTGGTCAAATTGGCTTATTTCCCATGTCGTTATCTGTAATGTGGCGAGTGCACACGCACACACACACACGCAAATGATTCATTACTTTGGCGTGTTTTCAGAACCGGTTTACTCTAATTTACCATTTGTGTTGAAATCACTCGTGATAATGAGGGCTAAAAGGTGCGGCGGCGTGAAAGACCTGCGCGAGGAAACACACAGCAAACAGTCGCCTCATGAATATTTCTACACGCCGCGGGTGATACGTTTTTGTCCCTTCAGGTTTCATTTTTTTTTCCGTGAGAAGGATGCGAGCGCCAACTTTTCACCCGCTATCGCCACACAAAAATAGACAGCGGGGTGTGTATTGTGTCAGCGCCGCAGCGGCACCTGTATCGCTGTGCAGACAGACGATTATTCAACTTCAAAAAACGGCTGAACAAAGTTCCCGCTCCTCTCTGTTTACAAGATACCCCCGTCTTATTCTTTTTTTTTTTTTTTAAATGATATTTGCTCACTTCTGAGAAATAGAGAAAGGCTGCGGTCAGATTATAAAATGAAATTCAATTAAAAATACACAAAAGTTTTCCTTCGCCATCTGTGTGCGATGCTTTGTTTTATCGCGGAGTTGTTGTGTTTGTGTCACCCTCGCCTGTCTGTCTGTGTGTGTATAGCTTCTTTGTTGGATATCTGTCAACAGATTAAAAAAAAATTGAGCAGTTTGCCTAATTAATCTCCCTGTGGTATCACAATGTTTTGTTTGCCCAGAAAACAACCTGCTAAATGTCTGTCTCCGGCATTTTTCTCTCAGATATTCAATCGACAGAAGCAGTGACGCCGCAAAAGTTTTCAGAATCGACCCGAGCAACGGAACTATAAGTGTCGCTAAAGCTCTGGACAGAGAGACTTCGGACTGGCACAACTTGACTGTCGAAGCGAAGGAAATATGTAAGGATAATTTCGTTTTTCTTTTAACAAAAACATTTAATTATCATTTGTGTTTGCACATGAAAGCTGTCCAGGATTTACTGACAATGTGTTCGTGCCAAATCTTTGTCTACAACAGTAGTTCCCAACCAGCAGCTGCCAGAGATCACATGGAAAGATTGTTCAGTAACTTAACTCGTTTGAAAAAAACAGAAACTATAATTGCATTTCTTTAAAATGTATCCATGAGTCAGGTGTAACACCCAAACAAGACACATTGCAACTCAGTGAACTAAAACTGAAGCAAGCAGAGAGCTAAGCTAACTGTAAGGCTACCTAAAAAAAATAAAAATGGTTAAACTAGATGCTAAAAGTAACGAATAAAATGGTTTAAATTGTTAGCCAAGGCCACTAATAAACAATTCAATTAGCTTGTTGGCTAATGGCTGAAATGTTGAGCTAAAAGTGTTATGAATAGTTGAAATTGCTAACTGTTAGCTAAAAAAAATAGTAAGTAATCAAACATGGTTAGCTAAAATTGGTGGATAGGCTAAATGACCGATATTTGGTTAAAAGCAGTTAGAATTTAAAGCTAAAAGTGTTGAATTAACGGTTGATGTTAGTTACAAGTAATGAAGTTAAAAAAAAAACTGTAAAAATACTGAAAAGTACTGAATAAATGGTGAAATTCTGAGGCAATGAATCAACAATTCAATTAGCCAGTTAGCTACAAGTAGGCTCATGGTTGACACTGATATGCCTCTTGAATAAATGGTTCAATTAGCCCAATTAACCCAAAAGCGGACAACGAGCCAGGGGAAAGTTTTAAAGGAATTAATTGGTTTGTTGAGGAGGAGGTGTTGTAAATAATTGCTCAGGCGAACAGTGCAGCAGGTGGTGTACCCGGGGCTACTGGAAGGTAGAGGCTGAGGTGAGGTGGGGGCACAGGTGATTGAGACGCAGGTGGATCCACAGAGGAGTTTGTCTTGTGGCAGAGGTGGAGCCGGAGCTCGGAGGTGAACGATTAAAAGGCCTCAGAAAATTAGACATGCGGTTCAAACAAAGTCTCACCAGAGCAAAAAAATACAAGAGATAAGCACGAGTTGTTTAGCCATCGATACCAGGGGGACGAGTGGAAACAATCTGTCATCAGGTGGAGGGAAGACCAGAGTATTTAAGCTGGCGCTGATGATTAGATGGGCTGCAGGTGTGTGAGGGAGGCAGGAGCTCCAGCCAACCAGGGAAGCCTCTGCATGAACGCCTCAGAGCACAAAGACACAAAATACAAGCAGAGAACACAGAAAGTCCACGATCATCACAGCATGAATGACTGAAATAATAAGCTGTTAGTGAAACTAATAGATTATTGAAATAGTTGGCGAGCTTAAATTTCACAGCCAAAATAAATGGGTAGATGATTAAAACAGCTAAAAATAATGAATGAATAGGTAAAATAGTAAGCTAAAGTTAATGGAGAGGCTAAATTACTGAAATAAAAATGTCAAAATCAACAAAAGTAATGACTAAAAGACTTGAAAACGTTAGCTAAAGGAAGGCTAATGAATAGATGATTGATATAGTTAACTATGTAAAACACTGAAATACAGCTACAATTATAAACCAAAAGTAATGATGTAATGATTGAATTAGATAGCTAAATTAATGAATGAATGGTTGAACAGTTAGCTAAAAAGTACGTTAACGGATGGGTGGTCAAAACGTCATGGTCTCGCGTCAGCTCTACAAAAACAAACTTGACTGAACATCCTAAACAACAAGGTTGAGAACATTATTTTATGCCAGTAATGCGAAAATGCTGGCTAAAACATTTGTTGGGAAACTACTGATTTAGAACAATGCGAACCCTTCACACTGCATAAAAAGATTTACTTTTATTTTCACTGCTTTTTACTGTTTAATTCTTCCTGGTTTGGAGAAAGTAGTAAAAATGTTGACGCACATTTTATGCTCAGTCGTGTCTAAAGATAAAGAAACATTTATCTGTCTCAAGTATTATTTTGACAGAGCTTTTACAAAGCATTTATGATACATGCACCCAGTGGACTCCAGCAAATGTCTATCTTCACTACTGCAGCGCAGAACCATTTATCCTCCTCTGTGGTGGTGTTCATCAAAGTGCTGGACATAAACGACAATGTGCCAAGGCTTGCAAGAGATTACCAGCCATATATCTGTGAGGGAACACAGTCGGGAGAAGTATGTATATTATGATGCACTGATTCATGATTTACTATATAACAGTTTGGCATTGAGAATTTCCATGAACGTGGGCAGTGAAGTTATTATTATATTGCATTAGACAACTATTCTGTATATATATATATTTTTTTTGCACATTGAAGGACTCACAATAATTCATGTGGCTGCTGCACAGCACTTTAGCTACCATAATACATACATAACACTGTCACCTGCCGGATGAGATTCCGTGTCGTATTTCTGAGAAAGGAAAAAGCGAAGGGTAAACACGATGACGTAGACTTCCCAGGGAATCTGTTGTGTTGCTCATATTTCCTGTGTAATGTGTCTTTGTGCGTCTCAGGTCATTCAGCTGCTCAGCGCTGTTGATCCGGACGAGCCTGTGGAGGGACACCACTTCTACTTCTCTATGGTCCCCGAGAAGAACATCAATCCAAACTTCACCATCAGAGATAATCAAGGTTACTGCCAATAAGATCAATCAGCAGGATGATTGTAAATTCATTACTGCCTCTGAGGTTCCCTTCGGCAAGGCAGGCTGCTGCTCTGCGGCCGGCATATCAGACTGTCGTCGTACTGATTGTTCTGACTATATGTCAGGGTTGAGTGAGAGATAGTACAGAGTGTCATCAGCGTAAAATGTGTCACACATGTACTCAAGATATCGGAAAAAGTTCTCATTGAGTTGACTGAGGTTGATTCATTTAAGTTTACATAAAAACTTCTGTAAATATTTCCCTTATGATCAGAAACATTGATCTGAAAGTCAATTCTGAGGCTGTTCTCTAAATGTTTTTCTAATAAGTAATAAAAATGGCAACTTCTTTTTTACCAAAATGTTAAATGATGTTTAAAAGATGAGTTCAAAGTAAATATAAAGCAACAGAGGTACGTATCTGTATCTGGTTGACCACCCTTATTATCTCTATCCGCATCTGTACTTGGAATGGGCGGGGCTTCAACCCAAAGTGGGTGGTGCTTATACCCAAAGTGGGTGGGGCTAACCTGAAGTTGTTCATTTAAAGGACAGCTTGATCCAAAAATTCAAATTCAGTCATTATCTACTTACCCTAATGATAGAAAGTCAGGTGAAGTTTCTTGGCAACACAGAACATTCCACAGAACATTTCTGGAGCTTCACAGTAAAACAGCGTTCTCCTAAACAACTGAAGTAGATGGGGACTTGTTTTAAAATGTTAAAAAACAACCAAGTTAAACATGAAATGGCTCCACACAGCTCGTCTGGCGTAATCAAAGTCTCAGGAAGCTCCTAGTTCCGAGTTGATTTGAAAAGAAATTATCTACGGCCTTTTGAAGTGGAAATCTTCACTGTAGCTGCTAAGCTAAAAGCGTTAGCACTAAATAACAACAACAGTTGTTTAGTAGAATGCTGCAACACTGTTTTGCTGTGAAGCTCTCGATATGTTTTGTGGACTACTTTCCATCTGCATGAGGGTGAGTAGATAATGACATTAACAACAACATTGGGTTGGTCCCTCCCACTACATGTTTAAGCACCACCCACTTCTGGGTTAAGCCCCGCCCATTCCAAGTACAAATACACACGCAGAGAATCGAGGCGGTCGTGTAAAACTGAAATACTTATTTTTCATACTCTAGGGTTTGTGATCAAAAGAGTAGTTTAACATTGTGGGAAAACAAATTATCTGATTTCTTGCCGTTAGTTAGAAGAGCAGATTCTGAGGCAAGTATTGATCTTCTCATCTAGCTCTCGGCAAGACAGCCGATAAAAGTATTTCAGTCCTAGTTGGGGTTTTGAGCAAACAAAGCAGAAGTATAAAAAAAAAAACAACTGGTGGTGATGATGATGATAAAACTTGGGAGACGTTCAATAGACAGTGAATAATGAAACAACCGCCAGGAAGCTAAAACAGCAATCATGCGAAATTGGATTGTGAAACTGATACAGCAGCAGAGTCGATCGTAGATTCATTTTTTTAAAGAGTGGAAAACTGTTTTTTTTTTTTGTACAAATTCAGTGAAATACAGTAGCTGAATTAATCTCACACCGTCAGTGGTTGAATTTCCCTTCAAGTGCAGCTGCTAAGTGATTCGACACTGACGCAGAGACCCTCAGCATGAACTGAATTCATTGAACGATACCTTCTTGCACCAAGACGTTTCCTCTCGCAGGTGACATACTGTAAGCCGTGGGGCAAAAAAAAATGAATAAAAGAAAACAGCTGGAATAATGAGTAAGCTACGGCTAAACCAGCAGCGGGATAACGGCGTGACAAAGGGAGAAGGACGCGGCACTTTTATTCAAACGAACACTGTGCACCTGTAGGTGCCACGTTTTGACTTCCCTTTTTTTAGCAGGTTTCATTTTGCGAGGCTGACACCCATCAAGAAAGTAAATTTAAAGAGCGTTTGCCTCGTAGTCGGCGGCCAGTCGAGCCTTTTCTCCGGGATTATAATGAAAATTATAAATGAAATGTGTGCAGGTGCGTTAGCCACGCAAAGCACAGCGGTCCAGTCAGCAACCAGGAAGTGAACAATGAAACAAGAACGTTTAATGAAAGACATTTCCATACGCCACAAGGCATATTTGAAAAACGTATTGTTCAAGTGCCAGATTTACTTTTGTACACACTGGAAATGATATTTGACAGAGTGTTCGGGCCTCTCAGAGAGCTTAGTGCTTTTTATTCCCGCCAAATATCAGCGCTGCTCGTGTTTTCTCGAAGGCCACTGAAGAGTGCACCTCTCATTTGCTTCACTTTCAGATAATACAGCCGGCATCGTCGCGCGCAGGAGCACTTTCACCCGCAAGGACCGGACCCAGTACCTGCTGCCCGTCGTGGTGACGGACAGCGGCTCCCCGGCTCTCTCCAGCACCAGCACCCTGACCGTCAGCGTGTGCAGCTGCCAGCCCGCCGGTCACTGTCCCTCGGGGGGGGTGGAGGCCCTCGCCCTGTCGATGGGGGTCAGCCTGCAGACCTTGTTAGGGCTTCTGGTCTGCCTGGTCACACTCACAGGTAAGCGTCAGTCAATATGATAAGAAGTAAAAAAGAGGGGAAAAAAAGGAATAAACTCTTTTTATGGAGCTTGGAAGTCTTGGCCATCTGGCGTCAAAATCATCTCGGTGTCTGTCTTTGAAAGAGAAAATGAGAAGCTAAGGCTGGAAGATTAGTTCTTTTAAATGATAAATGTTTAAATGTGGAGCCACTAAACTGACAATAATGTCAAAGATAAAACAGATTACATAGGAGTATATATATATATATATATAGTTAGTAGTTCCTTCAATCTCTGAACAGTTATCAACACTTATTTCTCTTTCCCTAGCTCATTTAATTTTCAAACTCCATTATTTGCCACTTTGGTCTGGATGCACGTTCGTCATTTGTCTATTTTTACTGTTCTACATTTAATCAGGTTTCATTTCTTTTCATAAAGTGACATAAAGTTAATTGTCTATATGTTGCACTGCACACAGCTGTACAGTGTAGATGCAGAAGCAGGAACAGACACTGACAGTTGGCTAGATAAAGCTACGGGGAGGATTTGAGTTTGGTTTGTCTGACGTGAGAAGAGACGTAGAGAGAGAGAGCGATTTGGCCGTCATGAAAAGTTTGATTTTGGACCACAAGAAGTCCTTCAGGCGTCTGTAAGAGAAGGTGAAAAGATGTCTAAAATGGTTAAAACTTTAATTTTGAACCCTGTAAGGATGTCAAGTCGACGTCACTAGTGAATATTTCAAAAATTGTTGAAAAAAGACGTCAAAAAACCTTCATTCTGTGAAGTAGCCCGTGCGCCACATCTAGTCAAGAGGCAACCTTCGATTTCTAAATGTAATTCACCATATACTCGTATCACGTAGGCTGCCTCGTCAGACTGCATAGAGAAGATTTCAAAAAGCTTGAATCCAAAATATTTTGAAGTAAAAACTTTATGGAAGTAGCTAACAAGTGAGCCAGTCTCGCTGTCTTTCTACCTCGCATCCGACGCTGTGTGTCTTTCACAAATCAAGGGGTTTTTTTCTCGACGACACAGTTACGACCACACTTAGCAGCTTTTCGAAACATCTGGCTGTTGAGGGTCCCGAGCAGACGAGTGCTCAGCTGAAAATATGTCTCTGTAAAACACGTGAAATCAACAATGACAGACATTTTGAGACAGCTGCTGTCTTGCCCGTCTGTCTTTCCTGGTTTTTAAAATCTCAAAAATGTAGAGTATGCTATTTTTCTCATGATTGCACAGCATCTTTCACTGGTGTGTTTAGCTAAATCGTCGAGTCGTCTGATCACCTTTAACTTGATTTTGTCAGCTTTGGGGCTCCTCATTCAGAAGTGAAATATCTTTCTTTCGTAATCCTCTCGACCCTGAAGACCTCTGCAAGGTCAGGAGCAGGTCAAGTGGAAACTGTTGATGTACTAAAGAAGAAATAAAATGACGCCAGAGAGGAAAAACGTAGATCTGTCACTCACAGAGGTGATGTTTCTGGAGTTTGGCTTATTCACACGTCTTTCAAACAGCCAATAAAAAGAGGCTGCCGCAGAGATCACCAAAGATCTCGTCCTGCCAATTTTTTTGGCGAGACCTCGGCGAGATTGACGAGACAGACATCTGACTCAGCATAATTACTCTTTCCGAGAGGCGCGGAGTTTGTTTTGTTTACGCGAGCGGAGTCAAGTGTGCCAGAGAGCCGGTTCCTCGCACCGCGGCTTCACAGGATCTCACTAATGATGTCGACTGAGATTTTGAGAAGAAAAAGGGGGAAGCGTTGCCAGCGCCGAGTAAAGGCTAGACATCTATAATTACTTAACTCACAGTCATTAGCTGCGAGGTGACCAAGGATCAAACTCCCCCAAAAAGTCAGTATATTCCTTTAGGAAATTGGTTTATCACGGCCGCTTAATGAAACTATGACAATCTCACCGATGTCGGCTCACAAAAAAAAAAAAAGTCATTCTTTTTTTCAGCGGACCCGTCGAGCTAGAGCGGCTCCGCCTCGACGTCGCTGTGGCAAGTATCCAAACGTGTGTTGAACGGCAGGATTTTTCATTAACAAAATTTGCACTTTCATTTGAACGCCCTTTTGAAAACTCACCAGCGTGCCTTTAACACACACACACACGCACACACACACTGACGCTCTTAAAATGCCGAGAGGCCCGCGGAGCGATGATGTCAGGTAATGAGCGGACCGGTTGCAATACATCAGCAGCAACGCCGTCCGGGGACGCTGATGGGTTTGCATAGTGAAGAGCTTTATTATGACCTCGGCTGCTTTGTGTCCTCCCCGTGCCCATCACATGAAAGATTAATGGCGATACCTGCTATGCTAACATTCTGTCGGATGAGCACAATGCCCGGCGAAGGAAAAAAAAAACAGGAGCAATAAACACCCTTTTTCTGCATTCTGTGCCACCTGGAGCCAATAAAAGAATTCTTTCTGTATGTGTGAGCTGAAATTAAAAAAATAACTTACAGCCTAATTCACCCTCTTTTTTTAACAAGTTACAGAAAAACAAATCTGACTGCTGCTATTTATTTTTTGTTGCCTACGTTCTACGTGCATGCTCCATCGGGCACCCCTAGATGCTTCCTTGTCGCTAAGCTCATGCCCCGGTGTTTAACTGTAATGATCTCCTACTGGGTTGTGTCTGCAGTGCTGTCAATTCTAATGCTAATGCTGAGGAGACACAGGCGGAAGCAGCAGGAGGGACCGGAGGCGGAGGCGAAGGATCTGGAGCTGCCCGAGACGGTGTCGCAGAAGGTGCTGTACTACGGGGAGCCGGGGGGTTTGGGAGCAGACCTGGACTTCTGCCAGCCCGCCGTCCCGCTGCGCCACCACCCGAGGAGGAGGGAGAGGAGGCTGCGGAGGGAGGACGTCAGGGCGAGCATACGGATGTCCCTGCGCGAGTCCCACCTCATCGGGCCGGAGGACGACGTCTTCAGGCAGTTCATCCTGGACAGGCTGGCGGAGGCCGATCAGGATCCTCACGCTCCCCCGTTCGACTGCCTGAGAACCTACGCTTACGAAGGGTACGGGTCTCCCACAGGGTCCCTGAGCTCGCTGGATTCGTCTACTTTGGAGCTCGGACCTGAGCCACCTGTTAGTAATCCCAGACCCTGCCTGGTTAGACTCACCCCGTGGTACGGTACAGAGGAGGACACCTTCTGAGGGGGCTCCGCTGGCCGACCTGAAGTCGGTGTTTGTTTCGCTCAACCTTCTTCCATAAATTCAAAGCTGCATTAATTTATATGTGGTTGCTTGGGAACAGCGGCACAAACACGACATGATCACATTAAGAAGTTGTTGTGGCGGACGTGTCAGCCACAACAACACGGGCATTCGTCGGCGGTCAAACATCCCTTCTTCTTCTTCTTCCAGCTCTGTGTTTCGTTCTCCACCGACTCCTGAGAAAAATCACATGGCCTTAGCCTGTAGCTGCTCCACCATGTGTAGCCGGGTGCTTTGTGTGTCTGCTGTGTTGCACTGGGCAGGTGGTGCACAGTGAGTGTTTTTTTGCTGAAAATATACAGGTTGCTGATTCTTCCTTGGCTTGAAAAACCAAACTATGACCAAAAAGAAGCTAAATTGCTGTTCAAGCTTTGAGGAAATGCAAAGATAATATGGATTCATGCAGCTCTAACCAAAAATTGTGAGCCTTAACCAGACTTACAGACGTTATTTATAGAATTCAGCCTCTAAATGAGGCTTTCCATCTCCCTCCACCATTGTTTTCATGTTAAAACACAGCAGTTGCCAGTTTGTGCAATACCTAATGTTGCTAACGCTAGCTAATGTTGCTCACAATAGCTAGCAAAGTTTGACTCACTTTGCTTACGCTAGCTATCATACGTTAACGTGTGCTGACGCTAGCTAACGTTAAAGCTGCTGACGCTAGCTAGCTAACATTGGGGCAGCACAGTATGCTGGGAGCACACATGTTTTTTTAAATGTTTTTTTCCACAAACTGGCAACTACCAAGACTATTGATGCTGACGAGACACAGATACCACATGATGCTAACAGTTTTATACTTTTGTCTGGCAAACAAGGCTGGAACCAAAACAATTTTGGACCCAACAAACACCAGAACACAATGTTAACACTACTGATGCATTAACATTTGCACGTACCATATTAACATATCTCCAATAGTTATTCACATTACATGTTTATGACTTGACTCTCACATCAGGAGGTGGAGGACAAGGGTACCAAGCCAGTGACCACTGTTCTAGACTGGGTTTCAACATTCGTCAGAGCGAAACCACTGGATATTTTTGACGATGGCCGACGAAATTTCATGTCATTCGTAGGCCTGACGTGTTTGTGACGATTTTGACAGGAAGTCAGGAAACGCAATCTTTTCCTGACCCCGACCAGAAGTTTTTGTGCAAAACATAACCAGACCATAGTCGTCACAATGTAAAACTGACAATTGACAAGTTGTAACATTTACAAACTGGCTGTTTTGTCGTTAGGGTTTAAGTACTCGTTGCGATGCACAGCAGCATCAATAGACTATAATCTGTATCGGCCACAACATTGATTACTGCACGCAAACCGTCTCTCGTCTGGATGAACTCTGAAAGCTTTTTCTTGTTGTTTACAGCTACAACACTGCATGTGGTTTCCTCGCTCCACCCTGAGCATTAGTCACTAATGCTAAGGTACCTGAGTCAGACGCAGATGAAATCTCACAATCTGGGCGCAACCATATAATTCCTGCTTCATCCATTATTACAGTTATTACAGTGTGACACGTATTGTATAATACCGACAGTATTATTACGCAACTGTGGAGTTTGCATTTTTATACCATTTGTAATATTATTAAGTTCCTATTGTGTTGCTGGTTTTATATTGTTTCGGCTCTTAACATGTGTATTTGTATCATACATTATGAAATTATATAAATTGATGCATACTTCCTCTCCCACATGTGCACTGCGACGTATTTTTCTAAACAGCGATTGTGTTTTATTAAAGCTCATGCACAAAACAGTACCCATTAAATATCAGCTGTTTCACGTGCGTTTTGCTGTATGATGACACTTTTTTTTTTTTTTTTTTGCATCTTGCATCACACGAAGCCAAAGCGAGGTTGAGAGACGCTTAAAAAAGTTCGCCGAGGCTTGATTTGAAATGTATAAAGGAAGTGGGAAAACTCTCGGGGATCGCGGCAGCCGGAGTGCTGCGGAAAAAGTGCATAATGGAGGGCGCCTGGCTCTCTCGTCTCTCTTCATGGTCATTTACAGGATTATTGGCAGACACTACGCGCTCGCTGTTTGTTGTGTGGGTGGCTGCTCGAGGGGTGACTCGAGGTAATTGCGCGGGGATGAGGTCCGGCCCCCTTCACCTTCTCATCCGCTAATTGGGCTGTTTGCTGTCTGCGAAGGTCAGCGTTCGGACTTGAGAGAGAGTATTGTTACTCACTGAAGGAAAAAGAAATAATAACTGGAGAAATTCACACACACAAACCTATTTGGGAAAAAAGTAGCCGAGCTGCCGCGAGGTAGCAGAATATGAGGGAAACGACTAATTGCTCGAATCTATGCGGCCCTTTCTTTCTCTCGTTCTCGCCATGGTTACTTGTGTGAGTAGGTGCACCACTCAGCAGGACAATTTCCAGACATCGCCGCAACTCAGAGTGAGCTTCAAATAGCTCCCGCCGTTGGAAACAATCTATCCGGCCAGCGCTTTTTAGACTAAATCATTGTCTGACAATGGCGTCTAAAGACACAGGTGCTCTCAAAAAAAAAGGCTTTTTTCGCCGGCCTTTCAGTCCAACATGTTGGGTATTGGATTTTTCCCCATAAAAGGTTCTGTTATAATTCCTTTTTCAAAAAGTACCTTAATGTCAAAAGTCATTCAGCTCCTGGTGTCATTTAACCTTCTGAATTTCTGTCATTACCCATGGTGAATATCACGGGTAATTTAACCTAACAGCCCTTTTCTTTGTGTAATTATACCCATTACAGCAGTGTGAAGGATTTCTCTCCGTCAACTGTCTCTGTCCTCTGCTCTCCTGCACAGGTTATAGATTCGGCTCTTCTTCTTTCTTTTTTTTTTTAAAAACACGGTGCCAAACCCATCACAGAGCGCCACAATGCTCACCGGAGGGTCTTTGAGCGGGGCCCTCATCTTGGCAAGACAGCGAGGTGATTGAAAAGATGCCCGAAACGATTTTTTGAGAGCCGTTTAAAAAAAAAAAAAAAAGAATAAAAATCATTAGCGTCGTGTAGGCCTTAAGGTTCAAATCACATCGTTCGTGCGCAGTTCTGTAATGAGTAGATAATTACTACGGTATATAGAGTGCGGCGCTGAGGACTTGGACCCGATTCTGAGCATCACAAAGCGTATTACTACAGCGTGCGTCTCGAAATTGAAAATATCACACGTTTTGTTCTCGGTGCCAGCAGTTTCTACCCAGTTATGTTGGCAGTGTGTCTCTCTGCAAACCATGGATATGTTGAACCTTTATATTTTGTTATGTTGCCAAATTTAAAGAGGCACTTTGTAGTTTTAGAGAAGAATTAAGGTGCACGAGAACACTGTTTGAAGCCGGAAAGGTGATTACAGTGTCAGTGATTTTAACCGAATAAGAAAAGAAAGTCTGAAAAACTCTGATGGAGGATGGAGATTAGACGACTGGTTGAGTAGGACGGACCTCATCTCTTCATCGTTAAGGTATTTCATTGATCAGCCGGTGATCACAGTGATGTTTAATTGCGAGCAGCAGAGCAGGAACGGCACCGAGGCTCGACGTTAGGGTGCAGACAGTTTGAAATGTTCAACCACACTCACCAACACGCTGTAATATTTAATCAAACTGACTTCCACGTGTGATCCCTTACACATAATCAGACTGTTATCGCCCCGGCGTGCGCACTGGATTCCAATCTGACAGCAAATGTGTTAAAAGATTATGCAAACTTCGGTGTTTTCGGGATTTACAGAATACATTTCCGGGGAAGTTGTTTCATGTGAACCGTCGCTACTCTGGTCCATTAATGAGCTTTTCCCCTCATCGTGATGAGACTTGGGGACTGTCAGGACTTTGAAATGAAATTAATAAGTAATAAAGTATTGCAAGAACTTTGGAGACTTGTTTTGTTGTTCATCAGAGGCTAATTGGTGGCTGTTTGTGAGGGAGGGGGGGTTAATACGCGGCGCCATTTACAAGACAGTTGAAAGTTTGATGTCACGCCTGAGGCAGCCGGATTATTAGCAAGACTATTCGTGCTGAAGCTGAATTTTTGTTTTGGGGTGGATGGATCTGGCTCAAGTAACTGTTTTACATTGCTTAGTCATGGTATTAGGAACTGGGTACTCCTCTCTCCACGATGCCAAAGAGATACGGGGCTGTAAGAGTCCACATATACAGAGATTCAATGGTGGGCTTATAAACTGTGATCGTTAGCTTGTCTGGCTAACTATTAGAAAAAACACCTCGTTATCGACTAGCATGGGGTTGCATGGTGAAACCATCAAATGTAATCTCTTGTGTGTTCTTGTTTTAAATTGAGTCACAAAGCCGTTACAAAGTAAACCAGAGGGAGCACTTTCAGCCACCGTAGCCGTACCGTTAGCGTCATAGGTTCAACCCGCTGTAGTCTGATCAGTAACCATATCTGCAGCCTTCCTTACATTCGGTAGATCGTGGGGAATGCAAAACTTAACGTGAGGGAGCGAAAAAAGTATTAATCATCACGGTAACTCTTCACGGAAGTAACGTTAGCTTCATCAGGTAGCTAGCTACAGCTGATGACTGTTGCAGACTTGGTTGTACGCTCACTGTTTGGTTAGGTTTAGGTAAGAAAAACTACTTGGCTCAGACAGCATCAAGGTTTGGGACGTAATGATGATGTAACCTGAGCGTTCGGTGGTGGTGACTGGGGGTACTCTTGATGAAAAGAGACAGCAGAACTTCTTGTGTATTAATGTTCCCCGTCAATGAACAGCCTCACAACCATAGCAACACTTCCCGGCTCTCTCACATGTCACTGAATTAACCAATCAGGAGCAGGCAGGACTTTGACTAAGGTAAACGTAAGAGAATCAGAACAGGTTATATATAGTAGGTTAAAACAACTCACCTTTAATTTTTTGCTGCACACTCGGACACGAGCAGCGATGTCCTCGATGAATATCCTTCACTTGTTTTACCCAGCAGTCCACTCTGTCCTCCTCCTTATTCAGACTGTGTCGCTCTTTAAACTACGTCACCTGACTTCCTCCTTTGCAGCCGTAACGCTCCCCACGACCACCAGAGGTCGCCGCCTAACAACAAACAACTATGGGCCGTAACAAGCTGTTTTCTCAGTCGACCTGTACGGTCATTTTTCTCATAAAAAATGCACGATTTCACATTGTTGGACCTTATTGAACAAACCACTTGGAACAAACCGTTAATGTTAAGCACTTCCAGCTCCATAGTATAAAAGCGATGATGCAAATTTCAGATGCAGCCGTTCTTAAGCACCCACCCGATTAGCGACTTCTTCCCGAGATGAGGGGGAAAGGCAGAACAGGCTGCGATCGTGTGTGTGATTGTAGAGTTAGTGAGCCTGTTGCTAATTACCAATCATCATTTTGACTCCGTCATAAAATGAACATAAAAACATGCCCCGCCGTTTCCTTTTTGACAAAGCTGATTGCAATCCATGAAAGTGCCGAAGAGCGGCCCGCACAGGAGGCAGTCGAGCGGCGTTATGAACGGCATGAGAGGTCATCCTTCAACTCAAGACTCGGCTTTTCAGGCCTCATCACAGCCGTCATTATCGCTGACAACCTGCTCTTGGTTCTGAGTGCGGTTCTGTAATTTCCTGTTCATCTTCTATTTGTTGGGATGCAACTAACTAACTTCTGTTGATGTTAATGAGGTCTCTGAATTGATTTGAATTGAAGATGTTAAATGGATTTTGGTTCATAAACGTCCTGAAAGTTTGGTTCAAGATTCAAGTTGTTTCTATTGTTTTCCTTGCAGCTGGATCAATCTTGCCAGGATTTAAGCTGTGAGTTTTAACCAATCAGCATCTTTCGATGGACGACTACGGCCGTGATTTAGATGTGATGACCACCGAGAGAAGCGAAGCCTCAAGAGGTTCGCGTAGATGCTGCTAGCTGTGGTTTTATCACAACTTGAGAGTACATTTAATTGAAAGAAAAGAAAAAGAACGACATCGAAGGCATTTATTTGCGGAGAGATGTTTCTGCTCTTCTTCCGGCTGGCGTCCAATCACCTGCCGAGTATTTTTTCTTCAAGACCGTTTCAACAGTTTGATCAGTGACACAAACTATCTGGCGTGTCAGGTTATTATTTTCTATCAAAGTTAGAGAAGTTCTCAAATTCAGTTTCAAACCTGATCAAAAAACACCCACACAGTCCTGGTGAAGCAGATTAACTGAGACTTTTAGTCTGCTGAGCTCTTAAAAAGAATGTGAGATGAGAAAAGAGAAGTTTTTTTTTTTGTCTTTGATGTTAGTTTGAAAAAAGTCTTTGAAGACTTTGTGATTTTCCTCTTGGTTCGTGGGCTATTTTGTTAGTTAACGGTCTCTGATCTTGTCTATTAGATTTAGATTTTGTCGTACCCCGAGGCGTCCTGCCAACATTTTGGTTGCTTTCGGGTCGGATTCGTAAAACGTTGTGAACCTTAAATTCTACTTCAATTTATCAGACAAGACGTTATGTATTTTATTTATATATGTATTTATTTATTTATTGTTTGCTTCTTTTATCTCGTACGTCAGTCCTCTGTTGTTCTTCTTCTTCTTGTTGTTGATTCTCATTTCATTTTCGTGCCTAAACAAACTCAATAAACTCTCTTCTTGTTCTTCTTTCATGACTGAATAAACTGAATAAACAAACTGACCTTGAAGGACAACAACAATTTTTGTTCATACGTGGCGGACCCCGCCACCTTCCTAGCTTCAATCGAAACTCTGGGGACCTTATTTTTCTCTGAGAGCAGCTTGTTTATTCAGTTATGGAAAAAAAACTGAGTTTGTATTTCATCTCCGAAACTACATAGTGCCCCTTTAAGTACGCAGTTCTTGAAGCGGGTCTTTATTGTTTTAACCAGCCACTCTTGTTCGTTATGAATATTTAATGCCGTATCACACGTCAAGTTGATGTTGCAAACCTGTTAGCAAAAAGTTGCTTGTATTTAGCAGATAATTCAGCAACATTAGCATTCATTTGGACATTCTTGTCACCTATAAAAGTCCAAACGTCCAACATTCACTCTCCTTTTTGCTCTATTTTTGGTCTCCACCAGCTCTTAAGAAATTGATCTGCATCTTTCGCTGCTGATTGACCCACTATCACAAACTTGTTGCAGTGTCTCACTGAGGAGCAGCAGAATCTGTTGCCATGAGCAACCTTTCCCATCACATGCAGTGATTTGATCCCGTTTTTTTCTAAAATATCGATTGTGGCAGCTTACGATTTAAAACCACGTTTTCACAGGCTCCCATGCAGCGGGCGTAGAACTTGATTAATATTTTGAGATTGTTATTGAGTTTCTTGCTAGAAAAAGGTCAATCTACTGTATGTTTCCAGCACCGGGGTGTTAGAGAAGAGGACTTTTAGCCCAACACCCTGAAAATGTTGCTCTATACTGTGCATCAAGCGGACTCAAGCAGTGAGGAAGGAACTCTTGGAATCGACTTGAAAAGGGAAAAAAAGGAAGTCATGGGGTCGAAAGAAGCTTCTGACAGATATCCTCATAGGCTTGATCCGTGGCTGAAGCATGGGTTTACATCAATATGTTTGTTTCCAAAGAGTTATATAAGGATTTGTATCAGTGGGGTTTTTTTGAGCGCAGGAAGCTTTTCAGAGACGCTACAAGGCCCCTCGAACACTTAGACGAGATTATCGAATTAGTCGAACCGACGCAGGACACTATTAAGCGCCTTTCTTAACTGAAGCAACTAAAATAATTTTCTTTTGTTCGGACTCTTCACAAGAAAAAGGTTTTCCCTCGCCGCACACGCCACGAGACTTATTCATCGAATCGAAACACAAAGCACTTAAGGCTATTTTCACACTTTCCCTTCTTACATCTCTTCTTCTTCTTTTTTTCATTTCATGTGCTCGAAGGGCGCTGCTGAATTTAGAAAAAAAAAACAAGAAATACTCTCCACTTATCATACGTAACACATCCACTTGATCTGATTTCATATTGTTCTTTTCCTTCAGGTCTGTAGTATGAAACTACCATTATGGAATACCAAAGGCCCCGGGTCCAAAGTGAAAAGTCCCATTAATAAAGAAGAGATTACTTTCACTTGCTGTCAAGGCCCCTGCGCTGCTAAAGGATTGATGCTCGCACATTAAATCAGCCCCTTGAAAGGTCCTTCCAAAACTGTACGAGCGCCAACTGTATAGGTGATTTTTCCCCCTGTTATGTTTCACTTTCAGGGCATGTTCAGCGGTATTATGAAGGCATTGATGTTGGGATTTTGCCTTGTTTGTTCGTTGGTTTGGTCATTTTTAAAAAACTGTGTTTGTCACCGATGTTTGCGCCCTTCTTTCTTCCTTTTTCTTTCTTTCTTTCTCTCTTCCGTCCTTTTTTTTCCGGCGCTTTCTCTTCCTCCCGTCTCTCTCTCCTCGGAGCCGAGGGGTTTGTTGTTCACTTTTTGTTGTCTGGGCCATCATTCAAAATGCAGGGCTTTTTCTTCTGACAGGCACTGGAGCAAGGAAATGAGAAATGACTTACACAGTTTAGCTCCTCTTCATTTTCGCTCGCCTTACTATTATCAAACACGTGCACCCCCGCGCACACACACACACACACACACACGTGCGCGCGCCCACGTGCACGCCCCCTCACCCCCTCCCGCTCGCACTTTCACAGATGATTAGTGAAGTCTCCTCAGAAAAAAGACACCCAAATCTGTAAAGTGGTGAGAGGTTTTTTGTCAACGTCCACAGTCCGTGACATACAGTACGTTCGGTCGGCTCTGACACCGCGGAGAGCGATGGCCCCTGCACGCCACTAATTAGCTGTCATTCATAATTGATTAAAGGCCGAATGTAAATAATAAATGGAAATTGAATTTTATTTGGGGAGTCTTGTCAACTACGTTTACCGTGGGGCCCCGCCGAGGCCGGATGTAAACACGGGCTGCATAATTGAAAAATAATTCGCCAATCAGATCGGGCTAATCGTGTTACGGGGCAGAGAGGAGAGAGGCTGGAGGTGTCTGTTGGCTTTTGGGGGATGTTTTTGTGTTTCTGTACAAACAAACTAGCGATAAAGACAGTTTAATTTCTACTCAGGGACCACAGGTGCAAATTAGCTGTTTAGCTAATCCTGGTATAGAACCTGTTCTATACATGGTCCCTGTTAACAAAAACCAATAAACTAAACTAAACTAAACTTTCACCGTCGTTAGTACCTTTGTTGTGCCGAGTTGGCGGCCATGTTAGCGTTGGAGACGTGTGTTGAGCGAGGCGATGTGGTTCACTGAGCGGTTGAACACTCAATGATATTTATATTTATTTACATGAAACTGTCACTTTCTTGACTTAGTGTGGTTCATGGCACAAAAATTATTTGTCCATACAAAGTTTTTCTGAAATATGATCCCATGGTGCAAACCGGAACGGGACGTGACTTTCGGCTCTCTTTAGCTGCAATGAAGGAGTCCAAGAGTCGCTCCTACTCTCTTACCTGGAGGAGAGATGAGTGAAGGCATCGTATGCTAGAACCCCTGCATGTCATACAGTTGGTGTAAACAGCCGAAAAGCTGGATCTGATGACTTGGTGGTCCAAGAAAGTTCTAGTTATGGCTGAAAATAACCCACAATGGATGGTTGTGTCCCCCACCATCAACCAACACTGGTAGGGAGGCACTGAAGCAGTGCAGTTTGGTGTTATTAGCTGTTTGACTATGCAGGGACTCGTGCTTTTATTTTGAAGGAGGCTGCATTTTGTTACAGTTGGCTCAGGTAGGACGACCTTTTCTTCGCGCGTTTGCCCCCCTGTATTAAAACCACAGCATGAAAAATATAACGTGTACAGTCTGAGTGCGTCTGTGCATTTTTAGCGCGGCACGTTACGCAAGCGTTTTTTAGTAATCACCACCAGCCAGCCAGCCGCCGGCCGGTTCGTGCATTTTTTCGGGGTGTCTGCACGTCTCCATTGTGTATGCGCATATTGTGAGGAGTGTGCTCTTCCCGAGTCAGAAAAAAAAAAAAGCCATCGATGCAGTCCTCAGAAGTAGCACATCATTAATAACGGAGGGACCTTTGAAGATCCTGCATAAATGTCTAATTAGGTTTGGTAACCTTTAGGAAACTCAAGTGGATGAATACTAAACAGGCCCGGAGATCTTGTACTGCATGGCAAACTAAGCACTCAACATGTGGGAGAGAGCGCTGACATTGAGGAGGTTTGTTCCCCTGCCTGAAAGGGCACGCAATTTAAGCCACATTACAAGCGCGTCTGAACTCATTGGCCAATTCCTGGCCAATTTATCGTCGTTAACCATCCTGTACGTACGCGTCATCACGGAGGTGGAACAAAAATATTCCCTCTTTTTTTTCTTTTTTTCTTCTTTTTTGTGTCCTGCCCTTCAAGCTGTGTGGATCATTGTTCTGCATAACTGTGACGAGCCTGCGTGGCATTTAGAAGACCCTCGAGTCTGAGTGTTCGAGCCACCAGCCATGTTTGTACTGATACAGTGTTAAAAGGATGTGACCTAGAAAATACGAGTGTGAAGACGAAAAAAAGGCACTTTAAAAGGCCGCTTTGCATCGCCGTCCTTGTCTCTGTCTTTTAATGCGTGTACAAGGAGATGACAGCGTAGTAGGATAGTGATACTGCCATGTTTTCTTTTGATTCATCCTGGAGTGCTGCAGCTAGTTAAACCTCAACCTTTAACAGCTGTTGGAGTCGCAGATTTAAATGTTACAGCGCTGCTGTTTTTTTTTCTTCTTGTAGCTCAACGAGAGATGTTATCAGAAAATGAGCGAAGAAAATGACTCTAACTTTGGTTTCAACTGAAGATACTAAAGATTATTTTTATTATCACATAATCTGATGGTTATTATTTGTCCCAAACCCCCAAAACGCTTTTTATTTTCTATTAGAAAAGCAAGAAATCCTTAAATCTAAGAAGCTGGAACCAGTAAATGTTTGAAATTCTTGCCAAAAAAAATAAATAAAATTGTCTTGAACAATTAAAAGGTGCAACACGTGATAATTAATTCATAATTAAAATTATCAACAGAATATGAAGAAATGTCTGATGTAGCATGCTTATTAGCTATTGGTTAGCTAAGTCCAGTGCTAGTGGTGTAAACCAACGCTCCCCTGAGGCCGCTAGCTGGATGGCTAACTTGTCAACTAGCTAACAGCAGTTAGCGGTTACTCTGGTGTTACGCTGCCCCCAATTTGTGTTGAGTTCCAATACAACAGGTGGACAAGTCTTACATATTGCACCTTTAATTGTTTTCATCAATTTTGCTTTAAAAATGTCAAATTATCAAAATAGTTGGCAACTAATCATCTAATCAATTAATCATAACACAAATAAACACAAATGTGTGCTGTTTATGTTTAAAAAACACATAAAATGACTAATTCTAATGTAGTATCTTTGAACTGGAAGGCAGTAAATGGTTGGTAGAATGTAAAAATGTAAATATGAGGTGATTGTGAGCGGGCAGGAGGCTCTGTTTGGACTGACAGATGTTTCTAGCAAAAAATAATAATAATTCATTCATAATTGTATAATGATGTACGTGTCTTTTGTTTTTTTAGATAAAAATGCTCATTAAATATGTAGGATCCATAATTATCATTATTATTTTCACGACACGAGCACAGCTGGCAGAGGCAGTCAGTCAGTTCAGGGTATCTTGGCACCGTTTTGCATTATAGGAATACAATACAGTTTATTTATGCTTTTGGCTCACGGCCCACCATTAAGTTTCAGTTTCAAGTTTGGGCAGCCCGACCCTGGAGCCTTCTGAACGCAACTCGGGCCAAACCGCTCGTATCTCATAAAGCATTCTATAACATATGTAGAAATCCTGTCAAGTGATGACATCTCCGAGAAGCTTTTCCCGTCACATGCGAGGCTGAGACATGTTGTGACTGTGAGCCCTGAAGTGCAAATAAGCGAAAAACAGCTTCTGATTCAAGACGTTAAAGCAGCTGTGATAGACACTATCTGATTTATTGTGAAATACCATAAAAACATGATGTTTGTGCTTCAGATTATGACCCTCAAATTCCAAAATAAATTCTTTATACCTTCCCTAACTTCACAGCATCTTCACTCTTGTACATGCAAGTGTGTCTTTGCGCCGGTACACTGCGTGCTGTACATTACAGGCAGTTACATCAAGTCCGATTTATTTATTATTTTCTGTGTCTCCCGGCAGCTTTCAACCTGTCCGACGTCTTCTAAAAATAAACATGGGCTGTCCCGGTCATGACACCTCGTGCTCCTCCCTGTAAAGCAATATAAACACACACACATCCCCCAGACGTACATCAAGGCATATGCACTGAAACATATTTATTATATGCACCCACAGACACTCATTCGAGCAGAGTCACACACACACGCCCGTGCGCACACACACGCGCGCAGAGTTGTCAGAGCACAGTGTAAAATCAGAGGGGCTGTTAATGGAGGCGGACAGCTTGGCTGCTGTTTCATCAAAGTGCAGAGGAAATGCAGATCTGTGTCCTGCAGGATGCAGGGAATTGGATCAGCTTCCTTCTGTCTGCCGAATTTGAAACACACACCAGCAGGGATTAGACAGCCTTTACCGCCAAACAGTGTCTTTCTAATGGTCGTCCACGGGAAATATTTACCCGGCGCCTCGCGTGTGTTGATACGCCCATCAGGCGCCCGAACGTGTCCCTCGGCCAGATAGCGTTATTTGGCTGCCAGCTATGAGGCAACCTTGAGGATATTTTTCTCTGTTTGATTGATGCGCGCAGTCATGAGCGGCTCTAACTTTTTCCTTTCTGATTGTGTTTGGTATCTGGTTTATGATAATCGTAATACAACAACACTAGCAGGGGCCTGCACCTCGCTCATAATAAAGGATTTTGGTGGCTTGATAACGAGGAGACACATTGAAGGAAGGATTTTTGTTTAATTGTCATTTTGTGTATGCTGAGGTATCTAACCCTCTACATCAGGGGTGCTCAGAGTTTTTTCATTGGGACAACCAAAACTAAAACTTAATAGTCGACCATGTGCCAAAAGCAAGCAGATATTGTATCTTACTGTTAAGATGCAAAAATGGTACGACAGTATACGGAGACAATATGAGAGAGAAAGAAAACATTGTGAATCGTTTTCTAAGTCAGATTTGAATTTTGACCATATATATATATAAATACAAAAAATAAAAGCAGTATTAACAACGATTCATATTTAAGATTTTTTTATTTATCTATTCTATTTTTTTTTCCACTATAAACAACTGATAGGCCAAATAATTTTTCTTATGGCTGGCCAACTTTGCCAATTAAGGGACGGATCCAAAATATTTTGTCCCTCTTTCCTTAACATCCCAACATTGCATTTTTTCGACATTTTCTGCAATTTCTCAGGATATAATGAACAAACCCTGGTGAATAAAATCAGGCGTATGTTGGTGGCTGGTATCTAAGAGTGAGTAGAAACTGGGGCTGATGGGCCTTGGCGGAGGTATGCGCTCTACTGAGTGCCCTCCTGCTTAATGGTGAAATGGCGAAAAATGCTCATGACTGCTGTGTCACAGCATTTTTAAATAATCTATGAATCAATGAACATATTGGTATTTCTATCAAGACTGCTCCCACATAACATATTGTTACAACTGCTTCTAAATATCTACAAATAGTTTTAACTCTCTCATTCCTTAAAAAAACACAATGAAAGACATTTTTCTTTACTTTTTATTGCTTTTTCACTCGGCTTTCACTCGGCTTCCAACAGTTAGTCCCAGAGTGGATAACCAAGTGAGAAGAAATAATGAAGGCAGAGAGGGAAAAGTATTTATTAATGTATTCTACATTATAAATGGGAACCTTAAAGACCAAAAGTGAAATTATTATTATATTTTCTGTTTATTAAATTCAAGCTGCAAGTATCTATTTGTCTCACACTTATTTTTTTCAATATGTGCATTGAATTATATATGAATTAAATAGTATGTATATTAAAAAATGTGGATTTTCCTTTATATTCCAGGTTATTATCAGATATGTTCATACAGATCTTTCAAGACCACTTTTTATGGAAAAAATGACACATTGTGGACATTAGTCATGTGTTTATTTACAACGATGAAGTATTTTGGGGTCATTTTGACGGGTGATTTGAAGAAGCTGACAGGAAGACAGGTGGTCGTCATTGCAGCTGATGGTTGTTCTGTCACCGTCCGGCTACCAAGGTGCTCCGTGTACCTTTTCTATTTCTAACACAAATGATTGTACAGTAGAGGAGAGACGGCAGAGAAGAAGAAATGGGCATCGACTGCAGCACACCGGCCTTTCGGGTAAACACATAACCAGCGTACGCCACCGTTCTCCTATTAGACGGAGTTATTTGTGGCATTGCGCATTTTGTATTTCTACTTGGAATTAATTTTAACCTCTAATTACCCTGGAGAGGAGCAGCTTCGCTCTGCAGCAGCTACCTATTTAGTGTGTGGGACAACAACCAAAACAAGTTAGACTTGACGCCATTATAGGTGTCAAAACAAGCGATTCAGTAAGACTGAATGCCGCAGCTACAGCGATTCCATCACAGCGCAGGAACAATCTAGCAGATGTTTTGTCATTAGGTATCAAGGCAGCGCCGGTTCATCTCCACCATTCAACAAGGACAGGGTTTTTTTTTACAGAAGCATTTAACGAATCACTTCGAGGCTGATGTTATTTTAGGAGAATCCGCGTCAGCCCTCGGGAACCATATACGCAGGTTTATCACGTTCCGCAATCTGTCCGCTCGCCCTCGTTTTTTACCTCAAGGTGAAGGTCAGGGAAAAGAAAAGTCAATTATCGCCATCGTGAAAAGATAATTTGATTCCATCTGCAGCCACAAATACAAAGTTTCACCGACGATTATAACCAAAAGAACACCTGAAGTACTTCTCACTCCCACGCCTCTTTTCAGTCCCCGTCTCCGGAGACCTACAAAAGAGAAGGTGTCAACCGCTTGTGCCATATTGATGGAGCCGGAGGTCCACGGAGACCTCTAATTTTCTGAGTGAACGGTCCCAGAAAGAGCTAATGATATGTTAATGCTGAATGGCAGACATTAGGGAGGCCAAATGACGGCAATCCCAATTACCTCCGAGGGACGTGCCTCGTGTGGCTCTGTCACGCAAACAAACTCTGTAAATACAAATACGGCGCGGAACATCGGCTGAAAGGGACTCGGGGGTTGGCTGACAAAGTGTCGCGGATCCCGAGACAAGGATCTGGCGGAACTGGAGAGCGTTGCGACTTCCACTCCGGCGAATCCGGCAGTGATTACGCCTCCGCACTTTGTTTAGCTCCGAGAAACAAACAAACGAAAAAAAAAAGAAAGCTGAGAGACTTTTTTTCTTTTTCTCCTGTGAGAACAATTATACCGGAGAAGCTCTTACCTTTCCAGAAAATGTCACAGAGAAAACTTGAATGGGTCTCGCTGAAAAACTTTTTGATTGTTTCCTTTCGTTTGTCCTCTCGTAACTTTTTTTTTTTTCTCCGCCCGCCCGACTCCGGTTTTGGCAGGAACGCGGGAATATCACGGTGTTTACTTCGGCAGCTAGTGCCGCGCGGGGGTGGAGGCGGTGGGAGGAGGGTTAGGTTTTTGAATCAAGATTGAAATATGCCACAGCAGATTTTTTTCTGAATTCCCAAGCCTTCCCTCTTGTACGTATCTCTTTGTGTGGGTTTACCTGTGAATGTATCTGTTAGTATGTGCGTGTTCCCTGTTTGGCTAGGCTTAGCTGGAGATTGCATCCCCCCCCCCGCCCCCCATCCCCTTCCTCTAGCAGCATATGGCCATTGTGATGGAGGGTAAAAGGAAATGACAGGCCATTTGAAGATGCTCTAGTCCCCGGATCATGAATAATGCAGAGGGTGCAGCGAGCAGGTTCTCAGCGCAAGCTTCAAAGTTTATCGGCCTCCCCTGTCTCCCTGGGAGAGAGACTACAGTGCTGCGGGGAGATTAGACCGACACTGAGCAGGGACCTGGTCAAACTCAATTAAATACAACCAGGATAATTCCATCCTCTCATTGTGCCATTCGGTTTTATTAGGGAAAATAAACCCGGCCGCGCTCGCACCTTGAAACGACAATAGGAAAGGGGAAAACAGGCGGTGAATTATTAAGCGAGGGAGCGTTGCTTCATTTGCCTCATGTAGAAATATGCAAATGCGGCGGATGGCAGGGGACATGATCGATGAATATTTTCATTAATTATGTCAGGCAAACACGGGGAGGGATCCTCCGCGACGGGTTCAAACTGGAAGTCGGACCGGTGAATTTAAAACACGACGGTGCCAACGAAAGTGCACAGGAGCGGTGTTAAAGCGCTGTTGATGAGTTGTAATAGTCCCATTGATAGATGATTTATTACTCATCCTGATTTGAATGTATAATTCAGCTAAATATGTCTAAAGAAAACCCTCCCCTACACCTACAGAAAAAAAAAGACGGCTGTTTGTTTAAATATGCATGTTTTTTTTTCCCTCCCTCAGTCTTTTGAGATCTAATTAGCCCCGGAGCCCCTTCTGATGGCAGACGCGAGCCTACGGAAACACTCCACGCCACCGGGGCCGTTGTAGCATGTAACTATTTTCCGTGTCTACATGATAAACAAACACTTATGCCACCCACACATCCAGAGCTATATCAAGCCAGGCTTGGCTAATGATGATAAACCTATGTAAAAGTACAAAGTGCCGCTAATTAGGGCCTATGTCGATTATGGCTCATTAATGCTGATGCTGCCCTGACATGTTTTTGCCAATCATCACTGGAGAGGGCTCCAGTGCATCATTTTCTAATTACATTAATTCATCATTGTACTGATGCTCTGAGCGCGTTAGCATCGGCGCCGCTGTCACGCGTCGAAATGAGAATCAGGGGACCCCGAAAGCGGCTGAACACCGAGGCTGCTCCTGCAGGACCGTCCACTCCGCTCCGACTGTATTTTGTATGAGACGTTGCTCCCAAAGATTTTTTTTTTTTTTCTTTTAACCGTCCAAGGCAAAGAAATTGGATGATGTAATAAGGTTTCTTCTTGGGTGAGATTTCAAAGCTTAAACTGTGAAAGAAAGTGGCAGACAGAGTTAGTGGAAAGTGGGAAAAGTGCTGGAAAAACCAGATTAAAGTAAATATTGTTTTTCCAGGCATCAGATTCAATAGAGAGTCTAATAGTTCATGGACCAGATGCATTTCTGTGAAGGTGATCTTTAAAGGCGCAGTATGTAGGAGCTGAACACGTGTTGAATTCACCCTCAGGGCTGACCACAGCTAACTGTTAGCTCGTTAGCTTAGTTAGCCGTGCAGCTAGAGACTGGGAGAGCGGCAGCACCAGGATTTTTTACAAATTTTTTTTTACAAACATCTTATTTTGCACCTTTACCATGACTGAACTGTGATTGCAAGGTGTTCTCCCAATTACCTCGTTGCTTTTGACCTTTTCTGAGACGAGCTAAACGGCATCCTCCGCTCAGCCCCCCGATGATTGCGGCTCACATTTCCTCCAGTCAAATTCTCTTCCCCCGTAACGCCGGTCGATTTTCGTCGGACACTGGCACACTAATGACGGATCCATCTCGAGTTATTTTCCACTGATTATCCCAAATTTTCCTTCTTTTACGCCCTATTACCGTAATCTCGCCACTTTTGACCTACTTTCCCCGGCTCCTCGCGTTCCCCGGGCGCTCGAAGAAGCAAGCTGTTGCACTCCTGCTCACACACACACACACACACACACACACACCTCTCAAGAGAATTATTTATATTGGCCAGGTCTGGGACCAGTCTAATTTGTGTGGAACTGTAGAGAGTACACAAACCTCAGGTCTGACGCTTCTCTTGCTGAAGGCGAGGCGAGCTGTGAGAGCCGCTGAGCGAGACAGAGAATAAAACATGGTGCTGCAACGGCCTTTGATCTTCCTTTCCCCCCTTTTCTCTCTTTCAAAGGACCAGTGAGGAGTCGTCCAGCTGATGCCTGAGCAGGGGCCCCCGCTCCTCCGCCACCAACAGGCGCCCCGGCCCACGGACGATGACTTATTTTTATATTTGTTCTGTGCGAGACACGGAGGCAGACTTTCTTTGGAGTTTTGTTTCATGCTGGGTAATCGCAGAAATAAATATTCACCCGCATGCATAAATATGCGAGGACTTAGTACCCAGTCGGCTCCGCGTTAAGCTCATATTTCGACTCGTCTCGCAGCCTCCGTGCTAGAGAGGAGGGCAACTTAAACTTCAGGTGAACGCTTGAAACCCCTGCACACAAAGCATATTTTTTACATTATTATCTACGACGGATTCTTCTCGTGATTAACGGCCCCACGCATAAAAATTCTACTGTGTACGTCTTTTTTTGGTTTATGCTTCCCGTTTTGGCACAAACATCGAGCATCCTGTTAAGTCGTGATTGTCTTTCCAGAAGTTTAAAGCCACAGATAATAGAAGAAACGACGCCGTTAATCACGAGAAAGCGCCGTATTTGTTCCCTATAAATAGACGAGAGTTAGCGAGTGATAAATTATCTCGGACACCTGGGCCGCACGTGAAAGCCAGGAGGCTACTGCAGAGAATGATTTCTTCAACAGGCGGCCCAGAGGTCAAACTCTATTAGCGATGTTCCAGCAGACAATCTGAGGGAAAAGCGTGTTCCTCATCTCGTAGAGGGCCTCTGAAAATGGACACCTCTTTGTCAGGGCAATTTGTTGATGATGCATGGTTATGATAAGAATTGAGTGAAGTGTCTCGAGCTGCCCTGGGCCTCGGCAGCCAAGGCGCCAGGGCCAACACGAGTAATCAACCCAGGTCCAGATTGAGCCCTTGATAGCAGAGGGTCCCTGATTGCTCATAAGTACCCCCAGGCGGCTAGCTTAAAAGACGCTTTGTGCTGATTTTGATTGACAGCCGGTCAATCAGAATCAACATCTGGTCGCAGACGTTATCAGTGGTGGGGTTTACATCGGATGTCTGAGTTCGAGCCGCTGTCTATCCGCTTAGATAAAAGAAATCTCATGAACTCTATATGTGATCCACCTGAACATCACTAGAATCTTTATTGGGTTTATAGTCCTCCTTTTTCATAAAACTCAGATAATAAATGACTGTGGAGGAAACAGAAATACATCACATTCGAGTTCCAACACATTTAATTACAGTGTGGACGTTTTAAAGTGATCTACAATATGTAACCTTTGCAGAACAGCCACTGAGGTTGCATGATAAATGCTCGGCTGCGACAGCATTTAGCTGTAATGCTAAAGCATTGTAACAGCAGCCCAAGTCAGGTTTCAGCAAATCATCCAGAGAGTATGTAATTTTTTTTATGTGAGACTGCATAACTTTGCTGGATAGCTTCCACTCCAAAGTCAGGGTAGGCCTATGTGTTGATGCCAAATGCTAAGCTAGTCTACCCTTCAGCATATAGCCTAGCTAAAATACCAGAGAATTTAAGTTTTAATGTAAGGCTGTGTAACTTTTGCTGATGCTAAACTAATGTTCAGCATTTAGCCAACATGCTACAGCTTTGTTACAGTAGCACATGCAGAGCCGTAGCACTACTTTTGCTAACTTTTGCCAAAATGCAGCGATTCTGGCTACAAGTGACAGTGCTCATTGATGTGTCAATGCTAGATGCTAACAGCCTTTAGCTAGAATGCAAGTATTGTAACAGAGCCCAAATGTGACAGTAGCAAAACTGGGGTTTCAAAGTGAGACTATGTATCTTCATGAAAAGCGTGTTGATTAGTGCGTGTTAATGCTAAATGCTAAACTACTGTTCAGCATTTAGCTAAAATGCTAAAGCAGTATTGTTACAGGAGCACAATCAGAGTTTCAGTTTTTTTTCAAGCTTGGACATTTTAAAGTTAGATTACTACAAATTTTGCTTAACAATAGCCACAGCAACTTTAAGTGAGACCGTTTTTATGCAGATGACATGTTGTTATACATCTGTCTCTGTTTCCTAATGATCTTAACTATCTATTGATTCTACACGATCGTCCTCATGACATTGACGAATGGATGGACCAATCATCAATTAATCATCACTCCTGCTCCCATTGTCATTATGGTTTAGCAAACCTTTATTTATTTATTTATTCTATCAAACCATAGTGTACCAGAGTGTAAGAATTCAGGATTAGGACTTTGACATCAAAAAGGTCATCCACGCCTTATAACCTCCAAGTAAGACGACCGTAATGTACTTTTCTCCGGGCTTATCTCAATCTTCAGTTAATCGAGTTCAGCTTGTCCAAAGCTCCACTCACATTTCAGCTATTTTAGCTTCAGCACACTGTGTCTCACACTTTGTACTAGAACTGATTTTAAAAAAACTATCATTTGGCGTGAGGTCATTTATAACGGTCAAATACTACACAATGTAGGATTTCATCAGAACAGTGTCTTCTTACCAAAACACCATTAAAAATATTTTTAATGTCGTTAGAATATTTATTTTTGTATTGTTATTGTAATTTCTGCAAGTTATATCTTTGTGCCCTTAGCCCTTTTTCTGTTGTAGTGTTTAAAGTGGTTTGTTTTTTTTGTATCTTTGTGTTTTTCACTGCTGACTTTTCAACATGGAAGAGGAATAATTTGTTTTTTCTTCTCCACAATATTAAGCAATCTGACATTGACTTTTAAAAACACACAAATCGATTGAGCATTTTGCCTTTTCTCGTGTGTTTTCAGCTGATTACAAACATCTCCCAGTTTTCCATCCACTGATTTCCACAAGAACCCTTTCCCCTTGCAATGTCTAGATTGACAAGTGATCTCTTCTTGTTGTTGAGAACGTTATAAGAGGCTATCGTGTGCGGTAAGCGGTGAATATGTAAGAAAGAAGCCTCTCCACGTCTCTTCCTGTAGGTTCGTGTGAACTGCATCCTAACGAGCACCCGGCGCTGACCTTGGTTACTCCTGACTCGCACTTAAAAAATCTCAGATGTTTTGTTTTTGCCAGGTTCAAAGCTTTGGAGACTATGTCAATACCTGTAAGGAGACGGCATATTTACCAAGCAAAGATTCATAACAAGTTGCATTGCAATCGATTGCATCACCGCGAATTATACTGTCAGTCGTACTCGCGGAGCTGTGAGGGCTGTCGAGACGCACCGACAGCTCAGAGACTGTAGTCGGCGACTTTTTGAACACAAATTGTTCTGAGTCATCAGCCGAGGCAGAGTCGCACGCCCGGCCGCGGCCGCTGTCGACAGTTAAAATGGCAAAATGGAAAGTGATTAATTCAATTATACATTTTCAGAGATAAGGTAAAATTGCCGCACAATTATGTCCGCACCATTTTCAAAGTGGAAACACAAAAGCAGGTAACGGCTGAATCTGAGCCCAGAGATGGCGTCGTGTCGAGACCGTCAGCCACACACAGGAACGGGAGGAGGTAAAGGTCAAACGGTTGATTTATTTGGGGGATTTTTTTTTTATCATTTGCTTCCAATTTGTAATGTCCTGTGCACCAGGGACCATTGTGTAATATCACATATATCTGAAACTACTCCCCGCTCTTATTATGTTTTAATCTGCTGTTGGTTTTATTCATATTTCTGCTGACTTCTTTATCTTTTATCAGTTCTTTCAGGTTTTCCACTGTCCCTCCATTTTCAGTCTTTTTCCATCTGTGTATTATCTTATTTTTAAAGCATTACTGCCTGTTTTATTAGATTTTTTTTGCATTATTTATGCTTACTTTCCTTTTATGTACCATCCCTTTCATCATCTTAACCTGTGCTGAGGCTGGTTTTAAACCGTCAGCCTCCACTGGAAGGCACTTTGGGCCCAATCCGGTTGTTTAAAACAAAACAAATAATAAATAAAGCATGAGAAAGGTAAAATATTAACAGTCGTTGTATGTTGCGCTGGTGGAATTTGAACCCATGACATCAATATCTCTAAAATTCTCGCCCCGGGCCCGATTAGAGGAACTGCTCGGGTCAAATGTAGGAAGTGAGCCGGCTGGTTTTGTTTTTTTGTGTGTTTTTTTGTGCTGTTGGTGCACCAACACATAATAATTTAAAGGGGGCGTCAAACATTCATAGACCACAGCCACAAGGTTTGTTTCTCCCATTTTGGTCTGAAAGTAGCAGCAGAAGTACAGATTGAACAGCTGATCGGTAAAGCTGGAATCTGTGTCAAATCGATCGATAGTATTTGATCTTGAAAAAGAAACATTATATTTACAAAAAGTGCAGGAAATGATGTACCTTTTGTCTTAAACAGCCTGGGTTAAAACTTTTAAGTGAAATAAGAATATTTTTCTGCTCAGCGACAGAGATAACTAATAAAGTGGCTATTCGGCCAAATGATAAAAGAGATAAAAGAGCCAGAATGAAGTTTTTAGAGAGCCGTATTTGTTGAATAGTTCTGCTGTAGGGAGAGAAAAGAACAGAAACATTAAAAAAAAATGTGAAATGTATCTGTATCCTCGCCGCCCTGCATCATTTATACGACTGTTCCTCCCCCGGCAGCAACGCTCCTCGCTGGTGATCCGATCACAAGTGGACAGCTGTAAGTCTGTCACTTCACACCTGGCACGACACGTCTCCAAGTGGCAAATAAACACGTACATCACCGGGACACATCGTTTTTTTTACACAAGGAATGATATAATTTAATGTGTTACGTATGCCGAATTTACAAGAAGGCCCGAATGATTAAGAATTCATCGTACTCAGCATTTCACAAAGTTTATTAAGTTCCTCTAACTAAAAAACTCACAAAATTGAGCGATTTTATAAGGGAGTCTGGGGAAGTTCTCTTGATTTTCATCTCATCTGCTGAATGTGGAGTCGCTGTGGCTGCTTTTGACTTAAATAGTTCTGTAAATTGTGAAAAACTGTTAGTTTTAAGTTATCTTGGCCATCTCGTCCCTTCATGAGGAAGACTTTACAAGCTGTAATTACACTTTAAACGTTATTTAAAGATTATCTAGATTCTTTATAGACAATATCATTAGATTTGGCTTTTAATGGGCCAAATTAGGCCTGTAAAGCCAAATGTATCATCCTGTAGTGAGGTCAAATTCACAAAAATATATAATTTAACTGTTAAATTAATGTATAAAACGTGACAGAATAAGATATTAAGCTCCTGTACATCTTTATAGACCGGTGTTGCACTGAGGAATTTAGGTTCTGGTCAGAAAAAGTGCATCAGACATGTTTATTTGTGGCTCCTCATGTGTATTTGAACACACCTTTAATGATGCTTCCTTTGACTCAGAGACGCAGGCCTGGCAAACTCGCCAAAAAAAAAAAAGGCTCTTCAGATGGCCGACGGTGAGCCTCGCAGTCATCACACACACACACCTCTGAGGAGAGTCGGTGCTCCGTGTCGATCGGGTCTTTCAACTAGGCTACAAAAGCCTCATCAAAAAGAGATCCTCCTCCTCCTCCTCCTCCTCCTCCTCGTTCCCCAGCCCCGTCCTCTGGTTCCCTTCAGCTCCCCAAATTCTCAGATTCAGGCAGGCGTCGTTCTTTAAACGGCTGATGATTATCTGTAAATGTAGGCTGTGGTTTATTATTGAAAAAAAAAAATCACTGACTTCTCTGCGTTCGGATTGGACTGAAAGAAAATCCCCCTTCAGTCTTTTTTTTTGTTTTTTAAGGAACTGAATGTCAATTTTTATTTTCAGCAAAAGGATAAAAACATCATTTGCACAATTCTGCCTCTTGAAAATAAATAGTAACATCGCACATGTCGACACCCGACTGTAACAGAACTCGTTCAAGCCGGAGGAACAAATAAAACAAAAAGAAATGCGGCACATGATCATTATCATACAGTGTCCTTTCACCACCAATAAAAACAAACCATGGACGTTACTGAGTTCATCTCTGAATGACAATATATGCTGGACTCTGCGAACTACAGAAGCAAAAAGTTCATTTACTTACAAACCAGTTAAGGACCGTCACTTCAGAAACAAAGTCTTTTTTTTTTCTAGAGTCTAGTCGGCGTCAATCTCGCTATCAAACACGACAAGGATCCTTCAGCGGAGCTTTTTCTCACACAGCAGACATTCAGAGCCCCCCAAAAACCACCACCCCCACCCCACCCCCGAAGCCTCGTACAAAGAGAACAACTGAATTGTATAGCTCAGAAATTATACATCGGACTCGGAAATATAAAGGCGGAAGAAAAAACAGACTCAGACGAACACTACGTTGCAACATCTGCAAAATGTATTGTAAGGAGAATAAGAGAAATTATACGCGTTTTCCTGCGACGAGAGCGTCGTTCTCTCTCCTCGAATCACTTCCTCGGCACGTCGACTACCGTGTTTCTACTGTACGTGTGCACTTTGCACTCTCCGTAGAGTGGTGAGGTTTCCGACAGAGTCCGTGACTAATGTGGCTCAGTCGCTTAAAATGTTTATTCTCATCATCCTGCTCCCGAAAAAAAAACCCCAAAAAGGAAGAGAGAGAGAGAAAAAAAAAAACGCATAGAAATTGTCAAATTTTGCATGAACACTCAAGTGACTACTGATTAGCCGCCAGGGACACAGCATCTCATGAGAAATGTGTTTTTTCTTTTTCTTTTTTTTTTCTTTTTTTTTGCACAAAGATAGCAAAGGAACGCATCAAAGCAAAGGGTGCTGGGTCCGTGCCCGTCGCCGGCATGAAAAGGACAGGTGCCTTCCCCGTAAAAATGATCCACCACGTATGCGTAGCGCGGCCGACGGTTGGACCGGCGCCCCGACAAAATCCGAAACCTTTAATGTCTTTTTCGCACACAAGGTTTCCTCCTCCGTCGAGTCACTTTTGAAGTCTGTGTCAAAACTCACCGTGGCGCGCTTTTGAAAATCCACACAAGGCGGTAAACAAACCGCGAACCTTTGAAGTCAAAGTGTTTTTCTTTCGATCTCTCTTGTGTTGTCTTTGAATCTTTTTCTCCCCCTCCGATGCACTAAGGCAGACAAAAAAATCATTTTTCTCTGACAATAAATTACTCTTTAATTTTTTTTTTTTTTTTTTAAAAGTCCAACAATTGTTTAAGAGAGACATTTAGGGGCTATGAGAAGACGCTGGTGCCGTCGCTGTTGCCGTACAGGTCGGCCAGCTTTTTGAAGCGCGGCCCCCAGTTGCTGAGATAGTCATAGTTCTGATCCGAGTCTGTACTTAGTGACTCCAGAGAGCTTAGCGACTCAGCGACAGAGCCGCTGCCTTCAAAAGCGTACGTCTGCAGAGAGTCGTACGGAGGAGCTGACGGGTCCACGTCAGCATCCTTAAGTCGCTCCCAAATGAACTCTCGGAACACCACGTTGTCCGGCAGGGATTTATAGGACGGGCGGGAAGTTGATGGGTAATGAAAGAAAGTCGGAGTGTCCGGGGTGACGTCTCGCCGCACGTTCGGGTCCCTGATGACGTTGAGGTTGCGGAGGGTGACCATGTCGAACGCCTCCGTGTCCTCCTCTCCCCCGCCCTCGTCGTCGTAGCGGACGATGTTCTCTCTGATGTCCCTCTCCTCCTCCAGAATCAGGGGCTCCTTCCTCCTCCGACGCATCGTCACGATTAGCAGAACCATCACTGCAGAGAGAGAAGGGAGAGATGTCAAAGTTATTATTGATTGACAATCATTTCTTATTTGGTTTTTAGAAGAGCTAAATACGCTGTGACAGTGATTATCAACGAGGGACTATTAGTGCCACAAGAGATACACGTCTGTCAAGTATCAGGGGGTGAAGTATTGTTAGTTATTCAAATAATAAGCTGAAAGAAATGGATGTACAGTTGAAATTGTTGGATCAGAGTCATGAAAAATCAGTTCAGATATTTAGCTAAAGTAATGGAAAAACATTTGGACCTGTGAGTTAAAGGGTACAGATAATTAATGCTAAATATACTAAATGAACAGTTGAAATTGTTGGCGAAAGAATAACGGATAAACAGCTGGAACTGGTAAGTAAGTAAGTAAGTAAGTAAGTAATCGATTACAAGTTCAAATAAAAGGAAAATTTAACAAACTTTTTTTAAGAGTTAGCTAAAAGAGGTAGCACTCAGAGCTAACAGTACAAAGAAGAATCAGTTCACAGAGGCTAGGATAGTTAGCTAATGGCTAAACAGTTGAAATTGTTAATTAAGAGTAATGGACAGTTGGCTGAAAGGAACGGATCAATGGCTGTTTGGTAAATGGTTGAAATGGATGTTTGCCTATAAGTAATGAAACAAACTGTTCAAATTGTTAGCTAAAAGTAACCGATTAACGACAGACATTTTTTCGAAGAGTTTTAAATGAATAGTTGAAACTGGGAGCTGGAGTAAAGACAAATCTGCTCAGCGATGCTAGTTAGCTAACGGATGAACGGCTGAAAGTTTTTCGCTAAGAATAATGGATATATAGCTAAAAGTAATAGATAAACAGTTGAAATCGTTAGCTTAAGGTCATGGAACTGCTAAACATTCAGATTCAGTAGCGGCACAATGCAAACTTAAATCACCCAAACGTTTACGGTACACGCCCGAACGACTGTCAGTGTTTAACCAGCATTTCGGGACTGTTATATATGAATGAACATCAGTTACGAAGCCAACGGTAAAGGTTGGTCCGTCAGAGACGAAGCGAGGAGCAACCCATAGTGACAGTTACGGTTCTGGTGCTGCCAGAGGGGGGAGACAAAAGCTCCACACTGCAAATCCTGTTTGAAATCAACTCAAGCGAACTCATCCGACGCGTGACACGAAACGTCAGAGAAGCAGGATTTGAGTTCAGGTGGCAAAGAAAAGGTTGGGGACCGCTGCACCATGAATCCAATCAAGAGCTTACAAAACTAAACCCGCAATGTAATATCCGGCGCACCTCTGTGGTTTCCACCACCTACATTTTGCTCGGAGACTCGAACACAAACTCCACCACCACCACACTGGAATCTGTGGCCCCTTCTGCGATCCTACCAGGAGCCCTCCTCCAGCCCCTGTTCCCCTCTCCCATACATTATTGCTGAAAATAACTCTACGCCCAAGCAAACTGGCAAATGTCTAATGATCCTCTATCCATCAATGTCAAGCGGCTGCCAGTGAAATATCGTTCCGTGGGCCCATATTTCTTTTTTTCTCCTTCTCGCCGTCGAGCTACTGCAGGCAGCAGAGGAAGAGGCCCAGGAACCAAATTCAAACACCACTTCACACCCTCTAATAAGGGAGCAAATGGAAGAGATGGAACGGAGAGAAGTGTCACATGGAAAGGCTGCAGGAGATGAATGGGTAGCTCTCTGTTGGCTATTTGCTGACTGCTGGTACCCTAAAAACAGGAGCGCCGGTACAGTTTTTTTGTGAAATACTCGAGAAGGCTCCCTCCAGTCTAATAACCTCCACTAATATCCACGACACTTTTTTTTTTTCTTCTTCTTTTAGTGCTTCAAGACAGAATGGCAAACATTTCCGTGCAAGATTGTTTCCTCTGATTTCAGGAACTCGAGTCATTTTAAATTCTATTCGATTCAGTCGGGCTTCTCTAAAGTGAATTACAAAGTGGCACGTTGAAATAGAATATTCTCGGCGCTTTCCAGCAAAGCTCTTTAGGGTTTTAATGCCTAGAAGGCAAGCTACGATGCGTCACACTCGCTGGAGGGGGGCCAACATCCGAATCGCGTCCTACGAGGATGAGCAGGTGGATGGCCGAGAATACAAATGGTCGGTGCGTGTCAGGTGGCGAGGCGCCCTGTGAAGAGATGATTCCCGGCCCAGACAGTTGAGCAAACACACACACGCGATCGTGGCGCAACAGCAGCCTCGGTCTTCATAACACATTTACTGATGATGTTGTACTGAACGAGAACCAGAGATCAATTTAGTGTTACAAAGGCTTTCTCTGTAATTGAATTGTTTAAATGATCTAGCCCCCGCACAATCGATACCGAACAAGGTGAGTTTTCTCCTGCGCTGCCCTTTTCTTACCAGCATGCATCATCGAATGCACTTTTCTCATTATGAGCATTTTCTTTTCTCTTTTTTTCTTTTTTTTTCCGCGCGCCGTGTGATTCTGGTGAACCTGCGGATGATTATTCACTCATTCTGTCACCCACACGTTCCCTGTGCCTCTGTGCCGCAGTGCAATCTCTAAGCGAGGTAACCATCTGCAACTGTGACACCGTCTGAAAACCAAAAGGAGGGTTGTGTAGCGGTGTCACTCTCGTGTTAGAAAATAAAGCATCGTTGCCAAATGTTTGAACGCCTTGAATGCCTATTTTGTTAATTGGCTGCTCACTAGAGCTACATGAATGCAAAAGTTTCTGAGGAAAAGTTGGAGTGGTTTTGGTTAAATTATGAGAGATTTCTGAATTCTGTCTTTTCCCCTGAGCTCTTCTAACAGGTTTAAAGTGGGCGGGACTCAGTTGGTGATGTCATCAACTACCCAGCACCAATCACAATTAAAGTTGCAATATGTAAAAATTGGCCACCTGTTGTGTTCATTCTCCAAACAATTGGGGGCAGCATATCACCAGGGTAACCGCTAACTGCTCCCAAAATATTGCTGATGTTAGCTAGTTAGCTTAGTTAACTGTGCAGCTAGCTGTTGTATTCACTGACTCTGCCTGGACTGGCAGCTCGAAGAACTGGGTAACTGCTAGCTGCTGCTAACTATAGCTGACGTTAGCTCGTTAGCTTAGTTAACTGCGCAGCTAGTTTCTTATATTAGCTGACTCTGCCTGGACTGGGAGCTCGAAGAACTGGATAACGGCTAACTACTGCTGCTAACTGTTGCTGATGTTAGCTTGTTAGCTCAGTTAACCGTGCAGGTAGCTGTTGTATTCACTGACTCTGCCTGGAACGGGAGCTCAGAGAACCGGAGGAATGAACGTTGTTTAGGATCAGACTGTCAACTCTTGAGGTACACACTGGCTAGGGGCTAGCTGGTTAGCATGCTAACTTCAACAGATCCCTTCAACACGATGCAAAGACGTCTTCGCCACTACATCAAAACTGTTATTTCTTCACATTCTGTTGCAAATGTTTGTTAATTTTTGAATATTTACACTAAATTTCTTACACATTACACTTTCAAGTTAGTAAAGGTTTAGCTAGTAAGTGAGTTAAGTTAGTTTAAGTTAGCTTCTTTCCTCTGGCTGCGAGACTCCTGAACTCATCCTCAGGACTCAACCATGAAAATATTTTTTCCCCTGAGTAGCATAAAAAGGCGACAGCTTGCACTTGAAAGCACCCTGTGTTGTAGAATGACAAATAAACGGACCTTGAACCTTGAAAGTGAACAATAATCCCTGAGCAAAGCTAAATAGCTAACGCTTGTCCTCGCTTTGGCAAAACAGTATTCTGAAATGAACCAACAATACATAAAATATTCAACCGTGTACAGTCGATTGTTTAACAGTCTATATCTGACTGTACAGAACAAGCAGCCAGAATTTAGGTTCTGATTAAAAAGCTTGATTTAATTGAACCAGCTGTTCAGAATCTGCTGTACATAATAAACACAGCATGGGATATTTGTCATGGCCAACTAGTACGAATCCAGACAGAACAGTTTTATATTCAGGGGCATACCATGAATATGAATTATGGAACTCATTTTAAAACGCAAACCACTTTTTTTTCTCTCAACACTTTCCATCTTATGTATAAAAAATAAGGTTGTTACGCGTACGTGTTGTATGAGATGTAACTCAGTGAGTTATGAAGTGCAGACAACACTCTACAGAGACAATAAAGCACCGCAGCAAATGCAGCCCTCTTACATCTTCCTGTGAGGATCTGTTGTGGCATACAAAGAAAAACCTCCACTGTGTGTCTAACAAGTTAAACAAAAGTTGTTTTTTAACCTCTTTTTATGAGCTTAATAGATCTTATTCACACAGCGGCTATTTTCCTCCGATGTCACGCTCAGGGTGGCAAACTTGAACTCTGGAATAGTATTAATGTAGGTTATCTGACAAATTATTGTCATTTAACAGCTTCCAAATTGATAGTTAATAAATCTGAATAAATGTAAACCTTTCCTAACTGTATCAAGCAGAAACATTAACTAGAATGTGGTCGAATGCTAATGTTAGCTGTTGTCTAATGGAAGCTAATCTGTTATCCAACCTGTTTTTTTAGCTTGAAATACGGTCCGATGTCTCTCCGGACGAAACTATCCATTGTCTTACTTTTCTTATCAATCGGGAAGTAGTGAAAAACAAATTGTCAGAGTATGTGTCAGCGAAAAATGGCCGCCGTGTGAATATGGTCCATACCTCTGAATATCTCCGATGACCTCAGGGGCAATCAAATATAAATTGAGGCCCATTCCATCAAATAAAAACACACTTGACCGTGAGCAGAGCAGCATCACAGTCTGTGCCTGTGCTTTGATTTCAGTCATCATGAACTTTTGGTCACATTCACAAAAGAAAAGGTCTGATTTATTCATTTCTGTGGATACAGACCAACTACACATCCCTCCATAACTGACTGGTCCAATCCTGTCATACCTTTACCCTGTTTCAATGAGAAAATAGAGAATACATAAATTGGTCATTTTTAATTAGATTTTTTGTTGTTTCATCAGTTTTTGACCATGTTTGTTATGTTTGTTTTGAATTCAAGTGTCCTCAATGGTGCCCTTCCAGTGGACAAAAGTGTTCAGCTGCCTTCTCTCTTCACTTTTAATAGGTCCAGTTCATGACTTCCTGTGTACTGATGCCCCCCCATGGATACATGTGGTGCCCTTTATATTTTCCGCCCCCTGCCGCTCAAACATCCTGAGTCCACCACTGGCTTTTCAGGACATCCCGCATGTTTTTTTCATCCTTCTTAAAAGATTTGTAACTGCAGTTCATTACTGATTAATCTCAAGGTTATTTTCTCAATTAAATGTTTTTGGACTAAAATGTAAAATTAAAAAGAATAGTTAAAAATGCCCAAGGTGCATATTTAGTTGACGAGGTCTCGTGCCTCCAGATATCGCTGTCCGTGCACACCGAGCTCGTTCCGCACCACGACTTGACGAAGGGCAAATCAGAATCGAAAAAAAAACCCTCCGCGTTGTGTTTTCAGGCTAAAATCCCAGCGTTTTTACACTTTATCTGTGCCGCTTGTATGTTTTCTGCAACACTTCAAGCAGCTTTTACGGCTTCTTTGTTGCTGCCGATGTTATCTGTCACACTGTTTACTGTGTATCTGTCCAAATCATGTGTCCGTGCTTCTTTGCTGTCGTCGCATTTCGGCTTATTTTGTTCCGTGTACCCCTCTGCAAGCTGTTAGCGGGTTTTTTTCTTCTCCCGGTTGCCTCACAAGAGGTCTTTTTTAGCTTTTGCCAGGCTGTCATAATGAAGACAAATCTGCTCTTAATTGACTAACTCGGTTAAAAGAAGGGGGCCGTCTTTCCTTCCCTTGTATTTTCGGCGCGTCAACTAGCGTTACTATAGCAAACAGCTCTCGGATTTAAAGCACACAAATATGATGCAAAGGCCACGCGCAGGTTACAATGTGCACAGCGGAGCTCGGAGACGAGGGAGAAAAAAACAAGAATTTGTCTGCTGTTTGAGTACAGACAAATAAACAGAGACCGAGACGGAGAGCTAACACGGGAGGCGGGCGGGAAAATAGGAGACAGATGAGTGGACGTGAAGATTTATAGAATGAGTCCGATGAGACAGAAATAACTGTCTGGAGAATCGGAGTGCTACGTGATGTCCTAATTGGGCCTCCGGAGGATTGAGCAATACCTGACCTGTACCGGATCTTAACAAGATAATGATCGTCTCAGTAGTTCGGATTCAACCAAATTCACCGTATCATTAAAAGAAGGTTTCAAATGACATTTACAACAAAAAAAAAAAAAACATAGTTGTGCCCAGACATTTTCAGGAATGTTACAGCAAGGAGTAGAGGACAAGCTCAGTAATTAAATCTAAAAATATCAACCTATGATTAATGGCCACTTAGCTTATGAGCACGTAGAGCCAAAGCTAATGCACACGACGCAGCTCGGTGGGGTTTTTTTTTTTTTTTTTTTTTGAAAAGGCAGGCAGGTGGAAGCGGCACAGTTTGTCTCAACTGTTGTGACTGAAGTTTCTCCGACACATGAATCCCGAGACAAGTGGAGGAGTGGCACTCTGAAGAGCTCTCCACGCATTGCAGTTATTAGACCCAGTCAGGACGACGGATGACTGGAATCAGTGTGTTGCTGGCAGGAGTGTGTGTTCCTCTCTCACCTGATGTGGGGAGAGAAAGAGATTGATGGAGGAAGGAGGGAAAGGAAGGAGAAAAGAGAAAGATTTTTGAGACTGACAGCGGCGGATGACAGCAGCGGGACGCGGCGGCGGCGGCGCGGGGTCTTATTTCTGGTTCGTGTCTCATCCAAAACAATACAATCACACGCAATCACAGCTTCAATTGCTACCTGGGAGATTGAAAGAGGTCTTGATGGAAGGCCATCAAGGAAGATCGGAATAAAGGATTGGGCAGAGCGGTCGCGCGTTGGCTGTTAATAGAAGGTAAGAAAAGGAGGCGCTGCGAGGGGAATATGCACAAAGAGGAAGCGGGAGGAAAAAGGAGGGAAGAGGCTGATCCAATTGAGCAAAACAGAGTGATGGAGACAGCTGAGGACACACTCATACCCTCACACAAACACACAGACAAGGCAACTTGGAGGTATATTAAACTGGAGGCCATTAGTTCTGAGCCTGCGGCCTGAGGCCATGCTGCGCAGAATAGAGCCAGCTTTCATTAGCGATGCCCCGTTCAGGGTTGTGTGCCTCCGTATTTCCCCCTGTTGCTCTTTTGAAGTTTTCATTCATCACAAAAACGTATTCTCCGCCGCAATGAAATCTTCCTTCAAGGGTACTGGAATAAGAAGCGGAGCCTGACCCCATCGGAGAATTCATTTTCCGTTATTGTACATTCTGCTTAGATCCTCCTCGTCGTCCCGATGAAGATCACCTAAGCGGTAAACTATGACTCTGCCCCGATGTAGTAATGCTTTGTCTGTGGGTTTTTATGAGTAATAACGCGGCCCCGGAGGTGATGCCTCAGCGCCGCGGCGTCTTTAAGGTTATGTTAATGAATTCCCATTTACAAGTGTCTTTACTAACATCTTAACATATGGCGCTACGCCGGGAAAAAACAGCGGCAGAGGAGGGCCCGTCCTTGAAATGTGCAGCATTTCCATACAGTAGTTATCCCTCTGACCTTCATGAAATATTATAATTAAAGCTTATAAAACGTATCTGGGGGAAGCCATCACGACGGCTCCCGTAGACGGGAAAATGATCTGAAAATCTGGAATCTCATCACTGACTCAGGCTGCCTTCGGGCGCCGTTTTCTCTCAATGAAAACGCACATCATTACACTTTATTCCTTTAGCGTGCTCGAATGCGGCAGGAGCAGTGACACATAACTGACACGCTGCCAATAGGAGGTTAAAAACAAAAAGTATAAATACATTTTTTTTTAGACAATAAAATGAGGTGATGAATATATAATGCCATTGCTTCTTTTGGATAAATTATGTTATTCTCTTAGATTTGTTAAAGTTTGGACGAAGCAGGATTCAATCTTTCACATAAAGTCAAGGTAACAGCCCTGGGTGACCGCGTATTCCTTCAGCGCACAACCCACGGAAAACATTTTTACCATCTTGATGGGTCAAGCTAAACACTCAAATCCCCCCCCAAAAGAAAAAACCCAGCATACCTCCTCTAGGTAATTGATTTTGTTGGCAGGGTTTCAGTAACAACATTTTACTTGTAAACAGCCAGGCTGCTATTCAGAGCGGGCTGACCTGGGTCACATGTATTTACCAAAGAGGAAATACGAGGGGCAGATAGCTCCCCCCAGGTTTGACATGTGCAAGACCTCCAGATGCAACTCTTGGTTTTTTTCCCCGCAAAAACATCATTCGACTGCCTGAAGAGTCCGCGGCAGCCGAGATGAGTCTGAATGGGTCGTAAATGCCGAGGTGAGCCGTGTTTTTTTGAAGCGCAGCCCGACGCATCTGCGTTACCTTCACTTAAATCTGAACCTTAACGTGAACCGCAAAGGTCGTTTGCTTAAATGTGTTCCCGCTGCAACTTAAGAAACAAATGGAGGCCAACTGGAAAGTGTTGCCGGTCTTTTTTAGTATTGTCTTTTCCGCTGAAAGGAGGGCAGTGGGAGGGAAATACCGCCATCGACGGTTGCCAATGTTGGATCTTTCCAGCTTGTTTAATTCAGCAGCCTGGTCAGACGCCATTCACGTCTGAATTTGACGCTGCAAGTGCCCCTCCAGCATCTCATCATGGTTGGATGTGTCATCCACAAGACTTCCCCCCCAGGAGGAGAGTGGTTCACGTCCCACTTGTTGTTTTTAATTCATGTCACGTAAGTAAAGAAACGTACGTAAAGAACAGAACGAAGACTTACGTGAGTGATGTGACTGAATTGAGTTATTTCAACCCACAGTGAGATCTTTTCCTAAACCTGACCACAAAAAAACACGACCGTTTCAACAGTCCAACAGTCAGAATATGTCATTGTAGGGGAAATGTTTGACAGCGAGCTTTATTTTGAAAGTAACCGGACATCCGTGGACTAGGACGATGTGTCTGCTGTTCCTCGATGCTAATTTCTGATTATGTGTCTGCTGCCATTTACTTGTGCTATAACTGCGATGACGTTAGCTGCAAATGAAGGTCTTACAGTGAGCTGATTCAGTTAATCACTTAATTACTGAGATCTGAGGAAACGACACACAGACCAGCATATAGATAGATGGCACATAGATCAGAATAGACCAGCGAGCACTTGTAGAAGTACAACTTCGAGGTACTTTCAGAGAGAAATCCTGCCTTTTAGACTCCACCATATATATTTCACAGCTTTAGATGTAGAGATCAACTTGCTATAAACTTAAAATAGAATATGTTGCATAAATGTAAAGGAAGCTACCAAACTATATGGTAAAATAATGAACCAATAACACATTAACATAATAAATAATAATTTTGCACTCATTGGGTTAATTTTACTTTTTGATACTTTGAGTACATTTTGCAGATGATACTTCACATGTCGCTACACATTTGCCTCCTTGTTAACTGTCATCCTTTTTTGGCTTCGCTGCCTTTGCCAAAAATTAATTCAACAACACTGGAGAAACAAGTGCTGGTTTTGGATCAAGACCAGCGGAATCTGAGACGATCGCTGCTCGACCATCCAGCCTGACCAGCTGGACCTCCCCCCGGGGGGGAGAGAGTAGAGAGACCCGCTAATCCAGCTCGGATTTAAGGCTGCTCCTGGGTAATGTCCGGTCACAGGGAAATGAAATAGACAAATGGTACCCAGAGACTGTTACGCACCACAAAATCCCGTGTCAAGCTGTTTCTCTTGGACAGAACACAGAACACGGAGAGTCGGACTCTGTGTTTACGTCATTGATGCACGATGCTCAAACGCTGTCAAGGCTGATGGGCAGTGTTTACCAGATGTTCACCTTTTAATGTGAAGACGCCGACCACATTATCATCACCATCTTGTTTACATTCATCATATATCTATGGCCTAAATGACTGCATATTATATGTTATATGTTCATGTAGCAACCCTGTGTTGTAAAATTACACTCATGGAGGTTATTTTAATTTCACTTTAGATAATCAGAGTACATTTTGCAGATGATACTTATCAATTATTCAGGTACAATTATGAATGCAGGACTGTTACTTGTAGTGGAGTATTTTCACGTTGTTGTACTCAAGTAAAGGACCTGAATACATCTTCCATCACTGTCACACTACGATGAGACAAAGTTATAAACCAGTCTCCAGATAAAATGTCCTCATATCTGTTAGAAATAACAGCCACCTCTACAGTAACGTTCACTCTGAACCTCACTCCAACCTCTTCCACTAGTTATTGGATGGACACTGAGTGCCTGACACCGAGGTTACATGGATCTTACCCAGAAGCGTCATGATGCAGCCTAAAATAGCCAGCAGGGCGCCGGTGCTGAGGCCGGTGGCGGTGTAGGCCACGGCTCCACAAGACAGGGCCACGCCGTCGGAGTCGCAGTCGCACACCCGCACCGAGAGCGTGTTCGTGCTGCTGAGGGCAGGACTCCCACTGTCCACGATCAGCACGGGCAGCCGATACACAGGCTGCTCCCGTCTCCTGAAGCCGCCTCGCTTCGTCAGCACGGACGCCGTGTTGTCTGCAAAACACGAGCGGAAAGCATACAGACTTGTAAGAAAAAAGCCGCGTTTAATGTGCATATCAGGTTCACTGGCTTCAAGGGAGCAATGATCTGCATATATATGACTAGCAAGAGGCTTAACTTCTTTGCTGTAATGATTGCCGTGTTTGGGTGGCGCAGTTTGAAATGATTTTACAGTATTACAAGCAGGAATGGCAACAGATGGTGTCATTAACACAATTCATTACATGACACACTGTGGCGTCTCTCCCTGATCTTGACCACCTGTTGGCTAATAACAGCTTTGGTCTGATGGTGAAATCTTATATGAAATCTGAGCGTTAATGAGAGAAAGAGGCAGCCAGAGGAGAACAATATGTCATTACAGCAGCTAAAAAAAGCCATTTCATGACAACTATTTCAATAGATTGAAATGTGCTTTCAAATCGAGCAGCCGCAATTGAAATGTAGATTTTGGCCTTGACAGACAACTCCTTTGTGTTTTTTTCTTTTTTCTTTCCTGAGCGATATTCAGATTTATCTTTGCTTTGCTCTCAGAGTCTCAGAACAAGGTGAAATTAATATCGAGACATTAGCCAAATCAGCAGAATGTTCTCACAGCTGAGAGGAAAACACACAGCGATGGGTTTGGAAATGAAACACTTAAGATTGTTAAATAAATATGCTCTGGCGCTGAATGTGAAACATTTGGTTATATCCTTATTTTTAACTTAGGAAGGGGATAAACATTAAGTTGTAAGGCACAAAAACTACATTGCAAAAGTTTGTAAGCACCTGAATTCATTGCTGAATAATTCATTCCCCAAAATCGTGACGCCGTAGGAGTCTTCACTCTCCTGGTTTCAGGCTTTTCATGAGATTTTCTCCCATTCAGCAACAGCCACGTTAGTGAGGTCAGGCACTGATGCTGGGCAATGACATCTAGTTTGAGCCAGTTCATCCAAAATGTATTGGATGGAGCTGAGGTCAGGGATCAGGCCAGAAAAATGCTTCGATAACGAACTTGGAAGAAACTTTTCTTTTAGGGAGTTGGGTTTGGTGCCTGCGGTTATGTTTAAACAAGAAAGGGCCATTCCCATATATCCAAAGTCACGGTGTCCAAGGGAACTGTGTCCCAGTTGGACGAAGTAGTTTAGCATAGCAGAAAAAAAGGAAATGGTGTAGAGGCTGAGGTGATGAATAGGAATAGAGTGTGTCTAACTTTTAATGTGGGAGGAAGCCTGCACGACAAAGCAGGATTTGGTGTTGGCACGGTAACGTGTTACTGGTTACAAAAAGATGCTTAATTGTTATATACATGGAGGAATTGTTACCGTTTCAGCCCATCAGAGACAAAAACAATTGTAATTGTAATGGACTTGACTTTGACAGTCGCAGTTGCCCCAAAAAGTTTTTGGATCCGTCCAGTGGCCCCAAAGGACATGGGGCCACTGGACGGATCCAAAAACTTTTTGGGCCAGGTTTAAAAATACCCAAGTTTATCTTTAAGCCACACACAAACAAAAATGTAAACAGGAATGCAAGTTGTTTTTACAGGAAGTTGAGTTTAGTTTAGTTTTCTGCCACTATGGGTTTGATGACGTCGTGAAGTAGCGTGGGATCCTGGGAGTTGTTGTCTTCCTCGTTAAACAACCACCACCATCTATCTGATGAACTCAGGCCGAAATGTCGATGGAAAAGGTAATATTTAAAAGTTTGATTGAAGGTACATTTATTCACATATGCTAACTTCCTGTTCTCTGAAAGTTAAAGCGACAGGCATCCAAATGAAACAAACTGTGGATTTCTCTGGGTTTGAACATTGTTGGTAACATTTGGGATCATTTAAATGCACAACTCAGAGTTGGGAAGGAGACTCACCAATCAGCTATCTTACACATTGGACCTTTAAACCATATGGCTGAATTTCTACAGATGTTGATTTACATTCATGTCCGGTGAGAGTGTTGATACACATACGCAACATTCTGAAACCAAGGGCTTCCCGTTTCTTTAACAAAGCCATCTTGCAGCCGAGTTGCTTGGTAATCTGCACAGAGGTTACCTGGAACATCATGTACCACTCACAGGTCTGCACTCACATGGATCACAGTATCACAACCCGACTGCTGCTGCTGCTGCTGCTGAAAGAACATGGCAGCCTCAGACGAGCTCCAGCGTGTTCGAACGAAACACTAAACTCAGGGCATTACCTGAGATAATGTGTCGGGCTCTGCACATAAAGCGGCGGGGATCCATGTATAGGCAAACCGATGATGGACTGCTAACGCTCATGTCCTTAAAGCTTTATGCAAATGAACACTTAAGTTTTCCTTTAGGAGAAGCTAATTTTGTTCAGTCGCCCACTGCTTGGCGTGTAGGTGGTGTGCAAATCATAACGCTACAAAGAGAATTTGCAGCCTGTGTGTGTTGAGGTTAAAGTTATTCTGTGATCTAGCACATAGAGACCTCGCACAAAGAAGAACAAGGCTGTGGACTGTGGCACGAATGGAGTTAACTCGGATGTGCTCCAGTTGCAGCAGAAAGTTTGTTTTTGCATTTAGTTTTGATGAACAATTACACAAAAAAAGGGAGAAAGGTAGCGAGGGCATTGTCATAGCAGAATTATGGTTTCATTTGGCACGGCCGGGCACGCCGGGAGGCACCGGCTACTCTGTACTTCTTCTCCTGAGTCAGATTGCAGAGTGGATTGTGTCCAGATGGAGGGCAGATATAGAGAGCCGGGGTGAGCAATGGCCGAAGTGTCGATTGCATCGCTGCAAGGCTCAGCTGGAAATAAGGAAGTAAGCAGCAAATAGACCGTACCGAGCTTGACCAAGACCTTTTACAGACTCTGAGAGTTTTGATTTAGCAGCTGCGTCACAAGAGCGTTGATCTGACGCTCGGAGCTTCGACAAGGACGTACATTTAAAATGGTGACTGACTTCAGGGTTTCTGCCGAGTTCACCAAGTTAAATCTAAGACTTTATTAAGACCATATAGAGCGCAATTAAATACCTTTCACGATCATACTGTTTGAGGTATGATGGAAAAGCAGCAGGGATGACAAGACCTACAATTATCTATAATTATGTAACACTTTAAAAGTACATTCCTAACAGTTCATACTAATCACTTCTCCTGGGATTATTAAAGGAGAAGATTACAATTTTCATCTATGTCTTATAACAAAAGTCAGGCGCTCATATGAAGATCCAAACTGGTTTTCTTGCCACAATAATTCCTCCTGCATACTGGCCATCTAAAGATTTCTTCCCAAAGAGAATCACCGTCAGCAATTCAGTATCTGACCAAATGTGAAATATGGTCGCAATCTCCAATTGGGAGAATGAGAAAGATGTTAAGTCACAGTGACCGTTACCTTTGACCACCAAATTCGAAACAGTTTGAGCTTGTATCAGATTGGATATTTGTACCAAATTTGGAGTAATTCACTCAAGGCTCAATGGGACAGACAATCCGAAGAGACATAACGCCTCTGCTACAGCTATCTCTGGAGTGGGGGTCTTAATATGTACGGTGGATTTTGCCTCCCATCACCTACTTATGTACTCAATTTATGATTTGGTAGACAGGTTGTCACTAATCGAACGCCACTCGACGTTCTTACTTTTTAACTCGGGGCACATCGGTCCAGCCAGACTTCATGAGGGAGCAGTTGTCGGACGTCAAACAACAATGGCAGCACCGTCGTGGGAAGCGGGTAGGATGTATTTGTAGACAACAGCATTTGTAATAGGTGAGAGAATTGAATATTTAGATACACTCCCAATGATAAAAGTGCTGTAAAATGAAATGTATAATGGCGTCTGTCACCTCATGTGTCATTTCACCTCCTCGTCTTCTTTATTTATATATGCAGGGAGGCTGCCCGTGTTGCCAAGGAGCCGTCATTCTGTCACAGTCAGTCATTTTTTTTGTTAACTTTTGGGGGTCGTGCACCTGAAACACTTGGAGGTCGTAAGTTGGAAATTTCAAGTAGAAAATTCCGACCTTCAGCACTGACTGGAGCGCAGCATTAGTCTGCACAGAAAACTATATTTCTGTATTTTTGTGTTAAAGGCCTCCTCTACTACTTTGTAGCCTTGGCTTTGAATAATCCGGAGACCATATTACATTTTAATAATCTAGTCCCCTTGGAAACATTTTAAAGAGGTGTTAAAAGTCCATTAAACTGATAATAATAATAATTATAATTAAATAATTGCCATTTTAAGCTTGATTTAGTCTCTTCCTTCTGTTTTTTTAATGTTTGTATTCTGGGGCTGTTGAGTTTAATTTCTTTTAAAATTGTAACGGGTGGTCGGTCTTTGCCAGATCTCCTTTCGGCAAAGAGATTTCAATCTGAAGGGACTTCCGGGTTAAATAAAACGTACTTATACTGGAAGAATTACATTAGAAATGGATCTTTAAATGACCCGTATGATCAGGAGGAATGATGACAGCATTGTTTTTGATAAATCAAAGCCACAAAAAAATCTGACAACTAATTTTAAGTGCTGTATCGTAGGCAACTGGACTGAAACAAGTCCAGTTGCCTACGATACAACACTTAAAATTACCATGACCTGGATGACTGAGAACCTTAATCAACTTACTGACGACGACTGACGCTCTGGGTTGGCAGCTTTGGTCGAACACCAAGCAAAAGCATCAGTGTTTGACAAACTGGGGACAAGACTCAACTACCAACTATCTTTCTCCAGGAAGTCATGAAGGCCAACCGATGAAGATGAATGACCAATGATTAACCAATGAAGAACAATGTTCTGCTAAAATCAACCCTTGCCTGTTCAGTGACAATGAGCTTCTTAGCTAGCACACATGACATTGCGTGCTACAGGTCTGATGGTGCTGACTGGAAGTCCTCTTTTTGTTTGGATGTATAACTCACAATCAGATACAAAACCACTTAAAACCCAACATAACTGAGGGAACATATTTGAGACAAAATTAAACTTAAAATGCCTTTTTTGAGGAAACTGAATTCAAAGCTTTTCAAGACTTTTCACAACCTGCAGACACCCTGGACCTTAACTGAAAGATAATCACAAAATAACGAGACGTATACCTTTGTTATCTCGCAGAGTGAAGTTGAGGTTGCCGGCAGCCGGTGCGGCCAGAGCGAAATAAAAGCGGTGGCCGCTCAGAGGTTCGTCCTTATCCACCGCGCTGATGGTCTGTATCACCTGAAAACAACAGGGGAAACACCAAGGAGACAATCAGAGACATTTAAGATTAGTTGAATCGCTGATCTTTATCCGATCTGGCTGCCTGATTAGGTGTTAACTCAAGCTGTAAATTGTTTAATGTGTGCATGCATTTAGAGTATCAGTTTAAGCGGAGCATTGTTGCCAAGCCTTTGTATTTGCATCACTTCTCACTCTCGTCATGGATTTATGTACGCCGAGGCATAAATCTTTCTTAAAAGTCCCAGTAATGGTGTGAGCGAAACGTGGAGAAAAAAAAATCAGCCCGATTTTGATTGATGGAAAAAGATTTGTTTGATAATGTTTGGCTGAGGTTTTGTGTCATTTATCTCTTGGAGTACAGTAAGTGCTTATTTGGCAAGAGCTTGGCACCCTCTTAGAAGGGATGAAGTGTTTTCTTTTGGGAAGTGTTTTCTCCGAAACCAAATCTTTGTCCAGTAACTGTTCTTTCAGCCCATCCGCCGAGACGATAACATCCAACGGAACAAAAAAGACAATGGGTTTTCTTTGTGCTTCATAGTTCCTTTGGGCAATAACGACAAAATCTGTTGTTTTTTTTTTTAAACTGACAATACAGTTTTCAAATCGTCAGCCTCTACCAACGTGCATCTCTACCGTCTAGACTTTCAGCAATTTGCAATCCATTTTATGGACAAGAAATCAAGTATTTTAAAGATGATGTCACAGAAAAACTTCTGAAATGTATTGAATTAGTTTCATCTCACATAAATCTGGCATTGTTGAGTCATTTCTACCGATATTATCAGCGATACTCTTGATTTACCTCATTAGTGACTGTTCTTTCATCGAATAAATGATGACTTTGTTGACTGCAATCTTGTCGTTTTAAACATTATTATACTTCACATTTAGATAAAAGTAAGTTTATAAGTGAGGCTACGTCCAAAACATTACCACAAAATGGGTCAAACCACATTCACATTACATCTTTAGTCCTGACTAAAATATCAAACATGGATAAAACTTTGGTGGACTACAGGCGAGACAGCTGTCAAGCCAGTGACCACAGTTCACCACTGTGCTTCAACATCTGTCAGTGTGAAACCGCCGGATATTTTGAAGCAGACATCAGGACAAGCCAGTCATGTTTGTGTCGACCAAAACTTCCTTATATTGGTCATTTAAAATTTTAAGGGTAATTTAAGCCAAAATATGATCTTTTCCTAACCCTAACCAAGTATTTTCTCAAACCTAACTAGACCACAGGCAAACATATAACAGAAAACAGAGCCTAAACATTTCAACATGTCCACGGTTTAGATCATGTTTGTTGTTTTAAACTTGTTTCTTGATCTTTGGTTGCCAATTTTACACCTGGCCAAGGACTATAGATGAAAACCAGCCTCACCACTGTCCCTGAACAATAAACTGGATGAATACAATACAATAAAAATAGAACATTTATTCTGGTGATTGGGTGGCAATGGTCATTTTGTAGTATTTGTAAGAAACCTTCACCATTAATGAATATCTAAATTGATCGGCTGAGCACATGAAATTAAAGTAAATTACAAAACACAAACAAATTATTTTTCTGCCACTTCTTGAATAAAAAGGTCTTGAAAAAAGCTTTGCCCTTCAACCACCTGCCAGAGAGGCTCAATCAGAGTTAAGTACAACAAAATATGAGTATTAGACATTATTCTTCCTCTAATATCTAAAGCCAAGTCCCATGTAACGGCCTGCATTAACCAACATGTAATAAAAAGTCCACTGAATGTTGTCACGCTGAATCTGTTTAAACTTAATGCATATGTAATGCAGTCAGGCATTCCCACTTCATTATTACAAGTAGGGAAAATGACTCATGATAAGAACAGCTCTTGCCCGAGGCGAAACAAGACAAGCGTTCATATCTGTGAGTTAAAGAAGTGAGCGCTATTTGTTTCGGCCCACTTTATTTTGCCTCTCCGAAAAAAAAAAACCCAGACTAAACAGATTCGCGCTGCCTTTATTGTATGGCGCGGTTGACAACTATAAATAATGCAGGAAATCAAATTACCCAAGTAAACCAATTTATTTACACCCACTAGCATGAGCTGTGATGATTTTTTTTATCCAAATAAACATGGTATCTGGAAATCAAGTTATCTCTTTTTCAGCGATGAAGAAGAACACCGAGCTTTAATTTCAGCGCCGTCTGTGCAGCAGCACTTCTCTGCAGCAGGGAGGGAGAAAAAAAAAGAAATCTCAGTCAGTACATGCTGTACAGGAGAGGCATATCACACACAGACATGCCATATGGACGACAAATGATAGCCACCAAGACGGCCATCAAAGTGGGAGTTACTGCAGCAGTGTCCTTATAAATTTAGATCAAGCCTCCCGGATTCCTTTGTAGGCAATCTAGAAAAACTCAACCCTGTGACAACTCACACCCTCGGACGTGATCCAAGAGATTCTTAAAAGCCAATTCGCGCTGAATTATCACGTCTCCCAGCCCTCCCCGCGAAAAAAAGCCCCTGCGTCTCACGTCAAGACAAAAACAGAATTAAAAAAAACGAAGTTGAATAAAATAAAAGAGGGGCGAGGAAGAAAAAAATAAAAGCCAATGATCCATCAGTGTTGAGACATGGATTATCAGTTGTCAGCTGTGATTAAATGCTGCTGGTTACAAGCTGTCAGGTATTAGGGGTTGGTGTAGGTGGTAAACGACATCCTGCCAATTATTAAATCTGGCAGGCGGGGTGAAAATTCATGAATATTTTACTCTGTTTCCAAACTAAATTAAAATAGTTGCTCTTTCATCAGCAGACGTAATCACAAACTATGCTGGGGTTGTTGTTTTTTTTTTTTTTCTTTCTTTCTCCGTGTGTTTACTGTTTGGTTTCGCAGCGCAAGGGAAATTTATGTGGGAGGCAGAGATGCAAAAAAAAAAAAAAAAACAGAAAAGAAAAGAAAAAAAAAAGGTTATCTGCTCTACTTCAAGAACATTTGGGATATCTGCGCACGCACACAGACAACAAGTGATGTTTGTGTCAGCGGCGGATCAGTGACAGGTAGACGCACCTCGACTGTGCATGCTCAGCTGCATATCATGAAAGCCGCCATTGATTCGGCGGATCATAATAACTCGCGAGCCCTCTCACTCTGTTATGGAAATTTCACATCTGATAGAAACCCCTCTTTCTTTGTGGTTCTTACGTCGGCACCTCCTATACACAATTTGAACCCTTTGATGTCCTTTGAATTTTGCAGATGGATCCGGAGCTTATCTCCAGGAATTTTCCCCCCTTTCCCTCTCCTCTGCTGAGGGAAAAAGGACTGTAAATCATCCTTAAATCAAACACTTTGTAATGTATAATGCCTTTCATTAGCGCGGCTCTGATGCAAGGCGTTCCGCGGAAAACCTTTGGTGGGGGAATTCTCCGATGGGTTGAGGAGCAGACAGGAGGAGAAGCGGCGTGGATGGAGGCATAAATTCTCGCTGAGAGACATTAACAGCGGCAGCCGACTGGTGCCTGTCGCTAAGGCGAGACCGAGGAGGCCCATGAATCACAGAATTAAAGGTTTTTTTGAGTTTACACGTGGCGGCAGGTCGGATCAGGGAGGATAGAAAAAGGACAAAAGGTCTCTGTTTGTCGGCGGCGAGGAGGCGAGAGGGGAGGGAGGAGGATGTGCAAACAACAGACGCATTTACATTTTATTGGTGCTGCAACAAATGTGAGGATTTTTGTCAATCTGCAGCGATCGGCACTCATTTCGCTCTTTAATTTTTGCTGCGTGCAGAAATCATTTGGATATAAAGTACGGGCGAAGAAGTCAAACAATTTCAGAAAGGAGGAAAACATTTCGGGGGATGTAAATAGTGAAAACAACAGGTGAAAAACACAGAAGGAACTGACACAGGCTTAAACACAAACAGAGCTAATGAGGGGATGAGGTGCAGGTGGAGGGAGGCCGAGAGACACAGGTGAGGGAAATTAACAGAGAAACACTAGAAAACAGGGAAAACAGGGGCTTGAAAAGCAGAGGAACGTTGGAAAATGGTAAAAAACAAAACAAAGCCAGAAAACACACAATGAAACCAACAAAAACAGCGTGACATCCTAAACCGAAGCACAGCTGACACTGTTGAGGAACTTGTTGAGGCCGGTTCTGACAGCGCTCCCCACACATGGACCCGGCAGATTAAAGGAGACCCGTTATGTGTTTCCTACAATGTCTTATAGATTCTCGTGCATGTGAAAGATCTTGAAAGTTAAAAAAGGGTCTGTCACACAACAGAAGATCCTCTCTCTGCTCCTCAAACGCCTCGCCGGCAGACGTTTCCGACTCTAACAGGAGCAAAGGTGACAGTCTTTCTTGTGTCTGATGTAAAGTTGTTCCACGTCGTCGTGGATTAAAAAAAAAATAAAACTTGACACCCAGTAAACTTCTTTTAATGAGGCGGTGAAGTGTGAAGGCGCCGTCAACAGCAAAGCTGACACCTTATCAGCGCTTTGCATTAGAGCGCTAATTACGGCCCCGTCATTAATACTGTACATTCACTTTAAGTTCTACTTTTGTTTTTGATCAGAGAGTGACAAACCAAAACTAAACTTTATTTAACACTAATGCAATGAGCAGTTTGGTACATTTGATTAAATGCTATATCAAGTCAAGTTTTATTTTTACAGCCCAAAACACAAATCACAATGCTTTTATCTACGACCCCCGTTAAACCCGAGTTCATTTAACCATCATTAGTAAATGGTACATTTATAGTTCATTCATCTGTAGTTAACTTATGTATTTTACTGCAAACGAAGCAATTCAAACCTCAATAAACCGTTTATTAAGCAATAAAGAAAAGGCTGTTAAACAACGGCTACATGTAATCTGATAAATTGCCTCCAGTGTTGTGGCCACGTTGCATTGTGGGTAACGTAGGCACCATGTTCTGAAAAGCATTCCACTGGTCTAGCACTGTACTCCCCATGCATTCTTCTTTTTCAATTTCTGTCGCCTATTTTACCCACAATGCAACTAGCAGCCACTGAGTGACATCACTGGAGGCCTTAGATTACATTCCTCTGGAGCCACAGAAGGCTTTATAATACCTTGTAGTTCTCCACAAGACTTATAAACACACTTTAATGTGTGAGTTGGTATAAAATTAGCTAATTTATTATTGAATATCGACAGTTTGACATTTCTGATACAAGCAGATGGAGAAAAGGGGTTGGATAACAAATAATAATCATTCTACGGTTCAAACTCAAATAGGTAAGCACTTAAAAAGAAATCTCAATCTTATTTTATTTTGTCTTTAATCAGATTTTTCCCGACGTAAAACAGAAAATGAGACATTTTTCTGACTTGAGACGTTTCATCCAGGAGAACATCTCTAGTCAACACTGATGCAGTGAGCAGCTGAAGATCTGTAATTAAATTTATAAAAGGAAAAAGTAGAAAAACTCCAGACACTGGTCCCAAACTCCAGGTATTATACTCGTAACTAAAACTGTTCAAACAATCCAGTCCTAGACTTAAGCTCCAACGCTACCTGCCTTTAATCCAAAGTCAAACACTAAATTTGTACTTCTGATTGTATCGCGCGTTTCTCCATCGCGGCCGCCACCTGGGTGATTGAGCTGAACCCTTCGCGGACCCGACACTGACTCAGTTCCCGCAGTAATCTCACAAATCAACCCCTGCCGACTAAAATGTGTCCCCTCTCGCCGACCATCGAGATTCTCCCCAAACGCTTGAAGTATGTTTCCTCGCTGCGGCGGCCGTAACTCACCGCTCCCCCTCCGAGTGGCGACTCAGACTCCCGGCGAAGAGACGGACCTGTGGCCTCCATAACGAGGAAAGTAATGTCGGCTAATGCGGCACGGCTAGTCTGAGACACTGCGGGAGGAAATCTGTGGGATAATGAGCTTGAATAACACTTCCCCTCTCTTTGACACCGGCAGGGTAAACACTGCGCTCTAAAAAAAAAAAAAAGACTTTTATTATATTGTCCTGAGAGTGTAATTATCAGATCGTCAGCCCGGGTGATTCATGCGATAAGATCAAGCCCGCCGCTTGAAAGTTGAGTGAAGAGTATAAATAAGCGCGGCATCAAATAGGTGGCACTCGTTGCCATGGCGACCAGGCAGCTGTCACCGGGGGGGAGAGGAGGTTGTGTTGACGGAGGAAGTGATGGTCGTGCAGTTTTTCACACTCCTCACTCTGCTGGCGGCTTCCCATGACATCGCCCCTCCACCCTCCAAACATCACCCGCGCTGTGGCACCCGCGACTTCACCCGCCGGATCGACAGGATCCACTCACATCCCCTCACACCCCCCGAACCGCTGTCATCACACGCACGCACGTTTTAATAGCAGGCGATATCTCTTTCGCGTCGATTAACTGAATCGTTCGCCCACATTCATCCCGACACCGGCGTGTTTGCCCGGACCGCCGAGGTTGAAGCGATCTCCTGTTGAGATCTGAGATCAAATCCGCTCCACGTTCTGTCTTTTTATAGAACGAGACACTACACGTTAATGGTTTCCTCCGCGTTTTCTTTGCGCCGTGACATGTCTGTTTTCACCCCGCACCCCCCCAGCTTGATCTTGATGCAACACCTATAATAAACTGATAATTTACATGAAGACTGGAGGTGTGAAGCCACTTTTTTGTTGTTTTGCGTGATTGATGTGACAGTCGAGGGAGACGTGGTGAGGTAGTTCTGATCGTGGGAAGAAAAGAAAAAGTTGTACTTGAAGTTTTCTTGACCAGGAGTTTTCAAAGTCTGACATTCAGGGCCTGTTTTCAGATAAAATCAAGACAGCTGCGGTTTGAAATTGTTTGAGTTTACGTGTTGTTATCAATGCTAACTGCTATATGGAACTCCTATTTGAATATTCCTTGTTTTAGTTGTAGAACTATAGTTCCTGTAATGCTTTTTGGAACTTGAGATCTGATTCTTAAGTCTTTTTGTTTTCACATTTTGGCGAATTAGCAGCATTAAAAGTACGCCGAATTGGCTATTAGCAGTTCCTGTTTGCATTGAACTCATGGTTGTACAGACCGCTATCACTGGGTTACTTTTATATAGAAGAAAACTTAAAAATGTGACGATTCTCAGGCAAGTTCTGGAGTTTTACAGTAGCGTCTTTTTTGAGGATTTCTAAGCTGTTTAATCGACGTTTATTCACAATGGTCAGGGAATGAAAAAAAAAGACAGTGTAGGCCTCAGCAGTTTAAAATTGTTTTGAGTTTATGTCCAGAGATTTTCAACACAGGGCAAATATCCTAATATAAATGGATAGAGGAGGGTGTTCCAGGGATATAAAAATATTATTATCAATATTTATCGATTTTAGTTCTGGAACCATGAGTCGGATAATATTTTTCAAATTTTTTATTAGCACCACTAAAAGTATGCCGAATTAGCTATTAGCACTTCCTGTTCAGTCAGTGAACATGTACAGACGGCTATCACTGGATTTTCTCTGACCCTGAAGAAAGCTTAAAAACGTAATGATTCTCAGGCAAGTTCTGGCGTTGTCAGTAGCGTCTTTTTTCTATGATTTCCAAGCCGTAACATAATGTTGCTTTAAAGGTATGCCGAATTAGCCGTTAGCGCTTCTTCTTTGCAGTGGACTCATTCGTGTACGGACAGACGTCACCGGATTATTCTGATCCTGAAGAAAACTTAAAAATATGACAATTCTCAGGCAAGTTCTGTCGTTATAAGTAGTGTCTTCTTTCTATGATTTCAAAGTGGTGTAATGGATGTTTATTCACAAGGGACACCAAAAATAATGATCCTCGGGAACTCTAACACTGAACTATCTAGGATTGTGTGTATCACGTCAGTGTGTTCAGATTCGACTGAGTCTCAACTCGGAGAAGAAGAACGAGGTTTGACGCTGACTGGCGCCGACTGTGTTGGCAAACGGGCCACGCTACAACAACTGCCTCTCACCTAAAGCAGCATTTTCTGTTTCGGTTCTCCGCGGAGGCATGCCTCCCCTGTTTGCAAACCGTCTAAAACTAAACACTCACAAACCTCCGGAGGCCGCCGCGCCTCCTCTGGGATGCTGCAGGAGCGCGGGGAGGGGCCGGGGAGCATATTGGGGGCAGCAGAATGCCAAGTCCACTCATGTATGTAATGGTTACACTGAAGTGATTGCACAACGTGACCCCCCCCCCCTTACCCCTCCCCCGCCATCCCCGCTGCCTCTGCCCCCTTCCACCCCCATCATAATATCAATTAATATTATGGCAGAAGACAGACGCACCGATGATCCGTAACAAGTGGCATCTCTGGAGAGAGCCGGTGCCACGAGACGGCCTTAATTAGGCCTGAAAAATGGCAGGTTATTCCATCCAAGCACTCCCTGTTAATCTGAGCCGCAGAGCCACACAGTCGACCCCGGCCTCAACTGGCAAATGTTATTATTTCATCTCTGTCGCAGCTGTGAATAAGCCGATGGGCGTGACGGCCAGTGGGCGGCCTCAGATTCTTTAACAAACCTTTGCGGGGAAGCGGAGCAGACAGTCCGACCAACTGTTCGCTGGACGTACAGTACACAACGGGGGCATTTTAATTAATTAGGAATCAGGGGGCTGGTGGGGCGCACATCTGACAGGTTACAAGTCCACCCGGTCCGTCTGCTAACAGACAGCCGACACCTCGTTGTAATTCAAGCTGGGTTTTCGCATTCAAATGTCAACCTCCCCTCCCTCCCGTTTTTTGCTCTGTATGTGTTTTTTTGGGTGTAAATTTCATCGTGAAATTTCCATTTTCGCCTGAGCCCCCCCCCCCGCTAAGGACGCCACTCCAGAGCCGGTTAAACAGGAAGGATTTATTTATCTGGGACTGGAATAAGGAATTGGAATTAGCGAAGAATAACTTAATTGGCTCGATAACGAAGCGCAGGACATGACGGAGCACACGGAGGCAAACAGAAGTTCAGTCGCACATTTGTCATCGCACATTTGTGTTTGATCATGTTAAAAAGAACAAAACAAAGACATAAATGATGCTAATTATAAGACTGAATGCAGACTGTATCACTGTGGCTAATGGTTTTCTTATAACCTGTTACAAATTTGCATCATATCGACCCATCGTGTGATTTTTACGGAGGCAATCGTAGAATTTTTCTGGCGATCCAAATTGTTTTCTGTGTCTCGGTCTGTGGTTCTGACATGAGAACTGGTGGGAGAAAAATAAAAAACAAAGTTTTGCCAGGAGGTAGTGGTGAACTTCAGCCTGTTGTGTAAAATGAGTATCACAGTGAGCCTTCCACAAAAGAAAAAAACACATTATTTCGCCGAAACTTTGTTTTTACTCAAAAAAAAGAGAAATTCTCTAGAAAAAAAAATATTTTCTTTAAATATTCACTTTCATTTGTTTTCCTTCTGAATTTCTTTGTTTTCACAGATGAAAAAACTTCAGGAACATAGAAAGATTGTTTTTTTTTTAACAGTTTCGACCAGATTTAGAAAATAGATCACCGGAAAAAAAAAAAAAAAAAACCTCACCTGCCCTTCAGGCTTTCTGTATCTTTTACCTCTATCTCTAACACTTCCCCTATGAAACTAGAATAACCACCTCCCGGCTTTTTGCCTCCACTTACCAGTCAAGATGCGGTTTTGGATTCACATCTGTCCAGACTCATATAATGCTATAAGGCTTTCAAGGAATTTAATAAAAGGTATTACGTGTCATTCGTTGGCTCTCTTTACACGCGTGATTCAAGTGAATCTGAATTTCCAGCGAGAAACACGCCGCCTTCACTTAAAGGCTATTTTTACAGTTAAGTACAGAGGACTGATGGAGAGCGTTGCCTCGTGGTGCAACAACAATCACCTCAAACTCGATTACAGCTTGCGGCTGGACTACCGCTGTATGAAACAATAGAGTCCAATAAAGCTGATTGTGGTGGAGCGCTAAGTGGCTTCAATTTCTAAATCGTGTTCGACCCAGCAGCTCAGAAGATCTACGCTCAGCTATGGCGTCATGGTTTGTCAGTTTAGATGTTCCCTGTTTTATTCTGTAGGAGTTATCATCGTGTGGCTTGTTTTGACCGTCCGCTTCCTGCCTTTGTCTTTTTCCCACCCTTTTTTTTTGCAATCCTGCCTGTGTTCCCCGATCTTCATCCAGGTTTGTGTTCATCTTTCGCTTTTTCTGGATTTATCAGCCCCATTGTTGTTAGTTTTGTTGCTTGCCGTTGATTTTTTTTGCAGGAGACATTGTTTCGTGAGGTCACGGTGAAACAGTGACCGCCAGAATCCAATCAGTTCATCCTTGAGTTGAGTACAAATTTGAAGAAATTCCCTCGAGGACTTCCTGAGATATTGTGTTCACGAGACGCACGTATGACAAAGACATGAATAAACTGAAAACAAATCGCCCCTGGCCATCAGAACTGATGTAACACAGGCTTTGGTTCCAATGATTTTTAAATGATTGAAACCAAATTAAATGAAAACTAGACTTTTACTTGTGTTTTTTGTGACAAAAACCATCGACGTGAGCGAAAGACGACACTTCGTACCCAGTCCTCATTCATATTTTGTAATGATTTCTCTGAATCGTCCTTAAAAATCCTGCAACTGGCGTCTGTCCTTGGTTACCTCGCTCTTGTGCCACAGAGGCTCCGAAATTCAGCAGCCGGATACCCTTCGAAACGTTTCACATCCGCTGAATATAAAGGAGGTAAAAAAAAAAAATTCCACTCAGTCACAAACTGCTTTCAAATGCTGACTGCGTCTCGACTATTAGCATGCTCAAACTAGCTCGTAGCTATAGCGGCTCATTCGACGGGCCGCGGCGCTCTCGAGACTTTCACGGACGGAGTCGGCGAGGACGGAGGCCTCCGTCGCGAGCAGCTTTGCAGCACAGCGGCTCCCAGCCACACCGAGGGGGGACCTCACAGCTCAGCTATCACTGGCATCGAGTAAGCAATCTGTCTGCTTCAGCTGAGTAATTACAGATTCGCTGTACCTTTTCCTGCTGATGATGCTGTCATGGGCCACGGCTGTTGCTATGTCCTGGGGGCCGGGGTTGATTGTTGGGGAATGACTTTGTTTCAGTATTGTCATAGGCCCTGCGCTGTAATTTATCAGGCGCTAGTGGGGAGAAATGTACAAATTATGTGTTGGATCTGAAAGGGAGGGGGGTATTGATGGGTGATAGATCGTTGCCGGGGTTTTCTTCTAAATTTGATATCACCGAGCAGCGGCGATCGTCTCGTATGGCTATAAGGGGAGGCATCATTAACCAAAAATAGACATTCAGCTCTGGTAGAATGCGTTCTTCAATAATGATGGCATCTAATATAGAGGCGGTGTGTGTATCCAGCAAATAGTCTGCACCCTGAGGCGAAAATCTGATTAATTAAATTTAGATCAGGCCATAATTCACGTCAAGGTGGGTGGAATTCTTTGTATTGAACTCCATTTGTGTTTTTGGCTATTTTAAGTGTGAACAAAACAAACCAAAGACAACAACAGCAGTGAACTTCACCTGTAAGGCTCCAAAACGAAAATATAAAATTTGAAGTATAGTCTCTCATTTTGCTAATTAAATTATTTTCTATTTTGGTGACCAACTTGGCGTCCTCAGAACAAAAAGTTAGACCAAGGTAGGCTGAATTCTTTGTACTGAACTCCATTTGTGTTTTCGCTATTTTAAGTGTGAACTAAACTAATTAAAGACAAACATTCAAATGTTTTGTCATTTGCTAATTTGGCGTCTTACTACACCTCCTCAGAACAAAAATGAGACAAAGTTGGGTTGAATTATGCGCACTGAACTCCGTATTTTTCACTATTTTAAGTGTGAACAAAACAAATTAAAGACAAATGTTAAAATGTTTTGTCATTTGCTATTTTGGCGTCTTGCTACACCTCCTCAGAGCAAAAATTAGACAAAGTTGGGTTGAATTATAGGCTTTGAATTTTGTATTTTTCACTATTTTAAGTGTGAACAAAACACGAAAAACTCAAAAACTCAACACAGCAACAACACCATTAAACTTCACCTGTAACCTCACTGAAAAAATGGCCGCACTGTGGTCGAGCATCGTGCACAGAGAGAGAAAACACCCTCGTCTAACTACACCAGCCCTCTCCAGAATCCTGATTATTGAACTCATTTGTAATTTGTTTTAAGCGTGAACAAAATAAATAAAAGACTTTCACCTGTGAGGCTCCGTAACCTCACTGCGAAAAGAGAGATGCATTGTGGTCAAGCATCGTGCGCACAGGAAAAAAAACAAAAAAACAAACGCACACATGAAATATAGTCTCTCGGTTTTTTGCAAATGAAATCATTTGCTATTTTAGCTCAGCCTCCCGCGAGCACGGTGACAAACGGCTCCGAAATATGAATGCAAATAACATATTTAAAAGGGCCTAATAGCCATTTCCAATACAATGCATCATTCTGATCAATTGTACGTTCTCGGGCCTACACGCCTCCTTTACCCTTCGCCTCTGATTGTATTTTCCAAATGCCAAGAGCAGACGGATCGCCGCCGCGGACACACAAGTCATTTAGCGACAATGAGGCCAGATGCTAAGCACGCACGGCTACAGCTTCTGCTTTATTCCTTTCTTCACTTTGTTTCCTCGATCAAATCTCCGAGCCCTGAAATCTCCGGGGGGGGTCCCCCTTTTTTTCCCGGTTTGATATCGTGATGCATTCGCTGCCCCGCTGCCCTCCACGGCGACCGTCTAATTACACCAGTCCTCAGAACAGAAAGTCGGACCGCGTCGGAGCGCCACTCCATCCCAGCGTGAGATATCACATTACGGCGTGATATTATTGTGTATTAAGACCACAGGCAGAGTCAAGCACCGTCATTAATTTAGTCGGCTTTGACAGTCTGGACGGAGAGTAACATCTCTAATGAATGAAAACACCTACAATACGTGCTATTAAATCTTAAGGATGTGTCTCATACTAATGATGCCTTTCTCCCTGGGATGACCTCGAGCTGCGAGGCGAGATGTGTGCACAGCGGACTTGTTTTGAGGAACAAGAAAGGGTTTTAATGGCTTTGAGAGTCAGCGGGCTGTCTTTGTGAGTCAAACTTCAAGCTAGCGGGGAGAGGGAGGAAAAAGGAAACGAGGCTGGAACCGACTGCAGAGCGGGGCGCTGGGCCTTACCTGTCCTGGCGAGGCGTTCTCGCAGAGGAGGGTTTCGTAGTCGATGGCGAAGACCGGGGCATTATCATTTATGTCCGACACCGTGATGAGAGAGATGCCTTTTCCAATTTGGGTCGGGTCCTCTGGAGGAGAAAGAGAGAGCAGAGAGAGCCGCGTTTCATGTCAGAGCATTCGCAAAAACTTTCCTTTAAGCACTTTCGCTCCTGCCTTAACTTCGCGTTGATGCACTTGGCCAAATTATGGAATATTGATCTTCCTCGTGTGCTTTAATTAATCACAAAGGAGGAGGGAGGAGGAGGAGGAGGGGGGAGAGAGCGCTGCTGTAATGAAATATGCAGTGCGCCTCCAACAGCTGGCGTCCTCGCCCCGCTCCGCTGTGGATGGAGCCGAAGTGACTACGCCACGAAAGGCCGCCGCGTGCCGGAGAGCCGTCTCGCACGGCGGGCTTCACGCCTCCGTCTCCCCTGACACACACTGATGGCTAAATGGCTGCGTCCGAGCGCAAGATGATGATTCGGCCTGGCGTCGCCGCCGATGCCGGCCAGAGATGACGCGCTGACATTCGTGGGGGCCCGGCTGATTTGATGGCGATAAAAAGGACGCGCGGGGCCTCGGGCCACGGGCTTCTTGTCATTGGCGTGGTCAGCGCCGAGCGGATGAAATGTGAGTGACTGGAGCTCAGATGCACAGCGTCCCTCGACCACGGAGTCCCTGGACTCTTATACAAGGAAGCCATTTACTATAAATACTGTCAGAAGGCGCGCGGGGCAGTGGATTCCGTTGCCAGTCCGTGAACTCAGAGATGTTTTCAGCTGGAAACAGCACCCGAGTGTCACCGCGTGTCAGGAGCCGCTACCTCATGCATGAAGGACTGTTGTGACATTTCATATGGCTATTATTATATGCCGCTTTCTCTTTGTTGCTATATCAGGCGAGCGGTCACACTCGGGAATCAACCGAGTGCTGCGTCTGCGTGCCGTTAGATGTAAATAAAAACACGTCTTTGAAGCAAAGAGTGATAAAAGAAAAAAAAAAAGGCTTTCTCACTCAGTGTTCGGTGTGAAGATGTGAAAGCAGAGGAAGTCTCGGGCTGACAGGCTGGTTGTCTTTTTTAACTTATAGCGATGTGACGCAGCCGTCTTGAAAGCTCGCCAAGAAAGCGTGTTGTCAATTGTGTTTGCACGACGGCGCTGGTATGATAGGAACGCCGCGGTGAAAAGAAAAGGCAATCAACGTCCTTCGAGCCGCAGACAGCCGATCAAAGAAAAAAGGCAGGCAGCGCTTCTTTACATCGCATTTACATAGATCACCCGCGGGTGAGATAGCCCACCCTGAGTCAGCATCTCGTCCCCACGGTTCAGGGACACGCGGAGGTCAAAGTGACCGTCCTGTGCATGAATTAACATTCCCCAAACAGCCCGACAACAACCTTATCAACCGTGTTGTCCACGGCGCTGAAGCCTCGGGGACACTCTCGGGACGATAACAGGACGGAGAGGATCTCTGTTTTCGTTCGCGTCCTCGCGGTGACGGGTGAACCGACCCCTCTCTGAGCCCCACAGGCAGATTTACTGACTGAAATACTCATTCATTTTTAAAACAATGGCTTCCTAATCTCAAACAGAGGTAGACACAGGCAGGCCTGTAATTTCCAGCCAGCGACTGTACACTTTACAGGCTGACATGGATACTGACCTCAGCAGCTGTAGCTAGCTAGGTAATTTAGCTAATGTTAGCATCATTACATGTTTCAAAAATGTAATGTTTTCAGCTTGTATTTGATTTATAAATGTACTCTTGTACATAGTACTGTACTTAGTCAGTGTACTTGACGCCTACGTGCATGACAAATGATATATCTTAAAGGCTACAGATACAAGTTAGCATCCTAGAAGTCAAATAAAAGAGCATTTATCTTGTATTGCAGTGACAAGCTAACTGGTCCTAGCATTTGTAATTTCCAGGTCGTCCTCATCAGAAAAACGACATACAGGTCGACTGTGAAAGCAGTTTATTACGACCCATATTTAAATGTTTCTCCTTGGTGGCGTCCTCTAGTGGCTGTAGTCATCATGACTGCAGCAAAGGAGGAAGTCAGCACAGGGAGACGATCAGGGGATGGATGGTAATTTATGACTACACTGGTTAATCCATTCATTAGACTTTTTGCTCATGTTTTACCAAACTCTAAGATCACTCTTACTTAAAAAAAAAAACAAGCAAACTAATTGTAGAGAAATCCAAAGCTTGACAAAATCTGCCGAGCCAAGTCACGTTCTCTAGGCTCTGAATGGACAGCTGCTGCTCGGGGAAGGAGCTCGTCAAAGGTGAAACTCCGACTGAGATTCCAGATTGTGCGCCGGGAGCGAACTTACGGCTCTCCATGGCGAAGATGGTGAGGTTGTGGACCGAGTTGGCCTCTCGGTCCAGAGACTTGGCCGTGCTGATGACCCCGCTCAGAGCGTCCACGTTGAAGAAGCGCTCCAAGTCTGTGTTCCTGTCGATGGAGTACCTGGACAAAAAGAAAAACACACAACCGACATTAAAAAAATGCTTTAAGATAGCGGTATTGATTTGACATTTTACTTTTTCTCCTACTTGCGAGAAAAGATTATGACGCCGCGGCGCAACAATCACACGAGATATTCGATTAGAACTGAAAGAACTTGAATCAAACAATCAATGAATCGTGTTCGCCCCACCTTTAAGACGTCTGAGAAGTAAAAAGTAATTAAATTTAAAGTCCAGACGTAGTTTAAATTCAGAAATGCAGCCGAAACAATAGCGCGAGTGCAATGAAACCCTATTAAATTTTGATAATACTGAAGGATGTCCCTCAGCACACAACACTGATCCGACCCCCCCTTTCAACACACAGCAACTCATATTTCTGGAGAAAATTACAACTTCAATTAGCCTACATCCAAAGGGTATTATTGCAATGTAATTTGACTCTTGTGGCTGCATTAGTTCCACAATAATTTTAATTTCGACAGATGTAGTGAAATATATTGCCGACGCTGATAACAGTCACAGGAGCAAAAAAGAGGCAATTTACAGCCACAATGTGGAGTAATTTGATTTTCTGATTAAGATTACTAACAATCCTAACAGACCGAGCATGAATACCATACAATATTCATTCAATTAATGCAGAATGGGTGGGTATCTCCGGAGTGACACGGCGCAGGCTGGCGATGTGAGTGCTTGTTTTTGAGTCACAAATGCCACGGCACAAGTGTTGAGCCTTGACCCTCCTGCAGGAATGCCCTTCTCTTGTTCAAGATGGCATTTCAGTTTTGCGAATGCTGCACTCCTCGGCCCTCTCGCCATCTGGCAGCGTCTTTGTGACGGCCACGCGGGGACATTTCGAGGGCCTACGGATTCCGTGTCTATAGACAATGCGGAGGAGCTGAATGGATTAACCCGTTTATTGACAAATTAGTCTTCTTTAACTTGAACTTCACTCGTGGGGGTTTTATTCTTTAACAAACAGCTCTGGAGATTTTTCTGAATGAAAGTGAAGTATTACTGATATTTTGAAATGACTTGCTGTTCAGACGTGGTACAAACATCCGTCCCCGAGTGATCCGACCATGAGCAGACAGCTCTAAGCAAAGGTGAAAACACCGCCGAGACTCATTGAGAAGGCATTTGAGATCCGATCCCTCAGAGGCGGTCTTGCTAAATTCTTTTAGCAGTGTTTACATACAGTCCTTGTGTCCTGTCCACACTGAAGGACTGACTACTCGACTGACATCCTCCAGACAACAGCCACAACAACAGCCAGGATGGATTACACACAGCCTGGTTTCCGTAGGCTCTCTGAACCTGTCCATATTAGCAGCAGATGTTTGGGGGGATTGAACATTGAACTGATAACCACAATATCCCCGGACTCCCTCAACAAATCGCCTGATTTTAAGAGTTGTTGAGAGAGGAGGACTGTAACAGATCTTGAAAAATAGCTACAGCAAATTCAAAATCATTCCTCCCTTCTCGGGGAACTGCCTCGACGCCCGTAGAGAAAGTCCTCAGACTCGTTGTTTAGTTCGGAGAAGTTTAAAAGATTTGGGGAAATAGCTGTGGGAAATTCAGAATGATTCATGTCTTCTTGCCAACTCAGCATTAGATACAACACACACAAGTTCTTGTAAAATTCATCTTGTAAAAAAGTGTTGGTTCGCCTTTTTTTCCATGTCTAAAGTGCATCTACCTGCCAAGATTCAGCAGTTTAGCACTAAACGTAGACGGTAAACATGTCAAATTTTACGAAAGCTGTACACAATAACCAATGTAGGCAACTGCTTTGACGCCTGTGTAGAAAATCCCCAGACTGCCTTTTAAAAATCCCTAAGTTTTGTAAGTTGTTGAGTTCGGAGAAACTATAAACTTTGTGAAACACTATCGACAACAAATTCTAAACTATTTGGGCCTTCTTGTAAATTCGGCAATCATCATACGTAACGTACGTGTTTATTTGAATATACTATACGGCGAAGTAAGATCTGATCATTGTTCCCTCATTGTTCGTAACCACAGATCATTACCTGATGCCGTTGTTGGAGTTGTCTGGATCGTGGGCGGAGACCCTCCCGATCGAGGTGCCAACTTTGGCGTCTTCCGAAACAACCATCTTGCTGAGTGGCGAGGAAAAGACGGGCGGCTCGTTCACGTCTTCCACCGTCACCTTGACGGACGTCGTGTCGCTAAACGGGCCCAAGCTCAAGAAGTTGGAGTCAATATTCCTGTTTGTGGCTTCGATTCTCAGGGAGAAGCTGCTCTTTGTTTCGAAGTCTAGAGGCTGGAGGAGACAGACGAGGAACAACACATGAGCAGATGTGAGCGATGTTCACTTTACTTGTCAAAAGAAGAGACGCGGAGGTTTGAAGTGGCAGAAAATGTTCAGATCGTGGTCGGGAAGACTTCACAGCGATGGCAGCGAAGGGTAAAAGAGCAGAATGCATTTGTCTTTCATCTGTAAATCAATCCTACAGTGCCGAGGTATTGATCCCAATTAAAGATGTTGATGGTGAAGACCCATAACGATTTAACACGGAGTCATATTTAAACAAAGCCATCTGCTGATGGATTATAGTTACTTTGTGCTCTGAAAGCAATAATATTGATTTGGAGCGAGGCACGCGCCGCCACGAAAAACATTCTCAGACGAATGCTTTTTAAAAAACGCTTCGCCATTTTCGTCTGGAACTCCCCGTCGCAACACATAACGTACTCCGGGAGAACATCGATTTGACGCTTTTCATTGTCAGCGACTCTCTCTCTCTCTCTCTCTCTCTCTCTCCCAACGCTGTAATTGTCTGTTTGGTGCAAAACAAACAAAGGATCAAATCGGCCCATCTGACAAGAACCGCTCGTGTCCAACAAAAGAGCGGCGGCGATGAACTGTCACATGCGTGTGGCCCGAGGAGACCATTACAAGAGCTCGGGGGGAAAAAAAAAAAAGCCTGAAGAATAAAGCGCGAGCCGCGGTGCATCCAGAAGTGAGGCAAGAATGTGCAACACGTTTCAAGTGGAAGCAAACAAATGGCCTTGTTACACATTTAACTTGGGAAGTTTGTATTTATCGATGTAGGCGGACATCAGCGACTTTGTTTACAGCGTCCTGGAGTGTTGAAATGTCTCGCTGCCCTCCGTCAATCCCTACAGTGTTCGGTTAACCATGGGATGGTTGGTGTGGGTGTTGGAGGTAGTCGATGCTGATTTGCCGTTAGCGATTATCACTTAATCAAACAGGTGCAGAAGACACTTTACATCAGGGTGACGAGCGTGAAGGCACAGAAAGGGAAAACCGGAAGACGCGGTCATCCTTACGCCCTGCGGCGGAACAAACACACGACGCCTGCTGCTTAAAGATCATCGAGTGCATCGAGCAAACAGTCACAACAAGTCACAAACACAATGCTTAGTTTTAGAGTAAGCTCCTGAAACAGCTGGGCATTGTGGGTCCTAGCAAATGTTACTCACACATAAGAAAATGGTGCGTTTTTTATGGACTATTTTCCACTGCGGATTAATATCCATGTGGTGTTCTAGTAAATATTTACAGCAGATGGTGTATAAGGAACTCCGACTACAGTGAACCCCTGCTCATGTTAATGAAGGAATACATCACCCGGTGCAGCTGTGTGACTCACTGACAATAATGGAGCTCCGTGGCGCAGAGGAATAACCAGATCAGCCTTCAGCTACAGAGGAAGCACCTGTTAGTGAGATCAATCCACGGCTGGTTTAGGACTTTTTTTTTTTTTAATGGGAAAGACCGTTTGTTTTAATATCGGACAATGAAAAAGGTCATCGCAGTGAGCATTTATATCCGTCGGTTGGCGACACGTTTTGTTCTGCAGTGTTAAATGATCAAATGTTATTATTCGTAGTATTAAGCATATGTATAGAACTGTTTGTCCGACGTGCCCTCTCATCGCAATCTTCAGTGTAACCTGCAAGGCAACACGTTCAGATATGCTGCCATTCGATTGGCTGAAGGGTTATCACGCTCTCGGCACATGAAGGCATCAAAGCCCCTCTCGTCACCTTTCGTGAAGAAGACGCGCTGTGTGGCAGAGTTGCTGCAAGATAGCTGGACTGACAGTTAAGGCCGGCACACACTGGCTAAAACGTCGGACGTCTGAAGCGTTTGGAGAGTCGGACGAGTTCGGGAGCTGCTCTGTTCGGTGTGGTGGAAGCGCGAGGACGGTACTGCGGTCAAGCCAGCCGCACATTCTGTTCTAGTGCGCGAATCTTCTAACATTTACGGTATTCGTGATGAAACCGCTCTGAAGAGCTGCTGGTAGTGACTGTGGGGCAGACTGCAGTCTCTCAGTCAGACCCATGAAACATACGATACTTTTACAGTAATTATTCCCGGGAGTGAGCTGAAGGTATCACGATGGTATCCTTCCGGATTTCAAAGTAAAGGACGACGTGAGAATTTTTTTTTTTTCCATAAGTAGTTTTGGATTCATACACTGCTGAACTAAGTACTTCATAGACTACTTGCATGCATAATATGAAGTACTCTTACTGTGTACTTTTCGAGTAATCCTGGGTCAAAATCCTGACCAGATCACAAGAATAAGGATATTTCACCCAACTTTGAGGTCAAATAAAAAAAATATTTTCCATAAGTAGTCCAAGATTCATGTACTACTGAACTAAGTACTTCATACACTACTTGCATGCATAATATGAAGTATTTTCACTGTGTACTTTTAGAGTAATCCTGGGTCAAAATCCTTAACAGATCACAAGAATAAGGATATTTCGCCCAACTTTGAGGTAGAATAAAAAACTTATTTTCCATAAGTAGTCCGGGATTCATACACTGCTGAACTAAGTACTTCATAGACTACTTGCATGTATAATATGAAGCACTCTTACTGTGTACTTTTAGAGTAATCCTGGCTCAAAATCCTTAACAGATGACAGGAATAAGGATATTTTGGCCAACTTTGATGTGCAATAAAAAACTTATTTTCCATATGTTGTCCAAGATTCATACACTACTGAACTAAGTACTTCATAGACTACTTGCATGTATAATATGAAGTACTCTTACTGTGTACTTTTAGAGTAATCCTGAGTCAAAATCCTTAACAGATGACAAGAATAAAGATATTTCGGCCAACTTTGATGTGCAATAAAAAACCTATTTTCCATAAGTTTTCCAAGATTCATATACTACTGAACTAAGTACTTCATAGACTACTCGCATGCATAAGATGAAGTACTTTTACTGTGTACTTTTAGAGTAATCCTGGGTCAAAATCCTGACCAGATCACAAGAATAGGGATATTTCGCCCAACTTTGAGGTCGAATAAAAAACGTATTTTCCATAAGTAGTCCGAGATTCATGTACTACTGAACTAAGTACTTCATAGACTACTTGCATGCATAATATGAAGTACTTTTACTGTGTACTTTTAGAGTAATCCTGAGTCAAAATCCTTAACAGATGACAAGAATAAAGATATTTCGGCCAACTTTGATGTGCAATAAAAAACCTATTTTCCATAAGTAGTCCAAGATTCATATACTACTGAACTAAGTACTTCATAGACTACTTGCATGCATAATATGAAGTACTTTTACTGTGTACTTTTCGAATAATTCTTCGTCAAAGTCCTGACCGTGGCTTTTGAACATTCGTAAGCGTGAAACGACACATCTGCTTGTTTCTTTTTTACCTCCTGCCGTGTTCGTAGCGACCAAACCGTGATCTTTTCCAAACCCCAACCAAGTGTTTTTTGTGCCTAAACCTAACCAGAGCATAAGCACAGCATTGTGACAACAGAGGAGAACTGAACCTAAAGAAATGTAAAGTTTTAACTTATGTGTGGTTTTGCAGAAATGTAATCTTCGCTTATTTATTCTGGATTAAGCGTCACCTTCAGAAGGATGAGGACCCCGTCTTGTGTCTCCTCATCTGTCGTGATGTTGAACATCCCGGGCCCGTCGCCGTCCATGATCCTGAAGTCCATCTCCGCGTTGGAGCCTATGTCCGCATCGGCCACTTTGATTCTGGCCACCACAGACTGGACCGGCAGCGACTCCGGCACCGTGTACTGATAGTTCTCTGGGAGAAAAAAGGAAGGATGGGAGGAAAAAAAAAAAGGTTTGGACGAGCTTCTTTCACCAGCGACTCACCTTCAAGCAGCTCAGTTTTTGTTATGCCCCCTCAGCTTTGATTCGGCCCGTGTCGCTTCTGAATAAATTCATGTTGCGTAACACGGACGGGCAGCAACAGTGAGATCCATAACAAAAAATGTTCAAAAAAGCACTTTGCTTGAACTTCACACAGCAGCAGAGGCAGCGGAGACGGCGACGGGCAGAATAAAATATGCAATTAAAAAAGCAAAGACTAATTTGTTGTCAAGTCTCGGCCAGTTTTACAACCAGAGGAATATATTAAAATGTAGAACTCCTTAAACTCTGCCTGGATGTAATGGGTTATCTCTTGGACTACAAAACAGAGAAAATAAGAAGAAGAAGAAGAAGAAGAAAAACAGATGAGTCAGGCTTGGATTCCTTCTCTACCTTTCACGGGATGAAATGTCCACTTGAAGAATCTATTACCGCGGAACTCCCCATTGTGTTCCCTGCACTTTTGTCTGACCCCTCGGATTTAAAGCACTCTTATAAGAATAAAGCAGGGAATCATATTCATAATCATAATCTCTCCAATCACCATGGCAGAGCTCATTACCAAACCTTTTCTGTGTTCCTCACAGTGTCTCCCTCTGCCACCGTCTAAATGCTAATCTGCCTGACATTGTTTGCCGCCATGTAATCTTTATAATGGCTTTTTAATTTGCCGTGGAATAGCAGCTCTTTAAAAGACCAAAGAATTGCTTTCCTCCCTCCGTTTTTTTTGCCCCGGCACCTCTTTCCCTTTTCTCCCGGCGCACCTCCCCCCCCGCCAGCCTGTCCTCTCATGCAGCTAACCTTGGCTTCTTCTCTTTCCCCTCGTTTCTTCCGAAGGGCTGGCCACAGCTCCCGACTCTATCAGCTCTGATGCTCCGTAATGGTCTATCGATTCTGACCCATGACCCCGGGAGTGCGACAGCGGGAGCAAAAACCCCCAAACTCCTCCAAAGTCTCTTTCTTCGCAGCGTGACAGCACTGGGTTAAAACGGCATTGATGACTTGTTGTGCAAACTCGAACCTTTCTTTTCCCCCCAGGGGCCAGCAAATTGACTCTGCTCCACGGCAGTCTAGTGGTGAGAGCGCCGGCCAGACACTGGTCGGGATATCAGCGGTAAACCGATTGCCGGGCGCTTCGGATTATCATGAGAAGCAGTGCATGCCTTTGAATCCTAAAGCTCGGCCCGGAACCCATTAGCAACCCGTGAAATAGGCTGACAACAAAAAAACGGAGCCTGATTGATCCTGGTGTCCAACGCCAAAGCATTCCCCGAGCTCTGATGAAGAGTAAAGCAGGGAGCTGCACACCTTGCAGGAAGGCGTTCGTAAGAAAAAAAAAAAGAAAAAAGTCCAAATGTTTGCTGAAAATACAAATGTAAGGACGTGACAGAGATAAATCGAGAACGGGGTGAGGAAGGTCGTGAACGTAACCTTAGAAAACGGACGTAATAAAGTTTAATGATGAGGATTTAACGAGTGTGTTTGTCTTCTGAGATCTCTGAGTACTTCCTGTTCAACAGCACAGTGCTTGAAAAATAATTTCCTAGTGTTGTTAGTGATAGAATAAAATAAAATGTCTTTTCATGGGCGGATTAACAGCCCGGTCTTTTTTGTACCGCTGCATTCATGGCGTACAATACAGAGTATGCCCTCGTTGGGTTCACGGAGTTCAAGTGGTTATCTAATGATAATAGATCTTTAAACCCCCATTCAACTTGAACAAAAAACATGCAAGTGAAGAGAAGAGCTGGAGCATTTATTTCTGATTGCCGAGTCGCTGTTCAGAACGTGCTGTGTACCGTACATGACAACCTCGATCGATGCGGCGTTGATAGAGCGGGGAACAGGAGTCTTACTGTGAGTGAACCGAGGCGGGTTGTCGTTGACATCGGTTAGTGTGACGGTGACGGAGGTGGTGCCGGAGAGGCCGCCCATCTGGCCGACCATGTCTTTGGCCTGGATGACGAGAACGTACTGGTCCCTCGTCTCCCGGTCCATGTTGGGGAGGGCTGTTCTGATGACACCTGAAGAGAGGGAGAAAAAGATGCTCTCAGACAGCGGCTCACAATCAGACATACTGTACCCACAGATTCACTCAGGAACCCGTCCATCAACAGCTTAGAGCTTACATTTAAGCTGATATTAAAACAGGGTGTAACGCTAAATATAAAGTGGATAGCCTACAGTAATGGTTTCATGGTTTATTTAGTCAAGTTGGCATTTGTACCATCATTACAGCTACTATTTGGAGATGCTAAAGCCGGACAATTTAATTTAATTTATCCATTTAACTGTTTATCCAGCAGTTTTAGTTCAGTTTATCCATTAGCTAACTAAATAACTATTCCAACTGTTGGTGTTAATTGTAATCCTCTTATTGCTTTAGCTAGCTAGCTATCACAACCATTTATCCATTTAGTTCAGTATTTTAACCATTTATCCATTACTTTAGCTAACTGCTAACTGTTTAGGCCTCTCGCTACTTTAGCTAGCTAGCTATCACAACGATATATCCATGTAGGTCAGTATTTCAACTGTTTATTCAGTAGTTTTAGCTAAATGCTACAACTGTTTAGGCCTATTTCTTCTTTAGCTAGCTAGCTATCACAATCATATATCCACATAGTTCAGCATTTCAACTGTTTATCCATTAGTTTTGGCTAACAGCCACTATCTAGAATTATCTATTACTTTCAGATAACTATTGGAGCTATTAGCATCTTTTTCAAGGTGCTAAAGGCCTAACTCTTTATCACCTACCATTAGTTATTAATTGTTACCATTCATGTATTCTACTTTAAGATATTTCATCCATTTATCTGTTACTTTTAGCTAACTGCTACAACTGTGCAGGCCTCTCGTTAACTTAGCTAGCTAGCTAGCTATTTAGCTACCTCTTTCAACCATTTATACGATTTTTAAGTGTTTTTATTCAGTCCTTTAAATTAATAATTAATTAATAACTTTTTATTCAGTCCTTTAAATTAGTTATTTAGTTTTCAAACCATTTACCCATTCAACTAAGTATTTCACGTATTTATGTTAATTTTAGCTAACTTATTGACCTGTTTACTTTCGTTGGTTGTCATGTTTTATCCTTTCCTTTTAGCTAACTATTCCCCCCTTTTTAAGCTGAATATTTCACCTGTGTATCCACGTAGCTGGCCTGTTTATTTGAACTGTTAAATTGCTACTTGAAATATATGTTTACAGTTATTATTACTGTTAGCTATGTGACCTGTTTGTTCATTTTTCCACCGTGTGAATCACTGTTTTAGGCCAAATGAAGAAAATATGTTTCATAAATGTTTTTTTCATCTGTATTTTGATATTTCTTCTTCCTTCAACAGTATCGACGGTTGTCAGAAACTGCAGCGATTTAAATGCCTCCAGTTCGTGTTTGTTTTTGTAGAAAAGCCTCAAAAGCACCCCCCCAAAAAAAAGAAAGTGACAAAAAGACAAAAGTACACATCAAGCCCTAAAATTATTTTAACTACTGGTTGACAAGTACAACACTCAAGTAGCTACTGGAGGGATTCATGTGGAAATGGCTGTTTCTAAAGATACATTCTGACTGCGGAAAGTTGTTCACTTCAAGTCTTCAAGCAGTAATTATAAGAAAACATGACTTGAGGTTAATGTGGGACGCCCATAATGGCTGGTTGCTTGTTTACACAACAGCGACGAATCGTGACTCTTATGTGCCCTCAAACGCGCTGTCACTCCGAACCGTTTAGCCGTCTGACGTGTGACGAGATTAAGACGTCGTCGGGAAAGTGAGCACATGCGAGGGGACATTTTCGCCGCCAGGGGAGGCATTATCTGTCTGTCCCCCTGTCACGATTGATCTCTATCAGAAAAGGATCAGAGATGTGACAACACTGGCATCAATTGACTGGCATTTGTCTGTAGATGCCTGTTTGCACCTTTTCGCCGGCGTTCAGCCAAGATGTGGTACAACACGCACAAAATACTACAGAAAAAGCCTCGAATGGAAATCTTTTCATTAATGACATTTTTCCAATCTCGACTTTATCTCGCGACTACAAAGATGATAATTCCGGGGAAATTAACGGCACGCATTTAAATGCAAAGGGAAAAAAGTGTCCTAATCCTTCAAAAGCAATCACTGTTGCTTCCAAAGTTAATGACTTGCCACACAATGTGTTTCATTCATTAAATGGCACTTATTAAAGATTCTTAGGGAACGTGGGAGATTACTCATTACGGACCCCACAAAGCCACGGCACACAGTTGCGGGAGAATAAATGAATCATTCGGCGCCGCTTTATCACATTCACAGTCTGATGAAGCAGATCAAAGAGGGGCTCCTTTGCTTGGAGTTTGGCACCTGAAGAATTCCTCATAATCCTTTAAATTACACACAAATTTGACATGTAATTGAGGCCCACTCTCAGGAGGGAGGGAAAAAAACAAAACAAAAAAAATCGGCGTACTTATTTGCTCATTACATGTACGGAAGAATTCTCAATCAGCTGTGCCCTTGACGAGGACTGTGTTGTTTTTGAGACATGATTAGGCGACCGAGGATGTTTGCAGATTTCCACCGGCTGATTTGAAGAGGTGGATTTATACCTTTTTTATCCACTCCAACGGCTGACAGACATAGTTAGTAGCTAGCTGGTGAACGTAGTGGAGGTTTTTAGCGGCTTAAGAGCCAGATATTTTCCTCGCAGGTTGACGAACGGAGGAAAACATGAATAAATACACATCTGAATCTGATAATGTTGGCCGTTTTCGCTTGATCTTTACTCCTTTCATTTACCGGCTCATGGCGTATTCACCGCATGTTCGGCCTACGCATGCCCGAGGCCTTTACAGTTATTTTCCAGACATGTTGGTTGCACAGGAATCCCATTATTTGGTATGTGAGAGGTATTTGTCTAACAATAAAAAGGCGATTTTTGCCTGCAGGTCCTAAAGTTTCCAATTATAAGCAAAAATCTGAGTAGATAGCTGACAATACCAGTCTATGCATCAACACTGACACTGTTATATTAATACTAATGATAAAAAAATGCAGTGATGGATTTTGTCACAGATGTTGAATATGCACTACAGCTCCCATCATGCTCTGGGTGATGTGAACAGGACGTATAACAGAGAGGGGAGGGGAAGTCACACCCCTCAATGAACGCTCAATGAAACCTTGTCGAGTTCATCCCAGCATATGCATGAAACACGATGCAACTCACCATACATGATACACATGCAAACTTGATGCAATCTTCTGCTCTTTAATATAGTTTCTGTTCCCTACGTTTGGTTTCAATCGGTTTCTCGATGCTATAAAAACGTGAAGTGATGTCATGAGTTACTGCTGCGTGGACTCTGGCTCCAAATGACATCACTAGCAGGAGACGGCAGTGTTGGTATCTGGGATGTGTTTGTACAGTGGGAGGATTAAAGATACGTCATCCTTCTTCATATATCTCAGTGGTTTATTGGAAATAAGTGGATGGAGGATGGGGTCTCCGCCCAGGATGGTGCAGATCGAGGAATTTGTTCTCACTTTCTTTAAAAAAGGTCCCGTATTATTCTCATTTTCAGGTTTGTACTTTTATTTTTTGTGTGTCCAGCTTCTTTATCCACGCTCTGTCTGAGATGTTCCTTTTTGGTGCCTGTCTCTTTAAGGCCCGCCTCCAAACAAGCCCGATCTGCTCTGATTGGTCAGGTCTCACAGGCTCGAGCAGGCACCGCCCACTTTGTTTCTGCATCCACTCTGCTGGTGTTTCTGAAGTGACTGTGCACTTGTGACATCACAACCTTACAGAAGTCCTTACGACTCGTTTAAAGACAGTTTCTGAATACGGGCGTTTATACTTTAGCGGTACATCTCCACTGTACAGCACCTGGACCTGCTTTATAATAAAAAAGACAGGAAATTCCACTTTCAACATAGTGAAACCGGGCGTATCTTCAACATTTCCATTCATCTCTCAGGGAACAATGCATTGAGCTTGATGAAAAAAGGTTGCTACTGAAGTCTTTTAAAGGTAGCTGTTAGGCCTTGGCGGAGGTAAGCGCTCTCTCTCTCGCTCGAGTGCCATTCTTCTATTCTACGACATCGCGACCATGGATGTAAATATAATGAAATATCTGACATGGAACAACAGGAAAGAAAAAAAAATATGATTGTGATATAAAACATACTTCCAACAGATTTCTGATAAATCACCAGCGTGATGAAGGTCCAGTGGTTCCAGCACCGTGTGTTCTGTTATGGCTGAGCTACGACCCTCACTGACAGCCGCTGTAATTCATCCGCGGCGTGAAAACCACATCACCACATGTCCAAACTGACCCTCAGTCCTGCTTCATCCCTGCTTCAAGTCTGGTTCTCACAAGAGCAGCACACACACTCTCTCTCGCTCTCACACACACACTTAGTATTTGTAATTAAGCTCACTCGAGGAACAAGGGACGAAGGACAAACAAATCAAGAAAAGTGGGTCAGAAGACTTCAAGAGAGGAGCGGAAGACGCCTTCCGACCGTCCGCCGCGGCCGTACTCGAAAATAAACAATTCCATTAAGTGTTTAATTTTCTCTCTCTCCGCCATCCTTTATTAATGTCATCGCGGCCCCTCCAGCTGAAAACTGTTATTGGCTGCTCTAACTAAATGGCTCAGTTAGCTAAATTATAGTGAGCCGGTCGCTTCTTTTTTTTTTCCTCCCAAGTCCCTGCCGGTGGGGCTTACAGTGGGGGGACGACGCCGGTCAATAAAGCAATAATCTTTCGCTGTTGCTCTACAAAACATGCCATTTTCAGCCCAGAATCAAATAATGAACAGTGGGGCGCTGTCATGCAGCACCGGGGGGGGGAGAGAGGGGGAGACTGCCTCTCTCTCTTTCAGTTAAGCCTCAACGACAAAGTCAAAACATGTCATCTGTTTCTTTCTCAGTTTTATTTTTATTTTTTTGCGCTTTTTTAGAACTTCAGGCATCAGACATCCACCCATCTGCTCCGTTTATCCCCTCGCATCCTTTTTTCCCTCCATCCACCCATTCATCACTCCCCGCCGTTCGCCTCCTTCCGCGGCCCGACCCGGTTTGCCAATTAAAGAGCACCACCACTGCTCCGGCGCCCGCCGCCCTGACACCTGTGAACCCTTGTTTACTGGGCTGCATCAGAGAGGTTACACTTTTTCCGAGCCTTCAATCCGCCGCGGCTCCCCTCAGTACCGGCTAGACACAAACAAAAGCGGGGAAAAAAAAACTTTTCTGTTCTCCGCTTCCACCCCCCTCCGCCATGCAACATCACCGCGGGGACGAAGCATGCGCGTCTGGACTTGAAAGGGGGGCATCTTTAAACATTCAGGGGAAGTGGAGGCTGGATAATGGCCGGGCTGTACTAACGGGGTGACACCTAAAAGGTGAAATAAAGCAGAGGAGGATGTTAGGGGCTTGTGGAGCCGGCGGTGAGACAAATAAATGATCTCACTAAGCCACAGATAGGCTTCACACACAAGCCGATGTACTTATTTAATATCAGCTTGGTGTGTTGGAGCCGGAGAGTTATTGGCCGTGGTTAATGATGCCATGAATCCTGATTCCGAGGAAGAAGAAGAAAAAAAAAGAAAACAGCGACATGTTTCTCCTGCCGCCTGGCCAGAAGCACACATACTTCTCGCCGAGCGACACGACTAATCCACACGGCGATGTTGCGAGGCTGTTGTTTGTCTGCTGGGTGCCAGCCCCCACCCGCCCTCCATCTCTGTTACCCCGTGCGGCGCTGGTGTCATTCCCGGGGAGAGGCGATGATTAAAATCCTTCTGTCGCTATCACGGCGCGGGCCTCGCGTCGCGCCGCGACTCCCTGCCTCCGGTGCGAGCCAGACGCATTGTAGCCGCGCATTTATCTAGCTGTCTCCACACCACTGGCGGCAGACGGGTGGGCCACGCTCCCCGCTAAAGCCCAGATACTTGACATTTGTCTTGGGAAGAGGAAATAAAAGTGCAGACTTTTTTTTTTTTTTTTCCCGAGGAAGCCTCTGGCTCTGCGTGCAGCTATGAGAGGTGCTGATGAAGGTGATGAACACTTAAACATGAAGGGTAGCAGTATGTGATTTGCCGAGGGCCCCCGGGCGGTCCACTTACGAGGAATGGATCCTATAACACAAAAACAGGCCAGTACAAACAGGGAATAAAACCTCCAGCCACGGTCGTTTATTACTGAGTGACGTTCAAGCATCGGGCTCTAATCACGGGTCACCATACCGACCCGGGGATCCAGCAGTGTGAGAGGCTGTTGGTTAAGTCAAACATGTTGTAAAAAGGCACAATGTCCATTTATTTTGAAATGTACGGCTGAGAGGAAGTGTGCTCTCCTGTGCACGCAGGTGTGTGTGTTTGTGATTGGAATTGAAAAATTGCATCTCCCTCTCGATATTACAGGAGGCAGCCAGATTTATATCCAGCCTTCAGCTGTAATGTTCTCGATTTAGTGCGGTCGCCACAACCAGAGGATCCGGCGCGAGGGGGGAACGACCACGGCACGATTTAAAGAGGAGCACGCGAGGTTTTAAACATCCAGCAGCTGATGCTGATCTTATTTGAGACAATCACTGAGATACGAGATAGAAAAACACACAATTTTGCTCAACACCTGTTTGTGTTTGAAGCCTAATTAAAGGGGCATTCTGTAGATTTTGAGAAAGGAACTCATACTGATACGATAATAATACGAACTCAGAAACATTTACAATTTCCATAACTGAATAAATACAACATAACTGTCCCCAGAACTGCATTTGAGCTAGGAAAGGTGTTTTACAGTAGTAAAACAGCATGAAATTGTGTTGTTCTTAAAGCTCAGTTGGTTTTACTCAGTTTATTCAGTCACGGAGACAAAGCGAGTTTGATTATTTGGTTTGTTCCAGCATGAAATTCAAGAGTTTTTATCTTCTCATTATATCTTTTTCCCCAAGTGTTGGTATCAGAATCACCGTGCAGATCCAAATGTGCATCTCTAGTTTTAAAAGGCCCGCGCTGATATCTTCATTAAAGCCTGACCCGTCTCCTTCTGACCTCCGCGTTCGAATTCCACGCGCGGTGATTACACGAGGGGTTCGGAACGTGGCCTTTCCCTTTATTTGACTGAATCCATCTAATTGGATTCTCGGGCTGAGGAAGAAAAAAAAAAAGACACACAGAGCTCGGTCCATCCAGCCTCCTCTCACCTGAGCAGCCTGTCATATTCAGATGTCACAGTGGCGTCGCTGTGAGAGGCAGGCCGTGTCACATCTTAAATACCCCCTCTAGAATGTAATTAATCCTCTCATTCAGGCACCTGGCACTTCCCACTAACTAAATTCTTCTCTTGTTATTCCAGCCATTGAGGTTTCGCGAGCATGCACGCATGCTTAGCGGCGCTAATGTGCGCGGATAATTGTCTCTGGAGGACTCGCCGTATCGCCAAGGTGTACGGCGCCGGAGGCAGCTGTTCAAACCTCCTTGAGCCTGCCATCAATTAGAACGGCGGTCCTTAACAGCGGTAGCGTTTTTCAGCGTCACCTTCAAACCAAACTCGGAGCCATCAATCAATATATTTTACAGAATCGCGTCTTAACTGAGCACCTTTAGGCGCCGCAACTTATGTATTTTGCAGACATTATGCGTTGCTTGGAAGTTATTGGAGCTATTCAGGATTAAGTACTTTTTTTTTTTTTTTCCAAGGGCACCTTGTAGATTCAATTTGGGATTAAGGACCAGAGTAAAGAGACTTGTTAGACGACAGAGAGCCAGGATGCTACCGTCCTAACACCAGGTCACAAGCATCAGCCTCCCCCCTCCCCCCAACCCTGACCATTAGCTCCGTGCCACTTAATCGCTAGTGCAGTATTGCAGCGTGGAGCTTAGAGTGTATTTCGGCGCCGGCACTCTGTCAAAGTCACCCTCCGCTATGGCCCAGGCGTGTGCCCGCAAATGGGACTAATTAGTAACTCGCAAAGACAGAAGCGCGGCGCTCATCCCGCAACACTCAATCGTCGGGCCGCTGTCGAGAAAAGCCCGCCGCCTCACCCCCGGAGTGCATTCTGTAAGATACACGGTATTGACGATATGTTAAAAACTAACAGTTAACACAAACAATGTGGTCCCTTTCACAGCCAACAAAGAGCGCTGACACCATATTCAACACCCGTAACACCATTTAAACCGAGACTATGGAGCTATTGAGGGAAGAAATAACGCAATACGTCTTCTCTTAGAAAAGACTACAATCCGATACGCTCAGGAGTTTTTCCTGCTTCTACAGTCTCACTTGTTCTGTCGCGGCCAGCAGCTCCTGGCGGTTCATGTTTGATGCTTCTCCACTTGTACTGCTGTTAGACAAAGTTTTAACATGCATCAGACATTTCAATGGTGTTCTCACAAAAGCAAAACAAACAGCTGACGCAAGGGAATCGTGGAAAATGAAACCGGTCGGACGGATCAACGCTGCAAGCAGAGGTGGGAAGTAACAACGTACAAATACTCTGTTACTGTACTTATTTCCTGACATCTTTTGACTTTACCCTCCCTACATTTGAACACAAATATCTGTACTTTCTAGTCTCTAACACTTTCAAAACAGACACGATAAAGCTGAACTTATCAACGCATGGCAAGATGAAATTACAAAAAAAGACGTAACAAGATGGATTTTCTTATTGTCTCACTTGAATAAGTTGCTGCTCAGGAATCATTACCAACACAAAATGTCAGTATTTGACATCCTGGGAATGAGACTCAACAATCAACTATCCTTGTGGTGCGTTTACGAACAGCTCAGAAAAGTCCTGCTGATTCTACCTTTAAGTTAAATAGTCTTTGAGTTATATTAACACAACGTGAGCTTCAGTTAGCTTCGCACAGAAATGGTCTTTAGAAATGTCCTTCAGAGGGAGACTTTTAACTTTGAGTACATTTCAGAGCCTGTACTTTATTACTTTTACTTGAGTAAAGACGTTGCATCAGCACTTTTCTTCAAACATGTATTTCTACATGAGGAGATAATATGTGTACTTTTGTCACTTTTGCCTGCAAACAACAAGCTACGTTTGTTTTGCTTTACATGCTCATTGTGAGAGTCATTTATATATTTTCACCAACACAAACTCTGATTTTGCTATTCATTTTGGATGTGGCTGTCCCGTAGATGGCGTCTCAACCAAGCGGAGCAGCAAAGATGAATCGATCAGGTGTCAAACATTAAACTAATCACCAACAATTTCGATAATAGATTAATCTGAGTAGTAAATTCTCTAATTCCAGTTTCCCAAATGTGAATGTTTTCTTTTTGAAACCAGAAAGGTGGCTACTTACAAGGTCCTGCAAAAATATACAGTATGAAATTGTGTTGACCTTTCTGTACAGTTTGTTTTTCAGTTTATTCAGCCAAGAAAATCAATCAGTGCAGATTTTTCTCTTCTGATGAACTCCACATAGTGAACCTTTAACTCTAACCAAGTCAAAAATGTTCAGTGATTTAAACTTTGCTAACATTAGCCACCATAAACTCCTCGCCACACCAGAACAAATACAGTCAGACTGCAGCAGCAACACCTCTCATTGCAAAGTGCAGATTTAAAATATGATCACCTACGCAAAGGAATGTATACGAGGAACATGAGGTGCCTGAGCAACGGAGCAAGCAGAGAAAATGAATCCCCATTATTGACTTCGGGTAGGCGAGTTTATGGTTCTGCTTCCCCATTTAAAGAAACTTATCATCTTAAAGTATACACTTATATTTAAGCAGCATATATCAATAATCATTTACTATTTTCAGCACCTGAGTAATACGGTGCCAAGTAATAAAAAAAAAACACCACCCTCTGAGTTCTTCCAGTTGAACCTTTCACTCGTCGTTTACAGCGTACTTTGACTCTCGCTCATCGTTAGCCACAGCATGCTTTGACTGTCAATCGCAGTGTGTTGATCCACACAGAAGTTGGACTATTTTTTAAGGGTGAGAAACAGGTGAGAAAGCTACAAAATGGGATTGTGCAGTCGCCAAAATGCCAAACCGATTTTGCAAGTCAACATTTGGTACCTTTTCCAGCCCGCCCACCTAACGTTAGCTTGGTGATCGGACAGTTTTTGTCTGGGACATCAGCAAATTAGCAGAATCAAATGCAACGTGGTTAAGCACTAACTTAACATTGGACAGTTTGCCTAGAGGGCATTTATAATTTGCCCACTTCTTACTTAACCACTATATCCTCTTGGTGATTTTGTCCAATTACTATCAATGTCTCACTCCAGCACTACTAGCTTAATAATACATGTGAGTTCAGAGATAATAGCTAAACCTGTCCGTGGAGAAGTTTCTTTTTTTTCACCAGATATCTTAGTTATAACAAGATTGAGCTAGCTAAACAGTATTGAGTTTATACGTGCGGTATTTGTTCAGTTTAGGAAATCCCATAATCAGTTAGTTTAAGGCTGACTCAGCTGGGACTGGAAATCGCCTCTGTAGCAAGGTCATTACCAAGGAAACTAGGTTTCATTACAAATATGAGCATACTGACGTGAGTGAGTTTTCCAGTTATTAGTCGGACCCAATGTCTTTCCAGAGAGACAGAAATAACTCTAGCAAAAAGATTTTCTAGTTTGAGAGCTAATTGCCCCACAACATGAATTCATTGTGATTATAGGGTATCTCTTGTTGTGTTGGTAAGACTTGTATAATTGCCTCGTTCCTGACTCCATCAATGTTGTGCCACTAATAACAGAAAAGCACACTGTCATGGTGCTAGAGTTTAGATTTTAGTTCAGTTGAGTTCTTGTTTTTCTTTCCACTACCTGTCTTTGTCTGTTTTCCCGCCCTTTTTCTGGGTATATCTATGTTTCACTCAATCATGAGCCCTTGTGTATTTAAGTCTTTGTTTTCCTTTACTTGGTTAATCTGTTTGCATCCTGTGTTCCTGATGAGTACTGTCAGTAGTCGATAAGGGCTAACTGGTTAGCATGCTAACTACTGTAGGTAACTCTGCAACATGGTACATACTGTAGGCCTGGATGTCTTTGATATAGCATCAAAACTGTTATTTCTTCACATTCTGTTGATCATTTTGATTCATTTTTGAATGTTTAAAACCAAAATCCTTCAATATATACACCTGTAAAGCTCCTACATTACCCACAATGCAACTAAGCCAATGAAAGACGTCACTTGAGGCAATTTATCATTATACAGGCAGCTTCATCTGGAGCCACAAAAGGCTTTACACTACCTTTTTCACCTATGCAGTAGTACTCCTTCAGACCTGTAAACACACTTTAATATGTTAAGTTACCCTTCAATCCAAGAAGATGAAAAATGAAGATAAATGTGGTTTAAATTCCAATTTTTCTACACACATATAAAAGGTAAAATGCTGTGCAGGCACATTCTGTGTTCTTGTGATTGACATTTTTCAGAAAATACCTCTATAAACCTCGCTAGATTCCTACCTGAGAGAAAAACTGAGAAAGTAAAATGGTGTCAAGATGCCAAGAAAAGTTAAATATAGGAATCACTCTTAAGAATAAGGCAGACTGGCATTTGCTGACATCTCTGCATCACGTCTCAACCACAGTGTCGATTGTTTGTACAGTCACAGTGTGACACGTAGCGCAAATAAACTCCGCTGAGCATCACAATCTACTGTCGGAGGATACAGGCCACTTACAGTAAGCAATCGTAACCCCAAAAAGCTTTTGAAATATCAACCTTGGGATTTAAAACTCCACTTAGCTTAATGAAAAACACGTCATGAGCCGAGGCTGTGAAAGAATGAGCTCCGGTCATTGAGCCGGATGGGTCTTAAGAAAAAAAACCTGACATGAGAGTAATGGGGACTTTATGGGGCAGACATGCTGTTTGAACATCACTTAAGTAAATGTCGGCTCTCGCTCTAATTGGTATTGGTGTCAGCGTGTCTCACTTGAGACTCATCGATGGGTTTTGTGCGCAAACCTTGTTAAAGATCACTGAACAGCCGCAGGCAAGCGGTCAAGACTCAGTTCCGTCCCTGTTTTGGAAACTTCTGCTCAACACAACATGATAAATGAGGCCTCCTTCATTTATTTATTTATTTCTTAAAGATCTTCATGATCAGAATTTTAATTAATCTTAAAAATAATCAAATACATGATAAGAAAGTCAGCTAGCAGATTTCATAAGGTTGTTTTGAAAGGCTTTAAAATATGTTTTTTTTTTGTTTGTCCACTTACCAGACTTCAGGTGATTAATAAGGTGATTCATTTATAACTTGACCACATGTACGAAGGCTGCAGGCTCTTTTAATTCAACTACATGGACTCTAAATGTGGCCATGGAAGGGTCGGGATAAGAGGGGAAACATGAAAAGCATGCTTGTTTTTGCCCTACACTGTCAAACAATGAAAAGATACTGAACAAAAACAAGAAGTAGCAGAAATGAAAGGACTATTTCACTGATTAGAAGAAGACCTTTGCATAGAACTGGGCTGTCTATACAGTAGAAAGATGTAAATATATTTTAATTTGTTACTACATGACCAGAAGGGGACTGGAAATCGCCTCTGTAGCAAGGTCATTACCATGGAAACTAGGTTTCATTACAAATATGAGCATACTGACGTGAGTGAGTAGAACCAGAATGCACCACACCGGACCAATAAACTTGGTTTTAGCTCATTGTCCCATTGAAACAGGGGACAGTAAAGCAGCCAGCTAGTAACAAACAATATCGTATTACAGCTAAATAGTCCACTAAATTTTTTAGTTTTTTAAAAACTTTTGGCAAATGATAGACAATAAACAGGATTGTGGTTATTTTTTTGGCCTCACAATACAGAAACAATACGGGCACCACTTCCAGTTCACAGTCTTTCACTTTTGCGAGAAAATCTGATGAAATGTAATTAAACTAATGAGAAGAGAAATTCAGCTAAACGAATGAGCATAATGACAATCATGGTAGGTCATTTTGTTTGTTGTGTGCATGTTAGAGGGGAACCAGAAGATAGTCTGCTTGGTGTTATTTATCCATCTAATCAGGCTCTGATCGGGGGGATTTATGCTGGCTAAAGAACGGGCGATCCGGGTTTAGGCAAATAGAGAGAAGTTTACCATTGTTCATTCTGGCTACCGACATGGCGGTGATACAAAGCTGGCTGAAAAATCTGCAAAGCTCCCGCTCAAATATCTTTTAAGTGCGACAAATTGCCAGTGACTTTGTGAGAAATGTAATTAAAGAGCAGGAAGCGCTGTGATTTTTCCAGAAAACGGCTACATAACTAAGCCACAAATAGAGACATAAATATAAAAAGGCAGCGTATTCGTAAAAAGGGACCACGGTGTTGAAAGTTGATGACAACGCAGGAGCTGGGTCTTTTCAAAGGGAACCAGCCGAGCATTATTTAGCAGCATAAATTTTTATTTCCCCAAGGTAGTCCTTCTTGAAAGGTAACTAAATTAAGATGAAGACGAAGGTAACCGGGCGAGCACTTCCTAATATTTCTCTCAATTACAGTTGTGTCTTTTTTTTTCAGGGAGCAATATAAGGAAGAAAAAACTAAAAATAAAACTTCAAAAAACTTGTAAACCAACAGAGACCCCTCCGCAGTAATGATGCTGCTATGAAAGCCTGCAGGATTTCACCTCCTGACACGCGAGTTACTCCTCTATAAGCCGCCGCTCGACTCTATAGGTTGTTATTAAGGTTACTGCTGTCAAACAAGAGAACATGCCTTCATGCTTCCCCGCGTCCGGTCCCACACGGAGTCACACCTCCCCGACAGCCGTCCGTGATATTCAATTCTGACACCGATATTGCATCTCATAACCGCGAGATCCAATCGCCTTCTGCGTGGATGGAAAGGCAGCCAAGTATAATCAGTCGTGGTCAGGCGGTGATGGGCAGCAGAAAGCCGTGGCGCTGGCAGGGGCCCAAGGGCTGTGTCTGGGTGCACATTTAGGTGTGTGTGTGTCTCTGTGTGTGTGGTGTTTGTCTGACAGGTTAATAAACCTGCTGTTGTCCTACAGAGAGAGAGAACCAACATGGGATTTATCTGTTAGCTTAAAGTTTGGAAGCTTAAAGCTACATAAGGCAACTTAAATCACTTGGTAAACATCTTTTTTGTTTTCCAAGATGATATTTTTTCTATCAACACGAGAGTGCTTTCATCAGAAAAGCAACGTAAAGCAGCTTATTACGACCTGTGTTTACGTTTCTTGTTGGGCGGTAACGGTAAAAGTCCGTACAGAGGGAAGGTCGGGGATGGATGGTCGAAGTTAAACAAGCATAGGACTTTCATTCAGGAGGCCGTGTACCTGTGTAACGTAGGTACATTTGCAACTGAAGATACAGAAGTCAAGGAGGTATTTTAACCTAACCTTGAATGTTTTCCTGAACCTATAATTCAGGAGTTTTGGTGCCTAAAACTAACCGAGTGGTCTCCTTTGGCGAAACCTAACCAAACAGTGACTGTATCAATGACGGCTCAGTTCACGTGTTGATGGTTCGCCGCAACGGTCATGTTGTTTTGGGAGTCCATGACAATCGGCAATCCATGTTATAGATCAAATAACGACGTATGATGGATGCTGATGACGATGAGGGACACATAACGGTTCGTCTGCTCAGTGTGTTTTTAAAACAATTTCTGCTTATGTCATTTGTCATGACAAGAATTAGCCCCTACTGTTTTCATTGGAAGACACAACTTCAGTGTTTTGGTCCATTTTCTCAATTGAACAGACAGCTGTCAAATTGAACAAGCATCCGTAAAAAACGACCTCATGCTACCTTTCCAGCACCAAATAGCAGACAAAAGTAGCGACTAGCTAGCCCGGTATTTCCCTCAGGGGCTGGTGGAGACCCAAATAGAGTATGAAGGAAAGTGAGTGTTGGACTTAAATTCATAAGTTGGCCATACAAATCTAAATAATTGCAAGTGCAAGCCATCTAGATGCTACCTGTCCCTGCACCAAACTGCAGACAGGTGAACACCAGCGGCTGCTAACTTTGGAACTGCTAACTTTCAAGATGTTTTCCTCAGAGGTGAGTAGAGACCAAATCAGTGCTGCTACAATGAAATACAGCAGGAGTAGTGTCTAATATTGAGTCTTCTATCTGTAGTAAACAGTTTGTGCTTTATTTTTACATGTCAGTTCGACCTAACAGAAAAAAAACACCAGTAGAATTTGAGCCAATCAGGAAGCTGAAATGAGACGCATCTAATTAAGACTTAAAAACCTGGAAATGTTCAGAAAATGTGGTTTCAATTCATTAATTGCTTAATGGATTACAAGCTATATCGACCTCATTAGCGTTTACTTTAAACCGGGTGCTTTTATGATGTAAACATGATGTTTTAAAATAGCCATCTGGACTGATATGATCTGTCTTTGGCTGAATTTGGACCGAGCCGGCCAAATTACCAGCTACTTTCTGGCTCAAACGACGCCTACTGAAAAAAAAGGGACCAGATTTATCAACACCCGTGAACGTGCGGTGCTTGATCACCAGCTGAATTAATGGCAGAGGAGAACTGAGAAAAACATGGGAGCACAAATTTCTCCAGTTTCCAAACCAAACTCATCTTAAAGAAGGTGATTTAAACACATTAATTAGCCCACAGAAGTTTTTTAGCTTCTGAAGGAAATCAAAGATTTACAGCCTCAGAGGCGTCCCGGCGGAGCCGTCGGAGCTTAAAGAGTATCCGCGAGGAACTTATTCATTTAGAGTGTGTAAGACATGTAAATGTTCGCCCCCCAAAACATGGAAACATGGAAATGTTCCCCTAATGAAAGCTGCGGCAGGAGGCTTCATTAGTCGAAGGTCTCTGGAAGATGAAAAACAACATATGAATCCAGCGAAACTGTGCAGACTCCACGGCGCAAAGTGTGATGCTCACAACATCTCCTCCTCCTCAGATACCTCATCCGTAAAGCCAACGCAGTATGAAGTCGTCTCCTTTTATTCCCATCTGCATTCGTTTTTTTGTTTTTTTTCTCGAATTGCTCCGTTTTCTTCCGGTGGTTAGGCTTATTGAATGTTTACAAGTGAACCTCGCGGGTCAGCGTGGCATCTCCGCCGTCGCTCCCCCTCTTCCCATTCTCTCCGTCCGCCCGGGTGTGAAAAATAAACGACATAAATCCGCTGCATTGCAGTGGCTTTCACCAGTTCATGAATTAGAGCTATACATTCATAAAAAAAAAAAAGAAACCCCTCAGCGTGTGTGTGTGTGTGTGTGTGTGTGTGTGTGTGTGTGTGTGTGTGTGTGTGTGTGTGTGCCGCTCGCCAAAGCAGATGATGAAGGCTGATATTACGGGATGGCCCATATTTTTCTGTTTTCTCGCAAGAGCACTTTGCGCGGAGTAGCCGAGCCTCGGCAGGGCAGTGGCTAATGAGCCGGCGATGAAGATGCAGCGAGGACCGCCGCGCCGCCGCCGCCGCACTCCTCAGGATGAAACGGCCCACAAGTCAACAAACTACCTCACATCTCATCTCACAGTTAGTCTGAGCCCCTCTTTTCGTTCTCTCTCTCAGGCGACTCTCTCTCTAACTGTTCTCTAATTTGATTGCTGTTGTGTTTATTGCGACGGAGCTTTGGCTGTCAGCTGCCGCCGTCTTTGTAAATTCAGTGCCTTAATTTGTGGATCGCGAAATAAAAGCGTCGTGGTGTTTTTTTAATGTCGGCATCAAGGCACTTAAGTCTGGTGTGACCGAGGCTTAAAGCCACACGACGTAACTTTTGAAATAACTCAGGGGTTCTGCTGCGGCGATAGCTTATGGTGCCTAATGGGCTAGTGCTCATTGTTTCAATGACCCGTTATTCTGAAATCCCAACAGTCCGAAAAATGTCCCCTCGGACTGAAGGCCCATCTGTCCGACAGCCAGTGAAAGCCCTCGGCTCAGACTGACTGCTGTTCTGAAAATACACACTGTCCCCGGAGATTTCTCTCTTTAATATCATAGTGTATTTAGAAATGATGGAAAATACAAGTCTGGTATGCTTCATCATCGTGGTGACATTGACTCGGATGGCACTCAGTAGAGTGCATACCTCCACCAAAGCCCAGCAGTCTCCTTGAATTCAGTCAAGCCTAATCCGATATCAAACTCAATTTAAACCCACACATACCTGCTGAAAGGAAACCTATTATGTTTTTTCATTCTTTTCTTTTCCTTTCTAGTGTTTCATATTTGTTCTCAGATCTTAAAAGTTCAAAAGGTTGAAGTCGACAAAAGCAGAAGCTCCTCTCTCCTACAGAAAACACTGCTCCTGAAACGCCTCGTCAGTAGTCCCGCCTTTAAATCCGTGACTTTGTGACATCACACATCATCACAGAGTCACACATTTGCAAGATTTATGCCGATATTCACGGTAGACTTGACGCTTCAGAGCTGTCGGAGCGGACGAGAGACACGGTTAGCGTTGCTGGCTCAGGCTTGTGTGAGCTGACCAATCAGAGCAGACTTGGTGTTCAGGAGGAGGGCCTTAAAGAGACAGGAGCTAAAACAGAGCTGCACTGGACAGCAGGAGCACTGAGCATGTAAACCTATTCTAGTCGTCAATCAAAATAAAATCATGAACCTGAAAATGTCCTTTCACCAAGTTAAGCTCTCCAGATCTCAGACCAGCATCAAATTGTACTCACTCATAGATAACAGCCACCTAAATACTAAAACTTAAATGTATTCATAGGTGTATAGAAAATACCACCCCCCTCATAGACAAAAAAATAGAAACACCTTTCAATACAATAAACCAGTGATAAACATTATTAAATACATCTACATCTCCAACAACGCCAAAAACAGAGCATCATAGTAAAAAGTTGATGAAGAAAACATGCTTCAGGGGCCTTTAAACGAGACACGGCTGCCGTATCAGCGCGTTCAAAAACCTCCATCACTTTTGCTTAACATCTGTTGCACCAACCTGTCTTGGGCTCCACCGAGAAGTAGGGCTGTCCGTGGACGATGCTGTACACCACCCTGGCGCTGTTCCCGTACGTCGGGTCGTCCGCGTCGGTGGCCGCCACTTGCACCACCATCGTTCCTGCGGGCAGAGAAAAAAGCGGAGGCCGAGTCAAACGGAGCTAAATGCGGGGAAAACAGTCATCGCGTCAACGGCGGCCGTGACCGATCCTGCTTGAAAGCTGGGAAAAAAGAGGAGGGGGAGGGATGAAAATGTAACTTCTGAGGCGGTAGATAATCTCATTAGACATCAGTCATTACGCTGTCTTCCTCTTTTGGGACTGGGGTTTACTTTAGTTTTGTACTGAGTTCAGTGTTGACACAAAATGATAAGCATTTTGGTGTGACGCGAGCCGCGTTCTCTGAGCTCTCGGGCCTCAAACGCCGCGCGACAAACAACACTTCCCCTCCTTGGCGTCATTTGCAGGAACGCCGTGGAAAAAAAAAAAAGATTTAACCGTACCTCGCAGCCTTCAGAGATCATTTCTGCTGCCATTGTTTCCGTTTTGCCCGCCGCAGATCAGTCAGGAGCATCTTTTTTCCCCGGCAACTTCAATCTGTTGCCTCCAAATCGGCAGCCAAATGGGCTCGCGCCGCAACACAAGCTGTGCCGCGTTAAAGAGGCGTTTCACCGGCGCCGAACAAGACGGGGCCGGATCATCATGCGTCTCACGTCGCGCCGATCCCCGAAACTGCTAAGTTTTTTTGTGTTTTGTGGTTTCAGAAGAGTCAAAGAGTTTGAATATGTCCTCCAGCGATGTCACAGGAGGACAGTGTCTCTTTGTCTTTCGCTAATTAGGGCTCAATAACACTCTGTAGAATAAAGACTTTTATGACCAAAGTAGGGAGAGGATACAGTTGGGAGTTGGGGGGGAAAAGACTTTTTCCTTCAGTGTTTCACTTTTTTTTTTTGTACTACTCGTTCTCATTTATTTTCCAGTTGAAATCTCTGTTAACATGCACAGATGGCAGACCATCCAGGTTCTGATTTAGGGTCCCTGAACTGCTTCTGTTGATGTGCAGAGGGGAAAGAATTTAACCATGAAAACAAAATGGTATCTGAAGGCGAGAGGCACGGACGGCTCTTGAAGGGAAAAGTTGTTGTTCTTTTATTGGATTGAAGGAAAACAATGCACGTTCGGCTTTTCTATCCAAAAAATAGTCAACTGAGCCTGGATCCGTGCAGTACAACGTATAAGATAAACCCTTTAATTACCACAAATAAATACTTAATTCACCCCCGAGAACATTCACACTTTAATTGGGAATAAAAGTATTTGGTGTATAAAAAGGGGAAAACCAAACCCCCCAAATATAAACCCTAATTTGGAAAAAAAGCCTTTAACTAAGTATGATATCAGGGGTATACAGCTTTTCCCTTTAATTTACACTCTAATTTGAACTATTTGACATTTCCCTTAATTATCATTTCAAGGTGTATTAAGATATATAAGAGGTTCATAGAAGGCAAAAACTAATCTAGGCTCTGGATTAACACCTTAACACCTTAATTTGAAAACCCATCATTTAATAAATCAAGTAGATTTCCAAGGGTGATTTTCACCTTAATTTGCATGTAAATTCGCTGCTGCTCACACTCAGACGAATGTGATATCGAAGCCTATATTGCTATTTCAGCTCGCTCCGACACTAAATCTGCATAGCGATGCCACCGCTCGTTCCCCATTGGTCAGTTTTACTCCATTTAACGATATTCTAATGACATTATGACTCATATGTATTCATCCATTATGCCACAATAAGAGACAGAACACGATTTCCCAGAAACAAAGGTGGCTGTTACATAAACCTATAGAATCGTTACGTCATCCAAGAGAGTCCTATGTTCCTGTGTTTAGTGACATTGAGGTTATTGTTGAAGAAAAATATTAGATTCGTACTTATAAAATGGAATAGGTGGGATAGCAGTTGAGCTAATGCTGCTAGCCAGCCACACTTAGCCTTGACCAAAGGTTGTAGCTGTTTTAACCTAATGTCAGGATAAAATGTTGGAAATTACAGCCGCTGATATGATTTCTAAGTATCACAGGCTGAGTACCATATTGACATTCTTTATATCACGTTCACATTAGCCACATGTCTATTACCTGACATATCATATCGAGAGGTGGAGGTGATGGTGGTGGAGTTTCAATATTTGTAAGGGTGAAACCACTGGATATTTTTAAGGGCAGGCCTATCTGGACTTAGGGTTAGAAGGGTTAGGGTTAAAATATATATTTCAGGGTTAAAAATATATATTTCAGGGTTAAAAATATATATTTCAGGGTTAAAAATATATATTTTAGGGTTAAAAATACATATTTTGATGAGAAGTCGAGGCTTGTGGCGACCGAAACTGATATTTTAAGCCAAAACGTGATCTTTTATGAACCCTAACAAGTGAAACTTAATTAGAACATAAGCACAGCGGCTGCAAGTTCCAACATATCTGTGGTTTGCAAATACATTTAAGAAAAATATATTCTGACAAGTGGGTTCATATTCAAAAACCGAACCAGGAACAGGGGATGAAAATGAGCTACAGGCTAGCTAGACGCCCTGCAGGCTTCGATATACTGTATCTGTCACATTGTTAGCCACAATGCTAAAGAGGCTAACACAACACCATCGACTGGCTATAAGTTACTGAACCAAGACAGAAGCAGCTGTAGCTCAGGTTTTAATTAAAAGCAAAAGGACTCAGTGTACAATATATGTTATATTCTGTTCGACGTCCAGTAAAGAATGTAACTATACAGCTGTGTCACCTCAGTCCCGGGATAAAAACCGACAGCAGGCAGCGCAGCACTGCAGATAAAACCCGTGATATAGAGCCTGATTTTGTTTTACTGCCCGGTAGTGCCCCCCAAATCCCCGAACTTCCTCCCAGCTTACAAGAAGGAAATTTGTTTTTTCAAACTCGACTGTGAACTCCGCTGACAACTGACAACTGTTGTTTGTGCGTGCGGTACTGTATTGTCCTCTCCCACTCTCCCTCCGAGGCAGAGAGGAAGACATCAGACATGACTCCTTATGCGCTCTCTCTCTTTTTTTTAAACGCACCACCAGAACGCCGGCTGATGTGACTCGAGCCGACAGCCGCGCCTCCGGAAGGTAACGCGGAGGAGCGTTTGAAGATTTTTTTCACAGAGGAGAAACGTAATCAGCGACAATCACCGCCAATCAGTTTCAATGGGTCATTCATTGTGGTATAAGTGAGACGTGTTGCTCCAACGGGGCTCGTTTATTGGTTACAGATTCGGATTCTACGTCAAATACCTGATATCCAGCTGATAATAAAGAGGGAGCAAAGCCGATTAATTGATTACATATCACAAACACCCGCCATGATTCAGGCCGTTAGACTGTACGTCAGCGTTCGGTCTTAAAGCTGACGCCTACCACGCACTCGGCGAGCGGTGAAATCATCAAGAAGTAACCTTGAAAGAGGGAAAAGGCACTCTTCTCTCCACGAGTGCGCCTCTCGAGTATTTCACTTTAATTGCGCGCTGTACATATCTGGCCGAAGCCTGAGTCCGTACGTACTGTAGCGTCCGACGGTAAAGTGCCGTCTTACAAGTTGGGGGGGTGATATTTTTTTTTTTTACTTTGGAGGAAAAACACCCTAATAAAAATCTCACTTTCTAGCACGAGATGTATTTTACAAGCTTTTACAGAATGAAGTGATCATGGAAATTGAAGATTAGAGTCCTCCATTCTGGCCGTAAAGCAGAATTAACAGGCTCTGGCCCTGGACGCGAACAATATAATGGAAGCTTCGGCTGAAGCCGGAGAAGTTATCACCGGGCGCCCGGTTGTGGAAGGACACCTAGATTATATCATCACCTCTTAGTCATGACAGGTTATATTACAGGTAGTTTAAAACGCCAAGGTCAAAAGATGACTGTGTGAAAGAGAACCCGGGCGACGTCTAAATCTCTATTACAGGGTTGATAGTTAAAATCACTGCACGCGGCGCTCCGGCCCGCGCCGCCGTAAATTAACATTCAATATGGACTGAGAGGGAGCACAGCTTTTAAAGGCTCATATATATATATATATTTTTTGCTCCCTCCTCAGGTTGTTTGCCCGGCGAGTCCAACAAACACGCCGTTCTCACAACATTGTAAGAATGAAAGGCGATACCGGCGGAGGGGTTGAGGCGGGCGTCAAAAAAGCTGACAAACACCCTGAATAGATTCTTTCTGCTCGGCGAGGCTGTCATCTGCTACTCAATTTGCCCCCTCGTCTGTGTCCCTTCAATATTTGTCCGTCCTCGTTGAGGTGATGGATCCGATCTTCACATTTCACTTTTTTTCCTTTTTTTTTTTCTCTTCCTTATTCCCGGCAGCTGCGTACGAAAACAGGGTTTCCTAATCAATTCCGCATCCTGGGTGAGCAACTGTCATCTGCCAGTAATGAAAATAAATGTGGCGTGCTTGATACGAAGCGGGAGACAGGTATTCTTCAGCCGCTCCCGCGTCCGACTGTCAAGAAACAATACGAGCGCGCGCTCGGAATGCAAATCTGTTTGTTTTTGAGGAGTGTGACCCAGAATGTGACTTATAACTTTTTTTTTATGAATACGAACCGCGCCTAGTTTTTCAAACGAAGGGAGGGGGGCACCATTGTCACGCGACTGTAGAGAAACCTAATCTGCGACTTGTAAATTGAACTGGAACACGCACGACATAAAAAAAAAACAATATTAAAAACAATAAAACGCTCCGTCTGAAGCCAGCGGTTCTGCGATGCCTTCATGAGTATTCAGAGCTGCCACCGTTGATTAAGTTGATTATATTCATGCACATTCGCACCTGCGCCCCGCTGTTTCACATAAGCGGGGATTATTGCTCCGACGTCGACTGACTTTTATTTGCAATTGCCGACTGAAAATGAATTACGGCAATTTCGAGGGGAAGTTACTAACTGCCTGCTGCATTTATGTGTTTTTTTTTACATTTTCAACATTAAAGGTGCGCTCGTTACATCCACCTGTCTAATCTAACGCGAGCCAATTCAGCTGGTCCGCCATGATGCCTGTTGTATTTGTCTCCCCGCAACTTTTTAAAATGTGGCATAGTTTTGTCAGATGATTGCGGTTTAGTTAATGCTATGGATGGTTGTAATTAACAGAGTGGAGAAAGAAAGAAAGGGGAAGCAAACCGGAACCTGTTGTTTGCCAACTGCCAATAAACACTTCAGAGAACAAGAGGAGAACAAGCTGCTTTAGCCATCTATTAGGAATTGTAGGAATTTAAAGGGATAGTTCGGGTCTTTTGATGTTGGGTATGAGGTACTGCTAAGTGGCATCGACAGCAAGACGTTTTTAGCCACCGACAAGAAGGCACGGCTAAAAACAATACATATCCGTTTAAATGTGCAGCTATATTTTGTTGGTGCATTCAGATTGCCGTCAGACGGCGCAGGACAGGCACAGCTGTGCTTTGCGTAGGAATATTGTTGTACAGTTGATGGACGGTAGTGTGAAAGGAGAGGGCGGTCGGCGGCAAAGTAAAGCGCCAGAAATGTTCAAAACGTAGCGTACGCTGACATGTTTAGCAGTACAACGCTCTGCTTCGCTGTCGGTGGGAGAGCTGACGGTCATAATACACTGACTAGGAAGAAGTACCTCACACAACGCCACGTCAGAAGACCCAAACTATCAGCTGAAGGTGGGGAAGCAGTTCTGAAATAAGATAGTTGATAGTTGAGTTTCATTCCGAAGTAATACGGACGCTTTGGGTTGGAATTGGTCGGAATTTGAACTCGAAGCCAACGTCATCCTTTGGGTCAACTCCAACTGTCAAAGTGACGTCCACTAAATAATAAGATCCTTTTTGTAACCAGAAACAAAAGTCCCGCACGAGTAGTAGCCTTCCTCTAATCCTTGATTGAGCTGTTGCCGGAAGGCGACAGAGGACATTTGAATCAGAGTTGGAGAGAAGACTTCAGCCCGTCAGCGGTCATGGCCAGAGTTGCCCCAAAGCGATCTACTGGACCCAGTCCAAAACATTTGTCAGGTTTGAATCATTTACACACCAGAACATGTAAATACATGTCTCAATTTTGAAAAACTTTTAATTTGGGAGAGGCAGTTTTATGGGAACATCCAGGAGGGACACCACAGAGGCAGAAACAGCTGATCAGTCATCAGATTTAAATGCTCGCTATTGATCAAAACCCTTCCAGAAGGAGGTTTTCTATCTCCTCTTAAGCGCATTAACTCTTTTTGGAGAAAGGCAGAAATCGCCTCAAGCGGGCATGAAAACCTTTTGAAAATAGTTTTCAAATGTTGACGTCTTAATGAATCTTTTTGTTCAAGATGCACATAAATATACGTCAGTGGCAACACAGCTGTTGAGGTGTTAATCGATTAAACCACCGAAGAGTTAGTGATGGTGTTGTACTTTCAAATACGCTGCACCCACCTCATGTTTGCATATCAGGAGGACAAGATATTAGAAACACCTCTTGATATAAAACCTGAGTAACGACCATCTAAACGTAGAAGTGTACTTAATAAAGTGGCCGCTGAGTGTATATTTATAACCCGCTATCCACAGAGGAACCAACGAGACACTGACACCTGCACCCGCGACGGAAAAAAAATAATAATTTGAATCGACTTCTCCTAAACCGGAACACCTTTCTCATTTCCAGAATTAAATGACTATCCCCCATCCTTGATCTCCGGTCTCATGAATTAGACAGGAACAATGACAGCTGGATATGGGACTGGGCGAGTAGTAAATTCAAAAGCCGTGGCCTTGGGTTGACATTACATTCTCTATGCTTGTAATGAGCCCTCAGACTGCTCCTTTGGCCCCGTCGCTGTGCAGCCGGGGAGAGAGAGAGAAGCCAAGACCGCCGATTGTCACACCTCCAACTGTCCTCGAGCTCTCCCGTCTCTTTTTATTTGACGTCCCCGTCGTGATTAAGACAAAAGCCCTCGGAGATCCTCGGGCCATAAGGTCTCCGTGTGTGTGGACGAGCGCTGCCTCTAATTACTTTAATTAATTAAATTCATGATTTCCTCTAAATTGAACCCATTCATCAGCGCCGCGGAGCCGTGACCATTAATGATTTAAAGACATCTATAAAGGAATTATTGAGGACAAGAGGTGCTCGGCCCGTCCCCGTTCTTTACTGCATTGATAATTGCTTTGAGTAGATATTTACAGAGAGGCGATGCATTATTCTCCGCTTGTTCCCCGCCGCTTGTGATGAAGACCTTCGCAGGAGCTGGCAGAGTAAATAAAGTGGCGAGGGTGACCCCGCGTCCATGAACGCATCCTCCTCTGCGGTTGATGCGCCGAGCCGCCGTCTTATCTCGGGTTGGACACGAGACTCCGAGCCCTTGTACTCTAATCCTCTGGTTCCTTAAGCCTGAGCTCTGTACCCCCCGTTGACAGTCGGCTGTGTAATCCTTCAGAGATCTCCGTGCCTGTGCAGTAAGCAAAGCGCTGCTTCTCTTGGAACGACTCCCACTCGCGCTGCACGCCTGCCGAAAATGTTCATTTTGACTTTGAAGGTTCTCAAAAAGCCATAAACACCTTTGTTTTTTTTTTCCGCTCATTTCCATCTGTATGGCGCCGCGTTTTGCATGTTCGAGGCGCCGAGGTGACGCTGATGTGCAAAAATGAGCGATTTGTTTATCGGTGTGAAATGTAATGTGCTTTTATTCTGTAAAACCGTGAAATTAAAAGCGACTCTAATCAACTTTGCGGTGATACGGAGCTTTATGGCGTCGTACATTACTGCTGCTGGGTCTCACAGGGTCGTCTGCAGCTGCAGCAGGAAGCAGCTCCCTGCTAAAATCAATGTAAAAACCCAACGTGTACTAGCTGGTGAACACAGCGGTGCAATGAGCGGCTAAAGCGCCGGATAGTTCTGTGGGTGGAGACCAAAAACAGAACAAAAAGAGATTCATTGTTGGGCAGAAGTACGATTTGAAATTAAAGCTAATGCTCTCAAAAATGCTCTAAATGACCAACCTGATCCGATTACTCAGGTTTAAAGAGCAAATTAAAGGATAAGTTCACCCAAAAAATAAAAATTTAAGCATTATCTTTTAGCACATGCGGTTGAATGTTACGTCATCCACAAAACATTTCTGGAGCTTCACAGCACAGGTGACATAGATGGGGGCTTATTTTAAAATGAAAAAAAATCATAAAATAGTTTCATACAGTTCGTCTGGCATAATCAAAGTCTCCTGAGACCCAGAGATCCCAATCGAAACCTGTTTAAAAGTCGTAAATCTTCACTGTAGCTGCTGAGCTAGTAGCATTAGCTTGCACACTACCTGAAGTGGGTGCACGAGCTTGACCGAGCGCCGAGGGTGTAAATAGCATCTTTTCAAATCAATTCTGGATCTCTGGGCTTCTGAAAACTTGGTTTACACCAGACTAGCTGTATGGAGCCAATTTACAATTTTATTTTTGGTAGTTTCTTTTTTTTCCTTGCGTCAACTCTTTTAGCTCAGCAGCTAGAGCGGAGATTTGGTCCTAAAAAAAGGCACAGATATTGTCTTTTCGAATCAATTTGGGATCATTGGGGCTTCCAGAGACTTGGATTAGTCCGGACAAGCTGTATGGAGCCACTTTATGTTTTTTCTGGTAGTCTGCTTTTACATCAGTTGTTTATTGAGAATGCTATATTGCTGTTTTGCTGTGAAGCTCCAGGGATGTTTTGTCGACTGCGAGACTTTACCCGACATTCCACTTGCATGTGAAGCGAGCAGATAATGTCTTCATTTTGAATTTTTTAGTGAACTTATCCTTTAACATCCTGTTTCGCCTTGAAAACGCCGCTATGACACATGCAACGATATGTATTCAGAGCCAGACCTCACTCTCCCTCCGCCTCCCCCCAGCTACCACATGTCCGGCGCTATACGAGGCCAGTCGACTGACATCCAGATCATTTCTGTCTCCATCCCATCAGTCAACACTCACTTGTGATTAGACCAAAAGCTCCCAGCATGCCTGGCAGCGCCTCGGGAACCCCTCGGAGCAAGTTAAGGGTGCCTCCGCCGCTCCGCTGAATGGATAGAAATGTGTTTGTCTCTGAAACACATTTCCGAGACATTTTTTTCCGCAGAGAGGTACCTGTAAGTGCCGGCGAGTGGCGACTGGCGAGTCTAATTTGTGGAAAACATGCCTTTGGCCTTGGAGCCTGATTCAGACCTTAAGATTGCTGCAGTCCATTTTTTTGGGTCACTCATCAACATTTTCTGAGCCTGGAGGTCTGTGCTGGCATATGTGCGGTGATAAATATGTAAATCGAGGCATTAATTCAGACCTCGCATTACAATACACTGAGTCAGACTCGGAAAAACACCATGAAACAGCACATCGACAGTGTTTTATGGTCAGCGCCACCCATTTCTTGGCGACCAAAAACGTAAAATCAACGGCAAAACGGGACAATCAATCGCACGGAAGAAGAAAAAAACAATTAGATGACCTGAAACCACTTCGTTAAACTTAAAAGTGTCATATAGGAAGTATAATAGCTTATCAATACGGAGGTCTCCCTCTCGTTATAGCTGTGTTTTCTATACACCTGCTCTGTTGGAAAAGCCTCTGGATGTTGTTGCGGCTCATTTGCATCTACTCGCATTTTAAAGCCCGAGCGCGACCCCGTCACAAACCTTGGAGGAAATCTTGACCACGCAGCGAGAAGACGAGGGGGCCCTGATAGGATGCCTCCCTCCAGGACCGCGGTTCAAAAAAAAAAAACAGACAGATAGAAAGAAAAATATCTGCGGTAATGAATGTTAATGTGATCAACAGAATGTGAACTGACAACTACAGCTGGTGTGATGGTTCCAGCCATGCCAGAGGAGTGGATCTCTCTGGCAGGTCAGTTCCAGCAAACACTGTCGGTCCAGACTGGAATAATTCGACGACTGCAGAGCTTTTCATTTCAGACGTTCATGGTCAAGGACTGCGGTGATCATCTGACTTTGTGAAATCATCAGGACAACATGCCTGCCAGACATTTCCACCAACTTCACTTTGTGTTTACCGCTAATTAGCAAATTGTAGATTTGACGATCAACGTGATTTCTTGCTTGAACCTGCCGCGCAACATGGCTTTAAACTGTTGGGGGCCGAGTCTAACGAGGCATTTTTATCCGGCTCAAAGCAGCGGGCGCTTTTTCTCGAACACGTCCAGCTGTGAGCACCGCGGACCATCCGCAAAAAGTTCAGACGCAGGTTCAGGACTGGCTGGCGAACGCAGCGGTGCAATTAGCAGCCACGGCGCCAGATATTTCTGTGGGTGGAGACCAAAAACAGAACAAAAAGAGATCGAGGGTTGGGCAGAAATATGATTCGAAATTAAAGCTAATGTTCTCAAAACAGGTTTATGTTTTGCAAGTTTCACCGATAGTTTTAGATTTCGACAGATACTTGAGCACTCGCTAACTGCTGCTACTCAGAGACAAGCAGCACGAGTTTCTTCTTGCGCATGTAAGATGTGAAGGTGGTGTTGGTCCCGCCCTCCTCGGCTGTGATTGGGTCATGAGTCATTCTGATCAGAGATTCAACTGTTCAGAAGTAAAGCGATGCAGTCAGATGTGTTTACATGCCCCAAAGAATTTAATCAGAAGCATCTAATCGGCCAGTTGACTGAACAAACTATCAGTGGGGTTACACCATCCTTCTCGATCGGGTTCAGTTCGGATCGGATCGGATCAGTCTCCTCTGACATTCGACGGGCATTTTTATTCAGATCTTTATCCTTGCAGTCACTCCCCCCCCCTCATGCTCACTGATAATTGCCTGTCGCTATCTGGGATATCAGTCGCTCACATCAGCCGGGCACATCCATCCATCCGGCAGCACGGCGACACACCTTCGCTGTTAGCCTATCGTCTCGCCGCTGTCTTTTTAATTACGATCGTCTCTCCCGCCTGTAGTTCATTCATGCTGCTGTTTTCATTAGTTCATTCATGCTGCCGCCCTCCGACTCCCGATGGCAGCCGAGCCTTCACAGAGTCGCCGGCTTCATCAGCTTCAGAGGAGTCGTCAACCACCACCAACACCAGCGTCAGGACTCAATGGGCGGTGTTCTCCTCGCCGCCGCTCGGGGAAAAAGTGCCTGTCGAGTCTGAGCGCCAAAGTCTTTCTGACAAGACTCATTATCACATGTCATCAACCATACAAAACATTTGCTTTACTTCATTCACCAGTCGCTCCTGATTGACATGCAGCTCGTGACAAGTGGAGCGTTTTCTTTTTTTTAAACCCAAAGTGGAACATTTTTAAACCGTCGGCGGCCGAGATAAAAACCCAGAGTGCGCCAAGAACTGCCATTTGTAGAGTGGAAACACACAGCACTCACACTGCGAACGGAAACATTTTTAATGGACACAGACTCTTAATCTTACTTATTTTTTGTTTGTGAGTTGGAAGGGAGCCTGATCAAGTGTGTGATGGCTAAAAAAAAAAGTAAATTAAGTGTTGTTAATTACACATTTTGTCCAAATGAATCACTCTAATGGATACAACTTCTGAAAGTCCTTTTTGTTTAGAACCACTTTCGTATTTTAACACATACGTTGACGCACGACATGAACAGAACAGAGCTGTCGGATAATCTTGTCTTCTTATTTTCTACACGTATCTGAAAATGCAGACCAGCCGTAGATTTGCCGCTTAAAGATTCAGTGACTTCTTTAACATTATCTTTTATACTCTCTTTTATTTCCTTTCTCCTTTTTCATTCTGTTATTTTCGCTCTCAATGTCTTTTGTGTTGTACTTTGAATTTCTAAGGGAGCCGCATGAATAAATTGTCTTGCCTTGTCAGAAGTTCCAAGGATGCCTTGCGAGTCCAATCTTTGTACATCATCATGCCTTCAACAACTGAATCGAAGGTTTATGAAACATCCCAAGACCAAGGTTTCACGCATTAGCATAGAGTTCTGGTGGAGGAGAACAAAGTGGGCCGAAAGTCCTGCATGTTGCACCAACCGGGGCAGTTTAACCCGGACCTCGACCGACGCCCGGAACCCGACGCGGTTTAAATTGGGCCCCGATGTGATTCGCTGGTATTGAGTGGTACAAAGCGAAACGCGCTGGATTCAAATGAATATTGCAAAACCACTCGATTCTCCCCCGTGACCTGAAGACTGAGAGAGACGGAGACGATATTCAGCGAGGTGGAAAATGATCAGATGCAGATGTTGGAGCGAGGGCAAGTCAAAGAGAAAGTGTGAGAGGGAGCGAGAGAGCAGAAAAGGATGGAAAATATAATGATAATCTAAAAAAATGGAAGCCGATATTGGATTATTTTTAAGACTAATGGGGAGACTTACCCAAGGGTGACATCTCCGGTACCCCTGCCAAGTACGGCCCATCCAGAAACTTCGGCTCATTATCGTTGATGTCCTGGACCTTGACCACAAATTCAGACCGGGGCTCCACAGGTATATTGGTGAGTCGGTCTACGGCCTGAGCTTGGAGGGTGTAGTAGGCTTGCGCCTCCCGATCGAGGCGCTTCGTGGCGTGGATGTCTCCCGTGTTCTCATCAATGGTGAAGATGGAGGTGGCGCCCTCGCCGGAGAGCACATACTTGACCTTGCCGTCTCCTTTGTCCACATCTGAGTGCAGCTGTTGGAGGGAAGAAAGAACACATCAGATTAAAGGATGCGATGAAAGAAAGTAAAGAATCTGTTGGGAAAAAACATGTTTTTTTTTATGTTTTAGTTGTGATGCCAGACTTGAGAATGACTCGAGGGCTTCTGTTTTGTTCAACTAGCATTTATTAAAAACTGTTTACACAAGTAAGGTTGTTGCCTGTAAAAAAAAGCTTAATTAATCAAAATGGATTTTAAACTTGGCTGTACTCTGGCACATTGAGTCACTCTTTTTATCTAGTAAAATAAAGAAATATCTCGTTTTACACACTGATAAAATATGCAAATGTATTAACTATTCAATATTTATACCCTCTGAATTCCACTGTCTTTGCTGATATGTACACAGGCACGACAGGCAAATACACATCGTGTTTATTGGACAAACATCTGAATCAGATCAGAAGATCAAAAACACGGACCGTTTATGCACGAATTAATTATGTTACAAAATCGCAGCGCGATTTGCATTTTGCCACAAATAATGGAAATGAAATCTTTCTGCAGAGCCGACGTGACTGACTGACTGATGTAATGGTCACAAATTATGAAACTACAAATGTTCCATTAACCAAAAACTAAACCAAGTCACATAAAAGAACATAAAACAGCTATCAGAAATGTGCTCGAATAAATAAAAGAATGACGAGCGTTGTTTTCACCTGTTTTCTGTCTAGACAGCCGTTATTTGGACAGTCAAGATGAAACGCTTCGTCCATATTTTGCCATTATGAATAATGTATGTTTGCCGTCTTTGCTCAAATAATAATGACTTCAGGCGAATCCAAACTGCTACTGAAAGCGGCAAAATGTAAGAATTGGCCGGCTGTGAAATCCACACAACTCAAAACAATTGGCATATCCCCAGAATAACCGCTAACTGCTGCTAACTATAGCTGGCATTAGCAAACTAGCTCAGTTAGCCTAGACTGGGCTAGCTGGTTGCAACACAATACATAGATGTCATAACGTTAAACCTGTTATTTCTCCACTTTCTTTAAATATTTGTTGCTACTTTTTGATTGCTTCCAACTAACATTGCACATATCGCACCTTTAAACAGCGGGGACTGAAGGCAATATTGAGTAAAAGTCGGACTCATTGTTCCATGTTGTGCTTCTTCTCATCCATTTTCTGCCCTTTGTAATAAAAGGAGAACAAAAAGGTCTCATGTTAAGCTAATTTTAAGGTTGATTATTTTTATACTACTACTTTTTAAGGCCCCTGTATGGAAAAACTGTCCATTCTAAATGGTCATCGGTTGTTTCTGCATCAGCTTTGGCGATGTTTCTGTAACCAGGGCTGTTCTGGTGGCATGACCGAGGGTGGTGACTGTACCAGGCTTACATGACACCACTGGATATTCTAACAGACCTCAGGACAGTTTCCAGTTAGTTTGTGGTTTTTTAGTTTGACGAGAAGTCAAGACATCTACAGCCGTGCAAAACAGGTATTTTAGGTATTTTTCTGAACCCTAACCAAGTGATTTCTGTCTCTTAACCTGACCCGATCAGAAGCTGTGTTGCCGCAGTATGAAAGAGAAAATTGAATTTCAAGAAATGTAAAGTTGCAACAAGTACACAAGTACACTGCAAACATTTATTCTGGCAAATAGGTTGAACGTCCTGATGGCTTGTTTAAAGGCACCGTCTCAGATAATGGTGTGTGCGTTTCTGCGGATCGAGCCTTTTGATGTTTTCTCAGTGTTAATACAGCACCTGGACCTTCTTTAGGATCGAGAGGACATGAATATCTCATTTTCTACAATATGGGACCTTTTAAGATCAGCCGAGAATACAAAGTGCGGCTTTATATTCACCCACTGCTGGCAGCAATACGGATTCTACAGGTTTTTGCCTTCTGAGAATCAGCAGCAAGAGCTGAGGTCATAAACCGAGAGCCGTGCTGTCAGATGAGTCCTTTTTAACGGCCGTGTAAACCATCCTTCTCTAAAATTAGTGGCACGGCAAATAACAGCCGAGTTCATATCTTCTAATCAAATCTTTTTCAGCTCAAAGCATGTGGGCTACCACTATGAACTTAGCCAGAATATTAATAGGGGTTGTTATAATGTTCCACACACTCAGGCTTTCTGAGTCTACAAAGAAAAGCACGACATCTTTATCGCTGAACCGGTGTAGTCACTACATCAACCTCCTGCTTATTGTGGAGTTTTAATCTCAGAGGAGCGAGTCACGAGTGTAAAGATGACCTCGAGACCCCCTCCTCAAAAGACGACTCAAAAAAAGATCCTTGAACATCTCTAAAAAAAGAACACTCGAAGCTCGTAACCAACCATGAATAAATCCTGTTTGAAGTCAGAGCTGTCTGATGGCCATCAACCCCTTCAATGTGCCGAGACATCAGAGCGATCACACGCCGCCTTATATCTTAAGGGAAGGCCGATGTTGGTATTCAAAGATGGACAGATGGACCATTTTCAACTGTCAGCATTTAGCAGAGTGCATATTTCTGTCTTTTACCCCATCACCTCCAGCATGACAAAACACCTCAATTAACAGCCAAAGCAGGCAGAGCAGGCTTTTAGCGTTTTTCTGTTTTTTTATGTCAGGGGATGTTTTTTTCCAGATTCTCAATATTTGGTATTAAATGTGTACAGAATACAGCCTCAATTAGACCTCTAATATCCACACATCAATGGTGTTCTCAGTCTTCAAAGCGTTTTGAATCGTGTTGCCTACAAACCAATAAAAAATCAAGGAAGCACCAGGTGGAGTAGACAGATGGATGTCTGCTAAAAAAGAAATAATTTAACTTTTCCTTCTCGCTCGCAAGCCAAGCTCTCTCTCCGCCTCTTGCACAAATGGTGTCTGCAACGTATCAAGTACACCGCCAAGAATCGCAGTGTTAACATTGCAAAGTCATGGGTTTGTCAGGGATTTAGCGTCGCACTGCCGAGCCCCATCCTTGTCATTTCAAACACCTCATGACGCCGGATGCCTCACGAACAGGAGAACATCGTCAGCAAAGAGAGGCAGGCGTACTCACACATGAGAACGGACAAAGAGCTTCAGGAACTCCATTCACACCTATCTATCAGATTCTAAGACTCTTTTTTCATCGAGGAAAGAATATCTTTTTCTTTTTATGTGCACAACCAAGTGCAACACTATCAATGCTTCCATTAATTATGTATTATTCCGTCTCATTAACGACTGCAGAATTTTGACCCTGGGTTTCAGTGTTGCCGAAACAAGCACAAACACTTTAGATTTCTGATGCATTTGGACAACATGACCTACAAACTACCTCGGAACACACATAACCCAGGTCTAACAACACCAAACTAGAGATACACTCCACTCCTTGCCTGCACCTTGAGATTTTGTACCCTAAAGTAACAAACAATCAGCAACAAGAATGCTCATAAATTTCAGCTTGAAATGCAAGTGCAGCTTTCACATTGGTCCATGACAGGATATTATGTATAATCCCACCACCACATGCATTTTACTAGCGTAAAGAAATCACATTAAATGCAACTCCCACAGTCGCTTCGGTACAAATGAAATGAAACAAACAATTTCCCAATATTAAGTCTTTGAACAACAAATTAACTATAATTTATTTCGCTAAATATGTAGATATAAAATGCTGCTTCAGGGAACATTTATTTTTGAATTTTTCTAAGGTGAAGTTTTTAAAACATGCCCAAAAAGGTTTTGTAGCTCGTTGCAGGCAGACTTTGCAAACACTGTATGCAAAAGGCCTTCCGTCCGAGGTAAGACACTACAGTTACTCCAGGTTAACAAATGGGATACCTACACTCTACTCCTTGGCTGTGCCTCGGGGGTTATGATAATTAACTAACTAATCTATACCAAGAATGTTCCTAAATCACTGCTGGAAGTGCAAACTCAGCTCTCGCATTCGCTTTCGCACCGCCCGTCAAGACACTTTAAGGAACACTATGAACGCCTTCTCAAATTACTGCATAATGTAAACCGCAACACCAATGGCCGTTGCCAATTTTCTGTGAAATTCTCTTCCAAGAGCCGGAATGAAACCGCATTGATCTTCCTGAACCTGAGGTTTGTCAATAAGTTGGAATCTCTTTGTCAGCACCCTTATTAGGCCGGTCCGTTTCCTAAAAGAGCATGAAGCACCGTTCCTGAACCCCACACTGAAGAGGTTTGGGTCTTTTGACAGTTGGAGCCTTTTGCATCTCAAGATGATTTTCCGCCTTCGCAAGCAGCGTACATCTGTGGCGCCTTCGGACTGCCCTGTAATCTTTGCGAGCACAATGATTAGGACGAAAAAAGCACAGGAAAGGTTGAAGGTTGGGGAAGGCGGTGCTGGAGGAAGGCAGTTTGAGTTTCATTCCCAGTTTTGGGTCGGTGTTCGGCCTGAAATTCTGACCTCGAAACTATGAGGTCAGAATCTTTATAACTGCGACCTTTAAGGAAATGGAAGAAGGTTAAATTCCGGAGAGAAATTCTCCTCAACTTTTACAGAGGAGCTATACAAAGCATCTCGACTGGAAACACCACAAACAGGACAGGAAGGCGCCACGGCGGGTGATTAAAGCCAACCAGAACATCGCTGGTACCCATCAGCTGAGCATCAGTGATATCAACCCTGGTGTTGTGAAGTGACTATTAAATAAATAGTCATTGGCCTTTCCCTTTCAAAGAACAGTCAGGGACACGGTCTCCCTTCTCGAGTACTCCGATTGGTTCGTCTGAACCTCTCTGAAGCTGCATGATCTCATGCGCTTCGCGAGCACAAAACAGCGCGGCTAATGTATTACTCTGTGCAGAAACCGCTTTTACAGAAGGTTATATTTGAGCAATTTAATTACTTTTCATTGTTGAGATTATTTTTTATTGTCAAAACAGAACTAATGAGTGAATACGAGCACGCCGTGTACAGCGCTTTTCAATTATGCACTGGCCGCTCTCGTTGTTTATTGTGTGGAGCGGCGACAAAAGCCTTTTGTGCACCATTTCTTTTTATATTACGGCGTACTCACACAAGATTGCTGTTGAAGCTCTTCCTTCAATTTATCTGTAAATGTCAACATCTCATTATGGGATAAATAACAATGGTATTTCAGGTTCCAAGCCAGCGCTGCAGGGGTGGGGAATGATTAGGTCAATATTATATTGGTGGCACTGAAGGAGTACATGCTGAACACGACGATACAACACCAAAGGTCCTTTATTAATGGAATCCATCAGCCGGCTGATGGATGCTGCATTGGAGGCATGATGATTGCACTGGTTGTGTCCTCAAGCCCTCAGCATGCATATGCCGGCCCTTTTTACGGAGCCCACTGTGTTTATTCACCATCTCCCGCTGTCAGGAGCAAACTCGAGGTAAATTGTCAGTCGTGGAGAGTCAACATTTAATCTTGAGGAAGCCATCCGTGGCCGTTTGTTTCCGGTAAATGCCATGGACACGGAGGACCGAAGCTGACAGGCCACAAAGCATGCGAGCCGGGTGAAGGGTCAAGCACACTGTGTGGTCTTTGCGGTGAACTGTTTGGCTTGCTTCATTTCCCGCTGTCTGCCTGGCACTGGAAGGACACATAAGAGTGCTGCAAACTGGCTCCGCATACCCCCATCTCTTAAATCTCATCAACACTGAGCACTACATAAAATATGTATGGCTTGGCAGGGCTTATTAAAAGTATACCCTGGTCAAATACTTTTCTCTCTCATTAATCTAACCCATTTTAAAACCGTCACTGCTCATTTTCAGGTGGTATTTGAAGTTTCGACTCTTATTACTTTTCGCTGAGCGCCCATAGTTGCTTCACTTGCAAAAAAAAATGTAAAGACTCCTCTGTAATTCTTTTCCTCCGCCTCCCTCGAGGTGAGTGTAACGCGGCGCGGCGGCGTAGCTCAAAGGCGCTCCCAGGGATTTGTGAAGGAGGGGCTGGGATCTGAACGCGAACCCTTCTGAAATCAGCGCTGACACTTATCATCACTTTGTATGCAGGCGGTTCTCCGGGGAGCCGCCTGTTAGCTTTGTGCTCGCTTGTTTACCTTGTGGCGAGGGAGGGGAGTGAGAAGGCATGAAAGAACCCACTAAAAACCCACTGATACATGCTCGTCCCGTCACCAGAACTACAGCCCAACTGTTCTTTGCTACACGAACACTCACGTTGGTGAGTGTGTGTTTCTATTTTGTTCCTCTTTGCACCCATCTGGCTCGGCTCTGCGAGGCAGGAAACTATAGAGGCCCGAAATATAACCAAAAATAACAAAAAATAAAAGCGCCAGAGCCCCGAGATTCATGTTTCAGGCTTTGTATTTGTGTCTCGCGAGGACAAATTCTCCTATTCAACGGTCGGCGCGCAACCCAGAATGGATACAAACGTCCATACCTACAGGCAACCTGTGAGCAACACTGGATCCGGTACGCTACAACAGCCTCCGCCGCTGCGCGAGAGCCCTTAATCAACAGTCGCCCTCGAGATATTTCACAGAAAGGCTTAACGGCGTCTCTCCGAACAAGGTAGTACAACGTGTTTCACAAGCAACCCCGCAAAGAAAAAGAGGAAACATCGACGATGTTGTGCTCAACGTTGCCTGTTGAGAAATTGATGTCGAACGAGAAAACCTGAGTGTTGAAGTCCTCCCCACGGTGTGAATCACACACTTCACGGTTGTCTTATATCCAGCTCATAACTCCACTCGCCAGTAGATGAAGGTTATTACCGGACACTTATCATGTGCCATCTGCAGGCGTTAAGATTCATTAAATAAAACATACATGAAGCTCAAATAAAGAAGGACAGCAGACGAGGGGGGGATGAAAAAAAAAGAAAAAGGAGCTAAAAATGCAGACGGGGGCTCCGGTGCAGCTGTCACTGACATGAGCTCCCGACATGCTTGGCTTTTCATCTATTCATTCAGCCATGTTCTGGTGAGTAGCCATGGTGCCGCCGCTGCTGAGTGCCCGGAGAGAGGCTCCGCGGATCAGCCGCTCCTATTTCATCTCACGCAGGGAGGTGAGGATTCAGCCATCACCATGGAGAAAGTGTTAGCTCACACACAGCGGTGGACAGATCAATGGGATCTGCCCACGTTCTGTTCCTTATGATCCTTATATTCAATAAATGACGTCTTATTGGTTCACTTTTGTCATTTCATTATATTAATTTACTGACTCTTTTCGTTCTCCTGTATCTTTTATGTTCCTCATGTTCAATATTTTCAATAGTTTCAGGGGCAAAAAACATTAAAAATGGCACAATATAAATATTTGGGGGGGTCCCAGAGTGCAGAAAGTCATGATGTATTTATAGAGAGGGCACTGCACCATGCTTCGTCCACTGGAAGGGCACCCAAGATGTTTTTCTTTCAAACATGGGAGCACCAGAGGTTCAGTTGTTCTCAAGGGCCTCCAACGATTATTTCTCATCAGTCCAAAATGCTGTGACGATATTAGCTATCAATTACCAGATGAACATCTTCACTGGAATCTTCAAACAAAATCATTGTATTTGTATTATTAACACGCTGCCAATATATTTTTTTTGGTTGTTTTTAATATCAAGGTTGTTGATAATTAATACATCCCCCCATGAAATTGCTTCTTTTGTCAAACCAACCGTCCAAAACCTCCAAATTTCTTCATTTACTATCATCAGCGACACAGAAAAGCAGCAAATCCTCACATTTAGGAAGCTGGAACCAGCAAACGTTTGACATTTTTGCTTGAAACAATTATTCATTTGTGATTATTGACAAACCATAAAACCCTAGACAACCGTCAGTAGCTAAAATAGCTATTGTTGGAGTGTTTCCCACACCTATATTTTATTTGGGTGGTTCCCACATTGGTCCCAAAAACTTTTAATAACTTTTGACCTACTAATTTTAAAAATAAATAGTTTTAAAAACTCACGTAAAGTGCCGTTGTTTCTCGGCTTTTCAGAGGTATCAGACATTTTGTTTCCGTAGTGAACGTGATTGCGCCATTCGGCAAAAATTGATTTGCCTAGGACTTCGTAGTTTCCTTCCTCTGGTTATGGTTGCGGCAAATATTCTTTTGTTGCTCATTTTCAACGGATCAGATATTTCTCTGAGTCACTCTTACTTCAATATTCTCCGTTATGATTTAATAACCTTTCTATTTACTCTCTGAACTTTTTTTCAGACACATCTACTGAAAAAACACCTGGATAATATTATAATAACGGACTGTAACGTGCTGAGGAAAGGTCAGACGTAGACAAAGATTCATATGGAAGACTAAAACATCTAAGTGAACTTCCTGAGGTTCTGTCTGTCTGTGAGTTCACAGCAAAAGAATGAATAAAATTTGACTGGAATTCTTTAAAAATTCTTTTAAAATCCTTAAAAAATACTGACTGTTAGAATAAGTGTTGTCTGATTGTATTAGTGTGTAAAGGACTGACACTGTGGATTTGAAAATAACGCTAATCTTTCAAAACAATCAGTCATAAAAATGTATACGACTGCACCTGAGCACACGAGAACACCATGATTACATGGTAGTTAGGTATTTATTGGCTATTTGTTTGACTTAATGTCACCTGAGTCATCACGATGAAGGCAGATTGCAGCATCATCACATAACAGCTTATAAAAGCTCAAACCTATTTGCAATTTGTGAGGCAATTTCAGAGATTTACTGATACAGATATTTTCAGCACATCTCTCCAATGTTTTTTTTTTGTTTGAGCAGCTGTATTGTTTTCAAAATCATTTGCACCTAATGAGTCTATTTCACCATAATAACTTAGTTATTTACTCGGCCTGATGGAAACATTTCCGAGCTCACGGATATTTGATGCTAATGTCGGAGATGTTTTCCTTCTTAGCTTCAGTCTCTTAAGTTGCCTTCAGAGGTTTATGGATCATTTTTGAACCCATTTTGGAGGCTCGTGTCGTTACGAGAGAAGATAGTGACTGTCTGCTGAGCTAAACACTTAGCCACAGAGCTGATTAGCAGATATTTCACAACAATTAACAGTTCAAAAGTTGATGAGAGAATGTTTATTTTATTTCATGTCCTAAATGAGCAAATTCAAAATGAATACACGCCGACCTTCAAGCTTTACTCCATCGTGTAACTGAAGTTATCTTGTTTTTTATTAAAATGATGTGGAGACAAATATTCTGCTAAACCTCCATGAGTCACATGTGTATCACACTGTTACACTGAGAGGCAAACTTAAAGGTGTTTTACTGAAGTTACAGAAAAGTTGGTAAGAGGTATCAGCTGTGGCTTATTGAAGAAAAGGGTCGCCATTATTTTACCGTTAATGATACAGTCCTCGTACTGTAATCGACGTCAACAGTAAGTTACTGTGATACTGAATTCCAGTACACGGCTGTATTTCCTGGATTTTACAGTAAAAAGCTGTCAGCAGGGTTGCCATTATGTGACTGTTTTTTCCTACAGTTTGTTTAACGTAACTGTAATTTACAGCTTTTCCAGTAAAAGATTCCATTAATGATGATGATTCCAGTTATGTACATTGATTCTTTAAAAGGAAGCACCAAATTAATATGATTTGCCTCTTAATACAAACAAATAGTTTTTTCCATTAAAGTTGGATATTCCATGTGTGCGTAACAAAGCGTGGCATTCATCGATTCTCTCAGCCAATGGGATGCCACACACTTTTTACAGTACATTGCCGTTTTAAAGGGGAAGTCAGGATTCTGCTGTTTTTTTCTTGTTTGTTCGTTTTATAGAAGTTTTATTACAGCACACATTTGAACACTGTTCTCAACAAAAAAGTCTTTAAATTTCAATATTTTGTACGTGACACATTATACAACAGTTGTAGTTTAACGTGAAGAACTTAAAGAAGTGTTTAAAGACTAGAAAGACACTCCTTGCTTAAAACAGTGCTGGCTACAAAGTGAGAAAGACATTTTTTAAAAAACTGGTGCAGATAAAACTGCTGTCGTATTTTCTTTTGCTCAAGAGGGAGAGAAGCTGCAACAACCAGAATAAACTGTGTCGCACCGGACCAATAAACACTCACGCTGATGGGTATACAGTAAGTGGTCATGGTACAGGTTAACAGTACACTAAAAGTATGGTGAACAGTCAGATTGGAGGTTTTTAGCCTCTGTTTTCACAGTACAGGAACAATATGGCGTCCACTTACGGTTCATTATCCTTCCGTCGCTGCTGTAGTAACAGTAAGAAAACATTCTGGGCGAGAAAAACAGCTACCAGCGCTGCCTAGTTTCGACAGTTTGATCCGAGTTGGCACACGAAATGTAGAATAACAATCCAGAACAAGACTCGAGCGGGGAGTTCTAACCGGCGATACAAAGCCGGTTGAAAATCGGCAAAGTTGCCCGTTTAAGTTGAAACACCGAACGAATCTGAATTGACTTTAACCGTAAGACATAAAAGCAGCTGAAATCCCTCAGAGCACTTTTTATTTTATTTTTTTTCCCGTCAGTTTCGACTCGAAGCCCTGTAGGCAGTCGAACTGCCTGTTGAAGTGCACGGAATGAAATCAGCTGAAGCGACAGTCGAGCGGTAAAACACCAGAAACGGTTGAAGTGTGAGCGCCGCAAACAGTGACAGCAGATGAAATATAAGTCGAAGGAGTCGATACGCCCCCCCCCCCAAAAAAAAACACCTTTCTAATTTGTAGAACTAAACTAAATAAGGAGAAAGTGAAGTTCCTGTCCTGAATAAGCTGATTCAAAGGAGTCAAAGAGGCAGTTCAGCAGCCTCTCAAAGGCCCGACAGCAGGTACAAAGCATCGCGCATATGGCTTTTTTCTTGAGAGGATAAATATGAAAATGCAGAGAGGCAGTTTTCAGCGGGGATAAGGCGCGGCGCGCCGCTTTCCCTCTCACGCGGCGACTGTTCACATAAGAGAATCGGCTTTCAATCAAAGTCAGGAACGATTTCTTCCTCGATTCTGACTGCCATTTACACACTTTGTCTCCATCAGACAGCGGCGGCTCATATCTGCACCTGCCGGCTGAGTCGTAACACCGAGGAGATAATGGCTCTGTTTCCACGTAGGGGGGGAAATGAATTTGGATTTTTTTTTTTTTCATATAAATGGGGCCTGAACAATTTCACTCGAGATCTCCGAGGCAAGAAAAAGTCACGTTTTCTTTTTTTATTATTTTTTTTTCTGACTTATTAAATTAATCCGTCATGTTGCTGTCAGTGTCGGACACGGACGTGGGTGTCGCTTACGTATTATTCAAACATCGGGCTTCATATATAACCCTGAGACGCGATGCACTCGGCATGTGGTGCAGGGTGGGAAACAAAGGAGCAGCCTGTCTATTGTGCTGTTTAAAAGTTACGTCCGAACCATATTCATTAATGAATCCTGGCGGTAATTCTTATAACATTTTAAAGACTTTGAACACATCTGCAGCGCATCTGATTATATTCTGACTGGCAGGGATTATCAGTTAATGATTAATAATACATGACGTGTGTTTTTCTTTCCTTAGAAAACTGTTTTAATGACTGACTTGATCTACGTTTGACGCCAACCAGAGTCGGCTACATTAGGAGGTAAAACACCGACTTACGTACGTAAACGTAACGACTTCATTTGTCGCCTTTCAACCAACAAAACCCGTATTTATGCTGCTAAATGGCTAAAATGTAACTAATATCAGCTTGTTTAAATCACCAATTCAGTTGGATTTTCATTAAAAAACACTTTCTCACACCAGCCAGGACTCAAATGCGCCCAAAAAATCGTAACGTTTTCATCGGTGCGTCTGATAATCGAGCAGGTCAGATTTTAAAAAGTGCGTCGACCACACAGCGCGTGGCATAAAACTTTTATACCATTTAATGTTTTTTTTATATAATACCCTTGTAACACTCGGTGGTTGATTTATTTGAGTTTGTCGAGCAGTTTAAATATCAGCACTGTTTTTCAGCAAGTGAGGCCGTTTCTCATTGCAAACGCTGTGATTTTAATGAACAGAGACTTTTATTCGCTTTCAACTCTCCAAAGAAAAGAGACAGAAGTTGAAACTGAGCGTTAACGTGCCGGACAGTTTGATGTTTAAATAATAAATACAATGGAGTTTAGAATCTAATCAGCGATAGAAGTCGAAATGCAACTACAGAAGCTTTGACGTCTCGTTAACGTATAACGTGAATCCTGCCGTTACAATAAACGACACTACAGTGATGATTTCATTATAGACGCCTTTAATTAATTAGTGGAAACCATTCAGAGGATGCCTCGAATCGCTCCCGACGCTCAGAATGCAACTGCAGATACATTCGGTTTAAATTCAGACAAGTTAAACTGCATTTACAGACGTCTCGCTTGTAATTAGAGATGATCGGATGAAACCTATTAAAGCTTAAAAGTGCTTCGCAGCGAGAGAAAGCCGATATACTGCAGACGTTAAGAGCGCTCGCCGGCGGTGTCAGAAACGGACAAACTCAATTTGCTGATGTCGAGCACGAGCTGTATCAGCGCCGGCGTCGACGCCGCGAATAGCAAAGTACGACTGCGCCTCTCAAACGCTGCACACAAACATGACGGAGCGCTCGTTCTACCGCGAGAGGTTCAGCATCCGTCAGACAGAAGCTGCCCGACGCGAGCCTCTCAGTAGATTTCAAAGGTGACAAACATTCTCCTAATTTACTCCGGCACAATGCGACCGCGTCTGGAGGAGCCCTTGACACACACATGTTAATTAAAGACATGCAGGAGTGCTTCCAGGGGCCTTTTTTCAATCCGGTGCCCCCGCTGCCTTTCTTTTTTTCCCTTCCTTGTGGTTTGCCAGCCTTGCCACCATGCCGATTTGTCATCCACATCAATGAAAGTAATCAAGCTAGCAATCAGGGCAAGCTTTTCACTTTATTTTTTATTTTGTGTGTCAGCGTCTGTGTGTGTGTGTGTGTGTGTGTGTGTGCGTCGGCGTGGCATTCAGCTGCCCTCATCACAGAGATGCACATAAATGGGAGACAGGAATAGGCATCCCTTTCAAAGTATTATGGGTGAGGGAATCAAAGCCTTTTGTCACAAAAAGGCTCCTTAGATGCTATCGTTGTGACGACTGTGGGTTTTTTTTTTTTTTTTTTTCTCATCTGAGTGCAGGCTGGAGCTGACAGCCTGCTGAAGGACCAATCTAAATGAAAAAGTGAACGAGCGATGAGAGGAACCGTGTTTCAACACAAGGGAGCCTATTTGCATGCCGGACCTACAAGAACAGATGTCGCGCCTCCCGTCCGCAGGTGGAAACGTAGAAATACTGGACGCCGATTCAGCAAAAAACGCGATTGTGCTCGAGGTTAAAGTCTGCGAACGTCGTGAGAAGTTACTACGAGATGCTGGAAAGGCATATTTAACCTTTCAGTTCAAAAACTGTTCTCTTTCTACGACTTCCATTCATCAGACTCTTTCAATAGTGGTGCACTTTTTCTCCTTCAATATCAAATACTGTTTGAAAATGAAGATTTACTCGATGTGAATAGTCGTATTCGAGACCTACGATGGATTCAATCTAGAAAAAAGACAGAATAAAAAAGTGCTTTTTATCAGAATTTCGATGTTGTCGAACACTAATCAGACTAATCTGTGACACTGGCGAGGTCATAAAGGCCAGGAACTGTGAACTCAGAAATAAAAATAGGCAAAATTGTATAAAAACAACAAAGATTCACTCAATAAAAATAACTTTTTACTCATCACTTCTCATTCCGACTTCACAGGGGCCAACGGTCAACAGCCGGAATATCAATGATGTTTACAGAAGCATCGTAACAAATAAATAACCGAGGAAACTTTTCGGCTATTTATTCTGAACCTTCGGTCGAACTCATCCAGAGTTACAGCCCACTTAAAAACACTGAAACACTGAGTCCCTGTCAAAATTGTATCGACCGTGGCCCCGGGTCAAAGATAGATTTTCACTAAATGAATCAGAGTTTGACGCATTATAAACGAGCACTGTGGTCAACTCATCCGCCTTTAAATGTTCAGAATAATGTATTTAGAGACGCCGCTCGACCAAAAAGGATCAAGATTGAAACACGTCAATGTTCAACTTCTACGCTGCTGAACTGCCTTGTTGCTTGACCGTAAATTGCGTCGCTGTTTTAACAGTTACTGTCCTGTTCTGTGACTCTGTCTCTGCTTTCCACTGTCTCCGCTCTCATCCGTCTTTGTTTATGTCTGTCTTCTGCGAGCTCTCCTGAAAATTAAGCGTCACGTCTGTGTTCGCTTGTTCTGTAATTTGCTCTGTTTTCTCCTATTTCCTTTTATTTGTTTGGCTTTTACTGTAACTGACACGCTTCAGATCTCGACTGTTGATGATCGTGATACTGCGCCGTCCCCGAGGAACATAACGGATTAATAAAAAAAAACAACAGAACAGAATCTAAATTATAGCCAAAAGATAAGATTTGGACACAAACAAAGTGACATAAATGATAAAATACAACAAAGTGTAGAGTGTGTACTAAAGTCTGTATTTGCCTTGTATTCAGTGAACAATTTTTCTTCAGCATTCAATAAATATATTTTGAAAATGATATTTCAATATAAGGGTTGCAGAGATATACAATTTTCAAGGTGTACCTTTGTATGAAGCCATACAGTCATCACAGCGTAAACATTTGCTTGTATACAGTATTGAATTCTATGTTATTAGTGTTAAAAAGCATAATAATGACCACAGTAACAATCATGTAATAACGTATACCTCTTCATTATTCCATAAAAGTACTTTTTCCTTTCACTGTTAATATTAAAAGGCTGGTGTGGAGACGGAAGAGTGCAACGGATGTGACATTTTTAATGTTAAATGACGATCTGGAGGTCGTTTAAACAGGAGGAGGTTACATTAAAATGTCACTTTTACACATGGAGACGAGGTGAGAGCGGAGAAAAAGGAACCAACCATTATTTTTTGAAGATGTCGTTCGTCACAGGTGATAAAAGCTAAGGACCTTATTGACAGATGTTATAAAAATGCAGAAGCCAAACCTCACAATCTATATATTTTTCTAACCTCGCTTCGAATTTCATTCCGAGTCCCCCTTTTTTCTTGTTCCTGCTTGTTGTGTCGGCCCGCGTGGCGCCGGCTCACTCGCTCCTCTCTCCGCCGTGAATCGCTCTGAATTGATTCTTTCCTGAGTCCAATTGAGCTTAAGTGTGCCTTTTCAATAAAAAAGTGCCGCTATTGCTTTACAGAAAGCACAGAATTGGTTTTATACAATAGAAGATAAAATAAAAAAAAGATAAAAATTCAAGCTGGAGATTACGTCGAAGAACAGGAATGTTTAGAAAGAGTCGATTATGATCCTAATGGTGGTTAGTTTCAAGGTTTTCAACACACGTATTGTGCAGCGAAGAATCAACGCAGCGAAGATTTCAAAACTGCTGCAAACTGCTCTACCTGCTCCTTTGTTGCCATGTTGTGCCAGCTGTGCGAGGAAAAAAAACCTACCGACGCACATTTTCTTGCGATTGGTCGGTTCGCACAAACAGCGGTCCACTTCACGTGGTCGCGCCTGCACAGTTAAAATGTTCTACAACTTCAGAAAAGGGCTCCGCTCTGCCAACAGAAATGACAGACCTTTCCAAAGTGGCTGCCTTCCATCCGTCTTGCAGCCGTTCCCCATTGGCTGTCATATGAAAAAAGGGCCCTGGCACTCTGTTGAAACTGGAGGCTCAAATGAGGAAGTTGTTCCTACTGTACCGCGGAGAGGAATTCTTTATACTTTCTGTGTAAAGAACTACTGCAGTTTTGTCGACCTAGATTGCGAACGGTAACTGGATTTGTCCTCAAAGTCATTTAAGAAGCTTCATTAGTCCTATCGACTGATAATCAAGGGGAGTTCCCAGACATTTAAACCCGAGCAGGTGCTCTGGGATCGCCGGGATCACATGTGAGGTCGCGTGGCGCTCATGAGAGTCGTCAGAGTCACATTAATTAAACTGTGAAGTGCCGTGCAGCTGCCTGGGAAAGGGATTTCAGCACAGCGCTTCGAGTAGTGAAGCGATCGCAGAACTCTGATCCGGACTGAAGTATCTCAACGACCGTTCGCTGGATCACCATCAAACTGAGCGAAAGACGTCCACAGTCCCCAGAAGAGAAATCCTACTGATGGATTCATCTGCAGCACCAATGTGAGATCAACGTTCGTGCTTTTCCTGACTGAAATATCTAAATAACCATTGATTGGATCACAATGAAATTTTGGTCGCACATTCATGGTCCCCAGAGGAGAAATCTTCTTACCGCCATGAGATTGACATTCATGTTTATTCAGTGAAGTACAGTCGTGGTCTAAAGGTTACCCAAACTTATAAATGGAATGCGTGTCACAAAAAACATTCATGAAGTTCGGTTCAATGATCAATTTATAACAGGTCTTCTAAAAACGCAATCAATTTTGTTGTATCTACTTTAAAGTTGATGTTGAACCATCATCATGTCTAAATTTCAGTTTGTCCAATACTTTGGTTTAATACTAGCGACATTCCCATCGTCCTCAGCTGTTCTTTGTCGTGAGAGTTAATTGTTAGCCTGCTAAAAAAAGATGATGACAGCTTGTGATGCGCTCGTATTTTTGTAAACAGTGAACTGACCGTATCCGTCTGAAACAAGTGTCAGTGAATATGATCGCGCAACTCCTGCGAGATTTGAGAACAGTTTTAAGGAACCCGGCTGTAAATGGAAGAGGGTAATGTTTCGTACAGAGCGGCCTGATTATGGATCCAACCGCTTTTCCTGAGAAGAACCGCCCTACTCTGCCTGTGATTGGTTGACAAGTCATGAACACAGCCTCTGATTGGTCAACAGACTCAATCCAAGGAGTCATGACAACAAAAACCGACACAAAAAACTGATAAATAGTCACTAACATGCAGCTTTCTAGAGATATTAAGTATGTCACCACATATTTTGATATAGTGTATGACATCTAAGATAACGAGATCAGCTGTTAGTTGACACTGTAAATGTAATAAACCACAAACCAGACTACTGCTAAAAGTAATATAGACGAATATGGAAGAAATTAACATGATGCATGGTTCAAAATTGTGAGCTATGAACGTGGTATCTGTTTCATACTCATGTTTTCATAAATTCCAATCCTTATATTCACCATACGTGCCCCCACTGCACTCAAAATGTCAGTCAGACCACACTGAGCCAGTCTCTCTCCTCTATACGTCGTTATCGACTTGAGTAGAGGCTTTTAGTCCGTGATACGCGGGAGCTTAATGGAGTGCAGTCGACGGTAATTTAGAAAACAGCTGTGGAAAATGAAATATCAAAACATATGGTTAAGCTTGTTCGTGTGTCTTAACAAACGCGTCTGCAAAGAAAAACATACTTCAGACAAAAGGTTACCCAAAGGAAAGCAAAACAAAATAGAAAGGCCTATCTTCGCCATCGCCATTTAAAATCCTCTATTTCCCTTGTTCTCTCGGTGTTTTTGATAAGCATCATCTCATTTTCGTCTCATTCATATATTTTTTTTGAATGCTTGAGGAAGCATAATTGCCAGTGTTTGTTTACCCGCACTCCAGCTCTCCACAGAAAAAACAGGGTTTTTTCGATGGTGTTTGACACACATTATTTTGATTAAAAACCTGTTCAGTGAAGAGTACTCGTCGCTCCGAGCACTCTGAGGTGACCGCCTGATGACAGTGGCATCAATAATCTCTTCTCAGGCGCTAGTCACCTACAACACATGGGTGAAGATGACCGACAAGGACAATGAACAATCCAAATATTGGAGATGTGGATCAGGAGGAAGATAACAACCTTATTATGACCCATAAATCACATCATTTTCAGAGCGGGAGTCTGACATTACCTCAATATATGTGACTCTAATAGACAAAAACTCCTTTCTGCGACATCCTGGTGGCTTAGTGGGTTTGGAACATCGGCCATGTAGTCACAAAAAGCCCAATTCAGACTTGGACATTTATTTTACGTCCTCTCCCATCTGTCTCTCCTCATTTCCCTGACAACTTCTAACTGCCTACTCTCTAATTAAGGCAAAACACCCAAATGTGTACTGTTCAAACACACAATAAATACAAAAAAGAGAGATCCATTTAATATTCGGCATTCTTCAAACATCCCGAAAACTAACAAATGAATACAAGGACAGAATGAATGGACGTCAGATTTTTTGAAATGTTTACAAAGTTTTTAAATGATTGTTCGAGGAAAAATGAAAAGATGTTGAAGGCCACAGATTCACAACACAACACAACAGCAAAGCAGGATTTTGTCTCATCTTTGTGTTGGTACAACAGATGATTCTACAAATGAATTTCTATAAAAGGTACCCTCACCAAAACAAACGAATAATTCTATCCAATCAAAATTGTTCTTACCTTCCTAAACTTAAGCCTAAACTTCATAAAATACCAAATGTGTTGTGAGGGATGAAAAACGACAAGGAATGTTATTTATTTTCACAACAACAGACTGGCCCTTTTCAAGGTTTGTGCTCCTTTTCCGAACATTTCCAGGTTATACTTGACAATAAGTTACACAGAAATGTGAAAAGATAAAGAATGGAGAGAATCAAGAACGACTTGACAATCAGTGAAACATTCATGAGTAGTTCTTGAAGATACTGCATTAATTAATCATTAAGTAAGGATTCATTCATAAATATCTGAGTCAACACACTGACCTCTTTTATCTGAGTTGTTCCTGATTAACTATCAACCAGCCACCAATTGGTACAAACTAGTAACGACTCATTCATTACTAATAACTTAATCATCAGTAAATAAGTGAAGTTATTAGGTATAAAATGAGTCTGGTAACCTCTTAGTAGTATGTTTCACTAAACGAGTAGCTAATGGTTGAAGGTAATTATTAATTAATGAGTCTACCTGGCAACTACTCAGTACTATGTTTCATTGACTTAAAGGTGCACAAATAGTAACTAATGATTAGGTAATTAGTAATTAATGAGTCTACCTAGTAACTATTCAGTATAATGTTTCATTTTACTTGAAGGTGCACAAAGAGTTACTAATTATTATGTAATGAGCAATTAAAGTGAGTCTGCCTGGTAACTATACACTAGTATGCTTCACTAATGAGTAACTAATGACTAGGTAATTAGTAAGTAATGAGTCTACCTAGTAACTACTCAGTATTATGTTTCACTTTAAGGTGCAGAGAGTAACTAATGATTATGTAATTAGTATTATTATTTAATTAATGACTACTTAGAATTATGTTTTACTTTAGTTCATGAAAACAGTAAGTTATGATTAAGTAATTAGTAAGTAATGAGCTGTCACTAGTCAGTGCCTGGTTCATAATTAATCCGAAACAACTCATGAAGAAGGCAGTCAGTATTATTGTGTATGTTTTTATATATATTTATCTATAGGCTTTTGTTAAAATACGCCGTTCTGCTCTTGAATTGATAACAACCAGCACAGTACAATAACAGTAATAGATGTGACATTTTTACATATATACATAAAATAATCTATTTGTTAGGGTGAAAAATGTACATTCATTGTTTAATGTGAGCGTACGTAGCGCTGCTTTTCAAACTGAAGACGAAGAGAGAGCTATTCTAACTCCGGGTCACACGCACACATCAAACACAGGGGTAGAAAACTGCATACTCATAACTCTGATGCAATCTTCTTATTCTGAAATTCTGCGGATCAACATTTTGACACCTTCGGCAGAATATTTCTAAAGTAATGAGTGTGCAGCTTTCCCTGTCAGAGCTGCGCTGTGTAACTGGAGGGAACAAGTCCTCGTCAGTGATGTGAGGAGCCGGGGAGGGGCTCGACGTTTGGATGAGCGGGACGTGAAGTGAAAGGGCAGGCCTCCTCAGTGTTGGGAATAAATACTGTCGTCACCGGTGGGAAATGATCCATTTGTTTAATGTGCCATTTTCAAAGTGGAACCCTTGTAATCCTACAGACATGGCAACCTCACCGTGTATATCACCCCTCTGGAATTTGATTAGAGCTAAAACTGTTTACCAATGTTTGGAGCCTGACATTTATTGAAAGTGGCCTTTAGTAAAAGTCATAGCTAAAGCGTGAAGAGGTTTTGTGATGAGGCCGTGAAGTTTCTCCATCTTCTGGGCCAATAAGACGGAAAACCGGTGTGTTAACGGAGCAATATATCAGTCACATCGGCTGAGGGACAGGCCGCCTCGGAGGACTCAACTTTTAAAGTGTTTGCTTAGACATGGGCAAATAAGTAGTGCTGCGAACTTAGAATGAAGTGGGGGTGCACTAGAAGACAAGAGCAGAAGTGTCTGTGGAGGATGAGGAAACACGATGAACACACTCGAAATTACTCGATTAATTGCTGTGCAATTTGCTAAAAATAACCATGTCCCCGCAACAGCAATAGTAAGATGGTAAGACTTGTTAAACGAGTTATAAATACTAACGGGAAACTCCTTTTCTAAAAGCTCTAATATATCAGACTTTGAAGGTCGTCCGTTCAATGTGATGAAATCAAAATCCAACGTCCTTTATTGAATCCTTGCACGACCACCTCTCTGATCATGCAGTTGTCTCTGTGATGTGAGGAGACATGTTCAGATGACACAAAGTCACACTGACCTAACATCATTTGTTTGACTGGCTCTCATCGCCGCGTGAAGCCTGCTTTCAGTTTGGAGTAGAACCTCACAATGTGGTCACTACACTGAGAGGAAACACCGACGGCGCGGTGTAAATGTAAGCGGCGAAAAATGTGATATTATGGCCTTCTGTGTTCCATCCACTGCTCACACGACATTTGGGAGTCTCGCTGTCGAGAACGAGTCACCTCCGATTTTGTCTGCAGCTCGTGGGAAACCGATGTGTTGTTCCTGTCGCCGTGCCGTTGCCCTAAGTACCCCAGACAGCGCAGGAGTGAGCATGACATCTCTACTGTATGTGCCACCGTCTGCCGGAAAAGACCCCCAGGGCCACGAGATGAGGAGTCAGCAAAAGTTCGGCCGACCGCGGGGAGATGTCATGACTCGTCCTGGTCCCTGATCCTAAATCAAACCAGACCTGCATGACTTGGCGACCTGCGTGGACCTACTTCCCAGCTCATCGTTTTTTTCCGAAACAAGGTCAACGAATGTTTCAAATGTGCATTTCTAGTAAAAATATGCACGAGCGGAGTGAATAAAAGACATTTTAAGGTCAGCAGAAGCATTGAAAACCCAATAAGGAAAACCTTTGACTTCAATATGAACATGAAACATCTTTAAAACCTCAAAATAAAGTGAAAAAATAGGTCCAATAAAAAGCCTGTAGTGCCATCTTTGTAAAACTGCACAACATGTCGTGTTTTTGGTGCTGCAAATATACAAAAAAAAAAAATATCACACCCCCAAACTTGCACACACTTTCCTCACTCCCTATATTGATGCTAGAGGAGTAACTACAGTGTCAAACTCAGAAGCTGAAGGCCGCTGACCAGGCTGCTGTATTACACGTCGGGAGTGAGAACGGGCTGCGTGGGAGTCCCATCTGTGATTACGGTTAGTTTGCTTAGGGTTAGGGAAAGAACCTGATTTTGGTGTAAAGTTCAGCACGTTGTGTATCAAGTCACTGGAGACTGTGTTAAACCAGACCCTGATCTTTCTCTGACCTAACCCGAGAGCTGCATGTGCTGAAAATAAAGTTTAATAATGCTGCGTGTAGGCACTGTGAGCAGACGTTGTGTTGAAAAATCGGATATTTCTAGGAATAACCAATTAAATGTAATAAGTCAAAATTTTACTTACACGTTTGGCAACATTTCCTCATTATGTTAAGAGAAAAAAATAATAACAGGGAGTGCTGCGTTTGCTTCAAAACGCATTTGCAGGAAACAAGATTGAAATTACAGTACAGGTGCCAAACCAGGTTTGAGGACATGAAGAAAGATCTCCAAGATCTCCATTTATCCACCAACAGACAGGTTAATTTTACACACTGTAAAATGTCTCGCTCGCTATGTATCTTGGTTACAATACTAAGCATCGGTCATGCCATAAAGTGGCATTTTAGTGGAAACTTTAACCAATTTTTTAATACGTTATCGCGTAAAAGTTCAGGGTTGGGGGGTTATTTACATGATTCTGTTTAATAATCCTTATGTCTCGATGACTACCTTCGACAACTCCATAAACAGTTCATATTTCACAACTTTTAATCATTAATGTGTGAAACGGTAATGGTTTGGTTACGTTTAGGCTTCAAAACTACTCGGTTAATGTGACGTAAGCAACGTAACGTTACATGGCGCACGCACCGTAACGTACAGCAACGTACCGTGCCGGAACGCAGAGTAACATAACACAGCGTGACGTAACGCAACACAACGTACCGTAACGCAACGTATTACACCGTACCGCAACCTTACGTAACAGATCGTAACTGAACATAAGTTTCATAAGTGATGTAACTCACGTCACGTAACATGAGCGGCATGAGTAAGTCACTTACATATCGTAGGTTATGCCAATTTCGTACGTTAACCCAATTACGTAAAGCAACACGACAGACAAACAGGTCATGTGTTACTTCCTGGAATGAAGCCACCTGAAAAGGTCCGATTTGGCCGGCTTCTTCAACATAGTGCTGCTCAAGATCCCTCAATCAGATTGATCCAACTAACTTTCACACAACTCAAAGTACACACTGGATACCCTGTGGGTGAATTCATCATATTATTTATTCTACAGTAAGTCCGCTGCAGTGTGTCTGTAACGAGTTGAATATTCTTCTAGTTCAGTTTGACACACAGGCATGTTTTCACCTCGATGTCAAACACGTGTACACGCACACTACTTTAGCACAAGTGTATTTATGGATGAGATCGGTTTGTTATGCATGTTGTTTAGTCGATGAAGAGGTCAAATAAAAAGTAAAAGGCTTACACACTATATCTGCCGTCCATTATTAATGCTCAGCGCTGTTCAATGACTCTTTCCATTTAATCTCAGCTGGCCTTGTCGTCTTCTGCTCCACTTAATGATACGCTGTTTGTTCCAAAATGCACAGAAAACATACCGTTGTGTGTAACCGTATGTGTAGGTGGAGGGAGCAGTGAACTTCTCTTGACATTTACCGTTAATGTTTTAGACCTTTGAATAAAAAGGAAGGGCATCTGTAAATTAAATACTACGTGTTGACTCAGTTTCCATAGGTGGTATTTTTGTGTCATCGTTAATATCTGCGGCAACCGCAAGGAGAGATTTCGAAGCTCGTGGAAGATTTGAATAGAATTATAAACTTTTAACCGAATTCGGGAGGTGAAGAAAAATGATTTATTCGTAATGACATCAGCATATCTTATCAGCATTTACTTCTTCCTACATATCTGCGTGTGGTGAGTTCTTCAGTTCATACTGTTCATACATCCTCCGAGAGCTTCTGGCAAACAGACAGCCGTAATGTCTTTTTTGTAAATTGATGGGCTGCCGCGTAAAGTAGATCAGATCATCTACGGGAAAACAGATGCAAATGACCCGACAAAGTGTTTACCCAGCTGCGTTACAGTTCACGGCTAATTATAAAGAAAGTCTATAGCTTGCAGACAGATTCGGCTGATGCATATCCACGCTAATATATCAGCGTGTATGAGGCATGCACTCCGCCACGCTGCACTCGCCACTGCTTCTTCTTTTTTTTCCCTCCGTGTGACCTTGTTAGATGAGTGAGAAATACTGGGAGTCAAGTTCATCTTTTCCGCGATCATTAAAAACAGTCGATCTGAAGAGCTTGACAGGAAAATATATGATTACATCTCTCACACTGGTCTCACATCTGGTGTCTTCAATTTAATAGGGTGCAATCAGCGCTTATTCCCGCCATTCTGCAGCAGTCACGAAATGTATAGGCTCCAGCTCAGATCGCCAGTAATTGACACATGGCATCCGCGTGGACATGCTAATTTTCGCCCCTTTTTACTCACATAGAAGTTAAGGAAGCTATATACTTTAACAACAATATCCTTTCAGGCAGCACTCGAACATTGCTCAGAGTGACCAAAATAAAATCACTATCGTTTCATGTCTTCTGTGATACTGCCAAAATACTGATACACAAAATACTGCCTGAGATTTGCGGTGCCAAAAACTTCAAAATAACTGTTCAATATCGATCACTGAAATCAATCGCGTTTCTACCAGTACTTTTTGTTTCTCTCCACCATCCAAGAAAAACGTCAAACCCCTCAATGACAATGCTGCTTGGATCTATTAAGGGAAATCTGGAAATAGTGTCAGAAGTAAAATGAAACAGATCTTCCGCATAGCCTCCACATTGCACAGCTTACAGATCGTTCGCACTGAAGACTTCTGCCAGTCGAGCAGCTATCTTCTGTGATCTCAAGGAAATTGAATCGAACGCAACTGGATTTGGTTTTGTCTTTTGTCTTGGATTTTGACGTTTCACCTCTCATCCAAGAGGCTTCATCAGTTCCTGCTCGCTTGACTAGGCTGGGACTAGTCCCAAAACAAAAACAAATCCAGTTGCGTTCGATTCAATTTCCTTGAGATAACTATGACCCGGATGAATGAGAATATTCACAGACCAGCTATCTTCTGGTTTAGCCCTCTTCTAAGTTAATGGGGAAGAAAAAACAATTCAATGGTGCGGCTCTTCTAGACCTTCCCAATTTTATCAGACCAAATGGATCGAATTCAGATTGTGAAGCAAGTCATTCTGCGAGGGCTGTAACGCTAGAAAAGAACGTGTCAGGCGATTTACAGCTGCTTCTTTGAGGACGTCAGCTTGTCGGAAAACATCTTTTTGGGTCATGTGATGCTGTAATCACGCAGTTTGACCGCTAAGTCACTATGTTCCTGGAGGTTAGTATCTTAGGTTACTAGCTTAGCCCGCAGCTGCACATCCAGACCCTTATCTTGTATATGTAAACGTAGACGATCAAACTGACAACAGCGTCAGAGATGCTCCTTTAATCAGAGCTCCGTAATTGATACCCTTTGGGAAGACGGTTTACTTGTAGGGGAAGAACTGAACTGAACAGAGTTAATAACTCTGCCAGAGATCCTCGCTTGATTTGTTTGGAAAGAGGATTTACTGATCAGGGATGAACTGAACTGAACATAAGTGATAACCTTCCCGAAGATCTTCTACTAATTTGTTTGGAGAGAGGCTCTGGATACTTTTGAGTAATTGAACTTTGTAACAAACTGAATTTCTGTCTCTTGTTTTTAATTGTTAAATCCCCAAGGATGGCATGTTCTGATGGTGAATATTATCTTTTTTTATTGAACTAGCCTAACCCTAACCTGCAGAAAAACAAGTACCAGAGCAATGTGCAACTATCCGCTAGTTAAATCCAGCGTAGCTAATACACCTCGGGGCTTTTATGGACTGCGATCTTGTTACTGGAACGTCTTCACCATTACCCAGACCTTCAACTTTCACATTCCAGTTGCAGAACCTACTTTGTCCCAGCTTTCCATTCAGCCTCATGCTTCTGTGTAACAGCGACATACCATAAACAATGAAAAAATGCCATTCGCCCACCACTGGCATTGAAGTGCATAATACAAATCCTGAACCCTGTGACTCAAGCCTTTCCTTTTAGTTCTTCAGGGGGAGGAATGTGAAAGCCCACCTGGATTATACGATGTAACCAAAGCCCAGCGCGAGCGAGGGAAGAAAAGAAAACACGGATAATGCCATCTCTTGTACACCACCAACAGTGCTGCTACGATCCAATGGGATTATAAACAACTCAAACAAGCAGTACTACTTCAAACAATAAAATACCTTATTAAACCCCAACATGAGAGGGCCTTTGGGAAGGCAGACTTTTGATGTGTACACAATCCCTCCAGTAGTGAATATATTTAGTCCTGCGCCGAGAAAAAAAAAAGCAAATCACTCTCCTGACTCCATTCTTCATTCTGAGGGATATGAGGAGCCAAATTCAATAACAACTTCAGATCATAGCCCAATCCATCTCTGAATCATCCCATAGTCTTTGCATAGCCTTAGCCCCTCGGCATAATTTAACACTGTCAGACTATGAACTCATCTCTTCCATAGAAAATGAATGGGCCAAGTTCCAAGAACAGGATATCTTCACAGAGATCCCTCAAACTTCTCCGGAGCCACTAAATTTAACCGAATGCAGGCTGCGGAAAGTGATATCTACAGGCAGGGGGAAGAAATTGGGCTGAAATGGGATGAAATTTGCTGTGAATGGAGTGAAAATAATTTGTCTTGCACCTATAGTTTAGATCGTGCCTAGTGCGAAACCAATGATCAGCTTGAGGCAGGCTGAATGGAAGTTTAATACAGGTAATATCAGAAATTGCCATAAAAGAGGTGACTTTTATAGACATTTTGTGCAAAGTAACATTCGTATGGATGAATCACAACCAAAGATTTTGAAGAAAGAGTAAAGGAAAGAAAATGTAATGCACACAACATGTGAAAGAACAAAATTCAAATACCGGACCATACTGTCCTTGATTTTTCATGGGCGTAAAAAAAAATAAATAAATAAGAGACTATATGAGAAAAAGAAGAAAAAGAAAAATTACTACCAAACATTTTCTGCACCGCCCAGATCCACTTATCCCCATTGTCCCTGAAATTGAACGAATGCTTCGGGTTAAGAGAATGAAAAGAAACAGAATTGATTCAGCCAGCAGCTATTTCCAATACAGTTATTTTGGTTGTTTTTTTAAGAATTAGCCTTGAGCATTGAAAGTCCAAAGTCAGTCATGTGGAGTCAGTAATGAGTGGGGTTAGCTCTGTTCAATGAAGCAATTATGCTTTTACAGCCACAGCAGTACCTCGGATGAAAGGCGAGCGGCGAAGGTCACTTCTTGCATTCTGATTATTTACCGGATCGTTTGGTCGTTAAAACTCGGGCTTTGAATGAGACACCTTTGTACAAAGTGACAAGACCTTGTTTTCCTCGCCTCGCTCTCATTATCAGATGCAATTTAGTTGTCATACCTTTAGGGATGGTAATGCCTGTCAGTCTCTCACTCCACCTCATTAGTCCAGGCTGAAATATGTCATGACATCTGTTGGATGGACTGGCTCAAATTTTGGTTCAGAGGCTCTCTGATGATGAATCCTCAGAACTTCGGTGAACCCCTGACCTTTAGTCCAGCGCCAACATGAGGTTTACATTTGTGGGTTTGAGTGAAATGTCTAAACAAAGTCTATTAAATAAATCAAAATATGGTTCAAACATTCATGCCCCCTCAGCATGAATTATGTTAGCTTACTTTTAACCAAGTCCATTTGATAGTGCTTATCAGCAAAGGTTAGCATGCTAACATGCTCAACTAAGATAGTAACACAAGATTGTAAGCAGGCAGATTTTGGCGTCAAAGAGCAGCGAGCAAAGCTGTAGATGCTCAGACCCCATTTTCACACATCCTCAAGGGGAAACATAAAAAACAATGGCCTGGCCAAGCTGAAAGACCAGCCATGCACACCACTTCCTGCTATCTTTAAAAGCTGTAATTTGTAGAATATGGACAGAATTATAAGACAGCATATCACGTCGAGCAGCCCGAGACTGCACACGGCTGTAAACAGAGCCGGGACCTTACAGCCTCTGAGACCAAGGGAGGTCAGGGGATAAAGTACAGAGGCGATTTACAACGTCTCTGACCAAGACTGTGAACCGAGGGCTGAGAAGGCTGGGACATGGAGCGGGAGAAGAGCGAGAGAGAGTCAGCCATCTTGTGCAACTAGGAGGATTTATTTCAACCGAACCGGAGGTGATCGTGGAAAACCATACCAGAACTGTTCGGTGAGCTTGAATGAGGTGTGTTTTGCGATGACTTAAACAGAAGTGAGAGTATTTCTCCTCTTGACATGCTGTGAGTTAATTTTGTTCTTGATCACACTAAAACCTTGAGGTCTTGTCAAGCTTAGCGAGTACCACTTGCTCATATCTCCACACTGCAACTTGTCTCAAATGGGGAGGGGCTAGCTGGTTAGCATGCTAACTATAGTAGTCATCTCTGGAACACAATACATAGACGTCTTCTTTGGCCATATCTTACAAATTGCTCCTTTAAGCTACATGTAAAAGTTGCATCACCTAGCGATCCATCACAAATGAAGCCTAATTTAAAAATGAAAGACACCTGTGGCATTTCTTCCCTTGACTTCAGATGTGCAACGCCTGCCAGTCTAATCTGCATAGCAGGATCCGATAAGAGAAAGCTTATTGTTTTTGAGCTGTAAATCTAAAAGCTGCTGTGTTTTTTAACCTTTATTTATTCAGGGAAGTTTCACGGAAAGGGAAGCCTGTCTCTTTCAAGAAGATCACATTTGCACAGCGACACGCATTCACGGCCAGAAGCTGCCAAGTACAACAACAGTCTGATCTGGCTGCCCTCGGAGCAGCTCCGCTGGAGCAGCTGGGGTTAAGGGCCTTGCAGGAGGGCACGTCAGTGGTGATAATGAGGGACGGGGGAAGAGGCACCGGCTTTTTCACTTTCCCACCCAGACTCTAACTGCCGGTCTGGGGACTGAACCAGCAACCTCTTGTAGATTCAAATGTCATTATCACGTTAATACCAGGCGCCAGGGGTCGACCGATGAGGCTTGAAAAACGATATTTGGGGCCAATATTCATTGTTCTTAAGTACAATTTTCAGGTAATGTACTTGAGTACTTCAATTTTCTGCTACTTTATCTCTCGTTACTTTGCAGATACTGATTTTTCAGTGTTATAAACTGTGACGTATTACCAATCAGATAGTGTTGGGGGGCGGCATGCTGCGTCAGAGCCAAAGTTGCACATTTTATTGGCAATCCAACCAAATGATAATTGGTCCACCCCTACCTTGTTATCCAGAGGACAGACGTGCAATGTAGAAGAGCAAACATTTTTTTTTTACCCAAATAACACTCTCCAATATGCCCCTAATGAAAAATCTGTTTCCAGCAGCCCATGATTGATAGTGGAAGGCCGTTATTAGGCGAGAATAAAAGCTGAAATTTTGAAATTCTCTGATGCAATTAGTGGCTATGTGCAATTAAGCACCAAAAAAAAAAGGGGGGACTTTAATGAATCCAACACAAAGATTCAAACACCGCAAACCAAAGATAGAAATCGTAATTAACGCACTCCTCCTCCAAACGCACTCTTACTATCTGCATCCATTCAAAACAGAAAAAAAAAACAAAGTATGCATTATCTCCGCGTTCCCCCCGCTGCCAAGTGTATTTCTTTACACAATGGATCGGTGACAGGATCTTGGGCTGCAACCAACATGGTCTCCAAATGATAAAATACACCTCCGGGAGCAAAGGTGCAGAGGCACCATTGTGAATCACCAACATTAGTCCGATGACTGGCTCATACAATACCCTAATTGCCTCGTGTTACCGCGCACACATTCTTCTCCGCAGAGCAATGAGCCGTCTAACACCGCATTGCTATTCAAGTCACATTACATTAGCCGAAACCAGGACGGAGACGTGAGAAGAAAAAAAAAAGATTTGACCACGTTATTAAGAAACTCTTGAGAGACGGTGACACGACTTGCTTTCAAATCTTTTGAAGCTTCTACCTGATTTTCGTTAACTAACGCCCCGTGTGATATATATACATATCTCAAACAGCCCTGATGTGGAAACGGGCACGACGCGCCAGTCGGTTACTTTCAACACGGCTCAAAGTGGAGGTTTGTGCGTGTTTGTCATGCTTTCAGAGCGGGTGCCAAAGTAGGAAAGCTGTAGTAGAAAGGCTACACTAAGAGCTTTTTCCAGTACATGTAGGTCATTTCTCCTCCCTGTGGAAATATAGCCTGTTTTAGGATTAGGGGGCTATGATTCATTATGACTGAATTTAATTACAGCGAGAGGTGGCCACTGCATCCCCGGTTTTAGCATATTAGGGTCCCTTCAGCCAATGGATGGTAAATGGTAGGAGGGAGGGTGTAAGGGAGGGGGGATGGAGGCAGAAGGCTTCGGGTTACTTTCGCCGAAGCTGCAATTTGAACACGTTTTTTTTTTACATGCACATAAAAGCAAATTACTGAGAGCGCGGTAATCAGGTTAAGGTGAGAAAAAGTCAGATAACTCGTTTACGTGATTTCCCCTCTCCTGTTTCCAAAAAAAAATAAGCGGTCCGATGTCAGGATCAACCCCTCGGTGCACTTTTTGTAAACAAAGAGAGTGTGTGTGAATCATTTTTAAGACTTTCTACCGTTCGTATCAATCACACAAACTGCACTAACAGCGTTTTATAGCAATTAATTAAAAGGAGATGGTGTCAGACGAGCTCCGGTTATATGAACTGTTTTTAATCTGGATTTAATTGAACTTTTAGATGACAGATGGTTGAGATTTTGACTGCTTTCACTGAGTATGTAATCTCACAGACTCTCAAGTGCATCCTGTTGTCTTAAGGTATAACTATGATGAAGTTGGTGTGGAGACGTGTTGGTGTTTCTTGGTTTTAGGGACGAAGGACGGACGATTTGGATTTCTTTTGGGCGATACCAATAACTACCGGCTTCTCATGTCCTCTACCAATAAGAAAACCAATAAATTGACATTTGTGTTCTTTGAAAAGAAGTTCATAATCTTTAGTGTATGTGAGAAAGGCTAAGAAGCAGTGAGCAAAGTTAGATGTGTTGAGACTTTTTCTCTCCTTGTACAACATATATATTGCTGTGTCTCCTCTACATTCATCCATTACAGCTAAGATACATTTGGACATTGAATAATATAATCTAGATTTAAAAAAACAAAACAAAGAAAAAGCTTAAGGCATAGAAGTAGCCCTTTAATCACAATCAACAGCTAAATATAAACCGTAGCGCTGCGACCACTTCACCAAAACTCAGACCAAAAAAATGACCCCCTACCGCCGCTGCTACAAACATTAACAGAAGAAACACTGTTTGGTAAATTGCAATCATCTTGTCATTGTGAAAAAAAAAAACAGGCCCAAAAGGGACGACATTTGATTTTCCTAGTTTTATTGTAAACCAACATTTTAAGGCGCTAACCGCGACCTACTGCTGCGCTCGTTAAGTTGGCGAGAGGCAATTTGGCTTTGTGTCGTCGGGTCTTTTTTTTTGTCCGGCTGTAATTTCATCATCAACCGAGAGCCAATAAGGCCTCGCTCAGGCAGAATCAGGCGCCGCGGCGGATAGCCGCGGGGTGTCGGCATCGGCACACTTTGTGTGGCGTAATAATATTAATAATAAAAGTTACAGAGTGCTTCACAATCAAAATAATTGCAAACACAATGAAGCTTGATTGAACAAGATAAAAATGACATGTAAAAAATAACAAGAAATAGAAAAAAGTGAGTTTTAAGAAGAGTTAAAGGAGTATTCTGTGTTCGCCTGCCTGAAATCACCATCTGTCTGTCAACAATGGAACCCGCCTTCTGTCTTCATGGCCTCTGATCTGCAGGTCGGGCCTTTAGATTCATGATGGTGCACGAGACAAACCTGAGGAGTCACTGGTGTTCTGATCCGATCGCTAGCGTGAGCGATTTGCCGCGGTAACGTGAGGTCGATTTCATCCCAAAAGTTGATTCCGTTTCATCTTCTTTCCGCCTCGGCCGGCCTCACCCCCTGCGGTCAGCACCACTGCAGCTGCAACTACCCCTTAACTCCGCCGAATGGAAGTACGCCTGACTATCTCTCACTTTTAATGAGGCCTCGGCTTCCCATTATCACGCTGATACTGTACATACACCGTGCATCCCTCGTTGTGACGGTAAATATACTGAGATCAGCCTCTTCTTGTGTTGTTTTTCCTCCGAACCACAGATATGTAGCATGATACGATATGCATGTTCTGCCAAATCATAATTTCCGTGCATATTTTCAATAAGAGCTGGGCCTTTCCATGTTCCCCCCTGGTTCCTTCACAGGTACTCGTACCCCTGGTTGGGAATCATCAGCGTTTCTTTAAGTGGTGCTTCCCAACATGAGCAACAACTCCCAGAAACCCAGATAAGGTGATACTGAACCACATAATTGGGTTTCACCTTCCTCAAATCCGGCCCCGTTAATCAAATCACCGTTCCTCCCTTAACATGAAAAAGGAAACCCAAGTTTCAAAAACTACACCGCTGCTGAAAGTGGAGAATAATCTGATTGCATGCGGAGCCTCGAAGTTTGTTGAAGCGATGGCAGTTTTGACAGACTTTAAACCGGGGGTCCCGTACGCGTCGGAGGGCAATACATAATGAATGAATCTGAAAAAGACGCCGGACGCCGTCTGTGGTAAAAAGGGAATAGAGACTCAAGGAAACATTTTGTAATGCCTCCAGTCTCTTGACCAATGGCGTATCGCGCCGTTTGAAAAAAGCAGAAAACCGAGATCAAACCGCTTTCATTTCGTACGGACCCGTCCGTGGGAAATGTAATTAGCCAGTCCATGGAAAAGGAGCGGCGGTCTATAGTGCCTCATTACGTTTTTGAGGAGAACAGTCAAGAAGCCTTGGCGTAGAGATGCCTGACCGACACCTCTCCCTCCTCACATCGCCGCTTCTTTTTTTCCTGCTTTCAAACGAATTAAATACATTTTTAAATCCCGTGAAAGGCAAAAACGGTCTCTGCTTCTCAACCAGAAAAACCTTCCAGGAAGGAACAAGTGGCAGACATTTAACCGGCTTCTTAGCGGCGCGCGAGGAGCCGTGCGTACATTATTCATCGAGACGGAGCGAGCGCTTGATACCAAACACAACAGTCTCCGGGCCACCTGTTATCCACTTTGTAGAGGAAAAAATAGAGAGATCTGAAAAACTTTAACTTTCGTGTGTATTCGCAGTCCGTCTACACTCTCGGCGCGGGCTGAGGACCTCTCCTGAATTATTCAGGATCGGACCTGTTGGGGATGTCGAAAATTCAATACATCAGCACTTCAGGAAACTTCAGCAGCCTCGTTCTCCAGTAAAAAAAAAAAACATAAAAGTGATTTTTACAGACAAAAAACATAAAACACACAGCGGCTTCAAAACTATCTCTCAGCACCCCCTGCCTACAATGTTGCTTAATATTTAATCAGGTTACAATATTAGTAGCTACAAGGATTTATCCATCTAGATACAGCACATCCAAGTGGTAAAATCATCTACCTCTGTTTTTTTTTTTTATCGAGACATCATCAAGTTTGAAAAACGTAGCTGAAGGCTGAGGCGAGAGGAGAGCGAGCAAACCGAGAAGCTCTAAATAACTTAAAGTTGCCGAAAAGACAAACAGCTTCTGTAATAAGTCGAAACACACGAGGAGTAAATCACCGTGAAGCGCCGACGCCAGCTGCCCGTCTCGTCTGGGAAACAAAAAGGGGATGGTGTTTGACATGACCCAACGTTTCTGGAACTTCTCAACCATATTTAGGGTGAGTTCAGTGGACTTTGTTTGGCTTCATGGGTCGGAGCAGCTGCAAACCAACAGTCCGCTCCACTCGGACTTCCTGTTTCGACCTTTCTCACGTACAAACTGTGACCCGGTTGACATCCTCCTCAACCCACTGCGACTTCTGTGGGACCGGACCACTTCGACTACGTCTAACTCCCGACTGACTGGAGGTCTGATCGGGTCTTATTTGGCGACTGATAGAAAGTTTCAGTTGCTTTAAGGTGGACCAACAGACCGATGGCAGCTGGTTGTGTCCCTCCCTTCACTCAACATCACATATATTCTTGTTTCCCAGACATGTCATACATGAACTTGAACTTATCTAAAAGTTATGCAGCGTTCATCACAGGCCACTCCCCCTGACACACCTTTTATTCTTGCTAGTTGGCATGAACAGATAATCAGCTGTCCTTTTCGCTCATGATCAACCGTTGTGTGAGTCTATGAATCCATTTGGAGGTTATACGTTCTTTTGTGTTGGGCTCAAACTGTTTCCATCTTTAGCCAATTGGCATTGACACAAACACAAACACATACACACACACATCCTTGACCTCCACACCTACAGACTACAGATGATCATGTATCCTGTTGTACAATCTACAATCAGTTATGTCTTTTTCAACATCGTAATGAATCTCAAACCTCTTAAAAACCACTTGTGACTGTATTTTGAGACCTTTTGCTTGGTTTAAGTGTCAAACCGTCTCATTGCGGTGAGGTTTATAAGAAATAGAGCTGCAACTAACAACTATTTTCACAGTTGTTTAACCTGTTGATCATTTTCTTGATGAATCAATGAGAGAAAATGGCGAAAAAATGTCAGTCAGTGTTTGTTAAAACCCACCCTGGATGACGTCCTCAAATATATTGTTTTGTTGTTTTGTCGACAACCCAAAGATATTCAGCTGGAGTCAGGGAATTTAATAATAACTCAAACCGATTCATTGATTATCAAAACAGCTGCCGACAACCAAGTGATTAATCGATTAATTGTTGCAGCTCCGGTAAGAAGTTTGGTTGCTTGCATACTAAGATGGTGAAGGGTGGGTTGTATCTGCAGCCCACTGGTGCTACGATAATTTAGTTTTTGTATAATTATTCGATTATTCGGCATGTGGCAACACTGATTCTTGGATTAGTCCGTGGAATAAATATTTACATGGCTTATTTCTTATCCTTTTCCAAGTGTAGCTGGATGTTGACGGGTACATTAGACCCTTTGTTTACCCATTTCTCTGGAGTAAATGACCGATATAATGGGCACTTGGCTCTTGAATGCGTCTCACTGTACTCAACGCCGTCTTGACTTTTTCCTGACCTCCTTCTGGACGTTACAGGATCTTAAAAAAAGCCCTCGGTCCTGCGCTGCATCTGAGAGAGGCCTGTAAACAATGTTCCTCCGCTGTCCTTTCCCCTACCCCGCTGATATCTCCCCCCTCTGGTCTGCTTTGCACCGCTGTTTTCATCCTCTTTGATTCCCCGGCTCAGATAAAGGCTCTCCCAGCATCCCACAGGCCCCCAGGACGCCTCATGAGCTCCCTCCTCGGCGAGCTCCCGTCCCTGGGTAGCGTGCGTATGATGCGCCCCCCCCTCCCCGTCGGCTCGCATCACCCTCTTCTCGCGGCTCACCACGCCGCTCCCGCCGCTCCCCGGCTGCGTGTTTGCAGCACCAGCCAGTGTGAGTGGATGCTATTGAGGCTGACCTTTTGCGGCGGCGCCCCGGCGCTCTATGATTCTAACCCGTTTGACAGTGAGCGTCTCGCGGAATGCTAATGAAGTGGGGTTTTTGCATAGTAACATGTTGTGGTCGCAGATTATCTTCGGGGAGGATCCCTGACGCATCACCGTGCATATTGTTTGATTATTAAACTTAATTACTGTCACACGCAACGCCGGGTTCTCGCCACCGGGGTCAGGAATTGCTCTCGATCGCGTCGCTGATGATTGCCGCGATAGAAAAGAAAGAAAAAAGAAAACGTCCCGCTTCCTTTATCGTTTCCTCTCTTCGAGCTTTAAGAGATTGTTCCGTCAGGAGACGTTTTCCATTTTCCTGCTCCTCAGTGAGCTTCTTTTTATTTGTATTGGAGGAAAGTCCTTCAGGGAGACGAGCAGGAGAGGCCTAATGCTCGCCCGCATGCAGCCTGAATTATAAGCTGGAATAAGTCCTTCCATTACTCTGATGGTTAGTCAGACTGCCAATTTTGGAGACATCTTTGTGGGGGGGGGGGAGTAAAAAAAAATAAATTAAAAAAGGTGAGATTGGGTCTGTGTCGTGAAGCGGCGCTCTGCCCAAACGTCTCCAGTCGAACATAAACAGATCCGTTGGAGAAGAAGACACGTCATTAGCTGAGAAGTTACAGAGGAGAACAAAGCTCCGAACCTGACGCTCGAAAATTGTCGGCGTCATGTGGCACAAAAAACCCTTTTTGCGCCCGCGAACATTGCTTATTCAGCAGAAGCTTTGCAACGCTCGGGTACATCGACGCTCCTCGCGCGAAAATCGCTAATCGCATCATGTGTACCAGTAAGCGTTCGTTAAGTGGATGAGTTGCTCCGCCGCTCGTTTAAATATGTGCGTCACCAATTTGCCGCGCGGTTTCGAGGCTCCCCCCCCTTTAATGTACGTTTCCGCCGGCTCGATGTGTGACTGCAGCTGATTCCGGGCCAGTACACTTACCCGAGGCGGAGTGCCAAGGCGTAATGAGACATTTGGTTGTGAAATTCAGAATCTGACAGAATGCATTAAAGCCGAGCAGACTGCAGATGCGAAAGGGAGCAGCCGGGGCCAAAGTGATGACTTCCCATTTTCCTACCGACTATATCATATCCCCCCCCGTCCGCCTCGCAGCCAAATCAACGGCCGGAATTGTGCCATTGTTTGGACACAGATTCCCATTGTCTGTCATATTAGATGCGTCTGACAGAAGCGATTACTGCCGATGTCGCTCGGGTGGTTTTTTTTGCCCGTCACCTGCTGGAAATATTAAGAGCTGAGCTGTGAAAAAAACTCCGCCAGAGCATTCATTTCTAGTGAGGTCGTTTTCCCCTGACACGGCGGGACCTTCCGTGTCGCTCGCGAGGTCAGGGTGTCCCGCCCCGGACTTTTTTTTTTCTACAGCGTGTCCTTGTGATACCGAACAAACGCACACGCCGTGTGACAACTGCGATCTTAGGGAGCAAATAATGTGACAGCTCCTCGGGCTCCCGGGCAGCCTGCTCTGCCCCACGAGGGACGGGAATGAATCTGATCTTTTCATATTTTCGGGGAATGGTTCGACTGAGCTCGGCCGCGAGGAGACGGGCGTGTCGTCCCTCCTCGCGCCGCGACTATAAATGCACTAAACGAAACAAAAGATTAATCAATACGCGGCACGGGAGGGGGGGGAAAGCACTACCTGTTAGGAAAAGGGGCTGCAAATGAGTTTGCGTGCATTCTATGTGGATAAGCAGATCTCCACATCTATGAATAAGTAATCAGCCTGTTTGTGTCCTGCGGGATTTACTAACAAGAAAAGCAATCAGACGCGAGCATGTGCAGAAAAGAAAAAGGCTCTGGAACTTCCACGACTGCCGCGCCGGCCCTCTCTCTCGTCTGTAACTTTCAAAAACGGTCAACGCGGGACAAGGACACGCTCGAATCAGAGAGCGGACGCTCAAAGACAAAAATGCTCTGGATATGTGGAGACGCGCGGATCAGACGAGACTCCTCTTTGGACGGGGAAATGACCTTTCGCTGAACTCCGGCGGTGTCACGAATAGGCTCGCTCTGATTTAGATGCCTTTCCCTCCGACATCCCTCCGGCGAAAAACCAAAAAAAAAAAAAAGAAACACGGCGGAGAACAATAGGACAGTCAAATGTATCCTAATTCCAGCTGGAGACACTAATCCAGTTCAGAGGCAGCGAGGAAATGGGCTTGCGAGAGCAGACCCGGCAAATACATGCAGATGAGAATGATTATCCTGCAGATGAGCGGAAAGATGAAAACTAATTTAATAATAAGACCAGAAAATTCTCCAAGATAACAGGGATCTAGAGACCAATCCGAGGCCCATCTGGCCCGCGCCGCTCGCACGCCACAGCCGCTCTTTCCAGGCAGGAGCTGTCCATTTACACCGTGGTGCTGAAAGCGATGAGGGGGGAGGGGGGGCTGCTGCGAACCCTGTCATGTAAAACAACCATTCTACAAAAAAAAAACTGCGATCATGCATGATAATTAACAGAGGACGACATGCTGAGGAACATTTATTTGGCAGCTATGGTAACGAGCTGCCTCCGGTTGTGAACTGTGACAGAGTCGTTTTATTTAAAGCTCGTTTTAAGGTGCTTATATTTGATCTCACTCTCTCGATGCCTTTGTCTTGCAGATCCGTTTCACTGCGTCTCAGAAAGAGGTGACATATTTTGTACTATACTTGTGCAAAGTTACATGTTCTGAGGTTCTCGTTCGTATATTTTACTTGATCCTTTCAACTTAATGCTACCACATACATGAACTCCACTACCTTTATAGGAAAACTACCCTACTTTTTACACCACAACATCATTTTGACAGTATGTTCCTAGTTACTTCCGCCTGTGGAACGTCAACAAGTAAATTTCCAGGTACTTCTACCTGATTTTTACACGACTCTTTTGGTTTAATGCTGTATTGTTCATCTACTTAACTACATTTTAGAGGGAATTGTCGTTCTTTTGTACTATTTACTTACATTCCTTTGACGGCTATAGTCACCAGTTACTTCCAGTTGTGTCAAGTAAACTTTAAAGTAGCTGTTGTCAACCTCTTTTCCAAGAAAGACTTGGCTGGTTACACTTTGAATTGTGATGGATCACAACAGAGCGAATACAAACATCTTCCTCATCAGGAAAAACGACCACACCAACTGTGAGAGCAGCTTATTACAACCTGTACTTTCTCGTTAGCCGGCCAAAGTAATACAGCAGCAAAGGAGGAAATCTGGGTGAGGGATAATGAGCGACAGAGTCTGTATAGTAACAGACGTACAAGAGTAACTGAAGTCTCTGTTTTGGAGGGAAATAACAGTAATATTTCTCCGAGGTTCGGTACATTCTCACTTCCAGTGGTAACCTCTGGTACTCGAGCACTCTTAGCTCGAGTACCACACTCTCCAAGTGGATATTGGACAACAGACGATTTGAACTCGTGGTCAAACCTCCTCGGCTCTCCACAGCGGGGCCCCACAGGGCTTTGTCCTCGGCCCCCCTCCCGTTCACAATGCACAGCCACTACAGCGACCCGCTAACACGGAGAGAGCTCTGTGAAATGTGATATCAAAGACTAGTTAAACACCCACATGAGATATTTCTCCCTGCATTGTAAGTAGTCTCCCAATGCCTCGTTAATTAATCATCTGAAAGCCTTTCTGCATAATTGGAACTTTGTAAACACGCGTTAAACCCCCGATTTAAGACTTAAAACACACCATCATGTAGTAAGCAAATGTTAATGTACATTTTGACTCTTGTGGTGTGAAAAGACAATGAAACTGAACTTTGAACGTTACATTATTCTCATACATACACATACAAGTGTTTATTAATGCATTTGTCTGTAATGAGGTGATGATAACACTGTGAACTGAGCTTGTTTGACTACTTTTACATTGTGTTATAATGTATTTATTCACTCTTTATACACAAGTGAAGATTGTTATAGTTGACTAACACTTAAAATGTCTGATATCTCTGTCTGAAAAACCAACAAAGAAGAGGAGAAGGACTATTCAACGCGGTTGGCTTGACCGTAACTTCCTCTGCAAAGAAGACGACTGGCCTCATCATTGAAATGAAGCCGCCACAAAGAGCTCCAGGCCTTGAAACCAGTTTTTGTCGTGGCCAAGTCGTGTAATTACATCATCATGAGATGCACTGGGGACTTTTTCCTACATTGTGTAAGACTTGTCTGTAAAACGGTAATAAAATCCTCACGACCTTCCGCGAAATGACTTGTTTTACGGTCAGAACTTGAGCAATTCGGTCCAATACAATCTAGAAGTCTAGAAGAGCCGCCCTATTACATTATTTCATCCCCATTCAAGTTAGCTCGGCGCTAAACTGGAAGTTAGCCAACTAGTCTTGAGTGTGCATGCTCTATAGCACCCCCAGCTGGACAGCCACCGCCACAATTAAACTCTGATTCTGTGGGAAACACCGAACCTGTAACTGAGATCTTATTAAACTGTCATATTCCTACATTTCCTTGACTGAAGTCCACTGGTTCTTGCACACATTTCTGCTCAGGGAATGATGATCCATAATAGAACAGCGGCGCTACTGTAGCTCGCTCGTGCCTGATTAGTCACTTTGCCGGTCGCACCCTCGCATTAACTCCGCCACTCGTGTCACTGGGAGGGCTCCATACGTATCCGTCTGCCAAAACATGCATTACTTTGATCTATCTGCTCGTACCTCGGCAGAACACCCACTCCACAAAGACACGTTTGAGTAATATGTGCCTTTTTTTTTTTCCCGGGGAATGATTGCGATGCAAATTAGCGTGTCAAGTCGCTCGCCGTCCTCTACGCCGAACGCCGAACACTGTACATTTGCACAGGCTCGCGCTCCAGCCGGGCCGGGATGAAAAAACAAAAAAAAACACAGAACGCCTTCCCACACTGTCTGTGTTTTCCCTTTTCATTTGTTTAACAGCGTATATAGGGCAGCGAGAATATGTACAACTCTGTGAAAACAACTGCTGTGTCCTAGATTTCTCGGGTCGTTACGGTAAGAGGTTATTGATATGTGATATCCCTGTACAGGTGCGCCGAACCTGGAGCGGGCTCTGCGTGAAATACGGCACGTGTGAATCAGTTTATTACACCTTGTGCACGTTGTTAAAGGTGCACTACGCGAGTCATTGACTGATTTTTTATGGCTAAAAACAAACTAAATAAAGAAACTCTCTTTGTTTCTGCGACTGAATAAACAAGCTGATCTTAAAGGACAACATTCTGTATCTTTGTTTATATTTGGCGGACCCTGCCACCTGTCTGGCTTCAAACGCCTCCTTTTCCTCCGAGGACAGCTTGTTTATTCGGTTACAGAAAGATTTCGGAGTTGTGTATTTATTAGAGTTTGAAATCCTTCTCCAGAACCGCGTAGTGCCCCTTTAATCCAGCGCTAATGCTGCTCCGGCGACGGAGCTCTTACCTTGCCAACGTAGAGCGGCTCGTTCCCCGTGTACTCCTCCAATACGAAGAACTGGTTCCATACCCAGCTGCGTTTGTGCCTGTGCAGGCCCTCCCAGGGGTCTGGATCAGAGTGCGGGGACTTCTCCAGATCCCCAGAGCCGGGACTCAGCCCCCAGCAGCCCCTCTGCCGCAGGGGACCCAGGAGCGCCAGGAGAGCCAGGGCTCTGCATATGCCTGAGCGGCGCCACCCCGTCATCTGGGCCTCCTCCAAACGAAAAAAAAAAGAGCGCCAAGGCCGGCGGAGCGGCGCGAGACTAAAAAAAGACAGCGAGGCTGAAATGTCAAAACCCTCCGGGGTTTTATCCACACAGTCCTGACCCTGTGTTTTTCAGCAGAACGCGAGAGCGGTCGGACCCTGAAAAGAGCGCGCGGGTCGGGAAAGAGTCAAGCTCTGCATTTCGCCGTGTTGTTCTTCTTCTTTTCCTGATTGGGGACTAAAAGTGGGGTAATTCCCTCCACTTTGGAGCCGGGGAGTTGACATTAAAGCCGGCTAACAGGGTCAGGCGGCGACCGGGCAGGCTTCGACACTCGGGCTGTGTAATTGGCACCTATCAGAACAGAGAGAGAGAGAGAGGGAGGGAGGGAGGGAAAAAAGAGAGAGGAGAGAGACAAAGACAGAGGGGAGAGAGGGGAGAAAGTACCGTCAGCAAAATTGCCTGTGTGACCGCAGTCACTTTAGACGGCGAGTAATGTGCCTGCTGATGCAACGATAATGACATTTTTCACCAATCATAAAGAAATCGGTCAAAAAAAAAAATAAACGGCGCGGACGACGTCCTTCACACGCGCGACCTCGCGCCGGAGGAGAACCGCGGAGAGGTCAAAGTGTTAATCAGCGTAAGGCGGGAGGTGAAAACGACCCGGAGTTCCTCCATGCAGATTTCGACAACACTCGCCGCGCGGAATAACAATCCGGAAAAACCGCCACTCAGGCTGCCTTTCCCAATTACCCGGGCTTTACCTCCGCCAAGGTCATTATTTTGTCACTTCTTTGTATAAGATCGTAATGGTGGCGAGGCCTTTTCGCCACTCAGACGCTAACAAGCCGCATGATCTGTGTGGCGAGCTCTCTCGTCGCCGGAGATTAAAAATAAATCTGAGCTGTCAGCGGCGTGATGGCCCGAGCGCTCCTGACCTCTACTCCTCGCAGTCTGTTCGGCACATGCGAGGGGGGATCTGTCTCCGCGCCGTCGTCGGGGCCGTGACAGATCCCCCAAGATGCCAGAACATGAAGACTTGTCAGAGCGGAGGGAGGAGGGGGGAAGAAGCATCGGCTCCTGACAGATAATGTTCTTGGTGTCACAACACATCCGTGCGACGCGGAGTGGTACGTAAACTTCGTCGCGTCTCTAATATTCGACTAATTCCCTCAATCGTCGGAGGTGAGATCTACGCAACACGTTGGGATGATGCTCCTCAAACGCCAGGAGACTTTCGGGAGGTCTTCTGAGAGCAGACGTTGAGAAAACCGAGAGCTTGACCGCACGTATATTTATTTCCACGCTGACCTCTCCTTCTCCCTCCTCGACGGCGGGTATTGGCAGGGCCCCGGACGAGGAAGGTAATTGCTTTGGCATAAAGTGACCTCTTCCTTCCCACACAGATTCTCCGGCTCTCATTTGACTCTCCCCTCCTCCCCTCCTTCCTCCCTCCTCCCCCCGCCGAGCAAAATAAAAACAGCACACCGCCACACATCCTGTGGAAGTGATTTGTTGTACTTCGCCGCGGCAAAGTCATTATCCACCGGTGCTAATGATTAACGCCGAAATGAATCACGGAGGCGGCGCGATCGTCACCTCCGCAGACGGCTAAATGTTTGCGAGAAACATCTGAGGATCTATTTTAATCTCTCTCTGTGGTCAGGCTGCAGGAAGACACACGACCCCCCTGCCAGGCGAAACTTTACCCAGGAAGGAGAAGCAAACATTCACCCCGATGTGAACCGGAAAAACCGTAACCCCCCCTCCGACGCGCCGAGGCTGCGGCACGTGAGCGTTTTCCGCGGACACACAAAGTCACCGCCTTCTGCATGACAATTTAATGGTAGAGGTGGAAAGTGGAGCAGATGTGGCTGCGGGGCAGCACGAGGTTGTGGAGGCAGGTTGCAGCGGTGGTGTTGTGCGGCGAGGGGGGGGGCGGGGTCAGCTCGAGCCGAGCCGAGCACGTTAATGCTGCTCATTTTCCGCTAAAACCTCCCGAACATTAGAGGAGACGGGAGTCAGACGCGGGCTGGAGATAGAGCTAATGTAGCTGTGGGTGCTCAGCGAGGCAGATATCAGACGAGCTCCAGCTGATTTATTGTCCCGTTCGGATTATTAAAGGGGCACTGCGAAGATTTGGAGAAGGGATTCACAAGCTCAGGATCGTAATGTTAATAACATGAATGAAGTTATGATACAATTTTTCTTTCCACAAGAAGGAATAACGAGGAAAAGAAGCTAGAAAGGTGGCAGGGTCCGCCACATATAAGCAAAGTGAACAGTATCACATTGTGTTCTTTCTCTTCCCCAAAACTACACAGTGCACCTTTAAGCAATTACACAATTTTCTCGGAAGAATTAAAAAAAAAATGAAAGTAGTGTAATAAAATCGAGAGGTGGATGTGACAGGGGACTGTTTTCCTCGTGACGCCTTCCATTCCCGCTTCCTGTCGCTGTCAGGTGATTGACAGCGAGCGGAGGGTGACGTGCCGCTGACATGAAAACACTCGACTCGGAGCAGCGGCGGCGGCGGAAAAAAACAAGAGAGCGACTTTGGGCGGAAAAACCAAATGAAGGCGTTCGCTTTGATGGATTATCTCGGTGGCGTCGGAGCTGTTGTTCGTACTTTACAGGAGCGAGAACCGGGAGCCTGATGTCTGAGGCGGGGAAAAAATGAAAAAGGAGAAGGGGCGAGCCGAGAAGAGAAAAGAAAAAGGGATTGTTCTTTAACTTCCGGATATCAAACCGCCTATTGTTGTTCATTTAGAGGCCGTTTGCACCCTCCTGCCTCGGAGCGCCGGCGACGTTTTCGGTGCCAACGCGCTCTAAATGCTTCAGTCGGTTTTCCCGCCCTGCAGAGGAAAAATCAAACTGGTGCTTTTTTGTCTTATCATTCCCAAAAAAAAAAAAAAACATTCAGACATCAGCACAAAAGATGCTCCTCTGCTGACTCAAAAATGGTCAGAGTCCATATTCGACTTCCTGTAACGAGGCTCGTTCGTCGGGCGGCGTCGGAGCGGTGACGCCGAAATTAAGTGAAAACGCGATAAAGCGGCGAACGTAAAGCCTCCCGGTCGTCCCCCCCTCCCCTCGGGCTCTCTTTCTCTTACACACTGCGTTCTAATCCCATTTGCCAGTCGCACAACAGGATTACCAGCGCCACAGGGCTCGGTAACCAATCACACGCTTCCTCTGATCCATATTCTCCTCGATCACCGCGTACGTTCGGAGCGTCTCCGCTCCTCGTGGGCCGGAATACAAAGCGCCAGCCGCCAGAAAGTCGAGTTAATTAGGCTTCGAGACGGATTTCTTTCTGATCTCGTTTAAAGTTTAAAGTATTTTTTCTTTAATTTTGAATTGTTGCTGAAGGAAACCGGCACAAAAAGAAAAAGAGCGTATGAGCAGTTTTTGTATAAATAATAATAACGTGGCTCTTCATTGATTTTTCTCTCGACCTTCCCTCTTTGTTTGTCTCTTTCGAGGAGTCGGGGGGAGGAGGGGGGAGGAGGGGGGAGGGATCGGAGCAGGGGGTCAGCTATAGAGCCACAACAAACCCCGGAGCTGCTGGCAGGTCTTCAAGGACACTCACAGCCCAGATCAGAGTCTCACCGAGGCAGGAGCTTGAACCCGAGTCCTCCAGGTTTATAAGGTGGTCCCTCCCCCCCTCCCCACCTCGCGGCGTTTGAATTCGCCTCACGTCATCTGCGAGGGAAAGAAAGGCGACGCGACATCTTCGGAGGGCTTTTTAACGGTTCCACTCGCACGCTGCACGTCGGAACAATACGGGAACCTGTTCTCCAGCGAGTCGTCGTTCGGTCGTTAAAAGCAAAAGACTGCGAGGTGTTTCTGGAATTCGTAAACTCTTTAAGCTGAGACTTTAAAGGGGCACTACGAAGTTTTGGAGGAAGGAATTCAAACTCATAATTTTAATATTTACGATATTAATGAGGTAAAAATATATATTTTTTCCCCACAACTGAATAAACAAGCTGCTCTCAGAGGAAAATAAGGTCCCCAGGAAACAGTTTGAAGCCAGAAAGGTGGCAGGGTCCGCCACATGTAAACAAAGTAAAGCTGTGTGAAACTGTGTCGTCCTTTAACGTCACTTTGTTTCATCAAACTGAATAAAAATCAATGAAAATTAGTAAATGAACATTGTTCTCTTCGGATTTAAATGTCTTCCCAAAAAGTACATACTGCCCCTTTAATGAAATGTTTTAAAGGGGCATTACGTAGTTTTGGAGAAGAAATACAAGCACACAATATGAACGAGGTGATGATACAAAGTCAGAAATGTTCATTTTTAGCATAACTGAATAAACAAGCTGTTTACTGTGTCGTCCTTTGAGGTCAGTTTGTTTATTCATGAAAACAAAGACGAGCTTGTTCATTTCGGTTGTCTATGAATGAAAAACACTCTAGAAGATCTTTAAAAACGTCTTCCCCAAAACTACATAATGCTCCTTTAAGTTCATTCGCGATCACATAAACATCCCTCGCAGCGACACCGTATGATTCACAAACGCTGCTGACGGCTTGTGCAAAGTACTTCATCACACTGCTGGCAATAAAAAAAACCCGCTGTTCCTCTCACACACGCGCTGATGCGTTCTCCTGAAAGTGAACTCGCTCTGCAGGACGTTTCCGTCTCTACAAGTCATTTTATTACGCATCGATCCACCTGTGATCTGATTTGGTCTCGAAACAAGCGCGTTCGGTCGTTTCCTGGCACTTCTTTCCGCCGCAGTTGGCCGATCTTCTATTTTTTTAATCCCTAATTTGACTCAATAGAAGTTCTTGTTTTTGTTTTTTACCCTGCATGCACCCTGATTTTCTTGCAGCCTGTAATCTCCGACATGGACTCTTCAGCAGGTAGCCCCCTCCTCTCCTCTCCTCCTCTCCTCTCCACGGCCTTGTCTTCAGATGTGACCTGCCTGCTCTGACCCTCCTGTTAAGTATCCATCATTGCGCATTAGCCGTCGACACCTGCAACCAGGCAGGAGGAGGAGAAAAAAAAAAAGTTCGCAGGGGCGCACCTGTTCCCGGATCGATCAGAGGGCGATCGTCCAATAAAATAAATCTTTAAAAAAAGAAAGAAAGAGCTCGGATCATTCACGCGGATCGATTAAACATCTCAACAACTTCGGGCTTCGGGGAGATGCAGGAGGAGAGAGGAGGAGGAGGAGGAGGACAGATGATGGTGCCAGATGAACGCATGATGGGGAGAAAAAAAAATCACAGCGCGAGCGCCGCAGGAAACCTGTGTCCACTGAATACTAATCACAGACGACGGGGACAGAAATGCGCACTGGATGGAGGAGAAACCAACAGAGATGCGCGGTGGGAACGTGCGTGTGTGTGTGTGTGGCGACACATGATCGCGATCTTTTGGGGGGGAAGAAAAAAAAAATGTAGCCTGTATACTCACCGGGAGAAGTTCGCCGCCGCACGGACGGAGGTCTGTGGTGGTAAAAGTTGTGGTGGGTTTATGTCGGAACGAAGGGAAAAGTTTGCATCGTGAAATTAGTCCTGATGGCGGAAGGATGGAAGGATGGAAGGAAGAGCTGCTGGAGAGATCGGCGCGTAAAATGCTCTCACCCTTGGCAGGGATGTGGCAGGTCTGATCCCCCCTCTCTCCTCTCTCTCCTCTCTCTCTCTCTCTCTCTCTCTCTCTCTCTCTCTCCCTCAGTATCCTGCGCAGTGCTGCCTTCCGTGCAGGGAACCCCAGCTGCAGGCTTTTGGGTTTACATATCCATCTTCTCTCGCTCGGTAAAAGGCAACAGGGGGACGCGCGAGCGGCGGCAGCGGGCGAGCGATGAAGAAGAAGAAGAAGAAGAAGAAGAAGAGGAGTCAGACCACAGGACGAGACAGGAGACAAAAAATCTGGAGTGGAGGGGGGGAAGAGAGTCTATCGAAATAGTTTTTTTCTTTTTTTGTGACCAGAATAAGTTGGCGAGGTGGGAGGGAGCCAGAAAAACGCACGCAGCGTTTTTGGCACCGAGAGAGAAGAAGGAAGCGAGTATGTATCCCCAAACCTGCCAAGTGTTTGGCAGCAGATGGCATGTGTACTGTTAAATGACTGGGCTTCGCCGGTTGGGGAGAGAATCAATACAGGGAGGGAGAAAAAAAAAAAAAATTCATGACACCTTCAGCCGGTGAGAGGATTTTTTCCAACACCCCTCATTCACCTTGAGAACTCATTAAAATCCCGCAGGTCACAGAAACAATTACATCTTTTTTTCTTCTTTGTCTGCACAAAAGTTCTCCTAAGTCACTTTCTTAAATACCCACTTTTTTAAGTGGACTTCTGCACAGATATCCGGCCTCCCATTTTTTTTTTCTATTTGTTTTTCATCCAATTAGCTCCAAACCGAGCTCCTGTGGCGACACTAGACTGCAGCACCGGTCTGGCTTCTCTACGCCGCTGCACCTCTGAAACAGACCCAGAACCAGTCCTCGCTCCCAATTAGTGACAGCAAACACACGGCTTGGAACCGGCGCGGCGCTCCTCGAGCCGCGTCGGGGTAAATAGTCTGAACTCCTGGTGCATTTTATTATTATGTTGCTTCCTTCATGGTAAATACACCTGTTCTCACATAGGAAGAAAGATTACGTGTCAGTTTAAACACAGCCCTGATCATTAGTCACTTTTTTTCCTTTCCTCTGTTCATTTGCATTTTCAGGACGGGAAACATTACAAATGTGCAGCTTCCCTTTTGTCTTTTTTTTTTGTGAGAAGGGGAGCGCTGACCCAAACTAATAGAAAGAGCAGCCTCTGTCTGTCATCACTGGAAGAGCAGTTAGCAAGGGGCTGAAATTAGACACACGGGACAATGGACGGGCACAAAAAAATATAAAAAATAATAAGCTACAGTAGACTGAAGTGGAATAAGAGGGAGAAAGGAACGGGGAGGAGAGCGTAAGAAGTCGACTCAAAGGGAGACGGAGTGCGGAGGGAGAGGAGGGTGTGTGATAATAAAGGGAGAGGTGAGAGGGAGGAGGAGAGGGAGGTGCATGGCGGGAGGTGGAGGGAGGGAGGGAGGGGGTGAGGCTGCAGTTCAGCGGTGAGAGTTATTTAATTGGAGAGTGACATTGGGAGCCTGGCTCGTCAGCGCTTCCCCATCAATCACACGCGGTCAGGAGATGCCTGAGGTGATGTGCCCTCCCCCCTCCGCTCCCCCCGGATCCCGCGGACGGTCCTCGGCATTTAACCGCCAGTGCCTCCATTACATCTACCTCCATCCCTTCCGCCCGACCCCCCTCATCGGGATGCTCTGACCTCCGCTCACCTGGCCGACTGTTATCTGGTCCCCGGCGACACGCCGCTTGATGGGTCTTTTTGTTCACAGACTAACAAGGAAAGCAGTCGGGGGACGGGGGGAGATACTGTAGCAGCTTATGGAACATTAATAAAATATGACCTCCGATGACAATGAGGATTGATTTTTGTGCTGCATCTCAGTAGCAGCATTTAGCATTTACACAAGTGGTTATTGCTCCAATAGTCAGATATCAGCAGCACCTGTGATGTTCCTTTGAGAACAACATTAACATTATTAACTGAATAAACATTGATATTGTTAGCCAACATTCATACAGTTAAACTGTCAACGTAAAGGTGGTGCTAACACATTTTCTAGCTGGCTAAACGTTAGCCTATGTTAAGCTAATTTAAACTCGGCCTACTCGTAGCCTCCACTAAATTTAGCTAACTATTAAAATGTTTTAGGCCTATCCATTGATTTAGTTATTGCATTATTTAGCTAAACTGTTCTGTTAGCTATACTGAAATAGCTTGGCAAATCTGGTTTTAGCCAGATAGCTACTTTAGCTTACTACTTACTGTACATCCATTACGTTGTTTATCCCTTTGGCAACTTCTAGCTAACATCTTCGAAATTACTTTTTAAATTAACTATAAATTGTTTATTTACGTGGCTTTTAACAACTGTTTTTCCAACATTTTAGCCAACTATTTAAACATTTTTCAGCACTTTTAGCTAACAGCTGCTTTTATACACTTAAGCTGACTATTTCAACTAGTTTTCTTCTAGCTAACTACATCTGTACACTATATCGGTTTTCCGTAGTTTTAACAAACAACTGATTTTCAATACTTTTAGCTAACTATTTCAACTGGTTTTCAGGACTTTTAGTTTACTGTTTATGATATTAGCCAACATTTACTATCAGTTTCAACACTGTTTTTGTTCCTTCACCCAATAGTTTCAACCATTTATCACTTATCTTAAGCTATTGGTTTACACCTTGTCCAAACAGCAAGCGAGCGTGCAACTACAGTGTCACTTTTGACGCCATCTCCACAATGACCTCATTAAATATGGACTTTTGTTGGCCCTGTAAACAAACAATGAATGCAACCTATCAGGAAACGTCACCATCCAAGTAAAAGATGGGTGAGTTTGCCATGACAGTAATGACAAACATGATGGCCAACAGTAAGTAGGTTGTTTTCCGTAATTCTTACCAGCAACATCAGTTTTCCCAGCTCCCACTTTCATCAGGTTATTGTAGTAATATGAGGCGGCTCGCCATGATGCGCTAATCGTGGCCATTAAGGACATTCCCGTAGAAAAAAATGCAATAAACAGATTTTGCGTGATTGCTTTGCTTTTGCTCCTCTCCAATCTCCCCACTACCCCCTCTCTTTGAAACTGCAGATGTATAATACATGGATAATTACGGATCAATACAAATAACAGGCAAATAAGTTGATGAGTCATGTTAATTGCCGGTCAATCTCCGAGCGGCTACAAGACGGCTGACATTATAATTCCAGTAAACTGCCTTTCACCGTCATTGGAAACAGATGATTGTATCATTGACCGGCCAATTTCAGCTCTAAACAAGGTATTGATTTCCCCGGTGGACATTTAAAGAAAACATGCTGCTGTGCTCACAGCTAAAAAAGCTGTCATAACATGTGTAATCCGTTTAGAACAGCGCTGAAGCACTAAAGCACTACAGCACGAGCAGATACGAGTCGGAGGACGCACATGAAGTGGTACTTTTTTTATCAAGGGGGGGAGGCAGAAGAGAAGCTGATATACGATAATGTCTTAACAACTGCAGTTTAATTAATTTTGATTCAAGTTTTTAAGTTTATGAAAATAGGATTCGCCGCGACGCGTCGGCCTTCGAACGCTCTGGTTCTGCCGGCGGGGCCATGATTCAAAGCGAGTGACCTTTTTCACACCGTGATCTTGACAATGGGATCCTGATTTATCATCGAACCGGATTCCATTCGGTGGATGTTTCTAATTTATCTCCTCCTTCTGCTCTATAATTGCACCAAGACATTTGCACACGTGTTTGAATCCCCCCCTTTAATTGTTTTTTATTCTTTTTTAAATTCTTTCTTGTTGATTGATTTTTTTTTCTTCTTTTCTTTCGGGGGCCGAGACACATCAGGAGCTGCGTTTTCTCTCAGCGAGGGGTCCGAGCCAGCCTGTGCGTTATTTATTTATTTTTTTGCATAGCACACAGTATGTGAACATGCATTTCTCTGCACGCCGCTTCGCGAGGCTCCGGAGAGACCCGGGGATCAGAGCGAGCAGAGGGGGCCTTGATGTTCAAGGGACAAGGCCGGGGAGAGATGACGTCCCCCCTCCCCGACTCCGGCGCCGCGACCGAAATACAAAAAGCCGGGACTTATTTGCATACGCTGCATCAAAACATCCCCGCGTCTCCTCGCTGAGGAGCGGGGATTTGGACTAATCATCCGGCGAGTATTGAGCGATTACATTTTCATCAGATGCAATGTACGAGGGTCGAGAGATCAAGTGAACTAATGGATGACCTAATCACGGGGGGATTGGCTGTATCGATTCGGATGGTCATATCCTCATTGTCTTGTCGGAGGGGCCTCGTGGAGCCGCGGGGCGGATGCGATCCCTCACCGGCTGAAACCGCCATATTCAAGAAACTCCTCATTCAGATTACACTAATTTAGCCCATACCTCTCCTGGTCCCCCGAGGGTGAAATAGATTACGGGGGAGGAATGGAAATCTTGCTGAGTTGCAGCTTAGAACTTGTCTTGCAGAGGGTTAGACTTCGAATAATTTAACGTAACAGGTTTTTATCAACCACCTCGACTCCCCTTTTCAGGTATTTTTATTTCGTTCTCCTCACCGGGAGATTCTGCAGCGCTCTGCATACACCCCTCCATATATAAATTGTCTTAATCCTCATTGATATACGGCGTGTTGAAAGTGTTGTCATGCTTGCGGATGCAATTTTTGCGCACAGGCAAAAATTATGACTCGCCGGGTTGGTGACACTCCGGCTGCCAACGCTGCAGAGACAGTCATTCTTCAAGGACAATCTCCTGCATCTGTGTGAATAATCAATGTTACTGAAAGTTTATCATGAACCGGTGGCATCTCTCACACGGAGCCGGGCGATAGCACTTCGGCAGAGCACATCGAGAACTAAAAGTGACATTCGGTCTTCCTTCGAGGAGCTCGGAGATAGAGAGAGAGAGAAGAAGAAGAAGAAGGAAAAAAGAAATCTGGGTAAATAGTTGCGATAGATAACAATCAAGTACAGAGGTCATCCGCAGCAATTTCCCTCCAGACGCGCCACAGCAGGTTCTGAAAGAGAAACGTCTCGCCGCAGACAGACATGTTCATTCACCCCGGTTTGTGTCGACTGAGGCGGCGTCCTGATCCGAATCCTAATGACGCGCCGACTTGCTAGCATTCAGTGGTCTGTGTCACAGAGCGGGGGAGAGCCGTGGCAGCTCGGGCTGTGCTCTCAATTCACACTCAGATCGGCGCCTACAAAATCTCTGCGAAGGCAAAACAAGTCTGTCAGACGAGATCCGCCCTGTCAACAACAGCCGCTGTAACGCAAACGTGTGATGCGCTGTGCGGCGGTGTGGCTCGTGCGGCTTCGGGTTAAAGCCTCAAAATGCATCTTGTTCGTGGCTGTCGTGACACTGATGATAAAATAATAAGAAATGATTCACGTCATGTCTGAACAACAATCGACCACATGTAAGGTGAAAAGGGTTTGGTGAGCTACAAATCATCCAGCCTCCTTTGGCTCTACGGAGCTTTTCAGCCTATTTTATCTTGTTGTTTTGTTTTTGGAACAGCTCCTGATCAGCCTCATTTCCATCAGCAGCCGGGACCTGTTTTCAACAAAATAACTCTGCGCCCACACGCACTATACCTGCCCAGCACAAAACAGAAGTCTTAAAAAAGTCTACTAGCGAGTAAAGAAAGTCAACTAGTCAGATGTTTCCCTCAGGAGCTGGAGGAGACCAAAACAGAGCTACAAGGTGAGTCGGTACTGAATTAACATGAGTCTTGTGGCTAGAAATACTTCATATAAATGCCCAAATTGTTGTTGTTCTTTGTCCTTAAACGCACAATATCTACGTTCTGCCACTCAAGGTCTCTGGATCAAGACAATGACAAGAGAAAGAGACAGATTGATGACTCGCATAAAGTTTTATTCACATTATATTAAGTCACTTTCATCTCGTCTCATGTTTCCCCGGATGTTCTAGTAACTATAGCTAGCATCACAAATTTCTCTTGGTGTATTGGGGATAATGCAAGGTACATAACATAACAAAATATATAACAGAAATCTGGTCATTTTTAGCCCTTTTCATTAGGAAATGTTATATATTATATCCTTACTGCAGTGTTGCAACCACCAGAATAAAACACTGGTTCAACATAGCTGGCTTTGTAGACAGTTTTAAACTGATATGTCACCCAAAATCTATAATTTCAGTTTGTATCAAAGACTCGATCTTAATGGAGGGCGACAGCAAATGTGGATTCGTGGCTCTACGGATATTTTTGACAGGAAGTTTGGCGGGCCCAAAATTGGGTGTTTTTTATAAAGACCTCATCCAAAACAAGTATTTTAAACCAAACCGTGATGTTTTCCTAACCTGAGGTTTGTTCCTAAACCTAACCAGAGCATAAGCACAGAGAGAAGTAGAAAGTTTGACCCAAAGAAACGTAAAGTTGCAACTTTGCCAACCTTTAATCCAGCAGTTTGGTTGGTTTGCTTGAGAAGATGGTGCAAAGCGTATAAATCCATACAGTATTTCGGTCTAACAGCTGTTGAGTGTGATAGTATATTGTGCACAAGATGAAGAACAGAGAAGTTGATTTTGCTGGAGGGGTAGTTTGATAAGTTTCCTCGGATGCTTTAATACTTAATTCCTTGATTGTTTCTGCCGTAACATCCACCATCGGGGAACGAGCCGCAACTTCCACAAACTTCGAAACACCACCTTTCATGTCTACGGGGTGAGTGTTTGATACGCACAAGGAAAAAAAGAGTTTGTGAGGAATATCACAACAAAAAGTTGCCGCCTGAGCCATGTGGGATCCTCTTTCAAAAAAAAAATGTTCCCTCTGTATTAAGGCACACAATCATTTTAAGGAAACCGCTCGCGGTTTTTGTATCAGATCGCATCTGTATTCATTTCTAGCTCGCGCATTTCTAGTTTATTTGTTGTTCCTCCAGAGCCAGGGTTTTCAATTAGGATTTTCCCTGAAAGGTGGCAAATGTTCAAAGCTTTTGACAGCAAGCCTTGACTGCACATCACCCAGATGCTTTTCATTCCATTCTGAAAGAGGGGGGAAAATAATGTCACCTTGTGTTATATACAATGAGACGGGAAAAGAAAGAGCGAGAGAGAAAACAGAAAGCGAGCACAAATAAGACAAGAAATGAGGACTGGATGAGACAAGAGACACGGATGAGGAGCAGGAAGGGACAGTAAGCGAAAGTAACAGAGGCAAAGGCATTGGCTTTGTCATGACAGCCTCCTCTCCCATGGCGGGGAAGATGTGTGTTCACATGCTCCAGTAGTCAGGCTGAAAAACCCGGGCCTGTTGCATTCAATCCAGCAGAGCAATAGCACTCATGGTTGCCTGGTTGGCAAAGAGCTTGTTATCCCACCATCCCTTCATCTGCTCGCTCCTCTTCTGTCCACATCCCTTTTTCCCACACCACAAGCATCTGCATTCTGTTTGCTTCAGCAAGCCCCCCGTGTTTCCTGGCCACCATGTAACAAGCAAAACAAGCAGCGCCTTTATTTTTTTCCCATTCTTTCCTCCTTTTTGCAGAAGACACAGGTGGAACACGAAACGGCGGCAGCCAACAGCCCAGGTGGAAGCGTCCCCGATCCTGAAAATCAAAATGCGGTCCCGTCAAGCCGAGGCTGGCGCTCTCCCGCGGCGCCGGGGCCGTCCTGCTGGTGACAGAAGTGAGTCCCCCCCTACAAGTCTTGAGAAAAAGGAAATGAACAGTGGTAATCTAATGGACTCGATCAACCAACAAGTGTCAAATGGGAAAACAGAGGCACGCATGAGGAGCCGGGTTGACTGAATACGCCGGGTAATGAACACCGGTGGAGGAAACTCAGGTCTTCCTCCTCTTATCGGGCATAATTCAAATGTTTCTCATTAACTGCAGGAGTTTTCTATTCTGCCCATTAAATTTTCTTTCCGTCTTTATGTGAATGGGATTGTATGAGCCAAGAACACTTGCTGAGTCAGTGGGTGGAGGGTGAGCAGAACGAAATACATTACCGATCCTGTGTTTTTTTTTCTTTCTTGGAGACAGAAAGTGAATATAAAGTAAGGCATTGTTCTAAGCAAGAAAGTACAACACACACAAAAAAAAAAACACTTTACAGTTGGAGAAGATGGGAAATGAGAAAACAAGGACAAATATTTGCTGTCAACAACGTAATGCCTCAATTTGTTCACAAGATGCTGCTTCTCAGTGCTGCCTTATAATGGAATAAACTTTCAGGAGTTACAGCATAATTATAAAAGTACCTGTGTTGCTCGAGAATCACGAACGAAGCTGCCAAAAGTGGTGCGCTTGGCAGTGCGAGCCCTCCAACATGTGTTGTGTGGAGAACGGGCTCTAGAGAGATTAAAATTGCCGACAAAAACACCTGTGTTGCATGTTTAAAACAGTTTTTTTAAATAAATAATTCCTCTTTTTTTGTCATTTGTGTGTCTGCAACCATGCAGCTCTTGTGGCTTGAGGAAGGCGGGTTAAAAAAACCAAAGTCCCAAAATACAAATCAACAAAAAAGCAGGCGACATGAAGCTGGCAAGAGAAGGGCAACAAGGAGAAGCCAAGGAAACTAAAGAGCAATACGAAAGCAGAGGACGAACCATAAAGCCGCGGGGAACGAATCAGGAAAACAGGGAACACACAAGGACACGGGGAAATGACACAGGAACACAGGAGTGAAACCGAGGACAAACAAAGAGACAAACTGACAAAGAGAAGGTTAAAAACACAAAGGTTTAAACACACAGGAATGATTAAGTACTGGAACACAGGTGCTGGAAAACAGACAAAGACAGGAAGGGGAAAGTAAAACATAAAACTTATGGATATAACAAAGTATAACAGGACATAACTTGACTAAAAACTCAAAACTATGACAGCAGCAAGCTATAGTTTTTCATAAATAACTGGAACATTGGGCTTTTAGCGTACTAGGCTACACTTTAGGTCAGTTATGGCTCCTACCAGGTGGATGACCGGCCTACAGATTCATCAGTTTTTGTTTTAATGTAAGATGCAAATGTGAGCATGTCTGGCCAACTAGCTTACTTACTCCAGTAGGCTACTAAGCTAGTTACTTCCAAAGGCCGGAGCATTTTATAGGCTAGCCACCTCTATTATTATGTGAGGTTCGATGCTACATTAAGAAAAGCCTTATTGTCTGTTCAGAAGCTGCTGAGTGCTAACAAGCGGGTTAACATTAGCAACTACTAAGTTTTACATTAGCACAACACATCTTAAGTCTTTATCCTCAGAGACTTTCCTATTATAATGTTTAAAAGTGGAACATACTGTCTGAAAATACAAACAATAAAGTTGTAGCCCAAGCTAAGAAGCCGGACTGTGTTGTTGAATAAATAACCAGGGCTGGGGCTAGCTGGTTAGCATGCTAACTTCAGGAGACATCTCTTCAACACATTACAGAGAGGCGTCTTTGACATAACTTCATCACTGTTGTAACAAATTTTAGTTAATTTTTTTAAGTAACCAAGAAACAAAAAAAAGTCAGCCATAGACTGCAAATTTTCAACCAAGCCATGAAGCTAACATTAGCAATTAGCTTGCTAGCAGCTGGTGAAATCTTCTGGGAAAAGCTGTCATATCAGCAAAATCAAAGGTCCCAAACTAGAAATGAGAAACCTGCTTTTGTCTACCTCTGTCTTAAAACTAGGACCCGCTTCTTCAAACGAGTTCGAGAGGTAAATCTGCCACGGTTGTCACTGTAAACTGCATGTGCCACATGGGAACGGAGAGCTTGTCAAGGCCTAGCAGTAGCAGAGGGGGGACAGGGGTTAGCGAGCGAGATTTATTTAGCCTCGAATGCGTCTGAACACTCGAGGGCTGAGAGATATCAAGAGCTGTGTTTGTCTTGTTTGAAAATGACAACAAATGTACACATCTAAATTTATGAGATTCCACGCGCACAGAGACTTTTAAAAAAGGAGAAATAAACACAGACGAGGACGAGGCTGAAAAATGGTGATTAAATCCAATGCCTGAAAAATGGGTGCAATCACTTTATGGAATAAAGATTATGCAATGAGCTCCGCTGATGATCAATCTGTGCAGAAAAGAAAGAAAAAGGAGAAAGGAAATAAAGAAAGTCCTCTGCCTTTTTACTTTCACTTAATTTTCCCTCTGTTTTCTAACTTTTTAACACGTTGATTTCTCATGTGAGGACGTCGGAAATGAGAAAAAGCTCTCCAGTGGTGCAAGGCTCTGGTCTGGAGTGGCACAAGTTGATTGATCTGATGGTGTGAGTGTCTGAAGCCCTTGGAAGCCTGTTTTCAAGAAAGGGGCCCCCGATGGGCTTTCCGGGGGATCAAGAGCGTGCCGGGGCCACGCAGGCTTCGGCTGACAGGGCCCCCCTCAGGTCCCGGCAGCTGCCAGGATGAAGAGAATACTCTGAGTGGACACACGGTGACAGGAGCTGATGTGGTCGTCCACGTCCGTCACAGCTTTCATTTCCGACGCCGCGCCACTGATTCCCCGGCCGGGTGACATTAGTGACACTCTCTTTTAATCTTTTGCAAAGAGCTTGACCTGCGGAGCGCGTCTCCCGGGGACGAGAACAAACTCTCGGCTGCCGAGGCCCAGATGGAAACCGTCACTTTCTTTCTCCCCGGCTAGTCGCGGCGACACTTTTGGATCCGGGAGTTGTTTTTGCTTTCATAAAGAGAGAGTCCCAGGAGGGGAGACATAAAAGCCGGGGCTCGTGAAAAAGAGCAAAAAGTGAGCAAATTGAAAAAGAAGGGAGGGTTATCAGCGATGACTTATTAACAGACAAGAAATTGTTGGAAACCATTACTCTGCGGGGAGGCGCTGGCATATAATTTTCTCGTGGATATTTGAAATCTGAGAGTGACTTCAATTTGAGCTTTGAGACACTCGGCTCTGAGGAATGGTCGGCTTCCACCGTGTGTTGTCAAAGCCGCTTGACATATTGTTTCGGAGAGCGGGAACGGGAGGGTGTGCCGGTGTAGACGCGAGCCGGCGTTTGGCGGGCGAAATTAAAGGTCATTTTGGAGAAAGTGAAAATTAATGTGAGCTATCAATTTCAGCCTTTAAAAAATGTGACACATTTCAGCCTGACACATTTTAATTAGGCCATCAATAGTATGGCAACAGTGGCTAATGGTGCAGAAGACACAACCAGGATAAGTTGCCTTCACTTTAACTGTTGTGGACACATTTAAATGGGATTTAAAGCGCCGTGTTGACACACAACATCATTTTTGAGGCTTGATTTATACTGACAGTGTGGACTAATTCTGTTGGTACCAGTGGTGAAATGTTCCAGTGGATGTGTTTTAATGTAACCTGTAACGCCACAAACGAATGTAAACTAGATGGTTGATGAAATGCTTCTTGTCTCTGGATGTTACGTTAGCTTCAACTACACAATCAAATCCTTTCCTCACCTTTGGTCTTCCTTTCCTTTGGATGGAGCCACTGATACTACCAAGTTTTGTTTTGTATGTAAATATAACCTTTTACAAACTTCTGATGGTTCATGAAATGCTTCTCGTCTTTGGACGTTACGTTAGCTTCACTTGGTAACGATTGTACCGTACACACAGTTGAATCCGTTCCTTACCTTTGGTCTTGTGGTTCTGGTCTTGTAAAGGTTAAACAAAAATGACACCAGCCTCTTTAACTCTTGAGCCTCCAGATATCCATCCATCCATCCATCCATCCAATTGTCTTACGCATCTCCAGGGTCAGGTCGCGGTGGCAGCAGACCTGGCAGGGTTTCCATTCCTTCTCCCAAGCAACACAGAGGCATTCCAAGGCCACGAGAGATATATAATCCTTCCGGCATGTTCTGGACTTCCCCGGGGTCTCCTCCCAGTTGGTCTTGGGAAAACCAGGAGGGGAGGCATCCTGATCAGATGCCGGAAATGACCGCAGCTGGCTCGTTTCGACGCGAAGGAACAACGAGTCTGGTCCTCTTTTATCCACGATCTTATTCTTTCCGTTGGATGGAGCCACTGATACTACCAAGTTTTGTTTTGTATGTAAATATAACCTTTTACAAACGTCTGTAAGCTGGATGGTTCATGAAAGGCTTCTCGTCTTTGGACGTGACGTTAGCTTCACTTGCTAACGATTGTACCGTACACACAGTTGAATCCGTTCCTTACCTTTGGTCTTGTGGTTCTGGTCTTCTAAAGGTTAAACAATAATGACACCAGCCTCTTTAATTCTTGAGCACGAGTCCTCCAGATATCTATCCATCCATCCATCCATCCATCCAATTGTCTTACGCATCCTCGGGGTCAGGTCGCGGTGGCAGCAGACCTGGCGGGGTTTCCATTCCCTCTCCCAAGTAACATGGAGGCATTCCAAGGCCACAAGAGATATATAATCCTTCCGGCATATTCTGGACTTCCCCGGGGTCTCCTCCCAATTGGTCTTGCGAAAACCAGGAGGGGAGGCATCCTAATCAGATGAAATTACCTCAGCTGGCTCATTTCGACGCGAAGGAGCAACGAGTCTGGTCCTCTTCTATCCGCAATTTTATTCTTTCAGTCACTTCACCATAAAGGCTGCAGTCCTGCTGACGCCACACCAGACAGCTTGAACAAGACTCCGGGATACTCAACTCCTTCACTTGGGGCAGGAGTTCAGCCCCCAATGAAAGAACGAGTCCTAAAACGCAGAAATAAATTAGCATTTTTGCACCTCGGGTTCCTTCGTCTCAACATCAATGTGTTCTCCATCAAGATGTCTGAAAAAAGGTTAAGAAAAGGTTAAAAGATTTCCACGTTTTGTGCTACGACAGAATATATGCCACTGAATACCCAACTTGTGTTCCACCTACAGCTGTAATATCAATCAACGCTGACTTGCACTGTCTTTGGATTTCCCTTTTTTATGTGTCATTGTTAGAGAGAGCCGTGCCGTCTTGTATCACTGTACGTGATTTAATTAAGGGTTTTTTTTTCTTTCTCTTTTTCTAGAAAACCAAAACAATCTTCCACTCGCAGATTTTCGGTTCACCAAAAAGGAGGAGCCTTCTTCATTAGCGACACACTCTTTAAACTGTTCCTGCCTTTGTCCCTCCTCCTCCTCCTCCTCCTCTTCTGCCCAGAGAATAAATAAGATAAGGGAGAGCAATGAACGCATCCATCATTCAAAGTGGAAAAGGGTAATTTAGCTTGGCCCTCCTGACAGCTTTACAACTTTGCACGCTATTCTATTTTAATTGGCAATCATGAATTAACTGAATGAAAGCCCTGTTCACTGCCAATGTCTTTCTCATTGCAGCTTTTAATTGGGTTGACTTGATGAGTTCCTGAGATAAAACCAGACAATATATTCTCGTGATTGGCAACTCGTTTGTTGCCACATAATTAGGCTGCAGACAAATCAGGCACGGGACTGTTTCCTCCTCGGCCGGGGCCCCCAATCCTCTCTATCAGGGAGCCCCGACCTTACGATACAGTACGCGTTACGTACGACGGAGCGGAAATCGGACGGGTGTGTTTACGTCCGATTGTCTCGAGCGATCACTGAACCTCAGGAAAAGTTTGTTCTCACCTGAATGTCCTGAGGTGGTTGTAATTTTTTTACAGAAAATGATAAAACGGGATAATCAAATGCTGCAATAAGCTGATTTGAATAATATGTAAGTCCGCTCCAATAGAGCATTGAGCAAGTTCCTTTTTTTTTTTTCTCTCTCCCTACTTGCTGCTGGTTCTTAATGATTAAAACAATCCCCGAGGCTGCTCAGACTCACCCTACACTTTTACATATAAGGTCAAATGTTCAAAGCTTTCCTCCATTCTCCCTCCATTTTAAAAATAGGAGGGAAAAAAAAAAAAAGGAATTAAACTTTAATGGGCTGATGAATAAATATTTTGTGTCTCCAGGACTCAGCACTTTCTCCCATTCCTGCAGCTGGCTTAATTAACTCTTCCTCAAGCCTTTTGTAAATTAACACATCTCTTTCAGTGTCCTTCGACATTGTTTTTCCTTTTTCTTCTTCTTCCTCCTCCTTTTTTTTTTCCCTTTTCTGGTCGAAACTTGTTAGACAGCCTTTTTCTGTGCAGCGATACGCCACGCGGAGGAAGCGCATAATTATTCGACCTTAGAGTCGCTATTTCAACTCGCGGTGCAGATTTTTCCCTTCAGCCGCGAGTCAGACTGTTTGCTTGAGGCGAAAAAGCGCACTTGGGATGTTTTTGCACTCGCCAAATAGTATGCGAGACACTTCAGAGCGGAAGACTTTTCCATTTCTGATGCTCATCTTACTGCAGGACAGGAACTTGGGCGAGATTTTGGACAGTCGAGTATCTCGAGCTCAGTCGGATACCGGCTCCTTAAACCCTGTGAGTGTTTCTCGGTGTGTATTTCCGGCTTCTTGTAACAGAGTCACAGGTATCTTCCCAAAAAAGAGCGCTACGTTTCTATTATTGAATATCCCCCCTTCCTTTACCGTCCCCGCAGACGGACGGTTAGGTGAGCGGTCGGACCTGTAAGTGCTTTCATGCTCGGGACTGAACTGCCAAAGCAGAGATGAAAAGTGTGTGTTTTTTTAAGATGGTCTAATTTCAAGTGCATCTGACCAATTCCCAAAAAAACCTCAGCTTCCGTTGCTGCACCCGTCAAAGCTTTTCACTCTTGCACGCAACCCGATCGTCAGAATAAAATGTTGGCAATATGATGTCATACGATATGACGCAGCTTTACGTTTCTTTAGGCTAAATAATAATGGTCTAGGCACGAAATACACTTGGTAAAGGTTAGGAAAACATCACGTTTTGGCTTCAGATACTTGGTTTTTGTCCAGGATTCGAACGACTGGGGTGATTGGGGGGTTCTGACCACTCCGGTTAAGAGTCGGATGCAGAGAAGGTGGACTTGATTGCATGTGAGGGAGGCAGGAAGTGCAATGGATGAGGTTTTAATCTGGATAAGGGCAACACAAGGAACACACAAACACATCAGGATAACAGGAAACTAAACAAATAACTGAACAAAATACTGGATGTAAATACAAATTTGAGGTAATTTCTGCTAAACAAAAGACTGAACCGAGGAGAGAGTGGTCTTTTCTTTACTCGGACGCTTGCAAGTGGACGCGGACGCCTCAACCATCAACACGAAATGCTCCGGCTGGAGGTGTGAAAAGCCTTCTCGTGGTTCGCTTTTATACGAGCACACAACCTAAACTTACACACACACACCTGTGGTTCATACGTCACTCCTCTTGACGCAGTTACCTTCTGTGGATCCAAGCCGAGAATAGGACAAAAGTGGGGCTGGTAACGTAAGAAACACAAAAACAGCTGAATGTCAGTCACTTAAAGAATCCCACGTTTGCAGTATTTTCCCACTGAATAAACGGGGGAATGAGGTGCAGAAACGCAGGCGAGGGAAGTGAACGGAATAACACTAGAAAAAGAAAAAGGTGAGGAAAACAGAGGAAAGAGGGAGGGGCTAATGAGGGAGCTGAAGTGCAGGTGTGAGGGGAAGGCAGGTAACGTGGCTGGGCTAATTGGACAAATGCAAGACAGGTGTGGAGGGGAAAAAAATCAGGCTGGTGAAGAAACCAGGGAGGGAAACAGGAAAAACACCACAAAAAACTTAGAAAACACATCAACAGAGGAAACTAAAATGACTGGAACGTGACAAAAGCAGGTCGGGGTGGTTGAAACATGTACGTGTCATGATGCAATCTACATTTCCAGAATTCATCCCTGGACGAATGTTGTAATACGATTTCAGACACCCCTAAATTGGATCGTACCATTTATCAACCTTGCTTGAACTTCCTGTTTAGATTCCAACGTATCCTCGTATCTTAACGAGCTGCCACCAGTGCGTTAACGTAAGTTGTCGGTGTAAGCTCGGTGGTTCAGAGGTAAAGTTTGTTTTATAGCTTCTGTAGTTAGTTAGCGTCACATGCTAACGACTGCAGCTTCCAGACTATTAAAATCCGATGCTTGCCCTTATGTTGTTTTGATCTTGGAAAGGATAAAAAAAAAAAAAAAGCGACTTCTTTAAATGTCAATTCAAACCGTAATTACTGGCTAATTTCTACCTACCTTTAGCGACTGATTAACATAAAACAAGAGGTTAAAAAATGATTTTTATACATCTGCACTGCCTGGGTTTGACTTTTTCTTTGAAAATGCCGTTTCAGATTTTTCTTCCTGGCTAAATCTGTCCTGTTTGGCATGCCGCACATTCATTTTAGGGACTTTATCCTGAATTACTCCCACTGTCAGTCAGAGCACAGCTCCCTTTTCCTGCCTTTATATTGTTTGTTTTTTTTTTCGCTCTGGCCGGCGCTCGCCTCTCAGATTCTGCCCCGTCATTTCTGCCGGCAAGTGATAAATGTGACGTTACTCCATCAGAGGATCATTAAATGTCAGGTCCTGCCGTGACAGCGGAACGCCATGGCAGAAAGTCAATGGCGTGGGGGGGAGGGGGCTGTGCGAGCGGAGGAATCGCCTGGTGGAAAAGCCTGCTGGGAAGGATCAATGGCTCATCTAACACCCGCATGCCCACTCCTGAACCAGGCAAGACCACTCACACCATTCACACACTCCCTGCCTGGCAATGAGGTGGCCCAGCTGCTCGAAATGAGAGTGCACAGTCAGATGCAACCACTTGTGGTGATTTGTTGATGTATTACTGGGAAGGCTTGGTGACAAAATGAGGAAAGTTGTCTTTGCACTCCACCCGTGCTTCTCAGACCGCAATTAGCTCTCTGGAAATGTCTTTCGTGGGATATAGCAGCAGATTAAAGTGGAAAAAACAGAAAAACAGCCAAGAGGGAGTGGCTCAACTCAAAGAAAACATACCAGGCGTTATATCTTTTTATTTCTCTCATCCCTCTAGTACCCTTTCACATAAACCAATGCTGTGTGAAGTTTAGCACCATCATATTGGCTGCGTTTATTGGATTTTTAAAGTTTTCAAACACCTCTGGCGACCATATGGAGCCGCTACCATGCAGAGTTGGCTGGCGTAGGTGTGGAGGAAATCTGACGCAAACACTTTCTTAAGAGCTCTATTTAGTTACACAGTACAAAGGTGCCAATCATGCTGTAACCATGTGAGGCTGAAACGCTGTATTTTTCTCACTTGGCACCTTTTATTTAGTTGAACATGCAGCGGGGGGTGTAGTACATGCAGGAAATACATAACACACTTCTTACCCCTTTTTCTTTACATAGAAAAACTAGATGCAACATTACTTGTCAAACATAATTCAAATCTACGCATAAACACGGATATTTAATAATTTCTTATCGGTTAATGTCCTCTACCACAAGAATCATCATCTGCGGGTGATTTTTCTTCTCCTCTGTCGTGCTCCCCACGCATTCTCCTCATAAAGCAACACAACAGCAAGGTTATGGAGATAGTAAAGACGACGAGAGATAAAGTAATCCCTCAAAGGTATAGTTCTACAATTTGGGGGAAAAAAAGGTTTATTCGGTTTCTTGCCGAGAGACAGATAAGAAGATTGACACCACTCTTGTGGCTGTAAGATAAATGTGCTGCTAGCACCCAGTTAGCTTAGCTTAGCGTAGCGTGAATACTGAAAAACAGGGGAAACGGCTAGTCTCATGGTGACAGCAAGGAACATGATAATGCATTTTGTGAGCTTTAAACAGAGCCAGGTTAGATGTTTCCTGTCTTCATGTTAAGCTAAAGTAACAAGCTGCTGGACGCTAGCTTAGCACAAAGTCAGGGAACAAAGGGATACGGCTAGCCTCACAGTGATGACAAGGGACAAGATAACGTAATCCCTGAGCTTCAGGAGTGCTGGTACACACTTTTGTTCACCTGTAGACAGAGCCATGTCAGCTGTTCCAGTCTTCTTGTTAAGCTAAGTTAATCAGCTGCTGGTCGCTAGCTTAGCACAAAGTCAGGAAAACATAGGGGAAACAGCTAGCCTCACAGTTACGACAAGAAACAAGGTAATGTAATTTGTGAGCTTTAAGAGTGCTACTGAATTTTGTTACCTTTAGACAGAGCTAGTTTAGCTGTTCCAGTTTGAATTTTGAGTTAAGCTAACTAGCTGCTGGATGCTAGCTTAGCAGTCAGGAAACAAGGGTAAACAGCTAGCCTGGAAGTGACAACAAGGTACAAGATGTCATTTGTGAGCTTTTGGAGTGCTGGTAGGGGAATTTTGTGTGACAGAGCTAGGTTAGCGGTTCCAGTTTTAATGTGAAGCTAAGCTAACTAGCTGCTGGATGCTAGTTTAGCAGTCAGGAAACAAGGGTAAACAGCTAGCCTGGAAGTGACAACAAGGTACAAGATGTCATTTGTGAGCTTTTGGAGTGCTGGTAGGGGAATTTTGTGTGACAGAGCAGTTTTAATGTGAAGCTAAGCTAACTAGTTGCTGGATGCTACCTTAGCACAAAGCCAGGAAACAAGAGGAAACAGCTAACCTCGCAGCAGTGAGAAAGAACAAGATAATGTAATGCGTGAGCTTTAGGAGTGCCAGTAGGTGAATTTTGTTCGACGGAGCTAGGTTAGCTATTCCAGTCTTCATGTTAAGCTAAGCTAACTAGCTGCTGGACGCTAGCCTAGCACAAAGTCAGGAAACAAGGGGAAATAAATAGCCTCATAGTGACGTCACAAATCAAGATAGGCTAATCAAATCTGTGAGCTTTAGCAGTGACGTTCCAGTCTTCATGTTAAGCTAAGCTAACTAGCTGCTGGACGCTAGCCTAGCACAAAGTCAGGTTACAAGGGGAAACAGCTTGTCTCTGGCCAAAGACAACATCTGCTGCATCTCCAAAGCTCACAAATGAATTCATAGTATTTTGTTCTTTTAATCCGCACGAAAGTAATAAATTTACAGTTTTTGACTCCGAGCTGTGAATTTCCTTGCGAGTCTCCTAAAATGATGAATTATTTCTCAGTGACAACAAAGAAAAAATGGCCAGAGCTTATTTTATTAGATAGCTTATTGGAGTGTAGAGACATGAGATTTGGCAGCTCATTAAATTTAATGCAATATAGTAAAGAAGATGCGATAATATAAACAGACTGAAGGCCTCTGAGTTTGATTTACTGATGGTACATGTAGAAATAACACCTCTAAACCAGTTTAATAAGCACCGAGGCAGTCAAGCAATCCAAGTTTCATTTGCCCAGCAGTGCATACTATTACCATGGAGTCGCACATAGGACGGAAAGGACAATGCTCATTGAAAATGGTGCCGTTTTTTCATGCGGTAATAGTCTAAAGGCTATTGAAACAGTAATGTAGCTCGCCTCAAGGAGTGCAAACAGCCAGACAGGCACAGGAACAATAGGGATTCATCAAGCGGCAGCCTCTAAAGCCCCGGATCCTGACAGAGTTAAATGAATTGGTCTATCAGTGCGACACCTGAGAGACAGTCTTTGGGAGTCTGTCAAGATAAACTCTTAAGGATCTTGCGGAGGGTGCATTGCAGCAAGGTCATCGTCACATTGCATCAAACGGGGCGCTGCGAGGAGAAGCTTTTGTTCTCTTATGTGAAGTCCCATTTGCCAGAGGTAACAATTAAGACTCATCTGTCAGCACGGGCTAATGTGTTCATTCCAGATTCCACACTGGAAGTCTTCACTTGCTCATTTGCGGTTTCATGGCCATCATTAAAGTCCAAGGTGTTCCGGCAAATGTTGCTCCCAGATTGCAGCAACGTCTGTCATTCGGAGCTGATTTTTAACAGCTGTAATATTGTTTAAAGTTTGGGGGTCTGCTGCCTGCGAGGCTGTAATTTCTTTTTTTTTTTTTTCCTTCTTCTTTTTCTTTCGCAATTTGTAATGACGGTCTGGTGAGACGCGAGTGAAAGGTGCATTTTAGTGTCACACAAGTTTGGCACCGACCAATCTCCCGGTCCCCACCGCTGTCCCTGGGTCGCCCATTCGGTTACAGCGAGATTTATCAGATGTGACAGCTGCGGTCCAATAAAGTGGAGGTCTTTAACAAGTGTTCTTTTAGTTGAATTTGTGCGGAGGACGAATGGAAGATTGTTTCACCCCATCTTGAAGCAATTCCTTTTTCACGGACTCCCCGTGTCGCTCGACGTTTTATCATAGCCGAAGGTCAAAGTTGGCAGTCGAGGGGTTACCGCAAAATTAATTTCCCAGGGATTTTTCACCGCTCCGCAGAGAAACGGCAGCCTTATGTAAACGAAATTATGCTCGCGAGTGTCACACAAGCCGAGGAATATAATGGCGATGTATACTTGAATCCGAGCATATTTCACGCGGTAATGAAGTTGCACTTGAATGAGAGGGGAGCTGTTTGCGATTCGGGCTTTGGGGAACGGCAGACTTGCGAGTCAATTCCAGCAGGTCTCGTCGGAGAGTGTGGCGGCGAGATAAAGGCAAGGCGACATTGTTTAAGTCTTGATCCTGATGCAGCACTCCTCTGCCGGGGGGGGATTGCACATTTACAATGTAGAAATCAGCCTCATCCATTGTCCCGCCTCGCCCCCACCGCACGAAATGCGGAGAGAATCCAAACGTTTTCCCCTCCATCTCAAGATTACACTCGGGTTGTTTTCTTGCCCTGCCTCTCCGCCCCTCCTCTCCTCCCTCGGCCTCCCCTCTCTTTGAAAACTCTTTCTTTTCACAAACATCTGTTGGCAAAGGGGAATCCCTAATCTCTCAAGGGCTTTCTTTCAAATTTCATTATTGGAGACTGAATGCAGATTTGAGTTACTGCAGATGCTGCCGTGTTTGAACGGATGTCAGAGAATCTAAATATGATGCCCACAATACAGTAAATGACTAAGGTTTTGATTTTGCAGTCACAAGAAACTCTAAAAAAAGTCTGATGGCTTCTGCGATAATTTCACTTGATTGTTGTCGACCCAGGCTGCCCGTCAACCGTCACCGTATTTTTCTTGTGTGTGTGTGTGTGAAGGCAGTGCATCTGTAGTGAATGGAAAAGTAATGTACAAAAAGGCATATCGACAGGAGAAAAGATCAATACCACTCTCATGTTTGTGCATTAAATATAAAGCACAGCCAGCAGCGATTAGCTTAGCTAATAGGAGGAGAAACAGCCCGTTCTAGCGTGGAACCCGCCGTAAAACCACAATCTGTTGGGTTTTTTTACATTTTGTTTTTGTAGCGATCAAACAAACACGTCACCAAACGAAATATGAGCAGTTACTGAGAATGATCAAGGAACGACTTGATGAATAATAACTCTGATTCCATGTCTGTATATTGTAGAAGATGATGGGTTTCTAAAGAACAGATTGAGAGATATTAATGAATTATAGACAAAAAAAATAATTGACTTTCCATATAAGAAGTCACATTTTTCTCCATCATGTTGAGTCAATGTGAATAAATTAAATAACCTACTGTAATGAAATTAAACTGATGCAGACGTATGTGTTTATTCACTACATATTAAATTAAAGGGGAAGTTTTTACATAAACACAATGTGCTTTTTAAATTTTACACATAAATATCAACTCAGTGTTATAGAAAAACTTTTTATTAAACATGTATATATACATAGTAGTGGGAGTATATTTTAATCAGAAGAGAAAGATCTTCACTGACTGTTTTAATGCCCAAACAAACCAAATAAACAAACTCTCTTTGTTTCCATGACTGAATAAACAAACTGACCTTAAAAGAAAAACACCATTTCATGCTGTTTTACTTTGTTTTACGTGTGGCGGACCCCGCCATCTCTCTGGCTTCAAACAGCGTTCAGGGGACCTCATTTTCCCTCCGAGAACAGCTTGTTTATTCAGCTATGGAGAAAAATTAAATGCTACTGAGTTTGTATTAAAACCTCATTAATATTGTCAACATTAAAAGTCGGAGCTGGAAATTTCTTCTCCAAAACTACAAAGTGCCTCTTTTAAGTAATAGAGGGGGCAAATTTACATGTAGTTAAAAGTCACTGTTTCAGGCATCATAAATATACATGAATCAGAGCAACACCGACAATTAGTTGATTTTAAACCTGCGATATCAGATTTTCTTGACCACAAGCTGCCTCCTGGCATATTGTAACTGTATATTGAAATGGGAAGCTTGAGCCCCTCTCGCATTTAAACTCCGGACAACATCCAGAGCATCGGATCAGGATAGACGTGTTCAGACATGTCGGAAATGGTTTGGATGGGCAGGAACATGCAGGAGGCAGGATATGACGCAAAAGGTTTGCAAATCTCTTCGTCCCTCCGGTTCACAGACAATTTAGTGGAAGTTATCGTGTAAAACCTACTCTTCTTCTTCGCTGTGAATCGTCTGCTCTATTCACAGGCGTGGCTGATCCACACTCAGGACTCGGGGAGTCACAGTGCATGTGTGAAAGGGGCTTTATGAACTTGTTCCCTGCAAATCCAGCAGATACGACGCATCCCCCCTCCTCCTCTCCATGCTAAACGCTCCACTTTTGTCTTCCTGCTGGACAGCGATACCCAACAGTGGATGCTTCGAGGGTTTGTGCAGCAGAAAACAGCTTGCTGCTGATGAAGCGGCTGATGAGACAGTGACAGTGAATCAAAACAGTCAATTTGCAGCCTCCAAAAGAATCAAAACAAAGCGCTGAAGGACGCTAAACGGTGAACGTCGCTGAGAGGAACTCCTTTCACATACTAGAAGTCAGTCTGTTAAATAAAACATCAGAAAGGGTGCCAAGGACGTCACCACTGTTCCCTTTAAGAGGACACTCACAGTTCAGACAGACGTCGCAAAAGAATGAAAGTGAAGGTTATCTGAACTTCAATCAAAACAGCAAGTCCGAAGCAAAGCCCTTTATAACTGTGTTATTATCATTTTTCCAGTCATTGTCTAGGAATCAGCACAGATCTGTGTCTTGATGAGATCACCAGCAGCGAGTATTAGTGGTTTTAGTATTCTGGTTTGGGGGAAAGACAGCTGATATTCATGTTATCATACAAGGCTGTCCTAAAAGTGTGAAAAGACACATTTGAATATATACTTGTATTCCCGTTAAATCTGTTAAATCAGGCTGTCTAGCCTTCACTGGCCGCCGACGAGAAAAAACTTGTGAAAAAAGCGAGCGGCGGCGGCTTCAGCCTGCGCAGACCTCACACTCTCCCTCCGGGACCGAACAAAGCTGTGGCCTCCCTCCCATCGAGCGCGTCGCCTGGACCGGGAACACAATCGGGAGGCAGAATAGAGAGACTGGAAAGACTGGGAGGCAGTCACAATGGAGTCTCGTGACACTCTGAGCGCAGCGACTTGATGAATTAGCGCATTAAAAGAACATTGTCGCTTTTTTTCCCCTTCCACTCTTTTTTTTTCGCAGAGCGGCATCATGAGGATTCTCTCTCTTAAAAAAATTATTCCTCATGTCAGGCACGAGACACATTCATGTGCCAGGATGTTCGCTTGTTAAAAACTGTTGTCGCGCTACATCCTCGACACCAAAAAAGGAAATCATTTCTCCACCGGGCGACATATGAAATATCTAAAAAATTTGCCAATTTGACATCGCACATTTTGTTTCTGCAGGCTTTGATAAACACGCTGATGCTATTTATGCACCGTAGAACGATTGGGAGAAGAAAAAAAAACGACTTTTCCTGCTCGGTTTTTTGTTGATTTGTTCGTCTTCCAAGCGCCGGCCGCCTTTCCAACGCAATAAAACCGGAGCCAAGAATGCGGTCCGCTCGTGCCATGATGGTAACACTTCAGATTCTAATATCGGTCTTGAATTAATTTGCTTCTTTCATCTGTCGGGACCCATTGTGCCTTCTGTTAATGACTGACAGTGACGGCAGACGCTCTCGCCCACACAAATAGTGATTAAAAAAAAAAAGCCTAACAATAGCAGCGGGAAAATAGCACAACACCTTATTAGGTAAAGTCAAACACGGAGAGAGGCGCTTTTCAGTACATGATACAACAGTCTCCGTGTGTGATAGTGTTTTCATTTGAGCTTTAAGTAACACATGGCAGAGATTTGAAAGAAAACATTCACAGTCGAGACGTTGCTCCCACGTCCCAGGACACAGTCGGCGTCCGTGAACTTGAACCAATCTTTTCCGAAAGATGGAATCCGAAGCCAGAACTCGAGTTTGTGCAGTCACTAGAACGGAAAATCAGCAGCTCCGCAGACAACGAAGGGGTCAGCGAGTCCGAGATGCAAAGTCGAGGTTCGAGTTAGTCGCAGCTTTCATCTCGTGAAGACATTTGTCACCTCTATTTTTCAGCTTCCTGGCCAAAGTGTGATCGCGCTTGTTCTGGGATTTTTGCCAAATGATGTTGACATGATCCCACGCAGATGTACAGTTATAGATTATCCGACTCAGAAGTTCCTTTATTGGTGAATTATGGGACTCGAACCCACACACCTTCCTTTAGGGACACATGTGATGTCCCTAAAGGAAGCTACATGACATCAGTTACTTCTTTTAAATATGTTCGCTTGCTTATGTTACATATAAAACAAATCACTCTTGACTCTGAACCCCGAAGTTCTGCCGACGACCCACCAGGCCCCAGCTTGGATTGCTGATTACACAGCAGCACTAGATGGACGCTGACCAGCTGCTGTGTTTGACAGGTTGGTGGTGAGAAACTGACTTCTTCATATTTTATTTACACGTCTTATGTGTATTTATACATTATTTATTCATACATTATAGTGATTGAAAAAAACAGAAGCACTGCGGTACATAATACTGACATTTTCCGTCTTCAAACATACGCTTTGTGACTATTATTTTATAATTATAATATCTGTATGATGCCATTATGCTAAATTATTGGTGTATAGCTGTGGTCAACGATCCTCCATCCAGAGAAATCAGTGTATTAAACCTATCATTATTATAAGTGTGGCTGTAATTAATATATATCACTTGTTCGTTGAGGTAATTTAGCACAAATGCCATTTTTCTGATTGTAAGGCTGAAAACAAACACCGGCTCGCTACGAAACAAACACTGTTGATCTCGTATATTCTCATTCCGGAAGCTAAAAGAACACCAATTTGGTTTGATTTTTTTTCTCCCTCCCGTAAATACACACATAAGTACAACTGCTGCCTTGTAATTAGCCGCTGTGCAGCCGTCTTCAGGGGCGCCGCGCAGCTGCTCGGCTCGAGCCGGCGCACAACGGGGAGGGTGTGTATTTACTGTATTCCTGTGTGCACTGGACCGTATCCGCGCTCATTATACAGTGTCACGCCGCTGATGCCATCATCGTAACGGCGGGGAGGCGGGAGCAGGGGGCGTCACCCCTAAATCCACTTGTGCGAGCCCGACGCGCCGGTCAGATCGCATTGATTTGTGCCGTTTGTATCGTTCGGTCAATTGCCAGGACATCGAGGTAATTGGCGGCCGTTGGAAAGAAAACAACCCAGCTGGGTGGCCTATCCGGTCAAAAAAAAATTATAACAAGAAGTAATTGCTTGTAGTTTAAATTGGCCCTGTGTAGAGTAAAAGTTATCTCGCAGAGCCTCTCAACCGCTGCAGAAAGAATCACTTTGCTATGGAAATGAAACGCAAAATTACAGTAAAAAATGGAGGGATTCATCTCCTCGGGGCGTTTTTTCTTTTCTTTTTTTGTGTTGGGCGGAGGGCTCGGGACAGGGGCGAGGCTGCCAAGCAGTTTAACCCCTCTCCAATTAGCCGCGGAAGTCCTTTGATTTTAACGCGGCGCTACAGAGCAGCGGTACACGTCCCTCAACCCTCATTATTCCACAGCCTAATTTTCCGACATAGCTCGCGGTATCTCCCCAGATGTAACGCCGCCGTTAATTACCGCTGCAGAGGCGCGAGACGAGCAGCGTGAAGGACGGAGGGGGCCGCGCGAGCGACGGGGCCGAGCAGAAGCAGCCGGACTCTTGTTTTATTGAATGTGTGAATATGTATCGGCGTGCAAATCATCCCAACACCACCCAAAGGGGGAGGAGGGGGGGCGGGGAGAGTATGCTAATCAGGGCCTGCGTTCCCAAAATAAGAGCACATAACTTAGAAGATATTTCTTGTTCTACATTAGTGGTCATCGGGGAGATCCGGCTGCTGCTGCTTAAAGGATGAGTGCCTCTCCGCGCACCTCGAGTCAGGAAATATACTTATTTTCCCCACATGTGTGCGAGTCTTATTGTTCGCTGACACCTTACATGACATACCGCCATCAAAGCGCTCAAAACACGAAATCCAGAACTCCGGTTTTGTGATTCTATCAAGGTGACATTGCTGGAAAATATATTGTAAAAAAAAAAAATCCATCTTCGTCTCCGCTGTGCAGTAAAGACCTTTGTGACAGCGGCTCGGCGATCCGAGCACTCTTTCTCGCGCCGCTGTGATGTACAAGAGCAGCGCTAAAAGGCACGGGAGTTTTCATTATTTAAATCGCCGGAATGAATAGGCGGAGTGAAAGGGCAGGGCCGGGGGACGTCTGGGCCCAAAGTTACTGAAAAAAAGCTCATAAAATAGAAAACACCAACGAAAAAGCATTCTTTCCCCCACACTTCCCTCGCTCACATCCCCACTTCATAAAAGTGCCAAGTGCAGCTATTCTAGACCCGTCTAATAGGCCATAACTCTGGGCAATTAGGGCCAACTTAAACGGGAGACACATTTCTGATAAGTGCATTGTTAAAGGATTATTACAGGGGGCTTTATTTTATTATTACGGCGTTGTAAGTGAAGATAGTTGCGCGGGAGAAGTTCAAGCCGTTATTTTGTAATTACAAAGATCGTAAAACTAGTGAGATAAGTGCGAGGCGCATTACGCCGAAGGACCCCGGAGGAGCGGAAAGGAACGACCTACAGGGAATTCTCGGATCTGTGACTGTTTATTGTTTCGGATAAATGAATAAATACGTTCCTCAAAATGAAGGAAAATAAATTAGAATTTAACTCAAAACCACATTTTAGCGGCGCACTTCTGTGAAAGACGGCCGATGTTGGTCGTCACGGTCGCGGTGTTTTCCTCTCCGCACGCTCTCAGCTCTGTTTTCTCGCATTATGAATCTAAATGGATATTTCTGGCATCAAACAGTTTAATTATTCCCTATTCTCTCTGGTGCGTTTGTGTGTAGAATAACTCTCCTAATGATATATGACACAGTGTTACGGTTCGGAGGGAATATACAAGCCTGCAACAACGGGGAAAAAAAAAACGGCCGTGCGTGATCATCAGCCACAGAGCGAGTTTTAAGCTAAGAAGCTTCTTAAAGTTATTCACCGGTGATGCTGGGATCAGACGACACAGTATCTCTGTGTTTTGAGGCGATCACAATCATAGAGTCATGAATCACGGATCACAACCTATTATAAGTCGGAGGGGAAGACGTGCAGAATTAGGTGGAAAAAACAAGTTGTCAAGGTTTTTTCTTTTGCATTTTTGGCTCTTCTCAGGATGGTGCCCATTAAAAACAACTATGAAATGTAAAAAACCTCAATGACCTGTTTTTTTGAAGGGGTTTAACTAGATCTCCCCCTGACTACATAACTTGTCATCTCTCCCAAATTTCATGACGAGGGAACTTCGTCGTAAACGAGCTGCCGCGCGAAATTATACCGCTAAAATCCAGCACATCCTCTACTGAAAACCAACCACATAGGTCGACTATGAGCGCAGCTTCTTACGACCTCTAGTGGCTGTAGTAAATATTACGGCTGCAAAGAAGGAAGTCAGAAGAAGCAGTATAAAGGGAAAAATCCATACAGGGATGAAGTCGGGTAAACAAGAACAGGACTTCCATTCAGGAGAGCGCTGTTTGAGTCCCATGTGAAGCCCTGGAAGTCGAAGGGGAGTTATTTTAACTCACTAACGTAGTAAAGTAATGTCACGTAGGTAACGTAATGGAAGTAACTCATGTAACAAAGGCAAGACACGATGTTTTCCTAAACCTAACCACGTAGTTTTGTTGCCTAAACCAAAGCTTTTCTGTCCTAGACGTGACAAAGCTGAGAGCATACAGGAGTATTCGCTAATCAACCTGTTCAGTGGTTTTAGTATGAGGATGTGTTGTAAAAATCATAAAACACAAACAAGAAAAACCTCACAATCCTCTCTGGAAATCAGCAATCCATGACCATGATGACACGGTGAAGAGAAAATTCAATTTGCGTGAAGTTATTTTATATTTTATTCTAGTAGATTATTTGGGTATTCACATGAAAATATCATGATCTCTCAGTAAAAGAGTGTTTTCCCCTGTGGCTGAATTTCATTCATACCGAAGGAAAAAACTGACATAAATTACTCGTGTGCTCGACTTGATGCATCTGTCCATTCAAGGGGATTTTTCGCATTAAGCCCCATGAGGATCCGGCTTCGGTATAAATGTTCAGGGGGGCTTCTCCCTCCGCTGCTCTCGGTGTCTTGTAGCGTTTCACTCTGTGCATCAGTGTAAGAAAATGGAAAATAAGTTAAGAAAAAAATAGCATTAGCTAAACTTGATGTATGGGAGAAGCCATTTGAGATTCACTCAAAAGCGAGAGGCGGCAGTAAAGCATTGTCGAGCGTCTCAGAGGAATATACCACAAAATACACGAGTTAAATGGGTCACGCTCGGGAAAGAAGTCATCGAATCTCAGTGAAAACTTGCTGTGAAATCTATCTATCTATCTATAAAAGCTCTTATTTTCACGAGGTGCGGAGAGTTCAGGAGGTCGTCGCTTCGCTTCTAGATGAACATCGAATGCGTGACCTTGCATTTTCTTTCATTTCTCCGGCCCCTGTAACCTCGGACCCCCAGCGCCTCGCCTGATAACTCGACCGGCCCGTGTAGCAGTCAGGAAAAAACCCACAGATGACTACATAATATATTGTGTTCACTGTCTTGTTACAAGAGCCATTAAGATTATACATTAATTTAGCCAACTGCCCATTATGGCCGTCCTGCACATGTAAAGGTTTTGAAGGCTCAAATGGACCCGAAGAAGGTAAAGCCCCGTAAATGTACAGTGGGCGTGTGAGCAATAGAAAAGGTGAGCTTGCAGTGGCAAGGTTACCAGTTTCCAATATCTATGAGAGGCCTGTCCATTTACGTGATATTGAGTTTTCACCGCGAGGACCCATTTGCGTCCTGTTCCACTGCTCATTTTATCTGATTTACTAGGCTGTGTGTGTGCTATGGCATCTATTCATCTGTGTTTAACATCTCCAGGGCCACGGGTTCACCTGCCTCGCCACGTTCCCACCGGAGCTTATTAACCGTTGTCGCTAACGGGAGCACTCCTAGTTAATTACATAAATGGATATGTACACGCCAAAATGTAGCACATCCTGGTTTTATCTCCTAAATCATTTCACATAAATCTGACTCAATGTCCCCCAAGCAACGGCTCCCAACGATGATTGCAGAGTTCACTCCTGCTTCTTTCAGGTTATTTTCTCAGATTGGACTCCTTTCTCTGTGCTCACATGCTGTGCAGCCATTACAGAGCCCTGAAACATTACCAGACCGGCTCAAAATATGGATGAATATATGAATATAAAGCTCGAGGGCTAAACCTCATGACCTAAGGGTTGGTGAACTTAAGATTGACCACTGATAAAATAAATCAAACTTATTTTACACCTTGTATTTTACTTGCTTATTCTATGTTTCAGCTCGTTAGTGTTCATGTTGTTTGGTTGACATAAAAAATGGCCCAGGGTCTGAGATGCCTGAAAACACTAGAGGCTAAACAGTCTAACGTATCTTAGCTGGCAAGGTAATACGAACAAACTCATCTAGCTCAAGCTATTTGGAAGTTTAAAGACGGCATTACCTTCATCTTCAAGTGCACCTCTCTTGTCTTCATCAAGGACTACAATAAAAAAATACCTTTGGACTACAGCTTTTCTTTAAATGGAACATTTGACGACTGCGTGGCTAGCTAGCTAAACTAAAAGCACTGCTAGCTAAACACAGTTGACGCAGGACTTTAAGCTGACGTTAGCTTCTAGCTGCAGCTAACTTCTAACCATTAAAGTACACAAGCCAGTGCACATAGGGTGTGTTTAATTCAGTTTGACACTAGACATATAAACAGTGAGAAGCGTAAAGCATCTTAGCTGTCAAGGTAATGCTAAAAAAACTCAGCTAGCTATAGCTAGGTGGAAGTTCAAAGATAGCACACTTCTGTTTTCATTACCTTCATCTTCAATGGCAACCACAGTGAGAAGACATGTTGAAATATGCTCTGTAGCACAGCTATAGTTTAGTATTTGAGTAACACACGCAGTCAAGCATTACTATTGTAAATGATTGTAGACGAACGACAAGTGACTCTTACTGAAACATCGTACAGTGGTGTAGTTGTGTTATGTAAAGTTATTCCGGAGAACTCGGACTGAGCAGCCATAGTGCACCAGGAAGCTAACGTGGCTAGCGGTAGCTTATTCGTGACAGACTTTGAATAAGTGTAGCCTGCTAGGACACATTGGATATACATCGTCTGGACTGCCAGCTATAAGGTTTAATTTATGTTCGTTGAAACTGATTGAATATTCTGGTTTTGAATATTTATCTCTTTTGCATTTGAATGGTTTATTTGCATTTTAGCTTTAGCTCTGGACTAAAGGGTAAACATTCATATTATCACCTTGTGTGACTGAAATACAGCAAGTTAAGTTAAAAGCTGTCATTTAAAGGTGAGTAATTGACAGAAAGTCAGAATAGCTACATACTAATTAACCCACGGTGTTAAACACACAAAAGAACATTAAATTACAACATTGCTAATGTCTTAACTAGCTGTAACTGAACAACTGTCAGTAGAAAATTAACGAAAAGAAACCTCGCCTTATGCATTTTGGATTTAGTTTTTCCGTTGTACTGAAAATCGTACCGAACCGTGACTTCTGTTTACTGTTACACAGCTAGTAACTAGCAATATTAATTGTGTAGTCAGTCATGTTTTTACCCAGATAACCTTCTAGGCCTACTACATTTCACATTTACAAAAAAAATATATACAGGTGAAACAGAAAGGTGGATTAAGTGAGATACATTAAAGTATGAACATACTTTGATCGAGACTGCCGGGTGCATTTTCTCTCTATTGGCTCTACAGGACTTTGGTAAATGAAGGGGCTTAGGTAAAACCAACATTTCATAGACGGAGCCTGATTGCTTTCTTGAGCAGCCTGATGTAACCTGCTTTACAGTACAAACAAGGAAGAGGCGAAAAGACGGATGGGCAGACCCGCGCGAGCGTGCTCAGCCGGCTGCCTTCACCCTCAGCCGTGAATCATCGTTTTCAGAAGCAGATCCATCACGGAAAATGAAAACTTAGGGTAAAGGACTTCTCACCTGGAGCACTCTCTTACTGCAGTAAATTCTGCGAGAAGAGGCGCGAGTTTATCTTGCTTACCGCTGCATTCGGCGTGCGTATCTAGAGGGACTCATTTAAAGCCCATAACAGCATGCAAAGTGACCAGCAGCGAGACGGTTATTAATATTTTCTTTTATGTGCGAGACAAGAAAACTCCCACTTCCCTCTTACCCTCGCATAATGAAATGCACGACCCAATAAAACACAATAATCAAAATTATTATAAATATGCTGACAAAACCCCTTTGATGCTTAATAATATATGTTGCTAAAGAGTATAAATAGAAGTCACAGGAGAAGCAACTTCTCTAATTTCACTAAAAAGTCGCGCTTGCTTTCGAGGTAAGAGACGGAGACGGAGCTAAAAATATCTGCATTTGATGTTAATGCCAAAGGAAATATGTGCACTTTTTAAGAATACTTCTTCTTTTTTTTTGTTGTTGCATCGTGTAAACACGCCGAAGCTTGAAATGTTCAGACAAAAGAGACAGAAGGTTGAATCTGGGGGGATTTTGTTTAACATGTCGTCTACGCTCGACGAATTCCCACAAATTCCGGTCCACGGCGAACAAAGAGAGCGAGGTTTCTTTTCCGGCATTTTCTAAATCAAACCGTTAATTGGCCTGCTGCTGGGCTTGTGTAGGTTTTTCAGAGTTCACTCTCTCCAACCTTGTCGGCGAAAATCAATTATTTCCTTTCAGCCCCCTGAGCTGCTTAACACGTCCTACACCTCGCCGCAATCAGCATCTGCATCTCACCGGTTTTCATAACCCAAAAGAAAAGTCCAAATAGATTGAGCGAAACCCTGTGTACTTGACAAGTAGCCAAGGTTGAGACCCAAAGCACCGAGGGCTGAGGATGTGGGAGGAGGTGAGGGTGGAAAACAAACACAGCTGCTTGGGACCAAGGATTTATCACAGAAGTTCAAATTCAATTGGGAAGGAGTTTGTAAGAGTTGCTGTTCATGGTCCTTTTTCTTACTTAGCAAGACAAAAAGGAAAAGAAATTAATAAATAAATCCGTGCATTAATATGAGGAAGATGTTATTAGACAGTCTCCCAACTGGCGAGACGACCAGCTGATGTTTCGTCGCCTCGCTCTGTTTCACCCGTTATGTCAGACTGCAGGCTTACTCATGCAGAAGACCTCGCTGCCTTAGTCACTTAAGCCCCCCCATAAGCTCAACCATTAATATAATATAATATTAATTTAGCATTAATATTAAAATCCACAATAAACTGTATCAGCCAGGATATCACATCACCCCGCGATGCTCGAATTAAAGCGCCTCGCTCGCTCATCTCGCATTCTGCCCGCGCCCGCTATCATGTACACAGACGCCGCTGTCATTCATCATGTCAGACGCCGGCGCAAACATTCAAGCAAAGAGTTTACCGAGGGCCTCGAGGAGACGAGTTCAGAGAGCAGAGTTAAATGCAGTTCACGGGCGTCGACGAACAAAGAGCGTCGGAGGAGGGTTTGAATGCAACATGCGCGCACGTGGCAAAAAAAAAAAAAAAAAGGTATGCAAAAATAGCTGCCTTCTCGCAAGAGCCGCGATTCAATATTCAGAGTAACTCGGTGCTTTCCACCTCAAAGAACGCATCTACTTATTATTATTTCATATGCACAGAGGGTGAATTGAACTGAGGGATGCCCGTGTCCAAGCTCAGAACAATATCCCCACAAGGTTTCCTTGTACAGGTGCTTCTTGTGAGTCATACACAATTCAAACAGAAAAAACAAAGAATCAAAACTCTTTTTCTTCTCTTTTTTTTCCTACATCTGTCCACGATAGCCCCCAAAGGGACAAACAAGACGTCTAAATCCTTGATATATAGATGTGTATCATGTCACAGACTTAATGTCTTTCTTTCTAGTTGTAAATTAGGCGCTGCTGAGGAAAAGCAGCGATCCACCGAAGCTCTGGAGATTTCGCCGAGATAATGCTGTCATCTGTTTATGAGCCCTGTTCTCACTGTAAAGGGATTGTCAGGAACGAAATAATAATAGAGACGATGACGGAAAGAAACTCATTGGCCCCGATGATAATCACTATGTACAGATCAATGGCTTTATATGAAAGTGACTTCCACAGGTTCTCTTCCTAAATGTCACCTGGATTGTCTTGTTTCGTGGCGTTAGTTGATTTTTGTGCCTCTGCTGGAAGGAAAAGCCTCCAAATCCTCCCCTGATCAAGACTTCATAAGCTTCATGGGACCATATAAAAGAGATTTTGCTCCCGACCTCTTTACAGTCCGCCGTCTTTCTTCAGACTTCACCGGCGGTGCGTTTTGGGAGGCTTGGCATTTGCAGTTAACACCTGAAGGAATCTAATTAACAAGGGGTCCGGAGTATTTAATCACGTCTTACGAGTTCACAGTCCTCCCTGTACTTCATTTATTAAAAGTATTATGATTTTAAATAAAGCCATCATTCACTGTCATGGCATTTTGTGCACACCGAGGGTCTGATGTTAAAGCACAGAGATTCTTTAACAGCGAGCACGTGAAATTGATTTAGTGTTTGAGATGTGGAAAGGCTGGATTAAAAAGAAAAAAAAACTCTGTAGAACTAAATCAAGAACAATTTTAGCTTCCAACACATTTCATAATTAAACAACTGAACAGGTCGAGCATCTCCTGAAACTACATACAATACCAGACATTCATCTTACAGTCACAGTTTGATTAGGTTTACATTCGGAAAGTACTTGGTTAGGTTTAGGCAACAAAACTACTTGGTTAGGTTTAGACTACAAAACTACTTGGTTAGGTTTAGACAACAAAACTACTTGGTTAGGTTTAGACAACAAAACTACTTGGTTAGGTTTAGATGACAAAACTACTTGGTTAGGTTTAGACAACAAAACTACTTGGTTAGGTTTAGACAACAAAACTACTTGGTTAGGTTTAGATGACAAAAGCTACTTGGTTAGGTTTAGGCACCAAAACTACTTGGTTAGGTTTAGGCAACAAAACTACTTGGTTAGGTTTAGACAACAAAACTACTTGGTTAGGTTTAGGCACCAAAACTACTTGGTTAGGTTTAGACAACAAAACTACTTGGTTGGGTTTAGACAACAAAACTACTTGGTTAGGTTTAGGCACCAAAACTACTTGGTTAGGTTTAGGCACCAAAACTACTTGGTTAGGTTTAGATGACAAAACTACTTGGTTAGGTTTAGATGACAAAACTACTTGGTTAGGTTTAGGCACCAGAACTACTTGGACAGGTTTAGGTACCAAAACTACTTGGTTAGGTTTAGATGACAAAACTATTTGGTTAGGTTTAGGCCCCAAATCTACTTGATTAGGTTTAGGCACCAGAACTACTTGATTAGTTTTAGGTACCAAAACTACGTGGCTAGGTTTAGGCACCAGAACTACTTGGTTAGGTTTAGACAACAAAACGTACTTGGTTAGGTTTAGGCAACAAAACTACTTGGTTAGGTTTAGACAACAAAAGTACTTGGTTAGGTTTAGACTGAAAACCACCTGATGGGGTTTAGGCAACAAAACTACTTGGTTAGGTTTAGACTGAAAACCACCTGGTTAGGTTTAAGCAACAAAACTACTTGGTTAGGTTTAGATGACAAAACTACTTGGTTGGGCTTAGGCAACAAAACTACTTGTTTAGGTTTAGATGACAAAACTACTTGATTAGGTTTAAGAAATAAACCATACCTAAGTGGACCCATACTTTGTATCTACATTCAGTCATGTCACAAATGTTATTAACGTACGCTTACTTGAAAAACAATCTTCATATTTGGTCACACACAGGACTTGAACCACAGTCTCCTGGGGAAAAGTCCTGTGTATGGAAAAAAAAAATGCCAGTCCTCAAGAGAGCTAATCAAAGTGTTTCCACGACCAAATTAGTAAACAAACATGCCGTCTATACAGAAATGTGTTTTCACCGGCTTTCCTCTCTCATCGGAGAGGTGACATAAAGCAAGTGTCATAAATATGCTGATGCATGCGAACATGTTCGTCAAACGGGGCAGCGATTGTTCTTCTGAGCGTAAGAGAGCGATATGTTTTTTTGTATTAATTTAAGGAAGGTTACAGTCTCCTCATCGCTCCACACAGCTCTGACGCTTTCATCTGTTATTTTCCTCAGTGGAGGTTGAGTCATGATTTAATCACCGAGCCTGTTTCCATTGCTCTTTCGCACATTTTTTCTCATTTTCAGTTCTTTCCACTAAACATTTCCACCTCCAAGGATGTTTGGCAATATTTTGACATTTTGTATATTCCGTGTTTAATTTCCACCAGTTACACGGAGAGCGATTCCCCCTCTAGACCTCCCCGTGGTTTTATTTAAACGCCCGAAGAGGTGAAAGTATCCAATATTTCACGGAGAGATGAGAGGAACGTCCCACATGCATTGAAGCAAATTTGTGGAGCAGAACTTTGTTTTTTTCCTCTTTCTTACTCCATTCATCATCTCGTGACCGCTCAGATTTATTCTCTGACCATGGACACGGGCTAAATGTTGGACTAAATCACCCACACTAAACTTTATAAAAATCTAATAACATGTAATAAAAAATGGGCTCCACCTCATCCAGCAGTAACAGTAAAATGCTCCTTAGAAATTGATGCATCAGTATTAACAATCTAATAATCTGGTATTTAATAATACTATCAGTCACGGAGGCCGTTCTCCCTCCGACTTTAACTTTTCTGCAATACATGTTTCTCATAACACATCTCTCTATACCTTTAATTAATTATAATTTAGTATTTTGACATTGCAATGCCACTATTTATCTCGAGAATCAGTTTTTTTTCCTGAAGCGTGACTTCATGTTGTTGCATATAATTACGAGGCGCAGTCCAAAGCAGATAGATGTAGATGTATAGGACGGTATACGCGCTGTCCATTAATTATATCCAGTAGGCTGGTCGTGTGATTAAATTTGATTAGTTCGAGTGGCTCCTGATTTATTCTCTCCCGCGCCTCGCACCAGATGTCTATTAATCGCACATACATCGGCTCCGAAGTTGTGGCGATGCAACCGACACTCGGACGCATGACTCACTTTAGGAATTAGTCCAATCAGCGATGCGTTTGGATCAAACGTGGCACATGGGCTGGGTGAGACACACAAATGAATTGGTTTAAAACTCCCAGGATTACTGAGAAAACGCTTCAAAATAGCATCTGATGTGCAATCAATTAAAGATACAGACGAATAAACCGAAGTCTAACCTCATCCGCTTCTTGTTTTCTCGCCAGATTGGCGGTTTTACACGATCCAGAGTTGTAACTTTTAAGAGGAAAAAACACATTTGTTTACAGACTTTTATTACTGTGAGTGGCAGCGGCGTTTTTTTTTTTCCCTTCCGCGTGCGTACAGTAGACGCGCACCGCCGGGGGAATAAATGAACGAAAGCACCCGATGAAAGAAATGTTTGTCTTAATTTGCCGAACTCAAACTGTGCAAATTTGTGGCAGAACAAACAAAAGGGGGAATTTGTCGCAAAATACAGCTGGATGTTCTGCAGCGGTTGCTTTCGAGAAAAAGAAAAAGACAAAAACTAATCAAAACAAATGCCATGCATTAGTTACAAGTGCCCAGGCCTTGGCGGGCACGCAGCATGTTACAGCCCAATGGCTTCCTCATTTAAATTATGACCGGGCAAAACAACAACAACAACCCAAGACAGGACGGAAAACCAAGAAGCATCGGGCCGTCATCCAAAAAAAAGGCACAGAACGCTCACAATATACCGCTCGGACTTCTCCTCGTTTCTGTTATTTTCTTGTTAAACATGAACCGACGCCGCCGCCGATTCGACGCTTTGACTCTGTCGCTTTTCATGCAGAGTTATAGATTTCCGACCCGTAAGGTGGTCTTACACAATTACCCGAAGCCGCCATGAATGTTGCATGAAGAGAATGTGAAATCGGGGGTGGGGGGGCCGCCAGGAAAAAAGCAAGACGTTAAAGCGAAAGCGCCGCGATTTCACACGAGTTCTTAGGGTAAATGATGCAGTGACTTTCAGCCCCGTCTTGCTTTAATCACTTTTAAAAAATGAAGCTGATTAACAGCGGTGGTGGGAGGCACACACGGCGCAGCACACTTCTCTCCCCGCACAGCCTATTCTTTGATGTTGTTGTTTTTGTGTGTTGCACCGCCCCGTCATTTGAATATCACACAGAGAGGGGGCTCCTACTCGGCCACTTGCTGCGCCTTTGTTGCCGTGATTAAAGCAGGTGTCGCGCAGGGTTGTGTTTGTTAATGACAGTTTGCATTTAAATAGCTGTCACTCGTCTGTCAAGGGGGAGGGGGAGGAGGGGAAAATGTTTGTTTCCGGGGCCTCCGACGTACTCGGAATGCATCTCTTTTACATAAGCTTAACCTAGCTTTGCAAATGAGCAGGCAAAGTTTTTTCTTTTCCGCAGGAGCACGTACCTGTGAAGACTCTCCGCCGATGTCGGCAAAGTGATGAAAGTCCAAACTTTAAAAAGGGAGGCAAAGTGCAAGCTAACCCAGTTGAAAGTGCTTGTTTACACCGCGAAGATCTGAATATATATTTTATTAATGCACATTTCCGTTCGCACGGCACAGTTAATAGAAAGGATCTGAAATAACAGGAGGGGAGAAGGGCCTCGTAATTGATGAGGACTACTGTGTTTCCCCGCATGAGCCTCTGCAACACTTAACAGCTGAACATCATGTGCGTCATCACAAGTTTCCAAAATGAACAGCAAAATATGACGTTTGTTGTTGTTTTCCATTATGACCCATTTTTATTTTGATCAGCTTCCTTTGTTTGTGCCTTCGTCTTTCCCTTGGTTAGGGTTTGGTGAGGTCCGATTAATCTGTGCACAAAAAAGACAAGGTTAAATTTTAAAAATCGCATGCAGTACATATGCAAAAGTCCAATTTTGCGCATGGGTGAGGCACCAATCCCTCCCATTAAAGGTCCCATTTGTAAGAAAGTTGATTGTCGGGAATAAGACTCAACAGTCGACTGTAGGGAGCAGATCCAACATCAAGTTAAATCAAGTCAGTGTTGACTCCGGTCTCCTGGGTAAAAGTCCTCTGTGGGTGTGACGGGTCCGTCAAACCCAACCTCCGCTCTTTACGCTACATCACTTGTATGCGTGGTATTTGAACACATCTGTTCACAACCAGGAACTGGAAGGACTGGGCGTTTCACCTCCTGCACACAAATGTAGACTTTGGCACACGTCTGCAGTTGGTAGTCTGAGAAATTATAGTTTAAACTTCACTTGGTTAAGTGATTAGTGTTTCAACCGAAAAATTATTGGCAACTATTTTAATCACACAGTTTCAGTCGCTGTTTGAGCAAGAAATGTCAAACAGTAATTGGTTCTAGCTTCCCCAATATGATGTTACAATAAAAACAGTGTCATATCTTTGGGGTTTTTGACTGTTAAAGGGATATTCCGGTGTAAGTTTAATCCATGGTCTAACACACCTTGACACTGAGTAAGACTCTCCCTCGAGAGATCAAGTTAGCTAACTGCTAGCTTAGCTAGTTTTAGCAACTTCAGAAAAGACTGCACGGTAATCAACTCGTCAGGGCTTCCTCACAATGAGCAAGCTGCTGGAGGACAGTTAACACAATGCTGACATATTGTCACCTTATGAATTTGATTTGGTGAAGACGTTAGACTTAAAGCGTCGACAAGGTGTCTTCAGGCCAATATTCCCTCTTGTTTTAGCTCTGTTTTGGTCTCCTCCCTCAGGAAGGAGCTCTGTAGCTGCTAAATTCATCATCATGTTCACCAGCTTCTTGGCAACTTTGCTGGGTTTTCTTTTCTTTTTGGTGCTTGGAGTTTATTGGAGACTTCTCACTTAAAACTTCTTGATAAGAGCAACAAGAGTTAACCAAAACAGTAAAACCAAAACAATTATCTGTACGGTTAATACGATGAGTGACACGTTTGATTTGTTGTTAATTAGCACAGCTTTAAGAAAAATATGAAACAAACAGAGTACTCTGCATTGTATCTTAAAAAATAAAGGTTAAAAGTTCTCGTGTCGTGATGTTATAACGGAGCAGATAGGTTTTTGTATTTGCAGCTGCCACACGTCTCGGCATCCCACAATACATTTGGAAGCCCAAGAGTCTTGAGATTTAATGTGGCGGGGTATGTGTCATGTTTCCTAAAGTTTTTTCCCTGCATTTTTAATACGATGTCTGAAAACAGAGCCCGGGCCCACAGAGACTGCATGGTGGCACAGCGGAGCATCCTTTCACAGGAAAAAGTGACAACCAGAAGGCAAACATGACATTTTTTTCCTCGACACTTAAAAAATGTGTTGTTCCAGGGTTGTAAACAAAGTGTATTTTTTTTACAGGACAACTGGAAAGACCGCGGCGCCGAGGCACGAATTCAAAAATGGCAGCTGAAACTCAAAAAGAGACGCCGAGGCATTAACTCTAATCACGGCGGGGAACGGCGTCGGACCCCATATGTCAAGAACAACTGCATCGCCCTTGAAAAAGCAAACTCCTCTTTAAAATAATGGCCCCCGCGATCGCGCCGCTGTTTGATTGTGACGCCGCCCTTGATGGGTCAGCAACAAACACTCAGTCACTCGCTCACGCCGCTTTCATCATAACAAAGTTGGTGAAACAAAAGTGGGGGAAGGGAAGGGAGGCGGGGGAGGGGATTGCCTTCTGGAAGTAATTAGCCATAATCATGCTGTTGCTGTAGCTATTGGTGGCATTAGCTTACCTTCGCTCTTAATCACTGTTTGTTTACGAGCACCCGAGGGTCTTGAAAATTTAAATATAAGCACAGGACTGAAACTCCAGCGGTGGCGTTACGGGGGGAATGTTATGGAACATTTTCTTTTAAGCAAACAGAACAGAGGGTCCTGAAATGGCTTCTGGCAGAAATGAGCGTGCTTGAACTGACATTAGCACAACGGCGAAAAGTGGACTTGACCCTCTTTTGTTCGTCGCTGATTGACTGTTCTTCTTCTTTTCTTTTCCTCCCGGCGTCACAGTTCTGCTTAAAAATAAAATAAAACCTCCGCGGTCCGCACCTCAAATCCTCTTTCCGTCCCCCCCTAACAAATATGTATCCAGTGCAAATCTCGTTCTATTTATTAGCGCCGAGAAAAACCAGGTTGCTCATTACGCTCACCTATCGATCGCCTCGTCCCCGACAGAAGGGGAGATTAGCGGTCAACTTTCAGCACCTCAATCAATAATCATCTCCCTAATTGGGTATTAGCAACAAGAAAGTGGACTCACTTGTCACACAAACAAGGAAAAGGAAAGGCTAGAATTCGGCATTTCGAGGCCGTCGCTCATCCGAAGCTTGCTCCCCTCTGCACCTTTAATTTGAAATTAGGGTGCTATTCCTGTTAGGGATGTGGCGCTCTGGCTGTCTGTGAAATATAATAATCCAAGACTTACTGAATATAACGCTACAAATCCCACAGGACCGGGGCGCGTGTTCTCATTAATTTGCAGACTTTTCTTCTACTGAGATCCGTCGGAGAAATGTTTTGGGTCTGGGAAGGATTTTTTTTTTTTCCGTTGGCTCGACTGCACTCCGGAAAAAAACACTCCACTGTGTGACCATGAAATGATTGTAGGGTGTCAACATGACGCTCTATAAAAAAAAAAAAAAAAGAAAGAAAAGCTGTCATATTTCTTTTTCACAGGGTCCACATTTACAAGTTTATCTGTAATTGATTTGTCTCAGCCACGAGCGAAAACACCGCGAGCACATTCATCGACTCGCCCGCCTCTCCGCCGCAGCTTCCCATCTGGTTTCCCATTCAATCAGAGGGAGATTCAAGGAAAAGCAGAGTTGCACAGCTTCTCGCTCTATCCACATAATTGAAACAAATGCCCGTCTGAAACCGAGAGTGTCTGCTTAATTTACAGACGGCGTGATTCCGAAGCAACAACTCTCCATCAGTGCGTCCCATTCATAAACCGCTAACAATGTGGCGGCACTCGAAAAAAAGAGCCAGTTTTAGAGAAGTGGGGGAAAAAGAGCACAAATGGAACAGATGAAGATTTTTTTTATATATTTTTTTTTCTTTCTCGCTTCCTGAGAAGTTGACAAACAGAAAACGGTGATCAGAATACATTAGTTTTAATTGGAGTCTGGTCCACTTAAGATTTTTTGTGAAATGAGCACATTGTCTCTAAATTAAAACACACTCAGAGAGATTGGAAACAAGCTGTGGTTCGACAAAGATGGAAATAAAAAAAGAACCGGCGTGATGATTGTGGTTGAAGGTAAACAGGTGGAGTGTAACTAAGTACAGTAAGTGTGGCCTACTTTTTCACTCCGGTCCAATAACTCCTACAAGTTAATTTACTGCCTTCTTTGATTCTGATTGTCAACACAAAATCAACTGATAATCCATTATAATACAACATCATATTTTTTAAGCTGCCCGACAGTATATGAAGTAATTAAAATGAGTCCCGTCTTAATTAGCTGCAACGTTACGGATGTTTTCCCATTAATGCATCAATAACGACAATCCAATTAATCACTTTGTTCTAAAATGGGACATTGTGCATAATCAGTACTTTTACTTTTGGTACTTTGACAATATGTTTTGATGCTCAGTAGTGTTATCTTCACTGTCATGTTGGTGAAACAGTCCAAAGATACGAGTTTTGAGATATAAGGCTTAACTTTTTGCAACATTTTTGATTTAACGGTGAGGTAAAGATATAAGATTTGTATCATCTTAATTTCTTTTAAAAGTGTTTCCAAAGTTTTAGTTTTTAAATGTGTATTTCTAATGTTCAGACTCTGTCACACGAGTGTTTCGATGGAACAATTTTTGCGAAAACTTGATTAATTTCAGTGGAAAGGAAATTAAGTGTTGTACATCCGCATTATATCATTATTATGCTAACCGGTGACAAATGGTCTTGTCAGTGCTCGTATGTCCAACATGGAGGAAGCTATTGTTGCTCATGAGCAACATAAAAATAACTGCTTTACAAGAGAGCCGTCGTTTTAAACAGTTAGCAAACAGGAATAGACATTTTTCCTTATTTTCCTGTTAGCAACTCAGCTACTAGCAAGCTAACCACCTCGGAGAGCTGTTGGCTGACATGTGCTAACGCTATACTGAATTTTCTGTTTGATATCTTAAATGTATTGTGTAAAAATGCTTTTTCTCCATAAATGAATGTGCCGACCGTTTAGTCCTAACTCCTCTCCATGCTAACGTTACGTATCATAACGCTGCTAACGCGTAACAAGAAACACAACCTTCATATATTCCGAAAGTGTGCTGATCCAAGTCGACTAAAATGAAATCAGAAGATTATCTTTGTGCTAGCATCGTAAGGATTCTTTCTGTTCAATGTTTTTAAAGGTGTTACTGAGTCAACTACCGAGACTCTTGACACTGACGAAACACAGATAAACCACAGACAAACCTCGTTAGACACAGAGATAAACAAGACAATCTTCTTGGATGTGACGGACATTTGAAAGCTATCAGTTCACAATCGTAATAATGTTTAAAAGGAACAAGAGATTCTTCTTTTATGATATTTGTCCACATAACTTTATTGCCAATATGACCTTTAAATGTATAACGTAAAGCTCCTTGGGTGCTGTTGTTTGTTGCTCCTCTTCTTGCTCCAACGTTACGTCTTGCAAAAGAGAAAAACAGTCTTAACATCGGGGCTTTCTTGTTTTTCTTCCAGTCCTTGGCGCTGTGTTGCTGGAGTCGCCTAGCGTGAACTCGCAAGAGTTTCTACTTTATCTCGAGGCTAAATCCTGGGTCCTGACCAGACGCTGCGGGGGGGACAGTTATAAGGACTAGCGGTCCGTGCCTCGAGCCGGCCGCTGATGGTAGGGGAGCCGCAGCACCCCCTTCCACTTCGCCGGTTCATCCGGCTCCCGGAGGACCGCTGGTAAACACTGCACGTCAACCCCGAGGCCAATTAGCCTGCGAGATCAGCCTAGTGAGAGGGCCCCGCTCGGAAAAGGGGAGGGGGACTTAATTCAAAGAGCAGACTCTGTGAGAGTTCAGCTATCCTAATCGCTAAAAGAGCTCGAGTCCCCGGGGTACCATTCAGGCTTTCAGGAAGTATAAAAGAGTTTTTATTGTTTGCACGGGAAGAAAAATAAGTGGTGAAATAACGCACCACGGTGATTTTATATAATGTGGTGTTATAATCTGAAAAATAACAAGCAAGCGAGCAAGAGGTTGTCGGCACATGACCCCGAAAAGCCAGATCCACCCACAAACTGAGCTCCCAATCCGCAGAGATAGTATTTATTTTAGTTTTTTGTTTCCTTTTTTTGCAATCTGGGCAGTGATTTGAGAAATTGAATTTTATCTTTAGTTTAGCGTCCATCACAACAACCGAACGAGGCTCATAAAGTGTAATAGCGTGGCAAGTGTGGGAAACGGAGGTTAACAGGAGAGCATGTGAATCACAAAACTGTTAATTAGAATCACACAGTATCCAGGCAACTGTAGCAGGGCGCCGAGCAAAATTAGCTATTTAGCGGGGCGCCGTCCTGCTCCCGTTGGCTCTCCGGTCGACCTCTGCCCCCGGACATTTACTCTGCACCCGTCATATTTCACTCGCCAGATACAGAATCCGCGAGGCTGCAGCAACACTTCCGCGCCTTTATTTCATTATTTTGTTGTGTCTTTTTTTTTTTCTCTCAGGAAGGTTATTTTTTCCTCCCCGGCAGAAGAAGCTGGCAAAACACATCAGAGCCAAAATGACAAGAGAATCAAGGGTTTAAAAATACTACACATTTGTCACATGCAGTTACTTGAACTCGAGATCAGATCAGGAAAACCAGCGTGTAGCTGCGAGCGCAAAGGGAAACAGAAATACCGCGGCGACGCGAGATCTGTAACTAATCTCATTGCAGAGCTGCCTTAAACCATCATTTACACATTTACGTCGTGATCATTACACCTCTTTAACTAATGACTGCATTCATGCTCGTGCTCTGCTGTGAATTTATACAGAGTTGTATGACACTTGCACAGTGCATACGTTAGAATAATTTGATGTTAATTTGTGATAAAACTCAGGTCATATTGATCAGTTTTTATCATTTCTGTGTAGAAAGAAACATCTCTTAAGAACCGTACATCTACAGAGCTCGTAGAAAACTGCAGAATGAAAGTTTCTCTTTCCCTTTAAAACATTATTATGATTGTGAATTACTAATTTAAAAGACATTTGACAGTTTGTTTCAGCTTCAAACAAGATTCGTCAGCTGATATTATACTGATGTTGGTCTCTGTATTAATACTCACACCCCTTCTGGTTTCCCTCATTGGACCTTATTTCAGGAAAACTTTGTATGGCAGTGAGCGGAGAGATCCTTTGATCCGGTCTGAATTGTGTCCTGATGTTTGTCAATTTTAAAGATCACGTTCCGAGTCAATAAAATTGCAGTTTGTCATAAAACTAATAACTAACAGTCGCTTGAGTGACGTCGTCTCATTGTACGCTCGCCAAAATCCATAACTTAAACATTGTAGAGCTGCTCCTGTGTAGGAACTGACAAACTACCATTTCACATAACCGCAGTTGTCAGTATGATCACATTTATTATGATTTTCATCCTTTTTTTGTACATTTTCTGTGCCCAGTTGGCGGCCATGTTGGTGTTGGTGGTGAGACGGTGATTTTACTGTAATTACAACAAACGGCGACTTTCTCGACAACAAACATGATACGTGTAGTTCATGGCACAATTCAAGTGGGAGCAAAAAATGATTTGTCTCTCCGTTTACTACCATGCAAAGTTTTTCCACAATTAAGGTCCCATGAGGTCCAACAGAAGGGGCGTGACTTCAGCTCTCTATGGCCTTGGTAGTTGCCAGCTTGTGGAATAAAACACATAAAATGACTGGGCTCTATTGTATAGACCCAGCGTACTGTATGGACCTAAAATTAGCTAGCTAACGTTTTGTTACACTCCACTACACTTGTGACGTGAATGCAACGGGAGGGAGGGGAGCTTGAATTTCTGTCTTGAAACAGGCTTTGTGTTCTGCTGCTACGTCATATTAGTTTATGGAGTTTATGGACTCCATCTCATAACCGGCGTTACCTGGTGCTGCTCTGTTAGCGTGCACGAAGTCACATCCTTTGGACTGTCACGACAAATCCAATTTGAGTCTCTTTCGCAAAAAGAAATCCACAGTCGAGCAGCGTTAAACAACTTAAACAAAACGTAGACGGTGACGGAGAGAGAAGCGAGGAAGCTCTCATTTTTCATGTCACGTTACAATCCGCCCACGAACGGATTAATACGAGTCCATCGCCACAGACTGTCACAAAGGGACGCTCTATTGTTTCACTTAATTTACTGTGAGGAAGAATCGTATGCGTTGTATGAGAATGTGACAAATAACACCTCGTTGAGTCCTGATTGTGGACTCCCCCCCCGCGTGCTCACATAAAGAGGTGGTTTTCCCAGCGCGGTGTGGTGGAGCTCGGCCGGCCTGCACAGAGCCCCGACCTCAACCCCGTCCAGCATGTTTGCGATGTGCTGGAACACCAGCTGCGAGCCGGGGCTTAGTTATTAACCACCTTCGATCTCCGTGGCCAAACTTACTAATGCTGTTTTGGCTGAACGGGAGCGACTCCCCTGCAGTCAGGCTGCAGAATAAACATGTTGTTACAGCAGCAGATGAATGCAAATGGATCCAGGATCAGGTGTTGAACAATCACCTCTGGGTGTAATTTGTTTGTCCGCGCACTTTTTTTGTTTTTGTATACTCACGTTGAAATAAATTGTGTGTGTTGTGTCGTTCTGTTTTTCTGGCAATTTGTTTAAAACCAAACCTCCCAGCCGGTGAAACGCCCAACAAAGACGGACTGTTTCTGCAGGTCTGGCTCCAGAACGGTGGACCGAGCTCCCCTGTTCATCTCAGGACAGCAGAAACTCTGCACATCCTCTGCCGCAGAGTGAAATCTCATCGGTTTAGACTCTACCTAAGGCCATAGATACTAAAAAAAAAAACTCCTCCTTTATCTGTTCTCCATCTTTAATCCTAATTGTAGCACTTGAAGCAGTTCGGCTGGTTTGATGAAGTTGATTTCATGATTCTTGCAGTTCTGAGGGTTGTGTCCACGTCGTTGAATGTACTCGCTGTAAATCATTTTAGATAGAAGCGTCAACTAAACACATTTGTTGTCATTTTTACTCTTGGATCTGGTTTCTTGTTGTGTACGTACCACCTCTACCGCTGTCTACTGAGAAGCCCTGACACATCCGGACGTTGGTCAGTCGTCGACCAATGTCGGGGTCTTCGGTCTGTAGTTTGCGGTGTGTCCCGCACTGTTGGCGCTAGTTGGCCCCATCTACGGCTTTTCGGCAGACTGAGCAAGTAGAATCAGCGACGGGAACGCCAATTTTATTTATATTCTCGATTAGAAGTGGCCATATTAGCGAGAGTGGTGTGAAAATGAACTGTTTGGAGTGATGAGTCTTCACCTTTTTGACAATCTACCATCACCTGAGGGTTTCAAGAGATGTTTCCTGTCATGCAGGCGCAGAACTGGTTGGCTGTCGGCCTTCACGGTGCGTTCAAGTGCAGCTTTTTTTGTCCGAGGCAGAGGCGACCTGAAGCCTTAAAGGGACAGCTCACTCCAAAATCTGAAAAACCTTCTTCTCACCTGTAGCTCTACTTATCCATTCAGTGCGTGTTACCCTGATTCCGTCTGCCTTCTGTTGGATATAATGGAACTAGATGGCGCTTGGCTCCCGGTGCTCGAAACACATTTCAGAAACTCAACATCAGTTCCTGTTTTCAGAAATCTTGACCCGGCTATTGAAGAAGAAGACGCCTTGACCTTGTTGTGAGCACTTTTGATGTAGCTCCTTTTGACTGAATTACAGGAGGTGCGTATCCACTCACGAATGAGATCAGATGATACTTTATCAGTCCCACAACAGGGAAGGAATGAATAAGAAAAAAGCGCAGTAAGATATTAGTACTGCATATTTACAACACTGAACAATGGGGATTTAGAGATCTGCTAATTTAGCAAGCTAACGTTACGACTCGAGTAGATGCGCAGCGTGGTTTGGTCCAGCACGTTTATTTTCTCGCGTATGTTCTTGGCAGTTTGCGTGCCATCATCTCACGCCGGTAACGTTAGCGTTCACACTGCAACTGCATCAAAACAATCTCGATCAACGGCAGAGTGTATTTTTGATTGGGGGGTGAACTCATTCATTGTCAATCGCTGATGGTCGCGGTTAACCTGACTCTCGCCAGATGAATTTCGTTCAGCCTAGCTCCACTCATCCATCTGGGATCGCTCCATTGGAGATGTGTTTCAGAAGGCTGGGCCTTATCAAAAATCCTTGCATATGATTGGATAAACCACTTGTCTGTCGGAGCCATTTGGTAGATCAAGCTCTTGCCAAATCGGTCGGAGAAGGGCAAAAACATCGTTTCCACCAACAAAAGCCTTCAGAGCCGTTCTCTGATGTTCTTTTAATGAAAGAATATTGGGTAGATTGGACAACACGGATGGAATAGCAGCATCAATGTTGACCTCGATGCGAGCCGCCATTGTTGTCTGAATCAAAACAGTCGCTTCTCCGCTATGTCACATCTATGAAACTCCGGCCCGGTGGTCCTGATTGGCTGTACCATAAAATCTGGTGCCGAAATCCCTCCCAATGGGAGCGATCCCAGATGTATGTCGAGTGGAGCTAGGCGGAACGAAATGCATCTGGCGAGAGTCAGGTTAGGTTGCGTGGGGTCGCGGGGAGGTTTCTGGAGCCAGTCCCAGCTATCTAAGGGCAAAGGCGGGGTACGCCCCAGACGAGTCGCCCGCTCATCGCAGGACCCTTACTGATGGCAGAGGCCGCCGCCCGTAAGCTGCCGACTGCACATCAGGAGCGATTTTGAGGTTCAGTGTCTTGCTCAAGGATACTTCGACATGTAACTCAGCTCCACCCGCTGAGCTACAGCCGCCCGTCACCCTTTAATTCAACACCTGCTGCATCCAGTCACATTTTCCTTATCACAGTCCAGAGGGTGACACACTTCTGATCCCGGGCCTGTAATAATAAACTTGACTAGGCTGGAATTGATTTGACAACTGGGAGAGTCGAGGGGAGATTTTTTTGTATTCTCACCTCCTGCATCCCGACGCCGCTGCTCGATGGCATTGTACAAAAGAAAAAAAGTTTTTCGGGCAGCTCTTCAAACACCACTCAAACGCCGCTGAGTGGATCCATCCAGTGTGGCACTTTTTTCCCCCGTTATCCTCCGTGTCATGATGGTTGATTGTGGACTTTCTGCTTGACACAGGCCATAAACCTTCACAAGACACGAGCAGCCTAACAAGACTTAAGCGCGTCTGCTCCGAGACAATCGAAAACCAGCGGCTGCTCCCTCTCGCTCTGCCTCAGAAAATGAGAGGAGCATCTCAAGAAAAAAAGAAATGTGACTGTATAACAGTAGCCTGTGTGTCCCTGCGGATACGGAGCCAGCACGGTCTGCCAGTCTATCACGCAGGAGCACACTGCTTTTGTGACAAACTGGCAGACTAACATCTTTCATTCGTGTAGCTCCTCTGTGCTCCTCTTCTTCTTCGTCTCCTTCCCAGACAATCCTCACAATAACCTCGGCGGTTAGTGCATGACTACACAGCGCTCCCCGTTGCTTTTTTTTTCTTCTTCTTCTGTTGATTCAGTGCGGCGCGCTGGTGGATATCAGCGCTCCAACACTCCACGCTCGTTTAAAGAACGCCTCGAACGCAACAATGGGAGGCTGTCAGGACGTCACAAAAGGTCAGAGTACGGATTTAATTACTTTTTTTTCTCCGTATTGTGCGCCCACACACAAACACGCGTGTGGCACACACAACGCCGAGTAACAAACAAGTAATGTAAGACACGCGAGCTCTATTTTAACAGGTGAGCAGGCCCGGCCATCCTTAAATCCTTCAGAGGCTGTATCCATTACAGGATCCATGAGAGGTGGGTAAGAGGCGGAGAGCGTGGAGGGGCTGCTTCACTGCACACCGCACAACCTCTCTTTACACTCTAACTGGCAATTGTTAAATTCTCACTCGTGTCAGTCTTCTTCACGATTTAGAGCCCCCGTCAGGTATCTCCTCGCGGACTAAAATTCCCCTCCCGCCGCCCGCCGCTGATGTCTGAGAGTGAAACAGTAAAGTAATTCTGCAGCCTGACGCCTTTTTTTTTTTCGTTTTTCTTTTCTTATTACGCATCGGCCTTAAAAGATTCATGAGGGAAACTTGCATTCAAACAAGCTTAATATCCATCCGGCTTCATACTAGTAACAACGCAGTCTGGCAGCGGGGGAGTGAATCATCGTGCCCCAGTGACTTGGAAGTGCCCAGATATGCAAATGTGCGAGTCGGCGCAATAGATTATTCAAATGCATAGATGCTTTGCCGTCGGGGTCGCCCCGCCGCCGAGACGTGGTCACTCCCCGTGCGTAATAAACCCCCCCCCCTCCCCCCATGAGCAGTGTTTTCCTCTGCAGAGTCGAGGGGAGGTGGGGGAGCTTTGGCTGTTTGCCAGACGCACGGGTGACGCACGGGTGACACACGGGTGACAAAAGGTGACACGGACTAGCCGGTGGCTTCGTAGGCCACCCACACAAGAGCTGAATGGATGAATGGCTGCCCGACATCCCCCTTCTTTAGAACTTCACAAGATGTCCAGCTTGTTTGTGAGACAGAAAAAGGAAATTAGAGAAGTGGTTGAAATAATGAAGTTGAAATCATCTGCTGACCCTGCAAACGTGCGTGTGAGCATATTTCTCATTATTCCCAAGAAGAAGAATCAGAATCGTCTCTGACAGTTTGTCATTTTGAAATTGGAAGACAGATTTGCAGAAGAGAAATTGTAAGAATGATTTGAATTGTTTGACATTTTAGGAATATCGCTTTTAATGGTTTCTAACTAAGAGTCTGCTACGGCTAATATGAACCCACAGCTGCTTAGCTTAGCACAAAGACTGGACACTAGCTAGCCTGGCTCTGACCGATGAAAAGACAAAATAAAACCTTTAGCTTTGAAGCTTAATAATTGTTTTTTTCTCTCATTTGTTTAATTTGCACTGCCTCTATCTCTCTCTATCTTGCTTGCTAACTGGTTACAACAGCTAACGTTAGCATCCAACCACTTCCTAGCTAACGTAACCTTTTGATGGTGTTACACAATATGATAGGAAAGTAGTAAATTAACTCTAAAATATCAACACACATCTTGGACACATTTATTTCAGCCTGGTACTAAAACACTGGATGTTATCAAACAGTAACGTTAGCTAGAAAGAGGTTGAATGCTAACGTTAGCTAACAGGTTATTAATTAAATATGTTATTTTACCTTTAAGTATGGCCCGATATCCCTCTAGATTTTCACTATCCATCATCTTTTCAGTTGCTGATCAACTGGGAAGTTGTTTAATGATAACAATTTATCAGATTTCCAACGTTTATACCCAGAAAAAGCACCTTAAAATTATCCGAGCGCCAAAGCCAAGAGTAAACGGCTGCTATGTGAATATGATCTATGGCGCAGAGGAAGAAGATAAATCAGGTCACACAGATAATACTCTGATCAGTCAGATCAATTCATTTTGGTTCTGGAGAAAGATGACTCCTAGCTCTTCCATTTCGAGCTCAAACCCCGCCTGAGATCCAACACGTCTGTCAATTAAAAGTGCAAGGTGAGGCTGCCGCAATTTGCATGGTTATTTGTCTAATTAGCGGCTAATAAGAAAACCCTCCCTCACTGCAGTTTGATCCAACTGCCACCGGTCTGAGGCTGCAACTGCTAATTGCTAACGCCTACACAAGCACCAGGCAGGGGTATCGATTCCTCACCCTCGCATTGCAAACATCCTCAACGACACTGAGAAAACCGTTGGCGATAGACCGGAGCTTTACGTGTGGAGGGGGGGGGGTCATCACGGTGCTGGAAGGAGGGTGAGACCGTGTCCACACGTGCCGCCGCGCTCGCACCTTAAAAAAAACCTCCTTCGGCTGTAACACATGCGGACAGGTGACGGGCGGTGTGGACGTGGAGGGAGAGCGCGAGAAAATGTGCTCACTTCGAGGGAAAAAAAAGTCCAGCGTCAGCAGATGTAATTAAATCTCGGGTATGGAAGAAAAAAAAAAAAGCAAAGATTAAGTGTGTGTTTAATGGATCAATAATGATGGACAGACAAGACAAAGAAGATTAATCAAAGTGCTCGGAAAATAGAGCACTTAGGCGAGCAATTAATATGTCAAGGAAACCTCGCCGGGACAAAAAATCAGTTAAAATAAATGTTAGAAGCGCTTCAGGGGCTATTACTTAGGATTATCACCATTGATTTTGTCTATATCTGTGCGCGAGCGCGATGTTAATATTCCTATCGATTCGCCACTTTTGAGCGGCGTTTGATAGACACCGCTCACGCGCCGCGTCTCGTAAACTTTCACTTTCAGATTTTCATTACAATGTCCCCCGACCGTTCCCCTCGTTTCCTTCAAGGAGGGTCGTGAATATCGATCCCGGATGGAAGCACGAGTTTCGGCGCGCTTTGATGGGATGTGTCTCGACTTTTTTCTTTTTTCCTATTAGCGTAATAGTGCATCAAAAACAACTGGGACTCGGGAGCCACCGAGTCAATATGGCTGCCGGCCAGGACGAGCTAATTTCTTTGGCTTTGCCTCGGATGTTTTGCATAACATGACTCAAACTGAAAGCGGGAGGTGGAAACAGGAGAAACAGAAGTGGAGCTTTGTGCTCTGCTCCGTATACGACTGGATGTAAAGCGCCGTGTATGACCCTGATAATGACAGCTAATGGTAACGAGCACAAATGAATGCGTTCCTGCCTTTTTCCGCTCTGATCGCGGTTATTGTTGTGTGTTTCCACGGCCCGGACCCACAGGATCTGCAGACTCCATCTCCTGCAGCCTGCTTTGTTTCTGGCTCTATTGAACCAGAAAAGATGGACTCTTAGTGGATATCTGGGGGCTTTTCTGCTCGTGATGGTCTCCTTTTCTTTTTTTTACCCTGTGTGTTCAATTTCATTACACTTACTGACACACTTCTAGACATTAACTGTGTGAAATTAGGAAATCAAGCAAGCAATGCTATCTCGGACCATCGCTTTGCTCCTCCCTGCTATTGATTGCAGTGTGTAACACACACTATTGATTGCCGAATGCGTACATTATAATCTGTTCCATCATAGTTATTGTCTGCAGATTGGACGATCGCTCCCTTCTCTCGTAACAAGAAAGAAAAGATAATATAATGATGATTATTTAGATCTGAAGCGTACAATCGCCGCCTGAAAACGGCTCTGATTGTAACACTTTCTGTCTCTCGAACTTTTTTTCACCAGGAGGCCTCGGTCTCCGCTTCATCCTCTCTGTTTTCACAATTTCCCCATGTGCACCTTTTTTTTTTTTTTTACAAATGGCGTGCTACCACTTTAACGCAAAAATTGATGGAGGATCTGTCAGCCGGGTCTCCTCTTTACTTGTCACGGTGATGCATGCAGTGGCAAGCGCAACACCGGTGCATAAAGAGAAGAGTTTAAATGCTCCGCGATCAATCAAGGTGTTCGGCGGCAATTTAGGGCACGACACTACAGGTGAGCCGGGGTAAGACGCGACGCTTCCCCAATGCTGATCATTTGCATTAATGCAGCTGCGTTCGTGAAACACTGTTTGCATAAGAGGCACATTTACACGTTATTTTGCATCTTCAGAACAGAAAACAGGATCCTGGATGAAGCCGTCTTTAAAAACTCTGGGCTGATTTCTTGACAGATTAGAGTCAAAGGTGTTATCGCCCCATAAATCAGAAAAGTCTGCCATCAGCCATAACAAAAAAATCAATGTTCGCCGTGTTTTTAGGCATCAAATGCTGTAAAAAAAAAAAAAAAAGAAAAGAGGCTTTGAATGATATATGAACAGACCTCCCTCGCTAAACACCTTCAGAATATAGCTAAAGTTTGGTGCATGTATTAGCTACTGAAGAGGAGATTACTGAGAATATTTTAGTCACAAAATAGTGAATTGTGTAAAAATCTAACAAATGGATCACCACAAAGCTTCCCCAGTCGATTACTTACATTCAGACATTTGTTTACATGAACTAAAGAAGCTAAAGCCTAATTTTTACTACTGCGTAAAGTGCTGTACGTAGGTCGCGGAGAGCCCTCTACGTAGTCGGAGAGCCTCTCCGGCGGCACGAAATATTTTTTTAAGTGTCCGTCACTCCGTCAAGCGACAACGGAGACGGCAAGGGCTACGATTGGTCAGCAGTCCTGCAGCTCGTAGCGTTTCGGTGATGACGGCAAGGGCTACGATTGGAAATTGCATTGCGTATCCGGCACCACGACGGAGAACTATGAGGGCTCGAGGGGTCTCCGTGGTTACGCAGTTGGATAGCGCATTACGCAGTTGTAACGCTGCCTTAATCGGAATGCCTAAATATAAGATTTGATGCACGTGGCAGCAAATTTGTTTTAAAGGAAACCTGGCGCCAACTGGATTATCTTTTCACGTTGACAGTGAACGTTAAGAGTAAAATTACCAGCCACGTTCTCCGCCAATACATCCAAATCTTGCAATGAAGGATGTGGTGGATGGTTGGGGATAGACGAGCAGCTGCGTGGTGGTTGATTTAACCCCCGAACCACGATGTTGTCCTAAACCTAACCAAGTCGTTTTGGAGCCTGAACCAAACCAAACTGCGATGGTACAACAAAAGACCTGACGTGACCGGTGATATCTGTCGTTTTGGGAGTCGGAAACAGTCCGCGGTGACGTCAAACTCAACAGATTTATTCGCAGTCAATCGAAAATCACCTGGAATTGCTTTTCCTTGTGCCGGCCGCAGACCGGACCGGAGCCCTGGCCTCTGTGCTCGCTTCTCTCAAAACATTTCTCATTGCTCTACAGCGGTGGGTTTTGAATACATTACCTTTGACTCGATTATGGATTTGTGACGGGCATTTCGCTCCGTTCTCTGATGTTTCGTTGGTCAAACAGTCACAGAAACGTAGGGGTGAAATCTAACATCCTTAAAAAAGATCGGCAAGCGGCTCTGCATGAATATTAGATCCACACCGTCACCTCCGCTCGCCTCCCGTCTTCACCCGATCCGACCTCGCCTGCTACAGGCCCGGGGTGTGTGCAGGATTTTGATTGAATCCGACAGGACCTGAAAGCAGCCTGAAAAAAAAAAACATCACCTGATGACATGAGCCACACAAACTGCTTTTTCAGTCAGGGCGACCAACAAATTACTCACTCCGGGGGCTCGGGGATCGTACCTGTTCTAGCATTTGGGCCATTCCGTCTATTGATTAAATTTTTCTCGTGGGGATAGGCAGCCTCAGCGGTCCGCTAATGACATGCAGCAGAGAGAAAAGTTCCCATAAGCGAGAAGATTCTTGGAATAATGAAGCGAACTTGACAATGGGAGCGTCGAACGTGATCGTTAAGAGCCAATTTGTCGGTAATCGCGGCTCCTCCTCACCGGGTCTGAGCTGGAAAAGGGTCGCGGGCGACGGCTCTGCGAAAATTTAAGGCAGATCGTCTACCCGCCATGAGGGAGGTTTCCCCTCCGAGTCACTTCAAGTCTCGTCTCCACGTGTGTTTAGAGTTTTGCGTGCGTTTCAAAGCATCTCGGATTCTCGTCGGATAGGTCCTGCGGGTCGGCCGCTCGCTCTCACAGCTCTTCGGCTGCCGCTACACCTGCTGTTTTATCGCCGTTCTCAATTAGCCATCGGGAACTTGACGCTCTGCAAACGCAAATAATTATTCTCACACCAGATGTAAACACCGTTGAGACAATCTGAATGGTTTGTCGAGTCGTAAAGGTTGAAATAACACATTTTTGTTCACTTAATGGCAGTTTATCACTTTATTATACTGCCGAGAACTGAAGCCGACGTCGTTTTCAACCTTATAATGAGGTCGGCTGGTCCTCTTATTATTTTTATAACTTGTATATTTGTACATTTGTTCTCTTTCTGTCTTTGCCGCGCAACAATTTCTCCCCGTCTTAGCTTGTGAAATACGTCAATGAAGCATCTGTGACTGTATGAACAGGTAAGTGAGGATCAACATTATCGTAATTAACGACACATGACTGTTTACACGCAAACAGGCGGCACAGCCGTCACCGGCGGATGGAGTTGTCTTAATTGTTATGACAAGTACACATTCTTCTTTTCAGGAAAAAAATACAGTTGTTTTTTTTTTTATGTGATGGCTCTTTTATTGTCAATCATTAATTATCTGGTGATGGAGGTTTTTTTTACAGGGTGAGAGATGCTTTAAAAAAAATACTATAAATATACTAACAATTAAAAAATGTCTTATATAATGTTTATTATCTGCTTCTAAATATGCGGATGGAGTTTCCCTCAGTTGTCCAGAAAAGCAAAAAGTATTTATACATAATAAAAGTGTGCGAATGCTTCTTTTCACGCTCGATATAAGGTTAATGTTTTATGTGATCGCTGCGTTGTGTTGTCATTTGCTCATTATCTGTTCATGCATTAGTTACAGACGCTTCACAGGGTGAGAGATGCGTTAATATATACCTGAGAACATCCATAAATAGACTTACAGCTGCAAGTCTCGAGTTGAAATAAGTTTCATAATCAGCGATGCTAGCAGACTTCCCAGCATGCATTGCGAGACCCTTCTTTTTCACAGCATGAAAGAAAACATACGAGATGGAAATGGAAGATAAGTGAAAGCTGTCTGGTTTCACACTAATGGAAGAAAAAATGTTAAATGTTTGTTCTGAATTCTGTCTTCGCCCTTAATTCACGTCGAGATGTTCGGCGTAATGTCTCGATACTAATTCTGGAGTGAAGCGGCTCTGATGGCGGAAGCTTTAATCTGAGAAAATGTGAAAATATATCGCTCTGTGCTGTTTGTCTGCGAACGGTCGCTGATTTTAACTTAATGGCTTCAGTTTATAGAGCGTGGCACCTCCAGTTCACTCAGCTTCAAACTGTTTATTTCCCAATAAAGAAAACTTTAAAGAAGACTCTGAACTGATCATCGAAGTGAAGTAAAGATGACTCGGATATTTAAGGCGGCGGCCCGTGTGTGTTGGTGGGTTGGTTGGTTTGTCAGCAGGATTTCACAAAAACGACTGAACAGATTTCCTCGAAATTTAGATGGTGGATGAGTCTGGGCCCAGAATAGAGCCTGTCAACTTTTGATGCATAAAGCAACAGAATAACAGAATAGGTTTAGGTGGCTGGTAGATATCAGCGAGTACAATTTGATGTGGAAATAAAACAAATTAGGTCCACTTCATAGTTTCATCGACTGATAAACAAACTCTCTTTGTTTTCACGACTGAATAAACTGAATGAACAAACTGACCTGGAAGGACAACACAACTTCATACTGTTTTACTTTGTTTATGTGGCGGACCCTGCCACCTTTTCTAGGATCAAACAGTGCTCTGGGGACAGCTTGTTTCATTCAGCTATGGACAAAATAAATATATCTGAGTTTGTATTATTACCACCTTTGGATTCTCCAAAAACTACATAACGCTCCTTTAGATGAAACAACATGTGTTATATTTATTAATTCTTTCAAGACTCCTAAGAACAAAATATTCAAAGGTGCAAAAGGCTTTTCTGGATAAACGATAGTTGATTGTTGAGACTCATCCCAGGTCGTTAAATACTGACACTTCGGGTTGAAAACCAAAGCACCGGTATTGATGACCTTGGAATTTAGTAGGATATACAACCATCATTTCCATCCTAAGAAGCAATTTAATGTTACCAAACACTCCGATCTTTGCATATCATCACACTAAAACTGGTGCCTGAGTTATCCCGTAGCATCCTGATCCAGATAAGACAATCGACCTACTGTAACTGTCGGACGTTTCCAATAACACACAGGCCTCTTTAGCATCATTTAGCACGATGGGGGAAAAAAAAAAACACTGATTGTTTCACGTAATTATGCTAAATTGACTTTTATGCTCCTGCATGCGGTTTCTCTGACCTCTGTGGCATTTACTGCATTGTCCTACAAGGCAAAAAAAAAATCCAGCCATCTGGTACTCGAGGCGAGTCCAAGCAAAATGCTAAGATGTACTGCGTTTGTAGCTATTATCTGACCGGCTCCGCCGCGGCAAATAATTCCAGCCCTACGTGATTTCAGATGACACATCACGATGCTCAAAGGCGGCGTGGAATTAGATTTTGCCATTTGAAAGGCAGACAAACAACATCTCTGTCAGAACATCACACATCACCTCATCATACAGTACAGCGGCAGCGGATGTATAGGAGTATAATTATACAAAGAAATGGCGGTTATTTCTGTTTCAAAGGCACCGGTTCAAACACTTTCAGAGGCTCTCACCCCCTCCCACCTCCACCCAGCCTCCTGCTGTTATTGTTGTTGCTGCTCTGTTCGCCGTTGCTGTTTATTAGCTTGCCTCTGTATCCGGCGCCAGTGACCAATCTCCTTATACTCTGTGACTTCTGGTTGATTCTGTTTTTTTTTTTTTCCTTATATGTTTTTTTTTCTTTGCTTTTGTATTTACGGTGGTTTGAGTTTTCTCTGATTTCTATCGGCGGTTCTGGCGTACAGCTGGGTTTTTTCGCTTTGATTCAGAAAGTTGCCGATCGATCGTGGCACGTTTTTGAAAGCACTTGTTGGTTTGTGAGCAGGATAACACAAAAACTACTGTACACATTGGATTGGATGGACTGGATGGAGGATGGGTTTGAGCCACAATAGACCCCAACAAATTTTGGTGCAGATCTGCATAAAGAGACAAAGCCAGGAATCTTTTCATTGGCCATGTGCAATAGAGCACTTTTTAAATATTTCCAAGGTTACAGTGTATGGATCTTGATGAACAAACTCAGGTGTACTCAAGTGGCTTCTATCTATTTTTCTTCTGTTTGTCTTTCCTTTTGTTCGTACAGAGTTTTGGTTTCTCTGATTTCCATGTGCGGCTCAATATACAGTTTCTCTTTGATTTAGACAGCTGACAGTTTTGTCATAGTTTCAAAGCACTGTGTCTGTCTGTTCGTTGGTCTGTTGGTTGTTTTGTCAGCAGGATTACACAGAAACTTGGATGGAGGATGGATTTCAGCCAAAAAAAAAAAATCAACTCTTTTGGATTCTCTTAGATGTATACGGTTAAACGTCAATTATGTAATGGTTTCAGAGCACTTGTTGGTTTGTTGGCAGGATTACACAAAAATGACTGAACGGATTTCCACGAAACTTGGAAGGAGGGTGGATGTAAGCCAAGAAGAGGCCGCTTTAACTTTTGGTGCTGATCTGGATAAAGGCACAGATCCAAGGTTTTTTCTTTTGAGATGGGGCATTTGTGATGAAAAAAATAAGTCACGTTTAGGTGGCAGGTACGTATGAATCAGAACAAGTTGATGCAGATCCAAATAAAAATCTGGTTCTGGCAGATTTAGACATGTTTTCTTTGATATCAGCTTCAGCTCGATTGAATTAAAGGAGACAGTCAGTCTTTACGGAGGTACGTGCTCTACTGAGTCCCATCCTAGTTGATGATTTAGAGAAAATATTAACTTTTATGTGTATTGTTCGCTTCTTATGTGAACTTTACAGATTGTATATAGTCATTATTTGATAAGGGAATGATTTTAGAGCCCAGATATTGATTTACAGATCCTAATAAAGTCTAAGAGAGCTGAACAGAATTGAAAAATGACCTCATCTCTTGGGTGGAGTCACTGTGTTTCCTCGTAGTGAGGCCAGAAAAGGTGATGATGAAACTTAAAGGGTACTTTAGAGCATAGTGTCAATCTTTGTCAAGTCAAGTCGACGATACAAACTTCTAATAATAATAAAATATAATGCAAGTTCAACCAACAGAGTAAAATGAGGGCGTCTTGCAGGTCCCATCTAATCGCTGATGCATTACTGGCCTCTAGTGGCGACCGGTGGTACGAGTGTAATGGCTTGTGTAAACAGCAATGATGCTGGAATCGAGGCTCTCAGGCAACACTGTGATGTTAACTGTAAGTAAATTATATGACACTTGACAGGGCCAGTGTTTATAGTGTCACTTCAACATTGACTAAAATCAGTGCTAAGGACCGTTTGCCTCTAACGAGGGTAATCAGCCGACAGATTTTCACTAATTTCCATCAGATAAATACACATTAGAGCCGCACGAGGCAGGAAATTTCGGTATAAATAAGCATCACTCTCAGACTAGACCGGCTTCCTCCGCAATCTGTCGAGGTGGTGGGGGTGTGGCGGAGTTGAAAGCGAGTGTCTTTGTGCAACTACAGACTGAATAATTCATGTTTCATGTAAGATCAAATGCATACGTGGACAGCTACACAACAAAGACGGGCGTTCGAGTCGCAATATGGTGCCGTACGTACACGCTAAGTGCGTAATTACAGCTGTCTCTCACTTCAATCAATGGTATTGATTGACATATCACAGAGCGGTAATCAAACGCAACCTGGAGGTCACTTCAGTCGGTGACTGCATTGAAAATGACGTGCCGCCGAAGAAACACAGCCGGTATGCAAATGAAGACAATCAGCGTTGATTACAGCACAGCAACTTTATTCATAACGGACAGAAACAACAGAGTGGACTTTTTTTTCTTCTGGGACTCATTTGAAATGCATTTGTGTCTCCTCATTTCTTCTGGATCGGAGCGTCGTCCCTCTCCGCTGGGAATATTTCAATTTCCTTGATGATCCGATCAGCAATTTTCTTGTTGTTTGCCGAAACCATCCGCCGGGACATCAAATCGAACGGTCCACCTGAATCGTCAAACAAAGCCTTTCATTTAGAGGGGGTTTCGCCAAAACACAAAGCCTGGTTTTACAGCCGCACAATTCACTTATAGCCTTCTCATTCATACCGTCGACATCCAGTAGTATTCCTCCGGCCTCTTTGACGATAACCGCTCCAGCAGCAATGTCCCAGCAGTGGATCCCGATCTCGAAGAAGGCCTCCACCGCCCCACACGCCACCAGACACATGTTGGTGGCAGCGGTCCCAGATCCACGGAGCCTGTTAGGACGGATCGATGGGAGATGAATGAATACAAGGAGGCTGCAGTGTCCTACAAAGGCAGCGAGCAGTCACTATAGAGGCGGTGACGTAGAGAGAAGAGGACTTGCTGACTTTGGATTATACAGGTTTGCTTCTCAATCATGGGGACTCATGTTCAAGAACCACTGTGTCATGTCTTCAATATCCATTCATAGGTCTGTTTCACAGAAATTACACATTTATAAGGCATAATATTTTCTATTTTTGGTGTCCAGACCACTTACCCGTGCACTGGGATGCAGAGGATCTTCTGCATGGTAGAGAAGATCTTCTGTACTTTCTCCGGACTTCTGTCAGTCCCGTGTTCGGAGATGATAATGGACTTCTTGATTTCTGTAAGTACAGGCGTGACAATGACCCTCGGTTCCCGTCATACAAAAGTCATCCAAATTGAATGTGTAGCTTTTTAGATCTGGGTGATTCTGCTCAAAGGTGACTATGGATATGTTTCCAGGGCAACGGTGACATTTCAAATATGCAAAGTAAATAGGTCGTCGGACTGTCTTTACCTTCCACATCGGACACAGTAATCCGATCTTCGTCGCAGAAAGCTCCCTTCCCTCTCCTCGCTTTATACATCTTGTCCTCCAAGCAGCTGTACACCACACCGAACTCCAACTGAGAAGACGATATTCAATCAGTGTTCACATATTGAGTACGGAGAATCTATATTTACTGAATGTTAAACTTTGATTTGACGTACCTCCTTGTTGACAGCAAAGGCGATCGACACAGCCACAAACGGGAATCTGTAAATACAGAGGAGTTTCATGTGAGGAAGTTGGCCATCTGTTAAATTTGTAGACAGCTGGGGCAAAGTAACACTTAGCTTAGCTTAGCATAAATACTGAAAAACAGGGGAAACAGCTAGCCTGGCTATGTTCAAAGGGAACAAAATCCGTGCATCAAAATAAAAGCACTATTTCGTTTGAACATTTTGAACATCATGTAGCTCCTTTCCCTCTTTTTATGCTAAGCTATGCTAACAGTGTCCTGGCTGTAACTTCATATTTAGCGACATTGGTGTTAATCTTTAATCTAACTTTAAACCCAAGATGTCAAACTATTGCTTGAACGCTAGGCTAACGAGTAGGCTAGTAGCCGGGGCCCACAGAAATCGAGCAATTGTGCTACATAACTTTGGTTCTAAAACCCCATTTACATATGTTTTTTTTAAAAAGGAATATTTTTTCTGGATAGAAAACGATCCGATCCTGCCTTTATCTTTACGCCTGGTCTTTTTAATGTGTTCTCTTTATCCTCATCGAGCTCAGATCTCTGTCCTCTGTGAGAAATCTGAGGCAGCTGCACATCAGCCCCAGACTCCCTTAAAAAATCATAGAGTTTAAGGAGTTGTTGCGTGAGGGGAACCATTATAAACTTTATGAAACAATGTCTATTAAAAATTCTTAATTATTTGTACCCTCTTGTAAATTCGGCATGAGTTCTACATTAAGTTTTGCTTTTCTTCTCCCTCTCTGTGTGCAGATCAGCTATTTCTGACTGTTTATCATTCATTTCTCACCCACATCCACTTTCATGGCACAGAGTCGACGTTTAATCAGTGGAGCCGCATTTCTGTAAACTTTCTCGCTTGCTCTCTCACACCGTCCTGCTCACTTTATCTAGCTATAAACAAATATATTGTGTACGGGTGCCAGCACGTTGTACTGATGGCGTTTACATCTTCCTCAGATCCGAACACAATGCCAGCTTTACTACTTCCTGATCCAATCACTTTCCATTCATGATTCATCGCATTATCATTTCTTTTCATCCGGATAACATGTCCGAATATGGATAACATTTTACTACCAGCTGTAAATGGGCTGTTAGTGTTTGACTAGATGTGGAAAAATGTAAAGACTTTTCCCTTAACGATGGATTTATACTCTATTTATAATCTGTGACTTTTTCTTTGGCCAGGACAGATATGAAACAGAACAGTGAGAGCGTATCTCTGCTTATTCCTTAAGTCTTGAAATAGTTAATTGAGGGTGAAGAGAAGCTCTTAAAAAGTAAGATCTGAAATCCATACACGGTATTTTACTGTTCGGAACAAATTAATCTCTTACTCGAATGTACTGATCAACACTATGGTGTGCAGATACTGAGATTAGACACAACAAATGGTCCTTCCTGACCCTGACATCTTACCCGTGCACGAAGTTCGTGGTGCCGTCCACAGGGTCAATGATCCACGTGGGCTTGTCGGTTAAGATGCACGGCTCCCCCTTCGCCACCGACTCCTCTCCAATGAAGCTGCAGTGAAGAACAACCGATGGACCAACATCACAGATATGACGGGGCAACGTTGTGCCTCTGTTACAAACAGCACAAGCACACAAAGATCCATACATGTCTGGGTGTGTGTCTCACCTGTGCGTGCCTTCGCCGAATTCCTCCTTAAGAGACCCGATGATGATCTTCTCCACCCTCTCGTCGGTCTTGGTGACGAGGTCTACAGTGGAGCTCTTCGTGCAGACCTTGATTTCCTTCTCCCCGGCTTCCCGAATGACCTAAGCGAAGGGAACATTGAAAGCACATGCTTGAGATTTCGAGGTTAAAATAGGGCAACGCCACAGAAGAAACACATGAAGAGACTTTTTCACAGATGGCGCTCACGTACCGCTCCGGCTTTCCTCGCCACTGCAACGGCAAAGTCGTATTCTCTCTTCCACAGGTCTTCTGCCATTCTGTCGGTTACGAGGGGTTACGGAGGAGGGCCTGTAACAGGAGAAAACGCTTGTAAAAAGTGCAACAGCGACTCAGTATAAAACAAAACTCTCCACAGATTGGGAGCATGTGTTTACAGCCTGTCTCCGAGGCCCACAAAACAATGCGTCTCAACCTGCCCGCCTGGCACGCTTCCCTTACGACAGAGCGAGTTACGCAACGCTTCCGCAGCTGCCCGTCCATCCTGCGTGAGTCGAAATCAACACCACAGGCCACAGGTTTTAGACTTAATGATTGTGATTGAGAAAGAACCGTTGGCAAGAGCGAAGTGGCAGGAAGGGCAGCAAAACTTTAGGTGATCTCTATCTGATGAATGCAAAGTGAAGCATGTGAAGTCTTTCAATTGCATTTCCTGCGTTTTTGTGTTTCTTTCTAATTTGGAAACGGCACATTCTTTTGATATGTGTCATGTCTCTTAATATGAAACACGATGATTTGCATTTTGCATTGCAGTGGTTTCACACAGTGCTCCTGAGCCGGTTTGGTAACATTAGTTTTACAATCATGTGCTTCACAGAGCGGCGAATCTCGCTCCCGTCCTCGCTTGAGAACGATGGAGCCTTTCGACGGCGCCGCCTCTTATATCCTATCTCGCTTCTGTCACCTGCAAGTATCCCGTTAACTGTGGAGGCATGAATTCACAAAAACCTATTAAATATGTTGCTTTTGCACTGTTTACATTTGAGTTTATGTCGCAAATGTTCCCATTCTGTTTAATTTTAAGAGTCCAAACTTTTTTGGAGTCGAGGTTGGACTAAAAAGCAGAACGGCCCATTTCAGAGTAATTATCACATTGATCATAATTATTGATGCATTCATGTGTGAGCATCACTCATGTTGTAGCTGGCACAGGTGGAGCTAATGTGCACTTAATATTTCATTATAATTCATTAGTTGATTCATATTTTATGTTAATTATCAAAATCTGAAAAGTAACTCATCAGTAAAGTTATCAAACAAATGCAGCTGAAGTAAGTGTAAAGGAACACGAAATGGAAATACTCAAGAAAAAAGTAAATGACTAAAGTAAAGTACAGTAAAACTACAAGTTATACTTCAGTACAGTAGTTTCAGAGAGAATCCATCCTTATAAAGAGTTTGTTGATGATATTTTGCACGATAACGATGAAGGAAATGAGTAATTCTACAGTTATCCCTCCTCTGTGATGAGAAACAGACGTTCACATGCACACACACTTCATCCATCCACATCTAACGTAAAAGGGAACCCTTACCTTGTGCAGCGAGGTGTGGCTGTCTCTCGTATAGCTCCGAGACACTTGTGCGCTTCCTTTTCTAAAAAACCTAACCTTAAGTTGCCTCTGTGGAGCGATGAGGCAACCCAAAAAGCTGGCATGACAAAGTGGGAAAAGTACTAGCACCGCCTCTTGTGGGTTTCTTCATAGCAACCCGGGGAAAAAAAACATTCTGTGCTGATGAGACTTGCATCAACATGATGCCGCGTTTACTGCACAGTGAGAGCATGTATGGCCACATAATGGAAGTGGAATTTTTCTATGCGCGTCTCCGTAATTTTCCTGCGCCGGGCCTCGCTGAGAATGAGTAGGTGTCACAGGAAGACACACCCTGCTGTGTATACGTCCGTCACACATGTCCCCGCAGCTGACAGGAGTCGTATTTAAAGGCTGTGCTGTGCAGCCTGCTGTTGATGTCGGCTCGTACAGGTGAAAATCGTACATTTGTTCCAGAGAAATAAGTGTACATTCCAGCTCCCGGCTCGGCGTTCACATGGGATTTGGCGTGACAAACAAAGCCCCTGTCAGTTTTATGCTTCCTGACAGCTTCACAGCTATTGAGCTCTCCCTTTATGTCCCTTTATTGTATTCCACTAGTGGAAAATACTTTGAGAGGCTTCCCCCCGGTGAGTCAACGCAGATTATGTGCGCACACATGCCTGTTTCTCACCGCGGCTTGCTGGGAAGTTGGACCGAGTCTCTCAAATGCCCTAATGAGCTGAGTGAAAGTGACAACGCGGATCTTCATATATCTGTCGTTACTGTTCATTCGTGCAATTAATGAGCGGACGTGTAAAAGCACGCAGCGATCGCCTCCCATGGAAACGTGAGAATATCTGTGAGAGAACCGCCGCAATCAGGAGACGCTGCACGGTTCAAGGATCAAGTCGCAGTCGTACGATGGCGGCTGTTTTGGTCCCAAAGTGATATAATTTGAACTCTTTCATTCGTATACGTGCTGTGCTTATGTCCTGAGGGAGTATTCTCTGAATCTTCGAGCCGCTCCCTTTAAAAAAAGCAATCGTTCGTCTTGCAGGAAGCCCCACCTTGCTGCAAGAAAGACTGTTCAATTTCTCAAGAAAATTACATGATGCGTCTTAGTTGTACAACCTGAAACGTGGCGTGACAGAGGGTTTGTGTTACCGAAGAGACAAACATTGTAAGTAATCGGATTACAATCTACACTGTCTGATATCTTGTCCATGTAAAAAAAGAAGCAGACAGTGAGGTTTTTGCAGAGGCCCGTCCAGACATGCATCATCACCGCCACACCTTGCATAACTCAAGCTCATGTATGATGAAACACCCTGAACCTGTTCGCTGTCACAATAGCCGTGACGGGGTTGGTGCCAAAACAGATGATTTTAAAAGCCAATGAAGAGGAAACAATGATGAGGCTGAAAACATCTTTCTGCCGTACAAGGAACCGTCCCCGTTGAACGTCAGTGTGGGGTATCATGAAGGGAGAGTCTGCTGAAAGTTTTGTTTGACCGGAGCAGCAGGAGAGCAGTTGTCACCCCGCCGTCCCCGCTGCGCACTAAATATAAGACGCTCTCTAAAATCTAGAGAGACAGGCTGAGGGAAGTGATAGGACAAGCAAAACAAATACATCAGTCCTGCCGTCTCGCTGGCAGGTCCGTTATGAATAATTTATCCGGGATGACGGATGTTTTGGATGTTTGGTTCCCCCGGAATCACAGCTGTAACCGAGGCCCGCCGCGACGCCGAAGTTGCTGAAGGTCAACGGTGCACCATGAAAGATGAGCAGGAACTTCAGACAGGTTGTTTTCCCGTCTGCAGTTCCTTTTATAATCTCACCGCCGAGCCCCCTTTGGAGTTTTGAGCCTACAGCCACGCTAGCAGCTCCGTGAGGCTGAGGCTCGGGTACATGGATGCTTTGGAGCTCAAAAGCTAAATCCAGCATGCTAACAGGGTCGCGATGAATATGTGAACATGCTAAAGTTTAGAAGGTTATGTTTAGAAAGCGCTGTATTAGCTTATAAGCACCAAACACAGCTGAGGTTTATACGAAAGTCTTTATTGTTAGTCATAAGGTATTGAATGAAATGATGATGGCGCTGGATTCAAAGTTTGAGAATGATGACCAATCCTAAACCCTCTTTAGTTTCTGTTGCTGGGTCAGATTTAGGTCACAGGTAATCAGAAGCTATTGGGTCCACCTGCAATGTTCTCGCTCAGCTGGCTGCAATCAGTCAGCTGGGAGTCTATATGAGGGGGTTTCAGTTCCCCTGCTCAGTTGATGGTGTGTTTTCAGGGAGTCGACACCATCAGTTGGCTCCAAACATCTTCTGTTTGGGTGAAAATCTTAGTTGAGTGTGTTGAGATTTATTTCTTTTTGTTTCCCCCCTGATCAGTGACTCCCACTTCACCTTTGGGTCCAATGTTTTTTGTTCGTCTATCGATAGAATCAGTGGATGGCTGTGGGTTTTTATTCCCACCGCCACCTTTTGAGACACCAAGTGACCAGTTTGCTTTGACCCTTTTGTGATGGGGAAACGTAACAACTGTTATTGGACCACAGAGCGAAAATGGGCGCGATTTTGGAAGGTCGGTTCATCCAGAGGGGAACATGAATGTGTGTATCCAATTTGCATTTAATCTATTCGTTAGTTGTTGTGACAGTTCACTAAAAACCAATAATATAAACCATCTAGTGGTCAGTAAGTCTTCATCCTCTGGTGACCACGAATATCTGTACTAGATTTCATCCGATAGTTGTGATATTTCAGTCTGAACCACTGTGACTGAACAACTGACACTCATATTGCAATACGCAGAGCCATGAAGCCATAAAGACAAGAGAGTCTCTAAAGAGCCAAAATGAATCAGGAGGAATTAAATGGGTAACACGTTATTGGTTAAATTTGCTAAAAGGGTCTCTGTGTAACAATTCGTACCATGAATTGAGCACTTTTTAAGCACTAGGAATGAGAATGCCATTAGTTTTTGGCCTGAAAATAAGGCATTCGACAAATTTTAAAAACAGATCTGATGCTGGTGCTCTGGAAAGTTTAGTAGCCAACAAATGTATGAAAGTTCATCCTGAGGGGATCATGAACGTCTATGCAAAGTGCCATAATCCAAACAAAGTCTGGGGATTTGAGCCATTTCACTGAATGAGTGCAAATTTGGCATGAGATGAAAAAGTCAGGGGGATCGCCAAAGTCAGTAGGGATCATCCTCTGGGCACCGTGAATACTGTTGTACCAAATTCTTTAGCATTTCATTCAACAGTCGTTTCAATCAAAAATGTCATCTTTACCGTGGGCTTACAGAAAAAATCAGAGAATGTGCCAGTAGGTTTCATCCTCTGAGGACCCTGAATGCAAATTTCATGACAAACCAACCATTAGGTGTTAAGTAAGTAGCGGTCCGTCCCGTTTAGCTGACATTGCTATAACCACACAGCCAAGAAATGCAGGATAATATGATTCAAGCTAGAGGCAGAGCGCAAGAAGACATTTGTTGGAGCACAGAAAGAAAACTGCAGTAATTGAAACGGAGAAAAAACAGACTTACTAATAAGTTTCTACAGAGTCTGACTCTCTGCTCTCCGGGGAAACATTTTTGGGATGGAGCAGGAAAGCACAGCCTTGCCAGTTTCTCACAGAACAATGCTTGGTGCTTCCTTCTTTGCAGCTGCCAGGATGTACCGTACAAATACAGGCTCTGCCATTTTAAAGAAAAAAATCAAAAGATTGGGGATCCAGCAAAACGTGCTGAGCAGCCGTTGGTGTGAAGAGTTGACAGAGGGGGACTTGAGCTATCCGACTCTGGAAATCATTCCCAGCCCTGGTGATTAGGTCCGAGCCCCCTGCTGCAGACTAACACGGACCATTGATTTCCGCAGAGGGGTGGGTGGTGGGGGGGGGGGGCGCAGCAGTTTAAGACCTGGGTTTGCTCAAGTGAAGTGTTTTAAAACCATTTGTTAGTCATCAGCAAACACAAGCTGGGAGAAAACGAGAGAGACAGCGGTCCGTGGAGAGCGAAGCTCGAGGCTATTTCATAGAGCACATTAGCCCGCGGGGGGAAGTCCACCGCTGCATGTTCGGTTTCTGCAGCAGTGAATGAAAGGGCAGGGGAAATGCAGCAGAGAATTTTACATGGTGTAGCGGCTGTGAAAGCTTTTATCTCCCCACTAAATCACAACGGTAGCAGTCAGTTGTTGTTTTTTCTTCTTTCCTGGTGTTTTATGGAGTTTCGGGGACCTGTTTTCTGTTTATTTGGTTTCCTTAGCCGCAAGAGACGCTTTTCTTTCTTCATATTTTTTGTTTTACTTTATTGGCTTTATAAGGGGGAGAGACGGTTTATCATTTTTCTAGGTCAGAGCGAACATGGACGTTTATTTATCTTGTGAACGCACGGCTGATTCAGGCCACTGGTAGGATGTCGTGGGGGTGTTTAGGAGGCTTGCTGGAGATTGAGGACGGAGGGATTTTCATTTATCTGATGTACAATCTCCATAAAATCAGAGTTCAGATATTATGAGCTGATATGGCTGCTTTGCTTTCTCACAGTTGGGGAGCTGTAATGTAGAAGGAATGTTAACATCTGGATTTCATTGTGTATTGTTCTCTTAAACGTAGAATATGTCAATTCAGCCACAATGAAAACAAACATGCTTGCTGTTCGATTCTGGATCAGAGCCAGACCCTCTGGAGGAATAAACACCCGGACTCACATCAGATTCTGCTCTGATCCAGAACCGTTCACCGACGGGAGGAGAGCTCAGAGATTACTTTTAAACTTTTATTAAAATGTGGATTTATCTTCACTCCTATTTATCAACCTGACTGCAGCAGCGATTTTTGGGGGTTTTGTGCACTGTAATGTTGACTACCAACATTTCACACACCCTCAGTGTGCACTGGTAACGTTAGCTTACAGCTAGTGTTCAGTAATGTCAACTGGCTATGTGGGACAGATGGATACAGAAATCCTAAAATCCTGGTTATTGGTCGAATGTATTATCTGATAACTGAGTTAGATTTAGTTTTTGTCAGACCACAAGCTATTTATGTCATAATCAGATATAGCAGATAACGAGATAATTTAGAGAAAATAATCTTATCTCAGGAAGACAACTCGTTATGCCAGAGAAACTTGTGATCTCGAGAAAACCAATAGAAATTTAACTCGTTATCACAGGAAAACAGAAGGAGTAATACTGTATTTTCGACCAATGACCATTTAGGGCTTCCGTAGATAAACACTACATCAGTAGCGCGAATAAACACAAATGTTCCTGCCGTCAAACTCACTACACAGTCGTTCTCTGATTTCCCAAACCCAGCAGTAGCAGCAGGGGACCACACGAAACGCACCGTTACCTTTAGTAAAATTGTGGATTTCTCTGGGTTTGACCATTGTTGGAAACATTTGGGATAATATATAATGTAAGTATAATATATCATGTATAACACAGCTCAACCAAATATATAACAAAGATCTCGCCCTTTAAAAAAAAAAAATATTTTCATGCACATTATATCATTAATTTTCTTGCCTTTGCATATTCTGTATTTGTGCAGAAGGAACAAGTCATGACACCGAGCTATCACACTTTGCCACTCCGTCAGCATTTTCCTGCACAGAAATGTTCCAACTCGGTTGCCAGCGATTGTCTTCGGTTTACGAGCACCGCCGACATGTGAATGCAGGCTGACACCTGTCTTCGCGGGGTTTTAATGAGGAGGAGGCCGGGCACAAGCAGGAGATATTCCTCGTAGCCTTTTATTTGCTGCCCTCATTACATCCTTACAAAAAGCACTTACAGTAATATTTAAACACTTACTGCTCCTATTTTCAAGAACACAATCAGTCGATTTCAGTCTGGACTTCGTGAAGACGCAGATATACAGTGCAGTGGTTACATGTACTGAGTGTTTGGTGCACATATTCTGCCATTAACTATAGTGCAAACCAGTGATGGCATTGAAATTCATCTTACATGTGAAGAAATCTCTTTAAACTTATACAATAACCTAATCTTCAAGCGCTAAAGTACATGAAAAAGCAATAATATTGATCAAAACCTGAATACATTTACACTAAATTACCTGTAGCATCGTGCCGTATAGAGGTATTTTATCAGCGACAGTCTCTGATTGTGATCTGACTGGATTGTCCACGTAAATAAATACAAAACAATTTTTAAAAATGGCTTAAGATTGTAAAAACAAGTGTGTATTAAGACAAAAAGACTGAATTCTTTCATCATTAATCACATCAAATAAGTTAAAACACATCTAAAAGTCTGAATGTGTGAATGTCTAAGTGTGGAAATACAACAACGACTCGCAAAGAAAGCAGAATGAAGGCTGGGAGTCTGAGTGTTCGACAGACCCGCTCGGTCTTCAGAGGTAAGTTTAACGTTTGGGTTCTTAAGGCAGAGACGGAATCGTGACCTGTTCCGTACGGAAACAGATGCGCGTTTTAAAGAATTGTTCAGTCGGCCGAGGAGATGATAGGAGGGGGGTTTACTAGCCATCTGTGTCGTCCCTGCCGACGTGAAACTCCGTTATCTCCTTGGCGATGCGCTCCGCTATCGCTCTGCTGCTGGCGACGATCAGCCTCCGAGACATCAGATCAAACGGTCCACCTGGATGAAAAGAGAAAATACTAAGTACTGTAATAAAATGGACTTTTTTCAGGTTGCAAGACTGTAAAATTACCATTTTAAATGTGTGTTGTATTAACCTGAATAAACCAGCTGAAGGGCCCAGAATTACTGCTGCTGACGTGGCTGTTTTTCAGAGCTTTTCTCTAAAATCGTAATCCCTCACTGAATCATTGTGCTGACGAACACAGATCTTTTTTACAACTTCTCTTGTTTCCAGATGAAATGGCCTTTAAATTCTCTGTATTACTTTTGTTTTTTTGCATATTGTTTGCTTCAAATGTCACCATGAGCCGGCTCGCATGTAGTCAAACCCCCAGTGAAGATGATGAAGCGTCTGATACGGCATTTGGAAAGTTGCTTCGCGTCTCTGTTGTTGGTATGCACTGACAATGTCACTGACTGATTAGGTAATATAACGGCAAATACATTATTTAGCGCGCAGTCAAAGAGGTCCTTCACTGCTGAGTAATACGATTTTATTTATTCAAATTGATGCATTCATTTTCAGACGCTCGCGCAGAAGAACAACTGGTAAGCACCAATTGATTCATACGAGGGGAGAGAGAGTTATACGCTCGGTTTAAAAGCAGATGGTGGACACATTTCCAAACTCATGATCACGCTCATTTTGAAATTGTTCACCGTGTGGGATCAGCGATCAAACGGGAGAGCTGAAAGTCGCTACAAGAGCTCGACCGCATACGTGTTTCTTATCCACCTGAAAGCTCGGGCCAGTTGGTAAGTCGGTGGCAGCGTTGCCCAAATTCAACACATTTCTCAAACCCTTCTGCTTCCTCTTTCAAGTGCAAAACCACAACCACTCGCTGCCCTGCTCTGTAGCTTTGACAGTGTTGTCACAGGCGTCTGTGAGCAGACAGAGGGATGAAAACCAATAACAAGAATTACTAAGAATAAATAATTCATACGCGTTAATAACTCCTTGTGTTTGGGCTGAAAGCAGCAGTCCGTTCTCGCCGCTTTGCTCTGTAGAGCGATCACCTTCAGCTCCTCCACGAGTCGATCACCCCGTTGCCCCACTCCCTTCATTTCATCCGGTGACTCAGCGGCCTCTGAAAAGATTCTCTTCGAAGGCCTCACGTTCTCACAGTGACTCACCTGAGATGTCCATGATAACTCCTCCGGCTTCGGTCACTATCACCGCCCCTCCGGCCATGTCCCAGCAGTGGATGCCCATGTGGTAGTAAGCGTCGGCCGAGCCGCACGCGACCAGACACATGTTGACCGCCGCGCTGCCCGGGGAGCGGATCCTGTGGGTGAAAATAGAGGTTTACTCAGCGACGGACTGCACGCGACACGGTGCTGACCCCCAAACGGTTTAGTGAGAGTTTAGTGTGTGTTTGACTGTATTTGTGATGCTTTATGATATTTGGTGTTTAAGCTCTGTATTTTTACAAATAGTTGTAGTATTTCTTGTCATTTATTTTTCCAAAAACGTAGAAAACCAAATTCTTGTTTGACATTTTAGCCTGTTAAGACAGAGGCAGTAGAGATAATGGTCTACAAGCCAGGAACTGGTAACGTGCGCTCCTGTTTCGGTGGTAATGCACCTCGAGGCCGGTTGCCACCTGTCAAAAAAGTGAAAATAAAGAGGAACATGCAGCAACTGTTAGCCAACTTCTACCAGTGTGTGACAATTACTGTTGCACAAAACCATGTTGAAGCAGATGACAGGCAGGAGCAGGACACTCTGCCCACAGCGTGAGACGATTTTGCAATAATGTTTTTATCGTAAATTCTTGCGGCCGCGATCAGGTTGTGAAACTCTGATACTGTGACAGCCCGACGGCGAGGTGTACCGCTTCACCGCGCTGATGTCATTTTTTGCCGATGAAGTTTATTGTGCAACTGTAAAACGTCCTGCCTCCGTTACATATCTTCTTCGAGCGTTTGATAACATTTGACGGATCGGGACGGATCCTTTTCCTTCCTTTTTCACCTTCAGCTGGCGGAGCGCGGATCGCCTTTCATTGTGACACATCGACAGTGAAACACAACGCTTTGGTTTCCGACACAGACGGCAGAAAACTTTTTGATTTCTCAAAAAGCGTGTCCGCAAAACAGGACGGTCGTCATTTTTCAAGCATCCTTCTGTGGCGGATAAAATGTAATTCTTCAAAGGGAGTAAGCTGCACACCTCCAACTCAACGTCTCAACTCACAGTGACCTGCTGTTGTGTGTAAACCCACTCATGATATTAAGTTCCTGATTAAAAGTGACTTGTTTGGTTGCACTGTAAACAAACACAGTTGCTTTATGGGTGCATTTCTGTTAAGCAGCTGCTTAAAGATGGGAGTCACCGGATCAACTGGAATGTTAAGGATTGAATAATTACCCGTGCACGGGGATGGTGAGGATGGTCCTGACGTTGGCCAACATCGTGTTGAAATGCTCAGGATCCTTCTTGAAGCCCATTTCTGTCAGCACCATCGACTGGCTGATGTCTTGGATGGGAAACACAAAGTGAAGAGTGATCACATCTGGATGCACAGAATCACAGTAATGAGCGCCGTCTGCCTCTGAGGCTTCTCGGTGCAGAGCTGCTGGGACGGGCAGAGAATTTTGCCGTCGCGTTGCCTCCACCTGGTGGATGCGATTACAAACTGCACCGGCGTGATTATCGCTCTTTACCTTCCTGCCCAGACACTTTGATGGGGGCTCCGTTGCAGAACGCTCCTTTGCCTCTTCGCGCCGTGTACATCTTTTCCTCGATGCAGCTGTAGACGATCCCGAACTCTACCTGAGGCCGAGAGGCAGCAGAGAAAACAGCAGTGAATAATGCGGCGTGGGCGTGAGGGCTAAAAATAGCACGGCCGTACAAAGTGAAATCCACTGCGCTGCTCATCAGATATTCACCGGGTTATCGGGGCAATTAATATTGTGATGTTTCCCATAATTACGATGTTACAGTGTCAAAAGAGTCTGTGATTCACAAACAAGGAAGCGTACCTCTTTCTTCACGGTGAAGCCAATTGAAACCGACACAAACGGGAACCTGGATGAAAAGAAATTTACAATATAAAACATTCATTTAATGAACTCCCTCTAGGTTTTAAGCTCGGAGGAATCAATTTCTATTATCAGTTCAGTTTCATCTGCGTTGTCTAATTATCCCTGACAGAGAGGACAATCCAACAGAGAACCTAATTAAAAGATAAAAATAGTTAAGGAGCGACAGAGATAAAAGGAATCCAGTGCCTTATCAGGTCTCTCAATGGGGTAGGCGGTGTTTCAGTGCGCCGTACCTGTGAACGAAGTTGGTGGTGCCGTCGATGGGGTCGATGATCCAAGTGGGATTGTCTGTCAGGACGCTGGGAGCACCGGCCGCTACCGACTCCTCACCTATAAAGCTTCAGAATCACAGACGGAAGAAACAGAAAACAGACAATCAGGACAGGACTGATTACCTCAGCTGCTGATGAATGATATTAAAGCACTTGATACTTCTGACCCATATTTCCTTCGGGATGAATAAAGTATCTACCTGCAGAGTTTTTCTTCAATTTCAAACATTTGAGCATCCTGGTGGAGGTTTATGCTTTGCAACCGTCGTTGATGGATTATAGAGGCTGATTAAAGTTGTTTTTTTTAAGACTCAGTACAAGTGACTTTGTCTAGTTTCAGTCCAACGACAATAAATAACTCAACAAATTAAGATTTCTGCGGAAGCTGCGAACCGCATTCGAGATCAAGAGTTAATTATTTCATTAACTCCAGAAAACGAGCTTTGTTATATTGAGCTAATGAGATAATTAACCCATTTAAACAAAAGGTTGTTTCTCTTATTACTTTGGATGTTTATCAGAGCTTGGGACGGCCGTGCCAGCGTGCACAGATGGCCTCTTCACGAGAGTAACTGATGAAGTCCAAATTATCAGGGCTGCATGATGAGGTGGAAAAAAAAAACCTTTTTGGTGATTATTTTTGGCGATTGCGAAAGGTTGGAACTACGACTGCAATTTACATTTTTATTGAACAAAAAACAGAACTGAAATCCTGATGATGTGACATCTGAATAGAACAGAATAACTTTATTGTCCAAGCCGGAGCAGGAAATTTGTCTCTGGTCTGGAACAAGACAGTCCCAGGCGAATCCAAACACAAACACGTCCACAAGATTAAAAAGCGAAACAAGAAACACCACATCCTTAGAACAAAGATCTCTCAACTGTACTGAACAGTTGGTGCATTCATGCCCATGGTGTTGAGCTTATACGCTCATATTTGTTTGCTCTATTGCAGTCGTTTGACCGCATTATTTGCATTTGGGATAAAAGAGCCCTTGCAAATCTGTTTGGGTCTGTTCCAAAGAACAAGACGTGTTGGTTATTTTGATCAGCATCAGAACTTCAGAATCTTACTTCTTCATACATACTCTTATAACATTCAAACAAGCATTCATGCGGGGACGTTGGCTGCCAACAAGAAGTCTGTCAGTTGTAGTCTACCAGCCAGTGACACATCAGCTTTGAGTTGACCACTGAATGGAAGACTACCCCTTACAATAATGAGTCATAACATAAATACAAGGGTTGCACAATACATTGTTCCAGCATCAACGTCACAATGTACGTATTTGCAATAGTCACATCGCAGGATATGCGAAGTCAACTCAAACACTTCCTGCTACAACTTTTTTTGCTGCTTGATAAAAAATATAAATTCGTCATTTCCCTCGACTAATCTATAAGAAAAGTCTGTCTTATATTACAAAAAATAGTGAGATTGGGTTCTTGGATAAATATGAGATTGTCTGCGTGCCCAGCGATTAATCTTTAATTTATCAACTAAAGCATTCTGGAATGATTAATGATTTCCAAACAGAGCTTTTAAACGTAACTGCTAAAAAGTCCTGTAATTTTTTAAACCAAAATATTTCAATCTGATTTTGTGCAGCCCTGGTAAATTGCCTCATATCTAATCACTTGGGAAAACACTTTTAGAACAGAAGGCAAAAGTTCATGAAAAGTCCATATGGCTTCCTTTGAAACTGCCAAACTCACCCACAGAGTCAGTGTGTGTGTCGTGGTCTCTGATGAAACTGATGAAGTTATTTTCTTATCATTAATGAGCGTGTTGACTTGAGAAATCTGTCTTTTGTTGTTTGAGATAACGAGATAAATTGAACTGTTGTCATGTGGAGGAAATAGCTGTTATCTCAAGACAACGGAACAATTAACTTGTGATCTTTGAAAGATACTGGTATTAAAAGAAATAAATAAAAAATTGCAAGCGCGATCATCTCAGCTTCCATAGGATTTAGTATCTTCCCACCAGAGTTTATTTTTGGGTTGTGTAGTGAAGGCTTTTGCAGTGAAATTAAGCATTAAACCCACAACAGAGTAAAAGAATAAAAATAAGGACAACAGTTTGAGAGACTGATAATATACACTGGTAAAATATTCTTCCCTTTATAACCTTCAGGACTATTAGCCAGTTCATATATCACCTCTCGTTTCCACATTTGCTAGCAAGGTACCTGTGAGTCGGGTACTTTTCCTTGATGGAGGATATAATGAGCTGTTCCACTTTCTGGTCCGTCTCGGTCACCAGGTCAACCGGCGAGCTCTTCTGCATGATGGTGATGTCCTTCTGGAGCGCCTCGCGGATCATCTGGCAGAGAGACAACAGTCACAAACTCAGCCAGGGGAATTTTTTTGGATGACTGACCACATCTGTTACTTTAATTAGCCTGACATATTGTCTGTTATGGTAACATACTGTTGGCAGTGACGGGTCAGAGATGATTACGTGAAAGCTCCACAGCTCACATATCATTATGTGTTATTACACATTAAATAAATTTCCCCTGAAATCATGCTCAGTCTGTACTTAAAGACAGGTACTGGTAGATAACATTTCTCTTCACACGGATCAAATACAAATGCCTTTGAATATAGCTGGATGACAGCTAACTTTCCATACTCAGAGAGATATAAGGAAACCCATCTGGGGTTCTCTAAGAAAAGCTTTCTCTTTGCAACAAGAAAAGTCTGTTTAGTCTGCTTTCGGTAATACTTTATAGTAACCACAATTAATAAGGGGTTAATTAACAGTCTACTAATCTCTAGGTAATACTTATGTCACTATTTTTCATGGGAAGTTGGACCAACACAGCCATTTTTGTGGTGACCAAAACAGGTATTTTCAAGCCAAACCATGGTGTTTCTTGAAACCTAACCAAGTGGTTTTTGTGCCTAAATCTAAGCAGAGCATAAGCACAGCGTTATAACAACAGAGAAATAAAAGATTGAACTGAAACATATGTAAAGTTGCAACATAAAGAAACTTTATTTTGACCTTATTTGGACTTGGCTAAAACTTCTCCCGGTGAATAAATGTGCACAGGGTGTCTTCTGATTTTAAGTTGAAGGTTTGTATTTACCTTCTCCCTTTTTGACAATTCCCTGTCAACCTCTGTGAAATGCTTTTTGTTTCCTATTGGATCTGATCATCAAAACCGAGTATCATCAGTGTCGTCAGTCTGTTTTAAACTTTGCAAAACTGCATGTTCATGCAACACACCCTCAATTTGGACTTCATAGGGAACTCTGCCTTCCAGGCATGCAAATCTCAATTATGACTCATGAGGAAAACAGCTGTTCCAGATAGTCAAGCTTTCACCCTTATCCATTTCAGGTAATTGGGTTTTATGCTAGCTACAGTATATGTGAAATTGATGTATTTACATGACTGTAGTTGAATGCAAAGCTAATATTTCCACCTAAAATAGAGTCATTTCCTGACCACAGCACTAAAAAGCATGTTACAACGTAGTTACTCACCTTCCCAGCCTTTTTGGTGACCTCCACACAGTGATCCATACATTCTTGCCAAGGATCACTCATGTTGACAGATGGCAATGTATTGACAGCAACAGTTATAAACGTTATGTTCCTGTTGAGAGGAAAAATAGCGACACTCATTCACAGATTCATTCACATTCACAGAAGCTTTCCGTCCGCTTTTTGATAGATGCAACCTGTGAACTCCTGTCTGGATAAACTAGGTAAGATTAGCGAGTAAATCTGTTAGCGACCGTTGGCTGTTTAGCTAAATTAGCTCTCTATGCTAGTTAACGTTCACGGGAATAAACGGGCCCTGGGCGTAATGACAACTACAGCTATACACATAAAATAAACGGTTTGACAGGCTGTTATGTTATATCTCTTATTGTAGTTTATTATGAGATAAATTAAGAGTTTCAATGAGCTAAAGCTAGCGCTACCCACCTCTGAAGAGGGCTGGCTTCTCAGTGTTGACTTTTAGCTATGGGAGGGTGGGACTAATGACAACTCTCGCTCTCATTGGTCAAAAAATGCCGCTAGATAAGAACTCGCCGCCCTCATTGGCTAGAGCGCTGTCATTTATCCGTCGAGGAAACGGCTCGAAAGTAGAGGAGTCTGATTTACTAATGACAACTTTATTACATGTTGTCGAAAGAAAATGGCAGCAACGAAGGATGATTTCCGCAAATGTGAGTTCTTATATATCCTTCAAAGTAATTGGCAAACATATATTGGGTTTATAATGCTGTAGGCGCACATTTCAAAGGCCATTTGTCACATATAGACGCTGCAGCTTTCCCTTTACAAAGTAGAGTAAAAGTAAAGTAAGTAAAAACTCTTTTAAATTATATTCAAGTTCAATTAACAATGTGTTTTTGTTTAACACAACCACAACAAGACGTAAAGTTGACATACAGGACTTTTAGCTATGGGAGGGTGGGACTAAAGGCAACTCTCGCTCTCATTGGTCAGAAAATGGCACTGGATGTGAACTCCCCGCTCTCATTGGCTAGAGCGCTGTCATGTCTCTTTACAGGAAGCAGCATGAGAGCAAAGGAGTATGATTTATTAAAAACAACTTTTTTACATGTTGTTGAAAGAAAATGGCAGCAACAATGGATGGTTTTCTCAAATGTGAGTTTTTATATGTCGTTTTTATTTAATTTGCACGCATAAACATCTGATTTATAAAGCTGGAGGTGCATATTTCACAAACCATAAGTCACATTCAGGCGTTTTAGTTACAGTTTTGCATTTTTAATTACATTTTCTTTAACACAGACACAATAAGACATACAGTTAACATAAAATAAAATCAGAAACAACAAGGCTATTCCAGTAGTGACATTGTGTAACAGAAAAACTATTTTTTTCAGTACAGGTAAAGGTAGGTGTCTGGTCTGTGGGCATTTATGTGTATGCATGGGTGTAATGGTGAGTGTCTTTTATTCCACTTTCTATATCAGACTGGACAGATCTCACTCTGGATCCAGACACAGCCCACCCTGAGCTCGGCCTCTCTGAAGACTGCACTGAAGCCACATACCTCGAGCGTCCTCCGCCGGTCCCCGACCACCCAGACAGATTTGACTACTGGGAAGAGGTGCTGTGCTGCCAGCCCCTGCAGGGACGTTGCTACTGGGAGCTGGAGTGGAGAGGGGAGCAGGTTTGCATCGGTGTGTCGTACAAAGGTATAGCCAGGAAAGGTGACGGCAAGGAAACTCGGTTTGGAATGAATCAGCTCTCCTGGAGTTTGGACTGCTCCGACTTTGGTCTCTCTTTCTGGCACAATGATGAGAGTACTGACATAAAAGCAGCTCCGTCTTCGAGGGTAGGAGTACTCCTGGAACACGAAGCAGGGACCCTTTCCTTTTACACCATCGCTGAGTCGGTAGATCTCATCCACAGAGTCCAAACCACATTCACAGAGCCTCTCTATGCAGGATTTGAGTTCTATAACTTAGGAGACCACGTTAAACTTTTTCATCTGAAAAATCTGGAATGACTAACGGCATCAGTGCACGTTTCATGGACAGAATTTGAACTTTTATAACTAGTTTGTGAAGGTCCTTGGTCTGCATGTTTGTGTTTGTATGAGAGGGGAACATCACTAGAAGTAGATATAAATAACAGATGCAAACACATACCGCTTTAGGCCAGAAGGTGGCAGCAGCTGCAGTGTATTTGATAAAGCATGTCTTGGCTGCCTTTTGTGAAGGAGGCTACAAGTCAAACATGATGTTGTGTACAGGCTTTTAGTTCTCCCTTCAGGTGACTTCAGGTGTTGTTTTATTATTCGTTGACATTTAGGGATGTAAATGAAAACCTGTCCAAACCTGTTCAGGAAGGGACAGCAGGCTGTTTATCCTGAGGAGACTCGGCGTCTGCAACAGGCTCCTAGGGGGGAGGTGAGGAGGGCCCGCTCCGAGGTTGGACTGAAACTGGACAGTCTGGAGACGGTGGCTAAGAGGAGGATGAAGGACAAACTCAAAGCCGTCTCGGATAACCCCTCTCACCCTCTCCACGACGAGCTGTGGCAGATGGGCAGCACATTCAGCCATCGCATCGTCCCACCAAAGCTGAACGCTTCAGGCGCTCCTTTGTACCCACCGCCATCAGACTATAAACAGCAGTGGAAGCTACAGCCTGTCATCCCACTGATCACTAATTGAAGCTGGGAACTGCATGAGGCTGCTAAAGAACAATAATTGTTGGCCGTCTGTGTGTAATTAAGGTCCAGAGAACACTGCAGCATAGAGGAAATGTGCAATTCAGCTCAACAAGTTAGCCTCGAAGCTACGTTTTCACACATTTTTGATACCTTACAAGTACATATCCTGAGCGGAAAAGACAAATAAAAGCATCTGAAGTCAAAAGAAGACCAAATTGTTAAATCATTCTATCCGTATTGATGGGAAATATAGGAAATATCTGACCTGTTCTGCCATTTTTATATAATTTCCTCTCATGTTTCAACCAAATAGTGGTTAGTGAACATGAATACACTAAATTGCTGACTAGAGATTGTCAGGGTCATGATACCTGTGCGAATATAAACCACTTCCCCAAATTATTTTAGGTTATCTTATTTCGAAACTTTTACATTGTGGGTGTGAAACCTATCTATCAAAAATAAAGAGGAAGTATTGTAAGGTAATTACTGTTAAGTTTCCTTTTTAAGGTCATTAATCGTAAACTTCCCCTCATGGCAAGTTCTGCTTCCGAGATAAAAAAAAAACAAAACACATTCTGTACGTTAAACAGAAGTTATTATAAAAGTAAATGTGCTTTCTTTAGTATTCAGTCCTTGAGTCCTTTTTTTCTTCCAGGCTGCATTCAGCTGCTTAACCTCAGAGCGTTTAATGTCAATAGAGCCCAGACAATCCTGCCGAGACGCTCTGTCCCTCCTGTGCAGAGCGCTAACAGCGCAATTAGCTTCGAAATCAGGAGGGCACCGTCTCATCCACGCGCCTACAGATTTAACCTCACACGGCCTTTATCTCACAGAGACGAGGTGGCGGAAACTCATAATGATAAATCCCTTCAGGAGCTAATGAGATGTCTGGCAACAGTCGGGCATAAATTACGTCTAATTCCACTGACCTTGAGTAGTGTTTTTTTTTTTTTTCTGTAATCATTATTATTTGGAGTAGAGAACAAATGAAGGTATAAGATCCAGGGTACAACCCCTCTCACAGCTGTTACTGTCAGATACTACGTCGCCTGGTTTGAACCGTTAATTGCAGAACGACTCTTTGGCAAACCAGTGATATTTTGAAAACGCCAGACGTTAGTGACGAAATGTATCTTGTCCTCGTAACAAGCACTTCCATAGTTACATGGGAAGAAGACTGTTCTGCCGTGCCAGCAGCTCTGTGAAGCTGTAGTTTTAGCCACAGTGGTGCAGCTGAGCCAGATGTGCATGTCATTTGCAGGTGTTGCATAAAAGCTGTTTGATGTGAAGGTGGAGCCAGATGAAGAGTCAAGAGATCAAGGTTGTTGTAACTCATCCTCTGGTGATCATGATTTAGTTATTTATGTTATTTTATTTTACTCCATTTCTGCCAGATTTCACAGCAAGCCATCCAATATTAGAGATATTTCAGGCAGGGCTGACGGAAGTTTGGCCTGCCAAATGTTTCAGGTTTTCAGTTTATGCCATTTGACTTTGAGAGCCAGATAATTTACCTCGGTAGTTGGTGGAGACCAAAAATGGAGTTTAAAGAGAGTGAATATTGCATTTATTTTGGGCTATAAATGTGTCTGCTGATGTGTAAATAAGCAACAGTTCTCCAAGTCAACTTAAAAACGAAAAATAGATTAATGTTGTCATATGGCTTGTTTATGTTTTTCCCTAAAGTAGTAAAAAAAATATATAAATGCATCGTGAAATTGCTTGAAATAATGAATCACAACTAAATTACCATTATAATACCAATCAACTGTTCTTTTAAATCTTAACATTAATATTTTCTCTTATTTATGCATTTTCAAAAGATATTTCTAGAGATATGTAGGCTACCGTATCCTTCATTGTTTTTCATAATCTGAGCGTGCTGGGCAGAGTGACACTGGATGTCAGTCAGTTAAGGGAACTTCAGACCCATGCACCATAACAGTACAATTCAATAGGTGTTTGCCTTTGGCCCATAGTCCACCGTGGAGTTTTAGTTTTGGCCCTCCAAAACCTGGGCAGCTCTGGTGTAGAGCAAACAGAGTACAGATATAGAACCTGTGAACTAAGCTAAAATGTAGTCTGTAACTTTCCTGTGATGGAGAGGCGCTCAAGTCCTCTTTCTCTTAGACAAAATTATAATGGAGTCGAAATTGTGTAGAATAGGTAAGTTGTGTGAAGAATGAAGAAATATTGCGTTATTGCTGCATTAACCTGTAACAATTACTTAAAGAGGAGGAAACAGAACTATGTCACTATGTTTTGCTTGTAAAATCTGATGCGCTTCCTCACAAAATAACATCTGCTGACTTTAACAGCACACACACTCTCTGTGGGGGATTCTCGACGACACCATAATGGGAGTCATGCGGATCTACTTTTCGTCATCTCATCCGTCCTTTGTGAATGTCTCTGTGGGCTGGGAAGGAGCTGTGTTGTGTTGTGTTGTGTTTGTCGACCTGTGAGGACTCGGGCGTGACGAGCGTTTGCCCCCGAGAGGACACCAGATCACACCACGACGGACAGAAGAATCCGACCTGAGACGCTGCGCCTCAACCTTCTGCGCTGAAAAAATGGTGAGCGTTCGCTTCCACATTTCACCTCTGACTTACAGAACTGGGCATGCTTGGTCACATATTTTAATAATTGCTCCTAGACGCTAGAAGATAAGTGTTGTTTCTTAAAGGTCATGTGTCAGAATGTCCTGCAGGGTGTTTGAGAAGTTGCCAGGTTTGACGGCTCACTACAAAAACATAAATGTGGGAGGAAGTTCATTTGTACGTGCCACAAGGGAAAATCCCGTCTCAGTGAAGCGCGCAGTGGCAAACGGACTCCCTGTGAGTTCCCATGAAAGTTCATGCCTCCCTGGAATCCAAACCAAAAGTAAAAAACGTGTTGATGAATTCCGCAGTGAGGCGAGTTGAGGCACGAACACCCAGGGTATCGCCACCATGAGCTCCCCCAAAACATCTGCATCCTTTGTGACGATCAGCGTGAGCCTGTGTAAGTACAGTAACTCCTCCTGACATTCCCACAGTTGTTCCTCTCTGATGTGCCCCTCCCGAATCGTGAAAGATAATGTCCTCTTTCTTCCGTCTCCGTGTCCATTTCAAAGGGTTTATTATGCTCCTGCTCTGTCGGGCTCAGCTCGGGACAACCCCCAACATTAAACACATCGTGGTGGGAAGGTGTTACAGTTACATCACGCTAGTTAACCCCAGCCTGAGGTAATGCTGATTTATACTCATGTGTCATCAACATTTACAGTCCCGTTCTTTTGATTTTAACAGAAGTGACCGCCTCGAAACGTGAATGACTTGATTTTGGCTCTTATTAAAGGCGTATTAAAGACTGATTAATGATGAAACCAGTGTGGTGGCACTGGTTCTGATGTGATGTTGAATGATTTGAATGAGTCAGGAAGAAGAAAGAACCCGAGACAAAGAAGGTAACTGCGGTACGAGGGCATGTGCCGATACCCTTTGTGTGAAAAGATGTTTTATCTCGTGGGAACTTTACACAACTTGAGTATAACTCAGCGATATTTGCTTCAGTTCCTGTTGAAAGAAGCTTAAAACTCATTCAGTGTGTAGTTACAGTTCAGTGTATCACTACAAAATCATCATTCAGAGCCAACTCAACCAGAATTCAGAACTTTTCCCAGATCGTGTCACAGATTTTCTATTTAAAATATTATGTGAAAACTTCTGTTAAATTCATGGGACCTGACACTAAGTAATTCACTTTTGAGTCTTGGCGGTAAGAGCTAACTCATCATTCATGTGTAGGTATGACTGTGAGGACATCTGGAGTCAGTTCGAAGAGGCGGTCGTCCGTCAGTCCTCTTGTAATGTGACCGTGGAGGATTATCACCCCATGTTTTATGAGATGAAACAAACCTGGCCTTGTGATTCGGTGAGCAAGAGTTCCCAAATTCGATTTATGTTCATAATTTGTCACTTTTGCCTCTTAAGATGGAAAATCCTTGAGTAAAGCTGCTTTATCTCTGCCGTCCCTTCTGCTCAGTTCCTCTTCTGGAGTAAAACCAGGACACTGATGCACAGCTACGCAGCTGTGGTGCGCCGCTTCTGGACGCTGGAGGACACGCTGGTCGGCTACATGTTCAACGACCTCATCTGGTGTGGACAAGAGGAAGACTCCGGTATTAGATAGATTTATTAGAGACAATTAGAATTACTCAAAAACAATAAAACATGATGCTTGTTCTAGTTAATGAACGGCTCCCAAGCTCTTTGGCTTTTTGACATCTTAAAATTAAGCAGCAGAACAACAATTTTAGTCTTTTCTTTCCTGTTATTTGGCAAATAAAAGCCGTCTAAGTTATTTCTTGAACCGTTTAAAGGGGCCTGACCGTCAGGTTGGGAAACACTGCAGCAACTAAATCATTGTAAAAGACTCGCTGTAACTCTCTTTGTTTATTGTGACCAGATTGGGTACCAAAATTAAGAGAATTAATTGTACTTGTAAAAGTAAACCATGTAAAAGTATTATTTAATTTGCTATTACTAGCTTCCTTAACGCTGCACGAATCAATATCTTTTTATAAGAATGGATCAAGTGACCAAGTAAAACGTGTTGCTCATATTGACTCTGCAGCTCCGCTCATCCTTACGAAGCATTTTAGCATCTTTCAGCTGATTGTTTCGGTTTTACAATCTATTACAGCAGCAGGCAGCCGTGTTCAGTGAGGAAGCTAAAAGAAAAACATACGTCTTAAGCACCGAACGGCCGACAGACAGAGTTATCTCTTATCTGGTCGCAGCTACCGACTACAAGGTAATTTACCTCGGTAGTTGGTGGAGACCAAAAACAGAGATAAAAGAGAGTGAATATTGCGCTGATTTTGGGCTATAAACGTGTCTGCTGATGTGTGAATAAGCAACAGTTCACCATGTCAACTTAAAAATGTAAAATATACTAATGTTGTCATATGGATTGATTATGTTTCTCTCTAAAGTAGTAGCAAAAAATATAAATCCATTGTTAAATTGCTTGAAATAATTAATCTTAACTATATGACCGCCATTTTCCTGAGCTATTCTTTTAAAAGTCTTAACATTAATATTTGATGACAAACACATTTTTCCCTTATATATGCATTTTTAAAATGAAGAAACTCGGTCGCCCTGGGATTCAAATAAAACATCATCACTCAGGCAGCTGCAGCTGTGCTCCCAGATGTTTGGCCGAGCCTTCGGGGTATTTTAGCGCAGTGGTAGTGTTGAGTGATTAACCTGCCAAAATGCTTGTCAACACATGTTTTCCTCACCTTTTCAATAATGTCAGATATTATCAAGGTGACGACACTTGACTGACGGCTGTGAATGTGGCACACAGGTTTTGATTTCGGCTCTTGTCCGGAGTGGTCGGCGTGTAGGAATCATCCGGTGTACTCCTTGTGGAGGCAAGCGTCCCAAAATGTGAGTTTCATGTCAGAAGATTCTTCTCCAGCCCACACAGCCGTGTTGTTGTTTATCATTTACACGCAACATACTGTTCCAGAAGCAGCTGTGGAATATTGCTCTCATGCGATATTCTTCACCTCTTTGTCAGTTTGCAGAGATGGCGTGCGGCAACATCACAGTGTTGCTGAATGGATCTATTGTCAACGCCTTCAATAGAAAAAGGTAAGCAAAAGGTGAAGACGCAAATATTGAAGAACGTGGTGTTTACTGGGTATCTGTAAAATGATCTCCTCTGGTATCTTTCAGCATGTTTGGAAGTGTCGAGCTGGATGGTCTGAACCCGCACAGGGTGAATTATGTCAACATAAAGGTGGTGGCCAATCTGGAGGGACCCTTCATGTGAGCATTTAAACAGCTGATGCTTAACTGCACTACAGTAAAGTGTTAGTTTCATATAATACACTTAGTACCACTTTCCAATTCATGCCAATTCATAGATACAGATTCATAGATCATAAGCAGTGAGTATGGATAACTTTGGGTTGCCAGGTTGTGAAAAAAAACCCTCTGACAGGCTCTTCAACCAGAAAACCTTTCTTTTCAGCTCTTTAATTCATCGCAAAGTACCTTTAACTGTTAAAATCTATAAATATTTGAAGAGAATCTGAACTGAAATCCATTTAATACCTTATCAGCAACCATAACTGCAAACTGTATGGCTTATTAGTACCTTTAAAACCCACAAATATGTATTACTATGGTAGATAACCATGTTTTATTGTATGCATGTGTAATGACAATAAAGCTGATTCATTACCAAATACGAAAAATAAACACCTTTCTTCTTCTTTTCATAGAACCTGGCAACCCAAAGATTCTCTCATAAATGGCCTCTTACCAGCCATTGATTGCCATTAGATACAGCTTATAGCCTCATTATAAATGGTGACTTATTAAAAAGTGGTAAACATTTATAACCACCAATCAAGCTTCTTGTTTTTCTCCTCTTCAGAGAATCATGCAGTCAAGGATCCATTGTAGACCTGATCCAGATCCTGAAGTCCAGAGGTTTCCGCTGGACTTGCACAGACAACGACGAGTAAGTGACCGTCCTCCATGGAACCTCGAGATAAGTTTTTTCCATGTCTTCTAGATGGCTGAGGTTTGCTACAGATGTTGTGTGGCTCTATAATGAACTTCCTGAAAGCACCCTGAGGTAACAGATATAATATTTGTCCACAGGACCTTGATGATCCTTCAGTGCATCCAGAACCCCAAACTGTCTTCCTGCCAAACATGTGCAAACAGCCTGTCGCACAGAAGGAGCCTCACAGTGAACTGAATCACCCGCAGACTCAGCAAGTGTTCTGAAATTGTTCATATGACGTCTTGTTGTCGGTAAAGGTAACGGCTTAATTAAACTGACTGTTCAAAAGATGACCTGAAGTGAAGCATTTTCTTTATATCCTGTATATTTCTATTGATCCTATTTCATCAGCACAGAAAGCTCCGACTTAATTATCAATTGGACCGTTGTTCTAAATGTTAAGATTTTAGTTATCATGTGAAAATCAATCAATCTCATATGAAAATGTGGAATTTGCATGTAAAGAAGCAACTTTTATATGTTTTATTGTGCCATGCGTTGTTTGCACATGTGGAAATGAATTTATGTACATTATCTTATTTTCACAAGTTAAAGCAATGGCAAAAGTTTCATATGTGACATTTTCGTAAGGGTTTTGATGCATTTGTGTTCAATCAAACCACCCACGGTTGCTGTAGCATGAAAAACCTGTATACTTTTCACTGAGAGTTGAGTGAACAGAGCTTTATTGGGGCCAAGCAGCTTGTTTTTTGCCCCGGACCTCAAAGCTGTTTAATACGTCCATGTCTGAACCACCTGTCTGTGTTTATGGGACCAAAGTTCACAGTGGAAGCACTGCAGGCCTTTACCTGACTGGTAACAATAAAGTTCAATGATATGTCATATTTTTCAATAGTCTGAGATAATTAATCTCCTTTTTTTGTTTGCATGTTACTGGACACCTTACAATAACTTTGTGGTTCCATTGTTTCGCGTGCTCAGTCCTCATGAGTGAACAGCCTCAGGATAACACACCCACACAGATAACCTGTGCAACTTGACCTGTTAGTTTAACAAAAGATCCTGTTAGTAGCAAAGTTCAGAGTTTGATTTGCACTCAGAAACATAACATACTCATTACTAAACATGTGATTTGTTTAACGGTATAAGATGATTGAAGCAGGAGACATCCACCAAATGATACACATGTGTTACTGGATCATTAAGTCATTGTGCTTCCTGCAAAACAGAGACGAAGAATCTGTTTTGCTTTTCGTTGTTGAGCTCAAAGGTCAGCTGCATTTCTCAACATGTTCACCCGTGACAGCTACTGATCTCTCTGACCTTTAAATCATTGCTCGCAAGCAACTGTCAGCAGCTGATTAACACTTACTTTGCGCCAGCTTCGCCCTGCTACCGTAACAGCACCTAATTATTTATGATAATCTGACCTACCTGTCGGATACACAAAGGCTGAAGAGTGAACGCAGCCAGCTTTAAAGAAAAGACCACAAAGTGTGAATGGCCTCAGGAGAGAAAGGCTTTCAGACGTGCTCATACCTGAACCACAAGGGTATTTTTGATCTCCCTGGTTGAGCATAGATGAATGACAGATAATACCAAAGTGCAGTTGAGGACGATTGCTTTTAAGATGTTATCTATTTTTTTTTACACGTTATATATGAATTTAACTAATTTAGGTCAGCAAAACATTAAACAATTCAGAATATCTACACCTGATTTTTATTCCTGCGTGAGGAAAGCGTGCATTTATCAAGAGATGAGAAGCAATATATGATAAAGTCATAATATATCTAAACAAATTATATTTTTATATCATAATATATATGTTTATATTTCTTTTTTTGGTTATTTTGGGAGACGTGCAATCGTTGTAATAGGATGAAGGGTGTCTCCTTCACTTTCACTTCTGCACTGTGTAACTTCAAGTAAGAGTGTTGGATCACAGCATTACGTACACGCTTACTTCATATCTGGGAGTTGTTTCTGCAACAGTGGTGTTGTAATGTGTAATGTCACACAAAATGGCAATTTCTACATAACGTTGCTTTAATGTAAAATCTTAAATCTGAATAGTACAGTGAATTTATCAAGTTTAGCATAAATATTAAAACCAGTGGCAGAAAAGTATCCGAGTACATTTAGGAGGCCATATTAGTATATTATTGGCTAATATGGGCCAATCACAGATAAATATCCGGATCATCTTATCTGTCATCCAATAAGAGGTGTTGTTGTATGTATAGTCTCTTCAGTGTATAATGAGTAATTGTACTTTTTGTACTTCATGTGTAACTCTTTTACTGGAGTAATAGTGTACTTCCACACTGTGGTTGCTACTTTTACGCGAGTAAAAAAGTACTTCTACTTAGTTCCTCCTCCACACATTTTTTAACACTGAAGTAAAGTAAAGTTATTCCCCTCGTGCTCTGACAATCAGTGCTGTGACCCTCTGACCTCACTGTGACCTCACTCAGGCTGCCCCAGTCTCCCAGTCTGATAAGACTCCTGCTGACTTTGTGGACACGGGCCAGTTGCACGTGTGCGCGCGCAGTCAGTGCGCTCCCGGCTCCTCCATAAATAGACGTCCGAGCGCGAGCGACGTCTCAGTGTCAACAAAACAGCAGCTTGGCACCGAACTCCCATTTTAATTTGAACCGCTTTAGGAGCTCTGATTTTTTAATGGACGGCGGTGAGTTTCGTTCGGAGAAGAGACGCGGGAGACGCTGCCGGGTTTTAAGTGTCGTCGCCGTCCTGCTCCTCATTATTGTCCTCGCTGTCGTCCTGGGACTGGTCCTCCGACAGGGAACGAGCTTTAAATCAACGTTTATTGACAGATGTGAACAGTTCGAAGGGTAAGAGACGTCAGTTATAACCGTTAGCGTGGAGAATATCATTTGTGAGTGACTGGAGTCAGTCTCAGTGATAATCAATGACTCCCTCACACACAACCGTGGGACTGAAATTAATTAAATTTAGAATGAAATTCAAAATATGTCAAATATTTGTCGCGTAAAAAAAAAGCATGTAGCCTAGCTTAAGTTCAAAACACCTAGCTTAAAAACAGGTGGTGAATGTAGCCTAACCAGGTAGGTGTATTTACTCAAGTACAAGTTTGAGGTACTTGTACTTTATTTATTTAAGTAAATGTTATGTAGTTTGACTTGCACTCCACTGTATGCAAATATTCTGCTTTGCACTCCACTGCATTTGTCTGATAGTGAACAAAAACTTACTTTTCAGATGGCAGTATTTCTTTCAAATGTTTTAATCACAGCTGAATATATGTTTAATTATTACTTTTAGTGGGTTATTTTGGGGAAAGGCTTTCTTTCTGTCTTCATATCTTACTAGTTCAATAATGAATTGTTTTTTAATCAAGCCTATTCTTTTTTTAAAGGGGCAATATGTGAGGACTTTAGTAGAAATATTCACCAAACAAAAATCTAAAATGTGAAGGAAGGACAGTTTTGACAGTATGATGTTTACATAAATGATGAAGAAAGTAAAAGTGAAAGTCTCTCATACAAACTGCATTTCAATAAAAGTGTCAAAAGTAATTATTCTGGCCATAAATGTACTTAAGTATCAAACTTACAAGTAAAAGTAGATGATTTTACTTATTATCAGCCTGGCCAATCATCAGATCAGCCATTCATAATTTTTCATCTCAAAAGTAACTAAAGTTATTCAGTTATGTAGTGGAGAGAAAACACAAAATTGCCTCCAAAATTTAGTGAAGTTGAAGTATAATGTCGCAGAGAAAGAAAATACTTACATTACAATACAATACTTGAGTAAATGTACTTAGTTACATTCCATCACTGGATGTAGGGTTGCTATGATACAAGACGGTTTAATGCTATTACATAATTATAGTTTTTTTTTTATTATTATTAGTTGTGATGACCCGTAAAGGAATCAAATCAAAAGTGTTATTTTGTTTGAACACACGCTTTATTATAATTTCACAAAATATTATGTCCTGGAAGACATGAAAGTTGACAGAAGCTTGAAATATTCATATTTTTAATAACACTGAAATGGTAGAATTCAATACCGCTGATAAGCAAATGTACAGGGTGTGATAAGCATCAATTTTCATACCATAGTATATGCTGAAAGCAGTATATCGCTGCAACCCTAATGTGGTGATCTCATACGATATGAAGCCTTGCTGTAGATTAAACTACCCAAGACAGTAGAGAGTTTATAACGTTAGTAAAATACTTGAAAAAAATGCAACACTCGTATGAATGCAACAATAAAAACAGCAAAAACATCAGATAGGGAACATTTTAATAAATAATAAGTACTGACACTTCAAGTAAACTTCACAGATAATACTTGCATACTTTTACTGTAAGTAACGGCTCTGAATAGTCCTGCAGTAAATCCTCCCTTCAAGGAGGAACAACTGTTCAGTTTTTATTCAAACTGATTTCAACTTTCTGGTCGCTTTGAAAGAAGGTGTAGTTTGTGGTGCTGTTGAACTGTACTGCGTCATACTGACAGGTGTTTCTGTTATTTTGTCCACCTGATTTACATCAATGCTGGTAAGCTAACCAACAGAAACACCTCAGAGCAGCTGTACAGCAGTACTGCACACTACAGCATCCAAAATTATAATTTGATGAATCAGCAGCTCTTTGAATGTTGGACTAGACTGCGTTTAACTTGGTGTTATTATTAAACTGGCCACTGAGTGTACATTCACAGACAACCTCTGTGGAACAAATTGAAATGCAGAAGTTGTTGCGTGCGTGTTGGCAAAGCTTTGGCAATCTTGGCAAGTACAACACCGAATGATTCACGTTTGTGTTAATAAAGTCAAGTGCTCCTCTCCGGACTATGTTTGTAATGACGATGCTGTTTCTAGATTGCATGAAGCACTTTACTCTGTATTGACTGGAGTAGTCATCTCTCAAACCCTTTAAATTTAAACAGATTAAGTTAAAGTCTTCTTCAAACATACAGTATGCATCCTTTTCGTAAAATAGAACATGTGTCTTTACCTCCACAAGCACTGTAATATTTGTCTGCATTATGTATCATAATTAAACTGCTGTAATCTCACTTGAAATAGTTTTTCTTAATGTTCACGCAAGAAATAAATGTCTTGTTTCTCTTTGTTAAATGACAACTATCTGGTGTGTCAGTAAACCCAGTGAACAAAGCCTGTCGCTAAATTTGGTCCTTTTCCACCAGAATGAGGCTGATCCACACTCCTGAGACCAAGCAGCACTGTTTTTCTATTTTCCAGATACGACTGTGACAAGATATGGGGTGCATTTGAAAAAGCCTACGTAGGGCGGGACCCTTGTGAAGTTCCCATGGAAGCCTATGACCCTTTCGTTGATGCAGCCCACTTCAAACCTGCATGCGGCCGAGTAAACACACCGCTCATCACAAGTGTGCACATTATTCACTCCTGACTTCAGGATAATACCTTTTGAGAATTTGATATAAACTGTTATTTTGGGTCAGATGATGTTCTGGAGCAAAACGAAGGACCTGGTCCATGACTTCACCGAGAAGAAAGATTGTTTTCTCACCCTGGAGGACACTTTGCTGGGGAGTGTGGTGGATGGTCTGACCTGGTGTGGGAAGGAGGGCAGTAGTGGTAAGACTTGTCAAGAAATCACTTTGTAATTGTGTAAATTTTAGTGCAGCTTAGTGAATTAGCAGCAAAATAGATGAAAAAGACACAGAAAGAGGGATAACAGCAGTTATTTAGGTATATGTGTAAAGCTGAAAACCTGTTTTCAGTATTTAAACAAAATTCTTAACATGCCTTTTGTGAGTGTTGCATGCCTCTTCCACTTGAGCCATAATAATTGCAGACGTCAAATTCCAAAGGTGTTTTACACAGCATTTTATGGCAGCGTGTTTAGTCATGTCAGGCTTTTTTTAGGTATAAATAGTTCCTGGCTGGAGCTCTCTGATAAGGAAAAAATGGCACGTTCACATATCACAGTGAGGTATAATGTAGTGCTATCGTGCCGAACCAGAAATCATCTTATTCTCATTAAGAAAGGGAATAAATGTATTCCCAAAATGTTGAACTATTCCTTTAACTCACAGTAACTCCAAAGTGACTGAGATGTTTCACCACTTACTATGTGTCCGGGTTTGGGTTGGCGATGTCTTGATGTGAGCAGCTCACTAAAGCAAATTCTGATCAGCCACACTGAAAAGGCAAAGTGTTGAACTTGTGTGTGTTTGTGTTTGTTTGTGTGTGTTGTTCCAGAAACATTCACAACCGGCTGCCCAGGATGGACGGACTGTGAGAACAACACTGTTCGCTCGTTTTGGAACAGCGCCTCAGCTGCTGTAAGTGAACAACAAGAATTTGCCGTTTTTGCCAAAAAGCCCGACCGTCCTGGGATCAGTGTTTAAGATGATACATATGTGGAGCATACGGCGAAGCAAGCCTCTCCTGAATATACGTGATTATGGTCGAGAGGAGGGAAGAGAAAAAGGTCAGTCAGCCGGGTTCTTCATCAATGAGGCTTTGTGCCGGTCTCCATGGAGCCACATTGCGTAGCTCTCTCCTGAGCAAGCAGAGGCAGCCCACACATTCAGAGGAGCCAAGGGTTGGTTTGTGCCGGTGCTGGAACTTGAAATGAAGTAAAACAAACCAGGTGTTATGTATACAGCTGAAGCATGACAGGACAAAAACACTACAGGTAAATAACTTCAGACACAGATTCTCATCAGCTACTGCCGCTCTAAGAAAGCACAGCAGCCTATAGAAAGCCCAAAGTGCAGCGAGACTAATTTGCTGGTGACGTCACCGTAGCCCTTTTTTCTTTTTACTGGCCCAGACGATAATATTCACCATGTTTTTGTCTCCTATGTATCATGTCACACACCTCCATCCTCCTTGCTCTGATGTCCCTAATTAAATAAAGAATGATCAGATAGTAAACCGCAAAGAGGCAGAGTCTATCACACAGAATCCACAGGTTGAACAGCATTGATTTGGTTTGTCTGTTGTACCTGTGACCAAACGCGTAGCTGTGAGGTGAGGCAGCATCCCTGCTGCAAGACAACAACTTCAACCACTGGAGGTCAGCATAAGCAAGATTAACAGCATTTTATGGTCCAAGACTGCTGCACACACTCTCAACCAGTGGTGTTAGCAGGAAGGCCTTGAGTTGTTGATATGCTGGGAATGTGTTGCTGTACACCTACTTATTATCTCCTCGGGGTAACATTTCCCTGAGAGGGAAAAATCCCACAAACAACCTGGTTGTTTAGGTAATAAATCAGCGTGAGGGCAGCATTTGGAAGCAGCTGGCGGAAGTGTTTGTGTAGTGTGTTAGTGAATAACCCCTTGGAAAACACCTGGACGACTAATGACTATAAGATCGTTCACTGAATAAATCTGCATTGAAACGGTGATCGCTAAATACTGTAGCAGGACTGTTTTTGACGGTAAAGCAACTCGCTAAATTTATTTGTTCGAGGACAAATACATTACTTTGACTCTTGTACCTAATCGCAAAATATGGACAAAGGTGAGTCTTAGAGATTATTCTGTGAAGAGCGAAGTAATTTTTTCTAATCAAGGGATTCTGGATTCATCCCAAATATCAGTGTAACATTAATATTATATTTTTCTTGTCTGTAGTTTGCAGACGTTGCGTGTGGTGACGTCACAGCGATGCTAAACGGATCCATCACCACCCCATTCAATTCTGCAAGGTAAGTTTCTCTACAAACTTCTTATTTATGAGAACAGACAGAGAATAAATATCTCTTTTCTAATATTTAATTCAACCACACATTTTGACGGTGACTGAAATAAAGTGATATTATACAAGCACAAGACACCAAAATGTATGGTTAATGTACTGTATGCTCACTACGGGCTAATTGTAAAGTTATTGTTAAAAAAAGATGTTTTACTGTTCAGTCTCTTCTAAACTGTGCTCTTCTTTATTTTCATTGTCAGTATTTTTGCCTCCATCGAGGTGAAGAGGTTCAACTCCTCCAGGGTCAAAAACCTGAATGTTGTTCTGGTCACACAGAAGAACTTTGTGTAAGATTTTCACCTTGTACACTAGATTTCTGGAATCAGTGTTCTCTTAAATGTGATAAATGGTTCTGTATGTTCTTCATTTTAGTGGTTCAACACCTAAATATGCAGAAACTACAAACTTCTATTGTGAAAATGATGTCAAAATTATTTCTGTGTCCTCTCCAGCACAAACTGCACAAATGCATCTTTGAAGAACTTACAGAAGGAGCTTGATGCAGGAATCAAATATAACTGCAAGGAGGTGGCTGAGTAAGTCCAGCGTGTGTGTGTGTGTGTGTGTGTGTGTGTGTGTGTGTGAGGACGTGATCACCACGTATGATTCTGTCCTCACAGTTTGTTGACAGCTTGTTATCTCTGTGCAGAGCTCAGATCCACGAGTGCAGCTCTGATCCACAGAAACCCTGTGGATCCTGTTGGTGAAGACGTCAGACTGTCTGACCTGATGAGACACAACAGTAACCAGCTATAAGAGATATTTGTTCCGTCTTTGTAAATTAAATCATGTTCTATTATGCAGTTTGTTGGAAATGTAATAGTTTTTGTACCGTTGAGCCAGTCTGATTTCATGTGAAATGTGTATTTTTATATAAATAACTTTGATACATTTTTACAATACGACAATGCACCTTATTCAGAAGGTTGTGGTTGTGATTGGGAGGCTTTTTATCAAGTAGTAGATTGAGTTCAGTGTCATGTACTGTAGAGTCGAAATACCAGTGCTGCTATCTAATCATGTTCAACTGACCATTACACTCCTGCAATAAACTCTGGGGAGTTCAGAACTTGTAATATTGTTAAATAAAGTGTTAAAATATGAGATTAAATTGTGTGAAATTGTATTTTCATGCAACATGAGACAAAGCACACATTGTACATAAGTCAAACAAAACAAAATTATGTACAATTGAATTAAACTTGAGTCATCTGAGACCTGCTGTAGAAACTTTTATGATACTGAGTTGAATGTTGACCTTAGATTATGATTTGTTATAAAACTATTAAATATTAAATGAGTAATAACAGATAAGCAGTTCACTACCAACACAAGGAAGCCATATTCTGTTTAATAATCTACTTCACCTAATTTGCTTATTTGTCTCGAGCAAAAATGTTTTTAAGGTTTGTTGGGGCTCTTCATAAAGTATGCAGCTGAAGTAATTCAAATGTTTGTGATCACAATAAGTAGAGTCCAGTAACAACAATGGTGCATTAATAATTTGTAGTCTCCAGATTCTGACTGTGGGAAAGTCACATCTCACATGCTGGATTGACGCAAAACTGAACCCTCTGATCACACAAAATGTGAACCACACATCCCCTGTCAGCACTTTCGTGACCACTCAGTGATGAAAAGAAGACATGCATTTCCCTCTTCATAAACCCAAACACACTGGCAGTGTCATTTAGTTCAAGTGTGGTTAAAACAACAGGATAACGGTTGGTTGGCGAGAGAAGTGAGTCATCGGCGTATTCAGTCATTTTAACTTCACATTAATGTCCTTTGACCTTTTTATATAATCTGGTCATCAGCAGCGGAAGAAAGTACATTCGACACAGCTCTATAACAAAGATCAAGGATGAGATCAGGAACTCAATTGCTATTAGATTACGTAATAATCAAAGAAACTGAGCTTCCTCCTCTTCACCACAAGTGAACGATCGATTGTGGACCTGAACCTGATAACTTAGTCGAGAGGTTTCACTGGACTTGCACAGACAATGACCAGCAGCCTATCACTCCTTTAATGAAACACTATGATGAGGGGGTTTTAAAAGATACAAAAGAATATGATGATAAAATGATGAAATAAAATACAGCTGTCAAGGTTCATGGCTTGATGATGAAGATCCTTGTTAGATCCTCCTGATGAATCATCCACTCGAAGCATGCGATCTGACATAGTCTTGTTATTTTCTTGTTCTTTTCTTTTGAGTGCTCTTATGCTCTAACAGGCAATCATTCAGAAAGTATTGAGACACCTTCATTGTTTTTTGTAAATCAATGTCAAAAAACTTTGTTTGTTTAGTCATTTGTTTTGTTTCTTTAGCTGGATTTCCCTTGATTCCTCAGAGATTAGATGGTTTTCACGTGCCTTTAATGGTTAATTAGTTAATTGTTATCTATGTGAACCTTTGACCGCTGACAAGGAGCCAGTGACAGCACTCCTATAAAACCAGGTCTGCGAGAGTGACAACACTCTCGCAGACCTTTTATTCTATAGAAGAAGCTTTAAAATGGATCTTAAAGTGATTGTGCCCGTCGTATCCGTCCTTTGTGTAGCTTTTGTGACTTTAATGGCAGTGCTGATTCCTCGAACAGGCCAGTTCAGGGCAATGTTCATGGAGAAATGTGAGAGGTTCCCGGAGAACAGCACAAGGTAAGCACTGTTTTTGCAATGACAAGACATGTTTTTGTTCATTCTAAGCATCTCTGCATGATTGCCATTTCATCTACTATACACTTCTGTTAATTTTTCAGGTGCGAAGAGTTATTGGATATTTTTGAAAAGACTTATGTAGGGAAGAGGCCGTATTACTTTCCCGAGACAGACTATGAGCCGGCCTTTGTTGCGGCCCCCTTCACACATCCAGGTGAAAAAGTAGGTATCCACGGTCACATGAATGTTTTTGCACATTTATTACACCAGATTTTCCTTAAGTTTAATATTTTCCCCTCTCTGTCTGTCTCTTTTGGCATCAGACACTGCTCTGGAGCGATAAAGGAGGAGTATGGGCCCTCAAGTTCACTGAAAATAGAGACTGTTTAGTCACCCTGGGGGACACTTTGTTGGGATCTCTGATGGATGGAGAGACCTGGTGTGGATTGAAGGGCCTCAAGGGTAAGATACTTCAAACGCTGCCTTCGATAACCTTACATATGATCAGTCCGGGTCAATAGGCTAGAGTTTAACAACTTGTCTGCACGAGATACAGCAAAATTCAGTAATTATGACTACAACAACGCAGTCACAGGAGTAGCAGCAGTCAATGAACTATATTTGATACACAAAAACAATTGCATTAAAGGTCTAGTGACAAGTTTTGCACATGGACATGCTGATGCTTCTGAAAAATGAGAATCTATTTTGATATCAGTCGTAATTATTGCAGCTATAAATGTGCCTGCTCAATCGCTTGGCTTCTGTCATTCCTGCTCGCAGTTTTCTCGAGAACTGCTCATCCAAACTACTTCACACTCGACAATGCGCATCCTTGGGTGTCTTGCAACACACCTGCCAAGTGAACAGATCAGGACATGCGAGAACAGTCGGACAGATGGACAGGCTTCTCGCTTCATAGTTGGATGAGGTCTTCTTTGTGGGGCCTGAAGTCTGAAAGCTGTCCAAGTAGACTGAAGCTTCAACAGTGAATGAGTCACATTTTTTGTTTCTTTGTGTGTGTGTTATTCCAGGAACATACACGCCGTTTTGCCAATGGTGCAGCAATAACACTGTTGATTCGTTCTGGACAATAGCCTCTACTAAGGTAAGTGCCCAACAGGATATCACTTGTTTCACCACCAAAAACCTAAAGGCCGATTAGAGTCAGTGCTTTAGTTGACTCGTATAAGTATACTGTCTGGAGAATACATCTGTTTTGAGTGAGAAGCATTCAAAAAAAGGCTTACCCGTCGTTATTGAGGGCATTTGTCGCAGTAACCCATGTTGTGGTTTGGGGTCCATCTGTGCACACGCCTTGCTGCTGATGGCATCTTTAGTATGTATTATTTGAAATTGCACTTGTCTTAAACATTAAAAACCATCGTATTCCTTTGTCTGCAGTTTGCTCGACATGCTAAGGGTACGGTCACGGCAATGCTAGATGGTAACCTGAATGAACCATTCGATCCTAACAGGTAAGCAGCGCTACTCTTTCACCCATTACGTTCACAGCACGGCCCTCGTTGTTTTGTATGTGTAAACATGTTGGTAGTGGCGCTAAGGGTGTCAGCAAGTGTGGTTCAACAACACCACAACGCTCTGACGTCAACAGAACCTTATTAAAAAGACTCAATGCCAGGATAGTGTAGTCAGGAAGGTTAAAATCAACAGTGTTTTGAGAGACATAGGTGCATCAATTCACAGTGTATTTGTGTATTTATGTTCTGGTTACCTTATTTTACATAAACAAGGCTCAAGAAAATAAATATATCCCAGATACGTTATAGTCCTCTCTTCACATCAGAAGTTAAGCCGTGCCTCTTATACTGTAACAGTCCTGTCTGACTTGATGATCCCTCTAAATGTTGCTCTTCTGTTTTTGTGGTTAGTTTCTTTGGCCTTGAGACTAAACAGCTCTTCCACCCTCGGGTGACACAACTTGATATTCTTCTGGTCACGGACAAAACGTAAGATTTTGTTTGTTTTTTCATCTGGTTATTGCCACCACTTTAAAGTTTGGTATAGAGTTTTCTGGACATGTTTTCTGTTCATGTGTGTTTAATCTGTTCGAAGAAGAATAAAAGGGATAAGTTTGTCTGCTGTGGTTGTTTAACAAACTTCATAAACTGATAAAACAACTGTTTCTTCTCCCTACCTCTTTTCTTCAGGGGAGTGTGTGAAAAAGCTACAGCTCTTAGGGAACTGGAGGAATCACTCGGACAACGAAATGTTAGTTACTCTTGCAAGGAAGTGCCGAGGTAAACTGTCCTGTCCTGTCGTCCCAACACAGTCACATGTGTGTTTGTTCCTTCTCAATGTTAACTCTTTATTTCATTTCATTGTAGCACTCACATCCAGACGTGCATAGATAACAACGAATGTGAAACCTGTTGGTCCAACTCTACATCCTTCGCACCCCGTATGAAATAACTGCTTTTAATTTTTTTTGTTTGCATCATTTATTCATCCATTCATACATGTACATACAGACAGCTGAATTCATGAATAAAAGTGATGTTAGCATTGGATTTTGACTCTCGTGTGTTTTATTGTTCATTGCCACCTTAAAGGGATATTCCGGTGTAAGTTTAATCCATGGTCTAACACACCTTGACACCGAGTACGACTCCCCCTCGAGAGGTCAAGTTTGCTGACCGCTAGCTTAGCTAGTTTTAGCAACCTCAGAAAAGACCGCACACTTTTGAATGTTTCATGTCATTGTATATAATATTTCTTTATGTATTTGTAAAATATGAATCATTCTTCATTGGCTCTTTTATTAAATGCAAACAGTTGTCATATGATTTATACAAATAAGACCACAATGGAAATACATTTTGTATTATTCTAGATAATGTGCAAAAATTGGAATGAAATGAACACATTGACAAAAATATATTCCTTTTTTTGTTCAGCTTTGTTTAATTTTACAACATCGAGATTCAGGGCTTAGACAATCATTTTACCCGTAGCTTTATTGTTTGTTGGAGTTTGATATTGAATATGCAGCTGAAGCAAAATAACATTATGTAATCGCAATAAGCAGGGCCTGTGGTAACTTTAGAGGTGTAATTGAAGTTTTATAATACTTCGATGGCTGATCGATGACCTTTGCGCCCTGACTTCAAAGCAGTGAGCTGCTGTATGACACCACACAGTGAGCTGTTGGATCGTCAAAAACACCTCTCATCGTCCTCAAACATTTTAGACTGGAGCATTGCGTCTCTCTTGATTGGCTTTTTCCATGGCTTTACAGGTCCAACAGCAAGAACACTTGTAAGTATTTGTCAAATTAAATACTCATCTGCTTAAAATAATACAAACATGAAAATGTAAAACAATTAAAACGTCCTAACAATGTTATGTGTTGTAAACTAATATGTTGAGGTAAACGTGTATATAACGCTGTGAAGCTACTCTCACTGAAGTTACATTGTGCAGAGATAAGTGATAGAGACACCATTCATCCTGTTTCAAGACACTGTACCATCAAATTGATTTTGAAGCTGTTGTTTTAAGGTAAAACACATAATGTTGCTGGCAAGAATCAGGTGTTCTAATATCTATTTGGCTGTACAGTCCTATAACTTTAAAGCCATTTATCTCTGTTTCATAATTAGCGTACTTGCAAGCATTGAGAGTGTAACAACTAGTTACGCTGCTGAGGTGCACCCGGACGGAATCGAGATCTCCGTAAACTATAATGTGTAAGATTTTCCTCTCGTCGTATTGCATCATTTTTTTGCCAAATTACTTTTCTTATCATTCTAAATGTTGTACGTAACAATTGTCATTTTGCAGAAGGAGAGCACATATATTACTATCTGTACCGGAAGCCACAGGGTGCAACCTTCAAACCCATGGCCCCAGCGGCGAGGACACAGCCTCTGTACAACACAGCACACACACTGGAAATAAGCTGCTGAAGTGCCTCCCACGTCCGACCCCCGAGAATAAAAAATGGTGGTGGATCTCAATTGGCACAATTGTTTTGGTTGTTGCAGTGATTTTTGGTGTGGTTATATGGAAAGTGCAAAGCAATCATCCACCACAAACGTTCAGCGAACGTTTCATTAGCAAATGTCTGGAGTACAAGAAAGATAACAACGAGTAAGAGTTTTCTTTATTTTGTCAGTCCTTATTTTCAGTTTGTGATACTAAGGTTAAAATTTTACCAAGTGAAAATTCACATGAAAGTAATTGAACAAGAGATACTTTGGCTGGAACTGATAATTTGTTGGATTCAACAAGTGGGATATGGAAGGGAAATCAAACTGTGCCTTTAGTCCTACACCTAAAGAGTGTCTGATTCACATTTCAGATTACATGTACTTTTATTTTTCAGAAGCTACTGTCAACATGTATTCAAAGTCTTTGAACAAGCCTACATAGGAAAACCAATGTGTAATGTTTCCATAGAAGACTATGATGACTTAATGGCAATGGTCCCCTTCGATCATCCATGCGACCAGGTACACATCAAGCTCTTGCATATCATCAACAGAGAAGACTACTTTCATAATGTAGACTAATTCATTTAACAACATGATATTCACTGTTTTTCGTCAGACAATGTTTTGGAGCAATACAGCCGAGCTAGTCCACAAGTACACTGCCAAGGATAAAGATAAAAAGGACTGTTTCACCCTGGAAGACACTCTGTTGGGCTTTATCCTGAAGGACCAGAAATGGTGCGGAAAGGAAGGCAGCAACGGTAAGAATCTGGGATTATAGACAACATACTTCACACTCACAGTTAGCCACAGTGTTTTTCACTTTACTTTGCATATTGTGTGAATAATGTATATTGGAGTGAACTATGTTCGCTCTCAGCGATGGCGGTACCAGCCTGCCAGCTAATGTAGTGGAGCAAAGTGCTGGGGCGTGTGGTCTGACCAGTGTTTGGAGGTAGATTGGTGCAGTACCGTTGATGGCCTTGAAGGCCAGTACCATTGTTGTCCTTTGTGAGGAGAGACCAGATCCTGTGGATGTTGTAAAGGGCAAATCTGCAGGATTGGGCCACAACAGTGATGTTAGGGGCAAAGGATAGTCTGTCGTCGAGGATTATGCCCAGATCGATGCAGTCGATGAAGGCGATACTGTGACATCCTCGGCAGTAACTGACAGGTTGATGCAGGGGCAGTCTTTCCCCGGGATGAAGAGGAGTCCAGTTATATGAAGATTGAGATTGAGGTGATGCGCAGTTGTCCAAGCGGAGATGTCTGCCAGACAGTCCGAGATGCGTGTTGCAACATGGGTGTCGGAGGATGGGGGAAAAGAGAGGAATAGTTGGGTGTTGTCAGCATAACAGTGGTAAGAGAATCCATGTGATGTGATTGCAGAGCCTGGTGATCTAGTGTATAGTGAAAACAGAAGTGGTCCTAGTACTGAGCCTTGAGGGACACCAGTTTCCAGCAAGCAGGGTTTGGACATAGAGCCGTTCCATGTGACCTTAAAGGTGCAATTTGTCAGGTATGATGCAAACCAGGTTAGAGCAGAGTCAGCAAAGCCAGGTTCAGTCAGAGTGGAGAGGAGGATTTGGTAGTTGACAGGACAGGTCAAGGAGAATGAGGACAGATGAGTGGGACGAGGCTCTAACAGAACGGAGGGACTGACACTGACAGTCACCTTGAGGAGGGCTGTCTCAGTGGAGTAAACAGTCCTGAAGCCTGACTGATTTCGGTCAAGGAGGTCGTTTTGTGCAAGATAGGAGGACAGTTGGCTGTAGATGGTGTGTTCCAGGGTTTTAGAAAGGAATGAAAGAAGAGATACAGGTCTGTAGTTTCAGATGTCACCTACATAAGATACTTAAACGCCTTTGCTTGGGGCAGGGGTTCATCCTCTTAACAGCGGGGGAACTCCAACATCCAGCACAGAACCACAGCCTCGGACTTGAAGGTGTTGATCCTCATCCCAACCGCTTCACACTCGGCTACAAACTGCCCCAGTGCCTGCTGAAGGTCACAGACCGTAGAAGCAGAAGCACGTCATCTGCAAAGAGGCAGAAACACAATTTGCACTTTCACTTGATGTGAGTGTCTTATCAACTAACATGTAGTTGCAAAAATAAAAATAAAAGTGAACTTGTGTGCGTTGTTCTAGAAACGTTCACTGATGTCTGCCCAGGAGTTGATGGATGCGCAAACAGTGCTGTTCGCTCATTTTGGGACAGCGCCTCTGCTGAAGTAAGTGCCCAACAAAAATAAGTTGTTTTGGCAGTAAATACAACAGAGCTGGGATCATTTGTAGTGCTTAATATGTAACCCTGGATCCTACAAAATATAAAAATAAAAATAAGTGTTCATGGTTTTACCGTCATGCCTTTATGTCTCTAGTTTGCAGAGTATGCCTGTGGAAACGTAACAGTGATGCTAAATGGATCACTGGAAATACCGTTTGATCCCAATAGGTGAGCACTACGCCTCCTTTTTTGTTTTCTTTGAGTGTTTTAATTTAATTCAACATCTTGCTTTCCATCAGTAAATAAAAGGTCTAATGACACAACATGTGAATGTATTTTACAAAAATAATGTTTTTCTTATGAACTTGAATGCTGCTTAATGTAAGAGCCATTATTTAACTGATATGTTATAATCCTTATAAATTCTGTTCTTTCATTTTTTCGTAGTACATTTGCAAGGGTTGAGATAAAAAGACTAAAACATCCTCACGTGACTAAACTGAACGTGATTCTGGTCACCGGAGACAAGTATGTGTAAAATTGTTGTTTGTTGCTTTACATCATGTTTTTAACCCCGATACTTTTGTATGTAGCTACTGTTATACTGCACATTACAAGCACAGAAAAATATGTCACGTGTAGTGACTGTAATGTTGGTTCGGATTGGTACAAAGCAGAAATACACAGGGAAACAAACATTAAAGCTTTTTCTCCCTGTGTTTCTCTCACTTAGGTCAAATTGTTCCGCTGCTAATTTAAAAAAGGACTTACGAGATGCGCTGGATCCAAAAATTTTGGATCCCTGCAATGAAGTGCCTGAGTAAGTACAGCATGTGTGTGTATGTGTGTGTGAGAGAGAGGAAGTCCTCACTACAAAAACCTTAACTGTAGATTAACTTCTTGTTTTGTCTCTTCTTGCAGATCTCGGATCAGAGAGTGCTCGTCCTCCTCCGACGATACAAACGTGGGCTGTGCAGCCTGTTTGTTGAAGCCGACTGAATGAAACGACACTGATACAGCAGAGAGCAACAATTGAATCATCCGCCTTGTATTTTTCTTGATAAATTCTTTCTGTGTGTGTGTTTTTAAACTTTTCTCTCTCGTTTTATGGTCAGATATCACATGTGGAAGGCTGAATTATCGGTTTAGCTGTCTGCGATTATGTTCAGCTGGTGACCTCAGTTCTTCTCTCTCATTTTCTTTAAAATAAAATGATAAAACATTGTGATAAGGTCTTCTTTGTGATCCCCTGAAGTCTGAGCGACAGCTTCAACAGTGAAGGGTCTAATTCACATTTCTTTAAAATAATAAAAAAGATTCTCCTGATTTCTGGTCAAATGAAAACATCACACCGCCTTGTTTAGTTCTTAAATTTGGTATATTTCAGCTGAATTCTACTTGGTGATAACATTTCATTTTGAAAATACTTTCACAGTGTCATGATACTGGTTGTTATGTTCTCCTATTTCCTGTTTTATTTTGAAATTGTGCTCTCATGTCTGTTGTTTGTTCCCTGTTCTGTCCTCGTCAGTTTGTTCCGTGTTCTCCTGTGTTGCCGCCCTGAGTTTGTCACCCGTGGTATGTTTCTGGTTTCTGGTGTTTTCATTGATTTGTATTTTGCTTTTGTTGCCACTTTGTCTTTTTTTGTCCTTTTGACTCAGTTTTGGTTTTCCTGGATTCGTGGTTTCTGTGTATCGTTCAGCTTCTGTTTAATAAAGCTTTCCTTTTTTGTGTTTCTACCTTTTCTTATTGTTCCTCTTTCTTCTGCCATGGGGAGTCTATGGCAGCCCATAGAACCGTATGGTAAAAAGTTGTGAAACTTGGCACATTGATTAAGGACAGTGGCATCTTTAATTTCACCAAGTTACATGTCAGCACTAAACACGCTGTAGCGCCACCAACGGGTCAAAGTTTCAGGTACATTTGTGCACATAACCTTTGACCCGTTGGCCCGATTTTCAAAAACAAGGTACTGTTGGAATCCTTGGATGATGCCGACTTCAACGCACTCTATGACGTCATAATGCGTCATAATAGATTTTCCGCCATCTTTGATTTTTTCGAAAGCGAAACAAAATTTTCAGCGGTCGCAATTTATGACTGATTCTCATGAAAATCGGCACAGACCATCTTCAGACCAATGTACAAAAGTTACCTAGTGGTGTTTTCATTTTTGACTTTGTTTGCCCGCCACAGCCAATCGAATTTGGCGGTGACGGCGCCAATTTTGATTTGAGTTCATATCTCAGGAACGCTACGCGCAACGACACCAAATTTGGTGGCACACTTCCAGACTCCATTCCAAGTGCTGGAAAAAAATCTGGTGTCATTTGGCCACTAGGGGGCGCTGTTATCAGCAAAATATTGTTTTTGCTCATATCTCTTGATGCGTTTTTGTTTGAAATGAACTTGTGATGTCAGCAGATACCGTGGGTTGTCCCACTGATAGTTCATGCCAACTTTTTGTGGTAGCCAATTGCAGTCGGCAGCGATGCCGCCAAACAGGAAGTTTGCTCATATCTTGGCGCTGGTTTGACTTCCGAAGACCAAACTTGGTCAGACACTTCGAGGTTCCATCAGAAGTGCGCAAAAAAAAAGAGGTGTCATTCAGCCACTAGGGGGCGCTGTAATTAGCGTTTTTGCTATTTTTGGGGGATTTCTGTGGAATGTCCCCTTTCAGGATCTTGCAAAACTTTTCACGTCATCATAAGAGTTTGGCCGCCATATTGGATTTTAGCGAAAGCGAAACGAAATTTTCAGCGGTCACAAATTTTGTCCGATTCTCACGAAAATCGGCACAGACCATCTTCAGACCGATCCGCACAAAAGTCACTTAGTGGAGTTTTCATTTTCGAATCCGTTCGACCGCTACATCCAATCAAATTCAGCGGCGAAGGTGCCGAACAGGATGCAAGCTCATATTTCGCGAACAGTTTGATGAAATTATGCCGTATGTCCTAAGACTTTGGTGTCATTCGGCCACTAGGGGGCGCTGCAGTTTGCAAAAATCTCATGTTTCTTCATATCACGTGATGTCTTCTGAGTTAGAACTGACGTCTGATGTCAGCAGATACTGTGGGTTGTCCCACTGATAGACCCTGGCAACTTTTCCAGACAGCCAATTGGAATTTGACGGCGAAGCTGCCAAACAGGAAGTCAGCTCGTATTTCCGTCAAACTTTACCCAATTCACTGCAGATGAAGTGATTAAAATAAGCAGGGCCCTTGGTAACGTTAAAGGTGTGAAATAGATTGTATAACCATAATCCATGACCTTTGAGCCCTCACTTTAGTGACGTAACGTCGCTGCTCACGACAAACAAAACTGTTATTTTAAACTTAGATAACTTCAATGCCAATTTTCTCTGATACATAATTAGCGTAGTTGCTGCGGTTAGCCTTTGCAGGGCAGCAGTATATAATCTAATTTATGTTCCTTTTTTCTCTCTGTCGACATTTGCCAGGGTTGACATAATGGCAGCTAGTTACGCTGCTGGGAAACGGATTCAAACCCATGACGGACGCAACGAGGCCATGGTCCCTGTTCATATGCCATATGACACTGAAACTGAGCCGCCAGGGAATAAACGGTGGTGGATCTGTGGTGCAATTGCTTTTATTGTTGTCGCAGTGATTATTACTGTGGCTACATGGCTAGCCCTTCGACCACAAGCGTTCAGCAAACGTTTCATCAACAAATGTCTGGAGTACAAGAAAGAAAACAACGAGTAAGAGTTTTTTCATTTCGTCAGTCCTTTTTTTTTTCAGCTGCTCTGATGTGTGTGCTGATATTGGAACTGATAATTTGTTAAAGTCAAACTGTGCCTGTAGTCCGACACCTGATCAGTGTGTGATGTACTATTATTTTTCAGAAGCTACTGTCAAAGTGTATTCAATGTCTTTGAACGAGCCTACGTAGGAAAACCAGAATCTAAGGTTTTCCCGGAAGACTATGATGGCTTAATGACCATGGTCCCCTTCAATCATCCATGCGACCAGGTACACATCAAGCTCCTGCATATCATCAACAGAGAAGACTACTTTCACAATGTAGACTAATACATTTAACAACATGTTTTTTTGGTCAGACAATGTTTTGGAGCAATATAACAGAGCTGGTCCACAAGTACACTGCCAAGGATGAAGGTAAAAAGGATTGTTTCACCCAGGAAGACGCTCTGTTGGGCTTTATCCTGAACAAAGAGATATGGTGCGGAAAGGAAGGCAGCAACGGTAAGAATCTTGGACTATAGACAACATACTTCACACATAGCCACAGTTAGCCACTTTGTGTGTTTTTGCACTGATCATTTTCACTTTCCTCCTCATGGGACAACTCTGAAAATTGAAAATGTGAAACAGTCTCAACGTGCATCTGTGTTTCTTTACTGGAAAACATTCACTTGTGGGTAGGGTAGGGTCGGGGTAGTGCCCAGGACCAAGGGGCTGATGTGAGTCACTTATCAACCAACATCAAGATGCAAAAATTGAAATAAAATTTAATTTGTGTGCATTGTTCTAGAAACATTCACTGATGGCTGCCGAGGATTTGATTACACTGAGAGCGCTGTTCGCTCATTTTGGAACAGAGCCTCTGCTGCAGTAAGTGCACAAATACATCAGGGCTGGGATCACTCCCAGTGCTTAATATGCAACCCTGGATCCTACAAAATATTTGTACATCCTTTCTTCTATTTGTTCTTGTTGTGGTGGACCTACAGCCCAACAACACAGTGTCCATGGTTTGACCCTCATGTCTTTATGTCTCTAGTTTGCAGACTACGCCTGTGGAGAAGCAACAGTGATGCTGGACGGATCACTGGAAATACCGTTTAATCCCAATAGGTGAGCACTACACCTCTTTTTTTGTTTAATTTTAGTGTTTTAACTTAATTGAACATCTTGATCTTATCACCAGTCTCTGGCACAATCTTTATAAATTCTGTTCTTTCATTTTTTCCCAGTACATTTGCAAAAGTTGAGATAAAAAGACTGAAACATCCCAAGGTGACGAAACTGAACGTGATTCTGGTCACCGGAGACAAGTACGTGTCAGACTGTTGTTTGCGGTTTTACATCATGTTTTTAATCCTAGACGTTGTACGTAGCAATTCTTATTTGTGTTATCTGTGCATGTTATATACAGCATATGTCACATGTAATCTCTGTTCAGTGACTGTAATGTTGGTTTGGTTTTGTACAAAGCAGGAATACGCAGGAAAACAAACTGGACTCATAAAACATTAAAGCTTTTTCTCCCTGTGTTTCTCTCACTTAGGTCAAATTGTTCCGCTGCTAATTTAAGAATTGACTTACGGAATGCGCTGGATCCAAAAATTTTTGTATTCCTGCAATGAAGTGCCTGAGTAAGTACAGCATGTGTGTGTGTGTGTGTGTGTGAGAGAGAGGAAGTCCTCACTACAAAAAAACCTTAAACAGTAGATTAACTTCTTCTTGTTTTGTCTCTTGTTGCAGATCTCGGATCAGAGAGTGCTCGTCCTCCTCCTCCCTTACAAACGTGGGCTGTGTAGCCTGTTTGTTGAAGCCGACTGAATGAAACGACACTGATACAGCAGAGAGCAACGATTGAATCATCCGCCTTGTATTTTACTTGATAAATTCTTTCTGTGTGTGTTTTTAAACTTTTCTCTCTCTCGTTTTATGGTCAGATATCACTCATGGAAGGCTGAATTATCAGTCTAGCTGTCTATGATTATCAACTGGAGACCTCAGTTCTTATCTCTTATTTTCTTTAAAATAAAATGATAAAACATTGTGATAAGATCTTCTTTGTGATCCCCTGAAGTCTGAGCGATGTATCAAAAAAGTAGACGACAGCTTCAACAGTGAAGGGTCTAATTCACATTTCTTTAAAATACTAAAAAAGATTCTCCTGATTTCTGGTCAAATGAAAACATCACACCGCCTTGTTTAGTTCTTAAATTTGGTATATTTCAGCTGAATTCTACTTGGTGATAACATTTCATTTTGAAAATACTTTCACAGTGTCATGATACTGGTTGTTATGTTCTCTTATTTCCTGTTTTATTCTGAAGTTGTGCTCTCATGTCTGTTGTTTGTTCCCTGTTCTGTCCTTATCAGGTTGTTCCATGTTCTCCTGTGTTACTGCCCTGAGTTTGTCACCTGTGGTATGTTTCTGGTTTTTGTTCCTCGTGTTTTCAGTGATTTGTATTTTGCTTTTGTTGCCACTTTGTCTTTTTTTGTCCTTTTGACTCAGTTTTGGTTTTCCTGGATTCGTGGTTTCTGTGTATCGTTCAGCTTTTGTTTAACAAAACTTTCCTTTTTTGTGTTTCTACCTTTTCTTATCATTCCTCTTTCTTCTGCCATGGGGAGTCTATGGCAGCCCATAGAACCGTATGGTAAAAAGTTGTGAAACTTGGCACATTGATTAAGGACAGTGGCATCTTTAATTTCACCAAGCTACATGTCGGCACTAAACACGCTCCAGCGCCACCAACGGGTCAAAGTTCCAGGTACATTTGTGCACATAACTTTTGACCCGTTGGCCCGATTTTCAAAAACAAGGTACTGTTGGAATCCTTGGATGATGCCGACTTCAACGCAGCCTTTGACATCATAGTGCGTCAAATCGATTTTCTGCCATCTTTGATTTTTTTCGAAAGCAAAACAAAATTTTCAGCGGTCGCAATTTATGACTGATTCTCATGAAAATTGGCACAGACCATCTTCAGACCAATGTGCACAAAAGTTACCTAGTGGTGTTTTCATTTTTGACTTTGTTTGCCCGCCACAGCCAATCGAATTTGGCGGTGACGGCGCCAATTTTGATTTGAGTTCATATCTCAGGAACGCTACGGCGCAACGACACCAAATTTGGTGGCACACTTCCAGACTCCATTCCAAGTGCTGGAAAAAAAATCTGGTGTCATTTGGCCACTAGGGGGCGCTGTTATCAGCAAAACATTGTTTTTGCTCATATCTCTTGATGCGTTTTTGTTTGAAATGAACTTGTGATGTCAGCAGATACCGTGGGTTGTCCCACTGATAGTTCATGCCAACTTTTTGTGGTAGCCAATTGCAGTCGGCAGCGATGCCGCCAAACAGGAAGTTTGCTCATATCTCGGCGCTGGTTTGACTTCCGAAGACCAAACTTGGTCGGATGCTTTAAGTGCGCAAAAAAAAAAAAAATGGTGTCATTCGGCCACTAGGGGGCGTTGTAATTAGCAAAGTTGCGTTTTTGCTATTTTTGGGGGATTTCAGACAAAATTTTCATGTCTGCTGATACTGTGGCATGTCTCCTTTCAGGATCGTAAGATCGTCATCGTAAGAATTTGGCCGCCATATTGGATTTTAGTGAATGCGAAACGAAATTTTCAGCGGTCGCAAATTTTGTCCGATTCTCACAAAAATCGGCACAGACCATCTTCAGACCGATCTGCACAAAATTTACTTAGTGGAGTTTTCATTTTCAAATCCGTTCGACCGCTACATCCAATCAAATTCAGCAGCGAAGGTGCCGAACAGGATGCAAGCTCATATTTCGCGAACAGTTTGATGTATCAAAATGAAATTTGGCCGTATGTCTCAAGACCCCGTCCCAAGGGGACAGGGTGAATTTGGTGTCATTCGGCCACTAGGGGGCGCTGCAGTTTGCAAAAATCTCATGTTTCTTCATATCACGTGATGTCTTCTGAGTTAGAACTGACGTCTGATGTCAGCAGATACTGTGGGTTGTCCCACTGATAGACCCTGGCAACTTTTCCTGACAGCCAATTGGAATTTGATGGCGAAGCTGCCAAACAGGAAGTCAGCTCGTATTTCCGTCAAACTTTACCCAATTCACTGCAGATGAAGTGATTAAAATAAGCAGGGCCCTTGGTAACGTTAAAGGTGTGAAATAGATTGTATAACCATAATCCATGACCTTTGAGCCCTCACTTTAGTGACGTAACGTCGCTGCTGACGACAAACAAAACTGTTATTTTAAACTTAGATAACTTTAAAACCAATTTTCTCTGATACATAATTAGCGTAGTTGCTGCGGTTAGCCTTTGCAGGGCAGCAGTATATAATCTAATTTATGTTCCTTTTTTCTCTCTGTCGACATTTGCCAGGGTTTAGATAATGGCAGCTAGTTACGCTGCTGGGAACCGGATTCAAACCCATGACGGACGCAACGAGGACATGGTCTCTGTTCCATGTGACACTGAAACTGAGCCGCCAGGGAATAAACGGTGGTGGATCTGTGGTGCAATTGCTTTTATTGTTGTTGTGGTGATTATTACTGTGGCTACATGGCTAGCCCTTCGACCACAAGCGTTCAGCAAACGTTTCATCAACAAATGTCTGGAGTACAAGAAAGAAAACAACGAGTAAGAGGTTTTTTTTATTTCGTCAGTCCTTTTTTTTCAGCTGCTCTGATGTGTGTGCTGATATTTTCGTGTGCTCGAGAAGTTTTGGTTGGAACTGATAATTTGTTAAAGTCAAACTGTGCCTGTAGTCCTACACCTGATCAGTGTGTGATGTACTTTTATTTTTCAGAAGCTACTGTCAACGTATTTTTGATGTCTTTCAACGAGCCTACATAGGAAAACCAGAATCTAATATTTCCCTGGAAGACTATGATGACTTAATAGCCATGGTCCCCTTCGATCATCCATGCGACCAGGTACACATCAAGCTCCTGCATATCATCAACAGAGACAATTACTTTACAATGTAGACTAATACATTTAACAACATGTTTTTTTGGTCAGACAATGTTTTGGAGCAATACAGCCGAGCTGGTCCACAAGTACACTGCCAAGGATAAAGGTAAAAAGGACTGTTTCACCCTGGAAGACACTCTGTTGGGCTTTATCCTGAACGACGAGACATGGTGCGGAAAGGAAGGCAGTAACGGTAAGAGTCTTGGACTATAGACAACATACTTCACACATAGCCACAGTTACATTGTTTATTAAGGCTTAAAACACTTTCCTCCTCATGGGACAACTCTGAAAAGTGAAAATGTGAAACAGTCTCAACGTGCATCTGTGTTTCTTCACTGGAAAACATTCACTTGTGGGTAGGGTAGGGTCGGGGTAGTGCCCAGGACCAAGGGGCTGATGTGAGTCACTTATCAACCAACATCAATAATCATAATTTGTGTGCGTTGTTCTAGAAAAATTCACTGATGGCTGCCAAGGAATTAATCACGCTGGGAACAACGCTGTTCGCTCATTTTGGTTCAGAGCTTCTGCTGCAGTAAGTGCACAACAAGAATAAATGGTTTTGGCAATAAATACATCAGGGCTGGGATCACTCCTAGTGCTTAATATGCAACCCTGGATCCTACAAAATATTTGTACATCCTTTCTCCTATTTGTTCTTCTTGTGGTGGACCTACAGCCCAACAACACAGTGTCCATGGTTTGACCCTCATGTCTTTATGTCTCTAGTTTGCAGACTACGCCTGTGGAGAAGCAACGGTGATACTAGACGGATCACTGGAAATACCGTTTCATCCCAATAGGTGAGCACTACACCTCCTCTTTTGTTTTCTTTGAGTGTTTTAGTTTAATTCAACATCTGGATCTTATCATCAGTCTTACTGTCACAATCTTTATAAATTCTGTTCTCTCATTTTTTCCCAGTACATTTGCAAGGTTTGAGATAAACGGACTGAAACATCCCAAGGTGACGAAACTGAACGTGATTCTGGTCAGCGGAAACAAGTATGTGTCAGACTGTTGTTTGTTGCTTTACATCATTTTTTAAATCCTAGACGTTGTACGTAGCAATTGGTATTTTTCTGTGCATGTTATATACAGTATATGTCACATGTAATCTCTGTTCTGTTACAAGCAGGAATACACAGGAAAACAAACTGGGCTCATAAAACATTAAAGCTTTTTCTCCCTGTGTTTCTCTCACTTAGGTCACATTGTTCCGCTGCTAATTTAAGAATTGACTTACGGAAAGCGCTGGATCCAAAAATTTTGTATTCCTGCAATGAAGTGTCTGAGTAAGTACAACGTGTGTGTGTGTGTGTGAGAGAGAGAGGAAGTCCTCACTCCAAAAAACCTTAACAGTAGATTAACTTCTTGTTTTGTCTCTTCTTGCAGATCTCGGATCAGAGAGTGCTCGTCCTCCTCCTCCCTTACAAACGTGGGCTGTGTAGCCTGTTTGTTGAAGCCGACTGAATGAAACGACACTGATACAGCAGAGAGCAACGATTGAATCATCCGCCTTGTATTTTACTTGATAAATTCTTTCTGTGTGTGTTTTTAAACTTTTCTCTCTCTCGTTTTATGGTCAGATATCACTCATGGAAGGCTGAATTATCAGTCTAGCTGTCTATGATTATGTTCAACTGGAGACCTCAGTTCTTATCTCTTATTTTCTTTAAAATAAAATGATAAACACATTGTGATAAGGTCTTCTTTGTGATCCCCTGAAGTCTGAGCGATGTATCAAAAAAGTAGACGACAGCTTCAACAGTGAAGGGTCTAATTCACATTTCTTTAAAATAAAAAAAAAGATTCTCCTGAGTTCTGGTCAAATGAAAACATCACACCGCCTTGTTTAGTTCTTAAATTTGGTATATTTCAGCTGAATTCTACTTGGTGATAACATTTAATATTGAAAATACTTTCACAGTGTCATGATACTGGTTGTTATGTTCTCTTATTTCCTGTTTTATTTTGAAGTTGTTCCATCATGTGTCACCTGTTGTTTGTTTCCTCTTCTGTCCTCAGTTTGTTCCGTGTTGCCGCCCTGAGTTTGTCACCTGTGGTAAGTTTCTGGTTTTTGTTCCTCGTGTTTTCATTGATTTGTATTTTGCTTTAGTTGCCACTTTGTCTTTTTCACTCAGTTTTAGTTTTCCTGGATTCTTGGTTTCTGTGTATCGTTCAGCTTCTGTTTGATAAAGCTTTCCTTTTTGGGAGGGGTGTCTACCTTTTCTTATCTTATCTTATTATCATTCCTCTTTCTTCTGCCATGGGGAGTCTATGGCAGCCCATGTCAAAAAGTTGTGAAATTTGGCACATTGATTAAGGACAGTGGCATCTTTAATTTCACCAAGTTACATGTTGGCACTAAACACGCTGTAGCGCCACCAACGGGTCAAAGTTCCAGGTACATTTGTGCACATAACTTTTGACCCGTTGGCCCGATTTTCAAAAACAAGGTACCGTTGGAATCCTTGGATGATGCCGACTTCAACGCACCCTATGACGTCATAATGCGTCATAATAGATTTTCCGCCATCTTTGATTTTGTCGAAAGTGAAACAAAATTTTTAGTGGTCGTATTCTTTGACCGATTCTCACAAAAATCGGCACAGACCATCTTCAGACCGATCCGCACAAAATTTACATAGTGGAGTTTTCATTTTCGAATCTGTTCGACCGCTACATCCAATCAAATTCAGCGGCGAAGGTGCCGAACAGGATGCAAGCTCATATTTCGTGAACAGTTTGATGTATCAAAATGAAATTTGGCCGTATCACTCAAGACCCCGTCCCAAGGGGACAGGGTGAATCTGGTGTCATTCGGCCACTAGGGGGCGCTGCAGTTTGCAAAAATCTCATGTTTCTACATATCATGTGATGTCTTCTGAGTTAGAACTGACACACAGTGAGCGTTAGATCATAAATAAGCTTTACAGGACATACGGCATGAATGCAGGTAAGATTTTGCCAAGTTAAATACTAGAATTAAACATGCAATGTACAACAAGATTGTTGTTATTGCACTTTGCCTTTGCATTGCATACACATACATTTTTTAAGTTTCTGCATTTTTATGGCCATTGGTCATATAATTGGACATGATTTGTAAGACTTTTTTATGTTTAACTGATGATCTCATTCCTTATTTGTTGGGGAAATTTTGAAATATTCTTAAAAGCAACATTATGTAGGAATTGCCACTCTGTGGGATTTGGCGCCCCCTACAGTTTCTGAGTGCAACACAACTGTTGTAAATACAAATCCAAGGTCTGTAACGATTTATAGGACGTAACGTAACGTAGGTGCTGATGACAAACAAAACTGTTATTTTAAACTTAAATAACTGCAAAGTAAATTTTCGCTGATACATCATTAGCATAGTTGCTGCGGTTAGCCTTTGCAGGGCAGCATTATTAAAAGGATTTTTTATAATCTAATTTATGTTCCTTTATTTTTTCCGTCGTCATTTGCCAGGGTTTGGATAATGACAACTTGTTAAGCTGCCGGGAACCGGATTCAAATCCATGGCGGACACAACGAGGACATGGTCTCTATTCATATGCCAGACACCAAAACTGAGCCGCCGAAGAATAAACGGCGGTGGATCTGTGGTGCAATTGCTTTTATTCTTGTCACGGTGATTATTACTGTGCCTACATGGCTAGCCCTCCGACCACAAACGAAATTTGGTAATGTAACATTCAGCCAACGTTTCATCAGCAAATGTCTGCAGTACAAGTAAGAAAACAACGTGTAAGAGTTTATCATTTCGTCATTCATTTTTTTTTCAGCTGCTCTGATGTGTGTGCTGATATTTTCGTGTGCTCGAGAAGTTTTGGTTGGAACTGATAATTTGTTAAAGTCAAACTGTGCCTGTAGTCCTACACCTGATCAGTGTGTGATGTACTTTTATTTTTCAGAAGCTACTGTCAACGTATTTTCGACGTCTTTGAACGAGCCTACGTAGGAAAACCAGAATCTAATGTTTCCCTGGAAGACTATGACGACTTAATGGCCATGGTCCCCTTCGATCATCCATGCGACCAGGTACACATCAAGCTCCTGCATATCATCAACAGATAAGACTACTTTCACAATGTAGACTAATACATTTAACAACATGTTTTTTTGGTCAGACAATGTTTTGGAGCAAAACAACAGAGCTGGTCCACAAGTACACTGCCAAGGATAAAGATAAAAAGGACTGTTTCACCCAGGAAGACGCTCTGTTGGGCTTTATCCTGAACAACGAGATATGGTGCGGAAAGGAAGGCAGCAATGGTAAGAATCTTGGACTATAGACAACATACTTCACACATAGCCACAGTTAGCCACTTTGTGGTTATTACAGGTCTTAAATCACTTTCCTCCTCATGGGACAACTCTGAAAAGTGAAAATGTGAAACAGTCTCTACGTGCATCTGTGTTTCTTCACTGGAAACATTCACTTGTGGGTAGGGTAGGGTCGGGGTAGTGCCCAGGACCAAGGGGCTTATCAACTAACATCAAGATGCAAAAATTGAAATAAAATGTCATTTGTGTGCGTTGTTCTAGAAACGTTCACTGATGGCTGCCGAGGAGTTAATTACACTGGGAACAGCGCTGTTCTCTCATTTTGGAACAGAGCTTCTGCTGCAGTAAGTGCACAAATACATCAGGGCTGGGATCACTCCTAGTGCTTAATATGCAACCCTGGATCCTACAAAATATTTGTACACCCTTTCTCCTATTTGTTCTCCTTGTGGTGGACCTACAGCTCAACGACAAAGTGTCCATGGTTTGACCCTCATGTCTTTATGTCTCTAGTTTGCAGACTACGCCTGTGGAGAAGCAACAGTGATGCTGAATGGATCACTGGACATACCGTTTCTTCCCAATAGGTGATAACTACACCTCCTCTTTTGTGTTTTTTAACTTAATTCAACATATTGATCCTATCATCAGTCTTACTGTCACAATCTTTATAAATTCTGTTCTCTCATTTTTTCCCAGTACATTTGCAAGGTTTGAGATAAACGGACTGAAACATCCCAAGGTGACGAAACTGAACGTGATTCTGGTCAGCGGAAACAAGTATGTGTCAGACTGTTGTTTGTTGCTTTACATCATTTTTTAAATCCTAGACGTTGTACGTAGCAATTGGTATTTTTCCGTGCATGTTATATACAGCATATGTCACATGTAATCTCTGTTCTGTTACTGTAATGTTGGTTTGGTACAAAGCAGGAATACGCAGGAAAACAAACTGGGCTCATAAAACATTAAAGCTTTTTCTCCCTGTGTTTCTCTCACTTAGGTCAAATTGTTCCACGGCTAATTTAGAAATCGACTTACGAAAAGCGCTGGATCCAAAAATTTTGCATTCCTGCAATGAAGTGTCTGAGTAAGTACAACGTGTGTGTGTGTGAGAGAGAGAGGAAGTCCTCACTACAAAAAAACCCAAAACAGTAGATTAACTTCTTCTTGTTTTGTCTCTTGTTGCAGATCTCGGATCACAGAGTGCTCGTCCTCCTCCGACGATACAAACGTGGGCTGTGCAGCCTGTTTGTTGAAGCCGACTGAATGAAACGACACTGATACAGCAGAGAGCAACAATTGAATCATCCGCCTTGTGTTTTTCTTGATAGATTCTTTCTGTGTGTGTGTTTTTAAACTTTTCTCTCTCTCGTTTTATGGTCAAATATCACACGTGGAAGGCTGAATTATCGGTCTAGCTGTCTATGATTATGTTCAACTGGAGACCTCAGTTCTTATCTCTTATTTTCTTTAAAATGAAATGATAAAACATTATCAACACGTAGACGACAGCTTCAACAGTGAATGAGTCAATGTCAGGTCCTTTGTTCATATATATACTGTATATATAAATAAACATTAGTGGTCAATGTTGCTGATATTATTTACACACACACACATATATATGCTATTATTTTATTTTTTATTTATTTTATTCATGGAACATGAGAAGATGAAAAAATAAAGGCACCGGTTATCGTTACGTGCCTGCTGACTCGCTAAGTTCAGCTCAGGTCATGACTTTTGGTCATGCAAATGAGTGTCACTGTACACTTCACACAGTTAACCTCTTATTTTGTTTCACTGTAGCAGTAAGATAAGTGGACAGAAGATAACACAGCCTGCTGGCGAAGGCGTCTGACTAACTGTCAAACCACAATCTTGAATCTTGACACTTTTATTCAAGTCACAACAGAAAGCAGCCAAAACCATCTAATTCAATTAATGCATACACACAATATGACCAGCTTTTGTATTTCTAAACAAACTGATCGGGTCTAATTCACATTTCTTTAAAATAAAAATAAAAGATTATCATGATTTCTGGTCAAATGAAAACATCACACCGCCTTGTTTAGTTCTTAAATTTGGTATATTTCAGCTGAATTCTACTTGGCGATAACATTTCATCTTGAAAATACTTTCACAGTGTTATGTTACTGGTTTTTGTGTTCTCTAATGTCCTGTTTTATTTTGGAATTGTGCCCTCATGTTGTTCGCTCCCACTTTTGTCTTTGTCAGTTTGTTCCACACACCCCTCGATTTATACCAGCGAGCGGCTGTTTGATATCACACAGTGAGCGTTAGATCGTGAGTAAGCTTTACAGGACGTACGGCAAGAACACGGGTAAGACTTTGTCGAGTTAAATACTAGAATTAAACATGCAGTGTACAACAAGATTATAGTTCTTGCACTTCGCCTTTGCATTACATACACATACGTCTTTTTTTAGGTTGTACAAAAGAGGTAAGTCTCTGTATTTTTATGGTCATTGGTCATATAATTGGACATGATTTGTAAGATTTTTTTATGTTTAATTGATGATGATTTGTTTGGTGAAATTTGAAATATTCTTTAAAGCAACATTATGTAGGAATTGTCACTCTGTGGGATTCGGCGCCCCCCACAGTTTCTGAGTGCAACACAACTGTTGCAAATACAAATCCAAGGTCCGTAACGATTTGTAGGACGTAACGTAGGTGCTGACGACGAACAAAACTGTTATTTTAAACTTAAATTTTGACTTAAAAGCGAATTTTCTCTGATACATCATTAGCGTAGTTGCTGCTGGTTAGCCTTTGCAGGGCAGCATTATTAAAAGGATTTTTTTGTAATCTAACATATGTTCCTTTATTTTTTCTGTCGACATTTGCCAGGGTTGAGATAATGGCAGCTAGTTACGCTGCTGGGAGCCGGATTCAAACCCATGGCGGACGCAACGAGGGCACGGTCTCTGTTCAGATGCCAGACATCGAAACTGAGCCGCCGAAGAATAAACGGTGGTGGATCTCTGGCACAACTGCTTTTATTGTCACGGTGATTATTATTGTGGCTACACAGAAAGCCCGTCAACCACAAACGTTCAGCGAACGTTTCATCAGCAAATGTCTGCAGTACAAGAAAGAAAACAACGAGTAAGAGGTTTTTTTATTTCGTCAGTCCTTTTTTTTTTCAGCTGCTCTGATGTGTGTGCTGATATTTTCATGTGCTCGAGAAGTTTTGGTTGGAACTGATCATTTGTTGGATATAGGAGGGAAGTCAAACTGTGCCTGTAGTCCGACACCTGATCAGTGTGTGATGTACTTTTATTTTTCAGAAGCTACTGTCAACGTGTATTCGATGTCTTTGAACGAGCCTACGTAGGAAAACCAGAATCTAAGGTTTCCCTGGAAGACTATGACGACTTAATAGCCATGGTCCCCCTCGATCATCCATGCAACCGGGTACACATCAAGCTCTTGCATATCATCAACAGAGACAATTACTTTACAATGTAGACTAATACATTTAACCACATGATATCAACTGTTTTTCGTCAGACAATGTTTTGGAGCAAAACAAGTAAGCTGGTCCGCAAGTACACTGCCAAGGATGAAGGTAACAAGGACTGTTTCACCCAGGAAGACGCTCTGTTGGGCTTTATCCTGAACAACGAGATATGGTGCGGAAAGGAAGGCAGCAACGGTAAGAATCTTGGACTATAGACAACATACTTCACACATAGCCACAGTTCGCCACTTTGTGTGTTTTTGCACCGATCATTTTCACTTTCCTCCTCATGGGACAACTCTGAAAAGTGAAAATGTGACAGTAACAGTCTCAACGTGCATCTGTGTTTCTTCACTGGAAACATTCACTTGTGGGTAGGGTAGGGTCAGAGTAGTGCCCAGGACCAAGGGGCTGATGTGAGTCACTTATCAACCAACATCAAGGTGCAAAAATTGAAATAAAATTTAATTTGTGTGCATTGTTCTAGAAACGTTCACTGATGGCTGCCGAGGATTTAATCACACTGGGAACAGCGCTGTTCGCGCATTTTGGTACAGAGCTTCTGCTGCAGTAAGTGCACAACAAGAATAAATGGTTTTGGCAATACTGGATGGACCTACAGCCCAACAACACAGTGTCCATGGTTTTATCCTCATGCCTTTATGTCTCTAGTTTGCAGAGCACACCTGTGGAGAAGCAGCGGTGATGCTAAACGGATCACTGGAAATACCGTTTCATCCCAATAGGTGAGCACTACACCCAGGGGTGTCGCACCCATGGGGGATGTGGGTGTTTGGGGTTAGGGTTGTTGCTGCTTCAAACATGTCACTGGCTCTGAGTGTGACCGGCTGATGATTGGCTGTTCTGCCTTAAGCCCCGCCTCTCTCGCTGTGTTAAATTTATCGTTCAGCTCGTACTGAGGAGGCGGGAACTAGCTAGGTTCATAGTTCCCACCGGCACATATCCAGCCAAAAGTGGCTCATTTGACAAAACATGTGGATGTATTTTAAAGAAGAAAGCCATTATTAAAATGTGTTGTCACAATCTTTATAAATTCTATTCTTTCATTTTTTCCCAGTACATTTGCAACGTTTGAGATAAACAGGCTGAAACATCCCGAGGTGACGAAACTGAACGTGATTCTGGTCACCGGAGACAAGTATGTGTCAGACTGTTGTTTGTTGCTTCACATCATTTTTTAAATCCTAGACGTTGTATGTAGCAATTGGTATTTCTATTTCTCCCTGTGTTTCTCTCACTTAGGTCAAATTGTTCCGCTGCCAATTTAGAAATCGACTTACGGAAAGCGCTGGATTCAAAAATTTTGTATTCCTGCAATGAAGTGTCTGAGTAAGTACAGCGTGTGTGTGTGTGTGTGTGAGAGAGAGAGGAAGTCCTCACTCCAAAAAAACCCAAAACAGTAGATTAACTTCTTCTTGTTTTGCCTCTTCTTGCAGATCTCGGATCACAGAGTGCTCGTCCTCCTCCTCCGACGACGATACAAACGTGGGCTGTGCAGCCTGTTTGTTGAAGCCGACTGAATGAAATGACACTGATACAGCAGAGAGCAACGATTGAATCATCCGCCTTGTGTTTTTCTTGATAAATTCTTTCCGTGTGTGTGTTTTTAAACTTTTCTCTCTCTCGTTTTATGGTCAGATATCACACGTGGAAGGCTGAATTATCGGTCACGCTTGTCCACGATTACGTTCAGCTGGTGACCTCGCTTCTTATTTTCTTTAAAATAAAATGATAAAACAATGTGTGTGGCCATTAAATCTGATGGTGATCGTGGGAAATGATCTGGAGGTCGCAGCTTTGGTCAAACAAAAGGACACATCGCGCAGCTGTCCGCATTTGCATGGGCAAATATTGTCCACGCCTAACCCTAATCAGGGGAGCCCCGGCCTGGCTCAAGCCAAAAGCAGGTGCCCTCCACGGGCCCACCGCCTCACCTCCACACCTACCCCCCAACCAGGGGAACCCCAGGTAGGCTAAAGCCCCCAAGAGTCCCAACCACCTCCCCACCACCCCTAAGTTCAGTCTGTAGACGGACAATTCTTCTTTAAGAAACGGATGAAACTTGAAAGCTATTTTTAGATATGAGTAAATTAATCTCTATTGTTACATTTCAGTGGGATTTGTGGGAACTACGCACCCAGAAACCTCCTTTAAATGACACGAGAGCTATTTTTGCTGACATTTAATAACGCGCTCCTCAGTTGATTTACTGCTCAGCGCTCCATTTTTACTTTCTTTTTTGCTTCACGTGAAACCGGATCCTGCGACCTAAGGTTAGAACACAAGGTGTATGCAAATCCGCCAAACCGCTGAACAAAATAGAAAGTGCCCATAAAGCCATCCCACCTGCCCTTTGGTTCTGTCTGAAGGTGTAGCCCACAGAGATGTCTTATCTGCGTGAAGTGTGTGAGGCGAGGGCGTCAGCACGGTGACACAGAAAGGAACGCAGCAGAGCCTGAGGCCTCTTTAGAGTGAGACTGTTGTGGCAGGAAGAAGGAGGCTCAGCAATCACCTCCTCTTTCCTTTCTGGTGGCTCTGGTGCTTTGCTGTGTCACACGTACCGTAAACTCGCCGTGTCGGTGCTGGGAAAGAGACGGTACAGGTGTCACATGAAGGAGGCCCCCCTCTGTACAAAAACCACAACATGGGGTACTGTGACAAGTACTGTAATGTCGGAAAACGTCGTCACGGTTTGAGTCACGGCCGCTGCCACTAACACCACGGGACTTCTAATAATCTTCACACGGCAGCGAGGTGTTGGTGGTTACAGCGAAACATTCAAAGTCCACTTTTTCTGGCCTTTTTTTTTTGCATATTTATCCGTCATGGTCTTTGACTTTGAGGTGAATTTTCAACCATTTTTGAATGATTTCGCCCCTTCGAGGAGCGGTAATGTAGGTGCTTTACCCCCAGACATCCATCATCTGACACGAACGTGAATGTGAGCCGTCGAGAGCTCAGAATAATTTACATAGTTTTGTTCTGCCTGTGCGATCGAGGGGGTTTTAGGAAGTACGGGACTGTACAAAAAAACATCCTTGATATCATTCATAGGTTTTTTTTTAAAAAAAAAGTCTGGATAGCTCTGGGTTTACCACCGGCTTCCAACTGGAGACAGAAACATGATTCAAAAATAGTTGTTTTTATGGATTAAAGTGCCAAATAGAACACGTGGACACCAGAGTTGACTTAAATTAATAGTTTAACTTTTTAGGAAATGTGCTAAATCAGCTTTTTGTCGACAGCTAGATGAGAAGATGGTGCCAGTCTTACGTATCCACCTTATTCAGAGCTTTAGTGCAGTCACTTAACCGTAACCGCCCATTTTCCATGTTAGCAGGATGCTAATCCTCGTTCTTAGAGTGATCAGTAAAATAGCGCTCACCCGGGTCTTGTGTTTACATCACAGCCGATAAATACTCCAGATTAAAATAAAAGTAAACTTCCAGATTTAAGGGGGGTTGTAACTGTTTTTGTTAGCGCGTCATCTTACTAATAGGGCGTGTTATGTTAGCCTAGCCTACCTGAAGCTGTGTCTAGCTGTTAGCTGTCGGCTACTTAACCTTATTTCTGGTCTTTGTGCTAAGCTAACAGGTGGATGGAGGCAACTTTATAGTGACCACACAGAGATGAGGAGATGAAGGCGCTCCGTCTGTGTGATATGAGCCAACATGCGCTTAGCTTAGCATAGCCTAGCCTAGCCTGATACCTGCTATAAGCTAACCTGACTCTGTCCAAAAGTAAAAACCTACTTACGGCTCGCTTGTTAACACGTTTTAACACATTTTTTTTAATCTAGCTAGCTGGTTCACCTTTATTTCAGTCTTTGCACTAAGCTAAGCTAAGTTAAGCTAAGCTAAGCTACCTGTCCTGGTTTTGATTTTGTCACACATCTAACTCTCAGCATGAATGTGCATTTTTTTTTTCCCCCCCAGCATGTGGAACTTTATCCTTGTAAGAATTTCCTCTAACCTACAGTAACTGCGGGCACAAACCACAAAGAAATGCCACCGACAAACCAAACGTGCCCTCTCAGTGAAACCAGATGTTCTCGAAATCGACCCCCCAAAAAACCCACCAGAGGTTAAATCGGCAATTTGGTGCAATATTCTTGGAAGAATTGTGCCAATGAGGTAAATTCACATCTTAAATCATGGCTGTGATTTGTCTGGGGGAGGATTTTTCTCCTGACACTTCCCTCGGTTGTTGATGGGATGTCCCAGAATAACCTTCTTGAACCTCCCCGACATGAATTTAACAGAGGTGGAAGCTCCAAACTTCAACCAAATAATAATAAAAAAAAAATCCACATAATCTCACATTTCTGTATTTTCAGCAGGTTGTGTCTTTTATTGCACTGACGTCACACGAAGATAAAAGACTGTTTTACAGTTTAACATGTGAATAAATATATTTAAAAAATGAGGTTTCAGTGATACAGAGCAGTCCTGGGTCCAGTCCCCTGCCCTGGCGCGTTTACTGGAGGAGGAGCAGCAGCGTATTTTCCCCTCTCCTCCTTCCCTGAATAAGTCCGCTCTGAGTCAACACCTTTGAGAACGACTTGTCAGAAGATTGAGTAACACGATAAGCCTGCGAGATGTGTGGTTTTCCCATTACCCACATCGCGTTAGTGTACATCTTCTGGTCGCTCGCGGACAGTTTCAGCTCGACTTTTTACTGGCTACTCGACGTTTTTCCGGCTTCTTCTTCTTCTCTTTCTTGTTCTTCTTCTTCGTGAGTTCAGCTCAAACCAGGAAGTCAACACTCAGCAAGTTCACACGACGGCTGTCCGCTGTAACAAGTGACGCGCAGTGCCTACAGCTGGAAGCTCTCTTTTATTTTGAAAATAAAACTCTGACTTTATTTCAGTTTTATGTGAAAACTATTTTGATTTATTTATTTTATGAAATTTTACAAAGATTTTTTTTTTTTTTTACATTGAATCATTTGTTTGTTTTTATTATTATTTTTTTCTGTTATGCTTTTGTTTGCATTTATATATGAACCTACATATTGTGTATCAGGTTGTGGGTTAGGGTTAAGAGTTTTAAAAGTCATTTTCATTAAATGTTTATTTTCTATTTTAATGTATGAAATTTTCTTTATTATTATCATTAATTTAAATTCAATTATTTTTTATTGTATTTATTATTTTTGTTATCATTATAATATTTGTATTATCTTGTCTTTAGGTCTATGGTTAATTGTATTGTGATTATTATTATTATTAGGAACCTATATATTGCCTATTAGCAATGAAAGAGTTGTAAAAGTTATTTTTTTTTTTAAGTTTTTTTAATAAAAAATATAAAGTCTATTTATCTATTATCTATCTATTTAAAAATATATATATATTGTTTTAGGCTAAATTCCCTTTAAACAATAGTAAAAAAAAATAAAAATAAGTATTATTAGGAATCTAATTTTAAAAAAACGCCAACCACCTAATGCATTAAAAACAGGAAAATGAAACATATGTATATGAATAACAGATGACCTGTGTGTCATTTCTTGCAGTGTGCACTTCAGATGTTTCTCTTAGTCATCTATCCGTCCCATAAACACGTCGATAATTACCGCTCGCGCTGCTGATCGACTCCTTGTACTTTCCTTTCCTTCGTTAAAGCCTCGGCGGCCCCGCGGAGGGAATCCCGGCCGCTGATTGGACGGCGCTGGTTTTGACACGTCATAAATCATCTTCGGTATAACTGAGCGGCGGAGCGGCTCACAGATTCAAATCCAGGCGTCTGAGGTGATCAGCACGTGTCGAGGACTGAAGGAAATAATAATATGGTGAGTTTATTTCATATAACTTTACTGTCGTGACGTAAAATAGCTTGTTTCTGTGCGTTTTGGTTTGTTTGATCCTCTGTGTGTGTGTGATTATTGTGAGGTTGTGCAGCAAGTTCACACCTGCAGCCAATAATTAGTTAAATTAATCAATCACGTTGTTATAAAAATCAACATCAGAGGCTCCAAGAGCTGAAGATGTCACACTGATCAAGGCTGAATCAGAGTGTTTGCCGTTTTGATAAAGATTTCAACAACTTGCAGCTGATTAATCGCTCATGTTTGAGCTCAGCATACTGTAACTTTTATATTTTTATTAGCTGAGGGGAAAGAGAGAGAACAAGTCCAGGCGAGAACTGGGGATGTTGTGGTTTATGGTTGACACCTTTTTGACCACAAGGTCACACAATTACTGTATTTTAATTAGTCTGATGTTTAAAGTAAGGATATTATAGTCCCTACACTTATTTATTTTTATATATTTAAACTTATTTCTAAAATTATTAATCATTTTTGGTATCTTTTTATTAAAAGTCTCTCGTCTTGATGTCTTTGATTTGTATCTTTATGCTTTATTGTATATTTTACACATTAGTTTATTAATTTAAATTAATATTCATGAATTTATTGTATTATTAATGATGTCTGGAACACCAGTTTCCCTTTAAAACAATAACAATTAAACAGACAAGGAACTTTTAACTGATTATGAAACACTCTCAGGTTAATACTATACTTACTATACTTAATATACTATATTAACTATATAGTATATTAAGTATAGTATATAATTAATATACTATATTAATATCTTTATAGAAGTTATTTTTAATACCTGTGGCCGGGTCGGATTTCGACTTATTCCGACAGAAGTCTGGTGGTTCGGCAGCGGATACTTCCATATTGCCAGACTGGCTACTTAGCTGTATCTTGTTATGTGCTTATTCATATGAAGACATAGCATTACTGAAAAATATTGATAACTTCAGGTTTAGCTCAATAAAATTACTATTAACAAACAACTGAAATCTGTTAGCTGTAGACTTAAAAGTCTCCTCGACTCGAGATCTTTACCGCTTTTGACCACAGGGGTCGCCAGAATCAACAGGAACTGAAAGCTCTTCGTAGCTGCTTTATGTACTTTTTTCAATGATTGACTGAAGGCTGTTATGTATAATCGTTGTGTTGTTCTGTGTGTTTTACAGTCCTTACATGAAAACACAATGGACAGACCCCCTGTGGAGAGATCACAGGCCGGCGAATCTGACAGAAAACTGACCTACAGACTGTATCCGTCTCTGCCGAACGTAGACAGGTAAGGCTTCATCCCTACGTCCTCTGGTTTCCTGATTCTTATTATTTACTTTCTCTGCGCTTTAACGGTGCAATATGAAGGAATCTTAGCTGAAAATGACCTAAAACTATCAGCAAAATGTGAAGAAATTACAGTTTTGGACGTCTATGTGTTGTATGCTACTGAAGTGAGCATGCTAAAACAGCTAGCTCGGGCTGGAAAACCTCTGGCTAGCTGCACGGCTAACTGAGCTAACAAGTCATGGACATAAAAACAGAATACAGTCATATATTGGTGATATGCTGATTTGTTGGGAGTATTCTTACATATTGCACCTTTTAATTAAAGGATAGTCACAACAAATGTGAACCTTTTGCTAACGTGACAATTGTTTTTATAGGTATGACCTTTGTGTGGCGGACCCCTCCAGTGGAGAGAAGCTCTGCACGGCTGCAGCTCATCGGCCCGACCCTCAGGTACTAATCACAGTTGCAACACTGGAAGATCCGTCTGACGCTCATTCCCACGCTGTCACCGTGTGAATCCCTGACCTCACAGGAAATGACCGCGTTCCCTTTGTTACTGGAAACACTCCAGAGTAAAAAATCCAAAAATATGTAAAGGGAAGTCGGTGGATGCGGCCGGATTTCATCATCGCCCCGTGTGCCACATTTTTTAACAGTTCCTCTTTTTGCTCGTTGCAGTCGGAAGCTGCCAGCGCTGACGTCAGACTGAAAGCCCAGATTCTTATCTTGGAGGAGCAAAGGCGAGAGGTGAGCACATATCAGAACTGAGATTTATAATCATCCCCAAACACCCCGGACCTTTCGGTACTTAAACACTCTCTCTCTCTTTTACTCAGCTTCTTTCTATTAACGAGAAATGGGCCAAAGAGTACCGAACCATGACAAAGTACTACAAAAACAAGGTGAGGAAGGGAAACAGTCGCTATCTCACGTATTGTATTGTTTTGTTTTGTTTGATTGCTTTACTGAACGTGTGTTTTGTCGCCCAGGTTCAGGATTTGAAAGCACTACTGCAACACGCTCGCTGTGAGGAGGAGACGTGTGAAGACAGAGAAAAGATCACATTCATTAAGAAAGTGAAAGAAACAGAGAGCACACAGGTGAGTAAATGGAGCCACGTTTTGATCCCAGACAGGCATTTTTTATCTATTCAATCTGTGAAATGAGTTTTAATAAGCTGATCCTCTCGCAGACCGGAGGCGCTGACGTGAGCTCCGACCTACTAAAAGCTGAAAAGGAGACGAAAGAGCTGCTCGCGCAAAACAGGACTCTGACCCGACGGTGGGAGCATCAGCACGAGGAGATCAGACGGCTGAACAAGGTGAGTCGAGGGAGCGAAATGGTTTCCACATCAGAGCGAAGGAGCTTCGAGTGTTTGTTCCCGGCAGCAGCAGTGGGATCATCGTTGTTTTCATGTGTTTTCAGGCTCTGGACGAGGCACTTCAGACTACTCAGCCTCTTGACGCGAGCAGTGAAACACTACAAGACGTCTGGAAACATCAGGTGAGCTTCGGTCATCAGAGTTGAATCACACATCTGCATTTTTATATGTATGCTTGTTTGTTTTCTTGCAGAGAGGTGTACATTTATGTTAAATATGAAGGTAGAGGCTGGAGGTGCTTAGCTTAGCTTAGCATAAAGACTAGAAACAGAGGGAAACGGCTAGCCTGGCTCCATCCACAGGTCGGAAAACCCACCTGGCAGCAAACGTGACATAAAACTTTAAAGGTGCAATATGTAAGAATCAGCAACCTGTCAAATTCGTACTTAAAACCAACAGGGGGCAGCATATCACCAGAGTTACCGTTAGCTAGTTAGCTCAGTTAGCCGTGCAGCTAGCAGCACTACTAGCAGGAGCACCAGGGGAATGTTTGTGTTTCAGGGCTAGCTGGTTAGCATGCTACCCTCAGTAGATACATTGAAACACAATAAATAGACGTCATAACATCAAAACTGTTGTTTCTTCACATTCTGTTGATCATTTTAGTAATTTTTTAAAATGTTTTCAGCAGAAATTCTTACATATTTCACATTTAATTCTTGAATTTGTACATGATTTCTGTCATGTCATGTCAAATGTCTTTTCATCCACAATCGTGGTTGCTTAACAGTGAAGACAAACAAGATATAAACGTTTATTACTGAGCATTTGTTGGGGACAGGTGGCTGTATTCTTTTATCTTCAGACCGAGCCAGGCTAGCTGTTTCCCTCCGTTTTCAGTCTTTGCGCTAAGCTAAGCTAACTGTCTGCTTCATATTTAGCACACAGGCATGAGAGTGAGATTGAGATTTTCTCAAAATGTTGAACTATTCCTCGAACAATCTCCTTATATCGTGTTTCCTTGTCGTCCATTTTCAGGCGGAGGTCTACAAGGAAGACTTTCTGAGGGAGCGGAAGGACAGGGAGAAGCTGAAGGACAAGTATCTGGAGCTGGAGAAGAAGTACAGAAAAGTCCAGAGTGAGCTACGTAGCCTCAAACCTCCGGTACGACTTTAAACTATATGGACTTTATGCGTTTATGCTCTGCCATGTTCGCTACAGTAAATATAGAATGAAGGAACAAAGACTTGACCGCTGTGTCTCTGGTTTCTTTTCCCAGGTGGTTAAGACTCGGCCGCCACAGCCTGCACCTGAATGCACCTGCACACATCGAGCCAAAAGTCCGGACTGGGAGGACCGCCCAGCGAACCAGCACCACATGCAGCTACACCGACGATAACACACTGTGAAAGACAGCACAGACCCCCCCAACTCACTATTTGTGTGATAATGTATGTTGCACTTTATGGAAGTCTCGGATCAGAGCTCATTATTAGGAGGCGTTGACAACGTCCAGGAAGGGAGCTCTGTCCTGTTTAAGTCCTCTGCAGGCTCAGCCTCAGGTCGTAATGAGGCCGAAGAGGCAAACACACACACACACATAAAAAAAAACACTTGACGAGCCTGTGGAGGAGGAGAGCAGCAAAGAGTGACATAGGAACAACACCTGTTGTGTGCAAAGTTCGCAGCTCTTCCTCTTTTTGTGACGCAGGTCCCTCGGGAGATATCAGTTATTGCCCCGCCCCCAAACACTATCGACACGGATCGCGCTCATCGACGGCGCAAAATGAATGAGGGATCTTCCTGTTTTTTTTTTGTTTTTTTTTAGTACCTGTAACCGCAGTGTGCCCACTACAAAAGGAGGATCCGAGGAAAAAAAAAAAAAGCAAAGCAGCATCGTAGTGGTTTGCTTTGACACGAGTGTGTGTGCATCACAGCTGAATGCTGGAACACACAGACACACACAGACACACACCTGCGTCTGTCAGGAGGAAGAGAAACGACTCCGGCGGCTCGACAGCAGTCGTTTCTGATTTATTATAAAGTACGTCGACCTCAGTGATGCGCAGAGACGAGCCGAGTGTCTCGTTCTTTCAGTATCACATCACTTGCACCTGAGGCCTGTCAGAGAGGAAATATGAAGGGTTTCTGGAGCAGAAGAAAAAGTCTTTAAATATATCTAACTATATAGTATATTTTACAGTGTATTTATGAATGTTTGAATGAATCTTTTGGCACATATTTTACCCTGTTTCTTCTTTATTTATCATGAAAATAAAGCATTGATAGTTCCTGTGTGTTGACTCTTGCCGAGTTGCAGATAAAATGGTCCGCAGGAGATTTTGGGCACAAGAAAATACAGTATAACGACACTGGAAATATTATAATATCAGTGTTTTAGCTTATATACTGTCATGACTTGTATCTGGATCTTTCTGACAATGACCAAAATAGTCTATCGATGCACATCACATGGTCAAATGCATGTATATTTTCATTGTCTATATTCCTTATAAGTTAGTGCTAGAGTCCTGCAGGCAGTAAAACGTACAAAACAAACAAACCATGCATGAATCCATATTAGTTTTTGAGAGTTTTCCTGTGAGAGCATCCATCCAAACTCTTGATTTCATCACTCTTATCAGAGCAGGACGTTCCTGGTTCGTAACCTCCCCCAAACACACAGTATAAATGCTTCCCCGGACTATCTGCCGTCTGCTGTTTGTCATTTGTAAACCACTTCTTATTTCAAACAGCAAACAATCATTCAGCAGCACTAGTCATTTCACACAAGCACACTGTCACTTGATGTTATCATCAGCAGCCCTGGTGATAAATAAAACCTAGGACCTCTGGGGACCTCTAGTGGCGGAAAGAAGCAGGTGCAGCAACAGACTTCTCTCGTATCTCCACACTTGACTTCATTACAGATCTCATTCAGTACAGATCCAAAATATAACAATAATAATAACTTTATCTTAATCCCCACCATTCGTAAGCAGTGTGTAAATGAATACCTGCCTGCTTGAGCCGAGGAACACTGCAGGAGGGCAACAATCAAGAACAGGTGGAGGAGAAGAGATAGATGCCCGATTCTGGTGAACAACTTTACGAATAATCTCTAGTAAAGACGAACCCAGGTCACACTGAGCAGTAGCAAAGATTTTATACAGGAACGAGGAACCTAAAAAAGAAGTAAAGGTCATTACGTCAACAAATCTCTCTTTGGATCCAGACTGTGGTGCCGGTTCTATTGAAGTCAACGGGAGACGCATTGAGAAACACACTAAAACCCAACATAACTACGTCGTATGACTTCTGATGAGGAAAATGCCTTCGGAAACAACTAATCTGTTTGTTGACACGTTGTTCCTTTCCTAAAGTTTGTGTAGGAAAGGCTCCTGTTTGCGCTGCTGATCAACGCGTAGGTGCAGTCTCTTCACCTTCCTCATTTCTGTCTTCCCCTGTCAGGAAATCAGTTGTTGACCTACTCTCTGACGTTTGTTCCTTTATTTCCTGGAAGCATTAATCCATCAGCGGTCACATGACGTATATATGTTGGGTTTTAATGTGTACGTCAACGCGTCTCCCATTGACTTCAACACAACTGGAACCGCAGTCTGGCCTCAAAGCGACGCTCGGTGACGCAACAACCCTTCCTTCTTTTCTGAGGTTCCTTGTGCAGAAACAGGAAATATAACCGCAGAAATGATCGCTTTAAACTGACTTTAATCTACACAATCTTATAACCAAAGGGCAAAGTGGACAGACAGGTGCAGATTTGATTCAGCCGATGGAGGAAGCACCTTTGCAACCAACAAATTTCAGTCCTCACTTTACAAATCGTTCCTCGGTTATACTGCCATGTCTCACAAACGAGCAGGTTTAAATCCTTGAGGGTTTTTAGTAAAACACTCGGCTGCGGAGGCGGAGGATTTTTTTTGAAGAAATTTATTGGCACAGTTATAGCAGCAATGTGTTCTTATCTAATTCTGATCCCGTAACAGTTCGGTTTCTGTTTGGCAGTTTAAAAAAAAATCACAAAAAAAAAAAAAGTAATCTTCTGTCTAATGGTGACACTTTGAGCTCAGTTGAAGTGATTGTCAGCACAAATTGCGTAAAGTGCACATGCACGCAACATGAAGGAAAAGTGAGACTGAGAAACTGCTCGAGTCGCTGCGTTTGGAGCTACATTCCTAGTGGTTTAGTCTGAAGATACTTGCCGTTTATAAATAGATGCAGTAATGTATGATAATGGTTATGTTTCAGGGCCTTAAGGAAGGTGGAAATACAATATATTACAATGCTTTTAAATGGTAACACAGCTGTACCCAGTGCTCATGTTGTTACATCGTGACGTTGAAGGAAAAGGAAGATGCTGAACTACTGCACGTCTCTGCCTTTGTACAGATAAATATGTTAAATACATTCTGTGGCAGTATTACCAAAGGACAGCGTCAACAGCCACCAAGCGGATTTAAAGAGACAAATTTCTGGCCAGTATTGCACACCAGCGCCCGACTGGTTCTGACACATCGGCCGCTCGGCTCTGCCAACTCCATAGCAGGAATATTAGAACATCCACTTGTCAGAGGGCCGGTCCGACCGCTTCCCCCCCGGTCTCAGTAGAAAGCGGGGTTCGTGTGCTCGATGACGCAGCGCCGGCAGTGGCGTCGGACGAACCGCAGAGCCTCCGGCGACACCTCGCAGTCCTGCACGTTGAGCAGCTGCAGCTCGCAGCAGTTGGCCGCCAGCGCTTTGAGTCCTCTGCCCGTGACGCTCTCGCACGCTCTGAGGCTCACCCGCCTCAGGCCCTGGCAGTACATGGCGAGCTGCTCCAGCCCGCTGTCCGACACCAGCGGGCACTTCCCCACGTCCAGAGACTTGAGCCTGGGGCAGCTCCGGGCCAAGTGGCTCAGGCCGTGGTCCGTCAGCCCCTCGCAACCCCTCGCGTTCAAGTAGCGCAGCCTCGGGCAGTAGCGGGCCACGTAGCGCATGCCCACGTCGGTGATGCGGGTGCAGTGGGCCACGCTCAGGTAGCGCAGGCAGCCCTCCAGGCGGGCGACCTCGCGCAGGCCGAAGTCGCCCACCAGGCGGCAGTCGCTGAGGCTCAGCTCCCGGATGGACGGGCAGTGGAGGGACAGGTGGCGCAGGGCCTCGTCCGTCAGCCGGGTGCAGCGGCGCAGGTACAGGTGCGTCAGGCGCGGGCAGTGGGAGGCGATAGTTCGCAAGCCCTCGTCCTCGAGGGAAAAACAATCAGTCATGTCCAGGAAGTGGATGGAGATCTGCTGGCCGTGGAGGGGGGACAGCTGGAGGGAGGCCTCCTGGGTGAGGCTGATGCAGGTCACCTTGGAGCAGCCTGGAGGGAGAGGAAGCAGAGAGCGGAGGGTTTTCATTTAAAGGACAGTGACACAGATTTTGCTCGTTGAAAATCATTCTTCTGTGCTTCTAATTTAAGGGATGGGGGAAGAAACCAAGCAAGACCAGTAGAGCCTGAGTTTGGTGAATTAAAATGTTCATCCTCTTTAACATTTTGATAAAACTACTGTTTTAAACATTCATAATAAGTTCTGTTACGTCACGTCCATATTGTACGGAAGCGTATTGCATTCACTTGATACATTTATTTTTTGGTTTGTTTTACTGAGTAATAATTTGTGTTTTTCTGAGTAATTTATTTTTTGTCTGTTTTTTTGAATAATTATTTCTGTTTTTTGGGTAATTTATTTTTTGTCTGTTTTTTTGAATAATTATTTCTGTTTTTTGGGTAATTTATTTTTTGTCTGTTTTTTTTGAATAATTATTTCTGTTTTTCTGAGTAATTTTTTTTTTGTCTGTTTTTTTTGAATAATTATTTCTGTTTTTCTGAGTTATTTATTTTTTGTCTGTTTTTTTGAATAATTATTTCTGTTTTTTGGGTAATTTATTTTTTGTCTGTTTTTTTTGAATAATTATTTCTGTTTTTCTGAGTAATTTTTTTTTTGTCTGTTTTTTTTGAATAATTATTTCTGTTTTTCTGAGTAATTTTTTTTTTGTCTGTTTTTTTTTGAATAATTATTTCTGTTTTTCAGAGTAATTTTTTTTGTCTGTTTTTTGGAATAATTATTTCTGTTTTTCTGAGTAATTTATTTTTTGTCTGTTTTTTGGAATAATTATTTCTGTTTTTCTGAGTAATTTTTTTTTCTGTTTTTCAGAGTAATTTTTTTTCTTCTGTTTTTCGTGGTAATTTTTTCCCCGCTGTTTTTCGGAGTAATTTTTTTTCTGAAATATCAAGATACTTCGAACTCGAACCTGTAACAGACTCCCGTCTCCCGTGGAACATGTCGTGGACCTATGGTGACTCCTGCCCGCGCATACATAACCTGACTCTGGCGAGAGTCAGGTTAGCGCATACATGCCTTGACAAACTAATGATAATACCATCTATATGTCTTAAACCCAGATCAAAGTAAAACTTGATTGAACTGAACACGTCGGTCATGTTTGTAACCATGAAGTCGAGCTCTCAATGAATGAATGGATCTTCAAATGCTCTGTAAACTCAGGAAAATTATTCAGAAAATCAGGAAAAAAATTACTCAGAAATAATTATTCCGAAAACAGACAAAAAGTACATTTATCAATGCAATACAATGAATGCAATACGCTTCCGTAATATTGCAATAAATTGTGGGCAGTCAAATCTTTGAAGTCCATTAAAGTTTGCACCCCAGACGAACTCTCTGGATCTCTGCGTAAAGTCTTCTTGAGGGCCCTTGTGGACTGGATGAACTGTGGGTTTGGACCGAACTCAGCACTCGCAGACTTCCCACAGATGCATCCGCAAAGTCTGCAGGTCTGCGAGAGCCGGGTAGCCGTCCAGACATTCGGGCGCAGCCTCAGATAAATCAGGAGAGCGTTCACCAAAAGCAATGTTCTTTTCAACAAATACAATGTGATTTGATAATAGTGTAATTCACTGTTTGAATTACTGGTCGAGGAAAGTGATTTTTGGCCTCGCCGAGAAGACTGTAACTCACTTGATTTGTTGAATTCAGGCCGCTGAAGCCTGATAGGAGCTTCAGATAAAAACATTTTCATGAAGCATAGACGGTGTATTTACACTGAAAGCACATCAGTGTTGCTGTTCAGAGTCTTGGTGGCAAATATGAACAGCTGGAATGATGAAAGCAAGCCAAATGTTGGGATTCAGTTGAATTGCTTCCTGTTTTATTTTGTGAGGTTCATCTTTGTTTGTCATGTTGTGTTCCTTCCTGTCTTCTCTTTCTGTCCCTCCACTGTGATTGTCCTGATGTCCTGTGCTCTTGCGTGTCAGCTGCCTTTCTGTCTGAGCTTTTCTCAGTTTGTACTTGTTGTTTTTTTGTTTTTTATGTTTTGTATTTTCCTTGGTTCTTGGTTTTTCCTTCTGCCTGTTTCCACGTTTTGCTGCCTGCCTGTTTTTTTATCAGCTTTTCATTAAAGCTTGCTTGTTGTGCCTGGAGTCTGCGTTTAGGTCCCTTTATGCTACAACTTACTCAGCTGATTTTATTACTGAAGGCTCAGCTCCATCATTCGTAGCCACTTGAGGGCGCCAGAGTAAAACCTGCTCTGTTTGACTCCATACATGCGATTGTTTGAGTGCAAACAACTCCATGAATACCCCAAATTGTGGTCATGGAAAGAAATCAAAGTCTGACGTCCTTAGCATTTAGCAAAAATATGACTTTGATTTCATTATTTTGTGCCTTTCAAATAAAAGCCAAGACCTTTTTTAAAAGGCTATTTTTACAACAAAGGCTTTTCTCCCCGGTGCTAACGGCGCAGACGCTGCCCTGCCACCGGACTCCTGTCCAAGTCAATGTTATTTGTGTCACTTCCTTAATGAAAGCAGCAGACCGCTCTCCTTACTCACGTTGAGGTAAGTTCTGCTCTCGGCTAAAGAAAGCCTTTCTTCTCCCACATGGGAGCTCAAGGTTGGCAGAGCTTCTCCTCCTCCTCTAATGATTCTACCAGCTCTGACTGGAGAGAGAGGCTGCGATGAGGAATTCTTTGAGGTAGAGCCACACGTGTGCCTTAATAAAAGTGAGTCAGCCTGCCGTGGCATCGAGGTGAGGTGGCTCTGGTTTCTTGTGATGGAATATGAAAAAAAAAAAAAGTACCTGAGAGGTTCAGGTGTTCCAGGTTGGGGCAGCGGGACACCACCTCGAACACGGCGTCGTTGGAGATGTTGTAACAGCCGGCGACCTCCAGGCGGCGCAGCTCCGGGCAGCACTGAGCCACCACGTGCAGCCCGCGGTCCGTCAGCCTCTTGCAGCCGTTCACCATCACCGTCTCCAGGGTGAGGCACACGTTCGGGGTGTCCTGGCACAGCCGGTGGGTCAGCACCCTGATGGCCCGGTCGACGTGGAGCAGCTCGCCCGTCAGGCGCACGGTGCCCCACAGCCTCGGGTCCCACGCCAGGTTGTACCACCGCCGACACACGCGAGCGCAGCGGCACAGCTGATTGGTGGACAGGTGGGAGAAGATCTGCAGGAGCGTGTGGTCGGGGAGGAGGTCGATGGGGGCGTGGTGGTGGCCTTTCGACTGCCGGGAGCGAGTGTGGGTGCCGGGCTGAGCGTGGACCACGGCGACGGTCTCGGCGGGGGCGGAGGAGGAGGACGAGGAGTTGGTTTCATGGCCGTTGCTGGAGAGGGCGGGCGAGGAGAGGGAGGAGGACTTGGAGGGGAGGATGAGACCCGGGCTGGGGGTGCTCAGAGTCCGTGTGCTGGAGTCTAAACCTGAAGAAAAGGAGAGAGATGTGAGAAAAAGAGAAAAGAGAAGGAGATAATTACAAAAAAAGTTCAGTAATTCACATTTTTTTTTGGCTTATGACCCTTTAAAACCAAGAAATGTTGAGGTAAAACTATGTACGTGTGGCTTCTTCAACTGTTTGTTTTCTTATTTTCAATCTTTTTCATCATCAGATTTATCTTTTTGGACAAACTAAAACCTCTTGTCACGCATGCCTTATGCGATTTGACATGCCTACAGTTGTTCTTTGAACATGACCTGGTTTAATGTTGGAGGAAAATCTGTGACATCAACCTTTTTCTTACTTTTACAAAGAGAGTAAGAATTTAGCAGATTTGAAACAGATCTGCAAACCTCTTTTTTTTTTCATTTTTGTTCATTTGGAAAAAAAAACAGGGTTTATTAAATCTGAAAGTTGGTTTCGAGCATTAAGTCTTTTACTTTGAAGTCTCATACTTCTTCACAGCAATAAGTAGCGCAGAAATTGAGAAATTGGACCTCAACGTTTTGTCTTAGACTGTAGAAACATTTCAAGCGTATCATCAATACTTCCAAGGAATAAATTTGCAATGAATACTGTGATCTTTCCTTAATGTGACTCATGCACTTTTAATTTCCTACATTACCCTGAATGACTTCTGCCCTCAAAGACTGTACTGTGATGTGTGCAGAGAGCAGTTCATGTTGATCCAGTTGGTGAGTTACCATAAACGAAGAGTTTCCGTGAGACATGAGACAGACTGAAGAAATAATGGTTGAAACTGAAGCAGAGTGGCTGAAATATTAAAAAAAACATTTAGGCAGAACATATTTCATTCAAGGGAAACTTAAAGGTGCAACACACCCAAATTCATACACAGAAGAAATAAGGGGCAGCGTATCGCTAGAATAACTGCTAACTGCTGCTAACTGTTAGCGAGTTAGCTCAGTTAGCTAGCGGTCTGGACTGTTCACATCACTAGCACAGGAACTTTGGACCAGTGCGGGCTAGCTGGTTAGCATGCTAACTTCAGATGTTATCTCATGATGTCATAACTGTTATTTATTCACATTCTGTTGATAATTTTAGTTTATTATGTGTAAATTCTTACATATTGCACCTTTAATGTGCCAGAGGCCAGACTAGGGTCACATTACAATAACACGGGATCGTCCACCTCCCATAATGCAACCTACAGCATCTTCTCATTCGACACACCCTGCCTGGTAAACGCCAATATCTTTCGAACCCCGTGCCCTCAGTTCCTAATGCAGGCTTTCTGTGAAAAAACTCAAGTCTCCGAGCCCGAGCTGAGATAACCCTCGGGTTATTTTCTCAAGACTTGTCAAAGCTCCCTTCAGAGCCACAGAAGACATCACACAGCTGTTTTCACAGGCTGACTGGAACTCGCCTCGGAAAGAGCTCTCCGCTGATTGAGCATAGCGGAGATGCAGCAGAACGAGAGGTATGTCTCTTTTATTTCACGTAAAACCTGGAGCCTACGCCACCCACAACGTGGTTCAGTGAGATTTAAGTGTGTTGTGCCAGCACTGGATACTGTAGTCTTGACCTTCTAGCCTCAAGTAAAGATAAGAAGCGGGCTACAGAGGTGTGGTAAGCTCTCTTCTTTCTAACTTTCTAACTCTGTATTGTTTTCATTTTTACACTTGCAGTCTTGAGACACAACCAACACTGATTTCATTCACGTTTGCTCTCACCAGTATGCGTAAAAATAACACAACTTCACACTTTCAAATAGCATGCAACTATTGTGTAGAGCAGATAAGTAATGGCACCACCTGTAATGATTACGGAACACGTAACGGTCGCAGTTTGGTCAACTTTAGGCAACAAAAGAATATGTTATGTCTCTTTATTTACGGATAAAAGTTCAAACAAGTCAACGTTGACTTGTGGTTTCACACGGGACATGAACGACGGCCTCCTGAATTAAAGCACTGTGATTGTTGGACCCATCTATGAACGCCAACCTCCATCCTGCTTGGACTTTCTCACTTTTTAAACAACCTAGCCTCCACAGAACTCAATGGGAATGATTAAAGCAGCTGGGCTGATGGAGTAGTTCTTCCCAAGAACTGTAAAAAATCCCCTTTAACCAGTAAACTGATGTTGATGTGTTGGATACGACATTGGCGATGGCACCGTTCATTACTTTGAAAGCTGCTCGGTGGTGCATGAGGCCAAAGAGGCTTGAGTTCCCGGGTATGGAAATACTTCTGCGTTGTGGGCCCATAGAGACGAGCTGGCTAACTTGGATAGGGACAAATGTTTTAATCTTGCAGCTCTTCTAGTCTCTCCAAATTCTATCGAACCGAATCGATCACATAATGATAGTGAAACGAGTCATTTTATGGGGGTTGCGAGGCTCGTTTTACAGCTGCTTCTTTCACAATGTAAGCTTATGGGAAAAAAAAGGTCTTTTTGGGCCCCAGTGCGTCATGTGACAATGAAATTACACGGTTTGGCCACTATGAAAGTTGGCTTCAAATCCTGGCGCTCTGCCTAGGGGTCTGGTTAAATTGGTGGAATGCCCCTTAACAACACAACAAGCATTGTGGACGCTGGTCTCCATTTCTTGACTATGATTCATTTCTTTCTGTGTAACTCTTCAGTGGCGTGTTGCGTCTTTAAGGACTACATCTTTACCATTGCTGTTTTTGATCACTGAAACTCATTTATTCCATTAATTTCCACCATATTTATGTTGGATATGACATGCTGTCACATTACATTACCCAGTTATTTGTGCGGATAAGAAAAAGCCAAGAAAGTGAGTCTGGAAGTGCAGGGTTCATCGTGATGGTGCCAAAGCCACACCAGCTTTTATCATCAATGAAGAGGAGTTTCCATGGATCCCGTTATCATGTTTTTCGGATGTTGGGGGAAAAAATGTGTCACCATTATCTTCCAGGCGTTTCGGGGCAGCGGTCACATGGCCTCCTCATCAGATGAACTCTGATGTCTTCAAAGAGACCAGCTGAGGATTTTGGTGCTGTGGCTGACAATGTAGCGTTATCCCTGTGTAAACACTGAGGCCCTCCTGACAGATGTGCGCTGATTGCCGCCGCGTCTGAAGACGCAGCTGTGAGAAGCGCTGGCTGGATCCCATCACTGTGGCGTGAGACGGCGGAGCCCTCCGCCTCGTAAGCCAGGGCGTTGGATCTGATTCCAGGGGTCGAGCCATCACACTGGGACGCTGAGTGCTCTTCTCTGATGCTATCTGTGTGTCCTCGTCACCCCTCCAGCTCGTCCTGTCCGCTCTCGAGGAGCTCAGTCGGATTGAATCACTAAAAGCATTTCAAGTAGTCACGAGAATGATGTCACTTACAGATGTCCAACTGTGAGTCGGGGCAAAATATGACCTTTTAAAATCAAGATAATCTGTTTGAGACTAATAGTGAGGTGATGACGAGGGAAAGTCGAGAATGAATTCAACTCTATTTTGAAATTTCTTAAGCACTTAAAGACTATTTTAGGGCAAGTTGCCTTCAAAGAAAATATAACAATATGAGTCAAAACTATTCTTGAGACTATAATTCCAAAAGCAATAATAGATATATCAGTTTTCAGCTGTTTTCTCATGCAATCGACATTAAATGTGCACCTTTTACCCCGCAAGAACATCCGGGAACTTTTATGGGAACTGAGGAACCTTTCTATTGTTTCCAGACGGAAATGTGTCACAACCATCTTGATCAAAATATTTGATATATGTTGTAAGTATTAAAAATGCACTGGGCATAACAACAAAACACCAACTGATCCTTCTCGACCACAAGACCTTTTCAAGCAACCATTTTAGGAACTTTATTCACCTTTGGTAGGCTGAACTCAACAGAGTTTTATTCTAAACTAATATAAAGATTTGAGACACTAATAGTTATGTGAAGTCAATGAATCATTGCTGTTTTCTTCAGTGAGTCTAACGAAACATGTAGAAAGTGAAATGTGTTAATCTTATTGTTCCAAAAAAACTTCACCTCTTACTATTAAACTGTCTTAGACACAATAGAACAAACTCTAAATGTCCCTTTTTGAGTGGTTGCTAGTTTGTGGTTTCGTAACCCTAAAATAGGCTTTAAGTGCTTAAGTACTTGATTGATGGCAGTAGAATTAGGAGTGTTAGACATTGGCTGACTGGTTGAACACAAGTCTTTAGCGTCTGAAGGTATTTCAGACAAGCTGTAGTTGTCACTAGCATCAATGTCAGGACTTTGGGTGTGAATTTCTGGTAATGTTATTGAGGTTTAAACAAAGCAACCCCATTTTCTGTTGTCACAATGCTGTGCTCCTGCTCTGGTTAGGTTCAAGCACAAAACCACTTGGCTTGGTGTTTGGAAAGATCATGTTTTGGCTTAAAATACCGGTTTTGTTTGCCACAAACAGCGCTGGAAACTGTCCCGAGGACTCCTTAATAATATCCAGTGATGTCGGCCTTACAAACGTTGAAAATCCAGTCTTCAACTGTGGTCACTGGCCTGGCAACACTATCCCCACCACCTCTTGATACGCTAGCCAGGTCATAAACATGTAACATGAACGTTATATCGTGCATACTGTAGAAATGTCAATATGGCATGTATGACAAATGTGAACATATCAGTGGTTTGCAGGAACATTGCCAACATTTTATCCTGATGACTGAGCTGAACGAAGCTCATTTCCCAGCAGTGAGATGAAGAAATGGTGGAAGGTTAGTGAGGATAGCTAAAATTGCGAATTGTTTCAGCGTTTTAATGTGCAAAACAACGGAAAAAGTTACTCAGATATTGTATATTTTGCTAAGATATACTAAGCTAATAATGTTTGATTGTTGTTGAAACAGACAGAAAGTGTTGGGTCAACTCCGTGGTTATGTTTAGTTTTGCTTCCTACCTACTATTTACATGTTTCCCATAGACTTACACTGATATAACACTGATTTAACCCACATTTCTAGTCCCTGTCTTGCAGACTGAACCATGATTGAACCATGTTGGTTAACGGATGCTTCAGGACCGACAGTCAGCTGCTTCTACACACTGTATGTCAGCATCAACATGACAAATGGACAGCATCCTGCCATGTCATGTGGATTTGTGTGCAGGGACTGACAGCCGGGCAGTGACAGCATCCTTACGACTGTCCTGCGGATCTGTATTCCAGACCCTGGCTCGGTCCGCCTCTGATGACATCCACAGACTCGTCCTCTCGGGAACATGTCCACAGATTCACGGCTACCTGAAAAAAAAAAACGCCATCTCGCGTGCCTTAAAAGTCTCGCTCGCATCCATATTCGAGCAAAACAAAGCGTGCTGCTGAGCACGAAAGCTCTGCGTGTTAATCAAACTCATTTCATTCAGCTGACGGAGGACGCTGGGATTTAATCATTCTTGTGGGATACAGTTGACCTCAGCTTGGGTTTAGTGCATCACGTTCTCCTGGGTGGTCTGCCTCTGATTAGTTAACCTTTAAATGTGTAGGATTATTTCCTTGAGGTCATCGAGCTTATTTTGGCCTGTGTTCTTCAGCTTCATACAAAGGATTTAATGGTCTGAAGTCATTATAAACACCTCATCTATTTCAAATTTCACACACCTGTCCAAATATGTCGTGACAATAGCGGTGCAGGGCTTTTTATGTTTATTCAAGTACACTGCAAATATTGCGAGATTCCTGAGTTAATACCAAGTGATTGTGGATTCATCCAACATGCCCAGAACCACACACTACGCAACACAGAGCTACACAAACAAGTGGAAATAAGTTTATTTGTTTTGGTTCTATTCAATATTTTAATTAAATAATTAGTATACTAACTAGAAGTGGAGCGCACAGCTCCATCAAGGCCCAACAGTTCCCCTTTTTCATCAAGATCCAAGCATCACTCCCTGAGAAATTAAAGAAAATGTTGATAAATGCCAGATCTCGCAATGCTATTTAAAGTAAGGAAAACATTTCTGGATCCGTCCCTTCATCCAGACCCACACCAAAAGATAATTGGATCTATTCTGAGCTGAGACCCGTCCTCCGTCCAAGTTTCGTAGAAATCCGTTCTGTAGATTTTGTTTAATCCTGCCGACAAACCAACAAACCAACAAATGGACATGGGTGAGAAGATAACCTCCTTGATATAATGATATAGCACTCATTAGTAGTGTGCAATTCGAGTTCGGTACCCGACCCTACCTGTGACATCACTAGAAAAAGAGTCGTTGTCGTGCAAAAGTCCCCACATCCAGCAGAAGATCAGATTTTCCACACGGCCATGTGCGGACACATTTCTTGAGTCATTAGTTTTAATGGATGAGGGAGGCGTTCCCTTTGTTGTCCAAGTCCAAACTCATGCGTTCAGAAGACAAACTCATCCGCCACCGGCTCAGGAGCAACTTCCAAATGTCGTAATTACATGTGTCACTGATCAGAAGAGCGCTCCGAGCCCGGAGAAACACAGTGCTACTAATTAAACTACAACCACCCCCGTCCCTCCTCTCACTTCCACACAGCTGGGGGGAGAAGTTAAATGAAGACAGCTTTCAGGTTTCTCAGTGGGTTCTGGATACACAGCACCTGGGTCTCTTTAAGGACGTGTAAGTGTTATCCATCTATGTTATCGAGCAGCTGTTTATGCAATCATCGCCGAGTATCGATGCTGCACACACAATAAGAACTGCTGGACTTCCAGACAATGATTGTATGACCAAAATATTCACTTTTCTCTCGGATTTTCACACTTCATCCCCTCTAGACGTGAAATAGCTTTTCGTCTTGGCATCTGAGGAACCTCGACCAGGTTTTCAGTGTGGGAAGTTTTCTGTCTGATGCATTTGCAATCCAAATGTTCTCATTTTCTCATTTGCAAGGACTGATCTCTACGGTGAGGCAAACACGTTGTTTCAAGGCCGACCATGCAAACACGGTCTAAATAAAGTATGAATGCAAAATGTCTGCCAGATGAAGCTGACTTCTGTACCCTAATGAGGACATAATTCATCAATTAATCATTCCTGAGAAGGTTGAAGTCCTCAAATCTGGAAACACATTTTACAGTGAAGTGCACACTCCCCTACTACATTTCACTTGAATGTAACACTGATACATCGAGTCTAACTCCCAGTATAGTCGTACTGTGCATAACTTAAAAAGCAAAACTAGTTTTTCTCAACAAAAACTCTAAACATTCTCAATTATCAACGTCAGCGTTCAGCAGAAAAGTTCACTCTTGACCTCAGAAACAGAAGTTTGAAGAAAAACAAGCCTACTGTTTGTAATAACTTTTGTAGGAGCTTTCAACTGTATCACCATGAAAGTGGTCCTTGAGTTATGATTGTTTAGTCTACTCCGATTTCTAGAGCTATCCCCAATAGCAACTTCTCAGCTTTGCTATTATGAGTCAATACTTCTTATTCATATGGAGGCCATTTTCCTCTGACATCACGCTCAGGGTTGGAAGCTGATGATGTCATATTGCTGTTTTTTTAGGTTGTAAGTCATATAAACCTGTCGAATCTGACAAATGATCCCCTTTTTTTAAACTAAAAGATGATGGAGAGTGAAAATCTGGACGGACATCGGGTCATATTTCGAGGTGAAACTGCATTTTTGATAACCCGTGTGTGTTTGTGAGCATTGATTCCCTACGATTATAGCTGAAAACCGCAGTGTGTGATGTGATGTCAGAGGAAAAAGGGTCTATTGAGAGACGAGTGCAGGACAGGAAGCATCAGCCGTGGCAGGAAGGTTTTTTCTTGTGTTGTTCTGTTTTCTCCCCTCCGTTCTCCCTCACCTGCTTCCACCTGTGTGTCTATGTTCGTGGGCGTGGCTACTTGTTCCTGCTGCAGCAAAGAGACGCACCTGCGAACCATCAGCTCATCACCTTCGTCTATAACACCCCGGCCTCTTCACCACTCCAGTGCCAGATTGTTCTGTTGCGTGTGGTGATTATACCCGCTGCTCTCGTTAACCTCAGAGTACTTCCCAGTGATTTCAGCTGCTTATTTGCGATGTGTTTTTTGCTCCAGGGTTTTTATATATGACTGGACACCCTCTCATGTTTGTGTTTTTCCCCTCTCCACATGTGCAGATCCTCAGCACCTCTTTGCTCGGCTCACAACTATGTCTGTCTTCCTGGAATCCCTCCTCGCTCCCAGCATATCAATTTGTTTTTGATCGAATAACCACCTTTGGATTGATCGCTTGTCCCCGGTCTCTGCATTTTGAGTCAGAAAAAGCAACCTCCGCCTAACACTGTCCCCCGCCTCCAAGGTCTCAAAAGCCAACTCGATGAGTGAGCGTTGTTGACCTGTTGCATTCTTGTCAATTTGACTTTGCAGTCAAGGCAGAAATGTTCCATCATTGATTTTATACGTACGTGGGTTTTGAGACGATACAACGCCATAGAGTAACTCCATTTCTTGCTCATGTTTATCAGCATGTTTGCCTCTTTTCGGTGCAGCTGACGCAGCGTCTCCTTCCTCTGAATGCTGATTTGGACATCAGCTATCATGGGAACGGTAAAAGCATTCAGGCCAGCCTCGAGTTCATGCTTAACTTACAGGCCAACAGTCATGAGAAGACCACGATCATAAGGAGCTACCGAGCTCGCATGTCAACAGATCCATTTATGACTCTATCTGCTAACGAGGACCATCTGAAGCGAGCGAAAGCTCCAGAAGACGCTAATAAGTGCACCTTGAGTTCGGAGCAGCCATAAACTCTCTCGCATCGCTCAGTTATGGCTAAATTCTGCGTAAGTCAACCGGTGGTGTCGTGTTTTATATCTCTGCATCGCTACAAACCTATCATTAACAGAACAAATACCGTGCAGCTGTTAGACTGCTCTTGAAGGCGGCGCGAGTGCAGATGGTGGAAGATTCAGTTTGGTTTAGGAAATCAAAGGAGAAACAGTGGAACATCTGGTCTTTACCCTGGACAAAGAACAACGGCGCGGTGGCGAAATGAAAGAGAAACTCATGCATTTTGAATGTGCATATAGCCACAGCGAAGCATACTTGGCTGAAATCATTTGCCACTAATACCCGAATCTACGCTGATCCGCAGCAGTGCCGCAGCAGGATCCCATTAACATCAACTTAGCCTTCCTTCTGAGGCACATCTGGAACGCGCCTTGAAACCAGAAGTTCAATGTAAATCAATTGAAGTGATCACCGCACAGACAAGATGCGTGCGTGATGAAGCGGCGCAGCTGGATGTTCGGAGTCGATGTCGCCCTAATGACAAAAACCTGATGAACTTCTGAAAAAAAAAAGTAGCGCACAAAAACAGATTTCAGGGAGTCATTTCAGGGCCTCTTAAAGAAAATACGGGCAAGAGGGAAAGAAAGAGGGAAGATAAATTGGCGAAGGAGCTTGCAGACTTTACCAGAGACAGAGACAAGTGCACAGGCAGGGTCAATCCAGACTTCGACGCAGCCTGGTCATAAACCAAAGCTATAGGGATTCTCTTCAGGATCTCGCAGCGCTGTGAAGCTCTGCTAAGACCCCCGTCTGGAGCTCGCGGGATTATTACTGCTGCATCTGGCAGAACAGACCAATCCATTACCTCAATGCCATTAGCCCTGTGACATGTTCCTGCTCCGCTCGGCGAGCCTCGCCGCGCTCCTCCCTGCCAAGAGCGTGACAGGGCGGCGTTGTGCATGCGAGGGGGGAATCAGAGATTCTCATTTCCTAGTCAGGAAATCAAATCCACATCAATACAAGAGGGGGCGAAGTGTAAAAAAAAAAAAGTTGAAGAAGTTTCGGCTAATGAAAAACAACCAGGCAGCGGGGATTTGACTGAGAGAGATTTAAAAGCGCGATTGATTTATCGGCGCTAAACGGCTACGTGCTCCAGCGTTTTAAAGGGAAACATCCGACTGAGAGAGAGAGAGAGAACTCCTGGGATCGAAAACATCTGTCTGTCTTGGGTTTTATTGAATACATGGAAGTTGATATTACGGTACAGTGTGGCGGCGGGGCTATCAGCAAAGCCTTCACTACAGGAAGGTCTGACGTCACTGGACGACCTGAAAGACAATAGGGCCCCGCTGGTTCCTTTACAATGTGCACACTCGGACAGGAAACCGACTCCTCAGCTCCACACAGCCCCCACAACTCCACAACTCCTGCACCGCCGCTGCTCTCGCACTCACTCAGTCTCGACGAATCCCTTTTGAAGGTCGCGCACCGACAGATTCGGCGATACGCGCGCCAGGAACCATAACGTGTCATTCTTCGCGACACGAATGATTTCCTCAGGGGAGTTTTCCGCCTCCTTTTCAAGCGCTCCCGTCAGCTCAACAGACACAAACGTCTCCACACTCTGCCCTCGTCACTTTATAAATCCTCAGCTGAGGAGGACAGCAGACACTCAAGATACCTCGGAGCCAAGATTCACAGACGTGATCTACTCAAAAGGCACTCCTTCAACAAAAATGAGCGTTTCAGTGCGACCATCCATCACGGCATGAATTTTTTCCAGGACAGAGACGACAGTTCGGATCCAAGAGCAATTTGGCGTCGTGCGAAAAAAAAACTCAAAGTGATGTCACTTTTTACAGGTTGTTAAATCACGATGTCAAAGATGGGGCGTCACGCTACGAGAATCACGTGCATGAAATGTGTTTCTGTACACTTTATCCTTTTTGGCGATGAGGAGGGCTCGAGCGCTGAGTGACAGTCGTGTTAAACGACTGAGGCTAACGTTGGCTACACGCAGCACGGAGAAGAGCTGCACATCAGACAGGAATGGAAAAGCGAGCTCTGGCCTGAACGGTTGATTTGGTCGTGATGAGGAGCAAATGTAGTGATCTCATGTGGTCGAAGCAACAGAACAAGGGAAGTGCTGGAACTTCTGCGGTTTGAAACTTTCTGACCAGAAAAAAAAAAAAAGGGTTCAACTTTAACTTCAGAAAGAGGTTGTTTTGTCTCAAGTGGTAGAAGTGCTGAAACAGTCTTCAAAAAGATTATTTTCTTTAAGAAGAAGGTACAAAAACATGACAAAATTCTGATGGAGTATCATTTTATTTGATGCGGTTTGTAGTGACTTGAAAGGAGTAGTCCGAAATCTGAGGAAATACATTTAATCGTCAAGAGTTAGATGAGAAGTCTGATACCGCTTTCATGTCCAAAGGTTAAAAAGTGCGATGGAAAACCACCGTTTGACACTTTATGGCCAGAGTCCTTCTTGGCAAGTCAGGAGCCATCTTGGAAACGTCCACGGGCAGCTATTTCGGTGTATGAATGGGCGAATTTGACAAGTGTTGTAAAGACGGTCCGTAGACTTGAAAGAGCGATATAGAAATAGCTAGCATGTTCCTGTTTGGATCTGATGGTTAGCCTGGCAGCTAGGTATTCTCTGGCGACACGCGCAGATTCACCTAACTTTGCCGGGCCACTTTTAAAACACTTGAAAGATGTCTGACTTTTCATTGAGTTTCATTGACGGCTTCACCGCCAAAACACCCAGGTTCAATCGAGGACGTGACACGTACGATGTTCCTGGACGAGGCCGAAGTTAAAATCTGCACCGTGGCGAAGGCCGAAGGTTTGACAACCAAAATAAATGACGATTCGTTCTCCGTACGAACGAGCCACAAATTCGAACTCATGCTGGTTGTTTAAAGAACGTGGAGACCCTTTCAAGAACACTGTCTACTTTTTTCCCCTTCATTTTTCGTGCCATTGCAGCTCCGGCCACAACTGACACTTCCCGGCTTACGTAATGAAACAAACCGCAGAACGAAAAGAAGGGGAGGGGAAGTCCGATGTGTCAGTTCAGCTGGTTCACAACTGCAGTCAAATTGCCACATAAAAGTCCGAAGGCCCAGGTGTATCGCAGTGAAAACATCGCCCGCCGGCCAACAATCTTAAAGGGAGCAAGCGTGCGCTTCGGCCAGGTGGCGTCTTTCCCAGCTCCTGTCAAACGTGCTCCTGTAGTACGACTGAAAAATGTGACCCTGTTGAAGAAAAAAATGGCAAACGCATTCAAAACAACAGGGCCGGCTCTTCCTCCCCGAGAAGACGGAGCAGTAATCAGAGAAGAGTTATGAGATGGAGCTCGCTGAACTGCCTTGACTTCGCTTCCCCTCCTCCTCCTCCTCCTTCTTCGCCTTAACTGCTTTCACTTGTTTTCTTTTTCTTTTTCGCCGCCTTGTTCTGTGCTTTTTCGCTCAGATTTCCTGGCCCCGGGAGCGGCGGAGGGGGAAAGGGGAGGAGCGAGGACAGCTGATGGAGAAAATCTGGGGAAAATAGCTTTGGCATTCTTTGCCTCTCTGTGTTCTCTCTTTTTACGTAGACAATTTCCAATGAGGTCTAGAAGTGAAGCGCTGATATTTCTCGTTGCAATTGTTGAAAAAAAGTCTTGAAATAACCGCAGGCTGCTGCTTCGTGTCCTTTAACTTAGACTGGAGAAAAAGGGGACTGCTTTTTCCAAACTTCTTGAGGCTGTTGACTCCTGTGCATACAATCAGAACAATCTGTAAACCTCTAATCCTCCATAAGATAGTTGATCGCTCGCCAAATATTTCCCCCCCAAAAGCAGATGCTTCTTCATCTAAACAGACGTCTCTCGGCCTGTGTGAGAACTTCGGCGGAACAAATGTTTCACCAAATCTTCAGAAAGATAAAGTGGTCACACCGCCTCGTGGTTTTTTAGCCCGGAGTTGTACTTGGCTTTTAAGATATATACCGCCGTGATGTTGAAAAATTACACGACAACAACTTAAATCTTCTCTCTGCAGCGACGCACGCAAACACCTCGCAGGCAGCCTCCTTCGTGTTTGGCACGGCAAGAATCAACAGTGAAACACTATATATCTGCGAAGGTAAACACGAGCAAATGGGTCATCAGCGCGTGAGGTTGGTTTACAGACGGAGTGTGAGGGATTTGTTGCCTTTGGGAAGGCGAAAATATGAACATGCTGGAGACTCTCCGTGGGCTGTTTAGACTGCGAGGCTGACCCCTCGCACTGCCTCCACAACAGCTAAGTGGGAGTGCTGCGCCATGACTGATCAGTTTTAGGAGGGCGTGTTGCTGTAATATAATTATACCAAGGTCTGTCCGTCCAAACATTAGGGTTTCGTAAGACGGAGTGATTGGAAAACACCCACGGGGTGCGCAGGACATTTAATTTGCAAAGACCATCTCCGCTGTCTGGTCTAATGAATGTAGTGCAGTAAAAAGTACAATATGTCTCTGAGATGTAGTGGAGCTGATGTATAAGTAGTACAAGTACCTCAAAATTGCACTTAAGTACAAAATGTTTTTGAGAACCACCTTAAGCCGACAACATTTTTCAGCTCATGTATACGTTCATGTTGCCAACATTGAATATCTTATAGCTTCCTTTTCATCACTGAATGTTTTTTCTGGCGTACGACGGCAGTGTTTACAAAGCAAAGTCACTATATACACTCAATAATTACGCGCTGGAAACAAAGCTAATGTCGGTAGAATAAATATTTGTACTGGCATCGCAATGCGGAGTGAGTGACGAGTGCAGACGTTAAGTATGTCGGAGCCTTCACTCATTCCTCCTGATTACTGCTGCACACTTTGTCAAGTTCACGAGGCTTTACGTTGACGTAACGTACCGGCGTACTTTGGTGTCCAATGGCGTACAAGCTGCACAAAACGCATACAGGTACTCCTCGGCCGAGCTGTTGCGTTAGCTAGCCTCCCGTCTATGAGGAGATTCGAGCTTAAGTTCATGTGTTTACCAATTTGGGGTCGAGCTGTCCCTTTAAATTACTCTTTTAAGCTCAATGAACCATAAAAAAAAGAAACAACAAGTCCTTCAGATTAAATGACAAAAATCCGCCCATTGTCTTTGTTACAAATATTTGGCTCCAAAATAAATCAGCTCGATGATGTGATGATGTGACGATGCTCTTTTAGTTTTGGGTTTTAGGGGGAACAATCACGGTTTTGGGTTACGGTAAATACTTTGTCAAGGTTATGTGAACATCGCAGCTCGAGATAAAAAGCAACCTTTCCGACACGCACATTTGAATAGGCTACATCTTATTGCCATGTTTAGATTTGTGCTTCTATTTCAGAGATCCCACATGAAGAATTAGTTTTCTCCCGCTACGATTATTTATCGCTGTCAGGTCTGATCCTGGCATCTTTCTACAGTGACCTTATGCAGAAAACAGAGATGCGTAAAGAAGAAGAATATGTAAAAATGCATATAAATCATGACGTGTTTACTGTGTAATCTTTTACTACGGTGCTTTCTGGCGTTGAGGGACTAGACTAAGATTTTCCCCCCTCTCACTGTTATCACTGTTTCTTTGGTCCTTGGCAGACAGAGAGGAAGTCAGCATGTTCATTGTTCCCACCATTCCCTGTTTCCCAGCCACCTTCCTGGTGCCATTATAAATGGGTGAAGGAGCCGACCCCGAAGCACGGCTGCTTTGACGCGATCAACGCCCCTGTGGGTCTGCGTTACATCAGCGGCTGAGGCTTGGCACGGGCTCCGGCTGATATAGGAAGGATCAAAAACCCGCGTTTTAAGAGTTACGACACGCAGGCCCAACATCTCAGGGTGTTGTCGGTTCAGCTCCTGCCATGTCTGAGCCGCATTCCTACGGTACCCTACGTCGGGCCGTGCCAAAGCAAACCCCTGAGGCCCAGACAGGGTCACAGCGTAACCCCTGCTGGGAGATACTCAGTTTCATCCCACAGGAAGGATTTACTGTCCAGGACTCTGCCTTTCAGTCTGCAGCTAATAAGCAACTCAACTGGGTCAGGCCACCGCAAGCCCGTCTAAATAATAAATGAAAACAGAGACACGTTGAAAAAAGTTTGCCAGATGACTGCCCGACTGGGTTTGTTCTCAGGAGGAGAACGAGTGTAACTTCCTCGTGTTGATTTTGTTGGAGTACATGTTGGAAGACAGCGGATGGCCTACTTTTCCATCTGTACGCTGATATTAGAGCCGGGTAATGATTCAATATCGTGATTTATTGACTTTAAAGCCGCACTGTGAAGAGTTCTGAGATGATTATAGCATCTTTCGGATTCTTCTGGTGGCATAAATTTCGAGTTGACGAAAAATGAAACAATTCTGGTCAGAATCGGTGCCGTTCTCCAGTCATTCATGCTCAGCGGCTCTGGTTTGGATCTCGCACACAGAGCTTCACAGGGAGATCGTGTGTCCTTTTCTGAAAGAGGAATTAACAGTGTTTCTCTTACAAATGAAAAGTCGAATCCTCGAGCATTAAAGCAAAATCTTTTTCTCGATTCAATACACTTAAGGGTTTTGCAGAGACGACCTTACTTGGTCTGGTATGACCAGCAGCTTATGGTGGATGATGTAAGCTAACGTTAATTGACTTTAGGTAGATATTTCCTGTGTAGCTGACATTTCTGAGGAAGTTCACTGACTCGATACTACTACAACTACTACTACTTAATATAAACTGGTTCCCAGCAGGAACGAGAAGTGGGTCGTACTCTACAGGTTGTTGTGCATTGAAAACTGATGGAAACATGAGCTGGTTCGCAAGTAATAAAGTAATAAAAGTGGTTCAAGAACCAGAGCTAATTTGGTGGAAATGGGCCCTAAAGCTACGTTCTAACATCTGCCATTACTCGTAACTTTCACTCATGGCAGCTGTTTAGCAAAGGTTATACAATAGCTTTAAGTGGAATTCAAGCAAACTCTTCATTTATTGAAAATAATACATCTACAGAACTTTTAGAAAGAACCTGTGCAACAGTTGGTTTCAGCTTCTAACGAGGTTCGTAAGCATTCACAATTCTCTTACTCTCTTTCTCCCCCCATGATTAAATCAACCAATCATGTCGTTGCCTATAAACTTTAATCTGTTTTCATTTCTGCTCTTCTCAGCTGTCATTTCAGTGCACAATCGTTCCAACTGTCCTCCAACACATTCACCTCCAGTTCGTCGTTTCCAATGACCAGGTCGAGCTGATCAAAGTCCACCTCGGGGGGGTTTCCTCACAGCTTCACCTTCAATCTTGGATTATAATGGACCTCACGATGGGGCCAAGGACATACAGTATATTTCACATCTAAAGTGCACATGGCAGTAAAAATATTATTTATTCACTCAGAGTGAAGTCTCTCCTGACTGAAATCTGATTTACTGCATAAGAGTGAGACGCTCTTCATTGGATTGGACACCAGTTTGGCTGCTTCAAATGTGATTTTGCTTTCATTTTTAATACCCTGAAGTGCAACATTATTGATAAAATATTGGTTTCTACCATTTTGCTAAACCATATCTGATCAAGAGCAATGCACTTAAAGGTGCAATATATGTAAGAATTGGCCACCTGTTGAATTCTTACTCCAAACAAATAGGAGGCGGCATATCAACTCTGCTGCTAACAGTGACCGCCATTAGCTTGGTAGCTTAGTTAGCGGTACAGCTAGCGGTCTGGACCGGGAGCCTGGAGCACCGGGGAAGTGTTGTTGGACATGAAGGTTTTCTGACCCTGGACAGGGCGACCCAACAGAGGACACTGACAGGGAGCAGCCCCGAAACATGACATGAAAACTGTTATTTCTTCACATTCTGTTGATAATCTTAAGACATTTTTTGATTGCTCTCAGCTCAAATTTCAACAAAAGTTTTTCCTTTCACTGGGAGCCACACAATGTTGTCTTGTAAGATCAAAACAAATTTTCACATTACTTGAACAAAGCCTTCGAGGCAAGGAAAAAAAGTCCTTCATCAGGATAAACCTTCAGCTTGAAGCACTTATTTTCTTTCTTCTGCTATCCGCTCATCAATTTCTTAGAAATGTTTCATAAAAGCGTGTTATCTCAAAGGATGTAGATGTAAATATATATGACATAATGACTGTTGTTATATTCTGATGTTTGATCCGACAGTGAACTCACTGTATAAACGCAGCAGTGACACGCCTGCACGCATGAGGATCCTGTGTAAGACCCTAATATGAATGCTCCCAGTGTGTGGCGGGGAAACAGCCCAGACTGCTTCCTGATTAGTTTAGTGGACCGCAGGATGAGGTGGGCAACAACTGTGTGATCTGCCACTGTGTGCGAGCACGTGAACGGGGGAGGGGTGTGTGTGCGTGAGTGTGCGTTTGTGTATGTGTGCGCGCGTGTCTTTTTAAGGAGGGGGGATTTGCCTGTGGCCGTGGCGGTTCCAGACCATGTAATTACTCCCACTTAGCGTGGAGAAAAAAATAACAATTTCAGTCATAACACAGGAGGCAAATTATGGCTGGGAAGCCACTGGCCATGGTCTATGCTATATATTTCTATCTGCGCAGGTTGTTCTGAGCGGACACGTTCAGAACGATTATCAATTTCCCCCAAAATACTCTCCTAAATGCACACATCCAAGTGAGTCAGCATTTCCAGTCGAGTCAAACGAGCAACGGCGACGTGCCTCACAGAAGCACATTACGTCTCAATCTATATTTAGTGAGGTTAATCAGCGAATTAACCTCCCTCAAACAAACTAATTGACACACGTCTTGCGTGAAACCAAAAGCACGTCTTGACGTCTCGTGAGGGGTTCGCTCTCTCCGCCTGGTTTTCTTCCCTCTCTGACAAAACACCTTGAAATCTCCGGCTGACTGACGGCTATAAACACAGGCTGGAGCTGCTATTTGTTTTCTCGAGGGCAGCTCCAAACCCACAAGAATACTACATCCATCACGCCAGAGCAAATTTAAGATTGGTGATGACAATGCAAGGAGGGGGAGACGGAGGGGGTGTATATATATATGTGTGTGTGTGTGTGTGAGCGTGCAAAGCAGCCGGTGAGTCACTGGTCAACTCGGAGAAGGACCGAGACACCACAACACAAACAGAACGACCGCAATGTATCTGCGGGGCGTTTCGATAACATTTTGATCAAAATCAGTCGGTCGGTGGTTGCTTCACGTGGTTCCTTGATTTCACCATCGCTGTCTTACTCATGTTCTTTAAACATTTCAACCCAAAATACACCCGGAGCCTGTAAAGCGCTGCGAGATAAATGAGCTGCTTTGTAACAGATTAGCAAAAACACATTTAAAAGGCGCTGTAAAGCCAATGAAAACACAGCATGCCATGCTGAAACGCTTAAAGGGTAACGCCACATTCCAACTACATTACCCACAATGCAACTAGCCACCGAATGACATCACTGGAGGCAGTTTATCAGATTACACGCAGCTTTTCTCTGGAGCCGCACGAGACTTTAAACTACGTTTCCGCATATGGAGGAGTCCCCTCCAAGGCCTGTTAACTGGTGGAGTTAGTTACCCAGCTGGCACCGGACGTCAATAGACGTTGGTCTTTGGTTGGATTCAAGTCATGACGTCAGGCGACCAAAACCCAACGTCCATTGACATCTACTTTCAACATCTTTTGACGTCAAATGACGTTAATATTTTGTTGTTTTTATGTTGTGGTGTCTGGCAACCAAAACCCAACGTGTGTCAGACGTCTTGTACTCACACAACTTTGACGTTGAATAATGACCTTTTTGATGACAAAATTCTAATGTCTGGACAACATCTATCAACAACGTTGATTTGACTTAAGATAGCCTACATAACTGATATCCAACGTCGGACCAACGTTAAGTTCAGACGTTAACCCGATTTTCATTTTCAACTAAATACTAACGTCTATTCAACGTCGGAGGCGTCTCAATTAGACGTCTCTATGACGTCTAATTGACGTCTAGTGCCAGCTGGGTAGTTAGTTAGTTGAAACTAAAAAGTTAACCCTTTAAATAAACCTAAAGATTAATGGATAATGATCACAGTTCAGCTTGTAGATTCAGTTCAAGCGTTTTTATGAATCTATAAATATGTTTCATTGCACAAGCACCTGTCATCGCAGCACTTTCAAGCTAAGAGATTTGGCGCCGTTCATTTCAAAAATAATTTTTAAAAAAACTTCCGCTTTGACAGATTGTTAAAAATGCATCAGACAAATCCGCATCGTGACAACTGCTGACAGGAGGCTTTAAAAGGCATCCGTCAGCTGCAAAGTATTTTTGAACCATTACAGCGAGCGTACAGTTTACGCTCGCAACACACACTCCTGACAAAGAGCAGCAAAGCCAGGTCTGCCAGGTTTTTTGAAAGATTGCCTGGGCAGAAAGGAGGCCGGGGAGGCGAGAGGGAGCCAGAGAGCTGCGTGGAGAGGAGAAACAACAGCAGCAGGCGAAAGCTCTCCTTCCCCGTTTTCACTCCCCACACCTTCTCCGGCTAAAATCCCTCTCGAGCGCACGTACCTCCCTCCCTGGCAGCGCTTTGAGCCTGATACGACCGCAGTTTAGATAAGCATTCTTCCACAATGAGAAGCCAGAAGTGTGTGTTTTTTTTTCTTCCTCCTCTTTTTTTTCTTTCTCAAACAAAGCCCCGACAGAAATGCCTTTGGTTTCTGGGTTTCTGATGGGAGCTGTGAGTTTGTTTTCAATTTGGGGGTTATCCCAGGAACACACAGGTTTCTCTCTCCAAAAATAGGCAGCGCAGAAAGTGGATGGTGGAGGGGGGAGAAGAAGAAGAAGAAGAAGAAGAGAGGAGGGAAAGGAGAAGAAGAAGAAGGGAGGGGAGTTTGGTTAATGAGCACCAGATGCCTTACCTTCGGTGGTAGCTACATTCTTTGGAGCTTTAGTTGGTGTATGATCTGTGCTCGAACTTATGTCAGAAGAGATGCTTGAGCTCCCTTTACCTGCAGGGGGAACGGAAAGAAAAACACAACCGCTGAGACACGCTATAGAAACGTTAGGATGACAAACTGCAGGCACGATTTACTGGTTTTACCCTTTTCATTTGGGGCGACAACGCCTTTTTATCCTTAAATCCCGAAGAGTGTCTAGCAGAGATAAGCCCGAATCGCACTTTGATGCTGTCTTAAACACAGTGAGAAGGTATGAAGAGTAAAGAAACATAAAGCCCATCGGTCTCGGCTCTCATGACTTTTATGCTCCTCGGTTTTGCAGGGACGGTGAGCCTTGGCACTCGCACAAAGTCCTTGCTGGTTTGTTTAAGTTAGTGTCCATCTTTTTTGATATTTTGGAAGAAGAATAAAGTCTCCCGAAAATCCTCTTTCGGCACAGAAAACCCCTCCTGCGGTAGATACAAGCGGTCTGTCTTTAATGAACGATTCGCAATTAAATGTTTCATTCCTCCGAGGTCGTGGAGTCCGCACGACTGCCACATGAAAGTGCTTTTTTATTACGTTTACGTGAATTTACGGCTCCTTGCAACCTTGTATTATTAGATCGAGGATTTGGATTTTCTGCGCAGGCGAACAGGAGAGCTGCGTTTTTCAAAAGGATGTCCTCCGAGTGTGTTGCCAGAGCACGACAGGCCCGACTGCCATGGTGACTGCAGGCTGCCTGCGGAGCAGTTGTTTATGGCGTTTCATTCCTCAGGCAGATCATAAATGCAGCTTTGTGGCTTTCCTGGGACTAAGTATGCGCCTTTCACCCAGCACGACACGGCCGGAGAGGTACTCTGAAGCAGTCACCGCCGCATGCACATCAAGCGCAGCCACCTAAACAGAACCGACAGTTCCCGAAATAAGTCGTAAATATGAGGGCTTGTGTCGGGAGGGGAACATGCAGCCGGTGAAACTCAGACGCACAAAAGACAAATGACTGCACAGATAAAGCTGGGCGATATGGACTAAAAATTAATATCGTGATAGTTTTAGGCTATATCGCAATACATGATATATATCTTGATATTTTGAAATATTCTCAAAATGCTGGGACTGTTGGACAAAATCAAACATCTCAATATTGTCACGAAATAGCTTGATGTCTTTATTGCGACACTGTTGTTGGGGTGACTACTGGTACTTTCACAAAATACTAACAGAATGAGATATAAAAATGTCAAGATATGAAAATCTAGGACAATAAATAACACAGATAGAGAGATCATTTAAAACTGATGCGGCTCATATGGTTCGAGTATGAATGACATTGGGTGGTGACATCACTGAGCCGGCACATCTGCTAAGGCTCCTTCAGTCCACAGAAATGACTCAGAAATCCGTGAAGAGCTTGCAGATGTCAACCTAAGACCACTTTTGTTTTTTATAATATCCGAGCAGAGCAGAAAGCATCAACACAAGCAAATATGTTTCAGCGTTAAACTGGTCGCAGCATTCTTTCGCAGGGCCGCGTGCTCGACGCATGCGGGTCTGCCAAAGGCCGATTGTTTTCCGTCTTTCTAGAGAACCAACCTTCACAAAAGCTCCCGCTTCCTGTCTTGTGCTTATATAATGTGTTGGTGTGGAGAGTTGCTGCATAGCTGTGACCAGTGTGTAATTAATTGTGGAGTCACACTTGAAAACAGATGTGGACAGAACGCAATTGCAGAAATCTGCACTTGCAGCTAAGATACTGGTGCTAAACACTTTCAGAACTTCTTCTGTGAAATGACAATACCTGAATAAATATAAAATAATGTAAATATCAAAGTTACTTTAAGGTTTTGAAGAAGTCAATACAGATTTGATAGTCAACATTATCTTATCAACAGCAATTCAATGTACATATATTCTCAATTTATGGTAGTTTTCATTGTTGGTGGCGGGGTCTGCCATTCTCTACTGCCTACCTATGTGTATGTGATTCAGCAAAAACCACTTGTGTGTAGAATTACATCAGATTTGGTTAGAAAAAAGCCACATACTGACTGACTTCTAGTCGACTGATCAGTTGACAAGAAATGAATCAACAACTTGGAGCGGCTGTAGCCGTAGGAGGTAGAGTGGGTTGTCTAGGTCAATGGTTCGAATCCCTGGCTCCCCCAGCTGCATGTCAAAGTGCCCTTTAGCAAGATACTGAACCCCAAACTGCTCCTGATGAGCAGTTGGCACCTTGCATGGCAGCCTCTGCCATCTGTGTGTGAAAGGGTGAATGTGACAAGTGTTGTAAAGCGCTTTGAGAAGTCAGTAAACTGGAAAAAGCTCGATAGAAATGCAAGTTCATTGAATGTATTCTCTATTTCCTCTGTTTTAGATGTCAGCATTTACTGGTTTCTTTAGTCTTCAGCTCTTAAAGGTGCAGTGTGTAGGATTTAGGGGGATTTACTGGTAGAAATGGAATATAGTGTTCAAAGTTATGTTTTAAGTTAAGAGTACAATCACTTAAAAAATAAGAATTGTTTTGTTTTCGTTACCCACAGAGGAAAAGGTCCCTCTTCTACAGTCTGCCATGTTTCTACCGCAGCCCAGAACCAATAAACCAAAACACTTTTTTGATGCCATGACCGTGGGTATTGAGTTGGTTGCAATGTTCAACCACACCACTAGATGGCTCTATACTTTACACACTGGACCTTTAAGCTGAATGTTTTTAGGTTTTTAGACGGCACAAAAGACCTTTTAAAGACATTAACTCACTATTTTCTGTCAATTTATAGACAAAATGGTTGATCGGTTAATTAGCTGGATAATCGATCACGGAAATAATCACATATAGTTAGTCATATGTCTAAAAACGAATAACAAACAGTTGCTCAAACAGCTTCTAGTAACACTGTTGACTCAACCAGGACTGAACCTTGCCAACTCATTTGGGTGCAATACTTTCTTTTTCCAATACAGGGAAAAACCTCCAACAACATCTTTCAGTGTGGCGATAGTAAACGGTCTAAAAAATGTGTATTCACCACTAGGAAATCCCTATAAAACCTTTCAGCTGATAATCAAAAACGCTTACATCTGAAGTTTCACTCTCATCTGCAAAGTTATTCGTAAGAAAATGTATCAAAGCACTTTTGTTGCATAAAAGGGATGTTTTCATGGTTTTAATTGGGAAAGTTTGGAGTGTAATGCTTCATGTTGTACACCAAAGACTTGCAAACTTGCCTTGCAATGAAAGGGAGAATTACTATCTCCATAGCCTACGTCATATTTTTCCCACCCGACTAATGTCTGTTAACCCGAGAGCTAAATAATAAAACGTTGTTGCGAATTCAGCTCAAGAAAGAGCTCAAATCCTGTGATAGGATCTGCTCGTGTACCTCGGCAGGCCGGATTCCTAGGTGGAGCAGGTCCACTTGTTATTTTTAACATCATGAGTTCCAATCTTTTCTCTGCAGTTATTGACTTAGGAAGAGAGCACACTGGAATGTTATTTATACAAACATTTCTGCTCCGGAGACAGAAGTAATGCGTTAGGTAGAGTCGGACCGCAGTTTTTTCCTCCGAATAAGTAATGTTGAAGATTAGAAGTTAGATGAAAAACACAGAGGAGGTTGGGGGTAATATGAAGGCTAATATTCTTGGAACTGAAGTTGATCCATGCCTATAGCAATGAAGGGGGAGTTTGTCATGGTCGGAGATTTTATCAAAATTATGGTATGTGATTCTTGAAAAATGGATTTTGGTTATAATAATATCACAGAAATGCCGTTTATCCTCTGGATTTAAGCCACATTCCAGTTGAGGGAAACACTTCTCTGCATACATCTGGTAGCCCGATTGGAAAGAATGGTGGTAATTAAATTTCTCAGCAATATTGCTCATCTTTAGTTACTTTCTCTATAAATAAGAGAGAAAATCTGAGCCAGAGGGACAACATTTGGATTCTCTTCTTTGCTGTGAAGTCAACTTCGCCAAGTGATTCTTCGGCTCTGCCCAAAGATCCAAAGGAAGAGCTGTTTCTTTTCAAACATAAAGCTGTTTTGTGTCTTTTCAAGCGCCGACTACCTGTCTTTGTTTACGTGGGGATCATATGGCATTGAGCAGTGTGCACAAAATGGCTGCCAGACAATCAAACAACAAAAAGTTGAGGGCCTGTGGAACAAAAATCTCTGGAATTGGCTCTTATCGAGATAAGACTGATTGCACGTGCCCAAACACTGATGTCCTTTGACCCACCTCGACTAAACCTCCAGCAATACACTCCACACACAACCTGCCATGGATTAGGCCACTTGGAGCTGTCTGATGAACTCCCTGCCCCGCCATGTCAGCTGCTTTTGACTAATTGTGTGAGGTGATATATGGTTTAAATTGACTGGATGACAGATCTTAAACATCAGCTCTGCTACTGACTTAAACTGAAGAGGCTGATACTTGGCTTTCAGATCAAAACTGTGCCTCAACATTTCAACAGAGGAGAATATTGTAGAAACCGCTGCATTGTTTTGTGTTAGTTTAGCTGGAAATGAGGAACAAACAGCCGGTGACACGGTGGGTTGCTTAAGGGTCACACAGTCTGGTAAGTGTCTCTCTCTGTTTTTTATATGACGAATATAAATGTGTCACATCTTCGTATCAAAAAAGTGGACAATATTAAGTCAAATGCTACTATTAGCTCCACAGAATCAACACATCCTAAAAGTCGAAGTTTTCTGAATGGAGTCTGGTTAAAGTTCAACTGTACACAAAGAGAGACAACACTTCAAGTGGGAAAATGAAAGGTATAGAGGGAATTGTGCTAAGTTTTAAGCTAGCTCAGACATATTTGAAAAGCTAGCATTGTTTTATGTTAGTTTAGTTGGACACTAATGAGAAACAGTTAGCTTAACAGTGACATCATTTGGTAAATGTCACTCTGATTTATATGAAGAATATAAACGTGTCACATCTTTAAAAAGTATAAAAAGTTGACAATATAAAGTCAAACGTTGCTATTAGCACCATATCATCCATACATCCTTAAAATTCGAAGATTTTTGAATGGAGTCTGGTGTAAGTTTAACTGTACACAAAGAGGGACAACACTTAAAGTAAGAAAAATAAACATATAGAAGGAGTAGTGGTAGTTTTAAGCTAGTTCAGTCAACTTTAAGAAGCTTAGGAAACAATTAGCTTAACAGTGACACAGTTTGGCAAATGTCACTGTTTTGTATGAAGAATATAAACGTGTCACATCTTTAAAAAGTATAGAAAGGTAGGAAATTTAGAGTCAAACGTTGCTATCAGCTCCACATCATTCACACAACCTCAAAATTCGTAGTTTTTTGAATGGAGTTTGGTGTAACCGTTAAGCTCAACTCTAAACTGCTGCATTATTTTATGTTAGTGTAGTTGGACACTAATGAGAAACAATTAGCTTAACAGTGACACAGTTTTGTAAACTCTGTTTTATATGATGAAAATGTATATGTCACATCTTTAAAAAGTGGACAGATATAAAGTCAAACGTTGCTATCAGCTCCACATCATTCACGCATCCTCAAAATTCGTAGTTTTTTGAATGGAGTCTGGTGTAAATTTAACTGTACACAAAGGACAACACTTAAAGTAAGAAAATTAATCATATAAAGGGAATTATGCTAGCTTTAAGCTAGCTCAGACAAACTTTAAGAAGCTTGAGAAACTGCTGCATTGTTTTATGGTTAGTTTAGTTGGACAGTTAGCTTAACGGTGACATCATTTGGTAAATGTCAATCTTACTTTTATGAAGAATATAAACGTGTCACATCTTTATAGAGTACCAAAAAGCAGACAATATAAGTTAAAGTCAGACGCAGCTATCAGCGCCACATCATCCATACATCCTTAAAATTCGAAGATTTTTGAATGGAGTCTGGTGTAAGTTTAACTACACAAAGAGGGACAACACTTAAAGTAAGAAAATGAATCATATAAAGGGAATTATGCTAGTTTTAAGCTAGCTCAGACAAACTGAAAGAAGCTTAAGAAACTGCTGCATTGTTTTATGTTAGTTTAGTTGGACACTAATGAGAAACAATTAGCTTAACAGTGACAGAGTTTTGTAAATGTCACTCTGTTTTATATGAAGAATATAAACGTGTCACATCTTTAAAAAGTATAGAAAAGTAGGAAATTTAAGGGTCAAACGTTGCTATCAGCTCCACATCATCCACACATCCTCAAAATTCGCAGTTTTTTGAATGGAGTTTGGTGTAGGCTCAACTGTACACAAAGAGAGACGACACTTAAAGTAAGAAAATTAATCATATAAAGGGAATTATGCTAGTTTTAAGCTAGCTCAGACAACTTTAAGGAGCTTAAGAAACTGCTGCATTGTTTTATGTTAGTTCAGTTGGACACCATCGAGAAACAATTAGCCTAACAGTGACACAGTCTGATGAGATGAACACGACTTCCAAGTGGAATTCATATAAAACGTGTATTTTAAGGTGGTAATTGGAGCACTCACCCTCGCTTCCATACTGTTTTCCATTGTTCGCACCCATCTTAAAGAATACATAATCTACGCGCAAAGCTCGGTTTAATCAAAAAGAGTTAAATTCCAGAGAGAAGGGCAGTCTTTCCATTAAAGAGAGAAGCTAGACAGTCGGGAGTTTCGCGCAGGGCCGTTTAGCTCCGACTCCAAATAGTTAATCCAGATGTTGAACAGAGGACGGCTCAGCAGCAGCACGCAAAAAAGAAAAAAAGAAAAAAGAAAAGAAAAACCTAGAATCCGGACTTCCAGCGGTGCAGACTTTCTATATGTGAACATCCACAGCGTCCAAACACACAACAGGACATACAGAAAAATCCAGATTCGAGGAGTTCGGTGGGACAAAGTTCGGTGAAGTGGCCGCTGGATGGTGGAGCAGCTGTTTATCAGGCGGACTGGAGCGAGAGAGTGAGTGAGGAGGATCTGAGTCCACTGGACCTGGACCTGGATCTGGATCTGGATCTGGATCTGGATTTAAAGAGACCGCAGACCAGAGAGGGAGATGTGGAGGTTTAAAAAAAGATAAGGAGAAGACTGCAGGCCGAGACTGTGACTCACACACGCGCGCGCGCGCGCGCAGACACACACACACACACACACACCCAGGAATCACAACATTTAACACAATCACAGCATTTTTTTTAATAAATGCTTTGAGAATAAGCCACGTGTTGCATGAATATAACTTTTATTCTAGTGGTGGAATATAAGAAAATATATTAACGTGACTACTACATGATTTATTATTTATTTTGTATCATGTAGCATCATTAATAAATGTTTAATGTGTAATTAATTAAGCTTGAGTCAATTGTAAAGTTGCAATTGATCTGTATAATACTTAATTAATGGTTAATAAATAGTGTGTAGTTCATCTGTATGACTGTCAAAACATGGGTTTTTTCACTACATGACTTAATATATATATATATATACTATATATATATATATAAATGCCATATAGTCATATATTTATCTTTATCTCTGTTTCTATGTGTGTTTATGTCTCTTTATGGCAAATAAATTACACTCAAAATACATAGTGTGAGGAGATGGAAGAAAGTCTGTAAACATATACTGTATAGGGATAAAAAGCCTATATAAATAGTGATAAAGGCATACCAGATGAACTGATACACATAAATATACACAAGGCCCATACATCTGTATATGATATAGTTAAACTATATGTATCATATGTGTATAAATATTTCATTTTTATACAATATATATCTGGATGGCATGGACTTATATATAGTATGCATGCATGATGTTTATAAACCTATAGCTTCACATATATGGTATCATACATAGCATATATATATATGTATATGTATATATAGTGATATATATACTATATATATATACCCTAAAATCTCAGGCCTACAATCTATTAATTATGGTTATTATGTATATAACTTGTTACAAATTCAGATTGTTATTCCAAAAATATAAAGTGATGTATAAATAATGGTTATTATTACATTGTTATTATGGACTACGACACGCAACTGGAAGTTGTCATGCATTGAAAATGTTACTCAAGTTTGTAAATATAAGTAAAAAATGTAATTTAGATATTAAAATTAAAAGTACTCCATGCAGTAAAATGTCCCCTGTGACTGTTAAACTATCAAATGTTATATAATCAGATTATTATCACTCAATCATTGATGTAAAAGCAGATTTTTTACTGTTTTAATCAGTAGAGGTGTTTTAATCCTGTTGGTGGTGACGTGGAGAGGAGGGAGAGGACTGAACAGCAAATCTGACAGGAAGTTAGTTTACAGCAGCTTTAAACATTTAGAATTAAAATGCAACTAACACTTAATTCCATCATGGATTCATCGGCTTATTGTCGCCTCCACTGGGAGCTTGGTTTGTAAAAATTCTTAAGATGCCATCCCTGCCCTGCTGCATTTAAGATGATTAATAGCCTCCAGGGATGTCACTCAGCGGTGATGCATTGTGGGTAATGTAGGTGACACGTTTTGGAAAGAAGGAAGGACGTGTGGAATAAAAGTGGTGATCTCTATCTCTGGTGCTGCTGGATCAATTGTGATCACTTTGTTTCTAAACCGTCCACAATGAGCGCACAACCTGGAGCCTACATTACCCACAATGCAACTCACCACTCAGTGACATCATTGCGTAATTGCTGCAGTTAGACTTCTACTTATTACTGCAGCTTTTACTTCAGTAAAAGATCTGACTACTCCTTCTACATTGCTCTGAGATGAGTCACAACCGACTTTTCCATCGTACATCTCATTAACATCTAAGTATGACATCATCACAGGTGTGAGTTTTATAGATTCGCACTGAGCCAATCAGACGCCGAGGACACATAATCTCCAGAATATTCGGAGGATATAGACGGGCTGAAAGAAGAGAATGGTTTTAACGGCACATGTCGGAATGTTTCTATGAATAGCGGCCGTACAGGTCATTGGATACGTACCAGTAACGGCCCGGGACAAACCCAGTTGTCTGCTGCTGACAGTCGACTTAATATTCTGGATACGGGCTGAAATTCCTTCCTAAATGCGCGCAGATCAAAACCCTAACCTCCACATTGCTTCTGTATCCAGCAGAGCTAATCTTAATTTCAGCGTGTGGAGCTGTGTTGATCTCCGCTCGACTCGAACAAGCCGTCAAGAATGCATTGTGCACTTAAACAATGTTTGATTGGCTCACATGGTACCAATCAGCCGGGCTCCTTGGCCGTCTGCGCGAGGTCAAACGCCAAAACCTCAAAAACCTTTACAGCCGGCAGTCTCTGCCACACTGGAATGCATAGTGAGAAACACTTTTCTGCAGGCGATGAATGTGATCTAAACTCAGAAATAACCTCAGAAAAATGACCAAATTACAAGCTACACACCACTTGTTTCAGGGGAATTCTGATTTTATGTGCGAATAAAACATTTTATTTAATTCTAAAAACCGACACATTTAAAAGAAAAGGCCATCACGTTTAAAGCTCACACGGTTTCAGATCAGCTCTGACATTTGGCCGTTACTGGTCATCCAGTGCGGAAACACACCCACGGGAGCGAACGGGTAAAGGTTGACGGCAGGACTCGTGTTTATTTCAGGAAGCAGCTCAGATTTGGCTACAGACATGGCATAGCAGGCCGAAGCAGAGACACTGAAGCCGTCCTCTGGCACAGATGCGCTCTGGGAGGACGCGGTGGAGGCGCTGCTGGTGTCGCTCACAGCGGTGATCGAGGGAGCCGAGTGGTCATTTTCGGCCTCTGTGGCGGCCGGGCGGCGGGGAGAAAGTGGAGCAGAGGTTACCTCCTCCAGCTTGTTGTGTAGTGTCGTCAGGGTGAGAGGGATGGACATGCACCTGAGACACAGGCAGAAGAACATCTTTAAACTACTGACTTTACGTAAAGGTCGATTCAAGTCACACTGCTGCGTATCATAACTGTAGAAAGAAGTGGTAGATATGAGTCCTGATCCGTACCTCATCATGACAGTGGAGAGGTATTCATCCAGAGAGGGATCCTTTATTCCTGCCCCGAACAAAGCGCAGCGAATCTGATGAGAATCAGATACGTTCAGCAGCACTGTGGTGAAAGAAATAAGTCAGACAAGTTTCAATATCATCTTAAAATTATACAACCTGTGTTCAAAAAGTCCAGTCAGATTAATAAAGGCCACTGTTGTTGATACTGAAAATATAGATGTGTATGATTATTTAACTAGTCGTTAACTTTTATTCAGTCAGTTGTCATTTTGGAGGATATAGTGGCACTTAAAATGTAAATTGGTAACTGAAGAATGTGATTAATGGTTTCAGATGGCTTTTTAATATTATTTTGGATGAGGTTTGAGCTTAAAGACTGAATAGTGCTCAGTTTTTTGGGCAGCCCAGTCAGCTCAGTTGGTGAAGCTGTCCATGTGTAGAAGCTGTGTAGAAAGCTGTGTCCTCGCTGCAGCGACGAGCGTCAACTAGTCTGAGTTTAAACACTGGGGAAATAAATGGTGAGGAATATCCCGAACTGAGACGCTGAAGCTCTCAGGCTCTGACAGTCATACTTGTGCCTCGTTAAATATTCTGTGGTAAACGCTCACAAACAGCGAGGGAGTCGCTGTCCGGTCGGTGGAAGGTCACAGAGAAGCTGGTCTCGGACTCTGGAAGGACTTCGTGGTGAAGGTCACAAACTGAACCTGAGAGCAGAATCCATCAAGCATCTGATTACTGACACTTTTCATTCTTCCTGCCTGAGCTTGTCCATTTTCACAGATTTCATGATATATAAAAAATCAGTTCTCCCACCTGTTCTCGCACCCTGAGAGGTGACGCAGCTCCTCAGCAGGGTGTTGATGGCACACTGATGTCTGAGCAGCTCCAGCAGGGCCGGGACATGTGCAGGGTGGGTGAAGGGAACACTGTCCACGACGGTGGCTCTGTGGGCGGACGCCTCCCATGCAAATCCAGAGAGAATATAACTGTGCATCACGCCACCAGGAAGAGGCTGGACGGAAGAAAAGCCGCTGATTCCTTTAACGTCGCAGCACATCGAAGGTTTGTCTGATAATTTAGCACAAAATCAACACAACGTTGAGCTCAAAACAAGTGTTAAACACACGTACCACTTTAAAAACGGCATCCTGCTCATCGATCGTCTCCTTTTGGCCGTTTGCACTTGAACGTCTCATCAGAAGCTGGGGTAAGGGTGCCCACTGCAGGTCAACATCTGGTATGGTCACATCTAGGAAATATCAGAGGGAGTGTAATATTGTGATGGTAATGGTGCCGTCAGTTTGAACACATTTCACACAGTTTTCACGTTGAAAAGTTGCCTGACCTGTTATTTGGCTGAGCTTGTTGACAAAGGACTCCATCATTGCGACGGCTGGACGCAGTTTGAGGAGGAAGCAGGCCGGCAGCGTCTCGCACGGCGCCTCGCTCAGCGGCAGGAACACAGGACGGCTGCCACAGGACACAGTGTCACTATGACAACACCGGCACGAGGGCTGAAACTAATAATCATTCTGCCCAATCTTCACAAAACAATGTCTGAAACTATCTGTTGAAAGCAATTAATTTCACCGACGTTCGCTGTGGGATGCTGAACGATCGTTCTCCCGCTGAGTGAGACATTAAGCAGGAACATGTTACCCCTGGGGATCCAGCTGTGCGGGCTGTGGGAGCGCAGACGCCGTCTGAAGCTGGCGAGTCACGTCACTGACACCTACAGTCACCTGGGCTTCCTGGACGACCGCGTCTGTCATTTATTCAACAACAGAGGCTTTACTGGAATATGAATCATGCATCTAAAAAAAGGCCCATTAGTCTGCTATTCAAGCTGTTTCGAAGGGTTTGGGTTTCGACATCTTACGTAAATCTGAGGTCTTGAGTCCATCAGTCGGGCTGGTGTAGAACTGGATAGTCAAAGGGCGATCTGGAATGATAAGATAAATAATAATTATGGAGAAAAGATGTGTGCATAACTTATGTTTTGGCTTTTCGGTGTTGAGTACCTTCTTTTCCAGCAATAAGACACCCAATCCTGCCGTTGTTGATCGCGTCTACCTGAGAGTCAGAGTCCTTCTGCACCCTGAAAGCACAAAATCTGGGCTGATTTCTCCTCGATTTCTCACTTGTTTAGTTTTTTTAGGCAGTTTTGAAGTGTTGTGTGTCCAAATTCTTCCAAAGTCTTTATTCATTTTTGTGTGATTGGAGTTCTTGTACTGGTTGATTGTAGGATTTAAGCTGTTTTGTGAATAGACTGCCTTAACCAAAAAATGCCCATCACAGCGTCCTAGAGCTCAAAGTGAGGTTCATAAGTTTCAAAACGGCAAGTCCTTACTTTTGAGAAGCTGACGCCAGCAAGTATTTGACATTTTTGCTTGAAAAATGACTGACAATCATCAAAATGGATGCCAATCTATTGGTTTTTATGAACACGTCAGTATATTAAGTTATCATCATAGCTCTGAGGCCGTCCTGATTTCACCTCACTCACCTCGGCAGTTGTGATATCTGCTGCAGGTCTTTCTCGAGGCACTGCAGAGACGCGAACAGCTTCAATTTGATTTCACTGGAACAAAAACAAAAATAGACATGAAACAGCTGAATGACTGCGAGAGGCTCCACGTTTCTTAAAGCTAACGGATGATTTAGCTACCTGTCTCCAGGGATGTTGTACTGTGTGAAGAGGCCTGCCAGCTTCACGGAGAACTCAGCGAAATCTTTTAACCTGGTGGCCAAAAAAATTAGCATCCAGAACTATTTATCTTCAGGTCATAATTTAAACAGCAGCATCATCTTTACAGCTATACGTTGAGGGGATAACCGCGCCGCTGGATGGAAGCAGAATGTCAGTGTTTAAGATTTACCGTTGGCTTACCTCAGCAGCTGAAGAAGGCAGTCGCTGGGCTGCAAGACAGTTTGATTTTATTACCATCGTGCTGAGTAAAGAGGAGCAACGCGAACAGTAATGTAGAACACTTACAGCAGGGGATCCTCCGTGCGGCGCCACCTTCACCTCCTCCACCCCGCCACACGGCAACAACACCACCTCCAGGTAGAACAGATCGGCTGTCAGGTAACACGTGGCCTCGGCGGTGTGGAAGCCCATTCTACGGAGGACAGAATGTGGATTTGAGCCTCTGCTTGTACTATAAAAAGGAAATTGTTGATTTAAAACCACTAGAGAGCCGTGATGGCCCAACAGGACAGGAAGAGAAGAACTCTACCTTTGTTGTTTGGCGATCATTTCTAGACGAGACTTCATGGTGTTCATAGAAGTCACTGAAAAAACAGGCAGAGAGGGAATGTACAACACAACTCATGGGTAAAGTCAACACACATCTATTGAAAAACGCATAGAGAATCGTTTATATGTTGTTTGTTCACCATTAAACACTTGCTGGAGCCTTTCCAGAGATCTGACCAGCGGCTCACAGGGTTTGGATTCATCTCTGGATTTGTCCTGTTGGGGAAAGAAAACAATGGAGCGGTTGTAAGACAGTGTCATCCTTGTGTCAACAGTCCCTCCTCGGGGGCCCCGTCCTGCAAGACACAGGCCGCATGACACCACTGCAGAGAGAGGTGTTGATTTGGATTAAGGTCACAGGGGGGAAGCGGTGCGATTGTTCCACCTGAGTGTGGGAAAAGCGCTCGAACTGGCCTGGATCTCGAGGAAAAACTCCTCTCCAACACCACCGCTGGCAGGAAACCTGCCCGCCGATAGCCCCAGCTGCCTGATCCCTTTGGACCACACATCGCTCCAGACCACCAAAGTAAATCGAGTTTATCGGACTCCAGAGGCCGACCGCTGCCAAGCTCCACTTTGTAATAATCCACGAGTATTATCTATTCTGCGGCTCCACCCATGACGAATCTAAAGAAAACTAACACACCCTCTCGCAGACTCGCCATACGAGTTAGTGCAGCGGCGCTTCGTACGCTTCGCAGGCCTTTTTGTTGAGTCTGAAAGGAATCTGTATCTATGAGGCTTTGCGTGTTTGGACTCGCCAAAGAATTGGATGTAAAAAAAAAAGGTCTACGAGGTCAGATATACTGCAGATGTAAAAGACTAACCAAGGCCAACGTGTCGTGGTCGCTTTGCCAAAACAGGAGGGCGCTAAACAAACTGGAAACGAAGCCAAGGCCATGAATGTGACCTTAAAAACAACACAATCTTGAAGTGAAGTGAATCCAAGTCACCATCAACGCACAGACTGCTGATCCAAACAACAAAGGCTGGTGTGTTCCAGGAGAGGTGATCTCATCTTCAGCGCATCACCACGCCAGTTCCTGATTTACAGCACATCATCTTGTTAGAGAAACCACCCAGCGACGAGTCCAATAACTTCAATTCAAGCATTCAGCGCTTCAGCGTTCGGTGATTTTGTGTCGTCGCCATGATTTGCGCTGTAGTAGCCTAAAAGAAACAGGAAAAAGGAAATGAAAACTATAATGGGGGGTGAAAATGTGTCTTACCATGCATCTTCGGACGAGTTTAAACGTCTCATTCCAGGTCTTCTCTGCAAATTTCGAGCGCAGGTCAGAGATTATGGACTGTGACTTCATCCCTAAAGCACAGAAAAGGACAGTCTTCAATAAAATACACTTATGATTGCATTTTCTTCAATTTTAGAGTATATATTGGCAGTAGACAAGCTTTTAATTTAATTGGAGTTAAATAAAGTTACTTGTGTTATCTTTTATTTTAAGATTAATGTTTTAAAAAACCCTTTAAATCAACACAACCTGGCGTCTGAAAGTCTATTTCCCTCCTGCTGACTTGACAAAGAGTCTCCTCCTGAGCAAACCTGCCAACATTTATGCGGATTAGCCAATTAGCCAATTATCTGCATCTTCATCCCACTGCCCTTAATCCTTATTTGACACAGCAGATAGCCTGGGATTTTTATTATCATTTGTAGCTGTGGGTATTTTACATGTGGAGAAGTTAATGTTTGTAATACTGACACAGAAAAAGTAAGACTGTGCGCTGTGTGTGCTTCTCCCAGGCGGGCGGGCGTTGTCAGACGGAGCCAAGCCCACAGGACGTGCAGTCAGTCTGCTGCTAAACAGGAGTCTCCGGAGTTAGCTCGGGAGCTAGCCATGAGCTAACGAGCAGCTAGCTTGAGTCTTTTTCATCCTGCCACCACCATTCAACCACTCGCCAAACGTCGTGCCAAGGCGAACGCCCGTTAATTTACCGGTAGGTGATGATATTCGAACTACTGCTGGTGTTTTCAGCTGCCACCGTGTGTCACGTTTGCTCTCTTTTTACGCCGCATCATTTAGTTGTGATTAGCTGCTTGTTATCGCTTGCTAGCCCCTTTTCGCTTGTTGTGACCACCCTAGCTGCTGCTTGGCTAGCGAGGAGGAGGAAGAGGAGGAGGAGGAAGCTGCTGAGTTGGAAAGGATCGACCGAACATCTGTTGCTGGGTGTCCGAATCTGAGGATTTTGTCTTCTCTAAACGCCAACCTTCATTTTTTCCTTCTTCTAACCTCCTCAAGTGTTAATTAACGGCCAACCTGCTTTGCTAGGTTAGTTAGCTTGTTAGCCACACATCGCCCACTGTAAGTCAACCTGCTAGCTAGTCCACCTGCAGGTGACATGTCTCCGGCTAACTTGTTATTAAGTTAACGTGATTATTAGAGTGTTACGCGCTGCTTGTTTTGTGATTTAAGCCGTCTGTTTTTCAGAATAACAAGGTGAAATAGTCACCTGCTGAGCTAACAGCCGACACCGTGTTATTATAATCTTGACGTGCCGGTGTTATTAACGTTATTGAGTGGCTAATTTAATGATTAGCAGACGTACTTGTTCAGCGAGTGTGATGACGCATCTAATTACAGTTGCACCTGCCTCTGAGGTCACCATTCTAACCGTTACACCTGCTTTCAATGCCCTTTGTTCATTTTCTTGCCACAGTAAAGACGTAAACATGTCTAATATTACCTTAAATGTCACATATGGATAGATATAAATAAAATATATCCTTAGTAGATATGTTCCCACTATAGGAAGCTAAATGGTTAAAGTAAAAGGACAATCCCTTCAGTACTAAATGGTATTATTGAATTTCACTACATGGACCCCTTCCGTTAATTTGTGTAATGACCTATTGGCTGCATTCCCATCTTCATCCCTGATCCCCAGAGGTCTAGGAAACACACTTCAGGACATCATGGTATTCCCATAGTCTTCTCTTGGAAGACCCCAGTACGGGAACCTGACCAACTAAATCGCTTCGGCATGTGTCAGATTTTATCCACCGCTGTCAAAGTTTGTAAAAATACGGCCAGATGTTATCCAGAAGCTTTTAAAAAGTTATACGTCTTCTGGTAAATGGCTTCCACAGGTTGCTCTTTGAGTGAGTGGGACGTGCTTGCTGGGTGTCACGATGAACGGGAGATAAACTTGCTTATCTTTATGTTATTGAGTGAATGCGAAAGATGAGAATGACTAATTCATGTAGTAGCTTTTGATTTGGCAGTTTGCTCTGTGAGATTGAAAGTGAAAACAAGGATTTTTCTAGGGGCGACAGCGATTATTAGAAATCAAGGAGACTGAAAATCAGTATTTGGGACCGATATTAATTTGCAACTTAATACTTCCTCTCCACTACATTTATTGAATACATGTAGTTACTAGTTACTTTGAAGATTCAGATTTTTCAGTGTTTATAGGCTATTGATTGTGATGTGTTACCAATCAGATAGTGTTGTGGTTGGGAGAGGATGCTGTGTCAAAGCCACAGTTATCTCACAGACAAATCACTGATATCCATCATGGGAAAAAGGCTGAATATTGTTCTACCTCTACTTTTCTCACGGACCTTTTTTCTCTTCAAACTCTTATATTCATGCAGATGTCGATGAGAATGTACAAAATATGACATTGCCAAGGAGGGAAGCCATGAAGGAACAGTGCTTTGTTAAGGGAAATATAATCTTTCTGTGGTCACACAGCTGCAGGGAGGAGTGATCATGAAAAATACTGATTATTGCAGTTTCCAGAGGTCATTAGAACGTTTTATGTTGCTGTAGTCTTAACAAGGTACAGAGTGATCCTCTGCAGTTTCTCCTGGTTTCATTTTATTGCTATGAGACATGGCCTCGGCTATGCAATCTAACAGTAGAAATGAAACCCAGAGCCTCGGAAATGATGATGACACATCTCTCTCTCCTCTCTTTTTTTTCCTCCCCAGGAATTACCATTCTGCCCTCTGTTCCAGCTGGAATCCTCAGACTGATTTTACGGTCTTCATTTCACAATCATTCCCCCCACCTTTGAACTTCCTCCCTCTTACACTCGGATCTCCTGGTACGCGGAGCCATGGCAGCTGCTAAGCCAAAAGGGCAGAACTCTCTCGCCCTTCACAAAGTGATCATGGTGGGCAGTGGAGGCGTGGGGAAGTCGGCCCTCACCCTCCAGTTCATGTATGATGAGGTGAGCATCCTACAATCACAGCAATCAAGCGAGATTCACAAGGAGAGTTGCTCACGTGACCTAATTTTTTCTTCCCTTGTAGTTCGTTGAAGACTACGAGCCCACCAAAGCAGACAGCTACAGGAAGAAGGTGGTGCTGGATGGAGAGGAGGTACAGATCGACATCCTCGACACAGCCGGACAGGAGGACTACGCAGCCATACGGGATAACTACTTCCGCAGCGGCGAGGGTTTCCTCTGCGTGTTTTCCATCACAGAACTGGAATCATTTGCAGCCACAGTAGACTTCAGGTACAGCAGCATTTTCCCTTCTATTAGAATTTAATGACAGCCACTATTAGGTGTTTTCCTTTTCTTCCTTCTTTGCTGTTTTGACATTTTGAAGCATCATTAAGGGGAATGTGTTTCCTACAGTTTCACCTCAGTCACTTTCAGTCTGTTAATAATTCATGGCTGAAGGACATTTCCTGTTTCGCAGAGAGCAGATCCTGCGAGTGAAGGAGGACGAGAACGTGCCCTTCCTCCTGGTCGGTAACAAATCGGACTTGGACGACCGACGGCAGGTCAGCGCGGACGAGGCGAAGGCACGCGCCGAACAGTGGGGCGTGTGCTACGTGGAGACTTCTGCCAAAACCCGTGCCAACGTCGACAAGGTATGCCGGACAAGATAAGGTCAGATTTATGTTTTGATATCAAGCAAAGAAAAACATGATCTCCTCACTTTCTTTGTTTTCTTTTAACCAGGTATTCTTCGACCTGATGAGAGAGATCCGGGCGAGGAAAATGGAGGACAGCAAAGAGAAGAACGGGAAGAAGAAAAGCAAAAGTTTGGCCAAGAGAATTAGAGAGCGATGCTGTATTTTATAGTGGTAAGAGAGAGCAGGATCCGCTGCTTGTGTACATATACATTTCTCAGACTTTTGCATTTATTTTGTGCCCACACCTGACCATGACTTTCTGTTCCTGGCTAACAGGACATCTGACCGTGCGTCAGGGAGTAGTAAGGTGGCACTCCATACACCATTTATAGCTCTAACTTTTTATGTGCTGACACTCCAAATAATTTATGTACTCTCTCTCTCTCTCTCTCTCTCTCTTACTCTGACCACATTACAGAGTGTAATAAATGGATGGTGTTTTTTTAATTTAGGCCTAAGCTTGACAAAGAGGCTGAGCCCTGAAATGTTCCAAAACCTTTCATTGTAAAGTTTGATGTGTATAATATATTCAGACGACTGTGCAGTTCAAGAGAAAAAAAAAAAAGATAAACATGAAGGTGTCAGAGCCAAGGTTTCGACCGGGGGGAAGATGTAACCGGAGCGCGGGGTGAGAAGTTTTAAGCGTAGTGTCAACCCAGAATTCATCAAGTGCCACCGAGGACATGTGCATTGCACTGGTGAAGCTGATTGAAAGATTGTTGCGTTAATTAAGCCAGAGCAGAAATTTGATGCCATTCCTATTTGTTGTTTTACACCTCAGTTTTACTACGTGCTAAGGTTATGAACACGTATTTTTTTTTTTTATCTGTTGAAGTCAAACTTTTTCTTCTCCTCCTACCATATCAACCAGTGGAAGATGAGCGCACTAACGTTTCTGTTTTCTTTCCCCCCTCTTCGCGTCACTTTGTTGAGTCTTCTCAAAATGCACAAAAACGACATTGATCACTACCCTGAAATCTGTGAGGGATTTTTTGCAACACTTGAACTTTTTTCAAATCTTAACATTTCAGAAGTTTTACCTCACCCGGCGAATGACTCATTCATTGCCTTTTTATTTTGCGACAAAGGAATCCCTGGTGCTCTGATAAAAGGCGATTCCACAACACTACATCCTTTACCTGCTGTCGTCAACGCATCCTAAAGTTGATTAACGAAACAGCTTCCAGTCATGTAAGGACTTCTTTTGTCAATTTTGCTTTTCCTGGCTTAGACTTTTAATCACCAACCTTGTGTTTTAACCTAAATGTGTCTCTGAATAGGGATTTAAATGGAAATTAATTCAAGGACGGATGAATTTTTAAAGCAAAAATGAATGCAGGCTTGGTAGAAGTGAGGTGGTACCTGTCCAAAAAAGGTTGCTCTCAGTCACCAAAGAAAAATGCTAGCTAGTACAAACAAGTGCCCACTTATTAATGGAAGTGACAACTTGCTTTAGTGAGCATGAAACGTCAGCACTGCAAACCGATGGTGGCAAATGTTGGAGGGAACTTACAGAATTTCGTTGTGAATGGCCTGAGAACGAAATGCAAGGTTTTCCGAGGGATTTACTAATTCATGTACAGTGCATCACTGTTGCCTCTCTGTCCATTGTGAATGTGAATAATCCTTCCAACCCCCATCCTGTTTGCCTGTAATCTTAGGCTGCCAATGATGTGCAGAGTTTAGAGGTCAGTGACATTCTGCTTTGTTTACCTTTGTGCAAGGCTACCCGGTGTTTTTAAAAGCTGTAGTAACATCTCACTGGAATCCCTGGTGTGTTTATTTGATCTTGAAGCAGTGTAAAAAAAAAAATTGGCAAAATGAGAACCTGATAACAGACCAAAACACACTGTGAAACCTGCCCCTCTTTTATCTTAGTTTCCCTTTATGACTGAGCCACTCTTTAATTTTTAACTACAAAACTTTTAACTTATTTAAAATAACTTATGTTTTTTTTATTGTTTTGAAAGCTTAAAGTCTGACCTGATGCCACATTTCACTGGGATCCAGTTTCAGTCAGGAGAAGTTCCCCAAAATGAAAATGTAGTCATTAACTACTTACCCTCGTGTTGATGGAAAGTCAAGTGAAGTTTGGTAGTCAACAAAACATTTCTGGAGTTAACAGTAGCCAGATTCACACTGCTGTTTGCATGTGGCTTTAGTGCGCCAATTCCCCGCCTCCGTCTCAGTGTGAATCTCTCGGAGGCGGCGAGGGGTGAAATTTCACTCCGGCGCTGATCCGCCTCTGGAGGTAGTATCAGGGCCGCATTATTGGCGAACCGAACCAGTGTGATTGGATAACCCGGCTTCGCGTATCGAGGGCTTGTCGGTTAACTACACAGGTCCTTCACTCAACTTAATACAAAGAAATGTCCAACAAAGCAACGTTCCATAACTTAACATGTCCTTGGAAACTTATCCTCAAGATCAAAAATTGACCTGAAAAGATGTTATTTGCACCCTGGAGGTGTGGTTGAGCTCATGCACCCACTTCAGATGGGCTAAGAGCTAACGCTTTTAGCTTAGCAGCTACAGGATGTAAATAATGTCTTTTTCAAATTATTTTTGGAACTTGGGGCTTCCGTATACTTGGATTACACAGGACTAGCTCTACGGAGCAATTTCATGTTTTTTTCTCCATCTTCTTTAGTTATGTAGAAGAAAGTTGCAATGCTGTTTTGCTGCGAAGCTCCAAAATGGTTTTGCGGACTACAAAACTTCACCTGACTTTCCATCGGCGTGACGATGGCTAGATAATGACTACATTTTCCTGATTTTTGGGTGAACTTATCCTTTAACAGAAGAGTAAATGTGTGTACAGCAGCCGCTCACCGTTTACACTCGAGGATCTCCTCAACCGATAAGAAGCCCGACACTGGAGTCTATGCAAAAACGATCATTGTACTTGCAAAGAGGCAGAGAATAAGAAAAACATGGAGACAATTCTTGTGAGTGTCTTTAGAGTAGTTTTAATGAGACTGAGTGCAGTAGAAGCATTTAAGCTTGAAACCCCCACGTCATGCAAAGATTGTGAATACTTTTCTCATCGACTCCCTGAGTTAATACATGAACACTAAAGAACCCCTGGCATTGATCACAGGCTTTGTTTGTCATGTAGGTCCATGGGTTCATTGTACAAAGCGAGAGAAAAAAAGAGGAATTCCCGTGGTATTTCTTGTTAACTGAAAAGCACACAGATGGGAGGGTGAGATGGGGACGTATGAAGCAAACTTGAACCCAAAATGTTAGGACGCCGCGGCACCAGAGAAGTAGCTTTGGGTTATTTATGTTCTAAGGGCTAACCTCCAGTACACCACGCCGCCAACGCTAAGAAAGAATCACATGACCTTCCTTCGCTTATAGCCATCGCATTAACTGCTGTGTGTCTCCGTCGCGGAGGATTGCAGAAGCTACTATACTCGAAGCGACCACCGCAGTGCTTGCTTACTCTTAACACTGGCTCGACGCCGTCTGAGTCTCGCGTTTTGCGGAAACATAACGATTCTTCTTTTCTTTGTCTTCGTCACGTTTTAATTTAAAAGACTTGATGGCCCAAATATTTTCAGAAGGGTTTGAGGGGGCGATGCTAAAAAAAACAAAACAGATGTTTGTGTGAAAGCTATGAGCAAACTGTCCTACCGGGTATTCAGATAACTTGTTTTGCCTTTTTATATAAATACCCTCGGAATAAAAGAATATAGATATCTACGTCTTTCGATTGGATGGTTGTATGTTTGCCATCGATTTAAATGTTTCCTTCTTGTTTACTTATTTTTGAAACATAACCACTAATGTAGCCTATCTGTTTGTGAATGCAAGAGGTGAAGCTTACATTTCAATTCATTTTTTTGTGAGTTATTTGGAAATGGCAAAATAAAGTGGATATTACTAATAACATGTTCCAGTTGTTTCCATATTTCTTTGTGTGAACATGTGAGTCTTGACTTCGATCGGCACTTTGGATGGTTTGTAGCTCATGAACACGCATGAACAGATCACCTGATTGTGATTTAAGCTGCTCTTTCCAAGCAGTTTTAACTTTATTATTGAACTTTCTTGTGACTTAACCCCACATTTTTCACGTTTAGGTAGTTTTCTAAAGCAGAACCTGACCGTGCAAAATTGTTGTTGCACTATAGTGTGTGTGTGCAAGCAAAGGCAGCTTATCTCTGCGTTACACAATCACACTCTGTGCTGCGTATACGGTCCTCCTAATGCGTGCTTTATGCCAATGACACGCAGGAGGGCGAGGGGAAGTATTGATTAACCATAGTACAGAGGTGGATGTGTCGAAGCTGCTGTGTGCCGTTTCGTAACGGTGAAACTTGAATGTAAAAATGCATTTAGTGTCCAAGTTTTGAGTTCTGGGAACTACTGTTGATCAGAGTGAAATCTTTATATATAGCTGGCAACATGCACACAGCTTTCATTTCAGCATGTTTTATGAATATTTTCCAGATAATGTAAGATTCTGTGTTGTTAAAAACCTAAAACTGAAAGAGGATAGGTGTTGTATGCTTTCTAGTGTGTTAAAATATTTTTTTAAATATATTATTTTTTGTGATAAAAGGGAAAGTCGCCCATACAAGTAAAAGCATTAAAGTGTCTGATACAAAAAGTACTTAACTATTAAAAGTACTTTTCTGGTAATAAATGTACTGAAATAAAAAAGGTACAAGTAAAAAGTAACATACATAAATTTACATATATGTATTTGTACACTATGGGTCAACCGTTTATATGAATCTGTGTTTGTTTTGTCCGATTGTAGATAAAATAAATACAGTTAAGTTAATTGTATGTTTGCTGTAATGCAGCATACAGTCTGCAAACTAGTCACTTGTGACTCAAATGTAATTGTGAATAAAGTCAGATACAATATTTTCCTCCAAAATCCAGTGGGGTGAAAGTACAAAGCTGCAGAAAAGGGGAATAATCAAGTTAAATACCTCAAACTTTCACTCAAGTACAGTACTTGAGTTGTTGTATTTACTCAGATTAGATTAGATTAAAGGATCTTTATTGTCCTAGAGAGGCAAATTGGTTTGCAACATCTTAAACCTACAGCTTGTTTAGGATCCCAACAGCTGATGGAACGAGATGATCTCAAATATCTGTTGGATTTGGTCCTCTAAAGGTAAAAGTATACCTCCTCCCTGATGGCAGGGGTTAAAACTCTGCATGGAGAGGGTGATGAGGGTCTGACAAAACGGCCTCTGCCCTACAAGTGGCCAAACACAACACAAACTAAACAGTTTAACAACGTTAACGCTACATTCCATCGCTGAGGAAGAAAGAGAGGAGGGTGAATGTACTTATTTTAGGAAATGTGTACTGATTGTATAATATGATTAATACCAACAATAATTACATTTGAATGTCACGACCAGACAAAGCAGCACATTGTGTGAAGGCAAGTTTATTTGTACGGCACAGCTCGGACACAAGGCAACTCAAAGTGACTTACAGGGGCATAAAATGACATTTAAAGACATTTAAAACAAGAAGGAGGACATCAAGAAACAAAACATTTAAACAAGTTAAAACAAGACTAAAGAATAAAAGTCACAGTGCAGAAGTTGGAGCCGACCTGCAGTTTTCTGGGAGTTTGTTCCAGATATGTGGCGCATAATACCTCTCCTCTGACTGCAGACCTGTACCTGACGACCTCAGAGGTCCGGATGGTTCGTAACGTGGCGGCAGATCAGAAATGTACTTTGGCCCCGAAACCATTCAGTGCTTTATAAACCAACTGCAGGATATTGAACTGGAGTGATGTAATCTACTAAAGACACCGTTACAGTATTCGAGTATCTGAGACATAAGTCCCTTAAATCCTTGATATATTCTGAGGGTGACAGTAGGCTGACTGTGTAATTGTCCACGACCACACTGAGGTTTCTGGCTCGGTTTGTAGATTTCAACATTACAGATTGAAGCTGAGCAGAATCTTTCAGTCGGTCTCCAAAATCAATTATTTCAGTCTTATCTGTGCACATCCAATCACTGATTTGTTCAATACATTATATTATTTTGCGAATTAGTCCAAATAGTTCACACATGAACGTCTGTAAAGCCATGTTTTCCAATAAATTGCAGCATTAAAAATCAGACAACATTTAGATATTTACTTTGTGTTATATTTTGAAGGTAGGGGTTTCCCTTGGCGGTGACGTAACCTCTGATCTGGATTACGCATACGGGTATCATTGGTCCACACCGACGCACCAGGCCTGTAGTTTGAAAGCTGTCTGGGCCCAGGCGAGTAGCCACATTGCGAACAAAGTTACAATATTTTGAAATAAACCCGAGGAATTTCTGAGCCGTTTTGCCCGGAAAAAGAGGTGCGCTGCATTCGGACCATGCGGCGGTGAGAGGGAGCGGCGACGCGGCAGGATACGCGGAGGCGGACGCGCTTTTGATTAGCATTGTTTTATGGCATCTTGGACTGAGTTGCATTGAACTCCACGCAAGGGGAAAACAGAAAGCTAGCTGGCTAACGGTGCTAGCGGCGAGCTAGCTGGCTAGCCGAGCAGGCGAGCTAGCGGCGGCTATCCGGCCAACTCGCGTGCTATTCACTTCCTTGTTGCACACTGGAGTGTGATGGGAGGCGAGAAGAAGTTTGCGGGAGGGAGACGGAGTTTATTACTTCAACTTTAACACTATCCGATTAATGGATGTACACGCTCGCACAAACTGCAACATCTCAGAAGAACTGGGTTTTAAATTTAGAGCCGCTTTGGGCCTGCGCTTTGACCATGAAATGGAATGTCTAGCCGGACAGTTAGCTATCGGAGGCTAGCTGGCTAACCCGACTACCATTAGCTGGCAAATCTGGGAGATGTCCGTCCTGGAGTACAATGGTTGAGTACCGACTGGCTCTTTAACCGAACACCATATTGTGGATTTTGTGTAACGGAATCTGCAGGCACCAAGTGTCATGAACTACCGTCTGGGGTAACTCACTTTTTCTGGACCCTCAAGCGAGCTAGCTTTGTAATGCTAACGTTAAGCTTGTGATTTAGCTAGCTAGCTGGCTGGCTGGCTGTCTTAATTGTGAATATACGTTAGCTAACTAGCCTGTTACACAGCTAGCCCCAATGTTTTGTTCCACGACACAGCAAGGAACACGGCTTAGGCAGAGTATATAATATAAAATATTCTCAAAGTGGCTATAGCATTTAATTTGTAGATAAATGCCTAATTCGGAGGTGCTTCGCGAAGGTCGGGGACGGAGCCCCTCTGCACAGAGGAATGCTAACAGGCAGGACAGGCGCAGTAGTAAGCCGGGGAGCGGTGCTGCTCAGCGGGACAGACACCGTGAGAAGAGGCGCTCATCGGCTTCCAGGAGAAAGAGGCGCAGGCAGGGCAAGGATAGAAACTTGTGGCAGAGTGGTACAACAGGGGACCCTGACAATGACCGAAAGAGCACTTTTGAAAAAGAGGCTGAACTTCGGACACTGGTAGAGTACGATGACGTGAGCTCCCAGTCGGAGCGATTTTCTGGGAGCCCCTCTCCCAAACTTGACCCCAATGCTGACCGGCTCTCCGTGGACCGACTCAGCGATGCAGACTTCGGTGAATTCAACGGACCAGCATCCCCGGACAGGAGCCACCCGAGGGACCGGGAGGCGGTGTGCAGTGGCAAGGACGAACAAATCAGAGGACCATCCGAGAGGAGCAAGCAGCAGGAGAAGGAGGTGGGCAGGAAAAAGGACCGCCAGAGCCGCGAGAGAGACTCCTCAAAAGTCAGGAGTGGAGGCAGCCTGGGTGGCTCTAAGAATCACAGGGACACTACAAGGAGCAGTGACAGGAATGGCAAAAGGACATCTACGTCTCAGTCCTCGCAATCTGCAGATAAAAGGGATTCCAAAGGGCACAGGAGTAAAACAAGATCTGACAAAGAGCCCCCGTCTGCATACAGAGATGCTCCACAATCTTATAGAGATGACCGCGAAGACCTCAGGGCATACAGGAGAAGTCCTGGTTTCAAATCAGAAAGTCCCTATGGGACGTATAGCTACCAGTCTCCTGGTGGTTATAACCAGCTTATATCTAGAAGAAGTCCAACCTATGGGAGCAAAAGACTCTCTCCCAGTTCCACGTATTACAGTCGGGATGCAGATGTGTATGGGGCATACGGTATGCCGAAGTCACCCAGTTCGTATTCAAGCAACAAAAGAAAGCGATCCCCTGCGAGCCCAGCCAACTGGCGCAGGTCCCCGAGTTATGGCCGACACAGTCCCTACGAACAAGGAGAGTTTGGGTCAAGTCCTTATGGAAACCGCAGGAGATCACGGAGTCCATACAGAAAGTCCCTGAGCCCAAGTCCAGATGTCAGGTGAGTTCTTATCGAGCAGCCAAAAGGTTGATGTGTGTTTACTTTGTCAGCCGTGGTGTAACTGTGTTGTGTTTTTATGGTGGTTTGGAGGAAGGAAACTCTACTTCAGATTTGTTGGCGTACGATCTTGTACGAATTTTACCCCTCAATGAAATATTTACTCACACAAACCTTGCTTTCAAACTCAATCAGGCGTTGATTCTGTACACAGTCAGTTGTAGATTTTTCCTGTTTGAAATAATTATGAGTTTTAATATTTGCTGGCATGCTTGTGCTTTTCCTAAAGCCTTTGTCCAGACTGTTTAATGAGAGAACTAAAAGACCTGCAGGTGAAATTGTGCAATTTTGCAGGATGCGTGTAGTAACTTGTTTTTAGGATTCTATTCAGGACTAAATATTGTTGAAAATTAGATATACTAGCAAGTAACTAAACCCTACATGAACTTTGAAATCTAAAAACGTGTCCATGTCTTTTTCCTCTCCAGGCGATCTGCTAGGTCGCGCAGCAGAAGTCCATATTCATCCTCAAGGCATTCACGTTCTCGCAGCCGTCACCGTCACTCCCGCTCCCGCAGTCGCCCCTCGAGCCTTTCACCGAGCACGCTCACCTTCAAAACCAGTCTTGCTGCTGAACTCAGCAAGCAGAAAAAGGCTAAAGCCGCAGAGGCAGCTGCCAAGGCCAAGAATTCCAGCAACACATCTACTCCAACCAAGGGTTCCTCATCCGCTCACCAACCCAGCCCCAAGTCCAATCACTCATCCAGAAAGGGCCGCCCTCCCTCGCCACCTCAGCCGGAGAAGGGTCCCAGAACTCCCACGGCGAGCCTGCCTCAGTCCCCCTCCGACAAGTCGTCCAGGAGGACCACTGACCACCAGACCAGCAGGGACAGAGACGCGAAGGGGAAAGACGACTCTGTACATCGGGACAAAAGGAAAGCACCAGCACCTGGACAGAGCAAAGACAGGGAACGCGCCACTGGTCCACTCATCTCAACTCTCCCATCCCTCCCATTACCCCAAACAGTTCTCGAGCACATGGACAAAGGAGAAAGGTACGAGTGTGCTCCTGTGCTAATTTATATGCAAGTTTATACTTGATTTTAATGACATACTCACGTTCTGTGTCTGCATCTCCCGTTCTTCCTCCAATCAGCTTGAAGGATAGTTCACACTCAGGGAAGAAGAAGTCAGACAGAAAGGCTCGTCCACTTCTCACCGACCTGCCTCTGCCCCCTGAACTTCCTGGTGGCACGTCTTCCCCGCACAGCCCACCGGAGGATAAAAAGTCCCAAACACTTCGCAGAAGACCCAAGTGTGTTACCCTACAATTAGAAATATATTTTCTTTTCTCCCGCTATTGTTTTTCTTTATTCTTCACTGAAATATTTTCTCGTTATTCTCAGAATTTGTGGCCCGAGATACGGTGAGATTAAGGAAACTGAGATCGACTTGGGGCAAACGGTGTGTGGACAAGTTCGAGATCATTGGAATCACAGGAGAAGGCACCTACGGCCAGGTGTACAAAGCTAAAGACAAAGACACTGGTGAGTGTTTTGAACATGGACCTCCATTCATCACCTCGTTCTTTAGAGGTAAAATACAGATTGTTGGTGATGATTTCTTAATTCTGATGGATCTTCTCTTCTGTTTCTCAGCTGAAATGGTGGCACTGAAAAAGGTTCGGCTGGACAATGAAAAGGAGGGCTTCCCAATCACCGCTATCAGAGAGATTAAGATTCTGCGACAACTCAACCACAAGAGCATCATAAACATGAAGGAGATCGTAACAGACAAGGAGGACGCTCTAGATTTCAAGAATGATAAAGGTACGTCGTGTTCTTACTCGCAGTCGCTCCATGTTTCTGTTTAATAAGTGAACTTTTACGATGATTAAATCTTTGTCCTCTCATCTCAGGTGCTTTCTATCTTGTATTTGAATACATGGACCACGACCTGATGGGTCTGCTCGAGTCCGGCCTGGTCCATTTCAACGAGAGCCACATCAAGTCGTTCATGCGACAGCTGCTGGAGGGGCTGGATTACTGCCACAAGAAGAACTTTCTGCACAGAGACATCAAGTGCTCTAATATCCTGCTCAATAACAAGTAAGTCATCGGTATTTTTTTTACACTCAGCTTTGTTGTTCTTGCAACGTCATTTAATTTGTTTTTTCCCTCCCAATCAGAGGTCAAATAAAGCTCGCTGACTTTGGTCTCGCTCGGCTGTATAACTCTGAAGAGAGGTGAACCTTCTATGTTCTCTGCACACAAACACCTGTTAATCTTTACAATCATTTTCACTGTTGTGTGTGTGTGATAATACTAACAAATATGCCCTCTCGTCTTTTGTTCCCGTGTCCAGTCGTCCATACACCAATAAAGTGATTACACTGTGGTACCGTCCCCCAGAGCTACTTCTGGGAGAAGAGAGGTACACGCCGGCGATTGACGTGTGGAGCTGCGGGTAAGAGCTCGACTAATATTCACTCAGGTTTACTCACTTCATGTTCCTTTTTTTTAGTTTAATAATGATCTTTATTTTGTTTCCTGTCACAGATGCATCCTCGGAGAACTGTTCACAAAGAAACCCATTTTCCAAGCTAATCAGGAGCTCGCCCAGTTGGAGCTCATCAGGTAAGATCACGCTAGAAAATGTCGTAAATGTATATTTAGGTCTGAACTCTTGACTAGTTCTCCATAGTGGTGCCCCAATCCGAGCCAGAGACCAAGAAGGAGAAGTAGGCTCCATTATCTGAAACGAAAACAGCACGCATTACTCATTCTCCCCACCGATCGACTCGGTCGACCGTAATGCCTCGCAGCCATAAGATGTGTTTTGAGTAACAGACCTCACTTGTTTTGTCATGACTGCCTTTGTTAGAGGAAGTGTGAAGGTGGTGATTAATTTGTGCGGAGGCAGTTTGTACAGATCGTTCTCTGCCGTGAGCCTTGCGTGGCACGAAGTGGAAAAAAGAAACAACTGTCTCATTGTACTTCTCATTTACTGTCCTCGCTTGTGATATTAGTGTAGGTGAAGGAGGTGAGAAAGTGAGCTTTAGCGAAAGCGAATGTGGTAAACTTAAACGTACCGAGCGCGTTCTCCGGGTGTTCGTCGGCAGTCATTGCGGTTATTATGTAAGAAATCAGTGTCGCTTGCTGCGTTCACACTCGGTTCCGTTCCACTTTGACAAATAATTTTGTGTCTTTCAGCCGGATATGTGGCAGCCCGTGTCCCGCTGTGTGGCCAGATGTCATCAAACTCCCCTTCTTCAACACCATGAAACCAAAGAAACAGTACAGGAGACGCTTACGAGAGGAGTTTGCTTTGTGAGTACACGCTGTCTAATTGAATATTCGAGGGTTGGGCCCTGTAGAAGTGCATTATTGATCCTGTGCCGGACAATTCACTTGTAACAGCAGCTCAAAGAGAAGCAATAAAAACATGATGGATAATTGTACCCATAATAAACATGATTCTTGTGCTTCTGTTGTCCAGCATCCCTCCGTCTGCCCTGGACCTGTTTGACCACATGTTAAACCTGGATCCCAGCAAACGCTGTACAGCCGAGCAGGCGCTGGGCAGCGAGTTCCTCAAGGACGTGGACCCAGACAAGATGCCCCCACCAGAGTACGTTCTGCTTACATGTTGGGTCAACACATTTATCTTCAGGATTACGACATTCCTCATGTTTTTTCTCACCACGTTGTCTCCCATCCCTCCAGTCTTCCGCTGTGGCAGGACTGTCACGAGCTGTGGAGTAAGAAGCGGCGGCGGCAGAAGCAGATACCGGAGGAGCTGGCGGCCCCCAAGGCGCCGCGCAAAGAGCTGGGCCTTGACGACAGCCGCAGCAACACTCCCCAGGGCTTCCCCGCTCCCGGAGGCATCAAGGCTCAAAACGCAGCTGCGTCTGCGCTGCTGGGTGAGTTTAACTGCTGTTTGTTTTCATTCTGTGTAGTTTTATTGGCTTGTCAATCCCTTACCTGTATGAAAGGTGCCTCTCACTATGATTTGGGTGTGATGCAGAGCAACCAAAACAAGCACAACTGGTCTGCTTGATAAACAAGTGCTCAAAACATGGATGCAAAATACTGAAATTTGTTTCTGAGGTCATAAAAGCTTTGTTGCTTCTTCGATCCAGAATGTAACTCATTCTTTCACTCGCTCAGTTAATCTGTCTTTCCCCTGACTTCTGAAAGGTCAAAAGTGTGAAGTTAATGTTTGACAATACCGGTTAAAACCTTTCCCAGAACTCTAAAATCTGACTCGAGTCTTGCTTTTGTATCAAAGCCGCAAGCAAGTTTTTTCATGGTTTTGTGTTTAAGTTAATTTGCTTTACTTGACATTAAACATCCTGGGTTGTGATTATTGCTCGTGCACACATTGCGATGCTGAAACGATATATTGTGCAGCTCAGCAGCTGTTGTGAGATACTTTGAAATATTGTGTTATTATTTTCGGGCCGTGGGGACCACCGCTAGTGCTCTGACAGCACACTGAACCGCACCGTACGCTGTTAGTCCTCGTTCCAGTGATGAATCAGCTCGGTCAGCTGGACCTGTAGTCCAACTCGTCCGGCTTGTTTTCATTCACACATTAATCTTGTGGGAGAGCGATTGTTCATGTCATTTTGATTAAAAGGTCTTTCAGGATGTTGTAACTTGTTGTGATGTACGGCACATTTTTTCTCATGAGAAAATAATTAAACTGGACTGAACTTATCGTTGAATCTGCGATTTGGTGCCCCGCAACACCACTGTCGTAAATACAAATCCCAGGTCTGTAACAGTTTGTCAGATGTAATGTAGGTGCTGAATATAAACAAAACTCATGACATCATAACAGTTTTATGTGTAGAAAACATAGATCTTGAAGTAAACATGTATGTAACACTGTGATCTGACCTTCTCACTGAAGTATCATAGTGCAGAAACAAGTGATGGGGGGCAGAGAGGCTGAGACAGAGACACCATTCATCCTATCACAAGACACCATTAAAATGATTTTGAAGCTGTTATTTTAAGGTGAAAATGTGACATAATGTTGCTGTAAGTTTAGAGTATTTTATCCCAAGGTTAAGAGTGAACCTCCATGCTCAGTGTAGTTTTCTGTCTTCTTACAGACCCAAAGGGTCCGAACTCTCAGTTAACCCAGGAGCAGCTGGCGGTCCTCCTGAACTTCCTCGGTCAGCCGACGGGCGCCGTCAACACGGCCCAGTTTGTCCAGTCCATGAGCACAAAGGTCAATCAGGAAACATTACAGCAGCTCTCCAAAGCCCTCGCTCCCACCGACCCGGCCGAGCCGCCGCCTCCTCAGCCTGCACCCGCCAAGCCTCCCCAGCCCGCCGCTCCGGCCGGAGTGCCCCGCACACCCCCGATGCCCAAGCCCCCCTCGCCCCCCATGTCCGCGCCTTCCGTTATTCCAGAAGGAGAGGCGGCAGCTGCGACGCAGACGGCCATGACAATGCTGCTGGCTCAGCTCCTCCAGGCTCAGCAGGGTCAGAGGCAGGAGCCGAGCGAAGCCGGAGAAGGAGCGGAGAGCACCAACCCTGCGGGAGGAGCGCCAGGGGGGCAGCTGCTAGCTCCAGAGGCCAAACAGCCTCCAGAGCCCAGCCCCGTCTCTCCAGGTAAACCCTCAGCTGGTTATCTTCACAGAATATCTCTTACTGAAAGCTGAAAAATGTTTTTTTTGTTTTTTTCCCTGCTTAATTGTGTTTATAAAAGATTTTAACTAAATGTCGATGTGAGAATTGTTTGTTAAAAAGTACAAGACACGGTCTAATTAGTTTTGAAACAAAGAAAATAATTAAAAATGTATAAATAAATCAGTGAGCGCTTCATTCAGTACTGAACACAATTTCTGTCTTTCAGTGTCTGAAGTAGGTGGAGTGTCGATCCTGCCCCCAGACCAGAGACCACCTGAGCCTCCAGAGCCGCCTCCTCATGCTGACCTGGACTACCGCCAGCCTCCACCTGAGCCCAAGACCGGCCACGCTCCCCCTATTGCATCCGCAGGTGGAGGCGATGGAGGGAGACCCCCAGAGCCGGACTACCCGCCTCTCCCTACCGCGGAGGGGCCCGGATACGGGGGAGACTACAGCCACCCGCCTCCTCCGCCCTTCACCCCGGCAGGGTTCGGGGACGGCTACATGGGCCACATGTTAGGCGGAGGCCTGCCTCCTCACGCTCTGAGAGAAGTGTTCAGCGGACCAGGCCAGGCTGCCGGCTCCTCATCCGCCGCCGGCGTTCTGGCCCCGGCCCACCCCGACCCCTTCCCTCCAGGCGCCGGGGCCACCGGCTCCAGCAGCATGGTGTTCACCGGGGACAAGGACCACCGATTTAAGTACAATCACAGCCCTTTACCTGTGGAGGGACAGCCGAACCCCAGCGCCATCCACCTGTACAACCACGCCATGGCTAGAAAGGATGGCGTACCTCCTCCCCCGCCCATCCCGGCACCGGGACAGCCCTGGGGCTCCCCTTCCCAAGTCGGGGCTCCACCACTACCCCTCGGCTTCGTCCCGCACGTGAACTCGACAGCAACAATCAGAGGACGAGGGCTGCCTTTCTGAAAGACTGGAAATATGAAATTTGAACAGTTTGTGACAAAAAAGGCTCGAGGACTCAGCGTGGAGCCGGGAGCCTCTCAGGCCCGACCAGACCAGACCGACCCGGAGATGCACACTCAGTTTGTAATAACTTAAATCTGTGTAAGGCATTGTATCCCTCCTCAGTCTGGAATGTGGAGTATGTCGCAGAAGGACAGCTGAATAACACCGGAGGAGCTTTTCTTGCTCATACCATTTTCATATTTTTTTGTAATCTATTTTGCTGTCTTTTAAATTAAACTTTTACCTTTTTTGAGTGTACATTTATCAGGCCCGGGTAAATTTTAAACCTCTACCTTAGCCTTTCTGTAATTGCTCCAGGGCAAACTAGTATTAATGTTTTGCACTACTGACTGAAGTAGGCGGAAACTATTTTAGCTATGAACGGAAATGGATCATGTGCTCTGTCTGCACAATTAGGAATCTGACCAGTAATGTAGTGTCCTCTTTTTTTAATGGCCATGATTATGTTGAGACAACGGTGGCTCAGTTGAATGGGTTGATGGCTTAGGTATCAGCACACAGGGAGCTATTCGAGGAAAAAAAAAAGGACTGTTAGTTCCGGAGAGAGACTGGTAGCACTTGGATGACCGCAGCGAATCTGATGGGACTTCATGCAGAAAGGCTGTTTTCACTTTAAATTCCACATGCCTTTTTGACAATAGGTGTTGTAAAATCACGAGCGAAAACAAAAAAAACACACGTAACCCGAGTTCAAAAAGGAAACAAAATGTCTTCTTTTTTTTTTTTTTGTACTAAAATGATTTTGTCCCCCTCCCTCCTCCTTTGGCAAATGTTTATTAAAGAAATGCCAACAACACATCAGCGTCTGCTTCATTACAACAAGGATTAGTCTTCTTTTGTTTCTCATTCCAGCTTCTCAAATGTGAATATTTTCTTTATTTCCTCATTCAGTTTACTGTCATAGACGACTATCTCTGTGTTGTGGACAAAACAAGATAATTGAGGCCTCTGGGAAACGATGATTGCCATTTTTTGCCATTTTAAAGATCAAATCAAGAACAAAAATATGTGTTAGTTGCAGCTGCAGATTGTTCTCACATTTTTCACAAACCCTCAGCTCTGCCATAAAGCCCACTTTCTAAGATAACAGTGCTCAGTTTTGATTATCACTGTCGGAGGTATACATTTAATAATTAGGTTGTAGTTTGTGGTGGAGCTGCGACATTGAAAATGAAGTATTAAATAAAACATATTGCTGTTCAGTTTATAATACACATGATAATATCCAGTGAATCCAGCACAGATGCTATGATAGACATACATCAAACCTTGGACAACGTCAGCTAAAACTGAAAAATCACAAGCTTTGCAAAAGTAGAATTCATCACAGCAAACACCCACTTTATTGTATTATTAAGACGTTCTACACAGAAGTCCTGAGAGGCAGAAACAGGTTAGAAACAACATTTCTTTCCTTTTTTGTGATCCATGATGTCTGATCTGATTTATTTTATATCCTGTGTTTATAAAAACAAAAGGATACCAGGATGATGTCTCACGAATTGTCCTTTTTATACAGTTATCCTGTGCACTGGATATTATATATTATCTAAACATATTTTGCTTTATTTCTTTCAGACCCAGTTTGGTCAGCCTTGGAACATCCTAATATAGATGAGGTGAGGTACTTACCGAACCCTTTTTTTTTTTTTTTTTACCTTGAATTTAACAACAATCAAACAAATACAATATCCACATTTGATAGTATCAAAAGCTACACATTTATTGCAGAACGGAAACATTATTATTGTTTGCAGGTTGATAATTAAAAAAAAGAAATATTTTATGCTCTTGGGACTTGGGAGGTATTGAATATCATTTTTTTTTAAATACTAGTATTGTATCTGAGTTTAAAGGGGAACTATGTTGTTTTGGAGAAGAAATTTATACCCATAATTTTAACATTTACAATATAGATGAGGTACAATATACAATACAAACTCAGAAATAGTTATAAATTCCATAAGTGAATAAACAAGCTGTTCTCAGAGGAAAATAAGGTCTCCAGAGCACTGTTTGAAGCTAGAAAGGTGGCAGGGTCCGCCACATATAAACAAAGTAAAACAGCATAAATTGTGTCAGTTTGTTTATTCAGTCATGAAAACAAAGATTGTTTCTTATTTAGCTTGTTCAGGCTTAAATAAAAAAACCCAAATCAGTTAATGAAGAGCTTTCTCTTCTGATTAAAAACTACATAATGCTCCTTTAAGACTCTGGCCCAGTGACAGCCTCACTTCACAGATCACACCACTGGATGGCAGTGTCACGTCACACATCGACACACTCTCACTTACCTACAGTGTGCACCCACTGCAGCAGATGAATAGGCTCTCTGATGCAGATTGACATTCAGTGCTGCAGCTAGAGGCAGATGTACTCGCGTTAAAGTCTCACTGAGAACCGGCAGACCTTAGCAGCCGCGATGTCACCGCTGCTAAATCTCGACACTCTGAGCGTATACAGCATTCAGAAGATGACAAGCTCCTCGAGTAAATCAGAAGAATGCAAATTGGTATGTTTTGGCTGTGTTCGTAGCATGAAAACCTGTTCCATTTTTTATTTTTTGTCATATATATATATATAAATATATAAAAAGCCTCTGCCAGGTCTCCCCTGATAAAGAGTCTCAGCAGTGCTAACCTGGCACGGGAGATAGCAGCACCCATCAAGTTTCAGACAACTAATACACAACCTCGAACGCTGATACGGAGCGGCGCGACTGTCAGGAAGAAAGAAAACGTTCCACTGGCTGACAGCTCCCAGTGGACTCAGTCTTCAAGCACTTGAACTCGTGCTTTGAAGCTAATGGAAAACAGTTTCTCAGAGATCACAAACCAGTCCCCTTCAATGCTCCCTCTTAATGCCAACTTTGATACGAGTGCTTCCGGATGTCAGTAGACCTTTCGCTGTGTTCACCTTTATCAAATGAAATGTTGCTCTCAGATAAAGGCACGGGAATGGAATGTTTTTTTTTTCCAATGCTGCTTAGCTGCAGAGAAAATCCAACTTTAAAGCAAAGAATCTGTCCCGTCTGTCTGTCTGTAATTCACATATCTCGACAACTGTTCATCAGATCTACAGTTAAACTCTGCAGGTTTGCTGCTGAGTTCCCAGCGAGGTGCAGTGCCGAATTTGGAGACAGGATGTGCAGGGGCTAGCTGGTTAGCATGCTAACTTTAGTAGACATCTCTGCAACAAAGTACATAGACATCTGTGACATAAAAATCAACACTGGTTTTTGATGTTACTGTTCACATTCTGTTGATATTGTTAGTTATTTTGAACATTTTAAACTAAAATTCTGGCCATATCGAACTACAGGAAAGGAATCTCCGTCTGTCTGTCTGTGGTTCGCATATCTCAAGAACCACTTATCTGATCTGCTTCACACTTGGCAGGTTTGTTGCCGAGGACCCAAGGAAGCGCAGTGTCAAATTTAGTGCAAATTCGACATGCTACACCTTCAATATCAATCCATTTTTGAATAGACAGTGAGCACCGCTCTGTGACGCACTTTGGGAGTCTTAACACTGGATCTGTTAACCCCTCACGCTACCAGATAATCTGTGTCGAACAGCTTGTTTTGAACGACACAACTCTGAGACTACACTGCCTGTTTTGTAAATTTTCTGATTATTACAGATTATTAGCAACGTAAAAAGACAAAAACATAATTGTAAAGATGGAACTTCTATACCTTTCCCATCAGGTTCAATTGAACCCTTTTAAAATCTTCCTCACATTGAATTCACATTTAAATAAACATTTAAATAGACCGCCAAATTGTCCTGCTGTACTACACTACATGGCGGACAAACCTTCCTGGAGCCACAAATGGAGGCAGCGTCGTCCATTGATTGATATTCTACATGCATGAACAAAGAGACACACATCTGTCCTTTGTTTTGCCCATCGTATCCACATCTGAATTTGCCCCGCGTCACATTGCTGGTGATGAAAAAGTGATTATCTCAGAGGGGTTCCGTTCTGCAAAGCTAATTCAGAACGCGGATGGCAGCTAGTCTGTGATTAATATGGCGTGGATGATGGATTGCTGAAAATTTACGGTAGCTTCAGCGAGACCGGCGACATCATATTTTTTCTTTGTGCGAGTGATTGAAACAACAGCGAGAGCAAATTTAAAGAGAAGATAAGAAGAAGGAGACTTTTTAACCACAGCACCGCTCTTCACATTTTGATAAATGTGGATTTAATTGACCTCTTAAAAATACAGAATCCTATTTTTCAATTATGTCACAATGAGGAAAAACAAGGGGGGTTTATTGCCAATAATCTAATTCAATATTAACAATCACGTCTTCCTTAGATTATAATCTCAAACTAAGAGTAAGAAAACCTTCAAAAATTAGCTAAAATTATCAACAAAATGTAAATAAATAACAGTTTTGAAGTCTATGTATTGTGTTGCAGAAATATCTGCTGAAGTTAGCATGCTAACCTGCAAGCCCCGAGCCACTTTGCACCTCAAGAGGTGATAGTCCGATTGTAAACAACACCAGCAGTCCCTTGGTTCCCCTGAGGTCCCAGTCCGGGCAGAGTCAGCTAATAGCCGATATCACATTTTCCTCCGTTATGCTGTTGTGTTCCAGGTTTGCAGTCGTATAAATGTAAGTAATCTGACAGATTGTTGTTATTTATAAGTTTCCCAATTGATCAGCAACTTAAAAAAATATGGATAATGAAAATTTTAATTAATACAGGGTTCCCGCGGGGTCTTAAAAAGTCTTAAAAGCATTGAATTTATGAATTTGGAAATAATACCTTAAGACGACGTGAGAATTTTTATTTTTTTTTCAATAAGTAGTTTTGGATTCATACACTGCTGAACTAAGTACTTCCTAGACTACTTGCATGTATAATATGAAGTACTCTTACTGTGTACTTTTACAGTAATCCTGGGTCAAAATCCTTAACAGAGAACAAGAATAAGGATATTTCACCCAACTTTGATGTGGAATAAAAAACTTGTTTTCCATAAATAGTCCAATATATATATACCACTGCACTAAGTACTTCCTAGACTACTTGCATGCATAATATGAAGTACTTTTACTGTGTACTTTTAGAGTAATCCTTTGTCAAAATCCTGACCAGATCACAAGAATAAGGATATTTCGCCCAACTTTGATATGTAATAAAAAACTTATTTTCCATAAGTAGTCCAAGATTCATGTACTGCTGGACTAAGTACTTCATAGACTACCTGCATGCATAATATGAAGTACTTTTACTGTGTACTTTTAGAGTAATCCTTTGTCAAAATCCTGACCAGATCACTAGAATAAGGATATTCGCCCAACTTTGATGTGCAATAAAAAACTTATTTTCCATAAGTAGTCCAAGATTCATGTACTGCTGAACTAAGTACTTCATAGACTACTTGCATGCATAATATGAAGTACTTTTACTGTGCACTTTTCAGAGTAATACTTTGTCAAAATCCTTAACAGATCACAAGAATAAGGATATTTGCCCAACTTTGATGTGCAATAAAAAACTTATTTTCCATAAGTAGACCAAGATTCATATACCACTGAGCTAAGTACTTCATAGAGTACTTACATGCATAATATGAAGTACTCTTACTGTGTACTTTTCGAGTAATCCTTTGTCAAAATCCTGACCAGATCATATATATATATTGGAATATTTATGGAAAACAAGGTTTTTATTGCACATCAAAGTTGGGTGAAATATCCTTATTCTTTTTCTCTGTTAAGGATTTTGACAAAGTATTACTCTAAAAGTACACAGTAAGAGTACTTCATATTATACATGCAAGTAGTCTAGGAAGTACTTAGTTCAGCAGTACATGAATCTTGGACTACTTATGGAAAATAAGTTTTTTATTGCACATCAAAGTTGGACGAAATATCCTTATTCTTGTGAACAAATTGCCGGTAGGTCCGTGAAATAGGTATTACGTTTTTATATAAATGGTCTTAAAAAGGTCTTTAAAAGACTTGAATTTGACTTGAAGAAACCTGTAGGAACCCTGTTATAATTATGCTAACTACTCAAGGAAATGCCATTCAATGCTTTCTTTCTGAGAGATTAAATAAAAATGTCTTTATGGTAAATAAGAAGCTAGCGCCAGTAGCTGTTAGCTTATCCTAGAATGGACACTGGAAAAAACAAAGAATCCAGAGATAGGCTGACAAAATTTGCCTTTAAAACGACTTTAAAACTCACAAATTCACATGTTATATCTCTTTTGTGTCAATCTTACAAAGCCAGGCTGGTTCTCCATGTCTGGTTTTTGTACCAGGCTAAGCTAACCTGCTGGCGCTAGCTTCAAGTTTACACCACAAGCGACTGTGCAGGGATATTTCCCAAAATGATTCCTTTAATTGAAGCCATATTTATAGCTGCGTCATTCAAACAACCGGAAATATTTTAAATTAAGCAAATTCCCCCCAAAAACCCTTTTTTGAAATAAACTTTGAGTGATATTTATCTACACCCGGCACGACTTAAGACCTTGAAGAGCAGGAAACCCCACCTGGGACGAGAACAAGGTCAGTAGGAATGTTTTTCTGCTTCTGCTACTGAAGAAAAGTCAGACGAAAAGAAAAACCGAAGCAGATGGGTTTAATATTTTCACTGTGCGTGCGGTTGCAAAGAGAGGCGCACGGCAACCACACTGACAGGAAGATTGGCATGAAGGGAACAAACAAAAGCGAAAACACAAACCTCCTCATTGCGTAATTGGTCACAGCGTGGTCCCTCTGTTTTTTATTGTCTCTCTCTCACACACACAAACTTGTATTACTATATTTGTGAAGACCTTAAATTCACTCACTAACTGAACCTTTAAAGGTGCACTATGTAGTTTTGGGGAAGAACTGACTGATACATTTTTATTCCTAAACAACCCTAATAAACCTTCTTACTTTGTTTTCATGACTGAATAAACTGAATAAACAAACTGACCTTGAAGGACAACACAATTTCCTACTGTTTCACTTTGTTTATATGTGGCGGACCCTGCCACCTTTCTAGCTTCAAACAGTGTTCTGGGGACCTTATTTTCCTCTGAGAGCAGCTTGTTTATTCAGTTATGGGGAAGATAAATATTTCTGAGTTTATATTATGAAGTATATACAAAATGCATTTCTTCTCCAAAAATTACATACTGCCCCTTTAAGTCTTTAAGTTAAAAAAACACAACATGACTCCACAAACTCACTAATTTTAACACACATGGCAGGTCTTCACATTTTCACAAGTGCACTTCCCTGTCCAGCCACAGTGTGGTGCTAAAGTACCGGAGAGAAGTGGAGGGAAAATGAGCTGCATCTCAATCCATCAACCGGATTTCATGAAAACTTGCAAAAAAAAAAGTGAGAATTACGACCAAGACACACCTCTCATCCTTGAACCAACGCCTATAAATAAGGAGACACGCCCATTAATAGCGATGTGTGACAAGCGGAAGCTGACAGAGTGAATTCATTCTCGCTTTGATGCCTTCAGCGGCTGAGGGAGGGTTTTTAACTTCTTTAGCTGCCGGCTGGCTGGTTAAAGTGGAATACAGCCAATTTCATTACGAGCCACGAGCTTATCACATTTGGATAATCAGAGATTTAGCCGGACTCGAGCTCGTTAACTCATCACTTGTTCCGAGGTGGCTCGAGGACAGGAGGAGACAACTACCTGTGCGGATGTGGGAGAGGGGAAATAATTGAGGGGTGATTTATTGTAGAATTAACACGCCGACTTTGAATTAACCTCTGAGATTTGTGCCGTAACTGAACCGCGGCGTGACTCCGCGGTGCGTCGCCGCACCCTGGGTCATAACCGCCGCTCGAAGAGGTGAGTCAGCCCGACCAACGGCTGTTTAACGGTCAGACCTTTGTTTTCTTTTTCCTGTGTGTGTGTGTGGAGCAGAAAGGGAGAAAACACACACAGCTGACATTTTTAGATAATGCTTTGTTTCCATTTTTTTTCAGCGTTTCTCTCTGAGCGAGTTCCTCCCGGGGGCCGCGTTCAAAGTAGTTAATTAAAATGTGAAATCTAAAACGTAGTGGCAGAGGAAAAACAACGGCGGCGCGATCTTCCACACGCGTGCACAGCCAGAGAACTTTCCACGGCTGTCGGTTAATTACGCCGGCTGCATGTTACTGGAGCTTTAGGTGGAATAGCAACCATTAGCCTCACTACATTACGGGGTGTTAATCTCTCTTAATGAGCAGGTTTCTTTTTTTAAAGCCTCGGTGTAATTTTCTCAGATAGCGCTTTACCTAATATTCGCCCGGCGAGGAGAGTCGAGCCTTCAGAGACGATCAATCACGGCGGAGCGGCAAAGGGCAGCTCCTCCGCCCTGCTGCTGGGTGTCAGGTCTGTGTGTTCGCCGGCGAAGTGACACTCGGCAGAACGGGTTGCGCCGCGCTGACCTTTTGCGGTCACACATGGTGGCAGAGACGGCCTCTGGTTAGAGGAAATCACATTACATCACGATCTCCCCAGCTGATATGGAGAGCCGGTGGTGGAGGGTTATTTAAGTGTGTTTCCTCAAGTACAGTACATTTGAGGTACTTGTACTTTGCTTGAGTGTCTTTTCTTTCTACTTCTACTGTACATCATCTGATAGCTTTAGATGCTAGTTAGCTGTGTTGTTAGACGTCATTACCCAGTAAAAGTGAAGATATCATGTTTAAATATGACCTGAAAGCCACCCATACAAAGAAAACTTGAGTAAAACTCTCAAAGTATACGACATTAAATGTACTTAAGTATCAAAAGTACAAGTAAAAAGTTATATTTACATGCATGTTGTGTTTGATGGGTCGACAAATGATCAGTCAGGTGGATCACTGGATCCAATATGCAGCATTTTTCTGATTATAGGATTATATTATTTTTTTTTATTATCCACTATTTTGATCATTAAATATTTAATTTAAATTTTTGATTTACTGCATTTTGTATTTATTTATAATATATTTTTTAATACAAATTATTTTTATATATTTTTTTACATTTATTTAAGATTTATTTTCAATTCATTTTTAACAAAAATATTGTGAAGGTGGAAAAATATTGGATCCAATATGCAGCATTTTTCTGATTATAGGATTATTATTATTTTTTTATTATCCACTATTTTGATCATTAAAAAAAGACATCTGTTGATTTACTGCATTTTGTATTATTTTTAAATTTTTTACATTTATTTAAGATTTATTTCCAATTCGTTGTGAAGGTGTCACTATTTTTTTTTTTAATTTACAAACCAAACAATCATCGATCAATCGATAAAAAAATTAAAATAATAATCATCAGATTAATCCAGTTGTAGTCTAACACAACATAGTTCAAACTGAGCTCCACCTCAGTCAAATAGAAGAGTAACACATGAGTAAATATAATCTAATGATATTATATATGATACTATTACTTTCCCTGTTAAGTACTTCCTGAATAAACCCACATACTTTAATTTATTCGGTGGTATTTTACGGTGCTGTATTTGTACTTTTACTTGAGTAAAGGATCTGAAAACTTCCTCTACAGCTGTCAGTCGTCACACGTTCTGTCAAACTCTACATCGCCTCCTCGCTTTGTCTTAACGAGGACAATCGGCGAAATCCCACGCTTCAAAATGTAGAACTCACCGCGAGCACGTGTTCCTCTTCTGTGTTCCTTCTCCTCCGGCGTACGACACGGCCTCACCTTCTCCCCCTGACATCCCCATTAACTCAAACCGTGAAGACAAAGGGCGCTCCAATCATTTACAGCAGATGTGACCCATAAATGTCACGCTCGGCTTCACTTCACACCTTACCTTTGACACGTAAGGTCGGGCCGGAGTGAGTCATTACGGAAGTGGATGCCGACCCTGCCAATCTGCGCTGAGCGCCTCGACCCCGGACTTGTTGTGGAAGGGCACGTCGGCGCCGAAGTTGTTAGAGAGCGTTCATTCAGAAAAGTTGAACGCACAAACGTCTCTGAGAGCTCATCGCGCTTTACAAGTGTAAAGAATATCAGTGACTGAGGATGATGCTCTCGTTCAGCTGTAAGATGGTGTTTATATATTTACAGTACAAAGAAGACTCCCTGTGTTTACTGCTCGCAGAGGCTGACAGCAATGTAGAAGTGCCCCAAACCTGCAGTCTCTTCTATGTAAGCTTATGAGAAAACGACCCCACTTCTCACTTGATTTATCACCACAGTAAACGGTTTCCTGGTGAATTTATGGCCTCGATCGCTGGTTTCAAGACTACTTCAACACAGCATGATGTTCATTCTGTACATTATGGTCCCATTTAGGGTAAAATAGGCGATAAAGAAGCGTCTGCTTTACGGTGTGGCTACCTTGTGATTGAGATGTTGCTACCACAGCGTGTCCTCGCTTTTTACATCTGGAAATTGCCTTTAAGCTTCCAAAAAAACATAAAAATGGTGTTTATTTGCAGGATTATCTTGCTGAACAACACATGTAAGTATCGTAGACTTGTGTTCGCCACAGAGTTTATTTTCTACCGTTCTCCAAAATCCAATCACGTAGACTTTTCGTTGAGGGAACCAGGGCGATGCTGATTTCTGGGATCTCTGTCGGCTCTCCTTCTGACTTCCCCACAACGTTAGAGTGGTCATAAAGTCGGAAAACTGATTAATTCATTCAATTTGCGCGACATCCAAAGTAAGCTAACACTCGCTGACATTAGCCGCAGTAAGCAGCTGGCTACACTGGCAAAACTAAACTGCTAAGCGTAAAGAATTGAGCAAAGCTGCCTGTTATTGCTCGTGTTTTTAATTCTTCATTCATAAAAGGACGACTGTGCTCTTTATCCTTTAAAAAAAAATAACACACTGTAGCTTCAATTTATTCTGTGTTGGCTCTAATTTGGAGCACAAAAAGGACGACTGTGCTCATTGTCAGCTCGCTGAAAGAGCAGAACTCTTTTGTCCGTTGATTTGTCACGACTTCTCCTTGACAAGTTTAATCATTAAGCAGCTTTTGTGGTTCTTTTTCCATCTTGCGATTGTATTTTGTTCAGATTCCTGTTTGTGTTTCTCTCCACTTGTATACTTCTGCCGTCTTCTACTGAACAAAGTTACGTTTTTTTTGTTGAGGAAGTTGTCCGTGAGCTTTGGCTCCGACTGTACGGCTGTGTGGCTCGTGAAAAGAAAGCTGCGTATTCATCTTGTAATGACGTGTTTTCTTTAAAGGATTACGGTAGATAATGTTCGCAGGGTGGACGCTCGGTAAATCCTCCCGCTTTATGTCGCGTTAGATCGTCGCGCCTCCCAGGTGAGACGAAGCCAGACGACGCGTGACGAAGGGTTACAACTGTTTTTTACAAAGCAGCTTCCCCCCTTCACATTACGGCTGTCCGAGCCGCGGCGGAAAAAAACAATCTCCAGGGACCATTAACGCAAATTGCGCGGGCAAACACGACTGCTTTTTCCATAAACGTGGAGAGAAATGTGAAATCAAGTGTGAAATGTGAGAGTCGCAATCCAGAGAATTATTGTGGCTCAAATTGAAATGGCGTTGTGGAGGAGGAGGAGGAGGGGGAGGTGTGGATACAAAACAGGCAACCGCTTTGACGTGCGTAAAAGGTCGATAAGTCAATAAGACATCTTGTTTATGATTCATTGCTTGCTCTGTAGATTAAGCCTTGTCAAAATACTGCACCGTCTGCGCTCAGCAGTTCTGTTTGCCGTACTGTAAAAACCTTGACACCGCACTGGAACACGGAGCAGATATTTATAGAGAGAGAGAGAGTGCAGCGCATCTCGTTCTGCAGCTCGTCTCACCAACCGGCTCGTGCAGAAAAACATACCGTTCACACGTCGAGCTTTAAGTGTTGCTTCAAAATAAATATGCTGCAGATGAACCGCAGACATCTTCCTGAGCAAACAGCCTGTCGGAGAGAGAGAAAAAAAAACATGTTGCCTCACGTCTGCAGCGTCTTCCAGAGGAGGGAGGGGGGGGATTTAAATACATATTGGCTGTTTTTTATACATTCATCCGTCGGGGTAATTTCTCGAGAACAGAGGAGCGAACACAGGAGAGAGCAGAGTTTCTTTATTCAGACGCCGGCACGTGGACGCTGAAGGTCGTGAAACATCTTGTGGTTTTCTTTGATACATGCACACACACCTGTAGTTCATACGTCACCACTCTTGACACGGTTACCTTCTGTGGCTCTAAGCGAAGAATAAGACAAAAGACGGTTGGTAACATAAGAAACACAAAAACAACTTCTGTATTGGAACCAAGGCGATGTGTCCCCAACAGCATTCAAGGTCAGTCACTTAAATAACGTCACATGTGCTGTATTTTCCAACTTCACATCCAACAGGTGACAGAAAAAGGAAGAAAAAAAAAGGAACACTTGTGTTTGTGTGATGTAGCTTTACAGCAGGATGATTCATGTGGAAAAAGTACAGTTCACAGGTACAAATCTGGTTACATTTCACTGCAGCAATCACCTCCAAAGTGAATAAACTCTATTATTCTGACCTTTGACCTTTGATGAAGTGTCAGGGCCAAAGTTGTTCCTCCAGAAAGTGTTTAGGAGCATGTTTCGATGTTCGAGTTGATTGGTACCTATTTGTAAATCCAGAATCCTTTTTCAGATTTCTGTCATTCTAGAAAAAAAATCTGAATTCTTTGAAAAAAAAAAATCTGCATTTTTAGACACTGTAACAATGTTAACCAGTAAAAATGACATAAAATGACCTTAGAGCTACCTATCAAGTTGTCTGAGTTTTTAAGAAAAAAAAAATTAGATTTAAGAAAAATCAGAATTTTTAGAAAAAAATCAGAATCTTTAGAAAAAATCTTGAATTTTTAGAAAAAATCTTGAATTTTTAGAAAAAAAGTCTGATTTAAAAAAAGTATCTGAATTTTTAGAAAAAAAAATCAGAAATTTTAGGAAAAAAAAATCCTGAATTTTTAGAAAATAAAATCTGAATTAAAAAAAATCTGATGTTTTCTAAAAAAAAATTTGAACTTTTAGACATGGTCAGCAAAGTGTCCAAATGACAGAGTCAAAATCTCCAAGAAACAACTTGCAGTTGTTGTCACTGCGACGCTGCCACCAAGATTTGAGGTCATGGGTTTGATTCTGAAGAAAAAAATCACAATTTTTTGGAGAAAAAGAAGAAAGTTTTATCAGAATTTTAGATAAAACTCTTGAATTCTTAGAACAAATCTTGAATCTTTGAAAAACTGCAAAGTGTTCAAAAGACAGAGTCAAGATCTCCAAGAAACAAGCTATAGTTGTTGTCACTGAGTAGCTCAGTGTGCAGAGATGCTGCCATCAAGATTTGAGGTCATGGGTTTGATCCTAGAGTCACCAGTTTCCCACATGAAAAGACACTAAAAAACCTGAATTTTTAGAAAAACAATCTGAAATTTTAGAAAAATAATCTGAATTTTTAGAAAATATAATCTGATGTTTTCTAAAAAGATTTTTTGAATTGACCAAATGACAGAGTAATAATCTCCAGAAACAAGCATGCAGTTGTTGTCACTGAGTAGCTCAGTGTGCAGAGACGCTGCTTCCAAGATTTGAGGTCATGGGTTTGATCCTGAAGAAAAAAATCACAATTTTTTGGAAAAAAAAAAAAATCAGAATTTTTAGATAAAACTCTTGAATTCTTAGAAAAAATCTTGAATTCTTAGAAAAAATCTTGAATTTTTGAAAAACTGCAAAGTGTTCAAATGACAGAGTCAAGATATCCAAGAAACAAGCAGTAGCTGTTGTCACTGAGTAGCTCAGTGTGCAGAGACGCTGCTGCCAAGATTTGAGGTCATGGTGTCCAAATAACTAAAACAATGACAGAAAGGACCTTAGAGCTACCTATCAAGTTGTCTGAGTTTTTAAGAAAAAAAATCTGAATTCTTAGAAAAAATCTTGAATTTTTGGGGAAAAAAAATCCTAAATTCTTAGAAAAACAATCCAAATTTTTCCAGTTGATTGGTACCTATTTGTAAAGTGTCCAAATGACAGAGTCAAAATCTCCAAGAAACAAGCTACAGTTGTTGTCACTGAGTAGCTCAGTGTGCAGAGACGCTGCTACCAAGATTTGAGGTCATGGGTTCTATCCTGGAGAAAGAAATCACAATTTTTTGGGAAAACAAAAAATCTGAATTTTTAGACATGGTCAGCAAAGTGTCCAAAAAACTAAACCTGTAACAATGATCTTCAAGGACGAGGATCAAACCCATGACCTCAAATATTGGCAGCAGCGTCTCTGCACACTGAGCTACTCAGTGACAACAATTGCAAGTTGTTTCTTGGAGATTTTGACTCCGTCATTTGGAAAATACATTCAGGTTTTTCTTGGAGATTTTGACTCTGTGATTTGGACACTTTACATGTAGGTACCAATCAACTCAAACATCGAAACATGCTCCTAAAAATTCGTATTTTTTTCTTCTAAAATTTCAGATTTTTTTTTCTAAAGATTTGGATTGTTTTTCTAAGAATTCGGATTGTTTTTCTAAAAATTCAGGAAAATTCAGATTTTTTGTTTTCCCCAAAAATTGGGATTTTTTTCTCCAGGATAGAACCCATGACCTCAAATCTTGGTAGCAGCATCTCTGCACACTGAGCTACTCAGTGACAACAACTGCTAAATGTTTCTTGGAGATTTTGACTCTGTCATTTGGACACTTTACAAATGGGTACCAATTAACTCAAACATCGAAACATGATCCTAAAAATTTGTTTGTTTTTTTTCTAAAATTTCAGATTTTTTTTTCTAAAAATTCGGATTGTTTTTCTAAAAATTCAGGAAAATTCAGATTTTTTGTTTTCCCCAAAAATTGGGATTTTTTTCTCCAGGATAGAACCCATGACCTCAAATCTTGGTAGCAGCATCTCTGCACACTGAGCTACTCAGTGACAATAGCTGCAATCTGTTTCTTAGAGATTTTGACTCTGTCATTTGGACACTTTACAAGTAGGTACCAATCAACTCGAAAAATTTGGATTGTTTTTCTAAAAATTCCGGATTTTTTTTTCTCAAAAATTCAAGATTTTTTCTAAGAATTCAGATTTTTTTTCTTAAAAATTCAGACAACTTGATAGGTAGCTTTAAGGTCCTTTCTGTCATTGTTACTGTTTTAGTTATTTGGACACTTTTATAAAACTTCCAATTTTTTCCTCCAGGATCAAACCCACAACCTCAAATCTTAGTGGCAGCATCTCTGCACACTGAGCTACTCAGTGACAACAACTACAGTGAATTTCTTGGCGATTTTGGCTCTGTCATTTGGACACTTTGCTGACCGTGTCTAAAAATTAAACAAAACAATGTCAAAACAATTTTTCCCAAAAATCAGGGTTTTTTTTTTTTTCTAAAAATTTATTTTTTTTTCTAAAATTTCTGATTTTTTTCTAGAAATTCAGATTGTTTTTTTTTTTAAATTCAGATTTTTTTCCCTCAAAATTCAAGATTTTTATCTTAAAATTAAGATTTTTTCTTAAACCAGATTTTTTTTTTCTTAAAAATTCAGACAACTTGATAGGTAGCTCTAAGGTCATTTCTGTCATTGTTACTGTTTAAGTTATTTGGACACTTTGCTGACTGTGTCTAAAAATTCAGATTGTTTATCTAAAAATTCAGGATTTTTTTGCCCAAAATTCAGGATTTTTTTCTTCAGGATCAAACCCATGGCCTCAAATCTTAATGGCAGCATCTCTGCACACTGAACTACTCAGTGACAACAAGTGCAGATTATCTCTTGGAGATTTTGACTCTGCCATTTGGACACTTTGCTGACCGTGTCTAAAAATTGAAACAATTTTTTTTTCAAAAAAATCTGATTTTTTTTTCAGATTTTGTTTTCTAAAAATTCTGATTTTTTCTTAAATCCGATTTTTTTCTTAAAAATTCAGACAACTAGCTCTAAGGTAATTTCTCTCATTGTTACTGGTTTAGTTATTTGAACACTTTGCTGACCATGTCTAAAAATTCAGATTTTTTTTTTTTTTCCAAAGAATTCAGAATTTTTTTTCTCAGAATAATTGAGATTTTTTTTCAAAAAATTCTGATTTCTTTTTCCAAGATAGAACCCATGACCTCAAATCTTAGTGGCAGCATCTCTGCACACTGAGCTACTCAGTGACAATATGTGCAGCTTGTTTCTTGGAGATTTTGACTCTGTGATTTGGACACTTTGCTGCCGTGTCTAAAAAAAAAAAAAAAACTATTTTTCAAAAAAATCTGTTTTTTTTTTTAAATTCAGATATTTCCCCCAAAATTCAGGATTTTTCCCCCAAAATTCAGGATTTTTTTCCCCAAAATTCAGGATTTTTTCCCCAAAAAATTCAATACTTTTTCTATGAATTCAAGATTTTTTTTCTAAAAATTAAGATTTTTTCTTAAACCAGATTTCTTTTTTCTTAAAAATTCAGATAACTTGATACGCAGCTCTAAGGTCATTTCTGTCATCGTTAATGTTTTAGTTATTTGGACACTTTGCTGACCCTGTCTAAAAATTCAGATTGTTTATCTAAAAATTCAGGATTTTTTTCCCCAAAATTCAGGATTTCTTTGCCCAAAATTCAGGATTTTTTTTCCCAAAAATTCAGGATTTTTTCTTTCTCCAGGATAGAAACCATGACCTCAAATCTTAGTGGCAGTATCACTGCACACTGAGCTACTTAGTGACAACATGTGCAGCTTGTTTCTTGGAGATTTTGACTCTGTCATTTGGACACTTTGCTGACTGTGTCTAAAAATTAAAACAATATTTTTTTCAAAAAATCAGATTTTTTTAAAATTCAGATTGTTTTTCTAAAAATTCAGATTGTTTTTCTAAAAATTCAGATTGTTTTTCCAAAAATTCAGATTTTTTCTTAAATCAGATTTTTTTTCTTAAAACTTAAGACAACTGCCAAGATTTAAGGTCATGGGTTTGATCCTGAAGAAAAAAAAAATCTGAATTTTTAGAAAAAATCTTGAACATTTGGGCAAAAAAAATCCTGAATTTTGGGCAAAAAAATCCTGAATTTTTAAATAAACAATATGAATTTTTAGACATGGTCAGCAAAGTGTCCAAATAACTTAGTAACAATGACAGAAATGACCTTAGAGCTACCTATCAAGTTGTCTGAGTTTTTAAGAAAAAAAACCTGGTTTAAGGAAAAATCAGAATTTAAAAAAAAAAATCAGAATTTTTAGAAAAAAATCTGAATTTTTAGAAAAAAATCTTGAATTCTTAGAAAAAATCTTGAATTTTTGGGGAAAAAATCCTGAATTTTTAGAAAAAAAAAATCTAAATTTTTAGAAAAAAAATACGATTTTTTAGAAAAAAAATACGATTTTTTAGAAAAAAATACGATTTTTTAGAAAACAAAATCTGAATATAAAAAAAATTGAATTTTAATTATTATTACTTTTTTTTATTTTTAGACACGGTCGGCAAAGTGTCCAAATGACAGGGATCTCAAAGAAACGGGCTGTAGTTGTTGTCACTGTTCAGAGACGCTGCCACCAAGATTTGAGGTCATGGGTTTGATCCTGCAGCTGTTCAGGAAACTGATCTGGGTTGAATTTTGAAGGCTGAAGTCCAAAAGAAAGAGTGAAAACCTCTGAGAGACAGAGTTCATCAGACAGCTCAGGCTGAAAGTGCACGGAAATGACTAAGTTTGGCAAAAAGAGACAAAGATGGGAAGTGGAAAGTCACAACAAGACACATGAGGCAACAACTACAAAATAAAACAGGAAATAACTAAACCAGTAACAATGACAGAAATAACCTCAAAGGTACCTATCAAGTCGTCGTGTATTGATGGTGTGACTGTAAATACTCTCTTGATTCTTGTCCACGCTGCCAGGAGATTTGCTGTCTGTCGATTCATGAAGATTGATCCACAAACATACCTCTTCGAGTCAAGGGACAACTTTAGTTTTACTGCCTATATTATGTTCATTCAAAGTTTATAACTTTGTTAGCCATTCTAGACAAGAACTTATTGCTGGGCTCTGAAAAAACCTCCTTAAAAAAAAAAACCTTATAACATAAGTGCTGTTGTTATCCAAGATCTTGTTTTTAATGACAGTCAGATTTAAATAAATAGTCGGGAGTTTGTTGTGTTCCTTAAATATTGGTGGGGTAACAATAATGAGCCCTAGCCAACTCGTAGCCCTGCTTATGAGTCATTTATGACCCTGTGTGGTTTTCTGCTGTAATAGCACTTTGTGTGGAGTGCTGAGATGAGGACAAACTGTATATTTAGTGTTCGGCCCAGTCTCTCGCTGTGTGATTAATGAGCAAGCAGACAGACAACCAGGGTGCATTCTAATCACCCACAAGGACAAAGAGTGATAGAGAGAGACAGAGGGTGGGGGGAAAAAGCCTCCTTACTAATGGCCCAAACAGCCTGGAAGTTTAACTCAATCTATAAAGGCAAAAAAAAAAAAAAAATCTGGATTTGGACACTTCAGTCTATTTCTCTGCCATCAGAAAACAATACTGTGGTGTGTGAAATCATTACGAGATAACGTATTGACCTTCTCTGTTTCAGGGCATATCTAACAGCTCATTTACACAAAACATGTTCATAATTATTTCTCGATTTACGTACCATGAAATGCACCTCTTCATACAGTTCATACTGTGGAGCTTGAAAAGTTTTTTTTGTGTGTGACCCCCACAAAAAATAAAAAATAAAGTAACTACAGATCGACTTACTTGGTTTTTCCAGAGCCTTGGACCAGCATTTAAGCAATCTTCATTAATTGTGATATAATAGTAATAGTTTGCCATATTATAAACTGCTAATGAAGGTAATGACGCCTCAAAAAACTCAAAAGTGGACCTTGATTTGAGATAATGTGTCTGTTTTTAATTATTTTTTTGGGGTAAAATATAACACAGAAGCACCTTTCTTTACATTTTACAAATAATTACAATAACATTCAATAATATTTCTGGCCACCTGATACATTTTTGATAAAGTCAAGCATTCATTTTCCTTTTAGCTCCGTTTTGGTCTCCACCAACTATGACTAAATATCACTTACTTTAGTTGGTAAATGCTCCAATTGTTTCCATTGTTTCCATTGTTTCCAATGCTAAAAATGCTTTTTTATATATATTTTCAATGTATTCTGTTTACTGTATTCTACTCTTGTGCATTCACATTTCCTTTGGGATGTCGACATTTCTATCTCACTTATTTTTATCTGACCTTATTCTTCATCACAAAATGGGACTCGAGCTGGCCAAACAACGGGAAATCAGAGTGTGTTGTGCCTACATCTTTACAGAGACCTGTCTCCACCGCAACATCCCAGATTAAGATGTTGCACTCGACACTTGGTGCTCACACGCAGTCAAGGATGATGATGGACAGTGTTTACCTTGATGTCGACTATTTAATTCGAAGACAATATTATCTTTACAATCTTTTTTACATACCCTATGCAAATAAGTAATCATTTAATACGTAATTTTGCTGATATTGACATTCCACCTCTGCAATGTTTTCCAGTCAGTTTCGCCGTAACAGTCAGCGCTGCTTTTCAGGCTCAGTCACTCTCAATGACTTCAACACGCCACAGTAAACAACAGCAGCTGCCATCAATCACATTTTGCAGAGCCGCATTTAGAAAAGCCAATATCAGGCAAGACATTTGAACATTTTCAGAAAAAGAACTCTGTTTCAAATTAATGTGCACATTTGGGAGCACAGCGAGAGCCAGCGGCATCTTACTTCCAGTTTCTGCCTCCCTGCTTTCCCCAATTTTTTTTTTTTTTTTGTGGCTCCAAGATAAATATTCAGCTGTCTGTCACAACCCAGTGAAGCCAACCGGCAAATCAAAAAGCAAGATGCTTCCATTAGCCGTAATCTGCGGGATAAATGTAAAATAAAGCATGATGGCATAAAATCGACTCAAAATTGGTGCCCTCTTACTGACTGTGAGGGAAGTCTTCAAAATATTTACTCAAAAGTACACTTTAGGTGATGGAAAATGGGATGTGATAGAAGTGCTGGAAAAACAGTCAAAAGCAAATCAATGTTGGAGGGCGAGAAAACCCTCCAATCATGCCGAAATGCCAATTCCAATCCTGACATGGAAGTACGGTAAAAGCTGAAAATGAGTTTTAATGGTTCGAATTCATAATCTTTGGATTCGTTTCCATTACGGTTTCTAAATGAGCCAAATTAAGACCAATTGAATGACAAACGTTGGTTTTATTATTAGTTATATCAGAAACAATAACTCCCCGTCTCTCTGATTACATCCTTATTAAAAACCATTAAATACATTTGAAATCAAAACCCTCTTTGAGCCGACGAGAGGCTTTGGGAAGAAAAACAGGAGCGATGGCAGAGATTGGGAAACTGGAAGCGCACAATGAAAATTGAGTGTCCGTGTGTGGGATGTATTGCCAAAAGTCACCATAGATTTAGGTGATGTATCTGCTGTCACTTTGTGCATTAACGCCGTGACCTTTTCTTCCTATTTCAGAGGCAATGTGGCCCAAGCTGGTAAGAAAGATGGATACGCAGAGGATGAAATCTGTCACGAGGAGAGAAATTGAACAGGAGGTCTCTCCGCTAGCACATATAAACGGCCGCAAATAACTCTGAGATGTGGAACCGGTACCACATGCTATCACACGAAAACTGTAATATACTGATATTGCGGGAGAAAATGGACTTGAAGTGATCTGGAGGAAGAGGAGCCGATAAAAGGAGGAGAACGGGAGCGAAGGGACGGAAAGAAAGAAGCGGAATGAAGATAGAGGAGGAGAAATCGACTTCTTTCTTCATTTGTGTGCTTCTGTCTGAGCTGGTACATAATAGATCAGGCCAAAATGTGGATTGATTACGCTGTCATCGCCGGTGTTATCCCCCTCTTGAACGAATTTAATATTTGATTCAGTTTGTTATTCTTGCTCTCAATTCTTCGCAATGTCATTTGGCTGCAGCGTCACTGTCAATTCATCTTCTGTCGCCGCTGTCATTAGCCGAACCCGATACTGAAGAACTGGCTTTTCTTATAAATGGTGCGCACAATTATTCAGGTTTTGTTTCCAGAATATGATATTGAGAGGGAGAATCTTTTCTAGGCTTCTTTTTGACGACAAGTTTTACTTAAGTACATCGATTATATGCTACTTTTGACCTATTCCACCACATTTAAATGGGAGAAATGACACTTTTTAGCTCACTACATTTAAATCAGAGCTCTTGGTGCTTGTTAGTCTTATAAAAAGCTTATAAAATACAATGAATTGCTGAATATTGAAACAGTTCCCAACTTTTTTGGTGTATGAATCCTGGGAAAACATTGTCTATTTGGGGCCCCTTTGGTCAAGACGGAAAAATCTCCAAAACTATTGGATAGATTAACTTTGTACAGACATTCGTGATCCACAGAGGATGAATCCTGATACCTGAGCGATCCCCTGTTCATTGTTCAACCATGACGGTTGAACAACTATCAGTCTTTGGTCCAATCCCAATGCACTAATAAGCCCTGACCCTCTGTTTTGCACGTTCAGGTCTAGTGGTACGGTGTCCTGGATCTTGTTGGGATAGAGGGCGGGGGTTCATTAGGCTACGGCCTCCAAACTGAAGTTTCAAACCAAGGTTTCAACTTGCTATTACAGCAAGCATAAAACAAGCGCTACTAGTTTGCTGAAGTCTTGGTAACTAATTAGCTGGCTAGCTTAAATTACATTCTTATTGCTGATTTGTGCATGACAGTCCTGCATTTGGACATATTTCAGTGTTGCATCTCCACCTTTTAATTGTGTCCAACACTGAAGTTGCTGCACCTAGTAACGCTCCTCTTACATCAGTACAGACGAGCAGGGTAGGAGCACGGGTTGCTAATGTTAGCCTACAAAGCACTGCTAGTGGCCAGGTAATGAAGCCTTGCTCTTTATTTATTTGATAACCTGATTGATAGCGTGACAACTGATGATGCACAAGGGTGTAACTCTGAAGGGCATGTGGGCACCTGAAAACGAGGAGTATTGGTTGAAAATGAAATTGGGTCTTTGACTTTTCATCTCGGAGCACCATCAGGGCAAATTCTAAGTCTGAAATTGTATTAAGTGCTAATTAGCAAATGTTGTTACCTTTGATACCTAAGTGAAAGTACTTAAGTATCAGCAAATATGTACCAGAACAAAGAATTCAGGCCTTTTACAGGATATTGTGATTGCGTGCTGTTGTTTTGCGTACCTAAGCAAAGCATCCTGGTACCTGTGCAAATATTGTTAACTCCAACTCAAACACCGGAGCTGGAATCAGCCTGATTTAACTAAATCCTGTGGGCTGTTTTTGTAAGAAGAGGCCCCGAACAGCCTGATATTTCGCCGTACTTGCTGTTAGAGGTATATGCTGTTTATCAGCTGCAGGCTCTCCCTCCTCTGAACCTGTCCTCGGTAAAGAAAGCTGTGTGAAAGAAGCTGTAACATTATTATTATTTTTTCCCATCACAGCCCCTCCGATCGCAGTCTGTCCCCATCGTGACGCACAGCGGCTGAGTCGAGCGCCGTCGGAAACTGAAGGGAAGATTATTAATGCAGGAGCATCGTGAGGCCTTATTAGTTCAGCTGGAAAATAACATTAAATAAGTTACATTCCTGAAAAACGTGTGTCCGTGGCGGCGGGATTGGAAAGAGGAGATATCACATACTCCTGGATCAATCCGGGGCAAAATAGACAGGTGCAGTTTCAAAACCACACGCCTTGTGATCTTGGCTTTAATGTTAGAGTGAAAGATCGATGGCTGAACCTGGGAAAAATACCAAGGATGAAAAACCCAGAACAAAAAAACACAAAACAGATCAATCCTGAAGTCGTAACTTTGTGGATTCTGAAGGGGCATCGGGCAAAGAAAAAATATCCTGTCGAGGCGCGCACATCAGAGCTATGGAATCTTTACTTTGTGATGAATAATTAATGTGTTTTGATCATTTCATCCTGTTGGGCTACTCGCCAAGAGGGGAGAGCTGAACTCTTTCATTGCGGCAGCTTTTTCTTCTTTTTTTTCTGGCGGATTTTTCTACAGCGAGCTGGAGGGACGCGGATACGCCGAGCCCCCGAGGACTTGGACGCGTAAGAGTTGCGAGCGCACGCTGCGCCCGGTCTCTTGGCAGCTGAAAATCCTCTACGTGAGCATATGTACGCCGGAACGGATGCGCCGCTCCAGCCTGCTGAGAGGTGAACTGCATGCTGGGGCCGGCCGATGGGCTGAGAGATGCTGCATGCTCGCGGTAGCCATGGCAGCGGCGGCGGCGGTGGAGGTAAGGTTGTCGTCTCTTTGGATGACCTCCGGATGGATGCCAGCCGCCGTCACGGCGTCGGGGCGAGGGGAAAGTCCCCCCTCCGTCGGTTAACAGCCGGAGGGGAGGAACGGTTCGACAACACGAGCAGCGGCGAGAGGCTGAGGAGTAGCTGTGAACCATCCACCGAAACCCACTGCATCAGGCTGCTTAAACAAGATATGACACATGCCTCATTCCCTTATGCCAGCGCATGACAAGTGATCAGGCAATCTCATAACTCATGCAGCGCTGTGGTGGCTGCGAAGCGCACATTTAAATACATCACCATATACAGTAGCTTCATTATTTCAGCATTTAAACAAAAAACAGTGAGCTCTTATATGTCACAGTCTGAAAAATAAAAAACACATTTGTAAGCTACTTCTATCCGACGGCTTTGGAAATAAAAACCCCAGACGATGTTACCGAAAGCGTTTGGGAATGCATGAGCTGCGACCCGGAATTTCAAATGTGATCTTATAAACTGCAATTCATATTTGATGGGGTAATAGAACATGAATTTTTCACTCGAGACGGGAGGGAGGAGAGGAGGAGAGGAGGAGAGGAGGAGGATCCGTGTGGTTTGTATTCATTTCACTCCGCATTTCACATTCTGGGTTTCAAGGCTCTGTGGCGCGCCGACACACAGGTACATGCACACGAACACACAAACAACACACGCGGACGTAGCTGGTGTCTGCGTGGCTCAGATTTTCGCTCCACTTGAAGAAAACTTTTGGGAGTAATTTTTGGGAAACGTGTTTATTTTCTTTCCATCCCAGAGTTAAAGGGCCTGTATGTAACAATGTGGCGCAATTCACATGTATCAATCACTTTCCTATCCACCTTATTCCTGGGGGCGCTGATGTAGAAACGATTAGTACTTCCTAGACTACTTGCATGCATAATATGAAGTACTTTTACTGTGTACTTTTCGAGGAATCCTTTGTCAAAATCCTTAACAGAGAACAAGAATAAGGATATTTCGCCCAACTTTGAGGTTGAATAAAAAACTTATTTTCCATAAGTAGTCCAAGATTCATATACCGCTGAGCTAAGTACTGCATAGACTACTTGCATGTATAATATGAAGTACTCTCACGGTGTACTTTTAGAGTAATCCTGGGTCAAAATCCTTAACAGAGAATAAGAATGAGGATATTTCGCCCAACTTTGAGGTCGAATAAAAAACTTATTTTCCATAAGTAGTCCAAGATTCATGTACTGCTGAACTAAGTACTTCCTAGACTACTTGCATGTATAATATGAAGTACTCTCACTGTGTACTTTTAGAGTAATCCTGGGTCAAAATCCTTAACAGAGAACAAGAATAAGGATATTTCGCCCAACTTTGATGTGCAATAAAAAACTTATTTTCCATAAGTAGTCCAAGATTCATGTACTGCTGAACTAAGTACTTCCTAGACTACTTGCATGTATAATATGAAGTACTCTTACTGTGTACTTTTAGAGTAATCCTGGGTCAAAATCCTTAACAGAACAAGAATAAGGATATTTCACCCAACTTTGAGGTGCAATAAAAAAGTTATTTTCCATAAGTAGTCCAAGATTCATATACTACTGAACTAAGTACTTCATAGACTACTTGCATGCATAATATGAAGTACTTTTACTGTGTACTTTTTGAGTCATTCTTTGTAAAAGTCCTGACCAGATCACACTTTTCATTACTTCATATTATGCAATATATATGAGCTCTACACGTGTTAGTAGGCTTCCCTTTTTTGTGTGTTCTCCCTGTTCCCTGCCTTTATGCTAAGCTAAGCTAACTGTCTCTTGGCTGTATCTTCATATTTACCCTCCACACATGAGACTGGTGCCAATCTTCCTATTGAACTTTTGAAGCAAGAAAGCAAATCAGTATGTACCCGAAAATCTGAAATTCCTTTAACGCCACATCCCGCCTGGTGATGAATAATGTATGATGTGGCTTTACTGTACCGCTCGGTGTTGCGTTGTGTCTTTAAGAAAGTACAGGTTACCGAGGACAGAGGATTTTGTTTTCAGATACGGTTCCACGAGGAGACGACAGCCACAGATCCATGAAGAAGCTGTGCCGTAGCGGTTTCATAAAGAGAAATATTTATACCCGGGCTGCTTATCAGCCAGCAAATGTCGAGAAGTATTAATATGTAACATCCTGCAGGGCTCTCCAGGACACTTGCCATAGCTCCAAAGAAGGAGAGAGCCTGGTGTTATCGAGGCTTGGCAGTGTGACTTGGTGATGGTATCAGCCATGCTGACTGGATTCCATTAGGCAATGCCCACATCTATGTCTACTGAACATATTGGCTCACACTGCGGGGGGAACGCAGCGAGTGATAGGCCCGCAGTCATGACACATGAGCTATCATCCACCATCCAGGAAACGCATATCGGCACATACACATTAGTTTACTGCAGACCCGATGCTGCGCTGCGAAGATTATAGGAAGTCTTTCTCTCTCATATAAATCACACTGTAGTTGGAAAAAGAAGCAGCGTTTAGGATGACGGGAAAATTCTTCTGAGCCTTTTCCCCCTTTTTAAACCCTGACTACTTCCCCAAGAACCCAGATTTCTCAACACTAATAGGATGAGTCATTCCCCCCCCCCTTGCCTTTGTATACACAGAGCTGCTGATTTAAGCAGAAGATTTGCATTGCAAAGACTGTAATAGAAAAATTCAGAAAACAGAACAAGGGTATAATGAGACAGCAGATAAAGGATAAGTAATGAGAGGCAGTTCACTGTTAAATGCTGTGGTCCGCGGAGGTCATGGATGCGAGCTGGACCACGTTAAGCTGTGCATCTGCATTGCGCTGTTGTTTTTTAATGAGGCCCGGACTCACACAGTCATCAACAATTACATGAAAATCAATGGGTTTATATTAAAGATGCTACATGGACAATGAATACTAACATTAAAACATGCAGTGTGTATTTTTTGCCATTAGGGCAAAAAAAAAATAGACTAGTTTAATAATGATGATGCAGCATGGGATCATGGGAGTTGTTGTTTTCATTCATAAACAACCACAATTGCTGATAAAAATTGTGTCTGATGGGACTCAGGATTTCCTTCGTCACTCGCCGATGTAGCATCTGGTGGTTAGCCTGACAGGAAGCCACAGCGACAGGTGACCAAGTGAACTCAAACTGTAAAAAACATTTTTTCTGTCTTTTTTCCTCCAAATGCTTATTCACTTTCTTGATGAGAGACAGACAAGAAGATCAAAACCACTTTCACATCTGTCCGTTAAATAAGAAGCTGGCCACAAGACTGTTTGCTAACCATACCATAATAGGAAAAGGGAAGCAAAGCTAGCCAGGAGACCGTTAGCTTAATTTAGCACAGTAGGAACAAGAGGAACCAAGCTAGCCAGGAGATATTTAGCTTAACTTATCGTAGTTGAAAATGGGGGAACAACAGTTAGCCAGGAGACCGTTAGCTAAGTTGGCATAGTAGGAACAGGGGGAATGAAGCTAACCAGGAGACTGTTAGCTTAATTTAGCACAGTAGGAGAGGCACAAAGCTAGTAAGTACACCGTTAGCTGAGTGGGAACAGGAGGAATGAAACTAGCCAGGAGACTGTTAGCCTATTTAGCATAGTAGGAACAGGGGGAACCAAGCTAGCCAGGAGATATTTAGCTTAACTTATCGTAGTAGAAAATGGGGGAACAAAAGTTAGCCAGGAGACTGTTAGCTAAGTTGGCATAGTAGGAACAGGGGGAACGAAGCTAGCCAGGAGACTGTTAGCTTAATTTAGCACAGTAGGAGAGGCACAAAGCTAGTAAGTACACCGTTAGCTAAGATGGCATAGTGGGAACAGGAGGAATGAAACTAGCCAGGAGACTGTTAGCCTAATTTAGCATAGTAGGAACAGGGGGAAGCAAGCTAGCCAGGAGTTATTTAGCTTAACTTATTGTAGTAGAAAATGGGGGAACAAAAAACAGGAGACCGTTGGCTAAGTTGGCATAGTAGGAACAAGAGGAACAAAGCTAGTCAGTAGACCGTTAGCTAATATGGTATAATGGGAACAAGAGGAACGAAACTAGCCAGGAGACTATTAGCATAATTTAGCGTATTGGAAAAAGGCAAAAAAAAAAAACAGAGTGTGAAGCTCTCAGTAGGAAAAAAGGAATAGATGCAATTTATTTGGAAATTATCTGCAGCCAATATGACAAAATCACAAAAGTGATCAAACTTTTCTTTTAAAGTACAACTGTTGGTTGAATCCAGGCCTGACCTGACAAACAAACATTTTTCACACAAACAGTCTCCAAGGTTATTTCTCAGCTCGAGAATTGGAGCTACGCTATGTGTCATTACTTGAACAACCACCTTCCTGCCTCTGTTTTTCTCTCGCTGCCTCTCTCTCTTTCTCTTACAGTCTGCTTTGTTGTGAATGTGGGTGTTCATTCATTTTCTTCTGTGGCAGCTTACAGGCTCAGGCTTGAGTTCACAGTTCTCCCATAGCTCAGACAAACACATTGTGTAGCCTTTTAGGATTATCTACAGAGGCAACAAGCTTGGGAGACACTGCCAAACAAAATCCTAATTACGCCGAACGCACTGTGCTCTCCTACCAACATGGTGTCTCCAAAACGCTCCTACATGAGCGACTGGGCCCAGTGAAGTGTTGTGAGAAGAGATACGAATCGTAGCGCGTCCGTTCTCTTTGAGATGAAACTTTGTAGCTTTTCATTAAAAAGTTTGAAAAACGGCACAGCTTACAAACTTTGAAACAAACGGCGTCCGTTGGCCCATTTTTTTTTATTTCAGTTTCCATACCCTACGCTTATAGTTCAATAAATGCAGCATGCTAATAACCCGCATGGAAATGTTTGACAGAGGTTTGTCTCACAGTCAGGGAGGATGTGGGTTTTGAACATACAGGCCTTTAATTGCCCAGTGAACTGTTCAACTGTTTGAAGCTTCACCAGCTTAAATATTTAATACAGGGAGTGAAAATGTGTAGCACCATAGTAACAGTAACACAGTTAATGTATAGGGGCACAAACGCACTTTGATTATATAAACCGGTGAGACCCTAAAATATCCTGGTTTACAAAATTAAATGGCTGTTTATTATTGCTGTGTTTAAGAATTACTCCATCTTCCCCCCTTTTTTCCAGGTTTTTTGAGACAGTTCAAACTGTATTTATCAGGATTACACAGTTTGTGGACACAAGGTCCGGAAAAATAATTGTTAATGTTTTAACAAATGTAGTGTAGTAATGCTTGAAAATCTCTGACAACATAATCCTTTTTCAGATCCCCCAGAGGGGAAATCTGGGTGTTACAGCAGCACAAGGACAAAAAAGTCCAGATAAAAAAAGAAAATAATTAAATGTGTAAAAAAAAATAGGAATACAATAAAAAAGAAACTAAACGATTTGAACGAGAGTGTTGTGTGGGGAGGGCCACTGGCTCGGGTGCAGAGCCTGACCTTGCGGAGGAATAAACACCCAGAGTCACATCATGTTCTGCTCTGATGCTGAGCTGTAACTTAAATCCACAATATGTGATTTTTGCTGCGAGTTTGCGCTCGTCAAAACAAAACAAGAGGTGGCTGAGAGTGTCGTGTGGGGAGGGCAACAGAGTCGTGGAGGAATAAACACCCAGAGTCGCATCTGATTCTGCGATGATTCTGTCTGTTGAGCTCAAAGATTACTATACTTGCAAACTTTTGGGATTAAAAAGTGGGTTCGTCTTCATTCCCATTTATCAACCTGACTGCAGCAGCTATCAGCGAAGGTGATCAGGTGTTTATATACTGTGACGTTCACCTCCATCTGGAGAAACTTTACTTCACGAAAGGAGGTAGAGGTAAGTTTTATTCACATTATCTTTATCCCGGAAGTAGCAACAAGCGACCAAACAAAACGCACCATTAGTAAAAAATGTGGATATTGTAAGTACACAACTCAACAAAACTTGTAACAAAGGTCGAGTCAGTTTTACGCACTTTAATACAGAATTCTTGCATATTACATCTTAACTGCGCTTGAACTGCCTTTATTCACCTGCTCATTTATTTACAAAGTACACAAAGTGCACCCTGTGGAGTTTTTAAGCACTAGCATACAGCAATATGTAATGTGCAGGTTGTGATATTGCATCTGCAAAACAAACAGGGTGGTGGTGTGCTGTTACAGGTTGCATTGTGCTAGTATAAAGAGGAGAGGAGGACTGCGAGCTGATTTAAAGGAGGCACTCTGCACATGTACATAAACAGGGAGAAGAGCCTTTGAAAGTGTTTTATAAGGTAAGAAAACCAGGCTGGATGCGCGCTCTTTGTTTCACCGAGCAACTCTGAATATAAACAGAACCTGTTTACATTCACTGATTAAGTGCTTTAAGTGTAACGCAGCTTCAGAGCACCTTTTGTGAATACATAAGTAAGTGCATTATCTGACTGCTCTCTACCTCTCAGTGTGGGCTCTCTGTTTCCAGGTGTTGACAACACCAACACATGCCGGAGCGCACAGACATGCCTCCTCCACCACCTCCTCTCTTTTCTTATCTCTCATTAGGATGGTCTCACTCGTGTTCCCAGACAGCCAGGCAGCCAAGCACATCAGCCACCGGCAGGCCGGTCTGGGAGCGAGGTAACCTGATACCTTCTGATACTGTCGAGGCATTTCTCTGCAAGCTGCACATTCGCTACAAGACGTGGCGTGCCTTCCGTGTTGGCTTTTCATGTTTTGCTTTGTGGACTGTCAGTGAGTGTACATGCACCTCTGATATCAGCCACTGGTCTGTGAAGAGGCTGAAATATGAATGATGCTCTAAATGTGAAGCGTTTCTAGGGTGGCGTTCTTTTGTTCATTAGCCTCTACAGAACCGAAAACGCAGCTGCAAAAGCGCAAGGGATCGTTTAAACAGTGTATTTATAATTCACCGTGTGCTCTAATCATTAGCATACTTAATTAGTTTACTATTTAGATTAGTTAGCAATCATTACTTATGGCCAAAGAGCAGTACAATAGTTTGTGTGGTGATGGTACATTAAAAACCAAGCCACATGTTCACATCTTCCCCACTATGAGGAGGCTGGATGCCGTCAGAGTTCAGGCTCGTGTTAGCATCCCTGTTGTGCTCTTGATTAGGTGAGAATTGAGAAAGTTTAAAACTCTCAGCAACATTACGTGAGTTAGCTTTACACAAACCAAACTCATCTGTTAGCGCTCATCCTGAACGCCTTCTCTCCCCTAATACTTAAAGTGACATATGTGGGTTTAATTTAAAATCATTAAACCAACAAACTGGACTTTTTGCCAGGGACATGTAGCTTTAGCTTCAGTTTTTTGGCACAATATCATGTTTGGAGCTATTAAGCAAATTCAAAGCCTCTTTTAAAACAGTCTCTGTTTTAAACAAGTCAGTTGGATGAATTTAAAAGTAAAAAGTATGGTGGAAACCGTATTTTAAACCATCTCTTCAGGCTAACGTTAGCTCAGCTAGCTAGATTGACCGTCACCAACTAGAAATCAAGATCCTCTTGTTCCAAAGACCGCCAAGTCTACGTCTGAAGCAATGGAGATCTTGAGTCCCAGGTGTGAAGATTATTGTAGTAGAGTATTTTTACATTGTTTGGCTAGTACTTCTGCTTAAACTTTTTCCCCGTAGCGTCCTCGAGTGGTGTTGTTGGCACCACTGTTGCAAAGACAGTTGGATCATTTCCAGTTTTCCCCGGAGTTGGAAACAACAACAACTTCCTGGGTGATCATACTGCTTGGTGGCAGACAAAAGTGTATCGTGATAGTAAGGTTTATAAGAACCTATGTACACCCAGATGGTTTCATTATTCTACATCCATGACATTGTGCAATCAGCATTTACTTTATGTTCACAATTTTTGCGATTGTAGAGCCTTTTTACATTGTTGTGTCAGGACCATTACTTGTGCAAAGGATCTGAGTACTTCTGAAAGGCCTGCTATGACGTGTGGTCACTCTAGATGTTCATGGAAAAACTACATCATGGAAACAATCTGGTAAACCCATAAAAATGGTCCATTTCAAAGCAGAAAGCGTGACAGCAAAGTAATACGGTTCTGTTTACAAAGTGTGCGCAAAGTTCTATTAATTCTGAAAGCCTCCTCGGATGCACCGATGTGGCAGTGAGCAGGAACCAGAAAAAAAAAAAAAAATCAATAATACATAAACGTGACTCACCGCTGACTGACTGGAGAAGTTTCCCCTCTCTGAAGTTGCTTGTTTTGTACATGGCTGAGGGGAGAAACTGTCCAGTCATCCAGGAAATAAGAGAGCAGCCATGTGATTTAAAGAGGAGAGACTGTCAGGCATCCAGTCCACCTGAGACCGGGATCATTCTTGGTGTTCAGCAGCCCGTTGATGGATAGACACACTTCTTTTATTGCTTTTTCTGCCCTTTGATCATCCCATTGTGGACATACTATTTCATGTTTTATCTGCACTGCAACATTATTTGCTATATATTACATTGTGTACCAAGAGACCTGCAGTTTCAGAAGGTAACTTCAAGGAGAGTTTGGTCTTTTCCCCACTGGTTCGTACTTTCCTGTGTGTGTGTGAGAGCGCGAGGGAGAGATCATGCCTCTGGTTGATTAAACCTCTGCGACTCAAACCACCTCGTGGCCTTGGTGTTTATTGGCAGGCACTTCAGAAAGATGCACTCATAGGTGCACTACACACAAACGCACACACACACCTACACAAACCATACTAACACCGCCGATTCTATCGAGCCTCGCTTCGTAATGAGCATCTAACAGTAATTTAAGGCCATAGCACTGACACCCATATTGATCCGGGGTGGACGGGGCATGAAGAACATCCACAAATCAGCGCAGAAGTGTTAAATTGCCTCTTTCGTCAGATAAATCAGCGCCGTAGAATGGCCACAAGTCCATGTCTTCTCCATGCATCTCAGCACTTCTATTTCATGTCATGTTTTAATACTGTGCCTCACACTGACTTCCTTCCCCCTGCTTCCTGTCAGTGACTTCTATATTCATTTGTTTTTCGCCAACGATTTAGGCGCAATTTTAAGCTGTGATAAGAGTTTGCTCGTTCTCTGGTGAGGTTTCGGCACAAAAACACTTGGTTAGAGTTAGAAAAAGATCGTATCTGTCTTAAAATAACCACATTTCGTACGTAACTTCAGTTGTGTAATGTACGTGACGTAAATTAACTACCATAGTTAGTAAAAATAACTTACCTTTGATTTTCGCTTTCAGGATTTAAAGTCCTGTGCTTGTTTGACACAACCATCCACGCTTTATACTCCTATTTTGCCTGACTTCCTGTTTTGCCTTAATGATTGATACAGCCACTAGAGAATCGTCACCTGACAAGAAACCTTAATATAAGATGATAAGGTGATCACAATCTTACGGAAGTCCTGACAGCTCGTTAAAAGGCACAGTCTTCTGAAGATTAACCCTGTTATATATATATGGCTGTACCGCAGCCATGGTTATTTTAGATCACACTACCTTACACGGAATGACCCGCCCTACTCTGCCTCTGATTGGCTACATCCTGCCCGTTAAGGAATGTGCATGTGCAACTCTCATCAAAGATTGAACAGAGGCGAGAGGTCACATTCTGTAGCTAAAACTGAGTGTTCAAGACACAGCCTGTTTTTTCAAGAATATCTTAATTAATAATTTGGCATGAAATCTCCCCACTCTCACTTTCGTCAGTTCACCTGCACCTTTTCAGATCATTTTGTTGACAGTTCACTGTTCAGCGCACATGACTAACTATTAATTCTGTACAGAGCAGAAATCTGGCAGCTCCAGATGGTAGCAGGAGGTAAGATGTTTACAAAATGTGGATTTACAGAAATCATGTAACCTGCTGGAAGCTCACACTGCATGTACCCGTATTTGCTAATTAACCAGTGATGCTTCACATAACAGGGACAAGGAAGGTAAATATATATGATGGTGATACATGTCGTTGTGGTTGCAGAAACACTAGCAGAACTGAGGGAGAAACATTGTAGGAGGTGCCTGCTCAGGCCTGTGAGAACTGACCAATCCGAGCAGACTGGGCTTTTCAGGAGGGGGTGGGCCTTAAAGAGACAGGCACCTAAATGAGGTGTTGAGACAGAGCAGATTGTTGTCATCAGAAAAACGACCAGATAAGTTAAAGGGCGATTTCTAGTGGCCGTAGTTATCAATTATGGCAGAAAAAGAGGAAGTGAGGCAAAGCAGATCAGATCACTTCAATATACTGTCTGTTCATACAATTAGGCTGCGCAGTTTATGCACAACAGCAGACTAGCAAACTAGAAACACGATACTGGAGAGCGGTGTTTTTCCAAGCGGGTCCATGATTTGTCTTCATCTTTTCTGCAGGCACACAAGGATGCACATGCACAATGCAACAGTTTCCTGCTGGCAGTTTTCAGGATATTGTGCTGATCGATGTTTGGCAGCAGGAACACACCAGGAGACATCGCAGTGCGCAAGCAGAAGGCAGGGGGAAAATAATCTGAAGTGAGAAAAACAGTGAAAGTTTCTCAACTAAATTGGTTTGTTTACACAAAAACCTCTCGTGGTGCCTTAAAAAAAAACACCTCTGAATATTAATTTCTGAGGACGATAAGGATTCGGCATCAAAGCCGCACTGTTATCTGAAAGCGACGCACACCCTCCAGCTAATCAGCCCCTCTCCATGACTGTGAAGAAACGGACACAATCATCTCCCATCATGACATGTAATTAATCTGCAGCATTGCGACGCCGGTATAAACATGTCATTTACGACTGTGTGCCTCCTCTTGGAACGCGGCGACTGTAAACACTGTGACACATTACTGCGTCTGGTAGCATAAAATCTCCCAACACAGAGCTTCTCTATTTCTCTGCAGGAGTTTTCTCTTCACCTGGAGCAAAGCTCATTTCACTGGAAAATTGGCTCCACCACTCGGCTCCCCACTCCCCCATTCTCTCCGCCTGCCTCTCTAAATTCAGCCGTTATTGTAGTGCCTTAAGCGCTAATCCAATTAGCTATAGGAAGCAAATGGAGCTATCTCTCATTTTAGCTTGTCACCTGCGCAGGGGGCAAGGGGAGGGAAAGCAATGAGTTTTATGGGGATTGTGACTCGGGGGAATAGATGATACCTGGCATGCAAATTTCTCAAGCCTGCAGACGAGGAGTTTTGACATTAAAGCCAACCATCGACAAAGAAAAAACGCCTCGGCGGTTGTATTAGACGGGGAAGTGTAGTAAAAAAGCAACAATCACAAACACGGCTCTGAATACTTTCCCCTCTCATAGCTTCAATTTTCTTTTTCCAGCATGTCGACACTTCACCGCCTGCTGATTAAACCCCCCAACATTTCACTCTGTTGACTTGTTTCGACCCCTCGCCCGTGGCCTCAGGTGGACGGTCAGATTCCTGGCCCCGCGCTGATCTATTAGACACTGTAAACATATCTTCTACTACGGAGCGCTTGCCCGACTTGCCCTGGGCAGTCAGACATCACTGCAGCAGAGTGCTTCACTTAATGCCAGATGGTGTCAGTGCTCACAATGCCTGAAAACAGCGTGGGCGGTGATTTCAGACAGTACCTGCTGAGATGGGTTTAAAATGGGTAAAAAAGACGGGGACGACTGCCACTTTACAGTTTGGAGGGCTCAATGAAAAACAACTTTTTTAGGTCATTCGAGGGGTAGTGTGTGTGTGTTCGGGTTTATCAAAGCATAAATCTTCACCTGTGAGAGTTGTGACCACATCATTTGGGTGAATAAGGTCATAAACTACATCGACTACAACCACATTAGTAGTTAAACTACTGTAGCTGCCTGTTTTATTGTAAGACAGCTCCCTTTATTTTGGACTGATCCACTAATTGCAGCGATTCAGCCGAGACTGAGCTGATTTCAGTCCAGCGCCTTGCAGATATAAACGCTGGTAAAACTCAACCTCACTGTGGAGTCATTTTGTTTGCGAGTCCATAATTATCGCTGCCAAAATTGCCAAATTAACCGAAATGTATCCTTGGCAACAATTTGCTCACAAAACGTAATAATTGGAACGCTAGCGGGGCTTTGCATCAGTTTGAAAAACGTCGTCTATTTCAGTGAATGTCACGTAAAAACAGAAATGGACTTGAGTCAGTAGGATTACACAAAAACTACTGAGCGGATTTCCACAAAACCAGAATAGAGGACGGTTCTTGGCCAGAATAGACCCCATTAACTTTTAGTGTGGCTCCGGATAAAGGGACGGATCCAGAAATTCAATCTCACAGGAACTGGCCACCTATTGAAGTCATACTCCGAACCAACAGGGGGCAGCATATCGCCAAAGTAATTGCTAACTAATGGCACCTGCTGTTAGCAAGTGGCAGTAGCAGTAGTAGCTCAGCGTTTTGGATTTCGACTGTCATCTCTTGATGTACAAAGCGGATAGCTGGCTAGCATGCTAACTTCAATAGATATCTCTGCAACACAGTACAAAGACGTCTTTGACATCATGCCAGCACAATTATTTCTTCATATTCTGTTGATAGTTCATTTTTGAATGTTTTAAACTAAAAAAAAAGTTACATATTGCACCTTTAAACACTGTGAAATCGGGCATTTTTCACGATTTTTGTTAATTTCTCATGGATCTCGAAAGAAAATCTGCCATATTTCGGTGGCTAGAATCTACGAGTGAGTGATAAGGGGGACAGTTGGGTCATGGCGGAGGTATGCGCTCTATTGGATTACATTTTTTTATAAAAAGCACTCCAAACAGGGGGACATCAGTAAAGAGTTTGCCACCCAGTACGTTTCTGAACAATGCCGCCATGTCTCCTTTTCGCAAAGTGACTTTTTCCCCCTTTTTTTCCCTGCAGCATGAAAAAACACCTCGACGCCGCCGCGACCTGAGAACAGAAGGAGCAGCACTGTGGGTGACAAAAGGGAATGAATGTAATATGTAGAAATACAGATTGCCTGCTGCACATTCCCGCTCTGCTCTCTGGCATTTTTTTTTGCATTTAGGGCTGGTGAGACATTTGTAGCCTCGTCCTGTTCTGACCGTCGCCTCAGTCCTCATGCAGCCGTGGCAGACCTTGCCTGTGGTGCAGCCCCCTCCCCCACCACCACTTTGGCACCTCGATGCCCTGTCACAATGACAGAACTGCTTTTTTGCCCTTTCGCAGCTTGTATATAACTCATGTTTGGTTAGAACATGATGAAACGGATGCACAGAGAACAAAGAGCTGCCGGTGGTTCAGGCTCTGATTTAACACTCGTACATGAGTATGAAGCCCCGGAGAGGTCAGGCAAGGCTTTACACTTCATGATAGCACTTTTTCAAGTGCACGATTCTCAAGTACTAGACTATTCGGTGGCTTATCTTCCATTTTTTGATTCGAGAAAGTTTTATTTGTCCTATTATGGCGCTGACAACGGAGCCCAGGCGTGGATGCGCGACCTCCCGCGGACCGAGCGTTAACGGGAACAGCGGAAACAAACAGAGAAAAGAAATTGTCATAAGTGACTAATCAAAAGCCGTCGGCTATCAAACCTCTATCACAGGCTGCTCCCGCAGACGGCGGCAGATGTTACCGCGGCGTCCCTTCATCTGAGAGGATGCAATTTGTTTGCAGAGCAAAAATCGAGCCAAACGAACGCTTTTCACTTCAAAGGAGAGCGTTTCGAAACGCTTCCTGTTGCATTCGGTGACATTTCTCCGTCTTGTCGAGGGGCCCCGCCAGCTGTACGCAGGACAAACGGCAATCTCCATGCTCGTCGTGTCTCCGGAGAGAAAAAGGAGATGAAACGGAGTCGACTAATTGAGACAAAGTCCACCCCCTGCCTGCGCGAGCTGCCATTCTCTTGGCTGAAGACACTTTACTGTTGGTAATTACAGTGCTGCGGCGCGCCAGTCTCTCAAGCTAATGTGCAATCACAGGTTGGAACCTGGCATTAAAGAGAATCTTGCCACATTTGATTCACACGCGAGCGTCCTTGCGAATATCGCCGCTGAGATCAGCGTGTCCCCGCCGCCTCCCTGCAATCACTCCATCCGTGCCCCTGCTGCTCAGCGATTGTTCCGCAGGACGAAAAAACACACTCACGCCAAACAATTAACAACACAACAAACCGAATCTCCGAAGATGACATGTTTTTTTTAGAAACAGAAGCATCCCGCATGTGTGACATATTCTTCGCCGTGCTGTCTCGGCGCAGAGGATACTGTATACACAATGGCCTTCAATATTTGATAGCTGTCTCCCGAATGTATGAATCTTGCAGCAGAAAGTATACCGTCCACATCAGCAGGGCGCTAAATAATTCATAAAGAGCTGAACGCTCGTATGACAATGATTCTAACAGATGGCCAACTCAGGCTGGGATAATAAGTGACCCCGTCACGCAAAGTTTTCCTTCCGCCGTTCATTTTTTTTCAGCGCCTTTAATCCAAATTCCCCCCCTTATTTATAATGAAGCATACGGGATTAGCTGTTTGTTTAGCGGCCGCACACCAAATCCTCAGAGCTGTGATCAGCCTTACAGGACTAACAGCATAAAAATGTTTATGAGGCTCCGTATGCAGCGAGGCACAGCTCAGCGGAGGCATAATATGGCTCTCCTGAGCCCCCCGAACAGTCGCTGGTGCTTTGTCGAGCATATTATTCCAGGATTTCCACTGATGCATGGCCTGTGTAAGGTGAGCTGTGGTACAACACGAATCTACGACTTCAGGCAAAAGACATCCGTCCGTTTAAACGTCGAGGAAATGATTCGATGATATTGTCTCCTCCTGTGTCAGAAAAAGAAACCCTGCACTGTGAATAAATCCCCTTTTATGTACTTTCATTGACAGGTAACATCGTTTTCTTCTGAGCGACAGTGTCTTTTCCCAGTTGTTCCCAATGAGGAGTGAGCGTCTGATTAAAGACGCTGGTGATGTCACCGTCGCTCTGTGCTCTACTGCAGATCATACAATGCATGGGGAATCTGGAGGAGGCATCAGAAGAAGACTTTGGAAACAACTGCCATGTCTTCTTAACCTGACTCTCACCAGATGCATTTCGTTCCGCCTAGCTCCACTCACATACATCTGGGATCGCTCCCGTTGGGAGGGATTTCGGCACCAGATTTTATGGTCGAGCCAATCAGGACCGCCGGGCGGGAGTTTCATAGATGTGACGTAGCGGAGAAGCGACTGTTTTGATTCAGACAACAATGGCGGCTCGCATCGAGGACGCAAGCGTCAACATTGATGCTGCTGTTTCATCCGTGTCGTCCAGTCTACCCAATATTCTTTAAAAGAACGTCGCTCTCATCAACGTCACAGGTTGGTTTCGATGTGAGTGGTTGAAGTAGCACGTCAATAAAGATGACAGACAAGTGGTTTATCCAATCATATGCAAGGATTTTTGATAAGGCCCAGCCTTCTGAAACACATCTCCAATGGAGCGATCCCAGATGGATGAGTGGAGCGAGGCGGAACGAAATTCATCTGGCGAGAGTCAGGTCAATGTCTTCTGCCTTCAGCCAGAGACAATGCCGGAAATATGAACAGATGTCAACGAATTTCACAGATTCTGAAAAACATGTTGAAGGATACAATTCAGAATGAACTCTACCACGGAGACAGCTCGGCGATTGGGAATCTAGTTTAGGCTGTTGAGAGCTGAGTTTTGTGCATAAACCTCAGGAGAACGCTTTCAGTCAAAATGCCTCAATGTTCGGCTGAACTTCACCGACACTAACGCTCACAAGTGGGAATTCAAGATGCCTGGCTGAGGTCTCTCTAAGACGTTAGACGAGGGCGGTAATAGGTGAACCAACAGGGGATATTTTTCCCTCTCTGGGTTAGACTGCCAAGAGTTTCATTTCTAACTCCTGAGCCAGTGATTACCATGGATAACAGTAATGGGCCATGGCAAAAAGATAAAAAAACAGGGAGTGGTAGCAGAAGGCCTTCTACATGCAGATACTGCAAAATCTGACCGTCACCCCGGAGCAGCAGCACAGCGTGGACCGCTGGCACGAGCGTCGACAGATTCGGCAGCCAAGTCGGCCGGAGCTCCAGCGGGGGGAGAGGGTTCATCTCGCTGGTGGGCCCTCCACGGCTCAGAGCACTGCAGGCTCAGGGGCTGACACACTGGGCTTCGGTGGCACAAGTTCCTGGAAATGGATGGAGATGAGTAATCACTGGTGAGCAACAAAACAAGTCACTTGTTTGTGCTTCTCCAGGCCTCAAACTCTCGAGAGTTTGAGGCAATTAAAACTACTTGGTCGAGGTGAAGGACGTCTTCAATAAACTATCCTCTCTCTCTCCCTCTCAGCTAAACCCCTCTAAATATATATATAATTAAACTTCTGGAGTTGTATCAAGGCCAGAGACAAAAAAAAAAAAACACGACTTGGCTTTTTTGGAGCTCCAGCTGGCTAAATGTGCACCAACCCTTTAAATCACTTCTCAGAATCCATTTGTGCAAAATGGCCTTCTCTATCGCAGGACCAGAGGCTAGGATCCAGCTGCAGACACGAACAGAGGCACACAAATGGTCCATCAAGACGACGCTTAACTGGAGGCTTTTATTGAACCTCGATTTAACGCAGTCATTGAATGTAACATAAAGCCACTTGGCACGACCGCTGGGGTTGAACTCGCTAACAAAAACTGAGGATTCAAACTGCAGTCGTGATTCCTCTGTACGCACGAAACGCCTCCTTTTCACCGTAACTTTGACTCGCAAATTTGCACCATTGACCGACAGCAAGCCACTCTCAATCGTACTGAACCTCGCATACTTAATTGGGGTTACATCCGATCAATTTTAAGCCACGGATTTCTTCATGAAAAACTCCAAATGTGTAATTGTGAGCAACTGAGATGAGTTTTTAGGGTTTGAATCAATGCCAGGAGAAGGACTTATTCTCCTTTTAGCAGCTAAGCTAAGCTAACAGAGGACCGTTCTTCTTCTTCTATAATGAAAATGAAATGAAGTACAAACCTGAAAACAAAATGAGAGACTGGGAGAAACTTGAAGAGCACTTGGGAAGTATCGTGACTGACAAGCGCTTATCCAGCTGGCTATCAAGTTAGCGTTAGCTCGCTAGTTATAGTAGTTAACCAGCAAGTCCTCCTGCCTCGCTTCTTTCATAAAGACACCTTCATTTTGTTTTACTATAAGCTTTACTGTATATTTATATCCTAGTGTTCTTGGATATTCAACTAAATACAGCTACACGTATTTCTGTAATTATGTCTTTTTTGGGGGTACTTGTACTTTAAGAGCCTGTAGTGCTACTCTTAAGTATGCTTTACACCATGAAATCTACTTTGGATTCATATCTAAACCCTTCATCTGCAGTTTTTTGTAGCCGATAAGGTTTTCTGATCACAAACAGTCCAATGAAAACCCACAAAACTCTGCAGCAGGCCAAGGTTTGAGACGAATAGAGTATTGTTCTGATACCGGTAACTTTACTTGTCATTGAGCAACATTTCAGAAATGTAACTGTACTTGAACTTCCTCAGTTCATCTCACTGGCATGTAAAATTCGTCTCACTTCCTTTTTCTCTGCAGCTGTGAGGTGTGACACACAACATCGTGGGAGAGAGAGGAGAGCGCACATCAACAGCTCACTCATCAGCTGAGCAAATTCTGCACGCAATCTGTGACAACACTTCATTTTGTCCCTCTCAAGAATAAGTACGGTGCTCGGAATTGGGACACAGTGTAGATAATGTACCCGAGCAAAAAGGCCAAATCCAACAGGGGCTCTGCGGAGAGGCTGTGCCTTCTGGGAGGCCAAACGGTGAAGGAGGGCTGAGAGATGTTTAAATAGGCCAAACAGCGGGCGCACCAAATCATCAATGATGAGCCTCGATTACCAGAACTACCACTCCTATCATGGGGGCAGGACCCGGAGCCTCTACCTCGACACAACCAACATCATTTCATCCCTCTACGGGAAGAATTTTCTGCTTTTTTATCAAGCATTTAACTCATATTTTCAAAGGTATCATTGGTTTTCACTGTCATTAGTAATAATACAGAAGCATTGTGAGCGACACACGTATATCTCACTCTGCCACCCAAACACAGACACACACACATATTCAATATTCTCAGGCTGCAAGTCTGCAGAGCTTTTAAATTAGAGTCGGTCCGTCCCCACTGTTAAGAAAATCAAATGCCCACGAGCTACAGTCATGGCACATTGTATCAGCGTCTAGTGTCGGATGATGACTTCGCTTAACATGAGTAATTATCACGTTCAACATGACTAATTTAATTGAACATAAATTAGCCTGGTCCTCCTCAGGCATCAAACTCCATCTATTACATTCAGAGCCAAGATAAAGTCCCCAATGTTTTTTTAAGATACAAGATACATGGATGGAACTTTTACTTGAATTTACATTGATTTCTGGTTCTTAATACTTTTTAATTTTTCTCTCTTTCTTTTGAGCTGTCATTGCAGTAAAAGCACAGGTGGAGCTAATAATATTAACAGTGGCTCAGCCCTGAAATTTCAATTACCACCTCATCATCCAGTCTGGCACTAACCCTATAGGCAAATCAGGAAAAAAAGAAATCCAATCCGGGCAGCAGGTGCCGTCTCTCTGACCTTTGTTTAATAGATGTAGTAACTTTTATCTCGGCCACCACAAAAAAAGTGAGATCTTCTACCATGAAAAGAAATGGTTTTTATATTATGAGCCGAGAAACTTGGTCCGTTTTGATCTTTTCTGATGCAGAAACGTTGAATCTCGGCCAAACCCCCGAAGGCAGCAGCCCCTTACATAAAGTTTCAACAAACACACAGATCAATGACCTGCCTCTTCTTGCATTCACAAAGTGAAAAATCTGACCCTTCTCGGGCTGCGAGAGACCTTTCCTGAAGGCCTGTCTGACATATTTTTTTTTTGTACTCTCACAGTTCCAGCTCAGCTGCCACGATAACATGTTTCATGTTATTCCCCTTCGACCGTCTCCGCTTAATTGTTCTCCAAAATCTCCGTCTCTACGGGAAACAGCAACCTTGTAATTTCAGATGAGTTTATTTGCAAAGAAACTGAGACAGAGTTGTGTGTGCGTTCCTCCCAAACAGAACAAAACAGATGACGTGGTCATAGAAAGGATAAGACTTGGACTTTCTTTACACTCTTCACTTCTCTCTAAACTTTATCTGAAGTAACTTTTACTCTTTTGTCTTTCTTTCTTTTGTATCTCTGCTGGGGGAGCGTATCTATGTTCCCCAGGTCCTATGTTTAAAAAAAGGGTCCTCTGTTCCCCGGTCTGAAAAATTCCATGGCAAATAGGCCTTTGTAGGCCTACGGGCTAACCCTAACCCTAACCTAGGACCCTTTTTCAGAAAAAGGGTCCTATGCTCCCCGGTATGTATTGCTACAGGGGAACATAGGTCCCTTTTTGGGAAAAACAGGGAACACAAGACCTTTTTTCTAAAAAGGGTCCTATGTCACACTGTCTATGGAACTACAACTTGTTGTTTTACATGCATGTGAACATTTAATCCAAACCAACATGCTGTCTCTGCCTCTTATAAATGTACCACTGTAATTTTTGAATTATTAGACGTTGCTCACTGCACGTATGTGTGAATAATAATGGTAAATAGTCTCTCACCTTTGTGACGCTCGGAGCCCGAGACGCAGCCAGCAGGTTGTCTCTCTCTTCTTCCAATCCTCTTCATGAAGCCAATTAATATGTTTGGGAGAATATGTCTTCAAAAAAAAAGGGCAGAGACTGCAGCTTGGAAGCTCGAATGAGTTTATTTGCAAAGAAACAGACTTTTACACAGAATAAAACAGATGATGTGGCCACAGGAAGACGAGAAATACCAAACACAGATCTTCATGTGAATGTTGCATCAACCGTGTTCTCGCACGATACCTACAAGCTAAAACCGGCAAGTTACCTTAAACCCAATCGTATGAACGTGACCATCTAGCAGCTGTTACCTTTACCTTTTGTTTTGCAGGGATTCGTCTGGGTTAAAGCCAACGATTCTCCTCCCTACGTGCAAATATTCCTCCATAACAAGGCAGGTCCTCTACAACAGCGGTGGCTCAGTTATGAGATTTTGGACGGAGACGTCCTTGACACGTCATGGAAAGAAAAGCACAGGTGTAATTAAGAGCATTAACGATGGCTGCGTTCCACTTACATGGCTGCGTTCCGGGGCTCAGCCGGTGCTAAGATTATTAGTTCCACCTGTGATTTTCACGCCACAACTAGTCCAAAAATATAATTCAGAGAAAATAACTGGCTACAAATTTAGGCTTTATATTTGTATTTTCTGGCAGCACTAAAAAGACACTCGGCTGTCCTTTCCATGCGCCCTTAACATGTTACACGTACTGTGTTTAGCAGTGGTGACATCAAAATGTACATTAGTTGCTATATCACAACATGTGTGTCCTCGCTCTGATTGCCCGTCTACTGTGTGAAAATACACACAGGAGATGAAGATGCGGGTAGAAAGAGGTGAAATGAATGTCAGCTACGTTGCTGTATCAGCCGGCTAAGTCCAAATGGCAGCTAGGTTTTTTCTTTTTTTTTCTTCCTCTTTCTGATAAAGAAACAGAGTTATCAAGCTGCTTTCTATTTCCGCTGCCATGGCGATAGGAAGGTATGGAAGAGGTGAATCAGAGGCAGGCGATAACACCAGGAAATAGATGTTACCGCCGAAATGTTCTATGCCCGGAGAAAATAAAAGAGATTACAGAAAAGACTGCAATCTGAGTTATCATTTTGTAATTTGTGGGAGCGCGTCGGGTTGTTTACAGCCGCTGCATCCGGCCACCTGTCGCGTTCACAGGCCCGACTCTGTGTGTCGAAGAGCGGCAACGTTTCTCAGCCCCGTAAAAGACGGTTTAATCCTTCGAGTGGAAACACAAAAATGACTTAAAGGGTAAGTTCATTATCTACTCACCACCGTGACGATGGAAAGACAAAACGTTTCTGGAGTTTCACAGGAAAACATTCTCCTAAACACCTGAAGTAGATGGTGACTTGTTTTAAAACGTAAAAAATAAGAACTGAAAAAAGAAACGTACTGTAAAAAGGCTGGACACAGCTTGTCAGGTATAATCCAAATCTCTGGAAGCCCCAAGATGTTATTTACACCGTCTTTTAAAGCTGGAGTCTTACGTGTAGATGCTAAGCTAAAAGCGTTAGCACGCAGCTCATCTGAAGTGGTTGCATGAGCTTGACCGTGTCCGTAGACGTGGTTTAGCATAGCATAGTTGTTTTTTAAAATAAGTCCCCATCTACTCCAGCTGTTCAGAATAACGCTGCGTAGCTGTTTTGCCGTGAAGCTCCAGAAATGTTTTGTGGATGACGAAACCTGTCCTGACTTCCCATCAGCATCAGACATCAGAGTGGATAGCGACTGAATTTAAATGTTTTTGGGAGAACTCATCCTTTAACACCCAGGTTTTATAGAAAGAAAATATTCTACTCTCCCACTCTTTCTCAAATTAAGGTTTTTGTCTCGAAACCATGGATCCTCGCTGATGACAGACACGTATTCTAAATTTTAATAACAAACTGGAATGATGCAATGTTGGCAAACGCTCCTCAGCTCCGCGCTAACTGATGCAAACGTTTCACTACGCGGGGAACAAGTTGCTATTTTATGCTTATATATTCACAAGACGCTAAATTAAAAGTCTATCAGCTCCGCAAACGTTTACCTAAAGGTGTCATCCTTAGTTCGTCCTTCGCTATTTTCATAATTTGCATAGGACTGAAACGCTACTTTTAGGAATTCTTCTTTCATCGCAGTTTTTTGATTTAACATTAAAGCCTGTAAAAGCGCTCCGTGGGACGGAGATTGCATCAAGATTACCTCTGAAACAATGACAGTTTAATTAACTCCGCTACCCACAAGAAACGCCGTTGATGCAATCACACACGAGTTTGCTTCAGTGGGTGGATTTTTTTTTGTTTTTTTTCAAATATTGTGGACAGAAATGCCCGACACTGTAATCACTACGCCGTTTCCACTCGAGTAATTGTGTTTGTTGAGAGCGGCCGGACAACAAAGGCATCGTTTCGACACGTATGCTCTCACACTCCTTCCCACACTGTTATTTCTGTCAGCATTCACACACGAGCACCCGTAATCATGCTCGTCAGCGCCAAAATTAAAAAAAAATAAAATAAGGTCAGGAAATGTGGCTCCCTGTACAGTTTTGACAGGGATTAAGTATAAACAGTTTCCTCTTCTTCTTTTTTTTTTTTTTAAAGTTATCCCTCCTGACACTTTTTAGTTTTCTTTGCTTGAACTTGAGAAAATAAAAGCAGTAAACTTGTTAGCATGAGGAGGGAAAGCATGGATTTGATGTAACGCGGAGCAAAGGGCTTCAGCAAAGTGTGCGAGCGAAGCCTGAGGAAAAATACATATTCTTTAATGATAGCTGAAGGACTGTGTGTGTGTGTGTGTGTGTGTGTGTGTGTGTGTGTGTGTCGGCTGCATGAGCCACATACTGTACGATGTTAGGTGTGATGCGTGTGGTCTGAATCTAGCCTGGGACTACTGTCACATGCTGTCTGCGTCTTTTATTCCCCCCCTCTTGTGTTTACAACATATTCTTGTGATATCTAGCAATGCGGATAGTTCTCGTTTAATTGGTGCGGGTTTTTAAAATATAATACACATCGGTGAAATGCAGATTGAGTCCTTTGGTGTCCTGCTACGTCTAATTTAGACAACGGAGTCTTGATGATGAATTGAGGGGAATGAAGCCGCTCCGTAGTCTGGTGGTACGGCAGCAGAACAGACTGAGGCTGAGGTGGGTGTTGTCTTTTAGTATCTGTTGGGCTACGTAACGTATAAATTACCTCAAATTATCAATAAAATGTGAAGAAATTACAGTTTTGACGTCAAGGACATCTACGTACTGTGTTGCGGAGATTTCACTTGGAGTTAGCATGCTAACCAGCTAGCCCCTTAGCCAGTTTGTACCTCAAGAGCTGACAGCTAATACGACCGCTAGCTGCAACTGTTAGCAGGGCTTTTAGCTAACGGCAGCTGCAGCAGCTAGCAGTCAACTCAAAAGAAGAAAGAAACAACAAAAATCCTTTAGAAACTATGTCTCAGGTGGATTTGCTTTGTGTCATATCAATTTATTTGATTATAATTAGTACAAGTAGCTACTGATGCAACAAAATGCAGTTTAGCATCGAACCAGAGGTGCAAAAAGCTAAAAAAGTGTGTGTGTAGTGGTAAAATACAGAACAAGCAGTGCGGGTTCTGTAATAAATACGTTGATAAGAACATGTGCAGCAGTTACAGGAGGCAATTATATGAGTACAATAATTATTACATGCCAAGTTAAAAGTAAACAGATAAAAAGAATTGAAGTTACCTTTTTACTCTCATTAGATCCTCTGAAAACATTACACAATCAGAGTAGTAGTGGTTGTCGTTGTCCTATGTATTTTTAGTCGTGCCTTCTTGTAGGTGGCTACAACACGTCTTGCCGTCGGTGTCATTTAGCGGTCCAACGCTCTGCTTCCCTGTCTGCGCTGCTTCTCCATACAGAGGAGAGCAGACGGACATCCACTGCAAGTAACATATGGATTAGGGATAAGCACCTCGCACAACCCCACATCAGAAGACCCAAACTATCACTTTAAGGGGGAATATCTTCCTGGAGAGAATTTTCCCGACACCGGAGCAATGGGATGTTTTTTTGACTCACAAGATTGCTGTTGTGTTTCTGGTGAGGGAGTTTTTACAGGCATTTTTCCTGGGAGGTGTTGCTGTTGAATTCTTGAAACGCCATTTTTTCAATGCCTCGAACGACCCAATTAATTCACCTTCATTTTACTGCAGTGGCAGAAGAAATCTGAGACTCTGGGAAAAATGTTAATTTTCCTTTTGTACCATAATGAATTGCACAAAGATCACGGCAACAAGACCCCAGAAAGTCTTTAAAGAAAAGTTACTCGTACATTAGCGCAGATGGCGGAGCTAACTGGAAAACAACCTTTGGATTTCATACATAAATTAACTTATAAAACACAAGACTGCAGAGCTGATTGGTGTCTAATTTAACTCGCCATCTTTATGGTTGTTTATTCTGCATTACCGTACGCGTACCGCATGATAATGGAGGAAGAAACAGACCACGAGGACATCTATCCGCCGTCACTGCTCTTCCGTCTCTGAACACTCAGTCATCAGTGAGTTTTATTGTCCCTCTCAGCCTGCATGCTCTCAGCGCTCTCGGATGCTCACAGACGGTCGTGTCCTTCATCCAGCTGCGATGCATCACAGCGCGGACGGCGGTGAAAGTTTTTTTAAAGCAGCGTTTTATTCCCCGGGCATGAAAAGGCAACGACGAGTGTTTTTAATTGTGTCACAAAACGGGGCGAGTGCATTTACACGCAGCTACTCCGGCGACTTTAAATGCATCCGATGTCACGAGAAAAAAACTACGCCTTTGTCTGCGCAGCGTTTTTTCCCTCATGAATGGCAATTAGGTGTGTTTAAAAAGGCTCTTGACGCGACCTTGAAGAACCTCACGTTGAGAGAAAAACCAAGAGAGAGGTTTGTCAAGGTGCGGAGGACGTGGCGGCGGGGAAAATGGCAAAAGGTCGCCTGGTCTTGTAGCCGTCTGCCCTCTGATTTGTTCGGCCGTGTTAACAGGCCGCGTTCGGCTCTTCGGAGATCAAAGGTGCGCGACTCCTGTCTCGGCGAGGACACTGTGAGAACACAGCGCCGGGCGAGGCTAATCCAATTAAGCGTGTTTGTTCAGGTCGCGATGCGCCCGAGCCAAAAACAAAACAGGTTGTGCCGTCGCTCCGCCGCAGCGGGAGGAGGAGGAGGAGGAGGAGCGGGCGCCTGATTAGACTGATGCGTCCTCGGTCCACGCGCAGGCCGGCCAAAAATTGAGCTTATGAGCATATTTACAGTGAGCGCACAAGGCGACCGGCAGCTCAATTATTCAGCACGCGGAAGAAACGTAATGACTTTCTCCCGTTATTAATGACCCACGCCTAAGCTTATTTATGAACGGATACTTGTGCGTATTAGGCAGAAGAAGATGAAGGGGCCACGAGATTGAAGATGTTCGCCTTTATAGTGATTCGGGCTTAATTAAAAAGTTTCTGTGAAGTCCAAACAAATGGATGGCGTCTTTTACACTCCCTCCTATGTGCATCAAAGCTGTTTTCAATTCGGCTGTAAATGCTAGATTGCCTCATTTCAATAATTTATGAACTGCGTTGCTTTCCTGAGGGCTATTTCTTTGGACGGAAGTTAACTTTTGATCAGTCGATCTCAAATGTCAGCTTTTATATCAGCAGCCGTGCTGATGCAAATAACTTATAGGGGTAAAAAACTTACACTTTTATGCAAACCAGTGACCTCCTTTTGAGTAACATGGGACAGAGATGGTGGACGGACGTGCAGCAAAGAGGCCATAGGTTGGGCGCCAACTTTTGATCGGTTGATCTTGAACAACAGCTTTCGTATTAGTTTTGAGGGACAGGAAACAGGATGTGTGAGAGAAGGAATGACTTGCAGGAAAGGGCCGCAGGTCAGCCGCCGCACACAAGCTAACTTTTGATAAGTCAATATCAAATGTAAGCTTTAATGTTAGCTTGCAACTAACTTTTAGGGAGTATAACTAACAATATGCTGAGGTGATTCCAAGTCTTTCTCAATAAAATAAGATTCAACCTTCTTTATAAAATACATTACTTTCCTCGGGCTTCCTTTTTTGACAGATGCCAACTTTTTGTTTTCTGCCTTTTTCGTGGTTTTCTGATTAGGACAGCTTTTAGAGTGACAGGAAACAGGATGAGGAAGAGACGGGTAACGACGTGCAGCAGAGGTCCTCAGGTTGGACTCGAACCCTGGGCCGCCACGGCGAGGACACAGCCTCCGCATGCCAACAACCAAGCAGGGACGCTTTTACAGCTTTTAGCTAGCAGGCCGACACAGCTAGCTTTTGGGAGTCTAACACGCCCTGTATGCAGACATGATTCCCAATCTTTCTCAATAAAACATGATGCAACCTAATTCCAATAATGGCAAAATATATTACTTTCCTCAGGGCTCCTTCTCTGATGTAAGCTAACTTCTGATCAGTTGATCTCAAACGGCAGCTTTCATTTCAGCTTGCACGCCGACATACTCATCTTTTGGGAGACGAAAACTTCCTCTTCCTTGCAAACCAGCGACCTCCCGTTGAGTAACAAGGGCTGGAAGAAGTACAACACGCCTTTCTCAATAAAACAAGACGCAACCTTGAAACGGCCGCGTCCTCGTCTTAAAAGGTAGCATGTCCAAAGCTGCGTTAATGAATAGAGTGGTGCGATGAAAGCAAACTTTCTTCTTCAAGGCCCCGAGGTCCCTGCGTGACATTATTTCATCTCGAAGAGAATCGTCTTGCTGCATTTGAATAACTCAGAAACACCCACATTAGCGGCTGCTTATGATTCCTGACGGCAAAATAAACCTTTTCTCCTCTTTAATTTAAGGTGAAAGCATTCTAATGAAGTAGAAATGACGGTTCTCTCAGGACTTTGCGGAGCTGGTCGGGATTCATTTCGTCTCCATTAAGGCGGTCACCAAACATCCCGGTGGAAATGTTAATTATACGGCTTCGGAATATCGCAGTAACAAACACGCACACACACACACACTGGCTGCTGTGGCGGAGTGATCTGCTGATTCAGAAGATATGGTGCTGTAAGTGAATAAGCCTGATTTATCAATACTTATTGAGCCGTGGCCTCAACTGGATACATTGCTGAGTACGTGAAGGACAGGCCGGTAATCAGTCTGCTTGTTAAACATGAGAGTACACGCGCTGCTGCTGCATGCATTTATGTACCAGCCCTCATATCACCGATTCTGTAAGTTACCCATAGGTGAATATTTATTAAGATGAAACCACCTGCATGGAGCTCGGCGTGCGGTCTGTGTTTTTTTTTTTTTTTTTCAAGGATTTCAGGAGTTCCCATAGGAGTTGTTAAAATCCATACAGAACTTGGCTGATATTTTTTCTGAATTTAAATCGCTAGAAACACTAGACCTACTAGACATACCTCTGCCAAGGCTGGTCTACTGCTCAGTATTGACTGTATAAAATGTGTATGGAGCTTCCCGGTCTGACAAGTGAAGCCGGTGTGGAGCTGCGTTAAACCTGCATTCTTTCTAATGCCCGGCAAAGGGGGGCGACTCCACTGGTTTTAAAAAGAAGTCAGATTGTATGTAAGTTTATGAGAAAATGCCCCTACGTCTCACTTGATTTATTTCCTCAGTAAACAGTTTCCTAATGAGCTGATGGTCTCAGTCTTCTTCGACGCAGCGTGACGTTGATTTAGTAAAATAATGTCCCCATTTAGAGTAAAATAGACGATAAAGCAGGGTATGATTTAGGGCGCGACTACATTGTGATCGACGAGTCGCTACCACAGAATGTCCCGGCTTCTCCGTCAGATCCAATCAGGATTCAGCTCCACCCTCTCGTCCAAACATGGTCACTTCAAACTAGCCTAAGAATGATACGTGACGTCACCCTGTGTTTCCTGAAATAGGTTTTCCCGTTCACGAAGGTGTTTTGGATGAATGTTTGTGAGATTGAATCATGGTGGAGGATCCGGTTTCTGGTGCTGTTGAACTGTTTTGCATTAAAAAGAGAAGTATTTCTATTATTTAGCCTACCCTCTTTGATATAAATAGGACAGACAAGATAATAGAAACACCTGTGCATAACGCATACGTACAGTATGGTTGCATTATGGGAAATGTAGGATCCTGCATTACTGGAGCTGGAATCAAACCGAGGACTAAAACTGAGGATATCTCTGCCTCTGCTGCTTGATTTGGTTCCTTTCTGTCCTTAAACCTGTCTCTTCCAAGTCCTCCAGCCTTGTGGATATGCACAGCCCGGTCTCATTTCTGTAAGAGACCCACCTGTCCACTAGAGGTCAGTAAGTGACGGTGACGGTTCGGCTCGTCGAGGCAAAAAGAGGGTTGTTTGGGTTGTTTATTCATGAATGAAGGCGACCAGTAGTCGATTCCAGTGTGAGGAATAAAGCTAGTGGTGACTGTTTTGACAAAGTGCTTATTTTTTGGCGAAACCGTGATCTTTCCCCCTAAACCTAACCGAGCCATTTTGGTGCTTTTATTTTGAAAAATCTCAGACTCAGACCCCTTTTCCCCCACAGTCCTCTGCCCCTGATTCAAACAAAGCACAATCCAAGAGAAAATTGGTGTAGACCAGGACCCTGCAGGAAATAAAAAAATAACATAATAGGATCATAAATAAATTATTGTGTAGTTCATCTATAAACATTATTTAGATAGTCGTTATTAAAGTTTTAAACCTTTACAGCTTGTTTGTTAACAGAGATATAATTATTAATCGCGGTTTAATTAAATACGAATGTACGATTTAATAATGAAGGCTATGAGGAAGTGTTACCAAGCCTGCCTGTAGCCTCGAAAAAACACTAGTGAATATCAAACTGTTTGACCTTCTACATTTGTTGGAGCATCCGCATCCATAACCAGTCAGGCTTCACACTTTTTAGCCTTGTAAAAAAAACACACACAAAAACAAACAGGAGGTGACCTTGAATTTAAAGTAGTTAGAGCTCATCCAAATGTTTTCTAATGAATTGGCAGCCAGACCCATTATAAAACCAACCATTTTTTAAATAAGACCATCGACAGGAGCCCTCCGCTGTCCCAATAAATGTACAGAAGCATAAAACAAGCCACAGATCTCTGATGGAAAATATTTAAGAGCTTCCCGCTGACCTCAAATGACTTTGTCCTGTTTTTCCTTTAAGATCGTCAGGGTGTTAAAAACTTCTTTAACAGGTCCTGGCTCTGCATCTGCAGTTTCCCCTTTCCGGCGAACGTTATTGTCATGAGTTAAGTCGTCTACATTAGCCTATTTTACAAAAAGGTAAAGAAATGCTGCTGAAACTCACAATGTGAGCACCTTCTAAAGTCTCTTTGTGTTGTTATAGCATTTGAAATAATTCTGATGGCTCACATCTTTATGTTTGCAGGAAAACAAACTCCACCTGGTGATAAGTGCTGCAGTCTGTGTTGTTTTCATCTCATTCATCTCCACGTTTTCCGAGCCGGAACCCCGCGGGGGGTTTAAAGGTTTTATCGTCATCTATAATTGTCTCCAACAATGTCTTTTTTACTTTATCTTTTTTTCACTCGATTTCGATACTCTAATTCTCGCAATTCTTCCGCAGAGCTGTCCCGTGCGCCCCGCTGCGCGCTCGGTCGTACACAAATTGGAGCGAGCGCACAGCTTGATGTGTGATTACCAGCGCACGCGGGAGATTGCAGCAATCAAACATCTTGAGGAGACTCGCTGCAGCTGAGCCACCACGCAGGTAACCATTTTGGTCTATGCATCAGGCGGCCCGGTGAGAAAAAAAAGCGGCAAAAAAAAAAAAAAGCTCACTCCTTGCTCCAATAATGCGTGCTCCGTGTTGCTAACCTCACCGGGGCGAAGCATCAAACCCCGCAAAGTCAATTTCTCTCTGCTTATTAAATCACCCACGGCACAATCAGCAGCAGGGTGCTGGAAAAATAAACATCCTGCTGATGGTGTGTGATAGAAGGTGTTAGCGGGCTCCTGGGGAAGGGATTTTGTGACTGCAGAAAACACGTGTTGACTCTTTGCGGCGACAGGGGAGAAACCTCTCGGCTCGGAGAGTGGTTTTAAAAGTATTCGGGAAGGATTTTGTTGTTTCGTGAACAGCCAGGGGGCCGCGGGACGATCAACAAAGTGCCTCCTTCCTAATTTCCTGCCTTGAAAAAAACATCTTTATTTATTTTCCCTTCAGATTGTCGGATCGGATTAGTTTCCACACACAAGATTTTTACTCGATAAACCAGAGTTCAGAGAAATATTTCATTAATTAGTGACACAGTGGGAGAAATGATAATCGGGACTTGTTTTAATAAACCGAATAAGAAACAGAACACATACTTAATATTCCTGTAAATGTTTCTAACAAAGTTCCCTCGAGTTGTGTGATTCCCTTCAACATCTGAAGCATAAAGCAACTAATATTTTGGTGCCGTTTCCATTATGGATCCCTTCCTTGAGCCGGAAACTCAATTAAGATGTGATTTTCACATCAATTTTCTCTCCGAATGCTTCCTCAAGAAAACGCCACAGGCAACTAATCTCAGCGTAATAGCAACATATCTGTTTTCCTGATTAATATGCATAGAAAATCACATATATTTTCATTTCCCAGCTACCAGAGATTACATTTTCGATAGGTCAGATATCTAATGGGTTTGTACAGGCAATCTGGCCGAAGGCTTCATTTTCCTTTTCTTGTTAATTTGGATGAGGAGAAGAACTATTAAAAAAAAGGACCCTGCAACTGAACTTAACGACGAATGCCTTCAAGAACAAGTGTGTATGTTACTACTGCAGTGTTGAAGTGAAGCATCGCAGCAGATTTAAATATCATCAGGATTAACACTGTAAACTGCCGAACACAAGGATTATGTCATTAATTACGCAGCAAATGAAATGTAATAATTACTGTGGAGTTGTTTGATTACGAATGTGTAGACGAGAGATGATGATGTAGAGCGAGGGAGTGTAAGACAGTTACTTATCACAGAAATGTTGGACAGTAAGTGAGGAGATTTGTTGGATCTTCACGATGTTCCACACGTGCTGAAAGTTTTATTTCAGCAGTTGTAACTTTTTTTTGTACCTGATTGACTTGTTAAGCAAACTGAATTTATTTGTGGAATCGCTGAAATGAAAATGAAGATTGGAATACAAGGTTCACAATCTCTTTTTTTTCTATCTGTTTTAATTTGTTTTAAAAAACTTTCTTTTTTCTTTTTTTTTTTCCACTTGTGCCGCCGAGTGCATCAAATCTTTTTTGGTCTAATTAAATAAAGTATGTGCTTGAAATTATGAAAGTATGAAACTGAAATGAAACCTGCAGAGGAGGTAATGTTTTTGCCCGTGTTCGTTGGCTGGTTGGTTTGTCAGCAGGATTACACAAAAAGATTAACTTTTTAAGAAACCAGCGAGAGCAAGCAAAATTTAAAACGTATCCAACAGAAAAAATCCAACACCGACTGTCCTGTAGCTCTCGCTGGCCAGCAGGGTGATGTGTTGACGACTAATTTGCTATGGGTAACAGGCTCTCGAAGATTTTTTACGATAATAAATACATAAATAAACAACTCTGTTAAACGCTTTAATCATATAAACACAAGCAAAATAGCCATCACCTCAGTCTGAAAAGGTAACCTGGCGCTACAGTTACTCCTTAATGCTGTAGGTGTGTGCTTTGTGCTAGCTAGGTTAGCTTGGCTCAGGGGCTGTGTGTTTTGTGCTTACGTTACCCGCTGAAGAAGGTTGTTGCTGCCGCCGCACCTCTGTTGTATGGCTCAGGGGCTGTGTGCTTTGTGGTACCCGGTTAGCTGCCGAACAACAGGCTGTTGCTGCCGCTCACTCGTTCTTTGGCTCAGGGGCTGTGTGCTTTGTGGAACCCGGTTAGCTGCTGAACAACAGGCTGTTGCTGCTACTCACTCGTTCTTTGGCTCAGGGGCTGTGTGCTTTGTGGTACCCGGTTAGCAGCTGAACAACAGGCTGTTGTTGCTGCTCACTCGTTCTTTGGCTCAGGGGCTGTGTGCTTTGTGCTACTGAGTTAGCTAGAGTCTGAATAACAGGCTCAGAGGTTGTGTACAAGTACCTAATGTCTCACTCACATAAGAAAACACCTAAAATTACCATGATGAAGGTAAACAACAAACATGTCCATTGTTAGAACTCACCGCTGTCAGACTAGCGTGTTAATATTGGGATATTTTGGTGGCGGATATATGTGGCGGACCCTGCCACCCTTCTAGCTTCAAACAGTGTTCTGGGGACCTTATTTTCCTCTGAGAACATAGTTCTGTATAGAGTTTATTCAGTTATGTAAAAAATACATTTCTTAGTTTGTATTACTTACTCTTTAATTAATGTAAATATTATAATTCTTCTCCTAAACTACACAGTGCTCCTTTCCAAGTAAGGGCCAAACAGAAATCCTACACTCTCACAAATCTCAACAGACGGGAGTTCAGTGATAGATGCTGACTAAGCTAACAGGCCGGAAACTAAGGCGCAGATGTGGACAGACTCCACTCACGGTAACCATAATAAATGAATTACAGGTCATGAATAAAATGTATGACTAGTTTGAGGGTAGTCTCATTATTAAAAAGCAATTACTTGAATCTGGACAATAATTTATGGTGACTCCGTTCACATTAAAATGATTTAAAGGCTCACCCATAAACCAATAATTAGATTAGAATTTTACTACTTTCACTGATGGCCTAATAGTGTGCACCTTAAAACGGAGGGTTCGTTTTAAGAGTCTTGCTCAAGGACACTTTTGTGGAGGATATTTAAAATGTAAATGCTTCACCCCTTCTCTTCCATTTGGCTGCAGGCCACATCATGTTATCCGGGTGAAGCCCGTTGATGTCCCACTACACTTTTCCACCGGCCTCGAAATCCCATCACGGACCTCGGCTTTCTCTGTTTACAGTAAAGCGCCTCTCTTGATGGGCTCAGTACGCGGCAGTGAATATGAATCTGGGTGGACAAAGCTGCTGGCACAGATTGAAGTGAGCGAGCGGTGGAGCCAGTGAAGCAGCAGACAGTGGCTAAGCCTGGCTGCTGACTGAAGGAAATTGTTTCATTTAGTTACGGTCCATGTGAATGGGGAAAGACGCGCAACACAATGACGCATTCAGAACCAGATGCTTTTATGTACTGTATCACAGCGGAGTGGCTTTTACAGTGTGGTTAATTTGCATTCACGCACCGTTTGTTGCCTTTGTAGACGGGTTTGCTTTTCACTCCTTCGCGTCGGTGTCAAGCTACATCCGAGCATCAACCTTAAAGAAGAATCCAGAAGGAAAAACTAAACGATAGAGCAAGACCTGCAGTGTCACAATGTCACAAATACCACTTTATCGCCCATTATATTACTTTTATCACTATAAAATACCACCATTTAATCTGGCAATATGCTACTTTTTTCCTTACACTCACACTCTGAAGTAAACAACATACATAATACAAGAATGTGCATATGAATATACTGTAATATACACAGGCCATGGCTCTATTTGCACAATTCATGAACAAGGTCAGAGGTTTTATAAAGCTGCATTTCTTATTGTATTTTAAAGCCAATTTTAAAGTCCAGGATAAATAAGTACCTTTTGTGTGCATCCTTAAAGGATAATAACAGATTCCATAAAGGGAATATTATCTATATTACACATATACCCTGGCAGATATATCCAGGGGCTGCAACATACTCACATATTTACCACTAAACAGAGCGCCGAACCGTATAAATATTTGAAAACACGTTTTATGAGTGTGAATTTAGAGATCTGCTGTGCTCCTGAATACTTGAGCGGGTCCTGAGGATACGGCGCTGTGGATTTAATTCACCATTTCTCAGTGCGAAATACTACGGATACCCCGTCTCCTGCTGCACAGATGGTAACAGCATGGCTGACCTCACCTCAAATTCACCTGAGTTCATTTGTCTAAGTGTTAATTACGGGGAGAAAGGTTTGCTGAGCACACAGGCTTGTTCGCAGCACGGCTACGGGTTTTTTCCCCAGTGAGGAAACACATATCAACACTTGGGAGCTGTCTAGTATAACCACCGTCTTCTGCTTACTGCCCACTAGAGCAGCTCAAGGCCAGGTGTCTCGCCTGAGGGCATTCTGGCTGTAACTAACTCGACCTTGCCAGCCAGATTCTCAAAAATGGCCGGCAAACCGTTAGGATTTGACCTCTCGACCTTACATTCACGAGCCAACGTCTCTTTAGGCTACAACCGCCCTTAATCTGCAGATTTTTTCTATTTTTTTCTCAACAAAAGTGCTGAAAGAGAAGTTATTATTAGGAAAAAAAAAGCTCTGCTCACCTCCTCCCACTCCTCAGCACGTTATCCTTAGCTGACCAAAAAGACATCACATGCGATCAAATGCTCATTAAAGTCTAACAAGCGCAGCCAGAGGGCAAAAGAGACACGGCAGGAATTCACACTTTGCCTTTTCCGTCGTCTCCGCTGCTATTTTAATGTAATATATGCGAGATGTGGCCCCATTACAAACATTCATCTGTCATATGAGGAGAATTCCGGATGAGCTGAAGGAAAGCTGCCCAGGGAGAATACGCTGCGGCGGAAAGGCATTTAAAACTCACAACAATAACAGACACGCTGGGATCAAATCAGCTCTTCGTTGTAGTTTTTGTGCCTAACTTGACCGTGGAGCTGCTGTATTTGATGAGTTGAAAGTAAGAACGTCTTGTTTACTAGATTTTTATAATTTCTAAACAATCGGTCCTTGGGTTGAGACAGAGGTCTTATTTCTAGCTTGCTAATGTTGATTTTGTCTTGCTTCACTGTCGCTGTAGCTAGATAGCAAATTAAGCTAATGCTAGCTCCACGAGTTGGCTTAAAAAACGCAGATTTTTTACTCGTATGAAAATGACCCTGCGATTGGCTCTCATGTAAGATAATTAGAGATAACAACTCTTTCATTAACGTTAGCGCGGAGACCTAATTTTCCTTTTGGCTCACAGAAATGACAGCTCGCGCTTAGCGCCACGCTAGCAGCTAATCCGAGAGTCGCTGCTGGGGAGATAAAATGCTAGCAAAGGGCCACGTGAAATAAATACGGGAGAATAGTCAGATCGGTCCAACCACAGTGTTTACGGCTAAAAATAAGGAGAGAAATGAAGAAATTTGCCACAACAAATGATAAATTAATATAAAATCATCCACTAGTCGTCTACCTGGAAGTGATTTGATTCAGTCTATTGCAGTGTGTTTTATAATTTTCTAAACAATCGGTCCTTGATTTGAGACAGATGTGGACAAAAGCAGACGTCTTATTTCTGGCCAGCTGATGTTGATTCTGTCTGGCTTCACTGTTGCTGGCAGATTTCAGCTGTAGCTAGATAGCAGATTAAGCTAATGCTAGCTTCACGAGTTGGCTGAAAAACGCAGATTTTTGACTTGTCTACTTGCAATTAGCTCTCATGTAAGATAACCAGAAATAACAACTCTTTCATTAACATTAGCGTGGAGACGCAATTTTCCTTTTAGCTCACAGAAATGACAGCTCGCGCTTACGCCACACAAGCAGCTAGTCCGAGAGTCGCTGCTGGGGAGATAAAATGCTAGCAAAGCGCCACGTGAAATAAATACGGGAGAATAGTCAGATCGGTCCAACCACAGTGTTTACGGCTAAAAATAAGGAGAGAAATGAACAAATTTGCCACAACAAATTACATGCCATGTAAAATCATCCACTAGTTGTCTACCTGGAAGTGACTTGTTGTACTAATCCTAGTGTCTTAAGCACGATACAGAAAAATGTTAAAGCAGTGTCCAAACATAATCTCGTAGACAGCTCATGTGTTCATATTTTCAAAAAGTATGTTTCATGCGTGACATTAAGAGGCTTTAAAGATGAAGACTGACGGACGGGTTTGGCAAAAGTAATGAGTTCAAACTTGAAAACTGAAACTCTGATGTGGTCGAATTTTTTTGGGGATGTGCTTCCTTTAGTCTACGTCCGAGCAGACAAGCAACACACTTTTTAATTAATTCCCTCTCTTTTCTTTTCCTTTTCTTTTGTATTTGGTGTTAGAGAAGACTGGAATTGCCCTCCCTGCTACATGTGGAGAAATCCTAAGCTATGATTGGACAATCACAGCCTTTGGAAAGGGTTTAGAGGACTGTTTATCGGGGGGAATTTCGTGTGATAGTCTTCGTTTCTGCAGTAAATCGGTCGGAAAGACGAGAGGATTATGAAAAAGACGAAGACATGGGGTTGGATAATCTTTGAAATTCACACATAACATTTTCAGAGGAAGGTATTAATTGTTCAGAGCGGAGATGTTCTACTTTTTTTTCCTCTCATTCAGTGGATTTTCAGTGTCTAAATCTGAGTCACACGGACTCGTCGACACTCTCGACTAACAGAGAAAGACACACAGAGAGAAAGAGGGGTCAGGAAGCTAAATGGTCCAGCCTCCAGTATTGGCCCAGTAATGGAATATAATTGGAGAATAAGTGGAGCAAGTCTGTGGGAGATGGAAAAAAAAGAGGGGGGAGAGAGAGACAGGTTAGTGAAGTCAAGTAAAGCTGCAGTTGGAGAGACAGCCTTCATAAAGCAGGTGAAGTGACAGAAATAATAAGTGGGCCTAAAGGGAGTGCACTTATCTTTCTGCTATACAGTCTTGGGTTGTATAATGATGAATAAATTGAATGTTCAGTCTTTAAATGACAAGAAAAAGTAAAAGGCTACAAGTAGAATGTGAATGATTACGAGCCAGATTGGTTGTATCGTTGCTAAAATACTGATTGATCCCGTATCACACAGAAAGAGGACAACGTAAAAGCCTTTTGCAAAAACAACCAGCAGTCATTAAACTCGCAGCTCCCAGCAGAGATTATAGCTTGAGAAAACGTTGTACGCGTCCTTCTCTCCAGATGCTTCAGTTCGGGCTCACATAAAGGAAATCTCCACACCGGATTTCATAGCACAGCGTCAAACTGTGATCTGTATTTCATTAGTTAGATGCCGCGTGTAGCAGCTGAGCGGCTTTTTTATCCGACGATGTACGACTCGCACCTCGCCCTTGAGACTCTTTTGAGAAATCGCTTCCATTTCGGCGCCGCAGGAACGCCGCACGAGAGAAACAGATCCAATGATGTCGAGATAGTTTTTCTTTAGAGTAAACACGGTTCCAGGTGAGATTATACACGCCACGTCGTAGTAGCTGGGAAGATGTTTGCGGTCCCGCGAGTCGAGCAGATAACGTGAATATTTTTCGGAGATGTTCCTGAGGAAATTTTAAGGACACAAACTTCCCTAGAAAGCATATCGTATCTTTCTTGCTGTAAAGCCAGTATGATTACACGTGTATTGCATTAAACAAAAGTAAGGCCCAATCCAATTTTTTGCGAGAACCCCTCATTGTCAAGCGCCCCCTCGCCCTACAGAACAGAATTACAAGGGGCAGTGGTTAAAAAATGTGACAAACTTTCAAGATCTTCATACGTCAGCAAAGTCGTCGATGGCGTTTACGTGAGCAGATGTGCCCGGACATTTACAATATGCTGTCTTGTGATAGGTGATAGAAATTCATGGACGCCATTGCCATTTGTTCACAACTCAAGACACACATCTGCCAGTCTGCAGGTATATTAGAGGAACAGTATCAAGTGCAGCAACTTTGCTGCTGGGTTTTAGTTCAATTTTAGGTGTTATGTGCTTCAAAATGCGCGACTGTCAGCCATAAAGTTAGCTAGCCAGTTAGGGGATACCAAGATATCAGCAAACTAGATGGTAAGTGATTGTTTTATGCTTTCTGTTGTTGGAGAAACAGACTTTACATGTGCTCTGTTTACAGGACAGAGTTCACATTATTCTCAGTTTGAAGTGTGAGGGTTCAGCCCTAAAACTCCCCCCCAATGCCCCCATCCCAACATGAGTCTGGACACCCTACCCTTTGGCGTGAACGTGATCCATCCAGTTGTTGGCGACACAGTTCACTCAGAACCACAAATATAAACCTGAGAGGCCGATCGCCAGCAAAATCATTGTGTTTTTATTTTTATGGTACGCTTTTCCAAGGCGTTTTTAAAGCAACCGCACCTGAAGGGACGCAAATCTGTGTGGGGCAGGAGTAAGAGTGAGGGATTCCGTAAGTCATTGGGATTAATCCTTTGGGGACCATGAATGTCTTTACCAACATTCATAGCAATCATTCCAATAACTGCTAAGATATTTCAGTCAGGAACAAAGTATTGGACCTATAGTGACCGATCACATCCCTCGATTGTGCTGCTAATGTGGCTAATAAAAAACATATAAGATACATAAGGTTAGTTGTAGAATTTGAAAAAGTTTCCATCAGTCCACAAGTCCATCAGTGAGTTTAATGAAGTACATTGATTATACCAGAGATGGTTTTAAATATCTCACAGCCGATCTAAAACCAAGAAAAATAAATTAATGAATTCAGATATACTCTATGTGCGCTCGCGGCGGTCTGCTATACCTTTTTACATGAAGGACTTCAAGGTGGGTATCAGAGAATGTGAGAGTTGAGAGACGGAGCCCTGATAGAGAGAAAGGGAAGCAGAATGCAATTTAACTATGAACTCACCCTGAAAGAACCTTCGGTCTGTCAATCAGCCGGCCCACCGCCTTCAGAGAGCCTCGGCTGGCAACACTGAAAGTCTAATGCTTAGCGTCCCGCTTCCAGACCTGTAATGAGATCTCTGGGCAATCTGATTGAATTATTCTGATGGTTTTCAGTAGGTTTGGTGCCTCGGGCCCTGACACCCCTCACTGATAAAGCCTGGCTATGAAAGAAAATAAGCTTAACTGATGGATGTACAAATACAGTTTGAGGATGGTCTATTTGCACAGGATCATGGGGGTTCCCCGTATTAAGATTAAACCTACAGTGTGGTCTCTTCATCCTCTATTTTCTACATTCCTTATTTTCCCTAATTTACTTAGAAGTGTAATGGAATTTTTAATATAATTCATCTCTCCTGCCAGGTGTTCGAACTCTGAACTGCCTCCCACTAAAGCGTCTAACTAGCATCGATAATGAGCCTCAGGAGACCAAAGTGAACGACATAAAAAGTTAGTGTTGCTTGATAAACACTGAATAGCAGCCATCTGCCGACTGCCTTTGGATGCATTTTGGAGGCAGAAAATTGTAAGGCGCTTCAAAAATGCAAATGAACAGAGGCTCACAAACAAACTTAATCAACAACTAATAACGCAGCTGTTTCAAAAGACTGAGTGTGCGAGCCTGAAATAGGTTTTCGCCTCTTTTAATTGGAGCAAATTAATGATTTAGCTGAGCATTAGCTGACTCAAGGCACTCATTGTGACTAATTTTTATCAAGCTATGCACTGATGGATGTGGAAGTGGCGGTATATGAATGAATGGATGGAAAATGTAGATGCTTATTTAGAAGTGGGATGCATTTCCATGTTTAGTCTTGGCATGTCTTCTCGTTTGTAATTCCATTTGATTTATGACAGAGGCAATGTGCTGTTCCCTGGTTACTATATTAGGACTTCAGAGCTAATTGAAAGAGCTGTGAGTCATTATTTGCTCGCAAAGCGAAGCAGCGGCGTTGTCAGAGGCGTCAGTGTGTGTCGCTGCGGCAAAGAAAGGTTCTAAATTTATCCATGATCATTGTAGACATTGAATGTAATGTTTAATATTTCATTTTCACTTAGACTTATACATAGCAAAACATCAGTATTTTGGGATGTGGGGTTTATTAAGGCTCCTTAACAAGCTGTGGAGTCTGGTAACAGCTTTCATGGTCCTCAGAAGGATGATTCCTGGTCATTGTCTGGACTTGGGAATGAGACTGAACCATCAACTTTCTTATAAATTGAACCTTTAATGGCCAGTTTTCCACGAGATTTGTTGTAAATACCCAAGCATACCTTCAAACACTCCCAATTTCCATGGTAGTCCCTCTTTTATCATGTCTTTCTCCTGCTGTACTCCCAATATGTCATTTCTCCTGTTAATCTCCCAATTTCTAAGCAATACAAATCACAAAAAAGACCCTGTTACTGCACTCGCTCAAGACCTCCGCTCAGTTTTGCTGCTGAAAATGGATGAAACAGGTCCCGAGAAGAAGAAATACATTTCCAAATGTCACTCAATTTGATGCAAGACATTCCTCTTTTCTCACATTTGCCTCCTGTCTCACCCACCTGTCCTCTCACCTCCTCCTCGATCTATTTAAATGTCCATCATGTATGTTTTTTAATCTCTGCTGCATCTATCTAGACTTTCCGATGGGGTTGCCATTAATTTTGTTACATCTATTCAGGGTCTCCAGAGGATGAACCCAACTCATTTTGATAACATATTCACTTTCCCTCTAGCATCACCGTGAGGATGACATTTTCGATTTTTAATTAAATGTTTTTTAACGGCTCAGTGGATGCGACGGAATTGGGCTCGTTGCACATTCATGGTTCCCAGAGGATGAGTTGTAATCACTTTGCAGATCCTCTCACGTTTCCTCTGGCGCTACCAGAAGTTCTATGTGGTTACTTTAACTTGTGTTTCAGACAAAGATATCTTTAAATTATATTACCACGCAATGTAGTGCAGACATTCACTGTCTTTAGTCGATATCAGTGAACCCCAGACTTTGGGGGGTATTGAATAAATTGGTGATTTAGATCTGATGGTTTCTTTTTAAATTGACTTACAGAGCTGCTCGCAGGCCTGTAGACTCTCAGAAAAGTAATTTCAAAGTTATTTTTTTTCTTATGATAAACTTTAACTGGATTTTGATGGGGTGGATTCAAAAACATTTTTCACATTTACTATTAAATGGTAGAAAGCACTCAAATCTGTTCTCCTGGACATTGTTTCTGGAGTCAAGTGAGTTGAGCATCGCATGAAACATTCACACACTTTCTCCATTGTGTTTGGGTCGAGGCAGAACTCTCACAGGCAGAAACCTGAAACCCATAACTCCAAACAAATTATGGGTATTACCGGATATCAATTTTTTTAACTACGGTGAGCTGACCCTTCACGATCACCCCAATAAAGAAGCCAACAAGAAGTTATAAACAACTTGTGTTAACCTTTTAATTTTGAACTTGGGATTAGCTTGACATCGATTATTTTGCTCATCACTGAGTAATTGTGGGATGACATGTTGTATCACCCGGCCATTCTGCATTGATTGCCTCGCTATGTGCCGCCCTTTTTCTAAAGGAGTGAATGTGTGAGCAATTTCATTCACCTTCAAACATCAATCGCTCCATTTCCAACTCCTTTGGATTTGGTTTCAGTCGGTGAAACTTCAGAGGCACAAATCCAGTGTTTGATCATATGCAGCCAGGGGCCGTTACTTTGGTGATAATAGGATTGGATCATGGGATTGGTCACATTCCTGCAGAATGCAGTTCATTCAAGGATCGGGAGCTATAATATCTGTGGATTCATCGCTCACCTATGATGCTGGAATTGATTAGGGTGTTGTGAAGTCATGTTTCAAAAGATTCATCAGAGGATTCAGACATTTCTACGCGGTTATCAGTCTCTCACAAGCAAACTAGAGGCTGTAATTGCTTTCCAAATTGCCTCTTTGAGCTGTGGCTGACCCAATTAGTTTTGGGATTGTGTTTGTTACAGTATCACTGTCTAACTGTTGCGACTCGGCTGTATGAATATTTCAAACTCACACTGGCAGTCAATTACATCTGTATTTGTAACGTGTCAGCCGGCATGATTAGTTAATTATGTTTGCACTCTCTGACGATGGCGGCGCCAAGTGTCTCTCAGCTGATTCTTCGTCTCCCAAGACACACTCCTTGCCGGCACGCACCTTTCCAGCGTTCAAACATAGAACATAAATAGAATATATGAAATAAAATCGATAAAGAAAATGAAATGCTATTTACGTGTCAACATGTGGACTGCGGAGGAGAATCAGTCGGAATGGAAAACCAAATGAAAAGAAAGGTGCTGCATTTACAAAACAGACAGGTGCTGGTGGATAAAACGCCATAAAATCCAATTCTGCCCAGTAAATACCAGACATTGATATACATGTAGACATCATGGAGTCTGGCAGCAGATATCAGACTGGGATGATAATGCAGGTGAGCTGCAGGCAGGTAAAAGTACTGTAATGTGACATGAAATGTGCTCTGAAGATTTCTCTTTCGTAACAATAGCCTCATAAAGCCTACAGTACAGTTGTTAAGTACTCAAAGTGTTGAGGTTCGAGGTGATTTATCAGTCATTATACAACACAAGGCTGCAAAACAGGGTGATAGTTTATAAGCTCTTTCATGCTACACAAGTTAAACACTTTCTTGCCACTTTAATGGGTGTGAGCACCAAGCATCACTGATGTAAACACAGAGTCCAACTGTACTCGTCTCGCTGTCGTCAAGAAAAACAGTTCAGCATGTGGTGGTGGATACAGGTCTCTGTAAAGATGTGGGCACAAAGGTCTCTGGTTCTCCGTCGCTTGGCAAGTCCGATTCCCATTCCTTCCATTTAATATTGCTGCATTCAACCAGATATTATCCAGTCGCAGCCTTAAATTCCAAGCGGCATTAACATGGCTGCCATCTTGGATCTTTCCCCTCTCCTCTCTTGGTAGTTAGGTTGGATGTTCAAAAGGTGTTGTGGGCAGTGATTGTTTCAAAGTCTGCTGCTCTTAATCAGAAACCCGTACTTCTACTCCAGTTTTGATGAATGTATTCCTGTCATAGGTTATTGTCATTAACATACCATATAGAAACAAGGGTTTGGATATTTTGGGAAATTTGCGTCTTTGCTTTCTCGATCAGAGGTAAAAGAGAAGATTGATATCACTCTCATATCCGTCCTTTAAAGGAAGCTGGAACCAGCAGCCAGTTAGCTTAGCTTAACATAAAGACTGGCAAAAGGGAGAAAAATATATCCAGGCTCTTTTATGGAAATCTTGTAAGTGTGACCACAGACCTTATTTCAGGCCTCTAACCAAAACTGAAGAAAACCCACTGACTTCAAGACGAGGGAACAACTTATTTCTGCATTTTCAAATAGTTAGCGTCAAATCACGTTAAATACACATCAAAATAAATAATTCAACAGAAACTCTGGCTGCTGATGTTGATGTGATGCCACTGTTGGATTTAAGAAATAACACTTATGCACTTATGAAGATGAGTCTGAAGATCGAGCATCTAATCTGATATTGGTTATTGTTCATAATCAGGCCGTTAAGCCTCTGGGCTTCATCATTTCGGAAGTCAGATCGATTTGCAAAATGACCGCCGTACGGAATAACCATCTGTCCCACAGTGTGCGGGCAGTCATGTTTATTAAGTTAGCGGCGTTAGGCGGTGGCAGCTGATGAAAAGACAGAGGCCTCGCTGCGTGAGTCAGAAATTTAATCTTTCCAGCCAATCACCAGCCGGTAACACGCTCCATCCTCTGGTTTTAAAAGGTTGAGTCAGGTAATGTTGATACCCATGTTACCCTCGGAGATATCAATGATGCAGCAGGGTGGGAGGCATAACCATTACTCTACGTGGACATTAACATTTAATTTTACCCCACACAAAGATATTTCCAAACCTCTGTTTCGGGGGTCAGATGAGACCTCAGACCATCAGGGCGACAGCGGGAACAGCTGATCCCTACAGAACCGGCTCTGAGCTGGCCGAGATGAGGACGGTCCACTGTAATCAGGCCCTGGAGGTAATCGAGGCGGGACATTATCCGCTTCGCTGCTTCTCTGCAGCATGTGGACGTCTCCGCCACCTGCTCAGGAAGGCCTCACACCTCTCCTCTGCCTCATTTTCACATTGTTTGTTTTCCCTCCCGCACCCGGATTTGCTAAACATTACATTTAGCCGCGTCAGATGTGCTCTCGAGTATCATGGATCAATTTCGTTGGTTTATTTTTAGGCATTTTTGCTTTTTGATTTGTCCTACAAGGCAGAAGCCATTTCCTGGATTACAAAAACATTTCTTTCTTTCTTTTTTTTTTACAAGATCTTTTTGTCTTGACATTGTTGAGGTGATTCATCAGTGTCACTGCAGGTTTTGTTATTCATAAAAGAGTATTGTTAGGATGAATACAAAATGTCTTGCTGTTCAAGCAACAAAAACACATAAAACAGGTATTTGCCTCAATACTGATGACAAAAATTAGTAATGACAGCACCTTTTCAAGACAGCTTATTGGCTTATCTGCAAGAAAACAGACTATAAATAACCCTGGAGAATATTCTGAATATTCAATTTCTAGACTGTACGTTGGAAAGAAAATGTCTTCAATGTATGTGAGGAAAGAAAAACAGTGAGATGTTCTTCAGATATTCCAGCCGACGTCAAGAAGACAGTTTAACGTATAGAATATGAGAATATCTGACCTGTTACAATCAGTTTAATAAGAACTATTCTTGCAGAGTCGTTTCATCAATCAAACGTTCTGCCAAAGTATATTTTTTATCACCCATTTTTAGAAGACAACGTCTTCAGAAGCAGGACACCAGCAGCGAAGTTAAAGGCTATTGCTAATTAGCATCACTGGTCACGACGGTGGAATAATCAATGGGTTGACGCTAATTTTAGCTCACAACAACTGATCTGTTTGTGACAATAATTGCTCTGTACAGAAGCTGCTGAACGTTCAGTGCAGGAACAGCTCAGCTCCTGCGGAAATGTGAGGTTGTTTTGTTAAACAGACGACTGAAAATCATTGTGAGGTGGTCAATAAAAGATGTCCAGTGTTTGAATTTGGATTTTCTGTTCTCTGTTTAATTTTCCTCTCTGTAAAGGTCTGACTTAAGACGGTCTGTCGATCTAATAGGCTGTTTATCCATGTAGTGCATGCACAAAGTTTGCAAAACATCTCTAAACTCCATGTGTCTCGTGACGAACAGACAGTCCTGAAGTGCTTGCTAACGTTAAACAGAGCCTTGATATAGCTTATCTGTGGGATGATGTCAGTGTTAATTGACTATAATACAGACTGCATATTCAGTTTGAAAGCAGCACACAGATATGGGGAGGTCATTTCACCCGAGGTCCCCTATAGTCCCACATAAATAGGGCTATGTACAAGTTGGAGCTGAGGCTATCGTTAGCACAAAGGTAGCCTAGAGTTCAAATTTACAATTGGAGCTAATAGTGATGCGAGATGAGCCGTCAGGGGATCACCAGAGGTTTGACAAGTTAATCGTGAAGGGCATATAAACATATCTGGACCAAATTTTCTTGGCAGACGTGTTGAGATATTCCACTTGAAAAGTGAAAACTTCATCCTGCCGGTGGAACTGTAGGAAAAGTCAGGGGATCATCAGAAGCAGTGGACTTCATCCTCGAGGGAACATCTGTTCAAATTTAATCTTGTAGCTGAGATTTTTCAGTCTGGACCGAAGTTGAGGGCCGAAACTTTCCAAGGCTTTCCAAACTCGCTGAACAATACCAGGAAGTCTGTGTCGTCACTGGTCGCGGCATCCTTATATATCCACTATTTAAACTAACAAAATCACAATAAACACGACTATATTTATCCACCTCTGATAAAAACAAGGGCGTCGAAAATGTCTTAAAAAAATAAGATGTTGGAGAGAGAAAGCCAGGCAAAGACATGTATCGTACCGTCAGCGTTGCTCCTGCTGTGCGCGGCTGCAGCCTGTTGTCTTCATCTGGGCCTCGCCGGCATACGTAACGTCCGCGTGCTCGCAGCTCGCAGACAGGGAGCAGTCACTGTCAGCGCCGAGATCTGTCAAAACAACAACCCTCTTCAAAACAAGTCACTCATACTTACGGATAACTCGGGAAGGAATAAACAGCCGTGATTGTTATTTCCTGAAATATTTATAGCCGGTGCGGCTCGAGCAGCGAGTTCTGCAGTGCTCCCTGACAGATCCGTACTACTTCCACGTCTGTCAACACCGCCGAGTGTGAAAGAGACTGCCGCTGTCATCTGCATCAATGCCAGCCCCGCTCTCCCGTGAGACCCGGTGCAAGCCTTTCACGCTAATAAAGATTTTCCGAGGGCAAATATGATAAACTGAAGGAGTGTAGGTACAGTACGAGAGGAAATGCTTGTGCACTCCGAGAGCGAGACAAATCATCCCCCCCTAAAATGACATTCAGACTGATCTTGCAGGGGGGATGCTGCTGTAATACACTGTGAAATTGATTCCATGAAGTGAATCATGATCTAATCTCGTCTACCAAAACAAGGTTGGCTTGTCTCGCGGATAAAACATCAAGACAGGAACATGAAAGTGTGGCATCCCATTTCTGCTGCTATTACAAAGCACTTTTTTTTTTTAAAAGATATCACAGGAAAACAGTTTGTTAGGAGTTACATGTAATGTTTTTAAATTACCCGAGACTGTCTGGGTTTTCTTTGTGGTGTAAATATACTCAAACCTGACTGCCAAGTCAGAATAAATGGCTGTATTGTATGTCTATACAGAGCACAGATACACTGAATCTCTACATTTTTATTTTATTTTAAGCTGTGAAGACGCTGTGGTAAAGGTCGGTTTAGGTTCAGGCACCAAAACCACATATTTAGGGTTGGGAAAAGATTATATTTTGGTTTGAAATGCCTGCTTTGCTCGTCACATACGCAGCACGGTTGCCCATCAGCCAATGATGGGGTGTCAGATAGCGTATGTAGGCCTAGTTGTTATGGTGTGTCCTTGGCCCGGCGTCTTTTTGGTTGATTGAGCAAGTAGAAATGGAAAAAGAATGCGAAAGACCTTTGAGCCTGAACTTTACCATTTAGACACGTGGCTATGTATCAGCTGGACAATGAACTACACTGGACTATATTAGCGAGAGTGGCACTTGATCATGACAACTGATTGTACGTCCAAAGTCCCGAATCTTCCCATTTCATTTATTTGAACGTTGAACGACGAATACAGACTACAGTTGACTGCTGGTATGGAGAGGTGTTCCCTCTCGGACAGTTGGCTGTCAGCTATAGTCTTTGCGATGTGTTCAAGTGCAGCTTTTTTGGCCGAGGTCGCCTACCTGAGGCAACGCAACAGTTGGCAGAAGTCACCGCTCGCCAGAAAGACGGCTACTTACTATCCTAACGTCTCGTTTAGACTGAGATCGGGGTTTGTGACCCTAGAGTGACAAAGTTTGAGGATTGATGTCATGTAATTAACATCAGTAAATAGCGTAACTTCAGTTGTGTAACTGATGTCTTATGTAACCTGGGACAGTCAGACATGATCAAAATAAACCTGAAGATAATTGAGTTACTGATTTACCTCATAAATACTGTGAATCTTAAAATTTTAAACCAACAATGTGACGTAAGCGTGACTGTTTTCATAGTCCAAAAGTCATAGCATGTCATCGTAAGTAGACTATCTGTTAGTAAGCTTTATTTTTAAAGTCTAACCAAAATCAGCCACTATAGGGGTAAGTAAACTGAACCTCAAGGCCACTAACCAAGCTGCCATGTTTGATGAGTTAGAACATTTTGGATTTATATGATACCGGTGGTACAGTACTTGAGAAAATGTACTTAGTTACATTCTACATATTGTAGACATATAACGTATCTGTGGTTTGCAGAAATACAATGCCAACATCTTACTCTGTTGACTGGGCTGGAAATGAATTGTAATTCTTTGCTCCTCACCTTTTCATTTACGACACACAAACCTATAAAATCAAATAAAAGTCATTAATAAAACGCTCGTCTTCTTGGAGCCTGTTGTAATCACAAAGTGCCGTTCAGTTTTTGAATAGCAACCTGATTCACCCAGTGACTAACGCTCGCATCATGAATGTGTAATCACATCGGTCAGTGACATGCCCGCGGAGTATTTTTTTCCCCGACTGAGCTGTGATCACACAAATGACTCACTCGCCGCCATCGAAAACACTCCAGAATGTGAAAGAAATGAAACCATTCTGAGCCATTTGGAGTCCAAATATAGCGATAAACAACATTTTCGCAGGGTTTTGATTGTTCGGTGGACTTGAAGCTTCACATCAGCGCAGGGGAAACATTCATCACTATTACATGAGACCCGGCTGACCCGGCTGTCAGGAGGCGATGACGTTTGACTGATCTCTGCTCACCGGCGGCTCTGCTGCCTGTGTTTATCCAGCGGTTCCACAGCCTCATTGTTCTTCGTTTGTCATGTTGGGACGTGGGGGAGGACGGGGGGATGCTGGTGGTGGGTTTGACCTCAGGTCAGTCGGGTCGATGTACCCACGAGCCCACCTGCTGCCTGACCAAATCCAGGAAAGTTCATGGAGAATTCTTTTGTTGTTTTCTGTTTTTACAAGCTGTGTGTTAACGTGTTTCTGGCCGTCATTCGATTGTGTCACAATGGCATTTTCATCTTGCTTTGTTTGAGTTCAACAGGGCAGGAAAGTCTAGAGGGAATCGAGGGTCAGTATTTTCAGTCCAATCGGGTCAGATTGGGTTACAGAATGTGACGTTGCTGCAGGTTTCAGGTCTGCCCGAGGGGATCCAAGCAGGCCGGCTACCAGCTCCGGTCATGTGTTGAGTTATAATCGTCACGGCAGAAAGATGTGTTTTTTGAGGTGAGACGGAGGGTGTGAAGTCTGAAGTGCAGGAACATTTACTGCCACTGTTTCCCGCCTGTGAGTGTTTTGTCACAGTAATGAATGTTCAACGATTCTGTGTCTGTTTGGGTTTGAATCAGCTTTGAGTATCTTCAGGTTTTTATTCTGATCATGTCTGAATGTCCTCGGTTCTTTTACAAATGTCCTACCTTGTTAAAAAATGTGAATTTATGCACCTCGGCAGCAGTATTTGGCGGGTTATTTCATGCATTTGCAAACCTTAGAATCACAACAACCTGCCAAGACCAGACTGTGGTTTGAAGAGCTTCTCAATGTTAGTTTCAAAAAACAACTCTCAGAAAGATAACTCAGCCCATGGACGCATAACAAGCTGGATGAAACTTGTACAAAAGCCCTCTGCGACTCGGCCTCCTCAGATTGCATAATGAATTTTCAACCCGCCGGGATGATTTTTGTACAACTTTCCTCGAGCAAAGAAAAGTGACACCATCACAGTGAAAAGTCTGCGGGCCGAGCAGGCGGGGCCGGCGGGAGAAACTTGAATGTTCATATTCAATGGGCCGCATAATCATGAAGTAAACCTCAAGGCTCGAAACTTTTTTTTGGCATATGCGCCAGCCGAGCAAATTCTCATTGGACTGAAACAGGTGTCATCTTTGGGTCTGGTATCTAGATCTTATATTACATCTGTGGTTTAAACAGACAGCTAAAAACAGTGGTGAAGAAATTAGTATTTTTTTGCCCTGTTGATTAGTTTGTACCAATTACAACACATTTCCAGATCCCAGTGATTGACATGGTGAGTTAACATTTATCATAACTTACAGAACTAGAAAGGATCATGTGTTTGATTAGAAATCAAAAGACACGGACGATAATAGATGGAGAACACGGACTGAACGCTACAAACGTGAACTAAAATAAAATTCCAAGTAAGGCTCATGCTTTTCATTTCTGCTGGTTTTGTTCCCACTTGGGGAATTATGTCTTATTGTTAAGCTGAGTTAGAGGAACTGTTGTGATAACGTACTGTACAGTCCCTATTTGTCATATTGTCTTTGATAGTATTATTCATTTCCCTTTTGTTATGATTATGATTGGGGTTACTATGATTTAATACATTTAAAATTCTTATTTATTTGATTTCTTTCTCTGGTGCTTATGTTAGGGTAGTTCTTGTGTGACTGAATGAGTTTGTATCGTGGAGACCAAATTGCACTTGACCCACTGCGATATGTGTCTGACTGTCTTTTTAACCTTGCATTTCCCCTTTGCGCTGCCGATTGCTGTCCTCGATTACGTCTCTTTAACTCTTGTATTGCCCTCTGTGTTGGTCTCTCTTGCCCTGCGTATCGACTGTGGTCTGGGATCGTCATAAAGGTGAAGATGAATGGATGAAATAAGTCGGCAGGTTTGGCGCAGAGCATCAAAAATAACTTCTAGCAATAAAAGTAAAAACTGCTAAAGGTTGTGAAACAATTTCCCTTTAAGATAACGTGAAAAACCTCACATCAGGGGTAGCCTGTCGTCAATGCTTGAAATAAAATGAGCCGAAGATTAAATACCGTGTCAATGTATCGTCAATGACTCTCTGACAACAATGGCTCAATTCAAGAGAGTATTAGACATTGAGACAAATGGTTCCACATAATTGGCACTAAAAAGCCCTCCAGACAGACCCTGTTCTTCAGATATGGGTTTAATTGTCCAGAATATGATTGCTAAGTGAGAGATCCCCTCACTTATCAAATTAATGGCTTCGAAAAGTGGGACAGTGGAGTACTTAGTGCTTATTAAAGTGGAATGGGTCATGCCAAAGGTAAGCTGTTTATCTCTTGAAAGGAGAGCACGGGGCAGAGGAAGGAACGCCTCACGGAGAGAACGGAAGAAATAAAAAGAGATTTTTTTCCCTCCACAATCCAGCCTCTCATTAAGATAGGATTGGAGAGCCGGAGAGTGCCATTATATTACGAAAAATGATAATAATAATAATTTGAAATTCTTGTGTGGAGGAGAAACAGGAACGGGCCCGGCGATAACCACAGACACACACAGAAACGCATGTAATTGGATAGACCCACACATATTTTGTGCATAAACTTCCTCATGTTTTATTCATGGGAGTAAACGTGGGGTATGGCCACACATGAGCTATCACATTTCTCAGCGCTCATTTATAGCGCTCCTGCGCGAGCCTGGCTGAGCCCAGATAACAGTGAAACCGCCTGGAGGGCAGGCACAACACCCCAAAGAGTAATACAGGCCGTCATAACACCCAGCAAGAAACATGGTAATGCAGGTAAACTCAAAACTCTTATCAAAATGCCATACACCTTTCAACGCGGTGAGTGAGCGGTGTGGACCGGCTGCCAGCTGGCCTGATAACGCCGCAGACGTCTCAGGTCCAAGTGTGCCCGCTTTTAGCAGCACTGGCAGAAAGAAATGGAGATATCCGTGCCGTTTATTGTATTGATTTTCAATAAAAGTCTATCATGACAGGAACCTGGGGTTGTTATTCTGAAAAATATTTCCCCATTGGCTCGTGGACTTCGTGGTTTAGATGAGTGGTCCGTCCCCTAGGCAACAACTTATGTCCCAAAACAGCTGTTTGGCCTGGACATACAAAAACCTTATACCAAAAAATGCTCCTGTATGCTTTAGACTGGAAAGAAACGAGAAGTTCCAACTTGTCTCACTCCTAACTCCCAACTAGACTTTCAAAATAAAGCTTGCTGACAAACAATTCACATATGACGACATATTATAACTTTTGGACTGTTATCAACCTTGTCAAACTATCGCGGTCTGGTTACGTTTAGGCTCCCAAAACTACTTGGTAAGGTTCAGGAAAAGATCATACTTTGGGTTAAAATAATCATTCAGTCACCAAAACATAACATAAACTTGGCTCTTGGTCACAAACATGAGATGAACCCTGGTCTACAGAGGATAGAAGTCCATTTACGACCCATCCAACCACCCCAGACACCCCCAACTCAGACTGTCTTGCTCTTGATACTACTGCACTGGAGGGGAATTAAGAAGTGATGCTAGAGGGGTGACAGAGCGGAAAACTTTGATGTGTCGGGCCACTGACTGTACGCTGCTCTTTTTGGCACAATGGGAGAGAGAACAGGCTGGAAGTGCATACCTCAAATTTTCAAGAAATGGACGGATCTATAAAAAATACTAGCAGGAGCAGACAGGGTGGCACATTGATGGAGTTTCCTATCCTGATTGGATAAATTGGGCAGGGATACCAGAAAATGTATTTTCTCTTTGAGCGCTTTCTTATTTTACTATTTACTATCTATCTTGTTTGGTGAAAATGTGTCAGATTCTTTTAACGTTTGCTTATTGATGCTGCTGCCTTCCACTTAGTGATGCCAACAAGACAGTTAGATATTAGTTTAACGAAATTAATTTAAACCACCCTCATCTCCTGCATGAATGTTGGCAATGAAGTTTTTCAATCTTATGTTGTGGCAACGATGTGCTTGTAAAAAACAACAACATGTGGTTAGAGTTAGGAAAAGATCTTGTTTGGCTCAAAATTCCCGTTTTTGTCGCCACAAATACGGCTGGAAATTCCCACATGGTCTCTTTAAAAGGCTTCAGACTAACGTTGAAAAGCTCTGGTCCCTCATCAGAATTACCCATTGATGTCACACTTACAAATGTTGGAACTCAGACTTGAACTGCGGTCACTGGCTTGGCCCTGACCATCTCAGTCAGGTCATCAGCGTATAATGTGATCGTGGAATGACCAAATTGTAGAAATGTCAATGTGGTAAATGGTGGACAGGTGAATGTATGTCGCTTGTATTGCATTGACGACTTGGTGTGTGTGAAACATGCAGATATTGGTTCAACTAAACACTGCTATATACAATGTGGTGAGAGAATAGTGTGCCACATTGTGCCTTAAATAAAGATTAAAAAAGTTGGCAACTGTAATGTGAAGGGTGATGTAATTGTTAATTTTGCCTCAGGTCACAGCGGAGGGGCACTTCAGTTGACCAGAGGGTTTTTTGTACCAACCAGGGGGGCACTAATGGTGACCAGGGGTGCATTAGGCTGCCCACATGCCTCTATGATGTGACATCAGGGCGAAAATGAAGTTTCTAAAAATGGGACACTTTGGCACTCAGAGCAATGAGGGCACAGGCGGTCAGGTTTGTGCCTGACAGTGCAATTTCCATATTTTCACACTCAGAGACTTTTTTGCAGACCCCCGGAGGTAATCGCAGATCAAAAATGCTCCGGCGTTAGCGCGGACAAACGCTCCTCTGTTTGACCAGCTTACAGAAAGTCTGACTCCGATTTGACCTTGAGAATCAACTTGCAAATATGTACAAATAATATTCCTCCTAACATATTTGCATTCGCTCCCCCCTTGCGTGCCCCGACAGTGATTCAAGGCGGCCGCTAATCTCTTCTTAATATGAGGAACCATATGTTAAGAGAGATAACTGTTTGACAGAGTGGTCATTTGGAAGCTGTAATGCCCGGGGCAAATTCTGCCCAGCGGGTTGTCCCACAGTCATCTATCTTGGAGGGAATTGTGCGTCTGAAGTTGTTGCGGACCCCCTCAGTGTCACAGTTTTAATGGATACAAGGATTTGGTTTCCTCCGACCCGGTCTGATTTGGGTGCAAAGCATCAACAGCGAGGGCCGGGAGTGTAAACCAGACGGCGAGAGTTTTTCCTCTCCGAGGAGCGACGCCTCAAGAAGAACCAAAACAATCTTTTCCTCACTTTCCTCTGCTTGTTATTTTTCACACATACATGATAGAAATGCTTTACTGGAACGGTGGCTGAATAACTTAATCAAATTAGCATTTCATAAATATTTTTTTTTCTAGCTTAGTGTTAAAGAATTTGTTGTGGGGAAAGCATTTTGATTAAATATTAAATAGTCAATATTCATTAAGTTTTGCTCTTTACACAAATTAATTACAAACTGATAAAACAGTCACATCTGGGTAGACAACTGGCTGTTGATCATTAGTCATTTCCAGCCATAACTGTAACATTTAAAGATATAAAGTCACACATGTTGATCCGACCAATCTGACGTTTCTACCGTACATATTTTACGTTGCCTTGCTAGCAGCTTTGACAGGAACATCTCAGACTTACTAGTTCTGGGTCAATGCAAGCTGTCATTTCTGTCGTCAAACAGGCATTTTAGCTGGAGTGATTTCAAACTATTCAAGGTACAAGACAAGGAACAAAAAAAAGACTTGGTTAGGATTAGGAAAAGATCATTTTTTGGCACAAACATGGCTAGAACGACCAATTACAATCGTTGAGCCCTGGATGTTAAAGTGGATATTATTGTCCTCTTCAGCCTTGTTTGTGGTGAGAAAACAGCTTAGTTGGAGGGATTTCAAACTATTCAAGGTACAAGACAACAAGAAGGCAGGTAAACCTACACATCAAGGTGGAGCAGGGAATGCGAGTTACGATGATAAAGGCTCCCTTTCCCTAAAGACGACAGGGTACCGAACAATATATTCCTTTTAACTCTAAACATCACCTGCAACTTAAGATCAGTGGATCCTCCTACAGAGAGCACATCATCCTATCAGTAAGGAGCAGGTTGAAAGACAGTATGCTTCAAAATATGGCTAATAAACAGTTGATAAACAGGAAGTGCAGTCCGAAAAGAATGAGAGAAATGTTGAAATGATATCTATACCACGCACAAATGTGACAAGAATTAGTATGTTAATGGTCTCCAAATATGCAGTCCCTGAGTCAGAAAGGGATGTGGCATCATGAGCATGAGTACCTGATCGTCACGAATTCGCCAAAAGCTTTTAATTCGTGGTAGTTTTTGCTGCAGAGGTATCACTCTGTGTGGATATGAGTTTGCAGGCCACAGATATGACTGAGATAAAAGGCCGAGGTGACGCGATTATCCAAGGAGCAGCTCGCAGGTTAGAAAAAAAATCTATTATCAGAGTGAACAGGGAAATGAAGCCAGCACTATCTCTTCATTCTTTCTTTTTTTTTGCCTTCTCCTTTCAGGCGTACGTTTGGGCAGCTGGTTCGTTAGTTGTATCACAGCAACCTTGTCAACTGTGCAGGGTCTGACTGAGTCAACTGCATATTCACTCACTTTTATAGCGAATAATATTCGGAAAATCATTGCTCTGGAGTCGATACGTCTTCCTAAGATCAAGTCCGACATCCGGCTTGGTGTGTCTTCATCTACAAAGGGGACACATTCAGTAGGAAGGAGAGAGGATGGATTACATTTACAGTGTGAGGGTGGAGGAGGGAACGCTGTCACACTGAGATAACAAGGGCAAAAAACAAATCTGACATGCGAGTGTGCTGTGAGACGCACCATCGATTGTCTTCTATTATGTCACAGTACGCTGAATAAAACGACCAACTGTCATTTCGTACACTCGCTTCCTGCTTTCTGTTGCATGTGGGCAATTATTAGAGATGCACTTGTGTGGTCTCACTGTGGCGAATAAAGGCCAGTAAGTTATTGGTTATTGAAAATTATGTGCTCGACGAAAAGAAAGAAACCTTCCATGGGTTTCTGGATCGTTCTCAAATGTGTTGATCAAGTCTTACGAAAGAGAGTGACACCACCATCCAAATGTTGGCAACTTCACTTTTCTTCAGGTTCAGTTTTCTATTTTTATGTTATGACAAAACTGTGCTTATCATCTGGTTAGGTTTAGGAACAAAAAAAGACTTGGTTAGGATTAGGAAAAGATCATTTTTTGGCACAAACATGGCTAGAACGACCAATTACAATCGTCGAGCCCTGGATATTAAAGTGGATATTATTGATGGGAAGTCTGGTCCTCTTCAGCCTTGTTTGTGGTGAGAAAATGGGGTATTTCTAAGGAGACCTTTAAACATTTCCAGACATGTTTGCGCGACCAAAACCATATATTTTTCAAGGGAAATCAGGCCATCTTCAACCGTGTTTGTGGATTCATAAGTCAGTGTTTTGAAGGAGACCTTTCAAGATTTGTATTTTTTGCCGCCAAAATTGGTATTTTAAGCCAATCTGTGATGTTTTCCTCAATATAACCAATGGGTTTTTGTGCCTAAACCTAACCAGAGCATGAGCACAGTGTTGTGACAAGAGAAGAAATAGAAAATTGAACCAAAAGTAACTTAAAGTTGCCACATAGAGAAACGTACAGCTTGATTAAGCCCAGGCTTAATCATTGGTTTTGCAGAAACGTACTTAGCTGACATATGTTGTGGCGATTGGGTTGTTTCGCCTGTAACTCCACCACCTGATATGACAGCCAGGTTATAAACATGAACATTACATGACACATGTACTAAAAATGTCAATATGGGGCTGGACAATACTGACTCAGGACTGCAAACAACCTAATTTAAGCAGTACATGAAAGAATATCTGATACGATTACTGTGGTTTAGTTTCCTGTACAGACTCCTCTTCTATACAGAGAGGTTTTAAACTGAAGCTAATGTCGATGATGAATTAAACAAGTTGTAAGAGTTGCCATATGGAAAGGCACTCGAATAACAGGTAGGTATTATTTAAGTTTGAATATCATGGGGATCAAAAAACAATCAGTCAAAATGTCTCATAACGCCTGAACCATCTGCCTGTGTTGCTCCCTTCTGGCTGTACAGACACATTAGTTTCGGAGAGAGAACATTGATTTAAAGAATTCCAAGGAAGACAAATGAACACAAGGGGAAAAGAGGAAACTGTATAAGATGTGATATATTATTGTTATTATTTAACTCAAATGGCAGGTCACCTCCTGAAGACGTCCGTTCACCACGTCACAATCCCCCGGGAAAGGTCACCGCTGCCAGCTTTTAAATCACAGGTGAGTTTCCCCCTGGCATTATTTTAGTTCAGCTCTCATCTCAGCTGCCTTCATGCACTAGTTTAAGAAGCAGGGAACTGCATTGCAGCTCACATGAATTTAATGGTGTTGTCATGTGGCTCGCTGCCAGCAGTAAATGACACCCCCGCACTTTCACGTCTCAACAGCTGGTCCCCAGCGTTCAGATTTTAAGCCTCCATCTGACCATTTACTGTTAAGAGGGACGAGAAAGGGGAGGCGGAGTGGACGGGGGAAGATGTGATAGATTTACAACTCGTACAGGATGGCGACTTTATCACTGGGCAGGATGTTGATGCTAAACCCCAAGATTCAATTCGGTGCCAACATTTTGAGACACACTAGCGATTTCGCTCTACACATGTCAAGAAAATATCTCAACAACCGTTGTATGGATTACTTTTTCAAGGTCCCTGGAGGACGAATCCTCATGACTTTGGTGTCTTTTTCAAGTGAAATATCTCAGTATTTACAAGATGAATTGGCAGAAATTCTTGATACTGACGCTTGGGGAGGGCAGCCAACTTACAATCCCCAAACGTCAGTATTTGATGAGTTGGTAATGAGTTTCAAAAATCCACTTTGTTAGAGATTGGACCTTTAATGTAGCACAATCAGGTCAAAAAATAATTTGCCCAATACTTTGGTTTATGACCAAATATCTGCAAAACTAATGACATTCTCATTAGTTGTACTGGCTAAGTTCAAATGTTACCATGCTAACTAAAAATGCTCAATTAAAAATGGTGACCGTTGTAAATATACCTGCAAAACAACATTTTAGCATGATGATATTAGCATTCAGCTCAAAGCCCTAATGTTTTTTGCAACATAAAGGCTACAACTCTTCTGCATTGAATGTCAGCATTAGAAGTAATGTTTTGCTCTTCACCATCATCCAATAAGACTGTAAGTCCTCGAGAGAGTGGGCTGAATACATTACAGTAAATGTGATCCATCCAACCTGATAGGAATCCGTTCCTCATGTATTTGCATTTAGAATTAACGTGCATTTTTCCATATCTAGATAAGATAACCTGTGTTTAGACCAGGGTGTATCTGGGGTCCTAAAGTCATTCATCTTCAGCTTCAGCTTCTTGAACCACATCCCTTAAATAACTAAAGCAGCTCACCTTAGAAAAATGTGTTTACCCGGCTAAATCTCCATGCCACTTCATATGAAACAAAGTTAGGTCTGAGAAAGCCTCAGACAGGCCCTGAGGGCAGTCAGCCAGGGGCAAATGAGGGAGTGTCTCGATGTCTACAGTTCCAATTGAGCTGGCATCACTTCCCGATCGAAGGACTCTCAAGACAGCCTTCCGTGGCAGCTTCCGAATATCCATGAGGCAGCAGAGCTGCCCATCAAAATTCAAACTGGAGACAGAAAACAAAGTCAAGTCTTGGCCTAAGCTTGTCTCTCATTAGGTTGAATGGCATCATCTGCTGACAGAGAGCATGGCGTCAGCATCACATTCAGGGCTACTGTTTATCTTCCTCACTATGTGCATACAGACATGAATATCAGGGGTACTCTGTCATTTTTGACATGAAAATAACCATGAACAAATGTCTTATTTTAATTCTACGTAACTCGAAACAATAGTTTTTAGAAAACAACATCAAATTCATTCAAGTACAAGAGATGGATGATAAGAGTAATGTTTTAAAAGGCAGTGATTACTGAGCATTACAAAACACAAGCGTTTCCTAACAAAGCTCCAGATTACTAATCAACTGTCAAGAACGGAGGCCAGGAAGACAAATGAGTAAGAAAGCCACTGCAACAGACTATATTAGGAGGATTTTACAACATCACCAGCACTGATTCATCTCAACATCTAGATGGATTGGCACTGAATTTGTATAGACATTATGATTCCCAGGTGATGTATTGTGACAAAGTTTTGGATCCACAAACTCTAGACCTTGCTCCTTGAGGTTTGGTCGGTACATTCAAAACTAAACCTCACCAAGTACTTTTGGTGCCAAAACCTAATCAAGTACATTTGGAGCCTAAACCTAACCAAGTACTTTTGGAGCCTAAACCTCACCAAGTACTTTTGGTGCCTAAACCTAATCAAGTACTTTTGGAGCCTAAACCTAACCAAGTACATTTGGAGCCTAAACCTAACCAAGTACTTTTGGAGCCTAAACCTAACCAAGTACTTTTGGAGCCTAAACCTAACCAAGTACTTTTGGAGCCTAAACCAAACCTAAAGTACTTTTAGTGCCTAAACCTAACCAAGTAGTTTTGGAGTCTGAACCTAATGAAGTTCTTTTGGTGCCAGAACCTAACCAAGTACGAACCACAATCGTCCAGAAGTCAGCCAGACATAGCTTGTAATGTATTATCGCTAACTTGACTCCGGAGCCACTCACTTCCAAAGCTGACAAGCTGTAAAGTTTATCGATTGAAATGCTTGGAGCTCTAGTTTTTGATCGTGCATGCTATTGCTGTAAAATGTGATTGCTTTTTCAGCCATCAGTTGCAAAAAAGTTACTCCATTAGAATATTGAGTCCCATTATGTTTGCATTTGTCGCTCACACCGGGAAGCATTCGTCTGTACTGACTTCTGAAGTGGTCGTGGAGGAGCAGCTTTGACGGTTGCCAGAGTTCACAATAGCATACAGTTATATAACCCACAAACCATTCAGGCTCCACTCACAGCCTCGGTGTCCAAGGATCTTCAGCTGCGTTCACACAAAAGGCCGGAATATTTAATCCTTCAACCTCACCCGCCATTCAGAAGCAGTTTTATAACGCCATTGTGTGTCGCTTTTAAAGATCTTAAAGAAATCCATCACAGCCCTCAGTGGAAAATGTACAACTCAGTAATAATGTTTGAGAGGTGTACTAAGAATACTCTACAGAACACCATTTCTCAGAAGTTCTAGATATGTGCCTTGGATGGAGGACTCTCACCACACTCGAGCCGTACTTGTTTTCATTCTGGCAAAATAAACGGGGATTCTACATCTGGTATACAGGGGATGCTGTTAATTGGCTCATATCATTGGGAAATAGCAGTAGTCTGGGCCAAGAGGTGGAGAATGACTGCCTTTTTCCTTCATTAACCATTTCTTCCTGAGAATAACGAGTTTGGAACAGACAAACAAGGTGCTAAGAGAATCCAAGGTAATCATCATGAGATAAGATGTGGTGTTGGGCTTTAATGATCAAAATACCTTTCAAAATATCAGACAAGGCCACTGTGTTAAAATAAGTAATGCCTAACTTAGTGAAATTAAAATGGGGAAGAAGTGCTACAAAAAACAAACAAACACAGGAGGTCAACATGGAATATTTACTTGAAACCTTACACTTCCATGCTTGGATGCTTCTAGTGGTTATCAACCCTCTAATCTTGGCAATTGAGCTACAAATGAACAGATGTTCAAACTAACACAACACAGCCAGAAATAATAAGCTGCAAAAGCTGCTTTGATTAAAAGAACAAATAAACAAGTTGCAAACAAGCAGGGGAAAAAAAAAAAAAAAAAAAGCATCTGATAGTTTGGATATTTTATGTCCTTTTTATTGTCTTTCCCCTGGTGACAGCTGAATCTTCTCTGAAGTCTTTTGAAATTCCATCAGTGGTAAGATTTCTTTTACATTTTTTATTTGCATCTGAATTGATTTGTTAGACATCCAATAAAAAATTCATCTTGTCGGATGAATGAAAGGGAATAAGTTATTAAATCATCAAAAAAAAAACTTCCAGGCGGAGGACAGTACGTCTGCATTAGTGTTTTATAGTCTCCCAACACCCAGACATAAACAGAAGGACGTGTCCTTCTGCCGGGACTGCTCGTTCCTTCAGGGAGCCGCAAGGTAAGAGTACAGAACATGACTGCCAATCACATGATGACAGGCCTGAACATAAATCTCCTGAAGCCCTTTACTAACTGATATTTATATCGACTGCTGACCTATAAAACCAGTGGCTACGTCTCTCTTGAGATATTTAACTGTGGATGCTATAAATAAAGTTGAGTCGATGTTTTATATAGTACATTGAATATTTTATACGTAACAGCACGGTATGCTGTTTTTAAAAGACTGCACCTTATAGTCACCTTAGTCAACGCTAATTCACAGATACCTTCAGTGAAGGTCATGAGGAATAAACAGCACAAATACGACAATGTGTCTGTTTGTATTTGCTTTCTTCAAGTTACGCTCAAAGTTTCAGACTAAGAGGGATAGTGTTCGTTTTATGTCTGGTGACGTTATAGATTTTATTATTGTCTTTTCCCATGAGAAGACAAAGTCAACAGTGAATTGATCCTACTAACATGCAACATGTGACACAAGCCAGTTAGTCCAAGTACCTCTTTCTTGGTCTAGTACCTGTCAAATAATATTATTGATCAATTTATCTAACCTGTACAAAAAGTACAGACAAATGACTGAGATCCAGGGAAACAAATGTAATCCACCTTATAAAAGGTTTCTTTATTTCTTCTTCGATCATCTAATATTCCCACCCGACCACTTTTTAACAAGAGAAATACTGTAGCTGGACTACAAAAACTAAAATGAAAAAGATGAGCCAGGTCATAAGTCTTTAACTTCCACATCTAAATCAAGTCTCAAGTAATTTATTTGAACAGGGACGTGTTTGAAGACTGAGTGGAGGGCAGTGGATATGGCTTCCACTATGGATCTGTTGGTTCTGAAAGCGTACTGGTGAGGGTCCAGCAAAAAGACAAATAAACGAACCTTTGACCTTAATTAACAAGTGTTGAGGCAAATTAAATGCGGGAATAAAAGTTAACCTCATGGTGGTGCCACAGAAACAGTCAGACAGTGACTGAAGTCTTCTCTGGAAATCACTCTCTGGGAAACATAGTGTTCAGAATTTGATCCAGTAGTCGTTGTCTGGACTAAATGATGGACTGATTGCCTGGCATTGCTAGAAACATCCAGTCAGATTGGTTAAAAACTACAGTGCGCAGTAGCCATAGGAAGTTATTTTGCTTAAAAATACACTAAGTATCTTTGTGACCCACTTATTCAGAGGGAACCAGTGGGTTTGGGGCTAAATGCCAGCGACAGGCTGAGGTAGCACTGAGAGACAGACTCATGGGATTTACTGACTGTAACAGAAATGCAGAATATTGCTGGCTGTATCCTATTAGATACTGTAAGATATATTGAAGCATCCACTTTTTTGGTGGACAGAGTCATCTTTTGGATTCTTATATGATTTTGGTGCAACATCTTGTTACATGTTGGGCTAAAACTCCCAAATACACAATGCAGATTTATGAACAAACGCTGGTTGTGACTGCAAATGTAGACTATTGTGGATATAATACAATTAATTATTTAATGTTTATGTAACACAGGATGATTTACAACCTTCATTCCAAAAGTATGAATGACACACAATGTTACAGCACATTAGCGTAGGCAGGCCAAAAAAAATGATGTGGTAGTTAGAGGCTCAGTTTAATGATAATGATAATTAATCCTGCAGGAGCTTATAATTAAATTTCCTTAATTTCTAATATTCACAGATAAACCCTCCTTTGTTAGGTACTAGCAATTTATCACACCTTTATCTTTTAGTAATTTCAAAGAACCACTTTCATATGTTTGATTAAGCGTGCACCTGCTCTGATGTATGCATTTTATCAGTCCGCGCATTTAATTGGTTTATTTTTGACAGCGCCAAGGCCGCTCTTACAGTAGTTTGTTCGCCTAGCATGTCGGTACATAGATAATGAAAAGCCTTGAGATTTAACTGTCAGAGTCTCCGTTTGATTTAACAACCACGAGCTGCTGCAAATGCTTGTTCACAGCAGGGAAATGGAGGTAAGCCAGTCATACACGCTGTTACCTGCTTCAGATTTTTTATTTTAAGCGCTCACTCAGTGGGCTGAGAGGAGGGGGAAAAAAAAGACACCTTTAGCAGAATAAAATGAGCATAAGCCGAGCTAGAAACTCAGTGATGGGTGACACGAGAAGGTGCACCGCTTTGGTCTCGAAGCTTTGATTTTTGCTCCACAGAGACACTTTTTAGATTTGCACTTCCAGCCTGTAACCTTCAGTGGGCACAAAGCGGCGAAGGTATCATCCTTTCTCCAATCCAGACTCATTACTGTCAGGCTCCCTCTGACTTCTTTTTAATAAAGAGACAGGTGAAATCTGAGCCGTCTCATGTTCCAGCCCTTCATCATTGTTGTGTGTACCTCTGCCTTAAAGTGTCTTTGTCAAACCTGGGATTTTTTCTCGAGTCCCTGAACTGATAAAAATTTGTGGTGTGAAAACTCTACTGATGCTGATATTTGCTTTTACTAGTGGTTGAGGCTGAGGAAAGGGAAGGCTAATATCTCAACAACAATCAACAACCATGGGGCACACCGTTATTATGTTCATAACTGAACTGTATTTTCATTTATTATCGTGGAATTCACAACAACCAGTTGTTTACGGGTTGCAGCGAATATGCCAAAATATTAAGACACCAGGAAATATTAAACCACATGCCAGCATAGCTCATGTGATACTCACAAATCCTACGAATTTCAGTTTCTTTTTCCCACTCTCTGAAAATACTTTTTTAAATGTATCCCAAAAGAGGCAAACAAGCGTCTTGAGAACACTCTGAACTTCAACAGGATTCTGGACAAACTAGGAGAGTTTTATTTAACGACATACTTTTATGATTAAAGAGACTGCTTGTAGTATTTTAAATGTTTCCATGAGAGCAGTAGTTTCCCTGCAGCAAATACAGCACCATATTTTAGAGGTACAACTAAAAGCTGTTGTTATAAACTTGACAGGATAGAGGAAACTCTCCAGAGGAAAGTAATTTAAGCTTTTAGCTTATGAAAAACATATTTTTTTTAGAGAGATGGTTGTTTTATATTTATGATATATTCCTTATTTTCACAACCCATCCACTACATTAGCTTCTCAAGCCTTCATTACCCACCACCACTGGCTGTTTGGCACAGATTATCTGGTAATGTGAGGGGTTTAGAGGTCCAGTCTTAGGCCTCCTGAACTTGAAGCTTAAACCAAACATGTTTGATATCTTTGCCTCAAAATATTGATAATCACATCAGCACTATTTGGTTCCAGGAGCAGCTGCCAGTGCTTCCAAGCAACGGTAAACATCCTTGCCCTTGAGGCTAACGTTAGCTACGTTAGCATACCGCTGTCGACAGAAACCTCAAATCTCACCTAGTCTTGATGGCGTCTTCTTACTCATCCAGACTTGTTTAACCTTCTTCTTCTGTGTTATTCTCACTGCAGTGCAATGCACCACACTCATCTCCATGTTGTTTACATCTGCTTCCCCATGAAATCACGGTAGAGGGATCACGTGTGAGCCCAGCTTCAGTCTGCACCAAAGCCACGGCAGTGTTTGCTGTTTACTCAAAATGTATTCATATTGAAAACTGAACTGGCTCCGTATTCGGCGCTGTGCTTCCTCGGCTCCTCAGCAACAAACCTGCCGGGTGTGAAGTCGATCTGATGAATGGTTCTTGAGATATGCGAATAATTTACGGAGATTCCTTCGCTCAATAGTTTAGGAAATAACATGAATGCAAGTCGCTGGGAACAAATTATTCCACACGACCGACACTTAAGCAATTTGGTTTTGAATTGCAACGGTATATCATGAGGTCAAACTGCAGCATGTACTCAACTGATGAAAACCATTCTCTTTTAAAACTTACACCGTCATAAAAAACACTAAGTGGGTGTTCAATCACTGGCCTCATTTTATACCTGCTGAACTGATGAATCCACACAAATGACTGCCAACGCACACGTACACTATTAAACAGATCCTCCGGGAGTCTCTTTTTTATGACAAGGTTGAGTAATTCAGAGCTGTAATATTGACAAAAGTGCATTAACATCTTTAATGTGCGGGTATGTGATCTTTATTTCAATCCTCCATTAATCCGTCTGTTTGCTTGCTGCTTATTACTGTGTGAAAAGGGGAAGCCGGGCATGCAAACTGTCATTTTCCAGCTCCTTGTTGAATTTCCAGGCCAGCTGTGAGCTATTCTGTCCGGGGTCTGCCCCGAGGGTGTCCTCCCAGTCAGCCCTCGGGGGAATCCTCGCTTGCATGCAGAGAGGCAGCAGTTTGACTCACAAGTCCTCGTGGGTCATTGAGCTTCTCACACATTTATGAGTGAGTCAAGCCGCCGTATGGAAAAAGCCTGAGTTCGTCCTCTTGTATTAGCGGTCTAATTCTTTCCCCTCCCTGCTCAAACATTGTGACCAAAAAAAAAAGTGACTTGTGCTTTTGTGACTAATCTTGGATGACTTCAGCCGCCGCACCCAATCCAAGGGTCTGTTTTTACATGATTCATGACTGCTGTCCAGTGAAGCCAAAGGGACAACATCATTTTCACACCATGTGTCACAGTTTTTAGATTTCGGCGTTGCCTTAATATCCTGCCAGCGTGCTTCACAAAGAGGAAAAGGGACAACGCACAGTCCTGTCAGAGTATAACAGCTAACTTAACATTTGCTGTGTAGTATCTTCAAAGAAATAGTTTGAGATTTTGGAAAATGCTCTCGTTCGCTTTCTTGTCAAGAGTTACATGAGAAGACTGATACCGTTTTCATATCTTTACATTATTAAGCTACAGCAAGTAGCCAGTTAGCCAGCTTCACTCCTGAACAAAAGGTCAGGATGTTGCTGCTACTGGCCAACCACCTGTAAAACCAAATTTCATGTTGTGTATGGATTAAAGGTGCTAGAAGTTATAACTGCCACCTGTCAAATTCATACACAATAGAACTGGGGGCAGCATACAGCTTGTTGACCACCCCTAACAAAATAAAATGGGAAATGTCTCTCTAGTCTCCAATAAATTGGAAATAAATTAGCATTTTTGCACTTGTTTTTTCACTTGTATCAAAGTTTTTTTAATGGGTTTTCATTATATGCCTGAAATATTTAATTCTGTGGTTAACATAAGCTTCAGATATTTCCATGTTTTGGTCTATGAAATAAAATATGCCAGAAAATACCCCACTTGTGAATTTTTAAGCATGTCTGAAAAACATCAGTTGCTAAATGGGACGTTAAACGTCATCACGCCAAACACGGAGTCTCATCTACTCAATAGTCAATCTTTAAATGCAGATGCATGTTGGTTGCAAACTATTCCCTGTCAATATCCAGCTGGATGAACGAGCGCCATGCTAACTTCTGGGGTGGCCTGCAAAAATGCAGCACTCGCTACATATAAATATGGCTAAATAGCCAACGTTAGCATTAACAGCTGTTTACCTACCAGTCTAGAAGAAATGTTGCATGCATGAAACTTCCCGTTACTTTACAAGAGCTGTCACTAAGAAGAGAAAAAAAAAACTCAACTATTGTTTTGCTTCGATGTCTCTGACTTCTTTTCTTGGCCTCTGAATAGTTTCTTGAGGTACAGAGTGGTATTACTTGACAGGAAAACACTAGGGCTAGCTGGTTAGCATGCTAACTTCAGCAGACATCTCCGCAAGACACGTTTGACAAAATGTCACGTTAGCTTTTCCAAATTCTGTTGATACATTTTAATACATTTTTAAGGGTTTAAAGAAACCAAGCTAGCCGTTTCCCCTTCTTCCCCTTATGCTAAGCTATGCTCTAGCTTCATATTTAACATACAGATTTGAGAGCGGTATCAATTTTCTCATCTAACATTTGCAAAGAAAGCGAAGAAGCGCCTTTCCCAGAATACATTTATTAAAATATCTGGTGAATGCAGATTAGCGATAATTAGCAACGTAGAATTAACAACTCCAGCCACCCTGACTCAATTCCAAGAGTTTGAAGATAGCACCACGAGTATATGACCTTTAAATGGCTTGCAGAAGTGGATATAGACCCCAGTATTCCCAGAGAAAACCTGGTAATACTGTCTTAGTGCTTTTCCCAATCCACATAGCACATAAAGCATAGACAGGATTAACAAACCCCCTCGGCCCTTATTTTATCTCTTAAAGTCTGGTCTGTTCTTCCGTGACCAGGACGAAATCTACATTTTCTACTCTTGAATCCGAGGCTTCACCACCAGGCAGGCTCTTCCTTCTCTGACAAAGGATTTCAGGGAGACAGAGCAGTGTAATCCTTTAACAATCCTAACGGATAGCTCAAGAGATATGAATGATACAGTGAAAGGACGGAATTAATTCTATTGCTTCTTGTCACAGTCTGTCACATCACAAGTTCGGATGACTTCGATACCATTTCTTTTGCACTTTTTTTACTATTGAAGGTAAAAAAGTGAATCTATTTGATGCCGTAAGTCCCGAGGACGGATGGATTCCTCCTCTGTTGGTTGACAGAGACTGTGTGCACACAGCAGGTTGGATTATTTCACGGCCGCAATCCAAAAGCTGATTGCATTTTTGCAATCTGTGGTCTAGTTTTTTCCAACCGTTGTCTCCCTCAAAAAAGAAAGTTACCGTGGACTTACATCATCAGTCAATGCGCTCGACATGCTAGATGATGAGAGCAGCTTTTCCTCACAAACATCTTCAGCCGCCCGCTCAAGCGCTGGATAAGTGATGGAGCTACCTAGCCAAGAATCGCTACATCACTGCCCCCTGAATCCCGAACCGTCTCTCTCTCTTCAGCCGCCGTTTTACGACATGATGTGTGTACGGTAGCCGCGAGAAAGGTGTGGTGCATCGTGGGAAAAGTTATTCACTGACTGAGGAAATATCTGAATATACAGGCGGTAAGATAAAGCGTTGTTGTTGCTGCTGGTGGAGACAAAAGACCCACCGTTTGTGTAACTGGAGTTCGGAGACGGCCGTGATACATCAAGCAGCAACTGATCCTTCGAAAAAAAACAAAAAAACTGTCAGCTAAACTTCTATTTCCTCTCTCTGTGTTTTTTCAGCACTTCTTTGCCAGTTTTTCCTTCTGCCTGAGGCGCGACTGATGCAATGTCAAGGAAAATTTGCTTTGAGGCAAATGGCAATATTTATTTTAACGCGCTGTAGCCTCGCAGTTTGTGTGCTTTTTTTCGTGGGTGGCTACAACTTTGAGATTGAAAAATAACTTTTATTGCGACAAAACTGTGCGTGATGCATGCAAAGGCTGCTTCATTAACTACAATTATTTCAGTTTGATGGAAATTAATTTAACTTTAATTGTATTCTTTTGCGGGAGTCATTGGCTGCAAGAAGGCCTCGGGCATATTCCAGGTTTTTGCCAACACGAGATGAATTATTCAATGTAATGTTTTACTTTCTAATCGGAAAACACATACGCACTTACACACAGCGAGCGTGGAGGAAATCTGCACACTTCGAGGCGCGATGAAAAGGCTTTAAAAGTTCACCTTTAACCTCCAACATTCAGTCGAACCACACTTTCTAGAACAGTTGCGTAACCATACAGCATCCACGTTCCCCATAAAGTGAGACGTCTTGATTGGCGGCCTGTAAACTCCAGGATTTGATTTCAATGTGCTCGTAATTGAATCAGCGCACAGCCCGATAGCATCAATGACCTCCTCACAGATCACCGTGTTCAGCTGAGCTCTCACTGTGCTAAAGCCTGACGGTGATGCCGCATTTAGTTCTCATGCTCCCAGACTCTGAAACAGCCTCCCTGCAGATTTGAGGGTGTGCGCTCGTCTTTTCTAACTTTTAAAGGTAAAACTTTTTCCACTTTCTTTCACCCAGGATCTTTGACTGTACCTTTTCTCGCCTACTTAAGGTTTTATTATCCTTTTTTTCACTCTTCCTGCTGTCATCAGTGTTGTTTTGAGCCCCATAGAGTAGCTGTTTTTATATAAAAAGCTCTGATAAACCTTGTGTTAGCAATCTGCAACGCAACCTTATATCTAAACGACAGGACAGGTTGAATTCCAGTCACTCCCAAAACAACACGACTGTAAGAGAGTAGAACCAGATCTTTGCTGTGTGCTCGCTGTTTGAATTTATCATGTTAGATTATTACTTTGGTGGAAGTCATCCATACGAATACTACTGGAGTAGAATTATTAAGGTATCTGATATTACATGTAAATGTACTTAAGTATCAAAAATCCTTTTCTGGCAATAAATGTGCGTAACTACCATTCCGCCTGGGTGATTATTGGATCCCATATTCTGCATATTTCTGATTATCAGAATGTGTTTTTGTTTCTTTGTTTCGTTCACTCTTGCTGATAGAATAAATTATAAATGCAGTTGGTCATCAGCTTGTAAATAAAGTTATCAAATGAATGTAGTGGAGTAAAAAGTATTTTGCAATATTTGACTCCAAATTGTTGAAGAGTGGAAGTATAAAGTAGCAGAAAATGGAAATACTTTAGTACAAGTACCTCAAAGTTGTACTGAAATACAATACTTGAGTCAGTTTGCTTAGTTACATTTAATTACTGGTTTTGTCAAGGTACTAAATCTTCTTGTTTAGGTTGAGAAAACATTGTGATTTGGTTTAAAATTACACACATTGTAATAGTTATGAACGTTGTATGAATGTGACTCAACTTCATCACGTTAATCAGTTAAAATAACTCAGCGTTGGGACACAAACAACACTCCTCTAAGTCTCTAACTTCCTCCTTTACTACTGTAATAATTACTGCAGCCACTAGAGGTCGCGTCCTAACAAGAAAGGTCAGTATGGGCCGTGATAAGCTGCTTTCACAGTCAGCTAGTATGGTTGTTTCAATCCGGTGAATATACAGCAGTGCAGCATTTAGAAGCTAAAAAGCCAGATATTTCCTTCCATTGCATGGAACAGAAGTAAATATTGAACTTTGCATTTAGCAGGTGGACAGAAATGCCACTGCAAACAGTGTTCCACATCAGTTTTATATCATTTATCTGATACCAACATCTGATTGTATTGTGCTGCCACAAATTTTAAAATAAATCAGACTTCACCCTCAACTACCTTTTAATCCTCGCGTAAAACCATACACTGCAGTAAAGAGAAGCATCAGTGAGGTGGTTGTGTTCAGTATTTGTCACGCTGACAGTCTTCGTGGAGGTATACTGTATGTCTTTCAGGCTTTCTTCAGTGTTTTTGTTATCTTTTACTCGTACTTTTTCTCCTTGCCATCTTTACCTTTCTTAACATTCCAAGAAAAACGTATGTAAATATCACACAAAGTTATTCTAAGACTCTTGAGAGTACGCCCTCAGGTAAAAGGAAACCGCCTCAGCAGGTGTTGTAGCGAGCGGGATGTGACAAATACACGGTGTTCGACATTGAAACGTTCGCAAAAAAAAAAAAGAAAGAAGAGTGCAGTGGAGGAGCAGAGCGCAGACCCCCGGATGATGTACAGTAGGCCATCGGTGACATTTTACCCCCCCTGACCGGATTTCCTCGTCCTCCGCTCCCTAATGTGACGCTCTGAAGATGACAGCGCATGTGATGTATGAGCGGCGCTAACCTCCGTCTCCACCACCTCATACCCCTCCTGGGCGTCAAAGCCACGTTCTCCTGCTTTAAGCAGCCGGTCCTCTCCCCCCCCCGTCATATTCACTGGCCTTTAGGTTTCCATGGTAACAGGCGGAGGGAGCTAATATGAGGGCAGAGTCATTGATTTGATTTGCTGAAGATTAATATAGACGTAGCGCGGACTCCACGGGGGAAAAGAGAGAAGGTGGGAACCTCGTATGGATGATGTGGGCGGAGCTGACTTAACTTCATCATTGTCACCGAGGGGACAAATATTGGTTTATAATCCAATAAATTATTGAACAGCATCTGTTCAATATTTGATAGTATAAAATTAGACTTCTATCTGCGTTTGATGCGGGGAGATAAGGGAGGAGTAATTGATGAGCGCTGTGTACACGCGGGAATGATATCGAGTTAATATATTTATCCAGCCTGAGCACCACCAGCGTGTCATTGTAGCTGTTTATATACGCCGGATTTAATTAAGAAGCTATAAAATGTATTTGGGTTTTAATGAAACGGTCTTATTGAAGCGAAAGTGTAATCACAGATGGGTCGAAGAGAGCCGAGCGAAGAAAAAAACTTCGACACGTGTATTTAAAATACAGTTTGTTTGCTTCTGAGAACTGAAGCACATGGACGCCGGCTTTTTCTTTCAGGAGGCATTTCAGCGCCGTGGGTTGATGCTTACGGGCACTTTCAGCCGAAGACATTTTGACATGTCACAACGGGGGGAAAAAGGCGCAGGTGTTAAAAAATAAGTAGCGGCTTCACTTTAGGTCCCGGTTGTTCCTGCCGCCTCGCTGTCACAGTGTCACGGCTTACCGGAGACTCCCGAATAAGAGAAAAGGCGCCGGTGTTAATGTTATTAGTCACACCTGTGTCTGACCTATTATGACAAGTCAAACTGTCTGCTGGGGATAAAAGCAAACAAGGACAACAAGCTGAACCGTAGATATGGATTACGACTAAAATCACTGGCAGTAATGCTAATGTCATGTTAAATTAAGTCCAACAAATCAATCTGTTGTAATAAATAATTCATACTTCAAACTGTGAATTACACTAAACTATGAACACTGCTAATGCACGTACTTACAATTCTTCTTGGAGCGTTAAAGCTACGTGGCCCTCCAAACGTAGGTTACGAGAACATTATGGCCCTTTTTCTTCGTAACAATCATAAAGCAATCACTTCAAAGTTCAAGCTAATGATTATGTCTCTGCAGCCGGCTAGCTAACGTTACACTATTATTGGTAATTTCTGCACGACTGTCCCTAATTTGATGTATTTCAATGATGCATACACCCACTTTGACGGCATATGACGCCCCAAAATTAGTCAGCTACAGTCCAGCTGTGAAGTGGCTGCTGTTGATATCGCTCCGCTAATATCAGTGCAGGCTGGCAGGGTAGGAGCATGGGCTGCTAATGCTAATGTTGCTGACTTGATTCATACACATGGCCAGTGTCCAATTCTTTTCTATCACCATCAGATAAATGGTTAATAGCATCGTGATAATACCAGGATTGCGAGCGAAATCTCCACAACTGGTGATGAAATATTGGAAATGTGAGGTGGTGTATTTACAAAAACGCCATCGACGACTACTGATAAGGTATGAGGGGCTTGAAAAGTTGTCCCATTTCACTGGAGGACATTTCAACACTACTAGGGGAAAAAATGTAAAATAAACTTGAGCCTTCAGTGTGGCAGATGGAAGGAACCAAGTGGGCTGTCCAGAGAGGGCGGGGGTTGTATTTACCAACAATGTAGATTATTTTTCACACATTAAAACAGAAATCATTCTGAAAACATTTAGAGCAAAACCAACATGGAACTATTCTGTACACAGATTAAATCTGCGCTCTCTCGATTTGAATGTGAACGATGCCCTCGAACACAATCGAGCCATCTGCTAACGCACTGCAAATATAGAACCTCACCAAGTCGTTGCAACACGACGGAAGTTTCAGGCTGATTAACAGTAATTAGCGAACGGCTAATGCTATGGATTAAGCCATTATCTACAGCGATGTTGGTGTCATGCAGTCGGAGGTAGAAAACTAAAATGGGCGTCATTATTGTCATTATTTTTTCAGAGACAAATCTGGTTGTGTTTATCATCGGTTAGATTTCTTCAAGTCATTACTTTTCTGATTTGAGATCTGTGACATAAATGTTGAGATGAGATTCTGAACAGTCAAACATATTTCTTGACAAACACACAGAGTGATCTGGATGATTACGCAAAAAGCCCCCATATTCAAGGTCAAGATCGAGGCTGTGAGCTCCAGCCTCATGAATGAAAGTCCGACGCGCCCACTCACCACTCTGAGCTCCACTTTACTTTCTCCCTCGCCGACAATGTGGACATTATTTCAGGGATGCTGAGCCGAAGAATATACTCCTAAATCTACAGCTGCACAAAGAGATCTATAAAGATGAACCTCAGGCGGCAGAACGGAACAACAGCAACAACAACAAAACTCTTTATCTGAATCACAATCAGTGTTTCCACAACACTTTTTGATTGCGCGCATTGTGCTGCGCTCGGATGGTGTGACCCCTTCTCGGATCCGGCTTCAAAAAGAGCTCAATCCCCCTCCCCAAAAAAACTTCAGCTGCTTCACAATTACCATAGAAATGACAAATCATCGCCGAAAATCTCCTGCAGCTCTTTCACCCGACGGTCCCGGGCTACATGAAGTGAATGTTAGAGTGATTTAGCCCACGGTCACAGTCTGATCGTGGCTGTGAGGCCGCCGTCTTCAAAGGGAAATCGCAGCTGAAGTTTAGGTAATTAGAAAGAGGAGCTATCTGCAGCAGGCATCATCATACAGTACGGAGGCTGTCGAAAGCCCGCGTCGTCTCATCCCCTCTCTCCTTCTCCTCTCGGTAACACATATCAAAGGGAATTTCAAGGGTGATTAAAAGTTAAACTGCACCCTTGAAGGGGAACGCCAGTGCCTTTCAGCTTCGCGCGTTTCACTTAGGTGCCCCGGCGTCGGCTCGAGTTCATTAGCGCAACGTGTGCTGCGGCCACCGATCGCCAGAGATGAGAGGGAATACACAGATAAACTGCGCATGTGATGTGAGCTAACAGTTGTTTAACGTCAGCGCGCGGCTCCGTCGGTAATGCGTCGGAAGGAAAAAGGGCACGAATGTTTTTGAAAAGGAATCACGGATGACTCGTTTCTTGAAACGATTGTTAGATTCGTCGGATGAAAAAACGCGTCCACGGAAAAGAAATCCACAGTCGGTTTTCTGGAGGTTCTCAGCGGGGCAGCGGCTCATTCTGAAAACACAATAGTGTCGCTTTATGAGTTTACTTTCCTGCGGTTATTTGTACTTATTTGCACACAATCTGCCCTTCAAATCCACTGCCAGGCAGGACACTCCAAAATGCTTCTGTTTCCATCGCCAAAGCGCACTCAATACCACATTCTGGAGGTAATTTCCCAAAGGATGTGATTCTCTCTCTCTCCTCGTCTCGCTCTCAAACACACACTTCCAGAGAGACGCCCGTGCGCACGCTCGGTACATGCAATGCACGCATGCTTATGCGCCTTATTTATCTTTGTGCTGAGCAAACACCCCGCTGTGTCTCGCTTGGTTCTTGTGTCACGATGATGAAAGGCACCTGCTGTTCTCAGCAGAAAGCCCCCTCCACCCTATGTTACTGACATCCTGCCTGCATTATTCACAAGTCGAGGGGTAATTCAGTCACTTCTCGGGAGAGTCTCGACTTTCATGACACGGGCTGAAGGGAAAACGCAGGACAGCTGAGTGGATCCACGAGCTCGTGTAACCTTCTTTTTGCGGGGGAGAAAATGGAGCAATAATGCGGATGACTTTCTAGTCAATTTATGTTCACCTTGTATAATGTTGTTCTCCCCTGGCTGTCTGAGCTAACCCAATTTCAGACTGTATGAAATGTTTTTCCAATAATTTTATGAGGCGCCCTGTAACTTAATTACTTTGTTGTGAGGCAGTGCAGAAATTTGCTGCACTGAAGTTAGACCCACCGGCTTCGGTGCAGGATGCTCTGCAGACGTTTAGTCAGATTTTTATGTCAAAAGCTGTTGTGGAAAGAAATGCAGAGGTTCTTATGAGTGGGTGTGACAATGTGGCTCAAACAGATTTTAATCAGCATTTAAGGAATTTGTTTGTATGTGGCCAGGAGTATAATGCTGCTAAACCATTAAGTTATAGCATGTAAGGATGTTTTTTCCCCTCAAGTTCAGACTTAAAGTGTTATTGACCTCGTATTTACTGTTTTGGAGAGAAATTCTGTCCTCGGGTGTCGCTGAATCGAGTTTCGAATGCTGTCTGCAGCGAGTGAATGGATTGAGGATTCGCTCCGAGCTGAGTTGATAAAAGACTAATAAATGTCATATCCTGATCTCTACTAAACTTGAAAGCTTGAACATGTGGATAACTGCCTCCCCCAGTGAGGAACATAGAAACGACGCCACCTTCCTTGCAATTCAGCCTCCTGGCACGCTCCGCCTCTGCCAAGCCCAGCGAGCCAAACGTGGCTGACGAACGCCGACATTTTCGGAGGCCTAGGGAAGCAAGAGCCACCGCTAGAGCTGATAGTTTGTTTGCCCAGCTGCCAGCTTTGCCTTACACCTGTTATCTCCGGGATTGCCTGCCTGCCAGCCCGTCTTGCCAAACCGCCAATCCTGCCAGTCTGCCCAGCTCACGTCCTCGAGATCTCCTCTGCCAAGCCTCTTCCTAGATTTCTCCACCTTACATTACCTTTCCAACAATGTTTAAATCAAGGGTTTTTTTTTTGATGGTACGTTTAACTCGGCTGCCTATCGCTCTCACTTCTGAGTCAGGGTCAGAGAGTGAGGAACGAAGTTGACAAAGGAGACTCAAAATGTGAATAAAACTTTAGGCTCATCTGTGAACGTTTGTGTCTCAGTCACCTCAGACTTTCATCAGCAATGGTGGTGGTTTAAGGTTGTGTTCATCACCAGAGAGCAAGTTTTTGCCTCATTAGTTGTTAGTTGTTGCAAGTTCACTTTTCAAATTTTTTGCCACAGGGTTTATTATCTTTAGCCGTAAGGAAGCTAGCAACGGCATGCACTGAGCGAGTGGTTGTTGGTGTTTTTGACTTCAGGTCGACCTCCACTGAACTCAGCACTCACCAGAGAATCCGGTTATGTCTTCTTTTCCTCTCTCCTCTTGTAACGTTATGTTCGTGAAGTGCATCTCCAGCTCAAGCTCCGGTCAGCAGACCACATTACAGTAGATAAACACCTGACGATGGAAATCGCCTCCATGGATTGCTGCTGCAGTCAGGTTGATAAACAGGAGTGAAGATAAATCCACTTTTCTCCCTTCTCCTGTCGGTAAACAGCTCCAGATCAGAGCAGAATCAGGTGTTTATTCCTCCAGAAGGTCTGGCTCTGCACCTGGCTCAGCAAATGGCGCTTTCATTCCACCCACCATGCTTCGGGGTGGTTTAAGTTCATATCTGCTGCACTTTCGGGGAATCTGGATGTGTTTTACTGTCTTGAAACTTGAGCTCTTCCTTGTGTAATGATAACGCCACGGTGTAATGACAGACTGTGCTCGTTCATATGCACGCTACATATGCGAAGCTATATTAGTATGTAAATGGGGCACAGATGAAGAGTCTGCTCAGCCCGGCTTCTAGGTTTGTTTTTGTGTATGATCTGTCTGTCTGAGGTTCAGTCTTGATGTCAGATTCACACTAACTTACATCTTTTTGAATTCACTCTCTACAAAACTGTACACTCGTACTGCAATGGACTGGGGACTGAGACAGAGTCTTTTGTCTCTCTCTGCGAATGCTGAGTGACAGACGGATGTAGCGATGGAGCATGGCAAAGAAATAGTTTAATGCTAATGTTCAGAGATGTTCCTCTTTGACATTTAAATAAGGTGTCAAGGACTGTGGAGAGGTTCATCTGTCCTTCTGTCACCGGAGAGTCAAGAGTCTTCCCTGGCTAATATTAGACATCTCTCTTCTACCTATTCTTTATCTGCTCTCAACTGGTGGGATTTGCGCATCGCTGATGACACTGACATGTCCACTTCAAAACACTTTACTACACTGTATGTCCTACCAATCAAATCAAGAGTGTTACACAACATGTTTTGTGCAAAGAAAGTCCTGTTTCCAATTGAAAAAAAAGGACAGTGCGTAAAATAATGCGATTAAAATCCATCTAAATGTAGTCTTCCATAGTTGACATGCAGCTTACAGTACATGCAAGTACAAGTGTTTTCTATTTGCACTCATAGTGTAAAGCACGTTACCACTCACAGACATAACAGCCACATTCAGCCTGATGTGTTTTTCTGTTTCGTTTGATGAGATTCTCAGCAGGCCACAAAAGGACTCTCCCACCACCTTCGCACCAACCTTCACTCACTGCTACGCTTTTTTCCTGACAAAAAAACCAAACAAACGCCCTTTCATTTAAATGTATGCAAAAATGGCTTAAAGGCATGCACCAGCAGACACACAGTTTGCCACTGGTGGAAATGCAGGTGAGGAGATGAGAGAGCAGCTAATGTGCAAGTCTTTCCTCTGAGGTTCGCCTCAGGAAAGAGACAAAATCAGACTTCACTGTCAACAATGGATGAATTTTTTTATGTTTTATCTATCTATCTATCTATCTATCTATCTATCTATCTATCTATCTATCTATCTATCTATCTATCTATCTATCTATCAGTGTGTCTGTCTAGCATATTTAATTGAGAAGATATTCACTCGGTGTGAAGGAGACACTGTTTGTGCCCTTGATTAAAGTGATACTCCGCCCTAGATCCATCAAACACACCCCCTGGCAGGCTTTAAACGCAGCTGTGTAAAGTTAGCAGGTTTGTCCTTCACACTGCGTCGCAGCTGTGAAGCCTGGTTACAACGGATTCTGACGCTGACCAGTTTACACCGTGCACAAAACATCGCAAGATGTCAACTGAAATAAACTGCTACTGCAAAAAGCCCCACCTCTCCGTCCTTTTATATGCAAAGAGTACATCAGCATTACTAATAAAAAATCGGAGAACAGTGAAAAAATCAAAACGTTACACCTCCTCATGGCCTAAGTCGATGCCCTTAAATTGCTTGTTTTGTATAACCAACAGTCTAAAACTCCAAATAACCCAACACGTTCTCATACCTAGAGGTCAGCTGCCATTGACTTTCAAAACGACCTATATGACGGACGTACCAGACCTTTTGTCATCACACGGCAACACTCTTATTATCATTGCCAATGGTCGTGGTCCAAAACTACTGGTTAGGTTTAGGCTCCAAAACAACTTGGTTAGGTTTAGGCTCCAAACTACTTGGTTAGGTTTAGGCTCCAAACTACTTGGTTAGGTTTAGGCTCCAAAACTACTTGGTTAGGTTTAGGCTCCAAACTTCTTGGTTAGGTTTAGGCTCCAAAACTACTTGGTTAGGTTTAGGCTCCAAAACTACTTGGTTAGGTTTAGGCTCCAAACTTCTTGGTTAGGTTTAGGCTCCAAACTACTTGGTTAGGGTTTAGGCTCCAAACTACTTGGTTAGGTTTAGGCTCCAAAACTACTTGGTTAGGTTTAGGCTCCAAACTACTTGGTTAGGTTTAGGCTCCAAACTACTTGGTTAGGTTTAGGCTCCAAACTTCTTGGTCAGGTTTAGGCTCCAAAACTTCTTGGTTAGGTTTAGGCTCCAAACTTCTTGGTTAGGTTTAGGCTCCAAACTAATTGGTCAGGTTTAGGCTCCAAACTTCTTGGTTAGGTTTAGACTCACACTACTCTGTTAGGTTAAGGCTCAAAAGTGGCTGGTTAGGTATTGGAAAAGGTCACTTTTTGGTTAAAATAAGTATTTTTACTTAAGTTACGTTACACACATGACATTATCTTCACATAGAAATGAAGAGCAGTCTCATGGGTGAAAGTCTGGCTGTTTGAACCGTCCATCTGTCTGAACTTGTTATCTATGCATCTTCAACCAGCTCGACTGGCCTGTGCGTGAGAATGAAGATGAAGACTGTGCATTCATCTTAACAAAGATATGAATGTTTATTGATGAGCAGCGGTGAAGAGGCCTGCTCAGGTTTAATTCATTCGCTTCATTGCTCACATCTTAAAAATTCAACTCCATGACCTCGGTGCAGCATAATTACCAGTATCTTAAACAGTGAAGTGTACAAGCACCATTTGAAATTCTGTAGTAATTGTTTCACCACGGATATTTAAAGTTGCATGACTGCAGTGTGTGTGTGTGCTACTGATTTGGTTTTGCGAGCCAGCATTAGAGAGAATATCACAGCAGCCAGAAGGCGTGAGCTCCATGTACAGCGGTTCGAGTCACTGAGTTGTTTCAGCGTTGTTCAGTTCTCCAGACTCCTTATCAATGCTCACAAATGCCTTTTCGTGTAGCAATCCGCATGCAGCAAGGCTGTTATTACTGCGCGTTGAAAGCAGGTGCCTCAATCGCTTTTTTGACTTTGGCAGTTGGAGCGTGCCACGGCCCGACAGCGCACACATTCATCAGGACAACAAAACGTGGAAAATAACCAGAATTATCCTTCGACGCTTAAGTGCTAAGTTCCTGAGCGGAGTCGGTGGTGAAATTCCTGATGGCAAGAAGGAGCAGGTGGCGGAGGAGGATATGTGACATTTGTGTGACATTACCTTAAAGCTGAAATCTATAATTATATCTTCTTTTCATTAAAAAGTCACAATTATGTCGGTCTGCGTGGCATGTGGTTAATTTACTGCGGATGGAGGAGCTCAGGTTAGTCAGGTTCCACTTTTATAGTTGACATTATCACCGCTGTTTATCCTCATCAACTCAGTGTGGACTAAATATCACACTAACCTGGCTAGTCTCTCAAAGTAAAGATTTATTAAATGAGTCACTTCACTCGCAGTGAATAGCCACGCCAATTACAAGGAAAAAGAGAGTTATGTTTTATGAAAATGTGCTCCAACCTCATGTTCCACACAAAAGGGCAGCGTACAACAGACAGAATTAGCCTTTAACACATGGCTTAACAGGTAGTTTCTGGTCAGTAAATCATTTCCTTGCGTTGGACACGAGGGGCATCATAGGATCTACGAACACCGCTCACATACGTATGTAGAAACTAGACATTACACTTCAAAGGTTAAAGCTTTAGTGACCCCTCGAGCACCACTTCTTCAAGTGTAAAGTAGTAAAATGAGCAACAAAAGACAGAGTCAGAGTTTCCCCCCTGGAGACTGGGGTTTGTGCTCCAAGCGTGACCAAGAGGTAAGACTAACTTACGCAGGGTGGTCATTGCTGATTTTGTACGAGTTATGTGACTGAAAGAACTCATTTTTTAACCCCAAGTATGATCTTTTCCTCAACCTGACCAAGCAGTTTGCATTTCACAGCCAAAACTGACACTAAAGGGGTTGACAGAGCGCCATAGTCCGTATTTGACAAGTTAGCAGTGAGAACTTGTTGGAATTTCATCAAGGTATCAATAAGGTCTTATTTTTATCCTAAATACTCAAGCCTACAGCCTACAATAGGCCTGTTTCCCTCTATAATATAGTGGAGTGGAAGTATAAATTAGAAAAAAATGAAAATATTCAAGTAGAAGTACCTTAATTGTATTGTTTTACAGTACTTGAGTAACTGTACTTTGTTGCTTCCACCTCTTACAGAAGCTAACGGTGGCTATTGTTAGCTAACATTAGCAAACACTGAACAGCAAAATGATAATAAGAGGAATGTCTACCTAAAATTTGCTAGCATTAGCTAACATATCCACCCTTAGCTACTGGTTTTATTGATGAATTAAACTTTTAACTCGTTACAAAGTCTTCTTTAAAAAGTTACATATCTGACTTCATAATCAGAGACGTGATGGCGTTAAACAAATTCAAAAGTGTGTGTGGGCGCTCTCCAAACTCTAGTATTACCCACATATCAGGCATCACAGTGGAACTGATTTCAGTCCCCCTGCACACATTTCCCCCGTCTCAACCTGCTTTAATGCTGCTGTCAATTCATTCTTGATCTAAATTAGTGCGTTGCAGCACAAAGCTCCACTATCTCTCTGCTGACTCGTTACCCGAAAAATTCGGAAAAAAGCTGCAAAGACTTTAACATTCGGGTTCTTCTCAGGGAAGAGTCAAAAGGGCAGAAGTAGCTCAGTGAGATTGTATTAAAAGTGGAACTTTCACAATGGTCTCATCAGTATATGGCCGTGTATCATTTGTTCACACCTTTTGCAATTGAATAGCGGCGCTAAAGTGACTCACCGCGGTGCCTTGTTGCGGGAGCGCCGTCCCATCAGACTTGCAGAGAATGAGCAACGTTATTGCCTGGCCCAGTTCCTCTGGAGGCATGCTAATGGAACTATTTGGCAGCTTGCCTCCGGAGGCAGGAGGGATGGACTTGTTTCACTTGATGTCAGTGTGGGGATCTGGAGGAGAGAAGAGAATTACAGGTTGGCATCGCTTCAATTGGCAGGAGGGGAGCAAGAGAAAAGATACCATGCAATGTTTCAAGCACTAGACAGAGAGTCGAGCGCTGATTATTTTGGGGGATTGTTTCAGTTCAATTTTTATTTTTTTTCTCCCCAGGTCCTTTAAGGTTACTCCACCGTGCAGGATCTGTTAACTCTATTCCCCTCGACGACGAAGACATAAACAGCTCAATTTAGATGCATCTCCATCTGTTAAAGGTGAGCTTTAGTGATCCACGTTTCCAATTCCAACGTAGGAACGCTGCTGATTTGTACTGTAATTGAAACATTGAGGACTAATGGCTCGCACATATGGTGCTGGCTTGTTGTTAGTGCCACTCGGTGTCTTCTCTGGAGCAAACAGCTGTGGGTGCTGATTACAGGGAACGGCCTTGAAACGCCTTGCCAGTGCTTTTTGTTTTTGTCCCCGCATGGCCATATTCACATGGCTGCCATTTTTCCTCCAGCATCCAGCTCCGGGAGGAAGCTTGAATGCCGGGATGAGTTTACGCTGCCGTGTCCCAGGTTTCACGTCTAAGTGAGGAATCTGAAAGTGTTATTAATTCACCACTTGCCGATTGATCAGCAACTGAAAAAGATGATGGATAGTGGAAATCTGGAGCGATATCGGGCCATATTTTAAGGTAAAACAACCCATTAGCTAACTGTTTGATTACATCCGGTGTGTTTTAGATCCAGGCTTAAAATGTGTCTCTTTAATTTGAGATACTAAGTCGGAATTTTTTAGATACTCAGGGGTTATTTAGAGAAAAGGAAATCAATATTTAAAGGAAGTGTTGTGATACTAACTTGAATATTTTGAAGAACTAAGATACTCGTCATTATTTCCAGGGGGTTTCTGATTATTTTGAGAAACTAAGTCTTTATATTGAGATACCAGGTAATTATTTTGAGAGTTTCATCATTATTTTAATATACCAAGTCGTTAATTTCAGATAAGTAAGTCAATATTTTATGAAAGTTTCTGCTATTTTGTGATACAAACTCATTATTTGAGAAAGTATCTCATTATAATTTTAAAGATACTGACTCATTATTTTAATTTGTCATTATTTCCAGATACCACGTAATTGTTTTAAATTTCATTTTAGATAAGTTGTTGAGGAGTAACGTTAGCTGCTGTCTAACGGAAGCTAATAGGTTATAAATTTGTTGTTTTATCTTTAAATATGTCCTGATTTCTCTCTGGATTTTCCCTGTCAATTGTGTTTTTAGTTGCAGATCGATCAGGAAGCAGTGAAATGACAACAATGTGTCAGATTTCCTGCTTTCACACGACTTGAAACCTGTCACAGCGGTGTGAATATGGTCACCTTGTTGCCCTGTGGTGTGTCACCGAGTGTTGACTTCCTTTCTTCCAGCAGCCTCGTGTCATTTCTATCTTAATTTCAACAATGTCTAATACACAGGATTCACAATGCCCTCTAGACTGTGATGTCCTTAATGAGCCAAGACTAATGCCCGTTCAGAAGACTATCGCCGGACACAAGGGTATCACGTCGGCTCGGCGGCGAGACCCGCGTGACTGTGACCGCCTGCGACAGCCACGATGGGAAATAATAATGCGTCACCTGCCTGTCTTTCCCACGGCGAGCTGGCACCGTGTCTGAATTCAGCTGCATACATTTTCATTTCGAGTGCACCTTCTGGAAGTGTTTCTCCCAAGTGCTATTCTCAATGGCGCTAGCTTGTAATGACATTATAATCTCTGAGAATACTGATAGTGCTCCAGTAGCTCTCCTCCTTGGCGTGTCCCAAGGCTGCGAGCATGAGACCGGTGTGAGCTGAGCACTGATGCTTGGCAGTCCTAGACGCCCGCAGCTCCGCCATCTATCAGCTCGGCTTAGGCGGCTTCCACCGCTCGGGCTGACACGTGCTGCCCTGACGGGAGATTCAGGGACGTATAACTCTTGTACATGTTAAGTTTTATTTCCCAACAGGAAGCGTTCTGCTGAAATAGCCTCGTATTCCTCTTATGGGTGAACGTCGCAGTATCTTTTGGTACGCCCACGAACACGACTGCCTCCTCTGCTTGCGATTCGAAAGACGGTTACCGCAATTTGCGCGACACGGTATCGCATCATCAAAACAGAAATTCTTCCCTTTTTAATGGCTCGACAATCAATCCCAAAGTCTGACTGCCGACGTGCCGGGGTAAAATAAAAATGCCAAGTTCATTACTAACAGCTGCCACAGCCCGAAGAAAACTAAGCCTTGATATCAGAGGGAGCCGAGATAAGAGAGGAGGATTAGTAGCCTGTCGACACGCTGAGGAGAAATCAGACGGCCCAGTGAAGCTGTCTGTGGCATCAAAGGTCGTCCTTATTAAAGATTATTATGAAAGGGCTCGGAGATACTGTCAGATGAGTGGATTACTGTGAAAATACAGTCAAAATACGGGCGACGGGGAGGCAGGAAGGTCAGGTTCGCTGGGCGATCAACCGAGAGGGGGGAGAGGGTTTCATCTCGGGTGCACACAATGCCTCCGTCAAAGGCGCCCCAAAGGTGCTCCTAAGTATATTTGTCACCGATGATTAGGAATCGCCGGGCTATGGAGCGGGGTTTTATGAATGCCAATACTGACTGCTTAAGGTGCTTCATCACTGTTTACTTAGAATCCAATTTATCATCGACCTGCATTGGGAAAGTCAGCAAAATTGTCCACTTACACAGAAAGTGCTGCATCAGACAAAGTTTAATGGCCGCGCTAATGCCTGCAGCCAGAAAATGGCTCTATCATCGGGCATTGATCAAGACGGACTAAATATAGAGGACCACAATGTAGCGTAAGTAACAGCGTGGATGTAAAGGCCACTCCAGCAACAGTAGATCAAATTGCGAGGGATATATTATCCTTCTGTGGGTTATAAAATTGCCGTTCGTGGGACTTTTTCATTAAAAACGTGGCAGCGAAAGAAACCGGTTTATCTGATTCCTCCAGTCGGACGATTTCCTGCAGGTGAGTGAAAAGGAAAAAAAAAGGAACAAAGTTAATCTGTTATGATGTCGGCCGTTTGAACGAATCATCGATTCAAATCAAAGACCTAACAGTATTTTCCACTCCGCCTCCCGAGGATGCTTTCCGAAAAATGCAAAAGAGGACTGGAGGTGTGCGGCGCGGCGGCTTTGTGGAGATTATCCGGCCTGTAAGAGGTGATAGAGGATATTTCTTCTCCCCCGCTCTTCTTCCTGTATGCCGCTGCGCCGTGGCTACAAATTGGAGCGGCTGTAATGGGATGCAGAACAGTGACAAATGGTTTCTTTTACAGTACATAGGCTCATCCCTCTGACTTTGCCGCTGCCCTTGACATTTACTGTTGGAGACCGATGCTCACAACAGTTTGACTTATAATGGCGGGGTATTAAAAACACTTAGGCCACTCCCGTTTCCCGGGATGGGAAGCTAAACATCTTGATCAGGAGTGTGACGCCGCTGACATTACACAGTTGGGTCCGGTCTCTCTCTCTCTCTCTCTCTCTTTCTCCGTCAGGTATATGACTTTCCCTCTTCAGCTTTACTGAACATGTGTCTGCCAGCGTAATCATCTGATTATAATCAGACGCGGTATTAACTTCTGCATCTAGATGTGCTATCCGGATCTGATTACTGGCTTATCCTCGCATGTCTATCTGATATTAATAAGCTCGTTATCGTGATCCCCGCACGTACTGTGATCATATCTCAATATGGGTATGAGGGAGGCGGAGCTGGCGGACGTGCGAATCACAAACAACGTACATGACAACATGGGACGGAGCCGGTTTGTTTCATTCCCCCGCTGCGAAAAAACCTCTTCGGCTCTTTTGGATTCAGAGCCATGGTCGGGGCCATAGTTTCTAATTTGCACAAAGCTCAGTCCGATAAAAGATCAATGAGTCAGGCAGATTAGACCAACATATTCAACTAAACCCGTCTGCCCCTGGAGTTTCTCTTCTTCTAGGGGATGGAGAGGGGAGGGGTGGCAGGTTAACAAGGGGATGAATGTTGGTCATTTTGTGACCAATCCTCCACTGAAGCTTGTTGGGCGTATTATTTTCAAACTATACAAACTTATATTACCATCCAGTGGTGCATCACTTTGTTTCATGCATGCAATCATAGTCTCTTTAGGGCAGAAGGAATATAACCTGTTTAAAGGGGGGATTTGTGGGTGCCCATTAGCTCAGATGGTGGAGCGGGTGACCCATGTTCAGAGGCTTAGCCTGCACTGCAGCGGTCCCGGGTTTGCAGTCCCAGCCTGGGGCCCTTTGCTGCGTGTCACCCCCGCATCCCCCTCTTCATGTTTCCTGTCAACTCTGAAGCTGTCCTATCAATAAAGCCATACAAAAGCCCCAAAAAATTATACAAAAAAAAAGGGGAGATTTGTAAGAAATGGCCAGAATTTTGGTTTCAAGCATTCAAAAATGACACCATCAACGTTGCACGAAGAAAAAACAATGCAGACATTATGTCAGATATGTCTTTGTGTTGTGCTGCAGAGATGTCTACTGAAGTTAGCATGCTAACCAGCTAGCACCGTCCTGTCCTGTCTCGTAATACCGCAAGAGGTGAGAGCTGAGTTTAAGAGCAGCAAGTTTTCTACTTCGTTGAATAAGCAAACAAAAAAACCTCACAAACTATTAAGAAAGGGAATATTTTTGCTCCTATTTTACCTTTACTTATAAAAAAAAATTGACAACCGCCATTTACCAAACTCAGATGACCTTTCCCGCCTCGTTAATTCATCATAAAACACATTTCATTCAAACTTGACATAAACAGAATAAAACTCACCCAAACAGTGTTGGTTTGTCTTTCCACAGTCGCCTCTGGTTTGCCCTAAACGACCCCCTCAGTTCATTGAGTTAAATGTTAAATATACTTCAGCCGCACAGGCCATTTCATCCGCCGCTTGACACCCGACGCTCTCTCCTCTGACACTTCACGCTTCTCCTGTCAACGCCCGCCGTGTCCTCGTCCTGCCACTCACGTCCTCCTTATCCGGCGGCTGATATGTGCTTTTTACAGTCTGAGCTTCCTCCCAACCACATAAATCTTTTAATCAAGGCGTTCCATTAACCGGGGGTTCAATGCGTGCATGCACATTTTAATAATTTTCTGCTAAAAGAGCACGGAGGTCTCCAAACTTGCCACTTCCTCCAAAACTCGAGGAGAAGCTTTTCTTTTTTTTGGACAAAGTCTCTGTGCAGTGCTTCACAGTATTTGCACTCGATTCAGCTGTTCAAATATCCTGCTGAATGATTTTTATGACACTGTGGGGAGGCCCTGCGGTCTGCTGCCCAGGTATTCTGTACATAAAAGAGTAATTTCTTTTAATTGTGTCTCTCCCCGGGCCAAGTCGGCCATTTGGCCGCCCTGAGGGAAGATGTGGGTTTGTAGAGTCCTTGTGGCAGCGCTGACGGGGACGGCCTCCACATTAATTACATAAAGCACAAGTTCTGATTGTTAGCAAACCAACTGGCAGGTGAATGTTATCCAGCTCCATTAATGTTTCTCTTCAATGCCGCGTGATTAAGAACATATCAGGGTCGTGAGTTGTGTCCTCGCGGCTGCACTCGGCTGAACAGGTTTTTTCAGCACTCGGAGGACAGAGCTTCTTAATTAAAACACATTTCATACCTTTTATCTGTGCTGCACCAACAGGTTTAACAGTTTTGTTGTCTTGAATTAACTGCTAACTATGAAATGAACAATCTTCCAGTGTAATTAGACCCCAAATTTAAAGGATGGTGCCTATGGGAGACAACAGCATCAGTCATTTGATTAAGTGCCAACATACAGTATATTTAATTCCAAGTGCCAAAGCCCTCTAATGGCTGTAATTATTACAACAGCAATAAAAGAGAAAGTTATGGGACAAAGCTCGACAAAGTCCCTGTAGAGAGGAAGTTGAAGCGTATAGATCGACAAAACGTTGGTTTCCATTTCCCCGACCATGGATCAACTTTCTTTAAACCCAAATCTTTTTATAATCTTACCCATTATCATTGTTACCATAACGATGAAGGTCACATCTTCTTAAAGGTGCAATATGTGAGAATTTAAGCATGAAACTTTCAAAAATGTACCAAAATGATCAACAGTATGTGAGGACAAAACCGTTTTGATGTCAAGAGATATCTACTGAAGTTAGCATGCTAGCCAGCTAGCCCTGTGCCTGAAAACCTTGGTCCAGCGCTCCTGTGCTAGCGGTGTAAACACCAACACTTCCCCCAGTAGCCTGGCTAGCTGCACTGCGAAGTGAGCTAACTAGCTAACAGTAACTACAGTCACAGTTAGCGACAGTTAGCAGTTACTCTGGTGATATGCTGCCCCCATTTGTTGTAGCCAATTCATGTCACACCTTTAACAAAATAAGCATTTTGACCCATATTTATAGTTTTGGAGGACATATTTTGTTATTTGGACTTTTTTCAGGGTAGTGTAGGAAGTCATAAACATGGGTGTCTTTCCCATCTCTACCATCCATCCCATTTTATACCAATATTACATAATCTTTAGAATCAAATTTCAGTTCTCTTTCGTTATCCGTTTGGCCTGTATGCCTCAAGAGTATCAGCAACTGAGAGCTTGTTTGAAGCAAGTAGGGCATGAAAATGTGTACTTCACAACCTCTTTAGGCTTGAAATATGAATATTGTCCATATTTCCAACTTTTATTAGACTTAACACAACCTTCCATTACACAGTTTGTATCTTTGTGCAAAAAGGTCTGAACTAAAAAGCAGCAAAGCAACCGACAGTCAGACGTTACCATCCTTAGCTAGCTCTCGCTGACAGGCCTTAAAAGTACCAGAGCTCCAGTAAGATATGAATGTGAGTTGTACTTTCTTTTCTGTTGTTCTTTCACTTCTTTGAGTTATCCCTGTTGTAATTCATCAGAAAACATTCCCACACTGGATGGAAAAACCCAGCAGGCGATGAACATCTGCTTTCCGTCCTCTCTCTCTCCATCTCCATCTCCATCTCTCTCATTTGTTTTTTTTTTTGCCTCTTTCCTCTTTTTACGCCGTCTTCCCTCGGTTCGGAGGAATGTATTCCCATGGTGGCCTCTGCTGCTTCAAATGCGCTGACTTCAGCATCCGATCTGAGAACAACTCGTGTGATCAGGCGGGATTCTTTCTTGTCGGGATCGCCTACTGCTTCGGTACCCCTTTCTTCCTACCCCCTCTCACTTCCATCGCGTCCTCTTTCTTCTCTGCCTCGGCATCGCTTCCCTTTTATTTTCGAAGCCGCTCGCCTGCAGTCTGTTCCGTCTGCCACGTTCTTCTCTTGCCTTATTATTACTTCTGAGCTTTAGAACATCAGCTTTACAACTTTTCACGTCGGTCCGGTCTCATGAAAATTCATCCGGCTTGAATTTCCTCTTAAGCAGTACAGAAGAAATGTGCAAGTCATTCTACAGTGTTGAAGTGATTCCTGATTTTCTCAGTCTTTCATTGTAACTGTGTGTACTGAGAAATGCTTGTGTTTTGTTCAGAGTTTCAAAGATATCTGAGCTAATTAATTTTAATTATATTCATATTTCCAGCCACAAAAAAGGTGATGGGTCATAAACTGGAGTCAGAATCCCAAACAGAAGTGTGATTCATATATTAAAAGAATCATAAACAAAACCCAGAGAGGATAAAGTGGAAGACATCAGGCCGTGTAACCCAGATCTATCTGGGCATTGCTGTGGCTAAGTGGTTGGACTGTCGCCTCGCATCAAGAAAGACTAGTGCTTGTCGCCACGGCGCTTTCGCTGTGGAGGTCACATATTCTCCGTGTCGCCCTCGTTCTCCAGTTTCCTCCCAGACTCCGCAGACATGCAATCCAGGGCGACCGGAAAACCTAAATGACTTATATTTAGGAATGGTGCTGCCTGTCTGTTCGAGTTGGTTTCCCCGTTTTATTGCTGGAAATGGGAACATGAAGCGTTAAGAAACGGGTTCAGCACACCTCAAGAGTGAGCAGTGCATGACACAGACATGTCGAGACTTAACCTTTGACCTTTCCACATTCGAATTCCTGCTTGCAGAAGTCGTTGGGGAACAATTGAGGATGTTTGTGCAGGTGGTGGAGGGGTAAAGGGTGGAGGTACAGGGTCTTTGTTTCAACCTTATATACTACATCACACGTATCTGCAACAGCATTTTGAGAGAATTGTTATCGGATATCTGCCAACCTGAAAAATGTAGAAACAGAACAGACCTTCAAAAGAGAAGAGTCGGGTGCAGAGCCAGACTTCCCGGAGGAATAAACACCTGTCACATCAGATTTTGCTCTGATCTGAAGTTTACTGACGGGAGGAGAGCTCTGAGATTACTTTTAAACTTTTTGGGTCAGAGGGTGGATTTGTCTTCAATCCCATTTATCAACCTGACTGCAGCAGGCGGTGCTAATATGTACCCTCAATGTAATATGTGTCGTTTCTTGCTAGCTGTTTCGGGGGAGTAAACAATCACGCGACTAACGTGAATAAACACAACAAACAGGGTTGATGAAAAATCCATCAGGCACAAATATTCACTTGACGTTTTGTCTCATTCATCAGCTTCCTTTCTCACTCTTTGACTCTCTCTCAAAAGTAATACTATGGCAACAGGCGACCAAATGAAAGCCACCATTATCTTGAGTAAAATTGAGGATTTCTCTGGACATTTGAATGCAGAGTTCTAGTCTGTTATATCTTCTAGCAACTAAAACTTTTCATCAGGATAACCTGGACTTTTTCGCCCACTCACGTGGAGATCAGAGGTGCGATCCCCAGCTTCTGCTGCGTGTCAAAGGGTCACACTTTATGACACATAAATATCTCGGGGCGTCTTCGGATGGCGAGTGCTGAAAGACTCCTGATGAGCAGGTGAACACGTTGCATGGAAACCTCAGTTGTCACTAGGCTACGAAATTATAAGTTATATTATTGCAGCCCATTTACAGTCCCTCAAGTGGCGCATTAGATCTCTGCACATGAATATGTCTTTTATTGAAGTCAACCTTTTGTCTGCTCAAGTGCGGGGCTGCTTGTGGTCTGATCCCTCGGATGGAGCTCAGCTCTTACAATGCCGCAAAGCCAAGAGAAATCAATAAGGTTTTTTTGAGTGGTATTACTTGACTCTGTACAAACTGAACCTCCAGCAGAGAAGAGTTGCATGGGATACTTTCTAAATAGCCTTGAGCTTCTAACAAATTACCCAAAGGCAGCTGCAGAATTAATTCAGCCCGCAGAACTCTTTGAAATTACTTCCAAGTTGCAATTTAAATAAAGGCTTTTTATTGAGGTTATGGAAAACTTTCTTTTCCCTTCGACACACATGCAATAAATCATATCTATTGAAATAATAACGCTGTTAACCCCTAGTTTTTGGCTCACAAGCACAAACCCACAGATCACAGCTAATGTTTTTCTCTGCAGCTCAAACATACCCTCCCTCAGGTCGTGACCAGACGGGGTTCACGGGAGGCCACCTCTCATTTTTTCCAATATCTGTAGGCTGTAGAACATTATCAATACCACAGACCTCTTTCCACCCTCCAGGAGTTGTCATCTGCTTGGAAGCCGACAAAAATTTTGGCTCGATAAAAGGCAATTATAGTGTGTCTTCCCATTCATTCAGGTTTGTTTTTTTTTATAGCAACAGATGCACAAAAACACAATCCAAAAAGAAAAATGTTTAATACAGAAACACTCGTGGTTGAGCTGAACTTTTGTTGCGTGTCCTACCTTTTTCTCTGCCCATAATTCCTGTTAGATGTCCAACAAATGCACGAAATGCCCCCATTTCCTGTGTTAATCCTCGAGGGAGAGAACCATGAGTGATCTCCCAGAGTCTAGTGTTTCCTGAAGAGAGCTCGATAGTCCTTTGAACCTGGCAGAGTTGCTTTATGTGGGTATTTCAAGAAGACTGAAATTTCTCCGTGCATTTAGAATTGTTGCTCCGTTTCCTAATCTAGTGAAAAAAACATACCCAGAGAATGAAACTCAAGGCACAGACGAAGATATCACACAGTGTGCCTCTTTCGTACAAAAGGGCTTTGATAACAGGACGTTCCATCAAACAAAGAGTCTCTGGATGCATTATTTAGTATAGTCTAATATATTCAATTTAAAATAACCTAACTTAATGAGGTAAGTTAATGGGCGCTCATTATGTACCTACTACTCACTGTGAACCTTGAATCTTCTGTCTACAGCTCGAGAAACGGAGTAAATTATTTATACGGAGTGAATTATTTTAGTTATTACGGTTAAATACAATTTCAATGAGATGGGTTTGAAGTGCGTAACGACATCTGTTAATGTTAGCAATAGAGAGAGAGAGAGAGATTGGCGAGTAGAAGCCATTGAGGGTTCAACAATACCAACTCTGCAACCGAGGCCTGAAAAAAGAATCGGTCAAATGTTCTGTTTTGGATAAATACAGTCAATAAACGTAGTCGATTTAGAGTTCGACTGTCTGGAGAAGTGACGGACAAGATGAGAGCAGAAAGGAAAGGGAAAAAATACAAAATGTGAAAGATTTTCATTCTTGAAGTTTTGCCAAAGATTTATATTGTGTTGGACTCCTCAGTGGTCCAGTGTGTGTTTACTCTGCTTGAGCCTTTTCAATCCTTACTCTCTATTCTTACTTTTTTAAAATGTGGCTTTAATTTCTCAGTTTCTTCTTATTCTGACCTTTAAAACCTAGAACATCTTTTGCTCATCACATCTGATGAAAGGGCAACGCTTGCATAAAAATATCATCAATAAATGGTACATTTAAGAGATTGAACTTGAGTTAAGAGTTATTTCACTGTTAAACAATGAAATGCTTTGTTAGCCATCTATTGAGGAATTGTTTATTGGAAATGTCTCATTTCATTGTTTGTTAAGATTGAAATAGATGTAATTAATTATAAATTCACCTTGTAATAAAGTGTTACCAATGAAATTGTATGGAATTGCCAGCCTTTATTCCATGATTTACATGTTATACAGGCTACAGAAGAACAAATATACAGCATATTTCTTTATTAAGGCCAAAGCTCAGTGTTTTATCCTACAAAGTGACATATTTATTTTGGTTTTCTGTTTTTATTTAGACCCTCTCAAGCATCCAAATGGAAATATTTGGGATTTTGGAGCAGTAATGCTACATAAAAAAGGTTCATTCAACACTAAGCACAGATATATGACTATTCTTTGTATTTAACTTTATTTTTAAGGGCTGGATTCCCCCATTCCAAATCACGATTGGGAAAAGTCATGTATCAAGCTGATAAAACAATACTGAGCTGTTAAAATCTCTCAAAAACCAACATTAGGGGTAATCAACTAAATTAACATCATTAAATCCGGTTTGTGCGGTTCTGAGTAATGCTAAAATTCATCGTCTCACGGCCTTGACCCATTTAATTTAAATATCCTTCTGCAGACTAAAGTACATTCACAGTAATTGAATGTATTTTATGGCACTAGGCACATGCCAAAGTAATGTCATCCTCCTCCGCCCACAGCTGGCACGGCGACCACATTCACAGTTTTTTTCAGACGTTTCAAACTCCCTCTTCCGTCTGGACGCCATCCAGAGACAAACTGTCTGAATGGAGGAGAGATTTTTTGTGGATGCACGGGACGTTTCAGGGTTTTTTTTTCATGCCCAAATGAGCTTGTTTTACATAACAGCCTTTGGTTCTGCACTTGTAATGCACGCTCATCGTTTGTAAAATGCTCGCTGAGTGCTCTCTCTCAGTCACCTTCACCGTCATTTACTATTTAGTCCGTGCAGTTAAATTACCAGGGACCAGACTGCAAGTTCATCCCGGCTCTGTCTGCTGTCCCGTTCTGTTAATCCACGCTATATTGTTCACAACCCACATACATTAACGTTTCATTCACAATTACAATATTTACAATCTTTGCGAACAACAACATGCTTGTGAAGCACAATTTGCTTCTCGATAGACCTGAAAACTCAACCGAATGTCTATCGAGAAGCAAATTGTGCTACTATACCACAATCCATTTTCAATAGTGGGAAAACTCAAATGTTTTTCTTTCAAACGTTGTCCCCTGTGGTGTTTCACTTTCAATGTGGTGCTCTGTTGCTACCCAACCCATTTTCAGTCCCGAGTGATACTCTAATGTTTTGGGTTGCAGACTCAGTGCGATGACATTTTGAGAGCATGGAGTTTCTTAAATTGATGTTCATATGAACTTCCCATTAATTAACGTTATAATCCTGAATATTTTGTTAGATCAAACCCTATTTTTACTACGTATGGGTGATATGTTCAGCATTTTCTGCAAAATACACTCTGTAGTTAACTCTTAATAAAGCTGCAGCACTTGTAGAAGATAGAAGTAGAAGTTGAACTGGCCAAATAAGTAGTGTTTTTTATTGTGAAGCAGTCATTGTTGGTCAATTATTGACCGACTTCTTGAGCAGAACAGCAGGGATGTGTTTGGCTGCACTGTACACAGTCACACCAGCTGCTTTTCTGATGTATTTTTGACAAAGTAGCTGCTCAAGGAGTGTTTGCCGCCCAGAGGGTTCTTGGACCCGTAGAGCGAACATATGCTTGACTTTAAAGCAATCTTCTCGCTTTCCAGTGACATTTCAAAATACAGTATGTCATTTCTGCCACTAGGAGTCTCTCTAACAGAAGAAAACACAAGTTGCATGCTGGGTGTTGTATTTAGATGGCTTGGCATCATGGGGTGCAGAGCCGGACCTTCTGGAGGAATAAACACCCTGAGTCTCATCGGGAACTGCTCTGATTCAGAGGTGTTTACAGGCGGAAGGAGAGCTCATCCCTAAACTTTTGGGATCTTCACTCCTGTTTATCAACCTGACTGCAGCAGCGATCCACAGAGGTGACCTCCACTATCTGGTACTTACAGAGAGGTGAAGGAAAACGGGAAAAGAGAACCAGGGTCTCTGGTGAGTGCTGAGTTTAATCAGAGTTGACCTGAATTGAAAATCTATCGAAGTGACTAAGGCACGGATGTTAACGGCCCAGGTAATGTTTTAAAGTTTTATTCATCTTACGTCTAGTCGAAAAATGCACCATTACCTTGAGTAAACTTGTTGATTTCTCTGGGTTTGAATGTTGTTGGAGATATTTGGGAGAACGTGAGCACACAACTCAACAAAACAAACAAAGGTTTTTAGTCATTTAATGCAGCTTTCTTGCGCATTATAGCTTATTAAATATCATATTAAAGACTAAAGCTTACATTCATGCCATTTCCAAAAGGTTTACTGCCTTACAAATGTGAAAACAGTACTCACTCTGCTGGTGAAGATGACGAGATATGAGCCAGCGCACTAAATGTCCCTCGTCGCGGAGTGGTTTTCTAAATCGTTAATTACGACTGAGGTGTGGTTAAGGTTAGACGGCTACCATGCTGTTGGTTAAAACTTAAAAATGTCAACACTCACTTATTTATGAGCTGGAACAGACTCACATAATGTTTTAATAACGTACAGAAGACGCCGTGTTTTCCTCATTTGATCCCAAACTGCTCCTTTAGCTGCTCTTGTCAGGCTTTAAAGCCTCACTTACGCACTATTTGTCCGGCTGCTGTTTCACCTATAGGCTCTTATCTTTGCACCTTGTTTTTCTTTGGGTGTTGCATCCAGACGTCCTCTCATCTGCAGCTCGCCAGCCTTGAACGAGGAATAAAGACTACAAGCAGCTGATTAATGAAACAATGGAGAACATTTCTTACACAACACGAGATAGTTCTGCATTGTGCTCCCTCTCCACTAAACCACACAAAGACGCGTTCAAAGCACAAAAGGCTGGTGACGAGCGACTGTATTTCCGACCCACAGGCTGTTCAATACAATGTGTAATGGAAGATCAGAGTCTCCGGCCTACTGGGGGATTACTGCAACCTCTGGCTGAACCACACACACACAAACAAACGAGCTTTAGGAACGCCGTACGACTGAAATCTTGTCGTTTGTGTAAGACAGAATCCATGTTGTGCCGCCGCCTGCCGTAGATGACATATGCATAATTACGCCCTTTTATGATTTCAATCGCGAATGTGACAAAGGGATTTGACAGCTTTAAGCGCCGGCAGCTTTGAAAACTGAAAGTCGTCGAGGCCCATTTGTGCTCCGACAAAGAGTCTGTGTTGCAGCAGTTTAAGATCAAACCATTACAGATCACACCAACATTGATTCTGAAGGTTTTTGGGGCTGCGTTCTTTCTCATTCTCACAGCAAAAGTCAGGTATTGTTCACATTTAATTGATTTTTTAGATTAGTTTTAAGGTGAGTTCTCATTCAATCTGGTTATTGGACGCCATTAGCCTTCAAATCAAACACTTAGACATCATCATCAACACTTCATATTTATTTCTTTGCTCTATTTGTATTGTTTAAAACTTACAGAGCACTTGACTTGCATTGATGGTTATTGGTTCTTTTTATATTTATTTATATAAATGGATATTTTCTCATACACGTCACATGATCACTGCCATCAAAAACTGAACTTATGTTTCAGCGATACCTGCTGAGAAAAGTAACTCATTAGAGGACTTTTGCATTACCACAACTGATAATCCAGCATGTTGCTGCTTATACTGTCCAGACAGTATAAGCAGCATCTTTCTTTAAATCTATTGACTGTACAGACATTAAAAAGTCATATTCTACAACCCAAAAACCTGTAACTCTGCAGCACTGTAATAAAAAAGGAACAAAAGACCCTTCAATATCCCCCGCTTTTGTGTTTGACTACAAAAAATATAATTGAGTGGGTACAGAAGTGCATATTGTCCAAAAAGTTCACACAATGTGTAATTATTTTTTCAGCTTCAGTGGAATGAAAGCAAACAGAAACCACAGACTCCGATAGCCTCGAGTACATTGTGGGTTTTTTTTTGTGGAGACAAAAGGAACAGAGGAGGAAAAACAGTGAATTTGTCACAATAATGGATTACTTTTCAAACATAACCAAATTAATGGGTGACTTGAGTCGCAGAACTGAAACGTCACGTTGTTTGTTCATGTGTTACCACTGTTGGTCATTAAACAAGGAAATGTATATATAAAAACTAAATGATCTGTATAAAATATAACGCTTTATTAGTCAAATGAGGATTTGTGTGAATATAGAAGATGCACTGTGGTTGATCAACTGAATAGATACGTTAATAAAACAGAAGTATTGTAACATGTATCCTGATAATCCTAAGAGACTTGTGATATTGTTGCACTGCCCTCAACTTTCTCAACCTCGTAGTTCAAACTCTGCTAAACTGATTAGTTTCTTCATTTTGATCCTAAGTGTTCGTTCGATCCTAACATCGTGTTTTAACTTCAATACTTTCATTTCAATCATTACATGTTCAACAGGATATAATAGTCAGAGCTTTCATACATTTCTAAATCACAATTAGGACTATGTTTAATGTCCTTTATACTTGAATTTATGTGTAGATCTCAATTTTTCTGACACTTCTTTAGCTGTATTTGTTCATCTTTGTTCTCCTTTTTCTTCGTCCTGTGTTAATACATTGAGTACAATAAAAAAGAGAGAGTGCATTTCATTATGCACATTTTGGGGGATTAAGTTTATGTTTTTAACTTATAAAAAAAGGTTCTTCTAACTACTTTAACTCCCCCGCCTTATGAAACCCGAAGACTTGGCAACCGCCGCCCAAAGGTTAGCACACGCTGAGCATTTTAAAAGGGGCCAATTAGCATTAGAGACAAACCGATAATGGAGGTGCAGATCCACAAATTGCGAGGGAAAAAGTTTGTTTACGGACGAAATCATTTAGAGGAGAATACTGTTTCATCCCAACGCGGTTTGAAGGACTGCATGATTTATGTAAAGCAGCAATCACCGTGCGCCCGAGAGCGCCAAAATCCTCGACCCAGCGTGGGTGTGACCTTTCATGCTAATTCAACACCATTCATTAAAAGATGGGAAAAAAAGAAAAAACACTTGCATCTAAATAAGACGGGCCGAGATTTCAATATGCAACACTTAACCGTTTATCATTTAATTGTGATCGGAGCATTGCTCGTTGCTGGAAATTAATCGAGGCTCTCAGAATTGCCCGGCAAAGTCAAGAAGAGAATTCCTTTGCATAATCAAATATGCTAATCAGAGGAGAAGTGGAATTAATCTGCAGCCGTAGACCGAGGCCCTAGATTAGTGCGGGAGAACAATGGGGTGGGAGATGCCAGAGTGTTGCCATTGTGCGGCCGACGCTTATTGACACGAGCCACGTTTGTTCTTTATGCAAATGTATGCATCCGTAAAGAGCCGCCGCACACAGATGTAGAGCTGTATTTGCATTAGGAGATGGTTTTATTTTAACATGTATTACCGTGTTGAATCGAAAAGGAAAACAGAGCCGTGCCTATCAGTCACGGCTGGGTGGAAACCGTAAAGAATGATTTCACGTCAAGGATTGAAAATGGAACATTTTATCAGTTTTGTTTACTTGGAAAATAAAGTTATGGAGGTGGAGATCAGGGCAAAGACATGCGGTGTGTCAGGAGAGAGATATTCACTGATGAAAATTATGTTTTTTAAAAGATTATTATGCTCTTTTTGGGGTGACTAAGGTCGTCGAGACTCTACAGCGTCAGGGGAAAGGTTGCTTACAGCGGTGACGGTTTCACGTAGCAGAGTTATTCATTTAAATGTTTGAGGCCACATGAGTTGTTTGCCAGTGTTGACTGGCAGCAGAATGGTAAATATCATTATTAGATTCAAGCTATATATTCACTTCGGTGTGATTCTTTGTCTAATACGCAAGAAATAGTCCGCCGTGGATTGAGCTGTTTCAGGGACTATGCACCTTTTAAATGTGGTGATCTTCAAACTGACCTCGAGCTAGATTCTTTTATTCTCCTTGAAGATCTGAAAGCTTTAACATCTGATGTTTTATATGATTCGTGTAATTGTACTTGTTCTAATTGTTGCTTGATTGTTGATTGTCTTTTACACTCCTGATTCTCTTGTAAAATAGAGACCTTAATCTCAACTAACTCCCCAACTGAGTTCAAGTGGAGTTATTTAAAGCTGAAGTCTGAACTTTTCCTCAACCTAACCAAGATTCTTGATGCCGAATCTAACCAAACCAAACCACGACCTGAGTTGTGACGGCTCCTTCCTGGCCGAAGCTGTAGCGGCAGAAAAAGGAAAGGAGTGTAAAAAGATGTGATTATCAGCCAGTGGAGGTGGATGGAGACAACAAGGTCCAAACAGCCGATGGGAGCGCAGTCTGGCAAAACCTTAAAACTGCCCGTGTGGGAGGCCATGTTTTGCCGTCTGCACTCATCTCTATCATACACGGCCGGGTTAATGGTAAAGGTTCGCCACTAAGCCATTTATCTCCACATCAATTTTCCAGTCCATCCACAGCCTCGACACCAGATTTAGGGCTCAGAGACCGCGGTTTTGATGATCCTTCTCCTCGTTACATTAAACACAACCCGGAGTTGGACAGAACGAACAAATAAATAAGGGGGAAATCCTCTTGGGGTGCAAATAGAGGTGACCGGGGTCATGAGGGTCACTCTCAGTACATATTCCACTGACGATTACAGGATGAACGCTCCAAAACATAACCCATAGTCCCAAAGAAAACTCAATATTGACACTAAATTGAAGAATTCAAGATTATATCGAACTGATGAAATGGATACGTCATGAAAAGCATAATGTTTCTCAGTGAGCTTTATTTTGAAAGTCTGTACATGTACATTGAAGGGTAAAGTAGACCACCATACTTTGAAGTGTTGGACCGCTGACCAAGCTGACACATCTGATGTTGAAACAACCTACATAGTGTCTCTCGTGAACCGATATAGGTCAGTGAAATGTGCCTACCGGGAGCAGACACCAGACCCTAAACCTACAGAACCAGATTAATGTGAAAGTGAAATGACACGTTACACAAACCCCGTCACGCTGAGATACGGCCGAGGCTCCGTTGAAAGTGAGCGAGAAAGCTAAAATAAATAACTTTCAAGTCCGTCTCTGAGACAGAAGTGTTTTTACTCCGAGGTCCATTTTCGGGCGCCAAATTGCTTTAATACAGCGCCCGCCCTCTGCTCATCCAAGAATGTAACCGCGAGGAGCAAACATTAGCAAACGCTATTATGAATCAGCTCACTCACACACACACACACACACACACACACACACACGCTTACACACACTGACATTAATGCAAGAGAGGTCAAATTAATAGTCATCTAAACTGCCGGCGGGCTCTCCCCTTTTTTTTTCTCCTCCGAAGTCTGTTTTTCTATTCATGCCCACAGTGCCGGAGCGATCGCTGTGATGATTCCTTATCAACATGCACAAGTTCCTCGACCTTTGAATGCGCAGAATAACCCAAATACCAAAAGAGAATAATGATGATTAACTGCAGGCATTTCTGTAATTAATGAAAATTACCAGAGAATCCATAATTAATGTGGAAGAGCGAGAGAAAAAGTCATTGCCAACTCTTGATGTGTGATTAGAAACACAGAAAGAGGCACTTATCTGCAGGAAAAAAATGAACTTTGAGAGAATTTGTCTCAGGCGTGTGATTCAGCGCCTCTTTTCTTTTGGTGGCAACGGTGAATGTCACGATTCCATACAACAGAGAAGTCTTTCTGGATTCACGTCTTTTCTGTAATTCTACCAGAGAATAACAAGATAATGAGCCCAGTTTCATCCAATTAAATAAGGGCTGTCGGATCGATCGCGGATGAATTGCATATTTTGTATCTGTTCTAAACCTTAAAGGGATATTTTTATACTCTTATCAACATGGGAGTGGACAAATATGCTTGCTTTATACAAATGTATGTTTATTAATAGATCATTCTCCAGAATAACCTCAAGGGTACTGCATGCTGAAACATGGCAAACTCGAGCCCAACAAGCAGCAACAGACGGACATACCGACCTGAATGCAGCATTCCTTAGTGTCCAACTTTACTCTCGTTAACTAAACTAAGCAATGTTAATCGGCCTGCAAGCTGCAGCCACTTACTGAGTTATCGCTGTTGAAGGTTTGTCACATGTAAAGTGTCCAGACGCCTCAGTTTCAAACTATTAGCACGGTCTGCCTTTGGCGAGGGGGGAGGAGGGCTCTCTGCATCGGCTGTGTGCTCGTCCAGCGAGGGCTAAAACTCGGCTCACGTCGACGGTAAATGCAAATAGCTTTGTTCTTGTGGAGAGAACCATCTGGCAGGGCTTTGTAGGTTGAACTCGCCGTTCGAAAGACCCTTTTCTTTATCTATTTCTGCTCGCCATCCACAACGTCACAGCTGCATCGCTTACTGATTTGCCAAACTACAGAGCGGGCCTAAGGTCATAGCGTGCGTGGGTTAACCGGGTGTCAAAAAAATTAACGCCGTTTAGAGGAATTTGCGTTAACGCGCCATCATCGCGTTAACTTTGACAGCCCCGATTTAAATACATATGTGTGAAATAATACTGCGGCTGTCATTCACCTAATTGTACGGTTGACACGCAGAGCTGCAGTGAGTCTATAAACCATCAGTGTTTTGCAGCTGAAAACTTAAGCTAGTCTAAAAAGAAAGACATAAAAAATCATCTCACACACAGAGGCAGGGGTCAACGGGATGTCTGAGAGCCCTTGACAAAAGAAAAACAGACATCGCGTGTTTCCACCTCTTCGAGAGACGACCGGCATCGTAATGACTGGATGATGGCGCGCGGGCCCCACCTTTTCATTCGGTTCGACACTCGCCTGTTTTTACCTCCGTCCTCCTCCCCCTGTCTGGAGGATCCCGACCAATCAGGGAGGCGACGACAGCTCGAATCACGGCGAGGTGAAGAGGCCGGGGCGAGCGACAACGTTTGATTGATTTGATTCTGTTGCCTCTCAAAATGAGCACTCGGTCGTGGGGGACAAACTGTCAGGAAGGCGAGTCAAGACAAAAAGACAAAAGGAAAAAAAAAAAAAAGCTCCGAGGTACCTGTTCAGTAAATTAAATGGATTTATGGAGGAAGCGCGCGGAGGCCTCACAGAATGATTTCCAATAAGGAGGAGATGGATGAATATGGTGAATGGCAAACCTGCTGCCGGATGCATTTGTTTTGAATCCTTTCTGTGAAATTAAACCCTCAGCTGATTATGAGAGAATGGCATTACATGCATGAGGAGGCAGGGATAGAAAATATGAAACAATTCCAAATGTGGAGAAGTGTTTTCTCTTACCCCGTTGGAACATAACGCTCGGCGCTGATGCCCTGTGCAGAATTGGCTCTCGCTGATAGAAATCATCAAAGAAATGGCTTTTCGCGATCGCCGCTAATGTTTGCATTGAGCCGCTCGCCAGTTTTGAATACAATCTCCGCTGCACATTTACGCGTTTCTCCTCTTTGATTCGAGATCGCTGCGAGAGATATCGCGCACCTGCCTCCCCGCGCAGACGTGTAAATGTTGACCGGGCGGGTTCGCTCGACTCGCGGCGAAACACGAATTCGCTGTTTAAAAGGTCGTGTAATTGCATTCTTATCGCTAAGAATCTGGTGTTGTTCCGACAAAAGCTTCCCCCCCGATAGACTGGCAATTTTCAAGACAGTGTTCTTGCTCTCCCCTCCGTGGCGATTGGCTGGCAAGCGTCTCAGAGCTCCCAAATCCTGGCCAGGAGGCCGCTGTGTACATAGATGGTATTCACTGTTAATCTGATTAGGGCGAGGAGATAGGGATGCCTGGACTATATGTCATCTGAGAACAGCATCACCGCTATTGATTAACTGAGCAAACATCAGATGGAGACACCAAACATTTACACAGAAATGTACACACACACACACACACACACTACCTGCTATTCTGGGCTCTGGCAGATGGTGGTCAGATAGACTCAGATATAGTAAATGGGTTCATTTTCGTCAGCCATATTTCCTGCCAAACCGACGCTGTCTGTCCACTCCACCAACAGGCTGCCGGTGATAATACATTGGAACGGAGACAGATGTCTCTCATCAAACTACCAACTCATTCATAATGGAGTGAAAATTAGAACCCCAGGCGACCGTAACAAGCGATGATTGCGAGGGCGAGTGCTTCGTTTTCCAAAACCAGACCTCACACCTGTTGACAATACCTGATCAAATTTTGATCAATGATTCCCCCAGATTTGGGAGGCGCCCCGCCATCGCACCTCATTGATCGCGTCGACTCGTTTTCTGATTAAAAACCCCGCGTCGCTTTGCAGAGACGAGGCATCCATCTGTCGCGCCGACGGGAGCCATGTGTGTTTGGACAGAGTCGTCGTGTGTGTAAACGCTGTAATGCTTATTTGTCCGTGTGAGCGGCGAGAGAGCGACGGCTGGGATTACAGAAGAGGATAGACAAATAGGGAGTAATCTGTCAGGGGTGTTGTCGGGGGAGGGCTATCGCCTGCCCGGGGGCCAAATGTCCTGACTGTGTTTGCTTTATGTGTATAACAATTTGGATCCACAACCCGCTTGTAATTACCAAATGTTGTTGACTCCCAGACAGTACACGGCTTCAAAGCTGCTGCAGACAATTAGCAATGTGCGCACAACAGACGGGCTGGTGTCGCCAAAACTGACTGATTTTATGCAATTCACAGATCTTTTTGCTAAGCTAGTAGCTTGTTTGTATGGCTGTCAGTCAGTCAATTACAAATATAGTTCTATAACTATGAAGTTTATTGACTTTCATGACCTCCAGAGGATGAAACCTACTGACTTTGGACATTTTGTCCAGGGCTACGGTTTATGGTTAAAATGGCTCCAAAACCATTTGATTGCATTGCCATTAAATTTGGTACGGATGTTCATGTTCTCCAGAGGATGTATCTCAATGATTTTGGTAATCCTCTCACCTTTTTTCAAAAAATCAAAATGTTCCATTGAGTGGTGGACTTTGTTCCCAGAAGATGCACCCCAATAACGTAAAGTGATCACCTGACTTGTCATTTGTGGTTTTAAGTGCAAGTCTTGACAACTATTGGACGGTCCTGCCATTTTATTTGGTGCAGACATTCATGTTCCCCAGTGGATGAACCTTAACAACTTTGGACAGCTTCTGTATTTACATCTAGCACCACCACTAGGTCAACATTTTCCATTAATCCAGTGGAATAACATGTACTGAATGGTGTAGAGACATTAATGGTTCCCAGAAGATGAACCTCAATAACTCTGGTGACCCCCAGAGGTGGTTTGTAGTGAAATGGCTCAAAACCTTTCGATGGTATTGCTGTTTTTTTTTGGTACAGCCATTCATGTTTCCGTGGAGGATGAACCTCAATGGCTTTTGGTGAGCTTCTTACATGTAGCACCACCAGCAGGCCAACACTTTCCCCTTATCCAGTGAAATGGTGCGTACTGAATGAATCAGTGCAACAATTTCTACATATATCAACTTTCTGGATAGAGACAGTTGAGTGTTACGTCTCAATCACGGGTCGACAACCTGGGAATAAGAATCAACAATCTACCACATTGTACTTTTAATGGTTCCTAGAAGATCCATCCGAATAGCATGCTGTTAGGATGATGTATATTTGTAGGCTCACCCACAAGTTGGTGCCCTCAACAAACTGCCTACATATCGAATATTTCTCTTGGAGTTTGGATAATTGTAGAAAATATGGTTACATGTTTTTTTCTGAATAAAACCTTGAAAATGAACACCAGTTTTAGGATTTTAAAGCCTGGATGCAAACCCAAAAGGAAGACTTTCCCTCTTACGAGGTTGACATTTGTGGTTTGCATGAAATTTCTCGACAACTATTCTATGGACTGCCGTTGTTGGTCTCTTCAATGAAATGTCTCAGCTCATCTCTTTATCTTCCCAGTACCCAGCCTCAGCTGTAATTTGTTTTTAGGGGTAGCTAGAAAATTAAAAACCACTGTAAGATGATAAACATGGTAGACATATCTGGTAAACAGATTCAGTGCTGTCGACGTGATCATGTTAGTGTGCTGATGTTAGCATCTAGCTCTAAGCGAGAAGAATGTCAGTGAGCATGGTTGTAGCCTCTTATTCTTGTTGAATCTCAGAAATCAAGGTAAGATTTCACATTTCCACCCGTCTGCACTCATCACTTTTAATTAGAGTTAAGCACCGAATCCCAGTCTTTCACGTCTTTCATCTCATCTTTGGCCTCCGTTTGTTATTTCGTATCCTCAAGGTTTGTTTATGCGCGCTGTTAAAATTCACCAGTTGTTGTATTTGAGCAGGGCAGGGAATTGCAATTGGGAGTGCAAACGAGACGTGTTGGAAGGCGCCCCGGGGGATACGGTCAGGGTTACGGCGTGGCAAAGAGAAACTCGGCAATGAAGAATAAAGGTTAGAGTGCAAGGGGAATGAGACTCTTCAGACTCTGCGGGGAATACTGATCTCAGGAGAGCACTTAAAGCCATTATGGAAGGGGCAAACACGGCGGCGTATTTTAAAACCCTCTCCTCGGCTGCGAAGATAACGAAGCTCACTCCCTCCCTGCAGAGCTTCCTCTAGTAACAGGTACATGTTTCCTGCGTGCCCGCTTTTTTGCTGAACGTGACAAAAAAATTAGGATGTCAAATTAAGCTTTAATGATTCCCGCATTTCTGAGTCAGCCGAGACGGATGCACCGCGGATAAAGGAAGCGGTGGAAGGGGAAGGAGCCGGGGCTGAATGGAAGAGTGACTATCAGATAGAGATTCACTTTCTCCTCTAAGGGAGGGGAAGTGGCCATTAGTCAGGGAAGTAATCTAATCAATGTTGTTGTGCACAACAGCGCAGACAGCCGCGACGCATCACTGAGCGCTATTATTCTTAGTCATGTTCTCGTCGAGGGGGAAAACACCGACTCCCGATTGCCTCAAACCTCCTTTCCTCTGTGTGTGCAGGTCCTGCAGAGGGGAGGCTGGCTGCATGCTGAGCCGCAGACGGGAGGACGGAGATGCTTCTCCGGAACCCCGAGAAAGCTGCGCCGACTCCTAATATCATATCCTGGTAATGCATTTGAAACAGTAATCTAAACGCAGCGGATAGCGGTATATCATCAGCGTCTCCACTCCTGCACAAGCTGTACTTAACATTCACTCCCCCGCCGCGCCGGTTTATGTCCTGTTGCCCCTCGCGTGTGCTGATAACATCTGACCGGGCTGCGGGAGAGATAAGTCGGGATGAGAGAAGGAGGCGAGTGGAGAGCGGTGCTTTTGATGGCCGACTGCCACGGGTTCAGTCCGGGTCGGGCCGGGCCGCGACGCACCTCACTTCATAAACTTTCGGGGGCTGCAGAGCCCAGAGGGAGTGTGAGGATTAGACGATAAAGTTCGGCGGTAAAAAGGTGCTAATAGTCTGTCTGTAGTCCTATGTTTAATTGCACACATCATTAGTTATTATAGTGTCTTTTTTTACTTTTTTCAGCTTTGATTTTCTGTTGCTGTCACAGAAAGAAAGAAAGAAAGAAAGAAAGAAAGAAAGAAAGAAAGAAAGAATCCATTATAAAATACTGTAGCACAAAATTGAACAAGACCAAAACACTGTTTACACAAAATATTGATTGAGATATTGTTTCTGCTTCAGTCCAACACGGTTAAGAAGCAAACAGCTACCAGTGAGTCTCAGGTATTAATATTTAACACATTCTGTCTGCGTGACAGAATCTTAATAAAACTGCCGCTGAAGATTTGTGGCCGTAATGCCTTCGTTGTAAATTCGGAATAATGTGACAAAGAGCCTGTTTCACTTATTGTGGGATAAAAAAGGAATTCCTCGTCGCCCGCTGACGCGCGCTCGCTCTTTATCACAGTTAAAACCCCTCGCGAGGTTAAGTGATTTCTTGATAGACAGTTCATTTGGAATATAAATTCCTTTGAGGCTTTTGCAATATCACTGAAAGCACATTTACGGCAACAATAAATCACCTGGGGCTCCATCATAAAAGCATAGTCCCCCATTGATTTGGGACCTTTGGAGCCCGGGCCGTGTTAATGGTGCACCAATTTCTTGTCCTCCACTGCGCGGCTCTGTCCTCACGAGAAGGTCAACCTCGGCGTCCCGTAGGCGACGTGACACGTGAATGACGGACGCTTGGTACACATGCGGCGAATTCACAATCGAACCAATTCAATTCAACCTTTTAGAAAATTAAATTTGACATGTAACTATTTCCTTTCTCGTTCTAAATACCGCTCTCATGTCCATCTAATAAGGTCAGGTTAGCTTAGTTTGGCTTATTTAGCTTAGCACAAAGACTGAAAACAGGTGGGCACAGCAAGCTTGCAGTATTTTTCCTCATTATCTGAACTAGAAAAAGGCATTTAGCTTAGAAAATGCAGTGTGAATCGCTGGAAAAGCAGAAATGAATGAATTAAACCTGCAGTTCCCACAAGGTGAGTCGACATCACGCCACTGAGGAGCACGACAGAGGTGAAATCATTGTTACTGTCCAAGGGATCTTGGTAGCGACACATCAAGTGGTGGCTCTCCACGTGGAATCAACTTCATGAATGCTTAATTGCACTCCTGTCACTTGTCAGGATGTGAACCTTGCAGTCCGGTGAGCGGACATGCGCTCGGCGCTCTCACCACCGAGCAGGGAAACAACGTGGGATTTTTTAAACATGTCTAAGCCCTGCAGTGTGCGTCAAGGTTGCAAAGAGAGTCTGACACAGTTTGCTTGAAGGACAAGCTTTTCAGTCACAGGGTTTGAACCACTTTATGGGAAGCTGCCGGCTTCTAGTTTCACATTTAGTGTACATCAGAGGCCCCTTTTTCTGACCGAGGCTCATTTCGGACGCCCGTGCCTATTTTCTCAAACCAGTTCATTGCATTTCGACGGCCAAAGAGCCGACTCTCGGCTGGGAAAACCAACATTTCGCTGGTCTAGAACAAAGAACTGCTTATGTCAGGGGCTGGGAGCAGGATTATTGTGACCGAGGTAAAACTCAGGGGGTACAGAGTGGTCTTCATCAGATGTTTGGTGAGAAAGCAAATGAGAGTTTCCCCCCTAAAATAAGATATTCCTTTAAATGGCTTGACATCTTTTAAATCAAAGACAGAACACAGACACCATCCAACTGTTTTTCAGTACCAGACAGGAAACTGCAAATAATACCAACTGCCGCTAGTGTAGTTTTATGCTGAAGAGGTCAGAGATCAAAGATTCGAACGCTGGGCTGAAAACCAAACAGCACCGTCTCCATTTAGCCGCAACTTCTTCGACCGAACAAAGATGCATTTTTTAAAATGACACCGACGTTTCACTCAGAGAAACCATCCAGCTCTGATCGCTGTGTCGGCATGGTGCTGGTTGTGCTCTGAATTTTTTAACACCACCTCGCTCGGCGCTGCACTCGCATTCAATTCCAAACAGGCTTTAGGAAACCAAAATAAAGCCTCTGACCTGCAAAAAAATAAAAATTACAGGGGACCAGAACAACAAACCAAAATGGACGGATGGGTTAGAAGTTCCTTCAACCATCTCTTTTGACCGACTGAGAGGAATGTTGGCTGAATTACACAGAAAATCTTACAAGGTTACCATCGAGGCTTTAAGGTTTAAATGAAATACAAGCCTGCGCTAATGTCCTGTTGAGCTTTTTCAGCCCGCTTCTGTGAGCCACAGCCAAGCAATAAAACATCAGCCAAATAATGCATCGCCACGAGAGCCGCTAATTTTCGGGCTACAAAGTAAACTTGAAAGCTCGGCGGAGAGGCGGTGTGATCAAGGTCGATGCCCCTCGTGGTGCTCAGCGATGCAACGAGCTTGTTCCCACCGCTGCCATTGACAGAAGTGATCAAATCATTTTTCTTGACTAATGGCCACTTCCCCTCCCCAAAGGAGAACGCGGCGCTCTGGCTGATGCATGTGCAGCTCCCATCGCCAGGGACACAACTTTGATCTGATTAATTTATTCAAACACGACAACTGTCTGGGACAATCATCACAAGGAAAGCCTTGGAACTAATATCCATCGGCCTAATCAGGTTTTCGTGGGAACGGGCATCTGAAAAAGACCACGGAATAAATATCTAAAAATGTATGTTTGTAATATAGATGATTGGGGCCACCGTCGGTCTTCAGATCCATGTCATTAAGTGTCTTCTAGCATCACAATGTACGACTGATTTAATGAAAATGACTACTCTTCTCTCTTTCTCCATATGCTCACAGATACAAAGGCTTGATTAATTCCTCCGCAGAGTAAAAAAGAAAATGCATTAATTCTCCGGTCGCAGAGTGACTTGAGTTGCAGGAATGTATTTGAGTTTCACAATCGTAAGTGGATCATGCAAATCAATTGCTGCCTTATCACATTTAAAGCTGGAGCATGTTAGCTCTCAGCACCGGCGGGCCACTTGAGAATTACTGAACGGCCGCTTTACCGTTCACCCAGGAATAGAAGCGGTAATTATTCTTCCAGTGTCTCCGGAGGATTTCTCTGAGTCACTCGTTCATGTGAAAATTTGTTCCCCAGTGAAGTTGCATTGATAGTGACGGCAACTGGGGTAACGGAGCGGCTTTTTTTGTGACAGGAAAAGCTGGAGAACCTATTAAAAAGGAGCAATTTGTAAGATATGGCGTTCATGACGAGGAACCCCATAAATAGTCCCATGAGCTGTTTTTAATATTAAAGTATTCAGCAAGTGTAATGTTCGCCAAATCCTTTGGAAAATGTTTAGCACGTTTTTGGTGTCATTAATTCAAGTTGAAATAACTTGTATAGCTGCAACAGTCTTATCTAAGTTTATCTGCACTTTTTAAAATACTTTTCTTGCTACCATTTCTTGCAGGAGGGAAACACACCCATGTTTAACCCCAAATAACAAAGCTACAGGGGTGCAACGATCCGGCAATCTTGAACGATACATCAGTTCAGTTATAGAAGAGCCAAGATCCTCAAAGCAAAGTGAAAACAGCGATCCATACCATCGTCTTACAGAAAAGTCTGCTCACCTTTCACCCTGTGCAACTCCTTCCTTAATATTCAAACATTGCTAGCGCCATGGCAAAGATCCTAGTAAAAAGACAAAGAAGATACTGACACACTCACTCAGCAGTCTGCTAACTTCAACAGCTCATCTGTTCAACAAGGCACGGTTTATACAGTAAAATGCTGGAAGTGTAAAGGTGCAATATGTAAGAAATGACCACCTGTTGAATGTAGTCCAAACAAAAAGGGTGGCAATGTATCACCAGAGTAACTGCTAACTGTCGCTAGCCAGATAGCTAAGTCAACCATGCAGCTAGCTAATTGTATCAGCTGACTGGGTGTTGGCGTTTACTATCAGACTCTTAACTCTTACGGTACAAACTGGCTAGGAGCTAGCTGGTTAGCATGCTAATTTCAATAGCTATCTCTGCAGCACAACACACAGACAGCAAAACTGTTGTTTCCTCACATTCTGTTGAAAATCTCTCTTAATTTTTGAATTTTTGCATCTTTAAGCTAATAATGGCAACAAAAACCAATTGTTCTGTCACGTTGACGGTTAATATTAAGCTGAATTTCATGCTTTTGTTGAATGTTTTTGTTGTTCGGCCATGTTTCATATGTGGTATTTACTATTATTTATGTGTTTTTGTTTAATGGACAAAGGCGGAGGAAAGAAACTCGTGGCAGCTTCTTCTGTAAGTGATATCAAATGTAGGCCACTGAAATGAATCCAACCGAAACTGTATCATGGCAGCCTTTGTGATAACGGCAAATATCATGTTGTCGTTTGTAGAATCAATATAATATCATATCGTGATGAAAAATGGTGACTTACACCCCTACAAAGCTCGGATTAGCTCCGGCTGTCAGTGAACACAACGGCAGATATTTCAGATGAAACCTCTGAAAGTTTCAAGACACAGGCAGCGATTTAAAATTCTGTCACCAAAGTATTAATTCATGACCCGACTGTTTGAATCCCACTTTCCTTCACGCGGAACCTGATTGTGATGTATGAGATGTGATTTTCTGCTTTAATCAAAAAAAAGACACCTCGGATGTTCTGAAGTCTTCAGGCTTATCAATGAAAAACCAACAGTTGGGCTTTGTTCCCGCTCCGAGTGAACGCCAGCACGGAGAAACAGCAGCCTGAAGCTCACACATCTCTCTGCAGAAACACTGTACTATACATCATTATAAATATTGTATGATCTGTGTTGTTTGGCCTGAAGATAATCCGTAGTAAGCAAATAGTAATGTTGAAAAAATGTCTGACAAAGGCCTCGATGGCACATTCATCGTTCGGGAGGGCGAGGCCTTCCTCTGACCTCCAGACGGCATTTTTCCTCACATTGCCATGGCAGAGTCCGCTAATTAAGGTTCACAGCAACTGAAGGTATTTATAGTACTGGCGTCTATTCTTGCCAATACTATCCTGCTTATTATCCGTTCACAGCAAAACAAACTGCTAATTTTCCCCTCCGTCTAACATTCAACAGCCACAGAACAGATCTACAAATCCAGTATGCCTCGTCTTTTAAAACAATCATCCCTTCTGCCACTTTTTGTTGATAAAGTCTGACAACTATTGGAAAGTTACAGCTTGTGTAAAACATGGACTTACTGATCGGGTTTACTAGATCTCCGAATGGATGCTGAGCTTATACTTTCTGGCGATAAGAAAGTAGGGAGGACCAGATTAAATGGACTCAGGGTTCAGCCCGAGGGTGCAGTGCTGCTCATTGGTCACTGTCACCCACCAAGTCTTCTTTTTCCCTACTGCCTTTTGTTTAGTGCAATTGCCCTCTGAGATCCCTCTGGCACAGAATAATTCTCAAACAGGGTGATGAATGTGATACCGATGACGCTTTTCTTCAAACCCCCTCTTTTTATTCGCTGTGATTATCAGACGTTTACCGAAAAATTCCGATGGAATACAAGAAAACAGAGACGAAAAACAAGTTTGGATGCTTGGCTGACATTTCATTTCATCGTATAGAAGAAAGGACCAAACATTGGAAAGAGGCTCCAAAGACAGTGAATGTGACCACAATTAATACAACTTACACGACTTATATAGGATTTCAATCCAGCAAATCAAGAGTCAGGTAAAAGGTGGAAGGTGTTTTCAATTAACTAGTTGGGTGAGGTGAAAAGATCCTGAATCCATCTCTTTATCCGGATCCACACAAAAAGTTACTGAGGTCTATTCTTGGCTGACACCCATCCTCCATCCAAGTTTCGTGAAAATCAGTTGAGTTGTTTTTCTGAAATCCTGACAACAAACCAACCAACAAACAGACGTGGGTAAAAAGAAAAAAACATAACCTTCTCAAGGTCAGGAAGCTAAGCAGACTGATAAAGCCCTGTTAGGAAATGAACTTGGCTGAATCACTGCTTCTGAAAGATCTGCCTTTTGTGCAACGAGCCGGAGAGTGCGACAGTGCGACCGCAGTGAAAAAGTTGTTTTTCGAAGGGCTTTGAATTTTAGAAATGATTACGTCAATCTTTTTTTCAATACATTTTGACTTGTGGACTTCACAATGCTCACAATGACTCACTGGAAATGTTTGGATCACATGGAAACTCTGTTCGGCCTTGACATCAAACACTCCCACGTCCTCCATCAGCTTAAAGCTGCAATATGTAAGAACTTCAGTAGAAAACATACAAAAAAAGTACTGAAATAATCAACAGAATGTGAAGAAAAAGCAGTTATGGCGTTTGTGTATCGTGTTGCAGGGATGTCGACTCAAGTCAGCACGCTAACTAGCTAAACACCAACACTCCCAGTCCTGACTGCTAGCTGCACGGCTAACTGGGCTAACTAGCTAACAGCAGCTTCAGTTAGCAGCCAGGACTAACATGCTGCTCCCAATTAGCTTTTATGAGCCAAGCTGTAACAGCTAAATCTGTCCATGGAAACGTCCTTTTTTTAGCAGACATTTTAGTTATAACGACAGTAGCAGTTTTGTGTTTACACGTGTGACATTTATTACATTTTTAGAGAATCCCACGATTGTTAAAAAGCATTATGTAAGTTCACGGCTAACTCAACAGGGACCAGAAATCACTTTGTTGCGAGTGTGTACTCGGCCTACATGCTGGAGTTGTAAACTTGATTTCATAAGGCCTAATTTTTACGACTGCGTAAAGTGTTGTACGTAGGTTGCGGAGAGCCCTCTACGTAGTCGGAGAGCCTGTCGGAGAGCCTCTCCGTCGTGTCCGGCGGTACGAAATATTTTTTTAAGTGTCCGTCACTCCGTCAAGCGACAACGGAGACGGCAAGGGCTATGATTGGTCAGCAGTCCTGCAGCTCGTAGCGTTTCGGCGATGACGGCAAGGGCTACCCCTACTGATTGGGCGGGAAATTGCATTGCGTATCCGGCACAATGAAGGAGAACTATGAGGGCTCGAGGGTCTCCGTGGTTACGCAGTTGGATAGCGCATTACGCAGTTGCAGAAGTGTAACACTGCCTTAAGGCCTAACGTTACATGTAGGAGTCTACTGATTATGGACCGCATCGCTGTCATGCCAGTCGTGACGGTAAAGCAGACCCTCTTGTGTAATAGACTGCTTTTAATTTGAGGAGACAAGTTCACAGTTGGTTTTGTCTGTGGTGTGAGTACACTTGTTTTCCTCCACGTAATACGCGGCTCTGGCAAGACGGTTACGTGAAGTCTGTGATTCCAGCTTCCCCTCGCATCACAGCAGCATCCTGGATTGACTCGATACATAAGTAAGAAGAGCAACGAGCAGAGGGAGATTAAAAAAACAGAGACTCGCCCGTGAGAATGTGTCTGTTTATCTATGTTAGCCCTCCTGCGTACTCACAACTTGGTCCAGCGTATTTCCCAAAACTTCTGCCCAGTGCATACTGGGACGGACTCCAGCCTCGGAGCGCTACGTACGGGATTAGAGGAAACGAACGCGCTCTCCTGTGTGTAATGAGTTGTGTGTCCGTGCACGAGCGTGCCTGCGCAGTCGAAAAAGGATCGAGAGTGACATCAAATTCATCGACTCGCCTTTCCGTCGGGCTCTAAACAGTCGCTCTCTCAGCATCCCGCCGTGTTATTAGAAGCAGCCGCAAAGACAGAGAGGAAGGAAATGGGAAAGCCCTATAACTCAAATTGCCACCCTGAGAATGCATCTCAAACCGAACGTGATCAGATAGAGGGGAGGACATTACCATTTCTATTACAGCTATTTTGCCTCCAGCAAAAGCCGTCCATCGTCCATCTCTGTGGAAATAATCTTTTTCTTTCTCCGCCAGTAAAATAAGGGCGCTTTGTCATTGATTTGAAAGCAAAAGAAAAAAAAAAAAAGGAAATCTGGAGTACATTTATAATTCATAGAAAATGTGTGATTTTCAAGAACTTGTTTGGGTGCCTGTTTGTCTCTCTCTCTCTCTCTCTGTGTCAGGCCAAGAATAGCATTTTGAGTCAGAGAGGCAGCGCTGGAGCCAACAGTGAATGGGAGGTCCACCTCAGTCTTATGCTCCATTAGCAGTCAGTGTGTAATAGCACGGGTGGACATGTGTTCGGTGCAGATAACAGAGAAGTGGCGGAGACTGTGACAGAGGGAGACAGCCCTAACAGACTGGCCCCGATGTTCCAGCTCCAGTGACGCGTCTGACTCGTTCTCTCGCGCTCGCTTCCCTTTTTCAGAGTCGGCCCCCCCTTTTTTCAGATACCTGTAGGCGCGACAGAGAGCGAGTCGAGGAAGCTCTCCGGGCCGGAAATTAACCGGTTGTATTGCAATTATTAGGCCGGGCCCTGACTAATTGATTCAACAGCTTCATGCAGATGTTTACCTCTTCAACCCAGAGCGGCGTCTGGGACTGCTGGATTGTGCAGACGGCACATTCGAGCGTATTCGTATTCGATTTCTGTTGTGCAGCCGCCTTTGACAACATGCCCACATGGATCCACTCGAACAAATATCAAGCTAAAATATTTAGAGTGTGGGTATTAAATTTGGATAATCGTGAAATTAAAGTGTAGGTTCGTCGAAGGGACAAACACAGTGTTTGCAATTCAGATTTGGTTTTCTTTTGATCGCTGCTTAAAACCGCCTCGATAAGTCAGCGGAGATTTTTCTAAGTGCGGTATTAAATTTGACATTTCATCCAGTCCACATGGAGAGAAATGGCCGCCTATTATTCTGACATTCAAAACAAAACTAGCTGAGTCATCAGTGCATCAAAATTAAACGTCATCAGGGTGGAAAGAGGAAGTGGCGCAGGAGGTATTCAGCAGAAGACCATGTGTTTCAGACACTGTCTTGTACTGAAATGGTTGCTAGCACCACCGAATCCCGGTGAGAATCAACACCCTGGTCTCGCAGCTCTTTGCAGCTTTCATGTCATTGTGTGATGGGTCCATATGGCCGAGTCTCAGTGGCTCTTACCACGAGCAGCTCGAAGCTCAGGAGCTCCCGCGACCCGACGCTGCCAACACTTCGCATGGAGCCAAAGTGAACATGTAGCTGTGGGGGGGGGGGGCCAAAGAAACAGACATTTTTCTCAGGAGTTGTTGGGCCAAACAAGAGAATGATGCAATAGGACTATTAGCAGGTAATATTCGAAGACAATAGCCAGAAGTGACTCTTAAAGGTCCAGTTTCTGAGGCAGTTGATTATTGAGTCTCGTTCCCAGCTCGTCAAATACTGTTGCTTTGGGTTTGTTGGTCAGGCTGGCAACCAACCCAAAGCGTCAGTATTTGATGAGTTGGGAATCAGACTCAATAATCAACTGTCTCACAAACTGGACCTTTAAGCCTTTTATACATCACGGCTCCTGAAGTTCCCATGTAACAGCTGGTTGAGGGTCTTGTATGAGTCGGCTATTGATTGGCGTTTACCCTCCCACCCTCCCGACAGTGGAGCTAGCGGTCGGCTGACTCCGCCCTGGACTGGCAGCAATAAACGTGGCCAGACTGAGATGGAACAACTGAAGACGGAAGCCAGTTTCCCAGTTTGATCACAAGAAATACAGTGCCGAGGTGGTTGTCTTGTCAGGTTTGGCTCCTGGCATCTCAAGACTCAGCAAGACCACTAACTAGCTAACAGCAGCTATATGTAGCAGCAGTAAGTGATCACTTTAGCAACAAAGCTAGTGGTATAAGTCCTCCAGGGAACTCTGTAAATCCCCTCGTTTCACTAACTGGCCTCCATCTTTCTCGAAGGCTGCATATGGCCCCGGTCCTTTGGGAAGCAGTGACTTCAGCGATAAGTAAAAGCTGTCTGTCGAGCGTCCAAATTACTGTGTTTCTGCAAAGTGACGCTCCGCTCAGGTGGCATCATTCTTTTTAAACATTCATGGCAGTTTAAAACCATTTAGTTTATTGGACTCAAATTTAGTACACACCCCCAGGCGCCGGATGAGTCATCGACATTTTTTATCGTTTGGAAGTTACAAACGCAACAAACTAAAAATACCGACAAAACGTATGTTTGCTGGGCCTGATACTGGCGTCCAGGTAGGATACAGAGCAAGACATGAGATCAAAAACCCTTAAACATTGATTTTGACTTCAAGGGAACTTTAAGCAACTTGTTTTGGGGGATTTCTTGCCCCCCTGTGGTCAAAAATAGTGTAGGACAGATTAAATACCTCATATTTCTATTGCCCCGTGGTCAACTTAACAGCATTTGGCTTCTTCATTGCAAGGTCTCCTGACTTTAACAGCGATGATTAAAATTTCCCTGCTCAAGGCTAATTGACCGCCCTTTAGAAAGCTACAGATGCATACAGATCCAACATTTCTACTTTTACTGTAAGTTTGCAGTTGAGTAAAAAACATGTGGAAGAAAAGCCAAGCAAGAGGCAGACTGGATTAAATCCAAAATTCTAGTAGACCGGGAGCCCAGACAAAATATTACTGAAATTTTCATCATAAGAACTTCTCACTGGGAGGTCCACTCGTAGCTGAGTGCACGACAGCTTGCTGGTCAGCAAAATATTGGCCGACAGCCATCGCCAGTCAGATATGTCTCTGAACTCCTGTTTTTTTCCATCAGTATGACTCAATATTTCATATCTAAAGAGCTAAATGTATAAGCGTATTTTATAAGTGTGTAATATTTCAAAGCATTTTGCTGTTTGTTGTATAAATATGTTCCTTTTTTTAGCACATGATGTACAAGCAATTACAATGCTTACATTTAACTACATTAAAGCACATTGCCTTAGTAATTTGCTCAATACTGAGGTATAACTAAGGACATGCCGACTGTAACATTACAGTAATAACAGGCCTTTAGTCACTGATGATTGTCTTTGCTGACTTTCTCACTGAACTCTACAGGAAGATTAAGCCTGCGAAACTGCACTCATTAATGGCAAATTATCCATTTAAAGCTTCATTGTGGGAAGTTCAGGCTTCGTAGTCATGATTTTCTTTCACTGCAGTACATTCTCCTCCGTAAAAGACGGTGGTTTTTTTTTTTCCTTCCCTTTTGTGGTTGTTTCTCAGAGGGAAATCCCCCCAAAAAACCGGCCAACAGGTTTTCCAGGTAATATGGAAGCTGGGTCTCGTTTCTGTTAAAGGACTTTGAAATCTCAGATGTCATCCTTCAATCCACGGTGCTGAGGTGATTGGTCCGACCTGACTTATTACATTCCCATCAGCCTCTGCTGTACTAGTTTGCAAATTTTAGCATGCTAACACTTAAAGCTAACACAGTGAACTTTAGGGATTAAGCGAGTACTCGGCTGAAACATGCATAGATTAACTTCCTATAAATCTTATGTACTCTTTGCTAATCTGTTGAATAGATGAATTATGGCGCATTCAGACATTGTGTTACCAAAACAGGAAGAGGCATTGTTTTCCCCGGTCGCTAACCCCAGTTGTTTCCAGGCGGAACAACTGGATTCCCTGTGGAAAATCTACACCTCAAAAGACAAAGAACCGAGCCGGTGGAGGAGGCAAAGAACGTGAAAAGGAAGTTTGATAGAAACCGAGGTAAAACAAGAGCGTACGGACGGGCATTCACTCAATGGAGAGCACAGGTGTTGTGCCAAACTCTGTTTCCCTGCTGATATGTGTTTCGTCTTACCACTGCGACTCAAGACTGTTTACAATCAGCATTCTTTCTACTGGACGAGCAAGTAACAAAAGCAGCTTATTATTAATACAACTGTTGTATTTTGTTGTAAGGATTCTTCTTTCAAAATTGTCTGTTTCCACTTGAATATAAGTTTATGTTTAAGTGATTTTTTTTTATCTATCTTTCAACAACGCAGACCTTCGTACTTATAGCTTTGTGTTTAAACTTGAATAGAGGCTGAGGGCCCTGTGATGTTCGTGCAGCGTTCCATCCTTTTGTAGCTCGGAATGAAATAAAATGAAAGCATCTTGTTTTATTGCCTTGATAGGAACCCTATTATTCATCATTCCTTTTCAAAATCCATTACAAGAAAGGTAACCTTGAACATCGAAAGGCTTGTATCTAGAAAATGACTCATGATTGGCTATTCTCATTACTTTAGGGACAATGAAATGCAACTGTGCCAGAGTAAAACCGAAGTTTAGCAGAAGTTGTGATTATCATTCCGTTTCTCTTCCTCTTTTGTGTCCTACGATACAAACACAAACACAAGCAGCCGGACCGCTGCACAGTAACAATGCGGACATTTTTATACAATGCTGGAATACCTAATCAGGTCCAAACTGAAGGCTCAGGATGGTTTAGGATGGATTTTTCTTTACTGTTTTGGACCTTTAAAGACACCAAAAGATTGATTCACACACTATGTATAGGAGTTAATCTGAAAAGACAAACAGAAGGAGACGAGGAAAACACTTAATTAGTCCAGTATGGCCCTTAAATGGGAGCAAACAGATAAACCGAGATCTGTGTTTGCCAGAGGACGTTGTGATTAATTAAATTCACATTTGCTGTACACGAATTTGCATTTATATTTACATGTTGCTGTCGTTACGGGGGGTGATTTACTCTTTCCAGGGAGCCCATATGTCTCTTCTGCAGCGGAGCCAATAGTAAAGCGAGTGGTGTAATTGCTGTTACTATGTGTAATACAACATCTGCATTTGCCTTTGGTGCTTTTGATCAAAGTGCCCGGAAGGTACTTTTTAAAGAACCAGCACACTAATGCGCGATTCAAACTGGCGCAGCGAGCGCTCCTCGTTCACAATCAAGCCTGTTCGGAGCCGTCACAGTTCAGGAGTCGGGTCCAGGTCGGATTCATTAGCACAGACAGAAACAATTTATTCCGAAAGGATATGGGTCAAGAATATACAGCGGGAAAATTTCAGGGTTGCGGGTGACGGAACATGTTGGTTAATTGGCTGTATCCTTTAAAATCTTGGCTTATAATTGGCTTCAAGTGACATTTTAACTTCGGGTTACTGGTGCTGAGCGAGTGCAAGGTGGACGTTTCCAAAAAAATCTGCATCGACAGCTGTCGCCGACACACAAATGAGCAAAGTCTTCACTTGTAATGCCACTTTTCAGAAGAAGTTTGATACCGTGTGTCACTGGTGCTGCAGGTTAACTGTTCCCATGGAGGTTTCTTCCTGTGATGTTTAATATCATAATTGCACGATGAAACACGTTTGTTAAGTGAAAGGCTGTTGAACTCTTTCATGTGTATTACTCGTTATTTAATAAGCCTTTTCTGGAGAAACTGCATGTAAACAATCTTAGCTTCCCATGTGAGATTTGTTTGTTCTTGTAGCACGACCAGTGGGTTTAATACATACTTATCCAGCTGCTTGGATTATTGATTTGGAGGTGTACGATGTGACGATAAGTCCAAGTAACTGTCTTCATATCTCCTGAAGGACATGTCACGCTTCTCTAACGTGTCTTTCATGGTCTTATGACTTAGAAACAGAAAGATGTTTTGAGTTTGGTGTCTTGGATCATGATTTTACAAGTGAGGATTACAGCGGCTCTAAATTCTAACTTTACCTCCAAGATGGCATCAGTGAGCATTTTAATATTCTCAGGCTCATAATTCTCCTCATGGACAGAGGAACTTCATGCAACACGCAGGAATACTCGCCGATCTTCTTCCATCATTTTGAAGGTTTAAGTATCTTAGTGGTCATATTATCATCCCTGTTTGCTGCATCAGGCTTATTATGCTACTATTTTGGAAGGTGTTGGACTTTGATGGAAAAAGAAATGAATACATACGAAAGTAGAGGAAAGAAACAATGCACCTTTTTAGTCTTAGATCTAGTTCGATGTGCGTAAATCCCCCTGCTTAAACAACCTTTGTAATTAGCGACAGACGACTAATGAACGAGCTAATGGCTGCTAGCAATTAATGATCATCAAACGAGCAGAGGACCAGAATAAGAGCGTTTAGGGACGAATAGGTCTGACGCTTACATCATTGGACTCTACTCATGGGTCAGAAATGACTACTGACTTTGCCAAACAGACTCGGTGCTGCCGGCAGCTGCTGTGGGCATCGACTGTCAACCCGCAGTGATGGTAGATGTTTTTAAAAAGGTGCCAGTGTGCGAATGTTACAGGAAAGGGTTTGAGGTTTTTGTGTTAAATATCATTTTCAATCCAAGGGAACTGTTTCTCCTGCTGCAAATAAAAAACAGCCTTCAGTTTGGGATTCAAAGTAACTGCCACCATGTAGCGCTCCCTCCCGCTAACATCCAGTCTGATGTGTCAGAACAGGCAAGACGGAGAGCGCGGCGGCGCGGACGGACAAAGATAATGGGCTTTTAAACCGGGGGAGAAATTAGACCCAGAAGTTTGGTTCCTGGCATCGGCACAGCTTTAACAGTGATTGATCATCTGACCTCGAGCAGCATGTTTGGATCCCAGAACCGCTGAGAAATGCTTTTATCAGATTCTTTACAAACGAAACATTTTTTGTTCATATCGTGGAATAAGTTTTGGCAGCATTACGACTGCATAATGAGCTGATTTTTTAAACTTTGACATTTTTTTCAGGGAAAACAGACGAGTACCCAGCTCATGTAATACACCTCGTCAGTTTTGTTAAAGCGGTGCTGAAGTTCTGAGCCAAGCAGTTTTTAATGAGTACTTAAATAAGATGCAGAAGGGGGCAAACGTTCATACGATAAATAGGAAAGCAAAATACCTTATTTCACCCGTCCAACTTCTGGCCCTCGGAGTTTGGACCTGATCCCAGCTCAGTTTTGAATCTGCATTGCGAATTTCATTTCCTCCGCTGTACTCAACTAAACTCATAAATAACTAAAACTTTACGATTCAATTGAGATCCATAATCACATTTTGCCTCCTGGAAAAGCAGAAACTCTACAGATCTCTGAGGTTCATAAACGTCCCCAAACCTGCAGCAATAACCTGAAAATGAAAAGAACAAGCACGATGTATAAAATGATGACTTACTGAGTCAGCCCGCCGTGTTCTTCACGAGCTCCTCGCTTTAAACACCGGCGGTCCTGATACAGAACTATTAAGCTCGTACGCTTAAAACATTGATCGTGAATCGATTCTGCGCGACCTTCAAATGTTCTGCTTCCTCCTATTGATTAGCCACAGACGTCTGGTCGGGGGCGAGGCCTCTGGATTGATTTCTAGGATATTTATTGAATACTGTCACCGCACCAGTCAACACTCCACTGGTCCACTTGTCAGTTAGTTAATGGCCCCTTACAGGAGAGCAGATAAGCAGCACATCCAGCTTAAAGACAATAAATCAGCAAATTCACTGACAGCTGAAATGTGTGACACATTCGGCCTAATGCTCTGGCTGCACCGGATACGTAACGTCACTGGCAAAATACGATTGGAAAGTTCAACTCCTTAAACTGCTTTGACATAAGTTTCTTATGCTAGCGAGCAAACTTTGTCTGAGTACAGCCACCAACTTGAAAAAGTAACACTAGACAGACAGCAGCCAAAGGTTTATACAGCTTTTAGTCAAGCTGATGCTAAGTAGCTTTAGCCGCTAACTCCTGAAGGCAATGCTAACGATCCTCTTCGTAAGCACAAAGTTTGGTTAGGTTTAGGCACTAAAACAACTTGGCTAGGTTTAGGAAAACACTGTGGTTTGGCTTACTTGCCTAACTTATGTAACCATACGTTACGTATGTAATTTCACTGCGTTACTGAGGTAAATAACTCTCCGTTTGACCTCGCTCTGCGGACACTAACAGCGGTCTCTTGGGTCAAAGTCGACCCAACCGTCAACCCCCGACCTCCTCCCTCTGCAGACGTGTAGCTCTTTGTGCTACAACACCTGACTTCCTCCTTTGCTGCTGCAATAATATCACAATGAGTCCCTTTCACTGTCAATCTAAATAGCACATTAAAACACGTAGACGTAAGTATTTTCATGTTGAAAATCCATTTTTACTGTGTTGTCTTGCTGTACTGACACATCATCAGCGTGCCTTTACATTTTCCTGCATCGATTATAAAAAATGCCAAAATGAACAAAAGAGTAACACTATCAGTGTTTTTAAATCACGTTATACACACGAGAACTTCTAAAGGCCTCGCAGAGCTTAATGAAATGGTGCGATCGGTTTATCCACTTTTGAACACGGACCAGCTCGCGGTTTGTTAAGACGCTGGATGCCCGTTCCTCACAACTGGCACGCATCGACGCGCGCATCTCCCGTCCAGATGGAAGGATTTAGACGTGTGGGAAAGGAATGAAACAAAAAATAAGGAGACGGCAGACTCGTCAAGTCTTGGGAGGAGGCAGGATGTGATTTCTGGACGGAGAGCGCGCTCGCCGAGATGTGAGTGATGAACAGGTGTAGGGGAGATAGGACGCAAACGTGGAATTATTTCACTGATGAATAGGAAAAGGTCATTTTCCTCCGGATGTAAGCTGTCACAGGGTTCTTTCTCTCCGTGCACATGGAGCGAGTGATAATGTGGGGTTGCTCAGACGTCTTGATGTCTAATTAAACCTTAACGGGGCGAGGCTCAGCTCCCGTCTTCATCAAAGCTTCTCACGCAACGTACTTTTCTTTCCAACTTTCGGCACATTATGTGGCAACAGCTTCTAATGGGCGGTTAGGACTACAGTGTGCGGGACGCGCATTAGCATGCAGCGGGGCACGCGGCGCACTCTCATCAGCTTGTCAAACAAAATTACAGGTGCAGAATACACAGTGAATCATTCAGGGCCTCACACTGTCCCTCCTTGGTCTCCAACTGCTTCCTCTTTGTTTAGCCGCGGTGCTCTATTGGAGATTCATCCAATCAATGTAATTGCGGGTGAATGTTTGACTCAATCCGGCGCCTCCTTACAATCACCGCGACGATCAATGGCCATTGCTCTCGTCCTCCCGCTGTCACACTAAAGGATTATTCAGGCACGACACAAGAGGAGGAGATTTTCTTCTTTTTAAAAAAAAAAAAAAAAAAAGATTTATATGATTCTTTCCGGAGGATTAAAGATTTTTATACTTGTGCCGCGCTGCTTTTGTTACCTCTGATGTGAGGAATTACGAATCGACTACATGATTTAACAAGCCATATATAAAAACGGTGATTAATATTGGAAATCAAAGCCTCTTCCTCTTTAATGGCCTCCGCTGTCTTTTCATATTCAATATGTATCAGAGAGCAGAGAATGAAGTCTTTGTCTCCAGGAACATTTACATTAACAGCACATTCGTCTTTGTGGTTTTAAGCCTTTCTGATGATCATTTTACAAGCTCTCCGAGCTCAGAAACAAAGACTCTGACGGCTCAGCGTTGCTCTGATGCGCATAGATTTTTCATTATGAGCTTTTTGTCATAACTCAGGGAAATTAATCGCCGGCGCTTTTTTGCGAATGTGATCAATGAAAATGACGACAATAGACCCGAGAAAGCGGCGATCTAGCTAAACAGTTCCAATTTGGGGCTGTGACTCAGAGTCGGATACGTCTGTGTGAGTCAACTTTCTATCTGCTGCTTCGATCGCGTGTGATTTATTTGCAGGCTCCTCATTAGGTTCTTTAATAAAGATGAACTTTGATGCCACCGACAGCTACGCGGGGGCTCCGTCTGAACTCCCCCTCCGGCGCGCTGACAGGCCTGCTAATCCTCCGCACCCGTATCAGCGTCTTCTGAAATCACGGCTTAGTTTTCATCAAGCCGGGCCCCGCTTGATGGTAATGAGCTCGGCATTTCCGAGCCATACTGATACGGGTTGTAGTCCGTGACACTGAGGAGCTTGTTTCCCCCCAAATATCCCTCGCGTAGGTATCATATTTAAATTACGCGGACGGATCTGTTTTTATTTTTTAAATTAAACCTCCTCTCTGGAAACAGCTAACGGCTCGAGCAACCAGCAGCAGGAGCATCTATTAATCTAAAGGGGGAGATAAGTAATTGCGGCTATTTTTGGAGCATATTGAAGTGTCAGGATATAATACGACTGGATGTGTCTGCGCTCGCTTCCCGCTGTGCCTCATCTCTCGCCCTGCGCGTCCTGCTCTTAGATAATGAAACCCAACGTGTACTTTATAAGCGCGATTTGTCTCCCCGCGTTTTCCAGCCGGGGCAGTGCGTGTCAGCCCCGCGCCTCCGCCACGCTGCTGAGCAGTGGCGATGGCCTAAGCCGTGCTGATAGATGGTCTGGCTGCGGGCTCGCCGGGCCGCCTCGGCTGCCGGGCGCCGCCGGTGCCTCGCCTCAGCTCCCACCGACGCAACGCGACCCCCTTTAGCCCAGGGGTACGGCTTAGAATGCAGCTATTAGAGGAGTCCGGAAAGATTTCACGGGCTCATTATAGTCAAGTGTTGAGCACACACACACACACGTACGTAGACACAAGCAGCTCCATGTATGTGCACACGAGCACAGCGGCTACTTAGGATGCAGGTCCATGAGCGGCGAGGGCAGGATTCACTGGAGCCTCACACACAAAAAAATAAAAAATAAGAGGTAAAAGATTGGGCTGGCTCGTCACAGTGTGTCCGGATGCATTTACAGAACATTTGTTGTGTTTTACAAAACATTTTTAAGATTTCAGAACGCCGGCGTCGTTACGGAACAAGCAGATTTCCTCCTCGGGCAGAATGAGCTTTCAGGACGGTATAACAGGTGCACTGTCAGATTCTGTGCACGTTAATTATGTTTGCTTGCGTAAGTCGAGCTTGTAATTTTTGTGTTTGCCTCCTCCGACGGCATTCGCGGCTTCTTTTGCCTCCACTTAAGTTGTGCAGAGAAATAGCTTCTGTCAGCGCTGAGAGGCGTGACAGCATTACTCCATGTTACAGGGTTGATTATGAAGGTCAGTATCAATAAAGCACGCGTAAAAGGGTTTGTGATGACGGATTCTGTTAAACCACAGCTGTAGAGTTCGTCCAATCCATTTCAATTTACAGACGAGCCTTGCTATATTAGCAATTACCACACTATAATAAACAGTTACATAGCGTTTGCCCTGCACACATCCCTTAAACACATACAATAGCTGATCTGCATATGTATGATTGTCACCGGAGAGCAGAGTGTGGAGAGTCGGCCTGGAAGCACAGAGACCCGGAGCAATTAAGGGTTTAGAGTCTGGTTCAAGGAGACTTTGAGAGAAGTTGACACTCGCTGGGGAACTGAAGACCACCTTTAACCCAGAGCCTGTCCCAGTTATGACCATTACTGAGGAAAAATACAACAACTCAAAGGCATTGCAGTCAGACTGTGTAGTGCTGAATGCCAATTTTAAGCAACCACAATTCTTTTGCCCTGTCTTCCTTCCTTCCTGCCTGTTGGTTTGTTTACGACTAATAAGCACCAGCAAATACATTTTGCATGGAATATTCATGCTTTTTTTTATTTGTATTTATTTTTTGACAGCAGAATAAGAAAATATCTTTGGACTGTATGTGCAAAATTTCAACTGTCAACAGTTTTTTATTTGTTTTCCGCACCAATATCTGCTCCCAGAAGCTGAAGCTTGACTCACATTTTATATTTAAAGGGGCTGTGATTGGTATTTTGTGTATTTAGCAGGTAAGATCCAGTTATTTCCATCAACAGCTGGTGGCGACCAAAAACAGAGATTAAAGAAGACTGAATATTTGGACTGTTGACACCGTTTCTTCTGGGGAACTTGTATTTTGCCAGTTTGTTCTGATGCCCCCTGTTAGTGAAAAACTGCATCGTAGACCCGTTTATCCACCGTGGTACTGTTTGAACCTGCTTATCCGTGAAACCAAAATGAAACCGACCAACCATCCACAGGGCTGATTGCAGTCCGGGCGCCGTGCCGGATATCCGGCATACCGGCGTGACTGCGAATAAAAAAAAAAAAGAAATCGGGTTTGCCCAGAGATCTAACATACAGTTCTCTGGATCTCACAGAGGCGCAACTTTCAGTCAGTTACACTAAGGACAGGTCTACTAGCCAATCAGAAATACGGTGGGGGTGGGCCTTGGCCAAACAGAGAGCAGTCGCTCCACGTACTGTTGACGCGCACCGTAGTGTCGGGATGGACCGCAAATTCATGAAGCCAGGGGAAGACACTAAAGATGTCGACAAAGGCATTAAGAACAAATGGCGCTTGGCTAGAAGAGGTGGGTAGCGATGGAAAGCTCTTTGGGAGGCGGTGCCAAAAGCTCCGACAACCAGGTGATTGCTTCTGCACGTTGTGCGCAAGGAGGCCAATGTGTGGAACTAGCGGGGAAAAAGCGCTGTCACGGCACGAATCACGAACACTTTCATAAAGCAGCTGTGGTAGCTTTGCCCATAGATGTGCTCTGAGATTGACTGTAGGTGATACGTCTTGTAGGTGGGGGGGATGACGTCATAAAAAGTTCCGGGTCAGGATTTTTTTTTGCAATCACCCCTGCATCCAGAACCTTCTCTTATTGTAGACAAAGGACGAACGCAAGTCAATGAGCCAGAACACTCTTTGAATTGAGTTCGTCCTTTGTTGCCGTCATTATCGCCCCCTGCTGTTACTGCGTCTTCATACACGAGTGTACGTTTCACCCTTACATGCTGCCCTCTAGTGGATCAGTGGTGTTACACACTCTGTCCGGCTCAAAGTGGACGACCAAGGCCTATCAAATAATTTTCCTGTTCTTTTATAAAAGGCTTCCACACCCTTACATTTGGAGAAACTTCAATAAACAACATAAATACTTTCTTTGACAAGACTTTTTTTTCAGACGGGCAGCTGCAGAATTGGCCAAAGTACAGGATTGAAGGCTGGAGCACGTACACTTCCTATGAAGGAGTAAGCCCAAGCGTGTTGTGGTCAGTTAATCCGAAACCGGCTTACCCCAGAGACAAATCGAAGAGGAGTGTTGATGCATTGTGGAAAAAAAAAATAAAAAAACAGGTGAAGTGAGGAATCTGCAGGAAAGTTGCTTACAACCTCAAATGTGTGTAGATTATTCCCCGGCCCGTCTCCAAACTGTCACTCAGGTCTTTGTTGACCCACCCGGCTGTAATGAGAAACACTCAGCCGTGGCCACCCCGTGAGTCCAGTTAGCGTTTTGATTTATTGAAATCCACTGCAGGCCTGTGCTGAGTCACCAGCTCTGTGGCGAAAGCCAGACTGATACTTCACAGTTCCTGTCCCTGCTTTCACTCTACTTAGTATCATCACACTGTCAGACGTTTTTCTTTGCCTCCACTGTAGCAGAGTGGGCAGTCATTTATCCCACAAAGCCACAATTGACAGGGGGCACTTGGGTTGGGCAGCCCATGCATAAACCTCAGACATTATTAGGCTTGTAAATCCACAGCTTTTTTTCCTGCTTTACAGAATATATACAGCAGTATCAGATAACCATATATTAATGTAATTATTGTATTATTTCTGCAGATATCCACTGTTGTTCTCGAGGCGAGTGCGAATGCCAAGTTAATTCTCCGGCAATACACTTAATGAACCGCCGTTGTTAATGAGAATCATTCCTCATCGTAAAGCATCGGAGGACATCAGTCCAGCTGGCTCTGGTCATTCAGCAAAACATCTCGCACTGCATTAATGCAGGCTCGACTGGAGTCTTTTTGTGAAGTCACTCTGAGATATTATTTTTAAAACACGGCGCAGATGGCGGCGGAATACAAAAATACACCGAGAGCGTCGTCTGAGGGAGCTGCGAGAAGACCTGCAGAGTCTCCTGTGAATGAATTCTGGCACAAAAAAAGGGGATACATGAACATAACCATTAATAAATTGAACAGGCTTTCGTCGCAACCCGACCACCAGAACAAACGCTAAATATAAGTTTCTTCATGTTTTTCGAGATCTGGCGAGGTTTAAACACAAACTTTCGATAAGGGCTTGAAAAACATCATGTTTTGGCTTAAATTCCCAGTTTTTGTCTCCACAAACACGCCTGGCAAATGTCCCAACGTTTTGCTAAAAATACCCTTTTTTTCGTTGTTAAAAAGGCGCCTGCTAAATATCCCATCATGTCTCCATCTATCTAAGAGGCGTCACCTTTGTCCGGAAGGTATTCAACTGAAAAACGGTGAATGGCTTGACAATGACGAGAGACATTTAAGCACAAACTGTCCTCAATTTTCATTATAGACAGGCAACAAACTGAAGGAAAAACCAACATTATATGTCTTTCAAAGGTGTTGGGACACCGTGTGCCGCTTCAATGCACCTTGGCTTTGGACCTCTACTGTAGGAACACAACACCAAAAGATGTTCCCTCACAGGTATTCATTTGAGTTGACTTCTGGTAACTTTGAAGGCCATATGATTCACATCCTTTTTCACACTCATGGAACCATTCAGCGAGCCCTCGTGCCCTTTGGATGGGGGTCATCGACATCCAGAAAGAGACAGGAACGCTGAAAGTCAGAGGTCGGAGGTGCTCAGTCAGAGTTGGTGGTAACTGTGGGCGATATTCATGATTTTTGTATAGATTTGAATGCCCGGGATTACAAGCTGCATCAACCACAGACAACAACAGCAAGGAAACGAAGAGGGAGAGAAATTCCCCAGACTCCCTTATAAAACATCTCAATTTTGTGAGTTGTTGAGTGAGAAGAAACTTAAACTTTGTGACTCACAGTCTAAGACAAATTCTTAATTATTTGAGCCTTCTTGTAAATTCGGCAAATGTTATACATCGTCACTGTTAACAGAGACTCCAGTCTGCAGTGTAGCTTGTACACTTGATTGATAAACCACAGAACTGGCTTCATGATCAGAGAACGTTCATACATCATGTGGACAGTTTTCATAATGTTTTCAGCACCCCTACTTCTCTGGATAGAAATGTTTCATCATACTGTGGGATAAAGGTGATCAATTAGAACACCTGCAGTGACCATTCCCTCTCAGTGGACAATTTGACGTTGTGACAACGTTGTGCTTACGGTCTGGTTAGGTTTAGGCACTAAAACAATTGGTAAGGGTTAGGTAAAGATCTGGTTTTGCATTAAAATACCTGTTTTTGTCAACACAAACTCGTCAGGAAATTGTCCTTAAGTCTCGTTATAAAGATTTCCAGTGGTTCAATGCTTAAAAGATGTCGAGTCACACTTACAAATGTTGGAACACAGTCTCGAGCTGTGGTCACTGGCTTGGCAGCCTTGTCATGTCGCTCCACCACCATCCCCTCCACCTCCCAACATAAACATCAGGTACGTAATGTGATATGTGACATGTACAAATGTGAACGTATCAGTGGTTTGCAGAAATGCTAACCGCCACATATTATCCTGGCAACTGGGCTGTGTCTATAGTAAATTGCTAAAATGTTAAATTTATTTAAACTACACTTTTAATACGTATTTTTTTAGGAATCTGTGCACTCAGAAACAGATATGGAATAGAGATGAGGTAAGTACAACATGTACAGAATGGAATATGTAATGTTCTGCACAGTTCACTACACATGTTGGTTTAAATTGACTATTATTTTTAAGAATTACCAATATGGTGCACGATTATGTTTCATGATGTTTTTAGACATTAGAAATTTGTCTGATAAGATATTTTTTTCTAAATGAATAATATTCTTGAAATAAACAAAACAGAGCAGTCTGTAATTTTATTTTGGCAGCTGCCCGTGAAGCCTCCTGCGATTTCTGACACACTTCACTCACAAAAATGCCTTTGACTGACGTTTCTGATAAATCTGTCATTTAGCGTGATTTTCCCTCCGAATGTGTTACTGCTGGTCACAGATATGCGAGGTAACCTGTTTGAAGTTACAAATTGTTTGTCACTCATCGTCATCAAATGCACGTTTTTTTTTTTTTTAAATAAATATTCTCAGTAATTACAAACATGACAGAAGAAGAGCTTGAAAAAAAAAACACGACAGTTCGTCTCATAAATGCTCAAACACCGGTTGCTCCCTCCGGCTTAATTTAATTAATTTCATTTCCTGCTTTTCCTAAACGGCTCTAAACACTTGTTTAGACTTTAATTTGTGTGCTGTTTCAAGTCTTAATAGCTGCGCTGGTGAGATTGATGGTTCTACTATGTTCAGGCCCGGAAGAATAAAAGCATGATTATTTCCATAGCTTATCTTCTCTTGTCTGTTATGATTCCATTTTCTCCACAGTGCAAGTCCTGGCAAAGACTTATAGGTTTAGAAGCCTTATCGGAGCTTCCTTTCAGCCCTACTAAGCCTTTGTAGAAAAATCTCTGTGCGCACTTGCCTCTTCCGCACGCTCCATCTTCCTTTAGCCTGCATCTCTGGAACATTGATGATAATCGCTGAAACCTTAGACATGCGCCAGCACAGTCTCAACGTGCGGACATGCTGTTTTTTTGTTTTTTTTTGATCCCCCGCGTTGACCACATCAGCGCCTCTCCGCCGTCCTGCTTACACAAGTTGTCAACGCTCGTTATTAATCGCCTTTGGACGAGATACTTCAAAGTCCTCATTTGTTAACCTTCATTTGTCGCAGGCTCCCCGAGCTGATCCCGGGCAATTACTCATTGTTGAGGATTGGAAAGATGAGCGGCTCATAATCAAGCAGCTGAGAGTTAAGAAACTCGTTGTGATTGATAGCAAGTTGTCATTAATGGCAAAATAATAAAGGCGCAGCGTACCACAGGGATGCCTGACAGGCAATGGAATTGAGAAAAAGATGAATTAATTACACATCTCCTCACTGAATCAGTCCGTGGACCACGTTGCCTCTACTCACTCATGTTAAGTGTTTTCTTTTTGTCCTTGAAAAAGTTTCCTTTTCAAGTCGTACCGCCTGCAGTGAATGAGGCTCGTCGAGGATACAGTTTGTCAAACGTTCAGATGTTGTGTGTCCTTTTTATCCGACCTGAGCTGATTCTGTATGCGCGAGAAGTCAGAATTAAGGGGAATGCTGAATAAAATAAGAGGTTTTGAAATGTAAATTGGCCAATTTATTGGAGAGTTTAATCCATATTTTTAAGTTTAATCATACTAAACTATTTATCGGTGATTGGATTGATCCCGTACTTCCTGAAATAGGTGTTTTGGTTCAAGATCACTTTTTAACTCTGAATCAAGACCAGTAACGACTGTGATTACTGTTTGATACATTCTGTACTCTGATGGGAAAACAAGAGTCGCTTGATTGATTGCACAAAAAAATTATATTGTGTTAGGTGGATGAAAAAACATGGAAAGGGAGTGTTGAATAAAGATGGTTAAGTTTATTTCAGCTTCTTAGTTCCGACACATAAAATCAACCACCAGGACAACATGTTGGCAGTGAACGTTTTCTTGCAAACCACATATGTTCAAATCTGTACGTGTCACAGGCTACGTACCATTTTGTCACGTCTACAAAACGTGATAATCAGATAACATGTTTATCTCCCAACTTTCATGTCTGGAGTTGGCTGCCAAGCCAGTGACCGCAGTTCACGTCTGCGTTTCAACATTCGTAAACGTGACACCACTGGGTGTTTTTAAGGAGACCTCGGAGCAATTTCCAGGCACGTTTGCGGCAACAAAAACAGATATTTTAGACAGGAAGTTTGGATATCCTCAGACCTTGTCGTGGCAAGAAAACAGGGTGCTTTTACCAAAACTTCAGAACATCTGCGGGCATGTCTGCAGCGATCAAAACAGGTATCTTACGCCAAAACCAGGATGTTTTCCTAACCCTTACCGAGCACAGCATTCTGACAGTAGAAAAGTTGAAAACTGAACCTCGAGAAATTGCAACAACAATTAAGTTGCAACATAAAGAAACATCAAGTTTTCATTTATCTTTGCAGAAACGTGCTCACTCAACATTTATTCTGCCGATTGGATTGTCTAAAATTCACCTCTGTAATGCCTTTTATCGAGATATTTCTCACGGTACACTTATATTTATGGTAAAAGAATCTCCACTTTGTGGCTGTTTTCAATTGCAATGTGGACCTTTCATCAATTGTTCCACATTTTATCCTAAGTGTGTCATGTGGTGTCTTGTCTTGATCTCGGTTTGGGTCTTATTGACTACAAGATTGGTATCCAACATGCTAAGACGAACCGCCTCTCCTCTGTAACTGAACGTAATATGTAATCTTTCAACTCTACGAACACACACTGCTTTGTTTTCTTTCAGTATGACATTGAAAGAAAGGATTGTTTTTCCAAAAGAAATCCACTGCCAAACACAACAATGTAAAGACTGTTGCCTTAGAGAAAAAAAAGCCAGACAATTCTCTCTTTTTTTTTTAGTTTCTCATAATCACTCCACAAAAGTGCTTTTTGAGGGAAAATTGATATCCACAAAGAAGCACATCTTGATGTCTGCACCATGCTGCATTTACTGTCATGTTGTGATTTTCTCAGAAGGAGGTGTTGGAGGAAAGAGTTCATTAAAATCTGAGTGCACGCTGAAACATAAAAGAGTTATCACCACGTTCTGTGAGCACCAAACTGGTTCCCTGGAAAGCTGCAGCGCCCGGATGTCAGAACATGGAAAGTCAGGCAGCGATTTTTGCCAAATTTCACCATTTTGCTGGAAGAAGAATCCATCTGCTGTTGTTCAATCTGGAGTTTCTCTCTGTTTTTTTCCCTGTCAAAGGGTCTGTTGTTTGTTGAAGTTACAAAAGTTTCGAAGAGTATTGTTTGGTGTTTTTGTCCGATAATGTCAGTTAAAGATATTCATACTTAATTTTAAAAAAAGTATAAAAAGGAAAGGCTATGACATTTAAGCAAACCTTCCTTGATTTTGTCTCATTTCATTGTATTTGTTTTAATATGCACAATAAAATGGTCGAAACAGCTGAAGCAGAAAAAGAACGCAAAAACGACATGGTGAGTTAGCAACAGCTAGTGTGATTAGTGATTTAGTGGTCTTGAAGTTTAACGTTAACATTTGCAAACGTTAGATATTTACAAAGGGGTAATATGTGAGAATTGTATCAACAGAATGTGAATTAACAACAGTATCAACATTATAATGTCTATGTATTATGATGCAGAGATATCGAATGAAGTTAGCATGCTAACCAGCTAGCACCATTCCTTCCCGGTCCACAGCTCCTGTGCTAGCGGGCTAAACACTCACACTCCCCTGATACCTGAGCTCCCAGTTCGAACTGCTAGCTGCACGGCTAACTGAGCTAACAAGCTAAGGTTAGCAGTAACACTGGTGTTATGCTACCCACTATTTGTTTTTGACAGGTGGCCAATCCTTACATATTGAACCGTTAACTGTCCACACTTTACTGATCGTTTTTGTGAATTGCCGTGTTTTTACTTGGATTCTTTTAGTTTTCAGTGACGTTAGGTTGATGTCTGTCATGACTATTTGGTAAACCAAGTAATGAACACTGCATTTTCCCTTCCCCTCATGTAATGTGAAGATCATCAGGTGCTTTAGGTATTTTTTCGGTAGAATTGTCAGACAGTAAGTAGGTACTTCTCTTTCAGGTGAATCTTAAATAGTACCTGATGCAGTCAGGAAAAGTCTGTGAAGGTCAGATTCTAGGATGCTTTTACATTTTCATCACAGTTCGACACTTACACATCATCATCATTTTCTTTTGTGGGAAAACAACTTCCACTGCTTGTAATAACTGGCTGTGAAGTGGAGAAGCATGGCAAAACATTCAAATATTCCAAAATGAAGTTTCATTGTTGGCTGATAGGCGCAGTGAATCCACTATCCTACCAGAGAACCCACTAATGAGCACTTGAAGTTTCCAAAAGCCTAGAATTTTTAGAAAAAGGAAGAAAAAATAGTGAATGGAAACGGCAGCGGGCGTACACCGAGTTCAGCATGTGCCTTTCATCGTTGCATGACAAACAACTGAGGCACAGCAGGGGGTAAAGCAAATAGTAATGTGTGTGCCAGGAGGAAGTGCTGGGAGGAATACAAACTAGGATGAGAGTGAAGACTTGTGAAAGGGAAAAAGGTCGAAGGAAATCTGTTTCAATTACGATGAGAAAGGTCAGCTGGTTGTGATGACAGATTATTAAACATGCAATGAGAGAGCACAATATTAATAATCCATACGTAGATATAATGAGCAGCCATGAATACTAATTGTTGAAATAAAACACACTTTATGTGGCTTCATTGAGAACACATCCCCTCATCCTTTCTCGCCTTTCATGTTTTCTGGATGTTATTCCCTTGATCATTTCTGTACTGTGAGACTGTAAAGCCCTGTGACTCTGTCACAAGCAGATAAAGCAATTATTTTGACTCGACTTGACATGTAGGTCACACATCCAGCCTCAAAAAAGTACTGAATGTGCTGCTGTGGAGTCATGTTGAAAGATGGGAGTAATGGATGGATACTTTTTTTTAGAAATATGAGATGCGATCGCTGTAGTTTAGGTTTGCCTGCACACAGTATACATTTTTTCTTATTTTAGAAATGTGCTACTTTGGCTCTGATGCAACATCTTCTCACACAATGTCCCAGCCACAACACTATCTGATGGGTAACACATCACAATTATTTGGCAATACAGGAAAGGAAATATCCGATTAAAGTACCTCAAAATTCAAAAATACTTCTACAGCAAATTAATATTGGTTCCAAATATCGTTTCAGTTTCCTTGATTGCTAATAATCAGTATCGTCCCTGAAAACCCATATCAGTTGACTCATACTGTTCACCCCACTGCCATCTGCATAAATAAATAGTTTGCATGATGTGTCCTTTTAAAAGAAAGTGCACACCTGTTATATACGCTCTGATAAAGGCTTCACGCTGATAAACGGTGTTCCACAAGGCTCTGTTCTCGGCCCACACCTGTTTTCTGTGTTTTAATTTCATTTTTCACTGTTATGCTGATGACGCACAGCTGTATCTCAAGCTTGAGAGAATTCAATTACAATAAAAATGTGAACATGTGTCCATTTTGCATCATTCCTATTTTGTCGACAAAACAAGAATGATTAAACTGGACAGATAGATGCTGATATATCTTGTTTTTCCTACACTTCCCATGATAAAACTTTGATCCATGTCTCCCTTCCAGCTTTTAACACAGGCTTTCTGTTCAAACATTTTGACTTTAGTAAACCTGATGGCATCATTTGGTTTATTTTTCAAACTTAGCTCGAAAGCCTCTTTAAGATATAGAAGTAGCTGTGTGCCCCTTCCTGCTCCAAATGTTAAACTGTGCTGAAAAATCTGGTAAAAATCAGTTGAATCCTCGACATGTTTCGACTTTTTTCTCTTGATTGTAAGCAGAAGACATCAGAGCCTACGTAGTACAACACAAAAACACCCACTGGTTGTAAATATCACTATTAGGCTCACATTTACAGACTTCTCAAGGCAGCGGGTTGAGTTTCCTGATGACGGGAAACGTCATCTCTTTCTAAAATCAATTTATTAATTTCTTCTGAATCGTGCTGATTTTCTTCTTGCCCACTCAACCAACTGCTTCGAATGAGAGGGAAATAAAAAAAAAATGCCCCAAAACAAAACTAATTAACAAAAGCGGTCCCACAGCACAGCGGTAAGATGACATACACGCCTAATTATCAGCTTATTGGGATGTGATCTCGACTGTCTGCTGCTCACATTCATCAGATGCCTTTATCTCTGCTCTAGAAGCTGTAATTAAGCAAAGCTCTGTGTGTGTGTTGTCTTACCGTCATGTTGATGATGAAAATGAGCTGTAATGTGCATTTTAGCGTATATCGTGATTTTGCAGTTCATGTAAATATCATGGTATCGACATTGTAAATGGAAATATAGGATTGTAGGAAACATGCTGAGCGTGTTGATGTTTGATGGGTACGGCAGCGTGAGATATCCGAGCTGAGAGTAATTGGTCTGAATCTGCGTCTAAATCACCACATTGAAAGCTGATTTTCAGATTAGTTGAAGGATCAAGTGTTGCTCCGTGGGTTCAGAGGTTTTATAGCTCCGGCTGAAGGCTCATAAATCTGTTTGATGGTGTAAAAAATCATTTTCTTGCTGTTTTCCTTTTCTCCTTCACTTTATATTACAAGAGGTGCAAGGTTTTCATAACAGTGTGGTAAACACTCTTCAGGATAGAGAAGTGGGGATGTTTTTTTTCCATCCGAACATGGAAAATAAATAGTTGAGCTTGAAGGCTGCGACTAAAAACCCATCTGGTAAAATGATTGAAGACATTTCAGGACAAAGCATCTTAAAAAAATACAAAAGAAAGATGAATAATAAGAAAAGCAAAATTCAGGAGCAAGTTCCTAATCAACTTTAACAGAGGAGCAAAAGAAAGGGTACCGACTGGAAACATCTCAAACTGGTTATGTTCATGCACAGCCCAGGACAGGACTAACCTGACTCTCGCCAGATGAATTTCGTTCCGCCTAGCTCCACTCATCCATCTGGGATCGCTCCATTGGAGATGTGTTTCAGAAGGCTGGGCCTTATCAAAAATCCTTGCATATGATTGGATAAACCACTTGTCTGTCGGAGCCATTTGGTAGATCAAGCTCTTGCCAAATCCGGTCGGGAGAAGGCAAAAATAACGTTTCCACCAACAAAAGCCTTCAGAGCCGTTCTCTGATGTTCTTTTAACGAAAAAATGTTGTGTAGATTGGACAACACAGATGAAAGAGCAGCATCAATGTTGACGCTTGCTTCCTCGATGCGAGCCGCCATTGTTGTCTGAATCAAAACAGTCGCTTCTCCGCTACGTCACATCTATGAAACTCCCTCCCGGCGGTCCTGATTGGCTCTACCATAAAAGCTGGTGCCGAAATCCCTCACAACGGGAGCGATCCCAGATGTATGTGAGTGGAGCTAGGCAGAACGAAATGCATCTGGCGAGAGTCAGGTTAGGACAGGACGGCTCTACAGCGGGTGATTAAAAGCCCAAAACATCTCTGGTACCAGCTGTACAGAGCATCAGCGACATTGGTGAAGTGAGATGTCTGCACAGAGCACAAAGGAAACTAAAAGACGAGACCCACCGCAAAATCTGTTCAACCTGCTGCCATCTGGCAAAAGATACAGAAGCATCCGCCGCCGTACCATCAGACTACAGAGCAGCTTCATCCTCAACATCCTCCAGATGCATGTTGCAGGACTTTCAAACTAAATACTGTTTAAAAAAATGACAAATAAATCTACTCTGTGCCTTGTTTTTGTACGTCACTTTGCCCAATGACTGACATATGAAGGTTTTCAGCCTTGAAACATGTAGCAAGCTGATCTGACCTTTAGCTGAGTTACACTGGTGGATAAAAACAGCATGCACGGGCCCTGTTGGACACTCCTTTGGTAGATAAGACACGATAAAGTGCCGCCCAAGATCAGTATTTTTTCACCCCCCCGCCCCTCAAAGCCGATTTTCCAACATGTACAGAAACAAGGCTTTAAATTTAGCTCCCCTGCACATCCCTCTCATTTATCTGCTTTCATGATCAGAGTTGATGTTTAAAACAAATGTGAATAAAGTGCGACTCCGTCCAAGTGGCTTGAGAATTAAGCTGAAAGCGATAATGAGATGCGGGCTGAGCCCCTTGTGTGAGGCGTATAGTTTGAAAGCATAATTAATATTCATGTAGTTAGCTTATAAGCTACAAATCCCTGTTGAGTAAGTGCGGCGTTCACAACCCGGGCTGTTTATGCGGCGAAAGAAGCAGAGGGGGGGGATGTATCAGCCACAGTCAGCATCTTCCTCTTCATTCCAGCACTTTACAACACAGATTATGAGCCGTTAGTTATTTGTACACAGAGCGCGAGTGGGTTAGAAATTGTATCTCAGATGATTTCACGGCATTGTTTTCTGATGTTGCCGATCGGCACAAAGAAAAACAAAAGGAACATTAGCGTCCTCGCTTCAAATCTGCATCGTGTTTGTTGTGAAAATGACTCCTGTTTGTCCTGAGATGAAAACAAAGCTTCGACAAATATTAGCAGAAGTGTTTTTCTTCTTTTTGAACATTTCCCTGCTCTTAAAAGTCTTCGATGATGAATATAAATGCAGGTAATTGAAGATTTTTCTAATTTGCCCGCGCAGATGAGTCACTAAACTGTTAAAAAACAAGCCCGTCATTAATTAAAACGACACGCTCGAGTGAAATTTGGTTAAAAATTTTGTTTTTGCGATGATCCAACTTGTTTCCGTTTCCTAACTGCGTTAATGAAAGAGCCCGAGGTAACGTCGCCGTAATAATTACATTTATGATGAATAATTGCATGAATAATTCAACGTTGAGGTTTTTTTTTTAATTGCTTGAGAGAAACTGCTCTCGCAAAGTGCAATGTAAAAAATTGTTGTCCTTGGAGAGTTTTTTATCGCTATGTAACAGCGTTCAGGTCGGTTAGACAAACATTTGTTTTAATCACTGCAAAGGTTTCACTACTAATCCATTAGATACCTTTTCCTCCATGCTTTTAGTGTAATTATACACGTTTGTCCTCAGATATTCAGCTTGTTTTTCTACGTAGTAACAAGTCCAAGTACTTAAGCACCGAGGGTCAACATTAGCATCTCCTTTCAGAAACTAACAAACGGCTCTTTGACCCGTGCGCCTAAAGTTTACTCGCTCAAATCCGAGGCAGTGGATGCCAGATTGTTCTGTTCATGTGTCAGGACACACTGTAGGCACTGAGATACAAAACTACACACTAACTGCTCTTAAAATGTGGTTCAACAGTGTAGAAGACCTTCAGTTTGCAGGACCTACGCTGCTCTGAAATCAATCTGTCCAAGGCCAGAAAGCTAGTTCACCAATGTTATTTATCCAGAAAATGCAGGTTCAACTTTGTTTTGGTTGCATGTTTAAAAGTCCATGAGACAGAGTAAAAATAATAATGTACAAACTATTATATTGCTTTCTACATACAAGAAGGAAACTCAAATGACGAGTCTGCCAAACGGTTGACTGTCCTTTGCGGCATCTGTAAGCGTGACCACCGGGTAAAGCTGGGGACGTTTCCAACCGTCCTTGCGCTGACCTAAACCAGATATTTTTGATGGGAAGTCTGGGCACCTCCAGCCATGTCTGTGGTGACAGAAGCGAGGGGTTTTGAAGGAGACCTCGAAGCATTTCCAGTTGTGTTTTTGTCGAAAAAAAAGGGGAAGTTGGGCTCTTTACAGCTGTATTTGTGACGACAAACTGGATGATTTGACGACCTCAGGACGTCTCCGGCCATGTCTCAGGCAACCAAAACAGGTATTTTTGGCCAAAGCATTATGTTTTCCTCGCTGTAACCAAGCTATTTTTTTTGTGTCCCTAAACCTAAAAAGATCATAAACTGAAAATTGAAACTAAACAAACATTGAGTTGCAACACAAAGAAAAGTAAAGCTTGAGCTTATCTGTGCTTTGGCAGGAATGTACCTAGCAAACATTTACTCTGGTGATTAGGCTGTACTTTGTTTTGCTAAGATTTCCCTTTTTTTTAAATAATCTAATCAGAACTTTCAGACGGTAAAGTTTTTTCAACCCATTATATCTCAATGTCCCAATATCCTCCGAATTACAGGCTTTTTTGAAAGATAGCAGCAACACTCCCTCCTCTTCTATGGCATCAAATCTACAAGTCAAAACCAGCACACAAGGTAACTTTAGTACTAAATTGTGTTGGCCCTGTACATATTTTGTCACACTGTCCTTCCATTTTGTCACTTGAGCCTGTTATATTGCAGGAGAGTATCTCGAGAGGTCTACAGGTTGTGAAATTTAAATCATGTCAGTACAACCCTGATCCCGCAGAGTCCAAGTGGCCTTGCAGCAAAACAGCAGCACTATGAGCAGTGCTTTTTAAAGCCAAGAGGCTCATGGCACACAGGCGAGGCTGGAAGCTAGTCAGCTAGCTGCAAGCCTCGTGTGCCAAAGGTGGCAGAAAAAGCCATTCACGACCACAGCAAGGTTCAATGGAAGGGAACAATAGCAGGCAAGCGTCCTCAGACTCTCTCCTGCCCTCTGCTTTCAGCAGAATGTGTTTTAGGAAGACCTGCACGGTCGCCAGAGTGCTACTGGCCTCTTTTCACTATCAGCTCCTGCAGAATCTGATTAAGAAGGACGACCATGGCTTCTGCCACAACCGCTGGGACCGGGAGCGCTCCTTCCAGACGCACCTGTGCCCGCAAAGTGAAGCTAAAAACCCTCCAGTTTGGCTGAAGCAAGCGAGCGTGTAGCTCTGCTCGGAGCAGAGCCCGGACACACAAACACATTAACCACCGTTCGAACGCCATTTAAGATCTTTGGGTTGCAAGTCAGAGACAAAACAGTGCAGGCTTTGTCGGCATCAAAGCCCACCTTGTGTTACTGGTTTGCATAATTGATTAACCTAACCTTACATTTCACCTTGACTTAGTGAGGCAAAGGAATGATCTCATTATCACTCTCCGCCTCAGGGCTTGTTTAATAAATGTACAATAGAATGAAAATAAAGGCATAATCAATAAAATATCTATGACAAACTGTGTTACGTGCGATAATGTGTAAGTTTAATGTGTAATCTCCTGAGCTGAACTGGTTTGAACATAAAGACAACGTCAGGAATGAGTCAGGGCACAAAAACAAACATTACACAGCGACCGTGTCCGGTGTTGTGCAGCAGATAGACGCCGAGCAGGAAAGATGTATTGAAAATGGATTCCTCAGAAACATAACTGGCTTCAGTGACGCTCCACTCAGCTGTGAAATTAAGAGCAATCAGTCTAATGAAGCAGGGTTTTTTTTATTTTTTCAAAATGTAGCTTATGACTACGGTATATGCCACAGTGTTCTGTCCGTTTTTAAATGTTAGCTTTCGTCCATCAACTTTAACGGCAGCCGGAGAAAACTGAGCTCAATTTACCCCGAACAAATCTAAATTAGCCATCAGGCTGCTGTTAATATTTTACTAGCACCGCTGCAGCGCTGTTAGCATCAACTGCAGTTGCTAGCTTGTGTGCTAATCACATGACTGCCATGATTGGAGACGTTGTTAGCTGACAAACTGATATTAGCCACACGTAAAATTTAACATAACATTTAAAAATGTTGAGGAAGAATTGACCAAGATTTTAAGACCCCCACGATAGTCTCACTGGTTTTTGCACGCTAGTAAATTACCCATCAGGCTTAGTATTTTACTAGCTAACAGTGCTGCTAGCATCAATTGCACATGCTAGCTTCTGTGCTAACAGTGATGGAGAGTAGCAAACTCACATTAGCCATAAATAAAATTCAAGTAAATGTATTTCCCTGTCAGAAATAGTGAATACATTAATAAATAAATAAAACATTTTTAAATATTTAAATATCCAGAAGTCACAGGAGGTGTTTTTTGTCAACTCTATAGAGACATATTACACAACATTCGCACTTACGACACTTGATGTCATTTCAGATTTGTAGCGAGTCGCCTTATAAAATATAATGCACCATAACTTGTACAGTCGGGTGTATTTCCGAGAAGGGTCTGACAGGAGCCCCGTGGCTACAACATCCAGTTTAGTTTCACAGTGAAATGGTGGACAGGCATTTATATTTGCCTTTGACTCCGACTGCCGGGGCACGATTCCTAACTCCTGTCCCCAGCCCAGTTAATTTTTCATTTTCGGCGACACAGAGGCGGCAAATCAGAGGTGACAAAGACTCATGCAGAGGTCTTTAATGTATCAAAATCAAAGACATCCCAGGTGTTATTTTTTCTCCCACACTCGCAGGGAGACAGACGTGAAAAAACACACAAGTCTTGAATACCAAATAATTCTCCCTGCATTTCATAAATGGCCTTCAGTATCCTGAGGACAAATTGACAATTTCAGGTGATTTTTTTTTTTTTTTCCTTCTCCCCTCACATCCAGGGCTGACAAATAATGACACTAGCTATTACATAATCTCACTTTGTGCAGTGTGTTCGGTCCCACCTCAGCCCCTTTGCTATTACAGTATGGGCACTCAGAGAAGAGCAAAGATGGAGAGGAGGCAGCAATCATGTCCATCAATATATGTTATTCCACCATGTTTTTCTCATCTTAAAGAGAAATCCAATTCTATTCTATCATCCTCTTTTCTATTATCAACCTGTAAATAGTGTATACTGTACATTTACCAGAAAGACTGGGTTCGTATGTAGGTACAGATGTATTTTGAAAAGTGTTTTAAAATCTTTAGTATGTCGGCGTATGGCTAGTTCGCAAAACCTTAAAACCACAGCTAGGCAAACACCTCTATTTAGGCATATAGTCATGCCATACATCCCTAGAAAGCATATATTCTCATGATTATATTCATACAGACCAATGCTGGAGATCCTGAATAGGCGACCATTTAATTGACAGCTAATTTGAGCAGGTATGAGCTTCTATGCCCAACCTAGAGCCCAAAACAGCCAATGTGTGACTTCAAAATGATGCAAGTTTATGTAGTTTTATGCGTTTCGCTCTCTGAAAAAAATTAGTGGAAATAAAGAAATAAGGAACTATAATCAGTTTTCGCACCTGTTACTCTCAGGCAGGGATATTTTGAGGTCATAAAATGGCTTTTTTTTTGCCTTTCCTTAGAAAAACAAGTGTTATGTGTCAAATCATAATGTTGTTAAATTTGAACTTGGACCATGTAAGTCTAAATTATGTGTACCTATTGTGTTTTCCAGTAAATAAGAGCAGTTACAGGTCACCTGCGGGCTTATTTTTCATCAAAAATTGAAAGTGAGAAAAATAAATAAATAATTCAGTGTGTTCAAACTCCCATAGATTAATGCCGGAAGCACTTACAGAGCTTCTGACAGTTTTTTTAGGGGAAAAATCAGCTTATAACTTTTCAAAAGAGCCCAAAACCATGCCTGCACTCCAACTGGTTCAACAACAGATTAGAATGTACTTTGGGCGAGACTGGGAGGATAACTTTACATACATTTCCACAAATAAGGTTAAACAGGTTATAAAATCCTGAAATATCTCCTGTGAAATGACCAAAACTCTTGCAGAAAATGTTGTGATAATGTTGAACCCATTGCTCACAGTAAAAACTTGACGTTTTTGTTGGTTTTCAGGGCCTTTAGGACTTGGAAAACACTATTCTGGGGAAATTTGAGGGAAAAAAGCATGCAGAAATGGACATATGCGGCGCGTAAGGAGGTTTTTAAATAACGCATTAAAAGCCAGTTAACTGATATAGTTTCAGCCACACGCAATTTAGTCCCAACACTCACAGTTGGACCAATTTCATGCTCCCGTGATCGAACAAAGTACTTAAACGGTTTAGCATCTGCAAAAAAAAGCGCAATTAGATGTCCATTATTGAAATCCAAAGCAATCCCGTCCCCACCTATACAGCCTCCGCCGCACAAATGTGCAACGGAGAAAAAAAAGGGGCACGGCTTGCAGGAGCACAGCAACGCCGCACGCAAACAAATTAACTGTCATGTACTCGTGTTAATTAATTATCAAAAGGGCATTGGCGGGACGCAGAGCAATCAGCAGCGTCCGAGGCCTGCGACGCTCCTGGACGTGTAGCGGCCACCAGAGTCCTGCTACTTTGTGGCGTAAAGGTCATCCGGCGTCGGTCTCCGCGGGCGCCGAAAATGGAAATATCCCCTTTTTTTTTTTTTGTGATGTGACAATTAATCTGCCTGCTGTTAACAAGGTGAGAGCATCAGATGTGTGTGCATCTGCTCAGAGGGACCTTTCTTCTTCTTCCACTTCCCTCTGCGTCTTCTTCTTTTTTTTTTTTTTGGCTTTCAGTCGGGATTGCACTGTTTACCTCCCTTTTCAGAGCCAATTATTTTGTTCATCAGGATGTAACGATGTGAGCTTTTTTTTCTTTCCCCCAGCTCCTTGTCACCGGGTGAGCACAATTAATTCAATGCAGAGGACAACATTTTCCTCGAGACTCCTCATTCTCTGTACTTAATTGGGAGAGTAAATGCTTTGTAAGATGACTCTGTCGGTAAATTGGTAACTCAAGTTTCGTGCGTGCGCCTTCGAGTCTCTCCGGCCGGGGCTATTCGGCTGTCAGCGCGTGCGCCCGAACCTTTGACCTGTCAGTTTGTACTTTGTGTTTACCTCTCTTGACAAGACGTCAAAATGAGCGTTGCTTTGAGGGGAAGGAAAACACAGTGCGGGTGAATACAGAATGCCTGTAATTGGGTCTTATTTCACAGCCAGACAACGCAGAGGAGAGCGCCTCGGTTTGCATGAGAATCACAGCAAACCGTTCACTGTTGTTTTGATGAGAGCGACTTTGACTATTCAACTCCGGTACACATATATATATATAGCCGGCGCACACAAAGCAGACAAACAACCGGATTCGGTCCGTGGGGCGGAGGTGAAAAAAAGAAAAAGAGAAAACAAAAAATCTGGGCCTCTCAAAAGGAATATTAATCTGCGTTTGGGATGTTTGTTTGTCTCTCTCGCCTCTTTTCATTTAAGTCCAGCAGTGAAGCAGTGAAGCAGTGACGGGTCCTTAATGTTCATCTTCAACCATGGTTCCTAATTGTGGTCTGTTTGCAGTCGCCATCTCTGTTCTACAGATCAGAGCGGTGTTTTCGCTAACTTTCTTTACGCCTCAGAATATGACAAGCGTACAATACAGAACAACTGCACGGCCGACATATATAGCTGGATAGCTCAGTGGGTAAGACAGCCGTGATTCGGTTCAGGAGATCGGGGCTTGAAATCCCCGTCGTGGCTGTCCAGGTCCAACTTGGAGATATTCATGGACTAGCGCGAGGAATATGGAACTACTGGAGCGCTACTTCACGAGTAACCCCAGTGAGAGGGGTTACATGTGGAGGATGTGGGACTCTAACCCTTTCATTTTTGTCTCCGCTGACTATTTGCTATGTAGTTTAGCTTGTGAGCTGTCGTGGACCGCGCTACGCCCATGAAGATCACCATGTTGCTGGCTGAATCAAAGACATTTAAAGTTCTTCAAGTTTGATAGGTTTAGGCTTGATTCAATTAAAGGGGACTTTTGGCCCTTGACGGAGGTATGCTCTCTACTGAGTGCCATTCTAGTTCCCTGAGAAATAAATAAAAGAAATGGACAAATAGCAAAAGTTATCAAGTTATACAGTCTATTCTGGGCCGAGACCCATCCTCCGTCCAAGTTTTGTGGAAATCCGTTCCGTAGTTTTTGTGTCGTCCTGCTGACAAACCAACCCACCAACTGAAAAATGTAAAGCTTTCAGACCAAACTTACATTTCACATGAATTATTTACAAAAGCTTTCCGCTCATTTAGAGCCCATCATCGATGTAGCACTGCACTCAAACATTATCAGACAAAAGAGCTAAACGGATGCAGCAGGACCAGAGATAGCATCTTTGTTATTCTTCACATTCGTCTTCCTGGTGTCGTATTACTCACAGGGCAGCTCGACCGCTGACAGTCCAGTCTCAGATCCATGTGCGTGCTATGCTAGTAGCTGCTAATGTAGCCTCGAGCCACTCGCCTGGAGCGGAGATGAGGAGCGAGCCACAGAGGTCTGCTGAGCTCACTCGTCTTCAGACCCAGCTGACACCGAGATCAGTCGTGACAAATATGAAAAAGATTAAAGGCAGAATTCAATTTCACAGGAATCAGATTGACGTACATTGAGTGTGTGTACGTCACGTAAATTCATATAGACGCTGCGAGTCTATTAAATACATCAAGTGCGACCTTCTGAATGTCACGTTCAATGTAACATAAAACTTATCTTCCACCTGCGCGGCGTAATACCGTTCTTAAACCGAGAGCACACATCCCCTGAGATTTTTACTAATCAGTGGGATACAATATTACCGCTGACAAGTTCCACATAAAAGGCTTTACTCTGTTTACCTGACTCGAGGAACAGATTATGGATCATGAGCTGGGAGCTTACGTTCCGTATCTCCGAGAGCTGATACATCTTTCTCAATTTGTGACTTTGACGACACTGTTTCCCCGACGTGGCGCTGAAAGTCAAAAAGACAGTTTATCTCCTTTTTGAAAACCTCTACTTGTTCTGACATCTGTTTTATATCACGGTGCAGATCCCGTTCCGATCGATGGGTAGAGCTATAAATGTACGGAGGCGTCCTGTGGAGCCGCAGCAGGAAATAAATAAATAAGCCGCGGTGTCTTATAATAAGAAACATCCTCTTGTTATAATGAGATGCCTTTTTCACAAGACTATAAGCAGCGGATCTCGTACGAGCCGCAGCTGAAGGTTAGACGGAGGAACAGAGATAGTGGGACACGCCGTCCCGTAAAGAAAAGTGCAGCTCTCAAATTTCACTTTGCGTCTCTGGCTGATGGAGTTGACAGTCCTTTGTAGCATCCGTATACTGATGACAATCCCATTTAATGTAATACAGCCTGGCGGGAGCACCGTCCCATTGTGTCTCAGCTCTGATGGAAGAGGACGAGTTGAATAGTTCATCCCTTCTGTTTTGTGCCGTATTGCGGATAAACCTGACGGCTGACACCGCGAGATGGTGGTGGAAGCTCAAGGTGCCGTGGAAGCTGCCGCTCACCTCGCCGTTTGTCGTGATTGTTGATTGTGTGTCACCAGTGGGGGTTTGAAACACTCCCTGAGCAGCTTCCGCGGTATAATACAGTATAAAACGTGGAGGTAGTGTCTGTAACGCCTCACTATTGGTTTCTGAAGAGCCATTGTGAAGCTCAAACCCAATTCCAATCCAATCCAGCCTCCCACGGAGTCGTTCTCCTAACGGCTGTGGAGGTCTCTTAATTAAGGTGGAGGGTATGAATACACCCAAGCTTCGGAGTTTCCATTCTTCTATTAATCTATCCATATAATTATATAGTCTATAATAAAGCACATTTTTCTGTATTTATATTTTTCTAATCATTCCTCTACGCTGTGACTTTTCTTACGACGAACTGTAAAGTGACCTTGTTTCTTCTGAGTTAGAATGTCACAGTAATTACTAATTAAATCAATAAAAACTGACCATCAAGTGTCTGTTTGAGGTGTTAATTATCCTGAGGAAATGACCACACACACTTCAGCCTGTGGCGTTTCCCTCCATCTGTGGAGTGGATTGTGAACCTACACGGATGCACACTAGGTGAACTAGTCCTTTGATTGACTTAATTTGAATGTGAACATCGGTCCGCATGATCAGAACGAGGCCACATGATGACATGATGTTCCTCTTTCTCTCAGTTGAACATTCCTTGTCAAACAGGAACCTTACCTTCATATCATGTTGATTGAACATTAACACTCATTTATTGTGTCAATTTACAGTAATATCATTACACCCAGGGTACATCATTTTCAAATGTTACTCCAACTTGATTTCTTAATGCTAATATAACTCATTTGTATTACGTAACTTGAAAGCAATTTCATTCTGCCCCTGTTGACTGAGTTGCATCTGTAAATCTAACTTGATTTTTATTTCTTGCACAAAAAGTATGTGGTTTAAGACTAGTCCCAGCCTAGTCAAGGGAGCAGGAACTGATGAAGCCTCTCGGATGAGAGGTGAAACGTCTTCAAGACAAAAACCAAATCCAGTTGCTTTCGATTCAATTTCCTTGAGATAACTATGACCTGGATGAATGAGAATATTCACAAGCTATGTGGTTTAAGAATACTTTACACACTGGATTCAAAATCCACCCAGAGCCTGAGTGTGTATAAAACACACTTTTTTTCTTTTTTACAATCCAAGATCAATAGTCAATGACAGTGATGTGGTGCAAATGCAAGTAATAACTGGTTTTGAATGACCCTTATTGTGGCGGGACCTCCACACAAACACACAATGGAGTGAGAGTGTGTAGGTAGAGGGTGTAGGGGCTGGATTGGAATTGGGCGTCAGGCCGAATGAAGCCTCGATGCCGACAGCTAGCTGGTCGGCTAGCGGTTAGCTGTTAGCTGTAATTATGCATAACTTTAAGAATTTTAAGTAATTTGTATTAAAATTCAACTGAACGTGGCTATAAGCCATAGAGACCAAAACCGTCTTCAGTACCAGGCTCTAACTGCCGTGTTGGTTTTCATTTCCTGGTGCTGGAGGTTGTCGCTCGCCTGCCACTGTTTTTTACGGAAATACAACAGCCGACACACTCGCAAATATGTTTACAGAGCTGCCAAGCGAGCTCCCATTGCTGTAATAAACAAGTCAGTCAATAATGCCGTGAGCAAGCGTGATTTGTTTTCATGCTGTGCACGCTTTGCAAGTGGATTTCCACACAGCAGCGGGACACGGAGGAGTTTGTTGGAATGCTTCTTCTTCTTCTTCTTGTTCCTTTAGCGATATTTGAAACACATCCATCGGCAGAAATTTGCTGAAAATGCATTTCTGATGAACGTACGCTCGGTAACAAATGCGCCGCGTTGCCTGCGACTGCTTCACAGTAAAAGCTGCACGCTTTAAGAAATGTGGTGTTCGTATTAGCAGCATTAGCAGCAATTTCCTCAAGTAGACCTTCCAGAAAAGGTCTGAAAACTGTTTTTTTTCGAGAGGCGGATGGTTTCGGTCGACATATCCGTAAGACCTCTAAGAGTCAAACATGAGGATTCTCCGCAGGGTGACTGCTCTTCATGTCAGTAAGCCTGCCTCGTGTCCCAACAGGCTGCTGTGGGTCAGTCGGCTCGGACACAGTGCATCCACCGACAGGGACCGAGGGGAGAATGAGAATGAAGGTGCCACCATAAACACACAGGGAGCTCCGTTCAATGGAGTCTGATGCCTCGAAATGCGTGGCTTGACATTTCTGCCCACACAAACACATTACCGTCCTTTGAAAATATGCATACTGGTGATAAAAAGCCTCCCCTGCAATGATTTCAATAAACCTGTATTCCAACGGTGATATTAGCAAACACAGGCCCCAAAAGAAAAAAAAAAGGGGCTTTCAAGTGTGTTTTCATTTTGAATTATTCGATATAATCCTTCCACCTCGAGCTCTAGATTTGTAAATGTAACCCATTTATTGTAATGAGCATTAAATCCCCTCACTGTTACGTGTGCACACTCCATTTAGTTTTGATTAAAATATCCTGCACCATTTTCTGCACACTCCTTGACAAAATGGTAATTAAAGAATACAAATCCTCCTCCATTGCTTTAATAAAGGAAATTAATTCAGTCCATAGTGTTTTTTTGTGTTGCATTACCACCAGACACTAAAGTGGGCCTCAACTGTGTGTGTGTGTGGGGGGGGATTAGCTTCCTTTGACTGTATCGTTATAGAAAAGTTTAACACAAAATATCACAATATCAAGAGGAATAAAGGGACATATGATGATAAATACATATAGCAACAGGAGATAAACTAATCTGCTCAGCTATTAGCCAGAAAGCTAATGTTATGCTAACGAGATTCAAGTCAATAACATCACAAACGCTTGACAGTAAAGCGTAAATAACAGAGGGCCTATTATTGAACCCTGCGGGACACCTGTATCTAATTTAATAGCATGTTGGTTAGGATTGTAAAAATACCTGTTTAAGTGACCACCATCATGGATGGAGATCGTTCCAACTGCAGTCCAAAAGTCTTGGACTGCTGTGCTAATGTTACTGGTTAGGTTTACACATGTTCCAGTCGTTACAAAATATTTACACCATGGTTTTGCTTAAAATACCTGTTTCAGTCGCCTTGATCAGGGATAGAGATTAAGTCGACTCCCAGTGAAAAGTAGCCGCTTTGAGTCACCAGAAAAATGGCTGGAAATATCGACAGGAATCCTGAAAAAACACCCAACTGTGACACCACAACGACGACTGGAAAATCCCATGGGTCTCCTGAAAAGATACCTGGTGATGACACCACAAATTTGGCCGGAACTGTCCCCATATCTCTTTGAAAAACACCCAGTTTTGACACCACAGAACGGTGCAGGTCTCCTTAAGTAACACAGTGAAAATCATTATTTTCATCATTATTAAGTTTTTTTCCCCCTATTTTCTATGCTGCTGCACGCTGCACTTGATTCCAGCCAATAAATAATGAACTAACACGCATCGATTAATGCACCTCGAGAGGAAATACTCGTGGACGCGTGGAGAGGCCCAAAAGCCCACATGTTTTGAGCTCTGCCTCTGATTGGCTCTTCATGGCCAGAGGCGATGAGCGGTCCCTTTCACCGCGCTGTACTAATGGGGGTTTCATTCCAGAGGTGTGAATCACGGCTCCGTTTTGCTGCATGCGTTAATTAATTTGCCAAACAATCAGCGGCGAACAGGTTCAGGTTAGTCCGCGAATGTGTGTTTTGACTGTGTGCTCCCGGGGGCTGCTTTATCCTGTCCAAAGACGCCATGTCAAGAGGTTGATATGATTGATATTTCTTATTTCAGATATTCATAAAGGGCATTCCTTTAACCTTGCGAGTCCATTTCTGATGCACCGGCGCGTCTGATAAACAGCGCGGGCCTGAAAACCAGAGTGTGTATCGCAGTAAACATGACAGCGTCTCCCGAGTTTACGGTCACGTATGTATAAATCATGTCGGGGCCGGGTGATAAATTCTTTATTTAGCCGTAGATCTCGCGCAGCTTCCATTAAAAGTTACGCAGCACTAAAGCGGGAGGAAGGTTGATTTTTAAAGCGAATGACTGTTTGTCGATAACGACGTCACGCATCCGCCGTAGGTACTGGATTGTAAAGGAATGATGCCGGCTGATGGTTAATTGCGTCATTTTCTTTGTCACCTCTGCTCTGCCCACGTGTTGGCGCCCATCTCCGTCTGAGTCTTAAGTTACAGCTCTGCAGCTTTTTCCTCACTGACAGCGAGTTAGGTCATCGACACCCCCAGGCATCGATAATTACAGTCTGACATGTCCTGCAGACGCAAGACGCTCGCCGTCACGTTTACTCCATAGCCACACGGACCAATGTGCTATGACACTGTTGACACAGAACATCAAATGAGATAGACAAAAAAAAAAACAGGGCAGTCCAGTGTGTTGCCAAGACGGCTTAATAAGCTCTGATGGCTAAATGAAAGGAAGAGGTAAACACGCTCAGCGATAACGTGCCGGATTCCGCTTCAAGGAAAGTTTGATCGCCGTTCTTGGACACCCGACGTGTTCTTTCGAGACTGTAAAGTGTTTTACATTGTGCCTCCCAAAGGCTCGGATGTGATCTGGAAGGAAAATTAAATTAGACAGTGCTTAAGGTGGAGACAGTGCACCAACCACGGCGGTGATGAATCGGTGGTGACAGTTGTCTCCAGCGCCGCGCGCTACATGAACTTGTAGGGAATTTTGTCTGACAACTGCAGTCAGACGCTAATGCATCAATAACACATTATTACTTTCCTGTCTGGTGCAATCTGCAATAACCTACATTTCTCAGGTGTATTTATTTAACAAATGAGAGGGAGAGAGAGCAGGTTTTCGTGTAGGTGTTATGAATTCAAAATGCCATTAAAAGCTACCAGGAGAGCCACCTCGCTGGGTTCTGAGGCCATGCATGAATAAATTAATGCAGTGTCTCTCTATGACGTCTGAACACTGGTGATGCACATTCAGAACACTGTGAAAGCCAGAGAGTTTGAGCAACATGGGACAGCAGAGACGGACAACGGACAGGGCTTAGTGACTCAAGAATTATACTGTTTGGCATTTGTCCTACATTTACAACAATCCCTCCATTTGAGGGCCGGGTGACGATAAGATCATGATGCTAAGCTTAGTTTGTTCTACGTAATGCATGGATCAGGCAGCATGGACAGGGATGAGTGGTATTAACAGAGAGCATGTGGTAGCTGCTGTATTGTTCATTTTACAGTGCATTCATAACATTGTGGAGGCTGGACCTGACCTCCAATAACCCTTGATCAATGCTCACATTGAAGAGTGTGTATGGTCCACTTGCCAAAGACAAAAATTCGAGCATTATTTTTTTGTTTCCATGTGTTGTGTGATACAAAATTCAAGTTTTTTAGAAGCAATAACCTATTTCATTCGCAACACTCAAGAGTTTGATTAATACCTGGAACAGTCATTACAATCTAATAAGGTGCTTACGCAATGAAGACACTGTTCCAGTAAATAGGACGAACCTTAGCTACGACTTAGCAACAGGAGATAAACTAGTCTGCTCAGCTATAAGCCAGAAAGCTAATGTTATGCTAACGAGATTCAAGTCAATGACATCACATACAGTTGATAGTAAAATGCAAATAGCAGAGGGCCCATTATCGATCCCTGCGGGACACCTGTCATCACATTTGAGATGAAAAGTGACAATCTAATTTAATAGCATGTTGGTTAGGATTGTAAAAATACCTGTTTAAGTGACCACCATCACGGATGGAGATCGGTCCAACTGCAAGAGAAAAACAGCCAGACAGGTGGAAATCCACTGTCCTCCAGAAAATAGACCCCGTAATGACACCACAAAAAACGCTGGAGAGGGAGAATTATTGATCCTTGCGGGACAAAAGTGGAAATCTTATTTAATAGTACATTTAGCTTCAAGACTAGCTAGCCAGCCTTGATTTACAGGAACAAACAGTAGGTTGACATAGCGAGTTGAACAGCGATTGGGATGTTAGATGATCGCTTGTGTCACTTCTTCTTCTTCTTCAGTCGCACTGAAGGACTACACTCAGTATTAGAAAGATTTTTATTCATTCCATTTCTAACATAAGGTGTCTGAGGCAGGCACCACTCGTGTTAGCTACAGGCTGTAGTGTTTTAATTTAGACAGTTTCGCTGAGAACTACTTGAGTGGCTCTGTAGACGTTAATTGACTCTCTGCAGCCAATCAGAATTTAATATTTACCCAGACCGTTGTATAAGTATATACCATATGGTGAGGCTAAAAATAATCCATAACACATTGTCAGCAGCGCTACAAAGCAATTAGCATTGTGCATAAAGCAGATAGAAGAATATGCTAAATTTAATCAGCTGCTGTCAGAAGCCAGTTTCTGTTTTACCATTTGACACATGATAACATCCTCGACATGTGTAGTGAAGAGTGAACACGTGAACGATTTCAGGCACAGTCGACCTCTGTGAGTCTATCTGTGTCAGATTCCCACATATTTTCAGCGGCGTGAACAGGGCAATAAAGAATATGTCTGAAATCAGTCGCCATTAAATTCCACCTTCATAGTCGGTCCACCATTTTGAAGTACTGAGAGTTAATGAGTGCGACTCAGGCATTTACATAATGCATGTTAAAAGCAGCTTCTCACTAACCGAGGAAAACACCGTGCGTGCATTCAGTATTCAGATTATAATGTGTATTTAAATGACTGCAACATTAGACAAATTACCCCGGAAGAATCCGGACCTCTTCTTTTTTTTCTTTTTTAAATCAGTCCGACACATTATGCAGTCCTCTGCGTGGATCCCTTTGTGTTGCGAGTAAGTGAATCAGTTGGCGCGGACCATAATGCCGCTGTTTGTTTGTTCCAAATTGTGCCAAACTCTCTAATTGAGGGTTTTTGAGTGAGATTTTCCATGTTGGTTTCTAAACGTTTCTTTACTCCCACAGTTTCACACAGCTGAACGCTGAAACCACGTTTTTACTTAAATGTCCTGCACTTACTTCTCTGCGTTTCAGCAGCAGGGACAGAGCTGTGCCTCTACTTCATACTATACAAATTGTCTTATTATCATATATAAGGGAATGATACATTTTGACAAGAAAGTCAACCAAACTGCAGCTTCACAATGCCACTGTCAGCTAAACTCCGCTCACAGAGACGTATTCGGTCATTTTCCTGTTTCTGAGTTGTTCACAACACTGTTTCACCGTCATCTGCAATTCCTTTAAATGTTTTCCAGCCGAGAGCGTCTTCATTTCAGCACATCATTCTCTAGCTAAGCAGTTATATATGTGGTGTTTATTCAGTTTGGGAAATCCCACGATGTCTAGGGAACGTAAACATCAGCGCAGGGCTGACTCAGCAGGGACTGGAAATCGCCTCTGTTGCCGGGTCGTCACTCGGGGCCGGCTTACTCGCTGGAGTACAGCTAGGTTTCAACGCACATAGGAGTCTTCTGACATCATTACTCAGACTCCATGTGCAGTATTTCCATGGAGACTGGCAAAAAACATTTCTTTCTTCTTCTTTTTAATTGCCCCACAACATGAATACGTTTCGATTTCATCATTTACTGTGTTGGTAACAGTTGTACAATCTCAATATTACACTGCAGGGTGAGCTTTACCGTCATTAGCGGCACGGCAGTGATGCAAGTAAGTAAGCAGTATGCGTTTGGATGCGGCAAAGGACACTATTGTCTGTGCTCATTTTACCTACACCTGGGCTGAGTATGATACTGATGCTTGCTGTTGCACTGACGTTATATTAGAGGTATGATCCTGATGTTTCCCCTGTTTCAGCACCATGGACAGAGCCCTCTATTATTAGAGGTACAGCTGCGCCTCCATTCCACACTACATACTCACTTCAGACAGTGTGTATGATACAAAATGTCTTACTTAACTGTTTTATTGCGACAATAAATGATACTGTAAATTCTAACGATCAAACCAGGTTATTTTCTCGCTTCCGCGTTGTTCACAAAACTGTTTTAACCAGCGTCTCTTCCGTTTTCTCGCCTCAAAAGGAGATTTACAAAAGCAGCGATTATTAGCACTCCTCCTGACTATTTTGCGTGTTCTTCTAATTCTCCGAGCCAGCTCGGAGTTGGTAAGTAGTATGCAACTGGGACACGGCAGAAGATACTATTGTTTGTTCTAATTTTAGCTGCACTTTCAGCGCCGTGGACGGAGCTGCGTATTATTAGAAGTACAGCTGTGTCTCTATTCCACGCCACGTGCTAATTGCATACGGTGTGTGCCGTATACACTGCGACTTCAGTGCGTCACTGCCAGTTCAGCTCCGCTAGAAGAAGCAAAAATGAGATTCCAACTCTTCTGCTGTCAACAATTTTTAGTTCACATCCTGACTATTCAGTGTTTACTATTAATCTCCAAGCCTGCTGCGAATTAGTAAGTAAGACATAGTAAAGGATGCTTGTTTTGGACAGAGCTGGGTGATACTCTTGTTTGATCGTCCTCACTGTATTCTCTTTCAGCACCATGGACAGAGCCGCGCTGAGCCTGATTCTGTTCCTTTTTTTGTCGTATTCTCTGAATTTCAGCACCAAGGACAGCGCCGGCATGATATTAGAGCCTTTGTCCTGACCGAGCTACAGTTTTCCAGTTTCAGCACCTTGGACAGAGCTGCGTATTATTTAACTGTTATACAGTAACGAGAAATGAAGCGTTCTGACAATTAAACTCCACCAACAGTGACAGAAATGATTTTCCAAAGACATTAGCGTTCTGGGTTGGTTAGAAAGCTTTTACCATCATCCACAGTTTGTTTAAATGTTTCCCAGTCTTGTAGTCAAGAACGCCTCAACAGAGACCGTGTCATGACTAAGACCAAGAGTCAACACTGAGACCAGAGCCGGTCCCACAATGCATGACACACAATAAAATGTGGAGAATGCAAACCGCTCTTCCTTCTCAGCTACTCTGGAGCTGAAACCAACTCAAGCATCTTTATCAAACCTTTTTTGGTTTTACCATCCACCTGAACACAAAAAAATTGTTGTGCAAGCATCAAGTTTTCTTGCTGAGTTGTCTTCCTGTAGAAACCATCATGAAGTATATATATTGAAACAGTTCTTCAATACAGTCATGTCCCTGGAGGACATCAAATTCAGATTCCAGACAAGACGGAGACTTTTGAAAAGTGGCCTCGAGACCAAGACCGATCTTGAGTACGAGAACACCTCTGAGCAGCTCTTCTATTTTCTTGCATCAAAACAACATTTTTTTGCACATCCTTCTAACCTCCCAGCCTGCTTAGGATGAGTAAGAAGTTTGCATCTGGGACTCAGGAGAGGACGCTACTGTTTGTTCTGATGGACAGAGCCGGCTGATGTTATCAGTATCATACTTCTGTTCATACTTCATACAGCTCTGTGTATTATCAGATGTAAAGCTGTGCCTCTATTCCAAACTATATACATATTATTTATATACTTATTTCATACAGTGTGTACTGTACAAAATGTCTTAACAGAATGTTACGACTGATTGAACTGATGTCTAAAGAATAATTTGTTATCTTGTTATGTTAAACTGTTTTCCCATCGCAGCTGTGAGCATCTGTTACGTTTCTCTTTTGCATCAGAAGAAATCAACAATTTTTTTTCACACATCTAAAAATCTGTGGGACGATATTGAGTATATTTTTTAATCTCCAAGCCTGTTTGGAATTAGTAAGAGGTACACAACTGGGACACAGGAGAGGACGCTACTGTTTGTTCGGACAAGAGCTGGGTGATGTTATCAGCATCATACTTTTGTCTGTATTCTCTTTCAGCTGGGGATACACGATATATATCGGACAGGTAGATTATGGGCCCAATAATGGAAAATTTACATTATCTTTTGTCGGCATATGAAGAAATTATAGCTGATAATGAAAAGCCAAATTGCTTTTGTTGGCATAACAAGTGCAGCTACTACACACAGTAGAACAACACTTTATTTACAGTTGTTCTTTGAGAAGCCGACAACAAACCGGCTCTTGTTGCGCTCATGACGGCGAACTGCTGCACCCGTGCAGAGCCACGCATGTCGTCTTTGACCGTACAATCCTATCACAGCTGTGGAATATCAGATAAACCATCTTTGCTCACTACATCTTAGCCTTTCCTACATTTTTTAACGTTTTTTTGTGCATGAAAAAGCATAACAACGTTGGTCTCTATTATCGGTTATTTTATCGATATTGGCCATGAGAGTCAGGTAATCATCGCTCATCGTATCAGCACCTTTATTCACAGCTGTGTCACCTGTGCACCTGTGTAGAGGCGTGCATTGTATACACGAGACACGCATGTCGTCACTGGGGTGAAGAAGGACACAACACAAGTTCAACCAGTAAATCCTATCGCAGCTACGGAATATCAAATAAACCAGCTTTGCTCACCACATCTTTTAGCGCTTTAAAAACGTCTGTTTCTATCATCTCCTATTATTATTTTATCGGTGTCGGCCATGAGAGTCAGGTAATTATCGATCATGGTATCGGCTGAAAGAATAATCCATGTCAGGTTCAGCACCATGGACAGCTGTGGCATGATAACAGAGCCACGCTCCTGTTCTGTGTCCTGACTCTGTGTGCGCGTGTGTGCAGAGCCGCGCGCTGTTGATGCAGTTATGTGCCACGCGCACATGCGACCAACACACCAACACCCCCCCTCACAGGAGCACGGTGTGTGCGCGTGCGTGTATGTATGTGCGACCCGCGAGCTCCTCCTGCACGAGACGAAACGCAAAAATGAAACGAAAGCGTGTCCGGACGCGGCGCTGACACCGCGTGAGCTCTGCATCTTTAAAAAAAACACGAAAAGAAAAAAAAAAAAAGAAAGAGAGAGAAGCAGAAGGAGGCAAAGCACACAAGCGAGCTCAGTCATAACTGTGGGATGATAAGGACTACCTCTTTTTTACTTTTGGAGAGAGCCGAGCCGTTAGGAGAGCATTCAGCATCAGCTGTTCGACACGGCTCTCTCATTGCTGGAAGTCGGGGCTGCGCGAGTCACGTGACCGAGCTGGAGGCAGAGATCTAGAGAAAAAGGCACAGCATTTCGGCTCGCACCGCCATACTGTATTTTGAGCCATATCACAATTTTTATTGCAACATTTTACTCCCCGCTCGGTGAGTACCCCCTCTTTTCCAAATGGCTTTTTTGTAAGCATTTTTTTGTCTTTTCAATTTGCCCCCCTCCTTCTTTTTTTTTTTTTTGGTTTTTCCTCCTTTTGCTGGTGTTTGAGAATCTGAGAGCGTTTGACGTTGGTGGTTTGGGAGCGTTTTTCCACACGCAGGCTTCAAGTTTTTAGCATGCAGTTGATACTGATGGAGAGTGCCAGCAGGGTGTGCGATATCGGTCTTTGAGAGAGAAAGAGGAGAGGAAAAAAAAAGAAAGAAAAAAACACACACAGCCGTTGCTGACTTGCTTGCAGTTTTGTTTTCGAAGGGTCGAAGCCAAGCAGCTTTTGTTGAGATTTGAGATTTTTTGCACAACGTTTATTGGTGGGTTTTGAAAGAAAAAGAAAAAAAATCTTCTCTTTTTTTTTTTTTTTATTTTGAATTTTTTTTTGGTTTTGTGTCGACTTTTGCTGTTTGCTGTGCTTTGGTTTGCATCTTTCGCAGTGTTTGTTTGTTGCCTCTCGAGTTTTGTGATTTTGGTGTGTCGGTGATCGTCGCCGATCCGATCCGCGACCCCCTCTTCCTCCTCCTCCTCCTCCTCCTCCTCCAACACACACTCTCTCTCTCTTTCTCTCATTTGCTTTGACTTTGTTTCCCCCTCTCTCTTCTTTTCTTTGTGAGAAGGAGTCCTTTTTAACCTGATACTTTTCTTGCAGCTGAGCTCACAGGTTTGTTTGGTTTTTTGTGTTTCTACCTCTCTCTCTTCTTTTTTTTTTTTTTTTTCTCGGGCGATTTGATTAGACTTTTGGCTGGTGGCAGTGTCAAGTATTTTTTCGGATGTTGTCATTTTTTTTTCTTTTCTGACTAGATGATGCTGGGTGGACGAGGGGAGTTTTGATTCTTGGGGGAGTTTCAATGCGTTTTTTTTTGTTTTCTGTGTCAACGAGGATGAACAGACATTTTCCCTTTTGCAGGTATATATATATATACACGTATATATATTTTTAAGTGGATGAGTGACGTTTTAATGTATTTACAATAAAGACTGAGGTGACAGAAATATGCACCTGTGGCTGACGTGTTATTTTCGCACAGGGCTGAGCCAGATTGCTTCATTAGAGAAGGCACATCTTCATACCAATGTTACCTGAAGGTTAATCATCTGATCCGATCTGCTCCATAAAAAAAAATGACACGATCAACAACAACAAGAAGGATTTTTTTGGGGGGGGATCAGGTCGTTTGGCCCACAATGCTCTCTTTGTCGTCTCCACGCCGAGGAATAAAATGTAAGTAGCTCCCACTCAGGTTTCCCTCGGAAGGATGCACTGTGACGACTGTAACGATCCCCCGCCGCAGATAAAACTATCCAAACTCCGATCCATGCATCGACTCGGAGAGGTTACAAAATCCCCTCTCGCTGCAGCAGGCGTCTCTTTAAAACTGCACCATTCTGTGGCAGGGGAAACAGGCTGATAACCACAGTTTGCACTACAATGTATATATCATAGGGGGAAGTATAAGTGCCCTCCTTGTTGCTGGACAAACTCAAATCGGCTTTTTTTCCACCGGGGGCCCTCAGATTCGTAAATAACTCTTTGGATTTGTCACATCTGATTTTGCAGGAAATGAATAGAGCCACTGACGGGGACTAAAGGAGGACTTAGAGTGAATTAATCCTCCAGCAGGCAGGTTTAACTCCAGATTATTGCTGTGCTGCAGGACATGCAAACATGAGTAAATACATGTCGTGTAGTCCCAGCAGAGGGCACGGCTTACAACCCGGAGTCTGAATGATTACCGTGTGTTCCTCAGCACCTCTGTGTTGTTGGGGTTTTTTTTGAGCTACGGTGGCGTCGCTGAAGCTTCTTCCTCCCGAGTTTATTTTGAGAGATGAGTCCGGAAAGTTCTCACTCAACAGAAGCTCACAATCCTTTGCTTGGACCAGTCTGAATCATTTCTCCGTCAGGCTTTAGTGTTGGGGCTTTCTATTGTAAGTAGGGATGGGACGATCGCAGATTTTATCGCAGATCGTGGTGAATTTTCATCATCAGAGTCGAGATAGTCGCGAATATCCTCAGGTGAATGTCTTGAAAAGCTGTCTGTCTCGCTGACGTACAGTCCTGTATCGGTTTCCTCATTTATTTCCTCAGCCTGTCACCGAGGCTGAGGAAGGCTATCCCAACCTAAAAACAAGTTCAAACAAATGTGTGTGATGCTGATTCCAAACTAAAATACAACAGGGAGATGAGGTCATCATCATTTATTCATCCCTTATTTCTGCAGGAAAACCTTATGATTTATTTACTTATTCAAGATCCTTTGATTGTTTTTCACTAAGGAACGATGCATGTAAAAATGTAAGGTTAAGGCGGATCCAGCATGTTTTAGTGTTTTTTAGGAAACACATTATGCTCAATTTCAGGTGTAGGGTTTTGTTTTAGGTGACTACTAGAAAAGGTTTACATGCTTTAATGCTCAAAAAACACATTTGTTTTCTCATACAACAGTCTGTTTCAGCTCCTGTCCCTTTAAGAGCCCCCCGTCTGCTCTGATTGGTCGGCTCGCACACGCCTGAGCCAGCACCACTCTGCGGTCGGCTCTGTCGTGTATTCAGCTTCCGGTTAGCTCCGCTTCTACCGCGAATATATGCGTAAATTACGTGTGACGCGGTGATGCAGTGTGACGTCACAAAGTCAAGGAATCAGAGGCGGGGCTACTGACGAGGCGTTTCAGGAGCGGTGTTTTCTGTGGGAGAAAGGAGCTCCCTTTGGCTACATGCACTGAATAAAGTAGGCAAAACGACAAAGCACATTATGTCTCCTTTAAAGTTTTAAGAATACTTTCATGCCGACATGCGAGGAAGTAGCTCAGCGTGCTCGTCTCATATATTCCCTCCATTTTCGCTCCATATGTATCCAGTTTAGCGGAACACAGGTTTTGTCAGCGCAGTATTGTAGGCCCATAAAATATTTGAGAGCGGGCCATTAAGTCTGAGTATAGACCGTTAAGTCCCGGTGTCATTAAACAAGCTGACACGATAGATCAGGATCGCCGCCGTTTAATGTGAGGAAATGCAATATTGATAATTGCTTGAACGACGCAACCCGGCAGGTAAACTTACATTTTTAATAAGGCAATTAAGATAATACATTTCGTGGCGTATTGAAAAGCTGTTATCGCGTATTGATTTCCCAGATGTAGATAAGGAGCCAGGGGGAGCCTTTAATGGTTTTTTAAGTTGTGAGATCATTTAGAAACTGTAGTCCAATCGGGACGGCAGCTCGGTGCAGCGTTCAGGGCCCAAACGTGTGAATCTACCGAGGAGGGGCGGAACAATTCAGTCCAGTCGTTCTGATTCTGCTGAATAGATGTGATGCATCACATTTTGCTCATGATTTGATGTGATTCATCCCCCCTGAAAGAAAAGAGGAAGAAGCTCCGCAAGTGTTAAAAAGCTATTAAACTGATTCAGTCGTCAATAATTGAGCAAATTCGAGTCGTGCACTTAGTCACTTGCTGGAAGAATGGCTTTAATTTTGAAGGCCTTTAAACCGGAGCGTCTCATTGTGATGATGCTTTCAAGAAGTTCTTCAGGGCAACACTTTGACTTCTATTTATGTCTGCGGACTAAATTCAATCAGAAAAGGCTTTTAGGACACATTTGGCGCCGCGTAAACAGTCGTCAGAAAACATGAATCGGGCTGATGCAGGCGTCGGGGGATCTCGAATTGGCAGCAGCACGACACGCGGACGGGTCTTCAAATGTGCGAATTGAAAGGAGGCAGGAGGGCTGCATGAATTCAATCCAGCAGTTCGACTGTGTGTCGGTGATTCAGTGCGTCGTCGAGGCTCATATTTTGGCCAGGACTCAATCCAGTGACGCGGGAAGTCGGTCACAGTTGGGGGCGCTGAGGGGTCAGTCTATACAATGACGTCATAGTAAATGGTGCACGACATTTGTGTTTTTTTGTATCTTGTGTCTGATCGCAACTTGAACATCAACAGCCACAGCAACTCTAGTCAACAACAGCACGGAGATGACGAGGGAGCGAAATTCCCCAGACTCCCTTATAAAATCGCTCAATTTTGTGAGTTGTTGAGTCAGGAGGAACTTTATGAGCTCTGTTCAGCGCCGTTTCCGTCATATTCTTAATCATTTGGGCCTTCTTGTAAATTCGGCATATGTTACAGCCTCGTCTTAAAGGGGTGCTGCAGCGTCCCCGACCTGAATCTGACTCTTTTTCCAAAAGAAAGAATCTAAAAAAGCTGTCACTAATTGAGTTGTCAATAATTAAACAAATCTAAGTCTCGCGCTTCATTGCTCGCTGGAGGAATGGGTTTAATTTCCGAGGCCTTTCTACCACAGCGTCTCATCCTGATGATGATGTTTTTCAATAACTTCTTCAGGGCGACACTTCGCTCCTGTTTATCTCCGCAGGCTAAACTCAATCAGAAAAATGCTTTCAGGATGCATCAGGCGTCTGTGCCTCGATGACACACCTCTGAGTCAAACAGACATTTAAAATCTCGCCCTCTGAAATCTCAGATCTCAGCGTTGCGACACACGGACATGTCTCGACGCTTCCCCCTGTTCGAGAGGTGTGTTCCGCCGCGCCGCCGCAGCACGAAGCTCCTGGACATCCCTCCCGCTAAGCATTATGATAGCTTCCATTACGTCCTGCGGTGTTGTGTCTCCCCTCCAGGCAGGCTTCCTGTTATCTAGGCCAAGCCAGACCTGCACAGGAGACTCGCAGGGAAATATGATAGCTCGCGAATGGATATACCTCCGATAGCATGAATAAAACATCCCGCCGGCGCAACTTATATGTACAGCGAGCGTGTGCTTCACTGGGTTGGTGTGAGCGTGAGCGTAACGTAATTAATGTGGACAAACGTGATTAATGCGCTGTGCGTTGCATCTCCTACACACATGTTGTGTGGCCATTACGGGATGATGGATTCAGTATCACATGGTGTGAACGCTGTAGCCCACATAGACGGATGTTACAAGCTCAGACGCTTCGACCTCACCGAGCTCGCTGTGTCTCAGTGTTAGTAGAGATGTACTGCAGCAAAGATGGAGGAAGTACTCACATCCTTTACTGTGATAATAGTACTCAAACTACACTGTTAAATACTCTGTTACAAGTACAAGTCCTGCTTTTGATATCTTACTTAAGTAAAAGTATCTAAGTATGATCAGGAAAATGTATTTAAAGCATTCAAAGTGAAAGTACTCAATGCAGAAAAATGTCCACTACGACTGCTGTACTATTATACAGTGTTGTCAAAAGTACCTAAAAGTAATACTTGAGATATTATGTTAAAATATTTTCTTTGGTAAAAGTAAAAAGACTTAAAGTATCTGATATTAAATGTACTTAAGTATCAAAAGTACAATTAAAAGTAAATTATACATATATTTACATGTGTGTTTGCATTGTGTACGAGGGTTTGACGGATAATCGACTTGACTTGACATGATTATTGATTTGGAATCAGGGTTTCTGTCTGATGCTGCCTGTAATCTGAAAAGTAACTTGTAACTAAAGTTACCAAACACATGTCGTGGGGTAAAAGTACAATGTTTACCTCGAGTCAAAGTATGAAGTAGCAAAAAATGGAAATACTCGAGTACTCAAGTAAATATACTTGAGTAAATGTATTTAGTTACATACTATCACTGACATCACTGTGTATTATATCATTAGATTATTATTGCTCGCACATTAATGTGAAAGCAGGATGTAGCTGTTGAGGTGGAGCTCATTTTGAACTATTTTGTGGAGGAATGCAACTAATAAATATCTTTTTATTAATCAGCTGATTATCCTCTCTGTATCGATTGATTTTTTAGGCTGTAAAAGCTCTGAAATTAGTGTACAGGTACCTCAGAAGTACCTCAGATGTGTACATAACCCTCAGAGACAGAACAATCTCTTTGGCGCCTGTAGTTATTTAGTTTTTCCTCTCTTATTCTAGCAGTCGTCCATCGTATGATTCAGGAGGACCTCAAGTTTCAGTGATTGAAAGTCCAAATTTTGCATTTGCTTGGTCTGAGAATGGATTCTCTTTACTGTTTACTCAAACAGAACCTCAGGAAGGTTTTTCATATGAACTTTTCTCTATATTTGATGTTTCACAAGTCACAGTCATTGATAATATCATTCTAGGCCTTTCTCAGTGAAAGGTGGACGTAATCCTACATTTCATACCGACCATGAAGACGTGTCCAAGAAAGTTCAGAGTAAACAGAAAGGTTATTAAATCATAACAGAGGACGCCGGAGCAAAAAGTGGATGATTTTCAGAGAGATATATTACCAGTTGAACACGAACAACAAAAAGCAGCTCGGCCACAACTGTTGCCCGCAGGCCCAGAGGTAATCAGTGATGTGGGCTTCCTGACGTGGTCGGGTTCACCGGGGAGCCTGGGAGTAACCAAACGAGACACGGAGCGCCAGAGAAGGCCCACTTAAGATGTGGATAGGATTAGTGGATCAGAAGTTATTAAATATTTTGGAACAACAGCTCGTTTTAACCGCTGGTGACGTCTAGATTTGTGAGGTTTGAATACGTTACACAGCCGACTGTCGAGGCTGAAGAGTGTGAGGAAAATAAGAACCGGAAGACGACTTCTTTAAGGTTACCAAGGTTTCAACTGAGACCTCTTTTTTTTCTCTCTCATCGTAAGAAGCTCTGAGTCACAGAAGAAGAAGCAGCGGAGGAGCTTTGGTTTGAGTTTATTCGGCCTTCACGCTTCTTAAGGCGCAAAAATAGTTGGAAACGTTCCTTCGTCGACAGTCTGTCATGACCCGACATCAACCAAATGTGCGGTCACGGAAAAAAGACAATCTAAAGTTAGCAGTGTCGCGCCCACGCCTTAATAATCCATAATCCATTACTCATACGTGAGTCATGAAGGAAGGGAGTAGGTTTGGTGTGAGAGGTGGGGGGGACGATGGAGAGGGTTCCTCGACCAGGAAAGGAAGGAAGGAAGGAAGGAAAGGAGGAAGAAAAAAGGAAGGAAAGAAATCTATTTTCTGCATTTATCTAAAGAAAATAAATGAGGATGTAGTTGGTTATCAAGCTTCCCATCATAATGGAATAACAACACACAGATAAATAAATAAATACTTTATAAATTACTGTGTTATAAAAATCACATCCTGCTTCCTTGAATGAGACGTGATACTTACGGCCTACTGATAAATAATCATCTCGCGTTTGCATATTTACAACAAAGACCACTGTCCTTATTAGAGGACAATCAATCCTAAATGAAAACATAGATCTAATCATAGATTTTCTTCCTTTTTCCAACCTTAAAGCATTGACATGAAGTAGATGCACTTTCTTTAGGACATTAAGGCGCCTTTCTGTGTCCTGAGAGACAAAATCTGGGGCAAAAAAACCTTACAAAGTCACTCCTCACAGCTGGATTGACTCAAAATGAGCTTATCTACATTTTTTATCAACTCAGAGCTTCTTCCATGTGGAGTTTGGCGGCTGGACACCTTCGCCCGTATGAATACAACCTGGAGCCTTTACCAGACAAACAGCTTACCTTTGGCATGACTCACTCTACTGAAACGAGCGTTAAGTACTTCACTGTCCTTTATTCTGAGCTGTTAATTTGGCAATTTGGGCAATTAAACCCATATCTGACGAGCAGGGTCACGGCTCGAATGTCTTCCCAGTGTCTTATTACGGGAGCCGTTCGAGTTCTGGAGCGTCACAGAGGCCTGATTGAGCTCTGAGAGTTTCCGACAAAAGAAAATTTTCTTTTTTTGTTAAATTTCATTAACGTCTGGTCTCAAACAAGTATTCTAACTCGGTGATTCAGGTTTATGAAACAAGATGTATGTGGAGAGCTGATGTGGACAATTAAGCCTCAATCACTTCCATTTATCTCCTTATCAATAGCTCACGAATCCACGGAGGAATCACTTGTTCTATTTTAAGAAGGAAATCAGGTTCGTGCCGTCTGATAAAGATTAAAAACCTAAACTGGCAAAGAAATTAGTTTTTTTTTTTTTTTGCTCTTTCACCACTCCGCCTGCTCGGCGTGCAGATATCGATCCGGCCCGCCTGACGTGCTTCCCGCCACATCTGTTCAGCTCGTGTTAACACATTCAGCTACGGCTTTCTAATCACGCCGCTCATCAAATTACATTCGGCGGCATCAAAACATCCAGCGTTCGTTCTCAGATTACTTATAGATTGAGTTAAATAGATTCAGCGCGGCCGCCCCCGCGTTACATACGCGTATTGTTTTTCCCCTCTCCGACAGGAATACATCAAAATTCACATCGTGACATTTTCCTGCAGCGCCGTCTCTCTCTCCTCCTCCTCCCCTCCTCCCACCGAACCCCCACCCCCGTTATTAAACTGCAATTTCAGAAAAACGGTGAGTCTCATTGTTTTTTTACACAAACTTGTTTTCGCCGCACTTAACTTTTTGGCATATTAATACATGTTTTTCACGTCCGTCTGTGAAGCATCATCATTAAAGTGCAGCCCTCCGGCGGCGAGATGACCGCGCTAAAGATGATTCGCCGGGTTTTTCCGCTCCGGTCTGTCTTTCTGTGAGAATAATGGAAAGTCTGCATACATACACGGAGAGATTTATGGAAATGTGGCTGAGGTGTTTTGGCAGAATGCAACTAAAAAAGAATAAAACACATAAACAAACTCACAGTTTTATCACATACATACAAATCATTAGACAAGGAAAAGGGGGAGTTTTGCAGTTTTACCTTGACGGTAATTAAAGACTTTTCTTACTTTTCTTCCTAATGTCGGCTTGTTTTATTTGAATCCCAGTGATAAAAAGCACCATCAGAGCTGACTGACACCTGCTAGCATCAGATTAGTTTATGAAAATGCTTTTAAAGGTCTCCGGGAAATGGCAAGAGCTTGCAGATCTTCAAGTCTCCTTGTGTTTTTTCTGTTTCTTCTTCCGACTGGTAGAAAGTAATGCTAATATACTACAACAGACCAACTTTTTGACACCAGACACACAAAACAACTGCAAATATACACAAACTGACTACAAAGATACACAAACTGACTACAAAGAGACACAAAACAACCGCAAAGATACACAAACTGACTACAAAGAGACACAAAACAACTGCAAAGATACACAAACTGACTACAAAGAGACACAAATGGACTACTGGACAAGGAAAAGGGGGAGTTTTGCAGTTTTACCTTCACGGTAATTAAAGACTTTCGTACTTTTCTTCCTAATGTCTGCTTGTTTTATTTGAATCCCAGTGATAAAAAAAGCACCATCAGAGCTGACTGACACCTGCTAGCATCAGATTAGTTTATGAAAATGCTTTTTAAAGGTCTCCGGGAAATGGCAAGAGCTTGCAGATCTTCGTGTTTTTTCTGTTTCTTCTTCCGACTGGGAGAAAGTAATGCTAATATACTACAACAGACCAACTTTCTTTACTCTCCCACCAGCTTAAAAAAGTCTCAGCTGATACAAAACTAAGAGCAGAGCAGATGATAGTAACAAAGTGCCCTCAAAAAGGCCATAAAACGCTAAAAAGCGGCATTAAAAAGATGTTAAATTCGAAAGATTCAAACATAAACGTAACGTAGAGCAAGTCTCGCGGGTCGATTTGTGGTGTTTAACATCCTTAACGCTCTTTGAAGGAAAAAGACTTTAACCATTCCTGCTCGCCAAAGACATCATTAATTTAACATTAAGATGCAAAAGCGAGCGCGATACTGGCAATTAACAGATGACCTTGGCATGAATATAATAAGTGTAAGAACATCATGCATGGGAAACATCTAATTGGGGACATCGTTTTATGTTTGCGACTGATTAAGTGGCGGGGCAGAGTCTTGTTGTGCTTTATTCATTGGTCATATTAGGACACAGCGAGGAAACAAAGGTTCAGACGAACCCAGACGGCGGGGACTTGACCTGTGTTTCACCGCCACACATCGCCTAAGCGGCGGTGAGACGTTCACCGGGTCCGGCAGGGAAACGTAAACAAACAAACCCGAGGATAAAAAAGAGGCAGAGGATGGTGGCGAGGGTCTTCCGGAGCAGGTGGCGGAGCCCTTCCAGATGCTGCAGGGAGGCAGCGAAGCAGATAATGTCCCGCCTAGATTACCTCAGGGACCCCGATTACAGTGGAGCGTCCTCATCTGGGTCAGCTCCGGGCTGGTTCTGCAGGGATCAGCTGTTTCTCGCTGTCGTCCTGCTGGCCTCAGCTGTCTCTCACCTGCTCAGGACCGGTCGCTGATGCATCGACACGCTGAAAAACCACAGTCTCACTGGGCTGGATATACCGAGCTGTGTCGCATAGAGGCAGCCATCTTTGCATGATTACTGCCAACGTGGATGTCTCTTTTAACTACATCTGCATAAAGACGCTCTTTATAAAGGATGGAAGGATTACTGATCGGCCCTAGATGCCTCAGTCCTGTCTGTTTGAGATGACTGATGACTATTTTTTCTTTCAATCAAACAAATACAAACCACAAAACAGACCACAGAGACCACAGCGAGATCCAAACTGACTATAGGGACACGCAAAACAGACCAAAGTGACCCAGAGAGGGGAAGTAAAGATGCAAAACAAGTGTGAAGAGACGCAAAATGACTGCAGAGAACCCGACCAACCATCAGGAGACAGCCTAACAAGACTGACCGACAAGAGAAGCAAAATGGCGACAGAGAGGCAAAAAGTTGACCCGAAACAAAAAGAAACGGACAACAACGGGACACAAAGTGACAGAAACAGCAGCAGAGACACAAACTGACCCCCAACAGACACAAACTGACCCAAAACTAAAACAAACTGACTACAAAGAAACCTGGAATTTCTTCAAAGAAACAAAAAATGGCCCTAAACAGACACAAACTGACTACAAAGAGACACAAATCAGCCGCAAAGATACACAAACTGACTACAAAGAGACTCAAACTGACTACAAAGAGATGTAAAGAGAAGCAAATAAACACACACACAGACACAAACTGACTTCAGAGAGACACAAAACAGCCACAAAGATATACAAACTGACTACAAAGAGATGTAAAGAGAAGCAAATAAACACACACACAGACACAAACTGACTACAAAGAGACACAAACTGACTACAAAGAGACACAAACTGACTACAAAGAGATGTAAAGAGAAGCAAATAACCACACACAGACACAAGCTGACTACGAAGCGATGCAAACTGACTCCAAAGAGACACAAATCAGCCGCAAATAGAAGCAATAAAACTTTGAAAGGCTGCAACACAAACACAAAGTGACTGTGCCCGACCGCCCACGCCTTTTTTTTGATGCATTTCATGTCTCTTTCAGCCCGGCCGCATCGTTTGTAGTTTTTTGGCGTCTCTTTCGGTCTGGGTGTCTTGCTCTTATGTAACAGGGCTGTCTGCGCCCGGGGGCCCGTCACAACCCGACCGTATTCATGAGGCAGATCCAAACGGGAGTTTAAAGTTTTTTAAAAAAAACTTTGAAGTTTATATTCAGAAGGAGAGTCACATCACATCTGCACACAAATTATTGTAACCAAGCCCGGACGGCCTGTGGTCACGTCATCCATAACGCGAGGGAAAGGAAAACATCCCTTATATTCTGTGTCCTCAGTTATAGAGAGAAGGTGTACGTGTAGGAATACCCCAAATAGATATTTCAAGGATGTGTACCCAGAAACAGAGCGAGAGAGGGGAAAAAAAAACAGATATTTCAACACAGAGGCTTCCTGACTCACATACTCACGAGGTTCATGACCTCAATTTTCAGTGTCTGCCGCCGAGAGAGCACAGGTGCACTCAAGGAGAGACGGCTAGCTAGCTAGCTAGGTAGCTATTGAGTTTGTGTACCCCTGAGGGCAAAAACATGTCCACCGAGCAAACCTTTTATGTTTCTCCCAACAAACGGTTCACTCGGGGGTAGCGAGGGACTGTCGGTGATGGCGAAAATGTATTCTGCTCCACATTCAAACTCTGATAGGGCCTGACAGGGAAGCCTGAACCGACTGGAGCATCTGGGGAGACCTGGGCCTTTTTTCCGTTCGGAGAGGCTCGCATAGTTTATTGAGATGTCGTCGGCCTTTTGTAGAGTCGCTTTTGTTCTGCAGAAACTTCGCCAAGAGGAAGTACTCGTCATATTATATTTCATTAACCTTTATCACAGTTTTCCAGCTCTTACGTGGACCCAACCCGTCCGGGTTTAATCCTAATTGTGTGCTTACACGTCCCCCCTGCAATCATGCGTCACGGACGGGACCGCGTGCTCGCCGGATTGAGATTAAGAACGGCAAATGTCTGTCTGATTATGCTCAGGCTGCAGAGCGCCCCTGAGCTAAATCTGAGTTGGGAAAAAAAAAAAAAAAGACAAAAACATCTGTCTCGCTAAAATGTAGTCCTACTCACCAGTGTGCTTATGGGTAAAAATAGAACGCCCATCATTTAATTCCCCACTTAGCCTCAAAAAGCAATCTTCTCCTGAAACATTAATAGCTTGTTGACATCTTGCAGTGAGCCACAGTCTATCAGGTGGCGCGTGTAAATAAGGCTTCATTCCTCGTATTGATTTTTTTTTCCTCCAGGTTTTGACATCGGAGGAAATCAACGAGCGCGTCGCCGCGTGTTCTCGCAGTTACCGCCGGCTATTACGGCCTCCACTTCGGGTTTTCCATCCACTTTCTCTCATAAGCATCACGAGCCGACACTCCTCGCTGTGCAAAACACACGGGTTTGGGTTTTTTGTTTTTTTTTGCCTTGTTTATAGGAAGTAAAGATCTTTTATTCATCATAAAGCACCTGTATCGCTCCAGCAGCTTGTCTAGCATTATTAGAGGATATCGATTTTACTCACTTATGGATTCCCCTGCCTCTTAATAGTAATGTGTTTTTCTGGATTACGTCCATTACTCATTTCGGTTCCGCGGTTAGTGTTCACGGTGCACTGCAGGAGAAAAGAGAGTAGCGCATTTAAAAAACCCTTCCAGAGTTTGCAGTTTGTGTTGCATGCAGATATTTTGCCACCGCCATAAACAACAGCACCAGAAGAAGAGATCCCCGTTATGTATTCATCAGCAGGGCAGGACAAACCAGCAACCACCCTTAGTCCCTTAAATTAGTTTGGTTAAAGCTGATTAAATACTTTATCTGTTTATGAGCGGCTAAAATATTACAGGGCATCACGATTAGCAACAAATCCAGGAGATACCTTTAGATTCAAGCTTTGAATTAATCAATAATTCAAAGAAACTGTGACAGAGTGAACGTGAAGCAGGTCTGGGGCCTCATCCAAGCCTTCATCCTTTCTTTTTGTTTTTAATTTGTTTTAAAATGGTTTTGAGTAAAATATAATTGCTGCCAGGGCGAAAACATGTTGAGCAACATACATGCACACATTTGTACCGTGAAAGTCGATGGTTTGAGTAAATAGTGGACGTACAATCGGCAGAACATTGATTATAGAAACTGTAGTATGGTCAACATTATGTTTTTTCTCAATGTGTTTCAAGTAAAATCATTTCCTGGAGACGGGGAGGGTTAAATCTGTTGCTATAGAGCCTGCAGCTAGTTAGCTTAGCTTAGCATCAACAAACAGCTAGCCTTGCTCCGTCCAAAGCTGACAGACAGCACGTCTAAAGATCACTTCATTACCTCATGTTATCTTGTTTGTTTCATCCACTCAAAACCAGAAGTGTAAAACCAATAATTACTACCTGTTACTAATGAAATGAACCTCTAACAGAAATAGAAATGATCCGCCTGTGCCTACACTGGTGTTTTTTCTTCTTGTGGTTGTATCTTCAAAGATTTCACATCCCTGAAATCTGTCCAACCTGAGCTAAAAGGTTGTGGGTGTTCTGTACAAAGGTGTATTGATAGTTTCCTGCAGTATGAATACAGGATTTCCCCGGTGCTTGCACTGGTATTTTTGCTTTTTGTGATCTTGGAGTATCTTCAAATAGCTGACTTTAAGTTGCTTCACATCAAATTCACCAGTTTGACGAACACAACTGCTTTGAAACTGAAGCAGGACTGCATCAACAGTTGCAGTTACTTAATGCTAAGCTAAGATAAGCTAAGCTAACCAGCTGCTAGATATAAACAGCAGATGTGTATTTAAAGGACAGATACGAGTGTGGAAGAGAAAGCTTTTCTGCACCGAGCTGCTCGTCTCACATCCAGATTCAACTTCAGAATCATGATTAAATTGAGCTCATTTTAATCCCAGAGCAGGTGAAACCGCATTACAGAAGACTGGAGCGGATATTTTCACATTTGTAAATAACAGCCTCAGCTTCTTAGGGAGCTTTGTTTCCGAGTTCATCGTCCTTTGACACGACAAGAGTCAAAAGTTGTGACTGGAACAGAAAGATCTGTTGTTTACATTATTCCATTCTATTTAATTATTTATTATTTAGAGCCGTGGGGAATTAACTGCAGGGAAAATCCATTCCTGTCAGTTCGTGACGAGCCAGCGGATGACGGCGGACGTATTTGTCAGGGGTGGATGTAAAGTCGCTGCGAGCCGCGGGAGCTCTACGGCTCCGTGATTCAGGTGGAGCCGCGGATTCTGTATGCGCCGCGGCGTTCGACGCGAGCGAGGACATCTGCTCGCGTCTCTCCTTATCCCACAATTCTCTAAAAGACACCTGTCAGTGACATCATCAGGGAACACAAACATAATTAAGTAATCAAGCAGACACATTACATATGTAAATGACATTAATTGCAGACATGGGTTTGAAATATTCATTCAAATTAGTCACATCATTTAGGCGGAGATCTTCTTCCCGGCGAGTGTAATCATTGGACTAATTAGGTCAGTCGATGCAAGTTGAAACAATTTGAAAAGCAATTTCAGTTTCCAATTAATTCCTGTCGAAGAGAATGGAAGTAATGTAGGATGCAGATGTGCGAGGGAATATCGAGGAGAGACATACCTCCTCGGAAAACATCACAGTGCGGTGAGCAGACCGAGAAAAGAAATTCACCTCCAAACTTGAACCTCAGCTTTCATTATTTTTCAAGATTCAGGGGTCAGAACGTGGGTGTGTCGAGCCGACACCATTCACTGCTGTAGTGCTATAGTGAATAGTGTAGCATGAAAGCCGAGCCGCTCTGAAGAGTTTTATATTGAGCCGGAGAAGACACACTCTGATCAGAAACACACAGACTAAACAGACCGGATGCTCTCAGCTCACACTGGTTCAACACACGGTGCTCAGGCACAGTTTGATTTTATCATAGTGTTGTGAATCTTAATTGAGACTATAATAATAATTAAAGTGCAGAATTTAGGGGTTTTGGAGGATCTACAGGCAGAAATGAATAGTAATCATATTTTCATTAGTATATTATCACCTGAAAAGATTTGTGTCAATTGTCAAAATAAATGTTGACAGTGTACGTTTCTGCAAACCACATGTTGCGACTTAACTTTTCTTTATGTTAAGTTTTTAAATCCATGTTGTGATAGTGCTGCGCTGATTTAGGTTTAGGAACTAAAATGTTAACCGCTGTCGTTTTACCTCCGTGGAAATATACAAATAATACCAAATAACACAGTTTTATCCTTCTGATTAACTTCCACCATTCATTTCCATCTGGACCATAAACAGTTTTACACCTTCTTTTAAGATTCAGATTAGAGTTAGACTTAGAATTAGACTTAAATCATGTTTTATTATTTGATTATTTTAGGTACATGGCCAAAGTATTTGCAGCTAAACACATATGAGGAGTGTAAACGGCAGTATAAAACTATTTATTGTTGTAAGGGATTCATACTTAATAAAAGGTTTGGAAACAGTCCAGTAGGTTGCCTCCACTGGCTGCAGTGTGTAATTCTTTGGGGCAACTCCAACTGTCAAAATAACGTCCATTAAACATGCTTCTTTTTGATGATTTTACTCTGAGTGTCTGGCAACATTACTGAAACAATTCCTACAGAGATAGACCTCTTTTTTTAAAAATAAGATCCTTTTTGTAACCAAAAACAAAAGTTTCCTTCCAGGAGAAGTCTCGCTGCCTCATCTAGATGATCAAAATCAGTTCAATGGTCAGCCGTGACGTTTGAAATCGATTTTGCTGGCAGCTCTTCTGGTTGAACTCGACAACTAACCTCTTGCGAGATTTCCGAGCGAGACTTGTTTGTCTGGTTACAAAAAGAATCTCATTGTTTAACAAAAAAGTGCATCTCTGTTGGAATAACAATCCCAGCCTGTCAAAAACAAGCACATTTAATGCATGTAACTTTGACTGCGCAGTTGCCCCAAAGGTTTACATTGCAGCCTTTGGAGCAAATACACTGGACGGATTCTAAAACTTTTGGTAAGAGTGAATCGTTTATACACCTGAACATAGAAATATAAGGCCCAGGTTTAAAAAATAACAGAATTCCCCTTTAACACAGAAGATGACGTCATGTAGAGAACTTCTCACAACTTCCAGCGAAGGCCGATCTTTTAAAAGACTCCGCTGTCATTCTGCCCTCTGTTCCTTTAGCTTTTCCCACACTTTATCTTCATCCTCATTTTCCACCTTCCCCACAGCGCCGTCCGTCTCTCCATCCTCAGAGATCCTCCGGAGAGACGGATGCTTTGTCCATTCATTCATTAATTACATCCCGCTGCCAGGTCTTTTGCAGGCTGATTATTTAGCTGTCTGTCTCTTCCCCTTTTATCTATTGGCAACCCGCTTCTTCCCGTGTTAGCTCCGATTCAGGACGGCGGCACATTCGCAGATAAGACTTCACAGCCGGTAACATCATCCTGACTGCGTTCAACAATGGGAAAGAGTTGAGAGAGATTGACCTGCCAGATTTCGGTTTACTTCAGGCTCCCATTCGTGCGGGAAAAAAACACAAATGGCATCACATCCAGAGTTTTTAACTGCGTTGGACTTAATGAATGTATTAGAGAAGTTAAATATGAGCAGATCTCTGTGGCGACATATGGAGGATGCTCGTGTGTGTGTGTGTGTGCCGAAGCAATGCGTCAATTTGCATAGCTTGTAATCACAACCGAGCGTGTTTACCGTGAAAAACATAAAGTTAGTTCTGAGAGGAAAAAAAAAACGGGATAAATGCCTTTGGGCTTCATTACCCGCCTTTCTTCTCTTCCTTTCGGTCTTTTATATCACAACATCGCCAGCTGTTTTTTGCAGATGGGCAAACAATCGAACTGCATTTTCTATGCAGGCGAACAAGAAGCCGCCCGTCTCGCTCGCTCTCTTTGTTGCACAGTCGTCTCATCTGATTTTTTCACGACCCAGAATAAATGTTGGCCAAAGTTTGTTTTTCTTCTGCAGAACCACAGATAAGTTTAAAGTGTTTTTTTTTTCTAATGGTGCAAATGCATTCTTGTTGAGGTTCAGTTTTCTATTTTAAAGTTAGGCACAAAAACAACTTGGTTAGGGTCAGGAAAACCTTATGGTTTGGCATTTCTGTGGCACAAATACACCTGGAGATTGGCCAATTTCCCGGTTTTGGTTGCCAATTAGAGGGCTGGAGATTGTCTGTCTTCACGTGAAAAATAGCAGGTTTTGGTTGCCAGTAACACAGCTGGAAACGATGCACCTTTTCCTGTAAGACACCTGTTTTTCTGTCACCACAAAACCTGCCTGGAGATCCAAAATGTCCCCACAGACTCTTTCTGCAGTCGCCTGTTTGGCAGTCTTTTAGCCTGTAATGATGCTGCCTCCCTCCGCTCCACCTCATGCTGTGAGAATCCTCCGCTAAACATGTAATGTGGACGTGATAAGCCACCTTATGTCGTATCTGTGCTGCGCAGAAACGTTAACTGCATTATATCCTGGCGACTGGGCTTGATTTTCCCCTGCTTTTCTCCGGAGAACCTGCTCTTACAACTCTTTGATTTGGATCCGTCAACGTCACCCTTCGAGCGAGATTGTTAGCATCCGAAGACGAGCGGCGAGGTGCTCCGGGAGGAGCTGAGACGCTGTTAAAGCAACACGGGTTAATGACGAGGAGGGGAAGTTGCTGCTGCTGCTGCGATTCTACAGATTGCCCGGATCAATGTTTACAGAACACATGGTGTAATTAGTGGGAGTCTGTTGTGCTTCTTAAATCTCCTTTGACTCTTTTCTGTATGTTCCTCCAAAGTCTGCATGGGCGGTGAACATCCCTCTCCCTAAGCAACGCCTAAACAGCTTCAGCGTGCGGCAGCTAGCGCGTTAGCCTGTCTCGTTACTCTCTGCTGTGGTAATAATGAGAAACAGTGTGGGAACGCCGGCTGAGCCTTTCAATCAGGTTTAAGGAAAAAGGAAAAGGCAGAAACATTTTTATGAACAGTCAGGAGCAACACGTTGCCATAGTTTTACTGGTTTCCTCCCGTCAGTGCTGCCGGCGACTCGTCCAGCCACTTGGCGTGAAGTGCAGTGTACTCGAGTGGGGAGAAGGTCGGCTTAAATAATATTCGCGCTGACGTCAGCCTCAAACCCAATGCCGAGCAAGTTGTTTTCAATCAATTCCAATTCAGAGGCACTGCAGGGCGTCTTTGTGCCGGCAGCCAATGGAAGGCCACCGCTTGTGCTTTGAATAAGGAGCAGAGAGTGTGACCGTGAGCAGCGGCGGGCGCGTCGGCTTTCTTTACTATAAGAGCAGCCTACACTGAACCTGTATCACACTTTCTTGCACGTTGGACCATCACAGACATTTTTTTACCAAGGTTTATTTACCTTGAGGCAGACATGTGACTGAAGCAAGTCCCAAGTCATTTTAACTTGGACATGTCAAGTCAAATTGAGTCCTTAATTACCTCGACAAACTAAATAAATGAGCTGTCTTTGTAACTGTGACTGAATAAACTGACGTTAAAGGACAACACAGTTTCATACCGTTTTACTTTGTGTATATGTGGCGGACCCTGCCACCTTTCTAGCTTCAAACAGTGTTCTGGGACCTTATTTTCCTCTGAGAACAGCCTGTTTATTCAGTTATGGAAAAGTCTGAGTTTGCATCATCACCTCACTCATGTTTTAAATATTACAATTCAGAGTTCAACTTTTTCCCGCCACAAATTCAAACAGCGAGCCTGATTTCTGTCTAAAGGTAACAAAGAACCACAACGTGCTGGTTTTTAAGTGTGTTTTCTGTTCAGATTAAACTTAAATTAATGAGCCTAAGAGGCGTTAGTGGGAGGATTTTGTCTTTGCGCTACGCTAAGCTAATCGCCTCCAGTGAACAACAGCAGTTAATAACTCAAACAGTGTCAAGAGGATTGATGATAAAGGTTTAAAACACAACTTTTCATATATAAGTCCCAACAAGAGACCATTTTTTAATACTGATGGGTCAGACCTGTGAAGTTTCATCACTTCATCTTGCATAGTTGTGACACCGTTGTGGTGACAAAACAGAAAGACACACAGAAAGAGATAGTAAAACTAAAAAAGGTACTGATTAGGAACTGATATCTGTGGTAGTTTCCACTACAATAGCCGTCTCCAGGACCGCGATGACACCAAATGAAAACATTGCGACATCTCGCTGTCTCGGCTGGCAGAAATAACCGATAATAACCCGACTTAATACGGCGCATGAAACACCGAGTGTCTTCTAGCTGTGACAGAAATGCAGTGAAGTTAAGAAAAAAAACTGCCATGTAAATGAGACAGCAGGGGAGGAAAGGTTCAGAGGAATTATTCTTCTTTTGTGACCAGTTCCATTATGACGTGGACATGAAAAAAAAAAATCAGCTGAAAAGCCCTTAAAAACGTGGAGCTTCTCGGGCTGGAGAGCGCTGCGACGGGATAATTCAGACCAACTGGAGGGTCATTACTTTTTCTGAGTGCTGTGTGGATACTAAATAGACAGTCATTTCACCCAGAGCGCCGTTAAACAGCCGGGAGCAGGTCCGACAATGTGCCAGAGGGGTCGCTGGGATTGGCTTTGCCTTCCAGATATCTGGAGCTTTGGAACTTTTTCAGCCGAAAGCACTCGAATTGAATAAAATATGTTTTGTTTTGATTCAGTGTCAAATTATTCTATACTTAATTATTTACTGCATGAACTAAAAAGTAACTAAAGATGATGAATAATACAGTTAAAAGAGTTTTGTATACAGTAATTTAGTTGCCTCATTTATGTCCTGTAGATAAATAGTGTTTCTACAGTAAAGACCGTCCAGAGAATCTAAGTTTGTCCCAACTGGACGTGTTCATTCTGTGTTTCTTCCGTTAATAATAGAATATATTTATCCTGCTGGAGCCTCTTTCCAATTACACGCCTGCTGTTCAAGCATTGTACCGCTCGACCAACACCAGAAATCAAAGAAAAAGCGTCTTTAATTACTTATATTTTTTATTTTTTTTAGAAACGTTCTCAGCATAGCTCCCGGCTGTGCTTTAGGTACATTTTACTTCCCACCATTAACATCTAAATGCTGTTTTCTAGGGCTTTCTCACTCTTCCAGGAACACTAATACTCAGGACTTTATTTATTATTTCATTTTACCAAAATTGCTCCAGTCTAAACAGATTCAGCCTGGTAATACTGGAATACTGGACTGGGAATATTCCTAATGAGATTCAAAATCTCTTTTGCAAGGCCGTCCTGGTCAGAATCTAGAATCATCCAAAAATGAAAACCTGGTGCCAATGTGCAGCTGGTTGAAGTTTCTGGAGCTTCACAGCAAAACAGCGCTGTAGCATTCTCCTGAACAACTGAAGTAGATGGAGACTAGTTTTGTTAAAATACTACGGATAAAAAAACAAAACATGAAATGTCTCCATACATCTTGCTCAGCGTAATCCAAGTCCCTCCGAGATCCTGACATGACTTGAAAAAACGTTCTTTAAACCCTTTTTTTCAAACCAAAATCTTCACTGTAGCTGCTGAGCTAAAAGCGTTAGCATTAGCACGCCTTTTGAAGTGGTGGCTCAACTGCCCATCGAGGGAGTAAATAAAGTTTTTTCAAATCAGTGTGGGATCTCAGAGGCTTGCAACAAGCAGACTTGAGATGTATGAAGTCAGTACCAATTGCTGCTGTGAAGCTCCAGAAATGTTTTGTGGACTACGAAACTCCACTTTCCATCAGCACGGGGATGATAATGAAATTATCAGTTTTGGGTGAACTTTTCCTTTAAGGTCTCTGCATTGCTCACACCAAGAAAGATGCTCTTAAAGCTCTTTCACCAAACACAGAGCGACGTGAAGACATGACCCACGCAATCTGTCCGCGTGAACGAACGTGTACAATAAAGATTAATTTAAAAATGTCTAAACCCACGCGCACGTCTAGTTTCAATGCCAGTAATCATGCACAAACTAGAAGAATTTGTTTGTGAATATTAAGTAGGACAAAGTGTGGGACATTCTCTATCCTCTGAGCCTCTCACACACTTTTATTAGCTAGTCTACAAACTGATCTGAGCTCATCTGCAGCGGCTAATAACAGCCCACACTGCTGTCTGTCAGGACGAACATCGTTATGAAGACGCCCCATTAAGGAGAAGATATAACTTCATTGCTCAAGCAGGCGACACTGTCTTTCTACAGCCTATTTTTTAAAAGTATCGGATTATTTAAACAAGACATTCGTGCCAATAAAGTTTAGCGCGGAGAACACTAAAAATATTTAATGAGGAAGTATGTCTTCCACGTCGAGCATCATGGGAATAGTAAATGTCTCAGGTTGCCCACTCAAGATCTGTGAGTCACTGCGAACACAAAAAGCTTCACTCCGTTCTAAAAACTTTCTTTCCAAGATGTCAAATTACTGTACACGGATATGCAGACAGACACAACAGGCGTTCTTTGTATATGAAGTGATTGTTATTCTGCAGCCCACGTTTGCAGCTCAAGCGATACCTCGTTTCCCCGACAAACTGTCTCGGCGTGGAGATGCGAAACATTGCAGGCAGCGCTGAATCACACTGTCTCGTATGGGACGTCACCGGAAATATTCCATGTACGCTCTCAAGATGGGTTTTCCGCGGCCTTGTTGTGCTTTCAAGTCTCTTTTCCCCGCTTTGGATCCGTGCCAGCGTCATAGTAACGTGTCAGGATGTGTCACCGTCTCATCCAGGCGACACTTCGTAGACGAATCTGGTCAGCATCTTTTTTTTTTTTCCTGCAGGATCGGTGGAGCGCCGCGCACACACACGCCGTCAGGAGGACGTTTATTTTTAGGCAGGACCGGCGCTGATTGTATTTTGAGTGATTTAATAAGTGTCGAGAAATGTGGAGAAACTTTGCCGGGTTTGAGACATCAGCCCCGGAAAAGGTCAGCGGAAATTAGCGGGGTAGGAGGGAAACTTAACCTTTCCCCGCGCTGACTGACAGAAAGACAGAAGTGGCTTGATTGCAGCCATTGTGTACTCTTGTGTTTGATGATAATTACACATCCTGTTGTTTGCAAGGCTCCATAAATATTTCATGAGCTCCTATCGTGGATTTAGACAGACTAAAAGATTTTCTTACTGTCCTGCAGCAGAAAAACAACTATAATATATCAGCAAGGGGGGTGTGTTGATATGGTTGTTACACAACGCTAATGACTTCTTCTGGTGCTGACATTTGTGGCTTTCTGCCCCGACTCACGCTCGTTTTGGAAACCTTATGGCATATTTTATTTTTAATTATTTAGTTACGGAGCCTGTTAAAAGTTAAAAACCCTTCGTAAGAGTTCCTTCAAATTATAGCTAATGAGAATCAAACATTCCGTCTGATCGCAACATGGAGCACAACGTACAACGCTGCCTTCTTCAAGTGCAGGTTGAATTTATGTGATTAGACTGGAATGTGCTTTGTTACAGAACTTGTTAAGAACTATATGAGAAGATCGGCACCACTCTTACGTTTGTTTACTAACGAGGGAGCTGGACGTCGGAGTTGATTAGCCTAGCTTAGCATCAAAACTCGAATGACTAAATCCAATTCAACTATTGTCCAACAGTCCAAGATCCATGCATTATTACCTGATAAATGAATGAAAATGCCCTATCTCGTAATGCTAAAAAGAAAGTAAGGAGAAAATTCCTGTCACACCAAAAGCTGATGGGGTCTATTCTGGACCGAGACCCGTCCTACATCCAAGTTTCATGGAAATCTGTTGAGTAATTTTTGTGCAATTCTGCCCACAAACCAACCACTATGGGACAGTGGCGAAGACATAACCTCATCAGTGAAGGTAAAAATATAGCCTCCAGCTCCTCTTAAGCTCACCAATGAACATGTATTGTGTTCGACTTGAACTGCACACGAACAAAAATGCTAGCTAGCAAGCTCTCCGTGACAGCCAGACTGCCCCTAAAACTGCAACAAACATTTTTAAATTTTAAGTTAAGGAAAAATTGAATGTGTGAGCTTTTGTTCTGCTAGCAGTTTTCATCTTTGACAGAGCGAGCAGCAGAGTGTTGATTATTTCACGTAACTCTTTTGCCGGGGTGGAAGTAACTAACTATATGTACTCAGATTACTGTAATTGTGTTATTTTCTGGGGTACTTGTACTTTTAAGTGTAACTCTGTTCATACTCAAGTATGCATTACACCACAGTTTAAATTAATATCTAAACCTTTCATCGATACTCTTTCCACCACGGCTCTTTTGTGAGAGACTGAATAAGCGTACTCTCGTAAATGTCACGGCGCTCTTTTGAAAACCACCTAATTGGTTAATTTTAACTTCAGAACATTTCTGTAAGTTCTGCAACTCAAGAAACCAAAGAAAAGTCCAAGGGCACTTTTCTTGCATTTTTTAACATCAATCAGCCTTTTAATACAAATCCCTTAAAGCAGCGGCTCCCCGCTCAATTTGAAAAGCCCGAAGCTTCTGCGTTGACACTGAATACCAATGTTAAATAAAAAAGAAATTCAGAAATGAGAAGTTTTAGTTTCACGCCGAGTTCTGCGCTCACTGAAACTGTATTTCATCATAATGCTAACCCCCCTCCAAAAAAAAATCCCCAGAAGGAGAATGAAACCAGTAACTGCTGTGATAGCTGATGTTTTAGCACCGGCAAAAACCAAGAAACAGAGTGAACGGGAGTCAAACGGCATAAAAAAATTGGAAATGATGTGTTCAAAGCTTTATGCTTCGCTGAGCGTCGACACCCTGTTCCCACAACATGCTGCTGCAACATATAGGAGGCTGTATGCGAACGCGGGCCCGATGCAGTACTTACAGAAACACTGAGCTGCAGGATGGTTTGCAGCAGCATCAGCTTCTCCCGCCCGCTCTGTGTTGTTCAAAGAGAATTCTTTACGCCGGCAACTGGAGATTTGTGTCTACTCTATACGCCGCATAGTAAACACGACCCAGCGGCACAAACCAGCATACTTCAGCACTCGTATTGATTACTGACGGAGGGATAAGGAAGGTAGCATCTGGAGACACAGTTGGGTTTTGATGAATGCGCCCGCCTTTGGAGACTAACTGGTAAAATTCAGCTGAACATTAAGATTCTCGTCTTTGCTGGCGCTCCGTACAGAACAATAGACGCATCTGTTCAAAACATCCCACGGAGTGCTTATTTTGCTGTCATCAATCTTGAAATAAAACCATTAATACTAATGATAAAGTAGCTCAAATGGTCACACTGAAGGAAATCTGGGATGGTACCAACTTAAGAGTGACAAAGTGGAGTCAACTTTTTTTGCACATAGCTTTCAATATGCTTTGTGTATAATTAAGTCGCTGTAATTCTTTTGCAATGCCCAAGCTCATTGTTTTCTATCTACATTATGTCTTTAAAGGCAGCCGATCACATGGACACACGTTTTCCTGATGGTTTTTAGAAGTTAACGTATCAGCCAAAGGCGTAGAGTCACCACTTTTCCAATAATGATGGTCCGGTTGCACATGCAGTCCCTCTCCACAGGCAGACACTATTCCCAACATACATAAATGACTAAATAAGTCGATTAACAGTGTGTCACCAACGACAGGCATTCAGAACAGTCACACAGTCTTGAGTTTGGTTAGGTTTAGGCAAGAAATGAATTGGTTAGGTTTAGAAAACGTCGTTGTTGGGCTTAAAATAACAACTTGAGCTTACCTACGTAACGTATGTAGCTTCAGTTATGTAACGTACGAGACGTAACTTTCCTGTTAGTTGACTTTTCCTGGGTGAAAGTCCTGTGCCGGTTTGATCCAAGCATCCATCCTCAACCTCATCCCTATACAGATTTTTCACTCTTTATACCACTTCACCTCACTTCCTCCTTTGCAGCCGTAATAATTACTGCAGCCACTAGAGGTCACCGCAAGAAACGTAAACTGAAGTTGCTTTCATCTTCGACCAATATGGTCCATTTTTTGGTGCCTGTAGTGAGGAGTCTCAGCGATCAGGACCTAAGGGTAGTAAAGTAGTTTAATTTGAGGCAAATTAAAAACAGTAACAGTAAAATACAGTTTTTCATTATTGTCTTTAGTTCAGGGAGTCAAAAACTGCAGCCTGGGAACCAGATGGACCAGCGAGCTTGTGTTTCACTTGCTCTGAGAGATCACAGCTGTTTATCTGATATGGGACCGTTCTGATGTGATGACTGAGCAAGAAGGTCCATCTTGCACGATGCACCAAGCTCACTTTATCAGTTTTAGTGTACTGTTTAGCTGTAATTTGAGACAGTGTGTGACCAGGCCACAATGTTTACCTGCTTGAAAACAGACCTCACATTTTTTTCGAGCTTAAGAGTCCAACAATATATCACGACCTTAACAGAAAAAAACTCTAATTCATAATAGAAACTGGTCGGTCTATTTAAAGCCATGTCGTGTTCACTGTGGCTACACTAACAGGCAGTATTCTCCCACTGGTTTTCCTGTAACTAACCCAACCATTCACTGATATTTATATCCATATAGCATCTTTACTGATACATGATGCTGCATGTAGTCTGTATTTCCATTGTACTTGAGCATCGTGTATTCCTGGAACATCATGCATAAGTTAGACACATTCAAGAGCTTCCAGGAGTGCTGTGAATTAAATGAATAATGAGTCTGTTCATAAGCCTTCTGGTACCCCCCCATTTACATGTCATCCTCTTTTTTAAACACACACAGGGCATGACGTTTACATGGAACGAGCTGATTATTATGTTCCCACAGACCGAGCTTTTGCAGCGTTCCGAGATGAACACATTTTTTGGGTTTTGCTTTGGATGTGCTCGAGCGAAGAAGGGAACCTTGACACCGAGGTGTTTAAAAAAAAACCCACACACACACACACACACACAGACACAGACCAGCACCTCAGAGACTCTCCCCCATCCTGTTGGAGCACAAACTGGATATAATCCAAACCTCCCATTACGAGACAGCATTAACAGTCGACTCGGAAAAGCTGGAAAAAAACAGAGGCGCGCACAGCGAGGGCTGAAAACATACAGTTAACTCTGTGGGCTACAGGCAAGGTCGGCAGGAAAACAAACAGACCCACAAAAAAAACATCTGAATGTCACACAAGAGTGAAATCACACATCCCAAATACTTGTTTTTTGACAAATATAAGGTAAGTAAGGGGGTTTAAGTGGTTTTCAAACCAGCGACAATAAAGTCTGCATAACTTAACACCAGCAAAACAACACTGCCTTTGCTGTGAATATATTTACCGCAGTTAGGAGTGAAATCTATAAGATCCAGACTCTGTGGGGACATTTAAAGGATAAGAAACACATTTTAGGGATTACAGGGAATAAAGAAGACAAAATGAGATCATATACAGTACTGTGCGTCAGGCTGGAGGCTGAATGAGTGCTGCAACAATAGCCTGCCCCTTACAACTCTGTTACAACTCTAACAACTGCCATAAAATCAATAGCCTGGCGTTTTTCCAACTCACCTACTGGCCCAGTCCAAACAGGGAACAGGTACATGAGCTGGAAATCTGACATCTCGTATAGAAGCCGGTGGATGTGAGGAGGCGGCCTCGACGCAGGAGACACCCACAGGCATGAAAGAAATGTTAAAGCGTGCGGTTGAGTCTCGGGGTTGTAAAACTGCAGTTGTGGATAAATATTCAAAAAGCCTGAATTCATTTGCAGCAGTGGGAAGGATCCGTCTCCGTCAGTCAGCTGGGATTGCAAATCATTTTGGCGATTTGTCCAATAATTTGGTTCGTCACCAAACACCTGTAAATCTCATCAAACTCCCACCAGCCTTAACTTGTCTATCTGGATACAGTGTTTAAATAAGTAACTTGTTAACATTTATGAAACGCTTTTACAATCAATCTTTGAGTCAATATTGATTTAAGCATCACAATTACACCTGCCTCCACGTGCAGGAGCTATTGTAACAGCATATGGAGGCGACTGTACCAATACACACTGCACCTTTATATAAATACTAGGGATTATAATAAACTCACAAGCATTTAGATAAAGCTCAAATCATTTCATACACTTGAACAATTAATTGCTCAACATCTTGGCAGAAAAACTGCTAAGTATGAGACATCAATTTGTCCATCAGCAGGCATAATATGTTCATGTCATGTTTCATAAATGACTTTCACTGTTCTGTGTTGTTTCTGATTGGTTCAGTGAGATATTACAGCAGACCCTCGTTACAAATGTCTCCCCCAAGTTAGCAAGCTAGCATGACAAAAATCCAGATTTTAAACATCAGCATGTTAGCATTGTTATCGTGAGTTTTTAGCATGCTTACATTAGCATGTACGTAGCTTAAAGCACTGTTGTGCCTCACAGAGCCAGTTAGCATAGCTGTAGGCTAGAGGCCAAGCTAAGCAGATTTATGCTAATGTGACAGCTGGATCTTTTTGTGCAGTCAGTGTTTATTAACCCCAAAGAGCCAACGTAGCAATTATACAGACGTTAGCTGTTAGCTAGCCCGGCCTAGAATAGGTAGCTAACTGTGGGTATGGGAGTCTTTCTGTGTTTCACGTTTAATCGAGTCTTTCCAAATTGTGCCGCCTCTACAAATCACTTGCGTCGTGTCGGAACATTTAGTCTCTATCTATCCAAGCTATTGGCAGGCCTGTCATTACAAACTCACGCTGTGCAGCCAAAAAAATGTTCAAAACCACAGGACTTAAAATAGTCGTGTTGTTTTAAACAACGCAATCGATTGGATGTCTTGAGGAGATCCCAAAGTGAAGATAAGTTCTGACAGAATTCTGATGAATGGGACTATTTTATGGATTCCCAGTTGATTGAAATGGGCATCCATAAAATACACTGAGCCCTGTGTTTAATTACTTCACTCATTGTAAACATCACACAGCTCCAGTGGAGCCGTGTGCGTAAGGAGATTTATAAGCTTTAAATGTTATTGAATTGAAACACTTTGTGGACATTTAACCACATCAGCAGTCTCACTGTGACTTTATGTGGGCACAGAATAATGGCTTATAATAATTTCAAGCCACCAGACAGGGCCAGTACTAGTAAATGGTGTTCTGTCTGTGCCCTGTAGGGGGAGCTCTGCTAATTTGGCAACTTATCTGGGTTTCCTTAGCGTGAGAAAAAAAAATGACACAAGCATACAAAGTCTTATCTGTCAAAACCAAAGCGGGCCAACTAAACAATTAATGGGAAGAGAGAAAAACAAACGCTTTTTTTTTTGTTGTTATGTTATTCATGTTGTTCTAAAAGTGACATTCAATTTCAGTCAGAGTGTTTCTTCATCGTATTCTCTTTCATCTCCCGTCTATTACACCCAAATACACTTTCGTCAATGAGCTCCCGGGTGAGTCATTAATGGGAGAAAGTCGTTACGTGTTTTCTGAATACCGAGCGAATGAGTGATGCCTCGTCGTCTTTGTCATTAAAATTTTCATGAGCGAGCCGCGGCGTTGCCGAGTGAATTCAGCAGGATGCTTCAGAAAACCCTTCACTCAGGGCTTTTTTGTTACATTCGCTTGTTTCATGACCAAAACAGAGATACTGACAATGATAAAAACAACGGCGTTAGCAGTGAGTTTTGCAGACTACATCACCAAAATTGCCGATTTCTCCTCATATTTTGGGTAACTGCTCGCATCGTCTCGGGATGTGATGAATATCTGAAGTGACACGGTGTCAAAGTGACGCATCTTAACGACAATGCACACTTGATTTTGCATCTTCTGCAATCTCAGTGAGTCTAATCAAATTTGAACCGAACCAAAGCGTTGCCTCAAGAATCGTTCTCTCCACTTCTGTTCTTGTCCTGATGACAAAAAACTGCTCCACACTCTCAGGTAAGCGGAAATAGAGATTTCCTTACAGTCACTGTGACAAAGTCGGAGGTGTTGGACCGTGTACGCATGTGGCATACATCAAGATTTGACAAAGTGTGAACTATACTGCCTTTTTTTTTTTTTTTTTCCCATCAACAGTCACTAGAATGCGTCGTATTTCTGTCAGCGGACAGGAAAAGTCTCTCGGCTTCGGCGTTTCAGTTTGTGTGTTGCTGCTGTCAGTGTCTTTGGAAGTAACCGCCGCGCTGCTGTCACGAGTGATAGACTTGAAAATGTATGTCATGTAGCCGAGGACTTCTGATGACTAACTTGGAAGACAAGACAAGCACAGCACTTCCCGAGCCAGTGAGCAGCGGGAGATGTGCCGCAGTCCTAAACTATTATTTACTATTTATGCTATTTTTTCTTTTTGTCTGGGTGGAGGCGTGGGACATGGACACTGCGTATACATTCATCATGCATAATACTGGAATGAACAAATAACCTAAACATCATCACATGTTTATGGCCACATTTTAGCTGACAAGTCAAGACATTCCTTACTAACTTAACTCGATCTGGCTCTTTCTGTTTTTGTGTGAAAAATGGCTCCCTTCAGACGTGCTGCACTAAAAACATGGTCGACATCAATTATTGTACAGCCGTAGAGGACATGAGAATACAACTCCAGCCCCAACACAGCAATCTAAGGACAGATAATGGATAAAGAAATCAATTGATGGATAACCAGGGTGTGACGTATCTCTAAATACATGCTTCCTTAAAGTGTTTCCATGTATACATGTTTAGTTCAGCGCTGACAGCTTCGCAATTGTTGGACTACCAAGTCTAAAGACCAACAACTCTTCTTTAAAACGATAGGCTTCATGGTGTCAAGTACAACATAACCGCCATATTTTTTTATTAAATGTAGCAAACCAAGGGCGTATGGTCAAAGTTAAATAATATATATAGCATGTAACAGTAAACTTATTTCAGTTTTGAACACACTGCTTCACACAAAAACAAAAAGAGGGCCATTAGGTGGCAGGAGGGGATTTTAACCGACTGTCCTTTTATGTGTTTCTCTGTTGGAGGTAGTTTGTCGGTGCTGCAGAAAGGCTGCAGTTACGAGAGCTTTTCAGCTTTTGACAAGTGAGAAAGAGAAATAAAGATGCTGCTGCTGCTGGACTTTGTGTATATCTTGGTTGTCAGAGCACACTGTGAACTCTGTTTTCAAAGATGCTTTAGAAAAAAAGTTTGTTATTATATTTCCTGTTTATAATTTTCTTACTAGCCTCACTAATTAGCTTCTAATTAGCTATGCTGGGTGTCTTTACAGTGTTTTTTCCCCCCTACCTTTGTGTGCTTGATCACCGATCCTACAAAATTGTGACACCCCTAATGGATAAACATTCCTCTAAGACCTCTAAGAGTAACGCTTATTTTCTGTCAAAGAGTTCTTCCAAATTATTTACGAGCAATTCTTCTGAAATAAGGTGCTGTATCGTTGGTGTTTCAGTTTCTTGAAGACGTTTCACTTCTCATCCAAGAGGATTCTTCAGTTCTAACTAACTGGACGGGAGTTGCAGGCTTTTAAACCCTGTGTGGGAGTGTCCTCACAGAGTCGTTAAGGACACGTGTGAGCTCTGAGTTTCAGAGACGTTAGTGCCACTTGTGGGTTGTTGATTGAACCGGCCTTCATGTGGGTTGCTAAGGCCAGGTGAGCCCAGGTGTGAATGGTTGTTAAGCTGTCTGGGGAGGGAACTGCATCGTAGGTGGGTGATAAGTAAAGTCGTAGGCCGCCTCCAAGGACAAACAGCACTTATAATTACTGTGAACTGGATGACTGAGAACCTTCATCGACAGAAAAGATCTGAAGTTAAGATGATAAAAAGTACTATAATGTGCTTTTGAGTCGTTGAACACAAAATGAGTTGGGTTTTGCCAAAATCAATATACACCATCTATCTTAATCATCCCTTGTGACCCACTATAAGTGTCCAGCTGTATCTGTATCATCAGAATTTGGTGATTTTGAATTTTTAGACTCAAAGATTATGTGTTCCTTAGTCCAAAAAACAGGATGCTGTACACATCGTGTATTATCATAATGTGTTCCTTGTTGCGGAAAACACAATTAAAATGTAAGCTAAAGATGGGATTATATGAAAAATGAAAGCGTGGCTGTTTTTCTCAGCGCGTTAAAATAAAAGTCGACACATTGGAGATACGTGCTTTTCACAGGAAGGCGACAACAGGCTTTTAATGTGAAAGTCCTGCCAGTGTTCCTTCAATAACAGTGTTTTTCGGGACCGGTGTGTAAAGTGCTGGCACCCACTTACCTTCGGCTTTCGTCTTCAGCGGGAAAAGGTTACACTCAAATTTCATTTTTCACCCCTTTTTCCAGAGTGCTACGGAGGTTTTTTGCGCGTAAACAGCCAAGAAAAAACGTATTATAGATATTTTTATATTTAGAAAGAGCACTTTCTACAGCATGAACCAAAAACTGCTGCAGTCAGGTGGAGCTGATGGTATGGCTGTAACGTGGGTGGGGGAGGGGGGAGGGGTACGGTGCAGTAGGTAACAGTAGTGATTTAGCCCGAGAAGGAGCATGGAGGTGATGGAGGGAAGAAACATCGTCTGTGAGCAGTACGTCCGAGCTCCTCGGAGAGATGAGAGGCGGTAAACACTAAGCCGCCTGCAGCTCTGTCATACATATTATTGGGTTTTGCCATGAAGGGAGCCGAGGCTTAATCCTCCTCGACTCTGCGAGGCAAAGCAGGGAGAGTCGGAGCGCCGGTGATTATCACACGACTGTTTTATGGCTTCGTTGTAGTGAAATCCACAACTTTTCCAACACACGTCAGGAATGTGATGAGCGGGAATTCGATTCTATTTTGTTTTAAGGTGATTCATTTTCGTGGACTGTAAAACACTGCGTCGAGTGGCGAACAAGAGGAGCCACGAGGGAGGCTTATTATTGTGTAATTCTTGTTATTACTTCACCGGCGAATTAACAGGATTCACTCCTCCGTGAAAAAGCTGTTTATCTCCGTATTTTTAACTCCCCGGGGTCGGCGTGGCGAGGCACAAACGCCCCCGTCTGTCACCCACTCCCTCGTGATTCTTTGATCGTTTGGTGACCTCTCCGCTCTCCTCCTCCTCCTCCTCCTCCTCCACCACCGCGGCGGCGGTTTATTTCACGTGACGAATCATCCGGCACTCTATCAGCATTAATAACGCAATCCGACAGATATTGTGCGAGGCCGAGTGCGAGGTGTCACTCACGGCCACAAACAAGCGAGGAAGCGGATGACGCGATAAGGCTTTGAGAGGGAGACGAGAAGGGAGGGAAGGAGGATCAGAAGGTTCGGCGGTTCACTTCACCTTAACTTATTTTAGTTTTTGACAGATATGGAGCCCCAAATCCTCCGGGATAAGATTTCACGTGTCACCGTTTCTCACCGGCGAGCAAACCGATTCTTTTTTTTATTGTTTACAGATTTTTATTGTTGTGGGGGACGAGTCATTCTAGGTGATCTTTATTCAGGAAGTGGGACGTGAAGATGGATTTCACTTTGGGATGGAGAGATAGTTGTCACGCCGACGGATGACAGCTGATTTAGCACAGCTGAGAAGCAGCCCGGATGGGTTTTTATTATTTTTTTTATTTTAAAAAAGGTTGCATCCTCGACATTCCCCCTCGTAAGAACACGTGTCATTCGAGTGTCTGACTTCATGTCCTGCTCTTAAGTGGTTCAGCCTTTGCAAAGTGCTTTAAAGGTGCAGTCAGCTATTCTAACCCGGCACAGTTTAGCAAATACCTACTCAAGGTTCACACGGTGCTGTTCCAGCCAATCAGCAACCAGTCGCACTCTAACCTCTTTCCTCCTTCCTCTGCAGTCCCGTTACGTAGCACTTGCTAGCCTTTTATTTAGCTGAATTTCAGAATCCCTCCGGATTGATTGCGGTGGGTTCACAGGGTGTGCCGCCCTCATTAATGAGTTAAAGCAGCTTGAGGCCGGCACCCAGGTCAGTCTGATGTTTTTTTCTTAGACACAAGAGGCATTCTTTCCTCATTAGTGAAGTATTTGTGACCTTTGGCAATCCCCATAAATATGTACTTCTGTTTATACTTTGATGAGGTTTGGGGCATTTTCTCTCCACGACCACCACAGAGCTCCAACATGATGATAATGCATTCTTCCCGTTCCATGTCTTTGCCTGTGTGATGATAATTATCGAGGCTTACCTTCACTTCTACGCTTCTACTCCCTAGATTTATTTTTTATTTTTGTCAAAAGCTCTCTAACAGGCGATTCTTCACTTGATGAGCATTTCTCGGTAGAAATAAAAAGGAACTGTGTTGCACTGTGGCGAAAAGTTTGCCGTCTCCAATCGTAAAGCTGCGATCCTCCGACGCCTACAGTGACTCCCCGATCACACTGTGGGTGCAAAATATGACAGTTTCTGCAACATAACAAAAACAACAACGTGTCGAGCAACACGACTCGTGTCAGCACCCCAACATAAATCCACCTTTACATCAGTAGATGTCTCAGAGATGCTTTTCAAGGAATTTTACTCAAATGTGGGGCAAATCTCCGCTTGGATTTAAGGATGAAGTGATAATTTGCTGGTCAAAGGTCAGTGGCCTTTTACTCAAACATTCACAATAATCGCGACTGAACTTCTCATTTTTAATACCATTTCAATGCCAAGTGAGACAAAATGATGAAGCGCTGACATTTTATACCCAAAAAGTCAAAGGTCAACTTCACTGTGGCGTCAAAATGCTCTGCAACAACTTTTATGGCCATTATTCAACCACATAACTCAGGAGCAGCGACTCGACTGGTGGCTGGTGGTGATTCTAGTTAGTTTTTATTTCTAAAACAGATGAGAGTCTTTGCTCGGCTATAAATAAATTCCTTTTTTTAGTAACGTCTGAGCCTGATTTTATTATGACAGCAGTCATTCCAAGAGAGTAGCTGTCACTTTTCCAAATGATTGATGTTTTATTTTGAAAGGGAACTCTTCAAACACGCGTGATGATGTTGTTTTCTGAACCTCTCGTCTGAGCTGGTGGTTTTCTCGTGTCTATTTTTAAAATACTGTTTGTTGTGTCTCGCGCAAGTGATGCTCCTCAAGCTTGTGTCGTGTTATTCATAAAGCCATATGGTGCGTTTTATTAAGAGGGAGAAGAAGAAGAAGGAGTGTCGAGGGCAGCAGACAGACTCCATAAGCCTCTTCTTCTACACAAAAGACAGCATGTGCTGTCAAACTGTCAGAACTTATACTTCAAGGATTGTGATCGGCCCGCCGCGTGAGGTTCTCCGTCGCTTTCATGTCTACGGCGTTTGTGTGCGAGCGCGCGCGTTCCGTGAATGAGCAGGATGTGTGTGTGTGTTCTGACATCTGTGTGTGCACATGTCCCGGCGTCGGAGCGTTTCACAAGTGCGTTTACGCGTCTTTGTGCGCGTATATTTGGGAGCGTCTGCTCTTTCTTGACACATCTTCGGCTCTGATCCGTTTAACTGAAGTCTTACACGGCTCTTATACGGCACGTCAGTCGACCTGATAAATGGAAAATACACCAGGGCAGGAAGAGAGAGAGAGAAAAAACCCCCGCTACACTCCATGAAGCGCGGTGACGGCTTCATTGCCCAGGGAGGCCCCTTCAGAGCTCCCCTGGGCTCTAACTAGCGAACGTTTTCAGAAATCTGCAACTGTGGCCTGCAATTACCGGTTTGGAGCGAGCGAGCTGTGGTTTTCTTAGTCTGGTTGAGAATAGGTTGGATTAGCAGCAATCACCACCTGCTGCAACCGTGTTTTCACTGAACGTTTGCAAGAGACGGAGAGCAAAAAAAAAAAAGAAGCGAGGTATCAGCCCCTTCATCAGGCTGATCTTATTTTCCCCTCCGTTCTTAATTCTGAATTAATTAGACTCCTCAAAGAGTGCGGTTGTCAGCAAATACCGAGCGTGTTTTAATCTGCCTTTATGGTTATACTACAAAAACACAGTTGAGAAGAAGTGAGGAGGCGTGATGAAACGTCTACGCGAGGAGGGAGGGAGGTGTTTTTTTTAATGACATGCAGCCAGACAATTAAATAAAGCTGTTGAGCATTCAATTTTCCACCTCTCCATGTCCTCCTGCATGACACCGCCGATACTTCCCTTTGTGCTTTAATTCATGACATGCCTTGGTGAGTATATGAGACGTGTCACATCCTCGGCGGTAGCGGCGCCGCGGCTCTTCTGGGACTCGCCGGGGGTTATTGAGATTCAGCCCTTAAACGCGGGGCCCGCTCAGTCTCCTTTGATTTTTTTGGGAACTGTGCCCTTCACTACGAGAGGCCCTCCGCTACGAGAGGCCGCTTTGATATGCACATTTTAAACTGAGAGAAATCAATTGAATCGAACTCCTGGCGAGCTCTTGCTTTTGTCTCGACTTCATTAATGCATGATTTCACACATACCTGTGTATCGCTCAGATCTATAAAACCGAGAGAGGTTGTTAAGCAAGTGCACTGATTAGTTTTGGGGTTGTGGTGAAGCCAACGGCGCGGACCTCGCCGCTGTGTGACCTTCTGTACTTATTGCCGACTGTATGTTTCTGCCGAGCGACTCATTTATTATCTCTGTCTGTATGGAACGGAGGAGAGGATGTTACCTTTAATGAAAGTTGCATTAACCTTTAAGGCCAGAGGAAAACAGCATTAATGTCTCAGTTCCTGAGCACATATTGCTCTGATGTGGAAGCCACTTCACCACAGCTCACTGCTCAGCCACAAATTGCATCAAAAGTATAACCCTCAAGACTGTCTTTCTATAAAAGCCCTCCTTTATACTATTCATGAACAGTACTTTTCAGCAATAGCCATTCAATGTTTTTTTTTCCCCATTTAGTGTATAGCTCTCTATGCAGTAAATGGACTGGACTGTGTTTTTATATAGAGTGCACGCAGAGTAGGTTTCACTCCGACAAGTGGAATCTCATTTTCGCGTGGGATTCGAAATGCACGGCCACTTAGATTCACAGGATTCACAGAACACTATACATGCAGATACTGAACATGTTCACATGGCGCAGAGCAGAATGGAGTGATGTCGTGATTGAAGAGAACGTGAGGCCCGTCTGATGTTCAACGCGGCTTGTGAGGTTTCACATATGTGCTGTTTTTTGGCGCCATCTTTATACCTAAACCCCCGAGCAGTTCGATCAATCACAGGCTCGTCACCGGAAATGCAATGTGTTCACTTAGCTGAGCTGTATTTGTAGACAACCAGACAATTTTAAATATGTCAGGGAGCAGTTTTATTCAGGCTGAGTATTAAACAAGAATGAGCCCTTAGATGAGGAGCTGCAGGCGACAGGCTGCACACCTCCAACTTCTCACTGATGTACCCAACCCCTTCTCCCTCATTAACGTTATCAGGATCAGCACCTACATTGGGTTTAAATCTGACATATTGCCAAATAGGTGCTTTTCACAAATGCTCCACCATTGTCTTGTCAGTCTGTCTTATTCTTGTCCAAATCAAGCAAAACGTGACTCCTGCTACTCTGTGCTGCGACTCTCCTGCTGGCCCCGCTGTATTGATTTTTTAAAAATCACAAAGATGGTAGGAAAGAAATGTAACTGGTGTAGCCCAACTACTGTGTAACCACCAGCTATGAGGCAGACGTTGTTGCTCTTTGTACTACTTGAGCTGACTTCCTCTTTTGCTGTTGTAATAGTCACGACAGCCACCAGAGGTCGCCTCCGAACAAGAAAAGTAAATACTGGTCGTATGAGAGAGCAGCAGCGATGGTGTTTTGTTCAGCAAGATAATTCTTACTACTTATGCTATGAATATTTTAGAATAAATTGATCATTCTTCAAGCTGAACAGTTAGAATCAGATTAGATTGCCTGTAAAGATCGGCTGTGAGGAGATGAGTCTCTGTTTTTGGAGAAATGACGTTTAATGTCCTCAACAACTTCTGTGATCTCATGTAACCACTAGTTAGCAACCGCTTTAGAGTCGACAAGTGGGGTGTTTACTCACATAATTTATGTCTTAGACCAAAAAGTGAAAAGCTTGTGTGAACCATGCAAGCTTAAGAGGAAAACACCCATTAGCTTTTGAAACGAGGGAACCAGAACAGCAAATATGCTCACCTGTTCATGGGTTTTAGGACTCATATCTGTGGCGCTCTATAAGCTGCTTTCACCGTTTCTCTAATTAGGGACGGTCTGGTGAAATTCCAGTAAACCACCATCCAGTATCATTATGAACTAAACATTAATTGCACAATGTTATGGCTATAGAATAATGATGTTATCCTCGTTTCACAAGGCACAGCATTTCTTGGGAAAAATTAAGGCTGACTGGCATCGGCTGATCAAGTCAGGCTGGCAGCCTGGCACCATTTCCATCTGCTTTCACATCTCAATTTAAGACTAAATGAAAGAATAACCTCACATTCTGCCCCGTTCTGGCAGTAGTTGCGACTATAAAAAAAGCAATCCAGTGCTCTTTGGCACCAACAATAATACCAGTTGCAAACATTAAGAGGGTGAAAGTTGTCAGTTTCAACTTTAACACAGAGAATATTTAATTTGCTGTACTGCTTCACTACAGCGGCGCTCAAACACAGAGCCATTCAAAGTCCTAACAACAACTAAAGTAATTGGGCGATGACTATTTAGGTCAAAAGATATATCCATTGTGGATTAGTGGAGGATATCGATTGAACAGGTGCAGAATAAGAAACTGTTGAGAGTCCATGACTTATTAAATCTGCATTAAGTATTCCTCTCGAGGCGGAACATCCAAGGCCATTTCTCTTCAGATGATTTCTTGAGATTACCGCAATGCACTGGGCAGCAAAGAGGTAAGACAGATCCGCTGTCGGCTCCACAATGACGGGAATAAACCTGCAGGATCACCAATAATTCTCCAATTTACCTTAATGTCTGGCTTCAGCCACTAATGACGTATTCATTCGACTGGTGGCAGTTGTAATTACCAAACGTCTCAGCCGGGGGCTTTGTATTTCACACAGCCGAGGGACAGACTTTGTCTCAATTAGCTCTCGGTTTTATCTCCTCTTCCTTTTCTCTGCACCTCACACCTCAGTGGCGCTGACAAGGATGTTAGTACCTGCTACACACAGCGGCACTATCAGTTCAATCCTTGGCATGACTTTGAAGATTAGTCACCGAACCATGAAGAAGCTTTTGAAGTGTTCGGGTTTCTTTGAAGTTTTGCGATGCGAGTTTCTTTTTTTTTTTTCTTCTTCTTCTCCTTCTTGTCAATGCGTTACACAAAGTTTCTGCTACCTTTGAACATTTAGCCCGGCAATAAGAGGGAGAGAGCAGTCACAGGCATAAACATAACATGACGGAGATTTGTATCATCAAAGTCCATCTGAGGGCTGGTTATTACTGATGTCTTCGGCATGCGTATCCTGCCGGTCGCCTCGAAACGAACTGTCAGTGCTGCTTGCCGTGATAAGCATCCCTCGTGGATGATTTCACATTCAATATTTACTCATGTCCACCAATTGTACCTTCTGATGCTCTGTTTGACCAGCGAGCTCTTTGAGAAACTCTCAATTGTGTAAAAAATGACTTCCCCTTGGCCCTAAATACCAAAGGTTCAGAGATGTTTATTCCTGTCATGTGGAGACCGATGAACAACTCAAATAAACTTTGCACTTGGCAGGCAAAATCATTATGAATAAAAGTGAAACTGACATTGGAGACGGCGAAGCGGGGAAACCTGCTCATCAAAGCCTGATGGCCGTATAAAGGAGCGCCGCGGCCAACGTTTCTTGGCCAACTCTGCGTGTGCAGGCAGAGTTTTCCTGGCTGCTTACCTCAATTTGAAATTAATGAATTTCCGGTGACTTGATTGATTGCGCCGCCCGCCGTGTGAACGTGCGGTCAGGCCAGCTGCACTCTGTCTGAGAGCGGGCGTTCGCCTCGCCGTGTGTCCGAGCCGCCGCGCCAGCCCCGCCGCGCCACCAGCAGAAACATGTCCGCGACCAGAGGAGGGTGAAGCACCTTCTTACGAAAACGGTTTTCGGCACCAGGCAGGGTGCTACGGGCAAGGGCAGCTGCTGCTGGACCAGGCCTCCGCTGACACACGGGTCATGGCACGGCTGCAGATGGCCGCCAGGCCCCGCTGTGCGGCACCACCGGAGAAGAGGCGATGCCAGACATGTTTTTTTGCTACAGCCTTTTCTGGAATTTGACTCAAAAACAGAACGCATTCAACTACATTCATATGCATAAAGCACACCGCGAACAAAGTGCATGTAATTTGAAAAATTAGCCTATTTTGATGACAGTATACTGATAATATTCCCGCTTTTCCGCATAGTAATTCCATAAACGAAACCTGTGAAATTTAAGGTCATTTAAATTCCACTGAGCTGTTGCCAAGCCTTTGAAGCCAAAAAATTGCCTGTCACCCTCGTACAATACAGGCTATTGAGCACAGCGCGGCTCACAGGGGTGCCCATAAATAAGAAATATCCTTCTGCAAACTGTTAATTGTGGGGAGCCAAGAACAAGATTAAATGAAATGTCCCCTACTCTGACAAAATATGCTGCTGTTTGGCTACATGACTCTTGTAGATACCGAGGCCCGGGCTGCAGTTTGTGTTTTTTCAGCACACTTTTTAAAGAGTGGATTAATGCCCCTAATGAAGAGTTGGGACTTTGTTTTACCTCTCCTGCAGTGTAGATGTTAACAAATGCTAATTTGCCCCCATTAAAAATTTGTCCCGGCTGCAGCTTCAACTTGGAGCGCTAATGATGACACATCCAGATTTAATTAGAGGAGCAGAACGGTCAACGGCCAAATGCATTACACCCACCGAAGGCATACCTCTACAACACACCAGCATGTTTAAACACTTTGGTTTCAGTTGTGTCACCTGGTTTGGAGCGTCTCTCTGTGGATTTTAACGTGGTTTGCTGATCATTATTGGTCACATTTTAAAAATGCACCAGATAAGATATTCAGTAAGTGATAGGCAGCAACTGACACCAGTCGGAGCAGCAGTGTCCCGCCTGTCTAATTTGTTGTTAACTTTTAATTAAAAAGCTTGTGTGGTGTTTCTGCCCGAAGGCACGGATGCAAAGTGCACTTGAAATACAGTCCTTCCTGAACAGTTTTGTTTGCAATCCTTGCAGTATTTTTGTGATTAAAATCAGCACACACCTTGAATGTGAAAGAGGTCTTCCTGTAGTCATGACCCCTCGGAGAATCATCACCTGACTCTGCAGCTCCCCTCAGCTCTACAGAGCTTTATATTCACTCTATACTGTCTGCCCAGGACCAAAATACAGACAATGTGTTAGTGTAGTTAGTGATAATAATATGTTGCCTCACAAGACAGCTTGATTCACAAGATGTGTTCTTTTGAATCCTCAGACTATGAGCTCGTTGCCGAACACAAAGGTATTGAACCAGCAAGAGAAGCTGACTGTTGTCTGAAAACAACAATAACGGCTCCTCAAGAGGTTAGCGTAGCTGCTGCTATAGCATCAGGTATATCAGAGCTGGAGAGTATGTTTCATTTAAAGAAGACCAAAGAAACATAATGATAGCAGAGTTTTCACTCCTCTGTTGACTGGTTTTGGGTAAGAGTTTGATTTACCAACAGCTGGTGACGGTGCTCTCCTACCGTGGATCCAACAGCTGTGATTGACGGTGATTGACAGCTGATGCGTCTAATCACCTGCCAAGTATTTTTTGAGAGTGCCTGCCCTTTTCCAAACAGTTTCAGGCAGCACCTTTCCAGATGGTTATGTGTAATTAACCATCTGGTGTGTCAGGTTAGTGTTCACAGCTTGTTCGGCCAAAAATCTGTTTTTCAAGTTATTCCATTTAAAATGAACGAACACAGACCATCCAAGCTGGTTTACAGCTGGTTTATAGTCTGCTAAAGTTGTCATTTTAACATTCCAACGTTTTAGAGTAATTACATTTATTGCAGTGATGGATTTGGTTACCTCAGTGGTGATACTGGCCTATAAACTGCCCCGTACAACTGTATCTTAAAGCTAGTAAGTTGTTCTAGAAGCATTTTTTGATATATTATTAGAACATCTCTTAACATCCTGACAGCAATACATGAATCAAATGCTCTAATGAATAAAAGCAAAAAGTTGCCCTTTGTATTCTTTGTGCACTATGAGATTTTTTTACAACACCAGGTGGATGTATTGCTTAAGCTATTAGCAAGCTAGTCAAACACGAATGACAGAATATGCAGGCAAAATTTCACAAAGCACACAGCCTCTGAGCGAAGAACAGACCCGCTGTGGCAGCAACAGACTTGTTCAGCAGCTAACACAAAGCACACAGCCCCTGAGCCAGGCTAACCCAGTTAGCACAAAGCACACAACTACAGCAGGAAGCAGTAGCTGTCACTTTGGGTGACCTTTTTGGACTTTGGTTCATTCGTGATGGCTATTTTGCTTGTGTTTATATGATTTTCGGCATTAAAGTTGTTTATTTATGTATTTATTAGACTAAAAGAGCTAGGGAGCTTGTTGAAAGTAGCTGAATAGCAACTAACACACCCCACTGCTAGAGCTGCCGGGCAGTTGATATTGGTTTAGTCAGGCAGTGATTACATACTTTCAACATTTAGCTTGCTCTTGCTGGTTTCTACAATCTACACCAGTTTTAAAATCTGTATATAATATATGGAAGTGCGATACAGTAGATTAACATATTTTTGTACCCGTCTTTGGGAGCAGTCACGGCTGCAGCCCCTCAAGTCAGAGTTAACCGTAGTACAGTGAATTCGTTTCTGTTTTGAAATGCTGTGGTAAGCGAATGCAATAGCCATGAAACTTTAAGAAAATCAACTTTGAGAGTGGATGCAGTTCGGATGAAAACACAGAGAGGTGAAAAGTTGAAAGTTTATGTACAGTTTACTCCCCTGAGAGTGTAAAGTACACTTTTCTTTTTCCATTTCGTGATGGTTCATTTACACTCCACCACGTCTCCCAAGATAATCATTTGCATCAAAACATCTGATGTGCATAAAACATGATGCATTGCTATAGTAACCAGCGGTATATGAAGTAGCCGGACTCCGACCTTTAGTGCGTTTCATTCGTTGTTTTGCCGCGTGTACTTTACTGAAGGATTGCAACACTTTTCCACCAATGCCCAAGTGTCTTTATGTTGATTTTTTCCTAAAGAGCCATATGCCTGATGTGCTCATAAACACCCCGATCGTGTTGCTCGGGAACAGATGCTGATGCCTCTGCCTTTCGAAAAAGAGGGGGAATATCTCACTGCACTGTGGAGAGAAAGCTTTTAAATATCCTTTGGAGCTGTGTTCCATTGCGGAGGGGAAGCTTTCAAAACAATCATGCAGAGTGGGTTTAAGTCGTAAAACTCCCCAGTGCTAACCTTACCAATCAAATTGGATTAAGAACAGACAGAGATTGATCTATTCCGCGCTCGACAGCTCACTGTGTTTGACCGGATTAGTTTCAACTCTGTGCAGCTGTATATGACCAGTGAAAGAAATGAAATCTTGTCATTGCAGCTGAAGTGCCTCCCTGTCCATCACAAACGGTGGGCTCCCCCTGGACAACAACAAATTCCACTCGTATATCATCCAACGTCTGCCATGCCCCGGCGCACAGGAGTCTCTCCCACCTCATTTTAACAATTTCCCGACTGCAGGTGAGGGCCAGAGGAGAAATGGCTCCATTTGCATCTTAGCTAATTGTATCATTGCTCTGGGCTTTCTAATAGTTAATGAATTTTCCTGAGAACGGAGTTTGGGAGGACAAAAAAACAAAAAGGCTGGAGCCGCAGAGCATATAAGCTGCCATTTGTAGTGAAATTAGATTTGTTGCAGGTGAGAGGAAAAAAGGCCCTGCAGAGAAAGGCTGTGGTATTGAAGTTAGATAAAATGAATGAGGTATATACGGTTTAATCTTTCTCCCAAGACCATGAATGTTTTGTAAACCCCCCCAAGTAAGTAAAGAAGGTAAAAATCCTTATTCCCTCAATGGGAAGCTCAATTTACAATCTAGAACCAGTAACTGCAAGCAAGGGGAAACATGATGAGTGGCCAAAGGTTTGCATTCCAGCCTTATTGCCAAAATGTTGCATTTGTAGATACTAGAACTTTACGTTTCTTTAGGGTCAGTTATCATATTTTATGTAGTGACATCACTGTGCTTATGCTCTGGTTAGGCTTAGGCACAAAAACTACTCGGTTAGGGTCAGGAAAAGATCATGCTTTGGCTTAAAGTACCTGTTTTGCTCACCACAAACATGACTGGAGACGTCCTGAGGTGTGTTTTTTCAAACCATGGACATATTGCAACTTTACACTTGTTTAGGTTCAGTTTTCAATTTCATTTTGTGACAACACAGTACTTAGGCACAAAAACAGTTTGGTTAGGGTTAGGAAAAGATCAAGTTTTGGCTTGACTGGTTCTGTCGCCACAAACATAGTAGAAATTGGCTGGAAAATGTCAAAAAAATCGTATTAAAATATATGATATTCTACGTGATATGACACATATTGTAGAATTGTTGATATGACATGAAAAACACGTACAAACTTGAGTGTATCTGTGATGCCTAGTGGAAAAGCAGTGTCCTTACATCAACAACATTCTGATGCTATCAAGCTCATAGCCTTAAAGGTTCAATTTGTAAAAAAGTTGATTTTTGAGTCTCATTCCCAATTTGTCAAACACAGATGCTTTAGGATGGTGACCAGACCCATCTACAATTTCAAACCTTGACCTTTAAATGTCATCATAATAATATCATTATAATGAATAATCAGCTGTGAAAACAACACTGACACATTATCACGTTCTAAAGCTGATACGGGTGAATGTGTTGGCAAACAACCTACTTACATGCTTAACGGACACGTAGAAACATTAGCATAATTTGACGTGTTTCCAGCATCCTGTCAACTTTAACTCCAATGTCTACTACACTCCTTTTAGCTGCTTGATTCAATGAGAAGAAATATCTCTTTGTCGACTCTTTAGCTGGTAAATGCTCCAATATGTTAGCTAGCAAGTGGCTAACTTTGTCATTATGCTGTTTGGTGCTGGGTCGGTAGCTTCTAGTGGGTTTCAGCTTTAGGTATCTCAGAAGCAAATGGTTTAATACAGTCGCAATGGTTACAATTTAAAAAAGAATATATAAAGTTGAACAATCAAGACTTTCAATTTAAGATTACCCTAGAAAAGCTTTCTGTTTTTGTCTCACTGTGTTGTGTCTAGTGTGTTATCTCTCGCCACCTGACGGCCTCTTTCTAACTCCCCTTCCTACAAAGCGACAACAGATCCACACACACTTTGATATCTGATTCAATGTCCTTCTAAATCGAGCATGGAGGACGATTCTCGAGGACGTTTGAAACACTGAAATAGCTCGAATTTCATGGTTGAGGTTAGCGGGGAAGAGTACGCACCCCTTGATGTCCCCGTCACACCATTATAGGAATAAAAAAATCCACTAAACTCAAAAGACTCTGCCGTCTCTGTCTGTAAGCACTATTCAGAGAGAAAAAAATGAAAAATCACCCTCGGTCTCGGTTATGACTTGTGATGGTCATAAATAGTGGTGTTGTGTAAATGTCCCATTCGCAGTAATTCATTTATGTTTTTACAACGCTTCAAGCACCCTTGGCGGACGAAATTAGAGTTGTTCCTCTTCCTTTTATGGACCCTCTTTGCCGTAGCTGTCTGCTTACCGAGTTGAATTCCAGCCCAACACTTTGTGCCTTGACTCATAAAGCCAAAGGGCAGCGACTGATTGGAAATGCGGGGGAGAATAAGGTTTATCTCTCGGCTCACTTGAAGACCAAACACATTTCAAGAGGCAGGTCGAAATGTGGTTTAATTGGTTTAAGGCCCATTATCCTGTTCCTATTAAATTACATTTTCCCCAGCTGTTCTTTTACCGTCATATTGGGCTACATTTTGTGACAGCGTTGCCTTTGTCGGGCAGAAAAACGTTCGAAAAAGGTGCACGAGTGTATGCCTGGTTGCAGGGAATGTTCTGCGGTCCACAATACAAATAGCAGCATTGATTCACAAATAGAGGGAATTTATTTCTTTCGGTTGTTGCCGTTGCTTTCACGGGCGGAGAGACACATTTTCAGACAAGATATAAATGGAAGGAATCCATGAAGCAATTATTCCACCTCTGCAGTACATGGCAGCGACAGCAATGGGGAAAGGTGTATCGGGCTACCTGTGTCTGTTCTTGTTCACTGAGCAGCTTCTCCAGCCTTTTTCCTCAGCCCGTCAAGCTGCCTTGGCAACAATCAGAGCGGAGTGGCTGAGGCATGGCGAAGAGAAATGTACAGTGGTGGAGTGGTGGGAAATTACAAAAGGAATCAATTCAATGAGTTCCCTCCCTCCGTGGAAAAATGTCTATAAATCAGGCATGTGGCCAGACCCAAACAACAACCTTTTAAGAGCCTGTCTACCGAGGCACAATGCAGCGGAGAGCAAGGTACGACTCGGTAATATGGCTGCTTTTGTGCTAAATCTTTTTCTTTTTTTCACTCCGCCACTTTTCAGCGCCGACGACCACACGACCTTGGTGGTTTTTTCCAGCCTGACCTTATCGTCATTTCTCTATCATTGGCGTGACATTGCGAAGCTTTTTTTTCATACCTTATCAGAAGGTAAGGCACGCCAGGAGTTTTCTGTCGTGCCGGAGGAGCCGTGTTTCACTCGAAAAAATGAGACATCCACCTTTTGAAAGATGTGACACCTATTCTGACACGAGCGCGCCGGCATGAAAGTGAAAATGAAGATCTGTCTTCGGCTCTTTACTGACAAAAAAAAAAAGTCGGCACTGTAGACGCTGTAATCATTTTTAAAGAGCCTGCTTTGAGCAGCGGGTCATCATTTTTTTTCCCTCTAAAAGCAGTTTGTGGACTGCATTTCTCAGACGAAGCCCCTCGTCTGATGACAAATGTCAGGTCGTCGGAACAATTATTTTGCCAATTACACTCCCGGTGCGCATCGCTTCATGTGTTGTTTTTTCCCCCCATGTTTCTCCTCATGACGCCATCACCTCAAAAGGATGAGACGCTTAATGGAGGCTGTAAATAAACTAAACGGCAAGGTCAGCGGGAAAACCACTGATGGAATAAATTAGTGTCCTGCCCCTAAAGAAAACAACAGAGAAGACTACATGAAATATCACAGTAAGGAGTGGTAAAAGGTCTCGGTGACCGTTACCCGCTCCTGATTTATCTGACGAGAGAGGCGATCCAGCGTTTCTCCCCTGATTTGTCATGTTCCCCGTGACCCGTCCACGAGCATCAATATGGGCTGGGTGTCAGATTGTGGGTTTAAACCACAGTTAGGTGGTCATTGTGGAGCTCATTTGAGTCTGTGTGTGTGTGTGTGTGCCTGCCTGCACCACATTAATTTCCAGTGTCTGCTGCTGATAAATGTCAAGGCCACTTGAGAGATGGCGAGCCGCAGTTTATTCCTACACACACCCACACGCGGGGACGACACACGCCGATGCAGCACTGTAAACAGCGGACGCGCGGGAGCGGCGAAACGCTCGGTGGGCGTCGAATAGTCACGGGGGGAGAGCGGGCGGCATTATGCTGTAGGTGATGTAATGCTAAAAACATGTGCTGCCGAGTGAAATAATATGCGTTTATCCATGAATGAGCAGCCGAACGTCTAGCATGATCTCAGTCTCAGGTGTAATGGATGCCTGACAGAGAGTCTCTCCTCTCGTAAATCACATGGCTGCGCCCGTATTTCCTGGATGACTGGACACTTTCCTCCTTCATCTACTGTAGGCGCGGAAAGCAACCGTGCCTACGATGGAATTCAACCATCACTAAGTTTGTGAATTACATCCCCTCGCTGTATTTTTTTTCGACATAATCTCACGGCCGCGCTGTAATTACCTGAACAAACCCATTATAGGTAGTGGAGCACTTCACAGTAAAAGCGACGTCGTGTAATTGTGCGGATACTGAGGCCACGCCGCGCGGTGTCAGATCGGGGAGGCTGAGCTGTGGAAAATTAAGTTGGATAGAGGGAGAAAAAAAAAAAGAAAAAAGACTGCTGGTGACAAAAATGTGTGTGCATGGGTGTATCCACATGATATTCCAACGGCATCAGTGTTACCTTGGTTACTAATCCTATTTACGGAGGATTGGATCCATTATTCAGGTTCTTTCGTCTCAAAGCTGAATAGTTGTTATCACCGTGTGTCAGGGACAGAGACTCAGAGGAGACAGATATTGAATATTCAGTGTTTTCTTCACAATATTTCACAGTATTTAAAGGTACTAAGTGTAATCCTTTTCGGAATATAAACTGTAATGAAAACCTGGATTTCTCCAGCTACAAGGAGGAAATGATGTGTGTGGATGAAGAGAAAAATCAATGGGAACAGCAAAGAGAAACACGCAGGGTCCATCTACTGTACATAGGTATACGTGTGAACTGTAATTAAATACTGTACAGAACTGAAACTGTTCAAGAGTGCATCCTTTCCGTGGGAGAAACGAGTCCCCCCCCCCCCGATCATGCAGCCCGTCATCTTTCATAAAAACTAACACTCAGGTTATGAAAAGGTCACTCAGAAATAATTGCAGGGGAGGCCTACAAAAGCTGCGGCTAATGTACGCTGATAACTTGACAGCACAAAAAAAGTCTGAATAAAACTGTAACATGAATTACAGCCTACGCATTCTGTGATCAGTGAGACGGCGCACAAAGCATTAGGGACGCAACAATATGGGTATTGAGATAGCAAAGCTTTCCCACTGACAGCCACTGTATTTGGTTTCTCACAAAGCAGAGCGAACCGCTGCGACGTTCCCATACTGTTGCTCCCTTTAATTCTCTGACTCAGCCATCCAGCGGTGCCGTTTCAGCCATGCAAAAAAAAATGTGGCTTAGATAAGCAGCTGACTGGCCGATGACCTTGTAACGTGAATTAAATACGGTAAACAAAAAGCCTTCAAATGTGTGTCACTGATGTAGATTTCAACAGCAAATGAAAAAAAGCTTGTGTGTCATGGAGCCCTGAGGTGATCAGTGTTAAATAAGACATTATGGCATGAAGAATCATAAAGGTAAATGGAATAAAGTGCAGCCAAGAAATAAGCTGAATTATTATGAAATGTTATTTAATCATTCATATGAACACAGTTTATATATTTAATTAGATAATTTAATTTTTTTTAAAAGCCTGTTTTTATTTAATTATGCCATTTTCCCCAAAGTGACATCATTATTTCATGTCACATTTTTATTTCAAATTGTCACTTCTCATGACAGTGACTTATAGATCATATTCACACGGCGGCCATTTTTCCTCTGACATTGCGCTCAGGGTGGGAAGCTCAAATGTCGTGCTGCTGTGTGCCGGTTTCAAGTCCTCTGAACACAGGTAATCTGACAAATTGTTTTAATTTCACTTCCTGATTGCCCAGCAACTGTAAAGACAATGGATAGTGAAAAATCGGGATGACATCGGGACATAATTCAAGGTAAAACAACATAACCCGTTAGCTACTGTTACACAGCAGCAATCAACCACTTCCTAGCTAACGTTACTGTTTCATGGTGTTACATGATATGATAGGAAAGGCCAAAAATAATTCTAAAATATTAATACACATCCTGGACACATTCATTTAAGCCTAGAAGTGCAATGCACCGATGTAATCAAAAGGTAATGTGAGCTAGGAAGTGGTTAAATGCTAACCTTAGCTAATTGGTCATCAAATATATTGTTTGACCTTAAAATATGGTCTGACGTCCCTCCAGATTTTCACTATGCATCATCTTTTCAGTTGCTGATCAATCAGGAAGTGATGAAAAGAAAACATTTTACCAGATTCCCTGTGTTCAGAGCCATACATCTTGCAAAGTGGAACTGAGCAGCAGAGGAAATTGGCCGCCATGTGAATATTGCTTCCCCCTCATATTAAAGCCAATCACCTGCCCCAGGCTCTCAGCAGGTCAGGTAGCTAACTAGCCATCTCCTGTTGACTCCAGAAACCACAGAAGAAATACTGTAAGTCTTTGCTCGTCAGAGTTCTGTTGTTTCTTTTATGAACATCTTTGAAATCACAATGCTGCCGAGGTGACTCTGAATAAACCGGTTAGTGAAAGCTCAAGAACCAGTCCAGCTAGTTAGCTGACAAGGTATGTAGCATGTGAGGTCTTGCAAATGTACCTTAATAAAGGAGAGAGGTAAGTCCAGTTGTATGTGTGCTGTGTTAACTTAGCAAACAGGAGTTAACATGCTAAATACAGCCACAGAGGCAGTTGTTGCTTTCTGCACAGGATACCTGCTACGAGCTAACTAGCTTAAAATGAGGATCAAGTGTTAACAGCAGCAGTTAACTGGTTCATTTGAAGTTATCTTGGCAGTGTTGTGATTCTCAACATGTTAAACAGTCTTTTTCTGTGGTTTTACTTTAGCCAACAGAAGCTAGCTACTGTAACCTAATGGGCTATTGGTGAATGGACCTGTGGGAGGATGGGGGATTGTGATAAGAAAATGAAAATAATGAAGATATATTTCATAATAATGAGTTTGTTTTTATTATTACCTTAAATTATTTGATGTATTTTACTGTATGAAATATTTATTGATTGATTTAAAGGTAGGGAAGGTAATTCTGGAAAAAAAGGTGGTTCATTGTTGAGTCTCATTCCAAGGTCGTCAATTACTGACACTTTGGGTAAGAAATTCGTGCTGAATACTGACCCAAAGTGTCCGTATTTGAGGACCTGGGAATGAGACTCATCAACTGTCTTTCTCCATAATCACCCACCCTACCTTTAATAATGTAGACTTTGGGTGTTCCATGGTGTTTACCAGAATTAGCAGGAGTTTCCCCGCCCATAACCTCTAAAGCCATGTCCTCCCCCCACTCTGTCTGTGTCCCAGGAGGGCAACTGGAGGAGAATGACTGGTAAAACCCAGACCAGCAACGTGACCAACAAGAATGACCCACGCTCCCTCAACTCCAGAGTCTTTATCGGCAACCTCAACACAGCCATTGTCAAGAAGACTGACATAGAAGTCATCTTCGCCAAGTACGGAAAGATAGTGGGTTGCTCTGTGCACAAGGGTTACGCCTTCGTACAGTACTTGAACGAGAGGAACGCCCGAGCAGCCGTGGCGGGGGAAAATGCCCGTATCATCGCTGGACAGCCTCTTGGTGAGTCTTCTTTACCTCCTTCTTCTTTTTTTGTATCTTTTGTGAGAAATTTCTGCTGCGCTCGCATTTTAGATGCTATTAGGAACTCATGAAGGGCCAGTGAGATACAGTCTATACAGCTCTTCACAAAAACTTTCCCCTTGAAATGCAGAATGTTTCGTTAAAGCCATTTCTCTGCTAGAAGAGTGGATTGTCTCTCTTAGGAACACAAAACGCCTCAGGCATCTCTCAGACTTTTACTTTGGAACTTCCCTTGGCTCCTAAATGCTGAAGTGTCTGTGTTTGTTGTCACGCTGTTTTGGATAAAAAATCCCTGCTGAATCCGTTAACTGATCCACTGCTGAATGTAAGCACAGTTTGATTTTAACATTTACCAGGCAGCAACTTGCAAAAACTATGTCAAAGTTCTCGACACACACTACTCGAGCAGAGCAGAATATGTTAAGTTCCAAGGGACGCGGATACAATATGCTGTGCAAGCACTGATTTTATACTGTGCATGCATTTTGCAGTGGGTTGTTTCTGTGGAAGTTGACTGTGAAATGTTTTGTATTCACATTTGCTTTGCTCAATCAGAATACTTTTGTCTGTGCGGCGGATTGTCTTGGGCCTTTGTGAAGCCTCTCGGGATGAATTGCAAAGATACAGCAGAGCACATTCAGAGACGCTACTGCTGCTTTAACAAAACATAGTGTTACATTGATCATGACTGGCTCATACCACATACAGACTAGAGACCTTTTGATTTAAGTGTTTGCAATGTGTTTGGAGTTTCAACTAGGGATCCTGGGGCCCAGAGTGTACTGAGTGCAAATATCACTGGGTGTCTGTATGCTACACAGTTAAAAACATCAGCATGAGATGATAAAAGGGAGCAGTGCATGATGGAAGTTAAATACAGAACAGGAATGGATTTTTTTGTGAATGTAGAATATGTGCATATTGAGTTGATATTTGGCATTTTGGCTCTGCTGTGGTCACTCCCCACAGTGATACACTAAGCTCACCCAGCAGAGACTGGGGGGTGACAATAATAACTTCCCCATCTCAACATGTGTCTTTGACTCATTCCCTATGAAGAGAACCAGTAGTAGAGGTGCAAGAAGAGTGGAGTCCAACATGTTTGGAGTTTCAAGCAGGGAACACTGGAGCTAGGGAGTGAAATGTGCAATTATCACTGTTTTTTAGTATAGAAATATTAATACAATATGGAAGGGAAGTGCAGAATGGGAATATATTATTATGTGAATGTAGAATGTGAATGTAGAAAATGTACACAGTTGATATTTGGCATCTACTCTCTGTTCTGATCACTCCTCACAAGGAAATACCAAGCTCTTCACAGCAGGGATTGGGGAGTGACGATAGTATTTTGAACTTCAGACGCATTCTATGCGGGATTTGTCAGTTGCTGTTTGGCGAGCCACCAACCCAAAGAGACTCAGCAGTGAACCATCTTTCCTCAGAAACTTCCAACACTTCCTCAAACCTAAACAACTGCATAGGTCGATCGTCAGTCACTCCCAAAACAACACATCAACGTTCCCAAATCATTGTGACTGTTCTAGCAGACTACCAACAGGCTATGGGGCCATTGTCGTACACTTGAAGTTTGGTAAAGTTTAGGCAGGAAAACTACTTGGTTAGGTTAAGAAAACATTGTGGTTCAGGTTTATATAACAATGATACTCATGTGCCTCATGTACCTAGTTACTTATGTAACTGCAGTTATGTACGTGACCCACTTTCCCATGGACATGAACACAATCTCCTGAGATCTGTGCTCTTTATACTCTTTCTCCGCACTTCCTTCTTTGCAGGCATGGTAGTAACCACAGCCACAGGAGGTCACTGCCGAACAAGAAACGTCAATATGAGTCGTAATAAGCTGCTTGGGGTTGAGATGTCGGTGCAGCTGACTTGTGTCGACAGAACTAGCTTGCAGGCTTCACTTCATTATAATGTGTTAATTGGGGCTCTAATGGTGTCTGTGAAGTCTCAGAAAAAAATGTTGGTTCAGCAGCGGTTTTGGTTTAAAGATAGATGCTTTGTGGACATTGCAGCGGTATACATGTTTTTCAACTCTTGTCTTCGGGCTTGAAGATGATCTTTCTAAGCGCTCCTACAGTGTACCACTTCATTATATAGTATCCTGGGGTGTTTGGGGTTAGTAGCGAAAGAAAGTTATATATGAGATAATGAACACGACTGAGGTAAACAAGCCCAGTTCAAGGGCATTACCCAGTGAAAATAGTATTCCCCAGACTGTTAACTCCTGTGTTAATGAACAGTAGCCGTGACTAACATGATTTATGAGCAGAATAAGAAATTGAAGAAAGAACAGCTGATGAAAGAACATACAGTTAATTTAGAGGTTACTATGTGTCCTATGAGTCTACATTACATCTATCAACACAAACGTCAAACCAATGATCTTTCTCGACTGTCGCAGCCTCTCCTGTCTTCCATTCCATCCATCTGGCTGCTGGGCGATGCTAAGTGGTTTCTTCATTTGCTGGAGACGACGTTGTCTGTTTATGAAGGCATGTCAATTTGGATAGGAGTCTAATACCTCTTTAAGCTTGACATTGAGATGATTTCCTGATCTGACAGCACAGCAACAATGGTTAATGAAACACTTTACTATCGTGCAACAAGATGCACAAAGACAAAAAAACAACCGCAAGTGATGATGAGCTCCTCTTTGCCTGATTGATGGCGGCTAATGGTTTAAGCCGTTCATTAGTTTGATATTTGGCGTTATGGATGTTGTAATCAGAGGCAGAAAAACACATCAGTTATGAAAACCTAGTCACAGCCAGGACTATTGCCATTCACAGCCAAAACCATCACTGAGCAATCTACCACATCTCTAGTAATAGTGTTAGAGATTTATTTGTTACTTCTCTGCAAATAATTTGACTCTCTTCATGTGTGATTGCTTGTGTTTGGTTGAGAAAGCAAATATAATCGAAAGTATTCTCATTACTCCAGAGTTCAATTTAAACCGACCTTGCAGCACGGCAGCCCTGCCCACATTCTTATCACTCAATCTACGCGTCATGTGGTGGGAGTGTGACTGGGAGATACATCCTTAATTGACAATTAAGGACACCCTCAGTCTCATGCTCCCGAGACGATGCTTTTTATATTAACATGGCGGAGAAATGAATCAGCCGCATAATGATGTGAAGTTGAGGAATGACCTCCGCAAAAGGATCTGTCTTCCTGTTTGAAAACGTTTCATTAAAGCGTCATTACCTGCAAGTTGATTGCGCCTCAATTTCAGAGATCGCTCCTGCAGGTAAGCTAATATTGCTGCGTTACTGGAGGAATTCAAATATGCTGGTGTTTCAACAATCACTGGCTGTGTTTACTGAGATCGTGCACCCCCACTCCCCCAAAAAAAAGAAGCAGAAGATGTTGTTGTGGAGGGTTTGAGAGGCATGGCTTTCTGCTGGCTGTGGTCACTGGAAAAAGAGGTCAGTGGAATAATCACATCATTCTGCGACTGCACAGATCCACCTCAGCAGCACAGACTCACTGGTGATGACTAATCTGTGCACTCGATGATACACAAATGTCAAAGGTCTCAGCCTGCCGCCACCACAGAAGATGAGACTGTCACTCCGTGTGTGCGTATGGATGAAAAACAGCTGATGAAAGAATGCAAAAATTCTCTAATAACACAGCTGGAAGCACCTTTCTCCCCCATGCCGCTGAGTGAAAGAATGAATGCGCCATTACCCTATCAAATATGAATAGGAGTTCATGAGATCACATCTAGGATTGTGGGCACAGCAATCATTACTAAATAGCAGTGCATGAAAATGCTATTCTGAATGGCGTAAGTGCGGTGTCTCTATGCAATTCAAAGAGCGTGAAGATATTTCTCTTCAAGTGCTTCACATGAACACAGATGTTGTCGCGCAGAGCAGACATTAAGAATATTTTCCTCTGTTGTCTCCAAAGTGCGGAACCATTGAAACTCAGGCAGTGTCCCAATTAATACTATACAAATCACACATGCACACTTTACAGGGAATAATACTATACATAAAACAGTAATCCATAGCTGTTTGAATGCATCTATGCCATTGTAAAATTTAGAAAGAGAAAGCAAAATGGTGCACATTTTTCCAGGCACAGAATAGTGTTTATGCCAAGTGCATTTAGACATTTTCTCTGGTGTGTCGGTGCATACCAATAGACATAGTTCTGGAGAAAGAAATACAAAAAGATAGAAGCAAGTCTTTAAAGTGTTAGTCATTTACTCTAGAACATTTGTTGTTATATTTGAGTAAAATCTCTTAACATTCCTACAGCAATAAATAAATCAAATTCTCTGACAAACACAAGAATACAAATCATCTCTGTGGCTGTTCAAGGCCCCAAATAAACTCATCCAATCATCTTACACAGCCCGTATTAAAAGATTGGACCTCTACTTGTCTGTCCACCTACATATTGCTAAAGCTATTAGCAAGCTAGCTGCACAAGAATGGCAGAGATAGTGCAGCCAAATTGTCCCAATACTAACATGTGCTAACATTAGCCATGTTCGTTGCTTATGTGCATTATGATAATGTTAGGTGTTTTCTTACATGTGACTGAAACATGAGGCAGCTCAGTAGCACTAACCACACAGCCCCTGAGCCAAAGAACGAGTAAGCAGCAGTGACAGACTGTTGTTCAGCCGCTAACTGAGTCGCACAAAGCACACAGCCTCTGAGGCGAAGAACAGACCTGCTGTGGCAGCAACAGACTTGGTCAGCTGCTAAGGTTAGCACAAAGCACACAGCTACAGCAGTAAGGAGTATCTGTTGTGCTGGGTGGCCTTTTCGGACTGGTGTGCTTTTGTGACGGCTATTTTATTTATGATGGTGCCATTTAACATATTTGTTTATTTGTGTATTTATCAGACATAAAAGAATAGAGAGCTTGTTGAACATTACAAACTAGTGGCTAACTCATCTGGGCCGGTGTCGGAGAGGAGTGGGATTTTTTCAGTTGTATACTTTTAAAACTTTGCTCGCCCTTGCTGGTTGCTGGTTGCTCCAGTCTAATCAAACCTAGCTTTAAGTCAAGGAGCATTAATAGAAAATGTGGATGTTTTCACAGTATTAAAAAGAAAATTGCATGTGCAGGACAAAGTCCCAAAGGGGAGTATTAATGTATCACAGTAATACAGCGCTGCATCTCCATTTTCTGTGTGGACGTAGGTAGAGTCAATTAAAAGCAGAAAATGAAAATGAGAATGAGTTTTGTTAGCATATTTAGAACTTCAACTGAAACAGAGGCTGAGTTTAAATGTTTCAAAGTATACAAATATGCATAGTGCACCGTCGTGGGAGTCTGTGTACCCGAAGTAAATACATTTTAATGCAAATTACACCCGACATGCAGTCATCAATCAAACAATAACGGAGCACTCCTACGGATATAATGTCAGGAAGATGTTTGTACCAAGATTTAATACTTGTTGTTTTCTGAGATGTTCCAGGAGATGTCTCACCATGATCCAAAATTAGATTTAAATGTGCTGCAGTCCCGTGTGGGTGTTTCTTGGCTGGACTCCATGTACTACTACTAATAATAAAAGGTATAAGTTGTTTGGTCCCAACAGGTGAAACAAAGCGAACAAAAGAGTGAGAGCGATGTCACAGGCTGTGCTCCATTTAGCCGCGACAGCGCACAAAGAGGAAGGCAAAGGTCTAATTAGCCAAAAATAATTAAAATGTGTGTAGTGCCTACAGTTTGCATGCTGACACACCAGCCTCTCTCCGTTTCAGCCTCCAAACTAGTTTAAATTTCACTACAATCGCAATCAAATCGCCTACTTTAACATTAATATACCAGCACTATGAGGCCAGCGGCTCTGTTACGTAGCGACATAAGGCACGTTGGGAACAAATATCTCTACGTCTCACTTGTGTTGTTATGCGCTCCCTTTCCCTCTGGCTAAAAGGCTGACTGGGGGGAATTCCTCGCGACACAGTGACATGATGATTGCTGGCGTGCATGAACCTCAAACGCATCCGAGCAGTTTTCCGTCTTCACCCGCTGAGCTACATCTGCTGCATCTCGATGGCCCTCGCTCTATAGTGGACTCAGTGGGCTGCCATGGAGACAAACAGTGACAGATTTTTTGCCCTCAGCAGTCCCAGCATGCAATAAGACTTAACATTGCTACTGCTGAGTCTCCAGATCTACATCTATACAATGCACTGACAGTGTATAGCAGATTGTATTGTATCAAGCTAAAACCAGTCTCTGAGAAATCATGAAAAGCTCGGTACAATTATTTACTGTACACTTGCTGTTAAATCAAACGCTCCATAGAATATGCATGCATCCTACTATGCACACGCTGTAATGAACCAGAAATTGTCAATCATGTACTGACAGACTTTGTGGAATCTGCTAGAAAAGACATAATGAAAAGTACACAATTTTCTACTTAATTAGGCTACGTAACGTCTGCATGAGATGGAAGGCGGAGTGTTATTTGCTCCTGCTGTATTTTTTCTTCATGTTCCCCTCAATTGAAATGCTCAGTTTAGAACTGAATGTAAAAAAAAAAATAGCTGCTAGGTTCGTTAGCCAAAACACACCGCAAGAGTCCGCTGTTCATCGGCAGCCAACATCTAACTAGCACTCCTCGTGCCGACTTCAACACTGATTTACGTCTTTACGGATTTCAACATGAAGTAGTAAACATGTTGTGTTGTCACTTTAAACTGCAGTTTAGCAGTGACTGTAAAAAAAAATAGGAGTTTAGCTCCATTGGTTGTTACCTCCGTTAACCAAACACACTGCAGGACTGCTGCCCACCGTCGACCTACAGCTAACCAGCATTTCTCAAGCCAACTTCAACCGATTTGTTGTTCACAATGTAGCATTACCGGGGAAAAATATGTAGCATCCCTTGCCGGTATATAGAGTTTACTTCGGGTTTGAATGTAAAACATTTCTCTAAGTCTGCCAGCGACTGTAACTAGTGCTGACACAGCACTTTAGAGAGAGAAATAACCGTTGTAGCAGCATGAGGAGATGCATTCCAGAGCAGTCAGGATTCATTTCAGTTAGTCATTTGCTAAGCAATAGTCATACATATTGTAAACTCACAGTAACCCCCATCATCTCAGAGGTGTCCTGGGGAAGATCTCTGTTAGGCCCGAAACACACCGTCGGTCTCCAGCCCTGCCTTTGATGCGTCTCCACCGAATGCTTTGCGATGCATATCACGCTTTCCCTTCATGTGGTCAGATGAGCATCTCCCTTCTCTTGTTTTTCTCATCTTCAGAAGTGCTTATTTCGACCATGTCCTGATGTGGCACCGCGAGCTTGTGTGTTTCCGCCTGTAGGCAGCAGATGTGATTGGCAGGTGGTGATTGTAGCCCTGACGGAAAAGGACAATGAAAGAGTAACATCCCCTATTTTTCCAAGAGAGGCCATGTATGAAGATACAAGCTGCTGCGCAACCCGGGAGCAGAGAGGAGGAGAGCGGCGGAGGGAGGGAGGTTAATGGCAGAGAGAGGGCAAACTAACAACATCTCCGGAGAGTCTGTCGGCGAGCGAGCACACCTGATAATCTTCCCTCTGTTGACTCCCCGTTCTGAGGAGCCTGACCCTCCCCGGAGGAGATCTGCATTCCCTTCCACCTGGAAGTTTCATGGTGAAGGTCCGTCCCATTACAATATTAATGACCACGGTGAAGGATAATGTGTGATGGATCACCAATCATACTGCCTCCAAATGGCATTGGCAAGAGTTGGGCACATAAATAATAAAGTGATTTAGATGCAAAATCCATCCTAAGCGGATTACAAAGGCAGTGGCGCTGCAATCAATCGTCATTTTGGGCCAACATGATGCATAGCAAGGAGCACAGGACACACAAACTGAACTATAGAGCGGCGAAGGAGGAGGCTGAGCGGGGACAGGTGGAGGGAGAGTGTGCAGGAAGTACCGCTACAAGTGTGGCGGCAAAATGCACCAGCAGGAGGGATGTGTTGCATTTTGTTTCCCCGATTTTAATTATCTTTTATTCCTGTTAACAACCGACCAAATACAGTTGATGCGATGTTATTTCGGACCCGTGTTGACAGTTGTAATTGTCGAGATACAGCATGTGGTCTTGTCATCGATCCAGAACGGTGGGCTTTAGATGTTGGCACGGCGGCGAACGGTGTTTGTGTTTCATTGTTGTATTGTTTTTCCATCTGCTCGCGTGGTACGACACAGTATACGCCGCGTTGGGCGTCCGCCACGTGTCGACTGTGGCCTTTGATTGTTTTTAAAGTCTGGTTTAGAAATCAAACGCGGACGGCAACAATACGCTCGACAAAAACAATCTACTCCGTCTTTCTCTGTCTTCTATTTCCATTTCAAAGTTTTGGCTGTGAGTCACCGGGCGATCCCTACATACATCATCTGACATTATTCAATCCGAAACAGTTTGTGACGGAGACTTTATTAGACCCATCTCGCTACTCACCGCTCTGTGATCAGACTTCCGCTGCGCTCTGGAAGAAAAAAAAAGACATATGTAACTCATATGGACAAAGATGAAGCTGCATAATAAATTGCAACACTTCCTCCCGACTCTTTAAATTCCCCGAATATCACGGGCTTAACATTATAAGTGAATACCCGAGGGTGGATTTTCTCTTTAATGTCTCGCCAAACCGATCCTCCTGCGTCTTCTCCACCTGGCTGCTGTAATTCCCTCCATCACTCACCGTTAGTATTCACCGGCTCACTTTCGCTCCCGAAAAATTTGCATAGATAATTCCAACTATGTCTACAATAACTGCACGGCTCGGTGGCTTTTATTTTGAGAGCCAGGTTCAGAAGGCGTGACCGTGAGAGAGAGGGCCTTATGGGTATTGCAGTATGCGACTGGATGGGCCAAGTCTTCCTGATCCACTGGACTGAGCCCTGCCAAAGCGAAGCCCCATAAGACCCCCTCTGTGTCTTTCATGTCCTCGGCGTTTGCTTCGGAGGCTGTGAGAGCGTTCAGTGTGCGCTCGCAGATGGGGAGGCGTCGGAGAATCCGCATTTGTGCCACGGGAAGGGATTTCAACCGGAGCGCGGGATCGTATAACACAAACTGCAATATCAATACGTAATCTCGTTCCCTCGCTTTCCCTCTCTCTTATTCCCTCCCTTTCTTTCTTCCCCGTCCATATCTTCCTCTTGTCCTTGCGGGTGATTAGAATGCACCCTGGTTGTCCATCTCCTCCCTCATTAATCACGCTCGGAGAGAGAGTCGGGGGCCGGACGTTGACCCGGCGCTCGACGAAAGCATCCGTAACACCAGGTACAGAGCGGCGCGTAGGCTCGCAGCCGTGCAATAACACCGACGGTGTAGCCAAGCCGGGGGGGATTTATCTGAGCCGTAATGTATTCAGGATATAAGAACATGTTCCCTTTGTGGAAACAATACTGGAGAAATTTAAAGATTGCCATTGTGCACTTAATAGGCTTTAATAAAGCCACCCAGGGAAACCAGGAAAGCACATTTCCCCGGCTGCCAGGATCCCTTTCTGTCTCTCTGGCTGTCTCCTTCTCCCTTTCAGTATCGCTCTCCCGCTCTCTTTCATGCATTCTGACAAATGCTTGAGCGGGGCATGAGCCACAGTGTGGACAAAGTGAGATGGATTACTGTGTGGATTTTGGCAGGAGGGAACCTGCAGCTAATTCTCTGATTAGAAACCTGGGTTCAGAAGGTAGAGAAACACTGAGCTGTGAATCAGAGTCAGAGCGCCGGACTGCTCCGCTGGACTCAGCAGAACGCTGGACCAGAGTGTGTGTGTGTGTGTGTGTGTGTGTGTGTGTGTGTGTGTGTGTGTGTGTGTGTGTGCGCTCACAGAATTAAGATTTGTTTTACTTTACGTTCATGTTTTTTTTCTCTCCGAGTAGAATCATTAAAAGCTGCACTGAGTAGTTTTGGGGAAAAAAACATTTTCATTGACTCATTTTTTTTTTTATGCCTAAACAAACAAACTCTCTTTGTTTTCACGGCTGAATAAACAAACTGATCTTAAAAAGGACAACACAATTTCGTACTGTTTTACTTTTTGTATATGTGGCGGACCCTGCCACCTTTCTAGAGTTTTCCAGGCACCTTATTTTCCTCTGAGAGCAGCTCGTTTATTCAGTTATGGGGAAGATACATATTTCTGAGTTTGTATTTTTACCTCATTAATGTTGTAAATAATCAAAAACTACATAGTGCCGCTTTGCCACAGAGCGTCAGGACAGTTAATTAAACACAATACATAAAAATCACTATCGTGGTGCAGGTGGGTGTGCTAGGCCTCCTCCAGGTCAGGTCACGGTATAGATTCTCATATAAATGTTAGCGTGTCAACGTGCCCTTGAGCAAAACAAAGCAAACCTGCCTCCTCAGCACGAGCAAGACGGCCAAAATGAAAAATGTAATATCCACTCCGCAGCCACCAGACATTCAGCGGGTCACAGGACACACAGTGATAGAAAGACGGATGTATTGACAGTTTTTTAAATTTAAAAGCTAACGCTACTCAGCAATTGTAGTTTTTATTGTTTGTGGCTGAAAAATGTGTAAGAATTATAGTTTGAAACATTAAAAATCTAACAAAAATGATCAACACAATGTGATGAAATAACAGTTTTGACGTTACGTATTGCGTTACGTATATCTACTGAAGTTAGCGTGCTAACCAGCTAGCTCCGGATCTGAAAAACTTGTTTCTCCCAGCGACCCAAAGCTCCTCCGCTAGTGTTGTCATCACCAATGCTTCCTCATGCAGGCTAGCTGCACGGCTAACTGAGCTAACAACAGCTACACTCATCGATGGATGAACACAATACAATAAGCAGCAGTTAGCGGTGACTCTGGTGATACGCTGCCCCTGTTTGTTGGGAGCATTTTGCACTTTCAAGTCAAAGATTTAAGACTCATGTTTCTTTTAATAGTCCCCGATGCTATTTTGCTGAACGAGAAATGAATTCACGACTGTTCTTTTCGATCCATTTCTGTACTCAGATTACATATTGGCTCATCAAACATCATTGACTCTAATTCGATTTGTCTATTCCAATTAAAGCGGCCCTTTAGAAGTTCTTCCCCAGTACATCTGTTTGCATAAATGAGCTAAATACGGCAGCCAAAAACAGAACATTTTTTTTTTTAGTAATCTCGCACAGATGAAAGGCTGCTAATTAGAAACACAATTACAGTCTGCTTGATGCAAACAAAACTGTTATTCTTTTTGAAAGCCGAGCTGCAGCCTGACGTCGCATTATTAGAAAAAAAGATTGACAAGCCAGATGGAGAAAATTAGTTTCTGACAACAAAAGCACATTTATTTATTTAAACTCCAATTTTCTCTTTTGAGAGCTCATAAAAACACTTAATATTGTTTTATCAGCGTGATACCTCATGACTTGTGCTAATTCATGATAATTGGTAATAAACATGATTGTTGAACTGATGGCGAGAAGAAGTTTGCAGCAGAAAAAATCACATCACCCACCGTCTCCGGCAGCAACAACATCTTTAAAGCGGCTGGTGTTCAGACTTCTTAAAGCGACAGCTCACCACCAAAATCAAAAACGCATGTTTTGATTCTTACCTGCCGTGTGATCCGATATCTCCATGTCGCTGTTGCTCCTGGGACAGAATTAATGCTGCTCATCACCGACACTGACCGCTCACAGTTTTGTAACGTCATCGTGTAGCGACTCAGCAAAAAAGTCCGGGAAAATCTTCACTTTGGAGGCTTTATCCTTTCAAACATTGTGTTTAGTCATGGTCCTCTCATGCAGCTTTGTGTCTTCTGCTCTGTTTCCCTTTCCCTGTTTCCTTGTGCTCCTCACCTGCCTGGTTTTCCCTCCACACCTGCACTGCATCTCCTCCATCAGCCCGGCCCTGCTCCCAGTGTTTTTCCACTCGTTCCTCTCACCTGTGCTTCTCCGCCTCGCTCCACCTGCACCTCATCCCCTCGTTAGTTCAGTCTGCATTTAAGTCCAATCTTAAGTGAGTCATGTGTTGAGTTTCCCTGATCAGCTGTATTTGCCTGTTCCTGTGATTCACTGTGAATATAACATCTGGATCCACCTTATCTGCTCCAGCTTGACAGTTTTAAGTATTATTCTTTATATTTGCATTCCTTAAACCTCACCAAACAGGGACAGAAAACTCAAAAGACAGAGGAAAAAATAGGTGTACTAGTTGAAAAGATGCTCATGGAAAAACATTTATGCTGCGTTCATGTGCTGCTCAGACGGTTCCACTTCCCAACACAGTGACAGCTGTTTCCGGTGATTGAGTGACAAGAGCAAAGGAAACGGATCATGTAAGCCATGAAATACATTTCACAATATGCATGTTACCATCAACCCGATGTTCACTTTCGTCCGCCATGTTTCAGAGTGAAATGACGGCGACTCTTGTACAAAAGTTTTGAGTTGCTGCTCCGATTTTAGGGGGAATTTTCCCAGTCGGACATACGTTTTTTCCGATTATACCAACGCTACATGAATGCACTTTAAGTGTGATATTCCAGTGACAACACCAACATGAGACACAAAGCTATGGCATCACAACGGCATGATTGGTCAGTTCCACTTGGATCCTGGAACAACATTAATCATGATGTTCTAGGAACATCACGGCGATATCAACCTAGATGGATCAACTGCAGACAGGTGAGAGGAAAAATCATATATTTTTGATTCTGGAGTGACTCTTTAATACGTCCCCTCCTGTCCCCAGATACAGTAAGTCTGTTTGGACTTCACGTTTATGACTTTGATCATTTGAAGAGCTCTGACATGAAATTCACTAAACAGGACCTGAACATGCAAACAAACTTATCACATATCATATCATATCTGTTATTAGTTCACTACTTGTCTACAGATGAGGTTTCAATAAGGTCAGAAGTGCAGTTCATGATATTTTAGCCAGTGAATGAAACACAGAGGAAAGCTTCCCTGAAATAACACCATCAGTGCTGCCGTGACTGAGAAGAGGACACATCCGTCTTCATTCCTCTCCTCGTATCTTCCATCCGACCACCGGCCATCTCCGAGTCTCGGGCCACATTTGTTATTCTTTAACTGGCCGAGGACCCCCGAAGCTCCCGTCCCTTCTTCTGCGGCAGTCGGTAAACGATCCGATGGAGGCCCGAGACGAACAGCTGGGGACGGCGTGGCCTCAGACTAACAGGATTAGCTCGCAGCCTAACAAGAACCCTGGCTAAGATGTGTTCATTAATATTACATCCATCCACAGAGCGGCAGCGAGGGGAAGTGGCTCTGGACCACTGAAGAAGAACAGAGTTGGATAATTGTTCCCCGTGCATAATCACAGCGGCATGTTTACTGCTGAGAGCCGAGGTTCACATGTAGGGCACGCCGACGCAGGCGGGGTGGGGCCGAACGAATGAATCACTGGTTGGAATTTCCCATCGAGACGGCAAAAAAAGTAAAAAGTTTACACTAACGTATGCATGACTGCTCGCCGCCTGTTAAGGTTAGGAGACGTATGTGGAATAAACACATTAAGTGAAGAATTAAAGAGGCTCGTCGCCGCTCCGACTTTATCTCTCGGCGTGTATCGAGAGTAATGAGCCTTTTGTGTAGGATTAGTGTTCTCGCAGATGCTCCGCTCGTGCATGCTGGGAGATAAAGCTTCAACGGGAAAACTGTTTATCGCAAGAAAATGTTAAATCTGCCTTTTTTCACGTGTGGAAATAACAAATCTGACATCTGACATTTGACATCTGACGGCTAAATGTGCGTATTTACATTTGAGCTCCATATTTTCAAGCATTTCCACATGCAGCTGTCTATTTTTACATGTGAAAATGTCACATGTGAAGAGGACGTCACACTTAATTGGCTTTTTCAGATATGATTGAATGAAATACACACACATATAATTGGCTTTATTTCTACATTTATACTAGAATTTGTTGAAACAGACGCACATGTCACATTAAATCATGTGAAATTTTGCTTTTTTTTACGTATAAATTCCACATTTTCTCGCTCGGTTTGTTATTCTCGCACGTGAACTAAAATTTCAACGTGAGAATAAAACAATTGTGACGTGAACAGGACTTTTAGTTTAGATCATACGTTCACATGTAATTGGCTTTCATTCACATGTATATCAGAATTTGATGAAAACAGAACATTGCACAGGAAATAATGTGAAATTCGCTTATTTACATATAAAACTCTACTTGATTTTTCACATGTGGACCAAAATTTGACAAGTGAAAATAAAAAAATGTTCCATGTAAACAGGACTTTATCACAGATGATTGGCTCTGCTCACTTACTGAAGTTGCTGTTAGCATCGTTGTCGTCGTTTTAGCTAACTTCCTGTCCGTGGTAGCGATGCCCTCCCTCCTCCTCACAGCACCACAGGAACATGCAGCATGCAGCTGTAATTAGCGCGATTCCAAGGCAAGCATGCGCATGCATTTGCCTCGCATAACCGTGCATTCTGGTATTAAAACGTCAGAAATGCTGGTGACAACTTCCCTTGCGACATGTCGCATGGCTTTGAAATCTCGCGAATCTCCAGGTTACCTGCCTCCGTTAGCTTTTCTGTGCAGATGGTCTCAAATCAGTGCGAGACATAAGACACGCACCCTCAATGCTGCCCTAGTTAGGTTAGCAATGTACGCATGTCGACAGTTCCCACGTGAGAAATGAAATAACTCCTTCCAAAGAGGCGTGCCCTCTCCGATGCTTAGTAGAATTACACGACGTTGTGAACTTTCACTTCGTCACCCAATTTGTTATGAGGGAAAGGGGCTTCAGACTGTTTTCAATGAAACTACAGTTGAGCAAGACAAAATCGCCCTCAGCCTCCATCAACAAGTGGGAGTCCAACGCCTCGAATTCGTCAGCGAAAACAGCCAGCGCCACTGGGTCAGGCTCATACTGCTCATGTGCTAAAGTCGCTGTGAAGTGCACCGTGTCGTCCACTTGAGGTGGTGGGAACTTCGACGTGTCTACGACGAGTTCAGCGGATGCTCTCAGTCTCATGCACGCATAGGCAACATGCATGCGATGCAAAGCTGCAACCATTGCCAGGTTGTTTGTCGCCCACAAGCAGACAGGACCGCCTTTTCGTGGAGTTCGCCATCGTGATTGGATAAAGTGGGCAGGGATACCGGAAAATGTCTTTGACTGCACGAGCGATGGGTAGGAGATGTTACTGACCAAACACTCTGTGCAGTGGACTTTCTCTCACATCATATCCTTTTTTCCCAGACGAATAAACATTTCCACATCCACTTACATGAGAATTACACATGTTCGTATGCGACTGGCCTTTTTCCCTACGTGGATCAGAACTTCCAGGTGCGCGGTCGCGCCGTGACGGGAGGCCACCGCCGCGCGACCTTTACGGAGTATCAACCGGACGGACCGACACTCATAACAGACACCGACGCCGACCCCCTGGGATGGAAAACCTGCCCTTTAACACTCCATAATAATTGATCCAGTCAGTCATGTCTGCCTCTTAATTCGCACCATAATTGTCGATGTGCACCTCGGGGCCGAGCGACACACACACAAAAAAAGAGGAGAGACAAAGCCGGGCGTTAAAAGGTGACGCATTGTGCGAGTAATGGTTTGTGACTCGTGATTACACATGCGGCGATAATTACTGCGACCCCGGAGGGTTTCTGCGGACCCTCGCTCGCAGGGCTCTTCGGCGTAACCCCCCCTCCGCCTCCCCCTCCCTCCCCCGCTTAGTGTGCAAATTAAGAATCACTGTGACAGACTCGCTGGGGAGCTCTCTCCCCACCGAATGAAGATGGACAGTATAAACAGAATAACATTAAAAAACACCCTTCAACCTCGCCCGGAGCCGTCTCTTGCTCTCTCATGTGTTTACTTTTCCCTCTCGCGTCTCCTTATTTGACTCCACATTTATTCTCTCACGCCACTTTGCCTCCACCCTTCCTTCATTCCGTCCTCATTCTCACAAGGCCTCCTCGCCAATTACGCTGCTGAGCCGAGCGCTCGTGAATCACCGCGCCCGGTTGTTGGTGTGGAATGGGTGACTCACAGCTGGGAGGACGGGGACCCGGCCCCGGGGCACTCCGCTGTCCGGTAAAAGGTCGCGCCGAGCACGATGGCGGTCAACCACCTCGGCTTTATCGCGGTCGACGCTTTGCATCGGAGTAACCTCTCTGACACCATCGAGACACAGTTTACAGTCGGGCCGTAACCATCCCAAGGTACTCAGATCGTGTTTAGAGCGCTGGTGCATGGCAAAACTGCCCACTTGGCCTTGGACGGAGGAGGCGGGGGGGGCGGTTAGACGGATTATTCCAGCGCTGACGGGGGGCTACGGATTCGTTCCCGTCAAAAGATCCGCACGCAAACATACGTCTAATTGAATATGCGGAGATTGAACCAAACATCTGGCGCACGGTCCTGATATTTCGCACCTTTTTTTAACACAATCTGACTTATCTCGAGGCTTAAAAACTCTTTTTTTCTCCAGCTCAGCTTCTTCTCCCCTTTATCTGTGCCGCCTCCTTTGTGACTGGTGTGGATTTAATTAGGGGGAATCGGTACGGGATAATGACTTCTACCTGAGTTGACCCCTTTATAAAAAAGAAAAAAAAGAAAGTGTCCAGAATATTTTACATATTAAGCGAAGACTTGATCCGAACTCTGGAGTTCACGCTCGATAAAAAGGCGCGCGCTGTACTCGCTGACAGGACGACCGAACGCCTCTTTGCAGCTGTTGAGGGAGACGAGGCGCAACGCGCAGCTGTCTGCTCGCCGTCTCCGAGGGAAAAACTGACAAACTAGCGAGCTCTACGCGTGGGGAGGGGTCGCCTTCAACAGATAGCAGCTGGTTCGAAGCGCATCCCTGACCTTGGCGGCTCCTCGTGGCTCGTTCGCGCGTCCTTGTTAGCCCACAGCCGTGGTGGACGCGTAAACAAGCCGCGACGGAGGAATCACGTGTTGTCGGTTTCACGTAGAAACGACTCAGAAGAAAGCAGCACGTGAACGATGGAGAGAAAACGTGGTTGAAAAAAAAAATCTGCGCCAAGGTCTGAAGCATCTTAGTTTTCAAGGCATGCCGTGCGAAAACGCCTAAGTGGGCCTCTGCAGCTGATGAGTTCTGGGACTCCGGGCGCTCGAGCTCTTAAAGTGTGTCACCGGCTTCTCCGTAGCCTACCTGTGTGACAGAATTATTAATGAGCTGTGTCTGTATTTATGCACCTCATCTAACAGGGGAAGATGGGCCGCCGTCTTCGCTCTGAGTCGCGGGAGCCGTCCTGTCACATGAGATTTGAGCCTCGGCCGAGACGAGCGCTTGTTATAACAAAAAGAGGGGAGGGGGGATTCATTCAGGTGTTAATTTCGGTTTGAAACGACGGGTCAGGACAGCGTCAGTCTCCTCGGCTCATACATGGAGGAAGAGGAGGAAGCACGGAATCAGGAGTGTGTGTGTTTTCACTCCGCGGTCACTGAGCTCCACACTGTGGCGCGCAGCAGTTATTACCACTCGCCTCTGTCAAATCCAACAGTGTCCATTTAGTGAGGCAGAATTATTTCCACTGTCACGGTTTATCCTCTAAATAAAGTTTTTTGTGAATGAAATCCTTTTTAAATTGGTTTCAGTTAGTTAATGTGCTCATGAGTAGCCTTCTGAAGACTGTGGGTGAGTCTGGATTTGGTGCAACTGGACTGGATCATTAGTTAAAATGTACATTATAATGTCCTAAAATGTCTTAAAGAAGTTTATGTACTATGTAAGCTGGAACCCTAGAAAGTGAGGTTCCTACGATACGTGAAGCCAGACACCTAAATGTGCTCACATTTATTTTATCCTCTTTGTGTATCAGACTTCACAGCTGAAAGATGATTCTTATGTTCTGTACAAAAGTGCACAAGCATCTTTTTTTAATCTCAGCTGTCGGTTGACTCTTTGACTCTCCTTAATTCCCCCCTCTGCTTTATCCGGCTGGGCTAAAACTTTTTTAATGGAATAAGAGATTTTCTGCGCTCGGATAATTAGCCCACAAACAGAATGATCAAAGGGCCGGAATGAGGTCGTTAAAGGGCCGCAGTCGTCCCCGCGGGGCCGCCGGTCCAACAGGTCCGATTTACTGTGTGAACTGTGTGTATAGAGAGAAGTTAGAGAGGTTTTAATGCAAGACAAAGAATAACAGTGGTACCATTATTATATGTACTGTATTATTACATCATTACAGTAAATGTTGCAGTCATAAGTTACTTTATGATGAATGTATAGTTAATTAATCCTTAGTTAATAGTTATTTGACTGTAAACAAACAGTGAAATGATTTATAAACCATTTATTAAGCAATTAAAAAAACATCAGTGGCAGCTTTATAATGGCCAATCAAATAATGTATTTAGAAGAACTGCACTTTATTTATTAACCATGTACAAAGTATTATAAAGATCAGTTAAAACTCAATGATAATCGCTTGTTTAATACATTATTTATTAAGCATTTCATTGTTTAACAGTGAAATAACTATTAACCAAAGTCTAATCAACTAAAAACTGAGTGATGGTTATTATAATTTCTTACCCAACTCACTTTTTACCATTTATCTTAAATACAGCACTCTTATTTTGGCGGTGTTTGCTCACTTAACATCGGACGTTTCTGTGTAAGCGACATTATTGAGTCACTTTCCTCACTTCATATTCTTTTTCCACGTACGCCACTTTCACACGACATTTCAGCATTTGTAATATTCATGACTGTCACTTGCGGTCACAGTTACATAGTCTGAATTTAAGGTCAGGATTCAGACAGTTTAAAGCTGTACATTCACATTTTACACAGCTCCTCGTGGCCAGCACTAATCAGTGAGGGCTGAACCATAAATCATTCCTCCAGTCCCCTGACACAAATACAGGTATACATTTTTTTTCCCCACAAGCTTAACCTCTCCCAGAACAAGTGTTTTTTCAATTGTTTGTGTGCTAATGAACAGAAGTATAATAGCTGATTTGATTCTCTGCTGGAGAGCTCTGCAGGTGTTGAAGCATGTTGGAATCTGTGGAAGCAGTTTGTACAACAGTGACCCCCTCAGGAGACGAGAGGAGGTAGCTTGTATGTCGTTTCCCTCCACAGATCATACAGTAGGCATGACAGTGATGAGAGTGAAAGCATGTTTAATTTTGCTGCAGCATTGTTGGTGACCTTTTATGTTTGATCGCTGCTGCGTGGCTCCCTTGCTCTGGCTGATACGGAAAATGTATTATTGAATGCCCACAGTGCCTTGACTCCAGGCATGCATCAAGACAAATAAATCCTGATGTTCTAGCGGAAAAGTAACAATTCGTAAAACTTTAAAAGTTCAATATCCATCAGCTTCCAACAGATATCGAATTCATTATTCGATAGAAACATGCACTGTATTTCTGACAATGGTGCTCTAGTGTATCTCAGACTTCATCTGTCTTATACATAAACTATTAACATATCTACAGCATCAGTAAAATAGGTTACTGACTATTCCAAACTGAGAGGATGTTACAGAAGTCATTCTGTTTTTACACCATAGATCTTTCTCACAGTTACACTTTCTTAAATGTGTGGGGGAATATAAACACAAACCATAAAAAAATAAACAAATAAACTGTTATTGATATCAAAAAGTGACCCAAAGGCGAGACACAGTGAGGGAGGCAGGTAACAGGACAAAAAGTGAGCTTTAATAAAGTAAGCTGTGATCCATAAAATCCCCAAAAGTCCAAAAAGCAAGTGACAAAACTGACAAAAACAGACTAGGGGCGAAACACAAGAAGAACCAAAGACAAATACAAAAACCCAAAAAAGAAGTACAAACCAGAAGCTTGAAGGGACCACAGGCAGGAATCCAAAAACACAAGGGCGTTAAACACGAGGAGCAGCGCCGAGACGACGGGAACAAAACAGACAAACTGACAAAGAGAGGGAAAGACTTAAACACACAAGGGAGGGAAGACTGATGAGAGGCTGCTGAAACTAATAGGGCAATCAGGAAAGGTGAGAAAGAACACAAAGACAGGAAGTGGAAAGTAAGACTTGATACCAGAGGGTAAATTTCCCCAAATAAAACAGTTGACAAAACCAAAACCATGACACAAACAATACAATAAATTCCTTTAGATGACAATATAGGGGAAATGAAATTGTCCTTTATTTTCATTCTAAAACATATACTATAAAATGAAATAGGTTTATTTTTAGAGGAAGTCAACTTCTCCGTTACGTAAATATCCTTCAAAATTTATGTCAGCAAAAGTCTGTGGTGTTTGAGTCGGTTTCCACGTTGGGATTTGACTCTTCTCATGCATGCTGTGTTCAAGCAGGTGGGGAAATTTGAAAAAGTGGATCTGATTTGAAGATCTCCTGTTGGATTTCAGATATAAAGTACACAAACACCGGAACAAGTGACGACAGGAGTTAAGACGCTTCATACTGAGAGCGTCACTCCTTGTTCATCTCAGGTGCAGCAGGTAGAATCAAAAATGAAGTCAAATCCATCTCCTTTGCTTCCTCTTTACTTTGCTTCGTTCATGTAACCCCATTACATCCAGGAGACTTTCTCGTCTGTGTATAGGGTTTTTCTAACCCCCCCCTCCTCCTCCACCCTGTGTGGTTGGTATTATCTCCGCCTGCTGGGTGAACTGCCGTGGCACCGATAGCGTCTGGGCTGAATTAAATTTGGCAGCCTGTAATGCCTGTATGAATAGCAATCGCGGCTAGTTCAACATTTGAATACTTCTTAATGTGATTCTTTGCACTCGGCTGACCCTGACAGATGGAGAGAGAGCGAGCGAGGGAGAGGAAGCAGGGTGAGCGGGAGAAGAAGGAGGGAGGAGGGAACGGTAAGGGAGAGGAAGTAAGCAGGAGGGAGGGATAATGCAGATTAGAGCCTAAATAAAAGCTAAATGAGGTCTTACTTCGGAGGATGTGGGCTGAAAGAACGTGACTTACGTATAAAGATGGATGGTTAAGTGACGGTACATCAGAGGAGAGGTTGTTTCTGCTCAGCCTTTAAAATATAATCCTTTAATTCAGTGAAATAACAATGACTGATTCACTTAAGGATGTGTAGGTTTTAGAGACAAGGTCAAGTTTTAGTTCCCAAACAGGTTTGATCCAGCTGCCATTAAGAATTCAGTGCTATTAAAATCAACTTTACCTCAGAATGTCACCGAAACAGACATCTGGTAACAAATCATGCTGTATTTTTTATAGCTATGTATCAGTCAAATAGGACTAAAACATAAATACAACGGCACAAAGACGATATATTTAATGTTTTACCTCATCAACTTGATTGATTTTTTGTAAATACGAGCTTGTTCTGTATTTGATGGCAGCAACGCATTCTAAAGGGGCAAGGAAAGACTTGGGAGGTTGTCGAATGCTCCAAAGAGGTTCAATGGGAATGATTTGAAAGGTGGCGTCCTCAGTCATTCACGTGCAAGGACGAGGCGAGGTTCAGCACCTTGTGAAACACATAAAGGATGTAATGGACTCAGGAGCACTTCGTAAAACCGTTGTCAGTAAACACAATTTGTTTGCAGATGACTGCATTCTGTTGTTGTCTAATTTCTGGAGTCAAGGTTGTACTTGATCTCTCACAAAATGTCCAATTTTCTCCCAAAGGTCAAAACACGTGTCTTAACCAGAGAGTCCAACATCCCTACAGATTGTTGTGTTTCTGTTTGTTGGTTTTCTGTCTGTATTTTTTCTCTCTGTGATATAATTGCAGCCAGGTGGTTCTCTTCCTTTGGCACGAGGCGCGCTGCTTTTCACCATATGGTCCGAACTAGGACAGAAAAATAAACCGCTGAATGATCACGATTCATGCACTGCAGTAAAGACAGCCAGGCAATTTCATGATTAAAGCCTGACCCACCGTTGAACAGAAATTATATTGTACCGTTCCTGTGACTTTATAGATTTGGAGCAGAACAGCAGGTGACGTCAGTACGGTCCAGTGCATGCTGGGAGAGGCTCCAGCAGTGGTGGATGAAGTATTCTGATCCTTACCTTATGTAAAAGCAGGATTTTACTGTTGTATTTGAGTTCATTTTTAATTATTTTCAGGGCTCCAGACTTGGAAATGTGAGGAAAAAGGCTGCCTGCATCAGAATTTACGTTGCTCTGCTCTGTTCTTGTTGATTTCCGATAATAAAGTCATCATGTACAAACACAGGAAATTATCTTCTTAAACTACGAATTAGAGCAAAACATCGGGTGACAAATTTTCTAAAGTCGGTCCACTGACACTGATTACTGACAGACTCGGTATCAGAGGGAGGTTCATTTAAATGTAGGGCTTAATCAGCCAGGGGAAGTGCATCCATGCATGTAAAATCACCAGGGCTGCTGCTCATCGTATCTGCTTCCACTGTCTGTGGAGCAGCTGCAGGAGGCTCCTGTGTGATGCCAGCACCGCAGTCCGTCTCTGCCGGCAATATAGAAACAACAGATTAATGGTATCTTTAGTGTAGATGTTGTTTTCTTTAAATCTCTCAGTTGGAAGCAGTCGTCCCTCTGCTGTCATGCTGCTCGTTCTCCACCAGAGTGTGCAATTTCCCTTCCCAGGTTCGGGGTTGCAATCAGCTCTGGAACCGGAGGGATGCTCTTGATGAAAACCCGTCGAGAGGTTTCCCGCAGTCTTTCCTTTTCGGAGGAGACACTCAGCAATTCCGAGCAACGTGTGTGTTGGATTCGGATGCCTGCTTTCTCCTTGATAATGTTTTGTTTCACTTTCACCCCGGGGATTGTTGTTCTTCGATATACTCCGGTATGAGGTTCCCTTTGAGCACAGTGCCCCTTTGAGTAACTGAGGGTTATCTGCATGCACAAACTTGGAGGAGTAAAGTCAGAACACAATGTCATACAATGTGGCGGCGGTTAATATCAGAGATACAACCATCCATCAGATGAGTTTTCACTGTGAATGCCAATGAACAAAATGTTCAGTTCATGGTAGAAGAAAAAGCCTCGGAGCCTGAGAGACTTCCTCTTTCTTTATCGCCTCTCTGTTTTTAATGTTTGGACGACTTGAGCCCGGCGACGTTCTGTCGAATTGGACCGGATCCAAGCAAATGAGTGCAAGCGTAGTGATAGGAAAGGGAGGCGATTTGCAGTCACAGACTGCTAAGCAGTCGCAGCAGTTGACACACCGGATACGTTCGCAATCACTCAGTGCCAGAAGCAGCGCCTGTCTAATGAGCTAAGAGAGGCTCTAAGTCATAGGCCAATGAGATGTGATGGCTCGAGCAGATTTATATCCATCACGTAGAAAATCTTCCCCGTGGGCATCGGCGGCATCTCTCCGTCTCGGCTATAAATGAGGGTCATTTGTTGGCGGGGAATGTGTTTCAAATGCCAGCAGAGAACGCCGGGCACTTTAGATTAGGTTGATGCATTTAGATCTTCCAGGAGGCCCTCGGTGTCTTAAAAAGGGTAATGACGCGCTCGATGCTTTGAGGGACTTTATGAGGTTCCTAGAAACAGGGTAGATTCTTCTCAAGGAAATCTGAGTTGATGCCAGTCCACACCCCGGAAAAATTCACCACCTGGCTCGTTATGTGAAATCAGTTTAGCTGGATTTAACTAGCCCCGTGGTGCAGAACAGCGAGGGAAATAACAGCGGCTGCTTCAGAGAGGCTGCAATATATTACGAGCGGTGACGGATGTGTCACTGTGGAAATTTGACAGCACCGTGGTCCTTTGGGTGGATGTCTATATTTACCTCTGCTCCCACATAAACATGGAGGATACAGAAAGTATAATATGTGGAGTTGAGCTAAGAGTGTAAACCAGCAGTAACAGACTCTACGGTGACACTTTATCATAACTTTACCTCCTTTTAATTATCAAATGGTACATTTACTGATCGAGTCTTCAGCCTCCAGAACCGCTCACAGACTCGTCAATCGTGCGATTTAAAATCTGGATGATTACATCCGAGCTGGACCACAACAATCAATGAGAAAGGCATTCCGGCAGCTGACGGGGCTTGAGGCTAATGTTAGCTGGCACGCTACTGGCGACAGAAATGTAAAATGTCACCTCCAGTTCTCGTTGAGGAGGAGAAATCACGCGTTGAACCAAGTCTCCCCTCTCATCTGGACTCGAATAACCTCGTTCTCCCCTGTCCAACACGTTGCTACAGCAAGTTGTTGCACCACGCCAATCTCCATTTTGTTTACATCTACTTCCCCATGAGATCATGTGAGAGGGACCGCAGCCGGCTTCAGTCTGTAGAGCGCTGAAGCCACGACCCCGTTGCTTCACAGAGCGGTGAACTCTGTTTATTAAAAAAAAAATATATTGAAAATTTTGTGTTTCGAAATTGCCAAATTCACCACTGCACTCCCTTTGGTCCGAAGTAGATCAGATGAAGGGTTCCCAAGATATGAAAAAAGAACAAACTGACAGGTACGAGGGGTCGCCAGGGAAATATAGGTCCAACATTTTTTTGGTCTCCACCAACTCCTGTGAAAAACTATCTGGCCCTTAAGCTGCTAAACACTGCACTATGTTCAGCTGCTAGCTACTAACATTGCTATTTTTGGTAACCGGTAGTCTACAGTGAGTTTTTCGAGCATTTATATCATAACAAGCTGCCTACGTTTGCTGAAAATGACAAGATGAGGATGTCAAGCGCGAACAAAAACGTTAAAGTTGTGGGTCAGAAAATCAAAAAAGGATGAGCTGGACGATTCTTAACAGCTCTGAAGGACCCCTTTCACATCACATATCATCATTTGATACTTAGCTGATATAAATACATTTTTCATAGCTGCTCTAAAAGCCAAATTAATCTGAAAACATCTGCCTTGCTGCGTTGGTCCTGAACAGGATAGAGGTTAGATTTCATGTAAAAAAAACATAATAATTGTATTCATCCTCTAACATGAATTCAGCCCTTTCAAACTTCACATCCGGCTGAAACATTCTGACTATTCTAAGAAAAGCAGTTCCGCCGTTTCCACTCACCACAAGGCTGTTGAACTAAACCTTACTTTAAAAAAGGAACATTTAATTAAAAACTCCTCAGACTTCTCAAAATGAAAATGTGAAAAAAAAAACTCGAGCGAGGAGTCTGGCTTGCTTTGCTTTGAGATTTATTCTGTCTGATGCTTATTAAAAAAAGGCTCTGGCGTCACCTGGGAGTACGGAACGTAGCCCGGCCTGGTGCAAAGTAGCTCTTTCATTTCTCTTTTTTTGCAAACAAACATGAGGGATTCAGATTTTCTTAATTTCATATTGACGTCGTGCTTCCTGTTGCTTTCTCGGTGCTGTTTGTTGCATTAATCCATCACGGACAGCAGATGTCTCTGCTTTACTTTCAAACACAATTTCTTTTTCTCCTTGCAGGTTGCTGATGTAAAATATTTGCACCTTCTGTTTTGTCCTCATCTGAAGAAATATCTTTTTTTTTTAAGTTTTAAAGTCCTAAACAGCCATTTTTCAACAATTGACTTTGACCTATAGCCTGGTGCATGAACGAGTAATCACATCCGCTGTATTGATTTATTCGCCTTTCGCAATATTCACTGTGAGGGGTTTCATCAGTTAGAAGTTTCAAAGTAAAAGCATATAGAAGACCATTTGTCATTTTTTGGGGAGAGTGTGAGAGCTGCAGCAGCTTCAGAGGAGAGCGATATTGATTGAATTGCTGCTACTCGTGCTGCAACCAGAGTTTGTTTGGTTCCACTGCACAATTCATCTCAGGCCCAAAAAAAGTGTTTATTTTATGTAATATGGTCGGGTTCTGATTTGTAAATGGGGTGATGACACGATGACACACTCACCTATTTACAACTCCTAAAGAAAACTGTTTCCTCAACCATAAGTGTGAATTTAAATTCTACAATTCAACCTTTTTGCACCTTCCCTCTCTCCCTACTTTCATTATCTTTTTAACAGGGTTCAAGTCCGACCTGTGATCCCTTGTTGCGTGTCATCCCCCCCTCTCTCATCCCACTTCCTGTCCTTCAAAATAAAGCCATACAAAGGCCAAAAAACTACTTCAACAATATAGTAATAATACAGAGAGCAGAGTGTCTCTCTGATCCTCTCGCTTGTTCGCGACTAAATGTTGCCACCTTGTCCTGACTTCCTCTTTTGCTGCTGCAATAAACACGACGGCCACTAGAGGTTGCAACCGAACAAAAAATGTAAATACGGGTCATTATAAACTGCTTTCACAGTCGACCTCTCCTGTCATTTTTCTGACGAGAACAGCCTGAGTAGACAGGATACAAAATAGTACAGAATTTAGCCCACCTGGTTTCAGAAAGAAATCCAGTTGTATGAGAAAATGACCCTACTTCTCCCTTGATTTATTACCTCAGTAAACAGTTTCCTGATGAGTTTGTGGTCTCAGTCGCTGGTTTCAAGTCTTCGTCACTACAGCCTGATGTTCATTCTGTGAATTATGAGTGTAAAATAGACGATAAAGCAGGGTACGCATTGGGGTGTGGTTAGGTTTGCGATTGATCAGTCAGATCCAATCAGGATATCCTCCCCAGTTCCTACGTCTCGTCCAAACGTGGTCACTTCTGGCTTTGAAAAACAAAAAATGGCGTCAACCACAATTCTAAACTCTCGGTCAAAACAGCAGTCCAGAAACCGATGGGTGATGTCACGGTGGTCGATGGGGTTCATGAATACACATATTTCTGAGTCATGGTCAGTGCCGTAGATTCTAACTAAACATATTCAACTTAACTTTATCAATCATTAACAAAAGGGGAAGCAATTAAAATGAAGAATCCAAGATGAATATGAGTGAAATAAAGGTCAGCACATTAATTTTTCCTACATAAATCATAATATTTCAACTAAGTTTCACTCCATATCGTTCGATATCGGTTCGTCTTCGTAGCAGTCGCTCTACACCCCCCTTCATATTTTGGACGAGGGAGGTGGCACCCACTCTTGTCTCCCCTCAAATCACCCACTGAATATAGTCGAATGAATCACACAAAATCAACATCCAGGCCGCTTCCTTATCCTCGTCTCCTTAGCAACACAATCCCCTTTGCAAGTAAGATGAGACGCACCTTTTTCTCGAGCTTGCCCAGAGGTTTCTGGAATATGATTTTTTTTTTTTTCTTGTGCCAGTGTCACAGTACGCTCACTAAGGAGTAAGATAATAATCAGAGCGAGCGTTATAATGAAGAGTCTGCAGCCGAATGCCACATCCTCCTTGTTATAATACAGAAAGGATCCGTCGCTGCTTTGTAGTGCGAAACCAAGACGCGACTGTGCCACGTTGAAGGTCACAGACGGCATTTGATGTCAGGGTTTGGTCTCCTTTCAAAGGTTAGACTGGCAGAAATTCTGAAGTTTAAAAAGTGTCTACCACGAATGAACCTTCACTGAATTATTCCCAGGGTAAAGTCGGAATAAATCTGAAGCCCGTTTGAAGAATAGCGAGGCGCAAAAAATGTACTTTGTGCCGACACATTTTGCATTTTTAGCCACGCTAGCAGACTGAAATATCTCATTAACTAACGGATGTGAACATTTTTGTCCCCGGAAAAAAAGGGATTGTAAAAACACGAATCGTCCCCGAGGCTGAATCCGATCGACTTCTGTGATCTTGTTTTCTCGTAGTGACACAATGAGGTCAACAGTTTGGCTTTTTACGTGACTATCGGATGGACCGACATGAAAGTCAGTACAGACTCGTGATGAATTGGAATAACTTCGGACCTTTTATCATCAGCACAAAATATTCATCAGATATTTTGTGGGTTCTGAGCAAAGAGAGCAGCAGGGACGGCGTATTTCTGCAGGCTAGCCCAGAAGTTAGCATCGCCATGGTTCCTTTGACCAAAAGCCTTTGGGATTTCTTTTTAGCTTACAACAGAGACTTGCATGACTTTACAACATGCTACACACACTAGCAACTATGGCTGCAGACACTTCCTGCCCAGAATTAGCAGATTGAAACTTGGATCTCATTCCCAAGTCGTCAAATACTGACGCTTCGGGTCTCCTAGCTTGTCAGGTGTCCCCGGGTTGCTCGCCGATGTCTCAGCCTGCTCAGTCGTCCTCCTGGATCCACACACTTTACATATATTATATCATTTGTATCAGATATTCTGTCAGTGCAATTTTGTAGATTGTGATTGTGTTGTTCTGTTCTGTACATGCAACATCTATCGCATGTCTGTCCGTCCTGGGGGAGGGATCCCTCCTCTGTGGCTCTTCCTGAGGTTTTGTCCATGTGGGATTGTGATTTTGGGCTCTATAAATAAAACCGATTTGATTGATTTGACTTTAGGATGGTGGCCCCTTCATACAATCCCAATCCGTCAGTATTTGACAAGTGGGGGGGACATGACCTCGGTATCTCTAAAATCCTGGCTCCGGCCCTGCCTGTGATCACAGTGAATCCTGACAGAGTTGTTTTGCTGCATCATGTATATTTATTTTCCTTGCTGTCTGATTTTTTTTTGCTTCCTAATCTCCATGATTCATAATTTCCCCTCCACTGTGTGCGTGCGGTTGTGTGGTGTGTGTGTGTGTGCGCGGATGAGACGCACTGTACTCCCCCCCTCTCCCGTCTCTGAGCTTGGTATGATCCTCGCTTCGGCAGCGCCTCCGTCTGAAGGGCTAATTTATATCCAGTCACAAAGTATCGCAGCAAGACCGAGTCCCCGCCGTCCCCCTCTCCGTCGCTGTCTCGTGGTAACCCGAACGCGGATCTTTGACCGAAGCGCAAAGCTGGACCCGTACATAATGACCATGTACAAGGGGAAGCGTCGCAACCATCGATGTAAGTTTACGCACAGCGTCTTTTTTTTTTTTTTTCTCACCGCGGGTTCTGCATCTATAAATGCTGATGTCGACAGATACAAGTTGCCTCTTTGCCTGACGCGTCCCCGGGTCCGCAGGGCCGTGGTGAAGTGGCTGTATTGTGCGCGGAAATGTGGCTTTTACGCGCAGCTGCGAGGTGCCAAAGTTAAACGCGGACGCGCCACTGACTCACGCTGCGCGGAAAAGCTCTCGTCTCCATGTATTTTTATTAATATGTCAGTGCTCCCCTGACTAATAGGAAGTCGAGCCACCTGCTGCTGCTGCTGCTGCACGATCAGTGTTTGCACCGAGCTGTTAGTTTGGAGCGCAGCCCCGCACCTGCTCTCTTCTTCTGACGCTCATTCAAACTGCTGAAGTAAGCGCACAGCAGCGCGAAATCATATGTGTCGACTCATCAGGGCTGAACAGGGAGCTGATCGTCATGTAAACAGACGTTTTAAGGTTTTAATTCGCGTTCATCCATCGTCACATGATCACAGCTCCGGTGCGCACACGTATGTGATTCGGTGGATGCACAGTCTGGACCGAGAAAGGAAAACGATGGTGCTGATTTAGTCGTTTTAAAGCAGAAATATCAGCAATTCAGCTTCTTAACTGTGAGGATTTGCTGCTTGTGTTTGCCTAAACTGTCTTTGTGAGACAGATCAGGCAGTGTGAAGGTGTGAGGAGGAATTTTAGGATGTTTATGGATCCAGCTGTGATGTGATTTATCAGTTCATTAAGACAAATTGGAAGCAGATTGCTTGATATGGTGCAGCTCTGTAACTGTATAATAAGGGTGCTGTTGTGCAGCCGTGCTGCCAGCCTGGGCCGGTGCTCCTGGATTCTGTTGGCACACCAGTGCAGCCAAAAATCTGTCAAGTGCGACTAAACATCTAGGTTTCTTTCTGAAACAATCTAGATTATAGTGATGTCTTGTTTCGTGTGATTTAATGGAAGAAAACATGTGTTTACACCTTTTTACACAATTATTAGGCGTGCCCACATCGTGTGCTGGTGCGCCTAAATGGGAAAACCAGTCGTTTTGCCGTCACGCGTACCCACGACTTTCCCGCCTGCAGAGAGCGACGCAGCTGCTGATTTCTTCCTCCTCAGCAGAGGAGATGCAGAAGCGTAGTGTTGCACTGTGTAGGCTGCAAATAGCACCGCATGACTCTCTGGATGTAAAGCTTTGTGAGGTGAGAAGAAAAAGCCAAAGTTGGAAGTCTTGCACAGAGGAGTCTGGGTAGGCGGAGAAACCCAGGAGCTCCAGCGGGCAGGGAGACTGTGAAATGAAATAAAAAACCACCCGTGCTCACATTGGTGAAGATGTTGAGCTGATTTTACAGGCTGTTCTGGACTTTAACCGTCGGATGGCTGGTCCGAGCCTCTTCTGTGTGTTTAGAGATAGGGGAGGAACTCGCCGGGGCTTGAAATGTGTTCAGGATGTGATCCGTCTGAGTTTGATAGATAACGGACAGTAAACCTGTTGATATCAGGACGTCTGTTCTTATTGTGTTCTGTTATATTTGGTGTCATTAGACCTTTAACCAGCTGGATCCAGGTCAGAGCTGCAGAGATTCATCGATTAATCGGTTAGTCGAATTAATTGCCAACTATTTTGATAATTGATTCATTGGTTTCAATAATTCTTTAAGGTACAAAGTCAAAATTCTCCAATTCCAGCTTCTTGAATGTGACTATTTTCTAGTTTCTTTACTTCCTTATGCCAGTAAACCAAATATCTTGGGGTTTGTGGACGAAAAAAGGACATTTGAGGACATTATATCCGTCTTCATTGACATTTCTTCACCATTTTCTTACATCTTATAGATCAATCAATTAATCACATCTCTGAGAAAGTGATCAACAGATTGATCAGTAGTCGCAGCTCTAGTCCAGATGATATTCAACCCCTATCTCGTCTCCAGTGTCGAAACACGCAGGGATGTGACTTCTGCCTCCTCGCCGCCGCCACCGTCCTCATCAGGCAGTTTTTCTGCAATCAGCTCCCTGACTGCAGATTCAGAGGCCGAGTGCGCTGAAGCACGAGCTGGTGTGTCGAGCACCGGTGGCTGGAGGAGGTGGCCGGGAAAAAAACTAGTGAAGGACTCCCTGCTGTTGAAACCTCTGCTTCTTTTTCTTTTCCATCAGCTCATGTGGTTGTTCAGCAGCAAATACTGCAGTATGATGGATGTGTGAGTGATATATAACAGTATATATAGAGAGAGAGAGGGAGAGAGAGATGGAGAGAGAGAGAGAGAGAGAGAGTTGTGTAGGTGTTACATTTGCAATCAGTTTGTTTGAGACTGCAGCGCTTCATTATTTATTTCTATGCTCTTATTTTGAAATGCACCAGTGCTGCTGCTGCACGGACATAATGAAAACGTAAGCTTTTGCAAATAGTGATTGTTTATTAATTAGAGAGCAATAATCTGCTACACATCTCTGCTCTGTTGTCCTGATTTGTGCTGTGTTCAAAAAAAAAGACCCATCCCTGTTCGGCTAATACCCACCGGGTGGAGGAGGGTGGAGGGGATTTATCTTTGTGCTTTGTTCTCTTTCAAAAGGTGAACTCTGCTGCCCGTGAGCGTGTTTATGCCGTCGCCTTTTGTGATTAATTTAATTAGGGGGAAGAAGAAGAAGGAGAGAAAAAAAAGTCGCTCTCGGCCCTTTTTTTTTCTCTCTCTCTCTTTCCCGACGAGTCTGTGAGCATAAGTCCATAAATATTTAAGATTTTGCAGCTCAGGAATCTTTCGGAGATCAAATGGGGTTTCAGCCCTCTGCACCACTGGGACACACACTGTGCACGTGTGTGTGTGTGTGTGTGTGTGTGTGTGTGTGTCAGTCTTCAGGCGAAGCGAGGCTTTGATACATGCTAATGAAAACTTCCCCTGGACACGCTGCTCCTGACACCTTTTTTTATTTTTTAATTTTCCTCCCTGCACGTGCCCGTCCCGCGCTCTCCTCTTGTTTCTTGCGATGTGTGTGTGTGTGTGTGATCGAAGGCTGCGGCGGCGCATGACAAACGGATGTGTGCGTCTGTGCTGCAGATGTTAGTTTGAGAGTGTGTGTGTGTGTGTGTGTGTGTGGTTACATCTTCTGTCAGATGTCCTCCGTGTACCTCAAGATCTCGAGCCACGTGTCAAGGGCGTCTGTGGTGTTGTGTGTGTGCACGAGCAGGAGGACGGTGTGTGTGTGTGTGTGTGTGTGTGTGCTTTCCCTGCCTCTAAGACTAGACCTCTTTTCAGCTCAGCTCCATTTTGCCCCGAAAATTTCAGTTGGGATGTCCGCGCATGGGAGGGAATACAAATCACGTGCGTCGCAAATCTGCGGCCGCTCTTCTCCTGAATAAATCACGAGCGATCACAGAATATAATCCGGATGCTCTCGTTGCCACCTACGATTGCTACAGTTTCAGATTCACCAACTGTGCCCCCACACTTTTATTTTATTTTTTATTTTTTTTGTTGGTGTTGTTTCTCAACTTGTCCGCGCCGTCGCGCTCCGCTCCGTTCCCGAGACTTTCGATTCTTATCCGTCAGAGAGGGGCCCTAACGAGAGTCCTCCGCGGATGATGAAATAATGTGACAGAGTTGTCACAAGATGTCGCTCCCGCGGAGCCCTCGTCCTCTCCCGCCCGCCGGCTCCGACTCGCGTTTAGTGGAGCGAAGGCAGCGTGGACCGTCGCCAGGAGAAGCGCCAATCAGTGTGAAATAAAGACAAGCATTCAGTGACACAAACACACAAACACACTGATGCTGCGCAGAGAAAACACCAACACTCGCGAAGTGAAAAGACGTCTTATTATCCATGTGCGCGATAAGCTTTGGAGAATTGATGGCAAAAGAGGCAGAATAATTCAGCGCAACACGCTCGGCTGAGTGGCGTGTGTTAATATTGGATCTAATGTGCACAGCCGACAGATGACGCGACCGCGGCGGCGTGCCGGTCTGAAGAGCGGCACAATGACACGTCTGTCAAGTGTCAGGGCAGAGCACGTGGAAATAATTAGGGAACTTGTAACACCCTCGCTCCCGTCTCCGGCGCCCGTCGCTCACACGCGCCGCCGACACACCTAATCTGGGACGTGCGACATCGTATCCGAGAGGGCGAGTTACAAAATCATCACATTTCCGCGCATGTAGGCCAGCGGCGCGCCTGCTAAAATCTCTCCCCTCCGATCAGTAATTCTCTTTATTTCCTGGTTTAAATGAAATATAAATGTAAAAGTGGGAATTATAAAGCCGAACGATGTCAGCTCAAAGACTTCTGCTGAACAGGGGCCTATTTTTAGACGTCTGTGTCGATAACCTGATTATCAACGGTCGCCATGATTGTTCCTCGGAGGGAACGCTCGGTCGCGTGCGTTTGTTTTCCCTGCCTCGTGCCCCGCCGCTAAGCTCCCCTCGCCGCGCCGCGCTCATCCGCCCGGCCGCCCGAATCGTCCGCCCTTTGAAGTGCATCGCTGTTGACTTGCGTGAGACGGCTCGCCGGGTTTTACAGGTCACACAGAGGGATGTGATCTCAAAACCGATGCCACGCTTTTATCTGTTCCGCCGGTGCCTGAAGGGGCCGGGGATTACGAGCTGATCCCCCCTCGGACTCCGGTCCACGCGGCCTCAGAGAGGCGCCGAGGCAGGGCGAGCAGACGAGGAGTCACACTCGAGTGTTTGCGGAGGGAGAGACGCTCCAGTTTTGTAATAGGATGTTCACTGAGATGTTGTAGTCTTTTAATAAAAATGGCTTTTTTAGGGAACTCGGTGGCTCAGAGTGGATTGACGGACGGGGGATGTGACTCGTTATCATTTTCAAGCCAGGGAGGAGGAGGACGAGCGAGGAAAGTGCCAAGAAGTAGAATGAAAACTGACATCGGTTATTAATTAATGTCATTTTCTAAAGCAACATTACAAAGTGTGCTCAAATATGAAACGCGGTCTCCAGCCACCCCCTGACTCAGAGTCTTCTCTCTCTCGCTATTATGTTACTGAAAATGTTAAGTTGTCTCTTGGTTTGGGACAAAACAGCCCGTTTTTGTCAGCCCAGTTTGACCATGAAAACAGCTTATTACGACCCAAATTACCATTTTTCTTCTAAGGTGGTGACCTCTAGTGGTCGTAGTCATTATTACGGCAGCAAAGGAGGAAGTTTGGTGAAGTAAATATGAAAAAAAAGTGAGTTATTTGAACTTACAAAGGTAGTAACGTCACAAACAAAACGTAACTTGGTTTGTTTGTAACTAAATAAAGCCGAACCTCAATGTTTCCTGAAACCAAACGAACTGCAACCATCAGATGAAGTCTGGTACGCTGCAATAGTCACGTTGATTTGGGAACGATGATACATGTTGTTTTGAGACTCACTTGCCAACGATCTAGATCGTTGGCAAGTGTGTGAAGACGTGTTGTATTTTGAAGACTTCACCTCGGACTTTGGGATTCTGCCACTTTATATATTGAACATTTGAATCATGTTTTGCACAATAAGAAATAAGGATGATAATAATTGTGAGGTCTTATATAGGGTGCGATGAAGCTAACGTCTCTTCATTGATAGAAACGATCCACTGTGAAATAACCCCTGCAAACTTAAGATTATCCAAATAACAATAGGCGTCTCTCGAGGACGGCCTTGTTTTCTCAAGATGCCTAAAAAGAAAAAAGGATGTCTGTAGCTCAACAGAAACGCACAAGTGTTTTGAAGCCTGTGTCACCTTGAAAGTTGCGAGGCAGCAGGTTTTCTATGATGGCAGGAATGAATGGCCTGGAATCTCAATTTAGCTCTTCATTCACACTTCGCCGGGTGTAGATGGTGACGCACGGAAGTTACTGACAAAGTCATAACGTGATTGTAATAATGTGAATTCACTCTGAACACGATGTTTGGTACAATCCTCACGTCACAGTATCTGAAACTTCGTGCTGCAACTAACAATTATTACCTCTACTGATTGATCTGATCTGATCAAATGTCAGAATATAGTCAAAAATGCACATTTTTATTTATGAAAATTAACTTGACCAACATCTTCAAACTACAAACTCACATCTGAGACTCTGGAACCAGAAAAAGTTTGGTATTTTCGCATTATTGAAGCAGTTAATCGATTATTAAAATCATAGCTGATCAGGAAGTGCTGTTAGTTGATAAAATGACCCGTCAGCAGTTCGTTGTTGCTCACGCTGGACGACCGGAGACGTCGAAGAGATGTACTGCCTCGCATTTTATATCATCACATCGCCCCACTCGATGCGGAAGAAGACGGTTTATAAACTGAAATTTCAGATCCAAGCAGAAAAATGTGTCGAGCCACCTGACCTCACCTTGAACAGCCCCGTTTGATGTCGATCTTCAAAGCTTCCAGGTACGCCACCTTTGATATGCAGATATCCGCCCCGTCTCCTCGCCACTTGTTTTTCCGTATAATTAAACACCAGCCGTCCACGACGCCCAGCCCGCAACTGTTTTTTTTTGGAGACGCGGTTCGGTAAACAAGCTGTCTTTTTTTGCGCCGGTGCTGAGAGGAGTTTCTGAAAGGGGACTGAATTGCCTGGCGACCTCGATTGAGGAGCTCGCCGGGCACCGAGAGCAAAGAACAAGGCTAATGTCTAACAGTGATTGAAATGTGAGGGATGATTCAGCGCGGAGCTGAAAGGCTTCTGTGGAAATCAGAGCGCGGTCGGGGGCACGCGAGGATTCCGCCGTGAATGGCAGATTTGATTGTAATTCACTCTGAGATTCGGAAGGAAATCTGTCATTTTAAAGTTGTCAGTCCGTACCTGCGATACGGCCCGGCTCCGTATCAGCCCTTCGGAGATATATCACAGGAGCGGAGATGAAAGGCGTATCTGGAGTTTTTTATGATGCCCGCACCAGTCAGGGCCTCGCCTGCAGGTCATGATGTACAGCGTTTGGTATTAGATGTGGCAGTTCCTTCATCTCAGACCTCCTGCCTTCCCTCGCAGACCGGCCCGGCCTCGCAATTGAGAGACCAATTTCCCCGGCATCCCTACCTGCACGTCCATCAACCTGCTGGATCCGGCTCCCTCGCCACGTTCTTGCCACTCGCCTAACGTCCCTCCCGCCGAGGAACAATTTGCATGATTAGTTACTTTGTTCAATTAATTAAGACGTCGGGGAGGCTGGCGCCGGGGCTTCTCGTTCCGCGAGGAGATGATCGGCAGCTCCCGCTCTCTCATTCTTTCCAGCCCTCCGTCTTCGCCTTTAATGTTTTATCTCGTCAAATAGACGGTTGACGTTTGCGAGGAGAAGGGGGGCCGAAATGAAAGAGCGCGAAGGGAGGAAGTGACAAATGTGTTGTAGAGCCATCAGCGCCGGTCCTCGGGGAATTTTCCTTCCCTTTTTGCAGAAGAAAAGAACAGATTGTTCATTTCTCTCAAGGTCCCCGCTGATACGTTTCAAGGGAGTTTATTGCAGTCAGTCACCTGGTCGCTGTGCGCTGCTCGCCTGCGATACGACTCGAAAAAAGGCGAAACCAAAGCATTTTCTGGGTAATCAGGAGGGGAGAAGATACGGCGTGTTCCAGGTTAGCAAGTCTGCCCTATAAATTAAATATCACAGGTTTAATCCCTTGGACGTAGCTGTGTGAAGAGGCTTTAATTGAACTTCTCGTTCCAAAATGTTCTTTTAAGGAAATCATCAAAGTTTCTAAACGCAGATACATGAAGGGCCTCGGGGTGATTTAGTGATACCGCACTGGAGGTTTAATGTGTTCGCTACCAGTTTTAAACATACAGTCACAAATTTGTTTTTTTCACTTGTGTGGCCTGGCAGATGGTTCTTAATACTTCAGTACCCTTAAGCCTCGGTCGCTGCTAGTTGAAATCCCCCCCTTATGAAATGGGACAAACACATCAGGGGTGTGGAGGGGTTGGACCTCTGTTCAGTCCATCCTCATCCAATAATAACCATGTAGGTCGACTGTGAAAGCAGCTAATTACGACTCATATTGACCTTTTTTTGTTAGGCGGTGACTTCCGATGGCTGTTTTAATTATTACAGCAGCAGAGGAGGAAGTCAGGCAAAGTATAGTCTGAGTTGCCGGATGTAGACTCATGTAACAACAAGAACATCCAAGCTAGCAACCTACACGCTGCAATTTTCTAACCCGTTACCTTTTCCTTTGTAGGGATTTAGTCATTTTAATGCCACATGCAGACCAAGTTCCCCCCAACACTATGTTGCAGGTACACTGTATCCAGAATTAAGTGGCGCCCAAGGAGACTGTGGTTGCATTTCAGAAAGTAGAATTGGTGCTATCAGACCCTTCTTCACCTTCTCCAGTGCTGACACAGTGCGAGACTAGGCGGAGTAGTTTAATGAGTAGGGAGGAGTTCAGGGATGGAAGATCAGTGTGAAATCAGAAGTCAACAGTGAGTAATTTAAGTCAGTAACTTCACATACAGAACATGACGTGACTGAAGTTACATTACATAGCTATTTGAACCCAAACCCCAATGTTTCCCTAAACTTAACCAAGTAGTTTTCTCGCCTAAACCCAACGACACTTTGAGCGTGCGCTGCAGTGGTCATGTCGGTTTGGTCGTCACTGGCAATCCTCAGTCGTGTGGGTGTGAGGATGTTGTTTTCCAACTGCCAGTTCTGAAATACAACAGTAATACCACAAAATGTTCTCGCAGGTACAAAGACACAATCGTCATCCCTAAAATACTGACTCATCATCCGTGTGTTCTCTCAAACACATCGTTCCTTGATGTTACATCTTTTGCGTCAGCTGGTAAAACGGGCTGTTTGTAAGGAGCCGTGTGTCCTCAAAGAGACGACAGAATCCTGCTTGTTTATTTTCGGTCTCTGTAGGAGGGTTCAGACGTATTTAGGGTGATAACTGGCTCACATCACTTGTTGTTTTCGTCTATTATAGCTTCTGCGCCGCGCCGCAGCGGGAGTCCAAACAGGTCATTTGCAGCAGCAGAAACCAACAGAAATCAGCTGCGTGTCGGTTGCCGGGTTGTTTCTGTGTCTGCGGAGGGAAACCAGAGTTAAAAGCAGGAGGGGGAGCTCGGCATGCTAATTACCGCCGGTGTCTTTTCAGGCCCAGCTGGTGTGACGCCAAGCGAGGGCATCAGTCACTTTAAGTGGGCTTTGGTCGAGGGAGCTTGCACCAAATCTCTGCTCTAGATGTAAAATGGCATCGAGGCCTCTATTTATGAACGATGAACACAGTTTGTTTGTCCTGATTGGGACCGGCTACGCTGACGGATGTGTTTAGACGACGGTCTTTATGGCGCCATTTGAGGGAAGAGCCGGAGCAAAATGAGCTATTGAAGGCTGAGTGATTGAGTTGTCATTACTCCAATAGCGCAGAGTTTTGGCTAACGAGGGGCGCCGTCGTGCAGAATGGATTGATTTTCAGGAATCTGAGCTTCTGTCCATCTTCCGGCGCTCCGCCCTCGCCGATACAAAGAGGTTCTTTGGCTCTCGTGACGCGATCTATTCATCTCCCGCTTCGTCTGACCTTGTGGCAACCCCTGCTGCCCGTTAGCTTCCCTCTGAAGCCGCCGGCTTTTAGCGAGGAGAGTGGAAAAAGCAAAAAGGCAGAGAGAGAGAGAACAAGACAGACAGATTACAGTCTGATTTGTCGTGGCCGAGCAGCTTCTGTCCCCGCTCCGGTAGTTCATTCATATTCCTTCTCTGAATGTAACAGTGTCCTCCAGTTCCCCGCGTTCTCACCCTCTCCGTATGTTTTTCGGGTCCTGTTGATTTTCGCAGCAGCGCTTTTCCTCATCGCAGCCATTCCCCCGCAATATGTTGCCATATGGCTCAGTTTACAGCCCTGATTTATTCAAAGCCCCGACTTCCCTGCGTTATTCATCCCTTGCTAATGAAAGGAGGGGAGAAATAAGACTTGCAAAAACCTTTCGTTCGGCGGCGCAGGTGTCGAATAGAAGAAAAAAAAAAAAGGGGCCCCACAGGTGATGCTCGCCGCCGAAAATGTCTCGTAATGAGCTTCCTCGTCTCGCGCGGAGACGCAGGACGTGAGAGAGAGTGACGGATGGCGAGGTGGGGTTATATAGCGTCTCGTGCGAGGGTAGGGGAAGGCGGAGGTAAGAGAAAGAGATGTCGAGGTAGAGGCCGAGGGCAGAACGGGAAGCATGAGCAAGAGGAGTCTGAGGGAGACAGAGACGTAAGGCAACAAATGAGAGCAATAAAACACACAGGCAGGTTCCTTCGGGGAGTCACGGATCCTTGTTTTCTTGACAGAGGAACACCGGTCTGTCCTCAGTGATTACTTACGCTCTGTGCTTTTGTCTTTCCATTGCAATTTACCTCCAGAACCCCCCCACCTGCCCGAGTCCTCAGCCAACAGCAGCATTACCTTAAATATTCATACGAAGCTGACTCGTGTTTGTTTCGGTTTGTTTTCGGCATCCGCAGACAGACGGACAGACTTCCCCCCTTTTTTCTCCGAGAGACGGAGAACAGGAGTCGAGCTCAAGTGTGTCTATAAATAATTTCATGGCTGCCAAATTCAAATTGCATCACGCTCGCGTTCGCGGCAGCTGCAAGGTCGAGCCCTTTTGTTTTACCCGCCTGCCCGGGCTGAGCGGTGCAACAGACCTTAAAAAAAGAAAAGAAAAAACCTCGTTCAGCACCAGAGACAGCTCCGCCCAGGCCGGCCTCGTCTCGCTAAGCTGCAGACAGAGCGAGCAGAGAGTCCGACGGTGCAAACAGAGGACGATAACCGATAAACAACACACAGAGTGCAAAGTTTTGCCTCCTGACCCGACGTACGCCTCACTCACGGATACGAAGCTATGCTAAAAGCTGCTCCTGAGGTGATCCTCAACAGCACGTCTCACAATTAGTTCCTCAAAGACTCTTTCAGAACTGAGGCTTTCATGAAAATATGTAAGTGGGCCACACACACTTCAGCCCTGCTTAGAGGACGATTCAGAGAAGTGCTCAACAGTTGATGGAGGGCTGTAAAAAAAGTGTCTTTGTAGCAAAAGCTGCTGGTCGCCTTTCCCTTTAACAGTTTTGACGAATCAAAAATATAAAAAGTACTCAGTAGTTCAGTGCTACCTCCTCCTGGAGGAGTTCTCCTTCAGATGAGCGCTGAAATAAAAGTCATTTATCTTTTTGATATCTTATATAAACCAACTGTTTATTATATGTCACTATAAATTCAACACATTTAGAAAAAAACACGTAATTTGAAGCCAACGTTGGGCATTTTTCACTATTTCCTGACACGATATAGACTCCAGATTGATTATTGTGACTGATTAATTAGGTATGAAAACAATCTTTGGTTGCAGTCACGAAGTCCAAACTGGTTTTAATTATTTTAGGGCCAGCTGTTGTCGTTAAGACAAACTGCAGAGTTTTTTCAGCATTTTTTGGGGGGAGGCTGAAATACACCAAGATCATAAAAAATGTAATTACATTTTTTATGGAATAAGATATTAACTTTCAGGGGGAAAAAAGGAGCAGAGGCACTTTTTCACACAGCAAACGTGTCTAATTTATTAAGTTGGAACTATTATTTGGGCTCACATCCACAAACTCAACTGATCAGCAGACAGGATGGAGAAGCCTGCAGTGCCCGGCTGTCACATGTGTACACGGCGGAAACTAACATTTTAATTATCGATTTGATTTTTATCGTTTTGTCTATGAAACGTCAGAAGAATTCAAAGGTCTTCTCAATCCCAAACCCCAGAGCCAAAGCTGACATCTTTGAATGTGTTTGTCCCGCAGTCCAAAAGCCAGAATTAATGTTTTTTGCAAACCACGGATACTTTTAAAACTCGGTTCTGGGATCAGGCCTTAAAATACCTGCTTTGATTACCACAAACATGGCAGGAGATGTCCCGACGTCTCATTAAAAACACACCCTGTTTGTTGAAACCACACCGTCCCTCGTCAAAAATATATCCAACGGTTTCTCGCGTAGAAATGTTGAAAAAAATAAAACTGGTTTGGCAGCCTTATTACCTACATGTGTCTGTGGTCTGCAGAAATATTAACGGCCAACATTTTACTCTGTCCGCTGGGCTGCCAACACGCAGAGATACTCATTTTACAAAAACAGGGGAAAATGAAGCAAACAGGAAAATAGTCATGTGCAAGGAGCTGTTAACATTTAAAATCACTGAAACAATTAACTGATGATTAAAATAGTTTCCGGTTCCTTTTTCTGTTGCTTGAATGGATCCTTAGTCGTCAAATCGTCTCAGCTCCGAATCCGTTCCCATCAGAAAGTGTGGTATCGATCGCTCCAGTAGATTGAACTCTGGCACCAGACTCCTCCAGTCAGTCTTCATCGGAGTTGTGCCGACGCTCTCCTCTCGCGGATTCAACGCTCGTCGGGTTTATCTTGACTGGCAGGACAGAATAGTGGGGATTTGTCTGAACGGAGTGCCGTATACGAAGCGTGGCGGCAACACCGCAGTCGAGACGAAGATACGGCTTCTAGGCTGCTTGAGGTTTTTGTGGATTGCTAATTATCATTTAGTGGGGATTTTTTTTCTGGGCTAATTAAAGGTTTAGTCTCCGTATGTGTCCGAGTAAACCTTCAGGTTAATGAGAAAAAAATGATAATCATCCTAAATCGGCTTCACGGTCAGCCCCAACATGCTCCGGCGAGTCTGCGAGACACACACACTTGTTCGCTCGTTCGGTCATGCGGCTCTGCATAAAAAGTCGGTGTTTTAGCACGTCTAAGTAGGTGGTATACAAACAGCCCGGGGTTTAATCCTATTTCTCGTGAGAGCAGCCGCTGGGAGAAGGAGGCGAGAGTTTGCCAGAGGCTTATTTTCACCCCAGTGCAATTCCACTCCCGGGGATTGGGGTGCTTCCACTTGTTTAGTGCTTAGAGGAGAAGAGGGAGGGTGGGAGGCGGGGGAGGGCATAAATAATTTAAGCAAATGTGTATGGCTGGAGGGGACGAAGTGATAGCGAGAAACACGGCCGCGTGCAGAAAACAACAATTTGTCAGAAAGGGCCTCGCAGGTACATAGATCACTTAAAAGGCACTTACCCGGAGTGAGTTCGCCGCGCCGCCGAGGCGTCGGCCTCTCAAGGGCACCTTGTTGATTGCGATATTGTTCTCGGTTCTTAAACTTTTCATCCCGCCAGTTATGAAGTGGTCTGTCTGAGCACCTCGCCGCAACAGCCGTTGCGGAGGCGCGGCGACGAGGGTTGTTTGATATCAAAGACGGTATAAGAGAGCCGATGATGAGATTCCGCTGCCCTCGGTCCACCTACGCGGAACGTATCCGACGGGTTTTCCCTCAAGAGATCCGTATTCTCCAGAATCCTCTGTCTTTTATCCCCCCTTTGTTGAGCATAATGTTTGTACGGCTCATATACCTGACCTCCGATACGGAGGCGCCTTTTAATGCTAAAGTAAAAGTGTTACTCTCACTCAGCACTATTCTCCGCCTCACTTCATGGGTATAGTCTCATGTCTGCATGCATAAAGTTTCTGGACTGTTTTCACCACCTTTTTCGAGTGTGTTACTTTGGACCGGGTGCTTGTTTTGACCCGCTGGCTCGTCTCCCAGAAGCCACTCAGTCTGTGCACAATATACGAGGACCTTGCAACAACCTTGGCAATGCACAGATAGCGATTTTTAAAAAAAATATTCTGCGTCACCGACTGGCTTGGTCACAAAACTGAACACCTGATGGCAACATTATTTTTTATATATATATATATATATATATACAAAAGGACAAAGAGCCAGCGATAAATCAAAGCCGCCCTAACATCCAGCTTTCGGTTGAGTTTTTTTCTTTCTATGCGTATTTCTCTCTCATTGTTTTTGTGTTTTCAAGGATTCTCTTCTGCCGCGCATCGAGAATTTCATTTTGTAATCCTTCCACAGTGCGCCGCAGCAAGGTCTCTGGTCTCGCCTTAGAAAATTGGCTTCCACAATGCACCTCGACGTCAGTGAATGTGCTCTATAGACCTGCAGCTCGGCGCGTTTCTCACCGTGTGTCTTATTTAAATGTCACATGAAAAGTTGAGTGTTACGGTGGAAAAAGTGCAGAGCTGTACTCTTATTTAAAGATCCTCCGATACCATTTTTTCCTTCCTGATGCTGATTCCGATACCTGGGCTGTATATACTACCAACCCTGTGTGGATGTGATATGATTGCTGTCGTTGTTGTGTGGCCTGGCTCAGGTGAAACCTTCCCTACAACATTCTTTCATTATCCGTCTTTAACGGTTATTTATTCCTAGATTCCTCTATTATTTGTTCCTTTGCTGTTGAGATGGACCGTCAGAGTGCAGCCCCAGTTTAAAACAGTAGTGCCACAGCAACTCAGATAAATCTAGGAGTAAATAATTCCTTTAGAACTCTTTGGCTCGAAGCACCGCACACTGAAGGGCAAAAATATTGACGGTGATAGTGTCCACCCCATGTGCAGACTCAGCGAACGCATGGGGCATGTGTAGGGCATCAAGATATCAGTAGTAAAGCTGATTGGCTGCACGTCTTCTAGCCTACATCAGATGTATTCCCTGTCTCATAAAGTTTGGGGAGAGCAGGTTCGTCATGCTCTTTCACGTGATGCGCTTTCAAATGCTTTATGAGGTTTCTGGCATTGACGCTTCAAAATTACAGCCTTGCATACTGATCACGTTGCCGTTTTACTGGCATCGTTGCCCAGAGTAAAAATATTGCCAAATAGCTGACGTGTTGCTCGTCTCACTCCTCTACCGCTTCTTGTAGAAATGGGATGCTGCTACTTCTCAGCTAGCTCCGTTAGCTCTGCACAGCACACCGCGACTTCCTGTGTTGGCTGTTGGCTGTTGATTTCCGTGTGTAATGTTAAGCAGAGCTAACGGAGCTAGCTGGGAAGTAGCAGGGTCCCATTTCTAAATTACGCGGTATCGGAACGTACTTGCTATCTCAAGGAAATTGAATCGAACGCAACTGGATTTGGTTTTTGTCTTTGAAGACGTTTCACCTCTCATCCAAGAGGCTCTTGATCTTGATGAAGCCTCTTGGATGAGAGGTGAAACGTCTTCAAAGACAAAAACCAAATCCAGTTGCGTTCGATTCAATTTCCTTGAGATAACTATGACCTGGATGAATGAGAATATTTACAGGCAACGTACTTGCTAATACCGTTTCGTCAGTATGGGTTTCATCTCCGATACTGGTATCGGAATCGGAACAAATATGTTGTGAATTGTCTGAAGACTACATCCTTTCCTTGCTTCCATAATTATATAACACAAACATATGAAATGAAGACATTAAAGATGCTTCACAGATGTTTCCACCAATACATTAATCAGCACACATGTTCCAAATGTCTTACAAGTACAATATACAGTGTCAGCGCACAATGTTGTACGAATTGTTTATTTATTGCTCATGAATGCTAAAGTGTCATTCATGTAAAGGCTGTTCACAGTCGTGCAGGAATGACTGATTCGTCTCTCCGTTTGTGTTCCCGCAGACATAAACATGGCAGGCGAGCCCAAGCCATACAGGCCCAAAGCCGGGTCCAAGCGGCCGCTCTCAGCCGTCTACAGGTAAGATGACCCTCACAGAAACACTCCTCCACCATCTCTCACATCCCGCTGCTCCCGCTCTGATGTAAATGCGGAGTAATATTTGGAATATGAGGATTCCTATTATGTCCGTTTTTTTTCTCTCTTCTTTTGAACCTTGAATCTCTAATTGAGTTTTTAATGCTCTCCACATTCCCGCCCCCGACTGTGACTGGAGTTTGTTCGGCATGGGTCCGTAAAAAAGCTCAAAGGAGATGCCGTTGTATAAGCTTCATTAGGCATGACCCTGATTTTCTGCCCCGCACGCAACTCCTGGTCACAAACAGATCAAAGCGGCGCTTGTTTACCGCAGTCTAATGTGAGCGAGGGGCGGACATGTTGTTTCCTATTCACCGGGACACTTGTTCCCTGCTCTCTGATGCTCTGATTCCACTAACAAACCTCACATTCCCACTTAATTTACTCCTCTCTGAATAGCTGGCTTGCTGCACTGCACGTCTTATTTTTCACTCGTGTATTAGTCTGTGCATTGTGTTAATATAAGACCCCTCATTTGCATGTTATAGCTGCAGCCAGGGTGTTATACGGCAATTATGGAAAACAGGAGAGGCTAAAAAAAAACCCAACACTACTCTAAATTGAAATAGTAATACATTAATCCTAATTAAAATTCCTGTGCGAGGAGCGGCGTTTCAAAAACACAGCTCCTTCTTCTCCGCACCTCTTCTCTTTATTTCCCTCCGTCTGAATTCTAAATTAGTTGCCATCCTGAGCGTGTGCTTAACATTGATTTTCCTCCGCAGGCTCTAAGAAAAGATTTTTTTTTCTTCTTCTTCTCCTCCTTCCGACTGTACTTCCCGTCTGAAAACTTTCTTATTTTCTTTGTTGATCTGTGGGTCTGTGCACGCCAGCGTGGCTCAGGCTCGCCGCGTAACCTGCGGTGAGCTTTAGGCGTAAACTGGAGCGTGTCCGTTCGAATCGAAGCGGCTTGAGTTTGATCTGCTTACTTTTGACAGATCCAGAATGGCTCCCTCTAAACACAGCCCATCCCTCTCCTTATCTCTTCCTCCCCCGTCTCTCCGCGCCCTCCTCCTCCTCCTCCTCCTCCTCCTCCTCCCCTTCTGTCTCTCTGTTTGTCTCTCTCACAGTGGTTATGAATTTGATTACGAGTACTACAGGGATGATTTCTACAGCAGGTACGTATCGTTTACATTACGTTATCAAGTTGGATCATGAGACGGTTCACTGTTGCTGTGCCTGTCAAGCTTTCTGCCAGGGTAAAATCATAACAGCTGCAGATTTATCACTCGAGATTCAAAAGTATTTTTTAACAACAGGTGATGGATGATGGATGAAAGTAGAGATACGCAGGCTTTTCATATCTAACTGGCTGTAATGACAGCAGATTTTGTCAGCTGCAGCGAGCTGACTTATTAAGCTATTGTAACTAAGCTAATTTAATTGCCCAGTTGGTTGAAAACGCTGGTTCCTGCTGACTTTCGAATACTTTCAGCTGACTTGTTTTCAAATGAGAATCTCAGGTTACACTAAAAATGATTGCTAGATTCAGTATAGGCCAAAAGTTTGCAGTATTTATACTCTCTCCTCCTTTCAACAGCATATTTACTCACATAATTTTTTAAGGCCGATCAAAAGAAAAAAAAATTATACAATCATTCTGCTGTTCTCTGCTGTTAGTTTTATCTCTTCATGTTATAGCCTTGTATCGTTTTATTTATCTTTTAGGCCGAATACAAATTCTGAATTTCATGTTTTTTTCAAATTGAATAACGATATTTTTCAAGGTGTTTTATCGAAGTTAGATATTCCAGTACCTTGAAAATATTACTCACCAGTTGGCCATCCATGTTGAAGACACGGAAATAAAGAAACAGCCTTATTTTGCAGTGTAGAAGTCTTTATTAATTATCGGTCGCTTAGCTCACATGCTAAACTGTAGTCTATGTTTTTTACTTTTAAAGGGGCAGTAATGTAAGAACTTTAGTTGAAAAGTGAAAATAATTAACTAAAATTAGCAACAGAATGTGATTAAATAGCATTTTTGACATTATGGTGTCAATGTGTTGCGTTGCAAGATATCTACTGAACTTAGCATGCTATATAGCTAGCCCCGGCTAGCAGTGTAAACACTCCTCTGGTCCTCGAGCTCCCAGTCCGAACAGCTAGCTGGAGCAACGGCTAACTGAGCAAGCTAGCCAACGGCAGCTACAGTTAGCAGCAGTTAGCCTTTACGCTGAGATATGCTGCACCCTATTTGTTATGATTATGAATTATGAAAGGTGGCCATTTCTTACATATCTTACCTTTAACATTACAAAAGAAAAGGCGTTCAGGATGAAGACTAATCAGTGTTTTTTGTTCTCCTTGGCCCTTCAAAGTAACAGTTGCTAATACTTACTAATGGTTACTAGTTTAGTGAGCTAGTTAGCCAGACATGCTAACGACATGCAGGTAAACACACTGTTTAATCCATTCTTCACTCTTGAAAAATGAAATGCTAAATGAAATGCTGAATAATGCGCTGAATATGTTGTTACCTGGAGACATCCAAAGCTTGACAGGCCCGGCGCTGCTAGTTATGATTGCTAAGCTGTTGTCGGACAATCACGGTACAGGGCAGGGGTTTAGATAACAGTCGGTATGACTTCTCTCTTTCTCATTAAGAGTCCGTGATTGTTAGATACGTTTCAGTACCCTTCCCGCAGAGCCACCTCAAATAGTCAACTTGTCAAAATGGCAGAACAGATCAAGCATGCAACTCAAACCCCGCTGATGAAGGGAGCACTTGTTTTCCCTCTCATTTATCCACCAGTGATCAGAGTGCTTATCCGCGGAGACATTTTCCTAAATGTCAGACTTGTTGAGAGCCGCGACAGACGTCTGCTGTCACGGCGAACATTCAAAGCTGACACCTTCATCTGACATTTAGCGCCCTCTCCTTTTCATCCTCTTCACTTTTTTTCGAGAGAGACGTGAAAGGATTATTTGCATGCGAGACCTCGATAGTTGCAAAGAAGAAAAAAAAAAGTCTGCCTTTGGTTTTGTGTGTGAGAAATCCATAGAAAATCTCTGTTGAAATACAATACGGGGGAGCAGATAAAAGGCTGTAGAACGAAGTGGTGGTGAAATAAACTGGAAAATCTTTTAGCTCCAGTCGATAGACAACCCTCTGAGTCCTATAGGGCCTCTTAGAAAAAGAAAGTTACTTATAGAAAGAGCGCGAGAGGTGAAGTGTAATATTCTTGTTTCTTCTTTTCCTCAAGGCTTTTCGACTACCACGGCAGAGTGGCCCCCCCACCCAGAGCCGTGATCCCTCTCAAACGCTCCAGGGTGCTCGCTCCCTCCTCCCGCCGGGGGAAGACCTCCTTCCCCATCAAAACGTCCTCCTCCTCCTCCTCTTCCTCCTCCAGACCTCCCACGTCATCCTCCTCCTCCGGGCTCAAACGTACGTACCGTAAGGTGCTTTTTTCACTTGCCTTTGTGTTCACGGCTGGGCCGAAAGTCATATATTTTTATTTTTTTTTGCTTTATATAATTTTTATTCTTTCAAAAGAACACCGCCTAATTACGCTAATGGCATTCTGTCCTTTTCAAGGCTTAATGCAAATCTCGACAAACAACAGCTCTGAGAGAGAGAGAGAGAGAAAGCGGTGGCATTATTCGGCTCTCGCCGCTGAAAAGAAAAAGCTATTTAATTCACTCTAGCGGCTCAGAACACGCCACGCCGCAATGTAGAGCAAAAAAAAAAAAACTGCTAAATCGCAAACACAAATATAATCCGAGCTCGGCGAGGAGCGGCGCCCATTCAGCAAACCGCGCTATTGCTGTCATCGAGGATCCATCTGGACCTCATTCGCTCCTCTTGATTAACCGTAGATGCATTCTGACGACCTAAATGTAATTAATGTGAGATTGAGGCCGTCCCCGCGGAGCTGCGGTCAGCTGTGTTTTCCCAAACCTGAGTCTCTATCCGGAGCCTGTGTAATTGGCTACAGTGTTTGTTTCATTGTTGCCTGTCGAGGCCGGTGTTATCAGCGCGAGCAGCTTGGTGGGGTCTGTCAGGAGGACCCGGTTGCAGTTGGTGTTATATATATATATGGGAAAAAAAAAAAAAAAAAGTCCATCTCCCATCCTCTTTGTGGACGGAGTCAGTGAATTCTCCCCCTGTCTAAAGCAGTGCTGCTGTATGTTTGGGAGACTAATTTGCCGCTGCCAGCGCTGTGAAAAATCACTGTTTGTATTGACTCTGGCCCAGATAGATTGGACAGCAAAATAAGGTTAGCTTGTCCAAACAACGGGGTGGGTCAGCGTGGGCAGTTTGGACCACTTGGGCTTCACGAGCAATAATTCACTCGAGGGGGGGGGAAACAAACGTCCAGTCAGATGGATGGATCGCGAGGACGGATAGATCTGTGTTCTCCGCACTACATCCTCTTTGACCGTCACTTTATTAAGACAGGGGTTCGACTTTTTGAAGGAGTGTCGCTTTAAGTCGTGTTGTCTTCGGTGAAGTCGCAGGCTGCTTTGAGAACGGGACACGACTGTATTAAAAAGTAAGTTTGTGTTTTCTTTCTTTCTCTTTCCCGGCTGTCAACATATTAAATAAATGGAAAGTAAACTAATTAACCCTCAAACAGACTCCCTCCTTCTCACAGGTCTAAAAAATGATAACTCAAAATAAAGTTTTTTTAATTGAGGTCACTGTTGTGTTCCCCTCCTGAAAGATAACTTTTTGGAGTTGACATTTAGAAAGTTAGAGAAGGTCGTAGGCGACACTAAACAATGCAGCGATGAGTCACAGTAAATTATTTATCATTTAAGCAACCGTTTAATTAATTTCACCGGCGTCAGCGGCTCAGATGTGAATGTTTTCTAGTTTTTCTCGCTCTTCTATGACACGAATCAAAGTAGTTTGTGAAACTGTCACATAATCTAATCTAGAGGATTTGAGGACGTGGACACTAATTTTAAATTGTTTTCGTGACTGTCTGCATGACTATCTTTACTTTATTTCACTTTATTTATGAACCACGCTGGTGTTTCAGGGAGTTGATCGAACTGGACGGTGTCACGCCCAAATCCAAGGGTTCAAATCCAGTCTCTGGGTTTTCAAAAAGACATTTCCAGTGCGTGAAGCAGTCACAAATACTTAATCTTTGGGGTTAACTCTGGTTTGGGTTATGGAAAGATCTTCAACCCCGCGAAAGGTGACAAGATTTGGTCTTTAGGATTAAATCATCACTTTCATTATTGATGATTCCAACATTTGTGCACATATAATTTACAACCAGACACAAAAACAAAATACTGATCAAGTTTCTGCAGTCTTGGTTGCTGTTTTGGATTCTGAATAGCGTCCACATCTCCCACTTTTCTTCTAGCTGTGGTTCTTGTTATCTCAGATGATGTCTGAATTCTCAATATAGATTTCCTCTACCATCTCCATCCATTATTCCTGGCAAGGAGGGTCCACTTTCCCCCAGTTTCATTGTGATTGCTTTCCTACTAGCTATCAACAACATTGTGATCAAACACCTATCCTTTCGTACCATCTCTTTAATGAACGGTGGATGGATTTTGCTTCCAAAAATGTAAAGTTAGAGTGGAAATTCACCAGGATACCATCGTAAATCACGCAACCAACCCGGTTGTAGGTGTATTTTGTTTAGTAGGTTTACATCAGTGCATTAAAAAGTAATAAAAATGGTTCTGAAATCAGGTTTCCTTTCATTAAGTCCTTTAAATCTGACTCACAGGAATCCCCTTATACTCATATGTCCAATCCGGTAACTTTCCAACAACTATTTAGAGTCTCGAGTTACATCAGCAGTCCAAAAACTCCTTGTCCGGTTTAATCTTCATAGCCCAGTGATTCAAGAGACCCTCACTATCCCCGAGACAATAATTTTTGCGGTTCATCAGGAGGTCCTAAAATTAGATCCATTACTCATCCCCCTAAATCTCTCTGCCGCCTATTAAATAACAATGTGCCTTTTTTCCTTCCATTTTTCTTTTTTTTATTCGAAGATGCTGCATTGATGATGTTGGATTAGGATGTGTATGTTTTCTCTCTTTTCGGCTTACGTGACTGATAGCACAAAAGGGAAAGAAAAGAAAGAAAAAAACAACAAGGCCCGGAGGCTCTGATAAATTAAAAACCGCTCCGCACTTTCTTATCGTGGAAAGCTCGCCCAGAGCGAGCAGAGATAGTGTTGGAATAAGGAAGCGAGCGTGTATATACGTGTGTGCATTCATGTACAAATGGAAGCAGGTGATACTGAGAAGGAGATAGAGACACTCCAGTGTGTTCCACCGCCGAGATATCATTGTACATCCGCTGATTTCTCTCCTGTTTTGCCCGTCGGGAAAGGTCGATTTTCTGCCTCTGTGGAGCTTTAGGGTTGACGGCGGCTTTACTAAACAACACTTCTGATTCCTACGACATGTGTTACCTTTAGTGTGGCGTTACGTACCCGTTCCTCCCTCTCTCCTCACGCTCATTAATCACCCTGCTCTGTTTTTAAAAGATGACGTGTACCATACGGAACGCGCTGGATCTCTACCTGGGCTGCGTCTACCAGCATGAATTCTAGTGAAAGATTAAAAAACCTCCTTTCGGGGGAATCTGGTTCAAAGCGCGAGAATTTTTCTATCGCACATTCGCATCTTCTCTGAGCGTTTGTGTTTTAATGTACGTGCTCTTAACGCTCATGCATGCATAATCGCGCGCAGACATACGAGGGGGCTCCGCATTGTGATGCGGTGTGGGTGTAAACACACATCAGATGCGCCGTCCTAAAGAGCCGCACGCAGGCATAATTCCAGACAAGTAGTGTTTTGATCCGGGCGCGAGCCTCCCGCCTCTGATTTACAGAAACTCGTGGGTTTGTTTACCGAGCGCTCATCCGTCCTCTTCGCGGGCGCTGACAGAATCTGATAGGTGTCAAAGAGAATTTTATGTTTTCTCCTCAACTCCTGATGTCTGTTTTTCCCCCTTACCTCTCAAAAAAGATGACACATTTCAGCCGCCGAGGGGTTGAGGAGTGAGATTATCTCATTACTTTGTGGTCTGAATGTTTTAATCTGCTCGGTTTCGAGCTGCTGAGGAGGAACACCCTCGTTTGAGCAGCCGTGAGACGGGGGGGGCCAGATTGAATTAATGGTGACGCGACGGATGTATTTTTTTGGTTTTCAGATGTTTTCTGCACATGACATATCAAGGTTAAGACTCAGACTTCGACACGATACGGTTACGCTTCATTTACCCAAAGCTCGGGGTACGTATTGTAACACCCGAAGCCTCCTGCCTCGGTGAGAGCAATTATTCATAAGGTAGTAAACAGAAGCTGTGGGAAGGCAAATTCTGCCCCCTGTTTCTCATGCGGTACCGTTAGTGAGGCAATGATCAGGTGAGGTTGCGTTGTATGAAATGTAAAAATGCAATTGAAAACACTTTGACGCAAGGCTGTTTTTTTCTTTGGTGGACTGTTTTTGCATCATGTTACAATACACGCCACTTGTTATTCTCTCTTCGGCTGCAAAACAACCTTCAGCAAGGTTTGTGCAGACAAGTTTATGCTGATTTTTTTTTTTTTTAAGTAAATGAGCCAGTTCTCCTCTCTGATTTGGTTATTTGGTCATTGGACTGAAGTTCATGGTTGGATTTCAGTCTTTGAGACGGTCTGGTGACGCTTTATTTCCCGGCTCCCATAATGTTCTCGCAATTTCTTGGACATGATGTAATTTTGTAGGACAAAGAACATATTGTGAGACAGAAGGTGTTTTTGTTGAGTTTTTAAGCAGCTGTCTACAATCGTACTGACTGGAAAAAAACTAGCATTCATATGCAAAATATGTATTCATAGCTGGAAACCATCATTTTCCGTTTTTGTTTCAATTCCGCGTCAGGAAAAAACACTGTATGTTCAGCTGACCTGCTGTGCACTAAACGAGTGACTAATTAAGAAGATTCATTATTAATCACTTAAAGAAGTGTACAAATTGACCACTCAGTTTACCCCGTAATTAGTTAGGGATTGAATGTCCCTTTAGGAATCTCTTTAGCTGTTGCTGAATTGGACAAATGACGTATGACTATAGTAGAATCTGCACGTCGTACGTCCTCTAAGCTTGAGAAGTTGTGATCCGTCTGCAGCTTCCCCCCAAAATGTGAGCCTTCGGTTCGGGTGTATCGCTTTAAGAGCAGCGTGGCTCCTTTAAGAAATAGAGGCAGTGCGGAGAGAGTGTGTGGTCGAGCGAGAGAGAGAGAGCAGACGGGTGTTGCCGATAAACGTAAAGTTCATCATTTAAACGTTTGAAGGTTTAATACCCAAAAAGATCAACTTAAAGTGATTGCTATCACTGTCCCTGTTGATATCAGTGCTTTTGCGAGTCATGCTATGTTGACCTCGCTACAGCAGCTAGTTGCGATGGTATGGACTATTAACCGCGCCCTTTTCTGTTTGAAACAGACCGTTAGCCGTGATAAAGGAAGTAACAGATTCCTTTCAGTCTCCCTGCTTTATATAATCCATCTAATGCCAACTGAAAGATAGCATACAGTCTGTGTCAGATATTGGCACTCTCGAGCAAAACTTGAGCAACGCTGCCCAGCATGGTGGGCGTAAGCTGTGCGCTAATCTTCAAATTGAAAGCAGCAGGTCCACAGTTTCAGCTGGGTAACTTTGCAGTTGGCCAGATTTAGATGTTCTTCCCCCGAGGAAAGTGTGACTCAGTGTGATGATACGATATCCGAATCTTAAAGTATTAAGCGGTGACAGCGTGAAGCGGCATCGTTAAGACGCGTACGGTGCGAATGAGGACAAACTGGAGTCAAAGTCGCTATAAATGTCCCTGTTTCTGTGTTTCTGTGCCTCAGCAGTGAAGACAGACCAGCTGCAGACCATCAAGCGGGAGCTGACGCAGATCAAGATGAAGATCGACTCTTTGCTGGGACGCCTGGAGAAGATCGAGAAGCAGCAGAGAGCTGATTGTGGTGAGAGGAGGGGAAAAGGACGGCGAACGCCGAGGGAGGGAAATTAAGAGCGCACACAGGCCAATACGTCTTCGTGGCATGTGGGGAGATAAGAGCAGTAGAGCTCTCTGTCATAACAGCAGACAGGTGTCAACGCCGCGCTGACTCGGTTTATATGAGAGGTCTTTATAGATGCCCTGCCACCGCGGGACGGCCTCAGAGAGAAGCTCGCCGTGAAGGTCACTCAGACTCCACGCCATTTGATGTCGTGCGCGTCACAGCTCTTCAACAGCGCGACGGTTTTTTTTTTTTATTCAAACTCTCTTTTAACTCCGTGACAGTCGAACACCAAAGAAGCCAGTCGCGGTCGTCCTCCAGGCAAACTGTTCTGTAATTTATTTGAAGTGACATTGAAAAACTAAAAGTAGCTGCCAGAGCTGACAATGAGAAATCCCAAGGTTTTTTTTATTCTGGTGGTTTCGTATAGTAACAGCTAGCAGTCAGTGACGCGCGGGAGCATTTTAAGTTTAAAGGCAATTTGCTAAAAGGGCCAGTTGACAGGGTCATTTGCAAAGAAAAATATGTAACCACCTCGGGCTTTGAATTAAAAAGAAAAAATCTTAATTGCTTTATTGGTCTCTCCCATCAGGGTTTGATCCCTCGGGGGCTTTGAAAGTAATCAGAAATGTTTTGTAATCAATTTTGAAAAAGAAAACAGGAGGAGCAAGAGCAGGGATGGAGGAATCTGCTCTTCTTTCCTCGGTTCAGTTAAAAACCCCACCCAGGTGGCTGAGTTTTGATTTTTCTGTCAACACGTATCGCAGAAATGTTTTTCAGAGAGAGAGAGAGCAGAGAGAACGATGACGGTGTGAATAACAGTTTCCAATTTTATGGAGAAAAACAGAGAGATTAGATTTGATGTGTTTATTCCAAACGTAGGCTGCGAAGATGACGCCGAGAGAGACCATTTCTTTGTCTGATTACATTACGGACTGTTCAGCAACGTTATGTGGTTTCTAAAAATGAACTATAAAATGAAATGAGTGAAGAGAAAAGTAGTTTTTTGGCACCGCGGCGTCAAGTCGAACAACACGAGATCGGTTGTATCCCCGGAGGCTGATGAGTCTGAGAGGAACAAAAGAGAGAACGAATGGCTTTTAGCGAAATACCAGACATTAGCATACAGCGCTAAAACCTCCTCCATCAGCATCTAAACTCGCTTCTCGGGTGGAGCGGAAAAGCTAATAATAGATGCTTCGCGTTGATATTTTATGCTCGTAAAGCTCGAGTGAAATTCAAGCCGGTGTCGACGTGTCACCGGAAAAAAGGCAGCCAAACTTCTCCTTTGACTGTGATCACGCTCTGAATTGCATCTCCGTGCCCTCTTTTTCGCTCCCTCAGAGGCTCAGAGAAAGTACGAGGACAACTGCGACTCCCTGCACGAGGAGTCCGTGTCGGAGACGGCGGAGAACTCCGGGGAGGAGGCCGGCGAGGGGGCGCTGGACGTGGAGGCGGGAGAGATGACCGATGGGGGCGAGGACGACTACGACGAGGAGGGCAGCCACCATCTGGTGAGAGAAAAACGGCTGACAGGGCTGACAGGGAGGGAAAGAGCAAGGCACTTTGGGAGATCTCAAGTGGGCAGACAGTCTTCGCCTTCGGAAAGTTAATTTTCCAGAATTATTCATGGCCACAGATCTGAGAGAGCGAGGCTTCACATGAGTGAATGGTGCGGGCGCCTGGACTGACAGTTTCTCCCTGTCGACCCCGGCTCAAACAGTGGAAGTAGGGCTCTTCACCGCCCGCACACACACACACACACACACACACACACACACACACTTACAGGCTATAATTAAAGCAGTAGACACATCGGAGAGAGTTTCACACCCGTATGGACTGGTGCGAGTCCGACCGTGAAGTGGTGGCTGGAGAGTCGCGTGAAGGGGTTTTCTCTTTCACGAGGGTGAAGAAAAGCCAACAGAAATCGAAGTTGTTGATTTAGAGATTCTTTCTTTATTATATATATAATCTATACAGTTAAATCTATAGAATTGATTGTTGTGTCCAACCAACCATCTAAAACTCAAAGATGAACCCATAAATGTTTGGTATTTTTGCTTGAAGGTGATTAAAAATGCTTATTTCTTTATTTCTTTTGACATTTTCTGACAGTAGACTTCCGTAATCATCAACTTCCCATCTACGGAAAGATTCTTGTCACTATTCCTGGTGTTGTCACGTGGATGAAACTTTCCATCGACTTGGGTTTTGAGTTAACAGGTTTTCTCCTGTTCAAGCATTTAAACTAAAATATTTAATTAAGGTCATTTTACATTGTGTTCAAATGTCCTCTATCTGCCTCCAGGGGCTTTAAAAAACACCCACAGTGCTCGGTACTATTGTGAAGTTAAACATTATTCCCTATATTTTCTCAGAAGTGTGAGCCGTATGCCTTTCCTTTACGATTCCTCAAGTTCAAGTGTTCACTTGAGTTCAGGAGTTGTTCTGACCGCGTTTTCTTTATGTGCTATATTTATTTGCCATTCGCTGGGTGAGCATGTGTAAGCCTCTGTATCCTCGATGAAAGACTGGAGGCCTCGCTTACAGAGGGCGTTATTTTTCAGAGACATTGCGGAAGAGATGTTATTTGTTTCCCTGAAGGTCACATTGATCACAGATGGTGATAACGTACCACAAAGGCTGTTCCGTAGGTCGGTTGTTGAGCGTACGTGTATCAGCAGTGACCTTTTAGAGAAGACTGAAGACGACCTGCGTGCTCAGTTTGAAACTGTATATTGTATCCGTGATCTTAACCTCCTCTCTCTCCTTTCGCAGATAGAGAACCACGTATCGGATATCGACAACTGAGATCAGGTAAGAGCTTTTGGATTCATGGTTAATCCAAGTTGTAACGAGATGGCTGCAGCCTCTCACAGCCAGCCCCTCGTTAATGGCCTCACATCCCGTCCTCGTTAACAGCCGTGACCGCCGAACTGTGTCGCGAGCGTCTCTAAACATTCGTTAGTCATCTCCTAAGTCATAAGCTCCGTGACATTTGGAAGACCAGCATCCACTGAAGGGCAGCTAATGCCGAACCCAACAGAGGGAGCAATAATGGCATTCCAATGGGCCAGAACTGCCCATAAACAGCATTCATCTAATTGAATTGTGCGGAAGGGGGTATGAGTGGCGAGGCCCAAGGTAAAGAGTTTCCTGCCTCTCGCCTCTCAGGGTTGTGGGTAATGATGCGGCCACATCATCAGTTGGCTCGGCGCTGGCTGGCTCCTCATAGCGGGGGGTGCTTAGCTGTGTTTATCAGTCGCAGACGGTTGATGAAACGCCGGGTTAATCTCTGCCACGGTTCCCCCCTCCCTCTTTGCTTCTGGGCGAGCAGAGGAGAAATCCAAAAAGTGGCTCAGTTCAGTGGAGACTGTAAAGCAATCAATCTGGCACCTGATTCTGATTTAGTTTTTTCCCTCTTTAAATTAGTTTTCGTCTACTTTTAGTCGGCGAAACTGAAGACACTTTAGTCTAGTTTTCACCGGAGAAATGTTATTTATATTCATGTTTTTTTAATGCTTTAGGCTTTTAAGCTTTTTTCGGCCGACGCCATCTCTAATGCGTGCAGTTACCAGGGTTATAGCTGTTTGCTCTTCCACAAGGTTGCCTGATAATGCGCTATTTCTCAGTTTTATACCAGACTGAAAGAGCTCACGTACAATCTATCTCTGCCAGAATCATTCTCCCAAACGTCCCATTCGTTCATAAACTCTAGATTTACTTCGTTGTTCACTAAATATTATATATTAACGCTGACAAGGTGTCTATTAAGGCCATTAATTCCTGATGGACACCTTGAAAGACATGATATTTTTCTAATACCAAAGTTTTTCCGAAGGGTTTGACTAACACCTGGAACAATCATTACAATCCCATAAGGTTCCCATGCAATGGAAACATTTAAGTCGTTGGTCTCGGTCCCAAATCTGTTTCAGGAGCGAGTTTAATTTACTTTTTAGTATACTTTCTGTCACGGCTAAGAAGTCGCCGGTTGACAACACTGCTCCAAAGTCTACTGGCGAAAAAGGTTTCAGCGTTGACGCCACACCTCCTCCCCGCACCATCTCCTCGTGCGGATTACTGGTGTACCACTTCCAAGCGCCTCTCAAGGAACCACGTTACACTTTAAGTTTTCCCATTTCCTTTCCACATATATCTGCCTTCTTAAAAAATTCTATCAGCGGCCAATTCACAACACCTCCTCGCAGCACATACGTTTTAAAAAAAAAAAAAAACGCTGAAAATCCCACTCGAGGTCGTGGAGAATATATGAATGTTTTGCTCGCAGGCCTACCAAGGATAGAAAATCAGTGTGAGAAGAACCTCAATAAGTCATGTCCGGAAGGATTAGGGAGGCAGCCCCGGCTACCAGCGAATATTTCTGCGCTCCCCGAGATATTTCTGAGGCCATTCAGAAACGGACAAGCTTTAAAAAATTCAGGCTAATCCTCATCAGATTTACAGCCTTATAAATATCTATTTTTTTGAGGAGGAAACACAGTCCTGTAATGTGTTTTCATCAGTTTTTTCTCCTTTATCGCTTCAGGATGAGGCGGCAGACACCCCCGGGGTCGGCGGTATTAGAATTCATCATCACCTTCAAGAGACGGAAAAAAAAAGGATCTCTGAGGGATCAAGCCACCCATTCTTGGACTGTAAGTTGTGTTAAAGAGACGCCCGGATCACATTTAGATGCCAAACGGTGCAGCAAAAAACAGAATGTGATGTGCTCTCTCTCTAAAAGAAAATGTGCGCGAGACCCATTTTATTGCGTTGGCCCGAGTTCGCCTCATGGATATTTCTGTGCAATTTATGTTTTCCGAAGCTGACAGTTTAATGCGCTAATCCTGTTCCTGAAAAAATAAAAAAAAAAAAGAGAGAGAGTGAAGGGAAGAAAATGAGTTTTATTTGGATTTTATAAATTGAATTGCGTCAGAAGAAGGGAACATGTTGATCAATTGTTGCTGCTTTTATGAAATGTGTTTTTCTGCGCTGTGATTTCACAAAACTGATTTCTCAATTAATTTTTCTGTTGTTGCTCAAAAATCCAATGAATAAATGACAGTCGGAACGATCCGCGACCACGGCGTGATGTTCGGAAAAAATGGATGCGACATCGTTTGCCGTCTGGTTTTTTTGGATTCGCCTCGCACGCTAAGCCAATAGCTGTGAGCATAACTTTATCCGGCTTTATCCATTTATCACACAAATGCCCTGTGGGGCTGTTCCATCATATATTCCTTCTCCTGCCAAGTTTAGGAAGCAGAAAGAGCTTCCTGTGGTAGAGAGCCAACGCTGGCACAGGCCTCCTGCCAGGGAGCAGTGCCCCAATGTCTCAATGCACTGCTCCCCGCTCAGCCTGCGCATCCCAACATGGACTGCTGCTGTTCAGGAGCCAACGCCCTTTTTTTTCCCTTTCCCCTCTACAATCTCCCTCTGCATCCTGCACTGGTTCTGTCCTATGGAGGCGAGGGAGCGCGGCCAGTTTGTCTGAAAACTGCGCAATCTGTTTCATTTTAAATTCTAATTTGAGAGGCTTTGATATCGTCCAAGTACGATGTAATAATTTGACGGATGTAATGGCTAACGCCGCCTTTAAACAATCTAAATAAGTGATAGGACGATACCAAACTGCATGCAGCGTTACTCTTACACCCATAAAAGTCGATATTAAGGTCAAGTTCAAACAGTGGTCAGATGAAGCTGAACTGTGAATGATTAATCCGCTCATTTGGTGCGATTTACTGACAGAATTATGATTTCTACCAGTTCAGAACATCTCAACTGCGGCTTGAGCTTCAGCTAATTAACCTGATTTTAAATAAACTTCCACAAACCGAATGATGTCACCAGTCACTAGATGTCAGCATGTTCTACTGTTAATTATTCACATCATGTTTTTTTCCTAATAGGTTACAGATTTAATTTGCTCCAAACAATGACAAAGGCGTGTTTGTTGTCTCGAGCTTTCAGTTTCTCTTCGGAGCCGAACTCAGGAGGAGGGAACTAATTTGCAGCAGGTGTTCGAGCTGACGTGCTGTTAGCATCAATTAGGCTAATAATGCAGTCCTGTAAAAAGCTTCCAGGCCACTATTCAGAAGAGATTAATGGTGCTCATTTTGTGAACGTTAAAGCCTAATTCACGTCTCTGAACAATTAGCCGGCATCGCCAGGCACATTTCAGCAGGTGAGACGGGAAATGGCAAAGATACTGTAGGGTTGTAGGCATAAACTGCGGGAGCTAGCATGGCTAACGACAATTTAGCAAGTTTATAATGTATACAGCTTCATATCAATTACTTTACGATCATTAACAAACACAGACTGTCCTCGGGATGCCCAAGGACTTAAAGCATGTGCAGCTAGGCTATCATTTAGCAAATTTTTTCTTATGCTGTTACTATAGCTAATATCACTGGATGACTACTCAGCATGAGATCTATGAAAAATTACCGTATGCCGTAATGCAGTGAACTCACTAACAGAAAATGCTATGTTGACGACAATAAATCCATGTGGAAATCGGCAGGAGGAGAGCTAGTTAGCTAGTTAGCAGCTGGAAGGCAGCAGAGTCCTGCAGTGTGCTGAGCTATTAGCTTACAGCTAAGAAAGCTAATAGACCTAACAGAGCTAATAGAGCGAACAGAGCTAAATGCACAGCAGGACAAACACCTTGCACCTTAGAGAGCCTGGAAGTGTCAGTGTCAAAGTTCAGTCCAACTGAACTCTTCCTCTTTTCCTTCAATTCACACTCAGAAGCATGAATCTCCAGTGTAACCACAGTAAACCTCCTCCTGAGGGTGTTTTTGTTGAAGCAGAAGCGAAAGCATGACAGCAAACAGACGCCGTGTCACTGAGATGACTTTACTCTTGCTGAATATCAGGAGAGGTCCTGCATTTATGTAAATGTTGAATTGGATTTAGTGCTGGTTTGTCAGTGTTTGGTTCGTCCGCTTTGGGCCACTGTGGAAACTGTGTGGAGGAGGCGCTCTGCAGACATAAAAGTCTCATTCTAAAGGTGCAAAAACATAATTATTCTTAGAATCAGGTGGTGATACACCAACAAATACCCCTAAATCCTACACAGTGGACATTTAAAGCCCAAACTGCGTCTAGTCAAGCAGATAATTGTGGTTTTATTTGCACATCATTGAGATATGTTGTCGCCAGCCCAATGCAATCTACTATCATTTAATTTCCTAAATTATCCAGCAGCTATGTGTTTTTTTGTTCTGTTTGTTTGCTTTTTTCCAGAAGAAAATGCCCCAATTACTCAACACATGCCTCTGAAATGTTCTCAGTATTTTATTTGACCTTGGGTAGAAACATGGTGCCCATGAAAACTGTGGATTCCAAACCTGAACGACGGTGTTTTATATAAGATAAACACCGCGGAGGGATTTTTATTCACCTCTTATTGAACACAAAAATTTGAAAAAAAGAATATATTGTTTCGTGAACGGACCCTTTAAAACAGAGAATTCATTATTTTGCACAATGTGACGAACAAAAACAGTGAACCCTGGCAGCGCTGCCTGAAAAAATACACGAAATAAAACTGTCTGTCCTGCAGCTCTTTCAAAATTAAGTGTCTGGTGAATGATGATAATGTGTAATACTTAGCACTATTTTTGTATCCAAAAAAAAAAAAAGAAACATGTCTAAGGGAAATGGCTCTGCTACACGTTTATCTTTTTTGCTGGTAGCCTGTTATTTAATGAACAGTATGGTGATGTGTCAAATCTTTTTTGCAAAAAATAAAAACCTCATTGCTTTTAACTGTTGTAATTTACCTGGGTCACTTTAAAACATCTCTGGCTCAACGCTCACTTTTTTCAGTTTGCCCTGTAAATAGTCCTTTATCATGTTTATTTCTAAGTATCGATAGGCTGAAAGAAGAATTTTTAAGTTTGAAAATAACACTGAGATGATATACTGACAGTTTGTTGGGATCGCTGGGATCATGGGGCTTGTAGAGACGTGTAACTGACAACTGTTGTATAGAAATGTACATTTTTTTGTAAAGATATTTTTATCAAAAGGCATGTTTACTGTAACTTTGTATTTTCAGTTCATGTATAAAAAAAGAAGAAGTATATTCCAACTGTTGTAAGGCTAAAAAAAAACAAAAAAAACACCTTATTGTCATTGTAGATAACTATTTGTGTTCCTCTCAGTCAATAAAATGTTTGTGTCATATTTAACTAGTCAAATGTTTCAATGATCAACACTTTATTTTACAAATAAATATGAACTGAAGGACAAAGAAACCTTTTTTGGCTTTATTGTACATAAATACGGACGATGTGATTACCACTTACGGAGTTTACGGACGTGTGTAAATATTTGGTGCGGCGTCGCCACTTAAAAAATACATTCTCCCCATCTTCCGTCAGCGCAGACCGCTCATTTAATCATGATTTATATAGTTAATTATGCAGCCCGTGTGCCACAGTCGCCGTCAGAATGACACTTTAACAAGTGGCGCGGCTTTAGTGTTTGAATACTTGTCAAATTAACGTCAGTCAACAGAAAACTGGACACCATAACGGCAGCTTGTCATCTCGCGTCTCGCTAATGGTCGCCTGGTCTCGCTGGTGCTGCCAGTCCGATATCGCTGTGCGCCTAATGCGATCTGACCGCGGCGGAACGTCCACCTGTGGCAGGTGACACGTAACCGTAGGTGATAATAAGAATGTAGCGACCCAGTCGTGACAGGCATTTTCTAATCTGAGAATGTACGCACCTGAAGTTTACAGTAGAAGCGGACGTGAGCGGGGTTAGTTTTAATCTCTTGTCTATTAAATTCTGTTTCTTTGACATCGTCAGCCTGTCCGCAGACTGCAGGTAGCCTTTTGAATCGTTCTGACACATTGATTATTATGCTGATTTCAATTAACGCGTGTTGTCCCTGATAGTTGAACGAATAAAGTAATTAAAGGATCCAGGAAAACAGAACGACATGCTCAAATTTCTCCCAGGATTGAAAGTGATGTGTTAAAGGCGCAGTATGTAATTTCTGCCGCTCAATCAAAACAAAAAATGTACGTAGCGTGAGATCACGGGAGCCTTTAGTATTCAACAACCACCGAACTGATCGAAATCTGTCTGATGTGACTCACAGAACGTTTTAAAATAAAGCGACAGGCAACCAAATGAAAAACACCTTTAGCTTGAGTAAAATTACGTACGTCTCTGGGCTCTCTCTTGGGATTGATTTTGGACAATTTAATACAGAAATGTTACGTGTTATGTCTTTAAGTATAATGATGAACTACAGCGAAGAAGGATGAGAATACATGACATAATGTGGAGAAAACAGCCTGTTCACCGAGGAAAGATTCTTCACGGCAGAGATCTTTTTCTCGCTTACATTTAAACTTAATGAAACTCGCCGTCTGCTACAAACGGTGCATTATTTATGATAAACTGACAGATTAAGTGCTCCTTCATGGGTTGAGAAATTCGTCTGATTTCTTAAAGGCCCTGAAATTGTTCATTGGTATTCAGCTCCTCGCTGTGAGTGATGGGCTCCAACGTAAACACACTGATTTTTTCAGCCGTTGTTGTCATTGATTAGAAGTGGGTGTGGCTCTGATGGAAGAGGCGATGTCGCACGCTTCTTTGCACCAATCAGGATTAAGCAACGTTTGGATCAGACGCTGATGGCGGTTGGTGGGTTATTATCAAATCTGATTAAAACCACACCACACTGTTTCAAATAAAAATGTATAATAAGCTTATTTATTTATGGATTTTCACTGTTATAACACCAAACTTGAAGATCCCTCCATGTTAAAGTTAAAAAGCCCAAACAGAAGCTCCTCTCTCCCACAGAAAACACTGGTCCCTAAACGCCTCGTCAGGCAACATCACACTACGTCATCATGTCACACATCTGCATAATTTATGCACGGCGGCTAGTTTGGCACATAAGAATTGATTTAGCACAGCTGATCTGTTGTTGTTAGCGATGCTGGGTCAGGCATGCATGGGGTGACCAATCAGAGGAGACCGGGTATTCAGGAGGGAGGGGCCTTAAAGAGACAGGAGCTAAAACAGCACTGGACAACTGATGAAGCATGTAAACATATTCAGGTAGTAACCCAGAATAAAATGATGAACCTAAAATTGAGAATAATATGTCTTCTTTGAGATATGTCATCAAGTTTACAGGGGTTTTAAATGAAATAAACCATTTTAAAAACCATAGAAGGAGAATAGTTTCCACATTTTGCAAACCTTCCACTGTTGTAGTTGTAGTGTCTTTCTTCTTAACACATACCCATTCCCACCTTTCTGACAGTTCAACCAGCGTGAGGAAAAACTTCTCCTTGACAGAGGTAATGAAAATAAGGTGAGAGTTCTATTGATCTGTGTGAGGAAATATTGTTTTTGGACGCCGCCTTTACACGAAGGTCAGCGCTCAGGATCAGCTCCAGCGTGGAGGCGCTGAGTAATCGCTGTCGTACTCAAGGACACTTAGGCAGGACGTATGGGCATTGTACTTGCGTCCTCTGGGCGAGCGGCAGTCTCCGAACTCATTACACTTAAACCCTCAGTTAGATTAAGAAGCAAGTCCAGTTCTCGTTCTTCTCTCGGGGACCCGCAAACGTGATTTAAAGACCGATTATGACCCCGGCTTGACCTTGTTTACGCGGCGAGTCTGAACTGGACTGTGCAAAACTCGGCGGAGCAGCATCAATCTGCCAACATTGTCCTCTCCTTCATTTCCCAAATGAGTCACAGAACTGCGAATGTGAAAACATTTTCTGTAGTCTGAGCTGGTAAACAGCAGCGTCCGCTGAACTCTCTGCTCTGCGAGTCCAGTTCAGTGTGTGATTCAAAGCCTTTTCACAGCTGGATGTTTTTTTTTTTTTTAGACTGCATGGAAAATTTTGTTTTGATTGCGAATACTGTGGAAAATCGTTGCTGAGCTGCCGGTCGCTGAAATCAGCGTTCAGGCCATGTTCCTCTGATCTGAAGGGCGTGAGTTACACACACAGACAATTAATAAAGAAGTCTTGATTTATGCTGGACTTTCAAAACGTAAGGTGTTTTTTAGTGGCGGATCTGAAACAGCTGCTGCAGTAAAAGCAAGAAATATTACGAGACAGGAAGCCAAAAGTAACAAAAAAACTGCTGACATTTAAACAAATCCCTTCATCAACGACTTGAAAGGCATTAAGGGCTCAAACAATCTGAGCTCTGCAGGAGTTTTTAGAGATGTCTTCCTTGTTAGACTGCGACATTAATGTCCTTGAAAGGTTTTGGGATGTCACTTCCACTGTGTTAGCGACTCTGTTAAGGTAGCCGGGCGGCAACAGATGGAAGATTTGGAGCCCCCCATTTATCCACGGTAAAAGGTAACGCCGCGAGGTTAATTAGGGCCAACTTCAGCGCCACACACAATTAGCCCGCTCTATCGAGTCGACAACATCAGTGGACGGCATGATTGCACACAGCTGTTCCTGTTTAACCCTTAAACGGGGGGACGTATCACCCCCGGTTAATGCACTGGAGTTTATTCATTTATTCAGAAATGAGTTCAGCTTCTGAAGTGAAGGAAAAAAACTTTCAGCCGTGACGGAGGTAAAAATAGCTGCAAGATTGAAATTCCACTGGAGCTGTTAAGCTTTTGCAATATTGATTTTTATTTTCCAGGTGTGCCAATAAAAATCTGAATTATTGGTGTGTATTACATTTTTTTTTTCTTTTTCTTTTTTTTTTTAACGAACTAGTGCAGTGCCTGTTTAAAAACATGCTGTTCGGCACAGCGCTGGTAATATGAGGGGATTACAGTTCCGGTCTTAAGCCTTCCCAACTGTTCACAGATCAGATCAGGGCCGCCCCGATGATCAATAACATGTTCGATATTTACAATTTAAAATGTGGATGAACTAGCTGGTACCTAAACAACCAATTGGCGAGTCATCCTGTAATAACAGTAAACATTCTATCCCTTGAGGCTAACGTTAGCCAGTATAATGCTAGCTAGCATAACGTCAGCTAGCATACGACTGTTGACACAAACTTAAAATCTCACCTCCTGCTGAAGAATAGAAAACCTGTGTTGACCACGTCCATACTTTTTTCTGACTGCAGCACGTTACTACAGCAAGTTGTTCTACCACGCTAATCTCCATTTTGTATTCTAGCCCTTGAGGCTAACATTAGCTAGCATATTACTGTGGACAGAAACCTAGAATCTCACCTCCAGTTCTCAGTTAAGAATAGAAAACCTGCATTGACAGCTTCTCCCTGCTCATCCAGACTCGTTTAACCTTCTGCTTTTGCTTTTTTCTCACATTTTCAACATCTGCACTTAAGCCATGCCCAGCTGCTGCACAGTGGTGTTCGCTGTATGTTCAGAATGTGTTAAAATTGAATGTGTCACATATCCAAATTGCACCAAATTCAACACTGCACTTCCTCGGGTCCTCAGCAACAAACCTGCCAAGGGTGAGGTAGGTCGGATGAACAGTTCACGAGATAGCTGAACCACAGACAGACAGATAGTCAGATGTCTGAGATGCCTTGCTTCATAGTTTTATATATTACTCAGTCTTGCCTACAACCATCAACTCTCGTGTGTGTGCACAGCAGCTGACAGCTTCAATTCACTCATTTCTGCTTGTCTTTCTCAATCTGGGTAATAAATCTTTGCATATAGATTTGCGTCTTTGTATCTCAATGACACCCTCACGACACCTCACTGTCTTCAACCTACAATCAAACATTTATTCCTTTGTATTTTTCCAAACACAATGTAATGTGCAGATGACCATAGAAACCTTTGTTGTACAGTAATTATTTTCACTTTTTCTACCCTGTTTTTGCGAAGAGGGGTGGGAAGAAAGGGATAACATTTCTGTTTAGTAATTGTCTTAATGTCTTCATTAAATCAAATAATAAAATATAATGTATTTTAGTTAAAGCTGAAATAACATGTATAGTATAAAACCCGCTAAATACTGTATTCTGTTTCAGGAGTTGGAAGGCTTTTTGCCTTATTACAAATATTCATTTCCCCAGCTCGCTGCACAAATCTTAATTAACATTTATATTATATTAGCTCAGGGGTGCATGATGAGCATATTTTTCTCGTCTGATTTGAGGAATATTTAAATGAATCTGCATGTGTTGCCAATAAACTGGGTGTCAAGCCGCAAAGGCGAATGAGGAGACCCCGATTTTCATATCCGCAGAGACTCTGAAATCAGGAGAAGTGATGACAGCGGTGAGGGATTAGCTATTGCAAAGTCATTAAGATCAGTTAGAGGCTGGCAATTTAGCATAAGCCTTCAGCTTTTCATGGTGGATCAAATCAGTTAATCTTAGTTGATTAATCAGTGTCAGATTAATATTTTGGGGGTGATTTAAGTCAAATAGTTGTGTCAGTTCTTCTCGCTTTACACGAACAGACATTTACAGTATGTACACACGGCGTCTCGGTGAGGAATGAAAGCCATTGAAAGCTACAGTACATCTTCCACAAATTGTTTTATTGCCAGTGCAATTTTATGCCTTTTGGCCGATATTACATTGATTCAGGAGAGGGTAGGAACAATCACTCGTCCCGTCCCCGAGCTGCGAAAGTCATCAGGTTCTTCAGATGACATCCATCATGGGGTAATTTAAGATTGAAAACATGTCACGGTGATGTATAGCGAAGGTAGAGTGGGGAGCAGGTTGCGTCGCAAAAGGTTAATCCAGTTGAATCTGAGTCAGAAACAGACAGTCGGTCTTGTGTGCCTGATGTGGATTTTCAGCAGTTTCAGCAGAAAATAAAATGTCACATGAGAAGGGAAAATCAAAAAGACAAGATGAAAAGCTGAAGGTTTATTGATCCTTGAAACTTGGAGGGATAAAGCAGCATGACTGAGAAACTTGAGGAAGATAGGATATAATGACGTGCAGAATGTTAAGTAGTAGCAATAGTAAGAAGAGTAGTAAGCACAGCAGTGAATACTACAGTGATGACTTAGTCAGAATGAATTACTTTTACATGGTAAGCAAGTAGTACTATATATAGTAGATGTACAAAAAAACTTCTCACTATGTTGTATTGAACTGAAGCTTGAAATGTTTTGTTTCTGTGAACTTTTTTGGCTTTAATCAACTAAAATGAAGTAACAACTGAATGGGTAGATTGTCAGCATCTCCAAAAATATATCATTTACATCACGGTTCCCAAAACAACATGACTGTTGCAGCGTAACAGCGACACAAATACCTTCGTTGTACGGTCGCAGTTTGGTTAGGTAAAAGGCACTAAAAGTTCCTGGTAAGGTTTAGGAAAACGTCGGAGCTTGGGTAACCATGTTACTTCCGTTAGAAACATATGTACGTTATCTAAGTAACTTGCGTTACGTTATATACGTGTCAGGGTGCCTCTAAGTTTCAAATCAAGTCAATTTTATTTATATAGCACAAAATCACAATCACATTGCCTCAGTGGGCTTTACAAACTGTACAGTGAACGACATCCTCTGTCCTTCGATTCGAATGAGGGAAAACTTGCCATATTGAGAAAAAAAAGATGGAAGACAACTCAGGAAGAGCTACAGAGGAGCGATCCCTCTCCCAGGACGGACAGACATGCAATAGAAGTCGCATGTACAGAACAGAACTTTGAACTAAAGCTGCTAATTGGTATTCATCCTAATAGGACTCACTTGTATCTTTTCAGCCTCGTAATTTATTCAGTTTTCAGTCGCTGTCTGCGTTGTACAAGATTATGTGGCATTGAGAAAATGCACAATGAACTTTTTTTTTTTTTTTTTAAACAGACAAGTGGAACCTCACCAAAACTGAAATATGTTCAGGGATATCTGCTTGTCATAAACTCAGACATAAGTCAACGACATCATGTTGAATTTACTGCACTGTTTTGTATTGTCTGGTATTTATCATTTATTTTGTTAACCCATGTACATAGCTATGTATTTTCAGCCCAATTTACCAACAGACCCAGTACAGCAAGTTGGTCAGAGGCCCATTGCTTCATACCGTGACAATGTAGGTAACCCTCTAGTGAAGAAGTATGAAGGGGCAAGAAAAGACCACACTGGGAGATGGTCATGGTGTGTTATTATGGATCCCAGTGCTTTCCTTCAAGACCTTCCCTACTCCGCCTCTGACTGGTTGCCTTCATTGGTTGCCTTCTCTCTGCTTGACTGAAGTTGTTAACTCCTAGTGTAGCTGTGAGTTCTGTCATGTGAGACAATAGGTTACCCAGTCACAACCAAAGTTCGGGACAGATGCAGTCGTCCATCCCAATATTACTGATACTATTCTAATAGTCAATGATTTTTTTGGATTCAGCTCTTTGTTACATACTGCATTGAATATAATGTTCTTTGCAAACTTATTGGATAGTATTAAGCATATGTACTAGAACTATTTGTCCGACGTGCACTCGTCATTGGCAATCTTCGGTGTAACCTGCAAGGCAACACGTTCACATATGCTGCCATTTGATTGGCTGAAGTGTTATCACGTTCTCGACACATGAAGGTATCAAAGCCGCATCTCACTGCAGCAGGACGCGCTGTGTGGCAGAGTTGCTGCAGAGATAGCATGGACTGACCGTAAAGGCCGGCACACACTGGCTCAAATGTCGGATGTTTCCATTCCATTAATGTTGAAATATGATGAAACGTATTCACCGTAAATCAGTCCAAGATTCATATACTACTGAACTACAGGTGACAAGTAACATTGATCATCTCATCACAATGTGATGTTCTGCTGGGAAACCTCGGGTGCTGGCATTCATGTGAATGCCACTTGACACGTACCACCCATCCAAACACTGTTGTGGACCAAGTACACCCCCTCATCACAACAACACTACCCGATGGCAGCAGCCCCCCAGCAGGACAATGTGCCCTGACACACCACAAACACTGCTCAGGAACAGCTCGAAGAACACAATAAAGGGCCCAAGGTGTTGACCGGGTCTCCAAATTCACTAGATCCCAATCTGATCGAGCATCTGTAAGACATGCTGGAGCAGGTCTGATCCATGGAGGCCCGACCCCCCAACATACAGGACCAAGAGAATCCAGACACCACAGGACACCCTCAGAGGTCTTGAGTCCATATCTTGACAGGTCAGAGGTGTTTTGGCTGCACAAGGGGAACCTTCACAATATTAGGCAGGTGGTCATAATGTTATGCCTGATCGGTGTATATCCCCGACTGCTTGAAATAATTGTCATTACCTATGCAGCTGTGTGGGCTGAGTTATTCCCTCAGTTCTGCACTAATTGCTCCGAATCAATGAAACTGTATAATCTAGAGGAAAAGTTATCGCTCAAACTCAAAGATGAATTTATCTTCTTTACGCTTCCCAGAGGAACACATCAGGAACTCGAGAAAGGGAAAGACAGTGAGACGGGCAGGCAGACAGAGGGAGATAAAGGGCGAGGATACATTTTCAGTGATCTCTTTTGAAGCAGCGCGCTTTTGCTACATGCCTCAAGGTGTCACTTCATAATTGAATCCCTTCCTTTGTACCGCGGTGAGGCCAAGGAGGCTCGAGGACAGCCCGAGGATGGTGACACAAACACCTCCAGCGCCCACAGGCTACGGCTTCCCCCCGCTGATAACACTGTGTATGAGCAGTATTCTTCACCTGATAACTCTCCATGGAGACAGACTCCTAATGGAAAAAGAAAAAAAAAAAAGTTATTATGCATCTCAATGGAGAAATGATAACATAGCGCAGAGAATTGTCACATTATAATTATGAGGAGAGAGTGGGCAGAAAAGGAGCTCTTTAGGTTTCGTGACTCAAACCGCTCCTGCTGCAATTAAGTTCTTGAGAGGCCACTGACCATTCATGCATAGCCACAAATTATTGTCATTTTGGTCTCAACTGTCATAATTATCATTCACATTGTGACAAAACCTTAAAATACAACCCACGGGACAGAATACATGGTGGCAATGTATGCGTCTGCAAAGCACAGATGTGCAGCTTCCTTTAGGTTTATGCTCTTGTTAGGTTCAAGCACAAAATCGCTAGGTACGCGTCAGAAAAAGATAACGGTTTGACTTATCTGTCGTCTCAAACGTCTTTACATCTCATTTCACATATCCAGCGGTTTCACGCTTACAGATGTTGAAATGCCATCTCAAATAGCAGGTCTCTCACTTGGCACTCATCTCGCCATTACCCATCACCTCAACCTCCTGATGTGAACATCACCTCATATACAATCTGAACGTGATACGACACATATTGAAGGAATGTTGATATGGTACACATGGTGGTCAAATGTGAACGTATCTGTAGATTGAAGAAGCTCTAATGCCAGCATTTTATTCTGACCAGTGGGCTGTAAAATGAGGTGAAAAAAGGCAATATAGTGTGATAAGAGTTATAGGAATCACTGTGAATTGAGCACTTTGTGTGAAATTAGACAACTTTCTTAACTAGCGTTTCCCTCTAGTATTACCATTTGCTTAGCAGCCAGGCTACTGTCCAAAACAAAAAACATTTTGACCTCAATAACTCCTGTTTTACTTCGGTTTCTATCACTCTTCCACTCTCTCTGCTCAATGACAGATGCACTTCCTTTGTTACGTAATCACCAACCCATTGGCAGACCGAATAGCATATGGACAGCAAGGCTTAGAGGGAACCAACACGCAGATGGTGCCATTTTTCTACAGCCATTTTCACTGAGCAGTGATTTTTGGACTTCAGCATGATGTTACTGTTGTAGCTGGGAGAGATGCAGCTCTGGTTGGGTCCCTCCCAGAGGGCCAAGAGACAAATCTGGGAAAAATCACTCTTAAAAGCACCTGTATGTTTCATCCCAACAGCTCTAAGGATGGTTGAACAGCATCAGTACTCAAGTAGAAGAAGAAGTGCCTCAAAAACTTGAGTTGCAGCTCTTGAGAAAACGCTCCTAGCTACTTCCCACCACTAGATTTTTTTCTCTCCATGAAGGGAAAATGAGCAACTCCGGAACTGAAAAAGTAGCCTGAAGAAGTTTGGTGAAACAAACACGTGTGTGGCTTTTTCTCAGCACGTTATGTATCCCAAAGAAGTACCCACACAATCTTATCTGCTCTGCCAAGGTTAGTCATCTACAGCCGATGAATGATTCACTTCTTTACTGTACTGGTCGTGAATGTTCATCATACTTTTCCTGGATTCTCCGGGAACAGAAGGGGAGAATAAAATGAATTTTCCTTGATCCATTCTAGCCTCATTCCAAGGCCAAATTGGCTATTGATCTCCGTCTCTTTGTCTATTAAGGGAGAGTCTTGCATGCCAAAATCGGTCACTGCCGTGACGGCTGCCCATATCTCAGAGCTGATTGATTCTGTGCAAGCTGTGGCCGGCCGGGCCAAACCAAGGTTGATGGGAGAGGGGATGAGGATGATTGTCTGAGTCTGCTGTCAGCCAGGCAGTCGATGCACATGATCAGTAGAGCAGCGATCCACACAGACCGATCCTTGTGCCTCATTTCTTTGGCTCGACGTCACCCAGACCCTCTGTGTTTCTGCCATCAGTTGAAAAGGAAATGGAGACAGAGAGGAACGTTACTCCATTCATCTGTTTGGAGCGACTTGATTTAATCAATGCTGGCAGAGTGGAATGATGGAGCAGCGGCTCAGGCAGTGCTAAGACTGCCTTAGACTGTGGTATTGTATAAGGAAGCTGAAGAAAAGGAAAATCCCCCCACTGTGACCCAGTGAGAGAACAACAGTCGCTTTGATTGCTCCTTTCTCTGAAGGAGTTTTCAACTGCGCCTTGTGGCTTTCACTGGTTTGAATGAGAGTTGATTGATTTTCAAAAAAAGTCCCTCTGAACTTGAAGCTATTTTTTTTCCCCATTCGAGTCCAACTAAGGGACAGGTTTTATGCAACACATGGCTCTTTGAAAGTAGCCTGGCTCCTGTCATTTCAGGTGAGGCTGCAGTCTCAACAACACAAATCTAGATAATGGTAATAAGAAGAAATCGTATCTGGATATATAGTTGTAATTGTATTAATTCCCCAGGTACAGAACCATGAAATGGAATCAGCTCATGTGTTTATTTGATGTACCTAATGATATTGGATAATAACGTCAAACTTCAATTTCATCTCACCGTTAAAATGAGATACGTTTCCAACTGGCTGGTTAGTGCGACATTACTCACCCAGAAGGTGATTGTAGCTAAATAAATCACCTCAAACACTGACCATGGAATGTGAGGACAATGTTAAACAGAGCCCCAGACATCTTGTCACCTGGTGGATTCTACAGCTGCTGGATCATCTGCAGATTGTTCTTCTGCAATTTCTACGCATGCATCCACCAACACAAAGAGTGTAGTCGGGGTCAGAGTGGAGAGTTTATTAGCACAGTTAGCATCAGGAGCAAGTAGCTGGACAGAACAGGCGAACAAAGGCAGACCGAACTAAAAGACTGGACCTAAATACAAACTAAACTAACGAGGGGATGAGGTGCAGGTGAAGCGAGGTGGAGAAGCACAGGTGAGGGAGATGATTGGAGGAACAAAGAGAGCTGGGCTGGGCTGACGGAGGTGATGCAGTGCAGGTGTGGAGGAGCTGTTTTCCCCGTCTGCCATATTGCTCCTGTTCCATGATCCAGTTGAATGTCTCACTTTAAAATGTTTCCAGAAACATGATTTAACGCTCTGTTTAGCTGCAATACGGCGTTGCTGGCTTCCTGTGTTTCAAAACGAGGTCTGAGCCAGAAACCAAGCGCTGCCCGACTCACAGTATGTCACTGATCAGCGAACGTTGGTACTGGTCCAGTTCCGTGTTGAACATACTGATTTCTTTGAACAAACGGGAATACTAAAGCACAATGTTCTGTTTTCTCTGGTCATGTAGCACCAATTTCAAAAATATAAGTATAATTTTGACTTACTTTTATGTTGTTGTAAGTTGTACGGTGACCTGATTGCAAACCAGCCAGTCCTCATAAGAAAAATGTCTGTGAAAGCAGCTTATTAGGACCCATATTGACTTTTTCTGTTAGGTGACAGCCTCTGCTGCTGCCTCTACAACCTGCACAACAACAACACACAACTTAGGAAAAGTGAAAAAAATAAACAGAACAATTAAAACAGATATTTCAACAATACAACCGTACAACAGTAGTTTGATTGGTAATCTGTAGAGTGCAAATGAACCCTGAGAAAGGAAATTAAATAGTGTCTGTAAAGCTGTCAATGGGAATCAGTGCAAGGTACACTCTTAGAAATAAAAGTTCTAAGTAGAACCATATCTATCTATCTATCTATCTATCTATCTATCTATCTATCTATCTATTCTTCGGCTTGTCCTCATAGGAGAACCCTTTTTGGCTCCAGGTAGAACCTTTTATAAAGGTGGAGGGTTCTACCTAGAACCCAACATAAAGGGTTATACCTAGAACTGTGTGTGTAAGGTTCCACCCAGAACCCCCCATGAGAGGTTCTACAAAGAACCCATACAGGATCTTATACCCATGCTTTCAACAATCCCTGAAGAACTCTTTCTCCAAAAAAGGGTTCTCTGGATCAAAACAGTTCTTACTGGAACCGTTAGTGTTACCAAGAACCCTTTTAAAACCCTTTATTCAGGAAAGGGTCTTTAAAGGGTTCTCTGGATCAAAATGGTTCTTACTGGAACCGTTAGTGTTACCAAGAACCCTTGTAAAACCCTTTATTCAGGAAAGGGTTTTTCAGAAGCAAATGGTTCCAGGTAGAACCTCAGCCCTTGTAGAAGAACCCTTTTGGAACCCTTATTTCTAAGAGTGTAGCCCGGCTCCCAAACACACAGCAGGTTAGATTCTGTATTGAGGGAAAATACATGTTCAGATTTAGATCAATATCACTTCAGTTACCGGCTACTACAACATCCAGTAAAACTCTTGAACTTTGATATTTCATCATTAAAGAACATTAATCACCAGGAAAACACTTTTCAAGAGAGAAGTGCTTTGAGAAGCTCTGCCTGCCGACAAAATGTTTCTCTTGTTCCAGGTTTTGCAGGCGCGGCGGAGGAGCGAGTCACTCGGGCGGCGGCGTGCCTGTCGAGGCAAATGGGCTGTTTCTAAAATGTCAGGCGAAATGGTGCAACCTTTCCAAAGGTTAGGCGTAACAAGGGAAGCCCTCCTGTACAAACCCCAGAGCCTGACAATCAGCGTGTGGCCCCGGCGCGAGATTAACCTCCCCGCAAAGTGACGGAGAAGATAATAAAGACATCAGGATGGAAGCCGGTCGTAAATTAAGTCAGATGAGTCTTCATCATAACGACAATATTAATGTCTGCTCCGAAGTATCAATAAATCATGAGTTACACAGAGGGTGGCTGCCGAATTTAAATTTTATCTCCATGCATAATTTGATTTTCCCAAACAGCTGCTCCGGGTAATACGGAGGACTTTATGGGAAGGTGATGGAGCTCTGGAGGATCCAACGACGGAGGAGGGGATCCAAGAGCTCGATGAGAATGTCTCGAACACCGGTGTGATTTAATGACTTTTTTTAATTAAAGGATGTGGCGCGATCGATCCGAAAAGGCTGTCTGCGTGTGAAGTGGCTGCTGTTTTAAATGAGATGGGATTAAAACTGGAGGAGTCTGAAATTACCGAATGCTGCAGGTCAAACTCTCGCATTACCCCCCCCTTTTTTTCCCCGATCGCAAAGCAAACACACCTGCGGTCGCCGCGCGGCGTCTTGGGGGATAACGAGGTTTGTTTTTCGGCTCCCAACAATGTGCTGCCGTGTTTGCAAAACACCTCGTGGAGAAATCAATCGGCATGTTTGGTTTGAGATGAGGTGTGAACACATGCTGCTCAAATGAGAACACGGGCTAAAGCTTATTTCTGAAGGAGCTTTTTCTTACTTAACTATTTTAAAGCTGAGCTAAGAACCATTTTAACATTTGATCAAATGGATGTGTAATGTCACTAGTCCTGGTGATAAACCTACAGATACAGACTCTACAGGTTCACATGTTTTAGCTGGTTTTGATTTTATGCCCAATACTGCACCGTTTTACCCTTGTTTGCAGCATCAGCAGGAAGTTTTTTCTCATAAGTAGAAAGCTCTAAGAAAAATCATCAGAAATCAGAAATACTTTAATGATCCCCAAGTGGAAATTGCTTGCCTTACAGCTGCTCCAATTCAGTCCCAGAATATGCATAAAAACTATATACAAGCAAGAACACTCTAACGACTGTCGTTGGCAGTAATGGAGCACATACGACCCATAGACATCAGTGGCCTTGTGACCGCCTCCTAAGAGGTTAAATAGCTGGACCTCCACACCGGCTAGTTGGACTAGTTCCAGCCTAGTCAAGAGAGCAGGAACTGATGAAGCCTCTTGGATGAGAGGTGAAACGTCTTCAAAGACAAAAACCAAATCCAGTTGCGTTCGATTCAATTTCCTTGAGATAACTATGACCTGGATGAATGAGAATATTCACAGGCTCACAAGCAAGAACAACCAAAAACAGAACAGAAATACAAGAAATGTACATTCTACTAGAATATGTCCATATATACAGCGTAATAAACAATGCTACAGTTGAAAAAAGAGAGAGAAACAAAGCTATCAGCGATTAATATCGTTAATATTTGTCCTGCAAATGTACTCAGAAAAAATGTCTACAGAAAAAAAACAGTACAGCCGCAGTTGTGTTGATCTGTGTGAGATAAACAAAATCTCGATTTCAGCAGAGTTGCATCAGGAATTGATTTTTTCTCCCATCGAGAAAGATCAAGTTTAACGGGATCACCTCACCTGATCCGGCTGGACGTAAACAAATCAATGTCGGTTTTCAACAGACTCAAAATAGAAAATAAAAACTCAGATCGGCTGACAAAGAAACAAACCCAGACTCATGTTTTATTTTGTGTTACAAGGACGATGATCTTTTTGTAGTAATCTTTTTTTTTCTTTTCTTTCTGTAAATTACTGCTTCTAAAGACACTAAATAAATAATCCCTGCAGGATTGTTTTTACCTACCGGCCCACCACAGGTGGTTTCTGTACCTGTGAAGAGATTCATCAAAATGTCGTTACATCAATCACAATTCAACAGCGAAACAATAATTTGCTCGCACTCCGAGTCTCCCATATTTTGATGGAACCAACTTTTCAGCACTTCAGGCACTTTTCCCTCCGTTAATAAATGGAGCTGTTTAGAATGCATCTTTGTTTCCGAATTATTTCATTGTTTTCTCGAATAAGTCATCGTGTCGGAAAATGACTTCTAAATGTCCCGCTCGTGAAGATATTACACCACATTCGACTTCACTCTAAATCCAATCACGGGACTCCACATATCAATATGTTGTGTGGTGTGTGTGAGAGACGCTACGCCGCGAATCACGCCGCATACAAATGTGTCGGAGGGGTAGATCATTAATAGCGCTGCGAAGATGCGCCCAAATTGAAAATGCAACACAGATGGGTTTTCACACAGTTCATTACTTTAGATGGCCTTCTGAGAACAGTACTGTGAAAAATACGGAGTGTGTGTGAGGCATGTGCAGACCGTATGGGCAACAACAAGTGTGTGCTGTGACGCTGAAGGCATCGGAGGCTCGCCGTGAGGCTCAGAGACGGTCCTGCTGCCTGTTGTGTGGAACCGGTGGATGTTCGGTCCAGTCACCAGGACGTAACGTGGGCAGCTAATGTTTCTGCAAACCGCTGATACGTTCACATTGTCGTTCACATCACGTTCATATTACATGTTTATGAGCTGAGTTTTACATGAGGAGTTGAGGGGATGGTGTTGGAGTCACAGCCAAGCCAGTGACCACCGTTCAAGACTGTGTTCCAACATTTGTAAGTGTCACACCACTGGAAATTATTTAAGGAGACTTCAGGATATTTTTCATGGGAGGTTTGTTAAGGTTTGGCAAAAAAAGGGCAGACACTTATGCGTTACTAAGATGTAACTAAAAGCAAGCTTTCTGCTGCATTCATGTGCTTCCTCGACGGTCCCATTTCCCGGGTTTGGAGTTCGTTCTTCCGACTTTAGTTTGTTCTTGTCGGAGTGTGGGAGCAACATGGACGATGTTTTGCATTTTATCATTGACAGCTGTCTCCAGTAACTGGGTGACAGAGAAGAGCAAAGGAAATGGATCAATTAAGCCATGAAATATATTTCACAAATATGTATGTTACCATCAGTGTTTACTTGTATCATATGACGGCAACTCGCTTACCAAATTTTTCTCCACCTTTCCGTGTTTTTGCTTCGACTTGAGGGGGAGTTCATGTGAGTTTTCCCAGTCGAAAACTATGTATTTCCAATAATTTGACACCACATGAGCGCACCATTATTGACGTAAAAGCTGAATCCACATAAGAAAAGGAAGGCAACAAAATCAGGAAAAACTAAACTAAGTAGCCAGGATAACACGAGGACACAGGCAGCAAGCGCAGGAAAAACACGAGTTTGAAATGGGCGTGAAACTGACATGAGGACACAAAGGAATGAAGACTGATAAGAGACAGGTGAAACTAAGAGGGCAATCAAAAAGGGTGGGAAAAAACACAAAGACAGGAAGTGGACAATATAAAACAAAGGCTGGACATCTCCTGCTGGCTTTGTGGTGATCAAAACAGATATTTTAAGCCAAAAACATGCTCTCCACCCAACCCTTTGAGACCAAATCTACCCAGAATATAAGAACCCTGGTGTCACGACATAAAAAAGAAAAATGAGTTTCAACAAATCCAAGGTTTGCACATTGCTCAATATTTATTCTGGTGGGTTGCAGCCAGCAGCAGATGTTCTTTCTCTTATTGCTGCATTTTCACTGGAGATTTGACACAGTTACACAACGAATCGTCTGTTCTGTGGAACTGATGCACGGATGTCCTGTTGATTCTAACATTTTAACTGGATTGTTTATCAGCAGGCACAAGCCGATGAAGAACATCGTGGAGGATGTGAACAAAAACAAAAATGCACTAGTTGTTCAATGTCAGCGCTTTATTTCATTTACAGAACTGAAAATAGAGTTTGTTATGTTGTCCAGTAAGTTCAGCGGCGGTCCGAATGGAAGATGCCAGTATTCCATCAGGTCAGATACCTCCATTAGAAATGGATCTAAACATGAAGAGAAAAAGATGGAACGTTCAAGGAGAGATGAATATTTTGACTCGGAGAAGCTTTCACAAACCGACCCCGTTCTGAAAGATCGTCAGCTTCCATTCCGGAGAATAAATGAGACATTCTGATAGTCGAAATGTGTCGAGAGCCATGTTGAAAGTTGATAATGAATAAGAGAAAAAGGTCGATCTGATATGCACGGTGAAGTAAACACGGCAAAGTAAAAACATTTCACGCCGAGAAGCCTTACAGCTTTCAGAGTTCAGCCTCAGATATGCGCTCGTATTCTCTATTTGTCTGTGTTTTTTTGTGTTTCCTTCGGTTTTCCTCCTTCATGGTCCGATGCAAACCTACAGAAAGGCGGCCGTGGCCTCGACAGAGTGCGAAGCGGTGTTTAATAAGACATTAAATGAAAAAATGCTTTCAGTCTCACAGTTTTCACTCTTCGGACTCTTCCTCCTTTTTCGGGTGTTACAGCTTTGGAGCTGGGTTTAGCTACTCGTACTCTCAGTCAGTGTGAAAAGGAAAAGAGAGAGAGGATATATTTAAGAAGGAATGAGAACTTGATATCTTTCTGTCATCCGTTTTGTGACTCCGACCACTTCACTTTACATTTCCGGCTGACTGAATCGGGACTTTTAGGTTCTCAGATATGCAATAAAGTACTGTCCTTCAGCTAATGCAGACTCTCGCTTCTGGTTTCAATACAAAAAAGGTACAGACAGTTTCAAGGAACTTTATCCAAAGAACATTCATTAACTTTGAGCTGTAGAATATCTCCTGTGAAATTTACGCAATAGCGAGATTACCTCAAATTGCAGAAGTCTGGATCAGACAACTACAGATACTGTAAATGGGGTTGCTCATGAACCCACAGCAAATTATCACTCAGCTCTGCAGGTCCACTCTTCAAACATTTTAGTGTCTTTCAGCTCGTTGTCATGCAGCCTAAATGTTTTGGTTCACTCTCAACGCTCTCGTGAGTGTTGTTTTCAGACGCAGCAGGCCGTTTTCAGCAAAAAAAGAACTAAAAACCTGCGGAACACGACCTGCTCAGCTCAAAACGGAAGCATTGAAGCATTTAGCAGCTAACGAGACAGTTTGCTGGTTGGTAGAGACCAAAAATGGAGCTAAAAGAGAGTGTATATTCGACATTCTCATCCAAGGTTGTCAAATTCCTATGCTGCTTTGTCACACATATGGACACTCAAGCTACCCTTTGGTATCACGAGGTTGAAGTTGTGAAATGGTTACAGTTTGGTTAGGTTTAGGCACAAAAACTGTTCAAACAGATGCACAAGGGTTGGGAAAAGACGTTGACGTTACTCACAGGACACAGACCTGTGAGTATCCTGCGTGAAGAAAAACTGATATTTTTGATGAGGAGGTGTGGTGACCAAAAAAGGTAACTTTAGCAAAAGAAAATGTTCTTTTCCTAACCCTAACCAAGTGGGTCTTGTGCCTGGACTGTGGGTGGAGTAGGTACTCACACACAGATTTTCATTGGAGCTAGTTGAAAGGAAACCTCGTGCGAATGAGACGTCAAGGAGCATGACAAAATGTTGGAATTTGACAACCTACGAATAAGACCAGTTTTAAAGACTTTTTTTAATATCTGGCTTTATCAGCAGGCCATGTCTTGTCTTTTTGTCGGTATCGGCACCTGATCTCAAACCTCCTCCTCTCCTTATCTGCTCCCTCCCTTTCTCCTCTCCGCTGCGTCTCCCATTTTGCCTCTGATGTCGACCTGCGTGCGTCTCCACTTTCCTCCATTTTAGTCGTTTCAGTGCACAGCGGCGCTCCCGAAATCCATTTCTTCACCTGCACCTCTGGGCTCCTCGCCTCCCCCGGGGTGAGGTGAGCCCTGCTGTCATCATCTCCTCTCCGCCTGTCTGCAGGTTGAAAACTTCCCTCTCTTATCTGCGCGGTCTGAAGAGGCCCTAAACGCCGGTCTTGAAAGATGGGATTTCAAATCTCACTCATCGAGGCAAACAGCTCCGACAGAGCCTTTCCACTCACAAGTGTCTGAATTCATCTGGAGATAAAGCGGCGGCAGCAACACACATGCCAAAGACCATTTCTTGTGTTAGTTCTGAAACCTTTACAGGGAGCAAAGTCCTATTTTTAACATTTATTTCGGTGACATCCTGGTTGCAAAGCAGCCAAGCAGTCACTTCTCAGGCTTTGCCTGTCAATCAAGCGCTGTGTGCAACATTGTGCAATCTTCCCTCAGTTTCTCCGGCTGTGAAAGCCGAGTTTCTGTAGATGTGTATTTATTCCAAACAAAATAATGTTGCTGCCTCTGGTAACTGAAAAAAACCAGAGGATTTTTTTTCCCCAAGAAAGATCAACCACACGGCAAGTTTAAGAGCTTTGATGGAGATCATAGATGCTTATTGTTTTTAAAGAAAGTGCCTCAGTTTAAGTGGATGCTCAAGCCGTACTGTACATCTTCAGAAAGCTTAGATTCTTGTCATGTGGATAATGCAAACCATTTCAAAATAAAACCACGTCAGGCAGGTACAATCTACAAACAAACTAGCCAACAAACAATCGTGTACGAGCTCACAGATGGCGCATCTGGGTTTTTTAGTCATGCACCAAAATCCAACAAAAGCTGTTTTCTCTTTTTCCCAAACATCCAGCAGTCCCATTTCAGTAATATATCTAGTCCAAAAGATAGTATTCCTGATATAAATGGTGATGAAACAGCCAAAAACTGCTCTCATTTAAACCAAAATGCCATTATCCTTCCATAGCGGACATCCTGAGATAGCAGCCGTTTCATTTATGCCTCACTGAGCAGATGGGAGCTTCTATGCCCGCCCTGGAGCCTACAACAACCAACGACTGGTCGCAAAGACAGGAGACCCACTCTCTCTTCTTTGTCCTCTCTCTTGAGCCACTAACATGCAAGTCACCGGATAATTGACGCATCATGTAGCCAATGAGATCTCAAAATGTGTTTTTCCTCCTAAGCACTTGACGAATTAATACTCTCAAAGTCAGTGTAATGGTATTAGTATTTTTTGCCAAGCACCCAGATATTTCCTCAGAAAAACATGTGTTTAGTGTCCATTTTCAGTGATATTGTTATTAAATTTGTACTTGGACCATGTAAGACTACATGATGTGGACCCATTATCTTTTCCAGTTAATAGGGGCAGTTACAGGTCATCTGCAGGCTTGTTTTTCTTTAAAGAAAAAATAATACATATTTCAGTGTGTTCAAACTGTGTTCAAACAGCTTCGGAAAAGAAATTCAGACTGTTACCTTTGTGCCTAACCATGTCTGTATACCACATGAATTATCAACAGCTTTGGATTTACTTTGGACTAGACTGTGATAGACGTTTTAGGATAATTGTTAATGAATTTTGTGGGATGGTAAGAGGAAAGCAACATTTTACAGACATTTGTATTTTGTGCGATTTGGTGCCCGCCAGTTTATCAAACATACAAATCCTGAGTGTCTGTCAATGTTCACTTCTTAGCTTCATCCGTCAGCGTCCTCTTTGGTCTCTTCACCTCTGTCGTGATGTCCAAATCTGCTGTGACAACAACGTAAACACTAATACTCCTCGGCATCGCTCCAAGAGACGTCAGCTAACGGAGCTAACTTGTACAGTATCTACTGAGGAAACTCTGTAAATCACAGAGAGTTGAGGCAGAGCAGCCGGAGGACATCAGAGGGGAGGAAGAAAACATTTTCTCCATAAAATATGATCCAGATTCACCAAAATCACTGACAGTTAGAACAGGAGGTCCAGACAGATGTTTCCAACAGACAGTCTGGGTAGTCATATAACGGTTCGACAAAGTTTTTTGGAGCAGAAAAGCTCCGAACTAACTTCTTGATGATGATTGCCTCGTTGGACACATTTTTGGCTTTATTTTCCCACAATCCCAGCAATTATTGAACCTACTGTAAGAGAAATATTTGTTTAAATAAATGTCTTTGCCTCGTTCCAAACCCTGTCGGCAAAAGTGTTAATTATTCACATTCTTTCGTCCTTGATTATCGGTTGGTTTTTTTCCATCCACACCATCTATTTTCTTTAGAAAAAATTACATTGTTGTGTTTTTGCACGTTGTCTCAGGATATTGGAATATGACCATAAATGCAACATGATATTAACTAAAAACTAGAGTCCTGCCAGGCTCCTCACCCAGCCTCTCCTCTGCTCGGCTCCTCCACCTCCTGGATCCCCAACGGTCCGGTGACCCTGCTCGCCCGAGTCAGGACGTCGGAGTTTCCATTTTTTCCTCTACCGAGACTTCCCCTCATCAACAAGCCCTTCACGTCCGTCCCCCGTCTCTCCTGAATCACAGAGCTCTCTCCATTATTGCCCTCCTCTGGAAGTGTTCCTGCCTCGTTACGGAAACGCACGAAGAACGTTTCGTCCTCGTCCTTGTCCTCTGCGCAGCTCCTCCATCAGCTCCGATTCTCGTTGTTTTGGCGCCGGCCGCCCGCTTAATGCGAACGCAGAAGAGGTCAGATTTCAATTTCTGGCTTTAAGTGAATTCCAGTCAGACCTGAAAAATAAGACTCCAGATCCGACGCAACAAGAGGTTTTTTTTTACGACTAAATATCAATACAACACAAACGGCGGACCTGGAGTGGAGCCCTGGTGTTTTTATATTCTCACAACAAAATTGGTGGTGAGAGATGAGAAGCATATTTTTCATCTCTTTACAGATCCGGGGAGGTTTTCTGCTGAGCGTGCATACCTTCACATTCACACACTTGCTTACATCCACGCGCTCCCCGCGGTGCTGTAGTTATCTGCCGCCTGTCACGGAAAAAAGATCTACTAACTGGGACCCCGCCGAGCTCGAGGGAACGTCCGCGGCAGCCGTTCAGATAAATCACGGAACTCGGCGCGGTGACCACAAGAGCAGCTCAGCGCCGAGAGAAACCCAATACATCAAACCTGGACCGAACGGCAAACAATAGTTATACATAATGACTGGAGGAGATGATGAAACCCGAAATAAGACTTTCTGGAGTGCAACTAAGGGCTAAGTTTGCCGGAGCGCGCCGCGAAGCCCAACTTTGAAATTCAGTGATGAAACGACATAAAATGATGATGGTGCAACATGAAAAGTTGCGCGAGAAAACAAACAAGTTTAACTTTTCACGATGTCGAGCCGGTCTCACGTGGATTTAAAGGCTTCAGATCTTGTTTTTCACATGAAAAACGCCCAGCAAAGGGGAAATATTTCCATAATTTCTCATTTCGAGTGTCAACAGCTGGAAAAAATTATTTTAAAAAACTCACTTTAAAGCTCCTTAAATCTTGGTTTTGAATCTTTTACTAAACAGCAACAATTGAAGTTAAAGATGACAAGAAAATCACTCCTAAACATTATAAACTCTCACGGCCTGTTGGAGTTAACGAAACTGTCGTCACGTCGTGGTTAAAATAACTCTGGCTGACATCGCATTTTTTTCCCGTCCGAGCCTCAAACCGATATGAAAAGCAAGGACAAACACGCGAGGACAGGAATCTCTAATTTGAAATAAAAACTAATAAAAGCTGCTCTTACTTTGGCATGAAATGAAATTCGAGACCTTGGAGAGAAACTCAGAACTCGATTTAGCAGGATTTTTGCATCGCTGTGCCAAAGCCTCCAGGCAGTCGCACAAAGGAAACTTGTATCTGCGAGAAAAAAGTTCTTACATATTTATGAATACGTTTTAAGACTTATAGATGTTCTCTCCTGTGCAACTCAACCATGACGCTCTCAGTTTCTCAGGAAACATGTGCTGAACTGCTGATTTGCCAGCCGGGATGAAATGTTCACTGATTGGTTTGCACTTGAATGCCCCATATCGCGTGATCTCGCTTTCAGGTCAAGACGTGGAGGAGACAGCAGTGGATTTACAGGACCGGTGCCAAGGCTGGTGACATTGTGACATCACTGGGTATTAATGGAGACTTAGGGGACGATCTCCAGCCGTGGTTGTGGCGTCAAAATTGGGTATTTTGGAGACGAAGTCGGAACATCTCCACCTGCTTTTGTGGGTGTTTTTAACAAAACCTCTGGACATTTTGAATCGTGTTTGTGACGACAACATTTTTTCATTTTTAATGAGAAGTCCGGACAACTCCAGCCACGTTTGTGTCGACAATACCAGATGTTTAAACAGGACTTTGGGACATGTCCAGCTGCTTTTGCGACGACAAACCCTGTCGTTTTTGATGAGACTTGGAGACGTCTCCAGCCATGTTTGTGCTGACAAAACTGGGTTTGTCTAACGAGCCCATGGGACATTTTTAGCCAACAAAAAAACACATATTTTTGACGGGAAGTCGGGACATCTCCAGCCAGCTTTGTAGCGACAAAACCAGGTGTTTTTAACAAGACCTTAGGACATGTCCAGCTGTGTTTGTGGCAACCAGAATAATGTATTTTCAGCCAAAATTGTGTGTTTTTTTTTTGTCTCTAAACCCAAAAATTGAATCTCTAGTGAAACCTTTCAACATATCCATTGTTTTGTAGGAAAGTACATTCCAGACTTTTATTTTGGCGGGTGAGTTGCTGTGATTGCTCCCCTGCAAGTTGATGCATCAGCCTATCCGTGAAATATCTCCACACAAAAAATCTACATCTTGTTTAGATATTTTCTAGCCCCGGGCAGTAATTAAAATTTTATAATTTCTCGTTGCGGCCTTGAATATTACAGATTTGCATGCTCTCGCCGCCGCCGAGGACGCCTGATGGCCTTCTGTTGACGGGATGAATTCCATAATGCTGTAAACAGTATATATTTGCTTTTTGAGCGCATCTTGCACCACTTTCTCTTCATCTGTGTGTGTGTGTGTGTGTGTGCTCGTAGGAGAAACAAAGAGGCCGGTGGAGACAGACGCAGGCGGGAAGGAGAGCGCGCCGTGTTTTTAGAGAGCCCTGTTTTCAGACTGTGACATCTGACGGCGGAGGAGGGGATGAACAGATGTACTTTGTTCATGCGTCTGACAGGTGTACCAGAAAGCTCTCTCCCCTCTCCACTTTGCTGACAAGCGAGCAGGCAGATCTCCTCTGAGCCGTGCTCCTCCCTCCTCCCCCCCTCCCCTCCCCCGTCCCTCAGCAGCGAGCCGGCCCACGGCGCCCGCAGGTGGGACCTCACCGGCGACTCCAGCGACGTTGCTCGGGATCCTATTAAAAAAAAAAAAAGCCACTCTGTGTGCTGTGTTCTCTCAAGTGTAAAGCCTATTTCATTCCCTACGAGCCAAACAGCTTGCAGTGGCTTGACGCTCTGGTGGTTTGTCGCAGATGGAAAACAGAGGTGCAGAGGCTCGGGTTTGTTTGTTCTGGCGTTCGGTTGCGATCCAGATACAGTTCGGGGCGTGGACCTGACGGGGTGCGAGCCTTGTGCTCATAAGCTGGTCAGTACCGAGCTTTTAAGTGGCAGACAAGTCCTCAAAATGCTTACTGGATGAGTAAAGCTTTAAATAAATTGTTCTGGTGATTTGCGGGCGACTTAAAGGTTTCTCAAGACAGACTTTAAAACACTTCAAAACCAAAATGTCACAGACTCTCAACAGAGCCTGGCGGAATATCACTCGAAGGCTTTTAAACAACGGGTATAAGTACCCTTAACACATTTGCTTTCCAGAAAACCGACAAAATAATTTGTTTGCTGAGTGACGATTTCGGCGTCGGCCCAAATCCCCAGAAGTTCTTGAATCTTTTCATCCCTCCAGTTCACAGACGTTTTCTCTTCCTTCATCGTCGTCCAATAAAATGATTGAATAGCTGTATTCTTCCAGTTAAGCGCCACTCACGCTATCTACACGTCGTCGACGCCGGACAAGGGTGAGCTCTATTCACACGTGAGGCTCACCCGGATTTAGGATGAGGGAGCTGGCACTGTAAAGTCCAGGGTAAATAATGCAGACACCTACAGCTCCTCTGGGTAAACTGGACATGCTTGTGAGGGGCTGTGAACCAGCGACCGGCTTCCAGCACAACTCAGAAGTTCCATCATCGGCCTTTTAAATTCATTAAATGATAAGCAGGTGGTCTTGATGATTTGCAGGTGAGAAGATGTCGAGGCGATCCGGTTCATCTTGACAGCCATCTCAAGGAAATTGAAAAAAACCAAATCCAGTTGCGTTCGATTCAATTTCCTTGAGATAACTATGACCTGGATGAATGAGAATATTCACAGGCTTCATCTTGACAGATTTTAGTTTAGAAATGATTTTTGTATGTCTTGGCTACATACAAAAAACATGGTTTCGACATTGGACATGTAGAAGTCCAGTTTCATCCCACTCGTAGTTTCGTGTCTTCAGGTTCCAGCAGCACATCTATAAATCTTTCTTCAGTGTTTTGGATTTCGGCAAAGTTTAGTCTGTTTGTTTTTCCTCCAGGCAAAGACCTACAGACGCCCGAGCCGGATCCGCACGCTCTTACAAATTCTGTTTCTTCTCTTGACCTTGATGCAAAGACATTGTTTGTTTTATACATTCCTGAAGCAGCGAATCGCAGAGTGCCGGTCTCTTGAGTATAAAGGAGACGGGGGAGGAAAAAAACAAACTTTAAATAACCTTTCTGTGCCAGAATTAAGAGAAGTCAGAGCGTTCTAATCATGTCTGCACTTAAACACTTTAATTAACTCGGTAAAGAGGCTTCTGAAAGAAGACTTTCTGACTGTACCCCAGGTGTGAAGAGCAACGCATGTAGAAGATTTAATTAAATTTTAACAGGCTTAAACACTTCTGTGGCGAGAAAACTCCTCTGCACTGACACTTGTCCTTGTAAAAGTAGCATAGAAGCTAAATTTAATGCTTTGTTTTTCTTTCATTTGAGTTCCAAGGTGGCAAAATTACGTGGACCGGGGCTGAGCCTCCGGATCAGGACACGGGAAAGGTTTTATTGGCTCGGCAGATACAAATAACTGTTGTTTTTACAGGCAAAAGAAATCGACAATCAATACCCCACCGGGTGTGATGCCGGTCCGATAGTAGCTCTCTCTCTGTTTCAGTTCCAGGATGGCAGAGGGATCGACTTCAGGATCAGGGAGAGGATTGATTTATCACACCTCATCAAAAACTTAGCAGACAACAAGTGAACATCTGTTGTGTTCTTCCTCTTCTGCTCGGAGTTTTCTGAATCAACATGAATAAATTACATTAATTAAACATTAGCTCTGTGCTCGCACGGATACAAAAAGACCTTGGCAGTTCACTTTTCAGCAAAACACTGAAACTTTTACATTTGTAGGCTCTGTAGGTAACACTTCTGCGAAGCGTGTCATATCACGGCAGTTCGAGGCTGTGTTTCAAAATTTGTAAGGGTGATATTACTGGATGTTTTTAAGAAGACTTCGGGACAATTTCCAGCCATGTTTGTGGCGACAAAACCCGGTATTTTTGACAAGACCTTGGGACATCTCGAGCTGTGTTTTTGGTGACCAAGACAGATCATTTCAGACAACACGTCATCTTTTCTGAACCCTGACCAAATGGTTTTTGTGCCTTAACCTAACCAGATCATAAGCACAGCGATGTCACAACATGAAATTGAAAATTGAACCTAAATAAACTTGTAAATGTACAACATATCCAGGGTTTGCAGAAAAGGTACGGTGCTAAAATGTATTCTGGCAGTTGGGTTGCTATGCTAGCCTTTTTTTGGTCAAGTCAGTGATGTTGATGGTTTTTCTGTAAAAGTACCACGGATTTAGGTTTTAATCTGACGTCAGTGTCATTTGCTGTATTCCATTGTACCTCGAACTCTAATCATCCGAGTCAGTACTTGTATTAGGTTCGTGAATGGAATATTTAGATACGTTAATATATATAAAACTCTGTAAAATAAAAATCTGTTACCTCATTTTTCCCTCCTCGGTGTCATTTATAATGTAACAGCGCTGCACTGCTGAGGTTTTAAATGTGTGCACACTCGCCAGAGAGACATTTTGTTACGGTCAGACGAGTTGTTTGCTGTCTTTTGGCATCGAGCACCTGGAACGCTTGAAGGCCGGAAGCTGGAAATTTAAACTAGGTAATTCTGACCACTGATGTTGACTGAGACGCAGCATTAAACCGTTTCCCCTCGCTCTCTTTTTACTCTATGCAGGGTTTGTGCTGTCAGACAACTTTGTTGTTTCCATTCAATTGATTTGTGCTTGTTAGAAGTCTTTGTGAGCATGCCGTACGTGCCAGTTCCTGCCTTCCCCTTTTTTAAGTGCCCTAATCTGTTAAATCAGCTGCTGTAGTTGGTGGTGAAGTTCAGAGACGTGCCACATAAACATTCATTTGCTGCAAACATTGATGTTTTCCCCCGAGCAGATGCACTGTGACGCATTTAGATTTAGACTTGAAACGAATAGATGGGACGAATCTGTGTAGGGGTCAGATGACCAAAGATTTGACTGTGCGGTAAGGACAAGCACAAAGGAAATCAAAAGCTGTAACGCGAAGATTTGTGGTGAGATCTGCACAAGGACGTGCTGCTGCTGCTGCTGCTCGGGCTTTATATGCACGCCGGGCCCAGGTGTGCACCGTGTCGCTGATTAACCTCCCGATCGGTCTGCAGCCCTGGAGACAGAAAGCAAGCAGCAGCAGAGTGAAGCAAGCGGGGGGGCTGTCACAACAGCGAGGGCGCAAAAATCCTTGACTGCAACACCGTCGACCGAAGAAAAACCTGCAGATTCACCTGAGGTGAGTCTGCAGGCGTCGGAGCGTGAGGAGAATTCTGGGCACCTGTGGAGACACGCCGAGACGCTGCTCAGCTGAACTCTGGTCACTCTGAAGAGCAAACTTTAATCATAATTTGGATCTTGGCTGTCTAACTTGCTGGCAAAATGCCTCTGAAGACATTAAAGGGAGATTCAAATGGGAAAAAGGGCTCCGTTTCTGAAGGGGAGCGGCGGTCTGTCACTGACAAAATGTGTTTCAGTGAGGAGAATTTCATGAGCGTATACCCATTAAAAGGTAAGTTAAGCAAAAAATGAAAACATTTAGTCATTAGATAATGACCCCTGTGCTGATGGAGAGTCAGGTGAAGCTTTGAATTAACTAACGAACACTGCTTTGTGCAGCAGCGGGGGCGTGGCTTCAGCTGGGCTCACACTTAATCCCACTCACGTGATCTTATGGGGAAGTAGACGTAAACAAGATGGAGATTAGAGTCGGAAGCACCGTCGACATGGGTTTCCTGTCCTTCAGCGAGAACTGGAGCTGAGATTTTAAGTTTCTGTCAACAGTAGTAAGCCATTTGTGCTGTAAGACTTTAACAAATAGCTTTTTTCTTTGACCAGAGCAAAGGAATAAATGATCGAATAAATCAATACACTTTGAATTTTTCACTTGAGATCCGACTCTGGCATCCGTTTAATCTTCTAGCCTCTGCGGTGAGCCATTTGTGTTAAGAGGCCCAGAAACATTTAGTCACTGGTTACTGATCCCTGTGCTGATGGAGAGTCAGGTGAAGTTTTGAATTAACATACGAACACTGCTTTGTGCAGCAGCGGGGCGTGGCTTCAGCTGGGCTCACAATCCCACTCACGTGATCTTATGGGGAAGTAGACGTAAACAAGATGGAGATTAGAGTCGGAAGCACCGTCGACACGGGTTTCCTGTCCTTCAGCGAGAACTGGAGCTGAGATTTTAAGTTTCTGTCAACAGTAGTAAGCCGTTTGTGCTGTAAGACTTTAACAAATAGCTTTTTTCTTTGACCAGAGCAAAGGAATAAATGATCGAATAAATCAATACACTTTGAATTTTTCACTTGAGATCCGACTCTGGCATCCGTTTAATCTTCTAGCCTCTGCGGTGAGCCATTTGTGTTAAGAGGCCCAGAAACATTTAGTCACTGGTTACTGATCCCTGTGCTGATGGAGAGTCAGGTGAAGCTTTGAATTAACTTACGAACACTGCTTTGTGCAGCAGCAGGGGCGTGGCTTCAGCTGGGCTCACAATCCCACTCACGTGATCTCATGGGGAAGTAGACGTAAACAAGATGGAGATTAGAGTCGGAAGCACCGTCAACGCGGGTTTCCTGTCCTTCAGCGAGAACCAGGAGCTGAGATTTTAAGTTTCTGTCAACAGTAGTAAGCCGTTTGTTCTGTAAGACTTTAACAAATAGCTTTTTTCTTTGACAGAGCAAAGGAATAAATGATCGAATAAATCAATACACTCTGGCATCCGTTTAATCTTCTAGCCTCCGCGGTGAGCCATTTGTGCTAAGAGGCCCAGCTCGGAAAAGCCCCGATGAGTCTGCGATCAGTTCAGGAGTCTTAAGACTCGATCTGTAAACTCTTCACGTTACCAGACAATCTTTGCCGAACAGCATCTTTTGAAAGGGCACCGCAGAGAAGAGCTGCATGGAACCTGACTGTGTGTTTTTCGGTTGTTGTACGTTTTAAAACAAGTCCGAAAAAACTTTTCTGTGGACTATAAAACCTCATCAGACTTTCCGCTGGGATAAAGGTGAGTAGATAATAACCGAAATTAACATTTCTGGGGCACTTATCCTTTAAAATATTGTCTTTTGCATCGGATTTATCTGATCTGTAGCGAGTGAGACATTATACCTGTTTAACAGCCCCGTCAAATTAACTTTTCACATTCTATCATGACTATTCATTTCATTTCAGCGGCATTCTGACCTTTCAAACGCTATAATTGCACCCGTTAATTCAATGTCTTTCTTTCAGAGCCTGCTGAATAGATCACCATCTCTTTTGACGGATCAAATAGAACCAAGCTGTCGGGGAGAAAAAAAAGCATATTTGAATTGGACATTAAAGCTGATAACGTATGTCCTCCGCGCCCCGAGGCGTTCATTCTTGTTTTTTGAAAAAAGTTGAATAGGACGAAGGTGAGAGAAAAGCATAAATCACCATCAAGGCTTTCGCGAGGGAAAACACGACGTGCGGGGTCGTGACAACCGCCGCTATCTCGGAAAAATGGCTGTGAAAAGCGAAATCTGCATAGGCAAACGTGTCTCTCCGGCGCAGACAAACACTGTGATTCTTATTTCTGTCACAGGGAGGAGTGCAGGTGCTGTAACCTTTCGCTGCGAGTCCTGTCAGAGTGAAAAAACCCAGCTGTGCGGCGGGAATGACATACTGCAAATAGGCCTTCAGCGTCTTATTGGCATTCAGGGAGCCTCTCTCCTTCTTCTTCTCCTCTCTCTCCTCGCTCACACACTCGGATCCACTTCCTCGCTTGTCACCGTGCATATTGATAAGCCCGTCCAGAGCACCATCTTGTGGACATTTCCAACCCTGCCGGTTGTCTGAAATGTCACTTTTGATTACATTCAATTAAGCGACTGACTCATCAGGCTCAATCAGAAGTGCCCGGGAGTTTTTTTTTTCTTTTTTATAACCGCTTTTATTTTTTTTTCCTCTTTAAGGACACGATTTCAATTATGAATCCAATTTATGGAAATCAATTCTCTCCATTATAAAATATAGCCCCGTCATTAGCATTGTCTGTCTCCGTCTCTCTCCTTGGCATTTGGCTCGGCGAGACGCAACCGAGCCAAACTCCTTTTTTAATTCATGACTCTTAGTTTTGAAGTGGGATCAAAGGGATGAGTTTTAGAGCAACAAGCAGAACTTTTTTTTTTTTTTTTTTTTTTTTAATGCTTTTTGCATAACAAACAGCAACAAAAATCAGTCTTACCCACAGTTCCAGCCGCCCCCCCACCGGCTCATGTAAATTGCATTCCCGAATTCGACGTGCGCGTGTGCTGGCATGATATCTGCCTCCCCAGGGTGTGCGCTCGGTGCAAACCCCACCGCCTGTGTGGTGGTGCAGCCATCTGGATCTCAGCGGGGAGCGCGTGACACCTTAACGCGGCATCTGCTGCACTCTCCCCGCCGGTCGCTTCCAACTGGAAACCCTTTCCCCTGTATTAGGAATACATGTTTGTGCCCGAAAGGCGTCGATCGAATGCATTTCAGACCGAATCTGTCGTATTTGTTGAGAATTCCTGTGATTGTGCTGCTCCTTCGTTCAGCAACATCCTGCATACATACTCTTATCTTTTAAAGGAGCGCTATGTAAGACCTTTTAATCAAAAGAGAAAGATCTTCATTGACTGACTCTTTTATGCTTAATTAAAATAAATAAACAAACTCTGTTTGCTTTCATGACTGAATAAACTGAATAAATAAACTGACCTTAAAGGGCAACACAATTTCACACTGTACCTTGTTTATATTTGGCGGACCCTGCCACCTTTTCAGCTTCAAACAGTGTTCTGGGGACCTTATTTTCCTCTGACAACAGCTTCTTTATTCAGTTATGGAAGGTTGTAGTAGTTGCCCGAGGCAGGATTCGAACCACCAGCCTTGTGCTCATATGCCTCTCATATGTTCTCACAATTTTGTTGAAGAAGGTTAACATTTAAAAAAGTACATGAGGTATAATAAAGGTGAATACATAGAATATTGTTATTAAATCATACTGGGGTCTTTTCAGATACATTTTGAAGAAGTTTTTGTGGTAACCAGGGGGAAATTTTTAAAGAAACTTTAATGTTTCTTTGTAATTAGCACCTACTAATCATGAAACGTGTGGATGTGCACATCAAACAAAACATTTTTATCCATTTTGGGGTTTTAGAACTCTAATCCCTGTATTCTTCCGTTCCCTTCGAGCTTTAGGTAGCGTTTTAGCCTCTTTCAGCACATTGTTTTGGTTTTATGGCTCGAAACTTCACTGTCACTGCTCTCATCAGCGTTTATATCAGCAAAAAGTTGACTATACGCCACCTGCCAAGCCTCAAACTGAAGATAAATTACCTTACCAACTATCTTTTAAACACATTTAGCAGCTAAAGTGCCCATACTTCTCTCAGGAGGTGGTGGAGACCAAAAACAGAGCTAAAAGGAGAGTGAATATTGGACTTATAGTCACCAGGTGAACACAAACATGACACTAAATGAATGTTATAATTAAATAGGCAACTGTTTGCTCACAATTTCATCATATCAGCTTCAAAGGTAATATGTCAGTGCTGTATACAGTTTGCACAGTACAGCTGCCTCCACCTTGAAAACCTTTCTTATTTATGTCAATGCACTGATGCGTTGGTTTGTTTACCGGCTTCATTCGTGCCAACTAACTCAGTCAGAGGTCGCCACGTACACAAGCAATCAGCCGGGTACCAGCACACCTGCGAACTCTGTTGTCAAGTTGCGGCGGCAGCATACTGATGACAGCTCGCATGGAGCTGGAAAATCTATAACTTCATCTTCAGGTGCACTCCTGACAGAAATGATAGTGTGAAGCCCTGACATGGAGCCAGTAAATAAATACAGAGGCGGACAAAAACATCTGAAATGCCTGATGATACGAGTCAGTCCAGTACAGCAAGACCACATACTGCAACTTTAAAATGACTTCAATGAAAACGTCTAAAAGAAAATAATGATGTTACTGTACTGTACATGTGAGTTTCTCATTTAAATTCTGTGACTGTTCTGTGCCGACAACTTCTACATCAAATCATAACGATTTCCATAAGAACCGACGGTAACAAAAGTCTTTGAGGCAAACACTTTCATCCCTACAAACACCAGTCACAACAATCTGCTCTGTGACTTCATTTGCATTCAATCCGAGGCACGAGGCCTGCCTGGCAAAACACAACTCAAAAAAGGGTATGTTCAAATGTGCATGGTAATAAAATTCTTTGTAAAAATACTATGTTCAATGTAAACTTCTTAATTGCCTTTAATTGCATACAGATTCAAGACGATGAAGGACAAGGTAACCATGGCAACAATGTTAAGTAAGGAAAGTAGAGCAAAAACAATTAGTTGATTAATCAAAAGGTGCAATATGTAAGAACTGGCATTCTCATAATAAATAAGGGGCAGCATATCACCAGAGTAAAAGCTAACTGTAGCGGCCCTCAACTAGTTAGCTATGTTAGCCGTGCAACTAGCAAGGGAGTGTCGGTATTTAGACCACCAGCAAAGGGGCATTGGTTCGGGGCTAGCTGGTTAGCATGCTAACTTCAGTACATATCTCTGTAGCACAATACATAGACGTCATAACAACAAAAATGTTATTTCTTCACATTCATTTGACAATTATAGTTAATTTGTTGTTGTTTTTAATTCTAAATTCTTACACATTGCACCTCCAAATTAATTAGTTACTATTTCGTTATGCAGCTATTTTGTATTCGCTGAAATGAGAAGGTCTGCTGATGTTATTTTTCAAACATGATAGTTAACAGACTACTAACTATTCCATATTTTGTAAGCAGATTTGATGATATCACCATGTGTTCCAACAAATAATGGGCACTTGTCACCGTTTTCTGATATTTCATAAATAAAACAAGTCATCAATTAAGAAAATATTCAGCAGATTATTAGATGGTGAAATTAATTATTAGTTTCATCCTGAAGAGGAAGCAAACATTTCTACACAAGAGAAATATATATCCCTATTGACAGTGCACAAGTCTTTCAATTTGTTACAGTTCATTGCATTTAATATACAGAATGCTTAAATTACACATCACGCAATGACCGTAACCTCTACTAGATTTTTACTTATCCGCAGTCCCCATGTTGGCATGAAACGTCATTGGAAGTAAACTGACTTTCAAATGTCCAACATGGAGAAAAATACAGTCCGACAGTTAGTCACTGTCTCTCATGGTCCATTATAGCTGAGAAAAGAGTTGAGCAGCATTGTCGACATTTACAGACTCCTTTGGTGGCTCTCTGACAACCTGGCAGGGACAAAAAATAATTATCACTAATCATAAACTGGAAAAATGTCACTTCATGAATAAATAAATACAACAATTACAAGGAGTTTCTTGCTTTTAATATGAAAGAAAATCTGTCAGTGGAAGAAAGGAAAATGTCCCTGTATCTCACTGAGATATTTCTTTCTATGTGTTTGTGTCTTATATTAGCTGTAATGAGATATTCTGACTAGAAGTTAAGACAAATATACTCGGTAACAGTTTGAGTTTTTGCAGAGTATCAAGAGAATTTAACTGTTGATTGAAAAATGCAAGTTTTAAATGGTTAGCAATTCCACACCACTACCTGTGTTTGTTTCTTTGGCTGAGGAGCAACAGACTTTGAAACGCTCGTAACATCCCTCTGGACTTCTGTGAAAATCTGATTGAGGTTCTCCACCTTCTCACTTTTCACCGCATTGATCTGTGAAGCCACAAATTATGCTGAAGCAGACGGAGCGCACGCTACATACAGAAAGAGAATACAAAATATGTTCGAGAAAAAAAGAGAAAACACCCGAAAAAGAGATCTTACGTGCTTGAGCGTTGTTGTGACAGGCTTGGCTTTGTTCTTGGGCTTCAAGTGCTTGTTTGCGACTTGAAAGACGTTCTTCTGTTTTTTCCCCTTTTGCTTATTCTTCGCCATGTTACCTGGGGAGACAAACACCAAAGGGTGGGGAGCTTTAATTTCAATACCATAGCCTGTGCAACTGCTGTGTCTGCCTGCTCTAAGGTGGTAGTTTCCGCATTGATCACACCTGCTCACTGCTCTCTGAAAAACACAGATGTTGAGATTGTTCCAGGTTCCCCGTATGGCTCCTGCGCTCAGCAACCACCCGATTAGCAACACATCCGTTCACACAAAAAAAGCTCACTGCTTGAGACAGAGTCAGAAGACTTTAACAGGGAACAAGAGGCTCAGAGGATGTATGAATACGCATAATGGAAGGGATTCTTAATGTGACATAAACTGACACCAAACACACCAACTTGGGCATTATGCAGCGGACCAAAGTGGGGCCTGTGGGCCAAAGTTGGCTCGCAATAAAGTTTTTTTGGGCCACCAGATGTTTCTGGTGAGATAAAATACAAATGAAGAGAAAGAAAATTATAATATGAGGTAAAATGCTCTTTAAATATGTATGATCCCTAATTTTTACTACAGATTGACACATTGTGCAGGAAGTCAGTCAATTCAGGTTAGTCAGGATCCTTGTACTATTGTAGAGGCAATTAAAAATAAATTGTAAGATTAGTCTGGCAAAACATATTATCACATATTTCTTAATCAGAGTTAGAAAATGGGTTACCAGAATGTTAATCCTCACTTCTGCAGAAGCCTCACAGATGCTTCTGCATCTTCACACAACAGGTGTTTGCTCATGGCGCGTGGTTTACCATTACATTTTAGTTTTGGCCCTACAGGCGCAATAATGTGGGCGCCCCTGGGCGAGACTTTTACCGACGGTTGCATCACAGACAAAAACAAACCCCTGACTCTGGGTCAATAACCGCCTGGCAGCTACCTGTAGGGCTGATGGAAAACTCCAAACAATGAAAAATATGAGCTACTTTTCAAAAAAGAACCTCCCAAATGAATATAATGCACTGAGACTAATGACTGTGAACTTTACATACATGTAAAATGTAATGTAAAGTGCTTCATATAAAAGGAAACTGGCCTACCACATACAAAAAAAGAAACCAAATGGAGAAAATGATTTATACAGCTTCCCAAATTTGCACCAGCAAGTGTAAAGACAGTCTTTATAACTCAACAGATATTGTCATGTACTGTGAAGCCTGTGTGTCTTCTAATTTCTTGTTTTGGTCCATGTCACCCAGCCTCGGGGAAAATATACCTACTTGTAGCTTAATATAAATAGACATCAATCATCCAGTCTGCCTGTAACAGACATATTTAAGTGACTCTTAACAAACCTTATCCACATCCTTCTGGATAAACACAAGTCAGCTAAAATAACTTACAAACGTCCAGTTGTTGTTACCAGCTACAGTCTGCCTGCCTCACTGTACACATGAAGCTGTGTGTCTCTTATTAGTTATATTCATCATTTCAGATGAAGTCGATTAATTCTACTAAGGAGGGTTAGTTTGACAAAACAATACGTTCACATTTTGAAGACTTAACAAGAAGAGAACTTCGTAGACAGACCTTGTTTGAGGAGCCGTTAGCTTGTGTTGATATCCTCATGTGCTGGTGCAAACGTGCCTTCGCTGTTACGTCATTTCTGTGCGACAACCGTCGACTCTCACCCGTTTGACATTTGTTGAATCCCTCTCGTTTAGCGTCAATAAACAGCGGGAAAGGAAGGTATTGAAGAATAAAGAAAACACGATTTACTCTGTTAAAACCGATACATAATTTGATGTAACTTATTGCGCCCTACAGTCGATGTAAGTTAAGAATTATCGACATAAAACGCCATTATTTTGAAAGACGATTTCAGTGAATTGAAGTGCTTCCTTTAAAAATGTCCGGCGACACGGTGTAAATGTTAACCGTGTGTTAAACCTGTAGTTGTCGTTTCTTTTAAAAAACAAAGGTTTTACAATTATTTGCCCTCTAATTACTTTCGCAAAACCAAAATACACCCTTAATATTTGATTTTCGGTGCGGAATGGAGCGCTAAGCTAACCGGATAACATGACAACAACACTTCCGTTTTCTTCAAAATAAAAGCACAATGTTTAGATTTTGTTAATACTTCATATCAGATGTTCAATACGTCGAAAATTCCCAAATAACTGTTTGGAAACACATCTGTAGCAACACATTTTGCGCCGGATTACCCTGTGACCCTACTACTGAAAATCAAGGTAAGTCTGATTTAATGATGTAACATTTTGGAGAAATTACAACAGCCTGCATATTTTAAACACCTTAAAATCGATGCACTTATCAGATTAACAAAGAATTAAAAGACATTTTCTCTGTTTATTATGTTTTTTGTTTGCAAAGGGTTCCCCCCTTCGAACGAAACATAAACTACAAATCAAACTATTCTGAATGCTTGCGGTCTCATTTACCAACAGCAGGTGGCATCATAGTACCACCACAGCTGTGTACGTGACAGGTGTATGATTTCCTGAAAAGCTGTGCTACCGCCGCACACTGAGCTGTTCTGGCCACTTGAATGCAGTTTTACTATTGAAGAGAAAAAAGAGAAGAGAAGGAGGGACAAAGAAATTGTGCAAGCCACACTTTGTCACTGTCATTGTTTATAATTGGAAACCACACATCTGCTTTCATGTTCTGATTATATGTTTCTGATAAACCTATTTATTATGCAAATGATGTAGGCTACTAATAGACGTGTGATTACAATATGTCAGACCTCTGGGGTGATTCGGAGTTGACTGAATGTCTTTTCTTTTTTCAACACCACAAATGTGTGTGTGTGCCTGCTGCAGCTGCATCACTCGTCTACAAATCAATAGGCCCTCCAGCAGACCTTCAGTTTCGTTATCTGTGTTGTTGAGCTGTGCAAGAACAGATAACTCTGCTGTCCTATATCTCCAAGTCAGAATGCACATGTTTGAATTTTCCTGTACGGAATAATAAAAGCTACTGTCTTTATTAGTTTGGAGACCCAACTTGTGGTCCTCTGTAAATGCAAAAAGCAGAGTCCTTGCAAAAGCTGTGAAAGAACTCCCCCTTTTATTGATTATTGATTGACATATTTAAGCCAAACAAGCATTGTTACCATTGTTATCAAAAATGAGGGCCCAAACAAATATAGACTCATTAGTTGCTAATTACTTAATCATTAGTTACTCTTTGTTTACCTCAAGCAAAGTGAGATATCACACTGAGAGGTAACCAATACAGACTCATTAGTTACTAATTACTTAATCATTAGTTACTCTTTGTTTACCCTCATGTAAAGTGAGACAGCACACTGAGTAGTTACAATATAGACTCATTAGTTACTAATTACTTCTTCATTAGTTACTCTTTTTAGCAGCTGGTTGATAGTATGTTGATTCACAGATATTAATGAACTAATCATTACCTAATGATTCATTAATATATTATCTCCCAGTCTGTTCTCCAGTAACTCATAATTATTTACTATTTAATCCTCAAATCACAGTTATTGATTTATTTATTAACCAGCAAGTTGTTCCTGATTCATTCCTCACCTGTAGCTCAGTAACTACTCACCAGTGTGTGTGTGTGTGTGTGTGTGTGTGTGTGTGTGTGTGTGTGTGTGCCTTATTTTAAAGCGTCACCAACTAATCCTTATTTGCATGTTTCGGGTTTTACGCGGTGCGTTTACGTGTCTCCACGGCGCGTCTCTCTGTAATGCCCCGGCTGAGGCTGACTTTCAGTTTGAAGGTGACACTGTCACCGCCGCCGTCGCGTAATTCCGTTACTTCCTGACACGACGGGCGAGTTAAACCCGTTAGCTGGGAGGCGAAAGCGCGCTCGGCACGCTGATGGAGGAATACTATCCAGGCTCATCGAGCTGTAGTAGCCCGCTGCGGTGCGTCAATGAGGAGTTCACAACCACCGCAGCAGTGAGAGAAAGAGAGAGAGAGAGTGACAGAGAGAGAGAGGGGAGAGAGAGAGACTCATTGATCCACATTGTTGCAGCGTAGCGGCGCATCTAAACTCCTCCCGGTCATTGCGCGGACATCATGTGGCCAACAACAGCCTGACAGGCGCACCGCTCACTGTGGGACCCTATATAAGCTCTGCAGCTGTCAGGTGGAGGACACTGGCTGCTTTGCGCTAGGGGACGACTCGCTTTAGGATATTACGGCACTAGATACTCACAGATCCAAACTGTAACCATGTCTCATGCTTGGGGATACGCAGCAGAGAACGGTGAGGCGCTCATCGGCCTGCATGCTATATACTACAGGGGTGACATTACTGAGAAAGAACCAGTCATACCAGCAGAATGTGCTGAATGAATGCACGGGTCACTGCCTGCAGAGATTTTTTTTCATTATTATTTATTCATTCTGCACATTTGGGGGCTTTTTTACGCGCATTTTAATCACATCACCATCCCCGAATGCGCACAAAAAACACATACTGCAAGATTAGCATTTTAATAATCACAATTGTTTCATTATTATATCATTTCTAGGACCCGAGAAATGGTGCGATAACTTCCCAATTGCCAATGGACCCCGCCAGTCTCCCATTGACATCGTCCCTGGCGCAGCATCTTTCGACGCGGAGCTGAAGCCGCTCAGCCTGAAGTACGACCCCTCCACCTGCCTTGACATCCTCAACAACGGACATTCCTTCCAAGTGACCTTCGTAGACGATGGCGACAACTCAAGTTAGTGTGGCATTAATATTGCATGAATATGAGCGCGAGGCTGCTGCTCGGCTCGATATCGACGCCTTTTAGGATCCGATCAGGCAATTTGCATTTCATATTTCGTCTTTAAACGCGATATTTTCCTTTTCTTTTTTATTTTCCCATTTTTATTGCAAGATTTGTTGTTATAATAAAGGAGCTGTAGGATGATTGGACTTGTAGGGTTGCAGACAAAGACAGTCGAGGTGCTGATGATGATTTACAGGACGCAGCAACCTGCAAAGAAATGCGGCATTCAGCTGCTTTGTGTGAAGCTGCACCTGCTTAAAGGCTGTAAAAACCCATGAATGTGAATATAAGGTTAATATTTATCCAGGGTTTCATCATGAGCAAACAAGGAAAGGAATGAAATGTTTTTATTCATTCATTTTATTCGATTTTTTTTTTTTTTTTTTTAAATCCATAAAAATCTGCCTGGAGTTTGGTGGACGTGCTCGCAGGGGCTCCATTCAGAAGCCGAGCACAAAGCAGGGCAGATCCTAATTGAATTGGTAATGTAACCCCTGGTAAACCTTTCCCACGCCAAACTCCTTTCTGCCGCCAGCGAGGTCAAAAGCACCAGAAAAGAAAGAAAGAGAGAAAACCAAGGTTACTCTGCAAACAAGCGCCGGCTCGCTTCACTATTCATGCTCCAAACCCTGCATGTTAATGAGTCACCGATAAGATGCTTTGTTGTCCTTCCTAGACTTTACAATTTAAGAATGCTTTGATTTTTCTTTAATTGCATTTTAATTCATCGAAGATTTGGTTTTTCCAGAAAGACTTCTGCTTCTTTTGGGTTTTTTTTTTTGTATTTTGAGGATTTGGGATTCGGTCGTCTTTAAGCCGACCTGAAGCTAATGCAGAGGATGGTTACATAATCGACCCAATCGCATGGATTATCTGTAGTGGACACACATTAAGACAAAACAGAAGCACGAGAATGTGAGCTTGGCGAGTTCGACCCTTTCACATCTTCCTCCGCTGCGCTTATTTTCCACCCTGCCCTCCTAAACAAAGGACGAGCTCGGTCTGCGCGTCATCCTCCATCATGCATCATGTGTGTGTGCATCACCTCAGCCTCTCTATATTTATTTTTCTTTAATCCCTTTATTCCCACACACACACCCTCGAAAATTGCAAAGACCAGTTCGACATCTTCGTATCATTTGAGGCCGACGGCTGAGAAACAAATATCCTGTCTGGCGAGTGTGTGTGTGTGTGTGTGTGTGTGTGTGTGTGTGTGTGTGTGTGTGTGTGTGTGGAGAGAGAGAGAGAGAGAGAGAGAGAGAGAGAGAGAGAGAGAGAGAGCATTTCGTAATAGCACCACAAATAGAACAATAAACAGGATTATGTGCCACGCCGTTTCAACTACTACTCCTGCAAATAGATCCGTTACGTAACATTTACAAGAGTTTGGATGTGAGCGATGCTTGGACTTTGTTTCAGACTGAATGAAACCCCACAATTTGACAAAAAAGCTCACACACAACAGGAACTGAGTAGGCCTCCATGGAAAAAAGGAAGTCTGCCACGGTGGCACAAGCGTGTGTCATCATCTCAGCCTATTCTTTGTGTTTTCATATTTTCAGCTCAGGAGAAAAAAAGCGTTTCTTTACGAGTTTTGAGTCGTTTTATCATTTTATGACCATGTTGACTGCATCACCGCCCACCTTCAGCGTGGGATGAACTGACGGGAGATGTGTGTTTGTTCTGCAGCTCTGACAGACGGACCCATCACAGGAACCTACAGGCTCAAGCAGTTTCATTTCCACTGGGGGGCTTCTGACGACAAGGGCTCCGAGCACACCGTGGACGGAACCAAGTTTCCTGCTGAGGTGAGGATGCTGTCCAACAAATTTGAAGGTTGGCGTGGAGTAACGAGGAGGAAACAGGCAGATTGGAGTTTTAAATTTGACTCGCATCGTAGGTTGTTAACATTTCTTGAGAGCAAAGCTGCTCTGAGGGAAGAAATACATCAGATTAGTGAGGCCTTTAATGTTTTCCAGTTCACTGAGTTCAACTCAAAGCAGCTTGTTATCTGTCGCTTGACTTCCAACTCAACCATCAAAACTATTTAACCTCAGAGAAGATTCAGTTTCCAAAATGTTACTGTGTTGCAGCATTGCATTTTTTATTTCCAGCCCTTCTGTTATCAAAAAAAAAAAGTTTTCAACCAAACCAGTCTTACTCTCTCAAAATGATTCAAAGAGCCTGTTTGCATCTGCATTAATTGCACTAAAGGTCCAGTTACCAGTTCAGGAATGTTAGGATTTCCAAAAAAAATGGATCCAAGAAATAATATTATGTTTGACTGATGTATTTTCTTTGTTCCCAGCTCCATCTGGTGCACTGGAACACCAAGTACCCCAGTTTCGGTGAGGCTGCGAGCCAGCCCGATGGGCTCGCCGTTGTCGGAGTATTCCTGAAGGTTAGTAGCCAACGTTTGCTTTAATTCACCACAGTGTGTAGTTGAGTTACTGGAATGGGTAGCAGGCTCCTGTTTGCTGATGATTATCTAATTCACTTTCAACATAATGTGTCTTTTTTTTCAGATTGGTGCTGAGAACGCCAACCTGCAGAAGCTTCTGGACGCCTTTGATTCCATCAAGGCCAAAGTAAGTTTATTTTATGAACATATTTTCTTTTATCTGATTATTTAAAAGCACCCAGAACTTTTAATCACAGGAACTACTTTTCACGGTTCCTTCGGCCTGTTTTTGTCTGCGTTTCCATCGCGGTCCAAAGACTTGTGAAGATTAGGCAAATGAGCGCGCTGATTTACATTTTTTTCAATGTGACCATACAAAAATGCAATTTGTCACGGGTCCATGTGGCGATTTTGACAAAGATAAGTGAACAAAGACAAACTGGTCTGCAGCTGGCAGGTTTTTTTAGAAATGGTGGCTGAAAGAAAACGCTGCGAGTACTCGACCAATCACAGATGTTTATCCCCAGAGCCCCACCCCCAAAGTTCCTCCTTCCTTGTGGAATGTATTATCACCCATGCAGTGATTTTTTTGGAGGTTTAAAATATTGTCCCCAGAGAAAGTATGACTAACCTGTTCCTCCCATTCTGATATTTTCTTCATTGCTTTCAGGGCAAGCAGACCACCTTCGCTAACTTCGACCCTGCCACCCTGCTCCCCGGCAGCCTAGACTACTGGACGTACCTCGGCTCCCTGACCACGCCCCCTCTGCTGGAGAGCGTCACCTGGATTGTCTGCAAAGAGCCAATCAGCGTCAGCTCCGCGCAGGTACGGCTGCTCACAGAGCGGTTAATTCAGCGGTGGCAGAAGGCTTGGCTGCGTGCCAACGGTCCAGAATAGCCCCGTCTGCAAATCCTGTCTTCCACTACGATCTGAATCAAGGGCTTAATTGTTCAGATTAGCTGCACGGCTGAAGCCAGAAGAAGAAACCTTTATAGCAGGGGGAAGCGCAGTACAGCAGCCTCTTACACTATGAAATGAAAAAAGATACTTATTTCGAGAATGAGGACAGATCAGAGTTCCCCACAGCTGCTCGTAGTGGGGCTTTACCACAGTTCTTCTGAGTCAGTATGTGGGGAGTCAACAGGAAATGTTCGACCCACACATGCAACACATTCTGTAGGTGAAGAAACTCAAGCTTCAGTGAGCGTGGGATTTCATCTGTAAACATCATACCTACATTTGTTTAGTGTTTGCTCCTAAAATGACCCCTAATCGACTTCCAACCACCCATAAATCTAAACTAACGACCTCTCCGGGCAGGTTTTCGTCCGTGTGCTTTGAGTCTTCAGCCCATGTGAAAATTAACACTGCCCGGTGTAATGTTTATTTCATGGAAGCGAGTGTGTGTCTCAGGGGTAAACACGTGAGATGTGTGGACATAACCTTTAGACTTTGTGTAGTACAAAGCAGATAATGAGAAAGAAGTCATTCAAGTGGAGAGAAAAAATACAGTAATAAATAGTCGTCGTTAGTTAATGTTCTGTCATGATTGGGCTGATTGTGAGCTACACCCACAAGCTGGAGTGAATATACCTCACTGTGTACGTTAAACTCAAGTAGAAGCAGCTTAACTACCAATCATTAGCCAGAGTTAATGACAGACCCTTTAAATAGGTCGTACTATACCATCCTGCAGCCCTGACTTACAGAAACATTTGCTTGAGGTGAGAAGATTGATAACAACCTCCAATGTGACGCTAAAACCGGCAGGTTAGCTTATTATAGCATAACCTAAAGACTAGAAACAGCTAGCTGGACTCCACCCAAAGGTAACTAAGTCATCCAACCTGCACCTCTAAAGCGCTCTGATTAACTAATTAATTAATTATCTTGTTTGTTTAATCCGCATGAAAACCAAAGTGTACAAACAACAAGTTGTGGTTTTACCTCACAGTGACCTACCAAGCTAAAAGGCTAGGCTAGTTCGCCACATAGGCCCACCCCTTACTAATTCTAGCTAGCCCACTCCACTATTTGGCAGCTGTTACTCTGACGGAAAAAATAACTATTTTTCAAGGTGCAGTATTTTAAAAATAGTCTTCCTGTGAATTCACACAAATAGGCGGCAGCTCACCACCAGAGTAACCGCTAACTGCCCACTGTAGCTCCGCTAGCTAGGAGCTTTGGACTGAGAAGGGCTGGGGCTAGCTGGTTAGCTTGCTAAATTTTAGTAGATATCTCTGCAACACAATACACAGACATCATCGTGTCCAAACTGTTATTTCTTCACATTCTGTTGATAACGTTTTCATGTTTTCAACTAAAATTCTTACATATCTGTATACTCAATGTGAAGCTACAGCCAGGAGGCAGCTAGCCTTTAAGCATAAAGCCTAGAAACACCAAATAACCACAATTTATAGTTATTTTGTTTTTTGTAGGAATTAAACAAATGATAGGCATAACATTTTAATTGGTGAGCTTTTGAGGTGCTAATAGGCTGATTTAGCTACCTTCGGATATAGCCATGCTAGCTATTATTTCCTGTTTACATGCTAAGCTAAGCTAACAGCTAAATGCCGTAGCTTCATATTTTGTGTACAGGCCTGAGAGTGGCATCGATCTGCTCATTGAACTCGTGGCAAGAAAAAGTGAATAAGCCCATTTCCCAAAATGTCAAACTATTCCCTTACGCATCGACAATACGGCTGTTAAAGTCACTTCTCCATTAGGCCTGGACAAATCTGACTTCAAGTCAGTGACTCAGCGGCGAGACTAGTGATGTGTTTGCTGAGTGACAGTCACAGGAGGTCAGCAGGAATGACTAAACGTCTTCTCCCTTTTCACAGATGGCCAAATTCCGCAGCCTGCTCTTCTCTGCCGAGGGTGAGACCGAGTGCTGCATGGTCGACAACTACCGCCCTCCCCAGCCGCTCAAGGGTCGCGCTGTCCGTGCTTCCTTTAAGTAAAATACCCCCTCCCCCTCCGCTACCCTTTTTGCCCTTTTGCCCTCTATCCCTTCCCCCCTTCCCAGCAGTCAGACACCCAGAGTTACCTCTCTAGCAGTGAGCAACAAAGCACACATATCTCACTCCGTCCAATTTTTTTTAAAAAAGAAATGAAATTCCTGTGGCCGCCCATTGCTTTTTTGAAGCTGGGCGGTCTTGCTGTGAGTTGAAGCACCTCCAGGGTTTTGCATTTCCGTCTTTATGTACGTAAACCAGCAAAGATGCCCTGTCATAATTTGTTTTGTAAGACAAACACTTCACGGTGGCTGCAACACTATTTCAGAGACATTGATCGTTGTTCAAACACCAGCGGGATGGAACGTGAGGGTAGTCAAAATGGTGCTCTCGAGTCAGCAGAGAGCTAGCTGCAGCAGGCAGGGGGAGGATGAAACTATCACCATCTGTGATGAGGAGGGTAAGGTGCAGATAAAACGCAGCACACAGGAAACTCTCCCTCTGCCAGTCTGTCTGTAATCTCTGACCGACTGCCAGCCTCTGCATCACAGCAGCTTAATGAAACGCTGCAGCCGCCTCCATCACGACCGATTGACTCAGAAATCCCCCTCTGGCGCACACACACACACACACAAACACACACACAAACACACACACAACATGGCACCCACAGTCTCATGCAAGCATGATGCCTATAGGCACTGACCTGCTTATTGATTCAAACTCGGTGTAAGGACACGAGGACAGACTGCTGCTGCCAGCCGCCCAACATCACAACAATGGCTTACTTCTCTGTTGCTACGACCTAATCTTCAAATCTTTCATGTGTGTGTCATCCCGTGTCGTGTTTTTATTATTATTATGGATTATGTCTTCTTTTTTTTTGCCTGACAGCTTATGCAGAATAAGTCTTAAGTGATTCCTAAATTATGTTTTGTAACCAAAAGGTCATTTTTTTTTTGATGCCCTGATAATATAGCAATAGTGAGGAACGATCCTCCCTTTTTGAAATCGAAACGTGCAAAGAAAAATCCCTTTCATGTGTTGTTTTGTTGAGTGCTAAAGCTTAAAACGCACAATCGCCTAGCGGGTGATGCCATAGTGGCTCATGCACAAAGCCAAGAACGAAATGACCCCGCCAAGGAAAGCCAAGGAAGACGAGAAACCTGCCAACAGATTATAGTGTCGGCCTGGTGTCAGGCACTGTTTAGGACAGCTACTAACAAAAGGCGACGTGAGGCCCTGAAGGCCTCTGCTTGTAGCCCTGTATGCATCTCTGAAATAATACGCAAGATTGACAAAAGTGATGTATTTCCAGAAAGATTGTAATTAACCGAAACAAAAAAAGAAAAACGCCTTATGCCAATCACTGTTAGGGCCGTCCAATGAGTGTGTGTTGTTGTCATTCTATTTTGGAAGTGGACGTTTTACTAGTTGAATAAATATATTTTATGACTACAACAAGTGTTGTGTGTTTTTTTTTATTATCTGCTTGCTTCTTTCACCTGTCTCCAGATCAGTTGCTGTGTCATGCCGTTATCACCTTTCTGAGACACATGTGGCTGAAGTCCATCAGATTATGAAGTCGTCTGTGACATACAGGCCGTCAGCTGTTCTTAGTGACTCATTTTTCACCCGTCAACACCTGAAACCCGGCCGGATCGGAATTGCGCAAACATTTGCATGATATGTTGCCTTTATTCTGGGCTGTTTCATCATGCGTGTCTGTTTCGCTGCGGACGCTTTCACGAAATTTCACTGGAAAAATGTGCTTGCATCGAGCACACTGTGTCTTTATGACACAACATCCGCACCGTTTTATCTGCTGACTGGTGAGATAAGTAATCTTATCTCAAAGGAAGCGAAATGCACTTTTAAACTTCTTTAAAAGTGGGCACGAGTTCAAACATCCTGGATGGGCATGTTGCTTATTTATACACTTAAAAGGCCATTGATGTCATTGGTAGCAAGGAAATTCACTTTTATCTAACTTCCTATGCACCTTTGCAAACAGCCACAGAAACATAGGTGGCTGTAAGTGTGCAACATTTTTTTTTGTGGGGAGTTAGATGAGATACCACTTTCATGTTTAACTGTGAGGCTGCAGTCAGGAGATGTTAGCCTAGCTTAGCATTAAAGACTTAGGGGGAAACAGCTACATGTAGCATGGCTCTGTCTAAGGTTAACATAATCCTCCTACAAGCACCTTTAAAACACTCTAATTAATGTTTGATATCTTGATAATCTGAGATGTAAATGAACCAAAGTTTTGGTTGTAGGCTACTGCCTCCAGTATTTATGCTAAGCTATCCGGGCAGTAGCGTCATGTTTACTGTAAATGACTCGAGAATGAGAGGCAAGAAAGGGAATAAGTTCCTCGCAGTCCTGCATATGAAATTTTAGTTCACTTTAAATAATGCATCACATGTTATTCAAGCACATGTTTGTACTAAAAATCTTTAATCAGCAAAGTAACATCAAATTAATGTAGTTTAATAAGATATAAAGGTATAAATTCTTCTAAGTAGAGTACTTTATATGTGCTTCTTACTTTCCACAACTGGCATTGAGTGTTTCCGTTTCAGAAAAAGTTGCTCAACTTTGTATTTCGTAAGCACTTGTGAAAAAAAACATACTTCCAAATAATAAAATGTTAACTGCTTATAATCCAGAATGAATGCATCTGCAGCATTGGTGAAGGTTTATTCTCCTGCATCGGAGCAGAACCGCTGCCTCATCCTGTGGTTATGTAAAATTAAGTTGACTTTTAGCTAATCAACAATCGTTCCGCTGCAGAGTGAGTCTGCATTGGGTGGGGGAATAAAATAGAGAATTGTGACTAGCAACGCCTATCAGATGGTGGGCGATTAGTGATCTGAGCAGACACCGCTAGCTGCTAACACCTCGGTGTCCTCCAGGTTTTAATCAGCAGCGGCATCTCGCCCTCTGTGAAATGTGAGCGACACTTGACTTCTCGCCTCTCTTGCAAACCCTCGACAGGCAGATGAGAGATTTTAATCGGCCGAGCAGAGTTTTTCTCCCTCCTCCGCTGGAGGGTGGGTGCTACCTCGTCTTTCTCAGCCGGTCTTGAGGCTCGGTGGAGGAATTTGTGCGTCTCTTATGTACAGTGAGAGTTGGCTCGACCGCACGGAGCTGTAAATAGAGCTGGACTTGTCCCCAGTGGACCCTCAGTCCCCGGCGTGCCGTGAAATATCAATGAAAATGAAAGCTATCGACTGCTGAAACGTCTGTCTGACTACACCAGTCAGAATCAATAAGGAATTGTATAATAAAAAAAAAAAAAGGTCTTTGACACAAACCAGAATGGAAAGGTTTGCTCAGGTTCCCACGTGATCGCTGATGGCAGCATCGGGAACATTTTTATGATCGGTCACCCCAAAAGGTCAGCTATTTTGGAGGCTGCAGGAGACAACGGGAGATGAAACCAGCGATGTCTGCTTTCACTCTGCGGTCAAACAAGTTATCAACCCGTGTATAAACGATGAGCATCGGCCTGTTTTGCTGCGTCAGGCTTGTAAAGTATGAGGAACTTCTGCCTGACCGTTTGCCAAACCCCGCTTCCCTTTATTCCTTTTTATTGCACAGCAGATATGCAGTTCAAGATGATGATAACTGTGGCAGATTCTTAGTCATTTTTTAAATCAAACATAGATAAAAGTACAACCACTGATTGTTACAACCCGTATCGACATCAGTCACTGGCAGAAATGTCAACAGTAGCTAACCAGCTAATTAAGCTAACGTTATGAACTATCCATGAGTTGGTTGAACAGTCTTCGAATGACATTAAAATATTTTTGTCTGACTCATTTTAAAACAGGAATCTTGTAAAAGGCGTCTGGGATTTACAGGTCACTTTTAGCTACATAGCTACATGATTTTGTGCTAAAACACTGAGGTTTAAAGCAACATATCCCAGGCACAAAGTCAGCATCCTCAACTAGCTTATAATCCACATAGAAGGAAATAAATACTAGTTGGGTCGTTCAGTCACCAGGATGTAATGTTAGCAGCTAACATGTTTTATAAACCACAGATACGTCCAAGTTTGGGCATGGCATAGGCTATGTACTACATTGACATTTGCACAAATGTGCCATATCATGTTCACATTACATGTTTAGCTATTAACTGACTTTCACATCAGAAGGTGAAGGGGGAAAACATTTTGATATTTTTGACAGAACTAGATGTTTAGAAGGAGACTTTTTGTGTTTGTGGCAACTGAAAATGGTATTTCAAGCCAAACGATTATGTTTTCTTAGCCAGAACCAAGTAGTTTTTGTGCCTAAATCTAACCAGAGCTTAAGCACAGCATTGTGACAAGATTGAACCTATACAAATCTAAAGATGCAATATAAAGCTAAACTTATCCATGGTTTTGCAGAAGTGCACTTAGCTAACATTCATTCTGGCGATTTGGTTGAGTTCGCTCGTAGTCGAACTTTTATGAGCACGATAAGGAATATTGTTTTATCAGGGTGTTTTTAAGGACGAGGAAGAGGCTAACCAGTGTGTTTGGCGACTAAAGAACTATTGCGGCTAACGTTAGCTCCCCAAAATCCAGGGCAGACCTGCTAGGATGAACCCTGAACCCTGTTGTAGTGATCTGGGAGCAAAGACTAGGAAAAGAACAGCACCCTCCAGACTTTAAATGTAGGGTGTTGAGTACAGATCCATATACTTCAGCATGCTAAAAGGGATGGGAACTGACAAGATTTTATTGACACCAACGCCATCACCAATTCTGTCTAGTGGTACAACTCTTTATCGATTCCCTAATTGATTAGGCACACAGGATTTAGCCCTCTGTCTGAACAGACTGTAGAAATCTAACCCTGGATCACTGCGGTTGCTACGATCGGACTGTTCTGTGTCCAAACTAACAGAACGAAAGGCGCGAATTACTCCAAATATGTCCTTTTATCGTGCTCCTGCCGGCATTGATGACCTGCGTCCCCCCCGCTGCCTTTTCAATACAGCTTCCTATTTCCACAGTCTTGTTATCTCACCAGTGCTGCCTTTGTGTTGCGTCTTTTCATCTCACTTGGTGTTGTGACAGCTGGGTCGAGAGGAAAGATCCCGCGGAGTACCGCCACGTAACAGATGTGGCCACGCTTATTTGCATGTTGGGTCTCCCTGACACATGCTTTCATAAAACCGATGGGAATATAACACAACGGCCTCGCCTGTCAAGGTCAGGACCAGTTTTTATTAGTCACACTGGGCCGAGTCCCGACGTGAAATATGGGAGAAAGTGGTGACATATTGCTGTTTAAATGGATTTTATTGAATGTGTAAGGAGGCGGCAAACAAAAATCAGGGCTAATTCTTTATGGTCAGCGCATAACAACAGATTTGACACACACCACGGTCAGCATGTCACACATTTCTCCCCCGAGGGCGTCTGACCAGCGGCGCGGCCTGTTGCGTAATCAAGCGTGGCAGGCGGGTGACATATATCAAGGAGACAGGAACCACGCAGGCGTCTCTTAAGCCGAGGGAAGAGAGAGTGAGGGAGTCCGAGGAGAGGGCTGTTTAAATGCACAGCGCTGCAGATCTGACGCTGCACTTCTGTGTGATTAAGACCCAGAGTGGAATCTAACCTCCAGTCAAGGGCAGTGACAGAGGAAGAGATGCATCAGTCCACTGCAGAGACACAGCACTTTTACTTAGTCTCATGCAGTCAGGATGGTAAACACTATCATGCGGACATTTCTATGATTTGTGTTTTCAGGAGACTAAGCAAACAAACATTTGAGGCAGAGTCTTCATCTGCAAATGGAGTCTGAACATCTACAATTCCATGACAACTAGGAACAACAGATATTCTATATTGAGCTTGGTCAATAATTAACTTAAACACTGGGAATAACTATCGATCTATGCAGGTCATCCTCATCAGGAAACGACCATATCCCTGTATCAACAACTTGGATCCCTGTGAAAGCAGCTTATTACGACCCATATTTACGCTTCTGACGTTTGGTGGCGACATCCAGTGGTGGTAGTAATTATTACAACAGCAAAGGAGGTAGTCAGGCCAAGAAGTACAAAGAGTCTGCATAGGGAAGAGTTTCTCCTTGAAGACCACTGTTCATGTCCACTGTCAAAGAACAAGTCATGTGTGAGTTATTTTAACTTACTTACTAATTAAAGGTCCACTTTGTAGGAATGTTGATTTTTGAGTCTCATTCTCATTCTCATTCCCGGCTCGTAAGAAAATGAAGCTTTGGGATGACAACCAACACGACATACAATCCCAACGTTTGAGAGACTCAGAGATCAACTCTCTTAAAAGTGAACTGAAGTTGCAAAGTATCGTAGTTATTTCAGAGCCAAACCACAACGTTTTCCTAAACCTAACCTAGCAGTGTTTTTGCCTAAACCTTGCCAATCTGGAAGCAACCAGCACAACCAGCTTGTCACTGGTCCGCTGCAAGAGTCATGTTGTTTTGGGAACCGTGATATTTGCCGTTTTGGGAGTCACTAGCAACAAGCCTGTGAATATTCTCATTCATCCAGGTCAGATGGTCCTGCTGCTTGAGGAACGAGCAGGAACTGATGAAGCCTCTTGGATTAGAGGTGAAACGTCTTCAAAGACAAAAACCAAATCCAGTTGCGTTCGATTCAATTTCCTTGAGAGTCACTAGCAATCAACCTATTCAGGTATTCAGGCATAAGGATGTGTTGGTTTGATGTGTGAATTTGTCAGGAAATCGAGCACAACACAAGTCACGTTGTCGCATCCTTATCGAGTTAAGGTTCCCTTTTGGGCGGACAATTAAAGGACAGCAGCAGCTCAGTCAATAGGAACTTGGCCTCCTGCCATCAACAAGGCGCCGAACCCCCATACTGCCCGGGGGAACCTGATTATATGTCCGGCCAATCACTCTAACATCTGTCCCTACAGCTGGGTGGGTCTCTGTGTGTATATTATAACAATGGAGTTAAATTAAATTTCCCTCAAGAGGATTATAGACTTATTCTCCTTCTTAACATCACACAGTCGGTCTTCGTGCTGTTTTAGGCTCTTGCAGTGGAGGTAATGTCAACAAGCTCTTGGTCAGGAGTTGAATTTTTGATTAAAATTGTCTCACCGAGGACCCGTGTAACTCTATACACCGCTGCAGGATGGGAATGTGCTGATGCACGACACTGAGGTTGACCACTTGATGAGTCCAGTGCTGCTGGGACACAAGTTGGGGTCCCAACAATCCTGGCTCCTCTTGGTGGTGCTGATCATTTCTTGCTAATGAGGCCATGTGACGGACCATGTGTGGCTGTTTTAAGGAGGTCTTTGTGTTTTGCTAATAAGCCTGATGATGAACACTGTGTTTGAAATGTCACTCAGTCAGTTGTGGTGGGAGTAAACCAATTTTATGCAGGAGCAGCTTTCGATGCACAGAAGTGATCGCTCGTGTTTTTTTTCCCAGGATTGCAAAACTCCTCAGACATTTGTCCGCCTTCTCTTGGTTAGGATTATTGTTAAGAGTTTTGTAATTCATGAGTAAATTCAGAGAAAATGAGTCTCATTCCCAGATTGCCAAATCCAACGCTTTGGGTTAGAATTACAGGCTGCATACCGACCAAAAGGATCTCTGTGGCTTTCTCTGGCCTGGTCTAGAGGGCTCATGAGTTACAAAACACACACTCCTGGATGGAGGAAACATTGTTGGGTGGATATCTAGGAGCTCCAAGTGCAGTTTTTGTTCCTTAACTTGAATGTGTTACCTTCAGATATCCACTCGAATCCATGTTGTTTCCTCCGATTCACAGCTGTCACGTTTGAAAACATTTTTCAGATGATAAAGCACAAAAACAATACGCACGACATTTCATATCTGCTTCTGTGCCCGCGTGTGCACGAATCCAGAAGTCATCAGTTTAAAGATAGTCTTCAGGAAGCCCTCCACTTAGCGCTAAGCATTTTTCAGACTGTGAGCAAGAATGGCCTTGTGTAAACATTTCAAAAGCAAATTTCCTCTGTAATTTCCTCCCCTCAGTCTTCATTGCCACTTTCGTACAAACATCCACCTCGCGAGGAGAGCGTTTCGCCGACGTATCTGGAGGATCTGAAGTGCATGGTGACAAAGCGGAATTCATTTTATTCTCCGGTATTGTTTGATTAGGAAATAAAGCTTTCAACACCCGCCGGCCTTTAACCTGGCAGCGTGACGCATGAGGCAGACCTAATTTAAACAAACGCATTGCATCGCACGGCTTAATCCTTTGTATAAAGCACATGCTGGTGTGTACTTTATATCACAGACATCCAATATTAACAAACATTGACCCTGTGTGTGACTGTGAAGCCTACAGGCAATAAGTTCTCAATGAAGTTACAAGGAAATAACTTGGGAATGTATTATATGAATGTGCATATTCTTGAAAAACTGTGTAAATTATTCAAGAATATATCCCATAAATGTAAAGTTTTGTTGTTGTGGTCGCAGCCAAGACGCTTCGGGACAACAGGATATTTGCTTCAAGCATCAGCAGCAGTGTTTTTACATGTTAATCCACCGGGATGAAGCGGTTCCCTCGATACGCCGAAGCAAGAATGCAAATATTCATGTCGAGCGGAGCCACTTTATTTAGGTTCTCATGAGGAAAAAGCAAATAAACAGATGCTGTCCGAATTAATCATCTCCCACTGTGGCCCCTCTTCCTTTCCTCTTATCTCGCTAGAATCAGACCTCGAGTGCGTCCAATCTCCAGATAAAAATAGTTCCTTCCAATGCACAAATTAGCCACATTGTGAAGCTCTACCTTGCAAATAGAGCGATAGAATCCCACGTGTAGCTTTTGTGTGAGTATAAATAGACGCCAAAAATAAAGACAAGTTTTCCTGCTGCTCCATCTCAGAACATTTTGCAAGAAGAAGAAGCCTATTTCTAGTCCACATACTGTAGCTGTGAGTTTAATCTGATCACGGGATAATCCCGCTGCATCAAACAATCTGTGCGTGTCATTACAGACGGTTAAGACACATGGTGCGTTCACTGACACGCATATTGTTCAGATTTTTTGTTATTTAATTGTCCGTGTCGTGGGCCGGCTGGAAAATGATGACTGTGCATTTTGTGTGTGGGCCTGTTTTTTTTTTTTTTTCTTTTTCAAACCCATAATCCACAAGATGCTTATTCATCTCGATGACATCACCGGGCACCGCAGTCCTAAACTCGGTCCAAAGGCTGTGAGAGTGTGGACCCAACTTTCCATCCGGCAGCGTTGGAAAAATGTCTCGTCTGGCTCAGAGGTGACCAGGTTCAGGGAAACTGCGTCTAAACTAGAATGAATCATCAGAATTCATTGGATTCAGTGAAGAGCAAAATGACTATTTATGATTTAGCACATAGAAAATATGTCCGATTGATGAGGATGTCTGTATCTGGCTCTGATCTCTGTTGGCACTCGTTGAAGGTGTTTCTATGGACCTGTACCAGAACAAACCTCCTGTGAAAATGTTATGTAATCCCTGGGAAAGCTTACTTGTCGTAAAGTTCATAATGATCCATAAATGTGTTTTTTAAATTGCCACTGTTGAGGGAACCAGCGCCAAACACACCAAACAAATTACAAGAGCTGGATACCAACAAACAGGGCGGACGCAGATCGGCTGAAAGAGAAACTGTGACTTCATATGTTCCCAGAAACAAGGACGCTTTTCTCACTTTTGTGGTTTTTTTCCTCGACCTGACCTCTCAACTATGGTGGATGACGCTGCTCATGCAGTTCTTTTTTTTTTTTCATATAGTTACTGCAAGCAAACATGAGCTACTTCCTTGTGAAATCACTTCTTCTGAAAAATCCTTATGCAATCATAAAGTGGAAACTGTCACGTAGCACACGCAAGTTACAGATTGCAAATTTGAAAAAAACAATGATACAGATTTCTTTAATGTGCTGAAAACCATCTCTGAGCGTAACATATTGTGATTGTTGAACATTTAATCTATAAACTTGCAATGAATATGCCTTTCATCGTCGTAAACTTAGCCGTACGTCGGGCTCGGTTGCACATTCCACTGAAAACAATTAGCAGAGGGGGAAGCCAGTGAGGGATCACGTCCTTAAACGAGTTGGGGCACCTGCACAGATCAGGTAAGATACGTGGCGATTACTGCAGGGTTAAGGAGCAGCTGTGTCTTCTGCTCATCATCCTGTTTTTACATCCAGCAGGTCAAACCCCAAACCATGATGTTTTCCTAAACCTAGTTTCGGTAAAAAGTTGTGAGGAAAGTCCAAACACCTAATTTAATATTCTCGGCATGCTTTATTTTGAAAGTCTAACCGGACATTGCATATTAGGTGCAGCTAACTTAAACTAATGCTGCGTTCCAGAGAACATCGGAGGTCGAAATTTCCGAGTGGAAACTTCCAATTTCTGACGTCAAAGCTTTTCGAGGTGAGCGAAGCCAAATGTGAACAAAAAAACGCGACAACATGATATTTCACGAGGTAACAAACACCATTATACATTTCATTTTACAGCACGTATCTTAACATCTCATTCAGTAGCCTTATACAAACACTGTAGTCCACAAATCCACCCTAACTAATTGTTGTGTGACGTCAGACAACTGCTCCCTCACTCAGGTAGGTAAATATACCTGAGTTTATGACTTCGAGTGGCGTTCCTTTGTACAGATTTCTTTAATGTGCTGAAAACCATCTCTGAGCGTAACATATTGTGATTGTTGAACATTTAATCTATAAACTTGCGATGAATATGCCTTTCATCGTCGTAAACTTAGCCGTACGTCTGGCTCGGTTGCACATTCCACCGAAAACAATTAGCAGAGGGGGAAGCCAGTGAGGGATCACGTCCTTAAACGAGTTGGGGCACCTGCACAGATCAGGTAAGATACGTGGCGATTACTGCAGGGTTAAGGAGCAGCTGTGTCTTCTGCTCATCATCCTGTTTTTACCTCCAGCAGGTCAAACCCCAAACCATGATGTTTTCCTAAACCTAGTTTCGGTGCCTAAACCTCACTAAAGTTGTGAGGAAAGTCCAAACACCTCATTTAATATTCTCGGCATGCTTTATTTTGAAAGTCTAATCGGACATTGTATAATTAGCACTGCTAACTTAAACTAATACTGCGTTCCAGAGAACATCGGAGGTCGAAATCTCCGAGTGGAAACTTCCAATTTCTGACGTCAAAGCTTTTCGAGGTGAGCGATGCCAAATGTGAACAAAAAAACGCGACAACATGATATTTCACGAGGTAACAAACACCATTATACGTTGTCATTTTACAGCACGTCTAGAATTGGAAATGTATCTTAACATTTCATTCAGTAGCCTTATACAAACACTGTAGTCCACAAATCCACCCTAACTAATTGTTGTGTGACGTCAGACAACTGCTCCCTCACTCAGGTAGGTAAATATACCTGAGTTTATGACTTCGAGTGGCGTTCCTTTGTACATTGCTATGAGTAATATCATAGTTTGAAGCTTCGAGCTGCTGCTGTATCTAACAAGTTGGGTAGTGAGAACATGTTGGATGCACATAACTTGTACACAACCCAGACCGACAAGCAACACATGGTCGGACAGCTTGTCTCAGATGACATTAATGTAAATGTCCTGGCACCGGTCTCCGCTCACGTCTTGCTAACAGGTTGAACCTGTGCCGCTGCACATTTCCAGCTGGAAATATAAAACCTGTTACTTCCTGAACCAGAACTCGTACATGTTCCTGTATCTTCGAACTGGAATCGGTCACAAGACCTCAGCAGCGCGAGAAACACGATTATCCAGTTCACCGTGGACGGCCCTGCTTCTGACACGACAGTGCTTCCTTAGAAACGCGTGACCTTATCAGACCTTATTGTGAGAAACGCTTTCCGTGTCACATTCCCTGTTATTTTCTTTCTGAGAATCAAAACTAAAACCCCTGAATCAGAGAGCCAAGTGGAGTTTCAGCGTGAGACGTTGCAGCAGAGGCAGATCCAGCGAAAGCCAGATGATGTAACACGGAGTATTGACTTTGTGCTGTTCGGCGTGAGGTCCCCTATACTGATATCTCCCGACTAACATGCTAGTATTTTCTACTGATAACAGAGAGAAGGGGGGCTTGATAACGGCCCCGCCCCACATGTACTGGTACAGTTCAGGAATAACCTTATCTAGGTCACCTACGCAGAGCCCCACCACCACCTCCTCCTCCTCCTCCTCCTCGTCCTCCTCCTGCTCCGCTGGCCACACTGATAAGAAGAATGAGTCTATTCACTGAGCCTATCAGGCCGGTGGTTTGCTCAGCGCCAAACCTGTACCAGTCCCAGCCACCTCATTGTCCGTCCGATTGTTCCTTCCTTCACTCTCTCTCCCCGTTCGCTCTTTGTGCCTCGCTTTTTCTCACACACACGAGGAGACGAACTTTTTCTGAGGTGGAGGAGAGATGTTTTCGCCTGAATAGGTTACAACAGTCGCTCATTCACTGTCTCGCTCTGTCCTCCCTTTGTTCCCTTCGTTTCCCAGTCGCTCAGCTGAACGCGTCACCGTCGTTCCCCCCCCCCTCACCCCCGGTTTAATTTGCTCCCCGACCAGAGTCGAATTAATCCGGCCGTGGACCGGATTTCTGTTCATGCTCCCGTGCTCCGCCGCTGGTATGCTGGCTAGCGTTACCCACAGGAGTAGAGTTTCCTGTGGAGCTGCGGGGGGTCAAGTCTCTCATGTTACCACTTCTTAGCATGTTGCTGATGTGACGACGTGGCTGCTTCTGCTCAGCTGTCAGGTGAAAAAATGGGCCCAATGCAAACGTAACAGTCCTCGATGACGTCAGAGCTTTGATAACGTTTTATCATCATTAAAAGAGGGAGCGCTCATTTATAGTAATAATAATTGGATTGAAGTGGTTGGACCCTGAACCGCCGTCAGAAGTTGAAGGTGTGTGTGTGTTAGCTTTAGATTGTGCATTAAAAGTCCAGTGTTTGGTTTACCTCTCCCCACTATCAGGCGATTACTGCAATCTATTGTTAATCATTGCTCATTGAAAATCATTTGATAGCACTCGATTTAAAGATTATGTGACTGATGATTACTTTATTGATACAGAAATCTGCCAGTGGGACAACAAGCTCAAAGTTTTTATATATATTTTTTTCCTACTATAGTCTTGTAGTCATGTGTGGACATATTGTATATCAGCAGCCTTCATCACTCACGAAGAGAAGTCAAAGTAAAGTCCCTTGAGAAGTTAAATTTAGGCCCACTTGACCCCAAACAGAGACTACATGGTGGCAGCGGAGTACCTGACCACCGAGACTTAAATAAAAGTGAGGAAGACATTGAACAGATGCCAGGCCGTGTTCACCGTCGCCGACATAAAGAGCCTGAGACAGAATCTCACTTCCTGCTCTACTTTAAGAGATACATTATCTTTGAAAAAGTAGATAACATATATCCTGTATTTATCCATTTACCTAACTCTCAGATACAACCTTATCTATGTGGGGAGAGAAGTAGCGTAGTGTAGTTTTCCTGTGTAATAAATCTCTGTTCTGATTACCTAAAACACCATTTGCATGTGAAGGAGAGGCCAAAACATAGGCATTTAGTCTTCACAAAATACAGAGGAAAGAAAAATGGCCGCCCCCAAGAGGCTGTGAAACCATGTGGAATAGGATGATGGTGACGCAACATGTTACATAAGAGGTACAAAAACAGTAAAATTCTCAGTGGATTGACTTCCAAATGACACAGGAGACAGATTCCTTCTATTCAGCTGTCACCTGAAAGTGCAACGTCCTCGATTACACATTTAAAATACTGTCAATTTCAATAAACACATCAAATCTGTTGTATGGTGAACATTGCACGGAAAATACACAAAGATAAACAAATAATAAACAGTCAAATCAAAGGTTCGGCACTTATCACACAGCACAGACGCGTCTGTCAGCGCGCCACCACTTCGACAAAACATCACAGCCATTGTCGATTGCTCCTAAAGAATCCCTTTCATTCTAAAGGAACACTCGTCTGGCGCCGTGTATGTACAGCGGAGGAGGAAATTCCTGCACGTAAACGGGAGTACAGAAAGATCACGCCTTCGATAGACCGACGTAGCCTAAATAGCTTCAATGAGAGCCTTCTGAGGGAGAGGAAGTGTGTGCTCCGCAGAAACATGGGGTGATGAGGTGATAAAGTGCGGCAGCAGCGGCCCTCATCAGTTTTCAAACAGGCCGGAGATGGTGGAGATTCTGGAGGTCCCCTGACAGGTGATACACGCGAGGCACATGTAGCATTATCCAACGCCGTATGTTGAGAGACTCGACCCGAATTGCAGCCGTGATTAATGACGCCTGGCGAGCTGAAAGGAGTTGAGTCAAATCGCTAACTCATAGACCTTCAGAAGTATCATTTCCTATTTCTCAGAAATCTGATAAACAGGAAATTCATCACATTCTGTGCCCCCATGTCGCCACCGTCAACGCTACTGTGGCTCATTGTTTGTTGGGAAACTTGTGCATCCTGATCGGACGGTTTGACTTCCTCTGACTGGATGGTCAGCGGGCGACGTGCTGATGGGAGAGGGCGACAGGTGATGTTATCTGATGTTCATCTGATCGTGATAAACATCTGTTGGCAGCGCTCCTGTCTGTGACCTCTCGTCGATACCACACAAACCAAAACCTCGGAGGAAGTTCTGGTTTTGCGACGGGTTTCACAGCCTATAGTGGCACCCGCGGAGATAAAGTTCTCGTTAAATCTACAGAGACTGGCCTCGTTCCCACGGATTATGAGGAAGATAAATGTTGCTTAAATTCTTGCTAAACGACTGAGCGTTCACCCACAGACGGCGAGTGCAGCAGGGCACCGAACTGCATTCGCGCTGTGGGAAGCCGACGAGCGAATTAAACTGAAAGCGATTAAAAAGAACGAGCCGTGTGCATTTGATGTTTATTGTGAAGAAACTTGGGTGTGTGTAATTATGCTCAACATTAACCTCTGACAGCACAGCGCCTCTGTGTACACGATGTTAATGGTTCACCAGGGTCGTTGTTGTTCTGTCAGAGAGTTAATGTGTAAATGCAGTGACGGTGACGGCCCCGAGCTCCGCTCACATCTCAATCATAATGTTTTTTAAATGAGCAACCGTCGATGTGTTTTTCTGAGCTCTGTGCAAACAGGGGGCATCAGATACGATGCTTCGCGGGGCGCGGTTGTCTTTTGTCTGCTTCAGACGTCTGGCACCAAACTGTATGTTGGTGCTCTGATAACATACAGTTGCTCTGATAACGTTACGTACTGTATGTTCTTTCTGAGGACAGTGAGAGGGGGAACGACCACCCGAATCCACACCAACCTACAGAGGAACACCAGAATGTGCCTTTCTTTTATTTCATTTAATTCTACACTGACATCTAAATTATCATTTTTCCTCTGATTCCTCTGATTTTTAACCGTTTTCTGGGCCTGAACCACGTTTATATAATACTTCTAAGAAATGAAGGCAGGAGTGAAAGAACAATTCATTTAGTAGCTGTTTGGGAGCTTTGGCACAAATCTTCCTAAGCAGAGCGGTTTTATTTTAAGTTGTCGTGGAATTTCAACTTTCAAAATCAACCTGAACCCAACGTGAACAAGAAGTCTGTCAAGTGCCCAAAAATGGAAAGTCGAACATCTACAATTTCATGAGAACTTGCCAAACAAGAAATATTATGACACGTTTATGATAAAAAGATCCAACAATTCAAATATTTCCACTCAGGCTGTGTCTGAAATTCAGTCCGAACATCAGTGGCGCCCCCAAGAGGAAGCAAAATTAAATTCGTAGCCCCCCGACTCGTGAGTGCCCGCCTCCCTTCACGAACCTGAGTGCATAACATGCTCGTCAGTAAAGATTACTGTACACATAACATGTTTGTATCTGATATTTTACATTGGACACTTTTTATATTTACTATAAATCAATAATACATATAAGGGGACTTGCCTAACATGCAGTTTAGCACAGTAAAACATGCACAGCGTTAAAGCACCATGGACACTTTTCTGGAATAAATATCCCACAATAAACAATTCAAGATTAACTTAACTGCCATTATGCAATATACTGTATATGTATGTATAATCAAATTTCTGTTTGTAATTCCCCTCAGCTACATATTCACACAAAAACACACAAAACTATACAGACTAATTCATAGATAATAATGAAATTAGATAAATAGGTAAGAGATACTTCTGTATCTTTTGGCAGACCTGACATGACATTAATAACGCTTCAATAAGTGTAAATAGAAGCTTTTACTTTGACAGCAACAGTCTTAAATATGTCATTTTTTGTATCCTGGATGACATTTTCAGCACAAACGTGTTGAATTCAGTTGTGTGAGGCAACTAGTGTGTCAGTATTTACACTCTGCACAACTAAATCAAATATTCCCACTCTGCTGTTCTCAAAGCTTTTTCCCTTTGCTGTGGTTTTAAATCACTGAAGCAGAGGCCCATAGTGCGAGCGATCCTGCAGCATGTCTGTGCAGTGTAGCACAAACTGAACGTAACCGAAGTGTCATCCACCGCCGCCGCGGCTCGCCTCCGGGCCCGCCGGCTGTTCACGAGAACACGAAATGACAGCTCCGTTGTAGATGTGACAAAAACGAAACGAGGAAGACCTCGAGGGTAGGGGCTGAAAATCTGCGGGATGTTTATGCAATCATGTTTGTGTGTGTGTGTGTGTGTGTGTGTGTGTAGATGGTAGGAGGGGGGAAAAAAAAGATAAACAACAATCGCTGACAAATGATGCATGGACGCATTCCAACGCGAGCATTGTGGAGCCATCACTACATCTGTTTCATCAGATTAGCACGACCTCTCGTGTCGTCCTCAGCAGGTGTGTTGTGAAATGTTCTCTCTGAGACGCCGGACAGCATCCGGCTGCAGCTGAAGACTCACTGTCGAGACAAAGGCGACATATTTCTCCACATACGCTCCGACCTTTGACGAAGAATTTGTTTCTCTGTCTCTTATCTCTTTAACGGAATATCTTGTGCATCGACCGTTTACGTAATGCTAATGCTCATATTCCATTTAATGAATAGCCTTTCCGAGAATAAAGCATCAAATGGACTTTAAGGTTCACGTGTGCAGTTTATGGCCACTAGTAGCGCTGTGGAGCAACGTTTTGATGCATGGGCTCATTTTTTTAGCATCTCATGCTCTTTTATGAGGATGTACATGCACGTTCCTACGTAAAGGGCTGCAGAAAGTAGTATAGTCGGCCTCTGTGGTGCATGATGAAGAAACAGGACACGAACAGGAAATTAAAAACAAAGAGTAGCTCAGTTTGGACTGTGAAATCTAACCTGAGCTTAGCCGGGACTGCTTATCGAGTTGCCAAATGCAGTGGCAGTAAGCAAATTTACCTCAAAGATGATTCGATGTAAAATGAAAAGGAAACGCAGTCGAGGAAGGAAATGCATTCAGCACATTTGTGAAGCATCGAATCGAAAACATCAAATAAACAAATGAGTTAATTACTGTTAGTTAAGTAGTTGTGGTTGAGGTTACTTCCACTCCTGCAATTGGTGGCTTCGTCTGTCCTCTCTAGAAAAGAAACAGGCTTCATTATTACAAGAAGAATTAAACTGAACACTTCTTTCAACCTTAGTCACTTCTGCTTTTTTTTTTTTTTGAATGTACTCATACATTTATTCCCGTATTTCAAAAGTTCCCTGGAATCTCCAGTGTTTTGCATTAACACATCATAATATTTGTATTCCAGGATCGTTTTCACCTCACAGATCGCTCCCCCTGCTCGTGTGCCTCGCAGGAACCTCACATGGACACAAAAGCAAGAAGGGATGTTTGAAAAACGGGCTCATCAGATATTAGGTAACAGCAGAGCTGCGCTTCCTCTTCTGCCGCTTTGATGATTTGTCCCGATCTCCGCGCAGATAACGATGATTGCGGTTAATTATCGTGCTGCAGTACAGACAGGCATCAGGAAGCCGGTGCTGTTCTCTGTCGCTGCGGCCTCGTGTGAGATGCTGTTTCCCAAATCTGCCGCCTAAGCCTGCTGACCTGAATTCAGCGATTGGATGCTCGTTTTTTAATACTTTTTGACACGCACACACTGCTGCTCCGGGGTTTCTCTGCCGCAACAAATGCTCACATTTCAATTTGAAATAGACGTATAAACGGAAGACAGACTTTTTCTTGCTTGACATTTCTCTGACCTACACATGTGATGTCGCCTTATCAACCCAGCGCAAGAACCAGATACTGACTGTGTCTCAGTGTTGGCAAAGCAAACACAAAATGCCTCCGTCATTTGAAGTAAAAACAGACGGAGTAATGGCCCAGCTGATTGCCATCACACTTCCTCCCCAGCGAGCATGAGGGGTCGAGCGCAGCCTCTTTACGCAGCCAGACACGATCTGTCTGGCACCAACGTATCAACACCCACTGATGTACAAATAACGAGAGAGATGGGGGAACAGGTTTGTCCTAAAGAAAAAGTCAGGTGTTCAGGGATAATGATCACATTTATCTGTTTGTACATCACACATGAGTGGCCATCGGAGGTTCACGGGAGGCAGAGACCTTTTTTATAGAGGGTGGACAAAATAAAAGAAACAGTATAAGCAGTATCTAAGCAGTAAAACGGAGAGCGTCCAGTGTTTTGGAGTAAAGTCTTGGCAGATTGTGATTCAGTTTTGTTTTATTGTTTTTGTCACAAAAGACCAAAAGGTCAGTTTTTGGTCTTGTACTTATGAGATACTAGTTCTTTTTTCTTTAATTTTTCCGTTTACCACTACTTTATACTTCTACTCGTTACTATTTGGAGGGAAATATTGTACTTTTTTACTACAATTACTTGACAACTTGAGTTATTAGTTACTTAAGATTAAGTTCAGTGATACAAAATGTAACCAAAGACTCAAATTAAGTATGTTATATTATAGATTTAGAGAGAACCTTATTGATTCCTTGGGGGAAGTCCATAAGCTATCCTAAAGATATACCACCATCACCAGATTCAACGTGTGACACAAGAAAAATCATCAACAGAGAGGCAAACTCGTCTCCTGGCAATGTGAAAAAACCTTCATATACATGCTTATTGTTCTGTAATAGTATTTCTGCACTGTGATATCGCTACTTCAACTTAAGTCCAACATCTGGGTGAATATTTTAGATCTGTCTAAAAGGAGATGAAGTGCATTCAAGCATTGTTTCCTGCAGCACGTCAATAAAGGCGAGCATCAACATATTGAACAGCTGATAAATAAGGGAGAACTTGTTCTTACCGCCGACGAGCTACGCGGTTGTTTCAGAGGCTAATATTTAGAGTCACAACACAACAACAGACTGTTTTCAGGTTCACGGGGATTACAGGTCCTTATACTCAAACCAGTGTTTGCCTTAAGATGATTATGACTGAACAAAGGTCTGCATTTATGAATAATTAAGACAGCTTTAATTGTGTTAATTTGCACCTGAGGCTTAGCTCCTGCCCTGAGGAATTTAACCTGATCCCACAGAGCACTGCTCAGCATTTCTTTGAGAAACAATGAAAAGCATTGTGAAAAAAAAAAACATGCTGAGCTGGTGAGCGTCTCACTCTCAGTTATGTGTCAAGGTCGTCCTCAAGATCCGTCCTTAGAAAGTAGATCTCATTATCTTAATATAGCACACGGCGGCTTTAATCCGATGCCTCGCTGCAAACGCACAGTCACAGTCCCCGGCTGTAGCTCTGTGAGACGACACGCTCGCTGACCATTAAATATCTCAGGTAGACAGGTTCAATAAGGTTTGTATTTTCACCTCAGACTTAAACAGGTGCTTGGTCAAACAGAGTTTCCCCCAAAGACCTCTGAACAAGCCTCCCAGCAAGAACACGTATCAGGCAGATGCCTGATAAAATCAGACATTGAGTGGGACAGATTTTACACATTAAAGTCTGTTTACAAGTTTCTGGAAGAACTACGTGGGGAAATGCTGTATAAAGCCTTTTGTAGCTCCAGAGGGAATTGCATGAAATCTGATTGATGTCCTCAGTGACGTCGCTTGAGTCGTGTCCAAAGACTACAAGTGAGTCTGATAATGTAGCAGTAGGAGATTCTGCAACCGCTGAGAGATTCACATTTTTCATTGGCTACGTACCATTTTGACATTTGCACAAAGCGTGTCATATCACATTAACATTAACATTTACGTGTTTGACCAGACTGTCACATCTGGAGGTGAAGGGTGTGGTGATGGAGTAACAGTTTGTCAAGTTATTTTTCAAGTAGACCTCTGGACATCTCAAGCCAACCGAAACGGGTACTTTACAACCAAAACACGATCTTCTATGAACCCCTTACCAAGTGGATTTTGACCTAAACTCAGCATAAGCACAGCGTTGTTGCAACACAAAAATATGTTAACTTTCAGCATTTGGTTTGTAGAAACATACACTACCAACATTTATTCCAATGATTGGGTTGGGAGTTCACTCTTTTCAGCTAAACATGGCAATATTGATGTCACTGCCTGGAAAAACGGCCGTATAGGTCGTTTTATTATGAACCGTATTTATCATAAGATGGGGAACTCTATGATGGGAGCAAAGGAGGAAGTCAGGCGGCATAGTATGGCGTAGTTGTTGTTGTCACTTTCATCCAGTTGATTTGTGCTCAATAGAAGTCTTAAAGGCTCATCATTCAAACACTCACCTGCAGCAGGCATCCGTGTTTTTACGAGCAGGTGGACTCGGACGCTTTTAGTACATATCGGCTTCTGACAAAAGATCACATTAACTTAACTGACTTAGCTGACTGGATGTAACTTAACATACTTAATTTCACCAACTTGACCAATCGATAGCAACGTGACAATGAAGTTCTGGTGCGATTGACCGTTGAATACACCTGTCGTTGGTGCTCTCCAGTGTTGACATACATTAGGCTATGTCGTCTTAGGAGTCATTAGCCGTTTTTATACTGGGCAGTAAGCCACCAATATGCCATCCTTTTGGCGGCTAGGTCTGTGGATTTAGACAGAAGGTGGTAAATTCGGGGTCTGTTTTGGTCCACCAATTTGGCGCCTCAGAGGGTAACGTTACACTTATTTCCACCTCCATTGCTGTGTAAATCCGAGACGTCGATGTGCCGGCAATTGCGTGAGATGGGCGGAGGTGTCGATGACGTGCACTGTTGGAAGTTTTAAAACCAGGAAACAGCTGATCACAGCAGTCAGTCCATCACTTCATCCGCGGACGTCAAGATGAGCAGCTGGAAAGCCGCTGAGATCCGGGAGATGCTAGCGTCTCCTCGGTCTCTGTAGCTGTCTTGGTTGTCCGCTTGTTGTTGTAGCGGCGAGCTAATAGCGGTCGCTACTTTCAAATTAAAAGCCCCGCTAAGAACCCAGTTCTAAACTCCGATGGGGTGCAATGTAAAGCTCTTATTTTGAAGACAAATTTGACCTGCGCCACCTTTTCTATCTAAAAGGGGCTATTGTTATTCAACCTATTCACTTTTTCAGGTATGAGGATGTGTTGTGATGAATGAATGCTCCTCACTTGGATTACAAGCTAATAGCCACAATGTTGTTACTGTATTGTATTCCATTTCTCTCTGTCTCATGTCTGAACACAGCAGTAGAGGATTTAATGCATTGTTTCCCATCCCACAAAGAGGATTATCATATTAAAGTACTGCAGGCTTTAACACGGGCAACAATCAGTCATAACCTCAACAATTGTGGTGGACTTTGTGCACAATAACGGGTTTTACGGAGGATCCCTGCCAGGTTGCGCCTTTCCGCCACCATGCTTCTTTTTCGCCACACCACGCCAAGCCAGTATGAGTAACATGTGGTGGTGGTGAGCTGGTGCAGTAAAAAAAGCCCCGTGAAGATAAGATATGGTGAGAGGTTATCGATCTGTGTCAGGAAATGAGGTCGATGCAGCAGTAAAGGTTTAAGACTCTGCAGTGAGGAAACTACAGCACACAAGGGGCATAAAATACAGAAAGCAATAAAGAGAGAGAGAGGCTGAAAATAGCAGCTTTTGTTTGGGGATTGTAGAGAAAGAGGCGTGGAAAATGTATGGATTTATTCACAGTATCACTGTTATATGACTGATTACTCACTTAAAGTAAAGCTGAATTATTTATGACTGAATTTGTGTCCTGTAAATTGATTTAATGGCTTTAAACGACGTCTTTCTGGGTGCAAATCATGGCCGATCATGAACTTCTATGCCTTGAATTCACTGTACCAGTAACATCACGGGGCTGGTTATGTAAGTTGGACCCATTTTATCACGGGGATCGGATCCAACCAGATGGATAATCCATCATTTTTACATTATGAATATTATAACAGGGTTTCCAGGAATCCGATGCCCCGCAGATATCAGTGTTGTCCCCTTTCGCTCATTCGTCTAAGTCATAATTCATCAGCAGCCCATTAAAAATTCACGTGTCGTATGGTCACCATACTCCACATGTCCCAGCCATCGCACCAAACGCCCTGTAATATAGAAAAAGATGGTGATTTGATGCATTTTTGCAGCTTAATCAAGTACAGATATAAACTTTGGGTCCAAAAAACACTAGATTTTATCAGAGAAAGAGGCATTTTGTTCAGTTCCAACAGATGGTTTCTCCTGACAGACGGAAGGTCTCCCTCCTCACCTGAGGACGACCATCTGTTTGAAACATTGTCAGTCGTGTCCGCTTGAACTCGAATCAGCTTGGGGATGAACGAGACAGAACTATTCTGTTATTTCTCCTCTATTCAGTCCCCCGGAAAAGAAAAACCCCTACACAAGCAGACAGACGCACTTTTGTGGCCCTTGGCTCGTACACAGGAGGACGAGTAAGAATGGCCGTCTTGCCAGTAAACCAGGGGGGAGATGGGAAACTGGGAGCCAGAAATAACGGGTGTGGGGGATTGAGCATACACGCTGCGTTCGCCAAGTCTTCCCTCAGAAAAAACACTCTTGTATGCCCTATAAATGGAAGGCACAGAAACAAGGCCAGATCCCTTTTGTGCCTATTGGAGCCGGAGCGAGCGAGAGCACAGAGGACGCCTGCAGTGACACACAATACCCTTCAATTGGCAACATACAGTGTGATAAGATGTGAATATGAAGAGTAGCAGTCTCGAGCCTTGTCTGTGCACTCTGTAAGCCGGCGGAGGGATTTCGGCATCTTTTCTTTTGTAGCGTTTCCGCCGCCACCCGTTCGCCACCTGTCGGCGGGGGCCGTGAGCCGACTGAACAAAGAGCTGCCCACATCTTCAACAGATCCATCCACCACAGTCTCAACACACTGTACAACATCATGCAGGAGTTCATTTAAAACATTTTTGGTATCGATAGCTGAATCTCCCTTTATGACAACTGTACAGGTCATTTTTGGGTCGGGACGTGGTCACACACACAGAACGAAACTTTCACATCCTGTTGCGACGCAAGTACACATCTTGGCTACGTGTGGAGTCGACTGCTGACCCGGCAAATTTGCAGCAACAGCCAATAGTAAAGATGTGTGCATGCATTTGTATAACCACAGCTTTAGCCAGGAGTGAGGTGGACCGAGGCACTAAGAAGTGACCACACGGAGTTTCACGCAGCTCTTCTGAAACCTACGGGTGATTTTTTTTGTGGTTGTGATGTTATCTTGTTAAATGTGTGCACGTGTTGAATGAAATAATGGTTGTTTCTTCCCATAATAATAAGGTATCAACAGGTTGTTGGAGCCGCAACATGCATCCGAGTACCTAGACAATATCGTTTTGGTTAATTGAGCTTGTTTGCTCACGTTTGATTAATTTAACTCGGCTAGTTTTACATTTTCACAACTCATGAGTTGACTTAACTCGGCTGATTACTCAAGTTCAACTCCTTTCTCTTCTTTCCTTTTTGTTTCGTTTGTTCCTCATTTGCGTCTCGAACACAGTTTGATTCCGTCAAAGACACAAACACACAAAACACAAATGGAAAAATCTGTTTGAAATGGTTTAAACCCTCGATCCTTGTTTGCTGGGAGCCACATGGGAGCTTTAGAAAGTTCAAAACTAACATTCGGATTTGACTGTTTGCTCAACACAAATGAGAAAAGTAGGACTCTTGTTTGTTTTAGGGAAATCTCTCATAAAGTGAATTAATGAAAAAGATTAAAAACCTGAAGCCATCAGGATCCGGCCTGTCGCTGGTGGAAAAAAAAAAGTGTTTATACAACAACTTTCTGGTTGATGGTGTGTGTTTAGCAACCGCCGAGACCTGAAATTCCCTCTGGGACACACACTGAAACAGGCGTGGATGGAATATCAATAGTCCGTAGCTTGACCGCTTCTTTTTTTTTTTCCTTCCTCTGCAAGAATAAAGAGAAGTGCCAAGGATCACAGCTTAAATCCGGAGTGTTCGGCGCTCATTCAGATGCATATGAACCCTGCGAGCTTCTCTCTCGGCCCGGTGCTCCGGCTCGCTTTTCCTTTTGAAAGTCCAGTTTTCTGTCCCTCCGGCTCTGCAGCTCGAGTGGATCCCGTGAATAGCAAAGAGCTCCTTTTTGCATCCGACCACTTCTCCTTTTTGACAATGACACAAGTTTCCAGAGGAGACGTGCTTTGCATGGTAACACTGGGGGACATAATGCATTTGGGTCTATTCATAGTGGTCATTTTGCATGTTGGATGATGAATGTGCTCATCAGAGATGCTGACGGCTGCAGAGGCAGCAGTCGAGAGGACAGCCTATGTATATACAGCACTTCTATATATACTGTATGTACTGTATGTGTGTCTGTGATTTACAGGCAGCAGTTGTACATACTTGTCTGGCAGTTTGTGCAGTTTGGTGCAGTGTTTGATATAACACCTACGAGTGGAATCACTGCAGTGGACAAATATGGCACATTTCCAGCTTTCCAAGAGCAAGAGCAGCATTCAGCCTGTGTGTCAAGGTCCCTGCGTATCTGCAGTAAAACTTTATTATGAAAAGTCAGGGATGAATTAAAGGGCAGCTACACCAATCATTATCAGTGGCTAATTTGCATAAATGGACCATAGGTGCCAGGTTCTGAAAAGGAAGGAGAATGTGTGGAATATCTCTGGTTCTGTCTGGACTTTCAGCCATGTAGGTCAACTGTGAAAGCAGCGTACTGCCGCCCATATTGACGTTTGGTCTCTGGTGGTGACCTCCAGTGGTCACAGTAAGTATTGCGGCAGGAAAGGAGGAAGTCATGTGACAAACAAGCACAGGACTTTCATCCAGGAGTTAAATCAAGTTATTTTTAACTTGCTAACATAGTTATGTCAAGTACATTGTGTAACTTAAGTTACTTTTAGGACAAAGGTCCAGTGCATGTCGTTATTCTGGGAAATATAATATATAATATGATATATGAATAAGGGGTGGAGAGCAACACTGAGGAGACCAAAGAGCCCAAGTTCAAGGTAAAAATAGTTCAAATTTATTTTACAATTGTTGAATGTATACAGTTAAAAGAGTCCTAAAAATATTAAAATCCAGATTCAAAGAGTCTCTGAAAAAACCTGCTGTCCAGTGTAGCAGAGGAAAGGCGGGGGCTCGTCAATCTCCCTCTCACCACCTGCCTGGTACACCACCATCTTTCTGATGGACGTCTTTTTGTCTCTAAACACCTGGTACACCATCGTCATGGTTCTGCAGGTCTCTTTGTCTCTCCAAGCCTTTTCCCTCTTTTTCCTCTCTCCTGTTCTGTACCAGTCTCCTCATCTTTAACCTTTCAGGCCAGGTGGTTGGTCCCACCCATCAAACCACGCCATTGGTCCCCTCAGAAGCCCAATTGGTGGTTGCCAGTGCCTGTAACAGAATCAATTGTGTCGGGAACCCAAAGCCAATATATAGATCGCACAGCAACTCAGTGACCCACTACAGTGATGTTTTGTTTCCAGTGTGTGTGAGCTCTTTCTAATCCATCTGATCAGCGCTGTAGTCTAAATAAAAATTGGGATTATGCGAAGCCTTACATAATGTAATCCCCGCGCTGAAAGGAGACCCAATCAAATCTGTGTCCGAGCGGAGTTCCTCAGAATTTCATTTAACTGGAAATGAGAGTCTCACAGCCGGTTGAACTCCCTGAGAAAGGTTTTAAGGAACACGTGCACACCGCCGTCGTCATTTATGTGATTCCCCGGCTGTCAGTGAACACACACTGACCAGATGTGCGGGGCCTCTACCTTCATGTATTTCCTCTGCGTGTCAAAGAAAACAAAGCTCTTAACTTAAACATTTACCAGATCATTCTTATCATTCCTCCTCAGATGTCTAAAGTTTCACTTGGCGCTGTCCTCAGTTATCAGTCGTAATATCCCACATGATGAATATGTGGCACATTCTGGCCCTGGATGAATGAAGCTCTTGAATAACACAGATTTGTACTTTGTCATCCTGCGCGGCTGTAATGTTACCCGCTCGGATTACATAAAACATTGTCCCCAATCCAGTTGCCCCTAATGAATCATCTGGACTCAGTTTGTGTATTTTTGGCCCCCGTCTGTCTGAGAGAAGGGCAGAAGGGTTCAGAGCCGTTTGCTGTTGTTGCTCCCCCTTCGAATGTTTTTTCGTGCCACTCATCCATCACAAACCCTGCCCTCAGACCAAATGTGCTCTTTATCTTTTGGGGCCGGCGTGCACGTGAGTGTGAGTGTGAGTGTGTGTGTGTGTGTGTGTGTGTGTGTGTGTGTGTGTGTGTGAGTGTGTGACTCCAAAATGACCCTTTCCACCAAAGTCACAGGATGTCCTTGTTTCTGTATAACTACATAATTACTGTGAGTTCGTGTTTACTTTGTACAGTACACCCAAACGCAGCAGGTGAGTAAGCGAACTAAAGGGTGCATACATTACATTACATGCAAACATCAGGAGGGAAATCTCTGCATCGAATAAGTGAGCAGCACAACATGTTCTCAAATCAAAGTGTTGTGTGACCTTCCGAGGTGCAGTATACAAGCAGCCTTGTTTCAGTGTATGTACTATATTATGTTACGCATTTGCTGATAAGCGGTGGCATTGAACTGCCGATGCGTGTTTGGAAGAAACTGAATTTAGCAACCAGTTAAGCACATTGACTGAATTAGACCACTCTGTAAGTCGAGCTCTCCATTTCAAACTTATATAGATCTTTCCCACTTGTGCGTCCGTGTGCCGTGTTGATCTTGAAACGAGGTGTGGCGAGGTGCATTGAGGGCACGTAGCTATCTTTAAGGCAGCAGGGGGTGATTGCTTGCACCCATTGACCAGCAAAAACCTGATCTAATTCTGATCTGATAGGCTGCTTTCACTCATTTTAAACAATTTTCTCTTTCAGCTCAACTCTTTATTGCCTTTTTTTAAAGAAAGAAAACAATAAAAGGACATAATTCAAAGAAAATCAATGCCCAGCATCGCAATCAACATATAGAAACAACATCAACAACAAAAGAAACATACAGTACATGCACATTTTTTCTGGGTTTTAAACTTTATTGGAAACATTTGGCATCATGTAAGTACACGACTCAACAAAGTAAATAATAAAGGGTTGATTTATTTAGCTTCATCAGCAAAACTAAAGTAAAAACTATAGATAGTGTTTTTTTTCCTATAGACAGAAAGACAGAGAGGGTACAGATCAAGGATGAGCCTTGGTTTTATTCATTAACATACCAACTTCAGCCTCAGTGCTTCCAGGCCATGCAAAAGCATCCAGACCAAGAGATAATAATTTGTTTAGTTAGATATTCTGGTCAGCATTTAAATGCCTTTTGATTAGCCAGAGGCACACAGTGATGCATTTCATCAGGAATCCTCACAGAGTCGTTCATCAGAGAGCATGCAGCTGTCATTTCCCCCGGCTCTATCTGAAGCCCTGCTCATCGTGACTAAGGGATAAGGTTCACTCCTAGAAACACGCCTTATTAATGATTGTTAATCTCATGGGAGATGTGTGTGTCAATAATTGCTGAAGAGCTTCCATCGCAACTGTTCCTCGTCCCCCCTGATGAATTATGAGATGTACTGTAAATGTCAAAGCAGCCGGTGTGGGAACAATGGACACAACAGACACCCACGATATAAATAACTTCTTACAGTCAAGCTTTTAAAAGCATCATAAAAGTCACGTTGACAGGCAGAGAAGATATTAACAATCTACTGATCCAGTGGTGTAACTTCCTCTGACAAACTAACGGAGTATAGAGATAAAACGACAAGAGGTAGCTCCAACAACCCGACGTCACAGAGGGAGATCCTGGCGAGGTCAAGAGGGAGTCACAGGGATCAGATGATACAGTCTGGTCATATCACTAAGGCTGCCGGGGCAGACACCAGTTGGTCAAGTGCTGAAGGAGTTAGTATGATGGCTTTCTCTTGATAGTTTGGCTCTAATTGCTGGATAAAGTTCAGACCAAGTGGAGCTGCACCTGATACGTCTGAGAGAAGAGGAAGCTGGCACTGGAGTCGGATAGAGGGTTACACCTTAACCGTAGTTCTTCAGCAATAAAAGATAAAATGAATCTCCATACCGGTTGATTGATCATAATTGCTTGCGTAAAGTAATATATTACAGCCCGATGTCGCTTCATGAGGCTGCCTCTCCCATGGGAAGTATTTGGCACAGGTGACATCTGGCATGACAGGGAAAATAAATGTGACATGAGGCGAGGGCATGGAAAGATACTACGGGATCAGTTACTGTGCAAAGGGAACATGATGTAATGAGAAATGTACTTCACATGGCTGTACAAAGGTCATAATAATTCATGATTAAAGAAGTCAATTAAGGTCCACAACACAAGATGATCACTGTCAAGAAATACCAAAAAATGTGTGTGTCATCTTGATTTAAAACACAAAGTCTACAATGATCTAGAAACTATTTCATACAGCCATACCGGACCCTCGCCAGAACCAACAGATAAACAGATGATGCCATATCCGCTGCCCTTCACTCAGTCCTCACTACCTTGAGAATAAGAATAGCTTCATCAGAACGCTGTCTGTTGGCGTCAGCTCGACATTGCAAACAAACTCACCCGTGAAGCTGATTGGAAAACGTCACACTCTGGACTCTGGAGTACCATACTCTGCAAATAGATACTGGACTTCCTCACAAGCAGACCCAAGGCAGAATTGATGGTCACACCTCCTCTAATGCAGTGCTCAACACTGGAGCCCCTCAGGGATGTTCGTTCAGCCCCTCCTGTTCACACTGTACTCCACTGACCCAGACATCAAGAGAACTCAATAATGAAGTATGCAGACGACACCGCCACTCGACCGTGATCCACGTGTTGCCTCATAACTGTAAGAAAAACACTGATATGAGACTTGATGTGCAAAATTGCTGGAGAGCTTGTAGGTTTTGCTTTAGTGCTGAGATTTTTGGTGCTTCTTCAACCTGGAAAGACAAAGAAGTGTATCAACCTCTTGGCGTTTCAAATCCTCCCAATGCTCTGTGACCTAGTTGTAAATTGAGTGTCTCAAGGATGGAGGGCAATGACCTGAGCGAGGGTGATAGTTGTGAAGCCAAAACAAGGGACGCTGGGGAAAGAAGTTGTAGACTTGTACAAGTGTGAGTGTATTATTTATGTTCAGGGCATCAGAGACTAGCGGCTCCTCAGTCCCAGCTAGGAGTCATTCACCCTGGATTCAACAGGTCTTTGCATGTTCTCCCCGAGGGTGTTCCTGTTCCCTCCACAATCAAAACATGTAAAATAGGTTAATCCTCTGGTCAGTGCCCAGGATCAGAGGGCACCGAACTGTAGTCAAACTATCCTCGCTTTTTCATCTTACCTAGTTGAGTTGAGTCTATGTCATTGAGAGAAGAGCAAAGAACTGAAGGTTTTTTCTCGATAGACTGACCTCAGTCACCATCAGACTTCGCTCTCTCCTCTGTTGATCTGATTGGTTGAAGCTAGCCCATGATAGACGGTGATGGACAGATGGTTTGTCCAATCACGTGCCAAGTATCTTGTCAGAGTTCCCTTTTCCAAACATTTCCTAGCAGTGCCTTTCCAGATGGCTCTATGTAACAAACCATCTGGCCGGTCGGATGAAGGGGTCAGTAGAACTCACAGTTGCTTTAGCTCCCTTTCGCTTGACCGAAATTCAAGCAAGCTTCTTAAAAACATCCTGCTAGTACGATGTAATATGTGAAATGTAAGCAGACTTTTACACCAAAATGCGATTTTACATCTCACGCTGCTATAAATGTCATGAAACAGGCCTTCCTGTCCCCCAAAGGAGGACACTGTCACAGCTCTGAATTACAGTACTGACTCCTTGAGACGGCTCTATAAATAGCACTGGACGCCTGTTTTCCCAGGGCCCTAATGACTGTCTGCTCACCCTCAAAGGGCAACGTAACCTAAATCTACACCCAGTGCCATCTCGAGACAATCTTGAATTATCTCTAATATGGACGGAGCAGAGCACATTAACAGCTTTAGGCTGCTGTTCTGACACAGATGCAGGGCTGCTGCCACCGAGATGAAACAGCGAGGATCAAAAGCTGGATATTAAATTTAGGAGCTGAAAGCTGGGAGATCTGCAGAAAAGCTGATTAATGCATCTGGTGCACCTCTTCTGGAGTGTTTTAGAAAGGCAAGGTGAGAGTGTAGGAAGAATCACAGCCTATTTTCTCCATCAGCTTCTCACTGTGAGTGACGACGTCTATGATCACACAATATTCTGCAGAGCTTTAAACAGTTTTGGTGATTTCAAGTGATAGATTTGCTGTATTTGTAATCCATTCTGTGCCTTTCTCACTGGTTTGAAGTGGGTGTGCCCGAGTGATGTCACATGTGTCTGTGCAACATTACTCATTGCTCATTACTGCCAATCAAATATGATCGAAACCAAACCCATGCCGTCGTGAAGAGGCAGATTAGAGGAGTTTTATTTTGTTTCAGTCGAAATAATTAATAATACGAACCAATGTTTGTACAGATTTGAACTTTGGTTTGTGGCACATTTATTAATGAATGTGATGTTACGGAGAAATTCATTAAGGTGCTATGTGTGGGCCTAAGAACTGGCCACTCCAAACAAGCAGCTAACTGCTGCTAACTGTAGCTGCTGTCAGTACACGTAGCCGTCCAAACTGGGAGCTTGGAGCGGTAATTCATGACGGGATGGGCTGGTGTTAGTCGGCTAGCATGCTAACTTTAGTATATATCGCTGCAACACAACACATAGATGATTTTTTTTGTGTGTTTTAAACCAAAATTCTTACATAATGCACCTTTGAGAATTAAACCAACATTTAAAAGGGGCTTGTAATTTGTCAGATTTGTTTGGAAATTCATTTTTCTTGACCAGATCTTCTATATTCTGACATTACGCCCCTATGTTGCACTTTTATTGGATCTCTCTTTTCCGCCTTCTTACTGAAATGTTCTTTGTCAAGTGTTTTATGATGACGACGACGAAGACCACAAACCAAAACATGCTGGTCTGAAAATAAAGTTCTTGTTCATACTATGGGCCTAAGTGTTGTTGGAGTCTTGAACTCTTTTTCACTAAAAAGTCTAGGGCCCTTAAAACATAATAAAATATAGTTGGTTAGTTTCAAACTCATAATTGCACAAGGGGAGATTTGGATTTCTGCACAAGGGGCCATACACAATCTGTACATCAGTACCAAAAAGCAGAGTTCAGCCCATAGGAGGTGTTGTGTAACGTAAACCTTGATTTTTTTTCGAACACATGTTGTATGATTAAGATAAATGAGACAGGAAACACTTCACATTCCTCAAAAAGAAAACCCACTTCTGGCCTGCATCAAACAGGGGAACCTTTACATGACCCTCCAGTTTGTGCAGTGGCTGGTTCCTCCTGAGAAAAACCCCAAAACTGGTGAGAAAAACGCTGTCGCCCAATTACACGGGGGAGCTGATGAGGCAGAGCTAAACGCTGCGGTGTGTTTGAATCAACAGTGCGGGGGGAAGATGAAGGGATCTGTCATCTGGTGTTAAAGCAAGACCTCAGTTTAAAGAAAGACTGTAATTATGAAAGTATAGATCGCTATCTCGGGGGGGAAATGGCGCAGCAGTTGAGAAAGCCATTACAGGTCGGCGATTTGGATCAGCACAGAGGGGACGGTCTGAGCAAATGAATGGCACTGTTTATGTGTTATGTAACCAGTGCAAGAGGTGAGGGAGGCGAAGAGGGCGAGGATCTAAATACAGAAAGCACAGCGGGGGGCCTAGACTAAACAGAATATGAGCGCTGGGGGGAGCCAGCTGGAAGGTTCGCCCGTACAGTAAAGGTGATGAAGACACCCGAAGACGACTGCCGCCTCCCCCCATCGTTTGAGGTTTGGTAGATGAGAGCTCAGCGCTCGGGGCAGACTGCTGGTCGCCTGCGTGTGTGTCAGGGGAGGCAGCGAAGGGATGTGACCTTGGAAAGATATTGTTGTAACGTAAACAGCAGGGCGGATCGCTCTGCCAGCGCTGCTACTGACCCGATTTTTAGAGGTCAAGAAATGTGTTATTTGTACTCTTTATTTAAACACAGTCATTCTCCAAACCACTGTGTTTTACATGCTGACGTGGACGTTTCGGCCCGTGTACAGTGTCAGTCTTGGAAAGTCAAACTTTAGTGGGATCATAGCTCTATGCACATGTGACTTTTTTTGCACAAAAATGCCAATTTCTGCATATTGTTGGAAGAGGAAACAGCTGCTATTTACTCGGTTAAATCAATATATATATATCTGAAAGCTACACTGTGACTGCAGTATGTAGTCACAAAGGAGGTTATGTTTTCACTCTGTCTGTTGTCTGTTGGTTGGTTTGTGAGCAGGAGTACATAAAAACTACGGAACGGATTTCCACGAAACTTGGATGGAGGATGGGTCACGGACCAGAATAGACCCCCTTTAACTTTTGCTGGATAAAGTAAAAGTTGTAATCCTGAGTTGTTTACATGCATCATTACTTGCCAGCCTTCTTCCTTTGTCCTGCCCCTGTTTGTTAGAGCCACATGTTGATGATGTAAAAGTGGGAGTGCTTGTTTGTATGTATACATGTAAGAAATGCATGTAAAACATTGCTCCACCTTTAAAAATGTTTTGTGCAATTTCATACCTATCTTACCTTCTTGTTATATCTTGGAGGTTGGGTCTCGGCCCAGAATGGACCGCTTTAACTTTAGCTCTATAAAGGGACAGATCCAGGAATTTTCTCTAACTTTCTTTAACATTGTGACTCTTTTTCAACATTTTCTGGTAAATTCTCTGGGAATAATGCATGGATCTTTATTTGAAAAAATAAAATCAAAATCAGGCATAGTTACTGGCTGGTATGAGTGAATACAATTTGATGTAAATCTTAGATCTGGTGAAACTTAAAGTATGAGCAGTTATGGGTGGTTTAATTTAGAGTGCTACAAGGCTGTTAAGTTTGATATAAGATTAGACTTGATGGGCCTTGGCTGAGGTATGCACTCTACTGAATTCCATTATAGGTATAAATGTAATGTGATTTGGGTTGGACAGTGTGGGCGGAGACATTTTCTTTCTTTTTTGTTTGTTTTCCTGTATTTTTTGTTCAGTATAAAACTAACTGTTTTTTTTTTAAGTTGGTCAGAAAAAGGTGATTTAACTTTTCTGTGGAAAAAAAATTATATCAGAAACAAAGTTGTAAATGTTTTTAATCTTATAATTATTTTCTTATGGAAGCACTCTGTAACTTTGATTTGAAGTACAATATAAATAAAACAGTTATTTTCATTTGTCTTTTATTACATTTATTGTTACCAGTCTGACAGTCTGAGTCTTGCGTGATGAAAGTCAGTCAGAGTTGGCGTGAAATCGTAATAATGAATGTCTAGAAAAGGCCATTTGTAGATGAATTACGTTTCACGGAGTAGTATATCACGCCACTGACCACAGTGACTGAGTGGTTTGGATTATGTAACACATTGGATGTGTTTTTTTTAGTGTTGACACATTTAAAATCCACAACTTCATCACCTTTAAGTCATATTTTAGCTAAACCTGCAGTCATATCACCCTCGGATGTTCTCCTTCAGCTTCTTCTCTCTCGTTTATTTGTGTTTTCCCCCCTCATGTACCAAAATAAAAACCGGCATCCTCTTGCTCTCCATCTGCCGAAGTACAGTTAATATCCCATTATAGCTAATGGATTGTTCTCATAGTTTATTCAGAGCATCCTCTTGCCTCCTCCATTGTCTTCGGCTGCTGGGAAGCTGCTAACGCGGCGCCAGTAATAGCTCATAGGTAAACTGTTATGTCTGATGTTTTTTTGTCACTAATGACAAAACAGTTGCTCATCAACAACAGCAAACAAAAGAGAGGAAGATGACATGGAAATAATAGACAAAAAGGCAGATAGACTGTTATTATGTCACACAATAACATCTATATTTAAAGATATTCACCTGAATGATGTAACTTTAATGTGCATTTGTCTTTGTTTACCTGTTTGCACCTGTTAAATAACATGTACACTGTGAGTTAATCATAATCAGTCATGCTGTCATGCAGCACATGATATAATAAATAAATGAAAAATGAATCAACAGCCACTTACAAACCACTTCCTGTCTCACTCGCCACCACTTGTTGCTTAAATAAACACGGGAAAGGAAGTCAAAGACGGGAGGTGGAGGGCCGGGGGACACAATCAGGACTGGAGACTGTTTTCTTATCAGCAAGGATCCAATTATATCCCACAAACACACCTCTGTTGTTGCTCTCTGTCAAAATGCACATATATACAGCCACACACACACACACACACACACACACACACACCACTCTCATACGCTCATTTGCTGACTGATCTTGCACAGAAAAGGGAAGGAAATGTTTGCTTACGCACAATCAGCTGATGACCGGCGCAGTGTTTCCTGTTCTAATGACCTTCTCTGTGCAGTGTAATCCCACTTTATGCTGTAATAATGTCTCTAAGGTATGAATGAACCATTCATGGAGCTCTGGAGAGGCTCGACGGGTGATTAGGTCTTTTCTGTTTCCTGCAAATGATTTGCCAGCGGAGCGAAAACTCAGCCAAGGACATGATCTCCCACAAATACCAACCTGTTAATCTGTCTGCAGACACAACACAGTGTCTCGGGGCTGGTGGCTCCCTCAGCTGATTCGTGGTGGTAGGTGGTCACTGACTGCCATCTGCCGGAGAAAGCTTGAAGTACAGAGGAGTGATGGGAAATTCATGCCTGTAGAGCAAACGGGTTCTCCTGCTTTATCTTTATAGATAGGACATAATCTTCAATATACTGTAAATTTGATTCAACACACCAGGTGGTGTAAAAGAGACTATCCACCAATGCAAACACTCCACGTACTGTGCATGTTATATCCATTCACAGCCTTCGAAACTAGGACATTTTGCTTTGTTTTTATTAATTTCCCCAGCCATTTTGAAATATACACATATATTATTTATCTTATTTAATCATTCTAAATCAGAATGATCTCTAATCTAGCAATTACAAAGTAACAAAATTGAGATATCTTTGAAACAACTCCCCAAATCAATCACAATAAACAACAATATAAATAAAAGATGTAGTTTCTTTGGTTATTGTAAACTGAACCAGCTGTGAATCTTCTGAAGTTACATACTTATGTAATTAATTTACTTATTCTAACTGAAACAATGATCTTTTCCTCGACCAAACCAAGCAGGTTTTGTGCCTAAACCTAACCAAGTAGTTGTTTATCTCACTCTAACTCAAACCAAACTTATATTTCTAGACTAGCAGCCTCTTGTGATAGATGATCATGTTGTGTTGAAGACCTGAAGGGAGCAGAAACACAGACAGGAGAAGAGGGACAGGCGGTTCACCTGAATGGGTTTTAGTGAGCATACTGTTGCACAGCTTTATCAAGCAGGAAGTGCAGTGGCTGTCAGTCACCTACATGGTCATGACCTTAATGTGAGGTGTGCTAACAACATTTCACTAGTTTCCGCAAGAGTGGTGGGCTCTCAGTTTGCAGTAGCTCAGGTGTTTCAAGCAGTGTTCAGTCACTGTGCAGTATTATTCATGGAACATGGTGACTCCTAACAGAAGGACCGAGTGTAGATCGAGTAGTTGTGGTGCGTTAAATAAACCAAAATGTAAGCGCCTTTCTTTCAAATCAAATCAGATCATATTTATTTATTTAACCCAAAATCACAATCACATTGTCTCAGTGGGCTTTACAATCTGTACAGTGAGTGACATCCTCTGTCCTAAGATACCTCGGTTCAACTGAGGAAGAAATTAACCTTTACCACATAACCTTTTAACATTTTCTAGGGGGAAAAAAAGGATATAAGAAACCTCAGGAAGAGCCACAGAGGAGGGATCCTTCTCCCAGGAAGGACAGGCATGCAATGTACAAAACAGAACAATAAAATCACAGTTTACAAATTGCATTGACAGAATATCTGATACAAAATATTATATAAAATATATGTGGAGAGTGTGGATCCAGGAGGACGACGGAGCCCGATCCACAAGGCCTTCACTCCATAGGGGTGACCTGGAAAAGGGCAGGCAACACAGGATAATTAACAATTAAATAGATATTTCTTTCTCCTTCCTTTTTTTTCACAACCTTATTTCACCCTTCACCACGTGGGTTGCCTATTAGATCACAGGAGTGGCGTTTAAGGAATATACATGTAATAAAAATAATAGTAAAGACACTAATAAACAAAATAAATGTCAATAATAAATAACACGTGTGAAAGTCACAGTCATCATGACTTTCAGATTTACGCCTGGCTCTCCCTTTATCAGATGGGGCATCAGTTAATAGGGAAATCATTATAATAAATGATAGAGATAAACTTTGCACACTGTCTCCTCTGATCCAAGTACTATCCCCAGGAGTAAAACAATGATGTCAACTGCAGATACATGGTGGTGAAAAAGCCCTTTGTCCTAATTGACTTGCCAGTGTCTTTATCTAATTGTCAGGTAACCGCTTCTGTCAACTTTACCCCACTTCCCACCCTTCCGGCGGTGACAGCGTGACTAATCGAACACTCACAACACAGAGGACGGACCCAAACACAACGCTCAACCAATCAGCGTTCTCCGAGACCGATTGCGTCGCAGCTGATTGGCTGAAGCCCCTGCCTATCAAGAGTAATTATCCGACGACGTTTCCGCATCGCCAGTTTTCAATGTAACGACGCTTTGATATTTAAGAAGTTTGATCCTGTTGAATGTGAGGTTAAAGGTTCAGTTTTTGAGGACAGCAACCGCCTGACAGCTGGAGTAAAGTGAAGATGCAGGCTTTAAGGTATGTCATCCTTACATTACCTTCATGGAAATACTCATAATTAGCCTGCTGCTAATAAATATGTAGTCTTACTTATGCTCAGGTGGATAGCTAGCTTACTTTTGAAAAACTTAATTGACAAGTTAATTGCTACACACTGGTTTTCTTCTTTAGTTGACAGCAAACAAGCATTTTCTTTTATTATTTTACGACTTTATTTGTTGAGGATGTGTTTTTGCTTCCCTTTCTGCTGGCTGTGAAGTAACACCTATTTCTTAACATCCTAGAAATCTCGTCTGTAGTCCCTGGTCTTCTGTTGCTAAGCTAGATGGCAAAACTGTGGTCATCACTGGTGCCAACACTGGTATTGGCAAAGAGACAGCCCTCGACCTGGCTAAGAGAGGTTGGTCTGACTGAAAACTGAGGATACAGTTTGAATTTTGACTTTTCTGAGTCATCTTCACATCAACAAAACACACTGCCTTAAATTTGCCTTGTCATTCTGACTTCACATTTTTCTTTGTCATACCAATCCCGAATTGGGTGGGGCGTGTTTTTTGATAAGCCAATAATGGGATATCTAGGTTTCTGTGGTGACACCACAACAAATTGTCCTGTATTTCATTCGTTTACGTTTTAAATCTTCCATACAAGAACTGTGACTGAATGAAATGCAGTCTTAAACTGACGATTAATAATATATTTTCCTTTTATTTTTTAATTTTTGCTAGAGACATCCGAGAGGCCAAATCAAACCTGATGGCAGGTTAACTTTGGCCCACAGCCCCCACGTTGGGCAGCCTTAAATTAAACCATGAAATATCAAATTATCGTCAGACTTAAAGGATGAGTTCACCCAAAAATGAAAATTCAGTCATTATCTGTTCACCCCGATGCTGATGGATGTCGGTTGTAGTCCTCAAAACATTTCTGGAGCTTAAACTTGAGGCAAACCAGCATTGTAGCATTCTCCTAAATAACTGACGTTTTAACCGATTTGATTTGAAAATATGTTATTTACACCTTTAGAAACAGCGGGTCCCAGGCACTCAAAAAAGTATCAAAAAGGAGAAGGAATAGATAAAAAGCCTTTATTTAGGTATGGCTTAAATCATTAAAATAAGAGCCAACATGTTTCAACCACAAGTGGTCTTCTTCAGGGCATTGATATGCAATGAAAGAGAATGTCCAACTCATATAGGTTAAGTCCCACCCATAGTGCAGGTGCACTCAACTAGCCTGATGAGGCGTCATCTAATCAGTTGGCCAAGTAAGGCCGGCAGGTGTACAAGATTGGGACAGTCACAGCAAAGTAAATCAAGGAAAACAAAAAAATAATAAATAAACAACAAAGTCTTTTGTTGATTTCAAATCTAACAAAACATTTAAGGTCAAAGATTTCATAAACTGGTCATAAAGTGTTTTTTATGATTATGTATTACTTTGGATTTGTAGGCTACTTCATGCCTTGCTTTTCTTTTCTCTGTTTCCTTGTTTATGTCTAATGGTGTTTTTGCTTTGTTTACCCCGCAGATAGCCTACGTTGAAGGAGAGTTGTTTATTTATTATTTTTTCGTTTTCCTTGATTTACTTTGCTGTGAGTGACTGTCCCAATCTTGTACACCTGCCGGCCTTACTTGGCCAACTGATTAGATGACGCCTCATCAGGCTAGTTGAGTGCACCTGCACTATGGGTGGGACTTAACCTATATGAGTTGGACATTCTCTTTCATTGCATATCAAGGCCCTGAAGAAGACCACTTGTGGTTGAAACATGTTGGCTCTTATTTTAATGATTTAAGCCATAATTAAATAAAGGCTTTTTATCTATTTATCTATTTTTTTCCCTACCCCAAGAGCACCCACGGACTGTATCTCTGCCTGAGCGCCTGGTTGAATTCCTCTTACTTCATGTTATTCACACCTTTTTGTTTTTTTTAAGCTAATATCTCAAGTGTAGCTGCGAAGCTTAAAGAGTTAGTGTGCACCCCGTCTGAAGTCTTTTCAAATCAACCAGCTGAAAGGAGCCATTTAGGGGCGTTTTCCGGTTGCTTTTTTACATTGTAAAACAAATCCCGATCTACTTGTTTTACAAGTCCTGCTTCAGTTGTTCAGGAGCATGCTGCCAAAATGGTTTGCTGTGAAGCTCCAGAAATGTTTTGTGGACTACGAAACTTCACCTGACCATCGGTATGGGGACGAGCATATAATGACTGAATTTTCATTTTTTGGGTGAACTTGAACTTTAAAGCACTTGAACTTGATAGTTTTTGATCCTCGATGCTCAGTGGCACATGTCAGCATTACGACAATTTATTTAATTTAATGTAATAATTAATTTTTCATGCAGCTGCTTCACACTGTACACTGACATGTAATCACAACAAGGGAAACCTTGTTAAAACCCAGCAAATTGTAAAATACTATAGAAATAATGACCATTTTCTTTAGAATTAAAGGTTGAGACTTTAATTCTAAATTGCTCTTTACTAAATCCACTACACAACATGTAAACATTATGTCACAAGGGGGCGCTCTTCACCCAGATTACATCCATCTCTGATGTACGCCTGTGAGTGATACAAACATTGTTTATGCAGATGTCTTTTAAATGCTGTTTATTTTTCCGCTACAGGGGCAAAGATCATCATGGGGTGCCGCGACATGGAGAAAGCAGAGGCCGCTGTGAAAGAAATCATCGAAGGCTCAGCCAACCAAAATGTTTCCTGCCTGAAACTCGACTTGTCGGACAGCAAGTCGATCAGAGAATTTGCCGAAGCCATCAACAAAGGTTAACAGTTGTTCCTCAGAGAACTGAACACACAAATGGATGTTAAAGCTGCACCATTTGACTCCTTAATGTTGTTTTCATTGCAGATGAGCCCAAACTTGACATCCTCATCAACAATGCTGGTGTGATGGTTTGTCCTTACGGGAAAACAGCAGATGGCTTTGAGATGCAGATTGGTGTCAATCACTTTGGTAAATAAAACAACATTGTTGCTTACCTGTATGAGTTAAAAATCTGTATTTGACACCTAAATGATCATTATTAACATATCCTTTTCATATACAATGGTTTAGAACGTCTATTTTATATGAATGTTTGCAGATATTCTGCCCTTTTTGTATTAGAGGAACTTTAATAATTTGGATTATCTGTCACATTGAACTGCCACCATCACTTAATTACTCTTGGTCCAAGGTTTGCTTTTATATCCTCAGTGGGAGTAATCAGGATATTCAAAACACCTCCCACACCTACATGTAACGTCCATGAGGAGGCACACTTGCTCTCCCCCTGCAGTGGGCAACTTGTGTTCAAACTAGATGCTTCAATGCAACAGTACTTAAATTTTGCTGTAAAAATGTTTTGTTTGTTAGTCTGGAAATGGTAAAATCTCAAATTATAATCACATTTATACAGAGAGAGAGAGATGAGTTTAAAGGGTATTTTACATCTATTCCTTTCACACTCACCTGTATACAGTCCTCTGTTATACTTAATATCCTTCTGCTGTTAAATATTGATTGATGTATTAGAGCCTGCTCTCTGATAAGGCAAATATGTCAGATAAAGAGACCTATTATCGCCCTGCCATCAGAACATTTGTCCCTGCCAAAGTTACAAAGTACCACATTTTTAAAGACACTTTTAATAACTTCTTGGCTGTAAATTTGGTCGGTAAAAATCCATGCAGCTTTTTATTTTTGAAGAACGTGAAGACAACTTTCTCACACTGCCAGACACTGTTGTTTTTAATACCCTATATGTAGGAATTAATTGAAATGAGGAAGGAGGTAATATAACGGAAGTATTTTTATTGGAAATGACAGATTTCACCTTGTTTGTTGGGTTGTCAGCGGGATTACACAAAAACTACAGGACGTATTTCTACGAAACTTGGGTGGAGGATGTGTCTTGGGCCCAGAATAGACCCCAGGTGCTTTTGGCGTAGATCAGAATAAAAGGACAGATCGAGGAATTTCTTTAACATTGCGAGATAGGCAGTTTTTCCACATTTTCGTTTATTTCTCAGGGAGTAATGCATGGATCTTGATGGGAAAATAGAGGCGTATTTAGGTGGCTGAGTGCCATTCTAGTTGGACCAAAAAAAAAATCAAATTTTGTATCGATCAATATGACACTTTTGCCATTTTGTAGCAGTCCATTTATAATATGTCTTAGTCCAAGTGTTTACACATTGATGATTTACATTTTTCACATCCTTGAAAATGTAAAACAAAAATAAATGTTGCTTGTGTGATACAATATCCCCTTTCTGCTTCAACCAACTCTGTTTCCTTGTTTTCTAGGTCACTTCCTGTTGACATATTTGCTGATTGACCTGATTAAGAAATCGGCTCCAGCCAGGATCATCACTGTGTCGTCCCTGGCTCACTCCTGGGGCTCCATCAACCTGGAGGACATCAACAGCGAGAAGAGTTACGACAAGAGCAAAGCCTACTCTCAGAGCAAGCTGGCCAACGTCCTCTTCTCCCACACTTTGGCTAAGAAACTGGAAGGTGATTTTACTCATCCCTAAGTTTATTTTAGCCATTTTAAATGCGTCTTTTATCCTGAATTGTAATATAAGTCGTATTTTTAAGTATTGCACACATACTGTTTCCTTCATGTTGTAGAATAACAACGTAATCGATTTGTCTTTCAGGCACTGGGGTGAATACCTATTCCCTCCACCCCGGAGTGGTCCAGACAGATTTATGGCGTCACCTGAATGGCCCTCAACAGTTCATCATGAAGATGGTCAGTCCATTCACCAAAAACTCAGTCCAGGGAGCTCAGACGACCATCTACTGCGCCGTGGATCCATCACTGGAGAACCAGACTGGTGGATACTACAGGTACAATAGACAAAGACACTGTATCTCACATTTTATATCAACAAGAATGACATGAAATGTTTTTCCTTCTCAGATTGATTTCTTTGAATAATGTTTAAAGGCCTGGTCGTGTGTCTCAAGTGACCACTTGTGATCAGATCTCACTCCCCTGCTCTAGGAACTGAACCTTAAATTTAAAATGCATTGGTTCATGCAAGACCAGACTGAATATACGAAAGAGATCAATTTGAAGTTGCTCATCTTGTATGCGTCTGCTCACAGTGACTGTGCTCCTGCCAAGTGCTCAGCGGCCGGTAGAGACGAGGACCTTGCACAGAAGTTGTGGGATCTGAGCTGTCGGCTGCTGTCGATAACGTGGGAATGAGGCACTTGCATTAACATCCGTCCCTCCTGTCTGTTGGGTGTCTTTACTAAATGGTGCAATGTACTGTATCTTCTTTCACTACTGTCTGCCAAAAAATAATATACAAGACATTATCTCAGCATGAGTTGTCTTAACAGCTACTTATTTTTCCTACGATTCTTATACAGACTTGTTTTACAAACACACTACTTACAATTAAGAAAATACTCAGCATATAATTTATATGAAGTTTATGATTCTGATTTTAAGAAAGTATATCAATCTTAAATAAGTTTCTATTTTTTTTTTTTTTTGAACAGCTTTGCAGTGGATATTTGGGTAAAGTTGTAGAATAATGCAGGCTGAATCTGATTTCTAACGAGTCATACTACAGTTGTTTACATGTTACATGTTTCAAATCTTTTCTGTACCTGTATTTTCTAAAAATAAACTCAATGTTGCACTGCATCCTTTTGGTTTTTGTCCCTACTTGCACGTCCTACAAATCAACATTATTTAAAGCCTTGATCCAGATGATTTATTTTATTACTAACACTAACACTCACACCCACACATTACCTCTACGACCTTTTTTGATAGAGCACAATAAAGGCAACCGCAGTTTACAACTTTGATGCCATTGAGTGATCTCTTATCGACTGTGCTGGATTGATAAAGAAAATAAAACAATGATAAAAAGATTAACGGGTTCTGCTTCACACGGCGTGGATGGAAAATCTATTCAGCGGTCAAATGATCAAACCAAAAACTACATCATGTCATATAACTTGAGGCTTTTTTGCTTGGTTTCCAGTGATTTAATTTAAAATAGTTCAAGAAAACTCACATGATACAGTGCAAATGAAAGCAGACACAGCACCTTTGAGTGCATCTTTTGTGGAAAAACATCTATAAAATTGATCTTTGGGTGATTTTTATTTGCAAAACATGTCCAAAGATATCTTTGCATACATTGCTATTCATATTCATCACATCTTTGAATGTGGAAGAAGAGAGTCTACTGGATGCTGTAAAAAACAATCCAGAGAGATTTTCTCCGCTGATTGGTCAAGAGGGCATCTTCCTACTTCCACTTTGATCTTAGCGTCCGAACATAAAGCTCACGGAAGGTAAATTAAGGCCACACTCTTACTTAACATGTGTTGTATACGTTGCATAATGCATTGGAGTAATGCTAACATTGTTGTCTCATAAAGACAACTTCACCCATTTCTTAACATTAACTTAATTTAAGAAACGGTAAATTATTATCTTAGATGAAGTTGTGAGGTTTCATTTAAAAATGTTGCCCATGAGAATATTTTAACCTTCACTCCTTTGATCGATTGGTTGATTGTTAGTCAGGGTATTACTGTGATAAGGTCCGACGAAACAAGACCCAGAGTCACCCCTATTGTTGAACATATTGATTTACTCATTAAACTTGGTCTAATCATTTGTGAGGCGCCATAAATGTGTGCACTGAGGTCCTTCATCTCCATGGCCACGTATACAATCAATCATTAATGTTTAATAAAGACAAGAAGCTGGCTATAAGAATCAACCACAAGTCCGGCAGTGATACCATCACGGGGGATAGGTCTAACGGTGTGTAAGGATGCAGTGAGCCATTTCACAACTGGACTAATTACACAGTTTTAAGAAAGCTTTACACGTTTATTCCTTGATGGGACCGCTGGAAGAAAAAGAGATGCTGACACGGTGATGCAGTAAAGATTTTTGATTTCTCTTTGTCAGTGATGTTCAGTCAGAATGGAAGAAGCTGAAGACGGTATTGCAGTGGTAGGCATCGGATGCAATTTTCCTGGGGGTGAGCCATTTGCTTTTCCACAACTTGATTTCAACTTTTAACTTCATATTTTTATTTGAAAATGTGCAGATTTACAGATTTCTACATCTCTCAAGTACAATATGATAAATGAACAATATCTCGGAATGAAGTTACAGAAATGTAGGATGGATGTAGCAATGAAGCAATTTAACAATTTATACTACCACAACTGAGCTCTTCTGTATTCTTCTGTTTCCAAACAGGAGAAGGGCTTGACAATTTCTGGAAGGTTTTGGTGGATGGGAGAAACTGTTCTGTGCCAATTCCCAAAGAGAGATTTGACCTAACCAGCTGGTATGATCCTGATGACAGCAAACCGGGTAAATCCCGCACGGCCAAGGCTGCTCTCATTGACGGGTATGTCCTTTAAACCTTATGATAAAACTGATTAAGATAGTCCTACTTTCATGCGTTTTGTAAATATTTGCTTGAGATGGTCTTACTGACTTGTCTTTTTCTTATGGATCTACAAGATAAGTATTTTTTGCTTGGGCCTCTATAGATTTAGTTTTTCTCTAACTGGTAAATGAAAACAGACTGGTGTGTCCATTTCTTTGCAGCCCTTGCTCTTTAAATTGGATTTTTGAGACATCTGAACATTTTTGGGACATCAATCCAAAGGTCTTAAAGTTGTGTTCTTGGTGACAAAATATATTTATGGATAGAAATGTTAATCCCATTTTCTCTTCAATATATATGATCTTTAAAACGAATGCTTGATCATTACGGAGCAGCTTCTTTCCCCAGGTAGGGAGACTCGTTAACTCATCTTTCACACTCAATTGTATGAGTTATCATTTATTAATCCATCTATGTAGTTTATGTATGTGAGTATAGATAATACAAACTTCATTTCTTATACAGTAAAATACCTGCAGTAAAATAATTAAATGACAATGAAAAATATTGGAAACTATAGAAAAATGGTGTAACTCGTGATAGAAGTGATTTCAGATTATCCAACATGAAGAAGGAGCTTTTCCTCACATTTGAAAAACTAAGACCTTGACCCACTTGAAACCAAGTGGTGTTTGGAAATTCCCCTTCACAGTGTCTGTGCTTTAAAGTTAGTTAATTTGAATTAATTTGAATGATTTTGGATTTTTTTCAGGTTCAATGAATTTGATCACAAGTTTTTCGGCATCAGTGACAGTGAAGTGGAACAAATGGACCCTCAACAAAAACAGCTCCTTCAGTGTGTCTACAGGGCTTTGGAAAATGCTGGAATTCCTATGGAGAAGGCCAATGGGACCAGGACAGGAGTGTTTATTGGTAAGTCAGTAAAAATGTGCTGTAATTGTAAAAAGTTTGGTGTAATAGTAGGAAAACTTGTTCCATGTTGACTTAAATTCCAGTACTTTCTCTTGAATCTTCTTCCTTACAATTTGAAGGTCTATCAGATTTTTACTATCGTTCCCTGGAATAATCATCATGCGGTAACACCCAGTTTATTTGTAGTTTTCGTAACAGGTTTATGGTTCTTTTATTGCAGGCCTAATGAACAGAGATTATGAGACAAACGCTGCACACGTGCACCCAAGTGTGATCAACCACTGGACAGGCACAGGCCTTGCCATGAGTATCGCAGCAAACAGAGTCTCCTACACCTTCAACTTCACTGGACCCTCACTGTCCATAGACTGTGCCTGCTCATCATCTCTTGTGGCTCTTCATCTTGCCTGTCAGTCCATTAAACAAGGTCTGTACAGTATGTCTGATTAAAAGTCAAAGACATTTTTTGGGCAACAAATGCAAAGCCATGATGTAGCACTGTGGTTTTAATTTAAAATATGAGGTGAGATTATGAATAATGAATGTTTTATCTTATCAGGTGATTGTGACATGGCTGTTTGTGGAGGAGTCAACTGTATAATAGAGCCAAGAGTGTTTGTTGCTCTCAGCAAGGCAAAGATGATCTCACCTGACGGGACCAGCAAACCTTTCTCCAACAGAGCTGATGGTTATGGTAGAGGAGAAGGCTGTGGTGTTGTTCTCCTGAAGCCTCTGAAACAGGTCAGAATTTCAGTGTAATAAATTTCCTTTGTCTTTTTATTTACAGCCGACCATATCAGATATCAGACTAATACTGATTAATATCCAACAGTCCGGACAGTACCCATACATGTTATATTAATCAACAACTTCCTTGTTCCTTGTTAGACCTGTCTGTCTTCAGGAATGCTTTACATGTCATTGTTTGAGATGATTTGGAATAGCACTTTTTTTTATTCCCATGCCATTGTATGAGAGTATGACATACTTCATGTTGTTATACAAACTCCCGTTGATGTTTCAGTTTAGTTCTGTTGTTGCTTCACAGGCTGTTCGAGACAATGACCACATCTGGGGGATCATCAGCAAAACAGCCGTCAACCAAGATGGACACTCAGTCACTCCAATCACCAAACCTTCCATGACACAACAAGAGGAACTCCTGCGAAGAATCTACTCAGAGTCGGAGCTCGCAAATGTTGATTACATTGAGGCACATGGGACTGGAACCCCAATTGGAGACCCAACAGAGGCAGGAAGCATCTCAAATGTCATCGCTAAAGCCAAACCTCCTGGTTCAGAGACGCTGCGGATTGGCTCTGTGAAGAGCAACATTGGACATACCGAATCTGCGGCTGGAGTGGCCGGACTCATTAAGGTTCTCCTCATGATGAAGCATGAGACCATTGTTCCCTCAGCTTTTTACTCTGAAGAGACTGCAAGTGTAGATGCCAAAGCCCTGAACATTAAAGTTCCCAAGGAAGCAGAAAAGTGGGAAGCCTCTGGTGCAAGAATTGCCGGAGTGAATAACTTTGGCTTTGGGGGTACAAATGCACACGCCATCGTCAAACAGCACAAACAGTCAAGTATTGAGCAAAAGAATGATGAGAAACAAGAAAAGTATTTTGTCATGTCAGCAAATTCACCAAAATCTCTTACTCTGATGATGGAAGACACCATTAAACAGCTAGAAAAAGGTAGCAAAGTTGACCTAGATTCTCTGTTGTACACATCAGCATGTAGGAGGAGCCATCTGAAACATAAATACAGAAAGGCCATTGTGGTTTCATCTGTAGTTGATCTCAAAGAGAAGTTAAGTGCCACTGTAGGCAAAAACATTAGCCTGTCCTACTCAGATCCAAGATTAGTGTTTGTCTTTTGTGGAAATGGCGTCACTTACCATGGCATGTGCAAGCAGCTACTAAAACGGGAGCCTGTATTCAAAGATAAAATCAAAGAGATTGCGCAGATTTTCCAAAGACTGGGTAAGCTGAACATCTTGGACGCACTTGAGAGTGAGTTTGAGGACAATGACTTCAATAACCCAAATGTCATCCAACCACTCCTCTTTGCTATCCAAGTTGGTATTTCATGCCTGCTCAGACACTGGGGTGTCAAGCCCGATGCAATACTCGGACACTCTGTTGGCGAGGTTGCAGCCGCTCACTGTTCTGGCCTCCTGTCTCTTCAAGATGCGGTAAAAGTAATCTTTTTCCGCAGCACTCTCCAGTGCAAAGTCACTGGGGGGAAGATGCTTGTGATCAGCAACATGGCCGTATCAGAGGTAACTGCTCTTCTCCCTCAATACTCTGGTAGAATTTGCCTTGCTGCTTTCAACAGCCCGCAGTCCTGCACCCTCTCAGGTGATGCAGATGCAATTGAGAGCCTCCACAAGGAGCTGAGCATCTCTGCTAACGGTCAGAATCTGTTCCTTCGTGTACTGGATGTCCCTGCTGCTTACCACAGCCACATGATGGACTCAATTCTTCCAGAAATCAAGGAGACAATTGGCTCCTTACAGGTTAATGATCTCAATGCAGAGTTGTTCTCGACAGTGACAGGCAAGGAAGTCCAGCAGGGTGATTTCTGCACAGGGGAATACTGGGCTAGAAATATTCGCGAACCAGTAGCTTTTGAGCAGGCAGTGAGGTCAGCAACTAAAGGAAAGAAGAACACAGTCTTTGTTGAGATAGCGCCAAGAAGGGCGTTGCAGAGAAACATCATGGAATCTCTGGGTAATGACACAGCTGTTCTTGCATCGATACAGCCAGAGAAAGATCGTGAAACAATAATGTCCGTTGTTTCTAAGTTGTTCGAACTGGGAGTCCATGTAGATTGGAACACCTTCTACAGAGGACATGAGACAATGCCCCTACCCATCCCAAAATACCAGTTCGATTGCTCAGATAGAGATGTTATCATTGGAGCAGCCCAGAAAAACACAGCAAGTAATCACCCTGTTCTTTGTCAGACAGGAAGTGAAAGTAATGTTTTCAGCTGTGATCTGAAGTCTGACTCTTCTTTCTACCTGAAAGAGCACAAACACAATGATGTGCCGATCATTCCCGGTGCCTTCTATGCTGAGTTGGGTTTAGCTGCATTCATGGCCACTGCCACACCGAAAGTGCCGCTCAGTTCAGTACAGCTCAGTGTCAATTTCCACAGCCCCTTTGTTTTAACCCAGAATTCACCTGAAATGAAGGTGCAGCTAGAACAAATGGAGAGAGAAACTAAGTTCACAGTACTCTCCCCATCTGCAGTGTATGCATCGGGCACAGTGGTTTCAAAGAAAGAGAGGCTGATTGAGGAGCAGTGCATTTCACTACCCTCCATCTACAAAAGATGCAAGTCAGTGGTGAGCTCCCAGGAGTTCTATGGATACCTCTCTCAGGGAGGCTTCCAGTATGGAGACGTCTTCGAGAATAAGGGGGATGTGCACTATGGAGAGGATCTCAAGGAGGCTTTTGCAGTTGTCACAGTCCCAGATGAACTGCAGCCTCAGTTGCATGACTACTGCATTCATCCTGTTGTGCTAGACTTTCTGATGCAGCTCCTCCCAGTAACAGTAGAGCACATTTTTGCAGGTAGGCCAGGATTTCCTGCCAAAATAGGAAGGTTGACCGTGTTTGAACCCTTGCAAGACGAGATGATTGTCTATCTGAGAGCGATTGATGTGGGCGTTGATCACTTTGAGGTTTGTGGTTGCTTTGCAGATAAAGAAGGAAGAGTGTTGGTTGAGGTTAAAAATGTGATAATCAAGTACCTTGGCAGTCGCTCTCATGTGGTTGAGGAGTATTTCTACCATAATGCCTTTAGTGTCGTCCCTGAAGGCATCACATCTGGTACTCCTCCAAGAGGCCTCGTCTTTTGTGACCGTATAGGGATTGCTAAAGGCCTTAAACAGCATCTGGACTCTGGGTCTAGGTATGTTTCCTTCACACATGCAAAAGATATCTTGAGCCATGGGTTTCCTTCTCTGTTGGCAAATCTCAAAATAACAGATATTGAGAAAAACTTTGATGAGGTCTTGTTTTTGTGGGGCAAAGAGAACCTCACTTCTCTGTCAGCTGATGTTGTCCTGCAGAATTTGGCAAGCTGTCTTGAGACATTCCGCCAAATAGTCCTTGAACTAAAGCGAATCCGCTTTCCGAACTCCATCAGAGCAGTCACCTACTGTTCATCGGACATCACAGTGGACCACATAAGTCCAGGTTTTGCTCTTGCTGGCATGACCAGATCATTTGCCGCAGAGATACCGGATCTTTCATTTCAGCTGATTGACATAAGCACTGTCTCAGCTAAGGACATTTCAGCTCTGTCTGAGGTCCTAAGATCTTGTCCTTGCAACAAGTACCCAGAGTTGGTGGTGAAAGACGGACTGATTCTGAAACCTTCCATTGTCCGTACTCCACCAGAAATCATTGACAGTTCAGAGGGCAGTTTCACCTCTATGACGTCTAAGCCTTACATCCTTCAGACAGCTGATGCACATAAGATGACTCAACTGAGTGCCATTCACTTTGAGGAGGAGGTCCAGCCAATAAGTGATACATCAGTTGAAATTCGGCCCACTAAGATATGTGTTCATTCTTCGGATTACTTCCCCATCAGTGCTTCACATCTGAAATTTGGCCAGACACTGTACTGGGACAAACACTCATCACAGAACCACAAGCTCCTGGCTCTTGATTTATGTGGTACTATTATAGCAGTCGGAAAAGATGTCAGGAAATTGAAAGTGGGAGACCATGTTGCTTCCTGTTATCCTGTGGTGGCAAGCAGCAAGGTCAGAGTTCCAGAGGAAGTGTGCTACAGCACCAAGCGTTTCCCATTCCTTCAAAAAACACCCTGTGTGTCCTACTTTGTGCTAGCATGGGAGATCCTGCACAGAAACTTGCCCAGAACCAAACGTAACCTTGGAATTGTATCCTCTGTGGCTAATTCGGCACTGATGAAAGTCTTGGCACTCACCTCTTACAAGTCAGGTTGGAATGTGGTTGTTGGCACCAACTGCAATGGATCTTTTGTAGATGCCAATCAAATTAATGCATTTGTCCTTGTGCCTCCATTTGACGAGTCTGTGTTTGCTAAAGTTTGCAACTTCCCAGGTGTCCAACATGTTGTCTTGATCTGTGAAACACAGGCTCAGTGTTTGCTTGCTCAGGATGTGTTCCAAAGTGTGAAGGACAGTGTTCGTGTGCAGACAATTCAGATGCCAGTCATTTTGCAAAAGGGATCCTTGACTGCAGAAAGGCCACACATTTATCACTGGCTGAAGTCCTTGAACTTGAGTAGGAAATTTGCTCTTGAAAGCTTCACCTTGCAAGGTGTGAAAACTGAAAGCATAAAGAGCCTTAATTCAGAGAAACAACACTCATACTTCAACTCGAAGAAGCTGGCTGTTGTTTCTCTGGAGAAAGAAACCAGCAGTGCGCAGTCTGACATTCCTCTGCTGACAACAAAGAAACAGCTTTTCCGAAAGAGAGCAGTTTACATTGTGGCAGGTGGGCTTTCTGGTCTGGGCTTTGAAACCGTCAAGTTCATCTCACAGAAAGGGGGTGAGAACATTGTGATACTCTCAAGGAGCAAGCCCACACCAGATGTGCAGCAAGAGATACATAATGTGGAGAAACAGTGTGGAAACTACATCACTACCATGGAGTGTGACATATCTGTGTCTGAGTCTGTGCACAAGGTTATCAGTGTCATCGGCCAGAAATTCCCTGGTTGTCCAATCAGAGGAGTGTTTCACAGTGCAGTTGTCTTGCATGACGGGCTCATTGAGACCCTTGACAGATCTCTTTATGAGAAAGTTCTCAAACCCAAAGTAAACGGTGCTCTGAATTTGCACAATGCAACACAGCGCTGTCAGCTGGATTACTTTGTGTGTTACTCCTCCATCTCGGCTTTTCTGGGAAATGCATCCCAAACAAACTATGCAGCCGCCAACACATTCCTCGACCTGTTCTGTCAATACCGGCGCAAACTCGGGCTGCCTGGCCAATCTATTAACTGGGGAGCACTAAACCTCGGCCTCCTCTTGAACAAGGAACATTTCCAGCGGTTTCTGGAGGCAAAGGGGATGATGGTGTTGGATGTGGCTGAGATTCATAAAAGTCTGGAGCAATGCCTTGTGCTCAATCGACCCCAACAGGCTGTTTGCAGGTTTCATTTCAGAAACATTAGGTACAACATCCTCTCTCAAAATGTGGCCTTGACCCTGCGCTTGTCCGCACTGGTAGAGGAGGCTTTCCAGAAAACCAGAGAGACAGAATCTCAGACTAAACAGGCTGAGTCCATCTCACCTAAAGAGTACGTCATCTCTCTGCTCAGTGAGACCATTGGCATGGACAGAAATGAGCTGAAAGATGAATCACCTCTTTCATCTTTAGGCATCGATTCCATGCAGGCAATGACTCTGCAGAATCTCATCTTTCAGGGTAGAGGGGTGAATGTGCCGTTGGTGAAACTGTTGGATCCCAATGCCACGCTGTCAACAGTCGTAGATCTACTGAGTGAAGGAGGTGAAGGTGAAAGTTTCAGTGAGGACCCAGAGCCTCTTCCAGGCGGAGTCATTAAGCTTGATTCTACTAGATTGTAAAAATTACACATGTGCAGTCAGAAATGTGAATATGTTTAATCATCAGAACATCACAATACTACTTTATTGAAATGTTTTTCTTTGTATTTATGTGGGTCATTACAATAGAACATCTAATCTTGTGTTAATGCCACATGTTCATATTGTATTACATTGTACATTTACACCCACACATAAACTGATGACCTTTTTTGATAGAGCACAATAAAGTCAACCGCAGTTTACAACTTTGATGCCACCAAATGATCTCTTATTGACTGTGCTGGATTACTAAAGAAAATAAAACTGATAAAAAAGGGTACACAGCACTTTTGAGTGCATTTATTGTGGATTAAAATGTCTATAAAGGTGACCTTTGGATGATTTTTATGTGAAGAACATGTCCAAAGGTCGTTTTGAATGTGGAAAGAAGAGGAGAGTCTACCAGACACTGTAAAAACGATCTGAAGAGATTTTCTCTGCTGATTAGTTGAGAGTGCATCTTCTGACATCTACTTTGATCTTAACATCTGAACATAAAACTCATGGAAGGGAAATTAAGGCCACACTCTTACTTAACATGTGTTGTATATGTTGCATAATGCAGTAATGCTAACATTGTTGTCTCATAAAGACAATTTCATCTATTTCTTAATAGTAACTTAATATAAGAAACGGTAAATTATTATCTTAGATGAAGTTGTGAGGTTTTGTTTAAAAATGTTGCCCATGAAAATATTTTAAACTTTACTTCCTTGATGGATTGGTTGATTGTTAGTCAGGGTATTACTGTGATAAGGTCCGACGAAACAAGACCCAGAGTCACCCCTATTGACTAATCATTTGCGAGGCGCCACAAATGTGTGCACTGAGGTCCTTCATCTCATTGGTCACGTAACAATCAATCATTGATGTTTCATAAAGACAAGAAGGTGGCTATAAGAATAAACCGCAAGTCCGGCAGTGATATCATTACTGTGGGATAAGTCAAACGGTGTGTAAGGATGCAGTGAGCCATTTCAAAACTGGACTTATTTCACAGTTTTAAGAAAGCTTTACACGTTTATTCCTTGATGGGACTGCTGGAAGAAAAAGAGATGCTGACACGGTGATGCAGTAAAGATTTTTGATTTCTCTTTGTCAGTGATGTTCAGTCAGAATGGAAGAAGCTGAAGACGGTATTGCAGTGGTAGGCATCGGATGCAATTTTCCTGGGGGTGAGTCATTTGCTTTTCCACAACTTGATTTCAACTTTTAACTTCATATTTTTATTTGAAAATTTGCAGATTTACAGATTTCTACGTCTCTCACAAAGTGCAATATGATAAATGAACAATATCTCGGAATGAAGTTATAGAAACTGAAATCAGAAAGCTACAAAAAAACAATAAAAATGAATCCCTGTAATTCTAACAAGAATGTATAGTTTGTTTAAATTGGGATGCTATGGCTAAATGTATTTTGTAAAACAATTTAAACCCTTTTCATGATAACGTTGTCTTTGCAAATCAGGGAAATTATGCAGCTATAAAAATGTTTTAACAAGCAAATAACAACTTATACTACCACAACTGAGCTCCTCTGTACTCTTCTGTTTCCAAACAGGAGAAGGGCTTGACAATTTCTGGAAGGTTTTGGTGGATGGGAGAAACTGTTCTGTGCCAATTCCCAAAGAGAGATTTGACCTAACCAGCTGGTATGATCCTGATGACAGCAAACCGGGTAAATCCCGCACGGCCAAGGCTGCTCTCATTGACGGGTATGTCCTTTAAACCTAATGATAGAACCAATTAAGATAGTCCTACTTTAATGCATTTTGTAAATATTTGCTTGAGATGGCCTTACTGACTTATGATCTATAAAATCAGTATTTTTTGCTTGGGCCACTATAGATTTAGTTTTTCTCTAACTGGTAAATGAAAACAGACTGGTGCGTCCATTTCTTTGCAGTCCTTGCTCTTTAAATTTAATTTTTGAGACATCTGAACATTTTCGGAGATCAATCCAAAGATCTTAAAGTTCTTGGTGACAAAATATATTTATCGATAGAAATGTTAATCCCATTTTCTCTTCAATATATATGATCTTTAAGACTAATGCTTCAGCATTACGGAGCAACTTCTTTCCACAGGTCGTAAGATTCCTTAACTCATCTTTCACACTCAATTGTATGAGTTATCATTTATTAATCCATCTATGTAGTTTATGTATGTGAGTATAGATAATACAAACTTATTGTCTTATACAGTAAAATACCTGCAGTAAAATAATTAAAAAAAGAAAATTTATCTTAAATGACGATGAAAAATATTGGAAACTATAGAAAAAATGGTGTAACTCGTGATAGAAGTGATTTTAGATTATCAAACACGAAGAAGGAGCTTTCCTCATATTTGAAAAACTAAGATCTTGACCCACTTGAAACTTTGGTATTTGAAACAACCCAAATGGTGTTTGGAAAGTCCCCTTCACAGTGTCTGTGCTTTACTAGTATTGATTTAAACCATCAGTTAATCTGCTGATTGTTTTCTCATTTAAATTATAAATTGTTTGGTCTATGACATGTCAGAAAATGGTGATAACCCAAAGCTCAAGATGATTTCCTCAAATCTTTTGTCAATAATCCTAAAATGAAATGTATTTAATAGTTTGTCAATTAGTCAATTAATTAATTGCAGATTTTCTCATTTGTCATCACCAGGTTAAGAAATTTGACTTTAAGATATTTGAGTATTCAATTATGATCTGTTTATAAGTTAGTAAATTTGATGGTTTTGGATTTTTTTCAGGTTCAATGAATTTGACCACAAGTTTTTCGGCATCAGTGACAGTGAAGTGGAACAAATGGACCCTCAACAAAAACAGCTCCTTCAGTGTGTCTACAGGGCTTTGGAAAATGCTGGAATTCCTATGGAGAAGGCCAGTGGGACCAGGACAGGAGTGTTTATTGGTCAGTAAAAATGTGCTGTAATTGTTAAAAGTTTGGTGTAATAGTGGGAAAACATGTTCCATGTTGACTTAAATTTTAGTACTTCCTCCTAGATATTCTTCCTTACAATTTGATATTCTATTTTTTTTACTATTGCTCCCTGGAATATGTAAGGGATAATGCCCGACAAGGTGTCAATTTAACATAAATTAATGGACAACGCGGAGGCGTGCTTACGCGTTGTCCATTCATTTATGTTAATGGACACCTCGAAGGGCATTATCCCGCTTATACCATGGTCACTTGCCAAAGAAAATAAATTAAGACCATTAATTTATATTTTCATGCGTTTTACAATCAAAATATAAAGTTTTTGACAGGCAATAACTTAGTTTCCCTGGTAACGCCTGAGGGTTTGACTAATACCTGGAACAACCATTACCCTCCCGTAAGGTTCTTATGCAACGGAAACGTTGTTCGCCTCTCCAGTAAATAGGACGGACCTTAGATACGACTTGGCAACAGGAGATATTCTAGTCCGCTCAGCTGTGAGCCAGAAAGCTGTTTAACAACAAGACTAGCTAGCTTACCAGTCATGTCATTGTCCCCAAATCAACATCAAGATTTTCACGAACAAATGATCAGCCGTGTGTAACGTTACTGTGGCCGCAGCCTGAAGTAGAGAGCTGAACAGCGAACTGCATGTGAGATTATTCGCTTATGTGATATAAAAATTTAAAAAAAAAGTATCAGTAAGTTTAGAGGGGAAGTATACTTTCTGCAGCTTGTGTGTTACAGTCGCCATCCTGTGGTGGTCAGAGGATAAGGCTCTGAAGGACTGACGGACTGCACTCAGTGTTGGAAATAAATTGTAAACAGCGGCTTTGACTGCGTTCCCGTCGCTATGGTTACGCCAGCTAGCGCATTAATTTAGACGGTGAACAGACAATTTAACTGGAACTACTTAGTAGGTGTCCATTAACACTTTTTAACGTACACCCTCCAGCCAATCAGAATCGAGTATTCACCCTGACCATGGTATAATTCTGAATAATCTTCATGCGGTAACACCCGGTCTATTTGTAGTTTTCCTAACAGGTTTATGGTTCTTTTATTGCAGGCCTAATGAACAGAGATTATGAGACAAACTCTGTACACGTGCACCCAAGTGTGATCAGCCACTGGACAGGCACAGGCCTTGCCATGAGTATCGCAGCAAACAGAGTCTCCTACACCTTCAACTTCACTGGACCCTCGCTGTCCATAGACAGTGCCTGCTCATCATCTCTTGTGGCTCTTCATCTTGCTTGTCAGTCCATTAAACAAGGTCTGTACAGTATGTCTGATTAAAAGTCAAAGACATTTTTTGAGCAACAAATGCAAAGCCATGATGTAGCACTGTGGTTTTAATTTAAAATATGAGGTGAGATTATGAATAATGAATCTTTTATCTTATCAGGTGATTGTGACATGGCTGTTTGTGGAGGAGTCAACTGTTTAATAGAGCCAAGACTGTTTGTTGCTCTCAGCAAGGCAAAGATGATCTCACCTGATGGGACCAGCAAACCTTTCTCCAACAGAGCTGATGGTTATGGTAGAGGAGAAGGCTGTGGTGTTGTTCTCCTGAAGCCTCTGAAACAGGTCAGAATATCAGTGTAATAAAAATGCAACAATTTCCTTTGTCTTTTTATTTAAAGCTGACCATATCAGATATCAGACTAATACTGATTAATAGCCAACAGTCTGGACAGAACCTATACATGTTATATTAATCAACAACTTCCTTGTTCCTTGTTAGACCTGTCTGTCTTCAGGAATGCTTTACAAGTCATTGTTTTAGATGATTTGGAATAGCAAATTTTTTGAATTCCCATGCCATTTTATAAGAGTATGACATACTTCATGTTGTTACACAAACTCTCATTGATGTTTTATTTTAGTTCTGTTGCTGCTTTACAGGCTGTTCGAGACAATGACCACATCTGGGGGATCATCAGCAAAACAGCCGTCAACCAAGACGGACACTCAGTCACTCCAATCACCAAACCTTCCATGACACAACAAGAGGAACTCCTGCGAAGAATCTACTCAGAGTCTGAGCATTGCAAATGTCCAGTACATCGAAGCACATGGGACTGGAACTCCAGTTGGTGATCCAACAGAGGCAGGAAGCATCTCAAATGTCATCGCTAAAGCCAAACCTCCTGGTTCAGAGACACTGCGGATTGGCTCTGTGAAGAGCAACATTGGACATACAGAATCTGCAGCTGGAATGGCCGGACTCATTAAGGTTCTCCTCATGATGAAGCATGAGACCATTGTTCCCTACAGCTTTTCTACTCTGAAGAGACTGCAAGTGTAGATGCCAAAGCCCTGAACATTAAAGTTCCCAAGGAAGCAGAAAAGTGGGAAGCCTCTGGTGCAAGAATTGCCGGAGTGAATAACTTTGGCTTTGGGGGTACAAATGCACACGCCATCATCAAACAGCACAAACAGTCAAGTATTGAGCAAAAGAATAATGAGAAACAAGAAAAGTATTTTGTCATGTCAGCAAATTCACCAAAATCTTTTACTCTGATGATGGAAGACACCATTAAACATCTAGAAAAAGGAAGCAAAGTTGACCTAGATTCTCTGTTGTACACATCAGCATGTAGGCGGAGCCATCTGAAACATAAATACAAAAAGGCCATTGTGGTTTCATCTGTAGTCGATCTCAAAGAGAAGTTAAGTGCCACTGTAGGCAAAAACATTAGCCTGTCCTACTCAGATCCAAGATTAGTGTTTGTCTTTTGTGGAAATGGCGTCACTTACCATGGTATGTGCAAGCAGCTACTAAAACGGGAGCCTGTATTCAAAGATAAAATCAAAGAGATTGCGCAGATTTTCCAAAGACTGGGTAAGCTGAACATCTTGGACGCACTTGAGAGTGAGTTTGAGGACAATGACTTCAATAACCCAAATGTCATCCAACCACTCCTCTTTGCTATCCAAGTTGGTATTTCATGCCTGCTCAGACACTGGGGTGTCAAGCCCGATGCAATACTCGGACACTCTGTTGGCGAGGTTGCAGCCGCTCACTGTTCTGGCCTCTTGTCTCTTCAAGATGCAGTAAAGGTAATCTTTTTCCGCAGCACTCTCCAGTGCAAAGTCACTGGGGGAAGATGCTTGTGATCAGCAACATGGCCGTATCAGAGGTAACTGCTCTTCTCCCTCAATACTCTGGTAGAATTTGCCTTGCTGCTTTCAACAGCCCGCAGTCCTGCACCCTCTCAGGTGATGCAGATGCAATTGAGAGCCTCCACAAGGAGCTGAGCATCTCTGCTAACGGTCAGAATCTGTTCCTTCGTGTACTGGATGTCCCTGCTGCTTACCACAGCCACATGATGGACCCAATTCTTCCAGAAATCAAGGAGACAATTGGCACCTTACAGGTTAATGATCTCGATGCAGAGTTGTTCTCGACAGTGACAGGCAAGGAAGTCCAGCAGGGTGATTTCTGCACAGGGGAATACTGGGCTAAGAAATATTCGCGAGCCAGTAGCTTTTGAGCAGGCAGTGAGGTCAGCAACTAAAGGAAAGAAGAACACAGTCTTTGTTGAGATAGCTCCAAGAAGGGCATTGCAGAGAAACATCATGGAATCTCTGGGTAATGACACAGCTGTTCTTGCATCGATACAGCCAGAGAAAGATCATGAAACAATAATGTCTGTTGTTTCTAAGTTGTTCGAACTGGGTGTCCATGTAGATTGGAACACCTTCTACAGAGGACATGAGACAATGCCCCTACCCATCCCAAAATACCAGTTCGATTGCTCAGATCAGAGATGTTATCATTGGAGCAGCCCAGAAAAACACGGCAAGTAATCATCCTGTTCTTTGTCAGACAGGAAGTGAAAGTAATGTTTTCAGATGTGATCTGAAGTCTGACTCCTCTTTCTACCTGAAAGAGCACAAGCACAATGATGTGCCCATCATTCGCCGGTGCCTTCTATGCTGAGTTGGGTTTAGCCGCATTCATGGCCACTGCCAAACCGAAAGTGCCGCTCAGTTCAGTACAGCTCAGTGTCAATTTCCACAGCCCCTTTGTTTTAACCCAGAATTCACCTGAAATGAAGGTGCAGCTAGAACAAATGGAGAGACGAAACTAAGTTCACAGTACTCTCCCCATCTGCAGTGTATGCATCAGGCACAGTGGTTTCAAAGAAAGAGAGGCTGATTGAGGAGCAGTGCATTTCACTACCCTCCATCTACAAAAGATGCAAGTCAGTGGTGAGCGCCCAGGAGTTGTATGGATATCTCTCTCAAGGAGGCTTCCAGTATGGAGACGTCTTCAAGAATAAGGGAGATGTGCACTATGGAGAGGATCTCAAGGAGGCTTTTGCAGTTGTCACAGTCCCAGATGAACTGCAGCCTCAATTGCATGACTACTGCATTCATCCTGTTGTGCTAGATTTTCTGATGCAGCTCCTCCCAGTCACAGTAGAGCACATTTTTGGAGGTAGGCCAGGATTTCCTGCCAAAATAGGAAGTTTGACCGTGTTTGAACCCTTGCAAGACGAGATGATTGTCTATCTGAGAGCGATTGATGTGGGCATTGATCACTTTAAGGTTTGTGGTTGCTTTGCAGATAAAGAAGGAAGAGTGTTGGTTGAGGTTAAAAATGTGATAATCAAGTACCTTGGCAGTCGCTCTCATGTGGTTGAGGAGTATTTCTACCATAATGCCTTTAGTGTCGTCCCTGAAGGCATCACATCTGGTACTCCTCCAAGAGGCCTCGTCTTTTGTGACAGTATAGGGATTGCTAAAGGCCTTCAACAGCATCTGGACTCTGGGTCTAGGTATGTTTCCTTCACACATGCAAAAGATATCTTGAGCCATGGGTTTCCTTCTCTGTTGGCAAATCTCAAAATAACAGATATTGAGAAAAACTTTGATGAGGTCTTGTTTTTGTGGGGCAAAGAGAACCTCACTTCTCTGTCAGCGGATGTTGTCCTGCAGAATTTGGCAAGCTGTCTTGAGACATTCCGCCAAATAGTCCTTGAACTAAAGCGAATCCGCTTTCCGAACTCCATCAGAGCAGTCACCTACTGTTCATCAGACATCACAGTGGACCACATAAGTCCAGGTTTTGCTCTTGTTGGCATGACCAGATCATTTGCCGCAGAGATACCGGATCTTTCATTTCAGCTGATTGACATAAGCACTGTCTCAGCTAAGGACATTTCAGCTCTGTCTAAGGTCCTAAGATCTTGTCCTTGCAACAAGTACCCAGAGTTGGTGGTGAAAGACGGACTGATTCTGAAACCTTCCATTGTCCGTACTCCACCAGAAATCATTGACAGTTCAGAGGGCAGTTTCACCTCTATGACGTCTAAGCCTTACATCCTTCAGACAGCTGATGCACATAAGATGACTCAACTGAGTGCCATTCACTTTGAGGAGGAGGTCCAGCCAATAAGTGATACATCAGTTGAAATTCGCCCCACTAAGATATGTGTTCATTCTTCGGATTACTTCCCCATCAGTGCTTCACATCTGAAATTTGGCCAGACACTGTACTGGGACAAACACTCATCACAGAACCACAAGCTCCTGGCTCTTGATTTATGTGGTACTATTATAGCAGTCGGAAAAGATGTCAGGAAATTGAAAGTGGGAGACCATGTTGCTTCCTGTTATCCTGTGGTGGCAGGCAGCAAGGTCAGAGTTCCAGAGGAAGTGTGCTACAGCACCAAGCGTTTCCCATTCCTTCAAAAAACACCCTGTGTGTCCTACTTTGTGCTAGCATGGGAGATCCTGCACAGAAACTTGCCCAGAACCAAACGTAACCTTGGAATTGTATCCTCTGTGGCTAATTCGGCACTGATGAAAGTCTTGGCACTCACCTCTTACAAGTCAGGTTGGAATGTGGTTGTTGGCACCAACTGCAATGGATCTTTTGTAGATGCCAATCAAATTAATGCATTTGTCCTCGTGCCTCCATTTGACGAGTCTCTGTTTGCTAAAGTTTGCAACTTCCCAGGTGTCCAACATGTTGTCTTGATCTGTGAAACACAGGCTCAGTGTTTGCTTGCTCAGGATGTGTTCCAAAGTGTGAAGGACAGTGTTCGTGTGCAGACAATTCAGATGCCAGTCATTTTGCAAAAGGGATCCTTGAGTGCATGAAAGGCCGCGCATTTATCACTGGCTGAAGTCCTTGAACTTGAGTAGGAAATTTGCTCTTGAAAGCTTCACCTTGCAAGGTGTGAAAACTGAAAGCATAGAGAGCCTTAATTCAGAGAAACAACACTCATACTTCAACTCGAAGAAGCTGGCTGTTGTTTCTCTGGAGAAAGAAACCAGCAGTGCGCAGTCTGACATTCCTCTGCTGTCAACAAAGAAACAGCTTTTCAGAAGGAGAGCAGTTTACATTGTGGCAGGTGGGCTTTCTGGTCTGGGCTTTGAAACCGTCAAGTTCATCTCACAGAAAGGGGTGAGAACATTGTGATACTCTCCAGGAGCAAGCCCACACCAGATGTGCAGCAAGAGATACATAATGTGGAGAAACAGTGTGGAAACTACATCACTGCCATGGAGTGTGACATATCTGTGTCTGAGTCTGTGCACAAGGTTATCAGTGTCATCGGCCAGAAATTCCCTGGTTGTCCAATCAGAGGAGTGTTTCACAGTGCAGTTGTCTTGCATGACGGGCTCATTGAGACCCTTGACAGATCTCTTTATGAGAAAGTTCTCAAACCCAAAGTAAACGGTGCTCTGAATTTGCACAATGCAACACAGCACTGTCAGCTGGATTACTTTGTGTGTTACTCCTCCATCTCAGCTTTTCTGGGAAACGCATCCCAAACAAACTATGCAGCCGCCAACACATTCCTCGACATGTTCTGTCAGTACCGGCGCAAACTTGGACTGCCTGGCCAGTCTATCAACTGGGGAGCACTAAACCTCGGCCTCCTCTTGAACAAGGAACATTTCCAGCGGTTTCTGGAGGCAAAGGGGATTATGGTGTTGGATGTGGCTGAGATTCATAAAAGTCTGGAGCAATGTCTTGTGCTCAATCGACCCCAACAGGCTGTTTGCAGGTTTAATTTCAGAAACATAAGGTACAACATCCTCTCTCAAAATGTGGCCTTGAGCATGCGCTTGTCCGCACTGGTAGAGGAGGCTTTCCAAAAAACCAGAGAGACAGAATCTCAGACTAAACAGGCTAAGTCCATCTCACCTAAAGAGTACGTCATCTCTCTGCTCAGTGAGACCATTGGCATGGACAGAAATGAGCTAAAAGATGAATCACCTCTTTCATCTTTAGGCATCGATTCCATGCAGGCAATGACTCTGCAGAATCTCATCTTTCAGGGTAGAGGGGTGAATGTGCCGTTGGTGAAACTGTTGGATCCCAATGCCACGCTGTCAACAGTCGTAGATATACTGAGTGAAGGAGGTGAAGGTGAAAGTTTCAGTGAGGACCCAGAGCCTCTTCCAGGCGGAGTCATTAAGCTTGATTCTACTAGATTGTAAAAATCACAAATCAGAAATGTGAATATGTTTAATCATCAGAACATCACAATACTACTTTATTGAAATGTTTTTCTTTGTATTTATGGGGGTCATTACAATAGAACACTAATCTTGTGTTAATGCCACATGTTCATACTGTATTTTGTCAATTTTGTTGTAGTTGTTTTCTTTTGGCTCCGTTTATTGTTTGGTTCATTTTGGTATTTCAGTTTTACCAAAGATCATATTCTTTTGCTCACTCTTTTGGAAACATATTCAGCTTGAAATGGATGGGTGTTTTTTTAATGTTGATAAATATTGTTATTGTTGCAAATACTTTGTAAATTAAGTACTTTCTTTTTTATTATTTTAGTAATGTTTAATAAACTTTAAAACTCATCTGTAATTTTTCAAGTGTCCCACAGGCTTCGGTACACATAATGCTACTGTCAACCCTCTTTTATCTGCCCGTTTTACATTCACTCATCTCTGTTAGGTCATGGTCAGTTGTTATCACTGCCAGGTCATCGATTTGATGTTAATTATCACCTTTATGATGATGGAACGAAGCATGTGATAGAGTATTCTGGTAAGTCCCATAAATCTTCAACTGGGGCTATATATGATTATTGAGCCATTTGCTGCTTGACCACTAATTTATCACACTGTGTGACAAGGACATTGTTCTCTGTGCATATTGCCACCACAAGGAAATATATGCAAATAACATTACATAACAGTAATCATTTAGTTCATTTTTATAGCAATGTTCTTCTACTACAATATATATCCTCTCAATCCAGAAATGATTTTGCTTTAGATGGACGGATATTTGGTATATTGCAGCAATTGTAAAATACATTTTTTAATGGCCATCGCAGAAATGTAATACCAATGAATTCTTACACTTGTCATAGCAACATGTTATTGTTTTTATTTACAGCCTCTTTATGACACAATAAAACAATCTGCCAATTTATCTGTGCACTTGATAAGGTTGAGGTATTTACAAATGTTCTTTCATGCAGATTACACAATGACAATTTACAACACAAGAAGTCAATTTGAAGGCCTATTCGTTTTCTTTACACTTCCAAATATGAGTCTGTGCATCAGTGATTACAAATATTACAAAATCAAGTAAATATGTACAGCTACAAAAAAATCCATCTGAAAGTCATTTTAGACAGAAATACATTTTAGTTTTGAATGTTTAAGCATTGGGTGTAAGTGCAATATCCAAATAGTGACAATGACTATATCTATGACATTAAGATATGAGCTATATCAGTCTTTGGGTACATAAACAATACTTGCGAGTAGAAATAACTAATTGTTGGTTTTAGCCTGATGTAAACATAACCTGAAACATAACATCAGCCTTATCGTTTATTGCTATTTCATTTTGTGATTTAATAAGCTGTTTTGCAACAAGACCTAAGACATGATCAAGCACATTTTTTAAGTAAAAAAAAGTGTCAGCTGAATAACAACACATCCAGAACATGTAAATGTAACAAAAGTACACCGACAATCACCGTTACTTTACAGATATTCCAGAGAAAACCTAACTTAACAACATAAATATACACATTATTATCAAAAAATTAGAAAGTAGTACAGCACTGTATTTAAAAAGTTGGAAATGTGCCAGGATGTCAGTGCAACCCCAGCTATAAAATATACTTACTAACTATAAAAGATTATTGTAGGGTTATATAAACAAGCACTTGCTCACCTGTGACCCTGCTCCTGTCTGGGAACTGAGATAACTCAACTCTGGCTCCCAGCTGAACCTGCTCACCTGCCTGTTCTCATCTTTGTCAAAATTCATCTTTTTTTAAAAAAAAAAAAAAAAACCTTTTACTCAACAACTTCTCTTTGTGTCTCTGCCTCTGGGTCCGCCAGCAACCCCATCATAACACATTTGACTGCTATGAGAACAATACCACAGAAGTGCAGTCCCTGTGCAAAAAACTAAAATTTAGTTTACAATCACAAAACCTTTACTAACTTAATATTCAAAGCATTTTTGATGTAGTACAGTACATGTAATTATCCATTTTTCAGTACAATAGTTTCCAAAGTGCTCAGTGTACTGTTGGGGTCCAATATTCTAACCAAAGGTATATTCACACCTGTCTCTTGGAAGATCTTATTCTGCAGAGTCATGGCCAACATCGAGTCAATACCCAGTACACACAGAGCTGAGTCATCATGCAGCTCATCTACACTAACATTGCTGATGTCACTCAGAATTGTTCTCAGACTTCCATGTGTGGAAGACAAATGCTGAACCCCAAGTTCATTATTTGCATCATTTTTTAGCTCAATTTCCACTAAAGATGACAGCCGCTCTCTGAGAGATGCATTTTGTGAAAGTACATGAATGTGAAGATTTTTGAAGTTGAACTTGCATATGACTTGTTGTGGTCTGTTCATCAGAAGACACTTCTCAAGCACCTCTTGAATGTCACACACATCCATTGTCATCATCCCTTTCGCCTCCAGGAACTTTTGGAAATGGTCTTTGTTCAACAAGAGACCAAGGTTCAAAGGACCCCAGTTGATGGACTGTCCAGCAAGTCCAAGGTTTCTCCGATAATGGCAGAACATGTCAAGAAAGGAATTGGCTGCTGCATAGTTACACTGTGAGGGATTTCCGATGAATGAAGAGATGGAGGAGTAGCACACAAAGAAATCTAGTTTGTTGTGAAGTGTTGCATAGTGAAGATTTAGAGCTCCACTCACTTTGGGCTGCAGCACCTTTCGAAACAGGGACTGATCAAGTGTCTCAATTAACGCATCATGTAATATTGCTGCACTGTGAAACACTCCTTTGATTGGACATGAAGAGAATCTTTGTTCAATCTTTGAGATTGCATCAACCACCTGCATCGACACAGAAACGTCACATTGGACATTCATGATCGTCACCCCACTTTTTCTCTGGAGGAGCTCCATTTCAGACTGCATTTCATCAGTTGGGGTACGTCTTGACAGTGTTGCAATACAACCTCCACCATTATGGGCAATGAACTTTACCGTCTCAAGCCCCAAACCAGAGAGCCCTCCAGTTACAATATAAACACAGCTTTGTTTAAAGAGTTGCCCAGGGTTTGTGAGCAAAGGCACATCAGACACTGGACAATCGGACTCTCTGTGATGCAAAACAACTTGTTGCACAGTCTTTGTTGTGAAGTAGGACTCAGCATCTCCATTGGTCTGATTATCTTTTGTGCTTGATTGAAAAGTATCCCTTTTCAAAGGTAGAGATGCTGTATCAAAGCCCAAAGACATCAGCCAATTAGAGATATTCCTGTTATTTTCTTGCAGATTGGCTCTCTGGAGAACACTGGCCATGTCAACTTTATGTACATGCATGTGTTCACTCTTCAGTGCAAACATGTTTGCTGGGAGTGAGGATGGCATGTTATTGCTACATACAAAAATAAAGTGTCTGTCATGTCCTCCACTGTCATACAACTCCCGCCAAGTGTGATCAAATGGGGGCAGAAAAACAACTGCAAGGCTCTGATCAAAATTTAAAGGTTGTCCTCTGAAATTTGGCCGAGAGGAAACGTTCCAGCCTGACCTGTTTGCTGTCAGAGCCAAAACTTTCATCAGAGCAGAGGCTAAGCTGGAGGAGATAATGAGCAATTTTCTGTGCTGTTGTTTCACCTTGGACAGCACTCTCTGCAGGATCTCCCATGCTAGTATGAAGTAGGAAACACATGGAGTCTCTTTCAGAAATGGGAGTCTCTTTGAGCTGTAGCACGCTGCTTCAGGAATTGTAATCCTCGCAGTAGCAGCGACTGGATAACATGAAGCAATGTGATCGCCCACTCTTAGATTAGAAACATATTCCCCAACAGCGGTGACAATGCCACTAAAATCTAAAGCAAGAAGCTTATGATTCTGCAACGCATGCTTGTTCCAATACATTGTGTTGCCAAAGTTCGAATGTGAAGCGGTGACAGGAAAGTAGTCAGATGAATGCACGCATATGTTGGTTAACTGGATCTCAACTGACTTCTCTTGGACAGGATTTACATTTGTGACGAAGGGGATGGCAGACAAGTGAGCCATTCTGTAAGGATCAGATGTCTGTAGAACAAAGTCTCTCACATTTACTGAGTCAATACCAATGTCACTTAAACCACCTTCCTTCATCGGGGTCCTTGCTATTCTTGTTGTTGATGCTTTACCTTTGCTGATCATGACCTCTTGTTGCTTGCAGGTGTTTATTACCTGAACCAATGTTTGAATGTCTTCACTGGTCACAGATGCAAGATCAATCAGGTGAAAAGAAAGACCTACCATCTCTGCTGCACAAGCCCTTGTCATACCAGCCAGCACAAAACCAGGATTGACATGGTCCACGATGGTTTCTGTCGATCTATAGGTTATGACATGGATAGTCCAAGAGCGTTTGCTCTCTTTCAAGGCTAAAACAACCTGGCGAAAAAACTCACAGCAGGACACCAAGCAGTCCAGTGTCGTCTCAGATGACAACTGACTTAGATTCTCAACACCCCAAATAAAGAGAACATTTTTAAAATCCTTATCGGTGTTCAGTGCGTGGGACACTACATTTCGAACTTGGTCTGCCAACCAAAGCTCTTTGCTCTCCACAAGCACTGACTCCGGGTGTATATATGGCCTGAGTCCTTTAGCAATGCCTAGTTTGTCTTCAAAAACTATTGCTTTTATTTGGTTGGTTTGCAAGTCTCTCTTCAAAGGAATTGCATTGTTTTCATTGTGGAAGAACCAAGACAGAAGAACATTTGAGCAGTTGCCCAAAAACGAGATCCTCACACCCTTCAGTTCCACTAGTACATGACCCTCTGTGGTGCAAAAGCTACCACATACTTCAACGAAGTCTGGAGTCTGTTGAGTGGCTCGTAAGTACATGACCATTTCCTCTTGTAGTGGTCCTGATATGACTATACTACTGAGAGCTGAGGGGAATCCTTGCTTGGCTGTTAGCTGTCTGATCGCTACCACAGCAGTCATTTGCAAGAAATAGTCCAATATCACAGGGTGAATGAAATAGTCATGAAGGTGCTTCAGAAGTTCATCTGGAACTTGAATTGTTACCACAGCTTCCTTGAATTCCTCTCCAAAATGCACATCATCAAGCTGTTTGAAGACAGGTCCATATTCAAATCCTGCTTGAGAGAGAACTGAATAAATCTCTTCTCTCCTCATAACCGATTTGCACCTTTGGGAAATCAAGTTAAGACAAATGGTTGGTTCTTCCAACAGTGGTATGCCATCTGTACATCTGTATGTGCCAGAGGCATGTGTTGCAACAGAAGACTGTATCTTAAACGAAGCTTCATTCTCTGCATGATCCAGCGTCACTTTCAACTGATTACAGTTTGAGCTAAGTGTAAACAGGCTCTCAAATCTTACACTGAGCTCGATCAGAGAAACAGGTTTCTTTGGCCTTAAACTTGCCATCACTGATGCATAAGCAAGCTCGACATAGAATGCACCTGGCACAATGGGAACACCGTTGTTTTTATGCTCCCATAGATATGATGCAGTGTCTAATGAGAGGTTGCATGTGTACTCTTTGTCACCCTGCTGTATTTGGGATATGAGCGTATGAGGATAAAAAGCAGATGATTCATTAGCTTTTCTAACAGCTTCAAAATTCAACTCTTTCTTCGTGTTGTCAAACTGATAGACTGGAAAAGCTGTGGGCAATGTCTCATAACCCTTGTAGAGCTGATGCCAGTCTACACTGATGCCCAGTTCAAATAGTTTGGCCACAGTAGACAAGATCGTGTCGTAATCTCTCCCTGGCTGGACAGAAGAAAGAACTATGGCGTTATCTCCCAAAGTCTCATGTATGTTTCTTTGGAGAGCCCTTCGAGGTCCAATCTCAACAAAGACAGCATTTCTGCTTGACTGCTTGTCTTTGGTCGCAGCACGCAGTGTTTGTTCGAATAAAACAGCCTCTCTGATGTTTCTTGCCCAGTACCTGCCTGTTGTAAAGTCACCATCAGAGCAACTGTCTCCAGTCACTGTTGAAAAAAGTTTGCAGTTCATGTCGCTGGCAACTAAAGGATCAATACTTTTCTCAATGTCATCTAGAACAGGGTCCATCATATGGCTGTGGTATGCTGCTGGAACATCTAGCTCATGGAGGAAGAGATTTTTCTGGGTAAAGACAATCCTCAGTCTCTGATGGAGGAGATTTATAGCATCTGCATCCCCTGACAGAGTGCAGGACTGGGGGCTGTTGAACGCCGCGACACAAACTTTTCCAGAAAACTCCGGAAGGATTTTCAACACCTTTCCTACAGCCACATTACCAACAATAAGCATTTTCCCTCCTGTGACCTTGCTCTGAAGAGTACTGCGGTTGTGCAACACTTTCACAGCATCCTCAAGAGACAAGAGACCAGAACAGTGAGCAGCAGCGACTTCACCAACAGAGTGTCCGAGCACAGCATCAGGTTTGACACCCCAATGCTTTAGGAGAGCAGCAATGCCAACCTGAATCGCGAAAAGAAGAGGCTGGACAATATTCGGCTTGCTGAAATCATCATTATCATTCTCACCAGCAAGCCATTGACTGATGCCGATGCTTTGATGACTCTTGAAGAGATTCTCAACTTCTCTGACCTTATCTCTGAAAACAGGAATCTCTCTCATGAGCTGCTTGCACATACCCTTGTAGGCAACCCCATTTCCACAGAACACAAAGACAACCTGGATGTCAGACCTTACTGACTCAAGCTTGGTTTTCAATGTAGATGTCAGCTGACTTTCTAAATCTGAGAGGGAAGATGTTGGGAAGGCCTTCCTATATTTGTGTCTGACATGACTTCTTCGACATGCTGAAGTGTAAGACAGTGCCTGTAAGTCAACTGTTTGAGCGCTGCAAAGCCTTTGGTGGGTGTCAGTGACGGACAGGATCAATGATTTCTCAGAGGCTGCAGATATTACAAAGAGTTTTGGACAGCCTTTTGGGATCTGTGAGGGAACGTTGGCGCATCTGTACTCGCTTACAATGGCATGTGCATTTGTGCCTCCAAACCCAAAGCTGTTTATCCCAGCAACCCGTTCTAATGACCCATCAGTCTCCCATCTTTCAGCTTTAATAGGAATATTCATCCTCAGAGATTTTACATCTACACTGGCACTGTCTTCTGAGTAGAAAACTGAGGGAACAATGGTTGTATGCTTAATCATCAGGAGTACCTTAATGAGTCCGGCCACTCCAGCTGCAGATTCTGTATGTCCAATGTTGCTCTTCACAGAGCCGATCCGGAGTGTCTCTGAACCAGGAGGTTTGGCTTTAGCAATTATGTTAGATATACTTCCTGCTTCTGTTGGATCACCAACTGGAGTTCCAGTCCCATGTGCTTCGATGTACTGGACATTTGCAATGTCAGACTCTGAGTAGATTCCTCGCAGGAGTTCCTCTTGTTGTGTCATGGAAGGTTTGGTGATTGGAGTGACTGAACGACCATCTTGGTTGACGGCTGTTTTGCTGATGATCCCCCATATTTTGTTGCAGTCTTTTATAGCCTTTGTATAGAGAATCACATTGTCACACACTGTATGCAGTTTGTTAACGACATGAACTGAATGTAAAAACTTTAAACAATAGTTGCTTACTTTTTTCAGAGGCTTCAGGAGAACTACGCCGCAGCCCTCCCCTCTACCATAGCCATCTGCTCTGCTGGAGAAAGGTTTGCTGGTCCCTTCAGGTGAGATCATCTTGGCCTTGCTGAGAGCAACATATACTTTTGGCTCTATTATACAGCTGACACCTCCACACAGAGCCATCTCACAGTCTCCTAGTTGAAATAGAAAGTGAAATAAAAGATTGAACATTTAAAAGTGTAATTTGTAAGAAATAGCAAGAATTCGAAGGTAGTTCCAAAATTATTGGAGGCTGCATAACCGCTGACTGCTGTTAACTATTCTCTTTGCTTCAGCTATCTTTGGCTGTTGTGACTAGCTTCCGTTAGCAAGTAGCTCAGTTAGCCTTGGAGCTAAGTAGCCTTACTAGCTGCCCTCAGGGATCAAGGAACATGGCAGTTTGTGACAAGAGAGGCATGATGCCACAGAAGAGCAAAAGTCGAGACAGAGCGGAGGAAAACATCATGTAGAGGTGCAATATTTTCAAATCTGACGCAGTGAACTGAGTATTTATTTCGGATTTTTGAAAGTGGAAAGGTGTGTTTTTACTATCAGTTAACAGGGCAGGGTTAGGGTTAGGGTTAGGGTTAAGCTCATTTTAGTTTGGTAAAAGAGAAACTTCAGACGGCTGTATTTTTCTGTTTAGTAAGGAAAATAGGTGTAAAAATATTTCCTTTCTTGACATTTAGTGAGTTTATTTTGTTAACTCATCAGAGTAAGTAGCAAACCCATCACTAATTTATCTCTCAGCTGATATATGAGGCTATATGAGGCTATTGGACTATTGCCTTGTGCAGTACAAGGTGCTATTAGGAGACAGGGTGGGCGGGGACAGCCGGTTAGCATGCTAACTTCAGTAGACCTCTGCAACACAGTACATAGATGTCTCCCACCAAACTTCAACACTGTTGTGGATAATATAAGTTCATTTTGTTCATATTGTAAACTAAAATTATGGTCATTTGTCTGGAAAATAGAACCCAATACCTTGCTTTATGGCCTGGCAGGCTAAATGTAGAGCCACCAGAGATGAAGAGCAGGCACTGTCAATGGCAAAAGAAGGTCCGGTGAGATTAAAGGTGAAGGAAATTCTATTAGCAGCCACACTCATTGCCGTCCCAGTGCAGTTGTAGTGGCTAATTGTAGTGGAACTGTTACTTTGGAGCATCTCGTAATCCTTGTTCATCAGACCTGCGACACCATTAGAAAAGCAAGAGTATGTCACAATTTATGCATCATAAAATCTCTTTTAAAGAGTTTTAAATGTGTCATAGAACGATAGCGGTCACCTATGTAAACTCCAGTTCTGCTTCCACTGATGCTTTCCATTGCCACTCCTGCATCTTCTAGTGACCTGTAGGTACACTGCAGAAGCAGTTTGTGCTGAGGGTCCATGGAATCAGCCTCTGCTTCAGTAATGCCAAAAAACTTGTGATCAAATTCATTAAACCTAAAAAGAAATGAAAACAGCAAACATGTCATAATTGAAATTCAATAGAGGAGAAGCACTTCACTTTAATCTGCTTACCCTTCTATAAGAGCTGCTTTGGTTGTCTGTGTCTTTCCTGGTTTGCTTTCATCAGCGTCATACCAGAAAGTGGTGTCAAACCTCTCTGCTGGAATTTCCACCACACAGTTCTTTCCCTCCAACAGAACCCTCCAGAAGTTGTCCAACCCCTCACCTAAAATGAAATAGATCAAAAATAATTTACCTTAAAACGAATGAAAAAGAAACATCAACACCGTGAAATTCGAAAATGCTTTTCGTCTTACCTCCGGGGAAATTGCATCCAATCCCGATAACAGCTATGTCATCCTCTGCATCCTCCATTGTTCCTTTGAGATGCTGTGGAAATTGCTTTGGAGACTTTATTCTATACAAAAAGCCAAAGCGAAATTTCAAGCCTCCCCATAGTGAAGCGTAATGTTCAGTCCTGCTTGCTGTCTTTTGTCAGAACTAGTGCCTTTGTAGATCCCACCCTTTATAAACATTGTGCTAGGCATCAATGAAAAGGGAGAATGGGGTACAACAATGCCCCGTCTTTATGCATCTCAGTTGGCTTCATCTGGAACTAAATACACTGTAAGTTAAGATCATTCAAAGGGAGCAGTGAATACGTCTTTGTTCTTGTTTTTGCAGACTAACAAAAGAACACACTGTATACTAAGAATCTAATTCTAACTAGCAGACTTCAAAGTCCTCTGACTTTTCATTTTGACTGCAACCTGTGGCCACACAGTCTCTGACAGGATGTGCTTCTTAGATTTTCCCCAACATATCATCATTGAGGTAAATATTTCTGCATTAATCAGGTGTTCAAAGAGATAAAGAACACAGAAAGACATTTTTCTGTAATTTAAGACACAGGGATTACACTTAATGGATACCCTCATTTTATTCCTAATGGGATGAATGGGAAGATTTTATTTGCTTGTTTCTTATGATATGAATGATTTTTGAATAATTTTTTTCCACTGAGACTCATTGGCTTCCTCTTATGGGATGTAATCGTTAAATACAATTGCCTTATTTGTTTATTAATTACAGAATGCATGCTGTGAAGGGCAGCTTGTCTGAAAAGTTTGTGTGGCAGTATTAAATAGTCCAACAGTTCTGTCCCTGTTTCTCTTTTGATATAAATAAATGACAATGATGACTGGAAATAAAAAAAAATGAAAAAATGTGCCACAAAAACGACTTGATCAGTTTTAGGAAAAATCATGGTTTGGCTTTATATATCATTTTTGGTCAAAACGATCACAGATGACGATGGTATGACTTCACATAAAAAAATAGCTGATGGCTGGAAATGTCCCCCAAGCTTAAAAATATCCAGTAGTGTGGCTCAAACTCCCCTCCACCTCCTGATGTGAAAGATGGTTAATAAGCATAGGAGGTGAATGTGATATGTCACATTTGGTACAAAAGTCAATCTTGGATGAATCTGTGGTGTAAATATTAACTACTAAAATATTCAGTTGACTGGACTGTTTCAAGCTAAAAAGCCAGTAGGTGTCTGTGTCTTTACAACTGTCAGCAGACTGAGAAAGTTAGCAAACAGCAGGTGATCATAGTGGAACATTAATGTAAGTTCGCAGAGCTAAAAATGTAATGTCTCTTTGTTCGATGTGTGAAGAAGGAACAGTTTGCTAACACATCAGCCATGTCAGTGCCAGGCTACACCTTGTTGCGCTGCCCCCCAGTGGCCAAAAACATGTCAGTTATTGCAAGCTTATGTTTGATTTGAGTCAAGAACTGTACAGCACCTTCATGGGTAAGAGTAACCTTTATTTGAGCTTCAAATGGCCTTTGACTAAAGGAACAAACAGAAGCACAAAGCCAAATCCTGCACACGCTTACAGTATTTACACATTTCCCCTCATTAATCAGTTACAGGTGATCTCAGAATAGGACATGAGGGCCTATCACTAATGTCAAAAAAAGACCTTTGGGCACTTAAATAAATAAGAATACACAAAATAGATAGCATATGGTGGATGCAACTGAAGGACATCATGTTTTGAAACAACACTGTAAAATGAAGAGGTCAGCATGAACAGCGATCGGTATCACCTGTACCTTGCTACAGCCAAATGGTACATTCTAGACTGAGGTAATTTAAGGTCCTACGGTGTTCACAAGTCTGTACAGATTAAAATGAGACATAGACACATGAATTAAATCATCTCGCCTTCATTAATCATGATCTTTGTCTAAATCATTTGTATTGGAACCTTGTTGTGATACCAAATATGACTCTGATGTATAAAACTACGACAGAAGTCATTTATCTTCAGAGCAGATGACAAAGAGGCCACTGATATAACATCTTTGTGAACTGTGGTAGACAAAAATGTGGCGAACAAATGTTCAATTTAATCCAATTAAACCTCGAAGTGTTTTAAAACTGCTGTGAAACCTTATCTCTACAGGAAAATCCAAACAAATGGAAATTAATCAAATAAAACTTTGTAGAAGAGGTCGAAACTTGATCATTTCAGTCTCGTCTTCACATTGATAATAAGAGGGATACAAACAAATGAAATACAAGGCCTCCAAAAGGCCTGTGCATAATTGCACAGCTTCATATATACAGGACACAAGGGTCTAAAACATCTACTGAGTCATCGTGTGGTCCAGTGGTTTGCCCTCCAGCACCATCTTGATCTCTTTGGCGTCCAGAGTTTCATATTGTAGAAGGGCGTCAGCTAGTGTCTTGTGCTCCTTACTGTAGGTCTTCAGGAGGTTTTTAGCACGTTCGTATGAGTCCTGCATAAAGACAACGATTGATGAATTAGAAATAGATAAAGAAAGAGGTGTTTACAGATCAAATAAAACACAGAGAGTGCCGTGGGAAAGCTCACCTTGAGTAAAACCCTGACTTCCTGTTCGATGGCAGCTTGTGTCTCGGGGCTCTGCTTGGTTACGTCACCGTAGGTCATGACACCGAGCTGCAGCAACACACAAATTACACCCTTAGTTGAATGAACAAAAGACCTTCTTGAGCATTCGTTACAATCATTACAAGCTATGAGAGCTTTGTTAGGAGAGCGAGGAAGACAGAGCTGAATTGTCTTGGGTGTAATTATATGTTATAGGGATGTCGGAGGATTGCAGGTGAAATAACTAGTGTAGCATTTTGTTGTAAGTATGACAAAAAGATAAAAAGTACATTTACACTTGGCTTTGTGTAAACACTTTCCTGTGTAAATAAAAGGTTCCTATAGCAATGTATACACAGTGAAAGCCCCAGGACAGCACTGTTGAGGAACTTTGTCTTCTATGCTCATGGGAGGGACAAAAATGTTCAATCAACAACCACATAAATGTAATTTTCACCTTGTCACTCATGCCGAACCTGGTCACCATCATTTTTGCTATTCTGGTTGCTCCATCGAAGTCGCTAGAGGCTCCTGAAATACACAAAAACCGGAGAAGATTTAATCACCATCTCTTTTAATAATCAACAAATTGAGCCCAGTTAATTTTTAAGAGCAGTCAAAATTCTCAGATTCAAGCTTCTTGTATGTGAATATCTTCTGGTTTCTCTTTTCAGCAATAAAATTAAAGTAAATATCTCACATCAACCTTTTTTCATACAAGGAAAAGTATGAATTTATCTTCTGGATACCAGTGTGTGTTTTTTTGCAGTACATAAGAACAATATGAGCCTACAGTATTAAATCAATTAAGAAAATAAAAGTACATCAGAAAGTCTTATTATGCACCTGTGGTGATGTCGTCATCTCCAAAGATGAGCTCCTCTGCTACTCGACCGCCCATGCTGACATCCATCTGAGCCAGCAGCTGAGCTCTCGTCTCACTCCAGCGGTCGTTCTCTGGGAGCATGGACACCTAGACGACACAGAACAGGACGGATTAGTTTCAGTTTATATAACACGGAGCACTTTCTGTTAAACTAATGTGAAGCCACAAGTAGAGACAGCTCACATGTCCAAGAGTTGGGCCTCGAGGCATGATAGTGGCCTTGTTGATGGGCATTGCATCTTTGGTGAAATAGGCGACGATGGCATGGCCCGACTCGTGGTAGGCTGTGATGGTCTTGTTCTTCTTGTCGATTTCAACGCTCCTCCTCTCAGGGCCTGGTTTTAAAAAAAAGGATACAATAAAAGGATTCATGTTATCTCTTGTTAACATTCTTCCTGTCTCCCAACCACAGTGTGTCGAGCTAATCCGTCTCATGTGACGTGAGGGTCGCAGAGCGGATCTAAACACAGCGTGTACTCACCCATGAGGATCTTGTCCTTGGCGAACTCCAGATCCTTCATTGTGACCATCTCTTTCTCGTCCACGGCCGCCTTCAGGGCTGCCTGGTTGACCAGGTTCTCCAGCTCCGCACCAGTGAAGCCCACTGTGCCTCGGGCGATGATCTCCGCATCCACAGCTGCGAAAGAACAAACACAGTAGAAAATGCCTTCTTTATAAAAAGGTAATCAGCGTTCGAGAGGCAACACAAGCATTCTAACAGCTTTGAATGCTTTTAAAAGAGTTTCAACAGCTAACAAGTGGCAGGATCATTTGGAATATTTTGCTCTGAAACTTACCAGTGTCCACTTTGATCTTGGAGAGGTACCAGTTGAGAATTTCAGTGCGTCCCTTCACGTCCGGGCGAGGGACCGTCACCTGCATGTCAAACCTCCCTGGTCTAATCAGAGCACTAAAAAGGAAGTAAGTTTCTTAGTTTAAATTTCTCTAAACCGCATAGTGCCCCTTTAAATAAGCAAGTGAAATAAAATAAAAAAATAAAATAAAATACAAACATTTGTGTTTGTATCGTAAACGTACTTATCCAAAGCCTCTGCGAAGTTTGTAGCACCAACAACGATGACGCCTTCATTTGGTTTGAACCTGTAAAATACCAAAACATTAAAAACAGGAAGCAAAAAGTTCATCACAACATTTTGTGAACACTACAGGCTATTCAAAATGCCACATCCTGAAAACTGACCCGTCCATTTCAGCCAGCAGCTGGTTGATTGTTTGCCTGGAATATGGATGCATAGGAGACTCGATCCTCTTTCCGCCAACGCTGTCCAACTCATCGATGAAGATCACACAGGGAGCGTTCGCTTTTGCCTCTTCTGCAAACCATAAAAAAAGAGACATTGTCGTCGTCTGGTTGGTTTCTCAATGGTTACTCAAATTTTCTCACGTTCAGCGGACTTACTGAAAAGGTTCCTGATTCGGCTCGCACCAACACCCACAAACATCTCGTCGAACTCTGATCCGGAGGCGTAGAAGAAAGGCACGTCGGCCTCCCCGGCCACAGCTCGCGCCAACAGAGTTTTTCCTGTTCCTGGAGGACCTACGAGGAGGATCCCTGAGAGCATAACAGAGGAAACTAATTAGGATACAATCCCATCTGACAAATTTGTGCATTCAGCTTTTTTTGCTTGGACAATGAAAACAGAGGAAACGGAGCATGTGGAGAAAATATAAAACGGAATACCTTTAGGCAGCTTTCCACCGAGAACGGTGAACTTCTGGGGATTCTTGAGAAACTCTACAACATCTTGCAATTCATTCTTCGCCTCCTCCACTCCTTTGACATGCTCAAATGTCACATTCTTCATCTGGATGGGGTCGACTGCCGAGTCGAGACCAGATGTGGTGCGGAACCTCACTGTGAAATCCCAAAACAACTGAGGTTCAGTACAGTGACAGCAGATAAACTTCTATACAGCGTCTCAAGTATAACTGCTGGTTACATTATGCTTACTGTGTCACCTATGTAAATGTGTGCTTCTTTTCTACCATTATCACTTCCAACTATTCGAAAAGTTCCAGCACCCTGGCATGAAAACAGACATAGTTGATATCGATATTGAAGCATGACTACACAATAGTATGTAGCAATTATCAGTTAAACTCTACATGCACACCACAGGAGATGTCATTATCTGATATACTTTAAGGGATTAGCTTGAAAGGTATTATATCAACCATTTAAGCTGAAAATAGAGACTAACAAGCTTTGTCCTGTTGAACGTGTGCATGTAGGGTTGTGGGGTGATTCGCAAGTGTAGAAAAGAATAAAACTGTAACAAACCAGCATCAGAAAAGGAGCCTTTACCGGAGAGAAACGGGGTTCTTGACAAGCCATAAATACCAAGAAGTAGGAGGACCAACAGGATCACCCTGGTTCTCCTCAGTGAGTCTGTCAAAACAGGGCAGGGATAAAAGGTTAGATAAGAAGCCCTCTGTGCCAACCACAGGATCTCTGCGTCTTAACTCAACACTGCCATCCGAAGAATCCCTGCCGCAACTGCTGACGACATACCTTGTGTTCTCTGAGTGTAGGCCTGAGACCTCATGAAGCCCTCAGTGAAACCAGTCTTGAAAGCCTCCTGCTGGTTGTCTGGAAGATTCTTCTGTTTGAGCAGTTGGTCCAGCGATTGCGCCTCTGGTCGCTTTTCCCTCTGAAGCAACCCCTGCGATGAAGAAAGAAGGAGGGTTGGTTTGTAAGCTTGAAGATTCAACTCTTGTCTCAGTGCTCACCGTATAATAATTCAGCCACAGTTATTTAAATCCTGCAGCTGCAAACCTTTTTTTTTTGTTTGCTGTGGCACAAAAAGCTGTCCCAACAGCCTGCTGAAGAACCTTTTAGTTCCTTGAAAAGAAATTCCTGGGGCTAAATGCTTTAGCTACTTTCAGTTAAAGTCTCATGTGTACGATCACAAAAAGGTGCCACCAATCTTTCCATTAGGCACAGTGTTACACTAATGAACTGTGCAGTGACATGCTGACCTTCATGAAGGCTGGTGTGTAGGGTTCAGACTCCACCGGGCCGTCATAACCAGACTCCATCCGTCTGGGCTTTGTTCTGAGTGTCTTGAAACCCCGACTCTGGACCCGTACTAAACAGAGACACACACACGAAGGAAACATGAAAACATTAAACACTGCCCTGAATGTCAAGCTGTTCGTACACACAGGTGACGTACACGCAGCAGGTTATGTAATTAAAGTCACTTCCTTACCAGGCAGGAATTGTAGCTCCGAGCACATTTCTTTTAGAGGACTGTGGTATTGTCTGTGCAATATTGGGGAGCCGAAAACCCCCAACCTTCTGTTTGAGAACCCTGTCGGACAAAAAGTGCAAAACTTAACCTCACTTTACAGAAATCAACAAATGTGTCAAATTTGTTTCTTAAAAAAAAGTCTAAAAGTCATTTTCAGACAGCAATACAGCTGGGTCGCCTTTCAGCTCAGCGGCCTAAGCTGCTCACCATGCTTGTTGGCGAAGAAGCTGTCTCCAGAAACGTGACTCGTCCTCCATGGTGAAGGAAAAGCAGGAGGCTCTTCTGGTCCCGATGTAGGCAGCAACCTGCTGACCAGCTCATCCAGCTGACTCAGCCTGATATCTGATAGGCCAAGATCCCTCAGACTCACAGTGGGCTGTGAAGGAAGGAGAGTAAAATCAGGTTATCTATACCTTTGTAAAGCAGTTATTATGAAAATAATGACACCTGTGTGGCTTTTTAAAGACATGCTTTTGAAGAGACATACAGAAATTAACTTATTGACAGACATACTGAACAAGTTTGACCTGCTTCAGTGCTCCAGGTTTTTGCAAAATACACTACTCAAAACTAGTTAGGGATATTGGGATTAATTGCATATATGGATATGGAATAACAGTCCAGTGAAATGTGTCACATTATTTTTGAGGACCAAAAATATTCAAAACACACAAAATAAAAATTCAGATAAATCGCTAAACGCTAAAATATCCTGATATCCTTAATACATTTTGAGTAATAATAATCTAGCTGATGTGAAATTGAGAAACTTGAATTTTTACGGCATAATGCTTACTGTGTGTTTAAGAACAATTCTACTGTTGTTATTATCATTTACAATCTTATTTTCTACAGGAAAACTTGAGGTACGAATGATAAAATGAAATGAAATGAAATCACTTAAAGCAGCTTTATTAAAGATTAAGTTAAGTTTAATAACAGGGATTTGTTTTTAGACATATTTGCTTGTGTCTGAAAAGAGGCTTCCAAGATGATTACTGGCTACAGATATGCCGTTTACCATAGGTTGTCCTGAGTAAATAATACATTTTTCTTATGTCTTGTCCAGTATCAACCACTAAAAAAAAAATCTGTGTATGTGAAGTCATTCAAGTTCTGACCAAAGTCATTGATGATTATGTACTGTGCCCTCCTGGAGTAAGGCCATGTATTCAATGCCCATGGTGTCCTTCTCACCTCTTTTAGATATGAACTGTGCTCTGGAGCCAAGTCTCTGTGCAGGGTCTGGACTGAAGCTGTGGCTGAGTTCTTCAGAGAGTGGAGGGTGTTGATGAGCTGGCTCAGCGGCAGTATCATCTGTCAGACACACAAAACAAGAGGAGAGTGAAGAACAGTCTCTCAAAACATGGAGAGACATGTATAATCTTATATTTAATGTGTTCACTAAACGCTCACATAAGCTACAGGTTAGTATCTTCCGGACAGGACTGTTATGTCAGTGTTATTCAAGCTGACTCTATGCAAACACACAGGGCGGTATGGGCCACATACGTCAGATGTATGGGAGTTATGTAACCTCGACCCTTTGGAGATTCAATTAGCACACTTCATTTTACTTTAAAACCTCTTTGTCACCACACATACCAGATGATAAAACCACGATGACCCAAACCGCACGTACACATCTTCTCTGCTCTGATATGGCTTACGAAGACAACGTGACGTAAGCGTGGGTCGATTATGTAGATATGCACCGTTGACTTGTTACTGCTAGCATTAGCCGAGCTAAAGTTGTCATTGACCGTGAGAGAAGACGGGACATAAACAGCGATAAACCGACCCTCTTGTTGTTAAAACTCCCCTTACATCCTTCCTGTCATCACTGCTGAAGGACACATAGCGTTAAATTGTCAAAAGGACACACACTAGCTAGCTAAATTAAAAGGCTGCTATCCAGGCGGCTTACCTGCTGTGGCTGAAACGACGTTGACAGAGAAAACATTTTTGCGGGGCGATAAAGCAAAATCAGGATTCGGAGGGTTATTGTAGGAGGAGGTACCCTCTGTGCAACTTAAATGGACGAGTCCTCCCGGGAGCCGTGTCCTTTTGTTTTCCTTGTTACACAACTTTCAGCAGCTTAGCTTTAACGTTACGCCAAATGGATTCTCCGGCAACCGAGGTCAAATGGACTACAAAATGACGTCAAAAGCGAATCACTACCGGTTGCGGCTTGCATCATTACATCGCTTGTGTAACACAAACAGCAAATTTATTAAAAATCGAATTGAAAATGCCTTAAAGTGTATGAGAAAATATATTTTATTTTCATTTTCCCATTGTGTGGCTTACAGGAAAAAATAAGATCGTTCGTTCTTACACAATTTCTATATTGACTTCCATGTCTGTTCCTGACCGCCTGACAAAAAATAACAATATCGAAAATATAAAAGTCGTTCTATAACATATCGTATTTTGACAGAAGTAAAACACTTGATTATTTTACACCTAAAATGATCAACTAATGCTTAATTACAGCGCACTTTAAGGATATTGTACGATTTTAGCTCAGGCAGTCGTTTGGACAGCTAAACGTAACAACAGCGGACCCCGCGAAGGAGCAGTAGAATTCAAAATTTCAAAACAAACCCGAGGTTGTTGTTTTAACATGCAAGTGTTTACTCGGAGTGAGCTGGCTGTTACAGACACAACCCAGCGCCTCTTTTGAGAACTAGTTAACAACATGGACGCGGGTGAAAAGCACGACTCCAGTGCGAATGAAAAATCGGTGGAGATTCCTAAACCGCCCTCCATCGAGGATTTCACCGTTTTGAAGCCTGTCAGCCGCGGTGCTTTTGGCAAGGTCTACCTTGCACGGAAGAAGTGTAATGCGCGATTATATGCCATTAAGGTGAGTTTGTTTTGGTCTTTGACGACTATGAATGAACGAATAAGACATATTTAAGTTTTTAAATTATGCATTTTTTATTTTTTTTAATCTTCAGGTGATGAAGAAAGCCGACATGGTTGATAAAAACATGACGGGCCAGATGAAGGCGGAGAGAGATGCACTTGCTCTGAGCAAAAGCCCCTTCGTGGTTCACCTGTTTTACTCCCTTCAGACAGCCACCAAAATCTATCTGGTAACATTTATTAGCAGTTCATTTGCAGTAACTACTTTGTGAAGTTATTACTTGTGCAGCTGTTGTTAAATCTGTATTTGTATGGTGCTTACAGGTGATGGAATACCTCATCGGTGGAGATGTCAAATCTCTGCTTCACATCTATGGATATTTCGACCAGGATATGTCTGTAAAATACATTTCAGAGGTTGCTCTGGCTTTGGACTACCTCCATCGTCATGGTATAATCCACAGGTACTTTCAAACTTATTCTTCAGGTGTGTTTAAATGAGTATAATACTGGTTAATTAGTCTGATGACAATGCATTTACCCAAAATCTAACTTTTTAGGGACTTGAAGCCCGACAACATGCTTATATCCAACGAAGGTCACATCAAACTCACAGACTTCGGCCTTTCTAAAGTGAAGCTTGACAGAGGTATGAACTATCAGCTTGTCATTGAACACATTGTGACCATCACCACTAGTAACGTGAGTAATGTTTCCCTTATTTTATCTCCGTTCTCTCTCTCAGAGCTGAGTCTGATGGACATCCTCACCACTCCATCCTTGGTGAAACCAAATAAAGATTACTTCCGCACCCCGGGTCAAGTTCTCTCCTTAATCAGCTCCCTTGGATTTGTAAGTGACGTTGTGTAATTTCACGTGGAGAGATCTCCTATTCATTTGCACGCTTCATGCATAATGACTCTTCTTAATTTAATGACCTTTAACACAGAATACGCCTGCAGCAGAGGGCAAGCGTCACTGCAGCACATCCGCTGTGTCCAGCCCCATGTCCTGTGGCAAAGTGAGACAGAAGAACAACTCTCTTGGTTCTCCTCTGATGAAGAAGAAAGATCAGCGGTTCTCTCCGACTCGCTACCCTTGGAAAATGGGTATGTCATGGCAGGTATCCAAGAGACTGGCTTCATTTGTTTTTCACTCATTAACATTGTGGAATGACTGGTTATGCAAGGACTGAGGCCGGTGCATAATGTAACTTTGTGGTGAGATCTTGGCAGTGAAAATGTGTGTCAAATACACTTACTGTGTTGGCTTATCTGTTTTGTCTCCATAGGGCCGACCAACATTGTGTTCAGTCCTCACAAGCTGGCTAAAAATCTGACTCCCAGGCTGCTGAAGACCAGGAAGAGGTTTGAGACGATGAGTGCAGGCAGCGCCACCACCGACACTGAGGGTGGCATCAGCCCACTGTGGGAGTGTGAGGAGGTCAGTGATTGTAAACCTATGTAGTTTATGACTTATTAAAAGTGGCATATTCTTATTGTCAAGTTCTTAGTTTTCTATAGATTGATAATTTGATCCTGAATCCACACAGTTTCTGCAAATTGAATCGATTTTCGAATTTTTAAACCCAGCCCTTACTTTGTTACTGATTCATTGAAAATGCATTCATCAGATCCTACACTGTTCATTCTTTGCTCTGATAGTAATTTATTTCTGTTTTATCTTTCTTCCTCAGAAAGAAAATGAGCATACAAATGAGCAGAAGGGAAGGGGGCATCCTCAGTCCAAAAGGCCTGAACAGGACTCTGCGCCCACCGAAGCCGGCACCTTTGGCTTCTCTGCTAAAGCCCCCAGCAATCAGTCAAATGAGTCAAATCTGGACCAATTTGCAGAGAAAAAGTCTCCAGCAAACCAACCAGCTCGGAATCATATTGGTCCATCAGCCTCCTCTGTAAAGAGAATGTTTTCCGATGTTGAGGGAACCCCAGAGCCGTTGGAGATCCAAGCCAAGAAGAGTACCGCATGCTACAAGAGATGCTACGAGATTCCAGAGGAGACTGCGAGGTTTCACACCGGCCTGACTGGAACGTTTTCCACCGTCCAAATAGGTGACTTCATTGCCTCCACAGAGGGGATTGGGTTCGCCGAAGAGCGGATCCCAAATCGCTCCAGCCCCATCACCGTGACCAAAAGTCTGTTCTGTGAACTGGAGGAGCCGGCGGAGGACGTGTTTGAAGATGGAGCCAAAGACTTGTCGCATTCGAGCTTCACATCACCGCTCAACGGGAACAGCGACGTTTGCAGGAGCTTGAGTCTCGACTCTGACGGGTCTATGCATGAAACGTCTCTCACTAGTGAAAGTCATGCATTTCTGAACTCAAACAATTGTTCAAAAAGCAGGAATTTAGCATCGCCTGAGTTGCTTCCAAAAAATCCTTCTGCCGTTTCTACTGAAACACCCAAACTTTGTAACTTCAGCTGGAGAGGTGAATCTCAGTGTTCCTTTTTTAACCGGCTCCCTGACCTGGCCTCCAGTGTTGAACAGTCGCCCTCCTTCCTCAAGCCGCGAAATGTCGTAGCTTTCCGTAGCTACTGTAGCTCCATTAACCGCTCCAGCATGTCCAGGGTGTCCCGGCTGAGCATCGGGTCCGTTGAGGCCATGGACATGTCCACAACAGCCTCGTATCACACTGCGTCCGGCACTGCGACACCAGTGCAGAAAAGACCCAACTCTAACAGCTCTCTCAATCAGGTAAGCATGAAAGCTCACAAACTAAATTTCAGTTAAAAATCTTTTGCCAGTTTTCTTATTTCCTGTTGTTTCCCTCTCACATCAGACTCCTCAGCCCATGACGACCTCTCACACACCCTTCAGGACTCCGAAGAGCGTCAGAAGGGGGGCGCTGCCCGCCGAGGGTGCACCCATTTTAGGAACTCCTGACTATTTGGCTCCAGAGCTTCTTTTGGGCAAACCACATGGTAAGAAAAGGGAACTGAAAATCCCAAGCGCAACACCAGCGGCTCTATTGAGTGCTGCAGGAATTGATCCTAAAACCCGGAAATTTGTTCGCCAGTTTTGCACTTCCGGTTACCTCGGCTGGAAGTCGATGAGTTTAGCCTGTGGTAAACACAAGCTTAAAAGGTTTTCCCCTTTATGTGCTATGTTATAAAATGCATTTACAGTAAATACCCTACTCATGAATTTTAAAGCTTTTACATGTCTACAAAAAGATGGACAAGGCTAAATGAGAGGTTGACGGGGACATTAAACGTCATCTGGCCGATCCTGGAAACTCAGCTTTACTTGTAAACTATTCACTATAACTCAAACTTTCCAACTTGTAGATTTACCAATTTAAAGTAAAGTGTGTATAGTATAGTGTAGTGGTGAAGTCATGCGACTGTAGTGGACTTTGTACTTCTGGCGATTGCATTTATGCCTCAAAAGTCATAAGGGATGTGCTCATTTGTGAATATTATCTTGCTGAACAAAGTGTGCAAGCATCATAAACTTTTATTTTCTGCAATAATCCAAAATCCACCCATTGGGTTTTTGTCGAGGGAACCGGGGCGATGCTAACTTCTGGGTTAGCTTAAAAAAATTCCCTGCAGCACTCAGTTTTTCTGCCAAAAATAGCCCAGAACAGTCTTAATGAAATTGACACTGGATGGTTGACTTGGCAGTCCTTGTGACAGACACTCTCTTTTAGTTTCAGGAAGTTGTCAGCACGGTAAGTTTATAATGAAATTGCTGTTTTTGCAAGTGCGCTTGCATGATCACCCCGCCTGCTAATACGCTAGAGGAAATGAGCTGATTCTTCCCCCGTTTTCTCTTTTCCCCTGTGGTTCTGTTTGTTCCCCTTGGATTGGTGAATAAACTGTGGGCTTGATCAGAGGAAAGGGGACGGCATTTTTTTAAAGTGTGATTTATGAAGGATGAATAAATGGGATCATCTCTTAACATTAACCTAACATCATTGTTAACAGGTGGAGGATCGGAAATGTTGTGGCTGATGTTCTTTTTTGGTGTAACCCTGGCACATGTTAATGTGCCGAGGCGCTGGCTTTATTTCTGACAGTCAGCAACTGACATGCAAAATATGATCTAATAATAGCCTATTGATCTGTTGTTGAAACTTGAACACACTGAGGGCAGAGTGTCGGTTGCACAATGCCATTTGTTGCACGATTGCCGCTGTTCAGATTCACCAACAGTCGGTCTGTGACATGAATGATCCTGCGAGTGTCAGTATGTATTCATCGGCTGTCACAGGTTTTTCTCAGCTCCATAATAGACGGTTATGATTACTGTAATTTTAAAATCCTTGCGGGTATTGAGAAGCAAAATTATTTAAAACTACAATGCCAGACACAAATGTTAAAAGTCCATGTGTGTTAAATCAGTTCCTAATAATTCTAAAGAGATGTGAAAGTTGAATCCCTCCGTCTTCGGTCTAACTTAATCCTTGCTTCTGCCACCGCAGTACAGTTAGTGCACACTCTAACAGTAATCGCACTGTTTTGAAGCCAGCAGCTGTCTGACATGAAATGTGACTTTGTTTTTCTCTGCCCCCGTCCAGACTTCATGGTGGATTGGTGGGCGCTAGGCGTGTGTCTTTTCGAGTTCCTCACAGGTGTTCCACCTTTCAACGACGAGACGCCTCAGCTGGTCTTCCAGAATATTCTCAACAGAGGTGGGTTCGGATCACACCACAAGACGCTCTAAAATATAAGACTGACAGATATTACAAATACATATCCATTGTGTGAAAGTTCTAGTTGAACAAATGACTTGATACTGTGAATGACGGCCACCCGAACTGTCTACAACTTTAGATATTCCCTGGCCTGAGGACGAGGAGGAACTGTCCGTCAACTCAAGAAACGCGATTGAAATCCTCCTGACCATGGACATGACCAAAAGAGCTGGCCTAAAGGGTGAGGACAACTATATATCTATCAACTATATATATTTTTTATCTATAAAATAACGGTCTCAGAATCACGGTTTAATGTTATTGTGGTATACGATTACATAATTATTAATCCTATCATGAGTTACAATGAGCCTTGAAGGACTGAAGACTGTTCTGTTTTTTATAATTTCACAAAATATCTAACACATTTTTAGTGACTCTGTTACGGTAGCATTTAATACCGTAGATAAGTAAATGTACATAAAAGGTAAACGTTCATTTATTGTAATTTTACGGTTGAAAAAGTGTGTTTAGTCCTTTTTATGCCACATGATGGAAGAATAAAAAAGAAAAGAATCTAGTTTATACAATGGATATTGAGGATGAGTTCAGGAGTGTCAAAGCCTGTTATATTTGGTATAACTGTCAATTTTCGTAGCGTACTGTGGCACAACATGGGATATTTCTGCAACAAACTTAAATTCTTAGCTCAAGCTCAAATGCCTGTTTAGAAATCAAGGATTGAGCCTGTAATCAAGGACATTTTAGTTTGGCTCTGATCATTTCGTCTCGACATCCACCAGAGCTCAAGCGTCACCCCCTGTTCGAGGGCTTGGACTGGGACAACCTGCAGAACCAGCCGATGCCTTTCATACCTCAGCCGGAGGACGAAACCGACACCTCGTACTTTGAGGCGAGAAACAACGCTCAGCACATCGCCGTGTCTGGCTTCAGTCTGTAGAGTTACAAACGGCAGCGGTCGGCGGTGAATCACTTACTTCCATTGTGGAACCCTCGGAAAAATCAGATCCGTTAAATAAATGAACACACGGTAATGATGATTATCTGTTTACGGTTGTTATACTAAAAAAAACAACATTTTACTTATGTGCAATCACTGGTCATAAGAAAAAAGCCGAATCTTTTGCTCACTTCGTGTAGTTTTGCATTGTTCAGCAACTTCTTTTAAAACTTAGTATTATCGCGTTCAGTTGTAGGTCTCTTAAATGTCTTCTACTAGCAAAATACTAGTAGATACTTCTAATAGGCTTTGGTTTCTGTGTTGGTATAGTGTTATATTGATCGAACACAAAATAAATATGTATGTAAATTCATGTGAACGGGGCACCGACAGCCTGATGTTGACTTTTCCAAGCTGAGTCGCTCCTTTCTTTGCTGCACTGTCAGTGTTCCCCCGTTGTTAGCGGACTGGGTGGGCGGGCCCCCTCAATTTCTCTGTGAGGGGTTCAACACTGCTGAAGAGAAACATGCTAATATATTCACCAATAATGTATTTTATATGTAAATCCTGTTAATAATGTTGTTGTTTTAAGACTTGACCGGGTACTCTGTGCTCCAACGGGACGGTTTTTTGCTGCTTTTATGTTATTTGTTATATTGTTGTACTCTGTTCTCCATACACTAGTCTTTTTTTTTTCTTTTAGATAAATTCACTTGGCTTTCTTTTTACTTGTGAAATTTTATCTTGTTCACCCTATAAAAATGGGAAAAATACAAATAAAATCTGTTTGTAACATGATGTACTTTGTGGCTTTTTTTTTTTTTTGTTAACAGGGTTCCGGCAGGGTCTTAAAAAGTCTTAAAAGCATTGAATTTATGAATTTGGAAATAATACCTTAAAAAGACTTGGAAAAAGTCTTGAATTTTGATATCTGGGTCTTAAAATTTGTGCAGTATGTAACTTCTCCGTATCGCATTCTCCTCAAAAGTTTCATTTGTCCACCACTATTTTTTTGAACCGCAGTGAAGTTACAGCGTGTACCGACTTCCTGTTTTCAAAATAAAAATGTTGGCTATTTAAAGCAGAGATATTGTGTTTAGAGCTATTGAGAAGCTATTGAGCTAAAATGCTAATATTTACATATAAAAATTCATAAAAAAATATTTAGAGACTTAAAATTCAAAAACAAGAGGTGTGTCTCATGCAGCCAGTGGAGTACTATGATCCCACACTGATTTTGAGTCAATTGATCACATGACCTGGAAGCTATTGAGCTAAAATGCTAATATTTACATATAAAACTTCATAAAAAAATATTTAGAGACTTGAAATGCAAAAATAAGAGGTGTGTCTCATGCAGCCAGTGGAGTACTATGATCCCACACTGATTTTGAGTCAATTTAGAAGACTGCTACCGCTTAAGCTAATGTTACAGCCAGCTAGCTAACGTCAATTACCAACCACTGGAAATTCCCTGGCTATGTCCAAAGGTTTATCATGCTTTTCAAAAAAGTTACAATAAATAAAATGTATGTAAATGCTAGCTTTTGGTATCTGCATCTTTTAATAGAGCCAGGCTAGCTGTTTTGCCGTTAACAGCTCTTTGTGCGGAGCTAGTAGCTAACCATCTGCTAGCCATGTTGGCAATCTTAATTCGTAGCAAACTCTAGGAAAGCGAATAAACGAGGGTGCCCACAGGTCTGTAAAGACTCAATTTTCTTCAATTTTAAAAGTCATTAAATAGTCTTAGATTTGACTTAATTGCCCAAAACATTTGATCTAATTTCATTTATCTGTATTTTAATGTCTTTTTGTCAAACTGAGTCTGTGACAATGAGTCATTTTCCTGTGTGAAAATCCACATTTCTGCTGTTAAAAGTTTATAAATGCTAGCTATTGATTTACTGAGATACAACCAGACTAGCTGTTTCACCGTTAGCATCTCTTTGTGTGTAGCTCAGCTAGCTTACTGTCTGCTAGTCATAGAGCGTATTACCATATATGGACGTTAGTGTGTTGTCAGTCAAACAATCATTTTTTTTTAGGTCTTAAAAGCATTAAATTCAAGTGTCTGATGCCTGTAGCTGTTAAATAATCTGGACAAATGATTTATGAAAACTTTATTTCAGGCTTGGATTATCACATGCAAACACCACTCTATCCACAGGCAGAGAGGGTGAGGAAGCCTTAGTACATTTCAGTAGAAAGTTAAACCTATTCATTTTTTATTAAAACATAATGGCTCTGGAAAGATTAGTGCTATCGCAGATGCAAACATTTGTAAATATGATATAGTATTCTATATTAATAATAATAATTCATGGGAATGCAATTAAAATACTGCATTTTAATCTCAACTGTACAGCTATTGTGTACAACTTTGTATAGATCTCGCTGCGTTGCACACAATTCAGGATTACTATCATTCGCACAAAAATCTTTCCACAATATTCGTACAAACATTGTTACATCACACGTTAAAATTATACGATATAGAAAAAACGTGACCGCGTAAACAACACAGACAGTGACGGGAGTTATGCATCAGACAGCTGACAGCCTCGTGGCTCACTAGGTAGTATGATTAATGATTATTTGGTCCAGCACTGGAACGGTTATGCTACTATATGTGCATGTAAGAAATCATAATGCCACCTACAGTGTGAATGTACCTTGTGATGTTGAGGCACTTCTTCTATTTGAAAAGACAACGAAGACTCGGACGTAAAGCACTGAAATTGATATGCTGTAGGACACGTGATAGGAAACCTCGCCTAACCTATACACAACATTGAGCGGTCACCTCGAACATAAGTCTCACTTAACGCAGCTGAAAGCTTGCCCGCGATGCCTTCACTGTAACCGTCGCTAAAAGCAATAAATATTAACTTATTCTCAGAATTTCAAGGAATCTCACACATGTATATATTTTACATTCAACTCTCCTCTCTACACTATTACAGTTATTACAACATTTTATCATAGCAGCATTGCCTGGGCAACTAATGACAGTGAATTGTCAAATTAAAGCATTACGCTCAAAACAACAAAGGGCCCACAATTTTGAAGCTATTGTATTTGTTGGCTTATAAGGACGCTGGCGGCATCCCAACACTTTCCCCCTCTCGATCGGACAGAGAATAAGATTCCGGTAAAGTGGTATCAGCTTTAAAAAGGTTGTATAATCACAGGCGTATGCGAGCCCATACATTCATGTTTCTATTTGATTCCACATCCACAGTACAACACGCTCGAGAGGTATCGCCCTCTCGCTCATCGCTCTAGGTGCCTTCTTCATAGTGCAAAAGCAAATTACTGGGCCGTGTGGGTCGAAAGCAGGAGGGGAGTTACAGCCATTAGCAACCCAAGCCAAAGACGTTAGGAGGACTCTTCGTTATCGTCAAAGCCCATGGGTGTTCGGGTGAGAGCAGGTTCAGATTCGTCTGGAAAAGAAGGAGAAGATAAAGGAGTTAAATTGGGTATCGCATGAAAATGATAGTAGATACTTAGGATGAGCGAGAACACCACTATCTGTATTTTATGGGAGACCATTAATGCCAGTTAAAGAAAAAACTATTTTGCCTTGATGAAAATATGTTCTCATGGTATGTTTTTGTTAAGTTATTGACGAAATTACGATTTTAAGTAATAAGAAAGAAAAAGCAGAAATTATGAAATTTTATGAGATGGGAAAAAGTCATACTTATGAGAAAAGTTGAAATGATTGGAAAAAAAGTAATAATTCATAATTATTTACAATGATTCATAGCATAGAAAGTCAAAATTATGAGATAGAAAGTCAAAATCATGAGAAAAAGTCATTATTATGATCAAAAAAAGTCAAAATGACCAGTTAAATTATGATGTCAAAAGTTTGAGCTCTTTATTTTTTACTTTTTATTTCCTAATTTAAATTTTTTAAATTGAAATCTCATATATTTTTTGAATCAATCTTAGTTTTCATCTTTTTCCTTTTCTTCTTTAACTTGCAGTAATGGCCAGCCAACTGAAAACTGTATCACTATCTGTGTTTGGAACAGGCAGAGTTTAAAACAGAAGTGGGTGATGCCTAAAGTGTTCACAGGCTGGACTAACCAGAAGTTGCTGTATGCATTATTAATTACTATTTCCAGAACAGCCTCCGAATTGAGCTTCAGAACAAACAACCCTGGTTGATATTTAAAAGAATACCTTCTCCTCCTCTGCAGGTATTGGCGAATAAGCCACTGTACCACAAATGGCCATATCACGGCAAAGGCCAAACTGGTCGGAGAAATGTCGAAAGGCCACCAGGATGGTTTCTGAGAAAGTGGAAAGTTAAAGAAGCATTATTTCAAATGAAACATCATAGTGGTCAAATATGTCTGAATCGTTGTAGTTCCCACTACAGTTCTATACCTGACTCTTCCTTTTCACTGGAGGTGGTGCATAAGCTGGAGACAGAGACATGGATCTTGCCTGCAGAGGGCGAGAAATCAAAAAAAGAAAAGTTCACAAAAGGAAAAAGTGAACGCCGTGAACACATGAGCTGTTCAGTCAAAAGTACAAAGTACAAACTCCTTATCTTCTGTCCTAAAAGCCTCATCTCCACTCTGAAGTCACAGCCAGCAGTGTTAATTTTCACACAGTGTTACTGTCTAACCAACGTGTTAGTCACAGCGGATGGAATTTAAAAATATAAAAATAAGCTTCCTCTGTTTGAAAGTTATGTAACGTTTAAAATCTCTAAAGCTAAATACATTTCATAAAAAGTTATGTCGAAGTATTAATATACAGTCAGATTAACACATGGTTAGATATTAAAAAATGTTGACTCAATATATTGGATGTAACCAAGTTGCTTTGTAGATTATTACAACAAAGCAAACATTTATTCAAACACTAAAAATAGATTGTCCCCTTCACCACTCTCTTATTTCCATCCAGTTTCACTTGTTATTCACAGAGAAAGTCGTCCAAAGTGGTTCAAACCAGGTCATGATTTTCTGTGATTTCCAACCAATCTTCTAAAAATTACAAACACCTGCAGTATAATCTGAATTATTTGCTTTTGGTGTTTGCACTGGGTCTCAACCAGCTGAATCTCTTAGCTGAATCACCTAAACTATACTGTTTTAGGACCGTTATTCCTTTCATGTCACTCTTCTTTCTGAAGTTAATGATGAATGAGAGGACACACTGATCTGACCTGGCTCGCAGTGAGAGCCTCTAAGGTGTGCAGCCTCTCCAGGACGCTCTGCATGTCCTCCTGCAGTCGGGCCAACGCCACCACGATCTGCTCGTTCAGGCTCCCTCCGGGTGTCCCCGCTCCCCCCCAGCGGCCCCCGTCTCCATCGCCGCCGCCGTGCACGGGCACCAGAGATCCAGGACCGAGGCCTGGAGACCTGGAGCCTGAAGACACAGATGATTTATGATTAATACATGTTCACACGATACATACATCTGAAGAACACGTTAATGTGTCAGTGGCCAATCAAATCATGTACATTTGATCCAGAGTTGTTTGATTCCTGGAATATAAAAACCCCGGTACGATGACCTCACCTCTTCCTCTTCTGACCAAAGAGCTGTCCGGCGCGCCTGCATTCAGCCTCCGCCTCTGCGTCATCCCTCCACCCTTCTCTCCGTCTTCCCCTCCGCACCTGATGACCTGCGGTGGTCCGTGGACTTCGTCCCGGAGCTCCTGCGTCACCTGTGACTCCTCTAGAGGAGGCAGGACGTGGTTCTCCTCCTCATCCAGGTCGTCTAGAGAGCGGTTGTGCTCTGAGCTCTGGAGAAAGAAGCACATCGCAATGAATCAATAATGGAGGAAGAGCTACGGCGCCCGTGCTTAAGAAGAGGGTTTTAAACGGTTTCTTGCCTCTTCCTGGCCGAACTGGTCCACAGAATCACAGTAGACTTCGCTGTCTGAGTCGCTGGCCAGGTGACCGGGGCCAGGGGCACCGACACCCGGAGCTGAGAACAGTACAGAGGGCACAGAAAGAGAAGAGTGTATTTAATAGTGACATACAGGAAGGCAGCGTTCACTTAATTTGGGATTTTAGAACTTTGTGTCCCATTTCGACAGAGCCATTAAAACTCTTCCCGGAGCAGCTGATGTGTGGAGTGTAAAGTTTCAGCCGGAGCTCCAGGAATGAAGCTTAGCAGATTATGTGATCACATGGTGCACTGATAATTGGGCGCAGGCAGGCAGTGGGTGAGCTGAACCATTTAGAAACACTTCAGACACAGTGTACCGTCAAAGAGAGTCGCTGTTCCTCACCTGTGTGGTGACCGTTGAGCAGAGGCTCACCCTCCTGGGGGTCCTCGCTGTTCAGGGCCACCCTGGAATGATTCCCGTTGGTCAGATGGGTGCCCCCGTTAGCCATTTTACCATTTGACACGGGCGCTTTGTGCCTCCTGGCTGAGCCCTTCTTCTTTGGCTGTGAAGCTGCCGATTTCTTGTCTGAAATAAGATCACAACAAAGAAAAAGTTTAAGCTGTAAGTATGCTAGAATTAAGTATATTCCCAACCTTGAAAACATAACAGTTAATGAACGGTTTTCCAAACTTTCAAGCTTTTGTAAGAAACCCTTTAAATGCTTTTCCTGACAATATCTTCTGGCAGTTTTACAAAAAAAAGAGAAAATTTTCTTACCTTTTCTGACCTCCCTTGTCACTACTTCTTCTTCCTCTTCTTCTTCTTCTTCTTCCTCCTCCTCGTCATCTTCTTCCTCTTCCTCCTCCTCCTCCTCTGGTGTCTCTTCCTCTGACCTTTCCTTCACTTCCTTTGATTTGAGCCTGGCAGGACGAGTCTCCAGGGTGCCGTTCATTTCCATCGTTCTGATGATGCTCTTCGCGACGCCTTTTGACTGCATTGAATTCAGCGCAGTGCCAAAGCCTGTGTGCAATATAACAAATAACTAAAGACAATGCTCACTTGAATCAATGAGGTATATACTAATCTCTTGACCTAATTCTGATAGCAAAAGAAACCTTAAAGCGTTCTATGCCAGGTGTTCTGTACAACTTGTTAAGCATACGTAACACTAAAAGCATCTAAGCTACGACACCAAACAAATTCTAAACTAAGCCACCAGAAACACGTATTCATACGGTCATGTACTTGCCTTCCAGTTGCCTAGCAAACATTGTCAAACGGGCTGAGCATCAAATAAGAGGCAAATTATAAAAGGTTAGGCTCCACGTGCTGTTTATGTTATCAACAACAAGCAAAGTTAAAGGTGGAGGTGGAGGTGGAGGAGTTACACCTGCTGATAAAAACCCACCTGTGCTCAGGTCTGATATCTGTGAGATCTTTTTCTTCTCCTCTATCAGCTCGTAGAACGGGCCAAGGACACGCAGGAGCTCCTCCACCTCGTCAGTCATGGGCATCCCCTCCAGGATCTACGCAATAGATACAGAAACAAATACAAACTCAGTGACAGTCATGTTTAGCTCCAGTTAGTTAACAGTTAGAGAAAGGTTTGAATTTAAGTTCAAACTGAGAGGATTTGTTTGTTATGGGGCTGTGCAGTATGACGATATCTATCCTATGTATGTAGCTTTTATTTTATTGATGCTTGGTATATATCGGCGCTATAAATCATCTGATATATAAATAGTATGCAGTGCATGTTAAAACGTAGAGCTACGAAATATTAAATCAGCCATATTTGCTTACTAAATCTTAGCCTTTCTTACCCTCAGGTGGGCTTAAACTACAGATTAGGAACTTCTTATCTCATCGTATCGGCCATTAAGAAGCAGCTAATTATCGATTCTCGGTATAGGCTGGAAAACATCCTGATCGTGTATCCATAGCTTCTTTTGTTATGTTGCAAGTCACACTCACTATGGCAACACATTTCCCCCCTCGTGCTCTTCCGCACAGCACGAAGCAGGCAGGAAATTTGGAAGAAGGCAACAATAACAAACATGGAGGACCGAGAACGTGACACAGAACTGTGTCAATTCCAACAGGACTGGCGATGTGACATGTATCAAATAATGATGATGATGAAATATTCATCTAATTAATTACACTAATATCGTCAAATTCAATGTGGTAGATTATCAAATGTTCATGGTATGATAAAACTAAGTTTAAGTCACCTAAAACCAATATATCTCTGCAACTCTAATCTGGATATCAAATGTCTTATAATAGGATATGAAATTTAGGTCATAGTGCACAGCCCCACCAGATAATAAAACTGCTATTGTGCAACATGGTCATACAATATAATAATATTATCTGCTGTCACAGTAACTTGTGGAGAATGGAGAAACATACCAGCTTCATTTCATCAACATAGGCGGCCATTGCTTCTTCTTTAGGCATCTCTCCAAGAGAATTCCATGCATCCCTGCAGAATTAAATTAAACATAATCTTGCATAATTATGATGTCACTTTATCAAGAAAAAAAAAAACTTGTTTACTGTAAAAAGTCAAAATCAGCAAGATTCATTTGGAACACTTGTTCCTGTTTTTTTGTCTGTCAGTGAGGTCAGTTTATGTGTGGTCAGTGTGTTCTTTGTTGACAGTGGGTCAAACGGTGAAACTCAACTATTCATTTGTAACTAGAGCTATGACTGAACTCTGTGTGTTGCAAACCCCCCGCTAATGTAAGGGGACCATGAGGGAAACTGTCCCAGCTAGTGGGTAAGAGGTTACATTCCAAGCAGAGTCCAGAGATTAGCTTACACACCTTCAGACTGAACAGAGGGAGAAGAGTGGAGAGATTTTTTACTCTGTGGTGATTATCACTGTGAGGTCCAAGTGGGCAAAAAGCAACGTGTTGAGCAACATGCTCAAATCAAATAATGTTTCACTGCATGATCAAACATTAAATGCAATGATTTGCCTTGAAGGCTGTGGCCTTTATGCGACTCTTCAAGGTGACAAATATAAGAAACAAACGGAATAAATGGGGCAATTAAATTCCCAAACTTTTGTCCCAATAAATGACACCTAGTGTAGAAATCCTGTCTGCATTCAAGACAAAATAAAAATGTATTAACTGAGTGGAAATTTCGTTTTGATATTACCATTTTGCTTTGCCAACTGCATCCCAGAAACCAGGTCGGGGTATATTGCACGCTCCCACAGTGGCTTGTTTATAGTAACTGTAGAACTTGAGCATCATGTCATTGGACGGCTGAAAGGGACCTGAGGGAAATAAAACTAGGATTATAAAAGCTGAAAAGGCGCAAAATGACTGTTAACTAACCACTTCCCAGTGGTAAAGGAAATTTACTGAAAATTACCCCAATGTTATTTAATAATAACATTCTGCACTTTTCCAATAAGAATTTAAGAAATAGCTGGTAATTTCTTCGATACATTTCCAGGAAACTTCCAACTGGATTCTGTCTAACTTTCCCTCAGCAGGCCACAAAACTGAACTTCATCTTTGCAGCTTAATTTCCAACTACTTTCTGTCCAACGTTTGCAGGTCGGCAGCACTGAAGTAGATTTTTTAACAACTTAACATTCTCAGCAATTCAGTAATTAAAACTCAGGCTCTCAATCTCTCTGTCTCTGCCCCTCTCACTAACTAAGTAACTAAGTAATCTGATTCTTGTTAATGAAGTTGTATCTATAAGTAATTAGCAATTAATGTAAACTGCTCCAAAGTTGGACTGATCATCTTAAATTATAGAAACTAACAGTAGAAAGTGTGGAAATTAAGCTTCAACGACTCACTTTAATACAATGGCCTGCTGAGAGGAAGCTAGACAGAAACTAGTTGGAATTTTCCTTGAAATTGATTAAAGAAATGATCATCTATCCATTAGCTGCTTATTCAATCAATAGGGGGCTGTTGGGATTATTTTAAATGGTTTTTGAGGCAATTATTTTGGTAATTTCAAATATCCTACATTGTAGGTACCACCTACTTAGCATGACATTTCTTAAACAGTACCACTTTTCTTCCATGTCTGTGAATGCACATGAGACAACACAGACTTGCATGTGTGACTCTTGTGATTGCGTTAAGGCTGCTGGCAGGGAGACATGGGTCTGTACACAGCTAGTAAAGTGGGTTAAGCCTTTTAAATCGCGCAAGATCCAGCGCAGATCAAGCTGTTGCACTGCACCTGCCCACGTCTGATACCTGTCTGTTAAAGCCTTGCAGTGAATTGGTTAAACTGGCCTGAGTGCGAGCTGCAGACCACTCACCATCAGGGGGTAAACTCTTGATGACTTTGACAGCGGCATCAAACCTCAGCTGGATCAGACGCCTCTCATCCTCCACTGTAACTCTGTCCACCTCCATCGTGACACACCGAGGCAGTCAACACAAAACCTACGAACAGTAAACACACCACTGCAATACGAGACGCGCTGACAAAGACATGTTAAAAGCTAATTTCTATAATAGCATTTAAGCTAGCTGCGACTAGCTAAACTTGTCAGATACTGTAGCTAATGTGTGTTATTAACGTACCACCAGTAGGAGGAGGCTGGTCGTTTGTGTATGTAGGACACATATTTAATATGCGACATACTTCTAACTACCTCGATATTTGTGCTAAATACAACCTAAACTTCCAAACTGTCGACGGAAAGGCTTAAAACCGATGACACTTACCGTTAAAGTCCACGGCTTATCTGTTTATGCGAAGGCGACCCGTCTTTAGCCCTCGACCAGACGCCATGAACAATATAAAGCCAGGCAGAGGTGTACACTGGGAGTTGTAGTTTTCTATCGTAAATCAACATGTACTACAAGCGCCATAATCCTCCGCGTCTTAAGTGGAAATGTAGTTTCAGGACCTGAAAGCGGCTTTTACATAAAACTAGAAAATGTCCCCTGAATATATCAGAAAAGTATTTACAGGTGAAACATAACAAATGTAATGTAATGATATTTTAATGCCATCCCGCATTCATGACGCGCATGTACTTATCTAGAGTTTAGTGTAAAACTACACATCCCACCATCCTCCAGTCGATCCATGTTTTTTTTTTCTTCAGTTGGAAGACTGATAGGTACACGGGAAAGAAAAGCAAGAGCTCTCACTTTGTCTTTATTTCCGAGTACGACAAGTCAAAAGCAGAAATTAGTCGATTGGTTTAAAAGTCAGTCGGCGAAATCGACAATTATTTTGTTAATTGACTGTGTTCAAACCTACTTATTTATGTCATGCATATCATGATATGTTAGAAACATAAGTAGGGTTATTGCCAAGTAGGTTTTTAATATACAATGAATTTGCCTTTGTATTTTGGTAAAAACAAGACAAAACAAGAATCTTAAAAGAAATGTATAATAAATATATTAAAATAAATAGTTTAACATATGTGAAATCTATCTTCTTTTTTTAAATAAATAAAAAGATCTGTAAAGTGTTAAAGATGAATGCTCTCTATATACAGTATATAATTGTTTCTTTGAAAATATGTTAAGTAACTCTGAAAATATAGGAAACGCACCCTTTGTTACTATTGATATTGTGTTCTGTTACTATGTGTATTGTTGTTTTAAATTATTTTGTTTTTTAAAAGAAAGAATACCTGAGGTTTTTTTTAAAGTGAGAATTTAGATTTAATTCAGTTTTCTCTTTACTGTACCATACTATCAACCATAGTTCTATAACATGATTGTGCATAGCATTTTATATATTACATAATTTGTTACAATGTGAGTATATATAGATGCCTAAATTAATTCAGACTTAAACATAACCATAAATATAAGATAGAAATTTGCAAAAAATTTTGAAATTTATGTGTTTAAAATGAAAAGAGCTGCACAGCGTTTTAAGACAAATGTTCACAGTGTATGTGTACAAAGTAAACTGAGAAAAAGCAAAACTTAGCCCATAAAGATAATAATAATATTAAAGAAATTATAATAATTATAGTAATTAGGAATGGTTCTGTAGAGTACCACAATTGATTGCTGTTAACACATAATAATGATGTTAACGCCTTGCTAGCAGGGCCTCTACAGGCCTTTTCTGATATTTGGTAAACAAACAAAATGAATTAACTACCATTACTTTGGTATATTTTAGGTTATCTGTTTATATTTGAGTAACCATAAGCAATCGGTTAGTCATATATGTATAGCAAAAAATATATATGACATGTATTTTAATGGGAAAATGAATGAATATATAAACATTAATATAAAGTTTTACATTTGACCCTCAGAGTGGCTCCTCCTCCCCATCACAGACGATCTTTGGGCCTGACGTTACGCCAAAGCGAGGGCAGGAATCCCACAATAGCATTCAGAGGATTTTTTTTTTTTTTTTTCGAGGCAGCGCTGAGCTGGTGGCTGTTTCAATCAAAGGGAAGGCAGAGGGAAGGGAGGCTCTGCGGAGAGATGTAAGATGGCAGAGCTACAAATGTTGTTAGAGGAAGAGATTCCGGCCGGCAAGAGAGCGCTTGTGGAGAGTTACCAAAACCTGACGAGAGTAGCGGACTACTGCGAGAGCAACTATGTCCAGGTAGGAGAGTTTAACCGCCGCGTTATGTTCAGGCTCCCCTTTTGTCGCGGGATTGAATGGTTGTTGGGACAGGAAATGTGGATAAAGAAACTGGGCTCGGTTGTGAAATGTTAGTTGTCCGCCACAAAAAAACAAAAAACAAACTCGGAGCCGTGATAACAGTTCGTTTCGGAGGCTTTCTACTCCAGTGGGGGATTTATCTGTTCGAGCCGTTTATCACATTTATTCGGTTCACACAGAGGGTGTGTCTACTTTTTATTACTACACTGGGTCGCTTCAAAAAAAAAAAAAAAAACTGCTCCCACTCTCCCTGCTCATAGGGAGGCCTGTGTGTCTTACAGCAGCTCTCTCATGAACTTTTACCTGCTCGAAATGATTCATTTTAAGACACGAGACGGAAAGCGAATGCAGTTTATTCTCTTTTTAAACGAACAAAACGGCGCACAGCGAGCGTGAAATTACATTATTATACGTGAATGGATATCACAGCAACATAGGAGCTCTTTGCATCCCATAAGGTCATTAAACGCACCATTTGATACCACAGAAACAGTTTAAACCCCCATTGGGATGCTGCGGGAATATTACAGTGGAGGTATATGGACTTGTAAGCACTCAATGCTATTAAAGCAGATGCTGTAATGTCAGTGCATGGCTTTTATTGCTGCTGCACGTTGAATAAGTTAAAAAAAAGTCACATTAAATGCATGTGAGACAGCTGATTTGGAGACTTGTGCAGGATGTATGTTGTGTAGGACAGCTCTGCTTGGCTGTAGCTAGGCTGTGACACAGATGGAGGAATGTAAAGCAATTGTTAGTTGGTCAATAAAAGGTTGCAGGTATTGATTTTTCTCCCCCCCTCTGAACTTCTTCATGGGAACAGAGCTTGCTTCAATCTCATGTGGCCCTGTGTCGGGCTCCACATCTGTCTTCTGTTTCTTGATAAACTGGCATATTTCTGTGTCTTAACCTCCAGTCTGACACAGGAACTTAACTACTAAGCCCGCGTGCTTTTATTATATGGTGTCACAGTGACCACAGTCTGCTTTGTGTCCATTAATTTTAGTGCTGTGATAAATGTGGTAAGCCACCGCTGAGAGAGAGAGAAAAGAGTCCGAGCTTTGTCTGATTGAGTGACAGACAAACAAACGGTGGCGGCGAGAAAACATGTTTTTTTTTTCAGCAGGAAGACAGCCCACCATATCTGCTACAGGGAGGGTGTGTCCGCTCCAGCTGTACTCCCCAAGGACTCCCTGTAATTTTGTTTTCTTCCTCGTCCTCGGATGATTTGGCACGGCGACGCACGGCTCTGAAGCCGTGTGCCAGTTAAAGCAGCTCTCAGGCCAACACTGCAGAACAACAGGGCGGTCAGCTTTTAAAAAGCCAAATGGGACTTTTGATTTGATGGGGGTTGTAGTTATTTGTCACGAGAGTTCAGGTGAAATACCTGATCTGGCTGTGGAGTTTCCTCGCTGTGGATTTTGTTTGCCAGCTGTAACATGAGAGAGAGAGAGAGAGAGAGAGAGAGAGAGAGAGAGAGAGAGAGAGAGAGAGGCATGCAAACTGATTTCCCATGATAAATGAGTTCTATAATAAAAGCAGAAGCAGTTTATATTAAGTTATGATGGGGAATTTTCTTTACTTTCGAGTTCATTTTTAGCAGCATCAAATAAGCAAATGTTAAAGGCCAGTGTTTAATATCTAAGCCTATAGGTTTTTGCAGATATTTAGTATTTAAAGTGAGCCATTTCCTACAGAAATAAGAATTATTTTGCAGATCTGGGTATTGAAACTATTCTGACAAACATTTCTTTAACACAGATTATTGTAATGATAATATCTGGTGAAAACTTTGGCTTCTTTTGGATTATTCTCTGCAAGTTTACTGTTTCAGTGCATGGATGTCATTTTGGACAATAGGTTTGTTGTTAATCTGAATAATCTTTGAGGGTTAATTGCCAGTAATGTGAATATATCGACACAGAATTCTTTACTTCCTATTATCAGTATCAGCATCAGCTCCATAGATGGAGTATCTACCTGGCTCTAACAGTATTGAACACTACTGACGTTAAAATTTCCCACATTGGCTCATATTTTGTACAGATTTTTTAAAAAGTGTTTTAACATTTTTACTTTTTTGCACCAAAATGATAAGAATTCACAATCTGTTAGGCCTGTTTTTGAAACTAATACCAACCAGCATCAGTTGGTGGACATCGGATGCGACATCGGTCTGATTTGCGTTCTTGTCTCACATCTTGTTCTGTACTCATACAGTTCTTGATTTAACTCATCATGTTGCCATTTTTAGACCTGCACGTATTCTTGTGTTTGGACGTTTCACTTTTTTTTTAACAGAAGCTTTTGGCTTGTTTTGTTGGATGAAAATAGAAAAACCTTTAAGGTAATGGAGTCATTGTTGATGTGGGATCACTCCTAAAACTTCTTCTTATCAGCAACAAGTTTTAAAGTTGAAACAATAACCAGCCCGAGCTTTAAAGGTCAATACTGATACCGTTTCAGTGCCCATATTTGCCCTAATTTTGTCCAAAGCAACTCACAATAAATTAATTTAGACTTGATTGGGACTAGAGGCTGGACACCGGACCTTCTTTAAGTGAAAATGTAGCGTGAACATAAATAAACACTGTGTAAAAATAAGTGGTAGGTGGCTGATAAGTGATGTTTCTGCTGTTTGTGTTGGGGCTGTACGTCCAGTTAACTTCTGGAGTTTGTTTCTTACGTATGTGAAACTGCCCTGAAAGCAACACGGAGGCTGTTTGTTACTTTCTAAACGGTACATGCCTGTAATCATGTAAAACAGTAAACGGGCAAGCTGTTACCATGGTAACAAGTTCATGACAGGATAACGGCAATGCAGGGCTTTAATTTGCATCAACTTAGTCGAGTTCGAACGCCAAAAACAGAACGCCCGTTGAGTTAGGGTCTGTTATGGACAGAAAGACGCGTCCCGAGCATCAATCTAAACATGACCTGTGTTGTTTGAAATGTCAAGAATTTAGTGTTTGTTCCCCAGAGAGGCTCCAAAAATAGCATTTAATATCCTCACGGGACTAAACATCTCCACTGAGAAGCAGACTTAATGACACCTAAAATGTCATTTCCATGTAGCCGTGGATAAAGAGCACAGCGGGGACGCATGAAGTCGACAGCACACGATGTAAAAATTCATCCCAACTTTAACTAAACCCTTTGAAAAGTTCAGTTCGCCGTGTTCAACCGATTTCGTAGCAGAGCACCTTGTTTAAAGCGCCGCCGTTTAAAAAAGCAGGATTTTAAGCTTTTCGGGCACACTCACCCGGTGTGTCACACCAACAGCGCACTTTTCATAAGCCCTCTCTGTCTGCCGGAGATAGAAACACACACAGAAAACTGTGCACAGAGAGCGCACATGTCAACATGCCTCAGCTTGAATCAGCTCGTCCTCTCAGCACTCCTCCCTCCACATTTCCATCTCTCTCCCTCTCTCTCTCTCTGTTCTCTCTCTCTGTTCTTGTCATGGAGGCTTTGCTGTTGTGGACTGTGGTGCAGCTCAGCAGGCCGAAGCAGATGGTGAATTCTCCGTTCAACCACCGACAAATCACTGTCCCACTTTCCCGACTTGATTGTGACTTTTGTTTTCGTCCAAAGGGAGTGTGTTGTTTTTTGCGACTGCGTGTCTAAATGTGTGTGTGGGTGTGTGTGTGGTGTATGACACACTGACAGGTCAGAGTTATGTTTCCTGTTTGCTCCCTGGAAATTCCTCCTCTCCATGTCAGGAAGTGGCTTAATAATAGAGCCAGAAAATGACCTTTCACATTAAGATACGGGCACAGATATTATTCAGAGTAATCTGGCGGTTTTATCTTTAAATATGTTCCTGTTTTTGTAAGGTTGGCAAATGGAAAGAAACGGGCAGCCTTGGAAGATATTTGGCTCACTTTCTTTTTCTTTCTCCTCGATTGAATTCAGCGCTCTGTTTGTTTAACCTCTGTGACAAGGACGCGGACCACACTGTATGCAAAGTGGGCCACCTGGCCATGTTGGCAGGACGCACTCCAAGAGCTGCTGGCGCCTTTTGTTAAATACAGTGATGCTACAAGTCAGGCTCTGTTAGCTGTATTTGATATTTGTAGAACTGAAATGATTGATAGTAAATATTTTGAACAGCTTTATTTATATTTTTCAATGATTCCAGCTTCTTTGTGTGAATATTTGCAGCCTTTTCTTTGTCATACAGTAGCTTAGGGATGCGGGATATGTATTTTTAAAAAATGGTTATCGACAGATGACCTGCTTTTCATGGCAGATGTGATTTAAAATGACTGATAATTTCACATTTTTGTATTTTAAAAGGAAGTTCCTAACCTGTAGTTTATGCACACCTGAGGGTCAGAAAGGCTCAGATGTAGTGAGCAAAGACGGATGATTTCATACGTCATTGCTCTGATAAAAAGTTGCAGCTCTAGCTCTAAAAAGCACAAGACCTCAGTCAAGAACTTTTGTGAAAAGAGTTTGGATTAAATTGAATCAACATAATTTCTTTGTGTTGGCCACATTGTGTCTGTATTTTCATATATGTGTTAAGCACGTATTTGTAATCTGTAACAAGACACTTCCTGATGGATTTGTGCCAATCTCTGATTGTCAGTCATTGTCATTTTAATTGGTTAAATTCTTAACACTGATTAATAAATGATAAGATTAATCACTAACATCCGGTGTTGGCAACTAGCTTCTTTCAGTTAATGATCGTGTAATCTATAAAATGTCATGATAGAAAAGGTCACATTTCATGAAGATGGAACAAGAGAATGTTTGTCATTCTTTCTCTTTATAAATGATTTATTTATGAACAGTTAATGCTCATTAATGTTGAACAACTTCAAATCAATTAATCAATAAATTGACCAGTAGTTTCTGACCTAGAATACTTAATGCTGTTTTATTACAATAAGGTTCTATATGGCTGTTTTTAAGACGTCACTCAACTAGTTACCATCACCCGTGTTATCACAGGGATTCCCTATCATTATAAGGCTCAGTTGCAGCACCTCAAGCCTTTTTGGGCACCAACGAAGTCAAATGAATGTAAAAATCACTGTGGACGGCATCAAAACTAAAAGACAATCCCAATCTAATGGTTGAGGTTGCAAGTTTTATCATTAAGCTTTTTGGTTTTTGGTTTATCCATTATCTTCTCCAGCATTTCCAAGTGTTTGTACACAGATATGTTAACAATAATGATTCAAAACCATGTCAAAGTCCTTATTTTTTACAAAAAAAAAAGTCTTCCACAAACAAACAATGATTGTACAATCATTACTAGGATAAGGGTGGAGAATAAAGGTTGAGTAAGAGGCATACAGTAAGATGGAAAAGGGAAATGGAAGTAAAGTGTGTGGCAAACCAAGAGGTCATAAGCTCGATCAGGACCAGTGTTGCAAGCTCAGGGCATGTGACTTCTCCTGCTGAGCCAGCATGATGCCCACCCCAGCTCGGACCGCTCCTAAATGAGCAGTTTTGAAATGTTATGTTGTGAATGCAGGTAGCATGTCAGAGGAGAAAGGACAGATGGTCATTTTAACCTTGGTGTACCTGTCCTCTGCTGCAGGACGAGTGATGTGGGCTTCTCTCCTGGAAGAGAGCAGGTGGCAGATATATTTTTTTAACACAGTTCTGTCTCTCTGGGTTACTCCGAGTCCTCATTTCCTGTCCTTCTTTCCTCGACTTTCTCTCTGCGGAGTGGCCTGGTTTTTCTCCCAGCATGGAGAGGCCTGGCGGCTCTCAGCCTACCAGCCAGGCCCATTCATCCTTTTGACCACCTGTCACTCCTCCCCCTCAGTCGACTGGGGTTGGTTCGCTCCAGACTGATCTTTTCCATTCTGGTCGGAGTGGAGAAGTTTCATACTGACATCATTGTTTCAGACTTTTAAATACTGTCTGCTTGTGGTCGATTCATACACAATTTATTCTTTCTCCAAAGTCACCTTTTTTTATGGAACAGAGCTCCTCTGAAAAATAATTTAATGTTTGTGTGTACTATTTTGTCCTCAGGTTGGGAATAGTGACTTTCTGCCTGGATGAACCAATTAACAAGTCACTCAAGAAAGGTTAATGAGTTTCCTCCATGTGCAGAACTGTCCTTTGTGTCTGTTCCCTGACATACTGAAGGAATTTTTAATTGTGCGCTGGCAGTTCTTCAAGGTCAGGTAGACCTTATGGCCTTTCAGTCAGCCTCCATCTGCCCCGGTGTAGGAGGAGGAATTATGAATTCACGCAGCGTACCCGCTGAGTTTTTATAAAGAGCCAAGACTTCGCTCAAGGAAGGTTTGAAGTTGTTAAGACGCTGGGTTTTCTTTATTCTTGACACGTTCCAGAGTCACTTTCAGCGCCGTGTCTGTCTCCTCAGGTGGTTGTGTTGGTTTTTCACTTTTTATATTAAAAAGGTGTAGATGGTTACTCCTCGTTCTGAGATAGCTTGTTGATGAGATCTGTGTCATTTTATTAAAATCAATATGTTCTGCAGCGCTTTCTCGGATTAATCTTTTAAGTAGAACTCCGCCTTTCGCCCCGGGTTCTTGTTGGCATTCAGGTGTAATCCTCAACGAGTAAGGCTGGACAGGGTTTCCAGAGACGTTCAATCAGCTCATTCTAAACCATCTAAATCAATGATATCAATTAAGTGCTGATGTTAAAGTGTGCTGGTATTTGTTCCAACATCTGCAACGTTAAAGGGAAATTCTTGTATTTGTCGACCTCGATGCTATTCTCGGTCAGTCTCCATCGTCCAGCTGTGTGAAATGTGGATTCTGGGGGAATAATGGTGAGAAGAATGAGCACAAACATTAATCATAAGAGATATGAGTTCTTGTAATGAGCCTTTTACAGCTCTCCATTAAAGAAAACCCAATGGGGAAACTCAGTTGTCTTTGAGTCTCACCAAAATTAACTCGCACAGTAGTCCTCTAGAAACCCCTGTAACTGTTGTGGCAGTCTGAATTAGAGCTGTCATTTGAACTTGTTAAAGATTGAATATTCAATGTGAATTTGTATTAAAATTCACTGTGTATAAGTGGAACAGCAGGAGGGCGTCCATCTGACCTGCTGCATGTCCTTGAAGTAAACTGGGATATTGTTGTTATCTTCGCCCACAGAAGCTGTGCTGAAGGGATATTCATGATACCAAACTATCAGAGAAAAACACTGATTTTGATTTTGCTTCAACATTTGTCGATAAATACAAGGCTGTTTGCTGCTTTTCAAAGATCCAACTTCCTCATGATAATGCTACTGTGAGATCAAGTCCTAAGTTACCGTGAATGGATTGCAGATCTAGAACATGGTTAAGGATTTGGCCGTGTGGATGCTTTTGATTCAGTTCAGACAAAATAAATGTGAGTTATGTGTTCGAAATTGGATCTTTTGGAAAAGCGATTGACCTCAAAACCCTACCACAGTCGGTGTTGTTCTTGCTATTCAGAAGTAGCATTTGTCGGCGGTTAGTAACATGTGACCGTGACCAGTAGTCATCATGGACAATAAAAAAGGGAATAACAATTTCTCTGTAATGACTGTAAAATCATCTTTGACGTTTTGTCAGGTCAAAGGAACATTTTTTAACCTTCCAGCTGTTTCGTGATCTATCACTGTAGTAACTTAATGTCCAGGAAATAGCCTGAGTATCACTCCGCCAGATCCTAAACGTGTCTTTCGTGTAATCTCACATCCATTGGCTTCGCCTGATTCCCACTCAGCTTCTGGATGTCAGACAGCCCCATCAATACAACATCCCACCGAGCACTGGCTCTCAGCTGTCTCACTTATCCGCACCCTGTCCAGTCTGCAGTAATCGTTGATCGATACATCACACGCAGCAAAGTGCCGTGAGCTCTGCGAACTTCCTGTTAGATTTACACCCATTCTGCTCTCGCCCATCGGTCCCCCCGCAAACTGAGGTGTTGGGAGTTTGTCAAAGAACCGCTTCTATATAGAAAAATAAACCCTCTGCGGTTCTGTTAAATGTTTGTTTTTCTAGTCCTCCTTGCGTCTCTGACACTTTGCGAGTTCTCAGGCAACACTTGAGAGTTTGAAGATGTATGACATGGTGCAGAATTCCAAACATTCCTGTTAGTTTTTTTGTTTTTTTCTCTCTCGTTCTGAGAGCATTCCCCCTCCGGACATGTGGGAGCACGGAAACGCAAATGTGCTTGTCAGCTGTACAAATCCAGAGGCAGATTGCACAGTAGAAACACTGTTGAGTGTTGTTTCACTGTCGAACGTTCATACATGTCTGAACATTTAGCGCAGTACAAACAGATGTAGGTAGTCCGGTTTGTGTCCTGTTTAGTGAATACTCCTGTACAGCTGCAACAAATAGTCGATTAGATGATTGGGTGATTAATTGTTTAGTTGATAATTAATCAAAGTATTACCAAATGCCGTTTTTCCACCGACAGTACCAGCTCGCCTCGCCTCGGCTTAGCGTGGCTCTACTTGGTTTGGTTTCAGACGCGTTGCGTTTCCATCTAGAATTGGTATCTCTTCAACGTGGGCGGATCGTCATCAACGTCGGCGGGTCGTCGTCAGTGATGTACTTATCCACGCGACACATAAACAGGGCTAGCTGTGGGCTACGCAAAACACGTACACCTTTTCATTTCTTGTCGCACCATCAAGCTCGTTCTGGATGCGTCTTCAGTGACAACACTCAGGAGCGTCTCCACCTCTGCCACGGTCCACGCCGTGTTCTTGCGTGTTGTTCCTTCCATGTAATCGTATGTTGACTCAGATGCTAGTTTTTAAAGGTAGCGGGTGTCAGGCTCGGACGTCGCGCTCGTCATGAGTCATCAAGTGGCGTCGCTCTCTGTCCAATCAGTGGCCGGCAGCCAGCTTACGTCACACAGAAGTATCAGCTCAGCTCGGTTGGAACGTATACGGAGGTGATACTAAAAAAGTACCACTTTAGCAGGTACCAGGTACCAGATTTCAGTAATGGGAACGCAAAAAGGCGAGGCGAGCTGGTACTGTCGGTGGAAAAACGGCAAAAGACTTGATATGGACAGGTGATTTAAAATTAAAATGATCACTCTCACTGGCTGAAAATCACATTGCAATTGCAATGTCTGCTGAATGTATGTTCATATGATCATTTCACCATATTGTGCAGCCCTAGTTGATCAAAAATTGATAATTTATGAGTCATTTCAGTCATTTTTCAAGTAAACAATTCGAACATTTACTAGTTTCAGCTTCTTTGATGTAAGAATTTGCTGCTTTTCTCATTTATGATAGTAAACACAGAGTCCTTGGGTTTTCCACTGTTGGTTTGGATGAAAGAAGCAATGTGAAGACATTGCTTTAGGCTCTGGGAAATTGGAATGAGGATTTTTCACATTTCAGACATTACGTTAGCCAGTTGATTCATTTGTTATTCTTGAAAATAATCAGCAGAATAATCAATGAAGAAGACAGACTTCAGTCGCAGCTGTAAACCCCTCATGAGTTTTGTTTTTATCTCGCTTCCCTCGATCCTCTGAGTCACGTCGGGGAGTCAGGAGGAATACTCATTTTTATCCGTTTCCTACTTGCGCTCAGGCTTTCTGGGTGGAGGGTGAAGCGTTTCAGTCCCCGGGGAGGAAGTGTGGACGTTTCCTTCCTACTGTGTCAGTGCAGCCGGCGGGGCCCTCGCTGACACTGAAGCAATGCACCACCTTGTTTCTCGTGTACTTGGGTGGTGGTTGTCGGCCGTTATCTTACCCGACTGGATTGGCGACGTAGTGAAATTGAAGTTTATTTAACCAGTTCGGTGCAAATCCTTTCTTGTGACTGCCACTCCCTTCTCCCTGCTAAATTTACCAGCCCACATACATGAGATTTCGGAGGATTCTTAACTTCTTTATATCACAAACTTCACTTCACTGGATCTGTATTTTTGCTCTATTCATGCAGTCGTTTGATTATCTAGCTCGCCTCAGCTCCGAGCTATAATTTCATTGTGCGTACACACATCGTGCATTCCTCCGTTCCCCCTTTATAAACTCGGCTGAGGTGCTGACAGCCTGTCTTCCACTGCCTGGATGTTTCTGCACTCTCTTTCAGTCATTACTCAGCTCAGAAATATGAGATAAAGAGCCCCGGGAGCGCTGAAGCTCTCTGGGAGCTCACCTCATTCTCCCGCTGAGGTATTGTGCTCTCAGCTCACCGGTGCTGTTATTTACCTTCCTGAGCCAGCACACAATTTGTTCCTTTCCTGGCGAATGTCTCCAGCGCTGTTTGATTTTTGAATATCTGCTGGATTCCTCCCCAAAGATGGATGTAATAGGGAGTAAACAATCTTGGGTAATTGGACAACAAATCTGGTTAGTTTTTGAGGATTTGTAGACGGCCGACCTCTGATGCGTGAACAAGTGAAAGGCTTTAACCAGAGCAGACGGCTCTAAGATGCCGCCGGTGGCGATGCAATCAAGTGTCGCATCTGTCCTCCCAACGCCCACCGCTGACCTCACATCGCCGCTCTGGCAGCTAACGCAGCTCAGATCGTTTTTTTCCAGAAATACGAGGACGCTTTTTTGCACTGTGCAGCATGTTTTCCCAGCACACGGACTCTGTTACGAATCGGTTCACTTCAGCCTGTGTTTTAGAAAGTATTTCAGTGCAGCTGACCGCAAAAACATGAGCTCTGGTTTTACAGAAGAATTACAGTTGTGCGATTACCACGAGGCCAGAGGTTTAACCTCGAGTAAACCGAGCGAGGAATTGACGAGTTAATCTGATGACGTTGTCGTTGTGGTCACTGTGTCACTGGGCGAGGAAAGAACTGAGTAACTGAGTAAGAGGGGGATGACTGGTATTTGTCATTGGAGAACTTATTTTAAGGCCTCATTTTTAATTTGAAACGGATCCACTTTAGTCATCTTGTGCTGTTTCATCTTGAAGTTAGTGAGAGAGATGTCTTTTCATTCAGATCCTGCCATTGGATTATTTTCCTTCGGCTTATATGAAACCACACACTGTCTCTTGATCTTCATCTCTTACTTGGAGGATAAAGCGAGCATTCATGGCGACTACATGATCAACTTAAAGAGCATGAAAGTGGATTGGACGCATCTTAAAGATCAGTTGGAGCCATTGAAACACACGGGACAAACGGCATCACATGATGTTCTGTCGATTGAAACAAACTTGAATGAATGTTTGGAAGAGACGCAGGATGTAAATTTGTATTTCTTTATCTATTTACATCCGATCAGCATTTGTGCACTGAAGCGTCAATGGTGCTGTTTGTCTGTGCGCCACAGCTGCGAGATATCGGCTAAACCGAGTCGGAGGGCACACCAGCTATTTAGTATTACACTTTAATTCGACTGAAAAATGAAAATAGAAGCAGCAGAGGCCAGGAGAACCAGATTTAAAGTCCGTAGAATGAGTCAAGGATCAAAAGATTCCAGATTCATGTATTTATCATTCGACAACACAGGGTTGTACAACGCAATGTAAGTTGTAGTACCCCTGTGCTGCTCGAGAGATTTTGTGTAGTGTAGATTTTTTTCGGTGGAGTGCGGAGGACGAGTTGAGGAGTCTCGCAGCCTGAGGAAAGATTTTTCTAGCGTGGTGGAACGGCCAGAGGCGGCAGGGCGAGCCTCGAGTCCTACAGGTCCAAGAATACAGCGTCTTTGAGCAGACCCTCGGTGCCTGATGATAAACACCCACAGCTTTCATACTCCGCACTCAAAGTTTGTAAGCCAAAACCTGAGATACCCCTGATGACATGATCAGTATTGTTTTCTCAGAATCTGGAAAGCTCCCTCCAGAGCCACAGAAGATGATCTACAACTGTGTTTACAGGCTGTCAACATAGTACAATGCATCTCCTAAATGCAAGGGCTGGGCAAACAAAGTTTTAATAGCCACTTGTCATGATGTAGACACTCACAATGTTATATTAGGTGGTGTTATCAGTGTCGGTGATCAGTAGGTATATTGTCATCACGATAAGGACATAACATTGATATATTGCCAGCCCTTCTGTAAACTACTCCTCAATATAAGTAAACTGAACTTCATGTTTAAAAAGGGTGGAGAGCCGCTTTTTATTGTGCAGTTTCTCAATATCGCAGTTGCTATTTGCATTGCAAATCACAGCAAGAAGCTGTCGCTTTACATATCACAGTTGAGCATTTGTGTCAGGTAGCTGCAGCGTCAGTGGTGCTGTTTGTCGATGCTGAGTTAAAGCGGCACGCTGGAAATTCAGAATTGCATTTTCATGAAATTGTGGGCCTTTGAAGAACCGGAATGATTAAAATTGAAGCAGCACAGGCCAATCTGCCCTGACGTATTATTCCCTTGTATGCGTCAAGAGTAAAAAATCTTACACTTCTTGAGTGCAGCATCTTTTAGTAGACCCTGCGTAATAGTAAGCTGCAAAGTACTCACGATAATTAAACTTAACTTCGTGTGTAAAATGGCTGGAATGCCCCAGTTTCTCAGTATTACAGTTATTATTTGCATTGCAAATCAAAGCGAATAACTTTAATTTTTTATTTTTTGTTTCTTTTTTTTTCCTTTTTTTCCGGGACTCTGCAGTAGAAATTAAAATCTCTTGCTGAGAATTCTCGTAGCTTCAACAACCACCTCTTGCAGCTTGATATGTAGGCCAGCAGTTCTGTACAGGCGAGCATATGTTGTTCATTAATCTGTCTGAAATCTCTCGTCCCTGTACAGCAAAAGCCCATCTTGCAATTTAGAAACTGCCGTTGTGAACATAAAGCTTTTTTGTTTGTACGTTTCTGTTGTTTCGTAAGTCTCCCCGCAGCTGCCGCTTCATCCACCGTGCTGTATATCGCAGCGTCAGTGGTTGTAGGTGTTTGTGTGTGCACATGAATGACTTACATGCTTTCAACAGATGGCCTTTTGCTCCGAGCCCTCAGGAGGAATCTCTCCTCCTTCCTCGGGCTGTTATCTCACAGCACATCTGCTGCTCTGATCCCCCCGCTAAAAAGAAACACCACTAACGCCGTCACCTCCTCACCCGGCCGAGGCCCAACCGGCGAGGCAGCTCTCCAGGTCGGGAGCTTTTAGCCGTACGGATTGCTCCTGGATTAGTTACGCGCTGCCACGGGGAATCTGTAACGAGAGTGACGTGGTTGTTTTCATTATGTCCGGCCATCCTCTCGTGACCAAATGCTCCCCTTTTCTTTCAGTTTTGCCCCTAACCACAACTACCGATAATTATCTCCCTCACCACTGCCATGATCACCCACCCCCTGCTAAGGCAGCCTGTTATCACAGCGCAGCGTCGCCCCTCCGGGCGGTGCTCTTTGGACTCAACTTTATGAGTGAGCGCTGTCGGGAAGATCCCACAGAGATCAAACATGGAGGCTCAGTTTGGAGCTCGACTCTTCGCCTCGGCCTGTTTGATGTGAACGTGTCATTACCACAGTTTGTCTGGTTTAGCCACTTTTTGTGCCTCTGGAGCCGTCAGCGTGCTGTTGTATCAAAGTGCCTGTCCATGCATAACAAAAAAAAAACCTACCTAGCCTGTTTTTTTAGTGCTAATGAATGACTTCCCAGCAGGTGAGAGCTGTGCCACCTTGGAGGTTCTGTTACAACCAGGCAGAAAAAGAGAAAAAAGTACAGTTGATAGTTGTGTTGTGGGCTTTCATATGGAGCTGTGTCCTTAGTTAGCCACGTAGCATTGTGAAGGGAATACCTTGTGTCAACTCTGTCACCGGCTAGTTAGCCCACTAACCAGCCATCAGCCTAATGCTAATGAGACTCATTAGCCCCTTTTAGATAGAAAAGGTGGCACATTTGCTCATTTGTTGCTTTTGCAGTTAGCTGTTAGCTTTTGCCTATTTTGACAAAGCAAACACAAGCCCCTTTTAGATAGAAAAGGTGGCACATTTGCAGCAAGGTAAAGGCTGCAATGTGCCGCCTTGTCTACTAAAACGCAGGTGTAATATTCCACCTTTTCAAATAAGCCACCACTTTTCCGCCTCTGGGGTAGGCGTCAACATGTGACGTGACGTGAAGCGGGAAGTTGGGCGTGAAGAAGAGCAGGTCGAATTTGTCTTCAAAATAAGAGCTTTACATTGCACCCCATCGGAGTTTAGAACTGGGTTCTTAGCGGGGGGCTTTTAATTTGAAAGTCAGCGACCGTTACTAGCTTGCCGCTACAACAACAAACGGACAACCGAGACAGCTACAGAGACCGAGGAGACGCTAGCACCTCCCGGATCTCAGCGGCTTTCCAGTTGCTCAACTTCGTGGATGAAGTGACGAACTGACTGCTGTTGTCAGCTGTTTAGTGGTTTTAAAACTCCGGCTGTAGGTGCGCAACAGTGCACGTCATCGACACCTCCGCCCACCTCAGGATATGCCACCACATTGCCGCCTCGGATTTACACTGCAGCGGAGGCGCAAATAAGTGTACCCTCCGAGGCGCAAAATTGGTGGAACAAAACAGACCACCAATTTGCCGCCTTCTGTCTAAATCCGCGGAGCGAGCCACCAAAAGGACGGCAAATTGGTGGCTTACAGTATAAAAACGGCTATTGACTCACTTGTTGCTTTTGCAGTTAGCTGTTAGCTTTTGCCATTTGTGACCAAGCAAACATGAGCAGTTAAATGTCCTCGTGACAAACATAAACATTCAGCCATATATATATAGTATGAAGGCTAAATACATTTACACATTTTCTAGGCTTCTAGATGGCTGCACAAATCAAAATTGACACGGATAAAATTATCTTTTCTCAGTGTCGTTGAGTTGAAAAATGCTGTTTACACTCGGTTCTCACAGCTTCCAATATGGCTGCCGTGGGATCAGTTACATCATCTCAAATCCCTCCAGAGAGAGTATGGTATCCTGGGAATGAAGGGGAGGGGGGGTCTAGGCTGCTCTGTTGGCCCGAATCCACCGCAAACCTGACCTGAATATGGGGCTCGAAGATGAATGCCAATGATGTGTGATATTAACAGTAACTGGGTTCCTCTTCCATCTTTTTTTCAACTGTGTTTTTTTTCTTTAATCCCTTTTTCATGCTCAGGCCCAGGACAAGAGGAAAGCTCTGGAGGAGACCAAAGCCTACACCACCCAGTCCCTGGCCAGCGTGGCCTACCAGATCAATGCCTTAGCCAACAATGTACTCCAGCTGCTGGACATCCAGGCCTCGCAGCTGCGGCGCATGGAGTCCTCCATCAACCACATCTCCCAGGTCAGAAACACACAGATACACACACATAGACACCACAAACCGTACAGCTGTGAAGAATGGTACCCCACATTTCCCACTTCTTGTCTCGCTTTCACACTGACGCTGTTATTTTCAAACACAGAACGACGTCTCTGTCTTGTCCACGGTTCCTTTTTATTAGTTTGTCGGTCTTGTCCGAGCGTCTGACTGGCTGTGTGTTTAGATGATGACTAGCGGTCTGTTTGTCTTTCTGTTAACATCGCAGAACACACAGTCAGTCTAACTCGTAAGAACTGCATCTATTAGTCTGCAGTTCTAATGACTAAGCAGCCCTAACACACATAAGGACATGTCAGTAGTAATATGTATTATTTTGTCACATAGACACCAAACACTGTGCATGCAGGTGATCTTTTCAAACCTGTCTATTTTGGTTTCAAATGCCACACATTTTAGCAATAAGAATGAACTGGACCACTAGGAGACGCACTGACCTTTTACTGGAGACAGAACTTTTCTGTCTAGTTTTACCTGCTGAAGGTAAAAACGTTTTTTCGAGAATAAAGTTTTTTGCAAGTAGAAGGACAGTGTACGGGAGGTCTCTCTTCTCTTTCTAAGTCTTGAAGTCGAAAACGGCTCACTAACCGAGGGCAAAATGATCGTCAGAGATTTGCCACACCCTTTATACACAGGCAGCTGAGACTCTAAATACCTGGTTGCATAAGGTCGTTGTGGGACAAGTTTTGAATGAAAGAGCAGGACTGTTGTATAGAAATATAAGATTTTTATTATGTCACGATTGTTATAACGATACGAACATATACTGTGATATAGAGTTTCATACATATGGCTCAGTCGAGTTTTTCCTCACCTAACCCTTTCCTTGTGATAGCATGCTGCTGCCATGTGCAGGTAAATCCAGCCGCTCATCCAATGAAGGCATTAAGAGCTCAGACAAATCAAACAAAGAGCACCAGCCATGTGGCATCACATAGATTAGATCTGGTGGGCATTTACCTAACCTGGAACAATTACAACCCAGTCGTAGCTGTATCAGAAAACCTTCTTTAGGAATAGTACAGTAGGAGGAAGGAGTAGTTTCCTTTGGGTTTTGTCTTTCCCATGTCCGCTGTCTGTGTTTTTCCTCTGACGGAGCTTTGCTAAGAGTGCCAGAAATTCTTTCAGGATACTCTGAAGGTCAGATTTTCAGTCTAATGGAGGGAAAGAGGACTTGCGAGACCTGAGGGCCTGAGAGAGAGAACGAGAGAGAGAGACGGAGAGAGAGATCCAGCAAATCAGAGAAAAGGCAGACGGAAATGGAAGATGGATGATGACAGGCAAAGAAAGGCGAGAGAGAGAGAAACCAAAAAAAGGCATATTTGCACTCAGGTTTTCGAGTCAATATCCTGACAAACAGCAGTCAGCTAACACCAAGGTCAGACTGCCGGCCTCCGTCTCTATGACAACCCCCCGGGCCACGTCAGAGAAGCATGTGAAAGACAGTCAGAGATGGTGCTTCAGATGAGCAAAGAAAGCCATTCCCATACGTTTAACTCCCGGCTTGGCTTACATTGTCTGACTTCTGTCTCCGCTGTAAACGCTCGTCGCTGTCTTTTGTCTTGTGCATGGGAAATTCCATCCTTCTCGTGCTATATTTATGCTTCCCATGCTTGTGTACTTTGTGTAGTCACGGTGCATGGTGTCCCAGTGGGTCAGCTGACGGTCTGGCAAGATTTTTTCCCATTCTTTTAGCAGGGTTTCTCCTTTTTGTTAGCTGACGCCCAACATGTTTCGTGCACACAGAACTATCTGTGGGCACCAGTCGGTAAATTAAAGTCTTACCGAAGCAAGTCAGGAAGACTTCTTCTAACCCATTTTCTGGCTTCTCTCGCTAGTTCTTTGGCGTCAATTTGGTGTATCAGGGCCTTAAACCACACCTGTAGCTGTCAGTAGTTCCTCAAAAGACTTTTTTCTGGATTTGCCAGATCATGTGATCTTTTTGTTTCAAATCAACTGAAGTCAATACGAAGCAGAACTTCCAAATACAAACTCATTTTCCCTTCGGCGTCGTAGCTGCAAAAATAACTCACAAATCCTTCTTTGGCCTCTCTCATCATTATCTAATTTGCATGTCTTGTCAACTGAAAAATGTGAATGATTTAACAGCTTTGCCTCGATAACTAACTAGAAAAACGCAGAATGCCTAATGATCCTTGCATCCGCAACATCTTCATCTCCGTCTAGTTGGCTAAGCGAGAGGAGAGGTCCTGATGCGACGGCCGTAATGAGGCGTAGCTCTGTTTTAATAATAAAGAGGCCGGGCTGTGAGCTCTGCAGGCTGTGGGCGTGTTTTACTGCTCTCCACAGTCCGGTTCAGAGGTGGATCATTATCATGTTGCCCTCGCAGCTCATGGTTGTGAGATTAGCGGCGGCCCTCGAGGCCAGCGTTGCATACTGCTGAATGGGTAATGGGGAGGAAAGCCTGCAGTTGGCAGGATGTACTGTATGTTGTTTTAACAGTGGAGAGGCAGGGAAAGGAGCCTCAGGTGAATACTTCTGAAACAGGAGAGATCCCACTCCTTTTATTCTCGAGACACCATTAATAAACACACCTCAGAATGAATTAGGCTGTACAGCGACATATTTTCTTCTTTCCATATGTCTTTTTCGGTACCGTGAAGCGAGGACGCCTCCGAACGTGGCTCTCTGACATTAACATGTCAGTCAGTGTGTGGCGAGACGCTGCCTGGCGTCAGGGCTGTTTCCTCTCGGTCTGGGGTTCGCTCTGGTCAGGGTGTGTCTTCTTAGTGGTGGCATGGAGCTGATGCATCCTTCAGAGATGAATACCGAGTGTATTGTACCAACAGACAGTAACAGTTCAGTCCAGTTGTAAGTCATAAGAGCAGTTTGCATCTTTTAACACATCTTCAGCCTCTGCAAAGCCTCTGAATCTTATATTAAAGGAGACATATAATGCTCATATTCAGGTTCATGATTTTGTTTTAGGTTATGACTATTATTGCTTTAATGCCTCGATAACCGTGTCTCTGGTCAGCAGATTTGGGTTTTTTTTAACTTTTCATAACTAGGGTTGCAAAATTCTGGGAATTTTCAAAGATGGAAACTTCGCATGGGAATTAACGTGAATTTAAGGGAATAAATGTGAATTTATGGGAATAAACAGGAATAAACAGGGAATTTTCAAAATTGAAATCCATAGAGAACTTAAATATAGTTGGGGAAAGTATATTTTAGCATAATCTTGACTAAAAAAAAACAGATGCCATCCAAGTACACTTGAATATCCATGCCATTCCTCAATCACATGAACATAGCACACAGGTTTGGTGCGTGTTTGGTGCACGAAGAAACGGTAAAAACAGACTTTTCTCAGTAACGTGTCCGCAAACATGTGATACATGATACCCCCTTTCCTATTGGTGGAAAAAGCCACCACATCACAACATTATATGGCAAATCACGTGATTTGGTTGCTGAGGAACAGGAGAAGGTTGTTGGGAATATTTCCAAAATTCCCCAGTTTAACTTCCCATGAAAATTTACCAGAAATTTACCGGTAATGTTCCGCCCTTTTTGCAACCCTAATCATATCAGGTCTCCTCTGAAAAACCTGCATTTAAATATCTGTAAGGCTGCAACTAATAATTAATTTCTCCGCTGGTTCCTGGAGCCCACTGTGATGCTGTCAAAATATTTATTTCTACATTATTTATTTAATAATCTTTTTATTGCTCCTTCTATTTGAATGATTTTGGAGGCCGGAAATTAAAGTTATCTAGAAATTTGCAACAAGTAAGCACAGGTCTGACCAACTTGACCGTACCTTCTTTTGTGCTCAAGGTTTTTGGGGTTTGAAACTACTAGATTAATCTTCTTCTTTCACAAATTGTCAGAACACGAATCAGGATGATGATTGTTCATTATCTAGGAATATGTGCATTTTGGAAGACATTTTCGTCTCGACAAAATCTTATGTGCTAGAATGACACATCATTTTAAACAGCGTGTGGTGTCTTTATTAGGTCCGTAGCACTTTTACCTGACTTTCTCATTGATATTCGGTGGACGTCAGGGTCGGGCTGTTTTGAATCTGTGTGCGCACAAATGTTTGTGTGCGCGCTGACAGGTCTGACAGGTTGTTTGTGCGTCGCCGCTCCCGCTGTGATTGCCATTCACAGACCGGGGGTCGTTTCTGCAGCGCTGAGGCGGAAGGGCCGATGGGGGAAAATAGAGCAGCTCGCGGGGCTTCCACCTTGTGCTGCGTGTGAAGTGGCTGCTAAGAGGCTGCGAACAGGGAGCGCTTTGTCCGTCCGGAAGAAAATGCCTCACATTGAGAAACCTCTCTGTGATACCCTGAATAAAGGGGGAGAATAGTGTGTGTGTGTGTGTTGTCTGTGTGTGTGTGTGTGTGTGTGTGCAGCTCATGTGTCCTTTGTCGCACTTTGCTTTTATTAATACACCAACTTTTTTTACCTCAGCCCTCAGCATATTTCTCTCTCGCACCAGATCATTCCTTTTATAAATTCTGTCACATCTTTAGTGTGTGCTGGTCTTTGAGAAGATACGAGCTCAAACAAAGATAGAATCATTACCGCTAAATTGAGCATGAAGACCTCTGAATACCCGCTGATGCATTCACACTTTTACCGTCCACACACACACACACACACACTGAGTCATAACGGACACTGCTTTGATCTTTTTTTGTTAAGCGTGTGGTTGAAGCGGTTTTAAGCGCCGCTCTTGAAGAACGTCCTCTCGATTCTTTTAAATTGTTTTTTTTGGAGCGTTATTAGCAAGAACAAGTGACCAGTTTTGACCACATCTGTGTCACGGCAGCATGTCAGTCAGGGAGGAAACGGTGAGTCAGTCGCAGGCAACAATTGCAGGAAACTCTGGTCAGCAAAACTGTAATTGGGAGTCGAGACTTTACAGCAGCATCAGTGAAGTCCTAAAGAAGTAAATTGCAAAAGCCACATTCATCATATCAATTTGTAAATAGAGCTGATTAATTGATTAGTTGTCAGCTATTAAAGGTGAAATAAGCTATGTAAGAATGACTAACTTCAGTAGGTCATCAAAACTGATACTTCTTCACTCTCTGTTGATCATTTTTTAGGGTTTTAAAGCAAAATTTCTTACAAATTAACCTCCAACTATTTTAGATTATACATTAATCTGTTTGAGGAATTTTTTAAGAAGTCAAGAAAGTCAGAATTCTCTGATTTCAGCTTCTTTAATGTGAATATTTTCTGTTTTCTTGGCTGGTTTCTTCCTCTCTTGACAGTAAACTGAATATTTTTGGGTTGTGGACAAAACAAGACATTTGAGGACGCTGTCTTCGGCTTTGGGAAACACATGTTGTAATTTTTTAACCATTCTTTTGAGATTGCATACACCAGACAACTGAGAAATTAATCAGCAATGACAATAATTGTTAGCTGCAGCGCTATTTGCAAATTGGCCTGCTGTTATACCACAAATTGACCACTTGGCATTAATTAATCGAGAGAGAATCTGAGTTCAGAAGTCGACCATGTGACCTGATAGATTTATGGACTTGATTGCACAAAATCACATCCTACAACTCGCTGTTTTGCCAGTGCAGCTGTGTTTTACAGTGATGTAGACGACCCGCACTTACATTTGGAGCCGGTCAGTGTGCCGACTGAACCCAGCGACCACAGCGATGAAGCAGCACAACAAGCTGGATGCAGAAAGCAGCTGACACACACACACACATCTCGAGTACACTCCCAGTTTGCGCCCACAGCTGCGAGGTTCACCGAGACGCCGTTACTACAGTTGCACAATATTCTTATCTGATCACACGAGTCAGCCCACAGTTGGTTATCTCAGTCTGGCACGCATCTTATTGTTTTGGTTATTTTTCATTCCATTCCTCATTCCTCGGGTTTACAGTTGCGCGTCGTTACACTCTGCAGCTAGTGTGTGAATGAGTGTATGGGGTGTGTGTGTGTGTGTGTAAGAGCAAACACGCATGCAAAGACTTTGTGTCTGTGTGCTGCAGTGCTGGCTTTTTGACCTCCCGTCGAGGAAGGATGGCACCCATCCAAACAGGAAATGAAGCCGTATAGCTCTCCCTGTGTGTCTGCCTGTGTGTGTGTGTGTGTGTGTGTGTGCTCCTTGTGTTTCCTGCTGATCCTTCCTTGTGTATTTTGGTCTCTCTCCTGCCTCTCCTGGTGGTCTCCTCCACTTCGCCTGGCTGTGAAGTGCAGAGTTTGTCTGTATTTTCTTCTCTCACTGTTGGATGTTTAAACTATTCTACATGCCTCTCTCTCTCTGTTCAGTGGATTAAAGCGAGGTCTGTGTTTGTGTGGCCCGATCTTTGTGTGGTCTGTTGCCTCCGGGCGCTGGTTATTTAAAGGTTAAATACATGGGTCTGATATTGGAAAATGGCAGATTTGCATTCAGAGGATGTCTCAGATGTTTTGGAGGAGAGATTGACAGCCGCTGACTTAAATTCACGACAGGCAGCTGATGATTATTTCCATTATTGTTTGATCTGTCGATGAACTTTTCAATAATTTGATTAATTTCTAGGTTCATAACATACAGTATTGTGTGAGAATAACAGCCCATTTTCAAATGTCAAGTTGAAATTATATGAAATGTCTAATAAATCCCAATTTGTGAGGCTTGAACCAGAAAACTACTTGCTATCTTTAGGCGATATAACAATTGCGTAGATTAATCAAATTGTCATTATTCTTGCACAGTAGCTTTCCGCTCTAATTTAGTGATTTTCTCATTTGCAGTGTTGATTAATTGATAAGTAGAGCGACAGAGAATTCATTTCTTAGATTTTATGAATACAATACAAACAAACACCAAGTATTTGTTGATTCAAGCCTCTCCAGCATGAAGGATTTATTGTTTTTATCTCATTCCATCATAAACTGAAGCCCTTTGGACTTTTTAAAAGACATTTTTAGAGATACAAAAGCAATTCCAAGGTGACATCTCCAGCTCTGACAACTCCCAAATAATTATAAATACATTAAAAAACTAATTCATCAAAATAATTAATTGACATCGATAATGGAAAGCTGAAACATGGTGTGATATTGGTGGCTCACAGCTAATGCAGCTAATGAGAGTCAGTGGGGGGGAGACTGATGATGGTAAAAAAAAACTAGAATTGGAAGCAGTTTTTAATCTTGACTGGAAAATTAGTTTTATAAACCAGAATACTCAACATTTAGTAGAAAGTCATCGTGTGAAAGATCATTCTGTCATCAATATTGATCAACCTTTTTGCAAATATAGAATATTATAGGCCATTGGGACTGCAACAAAACACTATTCCCATCTTATTATACTTTTCCCAATGAAACCATAAATAAAACGGCATGAAGAGGCCTCTCACATTTTCCCAGAATCCAAGATGAAGACCTAAATGCCAACAGTCCAAAACCCAAAGTACGACCCACAGATCTTCACATTTGAACAGCTGCAACCAGTAAGTGTTTGTCAGTTTTTGCGAAATAATTAATTTCAATAATTCATCAGTTGTCAAGATCGGTTAGGATATCTCTCAGTCTCTGCTTGATTAATCATTGAGGATTCAGGACCCTTTAGACTGAAGCTGCGTTTGCTTCCTGGACGTTGTGAGCTGCAGTGTGAAGTCTGGCAGCGTGTGCGTCGAGGTTAAAAATCCGAGCGAGTGATGATGTGAAATGACTGGAGACCGACGCTGCTCGGCGAATCCTCAGCTGCTCGACTCTGCGGCTGCTTCCTTCTTCCCGCGGCAGAGCGCCATCATCATTACCAGCGCATTCTTTCCCACTTAACAGCCCCTCTGCAATTACATCTAATCATTAAACCTCTGTTCTGCAATTTCCTCCCGGTGTAAGAGAAATGCAAGCAATTATTTGACAGCTCCGTATAAACACAGCTGATTACAGAAGGCACGATCTGTAGCCGATATCTCCACTGTCATGTTGCGCTAAGCCTTTGCATCATACAGGCTTTACTCTCCGCCTGTATGTGAACTCAGTCAGAATGCTTTTCCTGGCGTCAACCCAAATAGTTAGATTGGCAAAAGTCAGCCGAGGTGTTTCCATATGTGCTGTGTTAGCAAACAGAGCGTCGACCTTGGCATGCTGTCCTGACTCTTTTTTTTAATAGAAGGTTTTTTTCTGTCTCTTCTGGGAGAGACAATGCCTCAAAGGTTTCACACTTCCAATCCTCGCAACCTCCGCTTCTGGCTGCTTCATACCACACATCGGGCTGTTAGATTTACCAGAGGAATCCGGCTTTTGAGCGATGTTTAACAAGAAGCTGCCAATCTGAGAACTCCCCCCGGGGGCGTCTGACCTCCCATTTTGGCTGCGACTGCAGATGGAAGCTCCGACATTCTCTGATTTGCAGCAACCGCTCAGAGAAACAGCCCCACCAAAGGGCCTTTGGACAACTGTTTGACTGCACAGATGACGGCCTTCAGATGTTGCTGGCTGTAATCACGCTGAGAAACAGACCAGACAAAGACGCATTTGCTCCGCTTTAACAGCCGTTTTGGCTCGATGCGGAGCTGGGAGGGTTGGATTGGACTGTTTGTACAGATGAGGCAGGACACAGTGACAAAGAGAAGACACAAGACCGGGAGCTGCAGCAGCCTGGAGGGTTAAAGGGGTATTCTGCTGTGTAAATAATTCATACTTACCAAAAGTTTTTGGAATTGGTCCAGTGGATTGCCTCAGCTGGCAGCTGGGACGTGTCATTCTTTGGGGCAACTCCAACTGTCAGAGTTACTTCCACATAAAGAAAGATTAATATTGAAGTGTCTGACAATGTTACAAAGACAATTCCTACAGAAAGTAAAAAGTAAGATCCATTTTGTAACCAGAAAAGTCCCTCTAAAGGAGAAGTCTTGCTCTGAAGTCTAGCTTGAGTTGAGCCGTTTTAGCGGACAAAACTTTGACGGTCGGAGTTTCCCCAAAGGATTCAGTGCAGTCACTGCAGCCATGATGCAGCTGCCAGCTGAGGAGATCTACTTGAAACAATTGCCAAACTTGGTATGAATCATTTACACACCAAGAGGCAGGAATGTGACCGAAAGTTAACCAGTTCAAATTTAGAATAAGGGGCCATAGAGCACTGGTTTCTGGGGTTTGGGCTCCTGATAGGTCATGGTTAGAAACGTTTGATTTGACCATTTGCAAATATGATGGCTGTTTTCTTACAAATATATGTTTTTATTAATCAAAAGAACCCAAACCAGAACCAACACTTTCTTATCCGTCTGGTAAATATGGAGCTACAGTCAGCAGCGGGTTAGCTTTACTTAGTGGAAACAGATGGAAACAGTTAGCCTGACTCTGATCCTAAATTAACAAAATCTGCCTACCAGAACAATTTTGTTTAATTCATACAAACCAGTGTGAAAAAACAGCCCTTTGCCGTTTAATTTTGGGCACAACCGTCCCTTTTTAATATCGTCTAAACAAGTGTTGTCTGTAAAAGGACGCAGCCTTCATAGAAATACAGTCAAAAATTGGCAAAATTTTATTCAGGAGCCAAAGAAAGAGTTAACAAGACCATGAATCTGAACAGGCAACTTTTAGTCTGCACTTCATAGATTTTGCCAGGGACACATTCTGGATGGCACCAAGCAAGTATTGAGGTTTAGTACTCAGCCCTTTTTCTATGAAACAATCCCAAAATGTGTTCAAGAATCCGTCCTCAGCTTTACTCTCAGCTCATCGACATATCTCAGCCCAAACAAGGCTCTTTCAGTCTTCAGTGGTGAATCATTACCAACGTAGACATTGCTCCATACTGTCAGTAATCCAGTGTTACCAAAGGCAAAGACAGACGCCCATTTCTCCACCAACAGGAGACTCGACACAGTGATGCAACGAAACCACAAGGTGTCTTCATGATACAGCTGTATGGTCACATTTCCAGTGCGTCTGACATTCCACAAAAGCACTCCTTTATCTCAGGAAATGTAGGAAGTAACTGTAGTACAAGCAGACCTGGCAGGTTGGGAAGTAGAAAAGCACACATCAGCACTTCATAAATAAAAAAAAAAAACTGCTGGAACACACTGAGCATCACAAATTGTCCGAGTCCGCTCTCAGGGGTGAACGTGGCTAACAGTGTGAGCATGAAAAGCTAAGAAAGCTCAACGTTTCCTGGAAAAATTACAGTTAGACGGACAAATGTTCGTGTTCTCATCGGGCTTTCTTCACCCGTTAGCTGCTCCGACCATTTTGAGAAATCCTCTTGTAGAGTAAGCCTGAAATCGAGGTTCAGATGTGTTAAACAGACGTGTGGTTCATAGTTATTATCTCCTCGTAATCCCACAGAACAAGGATTTCCAATTTCTGGACTGCTGTAAAGACAAGCTTATCTTAGCTCCTAGCCAGGAACGGCCTTTAATAAGACCATGTGCCATGTCTTATTTCATAATCATTTGTAGATCTGGTTTATGACATTACTCGCCAGTAAAAATAGTCCACGTCTTAATGTTCTTGGATAGCGCACCATGGGAACGGAGTACTTTCCAGCATGTGTGTGTGTGTGTGTGGTATTTCAGAGGAGCAGGAAGAAGATTTTCTTTCAAATCTTACCATCGCCTTGCAGTGGAAGTCTTCCATTAACGATTGGCTCACCTGTCTGGTGGCTATCCACAAATACAAACACACCAAAAAGCGGTATGTAGGGTGTGTTTGTCTCGTCGCCAGTTTCCCCCATGTTGTGCGTAAGCTCCCTACTACGTCTACGGTACATGCTCTGCAGCTTTTCTGTTTGTCTGGGCGTTTGTGCATAGCAGGCATTTAATTGAGGATATCATCCGCTGGCCAGTCTGCCAAAGTGCTGAAAAGGCCCTTTTTTTTTTCCTCTCTAACATGTGCTGAAGTGAAACCAGCTGTCTCGATTCCATATCAAAGTCTGCAGAGGTGTTTTTTCTTCTTCTTCTTTCTGATCTTCTTCTTCTTACCTCATCCTTCACAACCGTGTGTGTTTGTCTGGTGGGAAGTCGTCAAGCCACGTTTGCGTAAGGCTTCGAAATTCCATTCCGGGTGCTTTGATTGGAGATTTATGCACCTCTTGCTGATGTTGTGTGGACACATTCTGTCAATGCGTGGCCTGCTTCCCATATATACTGCCTCTAGTCCAGAGAGGCGGTGTCAAAGAGTTCACTGTGGAAAGAATCTCGTCATACATTTTCAGATTAATCTTTCACTGTCTTAAGTCTAGAAATGGGGCCGGATACAAAAAACGGTGTCAGTGAAAAGATATTAAAGCATCTGCTCTCCACTGCATACACTTAATGTATTGTCTAAGCTTTCGGTCAAAGATGAGATGCATCAAACACGCAGAGAACAATACACAATGGTGGCTGAGTCATTATTTATTGACACACCTGCAGTGATAGAAGGCGGTTACACACAGCATCTTATGAAGATAACTTTTCCTTTTAGATGTGCCAAAAAACTACCAAAGTATGGACCTTCACCCAGGGAAACATTACATGGAAGTAGAGGAGGGCAGTTTGGATTAAATCCACTATTAATGACAGGGAAGCGTTATAATATTGGCATGTCATTGGTATCGACCAACAAAGGCTTTAAAATGAAATATCGGCATTTTTCCCAAATTAAAATTTCTGCCAACATGACAGGCCGATAAGTTAATGCTTTAGCTAATTATGTGTAACGATAACCGTTGACTGAGCAATTTTCTAAGCATAATAATACGTTAATTCTGCCACAAGAGAGACTTGATGATCTCTGCAAGTAGGCAAAAAAAATATGTGCATATATTGGTATCAGCAATTACCCAAAACGATATCAGATATCTACAAAAATCCAATAACATGCATCCCTAAGCAATAATATACATAATTCATATCACACTATACATTTACAATATATTGTGATAAAGTACATTTTATGAAAAAATAACTTAACAAGCATTAATGTCTTAAAGTATTTGGCTAATCCAGCAAATAAGAAAGATGAGGACATTATTCCCATTTGACTATTTAATATTGCCATTGTGGCTCCCCCTGTTGGGAAGTACCTCTTGTGCTGTTTGTGGTTACCTATATTAACCTCACCTGTGTATATTGATTGTGTAAGTATTAGGATTCTTTCACAATCAGAAGTGACTCTGTTCAGAGAAACATGTATTTACAACGCTGGGTCTTTTGACATCATCTGGTTGGTATTGGAAAAGCGATCCCAAACTGCCCAGTTGGGTAAACATGTCAGTGTTTCATCGAGGGACACGGCATCACGTCACTGGATTCCTGGGTGCTGAAGTTCAAACATTTAAAACAGCAGACCCTGTGTCCTATTTGGAGCTCGAAGCCGGCCAAGTGCAGCTGTAACCAAAATGGCAACAATCTGGATTAAAAAGAAATAAATAACACATTGCAAATATTTAGGCACTTGTTGCTACTAACAACACAGCAAGGATCTCTCATCGTGGCAACCGCTGCACTGACTCACTTGAATCCCAAAATGGGAAACTTCTTCAGCCCAAAGTGATCTCAACTTGATTTTTTCTTTTTTATTCTGTCTGGCCAGAACGTGTCGATGACGACGATGTTGCTGGCAGCCGTTCCATTGCATGACCTAGATCCTCAACCTAGTCAGATAGACGGGTGACTCGTTACTGGGTGTGGGAAGAACCGTGTGGAAGAAGTGAAAAGACAAAACTAAAAGGTTGCAGAAGAGGAATTGGCTGGAAGGAAGAGAAGATAATGGAGGCAATGAGTAAAAGAGCAGTTCAGCGGCAAGAAGTAGGGGGGCACTTAAATCCTAAAAGCCTGTAACTGATGGATTAGCCAAACGCGAGAGCCAAAAACTGCTCCGTTGTGCTGGGAAAACACCCGCAGGCTTTAAACATATGGGGGACAGTGGTTGAAAACACATGTGAATCATCCACCTTTCAGTTTGGCAAGATGTATTCTGAGTTCAGTCTCTTTCCACTTTACACATGGGCCATTGGGATCAAGTAAACGCCTTCAGTGCCAGTGAAAGACGGAAGAGACGGGCTTTTAAGTAGCTGTTGCTCAGATTGTAGCTCCCCACTGGTTCGGTCGAGAAGGGTCATCAAGAATGCGCTTTTCTGCTTAGACCTTTGCATTTTTGTCAGATCCGTTTTAATGTTCTTTGGGCACCGGTCAGTGGATTAGGGAAAGCGCTCTCGACAGGGCGTAGCTGCCACTCGCTGTGTGAAAGTTGTGGTTTTGAATTTGCACTTCTGTCAACACTTCTGTAACATCAGCTCGCACTGTTACAGTACAGCTGGGGCTATTTTCTCGGCACACAGGAAGGAGATGAACTCACAGCACTTCGCCTTCTCACTTCCCTCCTTTGCCAGCTGCAATGATGTTTGTCCGCCCGCTGCCCTCTGATAAAGGAAATATGTTGAGCCTGGACCAGATGCATTCCCAATTTACGTAGCTAAGATATTTCAACATGAGATCTCTTTTTTGCAGTGGTCTGTACTGGAACTTAACTATTTTTGAGTGTGGCTGAGAATCGCTTCTTCCCCATCATATCTTAAAATAACAATGTTCCATAACTTTACAAGAACGCTGCAAGATTAATTTGATTTAATTAGTTTGTAGTCCCTTAATGCTACTACTAAAAACAGAAATTATATGGATGGGTAAATGAATATGTCTTAAAAGTCACAAAAGCCCCACCCATATCACTAATGCTCGGTAGAAGGATACCAAGAATGTACTTGGTGGTGTTAAGGCTCATTTATGCTCAACGTTAGACACCCATTCAGATACAGATGGAGCCTTCTGTCCCTGCTCTCGGTTCATTTCACCCATCTTCTGAAAGCTTATGGATACGGACCAACGGAGCAGTATCTCCAGTAGTCTTTGGGAGCAGTGTAGCCAATAGTCCAGGCGAGACATGACTACTGGACAAGAGGAAGAAGTTTTAGAAATGGCGTAACTTTTTGAGGAGAGGTTATGCGAGTTGGTGAGGGGTTTTAAATGTCGGTATGAGGATACCTTGTCCGAGTAGAGACATGTGAGTTGGATGGTGGCGAAGGAAAAGTGGCGGTCCATGCGAGACAGATTTGAGACTGAGCGCCTTCCTCTAGGGATGGTATTGATTAACATTCATGCCAACGTGAAGGACGCGTGTGGGCAGTGATGGTTATATCGTCTGAAACGGACGTATCTATTCGGACGTAAATGCAGTATAAATGAGCCTTTAATCACACGCTGCAGAGCCTTCCTGATTTCTAGCAGAGGTTAGCATGTCCAGGTCATAGTGAGGTGAATTGAGGTGAGAGATCTGCTTTGGAAGTAAAACCAGACCTGAAATCCCCCTTCCTCATTTAATACTTACAGTACTTCAGTCATGGCCAATCCGTTGACCCCGCCACTCCCCTGCAAAAGGAAGCCGAAAAGACTGATTCAATTTCGGCCCAGTTGTGTTCAGACGATCATGAATCATGACAGTTAGAAATTTGGGCATTATCTCTGAGCTGTGTTTCAAGTTATTAGCTCAAATCCAATCATGGTGGAGGCCTTACACAGTTTGAAGGAGTTTGAAGTGGTGCTAAAATGGAATAATTGTGCATTGGTGTGTTTGCCTCATCGGGAAGACTTTGTCACCGCAGTTCGCAGGCCTCTCATGTTCTGGCAGCCTGGTTCAGGTTAAAAACGATGACTGCAGTCAATGCTCTGTCATTCCTCTTAATTCAAACAGACGCACCAGGGCATTGGAACAGAACGGATGTTTCCCCTCTGTATGGGAAGTCTCCGTGGGAGCAATTATGTATGAGCAACTTTGCCTGTTATGAAATATTGATTCGTCTTTTTTTCTGTCATTTGGAACAATCCACTGTCTTCTACCCTTACGTCTCCTGTAAGAAGTAAGATCAGCTTCTTTTTGTAGAGATCCCAGCACTGAATGCGCCGTACAGGACTAGATTTACAAGTCAAACAGTGGTGTTGATTCCCTCCACTCTGGGACGAGTGATACTTGAAGGCGAAGTCGTCCATACAGTGGAACAGTGCAGCATAAAGAGACAGAGCTCGGTCCAGCTCCAGATCCCCGTGGCATGAAAGGAATCCTCTGTTGGCGCTGGTCGCTGACTCCTTCCCCCCCCTGTGAGAGACCATCGTTTTACTGGTCTGCCCTCTGCAGACATTGCAACCTTTCATCTCTCAGAGGAAGGGCAGCTGCCGCTCCTGGACTCGTCTCTGCTCGGTGGGAGTGTGCAGGCCGAGCAGGGAATGGAAATACAGTGGTCAGTGATGGTCATGAGATCTGTGGAAGATTGATAGTCATGTACAAACACTACTGTGTTGCGTCAGTGATGGAAGTCAGCTGGCAGAAAATAAATTGTCAGTCATTTTTCATGCAGTATTGTGAAACATACTTTGGCTCCAACTTTGCTGCTTCCTTCTGCTGAATATCAGTTGCCTGACCACATCAAACAAGAGATTCGAAGACCTCACCTTGGCCTTTATTTAGCAAGTTTAATCAAGAAGGTAGACATCAGATCAGTCCATATAGAAAGTAATCGTTAGCTGCAGAGCTAAACCTATAAATTGGGTAGATTATCACTGATGTATTGATATCGAAGTACATGTTGGCTAATAAGAGAGAAGACAGTGCATCACAGAAATGCCAAAATAGGTTGGAGGTAGTTCAGTTTGTCCATCTTAATTATCTCAGGCAAGGATGTCTGTGTTTGGCCCTGGTGGAGGTATACACTCTACTGTGTACCATTGTATTTATTTGATATCATACTTTCCAACATGTAGTTTTATTTATAGTCTCTTACCAACGAACATATATAGCTCCTTAATTATACATTGTATAAGGCTGTTTATTCTATCGTAGGATGTCAGGACAACATGAAACATTAATACATTCACACGCTGAAGACACAAAGTGTCAGTGTGTGGGTGTGTGTTATGTGTGCAGAGGGTAGGGGGGTGGGGATAAGAGGTATATGAGATTTGTGTAGGATGAATTCATGCACATATGTCTTATCTTGTGTTCATGGCAGCTTTATTTTACACTGTAAAAATGTTTGTTAATGAGAAAAAACAACAAATTTAAAGGCTCTGTATTGAGATGTGCACATAAAAGATTCTATTATTACCATATTTTAAAGAAATCTCAAATATCAACCTCAAGAAACTTGAAACTCTGCACCATGTAGAGTTCAAACAAGGGTAGCATGAGTTCTGAGTTCAGTTTTCCAATAAGTAATTCTTGTCATTTCGGAGCCAGCAGCTTGCAAGCTTTCCTAATGCATCCTTAAAGTAATTAGTTTTATGAAGGGGGCTGGGGAATTAATCGAACATTGGTGCAATTTCAGTAGGAAAACACTCTGGGTCTCCAGGAGCATAAATAATGCACCGGGACTCGGCCCGAGCGTTTTGCCAAAGGAAGATGGAGACATTTTATAGAGATCTGTAAAAACATGATTAAAATCCACAGAAGACTTTATTATATTCTATAAATGAATATCATCACATCTCTTTCAGTTCGAACTCATCACTCTCTGACTTTATATTTTCACATTTTTTTATGAAAAGACTCCGACAGACGCGTCTCTGTCATTCCGTCCGGCACCTGGTCTCCACCACAATCGATTGTATTAGTGAGCATTGGCTGTTGTAAAATGATTACGACCTCGCTGATGAAAAGCACGGCCTCGTGATTTAATTAAACCTTCTTAAGCTGCTGTATGACGAGTTCATTCAGTCCCAGAGGTCCCTGCTGTTGTGCTGTGTTTCCACTTTGGCATCGATCACATCCCCTCATCTGTCCTCGCTGTGTCATTTTCCAGACGGTGGACATCCATAAAGAGAAGGTGGCCAGGCGGGAGATCGGGATCCTGACCACCAACAAGAACACCGCGAGGACCCACAAGATCATAGCGCCGGCTAACATGGAGCGGCCGGTCAGGTACATCAGGAAGCCCATTGACTACAATGTACTGGACGACGTCGGCCATGGTGTAAAGGTGAGAGGACTTTTTTTCTTCCAGATTTGTTGGGTCTTTTTCTCTGCTTTAGATTCACTCCCCACTCAATCAGTTTATCTCTGCTTCTGTACTTCCACTTTCTTCCTCTACTGTATCTAATTTTCCTCCCTTCCCCCTCCTCTCATTCTTGCCAGAGGTATTCCTATCTCCCTCCTTCTCTTCGCTCTCTCCCGCTTTGACTCGTTTTTTCTCGCTCACACTCCATCTCTTGTGCTTTCTCTTTCATCTTCAGAAAAGCACCCCTTCTGACCCTACAGGAATATGTTCCAGTGTGGGTTGGTGGGAAACGGGTTGGAGGTGGAGATGAGCTAAAAAAAAAAAAAAAAAGTGATTACATCATGTATCTTTACAGAAAACAGCTCTATTATTGGGAGCGTTGCGAAAACGGCGAGCGGAGGCAAATTTTGTGAGACGTTTTTAAAGCCACTTAAGGCCCAGACCACCCTCGTAAACACGTTCTCCGGTTTCTCTAAACCTTAGCGGAGGAATGATGCTTTTACAATTAGATTTGCGGTTTATTCCCACGTCAGAACCATCTGAAAGGCTGGGAAGAAGCTGATTCTGATGTGATAAACTCCGCGGATGATCCGAGCGTGACATATTCACTCTCGCCCATTAGGGCTCGCTTTAGGGGTCACTGGGTCGCGCTGATAGTGGTGGTAATGACATCATTTCCTGACGGCCGCCGGCATTTTTGCGATCTCCATCCCCCCCCCCGTGAGCGCTCGCCGGCCCATCAATCAGCCAATCAATCGCAGCTTTCAGACAGATTGGATTAGAGGCCCGCCATTACCGTCCCGTATTGTCACTCTCGATTTACTGTGTAGGGAATTACATCGGAGCCTTCTGTCATGGTAGGACGGCGTGATGGGTAATGGGGAGTGAGGCGTTTTTATTTGGCTGTGTTTCCCACGACATGGACCAGTTTCTCACTGCTCATTATGAACTTTCATATCTATACAGGCGTTGTTTTGTTACATACAATGACTTTTTCTTATCATTAAAGCAAGAGATTTGCTGATTCACGCTTTTTTGCAAGAGTGAGACGAGAAAAACAATACCACTTTCATGTCTGCATGCTAAATATGGAGCTTGATACAGGAGGCTGTTAGCTTAGCCTAGCATAAAGACAGGAAGCAGTGGGATATGGCTAGCCTGGCTCCGTCCAACACTCATTAATCCACCATCCAACTAATTTAATAACATGTTGTATCTACCTTTATTGGGGATGGCCAGTGAGCATAGTGACTCAAACAAGAGAGGGAAAGTATTATTTAGTGAGCGTTAGAGGTGCTGGAAGGCAGCCTGACTAGCTGTATCCCCCTTGCCTCCAGTCTTTGTACTAAGCTAAGCTAATTAACTCACAGCTCTAGCTCCAGAATTATGCTACTTTCCATTCACCTCTTAAGTTTGAAGTCAGAGTTGTTAAGCATGTCGCACCAGAGTTGAAAACCAAGATGGACGCCTGCAGGAAAACCTTCATTGTGAAATCGTAAAAAGCAGACAAAAACAAATTAAGCAAAAGCAAGTCCAAACAAATGGGTAAAACAAAAGAAGTTATTTTATTATAATGTTAATAATTTCAAATTTAAAGTATAATTTATAAGGTCACAGGGCAAAAATCAATCAAAATCAGATTGAGCTTCGTGTGAATCATCCACAGTTCTGACTCGACGGTGTTAGAAGAGCCGCTCCGAATCAGGATGCCACCACATCATCTCACAGTCGTGTCAAATAACTGAAACCATCGCGCTTCACGGCTGCTGCCGGAGCGTTTGATGTGTCTATTTTAGGACCATTACGTATTACTCTGGGCCTAATCTCGGTGGATTTTCTGCTTTAAATGTCTTTTATAAAGGCTGCGTTTAGTTAGTGAATGTGACGGGGAACACACATACCCACACACACTCCTGCAGCAGCCCTGCATCACTCACCTCCTCTCATCTATCTGTGCATGTCACAGCCCGAAGAGCCAATCAATACCCAACATCGGTACTCCATACTAATTCATACAGTGTCCTGTGATGGGGGCTGTCAGGTGCCGGGCTTGTATGGAATATCTATAGCCATGGTTTACTTACTGACCAGAATCAATACTTTAATGGGAGTTTAAATCATGTCTATTGCCTCCGGTTAACTGTGAAACTCGCTGCATGTTGCTCGTGTTTGCGCCGACCCTAAATGTTGAATCGGTTTCACGGCCTCACACAGTGTTTGTATAATTAAACACCAAAGCCTGCGCTGTAGTACAGAGGAGAAACATCATGTAGCGCTCTCATACATTATTGGTTGGAGGCTGTTCTCAGATCCAAAGCAGCGATAAAGAAGAAAGAGAAACGAGAGCAAAGAGAAGGTGAAATTCATCCAGCAGATAATCAGATTCTCCTCCGATCACAGCGGCGTCATATTAATAACCGAAATGTCACAAGATCGGGATGTTCCTGCATCTCCAGGCGCGCTGACAGTGACATGACGCTTTTTAGCTTTAATATGAAAGATGAGATTTATTCTTCCAGTCAGCTGATGTTTAATCTAGTCAGCGGGGCTTTCGGAAAATCCAAGGACGCTGGTGTCAGGTGTTTGAAGTTAGATTGCAATCCTTTGATAGTTTTATGTTGTGACAGTTATGAGTTTACGAGATTAGCTGAAAGGGTTGGGTCTGATTTTTGGTGGATTTTTATATTCTTCTCATTAAAATAGACACAGTCTTGGCTGTTTTTTCTATTTCATTGTGTACTTTAATGCCACAACAAACACTCCTTGAGCAGCTCAAATAAACGCCAGAAGAGCAACTGTTGCATCTGTTTACTGTGCAAACCAACAAATCAATGGTCAGAAGTTATTTCAACTGCAGTCAGATTTCTTTTGGCCCACGGCACAATTAATTTTCCACATAACAGCAGATAGAAGTTACTTTCTTACTTCGAGGAGTTGGAGTTAGTGGTGGCCGATCCAACGATTGTGGACTTTAATCGATCTTGAAGGCGCCAAAATCTACTTTTCAGGCGAATCATTTCTTCCGTTTCCAGCCTCACGTGACCTCGCTGACTAGCAGATCCGCTCTGCGTGAACCAACCAACCAACCAATAGAGTAATGTAGCCAACTAGATGGCTGTATTGATTGAACGGATTACGTCACGTAGCTCTTCCTTGGATTCAAAAATGTAGACGATGAAGGAGGTTGTGCCGAAAGATCTGTTTTTAAAGCAACACTCTGATTTAAAGGTGTAAATAGAGAAATTCATCGACCGTTTCAAGTTGAGCTGTTAGTCTACAAACAAGTGAGACAATCTCACTTGATTTATTACCTCAGTAAATAGTTTCCTAATGAGCTTATGGTCTCAATCGCTAGTTTCAAGTCTTCTTCAACACAGCATGACGTTTTCATTCTGTAGATTATGGTCCCATTTAGAGTAAAACAGATGATAAAACAAGATGGCACGGCTAACTTGTAATTAAAGAGTCGCTACTCTGGCGTGTCCCATCAGGATATCCTTCCCTGTTCTGCCCTTCTGTCCAAGTACGGTCACTCCTGGGTCAAAAAAACAAAACAAGATGGCAACTCTGCTTCAAACCCTAACTCACAAATCAGTGGGCGAAGTCACATTGGGTTTACACTTAGTCACAATGTATTTGTCATCTTGCTACAACTCTATTTGTTGGGGTGTATCCTTGGTGACTCCCCCGACCTCAGGAAGCATCTCTGAACGTCGACCCGACAGACTCGCCCGACTCTGACAGACTGCGTTGCTCTAGATTTTCCAGCTCGACACGCTAAGCCTTTTTGGACTTGACAATGACCTTAATCTGAACCTGTCTGCCCATAATTCAACTTGGACGACGTTACTAAAGCATTTCCAAGCTGAAAGTCCGGTTTGTGCAGCGAAACAGAGATAGGGGGTATTTGCCAGGAAGATAAGGGACGGGCAGCGGCGGGTCTTATCATTTCTACCGTGACCTAGATTGTGAATTGACTCTGGTCTCGCTGTGATAACCCTGCGAGAGTGAAATTTACCATTCACAGATGCACTGAAGGTGTTTTTCTGCTTTTAAAGAGGCAGAGATCCCTTCATACTGACCCATGGCATGAATGTGCTTTTGGTTTCACTTTCTCTTTTTCTCTCTCGATGCTGCGATGCTTTCTGCAAAGGCCACCGGGGAAGCTGCATTATAGATGAGCCACTTGACTCTGCAGTTGTCAGACCCTGCCATGCTGGCTCTGTATTCTCTTTGACACACGAGTACAAAGGTCTTCTTCATCGCTGCCAGTAATGTTACGATTACGTGTCCACACCGAGATAAATGAATCGAAAGAAGACTTAAAATTCACATCTGTGACGCGGTCTTCTGACCCACAGAGGTGAATCTTTCAGTCTCAGACGCCATGTTGAGATAAGACTTGTTTCACTTTTGCACAATAGCTCTGCCATCAGATCCCTGCAGCTTCCTTCCAGTCGGCCTGTGCCACTGGGTGTGGCACTGTCGGTCTAAGTAAAGAGAGCCGGCCGCAGTGTTTTCCTCTTCTATCTGCCGACCTGCCCAGGTCTCACTAAATGTTTACTCAGTGTAAATACAGCGAGGAGTCGTTTTTCTCCTCCTCGCCTGTACTTTGACTTCTGCTGATCCGTTCAGACGTGGCCATTTTGACATGCCCTCTTTCTGTCTCTCTCCTCTTGTGCTCTTTTTTTTCTCCCTTCGCCCACGTAAGTGGCTTAAAGCCAAGGTAAGTCCCGTTTGTCACATGACCCCTCACACTGTGATGTATTATTGATAGATTCGTCCAACACCCTCTCACAGCAAATCCCTTTACATGTGGTTTCTGTTGTCGTGTCCCATGTTATTCCCATTAACCGACCCGTGCTGTAGTCCTCTGAGGCTCTGTAACACACTCCTTGTCATTGTACCAACTGTGTGTGTCATTATTTACTTTACATGTTGTGTAGTTGTCCATAAATGTTCGGTAGTTTATTTAAAATCCTTATAGGCTTCCCAGAATAAAAGCATACGCCGTACATAAAGTTTTTTATTGAGTTTGACTCCAGTTTTTCGGTATGTAAGTGTTTTTGCAAGAGGCCCTGAAACAACCAGGAGCTTTTCTAACCTGCAATCAGCTGCAAACAGCCTGTGACTTGACTTAAACACAAGCTGCGTTACACAACCCCTCCAATGTTCCCGACTGAAGCACATACGTCTCTGCTGTGGACGAGTTGTCATCTGGGCAGCCTATAACATTTGATTTTTGCGACACAAGCAGTAATCATCACCCGCCGCGCCTGAAGTGATTTGTTTGTTAAATAAGTGGCTTTTTTTTTTCCTCCTAACCACAGCAGCACGGAAACAATCAGGCGATCAGAGGAGGAACACTATCGAGGACCAATCCGCCGACGCAGAAGCCGCCGAGCCCTCCCATGTCGGGGCGTGGCACGCTCGGGTAAGATTTCCATTTCAAGTCACCGTGAAAGGAAGACTAATCCTCTAATTATCAGACAAATAAAAAAAAGCAGAGCTCTTGTGGGGGCGGTTCAAGCGCAAATCCCGTTTATTTATTCATTTATTGGATTATTTTTTTTGCCATTTTTAATAAATGCATGTGAGGTGAAGAGCAAGAAGAAATAAAACAGAGAACAAACACGTCCCGCTGAGCTAACAAGACGCCCCAGGACATTATGTTTCAACCCAAGTGTGGTCGTGTTTGCTGTGTTTTTGTGGGTTCGGCTCATTATACACATTTAGAAAACAAAACGGATGTAAGTGAAGCCAGAGAGAAAGTCTGGAAACTTTCATGGATGGGTGTAGGACAGGTCTCACACACGGATGAACCCTGTCGCTGGCAGTCGCTGACACTAATCAGATATTAATTCTGAGAGTAAACTGCCAGCCCGTCGCACCCAGCACCCAGCTGGGTAAACTGATAGGATTTACAACGCTCCAGCGAGCACTGTTTCGCAGTTCTGATTGCAGGATTTTCACAGAATCATGATCACTCTCATCACTGAGTTATCCTTATTCCTTTTCCACCTCTGGTCGCTGCAGACGCAACACGCCCTTCAAGACCCTGGAGCCGGTGAAGCCGCCGACGGTGCCCAACGACTACATGACCAGCCCCGCCCGACTGGGCAGCCAGCACGGCCAGCACAGCCCCGGGCGCACGGCGTCGCTCAACCAGAGGCAACGCACACACAGGTAGATGAAAACAGAGCGGGATGCTTCACATGTTCTGAGAAACAGGTTCTTCATCTGCTGATTCCGCTAATTGATTAATCTTTGAAAGCTTGATTTTGGAATGAGAGGGTTTTCTTTTAGAGCCACTGCCAAACAAGTTACACATTGACGATTAAGCCGATACCCTCCGGATAAAACTCTGTATTTTGCAGTAAATACCACAGTATTTTAATGAGGCGTCTGTGGAGACAGTTCTGCACTGACGCACCTGTAGCAGCATTATTTTTGTCAATTCAGCTTCTTAAATGCTTTTCTTCATTTAACATCATTATAAATTGAGTATCTTTAGATTTCAGACTGTTACTTGAGGTTATTGTGGGCTTATATAGTATTATATTTATATATACATATATATAAATAATTACTTGTGAGACTAATAAAGACGCAGACACATGATGACAAATATTTCTGCACTTCGCAGGAATATGTGGACACATGCATTCTCTACTCACACAGGTTAAAGTCATAGCCAGGTTTATTTTTACAGCCTAAAACTCTCCCAAAAAGTCAATAAAATCAAAATAAAGAAAGCTGCAGGAACAGAGGATAAATCCCTCTCCCCAAACAGACACATTCGTATCAGGACTGCAGTGTTGAGAAATAAACTCGAGAACTATGTGGCAGCTAACAGCAGCTCATAAGCAACTTTAAGAAGGTAAACAGCTCGAAGCAAAATCGTACCAACTGATGCAAAAGTGAGCAGTAATATGGAGTCCATATTGACTTTCTATCAAACAGCCAGGCGCTGTTGCCCTCTGCTGTTACGATCGAAGTTTGTGATATAAACTTTCACAACAAGCCTCATGGATGAGTCTCTAAAACCTGCAAATGAAATATTATTCAACTTTGCACAAGTTCGTACGACTACACTACGAAATAACTGATAAAAATAACAGTTTGTAAGCTACTTTGACAGCCTGTTGCTGAAATGTCTTAATGAATTTTAGCTCAATAAGAGTCCTCTCATCCAGGACTCTTATTGTGCCAATCAATCGGTGCATCGCTGCTTTGCAGAGCTTTTAATAAAGGCAGGTACTCCATACTTTTCTCCCCCATTTTTGGACAGGTATGAGTGGAATTAGTGGTCCATCTACACCTCTAACTGAATAGTGAACGTGCACTCAGTGTTTCAGTAATGTGAGAAAAGCATCTCTCTAAAAAGCCACCGGTGCCAGGTAGTTCTAATCTCCTCACTTAGTTCAGCAGCTCGGAGCACTTTCACTTTCACACCTCCTCCTCCTCCTCCTCCTCCTCCTCCTCCTCCTCCTCCTCCTCCTCCTCCTCCTCCTCCTCCTCCTCCTCCTCCTCCTCCTCCTCCTCCTCTCCGCTGCACTAAATCCAGCGTTTGTCTGACAAGGCTCGGAGGGTTTTCTTACCACAGCCCCGAATCGCTCCCATATTAATATCTGTAAAAGCCTCAGTTATAAAGTGCTGTTTAAAAAAAAATTTAAGTCAAGCTGCAGCGTGGAAACCCTCAAACACGCCTCTCAAAGACTGTTACCCAGAAAACCTCCACGCGCAGAGGAGGCGGTAGACGCTTTCATCAAATTTGAGTTACGAGTGAGCGAAGTGGCCTCATTAGCTAAAAAGCCTGTTATGCTGACTGCGATGCTCATAAATATTGCATTACTTTTAATTTTCCCTCCCCTCGCCCCGACTTCTCCTGCTCGCTCATTCACACAGATATTCCTCCGCTCTTCCTCGTCTTTGTGAATTAAAAACAAACTCCGGCTCTTCTTCTAATCACTGGACTCGTGTGCTCGAAGGCTGCAGAGCGACAGCAGCAGATCTCCTCTCTGTTACGAGATCTGTGGTTTGAAGACGACTGACGCTGTCCTCCGAGTCGGGCTGCACCCGCCCGGCTTCAGCTGATATTGCTGCTGTGGCACCGCTATTTGATTACGCAGGCTCGAAGTCAGCTGCTCTCGTTCAGCTCATCAGTCTCTGCCATCCTCTGCCGAGGTCTAAATTCAATATGAGCATCTCCTGCACGTATCTTCCGCCTTTATTTAATACGTTTCCGTGGGAAAGATAACACAGTTAAGTCACGCAGGTATCATTGTTTTAAGAAAACATGCTTAATACAGCCTCTGTGACGTCCTGGTGATAAAATGTGATTACCAGGGTTCCAAGCAGGATCAGTTTAAGGTGGTGTGTGACTCTGTGGATGAGGCAAACATCAAAATACAATCAATTATTTTAAAAAAAGAGCACGTAGATAATAACTTGATGTAACTTCATCTTCTTGTCATGTTAAAGTATTCGACGTGCCTTTCCCTACTTCTCCAAAACTGTGTCAGCTCTTCTTCCTCTCTTCTCTCCCGCTCCTTCACTCTTTGTTCATGTTAGACCAAATTAAAAGTAATTAGGGTGTCCCCCGAGGCCGCGGGGCTGAAGGCGCTGACCGTGAACGACAGCGTCTCACAGTTTGTGTCCAGCAGTGGACCTTTGTCACATGTCGGTCCTCATGTTTGTGCCGTCATCTCTCTAAAAAATGTAGTTCAGGGCTGAACGATATGCAAAAAAAGGAAAAATCGTGTCGTGATTATTTTGACAGATATTACAGTTTTAGAGGGAATTGGAATTTGTTCACTGAGAAATAAATATATATAAATTGTGTGATTTTTTTTTTGCTGAGCTCTGAACAGAAACAATCATGTTCATGTACGTCTGGATGATGATTTGTAGCACCACAAAGCTTCATTTATTATATTTCCTTGTTCCAAATTGAACCTCTATCCAAAAAAGCTGCAGCTCCTGTAATTTCATTAGTGCACTTGGCCATATTGCAATTTCGACTACATTTCAATTAATTATCCAGCTCTAATGTCATTAAATAAAAAATGTTAGCAGATTGGTGGCTCCAACTCTCCCAAAGCAGAGTAGGGATGAAGTCAGCAACTCAATACAGCAGCTCCTACAATTATTTTTCAATTTGCTGTGAAAATAGGACATTTTTACTGCAAACATCTCTGAAATTATTATTGTGCAGCGATGCTGAAGAACTTTTATTTATAATGGAAGTTTTACATATTGGACTGCTTTCAGTTTTTGACTTGTTGTTGGTTTGTTGGTGTGTGTTTGCCTGGTAGCCGTACCAGATTGTGTAATGTAATGCGTTTATAATCACATCGTCTCCAGGCAGGAGACAGAGACAAGATCTCTGTTAAGGAAATACAGACTATAGTGCAAAGAAAACAGCTACAAGACAGACAGCACATAATCACTGTACGACGAGAACAGCGACACTGCAGCAATAACAATCAGGTCTCATGAGATTAACTTTGTGTTTGTGTGCGATTGGTGCATGATTGGCTCGATTTGTAGCCGTGATTTTATCTCAAATTTCAAATCAGCGAAGCTGCAGCACTCTCTTACATAACCGCTCGCTGAGTTCCAGAAACCGGTCGCTCTAACACAGAGGGCTGGTTTGTAATTCGCAGTCGTCCCTGTTGTCCTCACATTATCTGAGCACAGTGTTATTAAATCTGTTAATGGGGGAACGAGCCAGACCATTGATCACTTTGTACACTAAACAAAATGCTCGATGGTTAGGAAGTTATACCTCTAAGAGATGTTACAGAGGCGGTAACTCGATGGCTTGTTTGTCCCGTGCCTCCAGGGTTTGCTTGTAGAGGAGAGAAGTGTTGTGATGCAGTACGATTCAGATGTGCAGTGGAGAGGCAGAACTGCAGAGCTTTAATAGTTTAGCTATACATAAAGGGTTATATTTGTATTTGTCTTATTTCACACCAGCAAGATCAGTTTCCTGTTTACCTTCCTGTCATCGCCACATTGTCTGAATATGACATCGCTATTTTTAAATCATCTTGTCGTCGACTTAAATTGTGAACCATGTGCTTTAACACCTGCACGAAGCATTCAAAAGCCTCAAAATGTTGTGCGAAAACATTTGACTTTAGCATAATTAACCTTTTTTATATACAAGTCGAGCCCTGAAATCACGCAGCATTAGATTATTATGCCAGATTACAGCAGCCCCTCTTGTTCATCTTCTGCTTCAGGTTATTTATGCACATCTGAAACTTAGATAACAAGTTTCAGTCTTTGGTTAGCGAGGAGCTTTCAGCTTTTTCACTTTCTCATCTTAGATTATGCTCTGGGCGACTCTGTGAGTCTGTTTCTCGCTAAAGTCGAGTCACATCGTGTCACACTTTTTACATATTGTTTTGACTTTTTGTTCCTTCTCGGTGGGAACAGTGTCTTTTTCTTCGTTTGCTCCGGGGATTGTCGTCAGCTGTGAGCAAGTGAACTGGAACTTTTTTTTTTTTTTTTTTTTTTTGGTAGGCTTAGCTGATTTCTAAACAACTCACAGCGGCTGAATGAGGCAGGAAAGTGGAGCAGGAGAGACGGAGCTGAGTGCTTTTTTATTTCAGAGTGACTGTTCTGAAACAAAGGACGGGGTAAGCAAAAGCTGGGGAGGAGATAAATGGGTTAGCGAAGGAATGGGTAAGTTATACAGGGATTAGATGGGATAAACCCAGAAACATGCAGATGGAGGGGGAGCGAAGAACGGCGTTCACTTCAAAAGAGGGATGACACGATATTGTTTTTAGCCTTTATCCCCGAAAGACACTTTGCTCCCACCGCCACAGCACCCTTCAGAGGGTTACCCCTGCTGGTTGCGCCTGGAGAGCCCCAGGGCTCGACTGACACGGATCGGAGAGGGGGTTGATGGGAAGGGGATAAAGACATGCGAGGGGGGAAGGGGGGGATGGAAGGAATCAGAGGAGACGGAGGGGTGAGGGGTGAGGGAGACGGATGGTGGATCACTTTACATTCGATGAGGAGATGAGAGGAAGAGGTCGAGCGATGGTGAGGGGAGAGAGAGGTATAGAGAGGGATCAGTTGAAAAGCGAGGATGAAAGAGGAAGGAGAGGCTGGAGCAGAAATGTGGATCAAGGCCAGCCCGGGAGAGAGAGCGGGAGTGGGAGGGGGGGATTTATCCGGTCAGGGCATTGATCTACAAGCCCCGGGGTCAGACGCAGGGTGAAAGAGCGCTTATGCAGTTTTGTAGAGCTGGCACACATCCGACATTCTTACTTCTTTATCCTCAAGAAGATGGGCAGTATGGACATAAACAGAGGGATGGATATGATGTTAGGGTTATTTTTCTTAACATAAAATGCCTAACAAGTGTAATAATGGTGTTGCTTGACTGTAATGCAGCTTAAAAAGACAACATATAGGACCCAAACAAGAAATAAACAAACTTAAAAACAAAATAATACAGGAAAAAAAGGCAAAACAACTTTTTTTATTAGTTCATCCATTCTCTTAGTTCCATTAACTAAATTAGCTGTCCTTTAAATTTGAATATTTTTATGATGTTGGTATAAATTAGGGCTTCACCCTTCAACATTTTTTCTCATTAACAAATCTTTAATATGTTTTTTTCCCGATTATTGTTCATTCAAAAAGTAATGTTAGTAAAAACAAGTTCTCGGACGAAATAATAACACATTTCCTTTCTTTTTTTTTTAAAATATTAACTTTAAAATGATCCGTTTTTGCTTGATCGATGATTTCACCCATGAATAGACCATCAAATCTATAAATCTCTTAATTCAGAATGTGTCTATTTACAAAATATTATAAAGTTAATCAGGTTATTCAAATGAAATACTCGTCCTTGCACCGTATTCAATCGACTATAGGTAGAAAGGGTTTGCAAATGATTGAACTTCGATACAGCACTTAGACTTACCCCGACCTGGATGACCGTGAACCTTCATCGTAGTTGATTCTTATACACACTGGCATATGTGGTCCATCATATATGAAACAGCTCGACATATATGACCAGTTTACCTACATGAACATGTTGTTTTCGGACAATAAGTCTGCAGAAACTATATTCACATGTTGCTTTTATTTTTATTGGACTAATTGATAACATTTGACTGGATATATTAGCAGCAGTTTGTTAAATCGCACCTCAAATCCATGTGAACACAGTTTTCATGAAGCTGTTACACTAATACATCTCAGATGAGTCTGTAGATTATTTAACAAAGGCTGAAACTAAATGCACAGCGCGCCAGATCATGACTGTCAATGAGCTGAGGTGTTTTAGGTCAATCAGAATGTGAAGCCAGGTATTTTCTGGCACTTTGTATGAAAAAATCATTCCTATCAGTTTCACCTCTGGCCTCAATTTCATCTTATTGTGTCAGTCTGAATCTTAAATTGGGTGAGTCATACCTGCTCACCTCGGTGTCACTCAGTCTGCAGCTCAGGCCTAACAAGCCGGCAGACAGACAGAAAGGTTCAGAACGAAGAAGTGAAAATATGGACAGAAGTAAGATGCTTGAGTAATCATTTCAGGTCCAACAGTTTTACAGTCTGATATAATTAGGCCGCGAGCAGCAGGGTCCGTATATCTGCAGTTACCTGCTGTGCAGCCTGAGCAGGTTGCCCTGAATATAACGATGTCCTCCTTCTCCTCCGCGTCTCTCCTCCCTCAGTGGAAGCAGCGGGGGCAGCAGCAGCAGGGAGAACAGCGGCAGCAGCGGTATTGGCATTCCCATCGCCGTGCCTACACCCTCCATCCCCAACTCTGGACCAGGTGAGCCTCAGACTAGTCAGTCATTCACAGTTTTGTTTTTGGAAGGTTTTCTCAGCCTTTCCCATGCTCCCAACACTGGTTTAACATAATTTATTTCCTGTCCTGATAAGAACACTTTTGACTATGAAAAAGGAACAAATATCTGCTGTTTACATTCCGCAAAAAATCTGTTTTTCGCCCTCGGAAACTCTTATCAGTTGCAGTCTGGTGTGTTTGGCCTGTGTGAAATGAGATAACACTCTTTAAACACTGACAGACAGCGATGAGAGTACAGTCCATGCTGAGAGCCTCTGAGCCCGAGTTTACCTTTGTACATAAATTAAACAGTAGAGAGAGTAAACTCCTGCGTCACACTACAGAGTCACATGCCTTTAAAGGATGAGTTCACACAAATCTACTCACCCACGTGCTGATGGAAAGGCTGGAGATTTGGAGCAACAAAGCATATATATATTTATTTCAATATGATATACACATGTACAGTAAGAGCAGGCATTAGGTGCTTTAAGATGTAAATGTACTGTACTATTTGCAGATAGTGAGACGACGCTACACAAAGCCTATGTTTATCAGACGGGGATTATGGAGGCCCATTGTGTCCTAAGCACAGCTGATTCTCTATCCTACTGTGTAAATAGGCCAAGCTGCGTTCGGCCTGCTGCTTTATAGTGGAACAGTCAGGCCCACATAACGCCGTGTGCACAGGCATCGCACTGCATCGCACCAATACACCAGCCTGAGATGCTACTCTGTTCAACTTTCGCAAAACGGTTTGAGCCGAACGAGACATATTTTAGGTTCCTGCAGCGGTGCCAGGATCGGGCCGGCAGCTCAGAACTAACCACAGCTCTCCCCAGAAGCCGGTCGCCATGGAAACACTCGATTCACACCACAAAGAAATTGTGCGCGGAGACAAAGTCGGAGCGCTCCTCCGGCCCCGAAGGCTCCTCGAGTAAAGTGATGTGATGTTATGTAACGGCGGCCGAGGTGCAGGAGGCGGCCGAGGACACACTCGGCTCTGCTCTAAGTGGTTTCTAATGTAAACACTCCTTTCAGTCGCGCCCATGTTCGCTCCCCCCGGAGCACCTCCCCCACCACCACCACCTCCTCCTCCCATGGCAGGGCTTGCCCCCCCAGCACCACCGCCACCTCCTCCCATGGGCGGGTTGGCCCCCCCAGCTCCACCGCCACCTCCTCCCATGGGCGGGTTGGCCCCCCCAGCTCCACCACCACCTCCTCCCATGGGCGGGTTGGCCCCCCCAGCACCACCACCTCCTCCCATGGGCGTGGCCCCCAGCTCCACCGCGCCTCCTCCATGGGCGGTTCGCCCCCAGCACCACCTCCACCGCCACCTTTAGGTGAGCCTCCTCCGACGCCACTCCCGACGACTCTGACGGTGGATAATCAGCACGGCTACTGCGATTCTTCTCATGGTGGAGACGCACAAATGAGGGTGTTGAGGGTGCCTGTGGGTGGGTTTCTGTTTGTGCACACTGCAAGCTAAAGATGTGGTCGATTTATTTTTCGACAGTTGTATGTCAAATTGATAAGTAGGTCTGCATAATATGGTTTAAAAAAGTAATATTGTGACAAATATTGCAATATGATTCACAATTAGTCATTTCTACTGAAAGAACTGTTAAAATCGTGGGATTTGTACCTAATTAAAATGTTTTGTCACATCAGGAGAGTAAGATTTGCCTGATGGAGAATCTCTGCAAAAAATTCTATAATCCAATAATATTTTTAATTATTGTGCAGACCTAAAAATGAGTAAACAAAGCGTGTTTAAAAACCACTGGGTAGTCAGTAAAAATGGACCAGACACCTATTAGTTTCCCTTCAGACACTTAATAATGGGTGCAGCTGTTCTTCAGGCTTCATTTGAGATATTTATTTCTGTAGAATTTGAATTTAAAGCTTTAGAGAACAACATTTTCCTCCTATAACACAGCTACAGCTCATTAAATCAAATAACGTCATAAAGAAAATGAGAGAGGAAGCAAGTCTGGTCGTCTCTTGACTGATGGCGGCTGGTTCAGCTGATAAACATGCTGACCTTTCAGACATCAGCTGGGTTCCCTCAGCTGTTCAGCTCTGTAGGAAACAACATGCTGATGCTGATTTTCTCGCTTGCAGTGTGAACAGACTGTATCTGTGACCTAACAGGTTATATTCTATATGAGAAAGTGTCTGGCTTTCAATTAATTAACATTTTTCTTAATCCTCAGCGGTGGTGGTGGTGATGGTGGTGGTGGTACTTCCTTAATTTTTCATCAATATGCAATGATTTGCAAGAAGTCTCATATCACCTGAGGCCTGGCCAAAGTTAATTACAGCCAGAGAATTTCAAAAATTGTTCATTTTCATTTGACCTCAAGCTGCTGTAGATCTGGAAACAACAACTTTTACAACTTCATTTCAAGAATTGAAGATCCTGTATCCCATACAAAGATACAGGATCGATCAACCTTAAGGACTTTGAGACTTCTTTTGCAGATATATGTTACTGTTTTATCTGAGTTGTTTTACTGTTTTGTTTTTTTCTTTACTGGAAAAGTAAGTTTGGGTAAAAAGCTGCATCGGGCAAATTTTAGCAATTTGAATTAATTAGCTCAGCCTAAGCGATCGCTAAGTGGAATTTTACGCATCGGTAAATTCAAAATTAATTATTTTTTGAGAAGAGTAGGCTGTCAGATGTAAGTGTCGCCTAGCTTACTGAACCAACTGACAAAGCTAACGTTAGCTCGCTAATACATGACTGTGTAGATTTAGAGTCAACATATCTGCCCCAATGTTTGATCAATACAGTTCAATAATGATATAAACTGGAGTGATTTTAAATTTAATTTCACAAAAAAATACAGAACATGCCACGCTAGTAACATTAAGCTAGCTAAATCAACAAATAGCCTAGCATCGGTTAGGTTAGCATGTTCAGATGTTTCCCCCTCATTGTAAATAAAAAGTCGTAAAACAGTCATTACTACTTTTACAAGCACTGTCAGTTAAGTTTAATATATTGTTTTGCCTCTTTAAACTGTTTTATTGTCGTTTTTGTCAGAGCTTGTGATGCTAAAGTGACTTCCTGTTAGCATAGTCGGTTCCTTTTTAATATAACAGCATTTCTTAGCAACAGGTTTACACACTTGCTAAAACATTTCTACATTTTTATCGCCGCAACATAATTTATTGAGAAACTAGGTTGAAACTTGTCAATAAGAACTTAATAAGTAAATGATTTAGCTTGTCGAGCTGCAGGTTATGGTTATTCAAGACAGTGAGACGGCGACATCATCGTGATGTCACATAACGATTTCTGGGTAACGAAGTTTTAAAACATCTAAACAGCCATTTGATTGCTGGAAACCATCAATCTTGCCTAATGCAGCTTTGATCCACATGGTGTATTGACTGTGAGCCACTGAGTGATGCTGGCTTTGATTTACTGTCAGCTCTGCACGGCTGAGAAGCATCCAGCTGTTTGATTTGTGTGTGTTTGTACAGCAGCTGCTTCAATCTGAGTCATTCCGATCTGCAGCTAGATGGTTATTTGAAACATGCTCATTTTATCCTCCGAACATCAATGCACACTTTCGGCTATAATTACTTCTGTCGATATGGAGAAGTTTGTTTGCGCTCCGTGTTCCTCTGAAACTCTACTTCCTCTGGTCCCACCCATCCCTATCTGAGAGCCGAGGCCTCTCCTCAGAGACACTGCATTATCCAGAAATGTAACAGGAAATACTCTGTTTAACCCCGTCTCTTGCCCTTTCTTTCTCTTTGTTTTTCACACACACACACTGCATTTTTAACCTTTAATATCTTAGCGTATTTGACGTTGCTGTTGTTGGAAGAGAGGATTTCTTAGACGCCCTCGTGAACTGGCCCTCTTCTTGCGATTATTAAAAAAATTCAAATGTGTGAAGAAGTTATTTTCGCTGCCAGCTCTGTTGAAACCTGAAGGATCAGTGTGTTCTGCTGCTGCTCTCTTCTCTCTTTGCTCACTGAATCTTTGCTGCAGGATTTATTCCGATGACCTTTTGGGGGACTCTTGTGTTTCACTGTACCTTCATGAAATATCTCTGTCTAACAGTGTCGTCAATATACAATCTGTGTTACTCACCGAGATCACCTGCTTCCTTTAATCGATCATTGATTGCCTTTCATAAGCTGTCGGGCTCTAATCAGGTTTTAAAAGCTCACATTATCTTTTACGATCTTGATGATTCATGTTTTTGGGTGCTCTTCTTTTTTTGTTTTCCCCCTCTTCCCCTTTCTGTCCGTCTTTTCCTCCCTTCCTTCCCTTTCCTCGGGTGTTTCTAGTGGTGGCCCCTGGGCCTGGGCTGGGCCCCGCTCCAATGTCCCAGTTTGGAACCATCTCGCGGCAGATTTCGCGGCACAACCCCTCCAACTCCTCTGTCTCTATGGTTTCGGCCACGGGCACCTACCGCCGGGCGCCGTCGGTCACTTCCCAGTTCTCCTTGCAGCAGCAGCAACAACTACAGCAGCAGCAGCAGCTACAGCAGCAACAACTACAGCTACAGCAGCAGCAGCAGCAGCAGCAGCAACAACAGCAGCCTCATATTAACGGAGGCACTCCTGGCTACGGCCAGAACTCAAGTAAGGCCCTTCTGTCTCCAACTTTACAGACCCTCAACTGTCAGTGAAGCACAAAATAATTCACATTCTTTCAAATCGTGACAGTCAGAAACTAAAGCAAGCTAACCCTTTGTAGACCAATATTTCATATCTGCAAGTGAGTCACTGCTCTCTGAAGGTCAAGCTTGCATTCTTGTCTGAATTATTGACTTTTTCCTTAAGTCTGAAAGCGCAGGTTGAAGCTTTTTGTCTACCTGTATTGATGCAGAATGTCTACGGCAGATACAAAGCAGACGATCGATGTCTGTTCGGGCTCATCAAGAGGCATGGACAGAAGTTAACCTGTACATGTGCTTTTGTACATCGTTTCGGTTTTGATTCCCTTCAAACTTAATGAAATTCTCTTCTCTACAAGCCAGGGTTATTAATAAGCATTGTCTTGATTCTGCCTGCAGCAGAATAGATCTCGAAATGCCGATACCAACACACATTTTTGCAATGATCCCTCAAATGTTTCTATCAAACACTTGCTACAAAGATATGTAACTGAGGAAGCATATTTTACAGTTTAACAACACCCTTTTGTCTCAAATGATAATAGAAATGATGCACTGAAATAGTAAATTTAACTGGGAAATCTCTTTAGTGTCACTCAATATATCAGTATTTGAACTTTATCGTGATTTGAGACTATAAAAAGCATCCGTTTAGGCTTTGAAGTCTCTAACAAAAATGTTTATCGGCACATATCAGACAACAGAAGAGCCAAAGACCGATATATCTACGATAAGCCAATGTTGACCATTGATATAGGCCAACCAATATCTCTGGGTTTGAATCACCAAATCAAGAAAAAAACAATTCCACAGATGGGCGTTGTTCTTTTTTTTAAGTCACTTTTTCAAAGACAGACTTCTCGGCTTCTCCTCGCAGCTCGAGGTAGCAGGAAGAAGCGCCGTTAGATCACCGTTCAACTGTCTCGGCGGAGGGTTTGTGGTCACACCTGGCTGAGATTAGATCACAACGCGAGCCAGAGCACCTCCAGATGTGGCCGATCGCATTCCGATCCCAATGTGTCTTTTGAGCATTTACACCTGGCAGTAGCATGTTTTTATCTAGACACAGATTGCGTGTTATCGCCAGGTAGAAATGGGCTCCTGATGCCTGATTTCATTAGACTAGATGTGCAGTCACTGAAGCACAAGGGCTTAATGTTGATTGGTGCCTCTAACTTTGAATTGATCAAATGATCTGGAAAATGTCTGAAAGTCTAAATTGGGAATTCAAACTACTCCGCTCATACCTACAGCAGGTCTGAGGAGAGTTGAAATGGGGTTGATCTTAACACCGAGGGGAAACAGTGCCTCCCTGTGGCCACTGGCGGCTCTCCCTTCTTTCCTTCGCCATGAGTAGGCGCTGCCTGATTGACAGAAATCAGACATAATCCTCTCTTTATCCTCTGGCCTCGGTGATCCTCAGAGACCATGTGAACCATGTGAAAGCTCATCACACTCACAGACGTCACTGAACTCCTCGACGTCACGTTTGTGTTTGATGCTGCAGCTTCAGACAGTCAAATTAATTCATCTGTCAGTTTTCTCTTTAAAATGTTGACAATGTAAACATCTAATTTGGAATATTTCATTAGCTGACAGGTTAATTAATTTGACTGAGGATTTCAGCTCTGTCGTGATCTTTTTAGACGTTCAAGCTCACGTTTCTCGCAGTGTGTTTGTGTCTTGTGTCGGTGTTGTGTGTGTGCTTTGGATTCGGGTGCACTCTTAACTGTCTCCTGTACATTCTCGGTGACTTACGGGCTTTCTCTTCTTTTTGTCCGCTCTCTCTCTCTCTTTCTCTCTTGCTCTCTGCTGGCTTTCAGTGTCTATCGCTCCCCCTCCTCCCCCCATGCCCCAGCTGACTCCACAGATACCTCTGACTGGCTTTGTGGCCAGGATGCAGGAGAGCAGTAAGTGAAGAGGATAAGACATACTTCTCCTCCTTATCTGTGCCAACTGTTCCCGCTTCCAGAACACCCAGCATGCATTGTTCTTGTTCATCCTCTCCTCCACTGTCCGTTCGAGCACAATTAATACCGACGTCTTGCAAGAATGTGTCTCATTAGAGTGTCGTCACGGTTTACGCGACTTTTTTAAGTAGCTTTATCTGCTGTTTGGAGACAGATATACTCTTCAGCTGTGAATACACAGTTTTTTGTTTCTAAGTAGCAGCAGTAACACATAACAGCTGGAATAATCCCCCCACTTCTTTTTCAAAAATATGTGCAGTGGAAAAGCTGCCACCACCCACGCTGTGTGTTTGTGATTTCAGTGTCACGCAGGAGGCTTTATCGCCGACTGAAGCTCGGTATTCGCATGCTGAATGTTCTTGTAGCACTGCAGGGTTGAGCTGAGGTGAATGATAATGTTTGGAAGGAAAAAAGTGCCCGGAGTCCCCTGCAAATAAGAACTGGAGGAAATGGGGCTCTTTGCTGCCCCCTGCTGGATCGAAACCTGCAATACGGTCAAATATCACAGATGAGCGAGCATTTAGTTGCTGTATTTCTTGACAGGAAGCAGCTTTAGAGTTATTTTTTTACATTTAAAGTTTGAACACAATTATAATATTACATATAACCTTAATTAAACAGATTGTTAAGCTATCTACGTCACCTTTTTTAAAGCTTTACCCCCCAAAATATTACAGTTGAGCGAGCATTAGTTGCTTTATTTCAGCTTTAGATGACTTTGATGGATATTTTGTAACAAAAAACATTAAAAGAAATTAGAGTGTTCAATACAAAGTTGATTAAACTGATTGTAAAGCTATCGATTTATCTTTTATATAGCTTTTTTCCCAGTGTAGATGCTGTCAGGCAGACCTATAACCTACTAAACAGCATGACTCTGCATGTACTATCCATCAGAAGATCAGTTCAGTGTTCATAAATCCTGTTCGGTTTCTTTTTTTTCCACATTTCCTATTTTGAGTACAGTTTCAGAGCCACACGAGAGGAGCACGAACTACTTAAGAGGCTTAAACATTCAGTTTATCATCAGACCTAACAGCCATGCAGCCTGCTCGATGAACATCCTCTTCATAAACCTTCCACACACACACACGCTTCTGCATGTCTTATCATTCATTCTGCATGATTCATGCATGGCTCATGTCGATCAGCGATCCTCGACCGTCAGGAGCTTCCCGTCTCACTTCCTGTGTCTGCTCTAACAGTTGCAGATACTCCCACTCCGCCGCCCCCACCGCCTCCGGACGACATCCCCATGTTCGATGACTCTCCTCCCCCTCCGCCGCCTCCTCCGGTCGACTACGAGGAGGAGGACGCCGCCGTGGTGCAGTACAACGACCCCTACGCTGACGGAGATCCACAGTGGGCGCCCAAGAACTACATAGAGAAAGGTTGGCTCAAAAAAAATTTCAGCTGCAACTCACAATACAAAAATATTGTATATAATATTGAAATTAAAGGTGCTTTATGTTGTTTTGGGGAAGAGATTTTAATCAGAATGGAAAGATCTTCATTCACTGATTTTCTTTGTTTTATGTCTAAACAAACTGACCTTAAACGACAACACAATTTCATACTGTTTTACTTTGTTTATATTTGGCGGACCCTGCCACCTCTTTAGCTTTAAACAGTGTTTAAGGGACTTATTTTCCTCTAAGAACAGCTTGTTCATTCAGTTATAGTTTGTGTCAATACCTCGTTAATATTGTAAACGTTAAAACTCTGAGTTTGAATTTCTTCACTAAAACTACATAATGCCCCTTTAAGAACAATTTTCACGGTATTTGTACTTTTATTTTCTCCTCCTTTATACTTCCACTCCTCCCCTTCCTCTGTAGGAAAATATAGTCCAGCAGATTTTACGTTGCAGATTGTGGTCAAAGAACAGTAGTGCATTTTAAAATGTGTGTATTTTTTTGGCTTCAGATACAGAAAACACTAATTCCGACACTCAGAAAAATGGGGAGTATAGTAAGTACAGTCGATGGTAACGTGTATAATTCATTTTTATGTGTAGTTTTGAAAGTAGCAAACACATTTTCGGGTAAAACGTTTACTTAAGTTCTCGTAGTATTAGATACTTATAAGACCTAACACGATTTAATTACTTTTACTCAAGTATAACACTGCTTAATGTGTCGGTTGTTTCCATTATTAACCGAAAGTCTAGTCTTTAGTCTGATAAAATGTCACCAAAAATTTAGAGAAATTGCCCGAAGTGACGTCCTTGAATTGTTGCGTTTGTCCAACTAAAAGTATAAAACCCAAAGACTCTTAATTTTCTGTCATAAATATCAAAGACGAGCAGTAAATCCTTGTATTTTAGAACCAGGAAGCAGCGAATGTTTTAGATTTTTGCTTGAAGAATGACTGAAACGATAAATCTGATCATCAAAATAAACAATCAATCGACTTATCATTGATATTTCTAACACTGGATCTTTTCCTGATCGAACATCTCCCTCCCTGTTTCCAGTGGTGGCCATCTACGACTACAGCAAGGACAAGGACGACGAGCTGTCGTTCATGGAGGGCGCCATCATCTACGTCATCAAGAAGAACGACGACGGCTGGTATGAGGGCGTCTGCAACGGCGTCACCGGACTCTTCCCCGGCAACTACGTGGAGTCCATCATGCACTACGCCGACTGAAGGGACCTGGCAGTAACAGTACAGTCTATTTATTCAGTCATATCATATTCCACTGAGAACCTGACTGACCGCAGCAAACTCCCGAGACGCATAGACATAACTGTACGACCCCCCTCTTTTGATATGACAGAATGTTCTTTCCCTTACTGATTGCAAATAAAATGAAAAGTAATATCTATTTAGTTTATTTTGGTGTTATATGGGTGGGCGGGGGACATGTACGGAATATGTAAAAAAAGAAAAAAAAATTTAAGTTTCTAAAGAATCGGACTGCACGCGCTCACACCGGTCGAACTCGGAGACGACGCAGCTGAAGGATGTACGACGTCATCTTGCCTGGACAAAAAAAAAAAATCAGAGCTGAAACCTTTATGAACAAGAGTATTAGGTCGAACGGAACAAATAACATATTAATGTCATGTGAACACCTTCAGTCGAAGCGTTTGTACTGTCAGTTGTATATAATGTGAGCTGCAGCCACTCGGGGTTTATGTAATGTGAATTCAGTGAATGTCGATTCTATGATAGTTTTCATTAGCGGCGCCCTCCTCGACTCCGTAAAGGCTCCGGACGCAGGCAGCCTGTCGATAATCCACAAATTTAAATACTGTGTATGGTATTTCAGAGACAAACGAATACTCCTGAAGATCAGTCTTGGCAAAAAAAAGCATGCAAAATTTTTAAGACATGTAACGTAATCTTAAATTTTATTGCTTCCATTATGTTGTAAATGTATTCAACTTTTTTTTTTTTTTTTAACGACACTGTTAAAATCACTGAACTTTTCAGACTCTGGAGTGAATTTCAGGCTTTTCCCCGTCGTCTCACCCTCTAAATGCCAACGTGTGTTTGATTTGCATTAGGGATGGACCGATTATCAGATCAGATATCAATTATTTTTCCCAGTTCGCCTCTCTCTGTCTGTAAGGCAAACACTATCTGACCGGATCAACACAGAATAATCCGAATATACTAAGGCTGGAGATACAGTTGCTGTTGAACCACACATTCGCGTAGACAACCAGCTGCGTGGTGAACGTAGCTGTTCACGTACTTGCCTATATACTACGTGCGTTAATGAAGGATGCGATTAAATGGCACACGTAAGGTTGTCTAATTGTTTCTCCAGCGCTTACTGGCTCCTTAACCCTCTCAAATCCCCATACGACGCTACACTGCTCCTGCTGTTCATGTGTTACGTTAATTGTTGAGGACGTGCACAAACGACGAAATGAACTTGAAAATGTCTCTGGTAAAAATTCAATACTTGAGAAGGTGTGATTATCCTCAACTTTCAGACCACGTACAATATTTGTGTCTAAAATTAAGTGGAGTGGATGTTTAAAGTAAAGAAAATGGAAATAATTAAAGAATATACGAGCACTTCAAAATTGTAATTCACTAAATTTTTTGTTTCGTTTTCATCAAGAAGATTTGAATTTTTATTATCGGTCTCCCTAATAACTAACAATCTGTATCGGTCTATCCCTAATTTGCACCATAAAAGTGATATGGAGTTTCCTTTTTCACGCATTTGATCCGTTTGAAGCACGAGAACACATTCCATTTTAAGATTATGTCACATCACTGTTATTAACTTCACACTAATCCACATGAAACCTGTAGGATCCGTCGGTAACATCGGCCATCGTGGCCTCTGGTGAGAGAGAGCGGGTGGTGCGCAGTGCAGATGGAGACGGGAGCTGTGGCGCCTGCCTGACACTGCCATGTTGACAATTCAGCTGTAACCGTTAGACCAACAAACAACTAATACCTCCTCAGTCCTCCACCGAGCGACAGGGACCATGTCGAGCGCTCTGAACATGAAATCCTCTGGGCTGCACAGGTGTACATATTTTAACTCCAGTTAAAATCAGCCAATCAATATCAGATTTCACTCAGGTCTAGGATTCAACTTTAGAACATTGTATTTTTTTTTTTTTTCTGTTGGCCCTTGAACGTACATCATTAATTTTTTAACCTTCCAAATGTCACCATTTCAGGATACTGCAGCTAATGCCTTGATATATTTTGCCTGTTCGCTTTCCAATAAATAAAAAAAAGTGTGTTCCAGCTCAATTTCCTGGGTAGAAATATTGAAATCTGTCTGCCCTCCATTTGTACATATAATATGTTGATTGAAAAATTAATGTACAGTCTTTTATAATAAACAATTCTATGTACGACATGTGTGTGTGGTCACTCGGAGGGAATAAGGAAGGAGCGAAGGCTTGGTTTAAATAAAAAAACATCATGGAGGTTTATTGAGAACACAGTCATTGCAGATGTTAAGGCCTTGGCTGCTGCGGGACGGAGTCCTCGCAGCATCACACAAGTCAAAAAGACACATGACTTTTTTTGGCCTCTGGCGTGTGGACGGATCTCGGACGACAATAACACAGATCCAAACACACACACCGACGACAAAGTGTCACTTTCATTTGGAATCGCACAGATTTTTGCAGACGCCCCCGCGGCTCAGCGCCAGCGTGTAACAAACTGTCGACTCAGTCTGCTGGTTTTGAGCCCCGGGAGGTCGCTGCAGTTACAGTACTGTATGTGAAGAGTTGGGTTGCAGCTTTCAGTGCCATCTGTTCATGTAAGTTATATTTTTCTATACATTTCCTTGTGCCAGATCATGACTTTGTGATTCAAGAATCAAACGGAGTTGCGCTAAAAAATAGTGGATCATACATACATTATTAAGCAACTCGTCCTCATAAATATATTTTTGGGAGTGGTTGAGAGAGCCATGGGAACGGAACTAGTTCAGAAAGACCCCTGGATACAGTTTCGATCCCTTGATTTTGATTGAGAGTTCGATGGTTGGCACTGAAACCAGCAGCGGGGGTCCTTCTGAACCGAACTCCCATCGCTTCTCTCACCGTTGTTTGTCCGACCCCGGCCTGCGTAGACGTGTGTGGGTGCAGAGTGAGCTGCGTTCCCCACCGGTAGCTGCCAGAAGTGAAGCTCGGTCGTGGATCACTTGTCTCTGGTGAGCACCATCTCCGTGAGCCGGATGAGGGCCTCCCTCTCTGCCGACGGCCGCAGCATGCTGATCTGCCTGATGGCTTCTTGACAGTAGCGCTGCGCCAGGTAGGTGGTCTGCTGCACGCCGTCGCTCTGGAACCAAGGAAGAAGTCCATCAAACTAAGTAAACTTTACTGGACCTGGACTTCTCTGTATCAGTTACACATATTCCTTTGGTTGCATTTGTGGAACATTGTGTGAATTTTAACATCTTTAGGGAGCACTGAGTTACCATTAATCATGCATATCAGTCTCACAATCAACATTACAGATTACACAAGGTTTTAATATCTTAATAAAGGTGTTGATCACACAAAGTTTACTAAATATATCAATATCATTTATTTACAAGAAAATTGTCCTATTAAATCAAGCGTTAAAGTCTAGTTAAAGGGATATTCTGGTGTAAATTTAATCCATGGTCTAACACACCGTGACACCGAGTAAGACTCCCCCTCGAGAGGTCAAGTTAGCTGACCGCTAGCTTAGCTAGTTTTAGCAACCTCAGAAAAGACCGCACGAAAACAATACACTGCAGCTTACGCCTCCATTTAGAAACCGCCATCAAAAAGCCACAATTAATGATGAGAACAGCACCAAACATGAAAATATATGATTATTACTCCATTACTTCCGTTATTTTCCCTGTCAGCTCTCGATAATAAGAACTGAGCATCCCATGGAGTAATAATCAGACATTTTCACCCTTGAGCTGCGGAAATCTACTGCACTCGGTAATCGACTCGTCGGGGCTTCCAAAGACAGGTAGGCTGCTGGAGGAGAGGGTGAGCTGTGCTGTGTTTTTAATACAAATCCAGCAAAGCTAGCAGATGTTTGATGCTTCGTACTGTGTGCTGGGACTGTACATGTACTGTTGCTGAAGTTTGGTGCTGTTCTGACCATTATTTGTGGCTTTTTGATGGCGGTTTCTAAATGGAGGCATAAGCGGCAGTGTATTGTTTTCGTGCGGTCTTTTCTGAGGTTGCTAAAACTAGCTAAGCTAGCGGTCAGCTAACTTGACCTCTCGAGGGGGAGTCTTACTCGGTGTCAAGATGTGTTAGACCATGGATTAAACTTACACCGGAATATCCCTTTAAGGAAGACAGGGTGTTGAGATCTCAATTCTAAATGATATTACATCTTACATAAATTCAATATTTAAAAGGTAATGAGACCTCCCTGATGGTCTCGTTTGCTTATGTAGAAGACTGGTTATTTCTATATTCTAAAAGCCTCTCACCTGGTGGGAATCTGACTTATCTATAAGCTATAAAATTAATACTATTTTTGAAAGCAAAGCACTGAGGATCAGTTGAGGAGGTGAATAAGCTGTTCTGGAGTCTGATGGCACGGCACTAAAATAAACTTTGCTTACTTTGTTACTCCATCATCATTTTTGGTCCACAGAGGCTGGCAGAATAAAAACCAAATCAAAGATCCTTGTAGTAGCTTTAAATGTGACTTTAAGGTCTCAGTGTGGTACATAAAATATATGGCATCCATCACACTTGACACCACGTAGCCTCTCTTTTTAAACAAGAATTTGAGCTGTCAGCGCTGAAAAATAAATGTTTGAATCGAAAAGTCAAATCAAATCATGGATTTTGGTAGAAGCTTGCATCTTTTTTGTTGGTTACAGTGTATCAGTGGTCTCACCTGGAGGACGTACTGCCAGGCTCGATCCACGTCTCCTTTGGAGGTGAAGCGTCTCATGATCATCGCATGGAGCTCCGGAAACTGAAGAGATGGAAACAAATTGAAATTGTGTGTTCTAGTTGCATCAATTAGATGTTCAGGTTCTGTGAAAAACACACGACTCACTAAAATGCAGATGTTGCTCTCACCTGTTGACAAGCAAACAGGACCGGTCCGGTGGCCAAGCCCAGTTTGAGGTCTGCAGCAGAGGGCTTCCCCAGCTGACTGGCCCCTGATGTGAAGTCCAGGACATCGTCCACCAACTACAGGACAGAGACAAATGATCCCATGGAGTCATTTTATATACAAGATTCAAAATTCAAGTGTAGACACTGTTATGTTTTGGATATCAAGTCTAACAGATCAAAAGAGGAAATGACCTGAAATGCGATGCCAACATTCCTCCCGTACTGGTAGGCTATTTCATGAACTTCAGGATCAGAATTCACCAGGATGGAAACCTTAAAAGAAACAGAGCAGACAGTCAACAAAAGGCATCGAGTGCCGAAGCGGAGGCTTTCCTCCATCTCTGGGATATTTGGGTGTAGACAGAACGTACATACTGCTTTACAACTGTTTGCAATAAGACTGGCAGTCTTCTTGAAAGTTTTCTCGAGGTAGTGTTTGAACCTCTCGTTCTCGTTCTCTTTGGAGCCCAGCTGCATGAACTCACCTGGAAGATATGAAGAGCTCTGTTAGCGGACAGCACAGATTCTGAACAAGATGTGCAAAGTGGACCAGAACAACTTTATGGACATCTTCAAAGTTTTTTAAATTGCTAACATTCATACATTTTTTTTGATTCACTATATCATTACTTTGTACGAATTATTTTCCTAATACAGAGGCAAACACTAAACCCCCAACTAGAATCACACTTCACCTCATTTTTAATTTCATGACCAGGTTAAAATGTGTGTTGTTGCTTTAACGTTATTTCACAAAGTTTCCAATGAATTCTCGAATCATTTTGTCAATAAACATGTCTGGTGTGATGTGGTTGTTTGTCACATTTCATTTGGTTTGACTTGTTGCAGTCGTATAAACATTTACAGAATGATTATAAATAACACGTGTTATGGAGGCTACTTTGCACAAACATGGACACAGATGTGCCTTGAGACTTCAGCTTAATGTTTTTATACAAGACATGATGTTGATGTTTCTTTGTTATTCTTTTTAATTTGTCAGAAGTAAATTACTATATGCAACGATGTAGAAAAAATAAAGGATACTGAAGCAAATTCCTGCATTTCTGAATGATTCTTGTTCCTTAAGTACAGTTTATAAAGTGAAATGTGTTTTTCATATTTTACAATAAAATACTGATTTTATAAGAAAAATCACTGGAACTTCAAAAATAAAAGTTCCTAATTTCTGTAATGCTCCTTGTTCTTACTGTTTTTAGGTCAGTGTGTTGTGAGTGACAATGTGTGTTTCCTGAGTGACGATTGTTGCCAGTGTTTTGGTTGAACGAGCTCATTTTCAGACATGTATGAAGTGTTTTGAGGCCGAGATCCACATTTGTGAATGCTGACTGCATGAATGGTTTTGAAAAAAAGGGGTTCAGTATTCACAGATGATTGTTAGCAATTGGAAACAACTGCAAATCAAGACTATGGCTGTGTCCCAATTCAGGGTCTGCATCCTTTGGAGGCTGCATCTGAAGGTCAATTACATCACAACGCTGCACGAAGGCTGTCCTAATTCGAAGGCTCCTTCAAATGCAGCCTTCTTTTCCCTCTTTGTGGAGGACGCACCACTACTATCCTTCACAGCCTCCCATATCCCATGATTCTTTGCGTATCTCTCCGAAGGACACGCCGTTGAAGGATGCAGACACTGAATTGGGACACAGCCTATTTCTGACTGACGTGGCAAAATGGCCTGAACAAGCCGATGACTGTACCTCGCACCAGGTCCTCGATCACCTGGGAGAGCACCTTTACCACCGTGATGTTACCGATACGAGCCAAGGCCATGGAGGCTGCCGAGAGGATGAAATCTCCAGCCAAGATCGCCTGGAGGACAGAAAACACATGACATTAATATGCATGCGAGGAGTAAAGAAGAAAGTCCTGAGCTGACTTTATTTCTCTCACCTTTCTTTCACCCCAGATTTCATTGATGGTCCTCTTCCCCCTCCGTTTGTCCGATCCGTCGATAACGTCGTCGTGCACCAGGCTGGCAGTGTGGATCATCTCTGAGATCATAGCTATGGCCCTCTGGCCCGGGAGCAAATCCCTGCAGGGACAAACACTGGATTAACAATTTAGGAGTCATCGCAGGGTGTGGTGCAAGTTCCTCTTACAACTGTATCAAAGGTCACTTTGTGTGAATAGTAGCAGCAAATAAAACATGAGATTCTGTTGGAACATTTTGGTCTGGAGTGATTCTATTTTACCCAGATCTGTTGCTGTGGATGTTGAGCGCCCGGGCCATCAGGACCACTATCATGGGTCGGATGGCTTTGCCTTTGCCATCGAAGTAGTAGTCACATAAATGTTTCAGCTCTTCGGACACAAAAAGCTCCTGTGAGGCAGAGTAATAAAAATCATGACTTTTATTTCAGCCATAATCAACCGGTGTCTGATATAAACATGTGTCACACACCACATGACTGTAAGATGACTACTGTGTTTAAATAATATGTTAATGAGGTTACAACACATAGCTCACTCGTCTGTTACTGAACTGTCCCTGCAGCTGCGAGGTCAAACCAGGGCAAAAACAATATTCCATAGCATAACAAGTACACTCTGGATTCAACACGTACCTTTCTGATGTCATCGTATAAACTCGTTAAGTCTTTCTGGGCTAACGTGAACGGGTCCTTCGGCTTGGCGTCGCTGTGTATCGTCCTGCAGCAGCGAGACTGTAGTGTGGGATCGAGCAACCGTGACCTGTGTCTGCAGAGAAACACAACACAAGCTGTGAAAACACTGTCAATTACATTAATCAACTATCTTATGATGGCTATCATTTTTTTGTAGAGATTTACTGAAGATATTAGATTTCTGGGGCTAATGCCAATATGATATATGGCCGAGTACACACACACGTTTTGCAGTGATCCTTCAAATGTGGTTATAAAAACACAAACATATGCAACATAGGCAGGATATTTCACACTGTAACGATAAACTGTATTGTCTAAAATGACATCAGAGCACCAAAACACGTTTTTCTGCATTAAAATGCATTTGACAACAAATACGCTGGGACCGATATATCAAAATCCACTGATAATATTGGCCAAACGATAAATCAGTCAGGCTCTGATTTATTGTTTTATCCCTTTAAACCCCCCATGACTGTTACCACCACAACATGGGGTCCATAGGAAAATAATGACAACAACAACAACAATTTCATGCAATTTATGCAAAAAATGTATACGTAGTTTGGTTACAGTGGTTAAAACAACTCACCTGGTATTAAATGAGGATAAGTTTAAAGTTTGCAGTTTTTTCTGTGGAAGTGCTGATGGCCGCCCCTGAAATTTTAAAAGGACATGACACCAAAATACTTTAGAAATTATACTACTTTTAGACCAACAAAGCCAGAATTTCTCCTCAAGATTTCAGTTCTGGTTGCTGGAAAAAGGCTTTAAAAATGAATACACCCTTGTTAGGATACTTAATTTACAGAGAGAGGAACATAACTATCTGCAGTGATACAACATGGTACGATAAATATACATAAATACTATTTAAAAAACAGTCTGAATTCTTCATCTGATCATAAAATATTGTACTTTTCACTCTTCATAGCATTTGTAAAAATAAGCATTTTGTCTATGAGATGTGGAGTGACACAGGTGACTCAATGACGAATGAATGAATGAATGTAGGGGGTAAAATAAACATAAATGAATGGGGACATGGCCGGATATAGGTTAGATTTAAGTGTACAGCTGGCCAAGTGAAGGACAGAGCTGAGTGTAACATCAGAAGCAGGTCTTGACCTTTATGCCAGCTGAGAACCAGCCAACACCTCCTGCAACAAGTCTCCATTCATTTACGGATATTCTTAAAAAACAGAAGTAACTCTAGCGAAACACACACGGCAGTTACACAGCCAGGAAATGTCACCGACACTGAAGTAATAAACACGTTACTGATATAAAACCACCATGTTTGTGTGGCAGGCTGGCTGCTCGCTGGTGTGTATGACCTTCCGGGGTTTGACAGCCCGGTGCTCTGCAGCAAACTCACCTCGTTCCCCGGCCCGGAGCTCCAGGGCGTCCGCCCCAGAGAGGACGCGGACACGGACACGGACCTGACGCTGTATTGCCACAGGGTTTCAAATAAACCCGTGCTCGTACCGTTTGTACTCCACCTCCGGCACTGCCTCCACCACCGGGACGCCATGTTCCCGAGAAGCGTGCATTAGGACGGGTTATATACTTGAACGGAACCGGAAAAGAGTCAGCGGGCGTCGGTTGATGACGTCTCATAACATCGACTATCGTTAGCTACAGATGGTAGAAAGTTAAGGAGCTTTAAACTACTTTCTAAATTAAGTATTTATCATGAATGCAGCGGAAGATGTAAACTACGATCACCTATGTTTAACGTTAAACTAAAGTTATAAAATGTTTGTTCTCAGAGGTCCCAGAAAATATAGTATAGTATTGACGAGGCTGCTAGCTAGCTGGGTAGCTAGCTAACTAACGTAGTAACCATAGCTACCGGTGTTTCACAACAGCTAACGCTAGCAACGCTAGCTAAGCTATATGGGATAGTTTTAGGGTAAACCTGACCTAAAGTGTGTTTACATACCGTCTTATTTCCACGGAAGGGTTAACAACTTAATATAAGGGTGGCTTTGAGTTTTATTTCTCTAAGTATTACTTTAAAAACTCACAAAAGGTGAATGAAAGTTACTTTTTCAGGGGAGATAAAGCAGTAACATGTATGCTAATTGATCACCTGCTAGCATTGGTAGCTGTTTGCCTAACTAGTTAGGTACATTTATACACAGCAGTGTATAAATATACCTTACAACCTAAAATAGCAGAAAATACTAAAGTACCTTCAATTTGTATTTTAGTACAGTACTTGAGTACATTTACTTAGTTACATTCCAGCACTGAATACAAGTACTTTACACTTGCACATACTACTGTGTATATTCATGTACACTACATTTGGATAGTGTGGTCATTGAAGTAGTAGTAGTAGTAGCAAATAATATACATAGTAACTCTCTAGCATCAGCTTTATCATGAGAAATCATGATCACCAAATATAATATGATGCGTGTTTTAATAGGTTAAACTCATCATCATTACTAACATTTCAATTTTAAGTATATAATAAAATAACACTGAAACTGCTGTGTCTGTAGAAATGTGCTGTACGATCCACACAGTAGTCTTTGCTCTAGTAGCAGCAGCCAGCTTCTCACCTGTACATGTCCTGGAGTACTGTGAAAGCACTGACCGTGACTGCCACGGTCATGACAAAACGACATCAGACAGTGTGAAATCCAGGTGGAACGTGAACGCTTCAAACCTCATACAGGACCTGGACCAATTCAGAGTGTCCTGCAAGAAGCTCATAGGTAAAACTGATTCTCATGACATTACAGGTCGATGTGTTTAAATAGATGTCAACACAGTGAAAGGGTGACTATCATTCTGTCCTCTCTGCAGAAGCATTCCCAGTAGACGAGGTCGACAGCAACTTCGTTCGCACCGTAAAGAACTGCATATTCTCCAGATCCATTCCAACCCCACTGACAGGCCCGTTAAGACTGGCAGCAGTTTCAAAGGTGATATAAAGTCATCAACGGCATCTCAAAGTGTTTATTTAATAATAACAGAAGAACTCATTTATATTTCAAATTGTCTCTACAGGATGTCATTGAGGGGATCTTAGATGTAGACATGGCTGTAACACAGTCTGATGAGTTCCTTCACTATGCCAGCGGTGGCAGACTGCTACCAGGATCTGTACCACTGGCGCACAGATACGGAGGTCATCAGGTAGAGTTGGTTCCAAACCCGTTTAAGTTAGATGAAACAATCCATGTTTCAGTCATATGTCCACAGCTTGGCTGAGCTGAGTAACTTAATAACTTTTCTCTACAAATACCGGCAATCTTTTACATCTTTAATCATAAAACAATAAACAGATCTTTCTGTTTTTAATCCGGGACTTATACAGTATAACCTCAGCAGAAATGTAATCAACTTTATATTAAGCTATAACGGAAACTTGGAATTAGAATACCTGTGAACATCAGAGACAAGATCTGATCACTGACATGAAAATGTGTCTCCATCAGTTTGGCTACTGGGCAGGTCAGCTGGGCGATGGTCGGGCACATTCTCTCGGTCAGTACACCAACAGGTGAGAACATGTTTGATTAGTTTCTTTGATTATTACAAGTATTGTATATTTAAGGTGCATCGTCAGTTAAACCTTCAACTTATTTTCCTTATAAATGTTTGCACCGCAGGAAAGGAGAAGTTTGGGAGATTCAGCTTAAAGGCTCTGGAAAAACACCTTATTCAAGGTGTGTTGGTTATGTTCCAGCAAACCCTTTTTCTTCCTTTTCATCCTTGTTTTCTCCTTGTTTCTCTTTTCGCCACATCCGGCAACATTGCATCACATGATACCAACTTTTATTGCAGGTCAGGAGATGGTCGAGCTGTGATCCGTTCTTCTGTGAGGGAGTTCCTGTGCAGTGAAGCCATGCACTTCCTGGGTGTCCCAACCAGCAGGGCTGCCAGGTGAGAGAGGAGGGCCAGGTTTGGGTTTTAATACTTTGTACTGGATTGAACTGTTTTTCCTCAAATGTTTGTTGACAATACGATCTGTTAATGCTTTGCTCTGTTTTAGTCTCATCGTAAGTGACGAGCCGGTGATCAGGGATCAGTTCTACAATGGCAATGTGAAGACAGAGAGAGGTGCAGACAGACAACAACGTACATTTCAGTTACATTTAATCTGCATGACGTGTTTTAGTCAAGCTTTTTCATTTGTCATTTTTACCAGGAGCTGTTGTTCTCCGGTTAGCCAAGTCATGGTTTCGGATTGGATCTTTGGAAATTCTGTCTCAAAGTGGAGAGATAGATCTCCTGAGGTGAGTCAGGTCACGTGATCACATGTCAGTCATTCTATGGCCTCCTGACACAGAGAATATACTGCAGCTTGTAACATGATTTTTGTTGTTCTGTTGATTTATAGAAAGCTGCTGAACTTTGTGATTGATGAACATTTTTCTTCAATTGATTCAGATGACCCAGATAAATATTTGGTAAGTAAAAAAAATAAGTAATCGGTTAAAAGTAATCCAAAATCTGGTAACATCTGTATGTTGTACATTATTTGTTGTTTGTTTAATGCTTTGCTTTTTGTTGTACTTTCATGTTTCTAGGTGTTTTATTCCACAGTTGTGAACGAAACAGCGCACATGATCGCCCAGTGGATGTCGGTTGGGTTTGCACATGGTGAGAACCTCATCTGGCTGAAGATTTGATCCCACAGTCTTTACAAACATCTACTGACATCTACTGTTTGTTACCATGACAGGTGTGTGCAACACGGACAACTTCAGTCTCCTCTCCATCACCATCGACTACGGGCCGTTTGGCTTCATGGAGGCGTATAACCCCGGTGTGTACGATGAAACATGTCGGTGTTTTCACTGAATGCCTTGCTCTCATCAGATGTTTAAACAAAGCTGTAATGTTGCAGATTTTGTCCCCAACACATCTGATGATGAGGGCAGATACAGCATAGGAGCCCAGGCCAACGTCGGCCTGTTCAACCTGGAGAAGCTGTTGGCGGCTCTCAGTCCTGTGCTTTCTAAAAAACAGCGGAAAGAGTAAGAAGAATGACATGATAACTGTTTCAAATATGTTTTTTTGTAGTACATACATCATATGTTTCTATGTTTGTGCTCTTGCTCTTTACCTTTTGAAATTCTAGATTTTCTTGCATAATATTGGGCTTTTTTTCCTTCCTCAGGGCTAAAATCATTTTAAAAGGCTACGCTGAAATTTACCAGATGAGGTGAGCTCCATGTGTCTCCTTTATATCCAAGAAGTGGTAATACATCAATAATATATTTTCCAGTCTCAGACATGCATGTATTTCAGGTTTCACCAGCTTTTTAAAGCTAAACTGGGGCTTCTCGGTGACGAGGAGGAGGACGGCTACCTCATCGCCTTCCTGCTGAAGGCAAGTCTTTGACAGTGAGATGGATGCTCACTGCGAGAGACATTTTTACATAGTTCATCTCTGTCTACTAAATCAATTTCATCTCACTGTCTGTTTACTGGCTGAGTACAAATTGGATTTTATTTGCGCCCCCGATCTAATCAGGTTTGTCTCCCCAGATGATGGAGGACACACGGTCAGACTTCACCGCGACCTTCAGGCAGCTCAGCGAAGTTTCAGTTGAGCAGCTTCACAACAACAACTTCACACAGGTGGAGCTCAAGTGGGGATATGTGAAATCCCTGTGTTTGGATTTAGTTTGGAAACTGATGAAATTCTTCTAATTACACAGTAAATAGTGATAAATATAATAAAAGATGCATGTGAATTAGTATTATATTAGTATGGAGGGAATTCTGCAGATCAATTATGATTTTAAGGCATCCATTTCATGATTCTTACCTTTGTGTTCTGCGTTAGATGTGGGCTCTTGAAGACTTATCGTCACACAAGCTCTTCTCTGATTGGCTCAACATGTACCTGCTCCGGCTCAGAGGGTAAGCAAAAAAAAAAATATGAATTTAGTTTGGCAACCCAAGTTTCACTGAAATGTTCCTTTTGTGCTTAAAGGTGCACTTTGTAGTTTTGGTTAAGACATTTTAATTTCATAGATTTTTTTTTTCAAGACTGAATACAACTTTTTAAACTAAAGACAGCACAATTTCATATGGTTTTACTTTTTTTTTGTTTTTATCTGCAGGACCCTTCAAAGTAGCCACCTTTTTAGCTTCATACAGTGTTCTGGGGACCTTATTTCCCCCTGAGGGCTCTTTTATTCAGTCATGAAAATATGTATATCCCCAAAAAACAAAAAGAAAATTACATAATTACCTTTGTGGGTTTAATTTATTTTCTCTTTTTTCCTTTTGTTCAGACAACAGAATGATAGTGATGTTGATCGTCAGCACAGGATGAAAAGTGAGTCACTAAATCTGCATATTAGTGTTGATTTGACCATGAAAGATGAGCAGTTGTTTGTGGTTTACATTGTGGTTAAAATAACTTCTGTTCCTGCAGTGTGATGATGTTTTAACAAGAAGATGAAAAAGTGTAATTGTGAAAAATATCTTACAGGTGTGAATCCTAGATATGTGCTGAGGAACTGGATGGCAGAGGCTGCAATAAGAAAAGCTGAGATGAATGATTTTTCTGAGGTGTGTGTTTGATATTTAATCTTGATCAAATTTTATGTGAAGTACTTTTCTGTGGCAAGGCGTTGGGTCGGTTTTAAACCTGGTGTCTTTTATTTTCCCACCACAAGGTGGAGCTGCTGCACCACATCCTGTCCTCTCCCTTTGTTACACAAGAGACTGCAGAGGAGGCGGGCTATGCAGCAAGACCTCCGCTGTGGGCTGAGAGGTTAAAGGTCAGCTGTTCCTCTTGAGTGACGCCTGGATGTAGAGAAATACTCAAATCAACAAGAATTAAAATCATAACTGAGCTTTTGTTTTATGTTACATTTTGTTAAATTCTGTCATGTCTGTGGAATTTATTTTGCTCAAAATGTCAAGGTCATTGCTGTTTAATGTTCTTGATTACCAATATTTATGGATACAGTGACCAATAAATGTTGAACGGAGCTCTGAGGGCCAAAGACGAGTTAATTCTGTTTGTTTTTTTGCTCATACAACTGTTATTTGACAGTTTGACAGCTAAATACTTGCAAATGTCTTCCATGTGATTCCATAGTGACACCAAAATAAAAACAAAGAATCTACCGTGGAGGCCGTCCTGTCGCTTTTTTCAGCATCTACATTCGCATACAGACTTTTCACCTGATTCACATACTATACAGTCACCAGAGCTAAAAAAAAGTTGTTGTTTTTTTGTGCTAAAGAAGAAGAGACAGTGATTCGGTACAATAAGAAATGCTGTCCAGTTCATTCGTTTCATATCCCACCGGGAATTTTTTGCGTATTTATTTTGGCAACAGTCATTTAAAAAGCTACAGTAATGGGCTACACTGTGTATTCCCCCTCCTGACTGGTGTTTTTATAGTATTTACAGCCCCCCATACAAACACATGACAATATATACAATTCTATAAACGCTTCTCTGAAGTATGACGACAGCGGTATGATTTCATATCGTAGAAAACAAAAATATTACACCTCAACAGATGTTACATCATGTTTGTTTTTTTTCCAGCAAATTGAGAGTCACAGATGTCTGTAAAACTCAACACGGAACAGGGGCTTCATTACAGAAAAAAAACATCCTGCCTGCTTGTCCTTTTTTAACCTAAGTTTCAAAGACAGAAAGAATCTTCCTATTAAAGAAGAAATTCCTAAATGAATGGCTGTATCTTCCCTTAATTCATGTCTGTATCATATCCTACCTGTGCTTTGATATTAACTTCTCCAGGCTAACATCAGTGTTAGCTTCTCCGACAGGCTAACATCAGTTTTAGCTTCCTTAAATAGGCTAATTTTGATAATAACTCCTCCAACAGGCTAACATCAGAGTAAACTTCTCCAAATGGTAACTATCAGTGTTAGCTTCTCCAAAACGCTAACATAAGTATTAGCTTCTCCAACAGGCCAACATTAGTATAAGCTTCTCTATCTGGCTGACTTTGATATAAACTTCTCCAACATCAGTGTTAGCTTCTGCAGCAGGCTACCAACAGTTTTAACGTAAGTGCTAGCTTCTCCAACAGGCTACCATCAGTGTTAGCTTCTCCAACAGGCTACCATCAGTGTTAGCTTCTCCAACAGGCTACCATCGGTGTTAGCTTCTCCAACAGGCTACCATCAGTGTTAGCCTCTCCAACAGGCTACCATCAGTGTTAGCTTTTCCAACAGGCTACCATCAGTGTTAGCTTCTCCAACACGCTACCAACAGTGTTAGCCTCTCCAACAGGCTACCATCGGTGTTAGCCTCTCCAACAGGCTACCAACAGTTTTAACGTTGGTGCTAGCTTCTCCAACAGGCAAACAACAGTGATAGCCTCTCTAGCAGTTATGGTATTGCCTTTCAATCATAATATTTCAGTGTTTCTGTTGTTCCCCATATGGTGCTTCCATTTTGGCAGTTATTCTGAATGCCATTACAACTCTCAGTTGTGAAATAGCTAATTTTCCTGACAGCGGTTATAAAACCTGTTTCAGTTATACCTCAAGATCCAAAATGTCACCCTGAACTGATAGAAGATGGGATTTGGGGGAGATTCTGTAATGAGGCCCCTGGTGTATAACAATTTTAACTTGTTAAAAGTTCAACTCGTTGGTCTTAAAAAATAATCAACCTCTCAATTGATTCATGCAGGATTAAGTCTTGGATAAGCAGTTCAGGTAAAGGGCAGATGGAGCAGCGAGAGGTGAAGCTGATTGATGTCCACTGGCTCCATGTCGGTGTTTAGTATTGTTGTGGATGTCAACAGTAGCTGTTTGGTAAAAAATCAAGACATGGCAGTTCCTACTGTACAAACTCCACCCTCAGGCTAATGATTGCTGCGCTTCTTGTTCATGGCCATCATCAGTTCTGACATGAGGTCTCCACCTCCTCCTCCTCCCCCTCCTCCTCCTCCTCCTCCTCCTTGCAGCGATGGTGTAGTCCTCTTTGGCGGAGCAGGAGGAAGCTTCTTCACCGAGCCTGTAGGCTTCAGCACTGCTCTTGGGGCAGCAGCAGGTGGAGGCGGAGGTGGAGGAGGTGGTGGCGGGACTCCTCCAGCTCCTGTGTACATTGGCTGAGGTGGAGGCGGAGGTAAAAACCCTGGATCCGGTGGTGGAGGAGGCAGGTCCATACCCCCGAAACTAGCTGGCGGAGGAGGCGGCAGGGAACCAAAGCCAGTGGCAGGAGGTGGAGGTGGAAGGAAGTCTGGCGGGGCCTCTGGGCCGTCGTCAATGGGTGGAGGTGGCGGTGGAGGAGGGAGGTTGTCCATTGCGGGTGGAGGTAGAGGGAAGTTGGATGGCAGGTGTCGCTGCGGGGAAGCAGATTTAAAAGATTTCTTGGCGGCCAGAGGAGGTGGAGGAGGGAGGACTGGGTCTGGAGGTGGTGGAGGAAGATCATCAGCCATTGGTGGAGGAGGAGGAGGAGGTGGAGGTGGGACATTTCCAAAGTCCTGAGAAGACAGAATATAACATAATTATACAAAATGTCCAAGAAGGGAACATATTTTAAAAAATTTTTAAACCTGAGGTTGTTCAGCAGGCAGGAAGTGATACCAGTGGCATTATGGGAAATGTAGGATCAAGCAAGTTTTTAGCTTGACTCATACGATGGACAGAAAGTCTGGAGATCTCAGCCTTTGTTCTTTTGATTTTGACCGTTAAAATATTTAAAAAACGTTTAAAAAAATGGCTTTTAGAATGTCTCGTTAACACGTTAATGTCTTAAATTCACTTGTTTTCTCAAACTAACAGTTAAATAGTTTTAATTTATCGTCACATACGACAAAGAAAAGCAGCAAATACTCACATTTAAGAAGCTGAAACCAGAGAAATATTTGGTATGTTTGCTTGAAAATGACGAGTCGAAAATAAAAAAATGATTGCATAAAGTAATTGCAGTTGTTCATTCAGTGTAATTTTTTATTATTAAAGACTTTTAAGGTTACACTTGCTATTAGTTAGATGCCTTATTAACTGAAAGTGTCCTACAAATTTCATTTCAATGGATTTACAGTCACTTTCTAGATAATTATAGGAAAATATGGGACCCTTAAAGTAAAGTATTGTCCCGTTTGCTGCTCTTTTTTTTCAGTTTTTATCATTTTTAAATGAATATATCTGAATATTTGGGAAACTTGTCCGCATTTTCTATTTTTTTATAGACTAAACAATAAAAACAGATACATTTATAATGAAAATAATCAACATTTCCACCGCTTATTAGGAGTTCTGTACCTGAGAAACAGGTCCTGGTTGGGGCTTGGGAGCGTGACCGTTGGCCTGGCTTGGTGATTTAGCTAGCAGAGGAGGAGAAACACCGTGAGTGAACATACTGTACAAGTCAAATCACCACATCTGGGTTGTTTTACATCGATGAAACACTCCGTAAAGGCAGCTCGCGTGTCCTGCTACCTTTGATGGTGGGCGAGGGCGTTGATGGATTGGAGCTTGATGGGGTGCTGCGGTTCGTCCACGCCGAGCTGACAACAGCCTTCTTCTCGGCTGTTTTATAGTTTTCGTACAGCGACACACCGTACTGTGAGGGAAAGAAACACACGGCAGAGAGAGAGCATGAGTTCTGGTCCAATGGAGATCATTTCCTGTTACTGAACGCAGAGCTGAGGGTCAAATGTACCTTTGCGATACGTATTCCGGTTACCCAAAGGTTCATGGTCCAGGCATCGTCGCAGCACAGGTACTTGATGTACTGAGACTCTTTTTGGATCTGAGGATGCTGCAGAGACAAACCCAAACGGTCAAGACATCAGAATAACACAACACACACAACCTGACCGTTCGGTGTAGCACTCATTAAATGTGAAATAAGCTGTTTTATAACCTCTGAGGTGTCATGTGAGACTGTGACCTTCTTCATTTGAGCTGTTATCCAAACATGGATGATTTTAAAGGAGAACTCCAGCAGATTTAACACTGAACTCCTATAATATTATTGTACAATGTCCCAAGAAAAGGTCAAAATCAATGCAGCAGAACCAGAAATATTGATTTTTTTTTATTATTATTCCAAGCATTATTGTATGGAGTCATAGGAGTGCCATTATAAAAAGTGTCATTCTGTTTTTTAGGATTGTAAAGAGAAATAAACAAATATATGTAAATATAAATCTACAAAACAACATTTTTTAATTGAGAAATAATAAGCATTTTCATTATTTCTGCATTTATTATGTACATATGTATTTATATATTTTTTAAACAATATAAATAAATGTATTTTTGCGTATCATTTACTCTATTTTTTCTCCATATTTAACAAAAAACGATTATCTTAATCTATTTTATATAATGATATTTATATATTTTAGTTTTCTCCGTATTGCTGTCAATCCCTTCCTGCCCAGGCTGAGCTGTTAATTCCTGCACTTATAAATAATAGGTTAAAGATATATAAAATAAGATTCCACACAGGACACAAACCCTCTGTGAAAAACCCATTCAGCCCCACAACCTGCCCCTTCACTACCCACAATGCCACTTGACCTCTGATGACTCAAGTGGAGGTTTGCTTATGTTATAAACAGCCAACGTAGCCTCAAGTCTCTAGCGTTCAGCACCGATGGGACTTTGATGTGGAAACTTTAAAAAAAGTTACTCCATTAGTTTCTCACAGGCGGCCACAAGGGGGCAGAGTGAGTCTGGAACCGGAGTGTTGACAGGAAACACCAGTCGAATTGATGTGTTTTCAATTCCTGTTGTTTGAAAATCGTCCAGTCAGCATTTCTGAATAAGAAACCACGACGCTCAGAAGTGAAATGCGTGAGTCACTGAGTGCATCCTGTAATTTGTTATAATTTGGGGGAAATATGAGACGCTTGACGCTCAAATAGTCTTTAAAGTAAGTCTACAAAATCTCACTGGTTATGAAAAACACTGGCTGTGCAGCGCATAGTTTCAGGTCCAACATTAATCCCACAGTCAATCGTTCCACCCCGAGGAGGACGTCGACTCTGCCACAATATAATACATAATGAGGACGGTATTAGCGATCACCTCGGGCTTCTCCTCTGAATATATAACAGCCACATCATGAGGCCGAATTGTTTTTGCTCACGTCCTTGAGTTGCTGCAGCAGCCTGTGAGCAGCGCCACAGCAAAGTGTCAAACACGCCCAAAATTATTGTATCGTCTTCATACCACCACGGCGGAATCAGCTTGTTTTTTTCTGCATGATTGGAGACCATGTGAAACCAGGCCGGCCTCCGACACCGTCCACTCCGACAGGTCATTTTCCATTTTCAGCACCTTAAAAGTCTCCTCCCTTCAGCTCAGACCTTGAGGACTCTGTTCTTCACTTGTGGATAATTCACTTTCTTTGCCTCTCTAAGCTCTTTTCCCTTTGATCCTGGACAACTAGTCGAATGGTATCTGCTGATTCCGGGATTTCTCGGACAAGATAGGGGAAAGAGAAAGAAAAGAAAGAAAGCGGACTTTCACATCCTTTAAACACTGACCACCAACCCGTCTAATTCTTACTTTTTTCACGTCAGTCAGCGTTTTTCTCGCTCCTAAATGGATACTGTAGGTGCCTCCCATTACTGTTAATACTCTCAACTTCAAAGAGCTCCTCTTAATTAAACGCACTGTGCTTTTTACAGTCATGTCTTTGAAAGATATATTAGGAGCTGCTTAAAAAGCCCTCAGCGCGCTATCTCGCCACTCCGAGCTCAGCTGGGTAAAAAAAACTGTCTCCTCTCACTTCTTCAAATTAAACTATTTGTTACATGTCCAGAAGAGCTGCCAGCTGTCTTCCCAGAAACCACCGTGCAGCCATCAATTCTGCATGCAACGTACTGTTTGGTATACGCCCCCCCGAAACAGACACACAGGCTGTTATCGTGAATGTTTTCTGTTGTATCATGGTCAGCAGAAGTTGCAGCTTCTCTGTAAAATCACTTTCACACTGTGAGGGCGTGTCCAGATAAATTTATCGCCGACCTACCTTCAGAACGAAGCAGAAGTCGGTCGGAGCCTTGTATTTGCTCTTGAAGTCTTTGCCGTAGTAGACGTTCAAGTTGTCAAACTGGACAAAGCAGACGAGGTCACGGGACGACTGGAAGGAAAAAAAGGAAATGTGTCACAAGACGACCTGTTGTTTCTTTGTTTCAGCGCTACAGTAGGTGCATAATGTCCTGTACGAATGGTGTGTTTGGGAGTCAGAACTCCTCCAGCAGGGAGTAAAAGCTCCACTCATATTTAGTGTTGCATGAAACAAGAGCGAGGGTTCATAAAGCCGAAGGACTACACACTAGGAGTTTGTAGTCCCGGAGCAGAATAAAAAAGATCAACCCGGTATTCTTCTGAAGGTTTCACTCGACATTGCATCTAAATATCTGCTGGAATTTGGTTGGACGTGTGTTTATGGTCTGGTCTCTGCCGCAAAACGATTCCCCTCATGAACCCCTGACCTTAGTTTTCCCTTTGGGGACGTAATAAATTCCCGAGGCCCTCAGCTGGAAGAGCCGCTGCTTCCAGGACTTCTTGCCGTCCTCTTTGAGGTACATGACGGCCTCGAGATCAGGCACGATGATGGAGGTGCCGCAGAAGTTCTCCTGCAGAGGGGAAGGAGGGATGAAAGGGGGTCACTGAGAGGAGCTCTCGCCGGGAACACTGTCACTTTAAAGACAATATTTCACTCAAGCTTTGCGTGTGTGTGTGTGTGTGAGTGTGTGTGTGCATATTTTACCTGTATTAATAACTCCTTGTCCTTGTCTTTTATGTCTTTGAGAGATTTCTTATCCTTCTTCCATAGATAGAAGTTCTGCAGGAATAAAACACGAAGTGCATTAACGATTGAAGCAAGACTGGTTCAACAATTTACAGATATACTGACAATTTTCAGCCATGCTAGCAGCAGAGCTCTATAGATGGCAATGTCTCGTTGACAGACTGAATCGTCTCAACAATTCAGACATGGATTGCCATGAAATTTTGTACGGACATTTGTCCAGAGGGCAAGTTTTCGAGTAAAATTAAAATTATTCAACAAAAAGTTAAATTATTTTGTCATTTTTACACCTTAAATGTCACCAGAATGCAGGAAACAAAGTCCTTGCATCTCAAATATTTTCATGGATAGGACCCCCAGAACATTGGTTTTTAAATCCTGCCTATTACTGAGGTTTCAAGGTGGACAAGTCTCCGCACACAACGCTACGTGGAAACATTATACATGTCTGTTGCCTCAAATCTGACGAACATCCTGATTTTCATGAGATTATTTGATCTAAACTTGGCCTCAGAAGTTTATTTTCTCTGTGTTCAAGAATAAAACACAATATTAACTTTGATTAATTCATTAATTTGTGAATAAAAACACATTTAAAATCAGAACAAAACACTGGCTATCAGCATCACGAGGGGAAAAACAATCGTAGTCACCTCTCAGAAACCCCTGACCCCTGCTCTTTGTCCCTGTGTGACTGGTCTGTGTTTTCACTGTGCTGAGAGAACGCCTGAGGGGATTTCTATTTTGGTAGCTCCTGTCAAAAGTTAAAAACTGTAAATTGATCGGGACGTATTGTATAAAACAGATCTGTCTTTTGTTGTGGGGGGGGGATGTGGAAGCCATGATGGAGTGGCTTAAAAATGAGAATATCTCACTGGTTTTTCCGAGCCGGCTGTTCGTCTCTGCCAACAGACCGAATCCATTAAACACGAGTGAGATTATAAAGGGTTCCCATTATATCAACAAACATGCCAAGATCTTGATGTCTTTCGCCTGAAGCTGTTTTGTCTGATATATTACAGTGAGGACATAAATGTAAGAGGTCATCCTACATGGGGGAAAGACATCTCATAACTCACACTGTGAAACTAGCCAGATGGCACGGAGGCTGAGACAATGTGGAGATGGATCTGCACACAGCAAGGCCAGGAATAATGAACCGGCCGTCGCTGGATATATGAGATCTGATCACTCAGTATGCGTTCAAAGACGTGTTTAAAGATACATACAGTACAAAGAGAGGAACCAACCTGCGGGCTTTTGAAAACCGCATTTTTTCCCGGCCGCTCTTGAAAGAGGATTTTGTTCTCGCTGTCTCTCGTCCACGCTAAGAGAGGCTCCACGAGGTTCTCGTGGTCTTCAAACGTCCGTTCTGTCAGAGGAAAAGCAAAGATGTCAGCAAACCAGGGGCGGTAGTATTCAGATTATCCAGCTTGGTGTCATCTTTATGTGATTACAGCTCATTTCTATTTATTTGGATGGCATATGTCTTGGGTTGCAGACAAACGAGACAACCCTGGTGAATGTTAGTGGAATCCAGATGTTTATCTATGCCAGTCCACATGTGTATTTTTGATTTCTGCCAAAGTCGGACATTTTCAAATTATACACAAAGTGGCTTAAAGCAAAAGTTTCACGATGTAGAAATTCTTTATAACGATCAAGGATAAGACAACTTCTAACCTTTTCCACTGATCATCTAATTTTGAATTGTTCCAAGCACTGACTTCAAATAAATTAGTTCAGAATCCAAAAAGTTAGGGTAAAAAGCAGGTTTTCCTTGACCTGAATTGAGAACTGAAGAGGGAGTGTCGTCATATTCTACCTGCCGTTGTGTATTGTGAAGCGCCCTCCATTGATAACGCATCGCTGACTAGAATGGTTTCCCTCAAAACTTATGAAAAAGTGCGCTGAAAGTTGTCATTAAGAGTGTCCCTTTTTTATCACAAGTTTTAAATTGTTTGTAAGTTAACGTGCGCCGTGTACGTGTGATGTTGGTGTTAGAAACATTCTTCTGTTTGTCGTCTGCGTAGTATCGACCAGCCACATCGGCACAGGCTTCGGTTGTGTGATGGTAAACTGGCCAAGATGCAAGCGCTGAATCCCGTGGCTAACACCTGACGACTTCTCTTCTTTAAAATGTAGCTGCATTCACATCCACTTGTTGATAGACGTCAGCTGAGGTCAAGCTCAAGTTGCTAAGTGGACCGCAAGCGATGACACACGAAACATTGGCCGCCGCTCACAGAGACTAAATCACCATCAGACACGTATCTGATGGGTTGTGAGATTGAGGTTTGGGCAACAGAAGACTCCAAAACTGGTAAATAAAGAACAACTTTATTGTGAGGCCAACATGTTTCGGCAGGGTCAGTTTTGATCACTGTCGACTTTTTTTTCTTTCTCCACGCTCCCTTGAAATGACTGAAGTTTTGCCAAAAGACTCTACCAAAAGGTTACGCAACTAAAACTTGTTCAAACGATGATAATACTGGTCATTTCAAGCAGTAGCAGTAAAAAGTCCTACAAGGTGGAACAAAACACCTGTGCTTTAATAAATGCAGTCGCACTGCAGTAAACAGAGCTAATCTCTTCTCTATCAGCCCACAAAAGATCATTTCTCAGCGCATTCAAGAAGAAGATTAAAAACGTCTCCGGAGTCGACAGTTCGTTATTATTTAAACCACAATCTGCAACAGTGTTTAATCTCACTTTGTCTTCTCCTTGTCCCTTCTGTTTTATCTTTGCACCAGGAAACAAATGCGTCACCGTAACGTACAGTCATTCGCTCTGTCACGAAATCTCTAAATCAGCTGAGCCTCGGTTCAAAGTTAATGCCACAGCTGTACAGTGCAGTTGTCTTTCTGAAGGAGGGGCTCAATAAAAATACAAGACTCCCCTTTTTGCTGGAAGGACTTTTAATGGGACTGTGCCTCGAAAACACATTAAGGGCAATTTCCACCTCCTCCTCTCTGCCCACCCAAACACTCAGTGCCATAGATCTCCATCATGTACCGGGCATTTGACTGTAGTTTAGCCACGGTCCCCAATTACAGGATACAAGCCAAGGTGGAGGCATTAAATAAATTGCTGCCAGGGTTCCAGTCTATAGTTTGACTATTACGATCATTAAATGGATGGTGTGACTTTGCTGCTGGAGTGAGTTATTAGGAGTAAAGATCCCTTTGAACTGCATTAACCACATGGTGTGCTTCCAGTGGCGTGCATGGTGAGCACATGGGCGAAATTAACAGCGAGGATTTTGTTTGAAGACGGTGTTGCTGTTGATCTCCATGGGACTTTATTGGCCGTGACTTTTTTTTTGTTTTGTTCTGTGTCATAGTTAGAGCGCAAAACACTTGGGGGGGTTTTACAGACCTTTAATAATAAACCATCTCAAACTGTTTCCACTGACAGGCTGTCTCGTTAGTCAGAGATGAGACAAGGTCCTCTCCACCACCCGTGCTCATGACTCAGATGAGCTAATCGTAAGAAGTTTGGGATGGATGAGAGGCTTTAAATAGCAATCAGTGTGTCAGACGGCTAATTTAAACGTGGGCTATCATTTGGTTAAAAATAAACTGTGTTGACTGAGGGGAAAGACACATTTCCTCATTTGTTGTGCGCCTCTGGCAAAGGCATAGCAAATATCCAGAATAAATGAGTTCCTCTTTAAAAATTCATCTAAAACAACAATTGTATTTACTAACTCAGCCCAAAGAATCTGCCTGACACTTTCGTTTTTGAGAACTGGAGGAAGTTGTTAGCTTTTCCTAGCAATTTTACAGTTCTGAATATGATTTTTTCAGTATCTGCAGCAAATAAAATGACTTGCAGGATAAGTCTGGTGTTCAGAGCTGCAACAATTAATTGATTAGTTGTCGACTATCAACTTAATGGCCAAATATCTCGATAACCCATTAATCTGTTGGCGTCCTCCTCAACTGATTAGCTAGTTTAGTTAGCCCAGTTAGCTGATGGGTCATGATTTCCAGACGGAGACACTGCTGATGAGTTTTTCAAATGTATGTTTTTGGCACTTTGAGCACCACCAGCCAGGTGCCATCAAGTTTCGTGAACTGAAACGAAAGCAAACTCACACCAAAACAATCTAGAAAGACAAATAAAACTACAGGTAAGAGGAAATATATTTATTTGGGTAATGGAGTGAACTATCCCTTTAAGTCTTTAGAGTAATAAATGGAGCCTGAGAGCCGCAGACAGTTTTGGGAAATCTTGCAAATTGCACTTTCAACACATTCCTGATTTACGCCTTCTCATGGAGTTGGTGGAAAATAAGAAAAATATGGAATAAATCCAGGCTTACCCTCTAATTAAATGTTTCACAGCTTAACTGCATATAAAATTACTTGAGTATAATTTTCAAGCAAAATAACATTGAGTCAGACTTTATTGCTCACGGAGTTAACGACCTTACCATCGGTATCTAATTGGAAAAAGCTTCGGGATGCGGTAAAATGACCCCCATTTCTGAATTATCTCTGTAACAATCCGATGAAGTTGTTAGAAAACAGGGAAAGCAGGTGGTAACGAGCGGCGGCAGAATCCGAGAGCGCAGCAGCTGAAGTAAATATAGCACAGACGGCCCAGACGGAGGATTGAGATCATAAGGCCTCTATTTCCGCATGACAGGGAGGATGACTGACGGTGTCCGACACAGCAAATTAAACCCACCTGTCTACACTGTATGTGTGTGCGTGAGGGAGAGAGAGAGAGTGTGGAGGAGGGAGAGAGAGATGGATGGGAGTAAAATCAATGTTTCATTGTGAGCTCGCTGCAGTGTGGCCGCCGTCGTGCCAATAAAAACACAGTCCATCATCTGGACCTGAATGAAATATCCCACCCTGCACATTGTGTGTGTTCGGTTGACAGTCCATATAAAAACACACTGGAGGCTTATGTTGTCAAACTTGTAGTCTACCGTGCATATTTTTCTCGTTCTGTTCATAAATTAGCCTCCAGCTAAGAGATTTCACTTGCACTGTAATAGCAATTTTTTTTGAGAAAGCTAAACATCACCATCACTAGTAATGGCATGACTTTGTGGGGAATCCAACCCAGTGACAGGTATTATAAGGTATAATAAATCTTCTTTATGGTCTTGTTTGCCAATAAAGTTCACATAGAGGCATCAGTATAAAATCGAGATTACATTATTGTTTACTACGGCTTTCAAATAAATCAAATACAGAACCTTTTTTTTAATATGTAACTATTTTTTTGCTTGCTCTTCATTTTATGGACTGTATTCTTATGTTTCCCTGTAAAGCACTCTAAATTGTCGTGTGCATGAATGGTGCTATATAAATTAACTTGCCTTTCTTATTGATAACACATTAAAAGGCAATGGTGGTAATTGATGGTCTAATAATTGGTCATAAACACTCTTCAGCCTGACCTCAAACACTTCCAAAACTGTACGGAAACGTTGCATCCGTCTCCGTACGCTGATGACACACCGCTTTATGTGACCATGACTCATGATGACAAAAGAAGATGTAGCCACAGCAGCATATAGCATAAACCACAGTACATTATAAATAATGCTGTGCGGTAACTCACCGAGGTTCAGTTCAGGGTTGGTCTCACACAGACTCCAGTCCACGTTGCAATCACAGTGAGTCTTTTCGAACAGGTTGTCCAGAACCTCCCTCACACTCTGCCTCTCGTCGACCATCAGAGTCTTGGAGCTGCCGTCGTTCAGCAGCACCTTCACCACCAACTGTCAAAACAATATATGTATATTTTACTTTGCTGTAGTGAGAACTCTTGCGTAAGGGCATAATTTGAGCTGGTTAAGATCATCGATACCCCTCCTTTAAAAAAACAAACATTTTCTTTATGTGAAATTAAGATATTGTCACATGTGAACAGAACATTTGACACGTGAAGTGGCTTTTTCACATACTGTAATTGAAAATTTCCATATGTGAACTTACATTTTCTTTATGTGAAATTAAGATATTGTCACATGTGAACTGAACTTTTTGACATGTGGAATTTGACTTTTTCACGAGTGAATTCCACATTTTCACACTTATCTTTACATACAATCAACTATTTTCATATGTGAACTGAAGTTTTTACAGGTAAAAATAAACAATGTCACATGTGAACCTGACATTTTCACAAATTATCAACTTTTTTAAAGATATGAGTAAAAATTTCCAAAAAAAATGTGCTTCTTCACATGTGAATTCCACATTTTCACATGCAATTAGATATATTCACGTCAGCTAAACAAAAAATGTATGCCATTTGTGAACCTGAAATTTTAGAAAATTCACAAACTTTTTTTATGTGAATGATAATTGTCTTATTGTTAGTTGTAAATTTCACACGTGCATTTCACTTTTTTACACTTTTCACATTTGATTGGCCATTTTTACATGCAAACTAAAATATGTGAAAATAAAATATATATATGTTTTTATATGTAAGTTATATTTTCACATGTGATTTACTTTACTTTCATATGTGATTGGATTTTTTTCCACATGTGTATAAGAGTATCCACAGGCTTATGTCATATCTGTACAGTAAATATGAAGCTGCAGCTAGCAGGTGGTTAGCTTAGCTTAGCAAAGTGAAGGCTGGTAACCGAACACAACTGCCCACCAAACCACAAGTTGTAATTTTTCTGGGTCAACAAGTTAACTTGAGTTTGTGAATACATGAGCTGTCTCCTGGCTGTAGCTTCATATTTAATGGACAGATCTGAGAGTGATATTGATCTTTCCATCTAACTCTAATAAAGGAAGTCAACAAGCATTGTTCCCTTTTCTTTGTTTTTTCTGCTCTACCTGCTTGACAGATTGAAGTTAAACATGTTGTGCAGAGCAGCAGGTGTCTCAACCCTTAAAGCACATGCTTGTTTGCCAGTTGAAATTACAGGCTGTGTACGAGTAAACGGCTGTTTCTGTTGTCTAATGCTAGTTTCACTGGAGGAGTTGATGCATCAGCACTTCTGTTTCGCCATCCTGCTGAACTTCTTAAGTCCTTTCAGTTCCTTCTCCATTGTGTTTGTCTCTTTTTGGCTGAGATTAATTTTGCCCCGGAGCGGAGCAGTGCTTTCCTCACAGGCTCATATGGCCTCACACTTCCTCTCATCTGAAACAAATCCCCCTTTGGAAAGCTGAGGAGTTTCGCAGATCCAAGGTCAGCCAGTCGCTTGCCTCGTGTCATAGAAATGCAGGTTTCAGAGATGTTATCACAAGAGGATTTAGAGCGTTAGATCGCGTATTACTCGGTCTTGACCTTCCCTGGAAGACAACGTGGGTTTGGCATGTGGTTGAACGAAATGTCACTGGATGTCAAGTTATTTCTCCTCTCATGCAAGGTTGAATGCATGTCTTCAAAATACATGATCCTTGTCTGAAGCGTGCTCCGGAATCAGCGGGTTTATCTGAGACCTGAGGGCCTCAGCTGCCAGTGGTTTCTGGTGAAAACCACAGAGCGCACACCTTGCTCTTCTGTGTCTAACAACCCCGGGACAGATGTTCCTGTGAAACTGGCCAGTGGTCTGTGTTCTCTCATATCCGCACACACATGGCCGGTTCCCTTTCTTCTTCGAGGGATTTATAATTACCCTCCTAACAAGGAAATTGACCATTAAATCAGTCACACCCATGTATTGTTTTTGACCGTTCTCAGCCAAGCATTTTGTAGAAGCAGTTACATCATCCGTCACATCGAAAATAAATAAATATTTGCAACTGGCAGGAAACTAGTTTGCATGAAATTGCGGTTCCTGATGTGAGTCTTTGCATGCAAGACCACATGTCTCTCTGTCTGTCTGTCTGTTGTTGACTGCTTTGAAGATGAGAAAGTGTCCACATATCACCCAAAGAGGAAACCGCTATCCTACAAGGACGTCGGCTGGATGAAAAGTGGCCATTCATTACTGTGATTAATGGCTCTTGCAGAAGAAACAAAAAAAAAAACACGGAGCCGTGCTACGTTTGAACATTACGTCCTTTACCGTGACGTCCATGTAGCTGTAATTCACGATGTCTTTGCAGTTTACAGTTGCCAGAGGACGTGAGATCAGAGGCTTCGGATGTTCGGTCGTCTTACCTTCTTCACTTTAGCTTCCTTGAGCTTCTCGAGAGCGAGCTTGATCTTGTCTGCTTTCATCTGCGCCTCGATCTCCGCCTAAGTAGAGAAAAATATGTAATAATTAGTATATTCAAGAAGAAGCGCTCACCTGAGTCTAGTATAAAGGAGATATGCTATGATAGCATCAGGCTACAATACGTATACTACTCCAGGTAGTCACTGATCCTGAAGACATAGTGCGGCACATGTGCTTCGGTTTAAGTCCGGAAAACGTATCTAGATTGAGCTAAATTAGCTGTTTCCAGCTTTTATGCTAAGGCGAGCTAACATGCTGGTGGCTGTAGCTTCACTTATACCCTCTACACATGAGAGTGGTATCTTTTCTTCTAACTCTCTTCAAAAAAGTGAACAATGATGACTCCTTAACTGTTTAGCGATTGCTTTTAAAAGCTAAATAAGAGGAAAATATCTCACTCTAGTGAGTTCATTTTCTGCAAATGCTGTTCAAGAGGTGTTCTGATTCAGTTTTAATTTCACAACCGGTGTGTCCATTCAAGAATTTCACTGGGGACATTACATCTAATCAACTGGATCTCCGTTAGCAGGGATATGATACCCTTTTCTTTCGCCAGTTCCTGCCTTACGGTGCAGCTTTAATGAACGTGCACACCTCCACCTAACAATGACACATTCTCTGCCCCGGCACAGCTGGTGTTTTTTACCTCAGAGGGATGAGGTAACAAACCCTGCTAAAGCAATAAGCTCCCGTCTGGCCTTACCCCCCCCCTCTTCCCGCCACTGCCACATCTAACCTCCCCTTCTTCCAATCTTTGGTATTGATCCTGTTACTCTTTCCTGCCTCATGGCTGTATGTGTCTGATCTGTTCCAGACAGACTCGGCTGTTTTCGCCTCGTGAGTCTCTGTAACTGTAACAGATGCCTCCATCCGGCGGCAGCTTCGCCATGATCTCACCGTCCTCGCTGTTATAGGAGAATACCACTCTTCCCAGTTCCACACAGACAGCAAGAGCCCACCAGAAATTTATATGCTGGGAACCGGTGGTATTTTTCGTCGTAATGCTGTCGTGTCACGCACGACTCTGAGAGCGCTTCCTCGCGGTAAACCAATAAAAAGAAGAGATTGTGACATTATTGCCTCTTTCTGCTTCGTGTTTCTTGTGTATTATATTTTAAGAGCATGAGAGTGCAGAGAAATGTTGCTTTCTTCTTCCCTCTCTGTCATCCATCATTGTGCAGTGTTGTAAAAGTAACCCAAATGTTATACTTGAGTAAAAGTAAAGCTATCACATTAAAGGGGCTGTGTGTAATCATTTGTAGCAATTTACCCGATTAATCATTGTTTTATTGGCCACATGTGTAACGTGACATGCCTATCAACAGTCTCTCTAGAGGTGATTTGTTTAAGTTGCTTAAAGGAGATCTATTGTGTTTTTACGTTTTTTCTCCTTTACTTCAGTCTTATAAAGGTTCTTGTGCCTGTAGAAGATCTTGAAAGTTAAGAAGTCCACACCAACAGAAGCTCCTGAAACGCCTCGTCAGTACAGTGTAAGTATTAAGTAGCAAAAAAAGCACCATACTCATGTAATGTACTACAAATTTGTGCTTAAATGTCACTGTGGCACTTTCCTTGACACAATAACAACCAAAGTCAGCTCTCTATTACTCTGACGAGCCTCGATAAGACTCTCACTTCTTTTTATTCTGGACCACTTCCCAGTCGAGAGGTTTAAAGAGCTCCGTGCTTCTACAATCTTACAAACTGTGCTCTGACTCACCATCGTAGGCTTTGAGGACTGAGGAGGCGGAGGTGGTAAAGGGGAGGCGGCGGAGGAGGCCGGGGTGCTAACGTTGCTGCCGGTGCTGCTTGCAGGGGAGGTCGGGGAGGCGAGGAAGGGGGCAGGGTGCGTGCTCAGGCCCATAGGTGGTGGCGGCAGGTCAGGCGGGGGCGGCGACGGCGCCTTCGGACCTCGCTTGTCGGCTGCAAGTTTCTCCTCCGTCGCTTCGAGATCGGCCACCAAATCGGCCATGAGAGCATCCAGATCATTGTCTTCCAGCTCATGGAGGGACTCTGGTGTTAAGAGGAAAATTCAAACTCAGGTACAGTGTGTATGTAAAAGACACAGGACATATATGTTTGGAAGTTATTAAGAATTTGAGGCAGAAGTCTTAGATCCTTTTTTCTTTTTGGACTTTCCCCTTAAACATTAATAACTGTCATTCCTCACAAGTTCCCTTATCTATGATTTCATTACTCGATGAAATGAAATTATTTCTTTCACTTCGTTCCTCTTTCACTTTACTTTGCCTCCCATGAGAACCAAAGGCTGGTGATGCTGTTAGATTAGGCTGAGCTAAAGCACCACTTAACAATGAATTAACCGTTATTAAGACAACTAATAAACCTCACCTTCCTCACCCACTGGACTGGTGGTCTCGACTGATATGATATCTCAACCTTTCCTGGATGTACTGCCATGAACTTTGGCGATCTCCTTCATAACTTTAAGTGGCGCCATGAGGGTGATCGATTCAGAAAATGGAAGCACATGAGCTTACTTCATGCACACTCACTCCTGAGCAAGGGTGTAGTTAAAAAGAATAAAAAGTCACAAAGGGAAAACATCACGCACCCTGCGAGGCTGATAATGTGATTCAGAGTGAAGTTTCTCAACAACTATGACACGGCCTATCATGCAATATCAAAGTCCTCTCGGCGGACAGTTGGGTTGAACCAACACTGGACTTTCACTCAGAAGACCGTTGTTCTTGTCCGACGTAACGTCACATACAGAACGTAACTGCGTGTCACACCTACGTTTAGCAAAAAACTACATACTTTTAGCCCAAACCACAGTGTTTTCCTAAACCTAACCAAGCTGTTTTAGTTGCGAAACCTAACAAAACTGCAGACGTACGATGAATCCCCTGACGCCTGTCGTTGCTTCAGTCCGCTGACGAGGTCGTGTTGTTCTCGGAACAGTAATATCGTTGATGTCATTTTGGGAGCCGCTGGAAATCAACCTAACCCTAACCATGAGCATACTCACGTCGTCATTCTGAGCATGTTATCATGCTGATGCTAAAATTTAGTTTTAGGAAGGTTTGTCCAAGGAGCTGTATAAATAAACATAATTAGACAATACCTAAGTTCTTAATTACACATCTGCTAAAGACAACAGGGAAAAGGAGACTTCTATTGATGCTGTAACCTTGCTTTAACATTAACCTGCTTGTTTTACAGCCCATAAGAGCCGGAGTAGTTAGCAAGTACAGTGACCCCGATCTCCGTCTGAAATCTCCTCTTGGGCAACTGACTGCTGTGTTTCTGCCTCCTCACGTCACTACCAGCTCTCAAACGGTCTTGATCATTTTCTAGATAACTGATGAAACATTTGATACGGCATGCCCTTTGCACAACTGCGTCGTTGTACTGTAAGTCATCGTGCAGAAAGTTCAACACTCAGCTCTTTGTGGTATTTGTACACGCTCGGCAGACAGAGAGTGTTTAGTCACCATTCAGGTCGGTGAAGCAGATGGAGAAGTTGTTGACTTCCTCGTTGGTGCTGGGGAGAGGCTCGGGAGGTACTGTTTCCTGGCCGAGACTCTGCGGGGGAAGAATGAACAAGGCGGTGTGTTTATAAGAGCTTGAATACTATACTCCGCACAGCCACAAGACCCCCGGAGGCTCCGGGGAGTTAATCCACAACACATTCTGAAACATAAACTGTCCCCAAACATTATGCAAGGAGGTATAATGTTTGCGAGTGTAACGTTACATCTGCTTTAAGGCATTACACCCGAACAGAGCTTCTGTGTGTTTTATATTAAACCCCCTCTGGTGGAGCGGCAGTAACTTGAAATGACTGGTGTGTCGGGAGAAACATCAAAGTGATCAGCAGGACTTTTCACCAAGAGAGAAATGTGTAATCCCCGAGCTGGCTTATGAGGTTGGCATTTGACCTCCCCCTCAGAAAGAGAGCGTAATTTACGGTTGTTAGATGACCACAAAGAGTGTTTCCCCCCGCTGCGTTTGTTGTGCTTGCCAGTCTAGAGTGTCTCTGTGATCGATGGTGGGCTTTAGTGAGTTTGTCGGCTGTCTCCAGAGAGGAGACGTCCGTTTAAGCTCTAAAGTGAGAGAATCAACCACAGGAAGTCCAGCGGAGAGAACGTGTTGAGTTCACTTGTTGTTGCTGCATTAAAGGTGTCAAAAATTATATTTTAATGTGAAAACAACGAGGATCTAATGTTCCGTGACGGCTAAAAAGGTCAGTTCGTGCAAATAAAAGAGGCATTTATCCAATGACCTTGAGGACTGTGTGTATATATTCAGTAAAAATAAGATGCTCTTAAACTATAGACACACATTTAACAGGAAATAGCGCATGTATTTTAAATAATTGTTAAATGAAGTGAAACCAAACAGTGAATGTTAAAGTTGTTAAAAGAAGGAACCTTAGACCGGAATATTTTACAGTTTAACAATAAACTTCGTAGTCGTAAATGACACCACTGCACTGAACCAGTAAACTTTCTGTGGAATTGAATAATTATAAATTAACACAGTAATCAAGGTAAACAAAGGTTTCATATCAGAACGTATCAGGTAACATGTGCTGCTGTCGTTGGTCCAGTATCAACCGATATGAACCAACTGATATCTGTCAGGGCTCTGTTTTAAACCGATTGGTGCTGGGTAAAAAAAAATTCTTGCAAGGTGCTTTGAGTCATTGATACAAAATATGTTGAAATAAATAGAAAAATTAAATCTAACCCTGAGCAATAAACCTTTCATATTATGTTATTAAGACTAGTTTTAGGTATGAGCACGGTAAAACAACAACAACAACAAAAAACAATAAAATGAATAAATAAAATTATAATAATAATTTATATTCTGGCAGTTTGGGCACCAAATATACTGTAAAATAACTATCCCATAAAAAATTCAGTAATTTTCTCATAATTAAAATAAAAAAAACAATTACATTACCTTTAAATATGGTAAAACACTGCTATAATATAAATAATAAGGCTTAAAATCATTAAGAAGAGTGCTGCTATACGTTGGGTTTTATGATATGATAAATCTTGAATACTTTAATCAATATTTTTTTAATATAATAACATGATGAACCACAAATAAAACATCTGAGTTAGATTTGTTTCTTAAAATGTTAAAATACTGTTGTAAAACTAGTACATTTATACTCCTAAAACAAATTATTAATAAGAAATAATGAGTAATAAATCATTTAAAAGGCTACAAAGAAAGTCTAAAGATGTGACGTGAAGAGTTAAACTGTCTTACAGGTGTCATGACTTAACTCACCTGAGTGAGGAGGTCCATCTCCCCCAGCAGGTCGCTGAACATGGCGTCGATGTCGTCCATCTGTTTAAAGTAAACACAATAAAACACTTAAAGATCAGACTGTCAGACTGTAAACGTGTTCACCATGTGACAAACACTGTCCACTGATAACACACCCTGTCAATCAACAACCTGTATTGAACGGTGCTGCAAGAGAAGCAAAGAGTTTCCATTGATCTGAAAACGGTTGTCGTGACGAGTGACAGTGAAGGAATGTGAGGAATGAAAATCCATCTGCACGGTGAAACAAGTGCTAAAAAAACAAATGCATGTCGCGCTGCCAGTGGTGAGACTCAGTACTGCGTCTTTACTCTGCGAGGTTGTAAAACGTGCCCCGAGGCTGTAATATCTTGCATAGCATCTCCAACCAGACTGAGCGAACAGAAGTACTAATGCATAACTTCCAGGCATTCATTTCTCGCTGCATCTTGTTTGGTCATGTCCAACGCGAGGGACCGATATTATTTGATTTTTGTTTCCTTTTCTATCAGAGGGGGAACAGTGGATCCAGCACCTCACTGCTGAAATCAGACCAATCGTGCGGTCACATCACATGATCACAACGCAGAAAGTTTATTTTGATCATTATGGACGGCGACACCAATTCATTCCAAAACCTGAATGCTTAAAAATGTAGTTATAATACTTCATAGCCACAAAAATGGATCCCTGAAACATGCGGATTAAAGAATAACCAACCATGCAAAGTATAAAATATGCAAAAAGTAGTACGGTGAAGATTTATATGAGATTTATGCAGTTTGATCAGCATCATTACAGTTAATAATATAGGTGTGCACTTGAATCCCTTATTTCTCAGAGCAAATGTTATGATGGGCTCGAATGTGCAGTCAAAACAGAGTGCCTGACCAGTAAAGGGGAGTGCTGTCAGCGGGAGTTCATGCAGTTACTGTACACGGGTGCCGAGCTTTAATTCCACAAATGTAATGGGCTGTGTTTGAGCTACTGTGCAGCTCCAGTGGGTGCTAACGGCGCCCTCAATGACTGACCGAGTATCCGATTCAGGACATTTCTACTGGCAGTGTGGCTTCAGTTCTGTCGTCTGATCGTGGTTCTGTGGGTTCACCGTGGTTTTAAGCCAGCCAGCAGCTCGCACTTTATTTTTACGACAAGCCTTTAAACTTGAAATGTAAACCAGACCTGAGTATTTCGTTTTTTTCATTTGGACTTTTCTATTCAATACGGTTTAAGATAATAGGAATAATGACTTATAGCACTAAGTATTAAAGGGGTTAATTACAAATATAAATAATATAAATAAAACAGGTATACGAAAAGAAAAAAACTAAATAAAGCAAGAAACTAGAACAAAGATTACGCCCAAACAAAGTTACAACATGAAGAAATGTTTTAACTTATCTGAGGTTTTACAGAAACCGACTTAACTTACATTTATTATGGTGATTTGTTAGCATGCTGATGTTAGCATTTAGTTCAAAGCGCTGCTGTATCTAAGCAGCTGGGCTAGTTTGAAACAAAATCTGAGAAAACAAACATATTTTAGTTAATTCAAGATGTTAGCACTGTAGTTTTCTTTTTTTTTTTAACAGTCATGTTAGCCATTTAGCTAATCACTGTGCCTAAGCAGCTACGCTACAGCCCAAACACAGCTGCTAGCATGCCACGCTAGCATGGACATGGCAGCAAGGGCAAACCCAGAATTTTGTTGTCGTATAATAGCCTACATTTCTAACATTCGATTGTTTTGTATAACGTTTGGAACAAAACGTGAATAAAACAAAGTGCTATTTGTTGATTCGAGGTGTTAGCGTTGATCATTTTGGAGCGGTTTAGCTATGAGCTATTTTTTTCACCTGCCAGCTCTAGTGGGTTTCTGATATAACGATGACACATGGTTATGTTTAATTGCTTACACTTAGTTGTGTACGACTATAGTTATAGCTACGGTCTGGTTTGGTGTGGTTTAAGTGATGGTAACAATCTACTGATGGTGACTTCAGCACGCTTTAAACAGAACTTATGGGGGTTTCAGTGTGTTGCGTTCACACTCTCTACACGTTGTATTTTTATAGGCCTCTCTCTCAGTGTTAGCCGCTAAACTATAGCACTTTTTTTAAAGCTATATATGCCCGCCCCTTAATCTCATCGGTTGAACTCGACCAAAGAGAAATGTTTGCATAGCTGAATCTCCAGACTTCACTTTGTTGTTCTGCTGTTACGGTCCATTAGATCTGAAAACATTACCTCTAACAGAGTGTAACTCGCTGCTCTCACTCGTCACACTTTGGCAAACTTTTACATCCAGCAGAGGGGGGGGAAAAAAAAAAAGAAAACATTTGCAGAGATTTAATCAAAAGCAAAGTACGACACTCAGGGGGGGAAACCCGACGTCACACTGCGAAGGAGACAAGAGTGACTGATTGCGTTCCAGACAAGAGTTCACAGTGACATGATGTTTCTCATTTGAATGTGAAGTGAATCAAACATCGCCCCAACACCTAACACATGGCCGGTGCATGTGCGGTTTTAAAGAGAAACGCTGCAGCTTCTGATTACAAAGAAACTTCTCCGGTCGCGATGACGTAACACGGGGTATTTAAAAAGCTGATCGTTAGACAATCATTTCCATTTTTGCGCGTGTGGGTTTGTTCTCACCGTTGCAGCGTGCGGGGCCCACTCCTCCACCCCTTTACTCGAATGGTTTGCCCCATGAGGAGGAAGTGGTAGGCTTCCTGCCGCATGCAGTGTCGAAATTGTAATCGGAAATGGTGACACCTGCAAGCTCAACACTGCCTGTTCCTTTACTCACACCAATATTCAAGTACAACAGAATTTCCAACGACTTAGTTTTGCCGTCGGCACGTGATATTCTGACTAGTGGCAAAACAAAAACCCTCAGAAAAACTCAAATTGAACTCAATCTCATTAAAGACTTCTAAGAATTTCTCTGCTCTTCCTGTGAGCTTTTTTTTTTTCATTTGGTACGACAAACGTAATGCAGCAGATCTCCGTGCAGCGACCGCAGCACGACCGACTTCAACAACCACGCAGTGCACGTAAACACTCTGAGAGGCCGATGCCATTTTCTTTTTTAATGTGTTGTTTTAAAAACCCCAGAAGGAAAAAAATAAGTGTCAGCCAGGTTCCCTTCCAGGCAGCTGCTTCTAGAGACTAATTGCATTAAATGGAGCTCTCGTACAGTAAGGAGAAGTCACAAATGGGTTTTTTTTTTTGTAACAGCTAAGTTTGTTGTCACTTCTTCTCCACATAAATAGGTCCGAATTCATATCTTAATCAAACAGCTTCAGGAAGTAAACATTTTTTTTCTAACTCTATTCATAGGTGTGATATTGTAAGTAAGACAAAGAGGCCATTATAATATTAAAATGATTGGCAGCACAGCCTTCCGCTTTCTTGCAGAAGAAAGTTAGATGAGAAGATCGATTTCTCTGTTAAAGGTCAAGATGGAGTCTGATTCCCAACATGTCAAATAACGACACTTTGGGATTAGTGGTCAGCCCGACCAGACCGACCCAAAGTGTCTGTCTTTGACAACCTGGGAAACCCAAGGTTTGAGACAACTGAGGTTCAACCATCAACTATCTTACAAATTAGGCAACCCAGTGTCAATCCAAACAGTCTAATAGACTCGCTGGTCCTTCATGTCACTGTAGTGTTTGGCCTCACGGTCTCTTTGGTGGTAAAGGTACCGATTTCAAACATGCTACATCCAGACACAGTTTCAAAATACAAGCACCAAAACTACTTGGTTAGGTTCAGTAAAATATCATGTGCAAAGTAGCCTGTGGCATCAGTACCGCCCGAAAACCATTTTACAATGTGGTTAACACAACAAGTTTGCTGTTAATGACAAGATCATAATCTCACGTCAAACAATTACACAGTTTCTGGTCCTCGCAGGCCAATGTTTCATCACATTCATCAGCATCTGTGTGACACTGACGGTGAGCATTTCATAATGTGGTTAACGTTGTGAAATGGTCGTATTTTGGTTAGGTTTAGGCACCAAAACTATTTGGTTAGGTTCAGGAAAACATGATATTTTTGCTCAATGTAAGTACTTTTGCCTCACACATACACAAGTGTACTTCTCGAGCCAAACCATCACCCTATTACAAGCTTTGGCTTTGTTAAATCGAACCAAGTCTCGCTATTTCCAGTCTTTATGCTAAGCTAAGCTAACTTGTCTGCTGGCTCCAGCTTCATCTCTGTGTACAGACATGAGAGCGGTACGGATCTTAATCTCGTCAAACTCTTAACCACAAAGTGAATAAGCTTATTTCTCCACACCCTGCCATTCTGAAAACAACCATGAGTAAGAATAAAGAAATCTTTGGCTGTAAACATCACGGTTGACATGGATCTGTTGCGAAAGCATGCAAAAGATTCTTATCGGTAATACTGGAGAACTGTCATAGTTAGAAGATAGAGTCCGGTGTGACTAACGCCATGTGACGGAACAATCCCTGATGGAAAAAAGAGGCTCTGAGGTGAAGTTCAGTTCTCCAGTTTAATCCAACATGTTTCCCCAAGGAGGACAAACTGAGGCCTCATCTCCCGACAATAACTGCATTTACAACAAAGTTCACATCTGTGAACTTCACATTACTTTGGACAATTTTGCCTCTTCGCACCATTTTCTGCTCTCCTTCCAGAAACCGCTCCGGAGGAAAAATATGTGATTTGTCAGCATTCATAAATATTATTGGAAACAGTCGGGCATGAAATCTGGCGCCCTTCCAAACCCGCACAATGCTTTTGAGAAAACACAGCGCTGAACTTATCTGAAGTATCTAAAGAAAGAAAAAAGAGACTGAAATATAGCATGAGAGCGACTTCTGCATTCCTCCAGGAAACGTTTCTCTCCTAAATAATCTCAAGTACATTTCAGCCTCTCCGCACATGTGCAGCTAAGTTCCTTTTTTAAATGGAAACCAGACAATAACTCTGCGATAAGTGGCCGTATCGAAGCGCAGAATGTTTACCATAATGTGCAGAAACTCCCTCTCTTACTCCGATCGAATGTCTGCGCTTGGAGCTCGGGGCAGATGTGTTTAAAGAACGGGATGTGCTTAACATCACGGCGGCAGAAACAAAGCGCTGAAGGGCAGAAAAACCAGGCATCAAACGATACAAGAGCTTTATCTTCGTTCGCCGAAGACAGTTTGTGCTTTTGTAGAAATCAAACGTGGATAAAAAACAATCTTTTTACATTTTCTGCAGCTCCACCTGAGTCATTGGTCAGCCTGTGTGTATTTTTCTGGCTTGACAGGAGTTAAAAAAAACAGAAAACAAGCTGTCAACTTCATGGTTTTTACACCAAACATGCACTGACACATCTTCTAAGAACTTCAGTCCATTCTCCTGTGATTTAATCTCGTCTCATGAAGCCAAATGTACAGAATGTTCTTATATCCAGGGACAAACTGACAGCCTTATTAGCTGTAAAGTAAGGGTCCAACCCTATCGGTTTCATGTGGTTATTGAGTCATTCAGCGGTCTGAAATTAGAGCCGGGTCCACCCAGTTGGAGGGCAGACAAGAACACATTTATGAACTAACACCCTTTTCATCACAATAAGCCTAAATTGCTGCCTCATCGCTGTAAGGCAACTTAATTAAACCTTATCTCACGAGTACAAAGACAACAACTCTTTTGTGTCCGTTCTGTGTAAAGTTACAACATGATCTGACGAGTTCTCGCGATCAAATTAAGATGATTTTACAGAAAGGTCAAAGTCATGTACGCTATATGGGTGTTCACCGTTAACTTGGAGGTCCAACCATCCAACTCAACAGAGATGAAACTCACCTTTTCAGAAATGTGTTAATCCTCGTTTCACCTGTCGGTTTCGAGACAACGGCTTCTCATCGGTTCCACCTCGAGATGTTGTTCTCTAACACAGCTCGACAGCAGAAAAACAGTCATATGCAGTCAGATTTGGGTGTGCTGCTGCGGTGGATTGCATCTGGCTCTCTGACTTCTTCCTGCCTCAATGCGGAAGTTCAGGTCCAGACCTGTCACTGCATTCCAGCTAAGAGCTCGACAACTTTCACAACAGTCTTGTCGAGGCAGCGCTGGGCCGTCCCTCTTATCACAGCCTCCTTATCTGCGCCCAACTGCGACTGTTTCAGCCACGTAAACATGGAGAAAGCAGGAGAGAGAGTGACGGACAGGTGACTTCCAGTCGTGGTGCTGATTGACAACCTTCTCGAGCAGATGATGAAGGGTCATGAGGGGAGATTTTTTTAAAAAAGCCAGGTCTCAGTGGCATCAAGAGAAACGGCTGATTCAGCATGAGGAATGTGGCGGTCTCGGTTAATAATTCACCTCCCTGGAAACTGATTTACAGCAGCTCTTGAGGCGGGAGCGGTAACGTGGCACGTCATAACAGCGAACCAGACTCCAGCTGAGCTCCAGCGATCTAAAAATGTTACCTGTCGACATTGTTTTCAATAAAGTTAGTCTCAATTTACACAATCAGGGCGTCTCAGGCTCGCAGAAATGTGCTTCCACTTGAACTCTAGCACTTTTTTCTCAGCTTCAAAATGGGGAAGAAATATCTTAAGACACTGGTGTGATGCAACAAGGTCAGTTATCTTCGGGGGGGGTGGCCGCGGAGAGTCAAGCTGTCAAGCTATGTATAGCCCCTGGGCTCTTATCTGACCAGGCAGACACAGATAGCTCTATTTATTTGCATTTCTCCTTGAGTCAACCTGGGAGGCCAGAAAACGAGATTTCACATCCTTTTTCATCTCATCTCCACTGTCAACTTTCCCACGTTGCTACCCCTCATTCTTAACCCCCCCCCCCAAAAAAGGAAATATTACTTTCCTTTTCCATTATTGTGCCTTTATTAGCATCTCTGGTTTTGATTCAGGCTCAGGGGGAAGGCCGACCACCCTCTCTGTGGCAAAACCCTGTCATCAGAGCCGCTGAGCTCCACGGGGGGGAAACCAAATAACCTTCAACGAGTCCAAGAGCCTTCGGTGACTCATGATGCATTAAACAAACACTCAGGGTACGAAGCATGTGTCCTACCCACCACCCCTCGTTTCCCCCACCCTCTCAGGGGCTGACAAACAGACGGACAGCTCAGAGCGCCTCCTAAACACCATTTCTCAAACAGATAGACTGATTAACGGCAGCGAGGGGAGAGAGGGGTGATTTTTCTGCTTTGTTTTGTCTTTGCAGTCACTCTTCAGTCACCGAGGGTGGTCCAACAGAGTGGGTACTTATAATGGTCTTGTTTTTTTGTGTGCTTTTAGCTAATTTTGTGCTTCGCAAACTGCGGTTTTAAAGGATGAGTTCACCAGAAAAAGGAAGATTCAGCCATTATCTCCTCAGCCCCATGTTGACGGAAAGTTAGGTGAAGTTTCGTAGCCCACTAAACATCTCTGGAGCTACATTTCAGTAAGGGATAGCCTTAAACCCCTAAACACATGAAGCAGCCGGGAAGCTGGTGTCGTGCCAAAAAGTGATCATCAGCCAGAATCTGATTACAGGCTGCGGGAGCGCACACAGCAGCCCGTTGAGCGGTGGCGCAAAAACGTCTGCTTTTCTCTAGATTAACCGGTCATAATATGCTGATACACACAACTGCATTACAATGTAATCATAGCAAAGGCATGTGTCTTCGAAAGTTTAACGTTTGTTGTTAAGTAGGCTAATTGTTACGTAGGCTAATTATTACAACTGTGACCAAAAGAAGTGTAGTTTGTAGCGAAATCAGACATGGCAATTACGTGATATACGTGTCTGTGCTTGGTATGTCTGATGACTTTGTTTAGCCCTGTCTTCGGAAATTAGACTATAATGAATATGATTTATTGGTGGGTTTTCAATAAAGATATGATAACTTTTGCAATGATCCTCGTGACTCTGCATTGTTTTTATCTGATCTGGGCACTATACATAGCATTTGCTTCCCATGTTTGGATGTGTTTTGCAGTTTTCAATCAGTTTTCACCTGTAAAAAATTGATTGAAGGCCAAATACAGTTAATGAAAGGTGATTTCTGCCTAAATATGACTTGATCTCATTCATGAGCTTCATACTATAAACACTAGAGCTCACATGACAGCTTTGAATCCTTTTAAAGGACCATTACAACACAAAATGGGCATTTTCACCTGCCAAAAATTGATTGAAGACCAAATACAGTTAATGAAAGGTGATTTCTGCCTAAATATGACTTGATCTCATTCATGAGCTTCATAATGTAAAGATCTGAGCTCACAGGACAGCTTTGAATCATTCTAAAGGACCATTACAACACAAAATTGGCATTTCCACCTGCCAAAAATTGATTGAAGACCAAATACAGTTAATGAAAGGTGATTTCTGCCTAAATATGACTTGATCTCATTCATGAGCTTCATACTTATTTTCATATTCATATTTAGGCAGAAATCACCTTTCATTAACTGTATTTGGTCTTCAATCATTTTTTGGCAGGTGACAAGACCCATTTTCTGTTGTAATGGTCCTTTAAAAGGATTCAAAACTGTCCTGTGAGCTCAGATCTTTACATTATGAAGCTTATGAATGAGATCAAGTCATATTTAGGCAGAAATCACCTTTCATTAACTGTATTTGGTCTTCAATCAATTTTTGGCAGGTGAAAATGCCTATTTTCTGTTGTAATGGTCCTTTAAAAGGATTCAAATCTGTCCTGTGAGCTCTAGTGTTTATATTATGAAGCTCACGAACGAGATCAAGTCATATTTAGGCAGAAATCACCTTTCATTAACTGTATTTGGCCTTCAATCAATTTTTTACAGGTGAAAACTGATTGAAAACTGCAAAACACATCCAAACATGGGAAGCAAATGCTATGTATAGTGCCCAGATCAGATAAAAAAACAATGCAGAGTCACGAGGATCATTGTAAAAGTTATCATATCTTTATTGAAAACCCACCAATAAATCATATTCATTATAGTCTAATTTCCGAAGACAGGGCTAAACAAAGTCATCAGACATACCAAGCACAGACACGTATATCATGTAATTGCCATGTCTGATTTCGCTACAAACTACACTTCTTTTGGTCACAGTTGTAATAATTAGCCTACGTAACAACAAACGTTAAACTTTCGAAGACACATGCCTTTGCTATGATTACATTGTAATGCAGTTGTGTGTATCAGCATATTATGACCGGTTAATCTAGAGAAAAGCAGACGTTTTTGCGCCACCGCTCTACGGGCTGCTGTGCGCGCTCCCGCGGCCTGTAACCAGATTCTGGCAGACGATCACTTTTTGGCACGACACCGGCTCGCTGTGTGAAGCGACACACAAGCGGCGAGTCTGAAAGGCACAGGCGAAAGCAAAGACGGCATATTGGGGGACAAACATATTGTCTCTGATACGGGACTGCTGTTTGTTAGCGGCTAATGTTACTACACAGACACAAACAAACCGTTAGCCTGTGGCTACAGCCAGCTGCTAACGTCACCTCCCGGATAACAGGTTGGGCTTTCGGTCTCATATATAAAGGGACATATTTCTAACTATTCGGTTTCAGACTAAAGGACCGTGGAAAATGCGCAGTCTGTAACTATTCAGTGTTACACAGCGGTGGACTAAGCTACATGTTAGCAGCTAACCGTTAGCAGCTGACGCTACTTTGCACGTTAGGTCACTCCGAGTCCTCGGTGATCTCATATGATTTACAAATCAAGCTCTAAACATGACCTGTAATGTTTTCTTACCTGGTCACTAGTAAATGAGCCATGTCAGCATCTGTTTTGAGTCCCAGTTCGAGTTGAAGCTGCCTCCATGAGTCGAACGGGTTTCCAATGTTTATTCTGGTTCCGGCCGGCTTTGGTCGTAATTTCATTTCGACTCACGACTTACTGCTGATAAAACCTTCGTTTTATTCTTAGTTTGACTTTTTAGTGGACTTTGTGTGGTGGTGGGTCGTTTTCTGGCCGTAGCAGAATCCATTACTACCCAAACACTAGTTTGAGTCCACCGCGCTTGTCTTCTTCCTGTTTACAAGCCGTTGAGGACGCGCATTCAGCGTCATCTGACGTCACGTCCGCAGGACTGCGCGGTAAATTCGGACTATGAATTGCAGCACACAGCCTGTTCAAGGCGATGGATCGAGAGATACGTGGGTGGGCTCATTCTTTTTTTTTTTATGAACACTCCATCACCCATTAGCATTAAAACACTTAGAATGCATGTTTATTTTTTCACAAATCCTGCCTCAAGTCTGTTTAAATTAAAAGTGTCTGAAGTGGGTGCACAAGCTCAACCTCAAATTAAGAGTGTAAATAACCTGTTTTCAATTCAATTTGGCATCTTGGGGCTTCGTTAAAAGTACGTCATATGAGTTTTATGGAGCCATATTATGTCTTTTTTATTGTTTGTTTGTTTGCTTTTCAAGTCCCCAACTAGGAGAAAGCTGCAGCGACCGCCCGTCTTTGCATGCACACAAAGCCCTTCTTGAGACTGAGCAGTATTCTGGTTCAGAAGTTGCAGAACTCCAGATGGTGAGGTGTGAGGTGTATAAGAGGGCATACATTAAAAGTCTCCATATTAAAATCTGAGCGCTCCGACACACCTCTAAATACCTTTCCTTTGGCTTTTTCTGCTTCCAAAAAGCAAAACTGGGGCGGTAATGACAAAACCAGGGTTCACCTTGCAGAACAAAAAAGCATTTGTCAACTGAGGCACCGCAGAGGACAGCCTGTCACAGTGACGATGTGAAAAGTGATGCACACCGGAGTGTTGTGGTGCCCTCTGTTTGTACTCTGCTGTACTGTACATACCAAACACTGCTGAACGCAGCGGGTGGTGTGGAGCAGTTACCGGCCTGCACCTCTTTGTTTTCTTTGCGGAGCACCGATCCACTCTGAAGGTTTAACACCAGCAGCAAAGAGTTAGTTGGATGTTTTTTCTGTGTATGCAAGTAATTAAAGTCTCCAATCAGCCCCCCCTGCTCTGCTTGGCAGGATTAAGTCGCCAACAGAATCTAACAAACAAAAGAATTTGAGATCTGTTTTTATGAATCTCGCCGGTCTATGGAGGCCCAGAGCTGCCAGGTTAACAAATGAGAAAAGTTAAACCTACGAAAAGTAAAAATACGAAGTGAGTACGACATTATGAAGTCAAAGTGATGATTATATTCAGTTAACAGAAGTCAAAAATGTGAAGTGGTTCATCAAAATGTTTCATTTATTGAATGAAAAATCATTTAATAAATGACAAATATAAGATGATATAAGAAAATAAGTCAAGATGATGAAGTATTGAGTGAACACTATGAGACATTAAAACAAAACGATGAGATTATAAATCAGAAATATGAGAAAGTAAGTAAACATTTTGAGACAAAATAATGAAATAATAAATCAAAATTATGAGGTCAAAAGGTAAAACATGATTATCTTATTGTTCTGATAGGTGATAAAATGATGAGAAACCAAGTAAATGTCAGATAATAAATCAAAATTACTTGAGGTTAAATTTTGAAAAAAAAGGAAAATAAAGAAAAGCATTAAGGAAAGCATTTAAAATTATTTTAAAATTATTATTGTCATGAAATCTATGAAACACTAAGACAGAATGATGTGAACATAAATCATAATTTGAGACACTGAGTCAAAATTAGTTTTCTTAGACATAATTGTACAAGTACGTCAAATGTGGTGAAAAGGAAGCCAAAATTATGACAAAAGACAAAAAGATTTGATGATATTTCACAAATTTGATATAGTTAGTGGAAAATAAATTTTTAGACAAAATGTCAAAATCATGAGTTAATAAATCTAAATTATAAGAGAATAGGTCAGAAGTTTTAGAGAATAAATAAAGTAAACATGTTTAGAAGTTGTTATTGAGATTTTATTGTACGACAAAACTGTTATAAGTAACTAAAAGAAAGTGAACACTCTGAGGTGATAAGTCAAAATTATGAGAATATAAATCAAAATGAAGAGATGAGTTAAAATGTTGATTACTGAGATATTAGAATTATGAGATACTGAGAATCTCAAAGTTAGGAGGCCGGTCCAATTTTCTGACTCGTCACTTTTATTGTCATAACGTCTCATTTTCCCTCCTTTTCATGGCACCATTCGTCTTCCGTACCTGCCTGACCTTGAAGTAATTAAACAGAAAAAATACATCAGAACCTGCCAAACTACAAACATCCCGGCACACATCAGCCTCAGATAACCTCGCAACCGGACACGTGTTTGTGCTGAAACACTAAAAACAAAAAATGAGAGCACAAGATCTGGGTCCAAAAACCAGCTGTGGTTCTCCACATTCCTGACTCCTGCCACAGGTCACTCTCACAGAAAGTTTGACCTCTGTTGTCTCCGTCTGCAAAGAAAAAAGGGCGCTCGGTGTTGACAAGGCCAGCATAACGTGAAGGACAGTGGGTCAGGAACCAGCAGCTGTCTCAACACTTGCAACTCTGGATGGCCTGGAAGGTCACAGGAGAGTCAACAGTGAGCAAAATGAAAAGTGACAGTCATGGAGGAGGACAAAACTTCCCATTTTTTCCCTTCTTAAATCAAATATTTGGGCCAGAATTCATAAGCTGTGATTCAGAGAGTGTTTCTTTCCCCTCAGTGGGGAATTCCTGCGTGCAGAAAACAGGGGGGGAGGGAGGTGAAGGGGTTAATTTGTGGCCGGGGAAACCTGATGCTAATTAAGTCTGAGGAATGCCACATACTGACATCGTAGCGCAGGAGCCCTCAGAGTGGGTCAGGCATGGAGAGAGGCAGCAGTAATGCGTCTGCCTAATGTTTTTATTCCTTACTGACAGACCTGAGAGCAGCCTCACACAACCTGGAGCTGAAGGTAAATGATCCGGCATCTCTCTCTCAGGCATGATAAAGTTTGTTTTCATCACTTTTTCTTGGAGATTTAATATTTGGAAATCTAACTTTTCCTTCTTTCGCAGGGAGGGAGAGATCAAGCTGAAAAAAAAAATGGTTTTAGTGGCACCGGCGCTGTTGCTGCTCCTCTCCTGGGCATCGCTGCACGCTGTCGCAGAGATCTGCCGCGGGGCGCACTGCTCCGGCGCGGAGCACGCCGATCCGAGACCGTGCACCGGCGCGCACTGCCCGGGGAGCAGATCCTCCAGACCCCCGCGCCAGTACAACCCGACGACGCAGGGGCGGGCGGCGCAGATAGTCGCCAGCCAGCACCACGCGTACCCGGGCTCTCCGCGAGCGGCGTCGGACGCGCATCACCCGGCCGCGCAGCCTCTCCGCGGGCGGCACGGCGACAGCGGCGGCGGCGGCGCGCGGCTCAGAGCGCTGGACGCTCTGCCCGCGGGGTGCACCGACGTGGACTGCGCCGCTCTTGTGAAGCAATTTCAGCCCACTAACGACACCCGAGACTGTAGAGGGATCGAGTGCAGACTGCCGCTGAGGATACGGCCAAGTAAACCTCGAGCGAGGTCGTGTGTGGGAGAGGGATGTCTGGTCGGATCAGAGGAGAGCGTCTCCGCCGCCGCCGCCGGCAGCCAGCTCCCTCCTCCCGTCCATCTGTCCGACAGAGCCGCGCAGTTTCTGGGAGATTTCCCGGAGCTTGGATATCCGTCGCCGGAACTTGGCGGCGCGCCTCTGGGTGTCCAACTCACATGTGACATCAAGCCAGGTCTGCTATCATCATCATAAATGTCATCTTCTGAAATTAACTGTTGTGTTTAGATGATTAAAGGCTGATTAATCTCTGTTAAATGGGCTTGTGAGACATTTCTGGTTGAGAGACGAGCTGATAAATTATGATCTTGGCCCGATTTACCAAAATGCATCGCCTACTCCTCTTTATTGGCTTTGACCCCCTTTCCCCACCTGTGATCAGCAAAAGTGGATTATGGTCTGGAAGGAAAAAGGTAAACTACGTTGACCTTTATCCCCAAATGATATCTGCAGCAGCTCAACTGGAAAAATGTCTCAGAGTCAATTGTCCAGAAAATGTAGAGAGCTTTGATGTCCGTCCATATAGGAAACTTTCATCGCCTCGGCCAATCGGAAGGGGTCGCTGGGTGTTCACACTTTGGTTCCTGCACATCTCATTTAACCGCCTCCTCCGCTCTCTGTCTGATCTCATCTCTCATTCTGCGTCAGGTGAGAATGAGGTTCCCTCTGAAGATGCCCTCATCCTGCACCTCCAGCTGGCCAAGGGTCAGGAGAAGCTGGTGGAGGCCCTGCGCGCCCAGCAGGTCGTCATCCGCGACCTGCAGCAGAAGCTGGCCGACCAGCAGGACGCGCTGCTCTCCCAGCAGAGGGAGATCCTGGACCAGCAGCGGCGCATGTACGAGCAGATGGACGTGGTGAAGGCCCAGTACGGCCTCCTGTCGGACACCGTCAAGCAGGTCTCCTTCCAGGGCCTGCAGGGCGAGCTGCAGAGCTACTTCGAGAACCACCTGGCGGGGCTGCAGAGCCAGGCCCGCAGCCACCTGCAGAAGTCCTACGCCGTCCACAAGATGGACGTGGACACGAAGGTGATGGATGTGGTCGGGGAGGCTCATCTGCCTCAGCCTCTGCTGGGGTGCCCGACGGCCTGCGGGCAGGAGGAGTTCTGCGACTTTCAGAGGGATCCACCGCAGTGTGAGAAGTGCACCATGTGTCCGCCGGGCTTCTTTCTGATCTCGCAGTGCTCTCCGACTGCAGACAGGATGTGCCAGGTGTGTGACCTTTCAGATACTGACGCCTTCTCGTGTCTAACAGCCGTGTTGCTGTATTTTTTTTACTGTCGTCTCGATGGTGAGACTGATACGTGTCCTATATTTGTGTTATCTGCGAGGTGTGAAAACCAACCCACTGCGCACAGAAGTGTGACTGGGTTTCAGCTGATAGCTGTTATCTGTTTTCAACCATATGTCAGCAACTAAAAGGAGACATTGTATTCTAATTATTATTCTATTTTGGGTTACTACTAGAATAAAATGCTCAAAAAAGTGCATCAGTTTTGAGAGTTTTTAGCTCCTGTCTCTTTAAGGCCCCTCTTCTTCTGAATACCAGGCCTGCTCTGATTGGTCAGCTCTCACAGGCCTGAGCCAGCGCCTCTCAACTCGGCTCTGTCGTGCTTTCAGCTCCCAGTTAGCTTCACTTTTAGCCAGAATATAGGCTTAAATTATGCAAACAGGGTAACGTAGTGATGTCAAGAAGTCACAGAATTAAAGGTGGGACTACTGACGAGGCGTTTAAGGAGCAGTGTTTTCTGTGGGAGAGGGGAGCTCCCGTTGGGCTTTTTTTTAACTTTCAAGACCTTTTACATGCACGAGAACATTTAGAAAACATAGAAGGAAAGGAAATAAAAGCATACCAGGTCTCCTTTAAGGGCCTCGATGGCTGCTTTTATCCCTGATTAGAATAGAAATGAAGTTAAAGTGAGTTCATGTCTGCAGTCTCGGTGCAAAAACATCGATACTGGCAGTCAAAATCGCCTGAAACCTGTTATTATCATCCAAAATTTGTTCCTGATGATATTCTTCATTTGTATGCACTGCAGGACAGAGATGAATGCCTCGAATTACCAAACATTTGTGGAGAGCGAGTGAAGTGCCTTAATACTCCAGGTGAGCTCAACACGTTGCTTATTTCCCCCTAGAACCATTTTCTACCTCTCTTTTATTCATATTTCCTCACGTTTGAGTTCAATCCTGACAAGCAGAAGCCTTTTTTTTCCCACTGACGAAAAGAAAACCTTATGCACTGCAGCTCTTATATCTTCCTTTCACTCCTTGGATTCTCTCTGGTCTTGACTCCACAGGGGGCTTCAGATGTCTGGGAGTGTCTGAGAGAGACGCAGTGATGGGCTTGTGCGGTCACGACTACTTCTACAACCAGGAGCTGCAGGAGTGCCAGGCCTGCTCCGACTGCGACGGAGAGCCCGTGGCCGTTCCCTGCACGGCCGTCGTCGACTCCGTCTGCGGCCCGTCCTCCGAGAGCCGCCTCTCCCAGTCTTGGCGCGCCAACGTGGTGGTTCCCCCTCCTCGGACTTCCGGCGCCAACATCTTCCCCGGGCTTCAGCTGAACATCCGAGGCAAAGAGACGACGGACCTGCTGTCCAACGAGGCGGGGCAGGTGACGTTCCTGCAGCACGGCCTGGTGTGGCTGGATCACAACTTCGCGATAAAGCACAGCTGCAGGAACTTCCTCCAGGTGGGGATGAGGCTCAACGGGAGCCAGGAGGAGGAGGGTCGGGACCTCAGCGGCGCTCGCATCGAACAGCCGGATGGGAAGTACTTCCAGGGCGTCAGCGTCAGCAGCGGAGTCGAGGTGGAGCCCAACCACACCTTCACCCTGCTGCTGAAGAGCCCGAATCAACACTGCAACCACAGCAAGGACATCCACGTCTACGACGTCGCCACTCCCTCTTTCAGCCTGCTCTGGTTGTCTCACGATACCGGTGCCGTAGCCATGACGGCTCAGTTGTCCCTGTTGGCGCACTACCAGACCAGCTACCGCCCGACTTTCCGCATGACCTCAGTGTCCGACCCGTATATGATCATTCTGAGCCACGACAACCGCGCCGTGCGCTTCACGGAAAGCGGCGTTGTGAAGTTCGTCCTCCAGCAGGCGCTCTACTCCATGGGCCAAACCTGCATCCGGGAGGGTTTCTCCTTGATCGCCTACACTAATCACAACGGGACCGGCCAGGAGGTGATGCAAGCCTTCAAGACGGGCGTCAACTACAGGGACACCTCCATCACCCTCTCTGGCGCCGTGAGCGTGAACAGCGGGGACACGCTCAGCTTCGAGATCTCATCTCCCTCCCAGTGCAACATCCGCTACTTCGGGGACAGCACCGGGATCAGCATGCTGAGCCTCATCTGGATCCCTTCAGCCGTGTCATCAGCCCTGACTGCTACCGTGTCCAGGACCGGTCTGCCCTCCGGCGCAGTCAGGAACAAGCCGCTGCTGTTCCAGCAGATCAGCGCGGACACGCCGCAGGTCCGTTTGGCGCGCTCAGGGGAGCCGAACAGCCGGAAGCACTTTATATTCCGCGAGAAAGGGACGGCGAACATCGCCCTGAACCTGAAGCTGATACACTCTTGCAATATTGTAAAGCTCACCTTGCAGCAGGTGGGGGGTGAGGGCGGGCAGGCGGGTCCTGTGGCTCAGCAGGTGTCTGGTTATATGCCTGAGGGGAGCCAGTGGGCCAGCGTCGGGCTGCGGGCCTCATTTCAGGTGCAGAACGGCACAGCTGTGTTTGTGACTCTGGACTGTATCCGCGGGCGAGTTAACCAGATAACACACGAGGGCGGCACTAACATTTCAATCCTCTGGGTTGCAGTTTGATCCGAGAAGGGATGAAACCTTCATTAACACACTTTGTGAAAAAAAAAAAAGACAGTTTTGCACGATATTGAATTGCAGAGCAGATTCAACAACTTACCAAATGACAGAGGAATACTGTTTGATCATCATGTATTACACATATTTTGTCATATTATTGTTTTAAATGCATCAGCTGTTTAGACTTTTATTGTGAAATCTCTTTTGTGTATGACGTACACCCTGTAAGTACTGCCTTTGCTTGAAGTACTTCGGCTGGTTGAGCAGTGACCAATTCTTCATGTGAGTGAGTGTGTGTGTGTGTGTGTGTGTGTGTGTGTGTGTATGAATGAGTGTGTGTACATACATGTGCAGTGGTGCTTATATATGTGTGGCATGCCTACTTTTGCATATGAGTCGTACGTATAACCTTCCATTCCTGCACATATTTAACTTGCGTACTGTATGTAACAAACCTTTCTGTATTATATTGTTATAAAAAAAAATGGTTTGACATTTCAAGGAGATATGCTTATTTGCTTTCCGGAGAGTTAAAGGTCATATTGATAACATTTTCATGAAGACAAATCTCTGTAAAAAAAAACAGAGCTTGTAGAAAGGTGCAGAATAAAAGTATCTCTTCTCCTTGAAAACATTATTATGACAGCAAGTGAATCATTTTAACTACTTTTTCAAGTCCAAACAAATGAGTATAACAACATGACTATGCGCCGAGCATACCGTACTGCCCGAATGCTAGCTAGCCAGCGTTAGCAACATTCGTTAACGCAACAAACTGGCAACCGCTCGAAGGGGCGGATGATTCGTACAACAGCTGTGTTGTAACATAAATGCGACGGAAGCTGGATGATGCAATGCCGAATGTTATCAATAACACCTTTAAATGAGAAGATTGACTCCGGCCTCAGCAGCTGGTTAGCTTAGCCTAGCACAAAGACTGGAAACAGTGGGAAACGGTTCGCCTGACTCTGTCAAAAGGTAACAAAATCAACTTAGCCATACAAAACCTGCAGTGACTTTAGACCAATAAGACCAGTAACACCATCATGGGAACCACAGGAATCTGCTGAGCTCCTTGGCGTCATTTGAGACTAACCTGTTTCTCCCTGTTTCCAGTCTTTGAGCTAAGCTAAGCTAAGCTAACCGCCTGCTCTTGGTAGCGTCATACGTACCATACCAACATAAAAGTGGTATCAATCTTCTCATCTAATCCTACAACATAAAGTAAATACACGCATATTCCAGAAAGTCACGTCCTGTAACGCTCTGAAGAGTTTGTCATGCAAGAGCTACGTATACGAAAATACTATGTAGTAAACTTTCAAATACGGGAGGAGTTTTGGGTATTTGACGATGTTTTTGATGATATTTATTTGCCTTTTATAAAACAGGACTTTTGCATTTACACTATAGAATGCATATATTTGTCAGACATGAGAAAAATATACAAAATATGATAACGGTAAGGCAGTGTTGATGTTCAAATACACGCAGCGATAGCTTCTATTTTTTATTTTGCACGCGTATAAGTTTAACATAGTATTGTGGATTGTGCAAACATCATACTTTGTTATTCTTTTGCCTGAGTGCTGTTTCCCCGTGAAGAGCTACCCATGCGTATCGGTCCTAATTGCCTCTGTGTGTATTCTGTCCTCGAAACAATTAGGCACAATTAAGTGTTGGCAGCGAAGCCGCCACTGAAATTCTTCAGCTTTACTCTCACTTCATTATGTTCAGTGTTTTTTTTTTGTTTTTCTCTCTCTCTCTCTCTGTTGTTGGGCTTTCTGCACATGTCAATGCATGCATGTTTGTTCAACACCAAATAAAATGTACATATATTTTGCCAGAAAAATTGAAATTGCACTCCTGCTTGTAAAAGCTCAGTTGCCTTGTTGGTTTTAATCCAAAGAAATGTCGACGTTAGGGCCAAAAACAACAATCAGAGGAGAGATACTTCACCAGTTTGCTGGATGATTACCGTCGGCCTGTATGTATTTAATTTAGCACCACGTGCACCTGAAGCATTCCTCTCCAGCCACATCACCTGACCTCTCATGTGACCTTTATTCCCGTATCTCGACATTGATTTTATAGCGGACTCACCTATCATGAAAATCATCATCTCACAGCGAGCGGCTATTATTTTCCATTAAGTTAAAGGGTAAAAGTTTAACGTTCAGACGTTACTCATTCCATTTAATCTCCAACATACTGAAGCCATTTAAAAAGCCACCTTATTCAGCAGCAAAGGTGCCAAATTTGCAGACATAATACCTGGAAAGTCATACACTGTATTTTCCTCTCAATTGGTCTTAATCAAGTTGAAATTATTCCTCCATCTATTACCAATAGGAGAGCTTTTTTTCTGCGGTTTAAACAAATAGCCTGCGAGTCAATGAGAGGGAGGGAAGGGGGAAAAAAAAAATAAGGTCTGGTTGTGAGAAACAATCAAATGTTTCTGTCGGTTGTCTGAATTGAAAACAGGTGTTCGAGCGGAGCGGTGCTCCAGATGTCTGACGCTGTAGATCAAATGAGACCCACAGCACATGAAGAGTTTCAGAGACATCAGAGGGAGAAACAGGGACAGTGAGTCAAAGCAGGAAAGAGGAGGAAAAAGAAAAAACGGGAGAGGAGTGTGTGTTTACCGAAAACGTCGTATTTAAAGCTCCCGTATTCAATATCGTCTACATTAACATAATCAGAGACCACATGCTTGTTTCACCCAACTTTGTAGTTCCCCTTAGCTTCTATTTCTAGCAACCGGCAGCTGTTTCCACCCAAAAAACAAAAGAAAAAGCCGTGATAAGCTCACTTCATGCTTCCCACCCTGTGCAAAATGGCAGACAGATAAAATTAGCAATTAGCTGGTGAAGCTGCCAAGGCAAACGTCTCGCAGCGATTGTAAAAGCCCAAGTTATTTTCTCCTGGAATGGGTAGAGGCCAGAACTAAAAAAAAGTAGAGAACAGAGCGAGATTCATCAAGTGGCCAGAAACACTCCAGACAGGGTGCACTGATTGTTGGGAGACCTAATGCACACAGGTGAGATCCATCAAAGTGGCACCCAGTCGCTGAAAGTTTTGCTTCTTCTTGCCCACTTTCTTGTGAACAGTAAGCGTTCACTAACGACCCAAACCTCAGACCGTATCCCAGAGTCGTTACAGAGGTGAGGTGCCTGAGGAAGTAGCAGAGATGGAAGCATAAATTGATCGCTGTTATCAACAGCGTGAATTAGAAACTGCTTGTGATACGACCCAGAAAGAAAGAAATGAGACACCATCAGAATTAAAAGAAAGGGTCTGTTAAAGGTTTTGTGTGCAACCAGACTGCACAGGATGAATTTGAATGTCTTTGTTGATCTCGCGTTGTCATCAGGTCGAAATATAATGTGTTTAATACTTTGTTCTATAACCGTAAACCTGCAGAACTGATGGCAACCCAATTAGCTCACCTGTACATGAACGTTTTAAGCTAATTTTCATTAAGAATCGGGAGAGGAACCTGCTTAAAATCTTAGCATTGTCTTTGTAAGCTTGTTTGTGTTGACAATAGCCTTCATCACAATCACAGATTAGGTTTACTCCACTTGGTTAGGGTTAGGAAAACATCACGGTCATCAGGATCACGGGCGGGGTTGGTCCGACTTCCCCCGAAAAATATCCGGTCCCACAAAAATGGCTGGAAATGTCCCCAGGTGTCCTTAAACAAATCCAGTGGTGTGACTCAAACTGCGGTCGGCTGTTTGGCAGCCTTGTTGGCTTGTAATATTGGAAAATTAGGAATGAAATAAGGAGTATTTTGAAATACTTTGACTGCGGTCTAGAGGAATACGAGCTGAAAGCTGAAAGATTACCAGCTGAATAACGTAGCTTCATACTTGATGTGACCAAGTCGGCGATTGTTTGCACCTTAACATAACTTTGTACAGTACAGAAGTGTTCTTTCAGCGTTATTCTGTAACTCAATGGCAAAAACTTCCCAAATGAGGACATTTCAATCTCGCAATGGATTTAATTTCCTTATTTAGACGATTTAGTGTGATTTATCCCCAGAAGAAACCAACAAGCTGCTTAAAAAATCAGCGACATCATTACAGACTTTCCTCGCACCTCGTAAATCCACTGTCGAGCACCGCGACAGTAACACAGAGTGGGGAGGACTGCAGCATCGAGCCCGACCACATGCTCTAAACATTTCTCTGTAGACAAGAGGCCTCGGCTTTTACAGTAACATCCGCTTCTGATTAAAGCGAGCCCGTCTCCAGCTTTGTCCTCTTTGAGTCAACATCGGAGCAGACTGGGGCCAGGTTTGGGTTAGGAGGGTGTTCACCTCGACCACAAATCACTGACTGATGTGTCTATTAACATGACACCATGTTGTAGTTTCCCAGCGCACACGAACAAATGATGCGGATTTAGAGGGTTAAGTTACATGCTCTCCAAACTTTAAAAGCAGTAATATTAGATGTACTGGCGTGTTCCTGAAACAGTCATGCTTTTTTGGAATCATCAGAGATCGCCGTTGTGTTTAAGTTACTTCCTCACATGCCTTCGACTGTTTGAGTCGAATCCAAACACGAATAAACCCTCAGAAAGCAAATAAACTCACAACAGATGCATTGCGGTGATGAATGATGCCTCTCTGTTTTGCCACAGATACGCTGGCATGCGAGTCTGCAGGCCATCCAACACGTCCTCAGACCTCAACGACTGGATAGGGGCGACTCCCAGAACAACATACATGACTGTTGGAGAGCACTCGAGAGAGGGGAAGTAGACCTCTGTCGTCATGTGGTTAAGGTTAAAAGAGTTTGGTCACGGTGAGGAACCGAAAGATCATGGTTTGGGTATGGTTTTAACGTATGTAAATATGTTACATTTGCACTTTTGGTTTCAGACGGGACACGAACAGCAGTGTCTTGTCTGTGTTTAACCCTCAACGTCCTCCTCCTGCGTACTTTGTCGTTCTTTTTACTACGTCAACTGACTTCCTCCTTTGCTCCCATCATATTTACGGCCACTGGAGGTCACCACTGGCCAATAAATGTAAATATGTGTCGTGAGAAGCTGCTTGCACAGACAAACTACATGGCTGTTTTCTGGTGTCAAGCATGTAGCAGCGAAAGAGACAGATATTTTCCTGAGGGAGGAGGTGGAGACCAAAAACTGAGCTCAAAGGTTAAAGCTGCCGGCATTCATTTATAGTCAACTTTTTGATGTTATGGCAAATTTACAACTTGAGCCAAGATCCTTTTTTTTGCTAGTCCACTTCTAGAAAAGGTTTGGGTTATTTGGGTGGGCGATTCATTGGAAATTTGAATTTGAATCCAGTGTGAAGCCAATATTTTAAGCAAAAATATGATCTTTTCCTAAACCTAACCCCGTAGTTCAGGTGCCTTTATTCTGAAGGTGTAACTGGACACTGGATGTTTATGAGGGCTAACTTGACCACGGAGGAGACCGTGTTGTTTTCAAGAGTAGGTATTTTTCTCCTCAACAATAACCCAATTGTCGGATCAAAACACGGCGGTGGAGTTGAGCGAGAAGGCTGCCAAGCCAGTGACCGCAGTTCCAGACTGCGTTTCAACACTGTAAGTGTGAAACCGCTGGGTATTTTTTAAGAAGGCCTCGGGACAATTTCCAGCTGAGTTTGTGGCCGTGTTTATCATTTTACAATCCCAGGGTCCCAAAACAGTCATTTCATACTACATCACACGGTCCCTTTCTGCTAAATCACAGAGACACCACAAAGAAAACAAACTATTTCAAAGACTGGAGCGTGGAGGATGAATTGAGGAGTGAAGCTGCTGTCTAGTCTGGTGGTGCAGCAGTGGATACTTCTGTATCTTTTGCCAGATGGTGGCAGGATGAACAGACCTTGGCTTGGTGGGAGTTGTCTTTTAGTATCTTTTGGTTCTCTGTGCAGACATCTCAGACATGTCACTGATGTATCATCACTGACAATTAATTTAATAGAGAGCCTAAAAGCAGCTAACGTGGTTAAAAATGTGCTTCCTGTCAAATCATTAAGACGAACTCTACTTTCTCTGCCTCCGAGAAGAGTTTGTCTAACTTTGTTGCGTCTTAAGTGCAAAGCCACACAATCCTTATATGTGAGTTCTTCACAAGTGGTTGTTTTCAGTCTTCGTTTCATCATTAACTCTCCGTCGTCCTCCCTTTTTTGCGCACTCATCTGTCGCAATCCCCTCCCCTCCTTCGTCCATCTGCGCCGGTGTTTTTCTCCTCATTAGAGAGCTTACTGATGCATGAGGCAATGGGCTGGCAGGTCAGTGGCCGCTACACAAAGTGGGGCTCATATTGAACAGCCTGTGAAAAAGTTTCTCGCCCTGACAAACACACAAAAAGTTGACCATCGAGCTCTTTGAGTTCCTGAGATTTTCTACGTCACTGAGCATAGAAAAAGTCTCTCAAAGACAACTTATTACTTTATAGTAGTGGTTGGTTTCTTGAGGATGTTTTGTCAGTCGAAACCTATTCTACAATTGGAAATAATCATGCAGGAAATGCTGAATCTCCCTTTTCCAGACTTGGCAGGACTTCTGCACAGTTCCCTCCAGTGTCGGGTAAATTCCCTGATCGCCAGGAATGCAGAATTTAATTTTCTTGTTCTTTAGCTGACCTTAATCATTTTCTGCGTCAAGGGCAATCCGAGACTCCCGAGCCGCGGGGATCAAGTCAGTCTGGGCGTGGAAATAAATACCTGTGCGTGTGTGTGTGTGTACAATACACACATGTATATGTAAAAGGAAGTGAGGCCTGTCTTGCTCGCTTCATGAAGAGGCCATTTAAAGCGCTGATGATGAATAATAGGTGGGCTGAATGTGTGCGAGGGAGTCCCTCTGGTGTGTATTTAAATGGCGGAGAGATGCTCTCTCACTCATATCAACTCCCCTGTGGTCCGGGAGGTTAATTGCTTTCTCCAGCAGGCGCTTACAGATTAACTATCTCACTGAATGCATCCATACAAATGACTCTGCGTATACCACAATAAGTTGGGCAGAGTTTTGTGTATGTGTGTGTCTGTGTGTGTTTGAGTGCTTTGCAATAGAACATAGTGTATGCTACAGTGAGGTAGGCAGGCAAGGGCGCACAGCGAGGTCGGAGAAGCTAATGAGCACGACTGACTTTGATTTAAGAAGCGGGCTCGACGGAGGATGTTTGGATTAAGTGGTCTCCGACAAAAGTGAAACAGTTCTGCATTTATGTTATTAAAGCAGACGCAACAATGCAAGCATGGATTTGGGGATTTGCAGGTGAAAACATGGAGATTTTCACTTGTGTAGTCGAAGTTTTTAGGCTCAGACCGTGTTACAAAAAGTACATAAGCTACTTAAAGATATTGTGTCTAATTTTACTTTGGTAAAGCTCAAGTATACATAAATGTATATACTGCATTCAATGGGTGAAGAACTAGAAGTATAAGTACCTCAAAGTTGTACTTAAGTAAATGTACTTGACAGTTCCAATTAATTACACTTTTGATCTTGTTTTTGTGGTTATGCTCATTATTTCTTTTGGTTATGATGACATTATATTGGCTAAATATTAAATCAGATCTGGGAACATGGACGTTTCTATGACTTCTATGAGTCAGAAGGTGCAAAAAACTGACCTAATAACCAGAAGAATTACATCTTTATGGGATCATTACACACATCCAGCACCAAGGACAAAATAAGACATAAGAATAAGAAAGTAGGGGTGTAGTTTGTGTTTTAGTTGCCTAACCCTGATAATATCTTTTGCGATCATCCTTTCTTTACCTTAACCTGCAGCTGCCGCATGCAGGTGTTAGCCAGAATTTTGTTAATGTGATCACACTGTGAATGTCAGTAATTATCCGCCATTGTGCTCATTGCTTTCGCTGTGTCTTTTAAAAAAGTTTGGATAACCTAGAAGCTCGTTTTAAACCCGTCTGAGTGTCTGATTGATCGTGCCTCTCGCCTCATTAGACGGGTTTACAGGAACAAGCTGTCACGCCGGAGCAGAGACGGAGAACCCAAATGCAAGTTTTTTTCAGGATCACGGCACACAAGGAACAGGCAAAACAGGGAGGAAGCACAACAGCAGGATCAGGGAAACTCAACAAAGACTGAACTAAAAGACTGGACTTAAATACAGTCTAAACTAACGAGAGGACGAGGTGCAGGTGGAGTGAGGAGGAGAAACACAGGTGAGGGCCATGAGCGGAAAAGGGCTGGGCTAATGAAGGAGATACGGTGCAGGTGTGGAGGGAAAACCAGGCTGGTGAGGAGCACAAGAAAAAGAAGGGAAACCATGAACACAACACTGCCATACTGCACACGTCACCTCATAAAGCTGATATGGCGAACATGTGAGCAAATCTTTGTTTATTTACAAATCAAAGACATGCGGAGCAACATTTGCTTTCATTTTACACCACGTCTCTGTCACAACAATCACTCTGTGGTTTCCAGATGGCAACCAACTGAATACCCCTCCCTTCCCTTTCTCTTTCCAAGCAGGGGCCTTCAGGTAACATCGACCCGATCAACAAAACGCGTCCTATCACGTTCAGGTTACATGTTTATGTTCTGACTGTCGTAGCAGCAGGCAGAGACGGGACGGTGGTGGAGTTGAACGAGAAGGCTGCCAACCCAGTGACCGCAGTTCCTGACTGCGTTTCAACATCGCAAGTGTGAAACCACTGGATATTTTTAAGAAGGTGTCGAGATGATTTCCAGCTGAGTTCGTGGCCGTGTTTATCATTTTACAACGCCGGGGTTGCAAAACCAGTCCCTTTATGCTACATCACAGAAACACCACCGACAGAACAAACTATTTTAAAGAGTGGAGCGTGGAGGATGAATTGAGGAGTCACTGAGGAGTGAAGCTGCTGTCTAGTCTGGTGGTGCAGCAGTGGATACTTCTGTATCTCTTGTCAGATGGCAGCAGGGTGAAACAGACTGTGGTTTGGGTGGGTTGTCTTTAAATATCCTTCGGGCTCTGTGCAGACACTAATATCACTGATGTTCTGTCGCTGGTACCAGAGAGGTTCTGGGAGGCTTTAATCACCCACTGTAGAGCCTTCATGTCCTGGGCCGTGCATAATCTATACCAGTTTATGATGTTTCCAGTCAGGATGCTCTCTATAAAAAAAAAGGTATCTCTGACAGTAAGTCGGGACAAAACCAGATGTCTTTAATGAGACCTTGTGACATCTCCTGATGTGAGAGAAGCGACCGAAAGCAGGAGTTTTAAGCCAAAACATGATCTCTTTCTAAAGGTTGGACTTCACCCGAAGGCACATAAAGTCGAAACAGTAAGAAATGCAGAAATATGCATGGTTGGTTTGCAGAAATGTATAGAATAAACTTTATTCTGGCAATTTAATTTGGGGAAAAAATGCAAAAGGCACCCTCTACGGCCAGTGTTTGTTTTATTTGTCCATTCTGGGCTACTGTAGAAACACGGCGGACTCCCTGGAAGAGAACTTGCTCCCTCTGTAGATATAAAAGGCTCAATCTCAGCTAACGAAAGCACAACAAATCATAGTTTCTGTTGATCATACACTAATAAAAACATAATGATGAATATTATATTCTCCCCCTAAATCCTGCACACTGGTCCTTTAAAAATATCGATTCAGAGCAGCTTTAAACGTAGACGTCTTTTGACCTCTAAATCCTCGCCGGGCAAACTCCTGGCTGGACAGCTGATAAATAACACAACATGTGGGGGGGAGAAAAAAAAAAAAGAAAAACATGCCTTTGCAACTTCTTCTTGCTGTCAGCCAAGCATGCGGCCTCTCCCCTAAGGTGACCGGGCTTTCATGTGCTGGCCGAGGCAGCGTCAGAGTGAAACCAGACACCGACGGATGACCCACCAGCTTCTGGGTCGACATTAGGGCAGAGGCAGCAACGAAGCGGCGAACGCCACCAATTCCGACAGACACCAACATCTGGCTTGGCTTAGACGCCCTACACACACACACACACACACACGGTCTGTTTTCAGGAAAGACTTCAGTCGTTTATAGAAGCATGAGAATCCTTTTGGCCTTTCTGTCAGAATGCTTTGGTGAGCCTCTCTCGAGCCAGCCACCCTGATTTTACCATCTGTTGCTGCGCTCATAAATCACCGCCGAGTTTGGGAGAAGAGTATCTTCTTCGTCCTAAACTTTACGACATGTTTGCTACACTTCTCCTTTTTCGCAACCGGTGTGTTTGGACAGCGCGGCTCTTCCTTCTTCTTCTTCTCTGGTGTAATCGAAAGTGTTGGGACTTTACAAGGCACTGCGATGTGCTCCACATGGCCCGAACGCTGAGCAGATCTTCCAGGTGACGCCGGTGATGAACTGCTCACGTGGGAGCGTCGGAAGGGAAGGAACCTCGCTGGCTGAAGCTCTGAGAAATGTCTGACCTGGTCATTCAGTCATGACTCTCCTTATTCCCTGAGTTAATTTTCAATCTGTGAAGCCAGCGGTGAAAATATTTACACTCGGTGGAAGTTTCCCGTCACGATGATAACCGCAGCAGAGTCTGCGGAGTGTCACGGTTGATTGAAATTAATTTGGTCTCCCGACACCAGGATCCAAAATGTGATGTCAAGAGCACACACAGGTAACTCGTTGATGATAATTAATGGAGGATGAGCCGACAAGTCGTCTCGTCTCAGTGTGGCTCTGCAGCAAGAACAGTGGATCGTAAAACTCCCCATGTGGGCTGTCGGGGAGGAAAGCTGACAAAGTCACCACATGTGTGTCTGATGCTCGGTGGGTCTGTGTGTGTTATGTCTTCGATGTGTTTTCTGTACAACACACATGAAACCAGAACGGCTTGAGTCACTTGGGTTACAACAAATTGATACCATATTATTAAATGAAATCTTTCTTTAAATGATTATTATTTATTTTATTTATTTCTTTACTGCCTTTGTTGTTTCAGGGGAAATCCTGACAGCATGCACTGTGGTTTATGCTAAGTGATCTTTAAAGGAAATACTCGCTGAATTACTGTTTTCTTTTGTGTATTTTCATGATCTCCAAAGCGGTGAAACCTCCAAATTTTTGGGAGATCCCAAAGCTTTCATCTAGAGCCACCATCATGCCAAAATTTTGACTTATTTGCAAGAGAATTTTTAATATTAACAGGTATATTTGTTCAGTTATGGGTCATATTTATGCAGACGATGAACCCTTCTCCATGTGTGTCCTGTAGCAGCACCCTTAGGTAAAGATAATGAGAAATAATACGAAACTGAAGCAAGAGTTTCTAGAAACCCCTCTGTCCCGTCCTCTTGTACCAGCTTTAGGCCAACGTTTCTATTGGCATGCGTCATCCCCTGAAGATGAACCATTTCCACTTTTGATACTACACACTTTGGGTCAAAGTGTCAACCACATTTACACTTTGTAATTCAGCCGCGCTGCGAACTACAGCCTTCAAAATGACCATAAAGTTGAATCAACCCCTCTTTAAAACAGTTCTAATAAAAACCAAACATTGTAATCGTCGAGAAGGACGGTTTTATGAGGCTGCATTAGTCTTAGCTTTATTTATTTATTTGCAGCTAAGCAAAGAAAGGAAGAACATGAGGTAGAGTTTGAGGCCTGAGACAGATCTTCCTCGTCATCTTCGGCTCTCTGGGGTTGCAGATTATTCAGTGACCGCGCTTAACGAACTCGGAGTGTGTGGAAACAGTTAACTAACTGAGTGATTACATGTCATGTTTGTAATGTCAAAACCATCCATTTCCTCCGAGCGGCTGCGTTCAGAGCCAGCTGATAGTGTGCTGCCCAGATGTTTTATTTAAAGCACTGCCACACACTGTAAATATCTCACTTTCTTATCTGGACCTTTTCTTGACACCTGAATAAGCAGATACAGTAACTCTCAGGTGTCTGGTTGTGGAGCTAGTCTTTGTCAGAGAGACGGCGAATATTCCCATTTTCCATTTTATCTACTGTGTTCGTGCACATGAGAGGGAAGACGAGGCGAAGCATCTGGGAACCTTTCACATGCTTGTTTCATCCTTTTTTCTTCTCTGGTTTTGGACATAAAAGGGGGCTCTAATCAGAGATGATTGAGGGGGATATGTAAGAATAACAGCTCGTTCAGACAATAACGGAAAACAATATTTGTTTGCCAAAAAACTTCCAGGCACATTTGCAGCGCAGGTCTATTCTGAGGCCTGCTGCTCCCCCTGATGACTGAAGCGTGAGGCAGCAGTGCCACCTAGAGAGACGTTAGCAACCTGCCAGTGATGTTTCCTCACTGGAGTCACATGAGAAGCTAAAACTGTGATTATTATATTTCTATAAATGTTATCTTTAAGACATTTTGTGTTCAAGTCTGCTCGTAATTTTATGGTGCATTATAAGATGTATTTTTTTCCATTCATGTTTAATTAGTTTTGTTTTGTTTGCAGGGATCCCATTGGTCTTTGAAATCCGTGAAATAATTTGGAAATAGTGCTTGAAGGCATTTTATTTTCATATTTTTCTATATTGTTGTCTGTGAGCTTCTGTAAAGCCTCCAAATCCTCTGTGTCTGTGTTGGGTCCTTAGATTTTTGATGGAATTGGGCCTCGAAAATCCTTAAAAAATCCTTGAATTTACTGTTTAAAACATGATTATGTAACTGTTACCTTAAAATAACAGCTTCAAAATCATTTTTGCACCATGTTACTTTGCTCAGCAGGTAAGATCACAGTGTGTTTAACGCTTTAGGGCACCAACTATCACTGATTTGGGTGAAAATGGAATACATTTTACAGATAAAATGCTTCCTAGCTCACTGCGATTTACGGAGTTTCCTGAAAGCAACCTGTAACTGTAGCTGCGAGTTGGCTCAGGTAGCTGACGCCAGGGACAGGTGTGACATGTGACTGAGGTGAAGAGACTGAAGAGGACGCTGATGGAAGAAAAACAGTAGTAGTTTAGTTTCTGGTAATCGTTGCATGTTGGATCTCATTCTGTCAGCAGCACTGACAAACTGTCTCTCTCTGCCGACGCGCTGCTTTGTGTCGAGCATCATTTTAGAGGCGCTGAAACAATCTGACACATTACATAAACATGAACAATGCTGCGCCGACACCACCGATCATCACCCCCTTACCTTGTAGTGCCACTCGTCACGTCCCAGTTTGCCGCTCGAGGACTTTCTCGCCGGTTTACGTAACAGTTTAAACTCTCCTGTTCACGTAACGCCGAGAGAGGACGAAGGAAGAAGAAGAAGAAAAACAACCGCAGTGATCTTTTGTTTTGACAATATTTATTTCTATTTTCCCAACAGTAACATATAGATCAGGACAAATGGATGTTTTGAGAGCAGCTAGCACAGCAGTTTGCAGGTTATATGATTCAAAATGGCACCATGTTCAGTGAAAATGAACTGCGCTCTGAGTACTAGGGGTTTTAATTGTTCTCATAAACAAACCGTATCGCCCGTAAGGAAGAAACCAGGGTATATATTTTTCTTCTATACTTCTGTGTTAAAGGCTGACAACACTTGCATTAGACAAGTATTTCTGGACAATCAAATCTTAAATTCTGTTCCCTCGTTACATCCCATCGAGTCAAGGGCCTTGGTGAAACAAACAAAAAAAACACGGGGGGGAAAGGGGCGACGTTGCGGCACCGTGACACGAGCCAACATACCGCCTCAGACACACAAACAGAACGACAGCGGGTAGCCAAGAAACGTTAAGAGGAAAGCGCGAGGGTACGTCGTCACTGCTACCGGAGGCCGAGAAAAGCGGAAGAGAAAGAGAGAGAGAAAAGGGGGGGTCGTTACAGGTGCAGAGCAGAGAGAAGCGTTTCAGAGAGACATGCTGTGGGACTACACACATATATAGAGATATAATACGCTACGTTTCGGAGCTGCGACAGTCTTCAAGCGGAAGAGAAAAGACGGAGGATAGAGATAGTCAGATCAAGCGCGGAGAGGATTACAATGCTAGGCGAGGTTAGCATGCTGGCGGCACGGAGAGACGTCGACAGGAAGCGCAAGACACGGAGATCACATGTAAAGGCTAGAGCGACAGTGCACTAATCTACAGGCTAGGCTATACATCGGACACTAAAGCTAATTACAGGAGCTACACGTACTGTATATATGTATATATATTTATATATAAATAGGTATATAGGAGACTGTATATCAAACAAGCTGGATAGGCAAGGCATCGCATGCACGTGCAAAGGAAGCAAGTAGCAGCAGCAGCAGCAGCAAGAGACACAAGATGGCTTTCCGAGACTACCACAGTGAGATTCCTTTGTCGCCGTAATAAATCTGATGTTGTCTGTGTCACAGTGTGAACGCCAGTCGGGAGCAATAAATTAAAAATTCTGTTGGGACAGTTAAACAAGAAGCTTTATAATAGAATAAACTAAGTGCTTTCATTTTTCCAGCAGACCCTTGATTCAAGACACATTCAGACCAAAGAGCTTCAGTTACATTTTTCATAGTAGGTCATTTTTTTTTTTGTTTTTTTTAAACATCAACTTATGAACAACCATTGGACATTGCACGTTATTAGGTCATGTGTATACTCTAAAGTGCACGACCTCCCCGCTTTCGGAAGGTAAAACTAGACAATACTGGCAAATTTATACTAAGGCAACACAGTTACAAACACTAAGGTACACGTTGGCAACATACCGTCAAGTATCACTTGTGCACAAAAAACACAGTGCTTCAGAGTCAGCATGGCTTTGCATATTCGTTTTTAAAACCCAAAACGCCGGAAGTCTCTGAGCCAAGACTGATTTTCGAGGTGACATCTGTCCGTTTTTTCTTTTTTAAAGCCAGTCCCTGAAACACGTTTTTCTTTGAAATAGCTAGAAGAGTCACAAACCGAGTCAAGTAATCCGACGTACGCACACACACACGGGAGAAAAAAGCCTTTTTGGACGAACAGGATGAAAATACAGGTAATCTATATTGGCGATAGAGAAAATATGAATAACTTTTACCTCACAAATAGTCTCTGGTTATACGTCTTATATACACTTATGTATACACAAAGATATGTACTTAGGACATCTTGAAATACTATTTACAGTCTATGATCAAAAGTGATTGTACACTGAGCGACCATGTTGAGCAAATTGTGCTTTTCTAACGTGTTCTAATGAAAATGCTACAGAACCTCTGCTCGTTGAAACCAGGGTTCACGTTCCTTCAACTAGCCTGCCTACGGTAAGCATCTTTTTATTGTATCTGCCGACTACTGTGCGTAGTAGGAAACTTGATTATCGTTGACTATTGTACACGTGAATTCGCCGTCTCTTTTGATGTTTTGCAGGGCATTTCGATTGGACCCATACTCGACTATTGCTTGTGAATGAATAAAGAAGAAATCTCAGTTGCGATGCTAAGAGGGACGCTCCTCCCCGCTCGATGATTTAGTGCAAGTGATGTCAGGTTTACAGTAGCTGCAAATCTGGTGAAGTTCCCGTATTCAGACAAAAAAAAAACACACCATTATTGCCTCGTTCCCCAACTCCTTAAGATCCTCCATCTTTCTTTTTAAGTGCTCGTCCGAAGACACCGCCGACAAATAGCGTCTCTCGTTATGGTGGTGTAGATGAGGGGTTGACATCTTTAAAAGTCGTAATCCTTAAGATTTCACACGTGTTTTTTTATAATACAGCTCTCAGGTTTCCATTCAAAGAGGAGATTTTTGGAGCAGTGGCCTCAGTCAGTACTGCAGGTCATGTTCCCATCATGCCTGGATTAACCACGATTAGCTAACAATGTAGCTCCCAGTGATATTGTTCTTTAGTAGGGCTAATTTGCAATTAATTTAATTACCAAAACCCATTGAAATGCAATGAATTCAGGGCTTTAGTGGCCCCTCTGGGTCTGGGGCCCCTTAACAGCTGCCCACATGACTAGTTGTTAAAACAGCCTCTCTTCCTACACAAGATTGTTACCCAAAAAGCAAGAAAATTTTTATTTTTAACAACCCAAGTGTTGAGTTTATGGTCTCAATTGCTGGCTTCAAGTCTTCTTCAATACATTTTGGTCACATTTACAGTAAAATTTACAATAAAGCTTTGATTTCTTTAGGATGTGGAACAGTTTTTTGGTTTCCAGTCAGAAATAATTAGGATTTCCTTGCCAGCTCCACCCTCTCGTCCAAATATGGACACTTCTGGCTCCAAAAAAATCTAAATGGTGGCAGCCACAATGCCAAATTCGAGGCTTCAAAACAGTAGTCCTTGGTTTTTTGGAATAAACGAAATCTTAAGGATTAAACCTCGACGTTACCTCTGAAGTGTTGGTTATTCTCATTGTAGATTCTAACATGTAAAAGCACACTCAGCACAGCTAAATATACAGCCTGCTTAGAAATGGTACCAATTTTCGCTATGAGCATGTCGAACAAAATGGATTTTCAACAAGCTTTTATCACCTTAAATACGCTAGAAAGAAGTGTGCGTGTAAAAACAGTAGAAAGTGTTAAAGACGTAACAAGCAACAACATTAAACCGCAGAGCGAACTGTCAAAGGCTGAGGTGACGCATGATGGACCAACATGCCTTGTAAATGCTTTGAGCCGACTTTACTGTTGTGCTAAACATCGTCTCGCCTGGTTTATTACGTACTTCCGAACCCATTTAAATGGCCTGTTGTGGTTGGGATAGTTATTCAACGCGTGCTGGTTCTGCTACACATCACCAGTCGGGAGAACATTGTCCAAAAATCGCTGCTTGAGGAGCCGTGTGTGGGTGTAAAGGCAGTCGATTAAAGCTGAGGTAAGGTGAAGTGCTTTTTTTTGTTGTTGTTGTTGTTGTTGTTTTAAACCAGAAGTTCAAAATGTAAAGTTACAGAAGGACACAACCACTTTTGGCACTTAACAACATACTCGGCAAATGAGAAAATGACCCAAAAAAATAAACTCTTCCTCATCGACCTATTGCACAAGCGTTTCATATCACCAAAGGACATATAAAGTTACATCACTTACACTACTCTGGGATCTACGACACTATAGGAGAGGCAGACAGAAGCACTTTTACATGGCTCTGGACCAAATTAGTCCACGGCAAAGCTACAATACATAATATATGGATATATCTGTATATCGTTTTTTTTCTCAAATATACTCTTAAATATTGTGACTTTGGAGGAAAAGAGAGAAGAGAAAAAAGAAAAAGTTTACCAGTACATTCACGACAAACAATTCATCCGTCAAGGGGGGAAAAGTACGGGAGGATTGGCGGAGACGAGTCTTATAGATCCTGGCCGAGCCGTTCAATCTCCTCGATAAGAAAGTCGATGTCCTCGAAGGTAGCGGCCGGGTTTGAGATCACCATGCGGAAAAAGTTGACCTTGTCTCCCTGCGGTTGGTAGCTGACCATGGTCGTGCCGTACTCCATCATCCTGGCCTTTATCACTGGAGCCACCTGAAAGAGACAGTAAGTAACCAATGAATCAGGACTATTTCAGAGGAAGAGGATGAATTTCTATCATTCAGTTGAGAGTAAATATTTTTTTCATCTTGTATGTTTAAGTGTCAGTCTGCATGCTAAGCTAACTGGTTGCTGACTCTTCTTACTATTTAATAAATACAGTACATTTCCCACAAATACCACATATGAGAGTGGCATCGATCTTCTTTTCCAAATCTCGGCAAGAAAGCAAATAAGAGTACTTCTGAAAATGTAAAACTATTCCTTTAAATCTGTCTTTGCACTGCTTTTAAAGCCATCCTTGCCCACTGACTAATTCATGCTTAATTCATATGTTGTCTACTCATTAGATTTCTCATTACTGAACTGCCAGAGGTGCCTACATTTCAGTTTGGCACTAATTAACTGATGTAAGAAGAATATGTTAAGTGAGTGTGCTTTCTGCAATAATAATATAATTCCAATTAAGTACTCAGAAAGTGCAAAGTCTGGTGGGTATAACTGAAGTTTGAGATGAGCAGTGAGAATCATCTCCATCGTCTCCTCTCGTGCAATCATAAGTCTGGCAAACTGCCCGTTATCAGATCTGTTTGTTTCCTTTTTTCAGCTGAACAAGTCACATTTCCTTCTCAGATTCCCTCAGATCCTGTTCCACGTTGTCCTTAATCTCCCAGCAGTCTGACAGCTAAATCTGACACCAGCCGGGTTCATCACGGCGCTCTGACTGCTGCCACCGAGTTGAGAGGTTATCTCCGAGCTGCAACGCAGTCACACTGATTTATTTTGTGTCTCGATGGTGGTGTGGATTCTGCGCCGTGACAGATCCAATTACAAGTTTGAAACTCATACTCCATGTTTTGACCCAAGTCAACCTATTAGGATACTTTACTGAGGCAAACATTTCAATACACGCTCGTCTCTCTGATGTATCTTTTTAAGGCCGTTGCTCGTCTTCTGACTGAATAATACAGATCCTGTAGAAGCCAGTTAGAAATCACTACTGAAGTGAAGTGGAAAGAGTTGGCAGGGATGGCATGTGGTACAAGAAAGGATGTAATGCTTTCATTTTATGTCTCTTTAGGGTGATTATTTTACCAAGAATCATTACTATAGAACACAGACAAGTAGCCAATTGTGTTCTCTAAGCTTCATATCCATTCTTACTGGTCTGTTTGAGAAAATTAGCTTTAGTCTGATTAGGCTACAGTCCGACCGTAGCTTATAGGAATCAAGTGTTGCTGTGTTTGGCTAAGTTTCCGTCTGTCCAAGTTGAAATCTGATCTAAAAGTAGCTAAACCGCCTGATCACATTAAACACGCCACAGTCTAAAAATGTGATGGCAGCTAGTAAGATCTGCTAAGCTAGCTACACCTTTACCAGTGTATTTGTTTTTCTTCATCAAGGATTGATTTAGCTGCTGCTTTATTTAATTATGTTGAAAAACTAATTGAATAACAACAAGTAATTTAATCAGAATTCATATTTTCCTTTTACAGATAACAAATAGATCACTTTAGCTGTTAGCTGTCTTTCTAGACAAAGTGTGGTGACACAAATTAACAAACCAGAGTGCAGTATGCTAACTTCTTAGCTAAAGTACAGATGTGCTTTCTTCTTACATTTTGGTTTTCTTTTAAGGCCTGTTTTGTAGTTACAAAGCTGTTGTTGTGATAGTGTATATAAGGTGAGAAGGTCAGATGTTGCGCTCATTATAACTTAATATCAACAAAGTGTAAGTAGATACTGTGTGAAGAGCAGCATAATCAACTAAAAGATACGCAGGAGGTTCAACTTGAGGTGACAGCTTGCTGCAGTTAGGATTTAAGTTAACTGTGACTCATCTGCTGTACCCTCGAGGTCAAAGATTATCCTGCAAGAACTTTAATAAATCGGAGGGTATTAAGTTGAAAAATTAAAACAGACTTTTAAAAGTCCTCAAGCAAGCTCAGCTGGTTTCCCCTAAACTATCCCAGGATTTACATAAGGTCTTTATATACTTAATTAATAGTTCCTCTGCAATAAAACTTAATTTTATTTATTTTCCTTATTGTATGTTTATATTAGTTATAAATACTTGTATGTACAAATTGTCTTGTGTGCATAAGACACAACTCCTCCCTCTGGACCTGTGTACAGACTGGTCTGGTCAGTTCTATAGTCTTCATCACATCATCAGTCATTCCCTCTTAATCTCTTGCAGGTGTCCTGCTGCAGTTGGCAGACCTGCAGTCAGTTTATGTAAAATGATCAATCAGCGGCTGCAGATTTCCGTCAAATCAGTCTTTTGACAATTTTCCAGTCATTTAGCGCAAATTGAGGGAGAAATCCTTCGGTTTGGACTCTTTCCTCAACGAGCGAATCTGGCAGCATTACATCATCCCTCAATCTTCGCGTCGGAGTGTGTGGAAAAGAGCGAGCTGGCCAAACACTCAGCGCCGGCGAGGCGTGTCCGCGCTGCTTTTTTCAATCAAACTTTGGAAAACAAAAGGAAATCTCTGCATTTGACGTGTAATGACAAACATGGCAACGATTTATGGCTGATGGTTTTACAGCGGGGGAGCGAGGGGAGCGCTCTTTGTATGGCCGGCACGTACACCATCTGTTTGTGCTAATAGTCAATTAGTAGGCCCCTGCTGCTGTGGGACCGCCTGAATGGCCGCCACTTGAGCTAACTGAATAGCCTCGGTCTGTGATAGCCTCTCTCTGTGACAGCCTATTTTAAGACTGTCACCGTTTACCTCATGTGGATGTCAAAGTATTTTTTTTTTTTTTAATCCCGAGTATAAGTTGATGTCCGTGTTGTCCCTAATGAGGAGGGCATGCGATGTGTCAAGCTGGATGGGGATGACAGGCTTGTAGGGCGAATGAAAGGTGCAGCGAAAGGTGTTTTTTGGTAGATATCACGGTCGGGCTTCTTATCTCGGCTCACCCACCTTGTGCAAGTGTTTCTTTCTCTCCTCTTTGTCCTCCATGTAGCGGATCCCAGGGGGGAGGTACCAGAAGCAGACGTTGGTGTGCTGAGGCTGCGGGAACACACAGAGTTGACAAGAGACGAGAGGAATAAACCGGCAAGAAAATACGTGCACGCTCAGGGCATTTCTGCCTATCAGAGGAATGTTTCCTGTTGATATTATTGTGTTATTTTATTTCTGTTTTTATATTAATGTGAAGTATTATTACAGAGTGGTAGTTTGAAAAACACCAACATTGTCTCTGTTTTTATATAACTAAAAACTGAAAGGTCCCGTATCATGCTCATTGTTATATTTTGGGTGTCCACTAGAAAATGTTCATTTGCTTTATTGTTAAAAAATATCATTCTTTCTCTTACTGTCCATTGTTGCAGCACCTCTATTCACTCTCACTCACTCCCTGCGTTCCAGTACCCACACTACCATACTATTTAGGCTGTAAATGCAGTATGTCAAAGAAACCAGGATGTCCGACTACACCCGGTAACATTTTGCAGTATGCATGCTTATCTGGCCATTCTGACCCACAATCCTCTGCGCAGCGGAAGATATGTCACATACGTCACGGTGTGTCAGGCGAACTATGTAATCTACTGAGTTACTTTTAAATCATAATTGAGTACTGAGTACAATTTGAATTAATATCTAAACATTTCATCTGCATTTTTGTAGCCAATAAGGCTGTCCGATCACAAACGGGCCAATGAAAACTCTGACACACGGACAAAAACCCATAACTCAGCAGCATGGCAGGTTTGGAGAGGTGACTGTGACGACTGAGCAGAACAGAGTCTGGAGTCATTTAGACTGAAGGTTTAGAGAAACAAAAAACCCTTTTCAACAGTTAAAAAGTAACTAAAACACTGTTGAGACAAATACTTTTTCCACCAGTGTTGACACATTTGAAGGATCACAGCAAGAAATGTATATTGGCCGATATATCGATATCTGAATTTTAACCCTCTAATATTAGCATCGGCACCGGGCTCTACAATATACAGCACACATATTTACCTGCCTGAAGTCCTACAGATAAGGTCAAACTAAAAAAGCAACCTGAGCCCACTCATCTCACTGAGCCAGAACAGATTCTGTTCAGCTCAAAAAGGAAATCCATTAGACATCACCAACATCAGAGGGGTAAAATTCCTCCTCCTCCTCAGATTCTCTTTCTCCGTCTAAAAGCCCCACACCGTTCTGCTTTTTGGAACCTGAAGCCCTGCTGGAGCCGCCGGCCCGCCTGCCCGTGAGCAGAAGAGCATTCATTACCAACAGCTGACTAGCCATGCACACCAGCCTCATTTATACAGCCGGGCTGGCTGGTTCGGCAGCAGTACATTCAACATCAGATTGATGTAATGGCTCAATGGGAGGCGCAGACAAGTGAACACCTGGGCCGCTGCCCAGAGGACTTGGCTTTCTCCCATCACCCTCTGGGTTACGATGCTCTTAGCCTTTTTGTGGCTCAGCGGGAAAACAATAAGGGCTTGAAACATTAAAGAGCTTCCACTATGAACGACCCTGTGTCCAAACACTCCTTTCATACAAGAGTTTGGAGCCTAATAACCCCGTCGTACCCGTGTGTTTGCGCTGTTGCCCGGTGGAGGATATTTCAGACATCATGCTATTCATATGCACATGAGCAATTACAGGCCGTTATGCTATTCATTAAACATAATAGCAGCACATTATACTGGCGGCTAGAGGTAAAAATGGCATTCATCCAACACAAAGCGAGGGCACACAGCGTGCCAATCAAGTCAGCCATAATGATACCGAACACACTGAGGCGAAGGCAGCGGTGTGGACTAACACCGGCTACTCTCCTCTGATTATGTGGCTGCAGATGAATGATCTGTGTGGAGAGTGAAAGTCAAACGTGGACATACTTTGCCGTCAAAGACCATCTCGTATCCTTCTCGGTCTTTGATCTTGTTGTAGAGGTACTCTGAAAGCTCCAAGCACTTGTCAATCTGAGCCTCGAACCCGATGGTGCCCTGTTAAAGAGAAGGCTGTTAGTTCTGACACATTCTCCTAGTGAATAGTATGTGACCAGTGTAAAACTGAAGGTGTTTGGGCATAAAATAACATATTTTTCTGCAAAAAAATTAGATAAGAAGGTCCAAAATTTGTATTTCATTTATACTCTTGTGACTTTTACATGTGTCATGCTTATAATATTAGAAAAAATATGTCAAAAAATAAATTAAAAGGACACAGTTGTTCCAGAACAAAACCAAAGGAAGTATAAGAACATGAGGGCTTAAATATCCATGAATAGAAGACAAAAAAAGGTTTGGTACAGGGTGAAATAAATGATATAAATCCTACAAATAATAGAAATAATGGCCCTTAATAAGCAAGTACTAATGAAAATGAATATAAGGTGTTTCTTGCCAACAGAGCAAGTGAAAATCTTCTGAAAATAAGTCCCTTTATCTCTCTAAAATCTTACTTTGTAGGGGACTGTGTAATGAGTTATTTTGTCTAGAAATTAGGCAAATACACTGTTATCAATATAGTGTTTAACCCTGCACAAAAACATGTGCACTGAGTGAATAACACAAATCAAACTAATGAACATATAAAAGGAATAAAGACATTACCTTGGCTCTCCACATGAGCCACAGCTTGAAGATGTCCACGTGGCGTCCACACTGCAGCGCCTTGTCTCCGGTGTCGTAGGACAGGTCGTAGTGTTTGTCCTGCTGGAACAGGTAGCAGGCGTGCATCTGGTTGCAGTTCTGCATCAGACCCTGTGAAGTCACATCCACAGTGTTAATAATTATAACAGAAATGGTTCAGTCGTCGTCTGTGAGAGTGAGGTTTGGTTGAAGAGGACGCGGCCTACCTCCTCTCTGACCAGCAGGGCTGAACACTGCAGAGGGACCGACATCATCTTGTGTGGGTTCCATGTTACAGAGTTTGCCCTGCAGTGAACAAAAAATAATGAGCGATCCTTTAAATCTTCATAAACTTCTAACAGTCAGTTTGTGTTCCTCACCCCAAAAATATCACTCACCTCTCGACTCCGTCCAGCTTCCACCTGTGTCTCCTGGACATGAGGAGGCTTCCTCCCCACGCACCCTGACAGGACACAGTCAGGTTTGAGATGTCAAAAGAAATGAAGCTGATTGTGATATTTATTATACATTTTTCTTAATTAATTCTTAAATCTTTGTGTCACAGTTAATTGTTTAGATCATTTTTCAAGAAAAACTTCCAAACATCATCTAGTTCCAGCTTCTTTAGAAACTGAAATAAATATTTTTCGCAGACCAAACGATTAATCAAATAATTGTTTCAGTTTTGCATGAAAAAAAATCAAAATCCTTCATTTTTCAGAAGCTTTCTTTTAACTTTGAGGAACAAATTGTGAGAGGAATGCTTTTTGCTTGGTCACATGTGATGGTATTGATGATTGGCCATCAGCATCGTCACTTTAAACATTTGGTGTGAATAAAGGACTAAATGTCCGCTGCTTGTTTGGATGTTTTTGCAAGCATTTCCAGATTTTTCTCATCCTCATAGTGTTTGCTATTGCGACCACGAGATTCTCCTCCACTCACAACAACAGTTTTGCCTCGTCATCAAGTCCAGGACAGGCCTGACCTAAACTCTGATCATCCCCACATTAACACACATCTTTTGAGCATCATTGCACATATTCTTTACACTTCATTCTGTGATCTTTTGCACATTTTCCTGCATAAAAATCTACTGCTAAAAGTCATATTGTACATGTTTTCCATATTTAATTGTGAATTCTTTATTTTCTATTTATGTTTCTTGACCTGCAGTACTTGCATTTCATCTTTCTTTATGTTTTCTACTTATTGTGTTTATTGCTACGTATAGAACAAATTCCATTTATGTGAAAACCAGCTTTGCAAAAAACCTGATTCAGATTCTACTGAGCGCTGAGAAGTGCCACCAAATGTTGTTTGTTTGTTTTTCCTCCCAGGAAGCTGCATCCACAAACAGCAGGATGTTTTTCTCCAATCTCTTTCGCCGGTTGAGGAATGATAGATAAGGCCATTTATGCCTCTTAATAGAGGTGTCCCCCTGTCAGGACTAAATCACCTTCATTAACAGATAGAGTGCCTTCAGTGAGAGGGCCCATGATGGCAAAGTCAGGGGAGAAGATGATTTACAGCCTCTGTTCCAGTTTTTCTAATCCCCAGTGTTAGATAGGAAATGGCTGGCTCCTATCTGGGTCAACCGCGAGCAGTTAGAGGCGACACAGACATAATAGATTTGTCAAACTCACTGCTGAGCTCCGTGGTTTCTACGCATTCCTTCGGTACAAAAGTCCTCACAGTGGAGAGATATTGCTGCATCACGGAGGTTTTACGTAATAACATTTACGATTCCACACAGAACAGGTCTGTTTGTGTTACTCACGTCCACGTGCATCCAGACGTTGTACTTTTTGCAGACGTCGGAAATGGCGATGAGAGGGTCAAAGGCTCCGTACACCGTCGTCCCTGCTGTGGCGCTGACAAAGAAAGGTACGAAACCCTGCAGAGACACAAACAAACAAAAGGATGATTTCACACACAGGAAAACAGATCAATATATAGTTTTTATAGCCGTGTTACTGATGTGTACCTTCTGTTTGGCCTCCACTATTCTCCTCTCAAGGTCAGCTGGAATCATCTTACCACTGCGAAGGAAAAATAAGATTTAGTAGCTGTGGTTGAAGAAATTAACCAAATCATTGTGAAAGTACCAATACAGCAAGGTAAAAATACTCCATTACAAGGTAAAAATACTGCATTTAGGATCTTTCTTAAAGAGTAACTTGAAGTGTGTTTACAGGTCTTGGGGAGCACTGTGGAAAAAAGTAGCATAAAGCCTAAAAATAAACAGTGGAGTTACCCTTTAAGAAATGCACTTAAAGAAAGAACAAAGGTAAATAATTTGATCCGGACAAAATGTCTCCTTTGTTAATTATATTATTATATACTGAAGAGTCAATATGTAATTTACTGGTGTAGCTGCTTGAGGTGAAGCTAATTCTGATTCTGGTGGTTTCCATCTCGTCCAAATTGGAGAGGAAATACGATAAGAAAAATTATGTTCTGCTCCGGAAATATGTAATCTCAGTTTTCTGGACTTCTTTGCGGATATTGGTGAAATACTGGATAATTTTGTGGAACTTCTTTCTTGTGCTGGAAGTTGGCCATTTGTTTATGTTGGCAGACTCCATTTCTAGCTTTCTTCAGCATTTATGATACATTTAGAGTTACAACTAAACTCAGCCTTCATATCCTCCAGCACTGATGTGCAATAGATTAAACACAAATAAATAAACACATATTCTAACAAATAAAAGTCATAAAAGATATAAAGTATTAACGATCTAGATATCACAAATCACATGGACATACAAAAGTAAGTGTGTCTAGTTTCTCTCCACCACAGGAATTCATCTACCAACTTGTAACATTTCAGTTGTTCGGCTGAAACGAGCGGCTGCCTTTACCTTTCATCTACTTTGATGCAGATCACACTCTCCGTCCCGATGCCGAGAGCTGCGGCGCCTTTTTTGATTGAAAAATGGCTCTGAGAGATGAAAAACAAACAAAGGAGGGAACATGTTGAACTGTCCGTTACAGGAGGAGAAAGATATATCATAAAATGTGTCTGCTGGAAGGTCTGTGTGTTATCTAATGGCCTTTTTTTCTTCCCACACAGCATCTTTCAAACGTCCTTTCAAGATGAAAGCAGTGTCAGACACAGCCGTCACCTCGTGTCCTTCTGCGTCCGACACACATAATGTCGGCTTTATATCAACGCTTGTGGTGTGGAAATGATACTTAAAATCACACACTGAGCCACGGTTAATGTGCAAAAAAAATGTGTAATCATTCCTGCACAGGAGAGGAAGATCTGTAATCCAATTAGACATCGACTCATCACGCAGCTGAATTAAGACACAAACGCCTACATGTTCCGACGTGAAGGCCACCAGTCTGGGAACAGATGACATTCCTTTCTCCTTCACTTCGGGGAACATCTTGAAGCGGGCCAGCAGCATGGCATACATGTTGGAAATAGCACCACCTAGAGGACGGACAGGGAAGACCAGTGTCAGTCCACATCACAGCCTCAGCTAGAAAGTCTCATGGGGATGATGCAGGGCTTCTAAAAACGCCTGTGCATGTTCAAAATAACAAAACAATAACAACAATTTGTGTACAGCGTATCAAAAGCGTATCGAGGGATGACACAGCGTTCAAAAATCACAGCTCGCTGTCCGCAGTGTCATAACCAATCACGGCCTTTGTCATTAAATTCTCCGATGAGCGCTCCTCATCGTGTGTCAGGCGCGTGTGAGAAATTAAAGACGGGAGGGCGACGGGGAGGGAGGGGGCTCAAGTTGGAAAAAAAGAAAATGATTTTATGCTAATTGGCTCTGAAACGAGTTCCATTTATATCATCAAAATGCAAATTGACACGTAACAGCACTGCACGCATGCACACACACACACACACACACACACACACACACACAGGCAGTTCCATTTTCGGAGAAGACGGAGGGGTGGTTGGGATTGGCGCTGTCGCCTCACGTACCGGGAGAGAAAATGCCATCTCCTCGCCCGTCCTGCCAGCCAATGATCTCCCTCATCTTCTTCAGACTGACGTATTCCAGCAGCACGAAGACAGGAGCCACCTCATAGGTGAACCTGCCGTTACACAAGGGACATCACGTGGTGCTGGTTACACAAAATGGGCCGTGACTCATCACCGAAAATAGCCAGTAAACGGCCATTTTTTCCTCTGGAGTTTGGTGGTATTTTGAGACGAAATCGGTGGCTTTTGCAAAGATAGATTAAACACAAACAATTCAGTTTTTTCAAGGATGAAAAAACAATCATTTTTTTAACTAAAGATGTAGAATTAATGTGGATTTTACAGTCTTCACCTTAAGATTTTAATTTGTCATGATGCTTCTGAACAAAATCTACCAGCATCCAGTTAAAATGTAATGTTTTCTCAAAATTGACATTCATTTTCCATCTTATAGGCGACTATTATGCTTTCTGTTGTACAGGATTCTCACATTTTCCTCATCTTTTACTGCACCTCAAAGGTGACCCTGACGTTACACAAGGGACATTACGTGGTGCTGGTTATACAAAATGTGCCATGACTGAAAAATAGCCAGTAAATGGGCAGTTTTTCCTTTGTTTCAGGGCACATTTTGCTTTGAAATCACTGGCTTTTGCAGAGGTACAAAAACACAAGATTACTGACTACTTTTGTGCTGAAGATTCAGACCTTTCGCTGTTTTTACAGGCTTCACTTTAACGTGTTAATTTGGAGTGATGCTTTTGAACAAAATGTACCAACATCCACATAAAAGTGAACTGTTTTTCTGATGATTTATGCAAAATATTCCAGCAGCACAAAGACAATAGCCACCACATACGTAAGTGAACCTGGCATTACACAAGGGCCATCACATGGTAAAATGTGCCATGACTCATCACCGAAAATAGCCGGTAAAGGGCCATTTTTCCTCTGGAGTTTGGTTGTTACATGACATACAGTGTTTTGTTTGAGGGCTCTTGCAGAGGAGGACAAAACACAAAATTCAAGCAAATTCAAGGATGTAAAACAGTAATTTTTGTATTAAATGTAAAAATAGTGATTCTGACTTTACAGGCTTCACCTCGTGCTGATGCTTTTGAGCAAAATGAACCAGTTTACTTTTTTCCAATCTCTTAGGCTACATTTTTGTGTTCCCTTGAACAGGAGTCTTAGATTTTCATCATCTTTGCTGTACAAAAAAAGGACACATTTTCTATATGCTTTGTTTGTCTAGACATTTTTTTCTGCTGCACTTGGCTGTTTGAGGACATATTTAGGGTTGAAATCGTTGGCTCTCGCAGAGGAAGATGAAACACATCATTCAAATTCTTGAGTGAAAAAAAAGAAGATGTAGAATATTTGCTGTGTGCTGCTGATGCGTCTGAACAAAATGTACCAACATCCACATAAACAATTACATTTTTCCTGATGATTTAAATTTCTTTTTTCATCTCACAGACTATAATTTTGCTTTCTTTTGCACAGGATTCTCACATTTTTATCATCTTTGCAGCACATAAATGTAAATGTTTTACATGTGCGTCCTATTGTGTTTTTTTCTGAGCAGTTTGGCTGTTGGAGAATGTATTCAAGGTTTAAATAAGTGACTCTTGCAGATGTAGATTAAACAAAGGCTTCACTCAGGCTTCACTTTAAGATCTTAATCTGCAGTGATGCGCTTGAACAAAATGTACCAGCAGAAAAATGAACTGTTCACTGAAGATTTACATTTCTTTTTCCATCTCACACAGTCTCACATTTTCATCATCCTTGCTACACAGTGTAAATTTCCAGCATGTGCCTCCTGCTACATTTTTTCCTCTGAATACATGAGCTGCAGTGTCAACAGCAGGCCTATTCTGCACCGTCTCATATTTTCCAAGCCGGCTGACTCTTGCAGACTTTATCACCCCAAAAACACACGCACCAAAATTAGCTTCAGATTAGTCTGAATTTAATTTCAGAGCTAATTTTCTCCCCTTGAATCCCCGTGGGGATGGGAGGTGAGGGGGAGGGATAAAAGGCAGAGGGGAGTAAAGGGAGGGGGGGGTCTGCCTTTCATTTCACCCTTTTCATTTGCAGTGATTGAGTGGAAAAAAAAAGAGCCGCTATCAGTGGGAGCAGACGCAGAGCAGAGTGCACACGGACGGACCGGAAATGGAATTCATTGTCATTATCACCATTTAAAATCATGATGAAGCACATGGCCGCATACTTACATATTGGTGTTGGCGGTGGATGTTAGCCAATCGGCTGCCAGTCCGACCATGTCTAATCCTGTCGAGAGCTGATTGAAGTACCTGGGGTGGGCTGGATGGGAAGGAGCAGAGGAGAAATGAGCGGGTGGGTTGAGATAGATAAACTGTGCAGCTATCTCCATCAGGCGTCAGGAGAAATTGAAATACTGTGCTGCTTTATATGTTTTGAGTTTTTTGAGGCGCAGAAACTGTCATCTTCTAAATGCTTTAATTGCAGGTTGGAGATGCCGCAGCAGTGACGTTTGAAATCATCTTGAGTAATAACGAAAGTGTTGTGGTGGAGCATGGGTAATGTAGAAGACACAAATTGAGCTTTTCAACTATTGTTTTATAATAATCACACACAAAGGAGCTTTGAAAATGAGTAAATTAACAAGAAAACGTAATCTTTTATTTAAAAAGGTGATTTGTGATCAATTTGGATGAATAATGTTTTTATTTTATAGTATCCACATGCATTCATAGGCCAAAGACCACAATTTAGCATTTAAACAGAAATAAATAAATAGGATTTGTAAAGTAAATTTAAAAAAAATACAAGTTACTTCTCCCATTATCAGGCTTAGGAGGTAACGGAATACATATAACGGAATTACGAAATCAGGATATTTTGAAATAGGTGAGGTCACCTGAAGCCACGCCTCTTCCGGTTTCCCTCATGGGAACGTATTTCGGAAAAAATATAATTATTTTTTGTTCCCGCTTGAATTGTGTCATGACTCACACATATGGTGTTTATCAACTTAAAAGATCCATTTCCAATTCAATAAAGTCACAGTTTGTGATAAAACTAATGAAATATAAGTGAAAATACGTAATTAAAAATTACACAGTCAACGGTCGGGTTAGTGGCGTTGCTTCGTCAAAACCCGTAACATTAACATTTTAGAGCTGCTCCTGTATATTAGCTTAATCAGAAAACTGACGAACTACCCTTTCACATAACTACAGTTGTCAATATGAACAGATTTATTGTGTTTTTTCATCTTTTTTGTTACCTTTTCCCTGCCGAGTTGGCGGCCATGTTGTTGATGGTGACGTTTATTGGGCGAGACTGAGCCGTTACATACCAAACTTTTCTTTTATCTTTACGACAAACTGCGACCTAATTGACTTGAAAATTTATCTTTTTAATTCAGAAACATCATATGTTTGATTCGTGGCTAAATTGAAACGGGAATAAAAATGTTTTTTTCTCTCCCCATTGACTACTGTACAATTTTTTTTTCTCGAAATTACGTCCCATGAGTGGAGCCGGAAGGGGCGTGGCCTCGGATCTCTCTTCCGGTAAAATTACAGAATAAAAGATTTGATTAAAATACAGGTACATTAACTAAGAAAGGAGATTACTTACAGGAATACAATTTTAAAATGAAAAAAATACATAATAGTCTGAAAAAGATTCGGTATTTAGATTAAATAAAAGTCATTTTATTGATATTTCTCTTCTTTTGTCTTTATTTGGATGTGCTTTGTATTGAGGTAATCCAAAAGTAACAGAAAGTAATCACGTTACATTACTTTCATATTGTGATACTTGGATTACTGAGGTAAGTTGAATACATTCTTAAAGTAACCCTCCCAGCCCTGCCTATAATACAGTTTTAAACAGTTAAATGTTTGTCCACAATATTATGTAAAGGAGTAAGTGGGTTGTATAATGTATAATTATTATTATTATTATGTTTAATAATATACAGCAAATCGTTACAGCAGAAGTTAAAAATGTGATACATCAATTAACACTCTCCTATAAATCTCCTTATAGCTGCGAACAAATGTAACAGTAACAGTGTGTAATGCATCATTCATTACATACTTATAAACTGTTTATAAATGTAAAATACAGAAAGTAAGGTAAAATATTAAGAAATACTCTTTAAAAATATATTTCTGTGTGTATTGTGGCTGTAATCGTCCTCGTGTGTGTGTCAGTCAGCAGTGAGTAATGGCTGTGGCCTGCACTGAACGCTGTTATTAGCCTATTATCTCCTACTTGGTGAACCAGATTTACTGCGTCACTGCATTTATCGGTCTGGTGGACAGGAGGAGAAAAAAGGAGGACAACTTCCAGGTGGGTTTTTTTTTATAGACACCATTTCTTTTTTTATCTACTCACCATTGTTGTCTGGTTTTCTCCGTTTCTCCTCCTTTTACTCCCCTTTTTTAATCTTGGACATATTTATTGTAGGATGTCTTTTAATAAAAACATCGGTGTATCCAGTAAAAATCCTTTCTTATTTCTTATTATTTCTTATTTTATCATCAGTTTCCTATTTAATGATCTTTTTTGTTATAATCTGGGATTTGCACTGTGTCTGTGCCTTTACCTTTTAAAATAATTCAGAATATTTGTGTTAATTTTAGTGACATTATACTTTTTAATTGTGATTTCGACATTTCTAACATAAATCAGGCCTGAAATTAGGCCCATATATATGCAGAAAATGATTAATATTTCCTAAAGTGCCGAACTGATTTTACTTAAGCCTATAGAAAAAGTCATTTTAAGTCAGATCTATATTTATCTCTCATGTAGTCGGTGTCAGACTGAGGCCTACCTGTCTTGATGGCGTATTTGAGCGTCGCACGACAGCTGATCAAGATATCATCCAGGGTGGCCGGCTCGTCCTGCAGCTCCCAGTTGTTCATCTGGAGCAGCTCGTTTGGATAATGAAAATCAATAACTTTCGTTTCCCGGTCGAAAGACTCCACGATGTAGGCCATTAAAATATCCACAACTTCCTGCAGGAAGGTCATTGTTTTGGTGTCGCCGTCCATGGCGGGTAACAGGTCTGCAAGAGAGGGGACATTATGTCATCCATGTGTCTGAGCGGGGGGGAAAGGTGTTGTGATGCAACATAAAGATAGATATAAAGCTGGATTTTATTGTGAAATTATCCTTTAGGCCTACAAAATAAAACAGGATATATTTTCAGGATTTTAAAGGTGTAAAAACTGGTGGGAATTCTTGACTTCTGCGATGCTCGACACCCCAAAACCTCAGACTGAGCTGAAGGTGACCTCTCCACAAAGAGTCAGAGACTGCAAAAAACGTCCAACATAACTACCTGAAAATTACAGATATTAAATTTAAGTGTTTGAGGGATTTATTTGATCCAAAATGGCACACGCTCTGTCTTTTGTTTCCTTTTGATTTTTCCATGTTCCTCCTGTATTTTATGGAGGGTGGGAACAAAGAGTAAAGCGGGTCACCTCTCATAACAATAAAAATGACATTTGTAATGAAGGTTATTGGAAATTTACAAAATCTTAAATACATTAAATTCACATATTTGCTGTTTTTATTTCATTTTAAAACAACAATCACTGCACGATGTATGAAAATAGCCGATTTTATGGCACTTTTACGCAAAATAAATCACCACAAACCGCAAGACAAGGCCGAGCTCGGGCTCAGTGAGACAGATCCGGGGGGTGTTAAGAGATCCGCTCGCTCCTGTACCTGTTGAATAGAGGTCGGAGAAGACCACGGGTCCTTTGGCGCAGTTGCAGGATTTGTTGCAGCCGCAGGTGCCCGCAGCTTCCCTCTGTGGCGGCTGCTTGGCGGCCGGATCGGCGGGTTTCTCCACTTCCCCGACATTGAGCAGCGCTTTGGGCGAAGACAAAACAGCGAGAGTGAGATATTTCTTAAGACTCTGGCGACTAATAATGATGTGGAGGGGGGGAACGCACGTCCTAACCCCACCCCACCCCACAACACCCCACCCCATCCCCTCTCTCCCCCGTGAGGAGCGACATACCACATAATTTCGATCCAATTCCTGGGAATTTCTGGGCCGCCGCTTGGCACCAAGCCCTGGCTGGAAGAGAGGAGATAAATCAAAAAGAAAAAATGAGGATGAGCAGCGTCCAACTTTAAGATCGGCGTGCAAGTTGTGAATAAAACACGCCAATAATATCCAAATATCCATGCATCCTGCAGGAGAACAAGACACAAAGCAAAGATGTAACACAGCAGGCCAAATCCAGCGCACCGGAATGAGACAATGCGCTGGAATTAGTCCTTCACATCTTTTTTTTTTTCTTTGAAGACTAAAAAAAGCCACTCACGCGTGCTGGGGCTCTGACTCCCGGGGTTGGCCCCCGCGTTATCGCCGCCGAGAGACCAGAAACCCTGTGATGCCATTGTCGCCGGTAGTTAGGAGCCGCAGGAGACGGAGCCCATCCACACGCGTCCACCCGGGGAGCTGTTCACGGCCGATGTGGTGCTGAATCTGACCAGAACCTGTGTCCGCTGCCTTGCTCGCGATCCAGCCGTGCATCCGACACACGCGTGATGCTGCGGGGGGGCGGTGGTGGAGGGGAAGAAAGCGTCTGGAGAAAAAAAAAGCGCAAAAAAAAAGGCGTCCGCGGTGGTGTTTCGTCCACAGGTGCAGCGTCTTTCTCTCCACGCACAAAAAATCCGCAAACACCTGATTTGACTGAGCTGAGTTCAGCGGTCCTCACTTCACTTCACTTCACGCGGGATGATTAGTGCAAGAAGAGGAAGTTCGGCCGCTTTGGATGGAAAAAAATGTGCAATAAAAAAAGAAAACAGGCAGGACACAAAGGTTTCAGTGCGCAGCCAGGAGCTCCAGCTGCGGGTGAAGACGCAGCGCAGAAGCCATGCCTAATTGCATCTAACCTAAATTTCACGTCACCGCAGAAATCCCATCGTGATTCACTTCAAGTCATGACGAACCGCGTTGCGTCGTGCGTCGTGACTCCATACATCCCCGACACTTGGTCCCCTCCGCGTGTGCTCAGCTCGCCCCTCCATACACACACACTCACTCACTCACACACTCACACACACACACACACTGAATGCCAACTGATTCATCTGCCCCTCAATCGTGGGTCTATTTCTCGGAGACCGGAGGCTCTAATCGTCCGCCTCCGGTGGAGGAAGCAGCGGGGCTTCAAATACACCAAGTGCGCACTGGTCCCTCCTCTCTGCTCTCAGAGCCGCGGCTCGTTACTCCCAAAGTATTTAGGCTATTACTCGTTACTTGTTTTGTAACTGTAGTTTTCAAGGCGAGCTCCGTTTTATGTTGCGTAATTTTGCGCATTTTGGCACAAATAAAGACTTTCTTTACCTTAAATATTGTTGAATCATGTTTGATATCCAATGTTTTGTCACTTTAAAATAAAATTAAACGATTCAGTCCTGTGTGAACCCTCGTGTTCACTAATTACGACTCTGGGCGGGCGCTGGTTGGTCGATTTTAGATAAATAAGGTAAAAAAAAAAAAATAAACAAAAAAAGTGTGCACGATTCCTCTTTTCCTCTCTAAGTGCTGGGACCCGTTACTCCAAAAAATATTGAATCTATTACTCGTCACTTGTTTTCTTACAGGCCAGCAGTTGCCTCACCTCCTTCTTTGTTGCGTAATTGCGCATTTTGGCACAACTAAACATGTTTCCCCAGGACACTCTTTACCTGAAGTATTGAGAAAATGATGGTTGATATCCAAAGTTATGTCATATTAAAATATAACTGAACTGTCATTGCGCATTGGGGTCTTTTTTACGCATATAAATACCACGACTTCCTCCTTTAAAGTGTCGAGAAACGCTTGGTTTATATCCAGTGTTGTGTCATCGTTAAACAAAAATCAGCTTCTAAGTTTAGCTTATTAAGAATCTTGGTGACTGGTTTGTAGAATCTGGATATCAAGCTTAGTAAAAGGAAAATTGAAAAGATAAAAAAGTATCATCGCCTAATTCCAACACATTATCCAATTTAAAGTTCATGATCAGTCAAACACTGTCATCCTGTCCTGTCCTCTTATTGTTTATCCGTGAATGAGAAACCAAACGGACCCTGCAGGCTGAGTCACATCTGTTATGAATCACCAGCAGAAACCATTTAATGCCAAAACAAGACTGATCGAAACAAACTGAAGCCTCAAGAAAAGCCAGAATACATTTATGTTTCTGTGTGGAGTGACTGTAAGTCTGTGGTCCTCACTGATGGAATGTAACTAGGTACATTTACTCAAGTACTGTAGCTTACTCAAGTACAATTTTGAGCTACTTCTACTTGCAATTGAGTATTTCCAATCTTCCCTGCTTCACTCCACTACATTTTAACACAATATCTTTACTTTTACTATGACTTCTGGGTACTTTATAGGCCTACAGCACTGGTGGTTCTCTATAGAGGCCTTAGTGTGATTTATCTTTAGCTAATTTTTACAAAAGATTCAGGGAAATGTGTCTAAAACAATCAATAAAGTGTTTCTGATTGTTTGAATGGTGCAGCTATGACATCATCATACAGCGACAAAAACTGGAAAAATGAACAACTAGCCTGCTTTTATATTTTGTATGGACTACAGTTTTTCTTACTTTTTCGACTGTTGGCCATGTTTCCAGTAGGCTACTCATTCTAAGCTAAGCTAACTGGCTGCTAGCGTTAGCTTAGGCTAATGTTTACCTACAGACATGAAGTCGTATGGATCTTCTTACCCAACCCTCAGGAAGAAAGGGATGAACACACTGTCTTTAATAGTTGGACCAAACAGTCTATCTGCTCCTCTGCAGGGTTTGTGACGTTCCTCCCTCGCTGTCTGTGTTTTGTCTGGATGTTTTTTGGCCTCTGTGTAGTTTTATTTCCACCGTGTGCGGTCAGCATGTCGTTGGGAATTCGCTAACATTTCCTGTGGGGGTTCCTCTTCTGTAAAATGTTACGCAAATGTCAGAGGTTGAATCTCAAAGAAAGGCTCGAAGCAACGCGGGACAGAAGAAGAATTTACAGCAGCTGCTTCTGATATCTTGGACCTTTTCTGATCACCAAAAAAACCTCAAACAGTTCAGCGTTTCAGCTGAAATGAAGCATGGAAAGGACGAAGGAAACATCACGAGGACTTTGATATATATTTTATGTTTAAATGAACAAAACAGACATTACAGCAGAGGAGAGAGAATGTACAATTCTTACAACAATGACAACACTGAAGCTGATTCTCCAAAGACGCGTCCTTCGAAATGGATTGAAATGCAAAGTATTCAAGTGTAAGAGCATGGCTTTTTGTATTTACACGATCTATATGCATAATTTATACAATTCTATTACAATGTTTAAAGGGATAAAGACAACCTCACGCACAGTATTTGACACACAGTTTTAGAGGAACACGAAATTAGCAGCAGCAGCAAAAAAGTAGCAGCAGTGATGTCTAGTTTCAAAATTACATCAATAAAACATTCATTTACAGCCAGTTTGAAGTGTGGAGCGTTTTATTATTTACATTTACCTTCATCCCGTCAATGCTGCATTCAGATACTTTAGACTTTTAATCAGTGCAGTCAGTGCTTTTCGAAAAAAAGATGTGATCAGAACCTCGTACATCATACAGCAGGACACATAGTGTGTTTCATGCTTGTGCAGCCGAATCACTCAAAAGTTCAGCGCCGTGCTCAGTACTGCTTGATGAGCTTCCGTCTCTGCGAGGTCTTCCTCAGCAGATGTCTGAAGTCGTACGGGTTGTCCTCGCCGTGGCTCTCCGTGGAGGGCATCCTGGGAACAGAGCGCCTGTCAACGACACGGGAGGGAACGCATTCAACACAACGATGGAGAAGAAACAGAACGAGAGGAAGACAGTACAAAAAAAAAGAACCAGCAGGAGAAAGGAGATGAAACGATTCACGTTGGGGAGAAATATTTCATATTGTTTATCATCTTCGGGGATCGTTTATCACGAGCGTGGGCAGTCTGAGGCGACGGCGAGGCGGTGACTGGAAAACAGATGAAATCTGTACACGGATTTGTCAACATCTGTCCGGCGACCAACCTGAATGCGAATCGCAGGGGTTGCATTTGTAGAAAAACAGAAGCACCACGCTGTTACCGTTCCCATGTAACAGGGAGGATTTAATGTAAAACCCTGTATCCATCACTGAGCAGCTGGGCTGAGTGATCCATCTGCAGGTTCTAATTTAAAGGCGTCCTCAATTAATATTTTGAAATCAGGCGAGCAAATTCATTTTCTGTAATGTTAACTGTTTTTTATGGGGGTATCTCAGTTCACGCTGTCGCCTAAATGCATCAAAACGCTTGTTTTTAACACAGTGTTACAGAGCAGAGCCGCCTTTTAAATCAATGTAGTAAACCAAACAACTACAGTACAGGAAAACCTTTACTTTAGCACAGTTTTCCTGCAGATACATCAGTATCATGTAGTCGGTGCACGCAGACTTTAACCAGTGGACAGCTGGAGAGAGATCGAGGAGGTCATTCACAACCGAGACAGCTCCAGTCACTGGTGACGGTCATGAGGTGTGGTGGATAAGTGACCCGAAGAGCGAGGAAGTGGGCCGAGATAATTCTCTCGCAAGTTAGAAGTAAAAAATTGAAATTATGATAATGGGAATTTCAGCGTCTGCTCATAGATGCGTGTTTGTGGCGTTGAACATTTATCCTGGGCCTCCAAAACAGGAAGTGAACTCTCCACTGCTCTCAAAAAAGACTAGAGGAGCTGATATGATCGTCTGAAAGGCAACAACTAAAGCACATTTATGAGGTTTCAGATTAACTGGGAAAAATAGTTCCCAACTGGAAAGCTTACATGGAACAACAACAATTGTGGTGCATGACTTTGGCGACTTCGGTCGACATGTACTTGGCAGACGAAAGTAAATGTGTGGTTGAAGGTCAGTCTCACATCGACCAGACCTGTCTCCAAAGCCCCCATTATCACAGTATAGGTGAAGAAAGACACTCTGGCTAGTTTGTATTCTTTAAACCCATCACAGATGTCTAGTGCGCGGGCGGCTAAAGCCGGGATGCAGTGAGGGTGCTGCAGCAGAACAGTGTCGGGGAAACCTGGTGTGCAGGCAGGGAGGCAAGCCCTGGCGTTAATATTCCTAAATCTGCGAAAAAGAAAAGGCAGAAGCTGCTAGCTTGCTAACGTTCGTACTGTTAGCGTTAAAAAGAGTTCAGTGTGAGTTAGTGACTTGCCATTTTCAGTGTGTCGGTTGCTAGCTTGGAGGTTGTTGGTGTTTCCTGCAGTGGTTTAGAAAAAAAAAACAGTAACACACAGATAGCTGAACGGAGGACGAGAGGACAAATCTCTGAGCTCTCAGATGTAAAACCAGTCCTCTGACTGGACCGTCGAAGCCTTTACAGAAACCTTCAGAGGACAAACACAAACCTGTTGTCAGCGGCAGGTGTGGACGGCTGAGGCTCGGTGACGGCCCTCTCTCTGGTCTGTCTGCCGGCTGCAGCTGGTCTCTGCTCTGCCGTATCCGAGGACCTCCTCCTCTCCGTAGACCCCGTCCCCTCTGGAGACCTCGTCCTCTCAGGCGTCCCCCTCTGTGACGTGTCCTCTGTGGAGATGCAGGGTGCCGACCTGCTGGTGGTAAGTTCTCTGTAGTACTGGTCGTCGACGTCCAGCAGCTTTCCTGGACTGGAGCACAGACGGACTTTTGTTACGGACTTTCTACTCATGATGACTGTTTACATACAGCACAGTCCAGTAACTCCTGTAAATACACGTCATAATTACAAAAATATTTGACTCGAGATGTTATTATCTGTTTAATTGTTGTTGTTTTTAATCTGTTTTCTTTAAAAACTTGATGATTTTATGACTTTTTTCTCATCTGATCCTGCACATGACTTTGAAGACCAGATATGTTGCTTTTATTCATTCATAAAAGTCCAGCTTCCTTCAGAGAGGACACACGCCTGTGATCTATTGTCTTGATTGCAGCAGTTTGTAGGTGTCGTCTATATAAAGCCTGTTTGTTCACTGATCTGTAACAATTGGTTGTGTTCTTCCTACTGTAGCTCATTTACGTAAGCGCAGTAGAGGTTAATCATTCAGCTGTGATAGTATTCAGATCCTTAGTCAAAGTCATGCATCAAAGTGTTTCTTGAGTAAAAATATGTAAAATGCTCCCTGTTCATTGTGATACATGATGTTTTTGGAGTGATATTAAAGCCTCCCTTCGGCTCCAGAGAAGCTGTAATGAAGCTGAACCTTCGATCTGACCTCCATACGAACAGAGGCGAGAAAAAGTGAATTTCCGCGTGGGGATCAATACATCTCACACGTTATTAACATGCAGCGATGGCCACTATTGGAAATCAGTGCGTTGGTGACGACACAGCTGCAACATCCGAGGCGTCGACGCTGCTCGGTAAACTCCAGAGTAACGCTGCGATGAGTCTGAGGCCCGAGCTGACCTTATAACCGCAGACACACAATCATCCCGCTGATGAATCATGATGAATGTGCTCAAATGAAAATGTCCCCTTGATTGTAATTACAGTATCTCCCCGTTCTCTGGCTGAGTTATGTGACGGGAACAGCCTCGAGGACATCGACCCCTCCAAATGAATATTTATTAAGTTTTCACACAAAGATCCTGATCGATGCCGAGAACAATTTACATCGTGTGATTAAAGTTCAGGAGAGCTTGTAGGTTAAAGTGGCTAAAGCTGATGTTTTTATAGCTAAATTACAAGTTTCTGACAATGGTCGGAGGTCTCTGTCTTTAAAATGTTTATTATCCTGTGATTTATCATCCTGTGAAATATCTTAACATCGAAGCGATCGACCAAAACTTAGCACAGACATCAATATCTCTTAAAGATTATTCAGTCATAGTAAACATGGGTTATATCCGAAATCCCCTACATACTGTGAGCTCATCAGTCGAACAAAAAAGGACTTTGGGACACCATTTGGATGTTTTTTCTCCTTCACAATGTATTGTGGGAAACTTTGAGTCAACTTTATAGGTGTAAAAAATGGCAGACTCGCAATAAATTCCATATATAGCAGGATGTGAGTGACTTTGGACAAAGCTGGGGTAAACATACTGGCTTAATATTGGAATTTTAGCTTTGATATTGTGAATGTTAGCATTGTGATGTTAGCGTTTCCCTCAAAGCTCTGCTGCTTCTGAATCAGCCTGTTCTCAATCTCAACGTAGCAAATACGGCAGTTTGTAAGTACGATGCTGTAGGTACTCTATTTTTGGAGTATCGTAGTATAAGGAGACAGAAAAGTCCACATTAGGGGATGTTTGGGTGGTCAAACATATGATTTACACCCAGGAGACACAAGTCCTGTGTGTAAATTAAAGTCAAGGGTTGCTTATTTTTAACTTTCGTACTTATTTGAACCCAAACCTTGATCTTTCCCTGAACCTAACCAAGTAGTTCTGGTGGGTTAAACTCACCAAACTGCAACTGTTTCGCAGTCTAAAGGTCAAAACATGTGAAATGTTTATCAGCAAGCTTTATTCTGAAAGTCTCATATTTATTATTGCTGTCTTGACCGTACAAACATGATGCTAGCCAGGTTCTCAATCTCAACATGGCAAATACGGCAGTTTGGTCAGTGGTCAAAGTACGATGCTGTAGGTGCCCTGTAGCATCATTTTTGGAGTGTAAGTAGTATAAGGAGACAGAAACGTCCACATTAGGGGATGTTTGGGTGGTCAAACACATGACTTCCACCCAGGAGACACAAGTCCTGTGTGTAAATAAAAGTCAACGGTGGCTTATTTTAACATCTAACGCAAACCTTGATCTTTTCCTGAACCTAACCAAGTACTTCTGGCGGTTTAAACTTACCAAACTGCAACTGTTTCACAATGTCGACAGTCTAAAGGTCAAAACATGTGAAATGTTTGTCAGCAAGCTTTATTCTGAAAGTCTCATATTTATTATTGCTGTCTTGACCGTGCAGAAATGATGCTAGCCGGGTTTGTAGAGCGTCACAGATCCACTGACCACACTGCCAGCATTCAACCTCACAGAAGCACTCGAGCTCTGAAATTCGTGATTCGCAGTTTTGTAATTTGTAGTTGCTCTTTATTTCCCGCTGAAGCCGCCGGGGAACACTTCACTCCTGCCCTGATAGCTGAACCAGAATTGGTTCACAGGCTGGTTCGTCTCTGGTTCACCGCTCATGCTAACTACCTTGTTTTTTCCTCCCGTTTATTTCCAACAAGCTGCCGCCTGCTGCAATCAGACACATAAGAGACTGTTTTCCCCTGGTACGGAGAAAATGTACACGGGAATGGTGTCAACATCAAAATATGAAAGACAGGTTGATGAAATCTGACTCCTCATTTCTCCTTTTTCGTGTGTCTTCACTCCAATTTGCCGTCATCACCTCCGTCTCCTCTTCAGCCTCCACTCCTCTCGCCGCCCACGCTCTCCCGTCTCCCATCCTCCTCTGCTGTCAGCGTTGGGCAGAGATGCTATCTCTCCTGCTGACCTTCTCATCCTTAATGATGCATGTAAACTGCTCCTGTCCATCGCCGGCTTTATTTATCTGCTAACAAATTATTACCCTTGATGTTTGGCGCTGTGTTGCGTTGTGTATGTGTGAGGCTGCTGTGATGAAGCACCCTGGCCCCCTTCGTGTTCAGCCGGCCCTATCGGTCCATCTTCACCCCCCTCGCTCTGGGCGGTACGCTCACCTTGTGGCCTCTACGTCGCATACATATGCATGAATACACACATCAACACACACTTTTTCAGCTGCCTTTGTTGTGTGGAAGAATCCGATCTTTAGCAACGTATATGACACGTTTTACGTTTTCCTCACGCCGAACATTAAATATGTGTTTCTAGCTAATGTGAAAGATGAGGCTAATTAATTTCACCGAGGACGTGTGCGACGCTGCAGATCGTTAAGTTCGGAACCCAGACACCGTCCTTATGTCGGCGCCGGGCTGAAGTCATTACTCTGGACCCGGCGTGCCCAGCAAGCAGGCGGCACGCCAAGCTCTTAAAACAGCAGCGATAGGTTGTTAAAACGAGGTTGAAATAGGAACTGGCCACTTACTCCTCTTTCCTGGGCTTGCGTTTATCATCCTGGACAGACCTCTGAGTGGAGAAGAGACAGAGGACAGATTACCACATGTCAATCAAACACTCCACAGTGGTTCTCAACCTATTGGCTCCAGCTAGAACTGAATCAATTCATCAATTAATGGATGAGTTGTCCGCTAGTAGCGTCACAGCTATAGGGATGTAAATGTAGGTCTGTCAGATGGTCCACCTCTTCGGTCATGACTGAAATATCTCAGCAACTTTTGGACGGATTGCCATTAAATCTTGCACAAACATTCGTGGTTCCCAGATGTTGAACCAGAGTGACTTTGGTGATCCTCCAATGAATATCTCAACAACTACTAGATGAATAGTCGTTATATCTGGTTGGGGAATTATAGTGTCAATTACAGTGTCACTCAAATACCGGAAATAGCTGTCAATGTGTTCTTTAAACACTCTGAACGATAAAATGCAAAATATCGTCCATGCTGCTCAGCCCAAACTCAGGAAGCTGGACCATCTGAGGAGCAAATCCTCCCAAAAAATTACTTTTAGCGCTACCATCAGGTAAATTCAGTTTTTTGTGCAAAACTAATAACAATCCCATCAGCCTCTGCTGTACTTTGTTTACTGGTGATTAGCATTTGTTAGCATGCTAGCAAGATAAACTAAGATGGTGAACATGGTAAACATTATACCTGCTTAACATCATCCAATTAGCATCGTCGCTGCAGGCATGTTAGCATTTAGCTCAAAGCACTGCTGTGTCTAAGTAGCCTACATTCTTGTTTCTTCAATTTTAGTTGATGAAATTTCAGCCTTTGAAACAAACTAAACATGTAATATAATCATTTTAGAGCCCAGATTAGATTAGATTAGATTAGAAATTGTCCAATAATAGACATAAAGGAAAAGCAAAGATTTAAATCTAAAAACCTTCTCGGTTGGTTGTGACACTATGTTGGGAACCACTGTTTTGGTAGTTAGCAGAAACATTTCTACTTTCAGCTCCAATACATGTGATCAGATTTGTTAGTGAGTCATCAAGTTATCATTTGGTTTTTAAATTACATCAAATTTAAACATTTTATTAAGAACAATATGGCACAGTAAGTGATAAAGTTATCAAATGTTGACTGTCTGGTCTTCATTTTTAGTTGATTCATCTATTGATTGAATGCATTATAATGTTTTTCAGTGCTGATCAACTATAGAGATCACAGTATTGATCAAATAAAATGTATTGACGTGACTGTAAACAAACCTGAAGGGCTTGAAAAAGAGCGACTTTGCGCTGCACTATTGATCGCTGAAATTCATGAAACATCACAAATAATTACATAAAGAAACTTTTTTTCCAGACAACAGGCGGATACTTCTTGCTTTAGAGAACATATGCAGTTAAGAGCGCTATAGAAAGAAACGCGGCCAATCAATAGTGCATTGTGGGAGCCGATAGTGGGGAAAGCAGTTACATTGACGCGTGGCAGCGCTTCGCTGTTGTTCGTATCTGAAATCGTTCTCCATCTCTTTTCTGTGACTCACATGAATCAGGTTGTAATAGGTGGAGTCCTCCGGCGTGTTGAGGGTCTTTGGCTGCTGGGTCCTGCGGGGGGTCCGCGACAGTCTCTTGTCAGCTGGAAAAGGAACAAAAACAGTTAAAACTCGTCTATTTGTTGTAGTTTTGTGGTCAGACGGGTTGTGATTGTGATGTTTTACTTCCTTCTGTTAGAAGTGTCGACGCAAACGGACACTTGGACCCACAAATGGCACATTTACGCATCATCAATCTACAATATCTGGTTTATTTTAGCGTTTGCTTTTAATTAAGTGTTGTTATTTACTTTCCTACATTTCCCAGAATGCCTTTCAACAACATTTAAGAGGTGTTGAAGTGTGTAACTGTCATTTAAAGTTGTGTTTTTTGGATATCTGATACAGAGAGTTTAAAAGATTTATGATTGTGTTGCGTTATGATACACTGAGGTTAACTTTAAGGCAGTAAAAGTAGTTCTCAATCTTTTCTGTGATGGATTTCTCTCCATAAAAACTACAGATTAGTGCAGATTTTTCACAAAGAATAAGTGTTTATGAAATATATTCAATCAAAAGCAGCAAAGTGACGAGTAAGTAATGTTATCAAATGAATGTTGTGGAGTAAAAAGTAGATTGTTTGCCTCCAAAATGTTGTGTAGTGGAAGTACAAAGAAGCAGAAAATGGAAATACTCAAGTACAAGTACCTTAAAATTGTTTTTAAGTACAGTACATGAGTAAATTACTTAGTTCTTAGTTGTAGGATACACGAACATGCCTTAAATGCTCAGGTCAGCAGGACACCATGAGCACTTTCTCTTAAAACAGGTCATCTTAAAGAAAAGCAGCATAATGTCAAGAAGGAACAAACAGTCTCTCTCCTGGTTTCCTGTGTTGAATCACTTTTATCATGTTGTTTAGTCAGTTGAGCCTCCTGTCTGTCTTCCCTCACATTAAATGAAGGGTTGTCATAATGTCTACAGAAACCTGTAACCTTAACAACCTGATTTGATTTTGAGGAGGTGAGAATAAAACTGACCATCTCTTCCTGTGAGTACACCCACATCTACAGTTCACTGCTCCTTCAAACGGCCCCGCGAGCCGCTGGGACCGTTACGTATACGGTCGGTTGGATTTCCCCGACTGTGATTTGACACCGCGCTGACTTCTGACTCTGTTGTGCTTATTGAGCTGCCCCTCCATACACAATGTTTAACCCTAAGGCCTCGAGCCAGTTTGAATTTTCCAACAGCGATTATGCGCAGCAAACCTTTGACACAAACAAAGTGTCCGATAACTTTGATCGATTCCCTGCACTGTATTGAACGTATAGAGGGAGGTGTGCTTGCATAACATCTTCCATACTGTACAGGATGTGTTGTAATCTATTATATTTGTTACTTTATTCCTCTTTAGGCACGTGATATCGCAATTATGACCATGTTATAATGACCTTTAGCTTGTTGCTCGTTATTAATCACCGCTCATACGAGGGGAACACACGCGGCATAAAACAATCCATCATGCGTCGCAGCTCTCAGGTACGGCAGGTGAAAAGTTTGTTATATTATTGAACAACTCCATCTAAAGGTCATTCTGGATTGCGCCAAACGAGTAAAGCCAATTTCACACGGCCCCTTTATTAATTCCTGCCGTAATTGTCGGAAACGCTCGCTCGCAAAACGTGATTAACATTTGACGACCTTTCTCATGAAGAACAATGCGACTGGCGGCCCTCCGCTCTCACGGCGCGTGTCACAGACGATTCCGATCCGAGTTTATCACGTCGAGAGAATTTACGAGGACAGCTTCGGACTGTCGATGGAGAAAATGACCCGGTGGGGCTGAAAAAGCATGATTTTTTTTTTTTTTTGTAGGAGTTGCAGCAGCCTTTGGAAATAACACAGATAATTCATTCTGCTTCACCTCGGGCAACACGCTGCGCTAAAGAAATGCCTGTAAAGGGCAAACATGCCTCGATTACAGGAACACTGTGCTCTTCTGTGAAACTCTGTGTTGGTGAAAGAAAACCTCTTTCTCTCTCTCTCTGTGTTTGTCTTCAAAATAAAATCAGATTGGAGCAGACTTTATAAGCACAGTGACAGAATTTCTTGACATTTTGGGAAGCTGCTTATTTGCTTGCGTGACTCTATATCTTGATTCTATATCACTCTCATCTCTGCACGGAAAATGTCAAGCGACAGCTACATCCAGTTAGCTTAGCGTAGCTGAAAACAGTGGTAAACAGACTCTGCTTAACAATCTGCATATCAGCACCACTAAAGCTCACTAAATTATATGTTAACTATTCTTCTATACAAGTCACAAGTTCTTGATAATCCCGTCTTGGCGCATGTACAAACATGTACAAGTCCGCGCTAATGCTACAGTGAAGATTTCGGCTTTAAAAAAGAGCGTAAATAACGTCTTTTATCGGTGGACTGGTCTTTTAAAGGGGCAACATGTAGGAATTTTAGTTGAAAACATTAAAAAAATCACTAAAATTCTCAACAGAATATGAAGACAGTCGATGTATTGTGTTGCAACAATGTCCACCGAAGTTAGCATGCTAAACCTGACCCATCTTGGTCCAAAGCTTCTGTGCTAGCGATGTAAACACTCACACTCCCCTGGTCCCTGTGCTCACAGTCAGAACAGCTAGCTGCACGGCAAACTGAGCTAACTAGCAAAGGACAGCTACAGTTAGCGGTTCCCTGGTGATATGCCGCCCCCTTACAGATTTACGTAAAGGAAGCACAGATTTCTAACCTGACTCTCACCAGATGAATTTCGTTCCGCCTCGCTCCACTCATCCATCTGGGATCGCTCCATTGGAGATGTGTTTCAGAAGGCTGGGCCTTATCAAAAATCCTTGCATACGATTGGATAAACCACTTGTCTGTCATCTTAATTGACGTGCTACTTCAACCACTCACATCGAAACCAACCTGTGACGTTGATGAGAGCGACGTTCTTTTAACGAAAGAATATAGGGTGGATTGGACAACACGGATGAAAGAGCAGCATCAATGCTGACGCTTGCTTCCTCGATGCGAGCCGCCATTGTTGTCTGAATCAAAACAGTCGCTTCCCGCTACGTTACATCTATGAAACTCCCGCCCGGCGGTCCTGATTGGCTCGACCATAAAATCTGGTGCTGAAATCCCTCACAACGGGAGCGATCCCAGATGGATGTGAGTGGAGCTAGGCGGAACGAAATGCATCTGGTGAGAGTCAGGTTAACATATTTCTGCATTGCAACTGAAAATGGTATTGGATGCAGTTGACAGCAGCCAAATTGTCCAATGTGAACATAATTCGAAGCACACTGAGCTTCTTCTTGATTAAAATGGAGGCAGATCGGACGTAAATAAACATATCACTCAAAAAGTTTTAAAAGACTTCACTCTGTGTTGTGTAATAAAACTCAAAGAGCCCCCAAAGACCAAATGAAAGTCAGAATAATCATGATGCCAGCGAAGGAAAGACAATCACTGGTATTATTACATAATTATTACATTATATCCTCAAGACACCTGAACCCCGCGGCGACGGCGACACTTTAGCTGCCAGCTCCGTTTTGCAAAGACGGCGAACTTTCAATTTGCCGTCTCCCCCCCCTCCGAAAGCAATTACACCTATCACCCGTGCAAATCAAATTTTATTTTTTGATGACACACTGGGTAGAGAAGCGCTTCCTGTTTTGGCACTTGACTGTCCCGGGCTTCCTGATCTAATCAAGCCTCAGAAGTCGATAACATCTCGTTATTCTGTGAAAGGACGGTAATAAAATGTCGTTTTTTTTTACATAAAGAAAACATGAAACGTGTGGAGACGGCTGGCACGAGCTCACACACCTTTTAGCTTTGAAATGATAAGTACTGAACAGGAAGATTGAACAATCGAGTCTCCAACATAATCATTTTTCTTTTTAGTCTGACAGGAAATGACACAGTTTTCATCCTTACTTACTTTGGTGAACATGAACTCTATTTAGCCGTGTGTCAGCGAGGGATAACCTCAGTGCAGCGGAATCAAAAAAGACTCTTTGAAGGATGAAAATACCAGAAGAAAAGATAAATTTCCTCCTTTACTATCTGACGGTTCGGCGATCCAAATGCACATTAACCTCGGGTCAATCTTATGCTCAGTATTTATTGCTTCATAATCTGTTTTTCACAGAGCCGATCTCAGTCATCTTACTTGATTGGTGATTCTGGGGAGCGAAGCCGTTGACTGCTTTCCCTCTCACGAACATGCCGTTGTTCTCCGGGGTTTGATTGATGGGCCTGGATGATCTCATTCAGCTTCAGCTGCAGGGCCAGAAAGTCCTGAGACGTCTTCGTGATCTGTTGACGAGATTCGACGAAAAAAACAATAAGCGAGAGGAAAGAAGGATGAGTCGGAGGGCTGATAAAAAATGTTTGATGAAATTACCTCTTTGGAGAAGCTCTCCAGTTGTTCAGCTTGCGACTGCGCCGTCTGCTTGTTGGCCTTCAGGTTCTTCCGGTCCTTGTAGCCTCTGAAGTTGCTCTGGATCTTCACCGCGGCCTGCTCCTCCTCCTGCCTTTCCTTCTCAGCGTCCGACTCCTCTCTACGTTCTATCTCCACGTCAGCAACATCCAGGACCTTCTCCTCCTCCGCCTCATCTATACTTTCCTCCACGACGGCAGGTTCTTCCGTTGCTTTCTGTCGCGTTTCTCTGTCTTCTTTCAGTTTCTTTCGCTCCCGATGGCCTCTGAAGTTACTCTGGAGGACGGTGGCGGCTTTCTCCTCGTCCACGGTCGGATCCGGTTGGGATTCTGGCACTGATTCTTCTGTCTGGACCTCCTGCTCTTCTGTTTCTTCGATCACAGGTTCTGGTGTCACTTCTGTTTCCTTCTTCCTCTTCTTCGGAATCTTTCCCTCCTCCTCGAGGCGTTTGCGCTCCTTGTGGCCGCGGAAGTTGCTCTGGAGAACCACAGCCGCTTTGGTCTCGTCTTGATCGTCCGACTTGACGTCACTTGAGGAAACATCTTGAGCGACCTCTGTTTCTCCCTCCTTTTCTGTTTCCTCGCTGCTGTTTTCTTCTGCCGGTGTTTGAACTTCGGACACCTCTTCCTCACCTGTAGGGCTGCTCGCTGTGGGCACGTCGTCTTCACCTGTCGGACTTTGTGCTTTCTGTTTCTTAGCTGGGATCTTGCCTTCCTCCTGCAGCCTCTTCCTCTCTTTGTGACCTCTGAAATTACTCTGGAGAACAGTTGCGGCCTTGGTTTCTTCTTCTACGCTGACGACTTCCTCCTCTTCAGCCTCCTTCTTTTCCTCTTCCTGCGCATCTTCTCCTGGTGGTGGTGCCTCCTCAATCACTGCTTCATCTGCCACTTCTGTATGTTCGTCATCTTCTGCCACCTGTGTGTGATCGCTGTCGTCGTTGTCCTCTGCTTCAAACGTACTCTCATCCTCGTCGTTCTCCTCCTGTACGTCAGCTCGCTTTTCCCTTTGCTCCTCTTTTCCGGTCGGCTCTTGCCCGCCTTCTTCTTCCACCGCCACATTTGGCGGGATCTCTAATTCTGCCCCGGCCATCGTCTTTTTTCTCTCCTTGAACTTTTTCCTCTCCTTGAAGCCCCTGTAGTTGCTCTGGAGAACCACGGCGGCCTTGGTTTCCTCGTCCTCGTTCGGCGCTGTCGCTGTGCAGGGAAGTTTCCTCGCTGGTGCTCTCCTCGGGTTCGGGAGTCTTTTCCTCTTCTTCTTTCAGGGCTTTCTCTTCTTCCTCTTTCTGTTTGGCTTCCCTACAAACAAAATCAGAACATCTTTGTCAAAGAACTTAACCACCAAATCTATTTTCAGGTGCGATACTGTGTCCTCTCTCTTGTACCGTTTCCTCTTGAAGCTCTTCCTCTCCTTGTGCCCTCTGTACCGGGCCTGAATCTTGGTCGCAGCTTTGTTCTTCTCGTCAACCAGCTCCTTGTATTTCTTTTTCGCGAGATAGCCCCTGCAAACTGAAGAACACGAAAAAAGGCGCAACCGATGTCACAAAGCTTAGATCGTGTTTGATAAATGATTCCACCTCGTATTGTCCTCACCAGCCTGAAACTGGACGATGAAGGCCTCGAACTTTGCTTTGCTCTTGTCGTCAGCCACCTTCTTCCGAGCTCTCTGACCTCTGTACGCTGCAGAGAGGACAGCGAATCGAAAAATATCAAAGCAGGAACGCTGACGGAAAAAACATTAAAGAAACTGCTCGTGTTCTGGTAGATAACAGAGTGTACAGTTTACAAACCTGACTGCAGCACCAGAGCGCTCTGTTCTCGCTCTTTTAATATCCGCCGGTACCGTTTGGCTCCCAGCCAGCCTCGGACGTAAGCCTGGACCAGAATGATCCGCTGCGTGGCCTGCTGCACCATCAGGTTCAGATGGTCGACGTGGTAGTACTTGAGGAACACCTGAGAGAAGGGACACCTTACTGAACACCTTATCAATCTGTTTTTCCCTTCACATGAGTCAACTGAAGTACTCATGAAAAGTCATTTAAGACTTGACTTCAACAAAATGTTTCTTTACAGCTACTGCTTGAGCTAAAAGTTGGAGTTTAAATCTCCATAAATAATCAGAAGAGTCTTTTTTTAGTGACACTTTTCTGCACCGAACTTGGCCAAATGACTCAGTGACTTTTGAGGCTTGGATCCAGGTCCTGTGGTTCAGTGGCACGCTCCTCACTTACCACTGCCAGACAAGCTACACTGGATAAAATGCCAAAGGTTGCAGAGGGGATTTGTTGCTGTTAATAGCCCATGCTACTCCTCCACCATGCTGGATGTGTTCAAATGTGAAAAATACTTTCAGGTGCACCGGTGCAAACGTCTCTAAGCTCTGACACCAACATTCAGGAAGCAGCTTCCTGTTTTTAGCCAAACTAACACTAATCCTTCTCAGTTTAAAACATGAAACATCTCCTCTGACCTTCGTCTTCCCCATCGCCCAGCTCTCCAGCTTCGCCTTCTCCAGTATCGCTGAACATGTTTCCTGAGTCACAGCGGGCTCCTCGTGAGCGGGGAACGCCAAGATGTAGTACCTGTAACAGTCGGTGCACAATCAGCTTGACGCTAACACACAATCTGATGCAGCATCACTTAAATAATCCGCTTCCTCTTGGCGTGAAGCGAGGAGCCTGCTGACCTCTTAATGAAGTTGGCGAACAGGATGCGGTGGGAGTAGCCCTGCCGCCTGATCTTGGCCGTCTCCAGAACGCCGGTGTATCGCAGCTGCACCAGGACCTTCTCTCGGTCGAACTTGTTGGCCTGACGATCGTTGTTCGGTTTGATGCAGCGGACGAAGTGAGGCTGGCCTGCCACCATCTTGGACAGCAGGTCCATCAGAGAGTACTAGAAGGAGCAAAAGACGAGTTAGGCGGCTTGATTCGGGGCTCATGGGACAATTTTGATTAGAAAAAGAGAGAATCGTACTCTGAAGTAGGAGGCGACTGTCTGCGTTCTCATGTTGGTGGTCTCTCTCGGGTGGTAAGGCGTGTCTCCAGGTTCACCCGGCTGAACAAACAGACACATAACTGGTCGTAAATCACAATAATTCAATGCTGTACTGTATATGTCTCTACCTACGTCTTTAAGAGGAGCATTTTATAACAATCCACGTTAGGTCAACTCTGTAGTTTAGCATGAGTCTTGTAGGCAAATCTTTGTAAAGCGGGCCATAATTTCATCAGAATCTTTCCTGTACACTACTTTTTTCATCGTCATTTGAAAAAAAATCACCGTTTGCATTTGTACTTTGTCATCGAGAGGCACATGAAGCAAGCTTTTTGTTTCAGGAGCTCGCTTTAATTCCAGAGAAGGCTGCGAAAAGATCAAGAGCCAAATCAAGAGAAGCTAAAAAAACACAACAGCTACATGCTTAAAAAGTGATCTAATGAACTAAGGCGCTTACAAGAACGTACAGTGTTTGTAAGGCAGTAAAGACTTTACATACAACATGCAGCGCGCCTACGTCTAAATCTCAGCACTATTCCACTGAGGGAAACCGGTTTACTGCGAAGCCATCAGCCTTAACAGTGTTCGCGGCACTTAAAATCCTCATTGTGGCTCCTGAGAGCGGAGCCTTTGATGAGCTTTCTGTCTAACATATGCAGATGAATGGAAATAGATTCGAGAACTCATCAAACACAGTTCATTTAAATGTAGCTACTGTCAATTGCTTTTAGGTGAGCAAATTGCCTCAGGCCTGGTCGTGTACCGCCGCCACAATATCAACAGAATCACGAAGGAAAAGTTATGTAAATGTTTTAAAATTAAGCTCCTATTTGGCCAGTGGTGACTGAAAGAGACGAGGGGTGATTAGTGAACGCTTGGGATGCAAAATGCAATACTTTTTTTAAACTTTGACTCAAATTAGTGATCAGCATGAGGCACGGTCCTAAAAACAGACAGTTTACAACAACAGTGGACAGGAAAGACACATAAACGTCTATATTCAAGCGACTGAAGATGTGTTTATGCATTTTGCATCCTACAAAGGTTGCACACATGCATGAATTCAATGACACACAGTCTCTCTGTCAAAGGTATGAAGAAACAAAGTACAAGTACTTTTTCTCAGGTATCTGTACTTTACTTGAGTAGTTATTTTTCTGAATTTTCTTCCCCTCCCTATATTTTACTACAAATATCTGTACTTTCCACTCCTTGCATTTTCAAAACAGGCTCGTCATTTTAGTTTTAATCAATTGTTTTTATTTTCCCGTCATCACGAGACTGATTTTGACATCACACTCGGCAGACGTAGCGAGATGAATCGACGTAAAAGATGTAACAAGACGTGAACAGACAGAGAAGGAGACTGTAACGGGGAGAAAAGTCGTGTTAGTGTCTCATATGTGCAGTGACTCTGCCTGGATTTTCGTATTTTCTCTCGTTTCTGCTGCTCGTGAAGCTTTACCAACCCAAAGTGTCGTCCTGGGAATGAGACCCAACAACCACCTGTCTTTCTGTTGCAGCTCGGACAAATCCTACCGATTCTAGCTTTAAGTTTAATAGTCTGTGAATTATATTAATATGACGTGAGCTTCAGTTAGCTTTGCACAGAAACATCCTTCAGAGGGAGACTTTTCTGTGATTTCAGAGCCTTCAGACTCACTTCTGACACCTGGGGAATAGCTCGTTTTGCATAAACTGTAAAAATTGTGACATCTACACAGGATAAAGCCGTCACGTGACTCTACATGCAAACATTTGGATCTATTTGTACATTAGAGGAGATCTAGAGTGAGTGAGGGCGTCTACACTTGATGCAAACTACACGGAAATGTGTTAATTACCTCGCTGAAAGAAAAAGAACTGTACAGGGTTAGGACTCCCATCTTTCAGGACAGAAATGCAGAGACACAGAGAGAGAGAGAGAGGAGGACAAAAGCAGACGAAAACAGGTAAGAACAGAAGAAAGTATAATTACAGTTAACAAAAGAGCAGAAATGAAAAACACTGCAGACACAAGAGAAGGTGAATTGTTATTCAAGAGTAAGGAAGTGAAATAATAGACGACTTCTCAGGGGAAGTTCTTGATGTAGAAGTTAACACAGCGGTAATGCAGACGGCGCTGTAAGTACCTTGGCGAAGGTGATGGTGCGTGTCGGCGTCCGCGGGCTCCGCAGCGTGTTTACGCCTTTACCCTTGGTGTGGGCAAGGTTGCCTGGGAAACAAACAAAGGGAGGAAGAGAGTTAACAGAAAACTGCCCCGACGCCTCAGAGGAGAGTCAGACACACGGAGTCACAGAAAAATAAAGGTGCTAACTGGAACCAAAAATGGTTCTTTGGAGTGATGCCATAGAAGAACCATTTTTGGAACCGTTTGCAGGAATGGTTCCACAAAGAACCTCTAAAAGGTTCTTTGTGGAACCATTCCTGCAAACGGTTCTTTAAAGAACCCCAAAGGTGCCTCAAAGAACCATCAAAAAATGGTGCTTCAAAGAAAAAAATAGGTTCTTTAAGGAACCATTTTCAAGAAAGTTCTTTGTGGACCCAACTGGTTCAGTAAGGAACCTGTTTTAAATGGTTCTTCAGTCATTTTTCAGAATAAATGGTTCTTTGAGCATTTTAAATCAAATCATTATGGGTACTTTAAAAAAACAAGGATGATAACATAGTTGTTGGCCAGTTTGTATTCACATTCTTTTGAATTTCATTGCCAGCTATTAAGACACATTATACATTCTGTGCAGAACATGGACATTGCAGGGTTTCAAGTTAAAAGACTGTAAGATCTTTGAAATTACACAAACGGAACAGCCTCCTGCAACACAATCCACTGTCGAAACAGTTATTTTAGTCAATAGGTTTCTCAACAATCAGACATAAAAACCTTTATAACCTATTATTGACAACTATTTTGATAATAGGACTTAATAATCATAAAGTAAAATGTAATAATTTGCTGCATTTCTGGGTTTTAATTGAGAAAATAATCTGCAGATTAATCGATTAATGAAAATAGTTAGTTGCAGCCCTAATTTCATGCTATTACACGCCAGTAAATAACTCCAATAGAAATGAAGAACCTTTAGTACTTTAAAGAACCATATAAAGTATGTGAAGAACCATCCGCTATATAAAAAGGTTCTTCAGTTGGTGATGGTTCTTTAAGAACCGAGAGCCTTTTGAAGAACCATTTAAGAACCATTATTTTTATGTGTGTACATGTATATTTTTCATCAGTTGGAGTAAATTAAGATTAAAATAAAGTAGAAAATCATCCAAAAGTCAGAAAATGATCCGTGTCATACATCCGACATCAGAGGAGTTCAGGAGTCTTTCCCTTTTTTTCACGAGAGCACACTGTTGATTAGCAGCGAAGCAGCGGCGCTCGATACGACAGCTTCAAGACTACTTTAAGAGAGTGATTATGTGATTATTGGCTTTGTGATTCGATTATGACAGAGCTGGCAGCCCGCTCCGCCAACTCTCGCTGCCAAGGTCGGCTTATTATTACAACAAAAGTCTGGCAGACGAGAGAGGAAAGCCCGGTCAGAATAGAGAACAATAGGCTTTGTGTTCTTACAAAACTGTTTATAAAAAGGTGGCAAACAAACATCTGTCTTTATTTTTACTTCCTAACTTCCAAGTAGCAACTCTTTTTCTGCTGCTTTACCTGTTTTGGTGAGAGGATGTGTGACAAGTTTGCGCGTGAGCTCGTTTTCCGACGACCTCAGCAGCAGGACGATGTCGGCCGGTAGCATGTCCCTGTTCTTGGCCAAGAAGCCGGCAGCATTGTAAATCACCTTGGAATTTGGTAGAGAGGGAAAATACTTGTGTGAACTGCCAATGCACACCAAGTAACTTCAGTTTAAAGCTAAGCATTATTTTTAATCGTATATCGATTACCTTTCCGGCGTAGTGGTGAATACCGAAGCCGAGGTCAACCCTCTTTGGTCTCCAGAAGCTTTTGGTCTTGAGGTTGTCGTCAAATTTATCTAAAATGTCCAAGAAAACATCGTTTATTATTCCCCACAACCAGGACGAATATGTCCTGAAGCACCAGATCAATGATGCTGCTCTCTCTGGAACTTCACTTTCTGATTGGACAAAACTTTATTCAGCTGCTCTGAGACGGTGAAACTTTCAGGTTCAGGGGCTGGAAAGCTTTGCAAAACATCGAAGGAAATGAGGAAAAGATCGGTTGTTTCTGAGGAAGACCCTGCAGTGAAGATACTGACCTACGAGGGTCTGGTCGGTGGCCTGCGGGAAGCGACTCTCCTCGTCCAGAAGTGAAAGCATCCCCATGGGCTTCTGTAAGAACAGGTCCAGGAGGGGCCGGTTGTCCTCGTACTCAATCATCCGAGCGTCCACCTCCTCGTTCAGGTACTCGTCCTGTACAGAAATGTCAGACACGGTGAATACAATCAGCCCTTTCATCCCCCCTTTCCATAAGTGTTCATTGTTCTTCCTGTTTAGTACCAAGTAGCAAATGTTAGCATGCTAAAACACTGAACCTGATCAACATTATACCTATAAAACATCAGCATTGTCACTAAGCGCATTTAAGCCTCACTGATCTACGAGCACGGCTTTACAACGTACACTGAGAAAATATCACTTTTGATGAGTTTAGCTGAATTACTGTTGTACATATCTGAGGGTCGATCTTGTCGTTGTAATTAGCGAAGGATGTTCGGTCTAATTGTTATTCTGAGGCCGTAGTTTGGGGACGTAAACCGTCTGAAGCGTCGTCGTTATCAATGGAAGGTGACAGTTTAATTTTAAAGCTTTAGTTCGTCATTCAAAAGAGCTCTTTCATTCAGACAATATACCCAAATTAAAGCCAAAAAGGTTCAAACTCACACTAAAATAAGATGTTCTAGTGTTGAAATGACAGACCAGCAGTTGTGAAGTCAGAAGCTGTTCTTGTCTGGTTCTGTAGTTTCACTTTGTCGACTGTTATCTTGACAAGTAATGAGAATTTTTCTAGTTTTGTTCTGACTTGATGCTTGTATGTCAAACCAGTACATTTCTGTTCTCTTATCTTTTCAGTGTCGTGTTTGAAGCCTAAACTTTACAGTAACGTTGACACGCGAGGAATTTGGTTAGAATTTGTCACCTCTCTTTGTCCTGAAATCTGGTCCGGAGGGCAAAGTGAGCTGAGACCTCCACTGTACACTCGGCTAACCTGATCACATCAGGTTGACTGGCTCTCAGAGCTGCGAGTGTGACTCAGCAACATTACCAGAGACTTCTATTCCGACGAGAAAAGGGACAAAACGGGAGCGAACAACATCAAATCAACGTGATTATTCTAGCGTGACCGGCACACTGTGAGGCAAACGAGCCACATCAGGAGATCTGCAGACGTATTGCGACAATATAAACACATGTGTAAACATGTATGGAAACATGGTGGTGAATCTGCTTTATTTCACCGGAGATGTGACATCGATTCTTCTTCATCTCACGGCCGACTACAGCTCCCTTATGCTCTCTATATATACGGTGGCAGTATAGGACAATGTATTTCTGGGCCGGCCGCCAACAATACCCAAGAGTGAGATTAAGTCAAACGTTAACTGTCTTCAACTCTTAATTGACCCTCGTTTAGGATGATTTATGGCTCCTCTCCATGGGTGAGACCAAATCATTTAACATTAGCAAACCATTCTCTGCCCCCCCGAGGCAAAACACACCCACGAGGCCGCATAAAAGAGAGAATCGCGGACCTCATTCTCCCCCGTAAATAAAGACAGCAGCATATTTTACCCTTGCCATCTCTCTTAAAGCGCAGAGTGACAAATGAAGACATGTTATCACCATTTAGATGGAAATGAGGTAGTACCAAGGAGGAAAAACGCATACAAAGTGCTCAGGAAACGTTCTTTGAATTCGGTGATAGTGTAAAGGTGGATGTTGGTCTTTACCTGTTCCCAGGCGAATATGTGCTGGTTGAAGTAGAACTGGATCTGCTCGTTGGCGATGTTGATGCAAAGCTGCTCGAAGGAGTTCTTCTTGAAGTTCTCGAAGCCGAAGATGTCCAGGATGCCGATGTTCAAGCCCTTGTCCTCCTCTCTGGAGGTGAGAAGAAAGAAAAAGTCAGTTCATTTAAACACATTGTTTTTAATTTGAAAAAGAAATGTCAGTAGTGAGCCTGGAGGTAATTTTGGTTTCTTCTCAAGCAGGGTTGATTTTATTTTAGAGGTCAAAAAACAAAATTAAACCTGGAGCAAAGTCTGAGTAAAGATAATTTGGGGTTTAGAGGCTGGAGCCACTTTTCTATCTGTCTAAAACAATAGATGGATGGAATTTGAACTTAAACGTCTGAAATTCATGCCAAAATATTGTTGTTGTTGATGCTAGAAGCTACGCTGCTAATGGAAAGGAAGCTAGCAGGAGCAGTAGCATCGCTCCAGCCACGTTAGTGGGTCTATAACCCTGAACGTAGGTTGTGCTTTCAGCTAAATGCTAATGCTAGCTTTGCCAACATGCTCACATCGACAATGCTAACATGCTAATGTGCGGCGGCCGTAACCACAGCTGTTTACCAAGCATCTTACTTTAGAGTGTTAACATGCTAACATTTGCGAATTAGCACTGAACACACATTATAGCTGAGGCTGATGTCATTAGTTTGGTTGAACAAACAAAGGGTTGAACAAATTTCTATTTATCCTGGAAGAAACAAAACTGTGTCCATCCAGTAGCTGTTAACACATTTCCCTCAAAACCACACATGTAGACCTGCTCGTGGTGACACAGGATATGTCAGACGATCACTAAAGTCATTAGGATTCATCTTCTGGGGACCATGAATACCCAACTATGAATGCAACATTTCATAGCTGTTAATATATTTTGCATGCCCATGACTTTCTGGATATTTCAGCACATTTTTAAGGTTTCACAAACAAACTCATTGTGCATCGTGTGTCATCCACACAAACTTTCCGGGATGACCTCATTCTGCAGTCATGACAGCCAAACGCACCACATCACACTTCCCGCTCCTGATCTCACCCTGGGTGGCTGTCGGGCCGCAGCAGCGCGTTGATGCGGTTGACAATCCAGCTGAAGAGGCGGCCGTAGAGAGCCTTGCCCATGGCGTCCCTCACCTCCGCCGCCTTCTCCACCGTGTTGGGCCTGACGATGGTTTCTCCGCGGGCCACGACGCAGTGGGAGGTCAGCGCTTCCTGGAGCTCGTCTGAGCGGATGCACAGCAGCGACGCCACTGAAGGGGGGCATTAGATAAGGAACGGGATGAAAGTAAAGCAGAATGAGTGCGAGTGATACGTGCAGGGTGTGCAAATGTCCTCATTCAGACTCAAAAATAAGAAATATGTTGAGTTCTGGGTTAAAAAATGAGCAATGAAGAATACTTTTGTGTACATCTATAACACAAAATTGATAAGGAAAAGAATGTCCTTTATGTTTGGTAACGATTGTTTCTGTAATACTCAGTCGTCCGTCTGCACTGATGGGAATTGATTTCAGAAGAAACAGTTTAATTTAGAGGAGCGGAGGAAGGAGGCCGACGGAGGATCGGGGGTGTAGCCGAGGTAATTCAAAATAATACATCATCTTATACCAATCTTCTCTCTCTGCTCTCACCGTTCTCCAGGACAGAAATGTTGACGATGTCACTCTTGTCCGTCTGGTGCTCCGAGGCGACCGGAGAGAACTCGATATCGCCGGAGTTGAGGACGGCTGCCAGAGTGCTGTAAACACTGCCGAGCTCCTGCAAGAAGTGATAGACAGCTATTTACTGTGAGAGACAGTATGATGTTACCTTGATATCAAATGACATCCGGCACATCTGACGACCTCGTGCACTGGCTCACCTGAATGGTTTAAAAGATACTGTCTTCAAAAATAGGTCTGTTTTTCTTCTTTATATATCAGCTAATATAACACAGTAGGCACCTCCAGATCCATCTGTCCTTGAATGGTGAGGAATCAGGGGACCATTTGTGATAAACACCTGCACATTATTCATTATCCATATCTCAAATAGGCTAATGGTTTGGAGGACTTGCACTATTTTGCATTTAAGTTTTATTTTGTAGTTTCTTTTCCCTCGTGTGTCATGTTTTATGTTCTTACACTTCCTGTCTTTGTCTTTTTCCCACCTTTTTTTCCCCCTTATTAATTAGTCCTTTTGTATTAAGTCCATGTGTGTTTGTTATCACGTCACTTCTGCATTTTCACGCCTGCTTTTCAATATCCTGGCTTGTACTTTGTTTTAGTTTTTGCTTTTGTTGTTGCTTTTTGTTACATCGATCTGACAAATCACAACACATATCAGTCCGTTATGTTTATAGTGGCCAAACAAATGTTCTTTTCTTCATAAAAAGACAAAGAATGGCGGCCATTTTTCCTCTGATGTCACACTCGGGGTAGGCGGCTCGAATACTGGGATATGTTGTGCTACTGATTCCTAGGTTGGGGAATCTGACAGGTTATCATGTCACCGCTTCGTGATTGATCACTAACTGTAAAGATGCTGGCCGCTGTGTGACTATGGTCCATTTAGAAAATCTAACATTTAATTGAAAAACTAGTTTTGAGACAGATCATTTTTGGGGGGCTTTGTGAGCCGGGGCCTCGTCAATTTCATCAACATCTTGCCGAATAAATAAAGGCTTCATTCGCTGCAAAAATGTCTAAATCCGTCTACTCAATTAATCCGAGGATGATGCGAGAAGAACTCTGCCTGATGGGCAGTTACCGTCTCAAAATAGATAATCCTGCCTCGAAGATCATCCTCATACACACACACACACACTCTAATTTCATGCACGACAAGACGTGTACTGTAGAAGAGAAGGTTGTTCCTCCGCTACTGCCAAGTGATTACAGGATAAGTGCTATTGACGTGCAGATCCCAGAGGCACTCAGTTCTTTGGGCCTCATTAGGCTCCACAATGCCAACAGCTGACTGCCTACATGCGCCTGTAGCATCATGCTCCGTACATTGGATGTGACAGACTCCTGGAAAGCTTGTGTATTTTTTTGAGAGCTCAATGATTAGTATACTTGTACGCTTAAGTTTTACACAGATTGAACAGTGCAGGAGTGTGAGAGCCTGTTAGGATCAAGACTACACAGTTAAACCTCGTGGACGGACCACCTTCAGCTCCGTGCGCAGTGATTAGCGCAGTAGTTTGTACCTCCAGGGTGAATCCGATGACTTTGAAGCACTGCTCCACCGCGTCGAACTGCTCCTTGTAGAACGTGTTGCTCACTATGTCGGGCCCTAATTTAACGTGCTCGTTCCACAGATACCTGCAGATCAAAATGGAAACACAGAGATCCCCGATTGGGGTCACGAGCGGGGAAATAACAGTGTTTAGGAGACGGGCGAAGGGATGTCAAACCTACTTAGGTGTTTTGCTGTCGGAGAGCTTGTAGTGGGCGAGTTTCTTCCTGTCAGCCAGGCCGGCGTAGATGTAGTAGAAGATGTGGAAGTTCCTCTCCCCGCTGTGGAAACACACATGAACGTAGCTTTGAAATTCAGGTCTTAAAAGGGCAACACATACACTGATGAGGAAGGAACGAAACGTGCTAATAGCTAACAGACAGGCGGTGACATATGAATCACTAGCACCACCGGCGGAGTTGATTCAGAGTCTGTCCATCCAAGTAATATCGTATATCTCACTGTTACTCATTCCTCTCTTCTGTTGAGGAGATAATGAAAGTGAAGTCTTCTGAAGAACATAGGCATCAGTCCCACTACCTCTCACATGCTAAGCAAGCACATCAAGCTATGAATGTCAAGCTTTGTTCCATTTTGTTCTTTGCTTTCTAGCCAGTTTAAAAGCCAGGAGAACAAGACGAGGTGGCCGAGTGGTTAAGGCGATGGACTGCTAATCCATTGTGCTCTGCACGCGTGGGTTCGAATCCCATCCTCGTCGTGGTTGACTCATCTTTAATCTGCCGTGTTTACAATCAAGCTCCTATATCACCCTAACCTTGACTGAAAATCGTATTTACTACATCCCTCAACATGCTGATATTCTGGGGCATCAGCTTGACTGTTTCAGTCCACGTTTATACATAGCAGGGTATTTAGAGAAACGAATATTTCCCCCCTCCGTTTTCAAAAATAACATCGTGCACACAACATCGTTTTCAAAAAAGTTGTCATTTACATCAACCCGCATAAATACGCCGTCGAGCGCCATTATAACTCTGCCAAACCTCTGGGCGGCAGTGTAGGGAGAAGGATAAAGCCATGCAAGCCAATCAGAATCCTCAGAATCAACAACAACGAATAACACGAGCGACTTCCTGTTCCTTTCAAAACAACGCTCACATGACGTTAAGCATTTTCTGGCGCATAGCCTAATGAGCGTGAGAACCTAAAACCCCGTTTCTCCCAGTTGACACGACAACACATAACCGGAGTTTTCCAAATTCTCCACTTTGCCCAGAGTTTTTAGAAATAATCGTTTTCTGTGATAAAAACGGGGTTTTCGTGTAAATGAGAGGCCAAACCGCCTGGAAATATCTGCGTTTTCCCTTCGTGTAAACGGGGCTTCAGTCCCCGTCTCCCCAACGGGAAAATAAAGTCTTGAAGAGGCGAGACGACAGGCTGCTATTGCAGGAAATCAACCTGCGCTGTTGGCTTCCTGTGGCTGCCGAGGCCGGACCACCTGCTACCGTCTGTCCTGCTGCTGCTCCACTGCAGCTGCCTGCCAATATGTCTAGTCGACCACAAGGCACTGAAGGAAGAGCATAAACTGAACGTGAAACAAAGAATGCTCCCAGTCGATGGAAGGAAGTTTGATGGCTTTTACAGTAAGTAAGATTGCAATCTGTCCATGTCACTACTGTCTTATGTCACCATTTTTCACTCCTCGACAGGAAAGTAAAGGCTTGTGGAGAATGCGGGCATCGATCCCGCTACCTCTCGCATGCTAAGCGAGCGCTCTACCATTTGAGCTAATTCCCCTGCCGACACTGGAGCTGCCAAGGCTCTGCAACCAGCAGCTCTCCGTTCTTGGGGGGAGGCACACACATGCACTGCACAGTCGACCAGAAGGCTCTGCAGGACAAGTATAAACTGAACGTAAAACAAAGAATGCTCCGAGTCGATGGAGGAAGTTAACAGGGAGAGATTTGACTTCCTTTAAACTCGGGATCTTTTACAGTAAGATTGCAATCTGTCCATCCCACTGCTTTTCACTCCTCAACAGGAAAGTAAAGGCTTGTGGAGAATGCGGGCATCGATCCCGCTACCTCTCGCATGCTAAGCGAGCGCTCTACCATTTGAGCTAATTCCCCTTGTGAGAGAGAGTCAGAGAGCGACAACAGCGGTGTCGTGTCCTCTTCAGCTCTGCAGCAACTTTGTTAGTTGGAGAAAACACCCCTAAAAATGTCAACATGGCAATCTTGGATGCCACTACGCTCCTCCTCGCGGACAAACGCATCGGAAAACATGAGGCTCCTGGCAGAGGTTATTAAAAATGAATGCATCTCTGAAGCGTACAATTCTTGCTCGCCATCCCCCCGAGTCTCAGTATTCAATGACGGGCTGAAGAAAGGCGTAGCGACACACAATGCTCGCGGTTAAATGAAACCCTGTGACCTGTGTGTCTGTTTTCTGATGGTACACTCGAGTCTGCCTTTGAAGTTCCACTAAGAATACGTGCGAGACCACAATCTTTGATCAGACAGGAAATAAGCTAGCTGCTCCACTTGACCCGCTTCGCTCCCCCCAGACACATGATAAGAAGGAAAGATAGATTGACTGAAGTGCAGGTTCGAGGCAAAATCCCGCCAGTTCCAGAAGGGAAGAGAGACAGAGTCCATTACACGCTGATCCCCGGCCAGCAGGATGAGAAATGACCTTCTTCTCAGAAAACGTACAAACATATGATTTAAATTCATATGTATCAGATTAACAAATAAAGGTCACACCAGTAATAAGTATCATGAGGTCGCTTACGTTTGACAGACAGAGCAAAGCGAGAAAGAAGAAGTGATATTTACGCTGCCTGGTGGATGACTCTGGATTTCTCCAGCAGGTACTCGGAGATCTTCGCTCCGACCACCGTTCCTCCGTTGGTGAACTTCATCTCCAGGTACTTGCCGAAGCGGCTGGAGTTGTCATTAATGACGGTGCAGGCGTTCCCGAAAGCCTCCACCAGGCTGTTGACCAGCAGGATCTTCTCCTGGAGCGTCCGATTGTTGGCCTGAACGAAACATTATTCCAGTCAGTAACTGGGAAATCAAAACAGCGGAAGTGATAATTCTTATGTCGAGAAATGATGCATGAATTCCTGTCATGCACCTTTCTGCTCCTGTTTCTGTTATAATTTCTCATTCCTCCACTTATAAATCATGCAAGAAGTGAACTGCATAGACCCTTTTTTTCCAGAGGATGGTCAAAGTGCTTTAACGGTGCATGTTAGATATTTGATTTTCTTGTTTCCACAGTTGGTTTTCACAGGTTGTTGGCTGCTGCTCAATTCAAAAGCATTAACTTTGCAGCTCTGTTCATCTGAAATGCTTCCATCTACATGATCTGTGGTAATTACTACACTCTTAGAAATAAAAGTTCTAAGTAGAACCATATAAGGTTCTTTGGCTTGTCCTCATAGGAGAACCCTTTTTGGCTCCAGGTAGAACCTTTTATAAAGGTGGAGGGTTCTACCTAGAACCCAACATAAAGGGTTATACCTACAACTGTGTGTAAGGTTCCACCCAGAACCCCCATGAGAGGTTCTACAAAGAACCCATACAGGATCTTATACCCATGCTTTCAACAATCCCTGAAGAACTCTTTCTCCAAAAAAGGGTTCTCTGGATCAAAATGGTTCTTACTGGAACCGTTAGTGTCACCAAGAACCCTTTTAAAACCCTTTATTCAGGAAAGGGTTTTTAAAGGGTTCTCTGGATCAAAATGGTTCTTACTGGAACCGTTAGTGTTACCAAGAACCCTTGAAAAACCGTTTCTTCGGGAAAGGGTTTTTCAGAAGCAAATGGTTCCAGGTAGAACCTCAGCCCTCGTAGAAGAACCCTTTTGGAACCCTTATTTCTAAGAGTGTAATGTCCTGTCTCTGAAATATCTTTCTGGACTTCTTATAGATCGTTAACAGCTGTTTTTTTTACCTTTGTATCTGCAAAATCCGTCCGCTTATTTTTAGGATTACTGAAGTGTATGTTTCATTTGATTCTTTGTGATTTGAAATAGCTTTTTTGTCATTTTATTGTGTAAATATTGGAAACAAATGTTAATCCGATGTTACATTTGTGGACGTGTATGACTCACCTTTCCAAGCACCGTCAGCTGCTGCACCAGCAGATGAGCACCCTCTGTTTTCCCGGCTCCACTTTCCCCGCTGATCACAATACACTGTGCACGGAAAGGCACAAAGATTACAGAGACTCAACACATTTCATTTCAACAAGCAGCATCAGAACAAGTCAAAACAACTATTAACTTCCACTGCAGAGGTTGTAGAAAGAACAAAACATAAACGCCTGTGTTGTGTGTGTTTCCGTGACAACATTACCTGGTCTGTGTTGTACGACACCATGGACTGGTAGGCGACGTCGGCCACGGCGAAGATGTGCGGCGGGTTAGCGGTACGCTTAGCGCCGATGTACATCTTAGTGTACTGTGAAGAGAGGGTAGAGAAAACTTAAAACATGCACATGAATCTAACGGATAAGCCGATATTATGTGAGAGAAATTGATGTTATCATGAAGAGTTTCTTCTACTATGCACTACACACATATATGATAACATTTTATACAAAGGTTCTTGTAATAAGCATTAATTGAAGGTAATAATGCCCTTATAAGTCTTTATAACATGCTTATTAACACTAATAGTAACTTTACAAGTTGTAATAATTGCATTACAAACAACAAGTCATTGTCCAACTTTAGATACGGTAGCTGCAAAAAGCATAGTTAAATGTTAATAAGTGCAAAATAAAGAATGTATCTTAGCTCTCCTGTATTTATTTTGGTTTTCTTCTCTTATCCTAGCAGTCAGCATCAAGTGCCATACATCATTTGATTCAGGGGAACCTTAAGTTTTTAACTCAGACAGACACATGCCCCAAAAAGTAATGTGTGATGTCACTGAAAAGCTGAGAACCTACACTTAACGTGGGGTTTTCAAGCGTGTGGACAGGAATTAATGCTTTAAAAGTTATTAAACCTTTTAGGAACAATAGCTATTATCAGCTGTTCAGGTCTTTGAGGGTTAATAAAGCAACAAAATAGCTTGAAAAGGTTTAACAATGACATAATGAGTGAGTTGTCAGGGCTTTTATTAATCTTAATAAGTGTTTACTATCTAATAATATAACAATAAACATGTTAAATATGCTAATATTAATGTAAAATAGCATCTTATAAGGACGTATAGGGGCCTTATTACCTGTCACATAAAGTGTTCCCGTATATATTATGTTTTCGTTGTGGAGGCAGAGGAATGAAAAATAGCGACAAACTCGAGGCAAAGAAAAACATGATGATTGGGACGAAAATACAGTCAGTCAGGTGTGAAAGAGGCAGGTACACAGGGGCAGTGTGTGTGTGTGTGTGTGTGTGTGTGTGTGTGTGGAGGTGAGGCTAAATGGGATGCAGCCGACTGAGGAGCTGCAGAGGCACTAATGAGATACATTCGGTGCGTTATTGACCAAATGTAAGAGCACAGGTGCGTAAAAGAAAACACGTCCACGGACCTGAGGAGTGTATATCTCCATCTTGTGGAAAGGGTTGACGGCGATGAGGATGTCTCCCACGTACGTGTAGATCTGATCGCGTCCATAGCGACTCTGCAGCTGCTCTGTGACCGTGTTCTGGAGGGAGGAAAAGCGACAGGCATGATTCACACAGCCGGGATGAACAAATGAACACCTAGATCAGTGTCAGAACCGTATTATGAGGGACAACGAGCTGTGCTTTTAGCGTGCGTCCTGCCTCGAGTCGAGGCCTCGTGACGCCCGGTACGTCAGTACATTATCTCCGTGTCACGCGGTGATTAATTCTGCTGTCTCCTCGCCGCTCGGGACAGGTGCGTCAGCAGCAGCGCTGCCTCTCTCGTACCAGCAGAAGTCCTCACGGTGAAGGATGGGTGGAAATATCCGCCGGCAACTGAGACTGATTGTATCGTTCAATACGTCAATGCGGCGTTCAGATATGATAAATTGCTCTCAGTGTTATTTGTGCAGAAGATGCCGCCGCGCATTTTTCTCTACAGTTGTTCAACAGAGCGACATGGATGATGGGGGGAGAATGATGCAGAATGTCCTCCTGCGACCGGCCTTCAGCTGTGTTTATATCAGTGTTTTATAATACAAATAGCATTAGATGAAATCACTACAATGTATATAATATTTACTAGTTTTCAATGAATACCATAGATGTTTTTCTAATGCAAATATAAGTGGATTGATCCATTTTAGGACGAATACTAGTCGTCAAAACAATCTCACTACACGTCCTTTTAGTAGCTGTTATGAAGCTTTTGATTGTATTGTGAACAAGAACGACTCGTAGATATTCACTCTTCTTGTTGGCTGAGAAGACATGAAACTTCAGTGCCAATTACGTCAATATGCGATTTAAATGTGTACTTTAAGGATATTATAATAAGTTTAATCGACTTGTGTTTCTGGTGCCGACAGGTGAGGTATATTCTTCTATCAGACATCAGACCGTCAACTTCTTACCTCGTCCAGAACTTCGAGGGTGGCGAGGTCTTCCACCTCGTCTGCGTCGGTCTGCGTCTTCATGTGGCTTCCTCTTTTAGTGTGGATACGTTCATGCCTACAACTCACAGAAACACACAGCCAAGTCTCTCACTGAGCATCACACCTGACGTCCTGCACATCTCGCACACATCGTGAGTAATCTGAATTCAAAGTCAACACATCGTGAACACATACTGAAGCAGTACACTGAAGCAGTACACTGAGCTGTCTACGGCACATCTCTTCACTTCAAACAAACCTGGAATAATGTAAATATAATCAAAGCTCCAACTAGATAAACATCTAAAGGTAAATATCATCCTTTAGAGCATTAATACTGAACCACGGGGTCCATCAGTGTGCAGTTTGTCCTGTCTGACTGGTGTTCAGTCAGTTCAGTAAGCCAGAAACTGACTGAAAGAGACTTAAAGCCTTTTAATAAATGTTAACTCTGCCTCCAGAAAGACTTTTTAGTCCCGTCTTTATTGGCAAACACAGAGACAGGAACCTTTTTTTAATATATATTTTCACAAACTCTACATTTTTACTCCAACAGACACGATTTCTGACCTTTACGACTGATACCTACGAGCTAAAAGAAATCTGGAATAATTAAAATGTCAACAAGCTGCACCTATAAATGCTTAATGTTTTAGCTTTACAAGATAAGCAGTGACTTGTAAAGAGTGTTGTTAAAGAAATGCCACCAGAGTTTTGCATCAGCGAAAATATAAGTGAACGATTCAATACAAAGGAAAGAGAAGAGGGACACTGAAACTTTCCGTGCACCTGGACGCAACTTGACTGATTTTTACTGCACAAAAGCTCAAATTCTTTAATGGCAAGCACATCCTTAACATAACACCCACACATGGTTAGTAGTATAAAGCTGTTACAAGCTGTAATAATAACATACTGAAGCATTTTAAAGCAGTCATTCCCAAACTAACGATGACGCTGCCCAGTATGAAACCCACTCAAACATCTCTGATCCCGTCATTGAAGCGATATAAGAGATGTGCTGATGTTGTGTCGAAGTTTGTTCCCTGGTGAAACTGTGTTTCCTGCAAGGCCACCTATGATACATCACCAGGAAACAGACCTCGACACAACAGAACACCAGATAAAAAAGGTAAAATAAAGGCAGAACATTACAATCTACTGTTTCCTCGAATAATGCCATGTCAGAATATGCTTGATCACACTTGATTACCAGCCACATTAAAAAAGGCTTCATTATTTAGTTAGCGATGGCGGTTAATTTCCTCTGGTGATTGCAATTACTCTGCTAAAACTCCATTTATTAGAGAAGTTATTGACGAACGCCGAGCTCATCAGCTGCTGTTAGTTTTACAGTGGAGGTCGTAACCTCGGCTACGAGACGGCATCGATGATACGAGAAGAAAAAAAAGGTGGAAACATACAGAGGCAACATTACCTGTGAGACAGATAACAATGTTTAGCAGGTAAACAATCTAAAATGAGCCCATGTAGTTGATTGCAAATACATGTGCGATCACAACTACAGCAAGCGCTCTGGACTGGACTAGAACAAGAAGCCGGTCATCATCTACTCCTACTGCAGCGTGAAGGTCATATATGCATTTTGTTACCTGTCATTACTGTCTGTGCTTCTGTCTGTCTTTCCGTGATGGCTTAAAACGACAGAAATAGGATTAACATTTCATGACCGTACGGGCAAACACACACTTTTCCTTGGGGCCAACAGTTTGACTCATGTGACGGACGCCGCGGCGCCGGAGCAGGATGGAGCTGTTGTTTATGTGCGGCTGACAGGGCTTGTAAAACATACAGCAAGGAGGGTAATTTGGATTATAGCGTCTGCAGACGTTAAGCTGCAGCCGAACATATAAAACCCAGCTGACAGGGAGGTTTTTCTCAGGGGTTTAAAACAAAATCCATCAAACTCGTTATGTGAGTATTCTGCTCACGACTTCTAACGTGTCGGACGCACGTGTGGAAATGTGAGATTCAGGAGAGGAGACGGACAGTACCTTGTTTTTTCAATGACTCCTATTTGCTGGTTGAGATCAATGAGCTCAATCAGCTGCTTCTGCAGTATTTTCTCCCTGCCGACGATCTGTTTGATGAACACATGCTGGAGCAGGTCGAGCACATTCGGTCTCAGCTCAAAGTCCTTTATCAGGCATCTGTGGGGGCGAGAGGGAGGACAGGTGGAGGAGGCGGAGGAGGGCGATTCATTTATTGGATTTACATTCAAAGTGCATGTGCAAATATTTATTAATTCGGCAAACACGGAGAGCCTCCGCAACTCACTTGCAGATGAAGTCATTAAAATCGTCTGACCACAGCTCCGGCTGGTGGAGGGTAGGCGGAGGGTTTCTGTTAAAGGAAGGAATGGAAAAGATAAATGGAAAGATAAGATGAGATGGGATTTACGCAGGCGGGCCGGAGAACAAAAGGGCCGAGGCGCCGAGTGGAACGGCGAGAGCGAAATCTTCGCTATTCGTCATTGACGACGTCCGGAGGCGATAACAAACAGTGCTCCACCTGTGCAGCTGGGCGGGACGGATACAGCTGACTTTATGACAGAAAAGCAACAGTAAGCAGCATCGGATGTCAAACATGTAAGCAGATCTTAAAAGCTTAAGGTGAAAAAAGCCCATTCAGACAGGCGAACGCTGCTCAGGGGTCGGGCGTAACAAGGCCTTACAACCGACAAACAACTGAGCTAATTTGCTGTAATTCCTTCTTCTTCTTTAAGTACCTTTTTACGAGAGGGCTCCTGGCGAGCGGTGGGAAGTCAACGCTGCCTGCTAATACACCGGGGCCTTTTACACGACGGCTCTGACAGCGACGGATCGGTGTAACGAGAGGGGCATACATCTCCTGTTTATCACACAACGCTCGTCTAAGAACCGTCCTGCTAATAACGTGTCCGTTAAAGTGTTTTTATGTGGAAGACGAGCACAATCTTGCAGAGACTTAAATCAAAGGACTATTTTGAGTTTCTCACTCCCTGGATACAAACACGGGAGCACGTTCTGATTTTAATATCCGGTAAATTGTGTATTTGCCTCGTCCTGCAAGGCTTCTTCTGTTTTGCACATAATGAAGAATAAATGCTCAAATCCTTTTACATGCACGTAATTAGAAGAGCACTTTTAATCTTTATCTGCGTCAGAATGTGACGCTTTGAGCTGGGATTTGACTTCCGTACGTAGACTGTCATCCCAGTCCCTTCCCGCTTTTCTCTGTTTCTGTCTTTTATTTTACGGGACGGACGGAAAGACAGAGAAAATCTGACTTGTGCTTGAGAATCAACGTTTGCCACGTCTATGTGTTGAATGTTCAAAAGAAGGTAGGTTATGTAATGCTATATAATATGTAGACATATGTTGGAGCCCTGTATGTCAACATACAGTGGTTATAAATTAAAACACTGAAGATGGATTTGAAGTTATGGATTATATTGGTTTCGATTACCAGAAGATCTCATGGGCAAAATGTTTGGCTAACTAGAAAGCTAACAAACTAGCTTTCTAGCTAGACAACCAACTAATGAACTACAAACTACTTACTGTTGGTTTGCACCAATTTTCTTTAAGGTTAGACTTCATTCCAAAAGGCGGCTAGTACGCTGTGACTTCACTGTGTCGAAAGCCCAGCTAGCTAACTGGCTAACCAAGCTGAAACTGTTTTAGTGGACAAGCTGGTGGAATAAATTATAATAATACAGTAAAATCTAACACAATAATACCAAACTGCAGATTGTGACAACAAGCTTTGGACATAACCATTTCAATCAGTGTTTGCAAAGGAACAAAAACATAAAATTAAAGGCTTTCGATCGCTGTATCTTTTTCAGCCTGCACCAGTTTGACCTGTTTGCCTGTAGTAAGCTATTATAGGAGCATGTGGAGCTGCAGCTGGTGATGGTGCCTGCGGTTACAATCGACAGCATCGACCACCATGACGGTGATATTTGCTGCAGGAAGTGGATTGTGTGTTTTATGGTTTCATACATATATATGGTGAAATTCCAGGTACAACAGCAGCGCTAAAGGACGACGAATGTATTCAGACGTCGCGGAAAACACATCAAAATGAATGTCCCTGATGATCTTCTGTTTTCGTACGCCACAATTTAAGTCGGCCTGAATTAAGGAAGACGTGGTGTGGTTGAGCCGGTTGCCTGCAGCGTGGCTTTTTTTCTGAGACCGCCTGACGAATGAACCCAGAGAGTCAGGGAGCGCTGGGGAAGTGAGGAGTGTGAACAGACAGCCTGAAGCTCTGGCTGCAGCCGTCACATAGATTCTGAGAAAGCCGTGTGATGGCTCCTGTGGAGCGCGACCCCCAGAGCGAACACACAGGACAGCGGCGACACAGGAGTGTGTGTCTGACGTCTGTGTGTGTGTGTGTGTGTGTGGAGGAGCACACTGTCTCGGGGCAGTGATGGACAAAGTGCTGTGGCGTTAAGACGACGGAGACGGTAAGTGCTTATGCAGCCCTCGCGCTGGAATCAGGAGGCGGTAAACAATTACTTTTCACCTTCAGCCCACAAAAATACACAGAGATGAGAAAAGGCTGCGTCCTCCCCCACAGGATGTACGGGATCAGCGCCAGGAGGGGAGGGGCTTACGGATAAGTCCCCGTGAGCTGAAAAAAGCCATTTGAAATAAAGAAGACTGTACTTTGTGTGGTGGCAATCAGTAAAGGGAAGCAGGAGACGGCTTTTTCTGGATCGCAGTGCTGCAAACAACTGTGCATCACCTTGTCGGCCTTCAGGAAACAGTACCTTTTTCTCTTCTGTTAGAACATGTACCAATTAAATGGTGAATAAAGTATTAATCTGTCAAAATAGTTAAATGCCAAACACGACACTGGTTCCAGCTTTAGAACAGTATTTCTCAAACTTTTTACACTGCGTACCACCTCAGAAAAAGTGCCACTATAATGACTGAGGTTGAGTCACACCTCCTTCCTGTCTTGCAGCCAACATTAGCAGGTGTCACGAACACTTAAGTTTCAACAGGGATGCTGGAAATATTCTCCTGTTTGACACTTGTTCTTGTTTCGAGCCACGTTTTGTGGTCGGGTTTGAATCTTGAACTTTGCCTCCGCTCTTGACGTCACAGTTTGAGTTTTGCTAGTGATTTATCATGGGCGACATGTGCCTGCGTGACGTGCACGCACAAGACTTTGTATCAGACTGAAACAAAAAACATTAATAACAAAAATGAATTAACATATTTCATTATCAAAATATATTTCTAGGGATTTGTCCCACTTCCCACAAGAGGGAGTTTGAATAACCACTAGTGCAAGTAAAAAGTACAAAAATATAAAAAGAATTGTGTGCAAGGATCGGGACAGATTTGCAACTTAACAGCAGTGTTGTGAATAAAGTAACCTAAAGTCATACTTTCGTAAAAGATATCGTGCTAAAATGTTACTTTGGTAAAAGACAAAGTCACCAATACGAATAGTACTTAAGTAGAAGTATTAAATGATCTGATAGTAAATGTACTCAAGTATCAAAAGTACAAGTAAAAGCATTATACATATAACGCATATAATATAATACATATTTACGTGTATGTTTAAAACACTATTGGATACAATTATCGGCCTGGCTGATTATCTGAGCCAATATTATATAACAATATATAACTAGTAACTGAAGTTATCAAATAAATGTATTGGAGTAAAGTACAATATCTGACTACAAAATGTGGTGTAGTGGAAGAATAAGTAGCAAAAAAATGGTTTTGTTTCATAATTTCATACAGTATAATCTGAAACTTTTAAACACACCTTGAACACAATGCTCAGAAAATGTCTTGTTATTGAAGCAAATGCCAAATTCTGTCAGCTTTGTGTAAAATTGCAGCTAAACACAGACACATAATGTCTGTTGATAGATGAATGCTAATGCACGCCTGTCCAGATTTTACTGTATAATATAGAATATGCTTTCACATTCTCACAGGGAGCTTTTATTTCTCAGCCCGTAAGTTGCAATTAAAAAGTCACCATGTTTAAATGCATCAGAGTGAAAAACACACAGGATGTCAGACGGATAAAGACACTGTTGTTCCTTTACTTTGACACAGTCGTTAATCATTTAGTATCAAAACAAAGGAGATAGGAAATGAAGAGGGTCGTTAGTGTCCCCGAACAATCAATCAGACTCATTTCCACAGCATTCATAAGGCATAATGTGAGCAACTTTAATGTAAATAAATCTAGTTTATATTGAGGGCAGCACTGTGGCTAACTGGTTAGCATTGGCACATTAAAGTTAGCACTCGATCAGCACCAGTATTGACTCACACAGTGGAATAAGCCTCAATTTACAGTATTCACAGCCCGCTGATGATGACGACAGGCTGCAGTGTTGGTGTGATGCAGGCTCACCTGGGTATTTTGAAAAGCGCTCTCATTGGGTGGAGGTCAGACAGGGGCGGGTCTCCATCTCCCAGCTCTATGGCGGTGATGCCGAGCGACCAGACGTCACAGCGGGCGTCGTAGGTGGAGTCTAGCTGCTGCTCGCATGCGATTACCTACAGCAGAGAGAAGGTAATGAAAACACCAAGATATTTAAAACAGAATTACAAAAACAGCCACATGTACATATACAAAGGTTATTAAAACAGTATTCAGCTCAAAAAATATAACGATTGGTTTCAAAGCAACAAACGGCTGAAAGAATCCCAAAAACTGCCATTTAAAGAATCACAAACTTTGTCACTGACCCATAGAAGCCAAAGTTAGCCATGAAACAACATCTTCAAAGTCTGGTTACATTTTCAAAATAAAGGCACCAAAACTACTTGGTTAAGTGTCCGAAAACAGTCAGCACTTGCTGTTTGCCTCACATACGTCTTGACTCTCGGTGAAAGTCCTGCCAAGGCGTTTGGATAAACTGCCCCGACCAACCATGACCTCCTCCTCCCAACTTAAGACTTTCTGGCTCATTAGATTGCATTCATGTGTTGCTTTCCTCACTGTCGCCCCCTGCTGGTAGTTCACCTTCACGCGAAGGCAAGGCAAACTGTTACCCTCACGCGCTGACCTCTAGTGGATTGCTGGGTCTATTACACACTTTGGTGTGAGACTGGACTAAACAGTTCAAGGATCTTTTTGAGAAAAAGTAGGTGAAAGGTCTGATATCCTGTTATAAAGTTATAAAGTTTGGTTCTACTTCCTTATTACAGAGTCGGCAGTGTCTGTCTTACACACACACACACACACACACACACACACACACACACACACACTCAAACACACACACACACGCTATACACCAAACAAACATGTAGCAGAGCAATATGTAAATCAAAATATCAAAGAAACCCAATAAAGGCTGTAGCAAAATTTAGACAGAGCTACAGTCTCGTCATTATAGTGCACACACACACACACACACACACACACACACACACACACACACACACACACACAGTCTATCACCATTGTCCTCGGGGCAACATGGTAACCAATCAACAATATGAATTATCTCTGAGTGGGAGGCATGTGTACACATAACCGCACACAAAAAACACAAACACACACACACACACAAAAACGCACATTCACCATTACTGTCGCTTGTCTGGAATCAATAGAATTTGTATTCCCAGCTGTCAATAGACAAGACAAGCAGACAAATCGTTACCAAATCACCAATAAGACATCCTGAAAGACAAGGGTACGCACACACACACACACACACACACACACACACACACACACACACACTCATGCCATCTCATTATTTTGTAATAACTCGACACTAAACAAAACGTAAGAAAAGAAAATCTCTGTTTCATCAATTGTCACAAAGACTTTTTTGCCAAATAAGAAACTTTTGATCATCAAAAATCAAAAATAGCTGAAATATAGACTCTTAAATTAAGGCAATAAAAATGAAGCTCCTTCAAAATGTATAAAAATTGTGTAGATATGACAAAACTTACCCCACAACTCAAAGATAAATAACCAGATCCTCTTTAGAAAGTGCCCGAGACGTGCAGGTATAAAAACAGTGCTGCTTAAATCAGCCTTTAATGAGGAAACTCTTGCTTTTTCTCGGAATAACAACACTGTGGATCCGTTTTTACAAACTGACTCCTCTAAACCACAGACCGTCTCCAGTCCGCCCTGTCCTCCATCAACATCTTACACAAATGAGATTAAAATCTTCCGGACAGGATACGACATTCATTCTATTCTAATGTAACATTTGCAAGGCATGCAAACCTCATGTAAAAGAATTGGGATGAAGCCGTGCGAGGTTGCTCTTTGTTTAAATCAAACGCACTGCGGGGTAAGTTTACCCGTCGTGTCCCTACAGAGGATGCTAATGGTTCACGTTTAACTTAATCAGTGTTGAGCTTAAGTGTCCAGATGGGTGCAGATGGTTTCCCTGAGGTGTTGTGGGTTCAGTTTACTGAAATATAAATGAAAGGTGTCTGTTTGATAACCCCGAACACGCCTCGGTCCTCACATTTAATCATTTCACTGCACGGGAAAGACTCAAGTTCAAGTTGAGCTGTGTTCTCACATCGAGGATATCTGCTTTCTCTGGTAGCTCATCCTTTAAGTATCTACTAAGCGTAACTTACCACTACTTTTGACATCAAAACAGATGCTTGTGATACAGACCTAGAGCCTAAATGCAATGTTGAAAATGACTACTGCTCTGCATACAGTGTTTAAATAGATTGTGTGATATATAATTGATATAAAAATGATTTTAAACTGCTTAGCTGGAGGTATTCAGGGCTGTACGAGAGCTAAAACATAAACACAATGATGACATTGTGTCAACTGCTCACTGTTTGAAAATGTTAAGTTCTAGTTTCACTATAATATGTGGGATATTTGTCAGTGGAAAGGTTTAATAGGATCAGAAGAGGTATTACAATAACACTTTGTGAAGGCTTGTGCCTCACAGTCATCCTAGTCTCAATAAACATACGCACCAATTTTTCCTGATACTCGTCATGTTGACATATTTGACCAAACTGATACAGACATCATAGATATTTCATAGAAAGTTATGTAACGACACAATATAATCTGTTACTTTTCTAGTTTTCACTTTTATTTCTGTAAATTAAAATGTTTTTTCACATCTAGTTTCAGTTTTAAGTTTCATTTTAGCCCTGATAACCTTTCTCACACAACACAGGAGGACGTTACATCACCCTGCCATGAAAGCTAAAGGACAGGAGGGTGTGACTGGAATAAAACGAGCAGTGTTTCATGAAGCCATTTCTGTGCAGACAGTATATGAACTCTACTGCACTAAAGCTATGATTGGACGGGAAATGAATGACGGAGGCCGTCCATTCCATTTCTCCCCCTGTGCACATTGTGTTTGACAGTGTTATCTCTCTGGTGATTATTAACTGTGGCCCACTGGGATCGGCTCCAGGCTAATGTAGCGGAAAGAGAGGAGAGGGAGCGTTTATGGGCCGGTTTTTACTTTACTGTACCTCCGGAGCCATCCAGAAGGGAGTCCCCACGGAGGTGTTCCTCCTCAGGCGGGTGTTTGTCAGCTGGGCCGAGACACCTGCGGGGAGGAGAACACACACTTCAGACATCTTAGTGGAGACGATCGGAAATAACTTCCTCGACGTGTTTTTTCTTTCCTCTCCTAAAGATCAGACTGGATGGCAGAAGTGATGATCTGTGAAAAGGGAAACAGTGAACGGTGAACGGCGGGGGGGCTGCTCTCGTACGGCTCTGATAAAGCTGTCGCTATAGTGACAGGGATGGAAAAACAAAACACAAACACACGCACGCGCTCACAAACAAAGCCATCAAGCTGATTTTTTTCCCCTCTTCGAATGATAGATGGCTTTGAATTACAAATTCTTGTGCGACTGCAGGTGATTTTTTTTTCCGGGGCACTTCAAGAACACCATTTGAATATAATTCGACTGTAAAACGGGCTTCCGGCAGCTGGAGACAACGTTCAGCCTCCCTCAGAACAAGATACACGCTTGATTTATTAGCTTACGTTACGCTTTATCTGCCTGTGCACAAAGGGAGGGATGAATTCAGCAAAAAGAGGGAGCTCGCGTGTCCTTATGCGTGCCTGACGGGGAACATGCTGACCCACAATCGTGACTTCGGTCCAGTCCAGACCAATCAGTGTTACGATGTGTCCCAGGGCTCGGCTCTGCTGAGGCAGCAGCCGGGAAGAGAAGCAGAGCCCCCGAGACAAAAGCGGTGACCGACAAACAAACGGTGATCGGGTGCTGCTGCGGAACGATGCTTTTGTCTCGCGCCCTCATTTCATGTGAATCTGAATCACACAGTTCAATTCTTAACTGCAAAATGTGCCGTAGCCGTCAGATTCTGTGCACAGTTTACACAACATACATGTTTTTCAAACAGAATCGGCAATTGTTTCCTGTAAAAGCTCATTATTATCGGTATACAGTGCAGTTATATGATGCTGATGCTGTGTCGGCGACGGTGGGTCGAGGCCAGGGGTGGAGATGAGCAACGCAGAGGGAAAAAATGAGGCAAACATCTAAAAAGGGATTAGAAACATGCAGGAGGGGAATTATGCAAACACACACACACACACACACACACACGCACACACGCTGTCAGCAAACCACCTAACCACCGCACAGTAACACATCAGCGGCATCACACAAACAAAACCGCCTCAGAAAAACCCACATTGATCCGATCAACCTCATGGCTACACACACACACACACACACACACACACACACACACACGCCTTGTTTCAACATACATGAGGTATACGAGTGTGTGAGGCTGCAGAAACACAATGAGCACCCTATTAAAGCTCTCACAGCCCCTCTCTTTCCGCTACATTAGCCCGGAGTGGAGCCTGGTGGGCCACACTTAATAATCATCACACAGATAACGCTGTCAATTAGAATATTCATGAGAGAGCCATGAACGAGCAGCTCCCCCCCCCCCGATTCTTCCTCTTGCTCTTTTTGGGTCCATCTCTTTGCTATTTTGTGTCTCTGCTGGTGATGAGTCACTGCGGGGGCTTTATCTCCTCAGCTGCTTAGCGCAGCGTTGCAGCCCCTCCACATGAAAAACCATTAATGCCGGCGTGACGCAGTGCCAGCATGCAGCACGAGTCGGGCCCTCGTTTCCTCACCGCTTTCGTCACTCCGCTAAGTTTTTATACACACGGGGCTTATTTTTAAAACTGCTCCCCCTCCTCCTCCTGTGATGACGTCGTGACCAAAATCTGTGTTGTAACAAATGATGTTAGAGTCATTCTTGTGCCTTTTGGTTTCCACTGTGGATTTAAATGCTTTGCATACAGCCAAAGTCTCAAACACAGTCTTAACAACATCTTTTCTTCTCAGTTTGCTGCCACCCTTCATCTCAGACGAAATAACATGGCATTTACTGAGTCAAGGAAAGCTGACAAATTCAGATTTTTGCATTTAAATGCAAGTTATATATGTATTTTATGGCCGTTATACCATGACTCTAAGCATCGACACAGACTGAGAATCTACATCCATGTAAGCAGACAGTTTTGGGAGGTTATTAGTTACATGTTACTGCCTTATGTGAATTAAACTAGAGAATAAGAGGAGGAAATGTAATTAAATGACAGTTGCATCATGGGGTTACATCCTCTTTTTAGTAACACTCATTAAGACCGTAATATTCATTCTGTTGCCATATCTTTTGGCATGTTTTTGGACAAGACAGGTCGGCCGAAGCTGAATACTTTTCAGCTTTATTTCCCAGGATTTGTTAGACAAGTTATCAGAAAGTAATCATCTATAATAAGACGAGTAAAAGTACGATATCTGTCTCCAAAATGTAGCGGAGTGGAAGTCGGAAAGTAGCAGAAATGGAAACACTACTTGAGTAAATGAACATAGTTACATTCAATCACTGATTATATTACTTACTAATCTGTAACCTATTACATTTCAAAAGTAACCTTCCCAACACAGATAGCTCACACTGCTAACGTCAGCATGCTAACGTCCTCCCAATGACAATGCTAACATGCTGATGTTTAGCAGGTGTAATATTCGTCTTGCTCACCATTTTGGTTAAATATGTTAGCATGCTAACAGCACAACTGAGGATGAGGATGTCACTTTTTTCCTTAAAAGTTCTTGGTCATAAATATATTTAACCAGATCTACTAAATTCATGAGTTGTTGAGATATTTCAGTCTATTTAATCTATTTAAAGACGTTTATCTGTGACATGACAAAGATAAACACACTTTTCACTAGTTGTGTGGCTCAGATTTGAACAAACTTTTTCATATCATATGATCGTCTGACATTTTTTAAGTTCATAAATCACTATAACCCTGCTGTTTCCTTTCACAAAGAGAATGTTTCCTATTTTAATCTCTAAACGCATTTGTTTAGAGCAGCAAGCTGAGCTACAGGAGCTGATAGCAGTGAACGAGATAAGCTAACATGGAGGCTGAAGCTGTTTGATGGTAAAGCTGCTTTACAGCAACTACTCTCAGATCTTAAAAAATTAAAGCAGTGATGATTTCTTGGTGATAATGCCACAACTTTAAATGTAATTATGTTCTATCAGCCTCTCAGGAGCATCTCGTTAAACGACGCGGTGAGCTGAGAGTTTAAACTTGTTGTTTTTATGTAATTTCTCCACAGAGACACAACCATTGTTATCTTAAAGATTCATTAAATGTTCAGCCGGAGAGACAATGAAGATAAAATGTTCTAAAGCAAACAAAATCTGGATATCAAACACAACAAAATGGTTAGATCTAGTTTGTGATGCCATATTTTCAGATGAGCGAGATCTTCTCGGAGACATTCAAGCCCTGAATGAAACTGTGCTGTAACTATTTCAGACAATATCTAGATTATCTAATCCTAATAAATACTGGAACTAGACTTTTGACATTTCCCAGCAGACACGTAACTCTCGCTGTTATCAAGAGGGACTCGTGGTGCATTACCAGCTGAGAGTCTTTCTCAATGACACGTTGAACAGCTCAAGTGGCTGTCGACGGACACGCCGTGCAGATCGATCCTGGGACGCGGCAGCTCTCCACAACAACATACTGTACGACGGCTTCTGTTATAAAAGCCCGGTAAGTTTCTGTCGATGACGCCATCTCTCTTTTGTTTTTTACAGCGTGCACACGCCACAGGCCTCCGATTTGAGAAATAAAGTCGGTGTAGTCATTATTTCAAAGGAGCAGATGGTGATGATGTAAAGTGCAGTAATTTAATGACCAAAAGTCTGCTACCAACAACTGAAACAAGAAAACAGATGACACTTTTCCAGCACTTAATAAAAAGGAACAGTTAATGAATTTGAGTTTCGTGAGTAAAACAGAGTAATTGTTTTGTCTATAAAATGTCTAATTGCTTCTTTTGTCCAGCCAACAGTCCAACAGCGTAAAAGTCCATAAATATACACACTAAGAACGTCACAGATCACAGAATTTAAAGCTGATTTTCCGTATACAGCAGCAAAAATGAGGGAACTATAAAACTGTGAACTCGTGGACAGCTGTTTGATCCACTGCTCATTTGGGAACATGGTGAATTACTGCAGTATTATTAGTTATACGATATTTGGCTCTGAAATTAAGACTGAAATTAGACCTTAAAGGCGATAAGTGTTTGGTTTGCATCAGGGGTCAGGATGTTTAGTTTATATTTGCATATCTCAAGTAAACTTATGAGGATTATTAGTTAGCTTGTTAAAGTCACAGTTGAAAAAAGGTCTATTGAGCAAAATGTACATTTTTCTGTACTGACCATTAAAACACCAATTGCGAAAAAGGAATTCAAAAATCATCAGAGCCCTCGATGAGGCTCTTATCACCAGATGTAGACGTCGTTAAACATTCATGAGACATTTTGAATTACATCTCAAACTTTTTTACTTCCTAAAGACCTCCAGGCTTTCCTGCTTCAAAACTGGTGAAACAAACAGGTGTTGAGAATCTCCGACAGCCACGTGAGGAGGAAGAAGCTGCTCTTAGGGCGACGGGTGGCCCCGCTCCATATTAGCTACTTCACATTCACATATTAAAGTGATTCCATTAATACCCCCTCCTCCTCCTCCTCTTCCTTATATAAGAGCTGTGCACTTTGCGCTTCATGGTTAGAAAAAGGCTTTTAAGAGAAGCCCACAATTAGCAGACTAAATGCAAACCTACACACGCGTTGAGTGGGGGATTTTATTTTGTAATGAAAACAGGCAGCTGGTTTTTCAGCCCCTGAAGAAAACAGGGGGTGAGTCATCGCCCTCGGAACAGTCGCAGCGCCACAGCCGCGGTTCTTGGACTGAAGGCTCGTGATAGGCAAAGTGAATCTGAGTGCCTCATTTGGTTATGAAAACCCAGAAGCAAATCCGCGCGAACACGGGTGAATGGCAGCGATGTTTGCAGAACGTACGAGGCGGGGTGTAATGGAAAAGTATAATCGTGCGCCACCTTGTCGGGTCGTGTAAACGTGTTCCAGCCTCTCGAGGAAACTAATTAGCGGCACAATTTATTTGGCAAGCGGCTGAAGGTAATGGATTTGACCCTCTTCTGTTAAATAGAGCCATAACATGATTTTCCCTGATTAGAGGAGGATGGTACAAAAAAACAAGACACATTGTTAAAGGGACAGTTCACCCCAAAATGAAAAAGAAAATACATATTTTTCTTCAGACCTCCTTTAAGATTGTTTTGGTGTGAGTTGCCATAGAGATGTCTGCCGTCTCTCCAATATAATGGAACAAGATGGCTTGCTGTGTTAAAAGTGCTTTGTAGAAATCACAACCTGGATGTGTATCTACTTCAAACGGCAACTTCTGAACTTCTTCTTCTTCTAAAAGCGAGTCAGTCCCTATAAGACCCCATGTTTAATTGCATTAAGCTGCAACTTCACCCATTTTTTTATTAGCCTGTAGTTAGGTGGAGTCAGACTCTGCCAAGATGGCAACAGCTGTGTCCACTCCCCTTGAGTTTAATTCCGGCTCCTCTCGAAACTTGTGGGTGACATCACAGTGGCTCTGTCCAATTTTTGTACATGGAAGACGCCATTTTTGTTCACACGGTGCAAGACGCTAGCTTCCTTTTGCATAGTGATATGGTTCACATGTGGTTCGGTACAGAGAAATGAGTTCTTACATGAAACTGGGTTTCACAAAGGGACATCGTTGTTGAGTTTCTCAAACATATTTCTTGGCACTTTGGCGAGAAAAGACAGACTTTCTCCAAAACTGGGCAACTGATGCCAAATCAATGTGGCTGGACAAATTGCAGAGAGTTGAAATACAGAATGTATTTTTCATTTGGGGGCAACACATCCATTTAAAATTTGACTTTTGCAAAAAAACATACCAAAGTCAACGAGCTTGATCCCTCCGTGCGTCGTCAGCAGGATGTTGTTGCCTTTGACGTCTCGGTGGATGGTCTTGTTGATGTGCAGGTGCTGCAGGCCCTGTGCAGACAAAGTGGTTAATGGCCTTTTTTCCTGACTAGCACCTGCTCTCCAAAATCATCCCGTTTAAACCCCCTTTTCATTTGAGCGTCGCATTCAGTGGGAGGTCGTTCGATTGAGCTCGACATTACAGCATTGTCTCCCCTCCTGCTCATTCAAAAGGCTTACCATGAGGGCCTCATGCAAGATGTATGCAATAATGGCTTCATCCATTCTGTCTCCTCTCTTCAGCATGCCTTTGGCCAGATCCGTCACAGAGCCTCCGTTGCAGAGCTGCGAAAAGAAAAAACCCCACAAAGAAAAGAGAACGATGAGAAGGAGCTTGACATGAGTCAGCACTTATAGCTGAACTTATACAATACGCCGAAATCTGTGGCATCTGAGATGTGCGGCAGAGTTTCCCGCGGAGAAACAGCAGAGGATGAAAACGTTTTTGATCATAAGATTTCACAGTGAGAAAAGAGATGCTGAACATAATTCTGTCAATCTGTAGCAGCTTATCTTCTCCGAGGCAGCTTAGCGAGAGGTGAAAATCACGCCCGCGGGGGAGAATGTACATTATGCGTGCAGGGTTTAATCTACGCTGTGATGACTAAGCAGGGTAAATATTAAAACACGCACAAATCGTCTTCAAATGAAGAACATCCTCTTATGTTTCCATACAATGCCCATGTTAATGTTAGAAATGACACACCGTTTATAGAACAACCTTTCGTGCTAGAAACAGAAGTACCGAGATAAAATCAGCGGGAGCATTTCCTCCTCCTCAAAGCAAAGAAACATTTGATTTTGTGTGTTTATAGTTTCTTTTCCTTGTCGCACACTGCCTCTACTAGATATGGACTCCACTGTCAATAGCAATCCCCCTTGGAAAATTACAGAAAATTACCCAGGAGGTTGCCTTGGCAACAATAATAACCCTTAATTTGGGCCTTTCTTTGGGAGATGCCAGAGGTATACGGAAAATAAAACGCTCTGAGACGTCAATCACGGTGCCGGGGGGAAGATAAATTGTAGATTCTGCATATGAAAACTGTTTGTAAACACGGAACACGTCACTCTGGGTGGTAGAATATATCATCCACAGATGCACCAAACATACAGTTTTTCCTCGGCTGCTACGACTTGTGAAAACATCTTGCGTCAGACGGGGGGAAATTTTCCATCGTATCTCTTTTCATGTATGAAACACTTGTTCTTGTGTAATTACACTAATTTCCTGCGCTTGTAAACTGAAAGCTTAATTAGGCGACAGACATGCAGCGGTGTGTGGTTATTTAGGATAAGAATCAGCCCCCTGCGGCGATCGTACTAAAGAGAGGTTACTACTGAATAACTTATATAACGCGGCGTCAACAACGACTATACGATTTATCAGCTCACACCTAAAAAATGACAGGGTTTTGTACATAAGCGCACAGCATGGGGCTTTATAGTGCAAAGTGTATTTTCCTAAACTGGTTAGGGAAACAAAATGCTGCATAACAGCACCAGCTGAAGAAATGATGGTATAATTTTGTATTATTACTCTGTAAATGTCTTTCCCCTGCAGTCCTGACGAAAAAGTGCTGACTGGTACAATACCAGCGTCATAACACAGGCACAATATCTGCAGCTGCACGCCCAAATCTACAAGTAAGCACCCATTTTGTCATCTCATTATAGTTCCGCCCACAGGGCTTGATTGCCTTTGTACATACTTTGTGTTTCTATGCTACTTACTGCAGCTAATTGAGTTAACCACAGGAAGCTATGAATTGCTTCCCCCCCTGTTCACTTACAATGAGCAGAACAAAACACTACATTCAGTTGATTATAGTGACGTGAATACAGAATCAGCCCTTACTGATTGTTCTAATGATTATTTTTTGGATTCATTGTTAAGACAGAAAGTAATGAACAAGGCTGGTCGGGATGACTCAGAGCCAAAGATGACTCTCGTGTTTCTAATCAACAGGAAATCACATTTTGGTCAGCTGGAACTGGTATTTTTTACTGAATTCATGACTTAAATAGGTTTAGTTTAGTTTCAATCTTAAATCAGACACCATGCATAAAACACAAGAATGAGAAAAGATGCTTTGTACCAGATTTGGCTCAGAGCTAAAACGATTATATCGAGAGCTGCCAATTTATTTTCTGTTAATTGGTTCAGCTCTGATTGATTTTAAAAGCCACTCTAATGCATCATGTCCTCGTTTCTCTTTCAGTGTGAAACTTAAAAATAAATACTAAAATATTCAACAAAGATTATAAAACGAAAAAACATGTCAAAGGCTCCAAACCTCTCCTACATAAAAACTAGACTTCCAGTTTTTGTTGTCATTTTGTTTCTCTTAGCCGGTCTCTTGTGGTCGTTTAGCATCTTGTGTGGTTGTTTTGAGTCTCTTTGTAGTCATTTTGTTTCACCTTGTGGTAGTTTTCAAACTCTTTATAGACATTTTGTTTCTCTTTGTAGCAGTTTTGTGTCACATTGTGGTTGTTTAACATCTCTTTGTAGTCATTTTGTGTCTCTTTGATGTTGTTTTGTGCCTCGTTTTGGTTGTTTTGCATCTTTTTGTGGTTGTTTTGAGTCTCTTTGTAGTCATTTTGTTCGTGTTTGCAGTCAATTTGTTTCTCTTTCTGGTCTATGGATCATTTTGTTTCTCTTAGCCGGTCTCTTGTGGTTGTTTAGCATCTTATGTGGTTGTTTTGAGTCTCTTTGTAGTCATTTTGTTTCACCTTGTGGTAGTTTTCAAACCCCTTATAGACATTTTGTTTCTCTTTGTAGCAGTTTCGTGTCTCCTTGTGGTTATTTTACATCTCTTTGTAGTCATTTTTGTTTTCTCTGTAGTGGTTTTGTGTCTCTTTGTAGTAATTTTGTGTCTCTTTGATGTCGTTTTGTGCCTCTTTTTGGTTGTTTTGTATCTTTTTGTGGCTGTTTTGAGTCTCTTTGTAGTCATTTTGTTTCTGTTTGCAGTCATTTTGTTTCTCTTTCTAGTTGTTGTTATGTGTCTCTTTGTAGTCAACCCTTTTGACTTTCCAGCGAGATATGACAACAGCGACTCCCAACAGGGACCCCTAAGTAATCCTTCTATACACTGCATGCTTAGAGTGAAGCAAGTCTTTGACCTTGAATAAGTGATGGCTTAAGTTTTCAGCGCCGGGCGTCGTTTCTGTTTTCTATCCGTCTATCAATCTACCTATCCATCAAGGGCCCAGAGAGCCGCTGCACGATAGATGGCATGTATCTCAGCTGCCACATGGGGAGCTTAATCACTCCTTCCCTCTACTATCAGACGTGCAGACAAACTGCAGTTAAGCAGAGAATACCGTTGAGGCTTTCAGAGACAGCACAGCACTCTGACAACGAGCCGCGCCTGACGTCAGTCCACATCAGTGCTGCCATATCACCTGTCATCATTAAATTACACCGGGCAGACAGACAAATCCATATTAATGAGAGGTCTGGTGCCCTAGATTTAGCACAGCTAAACGTTAGCGCTCTCACCTTAGCCACAGTGCCCACTTCCAGAAAGTGATGCTCGACATGAACATTAATTATTTGAGACGTGGTGAAGACTCCACTGCAGAGTGGAAACGATATATGAACCTGCAGTCACGGTTTGATTGGACTCTTCTACAGATTTAACCAGATTTCCAGTGAAGTAAGAGTTTCGGGAAATATATTTATACAATTATTATTAGTCTTCCTCCCCACAGATCTGCTGAAAATCAGAAGAGAAACTAATAATATAAAAGATCTGTTAAGATCCATGACTTACATCTTCATCTTGAACATCACGTGAGTTTCTACAGAACTGTCAATTTTCAAAGAAAAAACCTGAATACACTGAATACTGAGTGGGATGTTCTCCATCACAAATGAATCAGGTGCTTGTTTAGTCATGTAAATGAAAGTAGTCGATCAAAGACGTGTAAAAGAAGCGGATGAAACGGACGTAAAGATGAAACGAACAGGTGCTGACTTTTTAGTGAACTATCTTTGATGTCCCTGCAGATATATTTCTACATTCTATTTCAATTTAGTGTTAGATCACTGGAAGTATGGATCATGTCTGCAACACTGAATAAGCATGTGTGTGTGCGATCCGGCTGGATCACCTCCAGAAAAAAACACTACTATTGTTACTGTGGCCTTATCGTTTACACGGGCATAATAGCTGAGGTGTCTACTTTCTGGCACCATTTATTGAAAAGCCTGAACAAGGAATACAATTTTAAACCTCATTGTCAATTAATGACTGGATACGAGGCCAGGACGAGTCAGGACAGAGACGGATGAGAGCGAGCGCAGGCGGTGTTGGTTTGTTTCTGACTTTCAGAGGGTGTCCGACCAGAAAGCAACGTTAATCTACAATGAGGACAAACAAAATGTCAGAAATCAACGTCTCTGATGGAGATTTCGTGAATTCTTGTAATAAAAATACAAGGCAAACACATCACCTATTTCAACTTTGAATTAATAATCATTACAGTGTAATTATAGTATCTTAAAGTCTTCCTTGATGTGCATTTCCTTCCACAGAAACAGATGTGAATGTTACTGAAATGAAACTGCAAGAAACTAGACCTCTGCTAACTGCAAACCTTGGTTAGCTACAACAGTCAAGTGCTACTCACACATTGTTGCATCAATATGAGTACTTTTACTTTGATAGTTTAAGTATATTAAACTGCTTGTCGGTCATTTTAATAAATATTTTGAATGCAGGACTTAAACTCTTTGGTACGACACTCTGAACTCGACTGAACATATAAACCAGGTGTTTAAAAACAGTCTTTCACAGCAGAGATGAGCAGCTTTTGGTCAAACATTAACAAAAGCTTCTCCATGTAAAAGTTATTCTTTAAATACTGTCACAACAAGCATTATTATAATTGGCAGGAACAACAAAACAGCAGTAAAAGAACTAGAAAAAACATTTTAATTTAGAACTCAAAGTGCAATAAAGGCACAGTAATGCAATTTCAATCAGCATTACGACATAGTGATTTTTCATCTTTTGCATAATGGAAGAAGAAGAAGAAGAGATCCATCTTTAAGATGAGCTTTTAAAGGTTGAACTAATCCTTGGCCTTCATTTAAGGTCTTTTGATGAAACCTGGGAGCTCACAAATGAAATGCACGATCCGAATCAGGTTCTTTATTTCCAATTAGAGAATAAAAGTCGCTCCGCGGTTGCTATCTTTGAAGTATTTTTAACCTCTGTGCGAGCAGAATTAGGCAGTCATACATGAAAGCCCGCTCATCTCGGCTCACATCCGCCATCATAAATGAGCGCACTACAGAGCGAAGCCAAAAGCTTGCAGACCCCAATGAGCGGCTAACAAAGTGGAGGATGCAATTTGTATGAATTCTGCTCATAATGAGCGGCCTGTTGTCAGTGCAGGGGCAGAGAAAGGCTCCTCTCGGCAGAGCTAAAGGACGGAAAATTACAGTTTAGAAAGGAGGGACAGTAACCATGGTGAATGACCACCTCGCTGCCTGCTTTCCTGTCTCTTCACTGCTAAAACCCCTTCAGAGCAAACACACACACACACACACACACAAGCCTCTTGCTAAAAACTGTCAGGCAGTGATTTCAGCCTCAGGATTAGCCACCAGATTTGGACTGCTGGCTCCAGATTTTTGCAAGGGAAATGTCGAAAATGGATATGCAAACCAGAGCAGAAACAGGGAGTAAACAAAGCAGCAAAGCTGAGCGAACTCCACGAACACCAGATTTGGATTTATACTCAATAAATGCAGTCCTGCTTACATGATGCAAATCTATCAATCAGACAAAGGTCTTTGTTTTCCTATAATGCACTGTGCGGTCTGGTTATTCAGCATCTTAAATCGTACTTGATATCCTTTGCAAAGTAATTGCAGGGTCCTCTAGAAAGGTCAGGAGGAAGGAGGGCGATGAAAAGGGAAAGAAACACAAGCTGGAGGGGTGAAAACTATCTACTGGGTTAGCATAACACGGCTGCTGTTGATGCGAAGCCCAATGAGCTTGGATTACAGAAATATGGACACTGTTGCAGCACCGCTGTACCTCCTGATAATAGAGAAAAAGGAACAGAACAATGTGGAACAAGGTTGAAAGAGATGCACGTTTCTTTGCTCGGGCGCAGTCAGAAAAACATTTCTTTGTTGAGAGCAAAGGAAATGCATGCACACCCACACAATTCACTGAAGGTTGAGAAATACACACAACGTGAATGTCTCCTTGTTCTGTATCCTTTATGTTTTTTATTTGTTCTTTTGATTTGTTCTCCTTCATATTTGATTTTCTTCTTTTTCATTCTAATGGTATTCTGGTTACTGTATCAGGATTGGGTTTTGAAAGGGTAGGTGGTCTTTGTCTGGGCTGGGGAAAAAGATGTTCTTTCTTCCCTTTATTAGCTCATGTAATGATATTTTTTGTTGTTATTAAGGTATTTTTTTATTAGTTCATAAAAAACAGAATTTGACTATGCCTGTCCTGCATAGTGTTGTGAAATTCAAATTATGCTTCAAGCGTTAATGCTAACATCAGTGATGTAGTCCGATACGATACGATACGATACGATACGATATGATACGATAATGCAATACGATGCGAAATGATACGATACGCTGTGATACGATAAGATAAGATACGATACAATACGATACGATACAATATGATACGATACGATACAATACGATACGATACAATATGATACAATACAATACAATACGATACAATGTGATACGATACAATACGATGACGATATGATACGATAAGATAAGATACAATACGATACGATACAATATGATACAATACAATACGATGCGATATGATACGATAAGATAAGATACAATACGATATGATACGTTACGATACGATATCGATATCATTGTTTGAGCGGGCTTTGGACGGCGATTTAGCTTTTCATCAGTTTTTGAGTATCTGTTCTAACATGCTCACAATGACAATGGTAACATGCTAAGGTCCACAACATGTATACTTGCTTGCAAATCTCTGTGCATAAAAATGTAAATGTTTTTTCCATGCCTAGTTTTTCTTCTGGCTGTCCTTTTACAAGGCTAGCTAGCACCATGTTGTACATCTCCAGGCACCAACATGCTGCAAGTTACCGCGTGTCCAATAGTTGTCAAGACATTTTCCTCTGAACATAAAATATAACCTTCTGCTGGATGACAGACGTAGGGGATTCATCCTCAGGGCACCATGGATACAGTAGCCTATTTGTACCAGATTTCATGGCAATAGTTATGCCAACCCCATGGCGGCTTAAGGAGATCAGAAAAGGTATTTGGATACATCCTCTGGGGACCATGACTGTCCCTTAAGCCATGAAGATACCGTGACTAAAAATGCTACGTTACATTCTTCAAAAACACTCCTCCAGAGGCCTTTACATCCACAGCTGTGTCAACTCTGCCTCCATTCTCTCTTATCAACCCTCACTCACAGTGCTGACTGTGTTTACCAGACGTCTCCAGGTTTGCGCTGCTCTCTATCAAAGCATTGAGCATAAATTACACGGTCAGAAAGTCAAAAGTTAAAGGAAACCCACGCCTGCCATCGTGTTGGACCCCACCAACACTTCTCCTCCTCTGAGGTTGACCTCCATTACATGTTTGTCTGGAGTTTGACATTTGGAAAGGTCTACAGCAGGCGATGGAATATGAAAGATGGAGAACCGGGGGAGCTGGAGGCGAAGCTTTTTTAGATGTACAGAAAGCAGCTGCGGCAGCAAGGTCCCCTTGAACTTTCGCATAAAATATCACAAGCACACACCTGCATGAAACCGTTTCTGTATGTCAGCAGGTGTAAGAAAACACTCTTCAAGTCAATGCTGTAATGTTTTTGATTTAAATGAGGGCACTTTAGATGCAGTCACCAATTGTAGTTTACCTCAAAATCTCAAATACATTCTATCCTTTCCACCGTTTTAGCATGTTCTACCCAAAATCCAAACAAGAGAAATCAGCTGCAAGAAGGGACATTTGTGCTCCAGGCTTTTAGGTATATCAGCTAATGCAGTAAGACACCCCCTGCAAACAGAGATCCCTGCTCTGCTGCTGCACTCAGCAGGGTGTCCGCGTCACGCGAGCTAACCTCGCTCCAACACATCCATGTTGTTGACCTGCAACCAAAATCCTTCCGGTGGCCTGCAGGTAAACTCCCAGACTGCCCATGGCGGCTTAAAGTGTTCCATAATCCCCGGCCAGATTTGGTCACCGCTGCATATACCTGGCGAGACGAGCTGCGTGCGGACCTTTAATCTGCATCTATACGCTTCATGTCTGCACGGTACAGCTACAGTACACAGGCAAGTTGGTGTTCTCAGTCAAATGTATGGGTTGTGGCAAACACAGTGTGGCTTCTCTATTCAAATGTAGTAACAGTTCCTACCTCCAGCACCAGCCACAGCTGATCCCCACATTTCACGTCCTTCTTGTAGTACATCCCGAAGAATTTGACGACATTGGCGTGGTCAGAAAGAGCCTTGAGGATGTTGTACTCCGCTTCGATCTCCTCATCGATATCCTGAAAAGCAAAGACACACAAACAATTATCAACCTTGGACAAGAGAGGCAACAGATCTAAAGGTGACGATAGTAGCTTTGTAGATTAAAAAATTGTTTTAAGTTTAGTTCTTTGCGAGAGTTAGAGGAGAAAATTTATATCAGGAGCCTCTGAATTTACATAACGACTAAAAACAAAAGAAAACTAGCCTGAGTCTGTTCAAATGTAAGAGACATGGGTCTCTCTCTGTCAAAACAACCAACAGAAAAAATATATTTGCTGAGTGAGACCTTCTGGAGGTATAAACACCCACAGTCACATTAGATTCTGCTCCGATTCTGACATGACTCGGCACAAATGTTCAAAGACAAGGTAACGTTTTAAAGGTTTATTCCTGTTAAATTTAATCCTGTCCTCTTGTTGGAAACATTTGGGACTATGTAAATACACAACTCAACAAATATAACAAAGGTCTAGACGTTTTAAGACATTTTAATGCAGAATTCTTACTTATTATATCTTTAAAGCTCAACAATTAACATGTTACATTTTACTGATTTGAATGATTATGTTGCCTTTGCTCGTCTCTTTGATCCAGCTCATATTTAACAGTGTGACAGAAGAACGAGACCCAAGAAGAAGAATAAACACTTCTGCTGCTGCTGTTATTATTATGAAGTCTTCATCACATACTCTGCATTTTTAATGTGGGTGAAAAAGGCAAATCCAGGACATCTTAATTACAGCAATTACTGGATACACTTTAACTGTATGTTGCAGCTCCACAGTGTGATGCTAACAAGACAGAGTTGTTTTACATGTAAATCCAGCTGGTTCAAAATTCAAATTATGTCTTTATTTTAAACGTATTGAGTGAAATACTGTTGAACATTTTCTCGATTCATTTAAATTAAAGACAGAAAATGGTGAAAAATGTCGACCAGCGTTTATCAGATCTCAAGATGCCGTCTTCAAATGTCTTGGCCCTTAACATCAATGTCAGTGTGTAAGAGAAAAGTCATTTTGTGAGAAAGAAATATGGTGTTGAGTCTCTCATGACCCTTCAGAACCATCTTGCGACCTCTTCATCGGGCTCTGACCCCATGTTGACAACCACCGCTCTGCTGCGTATTCAACAGCTGCTGCAGAAAACAAAATCTTTGGGGACTTTTTCGATATAGTTGTACCAGCCTGTACATGAAATAATCAACCCAGTGATTAAAATGATGGTGATAATGATAGTCCTCACAGACTAGCGGTCTGTAGATAATCATTTCTCAATAATGAGAAACGGCAACAAATTCACCGAAGACTAATGAGACTTTTATTAACACGAAGGCTGGATTTAATAGATGAAAATGGCTGCTCGTTAGAGCTGTTAAATAAGCCATGCAGTTCAGTGTACCTTCAAAATAGACAACAGAGGAGGTCTTATCATCTTACAGGAAACAAGGACACTATAATATGAGATTAATGATGATTCCTTTCTGTAACCGTTCTTTAGAAACAGTGATCTTTGCTAATGTAAGTTGTAAGATGACAGCAATAGATCGGTCACCGCTCTCGCCCAGTGATGTTCTGTACTGTAGAGAAAAAATTATCTGTGCTTTACAGGATGGATCAGTCCCACGCTGCTGCCGGAGAAACATCATGTATCTCTGCTCTGTGTCAAAATGTTCTCGCTTTAGGCCAAATCCGCTTCACAAATGTGTTTTTGGCTCAACGTTTTGAAACGCTGCGCAAGCAAAGGAGCCGCCGAAATGATGAGAGTGCTGCCATGATACGTCCCACAGATGATGAGCAATTCATCAGAAGCAATTTGCTGAGATAATTTGCTGATGGTTGTAGACAGAAACCATCAGCAACGTCCTAAACGTCCTGTGCAGAGAATAAAGCGGGGCAGTGTGGAGTTTATCTCTCCAGTGAGTCAACTGCTCTGCTGATTGTCGTATCAGATCTTCCAGAGATCTGTCAACATACTTTCCAGGACTTTTCACGCCTTTCCCACCTATTAAACTCCTCCGTGTGAGAGGGTCGCAAGGTCTGACCGTTGTAGGAATGTTGAGCTTTATAGGTCAAACCTTTCAGTTGTTTATAAGTGTGTTTCTTTCTCTCAGTTAACATGCAAAGTTGATTGTGATTTGAAAAGACAGTCAGCATGGTTTTGGGTTTGTTAGGTTGAGGCACCAAAACAACTTGGTCAAGTTGAGGAAAAAATACTTTAGATTAAAATAACGTTGAGACACGTAACTTCTGTAAGTAATTAATTATTGTTACACAAGTTTCGTAATTGACCTACATCAACTTACTTAACACAACTCAAGTCTTTGGGTGTTGGACTATTGGTTGGACAAAAGTAGAAATCTGAAGACGTCGCTTTGGACTCTGGGAAATGAGCTGTGATGAGCATTTACACATCTTTTATGCATTTTATAGACATGGAGATTGATAATGTGAAGTGATCAGAATAATTGTAAATGAGGCCCTTCAAATTACACATGTGAAGATAAAGGTTTTCTACGATATGACTGAGAGGATAGTTGGTAGAAATAAACTGCCTGAACAACTGGAAGCAAATAGAAAAATGAACTAAAAGCAAGATGGGTGGAAAGAGAAATAATGGTTAGCCAGATCTAATCTGTACGGGTGTTTAAATCTCTAACATACAGATGCTATAAATGCGGTCAAAAGCCACGAACATGTGCCTCGAACGCACCACAAGCTTATAGCTGCCTTCACATGCACAGACGACACCACGTGTATGGCAAAGAGTGAAGACATTATCCAACTTTAACCTACGCTGACAGCAGTAGAAGTGGTATAACATGAGATCTGTGCCTAAATGAAATGAGCAGCATGCATCAACTTTCATATCAAGTCATTTAAACAGAAACTCACATGGATGGGATCAAGTATCTTCACAGCTGCTTTACTCCCATCGATCTTGTTGAGCACCTTGTAGACTTTTCCGTACGTCCCCTTCCCAATCGTCTCGATGATTTCCCATTCGTCGGTGGGGTCCGGAAAGTTGTCGAAGACAATCGATTTCCCTGATTGTGGAAACATCTTCAGGAGAGATCTCCTGTGGAAGAGGAGAACATTGGTCCCGTTAGAGGAGGAGAAAGTGGAGGGCAGCTGAGGGAGAACAATACAAACGGCAGCAGGCTCGGCCGGCTGATGTGCTTATACTGATATTAATCCATTCGAGAACTCAGTAAACATATTAGTCAAGAGCTCAGCTGAAGGAGTCTTAAAGCCCGGTGCACGAGCGCATGCTACAGAAAAACCAAACAAAAGACGTGGCATTACCTGCCAAGTAAGAGTTTCACTATACAGAAGTGTAACCAGATGAGTGGCTTGTCTCGTTTTCATGCTGGTTTGTTTGGGATTTAAACTGGAAGCACGTCAAGAGTTTAACAAGAGGATAATCCAGTGGTAGCTGGGCAGCTGGGGGTTAACGTTGGGCGTTTGGGGCTTTAACACTTTAGTAGCACTCTTCTATAGTAAAAGCAAAAATATAATAACAAACACAGGAGTAAATAGCTGCTAGTTGTTATCAGATGAAGCTATGAGAACTCAGAGACTTTCTTTTACACTTTGCAGCCTTGTAGCTGTATTAGTTGGATCTTTGTTCGTGGAAACAGACTTCTGAAGTGTGATAAGTTCCTGTATTCTTACGCAAGATATACAGACGACCAACTCTCAGCAACATCTTTATCTGAAAAGACTTGTTCGTGCCACAAAAGACTGGGAACGCAATTATTTCTGGGATTGTGACGCTACTTCCAGTTATATTTCATTTAACACGATTTAGCTACATGCCTGATGCAGACAGATGATAATTCAGGATTACACTGTTACAATGCTGGATTACTGACTCACAGCGTTGTATTTTTGGGAGGTTTATGCAAATATTCATGTGGATGTTGATACTAAATGTGGACCCTTCATGCTGTAGCTGTTAAAAATGAATCTAAATAACGATGGCTTCTGGTAATCAGTGGCATTCCTTAATCTTAGAGTAACTTCTGCGATAACTTTTTAAAAGCAGTAACTTGTAGAAGTCGGCTGCAGAACTGAGGTGTTTTTGCTTCACCTCTTGATTTGTTTCTTGTCTCTGAGCTCTCAAAGGGGCGTGTGTTTCCCACAGACAGAGTCAATCCACAGCAGAGTGAGTTTCAAAGTAAACCGCAGACGTCTGCAAGTGTAATTCGTTTTTCTGTCCGACATCACAATGCAGTGTTTTGCTCAGGAGTGGTGGACCACAAGAGTAAGAACATCTCCAGCACAGATAGATCAAATGGTAAATTGAATAACCCAAATAACAAAACAAAGGAAAAACTACAGGACTAGTATGTAGGAGCCCTTTAATCATGATCAAGTAACCAAATGTAAACCAATATTAGTACTGCAACCACTTAAACTGTGACCAACAGAGATTAGCATGGAACAAATACCAAGAATAAACCCCCGACAATTACAGAGGAAACACTGCAGCGCACTACTACTACAGAGAGAACAAGGCTGTATCTTTCCATGGAAATGTGCAGAGGAAAAGTTAATCAGATAACCAAATGATCATGTGAAGGGAAACAATGCCAAATCCTGCACAACCACCTCTAAACCCTCACGATTTGCATTGGAGGCAGCGTCCACACAAAAACTGAAACCACGATAAAAGCATAGTAAGATGAAAAACTTACATTGTTCTCTACATAAGACTGGGAACATTTTCGCAAAAGCAATTAATCCATTTCTGTGCAAAAGGTGAGCATGCGAGCGGTGGTGGAGGGCCCGGCCCGGCCTGGCTGTGAGTGTGAACCACACAGCGGGAGGAGCTAACAAGAGCTAATCTCACTAGCAATTGGAAACCATCTCTAAGTGGTAGAAGATACGGCCGGATTAGCAGGAATTAGGCACCGTTGCAGCGTGAGCCTTTCCCTATATAGATGCCCATTCATACACAAGCTGGTTAGAGGCGCTAAGCACACAGTGCTGTCGAGGGCCACTCCTCTTTTTATAACCAGTGGTCACTTTATTCATGTTTGCGGAAGATAAGTCCCAAGCGAGCCACCTCAGAGTCTCTTCCCAGCAGTTATTTTATCTTAAATTAGGATTATTCTGATGATTTAAATCAGTTTGACTGAGAATAAATCAGTCCAGAGTGAGATAAAACTGCCACACGGACAGTGTTTTTTGCAGAGATATTATCAGTCATCGCGTATGCAGAGCAATTAGACTCCCATACATGCGTCCTCGTGTAGGTAATTGCGCCGGTGTTAGCCTAATGTACAGTGTCTAAGTAACCTGCAGACGTCCTCAATAATACATGGCCGCCTCTATATGTGACAACATGCTGTGACACACGAGACAGGAGAGCGAAACCAAAGGACACACACTGGACACCTCCGACGGGAGCGCAGGCTGCAGGGAAATAACCCCTTAAAGGAGACGGCGTGTGTGTGTGTGTGTGTGTGTGTGTGTGTGTGTCTGTTTGCATGGGGTTACCTAACCCTGTGTGCCCCGGGGCCCTGGCTAGCTGTCACTCTTCGTTAGTTGTCTAGGGATGTGGCATTAACCACAGTCTGTGTACGAGCACGTATAACTGAGCGTGTGTTTACTGTGCGAACGGACGCACTAAAAGAAAAGAAGACAGATTTTATAATGTCAACAAAAAGAAAAATTACAGTCAAAAAAGGTCTTCGGTGGAAATCTACTCTTTGACGTGAGGGCAAAGGTTCGGACACTCGAGGCACTTAGAGGAAACACAAGATCCATTTGGCTAAAGTGGACACCGGCGTGGACTAATCTGTGACGCTGATGAGTGGGTTAAAGTTTCGGCTTAACCTTGGCACGAGAGGACCGCTTGTCTACAAGCCATGATAATCTGGCCTCGCTGGAACAGACCGGAGTCAATAAGCACAATACTTTCACTGCGAGCGCACAAGTTCTGTTAAATAACGCCGGGATGCAAATGGTTTAAAGATCCTCGAGCGACACCGTGTAGCACAATCCTGTCTTCTTAATCAAGGTATAAATACAGGTTTTAATCTTCTTGACTTCTTTCAAATGAAAAATAAAAGACATCACATCTTACGGGACGGATCTCTACCACTGCTCAGCAAACAAATAGTACGATAACCTCGTCACACACTCACCGTAACCGTCCTGCTCCTTACAGATCGTTTAACAAATCATTGCGACAATTAATAGACATTTAAATATCCATATTTACTGACCTTTGATTGATGAAGATGAGGATGGTGAGAGGGAACAAAGCCGACAGGAGCACATGAATGGGAAGGGGTAGAGCATAGGTTTAGACACACATAAACATGCAAAGAAACATGCAATGAATGTATGTACAGGTATACACACACCCCACACACACAGCATCAACATAAAATGTGCTCAGCCACTCCCAGAGCTTGCAAATGAGAATTCAAATGAGGCAGCCATAGTTACTGTTTAACCAAAGAAGCTGCTCACACACTTTTAGCTCGGTCAGGCAAAAATGTTTTAGCATCAGAAGAATATTTAGTGAAATAAAATCATACTTACTGTTTTATAAAGTGTATTTACATGCTTGAGTATCAGTTGTAGATGATAGCATTAGCAACCAGGAGCAGGGTGCAGTTCCTGTGAGCCCCAACCTCCTCTGCTCATCAAGAATAAGGAAGACAATATTGCATAGCATACCAAAGTTATGAGGCTTGTAGTCATTAGTTTAAATGATAAGTTTTAGCGTGAGGGCGTCCGGTAGCCAGCAGCCGATGAGTCTGATAGTGTCATAAATAAGCCTGGAGAAGACAAGCTAACAACAGGCGAGAGCATGGACGGCAGCGAGGAGCGAGGAGCGAGTCAGGTGTAACAGGCCGTGACTGCACCGGAGTGCTCGCAGCATCGTTTAGCAGTGTCCCATTACACAGAAGGCTCGGGCTGGGGAAAGAGCCGCTGTGGGGCCGAGCCAGAGGTGGACTGAGAGTTCAGGTCAGAGACTGATGATACCTGCAGCCTGGTTCAGATAAATTCTGTTCGTTAAATGTAGGTTTTTTTCCACATCAAGACATCCTCACTTCTAAAATGGACCAAATATCCTTCCCTTTGGACAAAAAAGACCCTTGCTAGTGATCTAGGCCTAACTGTTGGACAGGATGTGTCTTGCACAGCTTATTTAACTTCCCACATTTCCCTTAGCTGTTTAGCCTACCTAGCTAACTCTTCAACAAACCACAATTTCCACACCTGTTTAGCTAATTTTGACAAGAACTGTTAGCAAGCTAAACACTCCCACACCATTAGCATTTTTTCCCCACGTGTTTAGCTTGCCCACATATTAGCCTGTAATTTCAGCACTTGTTTAGCTTGCTAACGCACAAGCTGTTAGCAAACGGAACCACTATTTCCACACCTGTTTATATACACAAGAGCTATTAGCAATCTTAATGCTCTCAAACCATTAGCGTTGTCTCTGTGCTTGTTCAGCTTGCTAACCCACAAGCCGTTAACAACCTAAGGCTCTTAAACCATTAGCAATATTGCCACACTTCTTACTGCTAGCCTACTTGTTTGCGCTACACGTGACTTTTAGCAAACTAAACACTCACCAAGTATTTGCATTATTTCCACACCTGTTTAGCTTGATAACACACAAGCTCTGTTAGCAAGCTAAAACACTTGCATTATTTCCACAATTGCTTCTGGCTACTCAAGAGCTTTATGGTCTCACACTCGTTTCTCTGTTAGCAAACTTAGCTAATATTTGTACACATTTAACCACTATGTTCATAACTGTTTAGCAACACATAAACAACACTTACTAAACCACTAGCATTATTTTCACACATGTTTAGCTGATTAACAAACAAGATTTTAGCAAACTTAATTTCTACTTCCATACCTGTTTGGCTGCACATAAGTTGTTAGCAAGTTAAACAATCACCGAAACCACAAGCATAATTTCTAGACCTGTTAAGCTATGTGGGCTGTTAGCAAGCTAAACACTTATTTCCACACTAAATTAGCTTGCTAACAAAGGAGATATTAGCAAACATAATCACTATTTTCAAACTTGTTTGGCTGTTAGCAAGGTAAATGCAAACTAAACCACTAGCATTATTTCCAGACCTAATTAGCCAGCTAACACACGAGATAACAAACTTAACCACTATTCTCATATTTGTTTAGCTAGCCTGCACATGAGCTGTTAGCAAGCTAAAGGCCCACTTAACCACTTGTATTATTTCCACACCTATTTAAACACAGGAGATATTAGCAAACATAACCATTATTTCCAAACTTTTTTTTAGCTGTTAGCAGGCTAAAAGCTCTCAAAACCACTAGCATTGTATTTTACATCATTATTAGATGTTATTAGTAGATATTAGCAAACTTAACCACTATTTTTATATCTGTTTAGCTACACACAAGCTTTTAGCCAGTTGAACTCTCACTAAACCACTAGCATTATTTCCACACCTGTTTAGCTCGCTAACACACCAGCTGATAGCTCCAAACTTGATAGTTTGATAAATGAGAATTTCATTAGCTTCATTCAAAACTTATCTTGATGTAGGTCATCACAAGCCAATCAGGGATCCAGTGGGAGGTCAATGATACAAGTCATTGACAGAATGTCTGACAGTGTGTTATTACTTGTCTTGCAATTGTGTCCTTTGTTTACATTAAAGATAAAACATGACAATGCAAATAAAAACCTCTAAACTTTCCCCGGTCACGTCCATTAACGGCGTCTTCATGTGGTGGGAAAGTGAGATCTCACGCAGCTATGACTCTCTCAGCGAATTATTGATTCTGCTCAAACTGTCAGAATAATTGTTCAAGCAGTGAAGCTGTTAATTTATCATAGAGACGAACAGATGGCACCGTGATTGTTTCCCCCTACACACTCGGAGGCATTTCTGCATCACAGGGAGGAAAAAAAAAATCCTCACCGAACAATCTCGTTATTTAACAAATCAGCATAACACTATCAGATCTGTGTATTCACCTAATTGTTGTTGCTCCAACTTTATCAACATTTTTAATTGGAAGAATCAAGTCGTAACAAGTCATTTACATCATTGTGCTTGGTGTTATCCTTTAGAATAATAAGTGAAGAGTAGTGACACAGTTTATCAGAGGTAAAGGTTCCTGGGATTCAAGAAATCAACAATCTCAGTCCCTTCCGGTCAGTGGAAAGTCCAGTCGGTCAGTCAATTAAAGTGACCCCTCCGGTCTATGTCATTCCTGTGCAATGTAACATGACCCCAATTTGCAAGAAAGCCTGTAATAGCAGGTTGAACCTCACATGGCTGAAATATTGATGGCAGTTGCTCAGAATGACACATATTTGGCTTCTGTTGCTCCTAACTGCTGGGCAGCCAATTATTTTATTGTATTTCTACTTTTTTTTAGGAGTGAGGTGCAGACAAAAAGATTTATATGTAAGCAGACAGGTATTGACGTATTGAATCAGACTGCTATCTCAACCTTTACTCGCACTGCATTGTGCAGATTTTTATATCTTACCAAGACTATAAAAGTCTGATAGACAGCTTCTGACCTGTTTTTAATTTTCACCGGAAAAGAAGAAGAGGGAGATTTAAGAGGAGGTTAAGAATCAAATGGCTGATGAGAGGATCTCATTTTTCATTTTTATAAGAAGAACCACAATGGGTCCAGAGCTTTGACCGCGCCGTAAAACCTCATCAATCCGTCTGCTTTGGGGACGATCATAAATCTGGTGGCGAGTGATGTCTCTGTCCATTACAAACTGCACTGCGAATCTCATCTCAGTCCTCATCTCCACCTCTTACTGATGACCCCCCCCTCACGTGATCGACGTACCGGCCTAACGGCGGATCCCTTCAGCACATCCTCCAGGCTTTGGATGCTGCAGCAGCGAGGGGGGACCCTCATTTCCTGCTCCGCTGCTTTACAAATGGCTCCTGAAAGCTGAACCAGGACCAAAGGATGGAGACGCACTGATGGTCATAATAGCCGTATGATTAGAGTGGGCGAAGGTCCAGCTCAGTGTGCAGACTGGACGCAGCTCCCTGGTCTCTGCCTCCATTGTTTGAGAACGTACAAGAACAAATGATGGAAGAAATCTGGAAAACTTAAATGATGATAAGCTTAATTATGGCTTTTAGTCCCTTTTTGAGATCTCAGATTTTGGATTTTTAGCTTCTGTTTAGCTTCCTTTCTTGCTATTTCCCCATTTCTTCTGTTATTAGTGGTTTTATGGATGTCACTGTTGGTCCACCACTTTCGTCCAAGCTGAAATATTTCAACGAAGAATATTCATGGTTCTCAGAGGATGAATTTTTAAGACTTCGATGATCCCCTGACTTTTACTCCAGCGCCACCATCAGGTTGACATTGGTGGTTTTCACCGAAATTACAGCTACTGGATCGATTGCCATTTACATTTAGTAGAGATATTCCTGGTGCCCAGAGGATGAACCCTAACCATCATTATGTTCCCCTTGACTTTATCTCCAGCGTGACCAACAACTTGAAATTTGAAGTATTGAGTAAAATGACCCGACAGCTGATGGACGGGTCGTCTCAAAATCTGGTTCACGAATTAGGATAAATTGTTATCGTCAGACTGTGATACCTTTCTACCTTTTCAAGCGCCAACAAAACCTCAAATTCACTACTGAAACTGCCGATGCTAGCATTTAGCTCAAAGGATTGCAACAAGCATAGCCAGACTCTTGTTTGCAAGATACTCATGCTAGGTAAAATTAATTTCTTCCTGCATAGGTTGTAGAAAAGATGTAACACCCATTGCCCGTATGCCTTAGCCTCGTTGGGAGCTGATAGTGTGGAAGTTATGAACGAATTGCAAGCAGCAAACTCTATCAGATAATGGCAAATGGTATTGTGATAACACCAGGATTGCCACTCCAGCAGAGAGAAGTCCGATGGGACTGTTTACTTAAAAGCCACTGACGTTGACTGATGATGTTTGAGAGGCAACAGGCACATTAAAATGAGATGCAGAGGTACAAATTGGCGTATAAATGTCACTACTCTGATCATTTCTCTACTAAAATCATCTTTCCAACATGGAAACAGAAACAGTTTCATGAATAAAGTTTAATCTCAGGGTTGCGCAGCATCTTAACGCCGTCTTTCCAGAAGTTTGCCCGTCTCTGCCACGTACTGTATGAGACGCTGGATGAGAGCCCACGTGCGACACACAGCCAAAAATGTGTGACGTGTTACATAAGCGGTTAATAGGCTTAATTTCCTGACAGGTAACCTACATACTGCTCCGCTGCACTCGCAGCTCCTCACCCGCCGATCAGCCGCAAAGTCTCAGCACCGCGGAAGAATCATCCTCCCTGAGTGACATTGTGCCCGAGAGATATCTCGTCTTACGAAACACATAATGTGGCCGCATGGTTGAATAATCCTTCTCATGTACTTCATGGAACATCATGTCCTTCTGCTGTAGTTTGATTTCGGCTCGTTTGGTCTTTTCAGTGACAGAAACTGAATTTGTCAGGAAATTAAGATAATTCAGTGACTGCAAGGCTACGTTTTTCAAAGAAATAATTTGAGACAGAGGAAATTATATTCACTAAACCTTTAAAGAAACATACAAATTACAGCTTTTGTTGCCTCAAACATACACAAACACAAGCCTCTGCCATCCGACTGGGAGCACAAAAGCCGATTTTCCATCTCTCTTTGCAAACAGATCCACCGGAGCACTTCTTTATCCATTAGCGAGTCATGTAATCAGCGCATCCAAAGCCACCTGAAGACATTAAACAGCCACATACTTCAACATTAGCGTCGTAAATATTTAAGGGATGGAAAGAGTCTTACCTGAAATTAAAGTAGCCGCTTTCACACATGTTTTCAGACCTACTCTGCTGACAGGTAATGTGGGGAATGTGTTGGGCTCCAGAGCCGTGTTAGGGGTTGAGAACAATTATGTTGTTGAAAACTAAGTGGCACTGAAATGACAAGCAAGACACTTAGCTTTGTCTCTTGTAGCCCACTCACTGAACTCTGGCTGTACCGTTATTACGCGTTGTGTCATGAACGTGTCAGGAAAGTGATTTTTCTTGGCTTTGGACAGAAAAGATTAACGTTCGACACAGGAAACCGAACCGGGCTTATATAACTGTGTTACACAACTGTGTTTTTTTTATCTATCAATACCTGTGAATTCACGTTCACACACGGCAGGTCGCTTTAAACATTCACATTGACCTCAGACTGCGGATCTGCTGCAGTGGCGATGACGCGCCGGTCGTGAAGGGCGAGCAGCAGTTCATGAGGGCTGATTGATAAGGACATTGATAAACACGGACACCCCTTCATTGTGTGTCTGTGTGTGTGTGTGCACATGTGGGAATCGATATCGGGCTCGTATCGCTCCTGACATCGACGCCCAGCCAACCGGGGCCCTGCGCTGTCCCGCGCCGCCATTACAAGGTTAATTCCGTCCTGAATGACTTCACCGAGGCTGGATCTGCGTTTCATTTCCTCCCATCGTATCCTCCAGGGTTTGATTCTGAGGCATGCATGTTAATATATGTATTCAGACTCGCCCTAACTAAGTGTTGGCATTGTACGTTTCTGCGTAGTCGCTACAGTTTGCCTTCACAGAGCAGTTTATTGCTGACATTTGTTCTGCCGGTCGTGTTGCTGACCTACACGAGCCGAATGTTGTTGACTTAAACACCTTCCTTTGTGCGCTCCCGCCGAAAACAATCCATACGAACCGTATGACAGCGCGCCATTGTCCCCCCCGTACTAATTGCGCGGTCACACTCCAAAAGAGCGGAGTTAAGTAACGGCACGGTGTCGGACACAATCAAGCGAAATCAGAGATCACTTCAAGGAGATTTGAGGAGGGGACGCTCTGATTGTTGATTCCTCTGTGATGCAGATCAGCGGACGGCTGGCTGGGTCTGCTGCACTCCGCCTGTGGAGACTGATTGAATAAGGCTACTGATGAGGCTATTGTGGCCGGAGGTACGTGGTGTGAATGCCTGACGGCGCCCGTCAATGACTGGCTGCCATTGTGGCGAACCACTGGGCCGTGACTTCCCCAGCTGTGTTATATAGCACATCATGAGCCACTTAAAGTGGGAGTATTGGGATCGTGCAGTTGATCGAAGGATCATTAGGATGTCATCGGCGCGACCATATACATGCATGAAGCTTCATTTCCAATTTAGCCGCCGTTATAACAGTCGATCGACTGTAAAATTAAAATGTTTGTTTTCTGGAGTTCATTTCTGTTCTCATCCGTTTTTCCTTTCCTCTCTCGTTCGTACAGAGGACAACGTTTCACCTTGTTCGCTGATTATTTAAGCTGTGTGAAGACAAAAGTGCCTTGAGGTGAAATTGGGGAGAAAAAAAAAGAGAATTGTTTGCATAAATTTGTTCAGTTAAAGGCGACAGGGAGGAAAAAAACACGGCTAATCTGACTGAAAACAGAGGAGCAGCTCGCGACATCGGCTCGCGTGTGATGCTAATGAATTTGTCGCAGGTTGTGTGATGTCGAGTCACGTGAGTGACAGTGTATTTTAAGCAGCCTTTGATATACAAAATTGAATTCTTGTTTAGATGTCTATAATTGCGGATCTTAACACTGGGGGGGCTTCTTTGACACGTTTGTTCATAGCACCCTCTGCAGCGGCTGTCAACTGAACCTGTTCAGAGGAAGAAACATTTTAATTTGTGGTTAACTTTGAATCCAGTTTTATTTCAGTCGGTTAGTTGTAGGTTTTAAAGGTGTTATTTGTAAAATACGGACAGATTTTGAAGGTGTCTTCTAAAATATAGGCGGCCGTGTTATATCAGAGTAACTGCTGCTCTTTGCTCCCAATCCTCGGCTGTAATTAGCTGCCATTAGCTAAATAGCTCACAGCTCAGTTAACCGTGGAGCCACTGTGACGTAGAGTTTCTCTGGACCGGGACCTTGGATCACAGGGAGGTGTTTGATGAGCCATGAGGCTCAGCTCTACTGGATCTGGCAGTCTGACATGAGAGTGAACGAACACGGTCTCCAAGATTGGTCAGTCGGTGTCTTACAGAGGCTCCGATCAAGAGTATGACTTTGTGGATGACAAGACATGGCAGGCAGGGACACTTAAGACTTGTGGAGGCAGAGAGAAGACACAGCGGTGAAGACGTTACGTAGAACCAGAGATTTTCCACATTTTACGCTGAGAGTTGTGGATTTATTTCAAACAAACCTGAGGTGATTGTGAAAAGACAAACCAAGAGTGTGTTGGTGCATTTTATTAAGCTAATGTCAAGTTTGACTAAAGTGTGTGGAGATATTTCACTCAAAACCTCAAATGTGAACCTCATGGTTGCACCAAAATCGCAAGGATTCATCCTCTGGGAACCATGAATGTGTGTACAAAGTTTCATTGCAATCCATCACGTCGCTGTTGAGATATCTCAGTCTGGACCACGGTAACAGACCGACCAACATTACATCCAGAGAGCCCAAGAAAATCCTCTTGAACAGCTGGATCAGTAAACAACTTGGCGCATTAAACAAAATGCGAACAACAAACTGTTTTCGACTGTTCCCGCCCCACTCCCACTCAGTACAATCAGCAGGGTTCACGACACGGCGCTGACTCGCCCCAACAGTGACTCATCACCAAAACAGAGTCGGTCCTCTTCCCCACAGGAGAAGAGTTGTGTAACGTCCTGATGCAAAATGCCCTCGGTGTCTTTTCAGAACTCATTTTTCTCCCCAGATTTCCACATATGTCTGCGTGACTGGGTGTTTTCATCCGTGCATCCCTGGAAGTCCTGAAAGCTCACTTGATTTATTGAGGGCAACAGCAGCCGAACAAAACTGAGTTTAAAAGAGGCTTACAGCAAAACAGAGACACTGAACCACATCCACCGCTACTTAAAACAATGTAAAAATGTCACGAACACAAGCAGCCCACAACTTACAGATAAAGGTACGCTGAATTTTCTGTCAAGGCTCCATCCAACCTGTTTGTTTTTCACAGTTCAGTGAAGTTTTTGTTGACATCTTTGGTGTTTAGCGATATGTGCTGTCATCCTTTGGCTCCGTGTATCCCACAGAACATTATTTTAACTAGATTTCTGTCACAGTTCAGTCCAGAATAAAATAAAAAAGTAGATATTTTCTTGCAGCTGAAACACTGCAGGAAAGGAAGGTAGCTTGGAGAGGCTCATGCTCGTGACAGCAGGGGAGGTAAACGTTAGCGGCGTCCTCTTCGGCTGAGCTATAATGTCAGTTAGCTTCGTTAGCTTACCTCTCGTTAATAATTAGATGCTCGCTTCTTTCTGTGCGCTGTAAACCAATAGCATTTTTTTTTGTGTCACATCCCTTGTGAAGTGACTCAGAATTTGAGCCATGTGGTCCAATAACATTTGGAAAGTCTAGAGCTGCTAAATTAAATCATTAGATCTGTTTTCAAGCTAGCCGGGCGCTAAACCGGAAGTTAGCCAGCTCAGTCCGCGTACGTTTCTAGCGCGTACGCTCATACGGGCCCCACATAGCGCAAGATGCTGGAGTTTTTATACATGCTTTTTTGGCTTCTTGCACTTTTGTGTGGACTTTAGTAGGAATGAATGGGGCTCTGCCAGGTTTTAAATGTAACATCCTTGGCTATAATGTTAGCTAGCTCAGGAAGCTAGCCTTTCTTCCATGAGTAGAAGCACGGTTCCTTCTACGCGGTGTCGTTTTGTAGTCGAAGTAGAAGTAGTACTGAAACTACACCCCGCAACCATGTTACAGCACTGAAGGAAACAAATCTAAATGGATGAACAGTCCTAAATCTGTTAGGGAAAATATATATTTATGTATCAGATTAGATGCTAACTACTCAGCTTTTCTTTGGTTGCTGCTAGCTTAGTGGCAGCTTCACCAGGTTTGACTTTGAGTGTGTCCTCTTGAGTATTACTTTGAGTTTGGGTTTTTTTTTTTTTGCCTTCCTCAGCTTATTCTGCAGAGCTGGAGTTCCCTGATGGAGCAAACATATTGAACAAACTGATTAAATTGAATCAGCTTTCGCTCCATATGGCTGCAGACACGCTTTTCCATGTTGCGTATAGCGCTGCCAAGTTCAGCTGAGATTCACAGCCACGAGCAAACACACCCACCTCTTGGAGAAAAAAAATCACACAGAACTCGCATTTTGCCATCAGAATATCAATGCCTGGTCTGTAAAAAGAGACGGGAGGTGCAATGTGTGAAAACAACAGACGGATTCATTGGGAAACCCACCACTGTGTAATTAACATCTGTTATCATAATAGAGGTCAAGCAGAAGAGAATACACAGAAAAGCCCAGCTTCCCTTAATCCGACAGAATCCCTCCTTTACAGAAAAAATACACCCGCACGAGACCTTCACATCATTTTACAGAGACGATGTGTGCCACGCAATCAACCATCACACTCCAAAGTGTATCTTTCTCAGCAAGCGCCGACTTCTAGCGGGCAACACGAGACTATTATCACGGCAGACGGTCAGAGCATTTCCCCCGCGGCCGAGCCGCCCATCTATCTGTGTTTCCAGATAATATGACAGCCATGATCGGCGGTTAATGGCCAGTGGCGTTTTAGTCATTTCACTCCTCCGCTTTCCCTTTTTTTTTTTTTTTCCTTTCTCCCCCTCTTTGCTTTCACTTGTATCCTCTATCATTAACCCTGCTAGAGAACTGTGACTGAGTCATCCCACCTGAGAAAACCTCGTCATGGAAATAGACGCCACCGCTGTGAGATGGCGCCCACTCCTGTACGTGTTGGCGGACAAAATTAAAATCATCCCCAGCTATCAGCTGAATATTGTGAAACATATTGTGCTTGTGCCTGGATCCAGTCTCCTTCAAATGTTTTCTTTTTTTTCTTGTGCCAACGTTGTCTGGTTTCATCCTGCGTCACCGGACGGATAACCAACGGGATTTTGAGGGGTGGGGTCGGGGTTCCTTCGTGCTGTCGTCTTGCGTATTCTTCTACGTCACGTCGCCTCTGTGTCCAAATGATGCATTCGTGGACGTAGCTGTCACATGAGCGCCCGTGATCGCCGGAGGAGGAGGAGACGGATGCCTTCACAGTTTGTGAAGTCAAATATTTAAACATTTTATTTCACTTGTTTTATGCCACAAAATACTGAATGATGTACAGCTGGTGTTCATTACAAACAACCTCCGTTCGAGCCCGCAGTGTACGACCATTTATCATTTCGTGCTCTTACATCTCCCACGAGGCATTGCTGTCAGTCAGAGGACACCTGGGGGGTACAAGCCAAAACACAGCCAGCGCTCCTGACCCTGAAAATAGAGGTCACGGCAGCTTTACATACTCCCCTCGGCGCGCAGACGCGAGGCCCTACAGAGGAATACATCAACTTTAGCGCAGGCGGCTTTGGTAGATCATTGTACTGTAAACGTGCGCCGCACGCTCGTGTGTCGCGGCTGAGTGCAGCCATCTTGCTTCTCCAGGAATGAAAATCACGCTCCGGGCAAATCATGACCGTGGCAGCGTGACGCCCCCCACACCCCTCCACACCGAGGGGGCTGTCTGCGCCCGAATGTGCTCCAAAAAAAAAAGGAGGGTGATGGGGTTGGGTTTATAGGGTCCTGTTTTCTGGATTCCCCCCCAGAATACATTACACCCCCCACCCCCTTCTCCACCTTCCCCTCGCTGCCACCAACCCCCCCTCCTGCTTTTAAGCCCTACGAGACCATCACCCAGCAGCCCCCACTAAGTTCTTATCAGCGGCAACCAGATGGAGAGCGCAGCAGCCATACCTCAAGACTTGTTGATCGAGCAGCGCTGGCAGGAAGCCTTGTCATTGTGGAGCGGTTCTGTGGTTTCAGATTAGCATCTTCGCCCTTTTTTTTTTTTTCAAAAATCTATTTTATAATTGCCAAGAGAAGTCTCATTAACGGCTATTATACCACTGGCTGGATTTATCTGTCAGTGTGGACAGCTTGAAGGGTTTAAAAGAGGCAAACAATCCCGTCTGAGGTTTGTTTAAACACGTGTCTGTCTTTTTTTTTTTCCGATCCACGACTTATTCTCAATATGCACATTTAAAGACTAAGAGCTTTTTGTCGCTAACCCGTCAGACTGGATCTAATCAGCTGCAGGAGGGCAAAGCGTGCAGCGAGGGGCGTCTGCACGATGCGCCTGGCCACAAACAATAGAACATGACAAGCGCAAACTGGATGCAACACTGTCCTCTAGTGCCTCGCTCCACCAGCAACCCCGGCGGCGTGCTGCACCAAAGCAAACCCTGCTGTCATCCAGTGGTGTCATGAGGCTAATGAGCAGGAGGATGTGGCTCAGGGAACAAAACGTATGTGCGTATACGTGTTTACACTGAGGAGGAAACTGTTGTCGACTGCACCACAAGCCGTCCGCAGCAAGAAGGACAGGAACAGGCATCCAGCAGCAGGCTGACTGCAGCCCCCCACCTCCATTCTACCACAGGGGGAAATACCCATAATGCACTACTTGATGCTTTTGTATTGAATTGGCTTCGCATTGGTGCGCTGACCCACTTTCTCAGCGGCGGGCAGGTTATTTTAAGATTTTCATTAGCGAGGAAGACCAAGGGCGGAAGGAAAGGTGAGGAGGCTCAGACGCACTCTCGGACCGAGTGGCTCTTCAGTTTTTAAGGAATTCGAATCAGTCCCTGAGCCTGTCTGTGTGTCACAGGAAGTGTGGCTTCCAAATGTACGGCAAAATATGAGTAACTCTGACTCCTGATACGCTGTCTCAGAGTTATTAAGATGTCATTTTGGCTCAGGGGAATGTGTCATCCAGTTAGAGCTCGATCCCGTCACTACTACTGTTAAAAAACACAAGATGCCCTCTGCAGACAGGCTCATGATATAAAGTCATTTAAATAGCAGGGAGGGAACATGGATCTCTATAAGAGGGCAGAGCTGATCATCTTGTTTTCCCAGTCTGTCTGCTTCTATAAACTCCTGTGTGTGGACAGTAAATGAGAAGCGAGGGCTGACATGGACATCTAAATCTCACTTTATCATTATATTCTTTTTAAATTTCTTTAAATCGTTTAAAAAGTTAAAGGGGCCCTGAAAGAGACCAGGAAGGCCTCGTTTTTCACGTCACGTTACAATCCGCTCACATACGATAAAAAAGTGAATAAACATATAAATTGCTACTAATTGTGACATAGAGCCCCTTTAAAACCACACAATTTTGTCACTTTGGACCGAGCCAGGCCGACTAAACTAACAGTCGTGTGGCTGCAGCTCAGCTCTGCACACAGTGGAAACAAATTTTTTATTTCTTGAATTTCTTGTCCCCCTCTTGTGATTTTTCTTCTTGTTCCGGCAGTTAAACGTTTGAGCTTCACTGTGAAGAATGACGAGTGTCGAGGCACATTCGTCAAGTTTGACGCTTGAAGGCTGTTTTTTCACATTCGGCTGGTGAAAGTGTAAATTTCTCACTTAAAAAAATTGGATTTTGATCCAGCCTGAGTCTCATTTTGTCCAGTTTCTTTTCCTGTGACCGAACATTAGCCGGGGAGCATCCTCTTAATTCCGACTCTCTTCCTCCATTTTTAGGGTTTTTTATGTGGTAACTATTGTTTTCTCCTGCAAAAACCACGTCGGACAAACAGCGTATCTTCAGGTATGCTTTTTATATTTATCATCTTTAAGGTGAGTCCAGGACGCCACTGCGCCCGACTGAGCGTGCTGTTCCCTTTGTTTTGTGACATTTCCCCAAAATGTCAAACTATTTGTTCAAAACAAGACGGTACTAACATTTGTCCTCAAAACAGAAACTTATAAATGTGATGGAAAATAGGTACAGCAGCGACGACAACACAGAGACCAGAAACAAATCTGTTCATCCTGATTTAATGGGAAATTTTGTGGGCTCAGAAATCTGCTGGACAAACAATAAGCAATAAGCTCAGTCATTGCCAAAAAGTGACATCACAGTCAGTGTTTCTCAAACCGAGAACTGTTTCCTCCGGAGAGCATAAAATCAATTGCTCAAGTCTGAGCTCTTTTGCTCCGTTACAAGCCGCGTAATCCTTTATATAATATGTCTGAGGCCTTTTATTACTCAGCAGGTTTGGCTCGCGCTGTCGGTGAAACAACAGAACGTAACCCCGGCCCCGCTTCAACTCGCCAGTTCAAACACATTTTACTTGCACCATTAAGACGGTGATTGGTGGTTATTACAAGCTCGGCTCCGCGAGAACGTCCAGATGCTCTTTTTTTTTTTGTCAAGGTCAGGATCAAAGCTGGAAAGGGGAGAGGGGAGAGGAGGAGGTGGAGGAGGAGGGGGTTGATTTTGTACCCATCAGGCACTTGGAGCCCCCCCCGATGACGTGGTATGCGACCGGGAAAGGCACAAAATGGAGTCCCAGCTGGCCCCACACCGGCGCGAGTCAAAAGGCCAGGGGAGGAGGAGGAGAGAATGCTTCAGGCTCGATTAGGCCCACATCCCATCTCCATCTTCAGCTCCGAGCTCCATCACCCCGAGTCATTAGCGCCGAATTCACAGCTGCCACTCTGGAGTATTAGCAGGTGGAGGCTGAATTTTGTACGGGCTTTTTTTTTTTTAGGGCGGCGGTGTGCAGAAATGAAATCGCCGTATACCTCGAGCACACCCTGTCCCCTCACTCTCAAGCGTCCTTTCTCATTTCAGGATTTTCAGCAAAAGCTGCCGTCGCGTCGCGTGCCGGCGACGAGGAGAGCGGGACTGACATTTGCACGCCTCGGGAGGCGGGAAGAGATGAGATACAACCCACCCTTTTCCACCTCACGCCGCTGAGCAGACCAGCATGCACCTGTCCCCTCCGGCTGTGAACAGGCGGAGCGAAGAACTTTAGGTCACTCGCGGTCGCCTCTGCTGGCACGAAACGTTCCTGCACCTTACAAAATCTTTTTTGGGTGAAACAATGAGACAGACAGAAAAGAGGACGGACGGTGAAAGGTGATGAGAGACGACTGAATGAGTTCATAACGGAGGAGGGCGGGAGGTTAAAGGGGGAGGGGACGGACAGATTGGGATGTGATAGGACGGGGCAGATAGCCGGCGTGAGAACGGGGAGTGACAGTGACAGAGTCCCATGCAAAGATAAACAGCCCGGGCGCAGCCCCTGTAATGGCTCTGCACAAGTAATTTGTCACTCCGCGTGAAAAGCAAACAGCGGGGAAGGCGGCGGCGACACTTCGCACTGACACTGTCCGTCGCCCGAGGACGTCTGAGCATCTGCCTACATCATGCGCTGCTGCCCATTCCTCTGGTCAGGAAGCTCAGTGACATGTTTGCATTTCACGTTTCTGCAAACGGATTTGTACGTTTCACATGTGTCCTGTCAGCATTTCTACAGTATGTTTCATCCCACGTTCACATTACATTGTATACGATCTTGTCCTAACCCCGACCACAGGTGGGAAGTAATGAGATACAAATACGTGTCTTTACTTTACTTTTTTCTTTTAACTTCCTACATTTTAACACAAATATCTGAACTTTCTTCTCCTCACGCTTTCAAAACCGGCTCGTTACTTTAGTTTTAATGCATTTGAGGGGAATTATCCTAATTTGCATTTTGCGTCACTGCAGGCCGCCTTCCCAACATCACAACTGCTTTAACCTAACAATGCATATCGAGCACAGCGGACGTAACGACACGAAACGAAGTGAGAGACGTAACAAGATGGAAACAGACTCAGCGGGAGACTCGAATGAGGATAAAAGGCGCGTTAGTGTCTTGTGTCTTGCTGCGTTCGGGACCTAACCGACCGTAAGCACAGCGTCGTCGCAGCATAAAAGTGGAAGTTGAACCTACAGAATTGTTAAGTTGGAGCACCAACATTTATTCTGGTGATTGGGATGGTATGTCTGAGAGCAGGGCCACATTTATTTATTTGATGCTTCTGTTTAACTAATTTATCTGGGATTAAGTGATTTTGACTCCTTGAACGTAACCTTGAAAGGTTACAGATTCGATAGCTCTATAAAAGGTCATGTGCAGTAGTTTGATACGACGATGCATTAATAAAGTACACTTAAAAACAAAGGCAACATAACTCAGATCTGTGTGTGAACAGCGTTTTCATTTTTCATTTGTTGGCAGTTCAGAAACATCAACACACTTTGCATCAAATGCAGTTTTTTTAAAACGCTCCGTTCAGTTACAGCGTAATGAATCACAGGTTAATGTCAACAAAGGTTATTTCCACAGAGTCCATGACCATGAATCACACCCCCATCAAAAACTAGGTGCTGGATAAAAAGAAAATCCACCATTTTAGAGTAAATGACAAGAGTAGTGAACATAAATCTAACATGTGAGCGCTGCCATCTTGTGGGTGTTTCGAACACAACACACACTCCGGCTCTTAAATAAAAAACAAAATCCATAATTTTCCATTAGTGAAAGCAGCTGTGGATCATTTTTATGGCTATCAAGTAGAAAATATACATCCTAAATGTGTTTTAAGTGGATACTGAAATGCATATACTGTAAATAATTAACACGTTTGTTCCCCTTGACACATAATTCAACCATAAAAAATGCAAAATTGCTACATTAAACGTCTGAATCCAGCCGTTCAGATTGAGGAACAGAAGAGCATAATTTTTGTGAAGGCATCACGAAATTATCATCAACCTATTAAAATGCTCTCTGCGGCGCCCCCCAGCTGCGGCAGGTGAGAATGCAATATCCTCGGCCTTTTCCCTGAGATGGGCAGCAGCTCGCCGTTGGCTTTCATCTGGTCTATTTTCCTGGACAGGTCGCTGTCGCTGTCGATGACCAGGGTGCACCTTTGGGCGTAGCTGACCAGAGTCTCTTCTCCCTGGCGAAACATGCCCACCAGCGGGACCATGTCTATGCCGGCCAGGTGGAGCTCGGCGATCGACGCCGTGTTGGCGATGGTGTTCCGGTCGATGCCCAGGTGACGGAAGGCTTCGCTCATGCTCTTCTTCTTGATGAAGGCGGACAGGACTTGTTTGTAGCGGTGGATGACGTACTGGACGCCGGTGGCTGTGGGGAAGAATGACATGATGCAACAGTACTGTGGTTACTACAGATTCTGACAAGTACAAAAGGGATAAAAGTTCAAGATAACAACTTAAAAAACTCTAAAATAAGTGTTTTTCCTTCTTTATAATTAATGACTCTACAATCAAATTTTAATTAAGTATAATAACTGGTATCACAATGTGCGTAAGTACCAAACATAAAAGTCCTCATTATGAAGAATGGCCCATTATATTACTGGATTATAATTACTGATCGATGAGCAGTAATGTTGTAGCAGGTGAAGCTCATTATAACTCCTTCCTGTGCTGTCAAGAGGCTTCACCTGCAATAATCACCATAATTAATTAGTTGATTATATTTTGTATTGATAACTAAAGCTGTCACATAATCGAGAAGAGTAAAAAGTACAATATGTAGTGGAGCAGGAGGAAAACGTAAAATGGAAAGACTCGAGTATAATACGTGATGACAATAGGATTGTTTTTCAAAATAGGTATGGAAACAGGTAATGACTTGAGGTGAGTGTGTGTACATTTACAAATGGTCAGCTGGGATTCATTAAAGGGGCACTATGTAGTTTTGAAGAAGAAATCCAAACTCAGAATTGCAATATTTACTAAATTAATGAGGTAATAATACAAAGTCATTTCCCATAACGGAATAAACAAGCTGTTCTCAGAGGAAAATAAGGTCCCAGATCACTGTGTGAAGCTAGAGAGGTGGTAGGGTCCACCACAGTTAAACAAAGTAAAACAGTGTCCTTTAAGGTCAGTTTGTTTGATTTAAGTCAATGAAGATCTTCCCCCCAAAAAACATTAAAACTGTCTTAATTTCGGTCCCACTTCACAATCCAGTACACAAAATCTTGAGTAGTTACTGAGGAACGAATGAGGAACAAATCAGTAACGAACTGCTAGTTACTGAATAACTCTGAATCAAGTCCTCTATAATAGATAATGACAGGTTATGTATGAACAGTCTTATATCTTCTGATATATTAAATATCTACTGATTAGCTCCTTGATATATTTACATCTCACATAATGGTAAGTTGCTTATTGTTCCAGTTTAACTCTGAATAAGGTGCTAAATGGTACTTAAAAACTTGATTGTTACTATTTTTGTCCCCTGAAGTTAAGTTTTGTTACCACCCTTTGGTTGGTTTGTCAGCAGGATCACACAAAAACTACAATTATCTCCTTAGTACTTACCATTTTTTGTGTCACTTCCAAGTAAAGTGAACCATCATCACCATCAGCAACGAATAAATGCTGAGTTATTAATCAGTATGCATAATTAAGAAGTGCTTTCTTAGTTTGGGCTACTAATTATTATGGAAACAATGGAAAATGACATCAGAAGCACAACAGGACGAAGGTGTAAAAGATTTTATAGAACATCAGAGGAGTCCTGCACCATCATAGCAAAACTACACATCCACACTAACAGTTAGAAAAACGTCTTCTGTACAGGAACATGATATATTCAAACACACGTAAATTCACAGTTGATACAATTATAATTAAAACTCTAAATCAAAAATATGACCTGTTAGTGTAACCTAACTAATATCTTCTGGGCCTGCTGTATATTTCTAATAATTTCCCAGCCAGCTTCATCTCCTCCACCTTCCCCTCCAAGCAGTCCTGAAATATTCGGGCTTTACAGCGGTTGGAGAAGGAGCACAGGGTCTCCCCTCGCCCCATTGTGGCCCGCATCTCTTTATACGCAGCAGTGTCCGCGGCGTTTAGCTCCGAAATCGGGGCTGTGTCCACTATAGTTTTTCTGTCTACGCCCACCAGATCGTAGGCAGCAGACTTGGTGTGGCCTTCCTTTACCACCCGCAGTACCCGCTGATACCTTTCCATGGCCTCTTCTGGGGTCAGGACTGCAAGAACAAAATAGCCAACATGTTATCAGGGTTATTGTGTTGTGAGACAAGTTTGCTGTTGCCTTCAAAACATTCTGTCACGGCTTTAAAAAGTCCTCAGCCTCTCAATTTAAATGTTTTGAAAACAGGAAACCGACAGGACAGTCAAACAGTTCAGTGTATTTTTTATTTTTTTTGTCCTGAAAAAGGATGTTTGTGTTGCAAGGCACATACATGACAGTCGAAACAATAACACAAACACAGTACAGACAATTTACACATGGCGCTAAGAACTATACAATGTGGGCAGTGCAGGAAAAACTGCTGAATATTAAAAACAAACAAAAGTCTGTTCAGTCAAGTCTTTGTTTGTAATCTCCCAATCAAAACTCCCAGCATCCCTTCAACAGAAATGGCTGCAGACCTGAGGATGTATGAAGCTGGAATCTATGCAACTAATAGCTTCTTGTTTGCCATCTTTAAAATAACCTCCATAACACATCAACAGTGCAGAGGCCTGAAGTAGACGGATCTGTGACGGCAGATGTTTGCCACCTAGTGGCCACTTGCAGTCAAGGACTTTACAATTAATGTCCACACCTGCTAACCAGGAAGGAGTTATATTTTTGGCTATTGTATCATTCAAACAGGAGACTTTCTGCAAACATCTAGTCTGAACTATTTTCTAAGATGACGGGTTTAACAATGCACATATTCCATCCATGGCAGTCGATGATTGGCTCTCTCTGACACGTGTGACAATCTAGAGGTTGTTCCCAACTAGTGTTTGCCGATATGTCATCAGCCCCCACAACACTATCGATCCATGATTGTCCTAACCTATTTGAAGCTAGAAAGGTGGCAGGGTCCGTCAAATATAAACAAAGTTTACATTTAATGAGTGAAATTGTGTTTCAGGTCAGTTTGTTTTTACAGTTTATTCAGTCGTGAAAACAAACTGAGTTTGTTTATTTAGTTTGTTTAGACTTTAAAAAAATCTGTTTTCTGATTAAAGTGCATCCTCACAACTACGTAGTGCACCTTTAGCAAAGGTGGCGCCAAAGTTTTGTTAATTAACTAACGTTAAGTTTAAGGGAATACTGAGAAGTAAGGAATTTTTGCATTCAAAAATAAAGTAACAATGTACTTACAGGACTGTAACGTCGTCGTTTTTGTCGAGAAGATGACGTGGTGCCGGTTGCGTTTTGCAGACTTTTCGTCAGCGGTTCCATCCCACCCAACTAACGCCGGCCCCCAGGAACAGCGGCGCGTTACGTACAGTAATTCCTTTGGTGCCAAAAAGACTATTTCTCCAAAGGGGACAATCGTATTAATAAATCTTTTATGTGAAAAAATCTGTGTACGTAATGTACGTGTGGTTATCAAACCCTTGTAACAAAGATGAGTGCTGTGTAAAGGAGGCACATTTTGCAGTTTACCAATAAACTATCGTCCAAAATGACTTCAGTGCATCGAAACAATGAACTTCACTGGGAGTTTAATAGTTATAAATGATCCCAGGCGTCTTTTTATGCATTATGTCTGGTAAAAAAAAAGAAGTTGGCATATCGGCACATATCCAACAACATACACTGTTTCTGATATATCTAGTATGATATCGGTCGGGCATATTTGAACGGGTTAAAATGCACAAGTGGCTGTTAAATAGTAACTAATGGTAAGATAATCACTAATTACAGATGCTACTAAGTAGTTATTTGTCAGTTGTTTGAGGGTGATGGTTCATTGGTGTGAATGCCTAAATTGTCTGTACAGTGTTTGTCTCATTATTCATTTCTACGTTCCGTGCTGCAACATAAATGTCCTTTTTAGATACAGTGAAGTAATGTCATTACTTTAATGGGTACTACACACACACACACACACACATTGTTGGAACATAAACATATCCTGAAATAAGTGTTTCAACAACAGCTGGTGATTTGAGTCGGTTTGTCAGTTTCCTGTTTTTTAACCTTTGAATTGAGAGGCTGAAGACTTTGAAGTCATGGTGATACATTTTAAAGGCAACAGCAAAGTTCTCACAGAACATAATAACCATCATAACAGCTATTTGTTTGTTTCAGTCTTGACCCCAGAAGAAGAGGCCATGGAGAGATATCAGTGGGTAAAGGATGATCTGGTGGGCGTAGACAGAACAACTGTAGTCGATTTTGCCCCAATATCAGAGCTAACTGCTGCATATAAAGAGATGAGGACCACAATGTGGAGAGAAGAGACGCTTGTGCTCCTTCTCAACCCGCTCTGAAGCCAGAACTGTGCTGGATGGCTCGGAGGAGAAGGTGGAGGAGATGAAGATGGCCAGGAAATTATTAGAAATATACAGCAGGGCCAAAACACGATGGTTTTTGTGTGTTTGTTGTTAATTCTAACTGTATCAACTGTCAGTTTATGTGTCACCCTATTAATGTTTCAACAAATGATGTTACTGTGAAGTCGAGTACAGTTGGTGTTGCTGTGTGTTTGGTCCTGTTGTGCTTTTTTTGTTCTCAGTCTTTCCATTTTCCATTTTCTCCTTAATGATTAGTCGCCCAAATTAAGAAAGCACTTTTAATTAGGAATACTGATTAATAATAGTCAGTTACTGAGGGTGATGGCTCATTTAACTTGAAGGTTAGTGTGTTTTCATGTTGATGTAATCACCATAAAAACACACTAAACCAACATTTTCTACCTTTATAATAATAAGGTGTGATTATTACCTCTCTTCCTGCTGTAGTCCTTCCCTTTCTTCGATCTTTTCTTGTCCTTATGGTGTTTCTTCCTTCTGTGTTCACTCGAGGCGGCTGAAACTTCGGATGACTCTGACCCCTCGGAGCCGCTGTCACTGCTGTCGGAGGAACTACAAGAAGGTCTTTCTCTCTTCCGAGATTTGCTTTCTGACTGCTGCACTTTGCTGGGTCTCGGTGCTGTGTGAGAATAAGAGGTGTGAATAAAAGCAGGAAGTGTAAATATAATAAAGTCGAACATAGTCTGCAGCTTCACTTTGGACACAAACCTTCGGCCACTGGACTGGGTGACGCAAAAGTGTGCATGGAGCGGTTACTCGTGAGGTTTTCGATCTGGCTCCTCAGGAACTTGCGGTCCTGCATCAGGTCCTCCACCTGTCTCTCCAGAGCAGCGATGCGCTCCTGTTTGCTCTCCAGCATGCACTGGAGCTTGGTGATGGTCAGCAGCACCCTGGGGGGCAGGCTTTCTGCATGTGAGGCAGCTGAAGGAAGACAAGACGGGAGGGTGAAGTTCCATTTTGTGAAATTATGTATATTCTACGAAATGTATGCAAGCTTTTTATCACGGTGCTCTTACCAGACATGGCGCTGCTGGGCGTGTTGTCCTGGACCGCATCGGCCGAGGCTCCTGACTGGAAGTTCTCCCACTTGATGATGCGCAGCTCGTCCTGCTCCTGCTTCAGCCAGGCCGGAGAGGTCATCCTGTCTTTGCACCTCACGGAGCTGGAGTCGATCTCGAGGCAGGGGGAGTAACCTGAAGGCTCCTGCTGCCACACAGATGACATCCCTTCAAACCTGCGAGAAACAGAGGTCGTTTGTATGAGTCACGTCACCTGCAAGGTACTCACAGTTCAAGAGAGTCAGGAAAGATTTTAAAGACTGGAAATGACATCACCCCACAAAAAAGCCTAATCACACAGTGCTACATAAAACTCATGAGATACAGATATTAGAAACTAATAATAGGCTCTTTGTGCGTGTGTGAATGCGTGATACTGTCTTCAATGGGAATCTATTTATGCTTGAGTTACAGCATCATTTCACATGAACTGCTGTCACTGGGTATTAAAATAATAAAGCATCAGCCTTACTTCATTTCACTGCAATGGAACATCAGGTCGTTAACATGCCCTAAGAACAAAGACAAAACGCAGCAAGCTTGAGGCATAAAGCATTACAGAGCTGATGCTTTAAGACACGTTGTTCAAGATTTATGTCTATATATGAAGAGCCAATCAGAATTTACAGTAAAATATTTATCTGCAAATATATTCGCTAAACAAAAAATTACAATGCAGTCAATGACTCAGTGAGGCTCTGGTTAAAGTTTTAAGTAGGATACGTTAATGGGAAGAAATCATGCGTGAATAGCATCAATTCATGCATGTAAAACTGAATGTATATGAATCGAAAGCAGCTAATAAATGCTCATCTAATTACATGAACAACACACTAATTGATGCAAGGACGGAGGCGTTTTCATCATTTTTAATAACACGATTGATATTCGGCACGAACGCGTCCTCCTGCAATTAAACGAAACAACACATCAGCTGAATATCAAAATCTTCATTAGTTAGTCTTCCATGACATTAGCATGTTTGTGGCTCTGCAGTCAATGTGGTGAGCTGTTTATTAATGATTGACGTGACTTTAATACTGCGGCGGAACATGCCTCACCTTTGTACTGAATAACTCAATAACAGGGGGGCAGAGCTGATAGCTGATCATTTATTAATCCTGAGCCACACGAGTTCATGATATATGACGCATTAATACTTTCATTAGAACGGGATAAATCATGCATTAGCGAAACATGAATTAAGAATGAGCAGTGGACCACAGTTTATGTACCAGTGTCCTAATTTCAAACACTTCCTTATTCACACCATCATTTTCTTGATGGTGTGAATTAGGAAGTGTTGATATGTACTTCATTTTCTTATATGCATATAAGGTCTTGTATTGAGCAATTGGGCGATAATATCTTTGGTGCAGAGGAAGTGGGACTCTTTTCCTTCCTCACTAATTTGACTAATTTGACAATGACAGTGTACACACATCCTACTTATCGACCATACCACAAGGAAGTTGTTCAACATTTTATCTTCACAGGATAATTTAAGTGTGCGCTTGAGTTTCTGTTTGATCGTGACAAACCTCGAGAATCCACAACAGATTGATGGTAATAGATGAGTTTCATTATGAATCCAAACTTCCTGAATTTGGATCGTTTCCCAATATACCTTGCTCTCACATTTAATTGTCGGCAGCTGACACAAATTCTGCAGCCTTGCACTGTACTTGTCTGCTTTCACATCCCTGTTATAGACTAAATTATTGAATGAACTCATGCATTTGTGCTGTGTGGTTGTTATTTGCAACTCTGAGAAAAACGGAAATGATCGCGACCATATCACCACTTCAGAATGGCTTTCAAACTATCCTTTTTTAACCACATGTGTACAGCCAAACGGTATAAATGTTATAGAATACATCAGTACATCTGCAAGAATATAAGCCAAATGAATCTTTTACTTTGTTTACTGTGTGTTTTGTCCCTTTTTGGCAAATAAATTACGCTCAAAAGGAGCCATCACTGCACAAACACGTACAAAAAGAACAATTAGATAAATAGACAGTGAAAAGGCAACCAGATGAACTGATAAAGATTCACAAGGCCTAACATCTGGATTATCATGTCATATTGTTATTGTCAGTACTGGCATATTGTGACGCCTCTCCTGGAAACACTAAGTGGTGGGACACTTGGCTGTTGCCACCTTAAAGTGAGACATCATTTTGCATCCTAGTGGGTAACACTATGATGTGGTTACACAACACCTGCTTTAGTTATGCACATTTTAATGAATTAACACGGCAAGTATCATAAGTCAACAAGAGTTTATGTGATTAGTTTGTGCTCGAGGCATCATTAATTCATCTATTCAGCTCTAGGTTTCAAGGCATACCTTGGATATGAAGACTAAAGGTTATCTTATTGTGTATACTTGCTCATCTACAGCATTAAATTCTACTGATTAGTGTTATTAAAATATTATATATATATATTTCAAGTTTAGCTCAAGTTACATGTAAAATTATTATAAACCCCTTTTGTTTTTATCCCTTCAAAGGCCAATGTATCAGATGACAATATTAATAATTGTATAATACTGTGCACAGTACAGTGATATAATCTGAGATGGTTATCCTATTGTGAAAATCTCATATGACTGTAATGATTTACAGCAAAACAAAAACTTTTCTCAATGAAATATGAAGCTATTTTTCTATAACTGGTAGTCAGATATAAACGATATAAATGTTCATGTTGCTGCACAATCCAGTCGTCTTTGTTTATGTCACATTCACAAGCTAAAGTGTAGCACCAGAGTTTTAATCTATTCTATTAATATATTAATTTGTGAGTTTGACTGTGTCAAGAGAGGACGATGGTGCATGAAACCAAAAGCTTAAAGCGGATTCTAGCAGCCAATCAGTGGTTAACAGACAGTTCTCGATATAATGAAGTGAGAAAGAAAACCACAGTATCATATCTGATTGATGCTTGTCAACTTATAGATTGTCTCTGTTGACGTGTGGCTGAAAATCTAAGCAGAAGATGTCCAGATATCCTGACTTTTAGTCTTTCAAGCTTGAAAAAAAAAAACAGATAAGGAAGAATGATAAGGATATTTTTTAGCTGATATTGATAATTACTTCCTTAAGTTTAAGAAAGGCTTTCTTCAAAGAGAAAAGAAGAACAAGCGCACCACGCTGCTGTCATGCTTGTTCCTCTTTTTTTTTTACCCAGCTGACTTTAAACGTGCATACCACCGGAGTGAGTACATTTATTAGCAATAATTTTCCTGATACCAATATATAGTAGATATTATAAAATTGTCATTATTGGGACTATAATTTATTGGTCTCTAACACTGGATCCTACATTTCCCATATGCAATTCAACAGCATCTGTTATTAAATTCAAACCTAAAAGATAATGAGTCTCAAGTCAAAAACCACATTAAGGTATACAACATTCTTAATGTGGAAAATGGGTGGAGTGCCCCTTTAACTTACCACAAAAACTCATAGTGACCATCATTTGTTAATGGTGAGTAGCAGGAATTCATGCTACATTAATAATGATTCATTAAATCATAATGAGTCATGCATTAGTTATGCATTACTTCAGCCTGTGTTTTGTAACCCTAGAAGGTGTTATCTAATATGGTTAACTGGGTGTTCCCACAAAAAGAAAAGTGGTGCATTCAGGTGCCCGATGAACCTGAGTGCAACACGTCGGACATCAGAGCAGACTGAGATACAGCAGCTTTATCCGCTTGTTTTCTGTTGCAGGAAGTGGACATGAGTGTTTTCACTCCATGTTTCCATGGAGATGGTGATGGGCTGCTTAACATGTGCACGCTGCAGCAGCTAAACACAATTAGGCAGAGAGTGCTGCAGTGATTAATCTGGCCTCCAACATCTGACACAGCCGGTTAACATGCGCATTACTCTCATGGGAGTAAACTACCGCAGTCCATGAAGAAATGTGACATTTCTGAGGGCGAGCACACGAAGTAGAAACACTAATAAAGAGCTAAACACAGCAGGCCTGGTATCTTTATCACTATTGATTTTATTACACAGGCTATTACAGAAACATAACTGTGTTTTTAAATTGGAATTTGCTTGTACGGCATGACAGAAGTCACAAACCCCATGAAACAGACAAAGGTGTCATGCTGAGGGCTAAAGGGCCGAACAATTTCCCCCTGCGGTGGTTTTAATTAGCTAGCTCCTACCAAGATGGATGCTAATGACTGTAATTAACCAGCAAAAAGGGAGAGGAAAGGAGACACAAAGCCGGTGAAACACGCGAGAAAACGTACCTTCAGGAGAGTCCAGCGGATAAAACAGGTGGCGGAGACGTTCCCGTGTTTTTTTCCCTGCTCGCTGATATGTCACTCCGTGTAAAATGCCCCGTTTTGTTCAGAAACATCAACAGAGGCGAGTGAAGAAATGCGAGACTACAGGGGCACGTCTGAAGGGGGGCGTGGCTACAGGGCACCGACGCGTCATACGCTGCCTTCAGGGGCTCGAGGAAAAAGTCGTTCACATCAAGACTATATCAAAGTCTGAAGTCGTGGAAGTAGTGTTGACATTCTCAATTTTAAGTAAAAGTACTAACGCAGTATTCAGAGAAAGAAAGAGCTATTAGAAAAAAATGCTTTCAAGTTTGTTTTTTTTGCCTAAAGTAACCAATGTAAGTAACAAACCTGAACACCTCTTGACTTGAACCTGAGTCGGTCCATCCTGTATTAATTGTAGAATGAGAGTAGTTTTATGTGTATATCTTGTGTACAATGTTGAAGCTGTCTTGTACTTTGTGTCTTTTGCGTTTTTGACTTGTTCTTTTGTTTGTGTGCTTGTTTGTTTGTATTTTATCCATGTAATTTTTCATTTTTCTGAATTATATTTTGTCTAAAGGATCGGAGAATGTGGGTTGAGGAGGGAGGGAGTAGATTTACAAAGTAAATCTATATAACATATGTTTTGTACAGATGTTTAACCCTGGAAATATCATCATTTCATGGTTTGCATGTACCTTGAATTTTTAATTTGCATTTTCCCGACAGAACTTAAAGGCAGCATAGAGTTGAAGAAAGGTGGCGTGTCCTTTAACAGACAGCTGTGTGACAGACAGATGTTTCCCTCTCACATCCACAGTCTTCAGTGGTTGATGGAGTTTAAACTGGACTTTATTTTTATCTGAGAACAGTTTGTTTATTTATCAACAGCTCCTTACTTCTTCAAGTTGTTCATCTTTTTGGTTTTGTGTCTGTGCCTGGTTTAAGTGTGTCTTAATTTCAGTCCCTATAATCTGTACGGCTGGAGAATGTATAGAAACCTGGATCAGGTGTTTACATGCTAAATTAGCCTGGTTTCTATTACAGTACTCTGGCTGGCATATCCAGATTTCTCAAACTACTCCAAAAATCAGAATACAAGTCTGCATGTAAACCTAAAATGTCCATTCAGTTCTATCTCTGTGGACTCACTGCTCACAATATGCCTGTATCAGAGTAAATAAACAGTCAGGGGTTGAATGAAATCAGACATGATGACGTTACAGGGAACTTTATTTGTTGTTAGACTGACATTCTTTGGCTATAGAGAGACAAACACAAGTCCAACGACCCGACTGATGTCCTGGTTGATGTTGCAACTATCTCACGTACTGTATCTACTCAGCTTGTTTTACAATAGTGGTCATTTTAACAAGTATCAGCTGCCGTGTGGGGACACAGATAAGAGACATCAGGTACTGAATGCTTACGGGTTTCTTCTCATATACCCTCTGGCCTACCTAAAACAGTAAACTAAATATTATTCATATATTAAACACTCTACCGTGTTAGTCATAAAATACAAAACATTTATAACAAGGTGAGGCGTCATTTGGATTTGTCAAGTTCTTTCTGTTTGTAGTAAAGGACAAAAACGCGAAAACAAAGTGTAAATCAATAAGCAACTGATAAAATATATATTCTCTTCTGCGGCTGTGAGGAAAATGTATAAAAAACCAATTCGCGTCACATTGCATAGCCTTCGTGACGCGCGCTGATATGCCCTCTTTGCGGACTTTCACATTTCTTCATTCATAAAGGACAAACTTCAAGCCATATGGAGCGATTGCATTGGTTTTAACAGCAGTGAAGTCACAGTGAACTGTCACCGAGTTTCGGGGCACGGAGGGTGAAAGATAACGAGCCTGGGTGCAAAAAAATAATCAAAGGTGTAATACTCAATAGTAGAAAGTAGTACAGTAAATGCAGCAGCAGAAAGACGCACTGAGGCCAGATTTTTTTTTTCCCAGCGCACAAAAATGTCTTATGTTTACAATTTGATTATCCTATCAGGCCTCAAACCGCCTGATCAGATTGCATTAGTCTGACTGGAATTGTAGAAATCTTGGTGCTTGTTTACAGCGACTGAAACTGACTCGCCGCCGCGTCAATGCTGGTAAAGATGTTAAGAATTAGAGCTACAAATCGACGTGATGAATGAATCCAGATTTTGTGGAAAAGGTTTTTAAAAAAGACAGCTAGCTAACTCAGAGTTTGGACGACACGTGGGCCAGGTGTTTCATCGCTCCCACCCTCCTGCTGCCTATATAATGTCACATGGAGATACTGAGTAGTATTAGTTTGTTAGACGGACGACAGCGGCGCCCTCAGCATAAACATATTCTGCCGCCTCCGCCTCCGTCGGTCCTCGCCCGCCCCGCTCTCAGTGGCAGATGGCCAGGAGGAGGCGTTTAAAGTCGCCGCTGCACTCGTCCCTCAGGGCGTCCTTCAGAGACACGTCGTACTTCTCCAGGTACATGTCTTTGATGGTCTCCAAGTCGTACTGTAGACAACAAGAAGAAGAAAAACTTACTTACTACTTTTATATCCATTTGTACGAGAGGTCAAGCTTGGTGAATATTTATAAAAATTCTTATGTAATCTCCTTGAAAAGCACTTTGGTCAGCGTTTGCTTCTTTTTAAATGAGCTCTAGAAATAAACTTGACGATAAAAAAAAACAATCAGTGTGTTTACATCCACTGAAGTCATCAGTCTGCATTTTGCAGTAATCAAATTAATGGTTCTATAGCCAAATGTGAAGCAAATTTTTACTGAATTGTCAGAAAATCAGCCGAAGAAAGAGCAAACGTGTGCATGTTTCCATCCACTACTGTTACGCAGATGATGGATGTTGGTTGTCGAGGTGAGCAGTAGGTGGCACTAGCTCTCCAGGCAGGTGGCATTAAACAGGAGGAGAGCACAATGAAATGATGTTGTTAAAGGACTTTTTTAAATGGTGGGAAAAAATGTAGAGGACGTGTCAGAAACAAGACATTTCTGTGTGTTTCATGTATAAATCTTATGAAATACAATTGAAAATGTCATGTGTTCTGTGTGACAAAGACTTCCAACGAGGTAAAAAGTCCTTCCAGTCCAAGATCTTTACAAGAAGTGGCTCACGTTTGTACTGAAACATTTACAGTCAGACTGAAACTGAAACTGAAAGTAGCTTCGACAGGAAAATTTCCACAGCTGAATATTGGACTCTGACACATTAATGCAAAGTCAAAACCGTCATTTGCAATGCTCCTAAAACAACAAAAATAAAAAGGCCAGGAGGCTCCATCCTGCCTCACTGATAAAATAAGTATGTCATTGTTTCTTCATGTGACCCAGTAAGCAAAAAAAGAAATATTGATAGATTAAGGTAAAGTGGTGGTTTGGTATGAGGTCAATCCCTTGGTTTCAGAAAACAGAAGGATTTTGGTTCGCTTCAGACATTGAGGTGTTGAGCTTTAACCTGACTCATCCCAAAACACATCTGGCTCCACCTGTTGATCACTCAGAGCGGTTACCTCAGCGCGGCACACGATGATGCGGATGAGGGTGTCCTCGTCCGTTCCCGCTCCGCTCATGGCGTCGTGCAGACGTCTGGCGAAGTAGAGCTGAGGGTTCTTGGCAACTCTCACTGAGGAGGAGAAGACGGATCGATCAGCGAGATACAGTCGGTTAATCAACACTTTCCTTCAGCTCTGGCGTGAAACTTTACTATGAGCTAATGTGACCAATACTTTATGTCCTTTCTGTGGACACTGACTGATTCTAGGTTTTAGCATACTTCCTAGAAGACAAAGTGTTCATTACTTAAGGTCAGACTGAGCACACTGCTTTCACAATACTTCTTACTTCATACTTACCAAGAGCAATGTAGCATCTCTTCAGTGTCCCAGAGGTCTCGTTATCAATGGCATCGAGGATTTCAGTCCCAGAGAGCTGCGGAGAGAAAATAACTAGTTCAATCTGAGTACGGGCGACGCATCAAAGTGGTGACGTCTCATTTTCCAAGTCCATATAAGTCACCCAAAATATTTGACACTGTGACTGGTGATTTACGTTTGAAGGAGGTGTAATTAAAGCCGCCCAAAGTGTATTTATAGAAATGAAAGTTTGAGAACCAACAACACTTATAAAGGGTAATTGTAAGCCCAGATTAAGCTGAAGATGACATGTCAGGTCACATAAACCGATAGACAATGTGACTGCAGGTACGGATGCTGTTACCTGCTCATACGCCTTGAAGGTGGCCTGAAGCTGCAGGTAGTTTCTGGAGGCCAGGATGTAGCTGAAGGTGGACTCATCCGTCCCGAAACAACCCTCGCCAGCCTGCCACAAATATCACTGTTTCTTAGTATTCATTGAAACTGATGTGAGATTATTATGAATATGTATTTCACGTTGAAACATTACCTCAAACAGGGAGGTGGCATCTTGTTCGGCCAGATCCTCATCCACGTCGTAGCTCTCGTCTCTGTTGCCCTGAAAGAAGAAGAAGAAGAAGAGTGAGATGACTTCTGCCGTGCTGTGAGAGGCCTCTGCAACTAAATCTGGCATCCGTTTTACTAAAGAGAGGGTGTCTGGAGTGAGGCCAGAGTGTGTGTGTGTGTGTGTGTGTGTGTGTGTGTGTGTGTGTGTTTACAGGAGGCATGATTGGGCACAGAGAGAGTGAGCTCGATTTCAGCTCCACTGCAGACGGGAGGAATTCAGTTACTCAAGTGCAGCAGAAACCAAAGAGCACCCACCTCCAGCAGAGCCATGAGCAGGTTCCGTACGTCCCCGCTCGTGTCGCCCTCGATGTCGGCGACGAGGTCACGTTCGTGCACTGAGAGAGAGACACAGAGGGGAACAAAAAGGGTTAAATTAAAGACCAGTCGTGCTGTTTATTATGGGTCTCAACGGGATTTAAAAGGGGGAAGCGCATCGCTGGATACTCATGTTCACTACATTCTGTTTTTAATTTCCCACTTTCCCTTCACCTCCTTCTCATTAAAATGCATAACTAACCCACATTTTCAAGTCTGACACATTCTCAAGTCTCGTGTTTCGGGTAAACGAGCTTACAGGTCGGTCTCATATTTTCTTCAACGATGGATTGAGACTACCGAGTTTAGAAAGCATCCTTCAAATGAGTGATCTGCAACCAAACTCAGTCGTCCTCGCCGTGTGCGTAGGTGCACAACTATGCAATGAGCTCAACACACTTAAAGTCTGAATGCAGCCTATGAGGCAATAGTGAAAGTTTGAAACCAGTGTTGGACAAAAGCAAATTCACTGATGGTGATAAGTAAGATTCCACAAACAAACACTAGACCAAAGGTAGAGTAGAAAATCAATTAGAACAATACCATGGACAATGGATTCACAAAAATATAAAGTATAGGCCTACATTTGACATTTGGTAGTATCCTGTATAATGGACGCTCACTAGTTTACACAATTATTAGAAAATTGAGATCTCGGACACAAACTCATCATCATTTTGGGTCATTTCTCACAGCTGTTGAGTCACACAACTATAATTTCCACGTCTATACAATGAGACAGATTGAATTGTGGCACTAGCATCTATTACGGATGCATCCTCGGAATCTGAATTCAATAAAACAGACTTATAGGAATGACCAATGACAGATCAACATTGATTCCCGACAGGAAGTACAGCACATTCATCAGTCTAGTAAACATACGCCTAAAGTCTGCAATCAGCTAACAACCTCAGAAGCTAACCAGCATGTTGCAAGCACTGGCAGCACCCACACATTGACCTGGTGACTTATCTTTGATCCAGCCACTCCTCATTGAACTTTGTCTACAGAATACCTTACTACGAATTAACAATAAGCCTGTGTCTGGAAGAATTATACCAATATTTCGACACATCATTCAAAGGACGGACGAGAACTGATGTTTAATGATGTCGTCAGTGAGATGGCTGGAGACCCTCGAGTTATGGCCGCAGACAGACGATGTTGGTAAATATAATCAGCTATCAGCGCTGGTATCAAAATGAACAGGAAGTTGAAGCAGGATGGGCCTTGACTAAACACAGTGTGACTGCACATTACATCACTCCATAAAGGAGCAGCAGCAGCAGTAGCAGTGTATGTGGTGTAGGTCCAAGTGAGTCACCATCAGCCGTTTCCTAATAATACAAGGAAGGGAAGTCGTGACCTTTAGTAAGCGAGTGGGCGAGAGGGTTCATATCGGCCTACCTTGAAAATAGCATTCCTTGAACATGGCGATGTCCTGTGAGGAAACGAAGAACACAAAGTCAGAATATTCTCCACTAAAGAATAAATATAGTGTAGACGAGTTTCTTAATTGGTGACTGACCGAGTTGGTGGCGGTGCAGAGGATCTCCACCAGGACGTCTTCATCGGTGCCCGCGCCCTTCATGGCCTTCCTCAGCTCCTTCACGGCGTAGATGACGGGCGGGTCCAGCATGGCGAGGATGGCCTTCTCGAAATTCCCCGACAGCTCGCTCTTCAACTTGTCCACCAGCTCCTGTCGCAAATTGCACAATTCGGTTGAAACCGAGGAGGAAAGCAGATTTCATAACGTATCTCTGCTTCTTTTCCGAGTGACACTCACATCGTCGTACTTGTCGAAGTAGGCCTGTTTAATTTCCTGCCGCTGAAACGAACAGCGGTTCGCCAGGATTTCGATGATGGCCTTCTCATCGGTTCCTGAAGGTGAACACAAAGCAGATTCAGCGTGATGATAGACAACACAACACGAGGAACACATTACTAGACAGATGAACATATTCATTGAGTATTTTCCAACGTACCGAGCCCTTTGCAGGCTTTGCGGATGGCCTTGATGTCGGCTATGGGATCAAAATCCTCGTACGGGTAGATAGTGGGCTGAAAGGACACAAGACTTCTGTCACATAGACGGCAAAAACAGCTGACTGCTCTCACCAAGCTGATCAGCGTTTCAGTTTCAATGAACTTCAGCGGGATTCGTGAAGGCGATGCAGGAGCAGCTGGCGGATGGGGGAGGGGAGGACCGTGACACAATTGAGTCGGGTTGAGGAATTCAGGGCCAGAAGTCTTTAAACAAACTTGGATGGGGGCCGCGTGAGTAACGGGGAGCAACCACAGGGCGGAACCACATCATCCGAGCCAATAATAGAATACTTAGATATACTTTTCTGTCTCAAGTCAGTGTTTGACTTCATCTGTTGCTTCTCAAAACTTTAGTAAAGCAGCATTTTTGGGGAAAGTAATCATGTTTTTGCATCCAGAAAATGAATTGGGATGATATTTGCACCTTAAAATATCTTAACAACTACTTTATAATACAAAATAAATTTAAAAAACAACAAGAATAAAGCTGTAGTGAGTCATCGAAAGCCTTTCTTCACTGTGTTTGAAGTAAAACAATGAAGAAATGAACGTAAAGGTACCAAAAAGATATACATCTGACAGAAATGGTCGCCCTCCCCCCCTTTCTGTGCACTCATGGACCCTGCCCTTGCATAACACACACACAGCCCTACTCATTCATCTACATACACACTCAGATCTAACGGAGCTGTGATGAATTCCGCAGGGGAGTGGCCCCTTTTCCCGTGCGTAAAGCCAGACACGGAGCTCTGTCACACGGTGTCACTTGCGACGTTCATTTAAAGAAACACCAAATATTACAAATCCGAAGCCACAGCTCTCATCTCCAGTCAGAACTATATTATATATAGATATATAGATTGGATTTACGCACTGTGCGTCACGGTTGACGGCGGGTGGAGGCGCTGCAGCGCTCTCACATGCTCCGTAATGCGCAGTAAAAGCAGTTTGTGATTGGAAATGACGCCAGGATCGGAATCTAATAGTAATCACCGTGATTGGCTGAATTAAAATCTTCATTCATCAACTCAATCGCTCACACTCGGAGCGAGAACAAACTACCGATCGATCAGATTTTCTATTTCTAATCATATTATAAAGCGACGCCGCGTGAGAAGCGCAGTCTGATGAAGACAGAGAACCTACCTGACAGTTTCCCATGTTGAGGTGTCCGGTGGCAGCAGGTGATGTGTTGGACAGAGTCTTGGTTTGGTCTCAGTCCTCCCGAACAAAAACTGTCTGCGGCCCAGAGCAGCGCAAACCAGTATGTGACGTCACCACGGACCGCTACCCAGCCAGTTAACCATTTGCAGCCTCGATCACTGGACTGTGGTATCCCATGATGCACCTTGCAAGGCAGTTTTCACTGTGTCACTAACATTGTTGGTAATGTGTTATTAGTTTAGAGATCATTTGCCTGAAACAATGACTGTAACCCTCATGCAACTGACACAAATAAATAAATAAATAAATAAATAAATAAATAAATATTTTACCCAGACCACATTTAAAAAAAAACCCAAAAAAACTGCCATAAAAATACAAATTTTAATATTATTTTCAACTTTCACTGGGTTACATTTTTCAACCAACATCAGGCCTTCAATCAATTTTTGGCAGGTGAAAATGCCCATTTTGTATTGTAATGGTCCTTTAAAAGGATTCAAAGCTGTCCTGGGAGCTCTAGTGTTTATAGTATGAAGCTCATACATGAGATCAAGTCATATTTAGGCAGAAATCACCTTTCATTAACTGTATTTGGCTGCTCAACGGGCTGCTGTGCGCGCTCCCGCGGCCTGTAATCAGATTCTGGCAGACGATCACTTTTTGGCACGACACCGGCAAAAAACTTAAACTTACCGAGTGTTTGTGATGAAAATAAGCCCTCCCGACCGAGACTTTCGTGAACTTTCCCCCGGACGCCAACCTCCCTCCCTGCGAGTCAGACAGCGTCCAGTTTACTGATGGCGATTATGTAATTATGTAATTTAGAGCGAAAAACGTAACCTCATTACTTTCCAGGATGTTTGGTGGGTCAGGATCTCAATCATGACACATCATAACAGCATCCATATGGTTATAAACTATCCGTGGGTTTAGATTGACAGGGGGGACACCGGGGAAACACCTTGAAAACACACCGACGTCATCATCATGACGTGTACCGTCACGTCTCTTTACGAGCCGCAGCGTCGGATTTCTGTGTGAATTCACGTTGGTTCGTCTTTAATGCGAGCTGCTTCGCTCTGTGTGAATCACTATCAGCGGAGAATTGCCGAACCTCCGCTGCGGAGATAATGCCTCTTCTCCTGTGTGAAAGGGGTTTTTGATACAGCTCAGCTGTGTAAACATCCACTGTCTGTGGCTCCACCCAGTGGCACTAATTTGATTTGCAAGAATCTAGCGCTCCTGGCTGAATGCAACCAATCAGAGCCAGGGGGCGTGTCTGAGAAGTGTCAATCACTCACGCTACTGGGCTGTGCCCCTCCCCTGCGCAGGCGCAGTGCCTGCTCTTACCTGGTCTGATGGTCTGATACCGTTCGTTCCAACATTTAAAAAATGGCGGAGAGCAGACTACAACAGAGCCGAAAAATGCCACACCATTGCCCACGTCAAAGAGAAGAAATAAGAAGACCGACGAAGCAAGTGTAAAAAGAAAGAATTGGACCGAGCCAGAGAGAAAACAAGGATAATATTGGAGCGTCATTTTCTGAGGTGGAGGAGCTGAGGGATTTGTAAGGACTCAAGAGCAACGCAGAATTAGCGGCTTTTCTGCTGGACAAGTAAGGACACCTGCTTGATATGTTTCATTCTGAGTTTTAACCATAAGGCTATGGTGGCAGCGGTTACAGTAATACTGGCAATAGCACATATGGCCTTACATGTTGCAGTCGAGCTACCTAGCTTGTTGGTAAATCTAGCTTGTTAGCTTGTATGCCAACTCCGGTGTTTAGCTTCGTCTTTATGGCTACTGGTTAGCAAAAGTGTCTTTCAAGTGACCGGGCAGTTATAAAGTTAGTTTGTGTTCAGTATGCTCTGACCCCGCAGTGAAGTTAGTTTTAAGTTGGATATTCGACAGACATTCGCTCCGGTTAAACCTCTTCTTCGCTCCGGGTACACTGCGATCCGAGCAAGCCGCTCCAACATTTCAATTTCAAATTTATTATTTTTTATATATAAATATTTGCATTTTAGCTCAACAGCTTCCGGGTCATTTGATCAATTGACTCAGAAAAGGTGTGGGATCATAGTACTCCACTGTCTGCATGAGATACACCTCTTACTTTTACATTTAACATCTCTAAATATTTTCTATTAATTTTTATATGTAAATATTAGCATTTTAGCTCAATAGCTTCCGGGTCATGTGATCAATTGACTCAAAATCGGTGTGGGATCATAGTAGTCCACTGGCTGCATGAGATACACCTCTTGTTTTTGAATTTTAAATCTCTAAATATTTTTTTAATGAATTTTTATATGTAAATATTTGCATTTTACACCTCTTATTTTTGCATTTTAAATCTCTAAATTTTTTTTTTTTTAAGGTTTAACCGGAGCGAATGTCTGTCGAATATCCTTAAAACTAACTTCACTGCGGTTGCTCTGACGTGGTTGAATTGGTTATGAGAAATAACGTTACTCATGCTTCAGAAAGGCAGCATGGCAAAAATGTTGCACCAGGTAATGATTACCTCGTAACTCTGTCTACGGAGATGTGATGAATATTGTTTGTTACTTGGGATATCTACAGTGATCTGCATGAGGCACTCGTCATTGTAATTTAGTTGTATTGGTCAGAAAGAGAAAATTGGGGCTTATGTTGTTGTTGTTGTTGTTGTTGTTGTTTTGAATGCGCCATCTTGGTTATCTGGCTTCCTCTGTTGCGTGGTTACAAGCCTGGTCGTGCATGGCAGGCTCCTCTGTGGGGACGGGCTTTGAAGGCTGTGCTCATTCAAATATTCTTTCCACTTTTTTCTCAAAACTCCAGACTGCAGCTTTGACCTCAGTAAAGTATCTGTATACTTTTACCACTATCTATAATAGTGGACATGGTTTTCGGTTCCTATCAGCTCCCACTGTTGAAGCCAAATATAAATCCTTAACAGGTATATTTTGAGTGAAATAGTGCGGAATACGTCTGTGTAAAGGCGGCGTCAGCACCTTTTGAGTACGACAGCCTTGTACACAATACTGCAGTGTATAAACAGCATGGTGATCAGATGACCTCGGATCAGACCAGAACTTCTAGGCATCCTTCAGCCCTGTATTTTAATTTTTTAGCGTCCTTGAGAACAGAGAAACAATAGATTAAATACATATTAAAGTGACTTTGCAGTTGTTACACACCTCATTTATAACATTAACCAATCATTTACAAATTGGTAAAAGTAGACGTAAAGAAAAACTAGTACAGTAATAGTTTCTCTACTTTTAGTGTAGAATGCCTGCACAAAGTAACTATGAACCAAACAGCTCGTCCTCTGTAGAGTTTAGTCATCTGCAGTATAATTACCAACCTTAGCCAGCCTACGCTCCAACCAGTGGTATTTTTTCTGGCCCTTGTATCTGTCCCTAACTCATAATTACTCTCCTACAAAGGAGAAAGCTGCTGCTGCCCTCCACAATAAAGCCCTTAGCCTATGAAAACTGAATAAATGCACACACAATGTCTGCATAAACTGTTCCAATTAGGGCCTCGCTAACAAAGCCATGCAATTAAACAGGATGAGTCATCCCTCTTCACTACTATAATTATGTGGAAATTACCTGGAAGATCAATCAGGGAAACTTTTTGGATAAATCATTAAAAGTTGCAGCCGTTTTTAATGTCCACCACTATAATGAGCACATTAGCAACAGATTCAACCTAAGATGTGAGTCATTCATTTAAAAAAACATGGTAAGTTCACCGTTCAGACTGGTGAAACTTCAGTTTCAGCTTCAGCTTCAGTTCTCCACTCAGTTGTTGTCCTCCTTATTCTCAGCTCCTCCTAACATTATAAAGCCGTTGACTTGATACCTGGAATCACAAAAACGAGGACATTAAGGAATTCCATTAAGGAATACTTCTGTTCAAGTTTTAGCTGAGAAGATTGACATCACTCTCATGTCTGTATGATAAATATGAAGCTGGAGCCAGTAGCTGGTTAGCTTAGCTTAGTCAGATTTTGTTATATTTGGACAGCCAGCTGGCTGATTTTCTATTGTACCCGGGATGACGAGATTAGTCTTGAGAATGACGGCAGGGAGGGTGAGGCGAGGGGTATTCAGTTGTTTGCGATATGCAACCTCACCACTACATGCCATTAAATCCCACATGATCTGCTGTGTAAAATACAGTCCATACTCATAGAAAAATATTGGTTCTTAAATGGTTCTTCGAAAGGCTCTCTGGTTCTTTAAAGAACCATCACCAATTGAAGAACCTTTTTATGTAGGGGATGGTTCTTCGCATAATTTATGTGGTTCTTTAAAGTACTCAAAGAACCATTTTTTGATGGTTCTTTGAGGCACCTTTGGGTTTTTTTTAAAGAACCGTTTGCAGGAATGGTTCTTCAAAGAACCTCTTGCTAAAAGGTTCTTTGAAGAACCATTTATGGTGCCTCCAAGAACCATTTTTTGATGGTTTTTTGAGGCACCTTTGGGGGTTCTTTAAAGAACCGTTTGCAGAAATGGTTCTTCAAAGAACCTCTTGCTGAAAGGTTCTTTGTGGAACTAAAAATGGTTCTTCTATGGCATCACTCCGAAGAACCATTTCTGGTTCCAGTTAGCACCTTTATTTTTCTGTGTGTTATAGCACCTTTAAGTTCGTTCATGCCTCCTTGATTCAGGGAAGAATGACTGACGACCATAAGTTCACTCCTGGTATGCAGGGTACCAGCTGCTGTTGCAGGCACCTGTTGATGTGGCGACACATGCAGCTGAGAAACAGAAAAGCTCCCTTGTTTTTTGGTTTATTTGCATTCTGTACTTCTTTGCTGTCAGTGAGTGCTGTTTACCTGACTGCACTGTAGCTCTCAGTTGTCTCAGTTCGGGGATGTTATGGTCTTTATTTCACGGCCGGTGGAAGGGGGGTCCCCTGAAAGCCTTTATCGCGGATCTGAGAACAAAGACAGCATTCAGCAGCACCAGCCAGAGAAACAGACTGTAATGTCATGCAGGCCCAGGACCCAGACTCATGTTATGACCCAAAACACAACTTGTTTAGAGTCTGACCAGCTCCTACTGTTAATAATCACAGTCGGAGGGGTTGAGTTTCAGCCGCCAGAAGATAAATGCAGTGCGTGGAAAGGTGGTCAGGACAGAGTTTTACCTACAAAAACACTTTTCAGGCAGCAAAGATCTGCAGGAAGTCTCAGTGGGAGGTTTTTTTTTTTTAGAGCAAACGTAAAGAAACAAGTCTCATCTAGAAGTTTTCTCAGAGGGTTTTGACCCTGTTTTTTCATGTTGTCATAAAGAAAATGAACTGAGAGAGAGTCTGCATGGATGGATTTGTATGACTGCAGACTCTCTCGCTCAGTTCTTTTCCTGTCAAAGAGATCAGGAGACCTTCCGAGCACACTGGGCTTTTGTTTCGTGGAACAATGCTCAGCTAATAAACGGTGCATTGTCTACCTGCTCCTGTGGGGTAAAATCCCTGCGTTGGAAAGGATTCTGGTGCTTTTGGTTCCTACCCAGGTGGTAGATTGGGGCACCACTTCCTGGCATCCCCCCCAGATGGACTGCTGCATGCTGTCATTGTGCTGCAGATGGTGGGAGAATATAATACCATCCGTCTTATCATGAAGGAACACAGGCCTCTCTTTCTGTGCATTACAGAATAGCTCTGTTGTGATAAACTAACCTCTCGTTCCTCAACAGAGTTTCTACTTCTTTCCCACTGTATCTGTTGTTTCCTCCAAAGCTCTCTGTAACACTGACTTCTGTTTCCCTGAAGAAAACAACAAATTAAAGGTGACTCAGGAACATTTAGTATTGTTTGGTTTTGGTTTCCCTGAAAGAAATAGACTCTCATCACAACCTGTTTGCTGACTGCTAACTCACTGCAAAACATGGATCAACACCTCCACCTAGTGACCATATTTACTAACTACAAAAACCGAAACCAATGATAAATTGATCCTTTTAACAAGTATTGCTTGTGCACCCTGATAAATCTTATTCCTTTGTGCAAGAAACCTTAAACTTTAGGCTGGATTGCACCAAAATCAGTTGTTGTTGTGGTCGTGTTTGAATTTTTAGATATGTACTGTTGCCTTTTAAACTTTTGATATTTTCTTTTTTTCCAAACTTCCCCTTAAAAAAATATTTTGCCATTTGCCAGGCCACAATTGTAAATAAGAATTTGTTCTTAATGGTCTTGGCTGGTTAAATAAGGTCAAACGAATAAAATAAAATACATAAAGTGAGATTGATTTAATCAAAGTTGGTTAAAACAAGTAAAATCAGATCCTTTTAATTAAGCAGAGCTCTGTTGCACAATTAGAAACTCCTCTCCGTTCAGTAAATCCAAGTTTAAACAGAATTTTTATTTGCTTTTGTATTAAAAATTTAGAATTTAAAGTAAAATGAGCAGAGAGAGGCCCTGAGGTGAGGCATTCAAGAACATGCATAAAGTCACATCATTTGGACTGTTGTGGAAAATCCAACCTGAGTCCTTCTGAAAGAAATCCACAAGTCAGCAGCATTAAACAACTTAAACAAATCATCCACAGGCTTGTGTAGGCAACAGGGAGAGACATTTTCCAATTTTTAAGTTACAATCCGTGCACATATGGCACCTTTTTAAGGTTCATTTGGTGTTTTGCCATGAAACCTACAGTGATGGATGCATGGAGTGAAGATGTCCAGTAGGGGTCAGTGTTTCCAGAAGTTACAGTTCCTTTGAATGTTAGTAATGACAGAGAGGCTGATCAACAAAATGAATTGATAAAAACGTTGATGTCATTTATTAGCCAAAGATGGCAAACACTCTCCAGTTACCGCCCCTGAAATGTTGGGATTTTCTTCTTTTCACTGTTTAACTTTGTAAATGTAAATATTTTTTGGTTTTGAGGAGTCAATCAGACAAAACAAGCGATTTCTGACATTTTTCTCACTTTTTTCTGATCCGTGTGCTGCAATTTTATTACTTGATTCTGTGTCTCTCATCTGCTCTGTCTGGTATTGTGATGTTACTAAATTCAAGCCCTTTCTCAACATAAAAACTAAAACTTAATCCTTCAGTTATTTTCTTAATTAATTTGTCTTAAAACACAAGTGCTCAAAAAAGTGTCTCCAAAAGTCCACAATGACGTCCTCAAATGTCAAAAGATATTCAGTTTGATGTTAAAGAAGAGTAAAGAAACCAGAAAATATTCACATTTTTTTCTTAAAATATTATTAAAAATATTAATCAATTGTAAGCATAGTTGTTGAATAATTCCATAGTTAACAACTAACCAGTTAATCCATAATTCACTGCTGCTCTAAATAAAATGGTCTAAAAGATTTGATTTAACTCTAAAATCCCTCTTTGGTGAAACATATTTCAAATTCCAAACCTTAACAGCAGTGAGCAGGCACTCCACATAAAATAAATCAATAAATCTATTTTGTAAGCCAGACTGTCTCCTCCGCTGAAAGAGCCCGAGTTATCCATTTAGCTCCCACTGTAGTGAAGCCCACTCACAATAAGTTGTACTACGAGGCTGACTCACGTTCCCCGTCAGGCTCTTCTCGTATCGTATCGCACTTCCCCCAGGCTGTCAGCGAGTGGAGGTGTGTGTGGTTGGCTTTTTGTTATACGGGGCAGTTGTTACCACATTAAGGAGTCTGAGCCTGATTGTGTAACACATTCAACATGTCTGTAATGTGGATTTAATCCTTTACCTGCTCCTCTTTAAACATCTCTCTTTATTCCAACACGGGCCAAATACAGTATGTGAAATCATTCCTCCTTTTATTCTGCATAAACTGACCGTGTTCATGACGTGTGCACAGTTTTATCCACGCTGAGATCGTCCGCTTCATCTCGTTGTGTTTATACAAGCCTATTTTCAGCCAGTGAGCATATTTGTTGTCCATAATTGAATTGAATGAATGCCAGCTCAAGTTTCAAAGTTCACTGTCGACCTTGGAACCAGCAGCTCAGTGGATGATGTCAAGACGAGGAGATTCTTTGTTTTGGAAAATTTGATGCCTACAGTGTCGTGACAACTGGGTAAACTCTCATATCTCATGTAAAGCCATTACAATTAAACAAGTTGTCTTCTTTTAATTGTCAAATCTGGCCAGAAGTATGTAGACACCCTAATATTAGATCCAATCTGATCCTCCAATGTCTAATTTTTTTCATAATTAACTCATAATTCCAGTATTCCTAAACACTGGCCTCTTTTTTCTATTATTTACGTATTTTAACTGAAGCTCAATATGTTAGTTCTGATCTGAACTCGCACCAAAGATCACACAATAACACAAAAAACTTAACCGTTTGAGGCAGCAACTCCCATGTTCTGCAAGATAAAATTATTGTTTTTCTCAATGGAGTCTGGTGGCTTTAAACAGAGAGATATAACAGCTGTTTCTGGTTAAACATGTAAACAAATGTAGGCTACAAAACACTTCAGTTCAAGGTGGAGCCACGGATGTATTAAGGAGAAAGTAGCGCATATAAAATGACCCAGATCTCCACATTAACTACTGCATCGTGGGTCCTGCAGCCGGCAGAGCTGACTCACATCTGCCATCTTGAATGGGGATTAAGTGATATAATTGTGCATCAGAAAGTCAAATGAGTCGTTGTGTAAGGGTTTTGAAGCTCGAAAAAAATGATCCACCATTTTATAACCAAGTCTTTGACAATTTAAGCCTATGGGGAAAAGGTATTTTTGGTCCCATGCGCATCACGTAGCATTGTAATTGCATGGTGTGGCCACAATGTCAAACTGTCTTGGGTCGTGACCACAGTTGACACAGTGGCAACTTGACACTTCCTGCTTGAATCACCTGCTAATTTAGAGCTCATCTCGAGCACCAGATTATCCAGGACTGCTGCTGGTTAAGGTCAAGTTCACCCACACAAAAACAGACGACTGTTTCGTATTTATCTTGAATTGTGATGTTGAAAGAGCAGAGGACTTTCCCCCAAACTCATGACAAGAAGCTGGGCGCTGTTGTCCATATACTTTTGGCCACATTGCTCGTATCTCACTTGTCTTCCTGCCTCCCGAGGCCTCCCCCCCGCTGTAAACTTTCATCTTATGCTCGTTTTTCTTTGCGTTATCTTTTCGAGTATTGTAAAACATCATGAATCCGCCACCACTCACACATTATGATTCAGATGTGTCGAGCACAAATGATTGAGAGTGAATGACTAACGGCGTGTGAATGATCTCACATTTGGTCCCTGAGAGAGGCCGCCGCGCTCCCCATCAATCAGCTGCCTGCATGCTACCTGGAGGCAGAGACGGCAAAGATGAAGCACAGCTACCTTCTGGAAATTGCTATAATTGAGCGATTAAGACCGATGACGTCAAATGAAAGCCCATTTTCTCCTGAATGAACCTTCACTCAGCCTTCATTCACACACGTCGGCATGACTGTGACTCACCGGCGTCCTGGCCTTGGGCTTTGTGCTCGGCATCTGTGTTTGCACTCGGCGGTGACAGACAGAGTGACGACGGTGAGTCAAAAAAAAAAAAAAGGCCAGTTTTGCGCCTAGTGTAAAATCAACACAAATTGGATTATTAGATGAGTGGACCTGCCTTTGTCCTTTTCCACGCTGGATGTCCTTTTGTGATGCCTCCACTTTTGCGTAAACAGCAGCGCCGGGGCTGTAATTATTGTCGGAATCATCCTCATGTTCATCATCGCTCTGATGATGAGGCCGGGTTCATTTACCGAGCCGGATTTTAAGTGGGTCTTTAAACAACTTTTATGATTGAGCGTGACTCACGCAGGCGGAGAAACCTCGATTGACATTTTTCGGGGGTTTGGATGTTTTCACCCTCACCGTCAGCTCCACCCCGTCACTGCTGGACTTTTTACATCTCACCACCACATTTATGTGGTTTCACATTCTGCGATTGACGAGATTTTAAACTTTGGAAAGAAGATAAGATTGAAGCAACAAACTGTAACTTCCTGGAGAAAGACCGTCTGATGCCAACCCAAGCATCAGCTTTTGATCTGGGTTTAAGACTAAACAATCAGCCATCTTTCTCCAGGAAGTCACATTTTGTTGCTTACTATCTTGTTTTAGAAGTTGTTTTTTTAACTAGTTTTTATCTTTTGATTCATTATGTACTTCTGCTAGATTAGTATTAAGAGTATCAAGTAATTCTTTTACCTGAATTTTTTAATTTGCTTTACCGTCCTCACAAAAACACGAAGAAACCTCGATTGACATTTTGGGTTTGGTTGTTTTCACTCTCACTTCTCACCTCATCTTCTCCACCATGTTTTAAAAGTTCAAAAAAGTTCTGTGCTTGACAAGATTTAAAATATTGGAAATATAAGATTGAAGCAACAGACTGTAGACTTCCTGGAGAAGGATCGACAAATACAAACTTTGGGTTGGCGGCTCAATTATCTTTGTCCAGTAAGTTTAAGAGTATTAAGTAATTTTTCTTCTCGCTCTCATGTTTTTTAGAGTTTAAAATGAGGAACTATCTGTTAATATTCAGTGTATTTAACTTATTATTGTGCTGTAGCCAGTCTGATCTCATGAAACTTTATCTTAAAACCATAATTTTACACTTATTTCAAATCTTTGTGTTCTTTTTACTGGACTGTACCAACTTATTTCAACAGATCATTTTCTCCTCAAATTCAGTTATTTGCTTCTTTTGTTAAAAACTCAAATGGATTTTAATTTTGTGTACTCAGTCGTCATCTTCTCAGACAGAGAACACACAGCTGGAGTGTGTCCATGTGTGTGTTTTATCGTCTGACGGGAGCAGGACGAGGTCTTCTCTAATTGGACGAGGTGTCATCAGGCTCCAGCAGTTAATCAGGAGGGAAATGCATCTCATCATTTTTGGGAAAACCGACTCCTTTTTCCCTGCGAGGGAACGCGAGTGTTTGGACAATCAGACGCAGAAAACACACAACCTCCTGTCACATCTGCAGGGACCGTAACTGACGTGGAGATAAAATAATTGTAATCAGTAGACTGTCTGCAGCAGAGATAATTACTGTAAAAGTATCTACGGCACCGTGAGTCTCTGGTGTCATTTGATTCTGATCGACAGTTCGGATGTAATTTTGCTCGTAAATATCTAATGAACCCCGGTTGTGGAGGAGGAGCCCGGTGATTAACGACATCTCGGGTTTCAGTAACACTAATAACAACATCGATTGCCAATATTTTCAGAGTTCATCTCTAAAAATACTGTATGTATCCGTCTGGGCCGAAGCCATTACCCAAAAGTTAGTCATTTAATAGGAGAGAGGAGCCAAAAACTGGCCTCATCCTGTCAGCCGGGGGAGATAAATTGCCTATTAGCCTTTTGGGTTTATGATAATTTCGTGCAATCAATCACGTTGTAAGAATAGCTGCCACACGGAGGCCTCGACTTATTTTAGAATAATAAAAGGTTGTATTCATTAGGTGTCTGTTGCTTTTTTGTGAAATGTGCTGTTTGGGTTATTTAATTATTGAGCTATTTTTACGGGGGCTGCCATTGTTTTCATCGTCCAACTGTGTTTTTGTGCTACTTCCATTTATCAGCCTCTCATTAGCATCAGATGTGGATTTATTGCACTTGTACTTTTACAGAATCACCAGGACTGTTTAAAAAAATGATGATTTATTTGATTTGAATAGTTGCAGTGAATATTTATAATGGATTATATATGTTGAATCAACAATGGTGATACTAACGGGATCCATGACCTTAAAAACAGCCTCGTAAGTATTAAATAAAAAGGTGACAATTGGTCAAAAGTCAACTTCTATGATATCAATTATCTTACAAAAGCAAATAAATCCATAAATAACACTCGAGATCTTTAAAGAAATATCCAAACGTACACTTTAACAGTAAATGGGACCCTGATTTCTGCTGCGACTATTGTTTTTTCTTTTCTTGTTTCCATTAATCTGTGCTGATAATCATTTTGTGTATTAATGTCAGATAACGGTAATAAATGCCCCTCATGAGTAACCGGAGCTCAATACGTCCCAAACGCTCCTTCCTCTCCGCAATTATCTGCATTTAATTAATAATCAATCACCCTGTTTATCCTGTTTATGCACCGACATCATTCTTCTCCCACACACCAGTCGTCATAATCACAGATACCAGATTCTCCGGCTCGCTTTGTTTGAGACTTTTCACCCTTGTTAGTTGTTGCTCCTTGCTCCTTATTGGTTTCATCTGCCTCCTCTGACTGCCCACCTGTTTCATCCCTCATCCACACGTGGGTTTTCTCAATCCAGAGTTAAGTAACCGGCGGCTTAGCGTGTCGTTTTGTAGAAATTTGGAACGGTTTGACCTCTCAATCCAAATGAAATGAAGCCTTTTCTGTCGTGTTTTAGTCCTCCATCTCATTATAAAGACACTGATCCTCCAGAGGAATCGTCTATGTCTTTTCAGGGTTGTATAAAAGGTTTAAACGATGTGTATTAAAGGTGTGAATGTGTTTTATGCATATTCATGGGTGTTTTTCACATGACAGTAGCTTGCGTCAGTAGGCACTAAGAGCTGATCTCCCTACATAATACAGCAGCAGAGTGACGCCAGCTTCAAGGTTTTCCGTGAGCTGTGTTCCCCGTTGTTCGTCTCCGCGGCGGACAAACGGGGACATTTTCTGACGAGGCAGAATTACTCACCGGATGACCTCCTCATTATCGCCGTGCGTGCGTAAGTAATTGAACTGCGAGCGCGTACCCAGATGCTGAATTGCAAGTAAATGTGTTAATGTGCGGATTATCCGCCAGCCCTCCAGTTGTGGAGGTGGTAGTGGTGGCGGGCGGAGGAGCGTAACAGAGGCTCTCTGTGAGTCACGGATGCTCACATCACCGGGGGCTCCTCTAATGATGGAGCCACCGCTGAGGCTGGGAAAAGCATGTGTAGGAGTCCAGACCGGAGCGCGGCCTCAGGGGATGGAGGAGCAGGACCTTGTGGGAGGCGTTCCTGCCCACCGGCTGAGGCGCTACGATACAGCACGCATCGCAGGAGGCTTTCACAAAATCAGGAGATGATATAATTCTGGTTTAGCAAGAGTGATTACTTAAAGGGTCAGTTCACCTAATACATGTGTGACAATCTGAACTCAAAGGTTCCCCAGGTTTCATCATGACCTATGAACTTCGGTCACATGATTACAGGAATGACTTTGACCTGCTCCCAGGAGGTCGACTGTGACCGATATTGTTCAGCTGTTCACAGAAAGCTGATGTTTTCTGCTTTCAGGGCTCATTAAGTCTTCTGTCCAGGGTCCTTATCCTTGAACAAGCCAACTAAAAAGATTTTAAATTTAATTTTATAACCCTGATTTAAAAAAAATACTTGGAGGCTGTGGTTCTTATCACTTTGCACCTTGAAAGTGGCATGGACAGAGATTCCCCAAGGTCCTATTGTGAACAGATTTCTAGAGATCTTGGTCACAGGTCGTCAGGAGCTATTGGGTGCACCTGTGATGTTCTCCCTCAGCTGACTGCAATCAGTCAGCTGGGAGGTTATATGAGGGGGTTTCAGTTCCCCTGCTCAGTTGGTTGTGTGTCTCCAGGGAGTCAACACCATCAGTTGGCTTTCTGTGTTTTCCGTTCGAGTGAAAATCTGAGTTCAGTGTGTTTGAGCTTCTTCTTTTGCCCAGATTCTACACATTTTGTTTCCCTCCTGTCCAGTGACTCCCACTTCACCTTTGGATTTGGGTCCAATCCTTTTGTTCGTCTGTCATTTTGATAGATTCAGTGTGTGGCTGTGTGTTTTATTCCCACCACCACCTTTAAGACACCAAGAGACCAGTTTGCTTTGACCCTTTTTTGTGATTTGTGCAGTGTTTTGTTAGTTTCCCAACCGGCAACCACTGACCATCAGGTTTTGCTTTCTGTGGTAACAAAGGCATCAGCTTGAACATTATGGATTTTTTTGTCTTTTTCTGTTTTTATTAACATTTTACACAACGTCCAAACTTTTTAGGGCTTTAGGATTTTTTTTCCCTCAAAGAATTGCAAAGTGAGGGGTTAAAGCATGCTCAACAACTCATGAAACTTTGCACCAAATTAAAAAATAGATAGTTGTACAGCCATGGGCGTGGCAGAAATGGCTCTCTAGCGCCCCCTAACACCTCCATGTTTCAAGTTTGGTACACAGAAACAACAGGAACAGGTGGCCATTTTCAATTTGGTGGCTCATTTTTGCTGTTGTTCTTCTTGTAAGGACAGACAAAACCTGCGAGAAACTGCGAGTGTATGCCGAGATACCACCAGGTGAACTGAGAGACTGTTCAGATCAGATGACCGAATGAGAAAACATGGCTTCACCTGTCAAATATTCTAAAAGTTGGATGCAGGAAGTGAGAGCCAAACAAACTTTCCTGTTACAGAAACCACATGATTTGTGGGTATTGAAGTCGTCGGGGTCGTCAGGTGCAACACAACTTGTAATTATGTTGTACAGCTTGTGTGTTCCCACATGTGTACATCTACCTGTGTGTGTCCGTACACATCTCCCCCCACGCACACAGCCCTCCTTTGTGAGTCATGAGTCCAACCACGACACACGATATGTCCGCCTCCTTCACCACCGCCACCCCCTCCCTCCCTCCCTCCCTCCCTACCGTCCCTGCATCTGACAGACAGATGAGTCAGCGACGGATGTGCAGGCTTGTGCCAAGTGATCAGCTTCCTCTCATCTCCTGTCCCTCCCCCTCCTCCTCCCTCGTCGCCGTCCATCTCTACCCACATGGCCCGGCTGACACAAAAGGCTGTGATTCATGCACCGTTCGCCGTCTGAGGTTTTAAAAATAAGTCCTGCCACGCTGGAGGACGTGTCCCGCTGTCCCGCCAAGACAACAAAGAGGCAAACAAACGGCCAACTGTGATTCTCACTCAAACCACAGGAGATCCAGAGGATGGTGGATGTGTCTTTAGCAGCCGCCTCATAGCTGCACAAGGCAACTGTTCTTCTTTTTAAACTGGAAAAAACATCGATTGAATATCTAATGACACTCGTATGCTCTAGTCATACTTACTTACCAAGCACACGCAAAATGTCTTGAGACATCTTCTAGTCACTGTATCTCCTTCTCGCAGGTTATTTCTCATAATAAACGGTTTTCTTCCTCTCTTTTAGTTTCCTGCAGAGGCGTGTATTGATCTTCTATTTATCAGAAAGGCTCTTTAAGTGCTCTTGAAAAACAGGAATCAATGCTAACATGTTTGCTTTGCACAATGACCCTTTCGCAGTGATATTTGGCTGCGTCGCTGCTCATTCATGTGCAGCTCATTATGCAAAAATTCACAGGGCTGTAAAAGTATTAATAAAGAAGAGATAATTTTCTCTTCGGCTCCGGGAATAAATATTTCCACCTTTGCCAATAATTACTCTGGGATTGGATATTAAAAACGGCGCTCGTTTTTTTCTTCAGGGCTCTGGAGTCAGCATTTGATGCCTCCATTGATCTCTGCCCCAAAAGACCACAACAAGCCATAAAAGCATTTCAGGACAGTCGCCAAGACGCGCATATACCAAAGTGGCTGTGATGCATGAGGCTTTTAAAAGGCCAGGGTTTCTCCAACAGCATGTCTACATGAAGAATAAGCAAACAAACCTGAGACGGGGATGATTACTAAGCACAAATGCGTCATGGGAGCGTCTCCTATAAACCTCCCAGCGGGACTGGAAATGTTGTAGTAGGAACACAGTGGAAAAGGGATTGAAAATTACCCTTGCTTCAAGGTTCTCAGCAGGCGCATTTTCAGTTTGAAATGCAAATCACGACACATTTTCAGCGGCGGTGAAACATTCAGAAACACACTGAGCACGCACTTCGTTTTCATATAAATATTTATTGCAGAGGAGGTATCTTTTATGTACATGCTATCACAATATAACACAATATAAATCTACCAAATATTCCCATATATTGATGCTATAAGCTTGTCATAGAGCAATAGTCGTAACAAGCACATAATACAGTGGGTTAGGGACAGTTATCACTCACTATACAACTTGTAACAGTCCATAAAAGATCAATTTTTTTTCTTTTTTGTTCTATCAAGGGCAGTGAAACATCGGTCCTATATTTTTTTTTTATCTTGAATTCATGCAGAAGCCACAAGATTTACGACGTTTACAGCATTGAATAGTAGTTATAGTAGTAGTAGTAGTAGCAATAGTAGTAGTTGTATTTGCCATCGGGTGACGTGGTTTGGTCACAAGAGAAGTCGGGTTGAAATGAAAGCGGCTAGCCAACAGAACGCACCATGGTAGAGATCCCACTGGTGGACGAAGAGCTACGGGACACGGTATCGTCTATGTCGAGATGGTACAAGAACAATGGTCGAGGTTCAACTTTTCACTGATTCATCGATGATACGGCTAAAGTACAATGATCATCTCCAGAGAAACAGACAGTTAGACACTGGTTATGTATACACAAGTTAATACACAGACCGCTATGGACTGACTGAACTGAGGGATGCTACAGCAAGCGTGCTATCTGAAATTAAACCACAGAGTAAGATTGACTGAACATGTGACGTGTTTGTAGTATATGGGTGGGATATTGCATTGTTAGTATTGTTCAGCTCTAAGACAGTAAAACTGTTACCGTGTTTCCTTTGTGCTCCGACTATCTCTGATTTGAAGATCCAGCTCTGTCTCTGAGAAATGACATTTTTGAGGGAAAGTTAAACACGGTCATTCCGTGTTTTTATGGTTAATCTTTAGTCCTCATCAGAAAGTGACCATATGGGTCGACTGAGCAAGCAGCTCATTACGACCTTTTACTTTTACGTTTGTTGTTGGGATATTCTAAACCTAACCAAGTAGTTATAGTCCCTAAACCTGTCAATGGTCATGTCAATTTGTGAGTCATTGTGAATCGACATCTTCAGTCATTTCGGAAAGAGGACATGTTAGTTAGGCAGTGGCAGGACTTGGTTAAGGTGAGGGAAGATCCATGGTCTGTTTCAATACAGAAAAAAAAAGCCAGCAGTAAGATTTTTAGATCAAAATGTAATCACAATCTTTTCCCTCACCTTAACCAAAGTGCTTTTGTTGCCTAAACTTAACCACCGTGTGGTGTGGACGCGAATCCTGGACTCCTGCACCTTGTACACCTCCTTGTGACTCCACCTTGGTACATTACATTAATTCAAAGAAATGCTGAACATCCAGGCAGCGATTGCGTTATTCAGCATAATGTAATTAGGAAAACAATTTATACATATATAAATGTAATTTCTAGGAGACAGAGCTGGGAATCTGAATCATAAAAGATTACAATCATCATAAATAAATAATAAGTTGCGTTCTTTGCTTGAGGATAATATATTGCTTGTTAACAAACAGATTCAATTTGACCAAAATCAGTTGTTTCAGAGCTCAATGGAAGGTCGTGTAGATTTTCAAAGAAGTTATCATGAAACAAACATCATTTAAAATAGCTTTTCCTACAAGGACCGAACAAAGAAGCCTGTTTTTAAAAATATACAGCATATTATTCATCTCGCAGGGCAGTAAAATCCGATGCGGCAGTGATTCCAGTCACTTAAAAATAAATAAATAAATAAAAAGGCTTTTGAAATGTCGCCATTGTCATACGAGGGGTCCCCTGGTATGATCCTGCATCCATCCACGGTGCGTATGACGGATGACACCTCGCATCTGGTTCATAAATATCATGTAGATCCATCAAAGCATTACAATCAATCCGTGCACGTCGACAGCTCATGCTCAGACACCGTTCCTAAAGGAGCTCATAAAAGCAGAGGCGGTGACGAATCTCGCGCTGTAAGGCAAACACTCCACGTATGAAATATGTCAGCCGAGCCCCCCCCCCCCCCCACAGGTCAATGGCAGAGGTAATTTCTCAGCGGGTGGAGGCAGATGGAGGACATCTAAATCATGTTTATGGAGCGGAGATGTTTAATCTTGTCGGCACGTTAAAAACAGAAAATAAGAGAGGCTGAAAATGTTTGTTACTGGATTATTTTCAGTTGAGTCGTGCCAAAGAAAGTTAGTTTCTTGCCGTTTTTTTTTTGTAAAATTCTCACTGACAAGCACTGATTTTTCTTTTTAAAACCACGGTTAGTAAAGACTCCCACAGAGCTCGGACACTGAGGAATTTGACAGCAGTTATAGATAATTACAATCGGTGACAACATTCATGTAATTTCTCACAAGATACCATAAAGTACTGTAGATGCTATATTGATACATAGTTTTTCCTGTAGTTACTGCCAGGTGTTCAACGGTTAAATAAAAGTGGGAGGTTTCTGTTTTTTTTTCCACTGTATGAAGCATGAACAGTGCATGATGAATATTTAGACATTTTGATACAAAACACTGAACAAATCAAAAAACCCTCAAAAGGTTTAATCAGATAATTAATTGACGTTGCTAAGCCTAATTCTAAAAATGATCAGTTTAATTAATCAATTGGGCTTTAATCAATTTGGAAGTACATGCATTACGCTAACTAAAAACTGAAGGCAGTTTAGTGCTTGTCCTCTAATATTTAACAATATTTAAGTATAAGCACTATACTCACATCATGCAATGGCCCAAAGTAATGATATAACTTTATTAAATATTAAAGGATGGTTCTGCTTTTTAAAACTTGGGTTTTATTTATTTTTTGTAGAAATGAGGCGACATCCCTACAACAACAAAGGCTGACAAGAAACATGACCAGTCACATGAAAAATGTTGTAAACAAGCTAACAGTTTAGCCAAATTATCTAAACCATTTTATTTGATGTTAAAATTGAGAGTGAGTGCACCTAAAATAGCCTAACTGCTCCTGTCTGCTCAAATATTAATGTTAATAATATATATTTCTGCAAACCATATAAATGTTTAGACATTATGGTTCTTTATTGCACAAATGTATCTTTTGTTAAGTTACATTTTCTATTTTATGTTGTGACAAAACCTGGTTAGGTTTAGTCAAAAGAAAAAAAACACTTTCGGTTAGGGTTAGGAAAAGATAATGTTCTGTCTTAAAATACCTGGTTTTGGCGCCACAAGGCCTGTTGGAGATGTCCCGAGGTGTCCTAAAATCATCTAGTGGTGTCATGCTAATAAATGTTGAGAATCTGAATGCATTATGACAGGTTGTAGAATTTTCTATATGGTAGGTACAGTATGACGCGTACATAATTGCCTGTATCAGTGGTTTGCAGAAACGCTAAAATGTATCCGCTGAACTGCTACCACAGCTGTCCCCTTGATTCCAAAGAAAATGACATTGGTGGTACAGACTCTGACCTACTGATTAGATAGTGGTAACCCCCTGAGCAAACAGAACTTGGCTAACATGGCCTGAATGCATGCAGTTAAACAAAATGACATTGATTATCAGGCTATTTACCCCTTATTGTGCGCGAACACAATTATGGTAAGTGTGATAGGTCGAAGTTGAACCAGGAAAAATGGGTTTGTGACCTGTGACTGATGTTAACAACAGACAGGTTTCACGCTAATGTAATTTTACGGTGTTTCTTATCCTATTGGACTTTGTTATAGAGATGTTGCCTCATTTCCTGTTCTCAGCAAGTAGAATCTTACTGGTATGAATTGAAGCCAAAACAAAAAGAAATAAGCCTAAAACCCAAGTTATGATAAATTAAAATTATCGTTTAAGCAGCAGATTCTATCAGCTTTGTTTGTAAAATGAAATTGGTGACCTGCCTAACTTTTGACGGAGACTCTAGAGGTCCAACTCTTCGGATTCAGCATTACATTTTTACTTTAAATTCATGATATTGTGTCTACAGACACACGTACACACACACACACTTGGTGCAAGCCAACACATAGACTCATGCTGGATTCATAAACAAAGCTGGTGCAAATTATTTTCCTAAGTATCCCCTCAGTATTTGTCTATCCCTACTTTTTACAGTGTACATATGAGCCATTCTGACACACATTCACGTAAGTGCTGCTCTCTCTATAATTTTTACCATCCTGAATGAACTATGAAATATGAAAGCAGGAAAAATTAGTCATTCTGGTATTAAAAAAAACAACATTATACATTTGTCAACACATTAACTGCGTCAGTTGACAAACCGGTAGGGTCCGACTACTCTCAATACCTGGCTGTGCATGCTGTTTATATAATTCACCGTCACAAAGTGCTGAAGACGAAGCCACTCGCTTCACTTCAGACTGATACAAGACAACGCTAGTTAGTTAGGCACATACAGTACATCTCTGCAGACTTGGAAGCATTTTAATCTGCAGAGAACTACAATTAAATAGATCTAAACAAAAAGAAAACATGTCTAAGTTTGGTTGGTGTGTGACATCATGCCATAAGGTTGAAAATAATAAGACAAAATGTACAAGAAGAACAGAGTCTGTCCTCAGTTCTGAATTTATGGAGTTGGCTAAAGTGCTATAGACTGATTTCCTCACTGGGTCCTTACGTCTGTGCCAAGAGTTGGACACAAACTAATAAATTAACTGCATCGCCTTAAATCCCTCTTTGCAAATGTTCCCTTATTCTTTGGCTTTCACTTTTGCTTCTTTTTTCTCTAAACCTCCTGTTGTCGTGTCACATCCGAGTCCATTAAGGGATGATGTTAATGCACAAAAAGAACCATGTAAGAACTCTTTACAGAACATGATAAATGCAGATTTTAAAACATTGCTCATGAAAGTGAAAAGGCTGAATCAAAAGTTGCATAATTAGTCTAAGATTTATCTTCAGGATTTTTTTTCCTGTAATAATCTGGAATGCTCATCATGACTTTATCTTGTTTTTTGTACATTTTACTTATTTTTAAAACAGGTAAAACAGGAACAAAACCTCGGAAAGGAAGGCAACTTGTGGAACTTGATCAACTTTTCTTCCAAGTCACCGTACTAATAGTAAAAGGTAATATTTAACGATTTCAAAGTGAAAAAAAGTATACATCAATAACTATAATTTCAGTGGTCCATCAAGGTTCAGTGTCATGCCTTCTTGCTCGATGTGCCATCGTCAAAGTCCCAGGGACAAACATCTGCCTTTTTAGCAGCACTTGGAGCCCCGACTTTAGGATTTTGATTGCTCTGTTTCACTACAGAAGCACTTTTGTCTGTACCTTTATCTGATGTATCCTCAAAATCCCACGGACAGACATCAGCCACCTTTGCTTTGGCTGCTCCAACATTCGCGCTTTTCCTCTTTTCTACCATTGGCACTTCCTGATGACTCTCTACGTCCCACGGGCATACCTCAGCCATTTTTTGTTGGCTCACAGTGTTTCTCTGAAGATTTACTCTTGTCCTTAGCTTTTGTTCTACTTTTCTCATCATCAGTGTCTTTTGTTTTCTCTTTCTCAACTGTTCTTGTGGAAGGGGTACCCTTCTTTTTTGAAGGGGATTCCTTGGTTTTGGGTGCTCGAGAGGGGCTGGGCGTCCTCTGTCCGGAATTTGGAGACACAGCAGTGCTGTCGTAGTCCCAGGGACATACATCAGCTTTTTCAGGTGGTGGCTGGAGTGAGACTCCTGTTTTGGATGGGTCTGAAAGGGTACTTCTCCCTTTCCCATCTACAGGAGAGGTGCCTTTTCTTTGTTTTGTAGTGTCTGGTGAATGAGCTAACTCTGTCTTTTGAGGCTCTTCGTAGTCCCACGGACAAACATCTACCCGATTTGTTTTGGTGCTCTCTGTTGTAGAATGAGGCTGCTGGGTCTTGGCAGGTTTGCTTGCCTGACTTTGTATTTGCTGTTTCGACCCATCCACTTGACTGCTTTGACTTTCAACGTCATCTTCCCATGGACATACATCCGTTCGTACAGCAGATGTTTTCTGCACTTCCTTTGAATTCCTGCCACTCGACGGAGATTGATCAGAAGCTTTCTGCTTCTGCTGAGACTTGCCACCCTTGGTGCTACCTCCATGAACTGTTGTAGTTTCCTTTGGTGCAATGGAAACATGCTTTTGGACTTTGTTTTCAGATGGAGTTGGGATATCCTCCACCTCCCAGGGACACACTTCTGAGAGATCGTACAGGTCCTTTCCCTTGACTGGATCAGAGCAGATTATAGGCTGGCTGCCACCCACTGTCTGTTTCATGATCCTGCCTTTTGCAGCACTTTGTTTGTAATCAACCGACTGGCTGATGATCATCTTGGGTTGGGTATCATTCTCTGGATCTTCATTGGCCCTTGTGTCTTTGCTCTTTGGCTGACTTTTCTTATTGCTGTCCTCCATGCCCTGGGTCTTTCCTGTCAAGCCTAAAGTCTTCTCTTTGGCACTGGCGATGACGCTGAGGGATTTCTGCAGCATGGAGGCTCTAGGATGAATCGGTTTCTTGTCTGCAGTGAGGTTATGGGCACTGGCTGACTTGCAAACCAAAGGAACTGATTCCGTTGATTCACTGGGGGCAGACATGTTCTCACTGGACTTCTTCTTCACCAACTTCTTGCCCATGAGAGTATCCAGGAGGGAACCTTCAGCAGTGGTCACCTCCATCTTGTCTGTCGCTGAGCTGTTGGACTCTTCGCTCTGGTCACGGACGTGATCGTAGCTGCTGTGGGACTTCTTGAGAGAGAAAACCTTGTTCTTAAGCGTCTCCTCCTTCGCTGGCTTTACCTGGTGAGTCTGATCGAAGGGGTTCTTCTTCAACATGCAGATGCTGTTGCGATTGCTCCCGTGTTCTCCAGCTTCCTTGTCTTCGCGGCTGCATTGCCGGTGCACCGACTCTGGAATCTCAGTGATGCGCCTCATCAGTGATCGTCCCAACCCTTTCTTGGAGCTTCGCTTCTTCTGGAGGTGAGGGTTGTTTGCCAGCATCTTCTTCCTCTTGTAAATCTCCAACTGGGAGTAGAGTTTCTTCAGCTCCTCCTACATATAGGACAGACGCAAAGTGATCAGTTACCTGTTTGGAACATATTAATGTATTTGTATGGCTTAAAAAGGGATTACTAATCAAAACACTGTTACAAAAGAAGCAGACATTCTACTGCACAGAGAACATGCAGTACAAGTTCATAACACGTGACTACAAATGCTTGTTAATGATGCACTACGAGTTACCACATGCGTGCTGAAAAAAAGCAAAGACAGGACAGTCTTGGACGGCGTCAAAGAAGGACACGGAGTGTGTTTAAATGTTAGGTCTGAAACAGCCTCTAAGCTCTTGAATTTATCATATTTCTGCTCATCCCATACAATGAAGGCTCTCAAGTAACAGGATGCATCTTCAGATCAGTATCTCTGGTGAAGAGGCTTTGAATATTTTGGTAGAGAGACTTCTTCAGCTCTAACAGACAAACAGAAATCTCTGCTCACGTTGGTACGTTTTTCCCAAAGACTGTCGCAAGACCTTACGCCACAGCCATTAATAGAACTGAGATGGCCCATTTCCTCAGGTGTCTGCAATAAAAAACTGCCATGGCTCAGTATTTTAAAAGATTTTCACCAGGTTAAACAATGGAAAATGAAAAGTTTAAGGAAACGATGCTTACCCGAATGTCCTCAGGATCAAGACTGTGTTCGCTCCACGCTGATGTGATGCTGCTGTTGAGATATGACCCGGAACGACCCATGTCCAGCTCGTCCTCGTAGGCTTCAGAGGCTATATCATCTCTCATTTGGGTGCCAGCAAACAGGAACTGGTGGAGTGACACAAAAAATAAACCATTGGTTGTCGTCCAGTTTTAAAATATCAAATTTCATGTGTTCTGTCTTTATTTTGAACGGTCCATCCTGTGTCATGTTGTTTTTCTTCACCTGTCGCTTTGTTTCTTGTATTTTTTTGACTTTTTGGGCTTTACTTTACATAAATTCGCCTTTTATTCTGTTACCTGCCTGCCTTTGAGTGTTCAAGTTTGGGTCCCATTTTCATATCGTGTCAAATATATTCTAATCTTGTTGAAAATAAATTAACAATAATATTATGAAAAATAAACTCTCATGAAAAGCTGAATTCCCCTGCATGTCTGTGGCTCTCACCCCAAAGCCCACTGATTCCTACTGAATATGCAAATCTTTAAAAATCTTTAAATATATACAGTAGCTTCAGAGTTTCCTATAACAGCTTGGCATTGTAGTTCTTAAACATTATTCAGACAGGAATAAATAATGCATTTGTTGTGGGACTATTTTCAGCTGTGCATTAATACACATTTGGTGCTGGTGCATATTCACAGCAGGAGGATGGTGTATGTGGGATTGACTCAAAATAAACTACAGGTCCCATGTTTATTGTAATGAAGGAACATGGCACCCAAAGCAAAACTATTTGTTTTGTTTTTAATTTTAGTTTTTGGACAACAATGGAGATTTATGGCACAGAGGATTAAGATATATCAGGCAGGACCTGTTATCAGTATGGTTTGATTTTATTGACAGTAACCTGAATAACAATGAAAGCTTTATGCTTTTTTATAATACACTCTCAAATAGAAGTTAAATAGTGCTTGGCAAAGAAGACAAAAGCGGGAGAATGCTGATATTAGACTGAAATGAAACAAAATGAGATATAAACGGATTATAGTAAAAGTAAGAATACAACTATACTTTTTATTGAAGACAGTAAAGTAACATAAAACATGACTCGTGAGGTTTACCTTCGGTATGAGCAGTAGACCCAGCGTTACTGTTACAGTTAGGTGGGTGTGGGTGAAGAACAGCAGCAGCATCCAGTCTGGATGGAGCTCTGGAGCAAGAGTGAACCTGTCAGGATGTAAAGGAAAGATATACAGGATGTTAGAAGCAGGAAAACAAGAGAAATCTAACCTAGTTCATCAGATATTTTACTGGCTGCAGAATGCAATGAAGTTGACCCCCTCATGGCAACAGTACTCCCACTTACCAGGACAATGCACCCTGACATACTGCAAAACCTGCTCAGGAATGGCACCACCTCACCTCAAAATTCCCTCAAATCCAATTGGGAGCAAGTTGGATCCATGGATCTGGGGAATCTGGAGGCTAAGTTGACACCTTGAGGTCTTTATCACGTTCCTCGGGCCGTTCCTGAGCAGTTTTTGTGGTGTGGTAGGGTTCATTGTCCTGCTGTGGGGGTCGAATGCCATCAGGTAGTGCTGTTGCCCTGAAGGGGTGTACTTGGTCTTCAATGGTAGATAGGGATGGGTGGATCGATCCTTAAATATCGATATTGCTGATACTCAGATCGAATCTAGCATAAATTGGATTGATATATAGGGATCAGTACCAGTTTCTCTCCTCTAAGTTGTACCCACAGTTTGTAATTCATCAACAAGTATAGCTGCCTATAAATTATTATTGATGTTGACCTTGTATGACTTGATATGAAGCTGATCAACGTTCACTCAAAGCATTTTTTAGCATCTGCAGCTCACATTTTTATTCCACTGCATGACTTTTGTAAGTCAACACACCCTTAAACCTGATTTCTGATTGTCAAATTGCCAAATGTACATACAGTAAATGCAGTGAAGTCTAACTAAATTACACATAGACGTAGCTCTGTCTGCAGTAAACCTCTTAGACGCAGATGGAGCCCGGAGACACAGAGACCAGCAGACTTAATGTGTTTTCAGCCAAAGCAGATTTATACACTGTCAGTCCAGGCGTCAATTCCACTGCCTCATAAAATCCTCCACTTGGGTGATCCTTTTGCCGGCAAGGACACGATATTTCCCTCATTCTTTCAATTGCATTCACAATAAAAGGGGAGTGACCTTGATCTGGTCATAAGATTCGGCCTATTTATACATCAGACGGTAATAAAGAGGGCTGACTGTGGCGCAGCAGTCGCTGGAAAATGAGATAATTACAGGCAGAAACAATAGCGGCGCGAGGAGCAGCTCCAGCCTTTTATTTAACAGCCTTTCAGCACAGCGAGACCTCGTGTGCACTAAGGATATGAAGGTATGTCCTGTCGGATGCTAATTCAACCACCAGAGAGCCTCCATCCAAGCAAATGTCATCTAGCAGGCTCATTACGATGTTGGAGCCGGCAAATGGCTAATTAAGGAACAGTTACTGTGGTAATAGCTCAGAGGCATGAATGAAGGCGAAGGTCCAGCATATGAAATGTCCCAAAGCTTTGAAGTCTTCCCTCATTCATGTTTTGTGAGCGGTTTTTCAGTGCAGATGAGGATTTAATAACCTTGGCGTGCTGCGTCCTCTCAGCCTGAAACACTCCCCCCATCCCTCAGCCCTCCAGCTATTACACTCCCTTCATTTTCCTCAGCTTCAAGTTTACACCTGGACCTGGCCAGAACCTGACGCCTATCGCGGAAGAAGGAAAGAAGGAAGCTTTAACTGGTCACTGTGGGAGCAAATACGGCAGGTTCTGTGAGTTACACAAATGGAAGCCGGATAACAAGCCCCAGTGTACTCCGCGGTCTCTGGTGGCAGCCAGTCAGAATAACTAGCCACACCAGGCAACTTTCCAATTTATTAGGGGTCTCGTCTGGATATTCTCCTGCGAAGAAAAGCCTCACAACAAGGCTGGAGAGCACGAAAAAAGAGAGCTGGCAAAGAAATCCCCAAAAGCCAGATGTTCAAATACCCTCAAATATATTAAAAATTACTCTGATTTCTTCCAAGAAACGATCAGGCTATAATTTAATAATACACAATTAATCAGTGGTGTCATGTCCCAAAGTGTGTACTCTACTTTGAGGTACTTTACTTGAGTATTTCCATTTTCAGCTACCTTATACTTCCACTCCACCACATTTTGAAGGCACATATTGTACTTTGACTTTACTACGTTCATTTGATAACTTTAGTTACTAGTTACTTTGCAGATTACATGCTGCATGTGTAAAATGTACTTGTGTGTACATTTAATATCAGATACTTTACCTCAACTATGACTTCTGGGTACTTTTTTACAACACTGCGTTAATCAAGTGCTGTACTTCAGGACGATTTTGAGGTACTTGTACGTAACTTGAGTATTTCCATTTTGTACATCAATATTAATCCCAAAACATCAGATATAAGCAAACATTTTACCGCAAAATGATTTGTTTAACTTTCACGCAAGTAAGGTTTTGAATGCAGGACTTGTAATGGAGTATTTCCAGTGTGGTATTCAAAAGATTCAAAAGTAAAAGAGCTGAATGCTTCTTCCACCGCTACAATTTATTGGTGATGGATGTTAATTTATAACTGGAATATGGCTGCCAATAATTGGAGCTATTTATGCTGTCTTGAGAAAGCATAAATCATTCTGACACGGTTCATTAGTAAATAATGTGATGGAGCTGAGCTCTCAATTAGGGGGACTCCAGCTAGGAACGTCTGAGGCGGTGTCAGCTGAAACGTCTCATTTAAAAACTGCATGGTGCAGCTCTTTGACATGTACACTGGAGGGAGAGGGACGATTTCACTACAATATAAAAAAAAAAACCAACTCCCAGATGAACAGAGACGCTCAGCCGTCGCCTATATGTGATGGAAATGAGACAATCTAGTGGAGGACACGCATGCGAGAATGACGACAGCGGAGATCAAATCAAAGGCTGTGATATTAAATATAGAGAAATGTGGAACATAAGTGACAGCGTCTGAATGTTGAAGTCGACGGTTTTTTGTTAGTAATTATTTGTGCTTTATTCTCATTGGAGCAACGGATGGGTGGGTGTCTCTGCATCATAAATATGTGTTAACCCTTTCATGCATGACTTATTTAATCACACAGTAATACTTTTTAATGTTTGTTTTTGCTCTAAAACAACAATAATCATTTTATTCTCAGAAAATCAGACAGGAAAAAAATAAATACCATCCACATCGGGCTGGTGTTCACATAAAAATGGGCTTGTATATGAATAAAATCAATTTAATAGTGCTGTTTAATCAAACTATTCACTAGTTAATTATATAAGCAACAGCAACTTCAGCATCTCAATGTGCAATACTGTAAATATCTTTGAGTTTTCCTTTCTTATTTCTATTTTTCTGATGTTCTTACTGCTTTTTTTTAACTTCTATCTTTTTATATTTCCTACTTATTTATTATTTTACCGTTTTAATTGATGCTCTCTATTCTTGCTTCCCCCTTTGCTGCTGTAATAATGCAAATTTCCCTGTTGTGGGACTAATAACGTCCAATCTTATTATACAATAATTCTAAATAAAAGACGCAGAATCTGAATGGGCAGAACATCCACTGTGGACTGTGGACAGATATACTTTCAGAAGAAAAGACGTACAAGAAGCATTACATGAATTATAATCTGGATAAAGGTATTTCTAACACCTTTTACCTGTCTGTATGTATAGATATCGCTGTAGATGAGTGATTAGACGAACCGACCCTTTACTTGGTCATTTTAGTTCACGTATCTGTGGGAGGGGTCTGTTACCTGATGACATAGAAAATCGCCGACAGGATGAGTTCGTTGTGAACGGCGATGGCCATGTAGCGAGGCTCATGGAACGCCGACGGCACCGTCCTCACGGCGTAACACAGGTAGACCGCCCACAGCAGGAAGAGGAACTCAGCTGTGAAGCAACGAGAGAGAGAGAGAGAGAGATGTTGTACGACACGTGTATACAGGGTACAAGAGTCGCTGGTTAACAGAGGCTATCAGAGCCATTTGTAACAGCTGTGGTTGTATCCTCTGGACGATAAATGAATCCTGCGTGTAATGTCTCCTTGGTAGCCAGCTCCACAGCAACAAACACGCCGCTTTATCCGTGAAGAAGGAAAAAAAAAAAGACCCGGTGCCGGTATTTTGACATTAATGGTGCTGCCGCTTGAATTGTGAGGCTGTCGGGTGAATCGCATGTTTTTTTCCTCACAGCGGGAAGAACAGTGAGCATCAGACTGAAGTGTTATTTGTTTGAGCTCGTGTGAGGGCATGTGAGGGTGAAAATATCTCGAACGAATGAAACCAGATCTGCATCAGGACATTCAGGAAATACTGATTTCATTTTTGGGCTGCTTTCACCTCAATCCAATGTAGATGCCAAGATCATTAACCATTAGATTTGGAATCATCTTGCTTAACAATATATTTGCAAGCAATCTTTGAACTTTAAATTGATTATGAATATGTCTTTTATGCCTCAATTAGTCAGAAAATCTTAAAATTGAGTACAGGAGATCAGGGATTTGAATCCTGGCCAGGGCCCTTAGGCAAGGTCCATCCCGCTACCAGCCTACATGTATGTATATGTGTATATATACAGTTTTGTGTGTGTGTAATGTATCAGAATTAGACCCCTGACTGAGCAGGTGCACATTTCTAAATCAAAATCATTTAGTGTGTGTGAGATTTATGTGCAGCATGTCGCTGACGCCAGCGCCGACTCGCACCTCCCCTATTACCGGCCTATTTTTACCCCCTAATAAACAGGAGGAGAATGTGCCTTCAGTCTACAGTATCGCAGCGTGGAGGCTCTGCTGGGGGTCCATCTGTTTTCCCCGGAGTCAGAAAGGACCCACGGTTCTCCTCTCTCGAAGCCTGAGTCAGCAGCGTGAAGATTTCCTCGACGCGCCGCGCCGCTCCCCCTCCGAGCGTCTTTGATTCCTCATCCGTCTTTATCCGCCGCTGGTCGCCCTTCTCCTCGGCGCGCCACGCAGGCGAGCATCCAAAAGTGTAGCACCGGTGGAGAGGATTAATGTCTACTTTTGGGAAATTTAAAAGCGCTGCCAAATGTAGATGGAGGCAAACGGTCTTACTCATCCAACTTCACATTCCCCCCCTCTTTTGAACTCCAAAATGCTATCACGCTTGACAAATTACTCCTTGATTTCATGCCATGAGTACCTCAAACAACCCGTGTTTTCTCACAGACGCGGAGTTCAGCGAATTAATCTTTGTAAAAACACCAACCCCTCCCCGTGGAGGCAGGCAGAGGGCGGGAGCAGAGCTTACCGACAGCCATCATGTAGTCCCAGCGATCCAGCAGACACGTGCTGAACTGCAGCCCGTCGGGCGTGTAGCCCACGTCGATGAGAGCCAGCTTCCTGTCCGGGTTCTGACAGACGGCAGATGTCCACGCCACCAGGAACCAGCAGACGATGAGCAGGATGATGCCCAGCAGACGCAACACTCGCCAGCTGGTCATATAGGGGATCCTCTGGGCGGTGCGCGACAGGAACACCTTCAGCACCCTGTGGTGGGGGGAGACGAGAAGCTCACTTTTAGAAAAACATCACAAATATCTTATCGTGATGGCAGATTATCTACTTTAAACCAGTAGATATACTAGGGGTGGTTAATCAGCCCAATTTCCCGATTCGATTCCGATTATTGAAGTCTCGATTTGATTATTAACGATTATTGATATTCCATTTAACATCAGTCAGCTGCTGAATTATTTTACTTCTCTTTTGACTCACACCTCACAGCACCTTCAATATTGTATAGATGTAACTGTAATATCCAAATTATTATTTTTTACTTTGTTTTAAATGTAGTCTTTCACTGTTACAAAAATGTCCACACTTGTGAATAAATGTCCAAATTCTATTTATTTATGTTATTCTCCATATAACAAAGATGCAGATGCTTTGGAACTTTCTGTGGTCACAGGACAGCTGTGTAATACCTTGCACCTCCGGGTTAAATCAGGTATGACAGCCAGTAAGAGGAGGACTCCGGTTTGTATTACAATTTAAAAAAAAAAAATAAAAAAAAAAATAAAAATTGAATTAAAAAAATAAAAATATGATTTTTTTTTTTTAAAAATCGATTTTTGGAAATTCAATAATCGACTCATAATCGTCAATATTATAATCGCGATTAATCAATAAACATGAAAGACCAGAAGTGTCTCAGGAGGTATTCTCTGTCCTTTGGTTTGGATACAGTGCAGCACAGCAGGCAGCATTAATCAGATCTACGTCCGTCTACGTGACATAACGTAGCTTTAAATCCACAAACACTGCGTCGCAGGAATTAGACTGCGCTCAAACACATGACCAGCCATCGCTATTCTTAGGCTCTGCCCTTCACGCACATTGATGAAGTGTCCGCCGCGCTCCCCACTAATGAGCCCCCCCATCAAAAATTGATCCGCGCAATATGTTAACGTGCGCCTCTAAGGGTTTACGGAGCGCCCGCCCGCGTTAAGCCACAATCCTCTTTATCAGCATCTTCATTAGGCCTTTTTGACAGATTCACCTGACAAAAAAAAAAAAAAAAAAAGAAAAAGCCCCACAGATGAACAATTTCAAGTGCATTACTTTAAACACAGCAGACCCCCTGTCTCATTATCGGCTATTCAGTGCCGGATAACCCCCTCTCGTCTCTCGCTCACTCTATCCTCCAGCAGTCCTCTTCCCCTCCCACTGGTCTCGCACACATTTGTCTCTCGCCAAACATCATTCAGTACCGCGTTACGTGTGGTGATCATTTGGGGCCGGAGCACCCCCCGTGTTTTCTTAATTACTTTTACTTGGCGTTTCTCGCTTCCACTTAATGAGGCAGTGAATCCACCCCGAAACATGTACAGCAGCCGCGGCCTGGTGATGAATTAGGCGCGAGACGGCTTCGCGAGAGTCTTACTTTTACAGGGAATTAAGATGTAAGACGCAGTAATCGCACTTAAAGAGGTCAACGTAATCCGATTTCCGACGTTTTCCTGGGATGGATAACGATGTTGGACAAACGGTTTTGTGTAGATGTATAGTGTGTGTTACCTGTACAGCTTGAGAGTCAGCGTCCCGTAGACGGTGGCGAAGCCGAGCAGTCGAACCCATCGCAGCAGGATGCAGCGGAAAACACTCGGCTGGAAATAGAGAATCCCGACCTGCAGGAGGACAGAAGGAGCTTTAGATCGACAAAGGTTGTACAAACAAACTAAATCAGGAATAAGTCAGAGAGCCGTCCAACTGTGAGTGCGTTCCATCTAGATGATAATGGGCCCTCCATGCCTGAGAACTTTTAAACACAAAATCACAGGAAGTAGCTGCCTGGCTCGCTGAGCGGCAGAGTATTCTTATACAAATATTGGTTTCGTTCCATTTACGTTCTCTTAGCATTTATATTTCCATCCTTAAACCCTCGTAAAGTTGTTTTTACACTGACAACATCTACTAGCTACTTTCTGTGCCACCATCAAACTATCGAAGGGGAATTTTAAATGTTGTAAATCAGAAGACGACCTCCATTTATTAGGTTTTTCCAGATTTTACGCCCTATCCAGTCCAGTTGGCAGTTAACATTTCTGCAAGCCACTGACAAATCCACATTCGTATGGGTCATATCACGTTCCGGTTACACGTTTCATAACAGAAGGCGGAGGGGACAGTGATGGAGTTACAACCCAACATTTGGAAGTGTGACGCCGCGTTTGTGGCGACCAAAACAGATATTTCAAGCAAAAACATGATATTTTCAAGTGGTTTTCGTGCCTTTACCTAGTTCAAACCACAGCGTTGTCACTACATAAACTTGAAAACTGAACATAAAGAAAAATGAAGACGCCGTTTTGCAGAAATGTACATTGCCAACACTTATTCTGGTCTTAATCAGCTTGAAATACACACTCGCACTATGCACCTCAATGCTTCTTCACTGAACCGCCTCAAATACATTACAATGGTGCAGCCGACACTGTGATGTCCCTTTTAAGTCGTAGAAAAAAACAAGCCCTTAATGTGCAATCGTTGCATAATACGGCAATTAAGCATTGTGGCATGTGCTGTGAACAGTCAGTGTGATGTCTTAGATGTTAGGTTTAATGGATGAAAGGCTAAGAAATGCTCAGATATAGTTACTGTAATTACTTTGAGGTGTACTATTGATACTTCTACCAGTGCTGCTATTACTACAGTTATTACTAATATTAATGGGGAGAAAATTTTATTCTTTACTTCTTTAGCCATTACAGCTACAAAAAGATGTTAACACTGTTAACAAACAGCAGGTTTTCACAGTAAATTCTGATGGTAAACTACTGTAATTATGCTTTTACAATGCATGATGGATAATTATTTGGGTTATTACAGTAAGCTGCTGTGAATTTGAATTTAAGAGGCATTCTGAAGTGACAGTAAAAGAAAAAAAAGTAAATGAGCGATAAAATATTGTAGTTTTACAGCAAGGTACACATGCTAACATGCCAAAAGGCGAATAACAGGCTAACAACAGGCTAACAGGCCTATAAGTGGTCCAACAAGGTGCACGTGCTAATAACGGGCTAGCAGGCTAAAAGACAAATATGCTAACATAACAACAACAGGCTAACAGACCTACAAGTGGTCCGACAAGGTACGCATTCTAACAACAGGATGACTGGTTAAAAAGCAAACATGCTAACATAATAACAACAAGTGGTCCAACAAGATACGCATGCTAACAGGTTGACAGGCTAACATGCAATGTGCTTGTTTTAACATAAAAACACAGTACACTGCTGTAATATTACCATAAATGTACAATAAACTTGCATATTTTAAGTCAAAATACTGTATTTTCACTGTGAATTGTGTCTAGGATACTGTAAAATCACAGTGCACTACTGTGTTTTTACTGCAGCCAGTGATTTGGTGTAAAATGGCAGTAACAATTTTACAGTGTAGAACAGTGAGGTTCAGTGTCATTTTATAACCATCCTTGGCATTTCTCAGAGAACACTAATCCATGTGAGGCTGCTAACATCATGCAAAGCTTGCCCTTGAGACAAAGAGGAGGGCATCCACCCGTGTTTGCGACGAAGACCCAGAAACACGCTGAAATGGTGCACGTCCAAAAAACGAGACAAAACACTGATGGTCTTCCAAAGACACAACAAGCGCCCAAAACAAACACACACACACACACACACACACACAAAAGGAAGAAACAAACATCTGAGGCAACATAATTATCTGTCCGTTGCAGATGTGCAGCGATTTCCCCAGTGGGATTGTTAATGTTAATCGGATTAGCCGAGGCATTATTACGTTCCCTCAGGCTGCGGAGAAGACGCAGCTATGTGGATATTTTTGCTCGCTAGGTTTGAGTCAGTCAAGGGACGCGGAGGACCCCACGGGAGAGCGGGTGGCCCACATCCCCTCATCTGCTCGCAGACGCTGGCCGACCCAACGCAGAAACTTCTGACTCAATGAAAGCTCGCTCCAGTTGACTCAGCCTCGCGAAAGAGAATGTGGCACAGAGCAAATAATGAATAGATGAGTGCTCGGCGTTTAATATTGAATGCAAACAGGGCGTTTCATGATGAGTTTTACTCGAGGGAGGGTGGAAACGCCTCTGGAACCGTATTTTCAGACCATCCGCGGACGCCGAAACTCGCAGTGAGGTTTACAGGAAATATCTAAATAATGTGTTGCTGAGAGGAAGAAGCACAGCAGCAGATGAAGAGATAGCAGCGCTGAGCAACATGCTGACGCACATTTATGTCCACGGGGACGGAAGAGGGCACCAGGAAAATGAGTAAAAGCACACCAGGGGGAAAAACCCAGCTCATGACTCCTTTTTGGACAAACTACAAAACAGCAGCTGGATTGCTGTCACATGCCGGTTTAACGCCGGTGCTGTTGGGGAGGTGTCAGCGGCGGCATCGCTCCCTCGAGGGCCGACTCAAACGGATCCGAACGAGGAGTCGTCAGGAGAAGTTTTTAACACATCGAGCAGTTTAATGGTGCGATCTCACCTACCGCTCGCTTTCGCTCGTCAAAATCACAATGGGGGAAGTTTTTAGATATCGTTATTCACCTTTTGCAAACAACACGTCGGACTGTGCCAGTGAAGATGATGATCATCACACGGAGCATTTTCTCTCTCCTCAAATCCCCTTTCCTTACAAGTGGGATGCTCGTATGCTGGCAGCAGGCAATCTACCTTTACTTTATCATTTAACTTTGCCATGCTAAGCCCTCTAAGCATGAGTCAGTGCCAGCAAATTAGATCTGTGTCATTATACCACAGATGGCTGAAAGTAAGAGTCCATATGGGTCTCACTTTTCCTCTAGTACCAGCATAATGTTGGTTTTTGGTTGGTTTTTGAGTGAAACGTCTCAACAACTGTTGGATGGATGTACTTCAGATTTACTTTACGTAACCTTGGTGACCCTCAGACTTTCTCTGGCACCTTCTTCATGTTCAAACGCCTGCAAAACTTTCGAAGTCTGAAAAGTGAAGCCAATGCAGAAGTGCCTCAAACATGCGTTCTTTCAAATGGCCAGCAGGGGGCGACTCCAGAGGTTTTAAAAAGAAGATTGCACGGGGTATTTCAATATAGATTTCTGCTTGATATCTTCTTCTTCAGTTAAAAAGAAATGCAGAAGTTGCTGAAATGAGAACTACTGGACCAGAAATGGTTGAGAAAAACCATGTAACAAGCGTCACAATGACAAAGAATCACTTTTGACATTTCAGGCGGCCTGCTGTGATTTGGTGCCATCTTGGTTTGAGTTGTTTTTTTTCAAACTCTTTGTGACAGGTGACAAAAACACCCACTGAAGTTTCTGACGAGCCCAAATTTTTGTCCGTGAAGAGGAAAATATTACGTCCTGGTTCCAGTTACTCACCGTAACACAAACCCAACGACACGCTCCCTGTGGACTCTCAGCTCTCTGCAGTTCATCCGATACAATAAGGTATATCCTCATCCCCCCTCTGACCAACGTCGATACTCATATTTGAGGGCCAAAAATAAGCGTAGTCAGTGTCCTCAAACGCCATCATGACCCTCAGAAGTTCATAACACAAGCCGTGCACTTTCCGTAAGTGGTGTTTCTGGAAAGAGACCTGGCCCTGAACCTCTGACAGGTTTTTCTCTTAACGCCAGCGTGCATACGATCAGATTCTGCCCCCCTTTTCCTCTTCAAACCTGCCATTAATAATCAATGCTAAGTGCCGTGAATCTTAGATTCAGCGCCGTGGGAAAAGGAGGGGATCGGGTGTTATTCCCGAACGCATGTGAGTGTGTGTGTGTGGATGTCGGGATTGAGAGGATCAGGGTGCTGTATAACTATCTAATGGACATCAATATGGAGGAGACAATTATCAACACACTTACTACTCTTCAGCCGGCCTCCCCCCCTCCCCCGTTTGTCTCGTCTCAGTTACAGCACGAGTAAAGGCTCCTGGAAATGCTGAGCGAGCGTTGCCAAACAGCACTCTTCGCGGCCAACATTTGCAAATTTGCTGATTATTGTGAGTTTAACAACATCACGCCAGTTTGCAGGAAGTATCTAGGCTGTTATTTCGGTTGTTCTGGGCAGTGCAGGTGAGCGCGTCCCAGCTGGATGTCTGCCCCCGATCATTATATTCATCTGCTCACCTGGTTCTCCCGACTCCCCAGACGCCTGACTTAACACAACCCGGCTGCGCAACCGCCCTCCAAAACACAGTCCTGTCATGCGGAAACTAAAAAACAGAACAGAGTGTTCTGCAGACGCACACCTGAAGGAGGTGAACGTTTAGCTTCCATAGGCAGATAAAACTTTTTTTCGAAGTTGTGTAAGTGAGCAGAAAACAAAAGCTAACTGGCCGACAGAAACACTTCATGGTTTATCTTTCGTTCAAGGCTTCGGTTTTGTATTGAGTCCTTCAAACAGACGATTCCAGGTGTACAGATCCCTCTCTTTTTCAATTCTGCCAGGTATTTCGGATGCAGCACCCAGCTCCCATTGGGGCTTTTGGGATGTGCATCTATTTCTTTGCTATCTTTTCATGAAATTATTCTCAACCAACCATCAGCCTCGGATGTCCCTTTCCACCAAATTTCTCCCGTACTGTTCATCATCATCATCCAAACCTTTACAGTAATAGTTTTACACATTTTGGTAGACGTACCGGGACTCTCATACTGTATCTTCATGGGAAATAAGTAGTGGGAGCTTGCAACCAGTTAGCTTAGCTAAACATAGAGACTGGGAACAGGGAAGATAGCTCGGCTGGCTCTGGCTAAATCCACCAAATCCTCCAAAATCCACCTTTATAGCTCACTATTTAATACTTGCTTATCTGATTGCTCAAGTAACTATTGTGTGTCAGTTGCCAGTTTATTGGGTACACCTTGGCTTTTAGTTTGTTTGTTTATTTCTTTGGAAGTTCTCACTTTACTGACATGTATAATTCCAGTGAATAATTCCCAGTGAGAAACATCCTGTGACTCCATTAAGGTCAACTTTGCACAAATGTGTTAATGGTGACAGTTTAATATCCAAAAGGTTGGAGACATTCAAACTTTGACCTTTTGGATATACCATTTGTCTGTTTGTTTGTGATGCAACACAGACAAGTGAGAGACATGATATAGGAACAACACCAACAAAAAAAGACTCTACAAATGAACGAACAAGCACAAACAGGTCACGTACACCTTGTTAAATGAAAGAAATGGACCTTTTGTATATAAATGTTGTGGACAAACTTATTGAAACACCAGTCTGTATGATGCAGTACAAGTCAAGAGAAGCACAAAAGCTCCAAAATCGGCTCTTAAAGTTCCCCTCATCCCACCTGATTTCTATAAACATGCGTTACGTAACGCGGTAGCTGACATTTTCCTTCATCGAGGATGAACACGGACTGTTGAGAAGGAGATATTAACCTGACAGCGGATGTTGTAACGGATATTAAGGGCTGCGTTAATACTCTCATCAAGACTGACTTGTAGGACAATGACTCAGCAGTTGTTAGGTTTTGGACGTGATGGCTGTTGATGGGAACATCAGCGGTTGTTGGGGGGGTTTGAACCTGTGATGGTACGGAAAGGGCGGCCTCGCTTAACCACCGCATGAACGTGCAAGCAAGACAGAAAGAGAGGTGGTTTCGATAAGCTGGGTTTTCCACTAAGATGCTTCTTTTCTCAAATGTTTAAGACAAACATATGAAAACTTCCCAGTAGATTTCCTCCCGTATGTTTCAGCTGTCTGTCAGGATTTTTTTTGAACAATGGTCGCTGGTGAAACGAGGAGCGATGGGAGACGAAAAAGAACAGGCAAACAGAACAAGAGCACGATTCACACGCTCACCCACTTACTCATTCAATCAACACTCAGTCACTTAATTTGCAGTTATCTTTCATTCCTAATCATCTCTCGTTTCAGCACCCACCAGCTGGCTCGGCACACACACACACACACACACACACACAGATTCAGTGGGTTGGTTAGCCGCTAGAGTTTTGTCCCTGTCGATACGACGGTGACGCAAGACGGCCAGCTGTGGTGCGAGCAGCAGCAGCAGCAGCTTTCAAGAGAGCCGCAGTGATGTCGGCCACCTCTGCGTTCAACTCTCCTGTCTTTTCATCCTTTTGTTTGGACTTCTCTCTTTGTTTTGACCATTTTGAAAAAGAGTGTGGACAGCCTTCTCTTCCTTATTGTTATCTTTTACAGTGTAGAAGCACTGAGGAGACAGAGGAGGGCAGCAGCCTGTTGTAGCAGCTGAAGTATGAAGCCATGTTGGAACCAGCTGGTTTCAAACTAAACTCAAACTGCAGCTAAACACTTTGTTCTTTGCGCGCCATTCTTACACTACATCATTACATCTTACATCATTTGAAACATCGCTGCAGAATATTGTGTTTCATCAAGTGCAGTATATAAGAATGAAAAACATCTATAAGAGACTTTTTTTTAGTATAGATAAAGTAATATATGATTCCTTTATGCTTCAGTGCTTCATGTCCTCTTAACATAGTCGATCAAAATGTGGAATTTGGTGTCATGAGCCAACACAAAACATAAAATGTAACTTCCTGGAAAAAGACAAGGAACCTGAAATAGAAGGAAGGGTCATTACGTCACCGAAGGAAAACAATAAAACCCAAGATATCTACGTCGTATGACTTCAGATGAAGAAATACCTCCATAAAAACTTCACAGAGTGGGTTAACGACTGATTTCCCCCCCAAAATGATTGACAGGGCTTATTTCTTCTGGTTAGACTGCGCTACACCACAAACAGCAGTACGAACACAAGCTTTTCCTACATAAACTTAAAGAAAAGGAACAACGTGTCGGTGGTTAGCCGACTCTCTGAGGTGTAGTCTTTCATTTTCTGGAGGCTTTTCTTCATCAGAAGTCATACGACATAGATGTGTTGGGTTTTCGTGTCTTTCTCCATGCGTCTCCCATCGACTTCAATATAGCTGTCACCACATTAACGTAATGACCCTTCCTTCTTTGTTGAGTCCCTCAGAGAAAGACAGTCGGTTATGAGTCTCATCCCCAGGTCGTCCAAAACTGATGCTTTGGCGTTTGACCCAAGCTGCCAACCCAAAGTGTCAGTGGGCTATCTGACGACCCGAGGATGAGACTCAACAATCGACTATCTTTCTCCAGGAAGTTACATGTTGGTGCTTTAACCAGCCGGGAACACAAAACCATTTTGTCCAGACATCTCCTGCCTCATGCTGAGGTGAGGATCTCTTTCTCGCTCTCCACCTGTTGAATTTATTTGTGACTGAAGGGAGAAGGCTGTTCCGTCTCTTACTACTACCACGACTGTTTTTGTTCAGGAACCCTTCAACACCAAGTTGTTGTTTCTTGCTCTTGTCCGAATGTTTTATAGAAAGTATAGATAGCTGTATCACACAAGTATAGTCGTAAATAATAAAAACATACACACGGGTTTACAGAAAACTTCAAAGATATTCTGGTGAAGTCAACATCTTAAATATACCCTGTGTAGTTTTTGAGTTAGAGAAATGGGGAAACACATAGCTATGTACCAACAAAGACGAGGAGGAAGTAGAAGAAGACGAAGGCTGCTAGACAGTAACACAATGCAGGTTTCAACAATTTTTGTGTAGGAAATGCATCCAACACATTTGTGTGGCCTCGAGGAAACACACAAATTGGTTTGCTGAATAAAACTGAATGTAAACATTAAGATTATTTGTTTACAAAAAACAATCCCAAGAGCTCCTTTAAAAAATCCCTGAGAAAATAAATTCCCATCTCGAGTAAAAACAGCATAAAATCTCACGAGTACGCTTGTCGATTCCAAAAACTGATAACTGTACAGCATGATATACTGTACATGTGTCAAAGTCAGGTCAAAGGGGTCTATTTGTGAACACACTGACCTATTTAGTCTATTTAGGGGTTTTTGGCTTTGGACATAACATAAACTCTTGTGTCCGCGGTTTCTGGGTAAATTACATAAACAGGAATTTACAAGGATTAGGAAGCAAGTGGAAAGAATATTTACATTTTTGCATGTTGATATTCTCACGGTTCATATTTATAGTAATACAATTAGTTAAAATGTCTTGAAATGTGCAGATAGTTTAGTTTAAGATGTGTAAAATCTCCCTTTTATTGCATTTGTAATGTTTTTGGAAGTGGGTAACTATGATTATCATTTCCTAGTCACTGAAATTTTACTTTGAAAGTCTCATGAGAGCAGTTTTGACAGTTTTTTGACGAACAATTCTTGTTTCAGTAAATAATAACTTTTGAAATGGACAATTCTTCCGTACCAGATTTTCTTTTGTTGAAGTAAACTGTTCAATTTTATCAAGTGGTCTTTAGAATTTTTTTTTATGTGGGTGAAGATGAAGGGAATCGTCAGAGCATCAAGCTGAGGCTTCATTCATACAGTATTGAACTGAGAAGATACTTTTTATTTCTTTTGAATTCAACTTCAACGTCTTTTTATTTAAAGTAGACGAGGTTTAAACTTTTCTTCCTGCTCCAACAAAACCAAGATGGTGATAGACGTAAACTTACACTTCCTCCAACACCACGAATGCCTTCCATGACCGCAGGTTTTCGTACAACCTAGTTTGTTTGTTTGAAGCACACCGAGACCTTAAACGTGACCTTAACTGGAGAAACACAGCCAGTGTTAGCGCCTAACTTTAATGTCATGAGAACACAAAGTCTGGCACTCTGCAGTCGCCGAAGGCTCCGTATGAGAATGAAAACACACCCACAAACACAACATGACGCCCAACTGGATGCACCGCGGCGCGTACACAAATAATTTTGTGCTAGACCGCTTTAGATAATTATCTCTCGCTGCAGGGCAAACCGGAGATATTCAGCAAATAACACTTAAGAAAAAAAAAGACAGTGGGTGGATTCTTTTATTGGACTAATGCAGTTAGCGAAAGAGCAGCAAAAAGCAGCGGTGTGTAATTAAGTTGTAATGTGTAGACAATAAAAATGCAAATGCGCGTGTGCACACGGGGGTCGATGCGGAGGTTGAGAGCTTCGGGGATTGATCCCCTTCCACCGTGAAGGTCAGGGTCCCACAGAGTATCGATCACATAGGATGTCAGACCTTCTCCCTCAACGCCGTGAAATGAGTTTACTGCATTCGATAAAAATATCATATGTTCCTACACACACTGTGAGAGTGAGGCTCGTTCGCTCACCTCACCAACTTAACTGTCTTCTGTTGATGTTTGATGATCAACAGACGAACTGCACAACTATACGTGTGACGTCATCCACTTTTTTGTGTTGATATATTAAATGTACACGCTCTGGAATTGAATACATTCCTTTAATATATGAAGGGATTGAATTGAAGCTCAAAAATGGGGTGTTAGCCTTCTTAAACCTGCATTAATTGATCTTTTTCGGCCACTTGGGGGCAGTAAAACAAGCTGTAAAACAGCATCGGTGTTAAATTGTCTGACGCCTCGATTCCACCGGTCACGTCTCTATGGCCTCGTGTGTTTTCTGTCCTCCACGCAGACATGCCCTGTGATGATTATATGATTTTGTTCTGTCCTGTCCATCCTTGTTCTGTCATTTTGAGCTGCGTTTCTGACCGTATGCTGAATGGGAAAGCCGATATTCACTCCCCTTTTGGCTCTGTTTTTGGTCTCCACCAATACAGACGCATGAAAGCAGCTTATTACGACCCATATTTAGGTTTCTTGTTAGGCCTTGACCTCCAGTGGCTGCAGTAATTATTACGTCTGCAACGGAGGAAGTGAGGTGAAGCAGCTTTGAGAGCAACAAGTGACAACAAGAGGAGGTCGGGTTGAACAAGAACTGGACTTTTCATCCAGGCGACGGCGGTTCACGTCCAGCGCGAAAGCAAAAATCAATCGTAATATCAGTTACGTCACGTCAAAGATGATACTTAAAGCGACGTTTCTCAGCCGGACAACCTGGTGGAGAACGGGAGATCGCAGTCTAGACTCTTGTGTACTCATTTTGTCAATATCTCTAAATCGACGTGGTCAGAACTTAATGAAGTTAAGACCCTGACGGCGTGACCCAAATGGCTTGAATTGCGACTCTGTTAGACGGCAGAACTTTTAAAATGATGGTCTGAGCGGTGAATTATTATCAGATTTGGCAGCTATGACGTCCAGAGGAGCAAACTCGTACTAATGGAGCACTTACCGAAATGAAAATGCCAAAATAAAATATCATATATTAGTCATCTGTCAATGACGCCGTGCAAACAAATCAGGTTTTTTTAGATTTGAAGAGCGGAACATGTTAGCCAGTTCCAGTCAGGAGAACAGACGCTGCTGAATTTCCAGCCTTTTGTTATCACAGTTTCTTTGGAAACTGCCACCAGCTAAAGGGGAGAGAAATGACTTTCAGCCATTTAGTGCGTCTGTCTCCATCTGAGTGGAGAATGGGATGGTGCAGCCTCGGGAATCATCCTGTCACAACAAAGCTCCCGTGCTACTTTTAATGTTTTGACATGAAATAGTGACAGCCATCCGGTCCGCCCATGCCTTCGCTTTTTCCCGGTCATCATCTCCCGCTCATCTCCTTCTTTTCCTAATCTACAAAACACCTCCAGTACGAGCGAGTGGGAGGTGGGAGCAGAGGGGAGGAGGTGGGGTGTTGTAATAGCAATGGATCCATTTTTATATGAAAGCCGACACTCAATGCCACATGGGAAGGGCAGCTTTCTGCAGGGAGGTAATGGTTTCTTCTCCTCCCGCCTCTCCCTGAGGTGGGCCGAGTGTAAATTACATCCAGCTCGGCCTCTGCACAGTCGAGACCGGAGCTGGCTTTCGCCCGCCGCCCACAATTCCCTTCTCTACTCATCACCAGTGAGATCCCGAGAGATATTCCCATCTTGCCTCGGCACAAAGGGACATATCAGAGAGGGAATAACCTATGTGGTGATGCTATCTTATCTTTTTTCCTCGGGAACACTCCAGCTGCAGTCGTGCATCCTCAACTTCGATTTAGCCGCCGTATGTTTTGGGAGACTCGACAGCACTTTGCAGAGGCAAGGAGGGAAGCGGGGGTATGAAGGCACGGCTGGAAATGCAAACAGCAACCCTCCAGATTCACTTAAGTCAGATTGAAAGTGTCAGAACAGCTTGGATGGAAGGCAGAGCAGAGCAAAGGGAGAGAAATGGCTGGCAGACTGTGTTTCATGGCCTGTCAGGTCAGGACACATTATCCCCTGGCCATACTGGTTCTCATTAGCCCCCTGATGTGCTGTGAAGCCCTGCCTGCCTGCCTGCCTGCCTGCCACGCAACGGCAAAGCCCTGAGTTGGGCTGAGGTGGCACCTTGGCCCAGCTTGGCACCGAGACGATGCTGAGATCGGACAGGTGGAAAGAGAAGGAACGCGGGACGGGGGAATCGCACCCAAAGGTCACCGGTTTGAAACCGCAAAGTTTTGACTTGAAGCTCCCTAGTCTGCCCCTAAAAAAAGATCGGGTTACACGCAGATAGTGTGGTTGATTTAAGTCTTGTCAGATTATTTTCATAATTTTGTATTGGCAGATCAGAGCGTACTCCAGCAGGTCTGTCCTCATCAGCGCTCGTCATTCGTTCCAGGGTCTCAAAGCTGCCAATGACGTAAACATTGAGGTTCAAGTGACGCATGAAGCTGTTACAGGTGTAGAACTAAAAAAAACTCTTCTTACCAGCAATTGACGTTGGTTTTTGTTAAACAGTAACGAAGATTTTCCTTTAATTTTTGAACAGAAAGTTGTTTTTTGTTCCCAACTGACTTCCAACCCTTCACTTCAGCAGGTGAAAAGGCAGAAAATGGTCATGTAAATCTTTATATAACGATGATATGAGTTTTTTTTAGAAAGGTACTAACAAGCTGTGTACTTGTTGGAAGACTACACCTTTTGTAAAAGCGCTTTAGTACCATTAAACGTACTTAAAATCGAGGGCAAACACTACAAGTCCTCAGGATGGGAACCGAAACACCTGCTCAAACTAGTTCACTTGACGTGCCAGATGGTTTGTTAAACAGAACCATCTGGAAAGGTGCCGCTAAAAAAACTGTTTGGAAAAAAAGGGGGCAGGCGCTTTCAAAAAATACTTGGCAGACGATTTGATGAACCATCTGTCTGTCACGGGCTAATTAAAACCAATAACATCAACAGTATTAGAGCGCTACCGCCAGCAGTCAGTCAGCGAATCAAACTGTCAGGGCTGCAAAATGACGAGGATCCGAACACACGAGGCAGGTAGGTGTCAGATCGAAGCTAAAGTAAGCTGTTCTCCAAAATCCAAAGTAAAAAAACACGCTGGAGAAGCAACAAATGGATGAATCCAAAAACACTTGGGCAGAAAACACGAGGAGCAACACCAGGAACAAAACGAACCGACAGTGTGTCAGGGAACAACACGGGCTGAAACACAAACTAGACTAACGAGGGGTTGAGGTGCAGGCGGGGAGACACTGGGAACAGGACAGTGCTAACGAGGCTGATGTGACAAAGGAGCACAGGAACACAAGGTGAGCTTCAACTACAAAATAAAACAGGAAATCAACAAAGCAAAAGACCGAGATCACGACACAAACTCCAACCGAAGTCAGTCGAGAGAAGAGCGAAGACATCTTTTCCATCGAGGAAAAGCCTTCAGCGCTGTTCTTTGCTTTTCATTCGATGAAACATTCTCTCCAGTTCTGATATAACAGATGCTAAAACAGCTACGCTAACCTCTCGAGTCGCTTCTCTTGTCTCTCGATTTGCGAGATCACATGTTAGCGTCAACTTGTGAATCCACCTTTTTTTTTATTGCTAGACACATGTGTTACGCCTTTTCCCCGAGTAGAAAGTCTTCCTATGTAATCGTTTTAATCAATTCGTATAACGAGGGGCGTCGTCTTGGTATAAACAGAGCAAGGCCTCGGTGGTTAACATGAGCAGCGCAAGTACACAAAGTGGGAGAAAAAAACAACAACACAGCAGCGAATGCTCAGCACAAAAAGGTGTCGCGAGCATTATAAATAGAAAACTTGCAGATTATTACTTTTACATGTGAGTTAGCATTAATGAATGCATAAGCGGCGGAGCAGGAGGCGTGACACGTCTCACAGGGGAGAACATGGGAGGCAGAGAACGGGCGGCGTCTCTGGGGCGGCCTGCACTGCTGCACACACAGATGGGCAGGAAGCAGCGGAGGGAGAATAAGTCTCATGCGTCCTCGTACGCCGTGTTTACATGCAGTGAAGTCACTTTGTTAGTGTCAGATAATTTAAAAGAGAAATTTCTTGAACAAGGACGAGGAGAAACCTGATTTCTTGGCCTTTCTGCAGTGTTTTAACGTTTTTTTTTTGTATGGGCATGAAAAATTTCAGACAGATTGCGATACAGAGAGGAAAGGAAGTACATCCAAAGTTTGACTGGAGCTAATTAACTCAGTTCAGTCGGTTCCCGCAGCTCAACAGTAGGCCATCTGCAAATTTCAAACATTTGTGCACACACAAGAAAAACTGTGCGCTCTCCTAATACAGAGCTGATATTTCAGGATTAAGAACGCGACAAATGGGACCACAAATTAAAGGACGAAGCAACATAAGGTGTTTAATAAGATGTTGGGCCGCCGTGAGCCTCCAGAGGAGCTTTAGTCATCGAGTTTCTCATCTGTTTGTGTTTTAATTCACTCTAAAGTAAAAAATGGGTAAAAATCATCACCATGATTGTATGGATCAAGAAGTCTTACAAATTGATGCCAATGTTACAGAAACGTTTCTTTTTTTGTTATAATTCTCCTAACATGTCAAAAAAAACCTCCAGTTTAACCCCAAAAAACCCAATTTCTTTGTATTCTTTCATCCAAATCCAGCCTTTTTTTTTTCCTCTTGCAAAACACAATGTCACGTGTGCTAATATAAGATGGAAACAACTAATTTCAACCAACAATATCAATCCATGAATCTATCTTCAACTTTAAACTGTGAGTAATTAGTAAGATTTGACAATTTCACTGATTACCTTACAGTTTCCTGAAAAACAGACAGCTTTACTTGTTGCTAAAGTAACCGCTAACAGTGGCGTGTCAAGACCGAACACAAACTCTGACACCAACTGCGGCGGTCTGACGACAGGGAATCCAGTACAGAGGCGATTTACAGAGTTTTGCTGCTGTTAGACAGTTACCACCTGCTCATTTAGCCATGCAGCTAAATATATTGTTTCTAACTGTCGTGTTGAATCACACGCAGAAGAGTTTCCTGATCGGATGCTGCTGTAGAACCACTTCATGATGTGGTTTGGTTAGATTCTGGTACAAAAGCGACTCATGGTTACAATATTGTGTGTAACCATGTGATTAAGGTTCGTCAGTGATGGTGGTCGAGCACGGGAAGGTTTTCTACTACAGTGTTTCCTGCCTTCACCTGTTTTTTAGCCTTTTGCAGGAATTAAAGGAAGAAAAATGAAAATCAAGTGACAAAAATAAACTGAGGCAGCTGACTGGGAGAAAAGAGAGTAACTGTGAACTAAAGATTTCATTGTTTCATCTCTCTTTTGTAAGATCTCGTGTTACACATGAGCTGCAGTTTTTTTTTTTTTGCATTGTCCTCGTTATTGTGAGGTATCAGAGGCCAGGTGGATCCAAAATGCAACACCTCTGATACAATCCCCCGCTGTCTGAATGTACTGCTGGCCTGATTCGAGAAGATGGTGGCATCTGAAAAATAAACAAGTAGCAACCGTAATCCAAACTCTGTCACTTTACCCCCCGATCTAAGCCTCCCCAGCAGCGTCAATAAGAAGCTGCAGAGAGACAAACGCAGGGCTGGCAAGCTAATCCAGGGATCACATTGTGAATCGTAAATGCGTGTCCGCTCTCCCCCCCTCTCATCTCCACAGCCAGACGGAAATAGCCGGCTTTGGCGCTGCCATAATTTTGCCTCTCTCCTCCTCGCACTCCCCGTTCCTCCCCTTTCATTTCAAAGCAGGGGGGCTGAAGTTATTGCATGTGACACACTCGGGAGAGAAAAGGGGGGGGGGGGATTGCATTACACCACAAAAGTCGAATGCCATGGGAGCAGGATGAGATGTATCTCCCGCTGCTTAATAACAGTGGAATTATTTAAAATAGAAGCAGCAGCGGCGGCGGAATATTTCTGAATCTATATTTAGATTGGGAGTGATGCGTCTCACCCTCGCAGCCGGGGGTTGGGGGTGGAGGGGGGGGACATGGAGATGCATCAGGGTGGAGATCAATCTAGCGTGCCGCACAGAGCCGTGCAGAAAAGATGCTGTTTTCACATGATCGGGCCGGGATGTGTTATCAAAGTCCTGCTCCTCACGGTGACCGTTCCGCCGTCACGGCGTCAGAATAATCTGAGTGAATTTTCAATCAGGCGTTGAAAAAAAAAAACGGAGGAAGGATTTTAAAGAGTGAGCTACAAAGTTAACTTCCCCTTTGTGGAAATCTTTTTATAAGCGGTCTATTTTTAGCAAGCCGGTGCCATCATCGCTATACACCAGCTGGATACAGAATCACCAACCAATAACCTGACTCCCAGCTCGCTTTCACTCTGCAAATTTCAAACATTATTACTTTCCAGGACCTTGTCGCAGCAAATTGCATTGATTAGCCGGCTCTAAATCAGTTGGCTTTAATTACATTTACCCTGCATTGCTTCGCTAAGCATATAGCTGCACATGATTGCAAGTAAATTGCAATTAGCCGATGCCCCCCGGGCGCCCGGGAGGAAGACATAATGGCAGATTCATGTAAATCAATGGTACGTGGGTGTCGGACAGAGTCTGGTCATCACGCGGGAATAATGAGGTGCTTCACAAGTTGGAAAACAATGAATCTCTCGTTTTAATTGATGCAGAATTACATGGATGGATTTTCGCTGATTATAAGTTATTGTCTCCACATGTCGCGGCTCCGTTTCACTGTTTATTCTTCCAGCCAATAAATGAAAGACTCTCGGTCTTACAGGAGTTTTTTTTTTAGTGTTGTTTTCATTGATTGTTTCCTCTATAATAAGACAGCCTCTAGTTTTAGCCGCTGCATGCTTCTTATACAACACTCTCTCTGCTCACACTTTAACCTTTCACCACCTACTGCTCCGCCTGCAGGACTCTGTCATTCTGCTAAACTTTATGAGAGCTGGTATGAAAAGTTTTATCAATATAACCATGTGATATATGTATCGATCAATGAGATTCTTGTCTTGTCGATCATCATTTTCAAAAAGGAAGACATTCATGTTATAGTAGGAATGGTAAGAGTCTAATATTCAACAGTAGCATGATTGTAACTGATGATTATTTCCACTATAAGATCATTTTATAATCATTTCCTCAATTAATTTATATCTTTGTCAATAAAATGGTAGAAAATAGTTAAAGAAATGTCCCATAATAGTTTTCCAAAACCTAAGGTGAGATATTTAATTTACTTTATTAGGAGTGTTGCAATTTATGGATATTGATGGTAACCGAAATATTGACACCATATTATCATACAAATACAATAAAATCATGCAAATGCCTCTTAAATTATATTCCTGTTCTCGCTTTGGCATAGTATGTGGTGGTAATAGAGCGCTACAGCGATGAGTCCGCCCCCAAAAAACCCAGAAATAAATGAGTATTGTTGCACTTCCGGTTTCCCTGTCTTTAAGTCAATGGGTTTTCAGTTAACTGCCTGAAACAAGGTGAAATATTAACCGCAATAATCCAAAATCCTCCGTTTCGATCCTTCCGAAGTCCCTGAAGCACGCGATGCACCGTGACGCTGGTCGCAACCCACAACGAAATGGAAGAAGGCGAAGCATTACGAGCTTGCTAACGACTGTAGGAGGAGACGACGTATGACGGCAAAGCACAATACCTGTACCCTCAAATTTTGTGGATTATGTAAGAGATTAATATGACTGATAGCATTTTTGGGCCTCAGTAATCGTGTAGGGAATTTCTAATATCGTTACAGGACAAATTTCAAAACAATCTGGAAGCAGAGGATGTTGACTTGAGCTTTAAAAAGTAGTCACTCTGTTTAATTTAACATCCCTGAATGTGCGAAGGGCGTCACAAGGTTAATGGCAAGTGCTAGGATCATGACTTTGGAGATTAAAATACACATATTCCATTTAAGTGAACAGTTTGATGGAGAAGCTGAACAAGTCCCAGATTAATAAAAGCCAAGGGTACGAATTAAGGTTTATAAAAGTCCTAAAAGGTTGAGGAGTTTGCTCTGTGTGAAGGTCTGAATGCAGCAGCGCGAGTGGCTGGTCAACAGATGGTGGTGTTGACGGGCTGCTGGGTTCGTGGACCAGCTCTGTGTTCAGTTAGCGGGGGGTCAGCGACCAGCCCTGGGATGTTTGTCTCCGTCGCTCCCGTTACATCACACGCACACCTTGGCTGTGAAAACGCTGCTTATCACGGCTCCGTGCAGCTGTCAGAAAACCCACAACGGTGTGATTTATGCAGGTTCGTACTATCTGACGAGGCAAACAATCGTGCTCCGGAGCCGCCGCGGATATGAAACTTTGTTCTGAGCTCTGATTCTGCTTTAGATGAATGAGCGACAGTGTGAGCTGAAGGTCAGACTGAATGCCAACCTTCAGTCGAGGAGAAGATTGTTGTTTTCGGCTCAAAGGAGCGTGGCACGAGGATTATCAGCAAACACGTCAAGAAGCGAGCACATGAAAGGAGTCTGCACGTGTACGCACACACACACACACACACACACACACATGCAGACACACAGGAACTAGCGAGTGTCTCAGGCTTACCGGGAAGTAGAGAAGCAGAGCTCCACACAGGATGGCCTCCAGCAGGACGAGACCGGATGCTCTGATACTCTGCCAGAAAGAAAGATACGCCCGTTATTAAACCACTTATTTATGCATCGTTTACTGAAACCTGCATTAATTAAAGATTTTTTGGGGCATTTAGGTTTTGCTTTTAAGTTGTTATGGGAAACACGTCGGCACTTTCAGCTGACATGGAGCAACGTTCCCTCACGGAACATGGATATAATGACATATACTGAAAAAAGTATTACATAATATTATCATGTTATAGTCAAAATACATTTTAAAGGTGCAATATGTAGATTAGGTGATGATATTTTAATCAGAAGAGAGATTTTTTTTTTTTAATGTCTAAACAAACTAAATGAACAAACTGACCTTAAAGGACAACACAGCTACTTTGTTTATATGTGTCGGACCCTGCCACCTGTCTAGCTTCAAACAGTGTTCTGGGGACCTGAAATAGCTTGTTTGTTAAGTTTATATTATTATATTATATATATTATATATATTATTATTAGTATATGAATCTACTACTTAATATATATTTTTTCATATATTATCAGCATATAAGCATCATAAGGTTGCAACATAAAGACACATGGGTTAAATAAACAACATTTTTTATACAACGTGGAGTTATTTGATCCATTGCTGATGTAAAAATATTTATTACAGCCACTTTAACTTTAATTTTGACTTATGTACGACAAGATAAAACAGTCGAGAGTCACATTTGTCATAACATGGCCATCCTCTGGGAGGAAAAGTGCAAGTTAAGTTATTGTATGTCCTTGGTTTACATAATCAAAATGTCCAAAATCTCTGAATTCCAATTCTTTCCTTCGTACAAAACAGATATAGAGTTTTGAATAAAGCTTTTAAAAATGCCCCGGAGGTCTAAACGAGTCTAAAGCAGCAGGACAAATATTCCAGGAGGATTTGAAAAAGGGGAGTGGAGCATTTTCTTCTGTCTCGGTTGAAAGAGAACAAAGTGAAGTGAAAGCTTTCGCCTCAAGGACTTTTTCATGGAAGGGTTCACAATTTCCAGCCACTGCGTGTGCACCTTTTGTGTCGGATATTTAACAAACATATCGTCCTGTAATTGACGTGATGCTCGAGGGGGAGGGCTCTCAAAGAGCGGAACGCATCTGTGGTACTCAAAAGAAAAAGAAAACACAAAACCTCAGCTGTGTAGACGAGAAGACGGATGTTTATCTGGTTCAATATAATAAATCTGTAACCCGAATGAACTCGTTTGTTTATGAGAAATTAACCGTTTTTAACTTATCAGAAAGTCTGCGAGGAGCTTTGAAACTAAAGCTCTTAAACTTAGTTTGATAAGAATAATGGAGATTACATAAAAGGGGGATTACATAATTACGACAAAGCCCCCGAGTATCTCAAAGTTTCATCTGCTTTATTAATGGGAGCGATCTTTTGTTCGGCTCCGCTTGATGTGTTGGCGGAGTCGTCAGGTGTGAGGGAGATAGAGCAGCCGGATGTTCGGGCTGTCGGGAAGGTGGTGAATCTTCAAGGCTTATCCTCGCGCGTCTAAAGCTCAAGACAAAGACTTCAATTAAGGGAATTAATTGACAGGAGCAACCCGAGGCTCAGAGGAGTTTAAAAAGGTTCAGCCAAAAGTTTACTTGGCCAGAAAGTAAACTCAGTAAATAATTTACTACTATCACAAACTTTCTTTTTAACTGAGCTCAGCACTTCTTCTTTAGTTTCAGTTATTTCCTGTTTTATGTTGAAAGTTCTCCTCCTGTGTCGTGTTTTGCTTTACGCTTCCTGCCTTTGTCTTTTTTCTCTGCGCTCTTTCATTAGTTAATTCAGGTTATGCATTTGTTCTACAGTCCTGCATTCGATCCTCGTGTGTCTTCAGTGTCGCCGCTTTCTTTTGCGTTCAACTCTCTTGGGTTGGGTCCTTTTTTGCGATAAACACAACGGTATTTTGCCAATATGTCCGTGAGTGTCAACAGCTACATTCAGTAGTAATCGTACACTTCAATACAGAACCAATTCTGTTTTAATGCTCAAAATCATGTGCAATATTTTACTGTTATCTGTAGCATTTATTTACACTGGTTACGACTGTCAACTATCACATACTGCAGTTTTATTCAGTATTATCTACACTGTAGTTACGGTGTTGTACTAGGAACATATCTTATATCTCTATTCACAGAAGCAATTCTTCACCGTTGTCACATATAATTTATTATTTTGACTTTTATTTCTTATCATCTTCTCTTTATTTTGTATTTATTTTATTCATATGGAGGGTAACGGATGCTGGTCGCAGTCCAGGTTTGCTGATGCCGAGTTGATCTGTGGCGTCTGAGCTGTTTGAAATGATTTCAAAGCTTTATTGTGACCACCCACACACGGGCCAACATCACTGGTGTATTGATCCAAAGGGGCTTTGATGACCGTACCGCCCAGGAAACATCAAACAGGTAACTGGTGTGATGTTGTAATTGTGAATTGAATGTGTCCAGTCCTCCTTTACTTTCATACATTGCTGAGGTTTCAAACTTTAAACACTCTGAAAGGTTGACAGCACATTCCCTAAAATCTTAAATGGCTGACTGTAAAATATTATTGTGTGGTGACGTGTCGTAAAGATTTTAATCCTGGAATAATATAAAAGAGAAGCAGAGCTTTTAGTGTTGAGCAATCTCAGTTTAATCGCCCTTACAACGCCTGTCCAACAGCTCATTAATCACTCACAAACTATAACAAGAATGACGTACACATACCTTATTCCTGCGGAAGTGATAGACGAGTATCATGCTAACGAAGACAATCAGCAAGCAGAGACACTGGAAGGAGAGCACGGCCATGCGGAGAGCGCCGTCCTCTCGGGCCACGCATGGCGTGTCGTCTTTGCAGAAGGCGCAGCCCTCCTGACACGGCAGGCAGTCGCTGGATGACCCCTCGTCTGCATTGGGACCGCTGTCTGCAGCTTTGCCTTTTCTCCCCATCTCTGTCGTAAAACACGATTAAGAAATACAGTTTAATCTCTGATATTTAAGGTACAAATCTCAGCAACAGGAATCGGTAATCACTCAGCCTTTAGTATTGATCAACAAGATGATCAACGCCCACTTAAGGGAAATGATAATAAAAAGATAATAATGATGTTTTTGACATACAGGGAATGGATAAAAAATTTAAATGAGTTGATTAAAAGTTGAAAATTAAAAGTAGCCTACTGGATAAATGTTGTTAGCTCCAAGTAGGCCTAATGGATAAACAGTTGAAACTGTTAGCTTAATTGAAACATTTAAAGGGGTTAGCTGAAAGTGATTGATTCATCAGTCACTTTTAGCTAACTATTGAACTTAATTAGCTGCTTATAACTGGGTTTATAAACAGTTTATAACAGTTGTTAAGCTAGGCTAGGCTAGTGGATAAAAGGTTGATATTTTTAGCCAAAGGTTTGAAATCATTAGCTGAAGGCAAAAGGCTACATAAACATAAAAAGAATGAACGTTGAATAAAGTTAGCTGAGAGCAATGAATGACATAGTTTGAATAAGCTTTCTAAAAACTAAAACTTAATGGTTAAGTGTGAGCTAATTGTTAGCTTAAAGTATGTTAGGATAAACGGTTTAATTTTTAGCTAAATGGTTGAAATCATTAGCCTCGGTTATGCCTAATAGATAAACAGTTATAATTGCTAGCTAAAAGCAATTGTTAAATTGTTAGCTGAAAAGTAAGCTAGTGGATAAACAGCTAAATGGTTGAAATTGTTAGCTACAAGTCAGGAATAAACATTTGAACTTGTACAAGTAATGAACGAAAGGTTTAAAAAGTTAGCTTAAAGTTATGAAAGACAGGTGGAAGGGTTAGAAGCTAAACAGATCAAGTGTTAGGTAAATGTTAGCTTAAACTGGGTGGTTAAAGAGATTGTTAGCCAAAAGTCACAGATAAACAGTTGAAGCCGTTAGCTAAAGGCTAATTGAAACAGACCTTTAAAGTTCAACTGTGTGACAGAATTATTGTAACATATCCACTTCGATTGGTTGTGTTTAACATCCATTTTAAGGCCAACTTATAGAAACAAAATCTGTTTCTCAACCTATTTAAGGGTCTTTGTTATTCTATCTATACGCAGCTGCGGCAACTGTCATTTTTCTGACACTTCCTTGTTACAGACTTTTCCTCTGGCTCTGTTGAGACCGGCATCAAAAGATAAAAGAGATGAAGTGCTTCTATGACGGACTGAATCTTCCTCAGTATATGTATGCTTATCCCCATCTGACCTTACAAGGATTCATCGACATTGTGTCAACACCGGAGAGATGGATCTATATGTGTGAACATGAAAAGTCAACACTGCTGCACCTCGTTCAGTCACTGGCATATCATACAAGGCTGATAACTGCGGCGTCCACGGGAGAAAGCACACACAGAGGACATGCCAGGACTTAGTCACTCTCGTCGGACAAGGACAGGGCAGATGGAAAAGCTAAAGAACGGCTAAAGACTACAGTGACTTCCTCTAGGCTGTGTTTCAAACCTCAGCATTTCAACATTTATAAGCATGACACACCGGGATACTTTTAAGGAGACCTTCCAGTTACATTTGTGGTGACAAAAGCAGGTATTCTCAGCCAAAATATGATCTTTTCCAAACCCTATCTGAGCGGTTTTAGAGCCTAACCCTAACTGGATCATAATCACAGTTATCACAACATAAAATAGAAAATAGAGCCTAGAGAAACATAAAGAAGTGCACATTGCCAACATTTATTCTGGCGACTGTGTTGGGAAAATACTGTAACCCTATACAAGATTAAAGCGCTAGATGGGGAAACCAAATGCATTAAAGAATAACCACTGAGGTCGAGGCATAAACCAGCCGTTAAACCACTAACTGCTTCAAAGAGCAGCTGCAACCAGTGGAGGAGTTTGGTCACAATGGACCTGCTGGTAAAAATCCTTCCCAGGGTAAACTTAGGTAAAACCCCCAAACAAACCCAGGGGACGACAACAAGCTATTTGTTTGTGTAGAAATCCCCCGAGAGATGCCCATATGGTTGGACAGATAACGAATGGCGGACTTATATGGAGCTTTTATGGAGGCTTTATTGGAAACGGCCATTGTCTCAGAGATTTGCAGGGATTTTGCCTTTAAAAAGAAACTGGCCTATTTTTCAAAGCTATGACTCTGCACATCATTGATCCCTTCAAAAGGACTACTTATCTCCGTAGCAATGAGTCATATCCGTCAGCTCGCTCTCATCCGTTTGTTTTCTCCCACAGTTGACTGACAGTAACAGCTATAGTAACTTCCTCTCCCCCACGTATTTATATGCAACATCCACGGCGGAAGATCACTGCGAGACAAAGGGAAAGTGAGTCGCACTGGCTCTCTCTGCAAAGGAGTGTCAAGGATGTCCCCTTGTGGATTAACAGGCTTGTTATTGGCCCCATGGTGGGCCAGACTGCAGCACTACGCCTCGCTAACAGGCTCGCCTCTCCTCTCTATTATTGTGTTGTCACCGACACACACATGCTCGCGCAATGCATGCACGCACACGCCGAGCTTTCACGCAGACTCGCACACATGTGTGAACGGCACAAACAGGGTGGAAGCAGACAGCACGGACGGGAAAGGAGAAATTGCGGGAGCCTTTTTTTTGTTTTTGTGTATTTTAGGGGTACAAATTGAGAGAAGAGTGTGAGAAAAGGGGTAAAATTGAGATGGAAACAGAGGAACATGCTGTATCGGGATGAGACAGGAGGGAGAGTGGATCGAAGTGAAAGTACGGCAGAGTGATGGAGGGCAGGTGAGAACCACTGGGGTTCTGTGTCTGCAAAAGCCTTTTTTAATTAACTCACAGCAGACAGAATAAACTGGGAAAAAAAGTGACTACCATTAAAAAGATACTTCCCGTCTTGAACCTGATTAGCCTCCCCAGGTACCGAGGCTACCTCAATCCTCAGACGGGGCACCAATGCGTGTTTCGTTCATTACTGCAGTTACGAAATGAAGATGCTGTATATATGAGGTGAACACGTTGTTCTTTAGGGTGGAGCTGACAGATGTCCAACATATGCACAACTTTGCAGGAGTTTGACTGATAATATGAGCATCATCTGCTCCATTTGAACTAAATTAGAGCAAAAGCTTTCCTGGCAAATTACCTGAAATGTGATGAGTTCAAAGCCTAAAATGCGTCTGAAGGTCATGCGCTGGTTAACGAGTGGCCAATCCTGTTCAGCATCTGATAATTAACATTTTCACTCCTTGTATATGCCAGATTAAGGCTGTATAGGAGCACCAATTGTTATTTCTAAGTGGATAAATGATCATTTTTGATGACAAAGAAGGGGTAAGCTACTGGGGGAAAGTCGTGACGTTATAACGACACAGTTTGGCTTGATGTCAAATTGGCTTTCCAGGGGCTTGATCTGCTTTCAAGCACTTATTGATTATACAAAGAGTTTGACTGAGTTGTTATCCTACATGTCAAAAGTCACCAACTGCACCTTCACCACAAAGTATTCAGATTGAGGTTGTTCAAGGTTGGAAATTTGGCAACAAATTCTTCTGAAGGGACCAATTAAATCTCCTCGCAGGCACCAATCATCTAACGAAACAGTAATAAAGAACACATCTTATCTGTTATCACTAGAACAGGTGACTCACTTGTGAAGCCGTTGACAGCGACTCTGTTGGGGTGGTAGAATCCTTTCTTGCAGTGACACTTGTACTTGTCCAAGACGAATCCGTGGCCGTGCATCGCCGAACACTGTGAAGGGAAGCAGACGTATACGTCAACAACAGAAGAAGAAGATGACGGTGGATTTAATAACTCGTGAAAGAATTTCAAACACGTCGTCTGGTAATGCAGGACTGATACGACACCAATATAAAAAGCAATTAAAATATGTCAATACTGAAACCAAAAGTGAAGCCTGTAGCCGAAACTCAGAGGGATCAAACGTCCGGTGGGAGGGACGAGGGTCTGATTATTTAAGTTGCGAGCCTCCTCGCTCTCTCTCTGTCTGTCTGACTGACTGTGCCTTCTCACCACTCGATATTAAATTAGTGAAGCTTCTTCCATTTGATTGAAAGTCTGATAGGAAACAGACTGAGGGGGAGAAAAACACAGAGGGGTGTCAGGGGGCATCCTTGGCAGACTTTGTGTGCTGTTTGCCAAATTACAAGATATAATTAATATCTAAATTAAGAACAGACTTATTTGCATGATTAAGGCAGAAGCATTAATTCTATTTCATGTGGGAATGAGATTCCATCTCCCTCCTCTGTATGAACATATTTGGGTCATTGACATTAAGCTCTAATTTCCATTCCTCTCTCCCTAAAACTACATAACGGTCGTACTTTCACACGTGTTTTTCTAAACAGAGACGATAATGACTTATGAAATCCCAAGAAGCGACGACGAGCCAAGAATAGCGCCGCTGCTTCAGCTGACACTTTGACACGCTATGAAGTGTTTGTGACCCGAACTGTGAGATCTGGCGGCGAGGCCGGTGGCAGCGTCTAAATGAAGCATCAGTCACCGCGATGCTCCTCACAGCCGAATGGACTCTGCACGTCTTGAGAGGAGAGCTATTTCTGACTGTCTCTCAAGGTCCTTGGTGAGGTCTGAGAGTGGAGGCCCCTCAGTCAAAGCCTTGGAGAGGCCGGCCAGGGCTCGAAAGCACAAGGTAATTACCAGGTTACCATTCAGAGAACAAGTTCCTCAAACAAATTCCACTGAAGAGACCGAAGCATCTAAAGTGGCACTACACGAATCTCCTCGATTCGGCGTTGACAGCCTTGAAAAAAGCTCCTTTTGATCCAGCAATCGTGAACCTGTGTTCAGGACTTTGGAGCTGCGTGTTTAGACTCCTACAGACTGATATTGAAATATGTGAACATTACCACCATCATGTACTGCAGCTTCTCCACCACTTAGTTTTAAGTTTTTTCCTGATAGATAAAAGGTCCCCGACACCATGAATTTTTCTTTTTCCAAGTTTACTTCATCAAGTCCTCATTAAAAACCAGACAGAAGGGTGCTGTAATATTCAATATTTCCAGCCAAATACCACATTATGGCCAATTTCTTCTGGGACGTTCACTGACATTTTGGAAATTGTGGTGTGGCTTCAACCAAAGCAATATTCTTAAGCTGCTTTTTCAACGATCGGGGGCAAACTGAGGCGAATCACTCGCGTCTAAATGACACCGATGACGATCCCACATACAGTAGAATAATCCCCCAATTCTGTCACGGTCCCTGGTTTTAGTTTCGTTAATCCCCGTTTTTATGTTGAAAGAGTCCCTCCTCGTGTGTCGTGTTTTTGCTTGACACTTCCTGTCTTTGTCTTCTTCCCACGTGTTTTTTCTTTCAGTTGTCAGGTCGCCTTCATCTGTTCCGCCGGTCATGGGTTTGCTTCCCGTGTGTCTCCGGTGTTGCTGTTGCTGAGTTAAGTTTTTGTCATTTGTAGCCAAATATATAACTTTGGTAAATTCGGTAGTTGAGTATAAGTCATAAAGTCTGATATTAAATATATTTAAATATCAAGAGCACAAGTTAAAGTAATATACAGGTATATGTACATGTATTTGTATACTGTACATTAATGGTCAAACTAAAAACTACAATATTTGTCTTCAAAAATGTACCAGAGTGGAAGTTTGAAGTAGCTGAGAATGGAAATACTTGAGTGCACATTTTATTTGGGCAAACTGGGGACGAATCTGCAGGATAGATGTTCCACCATGTTGGCCGCCTCTCGCTTCGATTTCTCAGTTGTGTGTCCGTTCATAAAAAAAAAAAAGATCTGCCTGGTGCAGCTTTAAATGAGCGCTGTGGTGCAACGTGAGGCAGGTAACTGATTTCATCTCCCGACAGTCGTCTCCTCAGGACAGGTGGAGCGTGCTGCAGCTACTGCCTGCCACTGTTAATATGCCCACCTCGCAGAGACACTGGGAGAAACAGCCTGAGACAGGTGTGTGTCGGTGTGTGTGTGTGTGTGTGTGAGCATGCATATTTTTCGTGTGTGTGTGACAGGGAGAGCCAGAAATAGCCCCGGCAGTGCATCCCACTCCTGCCTGGTGTGGTGATTGATGCGGGGGCTCGGCTGTGGAGTGTGCTGAACGGCGGAGCGGGTCCAGACAGCGCCGGCTGCCTCCCAGCTACCTGCCATCAGTCACATGTGAGCTCGGCGGCAGCGGTCCAGCCGAGAGGCCGGACTCGCATCAACAGGCAATAAAAACGGAGCTCTTGGAACCGGATCTCTGGGTCCGGGATACATTTCAATGTGTAAGGTGGCTTACAGGCTTAACTTAAAGGTGCATGTGTGACTGAGATCCCTATACCTGATACTAAATAGTGAATTTTAGTCAATTGAAAGTAATTTAATGGCAAATATATGGATATTTTTGGTTTTCAAGCAATAAATGCCAAACATTCACTAGTTCCAACTTCTTAAATGTGTGTTACTGTCATATATTTGGCAGTAACTCAATCATATGTGGCTCGGGGAAGTTGTGATGGACATTTGTAAGAAGATAATCAAATTAAACAAACATTAACCCTTTAATTCACACAGCTGCAATCTTTTTAGCTACCCTAAAAAGCTCATTGATTGTTAACTATAAGTCCCAATATTTGGGGACAGTGAATGCGTCTATGGGTCTGCTCACACAACCAGCAAACTTCCCTTCAAGCTCATTTTTCTTTGTTTTATTGAACTGGATTAATCAAGAATCAAGTCAGTAAAAAGGCCTCAAACATGTTTTTTTGTGATGATTACAATATAAAGATCATGCAGATATTTAGTTATTGTGGAAAACATTAATTTACATTTGATTAAGAGCTTGTTATGTCTGTGTTGTGGTTGTATCATATCTGTTAAAAAAAATGCATTCAATGCTCGGATATTATTTAAAAATGGCTTCTTGTTGCATTAGGAGACAGGAAACTGAGGGTTAGGGTTCAATTTACCAGCGTGAATTACTACATCACACACCGTCATGGTCTATTATTTTCAAATATACGACACGAACAGCTAAATCCTTTCTAATTATAACACAACGTACTGTTTTTAGTGTTGCGTGTGAGGCACACATAGGCGGTGACCTACTTCTATATGCGTGACATATGCTGTTCATTATGTGCGATGATGTTCTGTTGATAGCAGAGCAGCTCAGGCGGCCATGTTTGTTTCTCCCGTAATGAGCCGAAGGCATCGACTGTGCTGCCGCAGAGCAGAAATCACATCAAATTAAACCGGTAATTAATTAGGCCTATATGATGGAGAATAATGTGTTCTCGAAAAAGTCGCCGGTTAGATCTGACACGGACGCAGGAAGTAGATTAATCTGCTAAATAGGACGGATAAAAAGTCTCTTTATCTGCGGATGCACAGATAAATAAATATGATCCACGCCTCATTTATTTTTCATGACAGCCACGTGTGACAGAGACACCTACAGCTCGTGCTGCCTGCCTTCCGACGCCACAGGTTTCCCCCACCAGCGCCGCTCGTTGTTGTTTACGTCGCAGCTGTGGCAGCTGTCAATCACGCGCACTCTGACATGCTAATTGCCATGGTGACATGTGTGTGACCGCGAGCGAGAGCCTTTTTATCGGAGTGCGTCACGCTGTCAGACCAGCATGGTTTTGCCTGCGACAGAGCACTCTTTGAAAGAAAAAAAAAAAAAGAAAAGGGCCGCAGGAATCAAAAATAGACACAACACACACTCAGTCTCTCTCTCTCTCTCTCTCTGCAGTTTCTTACATCAGTGCTGTTTGTAACGTTGTGATCGATTCATAATTTATTACTGATCCGAATTCTTTAATGTGATTTTTAAAGCCATAAACGGAAAAATGCCCACGTGCACAAAGCCAGCGCTAAAGAGAAATGTTTTTGGCGAGGAGCAACCAACCGACCTGCACAGAGCCTCGACCTGAACCCAACCCGGCACCTTTGTGATGAACTGGACCGCGAGCCGAGGCCCATTTCACAACAGTGATTTGCGGTTTCAAAGCAGATCGTAAATAGTCGCCGCTGCACGTTTCACGAATGACCATCACTTGAGAGTCCTACAGTCCTCTCACATACTCACACATAAGTTAAACATGTCAGAATTAGTGTGAGAGGAAATGATTGCTTGTTCTGAGTCGGGGGCCTCGGACCACGTCAGAGTCCATTTTTAAACATGTTTGGGGTTGTGTCTGCCTTTATTTGAAGGAGGCAGTAGAGAGATGACAGGAAGTGATAGGAGATGACGTACAACAGAGATTCCTGGCGAGATCTGAACCCATAATGTTGCTGTCACACGGCGAGTGTCTTAAACCCACCAGGATGAAGCAAATGTCCACATACTCCTAATGGTCCATAGAGTGTATTTAAATTGAGTTAAATCTAATTGTCACCTCAACTGTCAAGTAAAGTCAAACTTTATTCACTTGTACATTATACGAATCTGCAATTTTGCCTCAAAGGATTTCACAGTCTGGACAACACGACTCTTTATATCCTTAGACTCTTTATTCAAATGAGGAAAAAACTCCCCCGAAAGACTCTTTACCTGAGAAAAAACATGAAAGAGGCCATTCAAGCCCAGCAGAAGCAGCAGACCGAGGTAGTTCGATCCACCAAATATCATAAATGTGTTGTTGATCAGTTGTCTTGTCATAAAAGTTCCAGTTTCACACGATATTTACAGTTTTCAAGTCTTAAAAATATAAGAATGACGTTAAAACAAGTTGAAGTGTCAGGAGCTCGAGCTTATTCAGCTGCCAAACAGGAAACAGAACCACAGATATGAACTTTATTATATTTATTTTAATGAGGTGTCTCAATTAGGCATGCAAGGTAAAAAAAAAAAAAAAAAAAATCTGTGACATTATGTTCTTGAAATATTTGATTTCAGGATGAAAATGAGAAGTTCTTACAAGATCAACTATTTCAAGAAATGATTTAATTACCCAGAATGCATTAGTTCTAATGTAACTGACACGTTTAGTGGGGGTGAACGGATTCCAATTATTGAAATGTCTTTTTTGTTTATGACTTTTGGCTCTTTTAAGAGAAGTACTGTTGACCCCGACCCTCCTTTGGAAGACTAGCTGATTGCAGTGCGTGACCTCTGAACTACACGTCGACAACGTGGATTAGCATAAAGATGCATAAAGTTTTGATTCATTTTAGTTAGTTTGGGCAATAAAAATATCCTTTTTTAATTCAATCCATTTTCTATTTTCACTAAACTGAAACTGTACTCAGGTGTAACGTCCAACGCTTTGATGGCAGAGCTGATTCTGAGGTGTGATTGTTTGTTAAATGATCATTTGTTCTTAACTCGATTGAGTCGTCTCGAGCAGTCGGTGGCATTTTAGTCCCCAACAAAATCCCCCAGGGTGCACTGGGGTTCTCAGAACCAAACCTGTTCAAATGGCACATTCACAGGAAGCTCGTGGCAGACAAATCCCTCCTGACATGAAGTCTGTTTGAGGTGGAGTTGTGGATTCAGTTTAATGTGAGAGGCTTTACTGAACAGAAAGAGTCAAATGAATACAATAAAAAATAATAAATATATAGACAACACTAGAATAATCGCAGTTGTTTGCCCCCACACACCAATCAAGTGGCTGTTCCTGAGCTGTTGCATTAATTAAATGATGGGCGGAACATTATGACGTCACAGTGAAGTTGACATTTGACCTTTTGTGTATAAAATGTCATCAAGTCATCGTTTTATCCAAACAGACACGTGCTTCAAAATCTGTCATTATTATCATATGAATGGTTGAGTGATGGTCATAAATGTATCTTGTGAGGTCCCAATGACCTTTGACCCTTTGACCACCAAAATCTAATCAGTTCATCCTCGAGTCCAAGTGGACATTTGCACCAAATTTGAAGAAATTCCCTCGAGGCGTTTTTGAGATATCGCGTTCACAGGAATGTGACGGACAACACAGAAACACATAATGCTGCGAGAGGCATAAAGATAAAAAAGAAAAATGAAAGGGATGGAATTTAAATCATGTTGTAGGTCTCTGTTGCTAAAAATGAAACGGTAAGAAATGACAAGAGCGTGCAAATACGTCTTATTTTAAGCATGAAAGACAGTGAGGACATCAGCGTCTCTCGCAAAATATATAAAAAATTCACCGGAACTGCAAAATCTACTGTACATCCTCGCATTAATCTACATTAGACCGCAGCACTCACTGCATACAAATGTGCACGCGCTCTCCATATTCTTCCCCCGACATCAAACGCAGCAGTTCTCCTCCATCACCTTTCCGTGACATGAAGCGGGGGAATAAAAAAAAACAACTCTAAGAGTAGCGCTAATTGATGCAGAGGCCAGGCGTCTTCCACCTGACCAGGAAACCAGGAACTCGCTCGATCCTGCTGGCTAATTAGAGGCTGCCGACGACTCTCCCTCGCTTTGAAAATGAGCCCACGCTCTTCCGGTCCAGCGCCGCGCCGAATCAGCCGCTAATAGGCCTCTGTAGATATTTGTAATGATCCTACAGAGTGCAGCGCAAAACCCCGAGGAAAGCTCATCGTCCAATAATTACAGATTGAACTATAGGAGGTGCAGCAAAAAGGAGGTGAGAAGGAGAAGATTTGGCTGGAGGGCAATTTACTCTGCACGTACAGTACAGTCATGTCGGCGCTGTAAGCTGCCAGCTCACAGTGTGTACGAAGGCACCAGGGGAACGTGCTGTTTGTTTTAGAGCAAGAGCGAGAAAACAAAGGAGTTTAAGACGCCGCTGCGGTTTTCTTTTCTTCCTCGACACTCTGCCTAATGAGATTCTTTAAATTAAATAAACGCACACCTGCACACGTTGAGATCAAATTATTCCTCTCGGCGAGTACCGAGAAAGAGGAGCTGAATAATGTCTGACGAAACGGTCTCGGGGTTGTCAGCAGGGTTATCTCACCTTTGGCTCGGGGAGGCGTTGGCGTTAACAAGGCGTGGAGGGCCTGACGATGAGACACTAACAAGTTGCATTTATGGATGTAAAGGCTCCACAGCGTTTGGCGTTGGACATAATGTTTATATATATGTGCTACGTAACATATTGACATTTCTACAATATGCATCACGTTGAGATTACATGTTTAGGACCTGACTTTCACATCAGGAGGTGGAGGGGATGGTGGTGGAGTTATAGCCTAGAAGACCGGCAAGTTCAAGACTCAGTTTCAACATTTGTAAGTGTGAAGCCGCTGGATATTTTTAACGAGACGCGGGACATTTCCAGCCGTGTTTGTGGCGACCAAAACAGATTATTTTAAGCCAAAACATGATGTTCTCCTAACCCTAACCAAGTGGTTTTTGCACATAAACACAGTGTTGATAAAACTGAAAATTTAACCAAAAGAAATGTAAAGTTTTAAAGACATTTTCAGCTGCTTTTCTTGCGACAGAAACTGATCTTCTCCTAACCCTAACCAAGTGTTTCTATGCCTGAACTTGACCAGATCATAACTACAGTGCTGTCACAACATTTAAGGGAAAGAAACGTAAGGTGAAACATTCCCTAACTGTCTAATTGGCTGTCATTGAGAAGATAAAGGGTATAATACACATCTGGCTCAATAGTCACTCAATGCTTCATGATGAATTGGTCCATAAGTTGGAGCAGCAAGACTGCAAAATGAAGCAGTGTTTGTATGAAGCCTCGTGTAAGAAAGAGAGAGCAAAAGACACGAGAGAGAGAGGGAGAGAAATGAGTTTTGACGTCAGTATATTTGCTTCGGGCCGGGCTCGGGCTTTCTCAGCTGTCGGGCAGCGACCGGGATAAATAAATTGGCTCTGGATCTGGCTCAGACCACAGTTTCAGGCCCGTGCATTACTCAGACATGGAGACAAACACAGAGACACTGCAGAGCGCTGGATGGCTGCGGCTCGGTGCTCAGAGGGACAGCTAGACAGCCCGGCCAGGCCTCTAAACGAGGTCAACTAGCAGGAGTTAGCCGGAGCGGAGCTGCCTGGACAGCGGGGGCCTCGCTTTGGGTGCAGTCCAAAGACCAAAGCCTAAACACCAGTGAGATAAACACCCTGGCCTAGAGGGAGCTTAACACTGCCATCAGGCTGAGACTAGTACACACGGCAGACAGCACTGGGATATTGCTTTCATAATCACATTCACAGCTTATGTAAGTGTCAAAGTGAACCAGCCGGCCACATATTTATTCCGTGTTCGCACCCTGAAATGCACAGTAATGTTGACTCTCGCAACCGGCGACGGACAGTCGTGTAAATACTCGAGCACACTCGGGTCAAAGCGAGGACAACGAGCACTTAAAAAAGAGGGATCAGGCGTGCACAAAGTTTCCTGACATCCTCGCCGCAGCCTCCAGCGACAACAGGCACAAATAGTGTCGTCGGATGATGAATAACAGGGAAGTCTGCCGCTAGTTGTCCACTCACCCTGCTCGACTCTCCTCATGCAGTGTACCGCGACTGCAACAGTCATTCCTCCCTTGAAATCCCTGCCGTCCTGATCTGTAGCTCGGAAGTGATTTAAAGATATTACTGTAACCGTTCCCCTTTAAAATGTCTAAAAACAACAAGGCCTTTTATATATTTTGTTTAGTTGTGTGCTTACAATATTCCAAAGGTTTCAAACAAAGTTCAAATCCCCAAAGATATTTAAGTTTACTCAAGGTAACGGTGTATTTCAATTTCAATGTATCTCCTCACAACGCTGTGCTCACGGTTTGGTTAAGTTTAGGCGCAAAACCGTCTCGGGTTAGGGTTAGGAAAAGATCATGATTTGGCTTAAAATGTCCAGTTTTGTCACCAGAAAGACGGCCACAAAAGGTCTCAAACGGTGCGATGTTGTTGAGAAGCCATCTTGCCAGCTGTCTAATTCCTCCTTGTCGAACTAGTAAAGTCAGCTTATACGTAAGAAGCGCAGATATTCAACATATCCGCAGTTTGATGAAATGCACAATGCCAATATTTTAACTGGGTTGCTATGTGAATACGTGAATTGAATTGGAAAGACGGTTGATTCTTGAGTCTCTTTTGAGACACTTTCAGATGGCGACCTGACCTACAATCCCAAAGCATCAGTATTTGACGAGTTGGTAATCAGAGTTTTAATTTAATTACTGCAAATTGGAGAAATTTTTGCGATTACTATCTATGAAGTAATGTAGGAAACATTGTGGATTCAACACTAGAGGCTGTTTGCTGACCTTGTACAGTAAAATGAAACTGCCTTTGTCCATGTACGTATATTTGAGCTTCCTGTGGCTGTTTACTACAAAGTCAGAAAGACTTTGGTTGGGAAATCCAAGCAGCCAAAAAAAGGGATTGTCTGGAATCAGCCTTTAGGGCCACAGTGCGTAGCCTCAAACCCTCCGCTCTTTCATGTTGAAAAGACCCAGATATCTGGATCATCTGATCCCCCTGGTTGCCTCCCTGCGGACGCACTCCGAGGCAAGTCCAGCTGGGAGGAGACCCTGTGGCAGGCCCAGAACGCACTGCAGGGATTATGTATCCCTACTGGTCAGGGGTAGCCTCGGGATCTCCCAGGAGGAGCAGAGGACATCAAGGGTTTTCCCCCTCAGCCTGCATTCATCATGACACGGACCCGGATAAGTGATGAAAAATGGAACGATGGTACTAAACATTCATGTGGAAGAAATGATTGATTCATTGGAGTTTGTCTCCGTGGAGAGACGCGGACTCTTAGTGCAGGGTTAGGCTTACGTAAACATCTCCGTCAGATCTAAACCGAAGTGAAGGCAGGTCACTTTTAAACCGAGCTACTGTCACTGTATCTTTTTGTCTGTGCCGCTCACTCTTTCTCTATTTCTATCCTCTGTAAGCACACGGCTGTACTCATTTCACATCCAATCTCATGGGTCCCTAGACAAACATTACCTCTGCATTCCACTTTTTTCTCCCCCCATCCTCCGCGGACCGAATGTTTGCTTTCTGCCTCGGTTTACCGTGCGCTTGCTACGGCTGGGCAGCGCAGATGTAAGACTGCGCCCGAGGGCGAGTGTACTCAAGTCTTCAAAGTGTTTCCATGTAAATTCAGAGTTCCAGCATTATCCACAGAGCCAATTAGCGAGACAGTGGTTAAGGAAGGGCTGCACTGCCAAGGGCCGGGGGCCAGAGTTAAAACCAGAAGTGTCCTGTGATCTCTCGTCCCACTGCGTTATGGCCAACAGCCCTCAACCTTGATGTTTTCATCTCCAATACCCCAAAGGAGGCAGGACCGTGGGACGCAGAGCATCTTCCCACTGTCCAATGTGGGATTTGAATTTCAGTGGGTTCACTTATTGGTAGCACGAAAAAAATGTGCAGCATGACAGAAAAGCACAAACTGAATCCAAACTGAATATTTTTTGGATATTGAATGATGAAATGTGGGCAATGATGCAGAAAACATTCAAAGTACACTCAAATATTCTGACCCAGACTCTGTTGGCGACGACGTGGAACTGGATGTTTCATTTTCTTGATGCTAAAAAAGCAATAAAAATATATCCAAATAGTTGGAGGCATTAATCATGTCGGTGAGAGGATATATGCCCAATTAGGCCTAACACATGGCCAGGGAAATTTAAAGCTAACAGGCTAATGAGTCTCAAACAGGCTAACATCGATATTCAGCTCTCCAACAGGCTAACATCAGTGTTAGCTTCTCCAACAGGCTAACATCAGTGTTAGCTTCTCCAACAGGCTAACATCAGTGTTAGCTTCTCCAACAGGCTAACATCAGTGTCAGCTTGTTTAGCAGGACAACATTTATACTAGCCTTCCTTCTCCAACAAGCAAAAATTAGTGTTAGCTTCTCGCACATGCTCACACTGATGTACATTTCTCCAACATCTGACAACAGTGATAGCCTCCAACTGGCTAACATCAATGTTAGCCTACCTTCTCCATTAGGCTAGGGTAAATGTTAGCTTCTCCAAAAGGCGATATTAGCCTTCATTCTCCAACAGGCTAACACCAGCGTTAGCTTCTCCAACAGGCTAGAGATGCATTTCATCACAATATTTAAAACGATGTTGCTCCACATCTCGATTGTCATTGCAGAAACAACAGTGGTGCTGCCATTTTTTTTAGTTTTAACTGTTAAACCCAATTTAGGATCCCTAACTTAGGAAATTCCTCAGTTAGGACGGTTACGTAGAAAAGATAAGACGCAGTTATGCAACATGTTTCTGTAATACCAAAAATCCTACATATCACTCTAAACCGAGATCAGATATATTTCAGACTTCTGAAGTTTCTGTAACGAGGCCTCAGGTCTACTACAATGCTTCATGATTCACAAAAGGATTTGCTGAAATTGAAGGGTGCTGGTGCACAGCAGTATTCTATTTCCTTCCCTTCAAGCACCCTTATCAGCTCTGAAGCATAATCACAGCTTTGGTGAGATCACTGTAGATAATTAGCAATTACCCTATTTATAGGCTCCTGAACATAGGCAACATAGCAAGGAATGTAGTTAATTAGGACGCTTCAAGCCTTTTTTTCTCTCCATCCAAATCGCTGAAACGAGATCAGCAGGTTGAAAGGGCCGTGGCCTCGTGCGGAACAAGTCTTTGCGCGGGTCCCTCGTGGGAATCCCCCGCTACGCTTTATGTTGAATGAGTGTAGAGGCAACACTTGGAAGGAGGAAGCTGTCGGAGCAACAAGCAGATAAATGTTGTACAACTCGTGAAGAGGTGTGAGGAAATTGACAGAGCATACATCATGTCGAATGAACAATCAAGGAGTTGAACAGCCTCAATTTAATAGTGATGCTACTAAATGCACAAGTCTGATCACGATCTTTATTATAGGAGGAGTGCTCATACTGCTTTCGTCCACAGGGGGCGCCAGAATCAAGGAAGAAACGTAGCTGCTTTAAGAAAACACGTTTACCTCGATGGATTCCTGATATTATTGTTATTTTTTAAGCACTTCAATAACAATTAGTTTCAATTTCAATCCAGAAATCACTGAATCATAGAACGTTTCTATTTATTATAATTGCAGAAAATTGCTTTTTAGACCCAAAATCTTCACAAGCACATATAAAATAGATGTAATTACCTCACGCTGCTTCTCTTAAATGGGTTACTGGTTAACCAAAGTGGATTTTATGTTAAAACAACAATTTAATTGTGCATTTTATTGCCTTTTATGAGCTCATTTCAGCGGTGGAACACTGGCCGCTTCATGTGTATCCACCACTTGGAAAAAAAAAAAATATGGCCAATTTCTAGTAAAACAAAAAAAATGACTGCCAACACAAAAGACAACTCATTATGGCTCCGAATGAGGCCAAAAAAAACCCCTGCATGCAAATGAAGTGACGTGTCTGATGCCCAAATCAATCTTTTTTGTGACACTCTGATTAATGAGTTTCAGTTAGCAATCAGTTTTTTTTCAAAGTGATTTAAATGAATCCCATCAATCCAACCTGCCACACAGCAAATCCCTCTCAGGCTGAAGGGAACAAACCAACCAACATAAGAGAACTTCACACTTTGACTCCCGCGCGCTGAAGTTATCGTTAGAGGTTGAGAGAACGCGTACAACCTGGAAACATAGATCGTTCCCACCGCTTTTTGTCTGATCCTTGTGAGTTACAGGCAGCTGCACGTAAAGATTTGCAGGACAATGAGATGTAAATCACAGGAACAAAGCGTGACGCGACGGCTCGGGTCGCAGGTCACCACCGAGGTTAATGCCAATCAGCTTTTTCCTCTCTCTGTTGTTTTGTTTAAACCTGACTGCAGTGACGTCTCAATCAATGGCGGACTGATTTTCTGATCTGTGTCATTATGTCTGTGTACTTGTAGTAATCACATCGTAGGGAAAACGTCTATTGAAACCATTCAGACTATAATTTGACTCTGCTGCAACTGCAACATGTGTTGCACAGGAGAGGGATTCCTCCTCTGTTGCTCCTCCACGAGTTTCTTCCATTTAGTCTCCACTGGCAGGGTTTTTTTATGTGTTCAAGCTGTTCTAGGGAAAATGTGTGATCTTGGCTTGACTTCTGCCACTATTTTTTGTCTCTGCAGTGGAGGAGAAGCTTCGGTGGCAATCAAGTCGCAAGCTGCATGTACGTAATGATTCGCTAAGTTTAAGTTAAAAAGTCCTTTGTGATATTGTGGGAACAGGAACCTGACTGAACACAGTCGCTGTAGGGCTGGAATAAAGTGTTGGCATTTAACGTTCCTGCAAAATACCGATACGTCCACTTTTGTACGTGTCATCGGCTCCATACAATAATGATGATGTCATATCACGTTCACTCTACATGTTCATGACCTGACTTTCATATCGGCAGGTCGAGGGGACGATGGTGGAGTTACAGTAACCGCAGTTTCAACATTTGAAAGTGTGAAACTACTTCATATTTTTAAGGAGAACTTGCACAATTTGTGGCGACAAAAATCTGACGAAGACCTTGTGACATCTAGCGCCGTTTGTGGTATTTTAAGCCAAAACATGATCTTATCCGAACCCTAACTAGGTATTTTTTGTGCCTAAACCTAACCAGATCATGAGTAGAGCGTCGTTACAATGTAACCTAAAGAAGTGTAAAATTGCAACGTAAAGAAATGAAAGGTTAGATCGTATCTGTGGTTTGCAGAAACGTGATTGTTTTTAAGTTGGGCTTAAATTCATGCTCAGGTGAGGGTTACTCTTGGGATTAGGGACATTGTGGTTACGCTTAGCGGAAGCCACCAGGGACCTGTTGTAAGTCAATATAACGTCCTCAGCGAGGACGGTGCTGTGTGCACTTCCCTGTTTGCAAAACTGTGAGCGAGAGAAAAACCAGAGCGAGAGACAGAAGGTGAGAGCGGGAGGGTAGCAGCGGTTGTTTAACACTGATGGCGTTATTAATTCAGCAGCACAAGGTACACGGCGGAGAAATCAGCGTGTGATTGAGATGATAGCCGGCCGGGGCCGAGGCGACCTTGTGAACCAAGGTCAAGATGTAACAGCGAGTCAACAGACAGAGCCGGAATATCCACTTCAGCTCGTCCACGGCAGAAAGAGCACCGCGGAGAGGCAAAAATAAACCACACGCACGCTGTCGAGTGTACAAAACACCAACACCAACGCCATCAAATGTCCCCCGCCACGCTGTGGTTTGACACCTAATGTGTGTGTGTGTGTGTGTGTGTGTGTTGTGGTGTGGACAGGCAGTCCTTTGCAGCCATATGGGTTGTTAGCTGCAGCACGAGAACCACTGAAATTATAATATTTCAACTCCGGTAAAGATTAAAACAGAATATTTATTAAGTTGTCACATCTGACAGGAGGCTCACGTGTCGGATACCTCACCCATCCTTTCCCCGACTAATTCTATACTGTATATCCCATTTGGATCATCTTCCAACCAATTCCTTATAATTCGTTTCATTATCACGTCCCCTTATTATTAAGAAGGAGTGAGAATCGTTCCTCTCGATCTCACCCTCCGAGCGAGTTTGTACTCGGCTGTCACCTCCTAAACGTGTGAACACGAGGACTGGAAAATCGCTGCAAGAAGCAGAAAAGAGAAAAGGGCTGAAAACAAGGACAAGAAAATGAAGAAGAAGAAGACGAATGAAAAAAAAAAAGCAGACATCAAGAGACTCTGCCGAGCTCAGGGGAGCAAACTGAAGCCAGACGCTACGTATGAACTGGATTCCAGCTCGACTCAACCGGTAAAATGGCCCAAATAACGAGAATACAATGCTAGAAGCTCTGCGTGGCTAAATAAGGCTAAATGCTTATGTCATTAAGCAAAATTGTGAGCAAGTTACCATTAGTTACAGTTACTTTACTAAATACTGCACATAAAAGTAATAAATTACCAGGGAAATAAACGTTTGTGCTACATTATTGTCTTCATTTTGTCAATAATTAGCTTTCCCACCTATAAGTTACACTTTTAATGGTTAGTCAGTGCTAGAAGAAGATTAAGACACTGCTGGATGTACATTTTAACCAAGTTTTGCTAATGTTTAAATAAGAAAAATCACTATCACTACGATGAAAAGCAAACCAATCCCCTGAGCTGTCTTGTGTCAGTGTAAGTTAAGGTGGAAGTTGCATTATAAAGCAGAAAGTCTGAGGAAGAGGCTGTATTCAAGAAGCCAGAAGTAACAAGTAACAAGCCCATTTAAATTTCAGTAATTGTAAGTGTGTTATTCAATATGTAAAAGTAATTAGTTACAGTTCTAGTTACCGTCAAACGTAGTTAAATTACAGCAACAATTAACGTCCGTATCAAATGTTCAACAATCCAACCGAGAGTTGTTGAGATGTCTCACTCAAAAACCACAAGTCAGGGGATCGTTAAAGTCAGTAGGGTTCATCCTGTGGGGACAACGACCGTCTGCGGACAATTTCATGGAAATCATTCCAGTATTTGTTGAGATATTTCAGTGTGACGGTGGTGGGAACGTCAGACCTCACAGCAGCAGTCGTCGTCTACAAATCGGCTATTAGCCCTGTTTAATCAAAATCTAGGTCGGTCAAAGCCGGATGTTATCATTTCATTCCCCGTTTTTTATAAATGTTGGTTTCCACCCAGCAGCCCCCAACAGGAAACAGAGTCAGGAGTCCTTGTCGCGGCGGCTGGAGTAATCATTCAGGTTATGTGTCACTGCCTCTCGCAGGCCACCGTCCCCCAGGGCTCCACCACTTGTTCTGAGCAATAAGCTAATTGATTGAAACATTCATCATCATCCACGGCCGGCGTTCTCGTATGAAAGGTGCCCCCGGGGCAGCAAAGTCCTAGACTTTTGAAGAACGGTGAAACGCACTAATGGAAGTGCCATTAGTGAGAGATGAGAGGGGAAAGAACAGCAAAACGTCGGCGTCGAGCGGCGAGTGTACACCTTCTCAAGTCCGGACTGCGGCTGATAATCTCGGCTTTTTAATGATTCATCCGGCTTCAGCGTGACTGACACGAGTCAGAGCTTTACAGAATGCCGTCTGCAGTCACTTAATAATAACATTGATTGCTATAAATTGTCCTCGACAGCAGCGTTGGCATATTCTGCTTGATTTTCTCGATGGCATGCGAGCTCCTGTAATGCGACGGTGATATACGACGCGCCTGTTTGCAAAAAAGACGACTGATTTATAACAGCACAGAAATGTTATATTGCTTTGTTCCCGCTGGAAAGTTTCATTATCGACACTGCAGCAGATTTCAAGTCGTACTTTTGTCTGTCATTGATCGAGAAAATCTGCAGCTGACGTAAGATTTCACCTTCTAGTACAAACACACAAAAAGAATTTGTCTTTTTACCCGATCTCAGACAGAACTAAAATGTTCTGTCTGAGATCGGGTAAAAAGACAAATTCTTTTTTCTTTTCTAGCTAGCTACTACAGAAACATATCAATCTCCTCCAAGATCATCATTTTCATCCATCATTATCCTAAAACACATGAATATTGGATCATAATAGCTATTTATGGGCTTGTAAGCATCAACACACGAGTTTTGTTGCCATTTTTCTATCACAAATGCTCATAAAACATGGAATAATCTGCAAAAAGTCTTAAATTTGGACTATCTGCCGCCAGGTTTTAAGAGAGAGATGGTTTTAATTGATTGCTGATGCTCGTATTTATTTATTTTATTCTATCTTATATACTGTGAGGGTGTCGAAAGGCTTTGCCATTGTCAGATTATCACAGTTACATTTGTTTGTTTAAGTGTCATTAAATTCTTCTTTAAAAAGATATTTTACAGGTATCGTAAAAGGTAATTTACAACAAAGGCTTGATTTTATTCTGGTTCGGCAAGTTCATGTAATATTCACTAAAAATAAAGATTCCAGACTCAACAGAGTTGAAAATTAACACCCTTCAGATTCAACATGACACAACAAAAGATAGAAAGTTCAGTTTGTTACGAAGTTCGTTTTCTCAAATCTGTTCCGAGTAAAACCTCTTTCCACACTGATCAATAAAGGATCTCTAAAAAAGGAAAATTTAATTGTTTGTTTTACTTGGAGCTACTTGCTTTTGATTTCAATGATCAAATGAAATTATGACACCCCTAATTTTAGGCTTTATTCTCAATTTTTATCCTGCATTTTTAACTTTTCCCTATAATCGGTCGTTGTTTCTGTTTTGTTCTACGTCTCGTCACTATTGTAAATGACGATAGGAGGTATCCTAAAATGGTTTTTCGAGTTAAGATAACTGAGGCACCGCTGCAAAACAAAACAAAACAAGGAGGGTTTTGTGAAAATGATCAGCGAGGAAAAAGAATCAAGGAATCTGTTCACAAGCGTTGGATTTAAAAATAGCTCTGCCTTCAGATAAACCGCAGGTTTCTGACATCGTCGGGTTATTGTGTTTTTCTTGTCAACAATCTGAGCCTCATTTTGTTTTGCCTTCCTCTGCTTCGCCTGGTGAATCAGTCATCCATAGCATCTGCCTCCATCTGAGTTTGGGCTGCCGGCATGCTTGGCTGGGTAAACAGCAGCTTGAGAGGCAGGATGTGAGGGAAGGCCAGGGAGCCGGCCGGCCGCCCGGCTGGAAGGGAGAATGGATGGATGGATGGATGGATGGACGGAACGACTGCATTTTGTCAAATTCAATTGCTGGAATGGTGGCACTTAAAACGCCAGAAGAACAACGGCGAATGTGTGACGGCAGAAGACAAAGTGGCGTCTACATGTAAGCGGGAACGCTTTCTACGAAGAGCAACGGAAACGTGACGACGTCAACGAAACACTTAAAGTAAATAAAGCGCTCCGACGCCGACTAAACGAACCGCTTTGTTTCCAGTAACGCGGGAAGAAAAACACTCCAGACGCGGATCTACAGCAGCCTGAAATGACTTTTCTTTTTCATCTTAACGGCCCCGAAGAAACCCATTAAACTACAAATTGCTCCACATGTGGAGGGAATACCTGCGCGAGGAAGGAAAAAAAACAAAACAAAACACGGCAATAACGCTAAATGAATCCCTGTTTGCAAATGCGGGGCATCCCTCCCAACGCCTGTTTCTATCACATTACCACACACACAGAGCCCTGCAAGACTTGATTACACCGCCGGTCGTGCTTTCTATTCATAGCCGGAGAGACATCAGCCTCCCACGTCACCTCCGATTTACCTGGTCGTGCACTTTAAGACCGGGGAGGTGGGTTGTTAGCCGTAATGGATACGAAGATGGCTCGGCTGTAATTCCTATCTGCCCAAGTCTGCTATTACGCGACGGTATCGCTCCTAATTTATGAATTACAATACAAGACTCTGCGTTCGCTCGAGACGTAATGAGGTGGTTAAAAATCACCGCCTGCTCTCCGCTTATATTTACCTCCGTGCGTTCGTCTCCTATCGACGTTGTCTATCGAGCACGCGTGGCGATAACGAGCGCTCCTCCGCGACGGAGCCGTCACGCAAGACGAGACCGCAAACGGCCTCCATCGCTCGGCTGTAAGCAAAGCGCACTCCTAACACACTCCTGCACTGTGAGCACACAGAGATCATTATTGTGCAAACCCAGCTAAAATCCATACCGGCAACCGTGTATTTCTCTCCTGCAGCCGGCCCACACACACACACACACACACACACACCAACACACACACTATGTCAAATGTCTCTGGCATTGACTGTCCACGGAGGGATGGAAGTACTCAGACAAAGAGAGTGATTAATTATTCAAACGGGCTCACTGCAATCCATTACATCACATGCATTATGGAGCAGTCTGATCTACAGCACCTCTTCAAAATCCATCGCTCCGAACGGCGAGACCCGGCCCGCAGGTAGGAAGCGCTGACTGGACCGAGAGCTGCCGGTCCAGACAAATGACAAAAAAGTTTTACGAATTCAGGCGTATGACTTGGATTTATCGGCTGCTAGGCTAACTGTCGACGTAACTTGAAAATCCTCGTTTTCTGTCCCGTTACACTGAGTAATTATATTTTGTTTTAAGGGAAAACTCATCTGTAAAAGTAGCTATAATCAATATTTTTTCACAAAATCAATCACAATGTTTGTACCACTGTTGCCACAAAACCTGACGAGTTGCAAATTAGCATGCTGATCGACTGCCAGCTGGCACTATTCAAAAATAAGAATGAATGACAATCCTCAGATTAAAAAACGGAAGACGTTAGGTAGGAAGCGCTGACCGGTCCAGATGAAGTCACAAAAAAGTTTTACGAATTCAGGCGTATGACTTGGATGTATCGGCTGCTAGGCTAACAGTCGACGTAACTTGAAAATCCTCGTTTTCTGTCCCGTTACACTGAGTAATTATATTTTGTTTTAAGGGAAAACTCATCTGTAAAAGTAGCTATAATCAATATTTTTCACAACACCAATCACAATGTTTGTACTGCCGAGAGTTGCAAATTAGCTGCGATCGACTCCAGCTAGCGCTATTTAAAAATAAGAATGAACGACAATCCTCCGATTCAAAAACGGAAGACGTGGATATCGGACATCCTCTTAAAAATAGCAGAGAGTTTTTTTATCATCCTGTCCAAGAGCTCTGCCCACATGTTCCTCCGGCCTCGAGACGGGCTATTTTTCATCCGTATGAAAATGGCCGGAGCTATTTTCTCCTCCCGCCGATGCCGAAACACGCTTCCTGCTCTCCACCTCCGTTCCCATCTATTTAGGATTAAGTGAAATATATTTCTCGACCCTGTAAAAAAAAGACCCTTTAAGATTAACAATCAACTTTCGTGGCGTGTGCTTCATCTCAGTTAGACGACTAATGTCTAAAAACATGATGGGTTGTCCGGCGGTGAACTCAAAATGAAGTGAGGCTCGGTCCGGTCTGTCCACCTAGTTTCACACGAAGCTGAACACATCATATTTCATAACAGCGTAACCTTGATAGAGACAATAAGGTGGGTGGAGGAGGAGCAGGTGCCTTTAACAAAGCTTCAAGTGTGACCGAAACATATTTTTCTCACCGCAGCCTCCACACAGCAGAGGATAGATGCAGGAGAATGAACAACACGTGACGCGTACGTCCACCTGTAGCTGCCACTTTCTGCAGGAACGTCAGATATAAGTAATTTAAAGGACACTTTCATGCACATCATTTTAAAAGATATAGCCTCCAGTGTTGACTTAAGTGCCGGTGGGCTGTAACGGTGTCATTAAAGAAGAATCAGTCTCCCCCCCTTCCATTCATCACCGCATGCACAGATTTACTGCTTTTCCATTTAGCGCTCTCGTGGAGATGCGACTGGACGCGTGTGTGTGTGTGTGTGCGCGCCACAGTTCAGTTTTCAAGGAGGGAGAATCAATCTCCTGTCTAATCCGCGTGTTCGGCACACTCACCTCCATAGTGGTCGCGTTGCATCGATGGGTTCCAGCGAACCAGCCGTCGGTGGAGCACTGGTCGATATCAACATCCTGTAGATTAATGTCAACGCGCACCACGCCCCTGCAAGACAGACAGGAGGACACCATTAACCCGCCTGGGGGAGAATTAAGACCGTCCACATGTTGTATCCTGTGAACATCTGGAAAAATGACACGTTTCCTCAAGGACAGGGGGGAAGTAACCGTGTCAGCAGGAAGTATCGATACGACTCACACAAAGTCTGGTTTTGAGTATCGATTCTAGCGTCAATAGGAAAACCCGTCTCCAGCACATCCGATCACATCCTGGGAACGTGATCGCTCTTAGTCGTTAATTATTTATAATTAGAAGACATGCTGATAATCATAATAGACCTAATATATCATAACATACTTGCCTGTGAATATTCTCATTCATCCAGGTCACAGTTATCTCAAGGAAATTGAATCAAACGCAACTGGATTTGGTTTTTGTCTTGAAGATGTTTCGCCTCTCATCCAAGAGGCTTCATCAGTTCCTGAACTGATGGATCGAACGCAACTGGATTTGGTTTTTGTCTTGAAGACGTGATGAAGCCTCTTGGATGACAGGCGAAACGTCTTCAAGACAAAAACCAAATCCAGTTGCGTTCGATTCAATTTCCTTGAGATTACATAACATACTTCTTTTCCTTATGTGAGTAAATTAACCTCTTTTCGTGGTGTTGATATCAGTGATCCTGACCCTGCTTTTGCTTGTTTTCTAGTCAAAATCAACTGTTGAGTTACATCCATGAGTTCACAGTTGGTACATCATTCGGCACACTTTTAACGTCGCCAAACCAAAATGTGGCTCAAGTTGCAGCTCATACCTAACAAACTGACTCTAATGTTTGCAAATGTAGTACCAAACACCTACAGGTTATAAAGCAAACTCACAAGGGAACATGGATGGTAAAAAACTACACAAGAAAATGTGCTTTTTTTGGGGAGAAACAGACAGAAATTTGTCCACATCTTAATCTCCTCTGCTGCCGCTCAGCTGAAACTCAGCCTGACAGAGAGGCGATAAACTGCAGATAGGGCACCGGCCCTCGCCGACGGTAGCTCGGAAAGGCTGCGAGTCTTTGCTCCATTTTTTGGGCTTTCTAAGCCGGGCTGGAACTTCTAGGATTTACAGCCACTTAGCTGCTTAAAGCTCTAAGAAGAGAAGGTCAGCGTCTCTGATTCTGAAGGTCAGCGTCTCTGATTCTGACGTCTCTTTCGCTGCTGTGACACTTCTTCGTCTTTTCTACCCGACAGCTGACGTACACAAGAAAAATGTGATTTCTTTATTATTCTGTTTGTTAAATACGAGACGCGATTCACACGAGGAGCTGAGCGAGAAAACCCCCCTGAACTGTCTTTTGGCGACCTCAGCCCACGTACAGGCTTCCCCTCCTGGCGGAATGTGAAAAATGAAGCGCAGCCCGGGGCGAAGTGTTGTTAGAAAATCTATACCGGCTTTAAACTTTTCGCGGAAGACAGACTCGAGAGACGTCGCTCGTGAGTGTCATGGCACTAAGATAATGTGCTCCAGTGGAAAAAAAAAGAGCATTGCGAGTACAAATTCCTCCGCCCTCGCGCAACATGCATGCTGTTTGCACGCAGAACAAGTCAAACAAAAGGGAAGGAAAAAGCGGACGTTCTCGTGTAGTTTCCAACAGTTTGATCAGCGTGGACAAAACACAGCCGCTCTCGCCCGGAGCCACCGACTGACTCGGTGCCATAATCTGTTTAATCAGGCAAAACCTGGAGCTGCCTCGCTGACGATAAATCAGGGACTGACTTTGTAATAACCTTTAACTGCCGTGATGCTTGTTCAAGCTCTGACATTCACAGGGGTTTTATTTTGTTACGGGATTAACAGATAGCAAAGAGAAAAAGCAAGAGCACTGCTGATGTTCGACCCCCAATTTGCAGGATTTGTGTCTCAGCAGCACCGGGAGAGATTTATTTATGTCTTCTGTAGTTCAGGTTTGAAATCTAAACGTCACTTCTGTTTCAGAGTGGGAGTTTCGGCTGGTGATCTCCGGCTAACAAGGCTGTATTATTAATGCATTTTCCCCCCCAAGAGCCGCTTTGTTAAAGAGCCTTTTGAGGTTTATGGAGAACATTATTGCCCGATTCTTCATGTTCTTAAATGACAAGCCCTCTTCGCACCTCGGTCTAGTCTTCTTGCGGTTTTGACTAATGAATGTATCACTAAATAGCTGTCCAGGGCTTACAATGGAGCTTTGATCAGTGTTATACCAGGCAACAAAACAACTGGGTAAGAAACACAACCACCAGGGTGAAAGTCCATCTTTCTACGTCACCTGACATTTTGTATGTGGCATTTGTGCGCATGCAAATAATAAAAGTGTGTAAAGTTTTTGTCAGTGATGCAATAAGTCAAATAAAGACTCCTCAGAAGGGAGAATTTTGCAGCTTCAGTCCTCCGTTGCTCAGCAGAGTTGCTAATACAGGGGATTCTGACTTGTGGTTTCCCCGGTAAACACACTGCTCTCTTCAGCTGTTGCAGTCCAAAATCTTCAATCTCAAAGACAGTCGCTGTGCGCTAGTTCATTTTTAAAGCTCATGGAGAGCATCTTCTCATGTTGTTAGCCTACCTACAATCACTGGCTGGCTAATTAGCGCAAGACCTGCATAAAATATGAAGCATTAAGATCCGAAACAATCCAGTAAGCTCACTATTAAAAGTCGAAACACCTTATTTTTCCCCCTTTACTTTAAGCTTCTTTTTCGAACAATAAATCAGTTTGAAAATCAGGAGGAGAGCTAATTAGCTGTTAGCAATCGGTGGGCAGCAGAGTCTTGCAGTTTGTTTAGCTAACAGAGCTAATAGCTTACAGCTAACGGAACCAATTCACTTTTGAACACTTCTCACTTTGCTTTGTATATATTGTAAATAGTTTACCTTTCGTTTTTGTGTCATTTTTGATCATTTAGATAATCACAGGTGGTTTTAACTAGGGAGGTTAGCCTGTCAGCTAGCCTAGCTGGCTTTCTAAAAAGCTCTGCAGATGCATATAATAGAATTGTCCATAATTTAAATCCCTATCCCGTTAGCGTGGCTAGATAATGTCGCTACAGTTATCTTTAATCGTATCATAAACAAACTGTTAACTATTAACAATATATACAAAGCGAACTGTGAAAAGTGAAATATTTTAACTAAGTTACGGCTGAAAAAGCACTGAGAAATCCAGAGAGGTAACTTATGACAACTAAACTAAATATTAAAATACTACCACTGACATCACTCTCTCTGAACATTCAGCTTTCGCCGTCTTACACATGTGCACACACACTTTGACACACACGTACACGAATACTGCTGGTGTGGCATGTTCTCCAGGTGTATAGGAGCTGCTTTACTCTACGCAGCTCCCCGCGGACGCCGGGCGAGCGCAGCGCTCCCGCTGCCTGTGCTTCTGTTATTAATAACTGCTGCTCCGGTCCTGCCTCGGGGCAAACTGACCTCGCTGTTTTCCACCGCACTGCTTGTTGTTCTCGCTGAGAAATTACCTCCGTTTCAATTCTCCGTTATGTAATAAGGGGTAGGAAAGAGTCACAAAGCACAAGAACAGGACCGTATCGAAATGTCTTTTTCACTGGCAGCTCAAGCATTAACATTTACGACAGAAAGAAAAAGCCGATTCTCCTTTTTTTTTCCCACAATCACCTCCTCTTTTTTCTCCTGCTTCCTGCTCTCCAGGCAATCTTTAGCATCCCAGCCAAAGGAGACATATGGCGTATAAAATAGCTGGTGAAAAAAAAAAGAAAGATGAAAAAGAGCGCGCGCTGACGGCAACGGAAACGGCGCGCGGCACAAAAGGCTGGCTCGTAGTTTGAGAGTGGCAGCGAGGAACACGGGCAGGAGCATCGTGGTGGCCATCGAGGCCCCTCGGGCATAAAGACGGGATTATCACAGGGAGCAGGAGATAGTGGTGCCCCGGGAAACAGAGTGCTCTCTCCTTTCATCCTCCATTCTTTGTGGGTCTAAAGGCCAGGCCGGCGAAAGAGAGGAGCGTCCCACCGGCAGGGGCGCCGGTCTTTCTGCCGGAGCGGCCGGACTGTGCTAATGTTAGCCCCAGCGTTATGAGATTGACTGGAGATATATCTGGGTAATTGCTTAGCGGCTACAAAAGGATATTCACCAAAAAAAAAACATTCTCGCAATGAAGGCCTCCGCGTGCCCTCTTTGTTACGAGTCAGTCTTTGATGTATTCATGAATGAATGCTGAATGTCAGGCCCGTGCGCTTTGAGCTGTACGTCTCTATTCAGGCCCAGAAAGTGGTCGCTCAGATTGATTCGCCCATTTAGCTGCTCTGTGAAGAAACAAGGGGGGGCTGTGGTTAAAAAAAAGTTTTGGATTTCAAGTAATGGGAGCACAGAGGAGACGCAAGAAGACGTTCGTGTGATTTTTGTCATTGTCAAGTGCAGTGGGTGGATTAAGAGCAGCAGATTACAGCTGCATAAGGATATATTCTACCAACAGGGATTATTAGCTGATATGAGCACCGTAACGTTAGCTAATCATTTTCAGTGCTTCCCATACGCAATATTATTTACTATAACATGAGTTACTGCTGTAACTTAAGCTAGTAGTTAACGTTAGCTAAGGTCACTATGCTATTTTATTCAGTTTTTCCTGTTATTAAGTTACATTCATCACCATTTTGGACTGAGAAAGAATTTTTTTACAGTCAAAATTATAAAGGAGCACAGCTTGAAATTCCAGTATGCACTCTAACTTTTTTACGTCACTTTTCCCACAAAATCCTGGATTAAGAGCAGAAGATTACAGCTGCATAAGAATATATTCTACCACCAGGGATTATTAGCTGATATGAGCACCGTAACGTTAACGTAATCATTTTCTGTGCCTCCTATACGCAATATTATTTACAGCGTTTTTAGCACACACGAGCTACGAGTTACAGCTGTAACTTAAGCTAGTAGTTAACGTTAGCTAAGGTCACTATGCTATTTTATTCAGTTTTTGCTGTTATTAAGTTACATTCATCACCATTTTGGACTGAGAAAGAATTTTTTTACAGTCAAAATTATAAAGAGAGCACAGCTTGAAATTCCAGTATGCACTCTAACTTTTTTACGTCACTTTTCCCACAAAATCCTGCTTTTATTAGCTGCCTCTGCGTGATAACATGAGGTTGATATGAGCACCGTAACGTTAGCTAATCATTTTCGGTGCTTCCGATACGTTTTTAGCACACACGAGCATGAGTTACTGCTGTAATTTAAGCTAGTAGCTAACGTTAGCTAAGGTCACTATGCTATAATATACAGTTTTTGCTGTTATTAAGTCACATTCATCACCATTTTGGAGTGAGAAAGATTTTTTTTACAGTCAAAATTATATGGGAGCACAGCTTGACTTGAAATTCCAGTATGCACTAACTTTTTACGTCACTTTTCCCACAAAATCCTGTTTTTAAATATATTAATAATATAATTTTAAATATAATAGGGATCTTGAGGGAAAAATAAAACTACTACATGTTCATATTATTGTTTTTTAGCTTCAGATCTTCAATTTAAGTCCTCGGGTGTCACGTAACTATAGCAGAATATAAATATATAAAAAGGAATGAATGAATGTCTGAGTTAATGATAACCGAGGCACGTAAATAATGATATAAAACTGTCTGCAAAGCTGTTTTTAATCATTTTCAATGTGCGTACTGTAGGACGGACGAGCTCGGAGGTTTCTGAAGCAAAAGGAATAAGCTCCGACGTCTCCGTGCGCATAAACCGAGAACAATACGACGCAGACGTGAACATGAAAAAACCGGCACAAGCTTAAGCATTATCCCCGAGCTGATCCGCGTAGCCCCGAGACTCGCACGCCCAGATGAACTTACATGCACATGTCTCCTGCCCCAGCCTCTTGACAGGAACACATCGCTGTCCTTTTTAGAAGGGCACAGTTTGTGCATAATGTCACGGAGCAATCACAAAGCAAAGAACCACGCAGGCCTCCCCAAGGAAAATGTCTCTTATGTGATGGAAATGCATTAAGCTGACAGGGCGAGCAGAAGCTAATGTGAGTATAGCCGCCGGGCGCGATGCCGCTTTGTCTACCAGTGCTTCAGAGCAACCTGGGTCATTTTATTGAGTTCTGTCGCTGGTCATCAAAAAAGGCACGGCGCCCGCGGCAAAAGCGGCTGTCACAGAAAGCCAAATTCTTTTTTTTTTTTTTTTTTTATGAGAGCTGGCACTTCTGGACTCTTGACACTCTTGTCATGACGGGCGCTCCTCAAGAAAACCAAACACCAAGTGGGAAGATCGCTCAATAACTCGAGCTGCTGACAAAGGAAGCTTGACAGTTGTGAGGAGAACATTAGCTGATTGATGGCCTGACGGCGGCTGATGACAAGATACATCAGAATTAAGCAGTTTCTTTGTCTAATTCCTTTAACAGACGGTCCGTGTTATTCGCACCCTTATCGCCCTATAATGTCCTTACAGCGCGAGAACAATATTCACCTATCCAACATGATCCCGAAACAGGGCTTGCATCCACTTTGCATACTAAAACTGCATTCAGATTCCTCCTCTTCCGTGTTTTTCGCCCTTGAATTAGAAATTATGCAATATTGCTGACAGCTGCAGGAGGAGACGGGACGAGGAGAAGCTGTTGTGATCCCTCTGTGGAAATCTAATAACAAGATACACTAAACGAACAAAAGGACAAAGCGATATCCGTCTGATATTAGGTTACAGCTCTCTATATTCAATTTCACATTTGCTAAAGCTGCAAAATGGTGTTTAACTCGTCTGTTTTTATGCGATTGTCCTCCTTTATAACTTCCGACATATTATGTAGAAAGCATACATCCTCGAGGACTATGTTCAGGAAAGTATCTCACTATTTGGGAGTTAAACGTTTAACGCACAATCAGTCATTTCTGCCTTTAGGGGATCTGTCAATCAAAGGTACGAGGGAATGTTTTGAAGTTTGCTTTCTGATGTATCATCTGATGTCTTCACAGAAGTTATAGCAACAGAGTGACCAAATGAAACCCATCTTTACTCAGACTTAAACTGCAGATTTCTCTTGCTTGAAACATTTATGTAGATGTACTTCATTCTAGACAACTAATTTCCAACCTCCAACTAAAAAAAGGACAATGAAACGCCTGCTAGAAGTCGTAAACCTATGCACATCCATCTACCCCGACTTTACGTCTCACAACAATGGCAGCAGCGATGGAGTGGAGAAGTTTGTAGTCCTAAAATCCAGAAGTCAACATTTGTGCACATCCGGTTCCCCTCGCCTCAAAGTCTAGGAGTTTTTAAAATTGGTTTTCAGTTAAATGCTTCAGATATTAACGTGTTTTGTTCTAGGACATAAAATACATCATTAAATGTCCCACAAATTAATTATAAAGCACTTAAAGTGTCTTAAAAATGATGGTTGCAACTAAGTGGCTAAATGAAACTACAGAGGTTGTCGCGGACATTTGATGTCATCACCGAGACTCATCTACACACTAGTCTACTTTATATAAAATGTTTTTGTTCACTTCTGGCATCGTTCAGCTGTAAACGCTCAGATGTCTGAAGCTGGAAATTCCAACCTCTGACATTGAACAAGCTTCTCCTCCATGTTCCTGGTTACCAGAGTGACGAAGGTCCCACCCAGTCTGTTAGTTAAATGACTGGTTGCCTGAAAAAGAGCGACGGTGACGACCCCAGTGACTTTCTAAAAAAGTATTTTCATCTAAAAGCGCTCGGAGCAGCGGCTTGGTGCAGCAGCGTATCTGTATGCGAGCTGCCGTAGATGCTCTTATCTCATTGGGAATAATTGAAAAAATGTGGACACGGGGGCATGAAATGCAGCATAAGTACGCAACTCAACAAAACATATAGAAAAGTCTGTGGTTTTTAGCTAATTTCCTAATTCTGAAGTAACCTTTCGTCCACTTGCTCAACATGTATAAACCTGAATCTACGTTCCTTTTTCCAAATCTTTGCAAACATTCCTCCTCTCTTAACACGACGGCTCTATTTCTCCCACACCAGATTACCAGAGGATAAACCTCCACCGACAACATTACAGCTCCATAATCCTCTGAGAGGAAATCGAATTACCAGCACCCAGAATCGCTGAGATTATTCCCATCATTAGCGGTATTATTAATAGAAATATAATATATATTTACAGGGAGCCGTTGGAGGCTGTTAGTTGGATTTCTTCTGTTGACATTTACCGGCTGAGGGCTTCGTATTGACAGGCCAACTCACTGAGCAGCGGAGTCCCAGTGACGTCAGCAGCCAGAGCCGGAGCGCCTCGGGGATCTTTAACCCCTGCCTGCTTCAGGTTGCACAACAAGGTTAGGACTCGTTCTCAGGCGCACTTAAAATTTCAACAAGAAAAGCTTCCTGCTTCTTTTTTTTCTTCTCCCTCTCTCTCCTGCTCTCTTTCATCTCAGTTTACCGTCACATAATCGCGCTCATCCCGGGGAATTGTGGGGTTTCCTTCCTATTTGTTCCTGGACGGTGTCCATCTAAGCAGATGCTGCCGGCTCATCCTTGGAGCTGGAGGCCTCCCACTCCGTTAGACGGCTGGGCGTCCCACAGCAGTCAGCCTGTCCAGACTCCTCGCTGCTTGTACAGCAGAAACGGGGCGCCAAGCCAAGCGTAAATGAAGACGGTTCTGCCGTCTAATTAGAACCTGCGTGGCCTTTTGGAGGAATGTGCTGAAAAAAAAGTGTATATTTTGTTGTACTTTTTTTTCGGAGATAGTTTCAATTAGTTTGCCTTATCAGAGAGCTGCTGCTGCCGCCTCGAAGCAATTAAGGTCGGTGTTGTGAAAGGTGAGTTTGAAGTACAGTGTGTGTGTGTTCACCTAACACACACACACACACACACACACACACACACCGCCTCCTCTTCCCTGCCTTCCTCTTCCCACTTTGTGTCTTTCCAACTGTTTTTTTCTTTTGCATTTGCAGTCTGCGCCTGAGTGATCTGCCAATTAGGACGGTACGAATCATTCTGAAGAATGTCTCAACCTCCAACAATGGCATGCACACACACACACACACACACACACACACACTGCACGCCTGAAAACAACCAGTCCTGTACGTGTGGTCTAAGCTGCCTCCCCTGTGACTCGAGTGCAGCTGAAGAGACGAGACGAAAAAAGCGAGAGCGGTGCGATTTCTTGCACCGTCGCAGAAACAACAGGTCGATGTATCGCGAACACGTGTCCGAGTGCACGCACGGACACGCAGCTGCCGGACAAACGGCCTTAATCCCGCGCTCATTTCCGTACGCCAGATGCATAAAGACTCGAGGCGAAGTCACCTTGCTCCTGGCGACATCATCGCCCCCCAAACAGGAAGTGACTGACGCTTTAAAAAGGCCGGAATCAAGATGGCCCATGCCGGGTTGTTGTTCTACATCTTTCATTATTAATTCATTGTTGTATTGATTGTGTATTCATCTGGAGGGGAAACGGAGGAGAGCTGATGTCTGAGGCAGCTATATTATCGCCCCCTCTCCTGTTTCTTATCTGGCGAGGGGTGCTGAGGCGCAGGGAGGATGCAGGATGAGCCGCCTGATACTTTGATATGAGCGTCTGAGAGAAACTAAGAGCGGGAGGATGCCTGGCAATAAGGACACGAGAAGGAGCCTGGAATACTCCCGTTATTATCTCTGTAAAACAACCTCATGATACCTCATGCGTACGCATAAATCAAGCTATGATTCACAAAGTTTTTGAGGAATCCACTCAGAGAGAAGAAAGAAATTAAAACCACAACCGTGCACATCAGGATACTGTTCAAGTCAGGTGCCGGACCAACAGAAAACACCAAATTAAACATGAGAAAGGTGCGCGGACTGCAGCTTCAGTGCAGTTTATCGGCCCATCCATTACTGACGTTACGAGCTAATGCTTCTCCGAGGAAGAGCAAAAGCATTTTGAGCATTTTAAGCTAACTGTCTTCATCTCTTAAGGCGAGAACTGGCTCGAAACCTCACAAGTTGATGTGCCAATGAGTCGCACTTCAGGGAGCGACAGTGTTCAGACCCTTTATTCATGTTTTTATACAATATTAAGCCACAGCTAGCAGTCAGTTAGCTTATCTTAGCATAGGCTACAAACATAGAAACAGCTAGCCTGGCTATGTTTTAATCCGTACAAAAACCAAAGTTTAAAAAAACGAAAACTGAGGTCAGATGACTATTTCTTGGCCAGGAGCAGTGACTTTCTCAAGTCCTGCATTTAAGCTAGCTGTTTTATGCTAAGCTAAGCTAACTGGCTGCTGGCCTAGCTTCATATTTACTGTACAAACATGACAGAGGTATCAATCTTCTCATCTTAGTCTCCACAAGACAGTGAATCAAATATTTCCAAAAGTTTTGAACTATTCAAATTCAAGGGTCTTGAAAGCTAATTTTGGAGCAATATAATTGAGCAGCCGTCCTGTGCCAGCTAGCTGTTTCCCCTTCCTTTATGCTAAGCTAACTGGCTGCTGGTGGTAGCTTCATGTCTGCCGTATTAACACGATAAGGTTACCAATCTTACAAAACCCTTTCTTTTTCTTTTCTTTTGTTACTTCTCTGATTTCTGTGTACTAAATATGAAGCCACAGCTAGCAGCTTAGTTAGCTTAGCTTAGCATAAAGACTTGAAACAGGAGCCTGGCACTATCCAAATGTGATAAAATTCCACCTGCCAGCACCTTTAAAGCTCACAAACAAACATGTTTTCATCTCAGCTAGCTGTTTTTCCTTTTTCCAGCCTTTATGCTAAGCTAACTGCCCGCCTGATGGTAGCATCTTTGTCTAATTTAGCGTGAACACATGTTTCCATCTAACTTTGGCGTGGAAGTGAATAACTATGCTGTTAAACACTTGCTTTCTTATTTCTTCTGCCATATTCTATCCGAGTAATCGTTCCACAAGCGACCAGCTCCTGAATGGATGCTGCTCTCCTGCTCCTCGAAGCCCGGCGGGTCTTTTAGTGCCGCTGAACAGGGCCGCTCTCCGGGGACATTAAACAATATAGAACACCCACGCGTGTCACACCTCTGATCTTATGGGGGAGGCCTCTGCAGGGGAGGCAACAAAACATCTCCTTTAACCGCCGAGAGGAAGCAAAGCATGAATTTGGCTTCACGGATGAACCGCAAACTTGGGTTTTTTTTGTGCAAAACTGCTCATCAGCCGGCTGATTTCCGATCTGAGGCTGAGTGAGTGAAGCTGCCTCTGAGAGGCTTTCGTCTGGGATAACACCAGGTAGCTGATAGCCTATTACAGTATAATCACTGCAGGTTTTGACTCATTTGCAATCCGCGCCCGAGCGTGAGCCACTCGAGTGTATCAATTAAAGATTCATCGGAGGCGGCGCACACACACACACACACAAACACACACACAACTAGTGATCTGGATTAAATATTCATTGGGAAGATGTTGGTCAGGATCATATGGAGCCTTTTTCACACTTGACTGGCTTCCAGTGGCACAAAACATGGCACATTACACGAGCAGGCTGCAGCAGGCCGGGGTGGCTTTAGGACATTCGCACGACGAGTCGAGCACCCAAACACCAGACACATTTCAACATTTCTTCATCTGCTGCTGCTGCTGCTGCTGCGCTTTAAAAAAAGAAAAAGAAATTGGCTTCCTCTCATCTCAGGAAGGTTCTGACTCATCGCAGATTTAGCAGCCCCCCCACTCCTCTTGAAGAAGGGGAAAGAAAGGGCACACGACATTTTCCCCGAGTAGTAAAGCATGCAGTAGAGTGAGTTTGAAAAATGGATAAAGAGGGGGGGGGCTTTGTAGCCAGCCAGAGGTTTCCACCACTGCTACATCCAGTAACATCCAGGGGTTATTTTTAGCATCCCGGTGCCTTGTCAGACTGGAGGAGAGAAGAAACCCCCCCTCTTGTGTGTGAGGAGGGGGAGCTGTGGTGCGTTTGGGGAGGAGAGGGAGGGAGGACTGGACCTGAACTCACCTTTAGAAGTGTTTCTCACATCATTCTCTACAGTGTGTTTTAAAGCAAAAATGTGATGTCTGGTGAGCTTGTTGTTCACTCAGGTTTGCAGTGTGTGTGTGCTTACCTGAACTCAGGAGCCAGGTTGGGCTTCAGGCCATAGAAAGCGGCAGATAAGGTCAAAAGCCAGCGAGGAACAAAATTCCCGTTCTCGCACTCCAGGTAGGGCGCGGACCACTTCACGTGCGTCTTGTCCGGGATGAAACTCTCCCCTCTCTTCAAAGAATTGTCAACTGATCGGAAATCTTGGCTCAGCACCCTCTTATGGAAATTGGGCTTCTTCTTCTTGTCCCTCGCGTCGTGGTACCACTCCGTCTCCGCGGTGCGGTTGTGCAGGTGGTGCTGGGCCGCGCCGGACAGGTCCTGGAGGACGATCTCCCCGCCGGCCCTGGTGGCCTGGAGGAGCACCGAGGGCCCCGCCACGGACGAGTCCGCGCTGAAAGTGACGACCGCCCGGTGGATCTTGGCGTCTCCCTCCAGGATGCTCCTCACCAGGGCATGGTACCACTCGATGTCGCGCCGCAGACTCTGCTCCCTGGACCTGTTGGCTTGCAGGATCATGTTGAGGAAGTTTGTGGCGTGCAGCACCGTGTCCAGCACGCTGCCCATGGAGCGATGCGGGGCGGCTTGTGACCTTCCCCGCAGAGAGGTGAGCTCGTACCGCCGCGAGCAGTTGGCGTGCTTCAAGGTGGTCGAGTCCCCGGTGTGGAGGAAAGCCGTGACCACCCTGGGGAGATGCTCCTCGATTTTCTGCGGCGTCTCCCCGGGCGGAGGAGGCGGATGCTGAGGCGCGCGGAGATGCGCCAGCTGCCGACGGTGCGTCTGAGCGCCTCCGCGGATCGCCTCCCGCGCTCCCGCATCGGCTCCGCGCGCCGACCACTGCGCGTATTCATCGGCTGATCCGATCACAAATCCCACATGCAGCAGCAGCGACAGCCGGAAAACAGCCATCTCCCCCTCCAGGAAAAGCGGTCCACAGATGTTTGGAGGGGTGGGGAGGAGGGTGGATGGAGGTGGAGGGGAGAGGGGGGGGAAGAGATTGCTGCGCGGAATTACAGTGTCGCTGGGCGGGCGTGCGGAGAGAAAATCTGCCAAATTGCTCCGCTAAAGCATCGCTTCACCACTTGTAGGATATTCTTGCGAGCTCCGCGCCTCTTGTTCTCCAGAATCAGGGGTGGAGGGGGAGAAAAAGACGTGAGGAAGCCCCCCTCGCCAAATCTTCTTCTTTTTCTTCTTCTTCTTCTTCAGAGACGCCTCATGCAGCTTGTTGATGTGGAGGATCCGCTCGCAGCTGTCGTCTCGCTGTAGACAGGACTGTCTTGGCTTCGCTGTGCGGCGGCAGCTCTCCTCCTGCGTGTAGGCTACAGAGACTGAATCAAAACGAGGAGGGAGGAAGGAAGGAAGGGATGGAGGGAGGGAGGGGTAAGGGGGCAGGTTGTTATTATATTTATATATTTCTTTTAAGAGGCACCGAGTCAGGGAGCTTCTCTCACTTGGATGACAAACGCACTCCGCCCTCTTCCGACCACAACAAGCATTGAGGAGGCCTACAGAAGCCCGTCTTCTTCTTCTTCTTCTTCATCATCATCATCTCACAGGGCTCCAGAGGCGCCATCGATCCGCGTATGGCCGCCTCCTTCCGTCAATCACTGCGTCGGCGTGGTGGTGGTGGTGCTGATGGTGGTGGTGGTGGAGCTGTCCGGTGCTGAAACTGATGGAGTCAGGCTGATTTATCAGAGTTAAGCGCTTAATTTAGATCAATGACAGAGGAGGGTTTTACTCAGTTCACAGCTGATCAGTGTGAACAAGCCTCATTACATCACTTATAAAACAATTTAACAATATTATTTTTAAAAAACTAATTCATGTTTATGTTTGTTTTGTTCTCTTTTGGGCAAAATGTAAGAATTTTAGTTGAAATCATTCCAAATGACCTAAATCGAAAAAAGAAAAAAATGAAGCAGTTTTAGACTTGTAAAGTTATCTACTGGGGCGCTAACCAGCTAGCACCAGCTAGTCCAAAAAATCCTACTAGCGATGGTGCTGTCCGAACCGCTAGCTGCACGGCTAACTGAGCTAACTAGCTAATGGCAGCAACAGTTAGCAGCAGTTCGCGGTGACCAGCTAGCACCAACTAGTCTCAAAAATCCTACTAGCGGTTCAAACACTTAACACTCTGCTGGTCCTAGTTACATGGCTAACTGAGCTATCTAGCTAATGGCAGCTACATTACCTGCCATTACCTAGTTAGCTCCGTCATCGCTAAGCAGCTGTTAGCAGTGACCAGCTAACCAGCTAGCACCAGCTTGTCCAAAAAATACTACTAGTGGTGCAAACATTAACACTCCAATCCCTGTCTGAACTGCTATTTGCACGGCTAACTGAGCTAACTGAGCTAACTGAGCTAACTAAGTAATGGCAGCTACAGTAAGCAGCAGTTCCTGGTGACCAGCTATTCCAAAAAATCCAATTAGCGGTGTGAACACTAACACTCTGCTGGTCCCCGTCCAAACCGACAGCTTACTGATGGATGACGGACACCACAGTGACAGATGAAAGCACATGCTACGCTACGGTTGTGACCGATATCGGAGCAAGAGGGTCAAAGCTCAAGGCGCAGTGTGTCCCAATTGTATGCAGGCAACAGTGAGTACTGCTGCAGCATGTACCAATGGGTGGTGTCACGCTTGGAGCAAATCTCTGCAGCCACGTTTTTCAAAATCTTGTGTAAAGCCTGAGACTACTGAACCTGCAGGCCGGCTTTTTAAAGAATCAGATTAATGTCCGAGTGTGGGTGTAACGTTTGGGAGTTTGCATACTTTTCGACCATACATATGCACGGTTAAGTCATGAAGTTCATTTTCTGATTCGTCAACACAAAAACACAGTCCAGCAGCAAACTTCATAGACGTCCTCTGGGCTTCTCCACCTACACTGGACCAAACAAACTCGAACATACAAGAAAGATGTTAAACCACGGTGCTGTGTGGTTCTTTTTGCAAAGTAAAATAGAAGTGAGCATAAAAAAAAACATTTCTCCAACCTACGGGGCCCATTTGTGATGTGAAGTCATACCTCCCTTTCAATCACGACATGTTTTATATCAGTAAACTCATCAAGATGTTGCTCCGTCACGTGTTATCCAGGAAAACTACACTGAAGGATCCGGGTTTTATTAAACAGCCAAACGTGGACTTCGTCACCAATCTATCAGCCTCCCTCCTTCTTGTTAGTTCGAGCTCTGAGGTCTCTCTTGTTTCCTCTCTCTGCTGGGTGTAGGGGGCATGTCACGTCACGCTGTGTGGGCTACAGGCATCTCCGTCCTGGAAGGAGGGCGAGGAAGACAGGCGTGACGGAGGGTGACGGAGCTGCGAGTCGGTGGCCGCCGGGGAGGCGAGTTGGAACCTGAAGACCTGCTGGATCTTTCTTGACCAGCCGACACGCTGCTGGTTTTATGTCCTATCTCAAAAAAAGGAAGAACAGGAAGTCCAGCAGCTGCACGGAAGATAATTGGAAGAACAACCTTGGACAACTGATTGGCCAGTGTATACCCTTACTTTGATCATTTCCTGTGATTTACCTGTAATAATTATGACCGAAATCCTGCACAGAGGTGAATTAAAGCACTAAAAAAATGCTAAATCCCATGACTGATGATTAGGAAATCATCAGTCATGGTGCTGATTACTTAATTACATACAGTTTTATGAATTAATGTGACTTTCAGAAGAATGAAAACCAGATTTTCTGCACTTTATGACACATTTGATAGCCCAACTGCCTCTGAACCCTGACTGCTGGATTTTCAGATCACCAACGCAGCTGCAAATAATTGAGTTGCATCACTGCGATATGTTGAAATGACAAATTCATGTTTGTGAATGGTGCAAACACAAGTAATCTATATATGTGACCTTAGAGGAAACTCAAAGCAATCAAATTGCCTCTTCTGTAGATAGCAGTTCAAGCCCCTCTACCTGCATATCTTTGCTTGCAAACTGATTTTTTATTTATTGCCTATAATTAATACAGAACTGCAGCTTCATGCGACATCTTACCGATAAAACTAAATAAGAAACAAGTCACCTTCATAGTGGAAGCATTACAACATTCACTGCTTCGTTAGATTTTCTCATAACTGCCTTTTTCTGCAACTCAAACAAAAACCTGAACATTTTCCTTTCAAGAAATACGCGATACCGTTGTACCGGTGGTTGGACGTATCCGGTTTAGAGTCATTCACAATTGCATAAAAATGATCAGAAGGTCTTTGAACTTGTAATCCGACTGTAATCCTTCCCTTATTTTATTTATAATGCCCTTGTCAGTCATCATTGTTACACCGAAGTGTTTAATCCCTGGCCGTGCAGCATGGCATGTAGATGTTGTGTTATGGCTACTTCTTTTGAGAACCTGTATTGGGTGTAAAGAGTTTTATGTCCACAACTCCCCTTGATTGAATATCCAATGATGAGGCACGGAGTAGTGAATAAAACTGGCGTTTATTCGAAAGACATGACCGAAAAACAAAATGAACACCAAAAATGCATGTATGAGTGATTGGCTTACCTCCAACCAAAAACATAGTCCACAATCTAACTGCTCCAGCTGCCCGATCAATATCTTACATTTTGAATGAGTGCTTTAAAAACAGCAACAGCAAACAGTTTGATATGAAACAGAAGACTTTATTGCCAGTGGTCGTAACATTGAAACTATCAACTGCAATCAGTCATGATTACACACATACATACGTAGCATTGAATAAAAATTAATCTATGTACAAGAATCACTGACGCGTGTTGAAAGCTCATCCATAAAATGAATATTAGACAGAAAACTTAAAAATACAGCACTTTGTCACTTATACATGTTGTTCCTTGCAAAAGGCCTCATTTAATTAGAGACAGTATATACAGTTAGATCAATTCAGAGGAGTGATCTTTAAAAAAATGAGGAAATAGGCAGTTTAAACTTTTTAACATGTACAAATTCACTCAGTTATTTTGAGGTAATTGGTTTACTGACTTTTTAAAAGTGTACAAAGAAAATATTGTTTTGCATTTTTAACACGGACTGTACATTTACATACCTAATGAACTACTTACACGTGATCGCCAGTTTATCGGTGGTCATAGTTTGGTGACTGCCAGACTCTTGTCTTTGTTCTCGTCTTTATCTGTGCGGCGTGTGCACAACGTCAGAATCACCGGAATGAAAACGAGGCCGTGAAGCATCCCGATCACCATGACGAGAAAGAAGATCTTAAAAAACGCTCTGAACGTGTAAAACTCAGACGTCGCCAACACCACCACGCCTAAAATGGTGGACAGGCCCCCTTGGAGGATCGGGTAGCCCAGATGTGCGAGAGCTTCCACGGCTTTTTCATCCGGGTTCGACTTCTTGCTCGAGGCGAAGCCGTAGGTCGTGTGAGCGGAGAAATCGACGGTGAAGCCGATGCAGACGGTGAAAACGATCATGGAGATGGAGTCCAAACTGATGTCCCATAACACCATGCCGGCGGTGACTCCCACAATCACCGAACCGATCGAACCTGCCACCCATATCGAGCAGAGCGGATCCGGGATCAGGAGCAGCGAGACGACGAGCATCACGGCCGTGATCACAGAGACGTTTTTAATCGTGCTGCTGACTACGACGCCGTACTGGTCGTAGAAGATAAACTTCTGGTTGTAGACTAATAAAGGTGCTACTTTGCAACTACCAACAGCTGATTGTAGTTCTCTGAGCATGTGGACTTCCATTTTGGCATTGTGAATGTCAACGGTCTGAATGAAGACGCGGGACGCAAAGATGGAATCTCCTGTCATGTTCACATCTTGCTTGAAAATGGGGAATACATCGAAAAATTGAGTTAAATTTTTGAGAAAGACATCTTTATCATCAAGGTTTAAATTTGCTTTTGCCCCATATGATAAGTAATATTCCAGCCAGGATGTGTAGATGTCCTTATCTACATGCTCGAGCCCTTTAAACTTCTCCATGCACCACTGAAGTTCCTGCCTCATGGTCTTATCCCAATATGGGAATTCCTCACTTACAATAACCATCACAAATGGACCGTAAGCAGAAAAATACTTCCTATCCGCCTTGTAGAAATCTGTGACGTGGGAGTTATCAGCTGCCAGATCATACAGATCAATCCCCTGTTGTACGTGGAAGCATCCATAAATACTTGCGGCTAAATATGCGGCGTAAAGGAAGATTACGGCTCCCTTGACCCAGGGTTTGATCAAAACCGGGCCGTAGTAATCCTTAAAGAAATTACTCGCTGGCTGTTTTTTCTCGGCACCAGTGTTCTTATCATAGCCGCCTCCCACACAGCAGATGTTGTGTATAACGGTGCGGTGATCGAGGTTGTCTGATGGTATTTTCATGCAGGTCAGCCAGTGCCTGTTGCTGGCTTCCCGCCTCCCGTTCAGAGCCAGGAAGGCTCCGAAGAAGGTGATGGTGTAGATGTAACAGAATATGATGGAGGCGCTGGTGTAGAGGCAGAAATACTGCACCGAGGCGAAGTCGGACGTGACGCCGATGGAGAACTTGAGGACGTCGGTCAGGGCGGTGATGGTGATTGGCAGGATGGCTTCTTTGTAGGTGTGAGCCATTCGCTTCGGGACCGGGTCCTTGACTTGGGTGTGCTGCCAGTCGGACACCATGACGAACATGTTGTTGAGGCCGATTCCTGGGAAAGAAATCATGCGAGTGATGTAGAGTTGATGACTGATTTTAAACATTGTACCTCATAAAACACAATAAACTGCTCTGAATAACTTGAAGGATGTCGCCCAAACTGCAACCAGTGAATACAAAATAGGGACAAGGCTGCTTTTTCTCACCGAGTATGAGGAAAGGAGAGTTTGCGACTGTGATGACAAATGGCAGTCCGATGAAAAGCAGCAAGCCGAAAGAGGAGACGACAGCCAGGCCGGCGGAGAGGACGCCGAAGACGGCCACCCACACCTTGTTCCTCACATTGTCCAGTCTGTCAAGGAGGCAACGACAGGGTGGTGCAGTGAGTAAAGGTGACAATATACAATAAGAAAGTTCGATTTCAACAATTGACGTGAATGCCCTCGGAGCAGTCAGAGCAACAACTTGGAAAGTCTAAAATTTTGGTACATGAGCTGCCGAGTTGACATCATATGACGCTGAAACATGGCGGACGAAGGTATATAATGGGTTGATCGTACAGTAAAAATGCTGTAACCTCCAGGTGCACATGTCAAGAGACAAGAGGAGTCAATAAAGTCAACAAACTGAATCAGTATAGAGTCAGTTACAAAGCAATATGTATCTAGAGTTTGCTAATGTTAGCTAACGTTAGCCACTGCAAGCTACTGGTCATAGAATGAGTCAAATTTTGAATTTACGGTAACAAAAAGACTTCTGGGAAAAAAATAAACACAATTATGTACAACTTAATGATTGAAAACTACCAGCAGCATGTAAACCTTCATTTTATGGTGTTTTTTTTTGATGAATTGTGTTAAATTCTTAGGTGTCTCTATTATTTTGTCCACTCCCTGTACGATCACAATACAGGAAGTACCTCCCTCTAAACTACACTAGACAGAAGCTAATTATAAATACAGAACATCTAAATCTACAATGAAAATATCCATGTGCTGAAGTTGTCCTGATGACTACGTGTCACCTGCCTGCCGCTCTCTTCCCGTATCCGTCACGTTGATAAACAACGGCTCTCTGTGTCCAGGAAATCGCTCAGTGTGCGACAGTCACCGATCACTTCTTACCTCAGGCAGGATATCACCGAGAAGGTGATGGCGCAGGCATAAGTGATGAGGAATAAAGGGAAGCCATCTGTGGTGTGACTGTCAATCTCCTCCTGCTTGGATTTGGAGGTGCAGTAAGACACCTGCGATGGAGCGAAGCAGAGAAGAAGAAGCCAACATGAGCTCTTAAGTCAGACGACTGTGTTCACACGTGGAAGACAAAGCAGTGACAGCGCAGCTCGGATCTCGGGACAAAGAAGTGCATCTGCAACCACATAATCTCAAAAGGAAGTGTTGAGTAATGTGTTCAAGGCGCTTTTTCTGTCGTACATTATTTTAGATACTAAGCTGATGTTTGTCTTAGTATCTCAGTGAAACAGCATCTTCAACTAAGGGACCTTTATTTAGTTTTAACAGTGAAGGATGTATCTTTAAATCTACGTGACATAAAATGTGAATTAGTCTTTCTCTACTAAAACAGATTTTAGTGTCTCAAAACAGCCATTAGACAATCGTTTAGGGAGATAAATATGCAGAAAATATAAGTGAACAGTGAGTAAATGATAGAATAATCACAAACCTTTGTGCTAACTTCTTCTTATGACTTCTACTCTGTCAATGTCAGCCATAAAACACAACCGTAACAGCTCTTTAATTAAAAGTCTTGCATTGCATTGTGGTCCAGTGATGCTAATGCTGGTGGATAATAAAGCTCGTGGTGATTTTATGCATGAATTAAAGGAGAATATATCACGTATACGTGTTTCTAACCATTAACAGATAATGATCTTACAACTTTTGTGTCTTTAAATTAATTCACAGTCACTTCACTCATAAAATTGATACGGCAGATGCAAACATTAACACGTAAATACAGCTATGTAAATGAACTTTCATGTAAAATCCAGCTAACTTGATGCAGCATTCACATAAAGATCACATGAGGTCGTACTTTGTTAGTGGTGTGCAGCAGGAATTCATGACACATCCTGCAATAAATCAGCACGAGTCATATATCAGTAAATCATTGCTGAAGTTCATGATTTATGAATCCCTGTTGAAAAACACAAACACCTGACTTACACCTGTTCATCTTCACATAATGTTGTAGTCAGATGTTTAAGAAAGAACTGAAACACGGTGTAAAGCGGTGTGAATTTTCTCTATAAAACGTAAATCGGCAACTATGGTAGGGAACAAATCGACTATAGATATGTACTTTATATGACCCCACTTTTAAAAACCCGAACTATCCCTTTAAACATTCATGTGGAAAATATAAGATCTTAGTTAAAGGGACAACATCAAAAACATATTTCTCTTTCTTCCTCTTTTGTTTCACTTCAGCAGTAATGCTTCCTTTCAGAAGTCATGACCCGGTTACTCGAGATAACCCACAGAGCAACTTTCATGTAGGACCTATTTCCTCTCTGCTGAGCTCCACCCATCATACGTATCACTGCACAGAGGGAAGATTGCACCTCCTCATTGATAACAGGCTAGCTATCTAAGCTAACAAAGATGGCTAACGTTCCAGCTCAGCCAAGGAGGATGCTGTATCCCACACTGTCGAGAGCATGAGCCTGAGGTCTTCAGATGCGCTACAGGTAAAAAGGAAAAGCATGCATTTTTGATGTTGAGGTTAAACATCCCAGCGAGAATATGGCCAGAAAAATCCCTGGAAACACCTTCCGAATTCTCAGAAAGGCCAATAAAAGAAACACAATGTGCGAGAATCCAGCGCAGCCTCAAGCAGTGTGAGACTTACCTCAATGTGTTTGCTGTCTGTCTCATCTGATAAGAGTTTCTTGAATCCTCTCAGCCATAACACCGAGGCGTCAGCTGTGCTTTCCTGGTTATCTAAGTAGTAGAAGAGTTTAACAGCCCGAGCGCTGACGACTGAGCTGTTGGCATCCGTGATGACCCCGCCTAACACAGAGCCCAGAAACACTGAGATGGATCTGTAAGTGTACTCGGGGAAGGTGATCTGAGTTTCATTGTACTGAACGATTTCCAGGACGACGTTCGAGACACATTCGCCGTAGGCTTTGGCACACAAGTCTCGGAATCCGACAGTCCCGTTGTTCACGGTGAGGTTCAGGACCTTATCGTTGAGTCTGAGGACCTCCTCAAAGGCGAGAGTTTCTAGGATATTTGAGCTGTCGGTCCAAGCAATGATGGATGCGTAGTGGCCCATGGTGTGCAGCCTCTCTTCGGTAAACATCGACTCATTGAAGGGGAAGTTCTCCTTGATGAACTCTCTCGTCACCTTCGAGGGTCCTTTCTTGGGTGTGTATTGCCGCTCGAAGTCATTGTCCTCCCTTTCTTTGAGGAAGCTGAAGCCTCCTCCGAGTGCTGCCGTGAGTACGAGAGGAATTACAAAAAAAAACAGAGGACAGGAGCCTACAACTGACCCGAGCTTCTCAAAGAGGCCCAACAGAGGCTTTGAGAGGCAGTCTGTGCGTCTGCAGCCCATCTTCAGAAGTGCAGGACAGAGAGTGAAGATGTGGAGCAGGTGCACCCTTTTTAAAGGCAGTGCAGATCACACTCCTCACACACATATTCTTGGAAGGCTTAATGATTTACCTTAAAGAGTGGAAACATACAGGGAAATGCTTTATGATTACTGGTAATGCCATTCTTCTGACAGATGCTGTAAAAGGATATCAGAGGCAGGACACGGCTCTTCAAATGATAAAGGACAGAATTCCATTGGGATGATATCAGTTCCCAGAGGTCACTCTTTGATAAAAATATTTCTGCAATCTCTCAGGTCTCTCAAATTACTTTACAATACAGGTAATCACACATGACCGTAAGCCAGTATTTCATCATTTTAATAAAAGTATTGTCTTGAGAATCTTTGTGCGTAACGTGTCTGTCTTATATTATGGAGCAAAGTTCAATTATCTTACTGGAAGTTGTAAATGGCCGTCACTGTGAAACCTTCTCCTCAACAAATAATAGCTTAGCAGCCGTAACAAGGTGTGGCGGCTCCGTTAAGCTTCATAAACAGTCACTGTGTATTTGCTAATTTTTATGGGTGTTGATGAAGAACACAACAGACATCTACGTGTCAATACTGAGATGATAACAGTCATAAAAATATTGATAATCTTGTTGGATGACCTTGTGGATGATAACTTTAATGAAGTTATCATCAAAAACGTCGAACAAGATTTTTGTGGATTAAAGTTCAACCAGTTTACTGACAGTTGTAAATGGTGGCACCTTTGAAGCCAGACAGTGACTACAGCTAATTTAATGAGTTTATTTTTTACATAAATCCTCCATAATAAGAGCTAGAGTTAGCTAGAATTAGGAATTTGGGGAAATACCTTGAAAGTGGACCATTCGCTAACCCCTTTTCCCAAACAAATTATTATTATTGCAACCATAACTCAGTACAGCAGGTCTGTAAAGTTTCATTTTGGGATGAGTTGTTGGTGAGAGACAAATACACAAGGCTAAAAGAGAGGAATATAAAGTATCATTAGCAAGTCCGGCTAACTAGCTCACTACAGCAGTAAGCTAACCGAGTGTTATGTATGCATATGCTAAAAGACAACAACAACTCAACTCTTGTTCTCAACTAGTGCACAAAGTGGTAATACTTCACCACGTTGTGTTTGCCAGTCCTGACTGCTGAGTTTAGGAGTTTAGTGTTTATGGTTTTGTTAGCAGCTCTTCTTTTTTATTGGATTTACGAGGTTTACCAAATGATGACCCACTTAGGCTACATTTGTAAACACACGCAGTAGAGCTGAGACAGCAGACTGTGGGCCTGTACAGTAGTTTCCCCAGTAAACAAGCCGACTTCTTCGGCTACCGCAGTTGCAGTGTCCCTTGCAGGCACCTCACCTGTAGCAGGCTATTTATTCCTTGCTAAAGTAGACCTACCTGGCAATGAACTGGCTACCACAAGTTCATGCATAACGAGGGCATGCATGAACGTGTGGTAGCCGGAGTCTCGAGTTTGGGGCTTGAAAACATGCCCAACGCAAGAACAAAGTTTCTTTATTTCCATTCAACTTGGATCATGAACTGGTATGATATAGTTTTAACCTTAGTTCTATCACGAATGTAGTAATAAACTGCATATTTAAGACCTCTTTTATGTGATTCTAGTTAATGGAGTAATTTGAATACATTAAACTGTTTTCAGCCAACTCATGGACCTTACAGTTGATCAAACTCCATATTGTCGGTTGTTATTCAGCTGGGTAAATCAGGGGTTTTGTCTACCTCTGACTGAAAACCCAGATTTATTAACATCAAATACAATTAATTTTGTGGTTCATCTGACAACGTTTTCACTAAAAACACAGCTTGACAAGTTTAGCAAAAGCAAAGGGAAGTCTCTGTCTCACCAAACAGTCAATTACAGCAAAATATTATATATAGAAATCCCACAAAGGGCTACATGCCCCCAAGATGTAACATTTTAACCTCAAGTTCCTCGATATATTTGGAGTGAGAGTCCGAGAGGGTCAGTCTTGCACCTTCAAGCCAGTCGGCCCTCCCTGGCAGTTAACCCCTGTCAGTCAGCTGTCAGTCAGAGCCCCGCCGAGCCCTCAGGGACCAGGCTCATATCTCATTTCACACAGATCCATTTCGGGGTCATTGATTTCTCATTCTCCGAGTGAGAAATGGATTCTCTTTCCCTCATCCCAGAGAGGAGAAGATCCTGGCAGACGGTCGCCAGGAGCCTGATGGAGGCATCAGTTAAATGTAATCTGTTTCAGGACCCTTCAGTTATTTTGTTCACCTTGAATTGAATCACTGTCTTTGTCTGTGGGCTTATCAAAGGCTGTTAACAGCAGATAGGTACAGATGGGTATTGTTCAGCCCCGAGGTTGCATCAAAATGCAAATGAGTTCAATCCAATAACAATCATCTTCTGGTGGTGAGCTCCTGTTGACACCTTCATTAGCTCTCTCTTTTTCTCTCCTCCACCTCGTCCTCGCGCTTCGCAGAGGTACGTCGGGGTGCGATAGGCAATTAGCGGGGAAGCCTCGGGTGAACACGCTGTTGAGATGTGTTGGCTGATTGTTTGGCTGTTGCTTCCAGACAGAAACCATTGATCATGAGGAAAAACACTTCACCACGCAACAATACTCTTAATAAGACGACAGTCTAAAGAGAAGCAGCTACACACAGACTGACATATAAAGGCAGATTGCTGTTTGAGTGCAGTTCCAGTCATTACGGGCTCCTCATGAGGGTGTGGACCAACATGTGAGCTGGACCAGGACACGATCCCTCACTGGCTTCCCACTTGAATACTCAAAACTGTCTTTCTCAAAGAACGCTGGCCGAGGCAGCGACACTGCTGCCAAGAATTTAACTCAGGTCTTTGCAGTGGTGGGCGAGTGTTTTACCTCCACTTCTGAACAAATATTTAGAGCCAGTATTTCACGCCAACACTTTTTTAATGTGACTATTTTTTTCGTGCCAATATGGACCACAGAGTGATCTCCTCCCCCCCCCGTGGGTTTTACTCTTGGCAGGGGTGAGAAAGCCTCTGAAGCGTTTATTTAAACCATCATGTGACAGTAGAATTCCACTGAAACCAGTTCTAATGACTCTCTGTCAACGGAGACATTTTGACGAGCAAGAATAATGCGATAAAATTTGAATGCAAGTTTAGATTTGTTGAGATATTTAAAGGGTAATTCCACCAATTTTACACATTAAAGTGTGTTTACAGGTGTTTGGGGAGTACAACTGCGTATGTGAAAAAAAAAAAGTATAAAGCCTTTTGTGGCTCCAGAAGAAGCTGCATGTAATCTGATAAAGATCCTCCAGTGATGTAACTCTGTTGCATTGTGGGTAACGTATGCTCCAGGTTTTGCACTGCACTCCTATATCAATGTTGGACTCATTATGAGCAGAACCAGAGATATCACGTTTTTTAAAAACTTGGATGCCTACATTACCCACAATGCAACTTAGCCACTGAGTGACATCACTGGAGGCAGTTAATCAGATTACATTTAGCATATTTGAATGTGTCTAGTTTTCAAGGATTCACAATATCCCGACTAGTCTTTGGTCGTGGCAGCGTAGAAAGTGTTGAATCAACTAAGATTACAAACATTTGTTTTTATTGTCATTATTTTTTTCCTTTCTGATGATTTTAAGGTGGAAATGTGGCTGCAATTGGGGACATTACTGTTTCTAAAATCCTTGATATGCCCTGAGAAAAATGTACAATAAAATGCAAAGCAGATCTGACGACCTGCAAGTTTTGAAATAAATATTTCTATAATAATCTGGTTGTAACACTGTGGTATTTACAACTGCTGTCTAATAATAAAACTGTCTGTTTATATTCAAATAAATAAAAACTTTAATTACAAAAACATTTCCTCACTTCTTTAGTGTTCTGGAGTTGTTTCTTGTCTGTTTGGTGAAGTTCATTACACTGACACATTTCCACCTGCTAAAGCAAGAAGAAGACAATATGGTGGACGCAGAGCCCTAAAAATGTTGTCTGAGACGTCTAATGACTTAATGAAGTTGGCTAAGCACCTACATTTTGTTAATAAGTACATTTTAGTATATTTTAAAGGTTCAGTGAGTAGGATCTAGGGACATTTTCCCTCACCCTCTCCCTCCAGACAGGCCCTCTTTAGAGCAACTGTTTGGTTTGTCCATTCTGGGCCACCGTAGAGACATGGCAGCCTCCGTGAAAGAGGACCTGGGGCCATATTCATAAAGATTCTGAGAAAAATTTCTAGCAAGGAGTCCTAGCCTAGAAGTGATTCAAGAAACTCCTCAGAGCAACTCTGAGCAAGGAAGGGACAGAAACTTTTATCTTAGTGAGGAGGTGTGCTTGACCCCGTTGCTAGGGGTGACGCATTCTTTTAGAAGGTGTGATTGGTTGATCAAAAAAAATAAAAATAAATAAAAGAAATAAAAGTGCACTCTTAGTGATAATGGGCATAGAATGGACAGTGAAATCGATCGGCCTAATCATAGAATCTAGTCTCTATTAAGGCATGGTGTAATTATGAATACTATGTTATGTAATGAACATCTCTGTTAAATAAATTGCAAGTCATTCTTTAAAAGTAGCGTACAAAATGTTTGAAAATACAGGCCTACTTGCGCAGTAGCCTGCTCACATACTGATAGTTGTTATATTTATTCACTTACGTTTATACTTAATCTATACTTAATACCAAATAATACTTAATCTATTTGGTATTAACGGCGGAAATGGCTCAGCTTTCAACAGTTTCTGTGATTGCTGCCCAGTAGCCTATAAGTAGCAATGGAAGCCAGTAAAAGAACCCAAAAACCCAACTGGACAGAGGACAAATGTTTACTCTTAGCTCAGTTAGTTGGCAAGTGTAAAGCACTGGAAACAATTGAGCATTAATGCTGTGGTACCTCTTTCTGTTAACAAAAATGTATTCGCTTTCTGACGGTGCGATAATGCAGATGTGCGTCCCATCGATTACACCAACAACACCAGGGAATCTCGTTATGTCCATGAATGCCCTTTTGTGAGCCTGAGAGGTGTGGACGTCCAGTGGAAATGAAATAAACTGTGTCACAATATGAGACTGTGAAAGCGCTGTAATTGTTTGTGTGATCACCCTGCTGATGGAAGGTTGAGACAGACCCAAGTCATCACTGTTGCATTTTTCCAGTTGCCAAATATCTTAATGTTGTGATCAATTTCATTTCTGGCGTTATAGCGTTCTTGCGCTGGGTGGGAGATGTGAGCGCATCTCTAATGAGATCGACCACAAACATTATAACTGCACGATCTAATCTGTAGCATTTGATTAATTCATCGTCATTCATCTATTGTCTTTCCGCCATTTTCTCCTCTGCTTAAGAAACTCTTAAGCCACTTAAAAGTCCTCCTCCCTACTCCTACAGTTTTTCACCTTAGGAGCTCTCTTAAGGGCTAAGATGCTTTATGAATAACTTTTATCTTTACTAGGATTTAGTCTCATCTTTAAGGGGAAATTCTTAGAAAACGTCATAATTCTAAGAATTTTCTTAGAATTTCGTCACTAGGAGCAACTCTTTGTACTAGGAATCTTTATGAATTACGGCCCCTGATCCCACTGCAGATAAAGAAGGCTCATTCCAAGTTGATGACTCTTAGTGTCATGTGATTTTACGACAATGAAACCGTGATTATAGATATTACACTCCCTTTTCTGCCAGTGGATCTTAAATCCCACACAGGGACGCTTTAAATAATCTTATTTCTACATTGTGGATTTCAACAGACAGAAAAAGAGACCGCAGAGCCGGGATCTTCTTTCCAAACTCGTCCGACGCCTTAATTTCCTCCCCTCTCCTTTCCATTTCCCTCCGCTGTGAAGGAGCCGTTTCCATTATGCCACAGGTTCACATTAAGGAGATGGGAGCAGGCTGGTACCTGCAATTATCCCTGCTCACCGAGCCGTGGGCCAGTTGGAGCCGAGCAACAGCTGGCTCGCTCTTCCCCCATCGCCACACACACACACATGCACCTGCACGCCTCCCCTCCTCCCCCTCCTTCAGACACTTACCCACCCATTCCTCACATCCACCTGCCAAGCAGCTTGATTAATAAGGCCAATGCTCACAGCGAGGCGAACCACAGACACAGAGGGGAGGGAGAGCGAGCGAGCGCGAGGGGCCGGCACAAAGAGGCCTCCAGTATGTGACCGTGCGTTGTGTAACATCCGTGTACGTCGCGCGAAAAAAAGTGATCCGTCATCCCGTAAGCATGGAAACACACTGAGGTACAGTCAGAGGAGTGGATCTAAAATATTGCTCTGATATATTATTGCACCTTTCTCTCTTCCTCTCTGTCTGTTCGCCCAATAACACCAGAGCACAGGTCTTTGATTCTGTCAAGAGCAATGAATCACTTCAAACCACAGAGAGACTGCTGCTGCTTTCTCCTCGTCGCTCTTCTTCGCATCTTCGCACAAACACTGACGGGGAAGAAACGAGAAGCTTCATGTGTGCTCTCATTTGCAGCTCGCACGTCTGTGATTCTGATTCTCTGATTATCTGATACGAGGCCTCGCTGGTTTTATCTCCAGAAGACTTTCTGTCTTTTCTTTTGCATTTCCTTTCTGTATGTAACAAGAAATAACAGGGAGAGAGATACGTGATGTAGACACCCTCGATCACATAGCTTACTCATGTGTGCTTTTGGTCCGGGACTTATTTTCATGGTTTGGATGATTCCAGGCCTCTTAAAGGAAATCTTGATGCTGCAGCGCACAATTCTATTTTAGATTTCCAACACAATCGCCAGAATAAATGTTGGCTAAGTTCATTTCTGCAAAACCACAGATAAGTTGAAGCTGTACGTTTGTTTAGGCTCACTTTTCTATTTCTCTCTTGTCACAATGCTGTGCTTATCCTTTTGTTAGGTAAAGGCAGCTAGAAAAACTTGGTTATGGTTAGGAAAACATCATGGTTTGGCTTTAAATACCTGGTTTTGGTCGTCACAAATGTCCCCATGTCTCCTTAAAAACACCCAGTTTCGTCGCCACAAACGACGAGTTTCTACTTAAAAATATCCAGTTGTGTTGCGCTTACATATGCCAAACTGCACAAAGAAGAAGAAAAGGAAGAAGCAGAAGTCTTGGACCAATGCCATCAGAGACTAAATTGTGGATTTAAGGTTCAGTAACACCTCCAGGATGAACTGGAACATCGACATTATCACCCAATATCAGTGTTGGACCTCACTGATGCTCTTGTGGCTGAACGGGAGCAGCTTCCTGCAGCCAGACTTATTGTCTTTGAATGACATGTTCAATAATCACATACGGATGTAATGTTCAGGTGTCCACATGGTTTTGTCAATGATAAATATTCTTTAAAAATATAGAAGTGAAAAAGCAAAGAAAAGCTGCCTCTCCTGAGCTCTGGCAGGAACAGAGACAGTGATCCAGATCAGAGGACATGCAGGCCGACTGCTTTGTCAAATCTGCCCTGACTTTCCATCTATTTTAGACTGCAGTCATAAGCAATCCTGGAGATCTATGAAACTTATCTTCCTCCTCTCCTCTCCTCTCTCCTCCTCGCGGCTGCTGAGGCAGCACCTGGATTTAAATGACTCGACTGATGGCCGCAGAGACAGCATTCACTTCTGGACTCTCCTGTAATGGATGGCGTGACGTCTGAGGGCTGGAAAAATCACCCTCGGTGGGGCGGCGGCACTCTGCTCTGTGTTACACGATGTTTCCTTCTGACGGATGTGTGGCAGAGAAGAGCAATGTGGCTGTGTTGGGTGTGCTGGAAGTCTTGTAAATATGTCTTAAATTGAGATATTTTCCCTTTAACTCCTTCCTAAAATAAGTTATTTTTTACAGAAGATAGACTGAAAAACCGGTACATGACCATAATGCGCTCGTAAGATGTTGTATCCAAGCAAATAAGAGGAAAAATAACCCTTTGCACTGGAAATAAGACGTCAGAATCAGAAATTCCTTTATTAGTTCCACGAACAGGGACATTTGTGCGTCACAGCTGCCAATAGACAGTTCAGTTGAAGACAGTTCAATAACTGTATTTTTTTACAATCATCTTTAGTATCTGAAATGTCTCAGTTCCAGGAAAAAGAAAAATCACACCCACTTCCTTGAAGAGAGGAGGAAACATAAGCGTAAAGTTCAGCCACCTCCAAGAAACTCAACAAGACAAGATAACAAGAATATTTTTCTACGAAAATGTCAAACTCTTCCTTTAATTCTCTCAAATAAACATCACACTTGTACTATGAAGGAGGCTGTATGGTGCTGGAAGATAACAGCGTGGCTCGAGAGGTTTTTTTTTTATTTTAATTTAGAAGAATAACCCTTTCCACCTTCGGTCAGGTGGTTAATGAGTCGGTGGACACTGATGGGACCAGCTGCTTGAGCTTCACCGGGCAATTAGCGGACTGCAAAACTCCCGGAGATCGATTCATCAGCTGTGTTTTAATGCCACGCTGTGAGATCTGCCTCGTGGCTTCACACGAGCGGAGAAGAAGTTCAGGTGATGAGGAAAAAGGACGAGGTCAAGAAAACATGTAGACTGAAAATGAGAGAGTTGGAGAAGTTTGAAGGTAAAACATGGAATAAATACAAACTAAACGTAGTACAAGATTACTAAAGGTGAATATTTTATAGTTTTTACTTCTCTATTAAAGGAAACTGAGTATCTACGGGTTGATCGACATATTTCACTGACAAAACAACTTATTGATTAATCAAAAAATCAGCAGATTAATCAAATTGACATTGAAAATAATAATAAAATGAATAAAAATGTCAGCTGGGGCCCTTGTATGTTTTGCTCTTTTGACAGGAAGTGCTCAAGTTCACTACAGCCTCGTGTAACCTTAGCAACAACAACAACAACAAAAATCATAATAAAAATAAAAATCAAGAAACAAGACGTCCAAATTTAGGGATCAGAATCCGATCAGAACTGAAAAAAGTGGATCGGTGCTTCTCGAAAATAAATATTGTGTCATCACACTACAATTCAAGCATAAAAACACACAATTAACCTAAACATTATCTCCCTGACTACAGATATTGATTTCCCTCACACTGGTTTATTTGACCTCCGGCCAGTAATTAATTCCTGATTTACTGTCACTGAAACGCTGCCACCCGACAGTGTTCCCACGCGGCTGCAGCCGAGAGGCAGACACCCCCATCTAGTGGGCCGAGGCTCGGCTCTGCTCTGCTCGGCGATGTAAAGGAATGTTGCATAATCAATAGGCTGTAAATCGAGCTCCAAAACTGTTAAGAGCTCCGTTACAGGCTGAATGTGCTGTTGTGTGTTTCTCTCTCCTGCAGGCTCAGGCACCATTCAGCTTTTTGATTTAAGTCTTGAAAATCAATATTCAATCATTTTTCTCTCATTTTTGATTAATTTCTTGCACATTTTTTTACTCTTTTACTTTTTTTGTCCTCTTATTTCTTAGATTTGCTTGAAACATTGCAAAAAAATAAAGATTATGACGCAAATGTGACACAAAGAGGATATATTTTATTTCTAAATAATTAGCTCTGATTTAAATAACTACATCACTTTCAAGAAGGAGTCCTGTATCATGCTCTCCACCTCCTCCACCAGCACGCTGTACTCCGCCTGACAGACGGTGTGCCCCCTCCTGCCGCTCTCTTTCAGGCACTTCATCAGGTCTCTGTGTGTTTCCGGTCTGGACGCGGCCGATTCGAGCGTCTTCAGCTGCTCGACGGGATCCTCTGGAATATTCCGGACGCGTAGGGCTTCGAACACGGCGGGAGCGAACTTCCCGTAGTGGGCGGTGGCGCAGAGCACCACGGGGCACGAGCCGTCCTGCAGCCTGTCGGCCACCACTTTGGCCACGGCGGTGTGCGTGTCCATGACGTAGCCCGTCTGCGTGTGAACGCGCTGGATGGCGGCCAGGCAGTCGTCCTCGGAGCACCAGCCGGCCAGCACCTCCCGCTGGATCCTGCCAACGAGAGGCTCGGGCACCTGAAAGTGCTGCTGCGCGTCCAGGCGCGTGAACAGCTCCTTGACGAGGCGGCTGTCTCCGTCAGAGACGTGGTGGATGAACCTCTCCAGGTTGGAGGATTTCAGGATGTCTATGGCCGGGGAGTGGGACGGCATCAGAGGCCGTCCCCGCAGATCGCACTCGCCGGTGGTGATGAAGTCCGTGATGATGCGGTTGTGGTTGGACGCACAGATGACTTTTCTTATCGGGACGCCCATCTGCTTGGCGTACACGGCCGACATGGCGTTGCCGAAGTTGCCAGTGGGGATGCAAACGTCGATGGGCTGCCCGAACTCGACAACACCGTCTCTGCACAGATCCAGATAGGCCGAGGAGTGATACACCACCTGCAAGAGGACGCAAAGTTAACGAAACTGTTGAAAAGATTAATAAAAAGTGTGCTGACACAAAAACCAACATTTCCATTTAGTCTCTCTGAGTTCTTAAGGCCCTGACAAAGCCATCTGTGATTGAAATCATGCCTGTGAATATTCTCATTCATCCAGGTCATAGTTATCTCAAGGAAATTGAATCGAATGCAACTGGATTTGGTTTTTGTCTTGAAGACGTTTCAACAACTTGAAGCACAAAGGGCCTCAATGTGACTCCAACGACTGTCGTTACAACACAATAGAGCACTAACAAAGTCGAAACCAACTTTCCACCATCCCCAACGACCATACTAACGACTGTCGTTGGCAATAATGGAGCACATACGACCCACAGACATCAGTGGCCTTGTGACCGCCTCCTAAGAGGTTAAATAGCTGGACCTCCACACCGGCTAGTTGGACTAGTCCCAGCCTAGTCAAGCGAGCAGGAACTGATGAAGCCTCTTGGATGAGAGGTGAAACGTCTTCAAGACAAAAACCAAATCCAGTTGCGTTCGATTCAATTTCCTTGAGATGATTGAAATCATGTTACCATCGACCCACCTGTGGCAGCAGCCGCGCCCAGTTGATGGAGTTGGCGGTGCTGAGGACGGTGCCGTACTCCACAGCGAGGTGCCCGCCCAGCCCGGACTCTCCGAACATCCTCTTGATGCTCCTCTGACAGAAGTCGAAGTCCGACCGGACGCTGACGGCCCTGGCGTTGCCCTCCCTGTAGCTCGTCATCTGAAGCTTCTGGATCTCGCTCACGCCTTCCTCCGGGAAGAACACCAGCACCCCGGTCCTGTGCCTGTCGGAGCCGCTCAGCCTGCTGAAGCCGCTCAGCACGGCGCTCCCCGTGTCTCCAGAGGTGGCGACGAGAATGAGGTAGTTGCACATCTGGGGGAGGCAGTGGGCGAAGAGCTGGGGCATGAGCTGCAGGGCGAGGTCTTTGAATGAGGCGGTGGGGCCGTGGAAAAGCTCCTGGACGTACTGATTGTTGGCGAGATGTTTGACAGGCGCCACCGCCTCGCTGGAAAAGTTCGACCCGTATGCGTTGAATATCATCGTCCTGAGGTCCACGGCGGAGACGTCCAGCGGGTGTATGCACTTCTCTAGCAACACCAACGCTCGCTCTGGGTACGACATGTCAGCCAATCTCAGCCACTCGCGAGCATCTAACTTTGGGAAGCCGTTTTTGGGAACGTAGAGGCCTCCATCTGTGGCCAGACCCTCGATGACCACGTCGCTGAAGTATGTTTTCTGATTGGACGACGCCCGGTCACTCCTGGTGGACACGTAGGTTTCTCCGTCATGGTTCTGATATCTCTCCACAGCTTTCACCACCTTCTCTGCCAGTTCCTCCACCGTGTCCCCGGCTCCACACAGCACCCGCACATCCAGCCACCTCTCGTAAAACTGTTTCCTGTAACGCAGGATGTCCCTCATGGACACCCCCGCCTCCTGACCCACGATCCTGTTCACCTTCATCCTGGCGAGTCTCCGCATGATGTCTTCGCAGTCTACGTCCAGGTAGACGACCAGTCCGGAGTCCTTGACGTGCTGCATGGCTGCGGTGTGAAGAGGGTTGGAGCCCGTCAGGGACACAACGCACCCCGAGGCGGAGAAGTTGCACAAAGCTTCGCCTTCTTCCTCCAGGAAACGCTCTCCGCCGACGGCCGCCAGCTTGGCAGCGACGGGCATCTTCCATGTCTTCTCCAAGACGTCGTCGTCGACGTCAATGACAGGGAGTCCCAGTCTGTGGGCCACTATCCTCCCCACTGTGGTCTTCCCTGATCCAGGAGGACCCATGAGCAGGAGGTTCTTGTGCCCCAGCAGGGAGGCTCTGGTGGACAGCCATGATTTGGACGTTGGAAATGGACTCAGGCAGCATCTGACAGCTCTGAGAGCAAGCTGACCTGCATTCAGTAAACCCATTGAAGAGTCTGATGACAGCAGCCTGTTCTCCTGTGAAACAGAAAACAGCCTTGAGTAGGTGAATATACGTCACTTAGTAAGAAAGGAAGGAAGGAAGGAAGTAACTAAGGAAGTAAATAAGTAAGAAAGAAAGTCATTAAGGAAGGAAGAAGTAAGTAAGTAAGTCATTCAGTAAGTATGTAAACAAGGATGGAAGGAAGTAACTAAGGAAGTAAATAAGAAATAAAGCCATTAAGTAAGGAAGGAAGGAAGTATGTCAAAAAGTAAGGAAGAAAGGAAAGAAGGAAGGAAGTCATTAAGAAGGTAAGTGGGTAAATAAGTAAGGAAGTAAGGAAGGAAAGAAATAAGTAAGTAGGTAAGTTAGGAAGTATGTCACTAAGTTAATAAGAAAGGAAGGAAAGAAGGAAGAAAGTTAGGAAGGAAGTAGGTAAGTAAGTAAATGAGGAAGTAAGTATGTCATTAAGTTAGGAAGGAAGGAAAGAACTAAATCAAGGCTCCAAGGTGTGATTGTTTTGGCAGCACACGCACCCAAGAATGTGTCAAGTGCGACTGCACATTCTCATCGGCCGTAAAAATAACGTAGCCTCTAAAAAATGTTTGAGGCTACCATAATATTGTTGTTTTGTATGCTGTGATTTAAAAGGAAGAAAAACATTTATCCGCACCTTTATTCATGTTTACAATAATTTCCATAATTACACTGAAATGTTTTATTGGTCGCAGCAGTCCAGCCAGTGTAAAAGGTAGGTCATTGACCTCCAGGAAAATTACAGACACCAATCCTGAATGTAGGACACAGATAAAACACCAATAAAAACAGGACATATGAGTATCAAAACACATCAGTAAATGACAGTCTCGCCAGCAGAACTAGTGCAGGGAGCTGTCATTATAGTACAGTATGTGTAGTAAACTGTACGATGGATTACAGTGCAGTTTACAGTCTGAGAACAAAATCTCTAATGTTGTCATGTGTATCTGGAATTAATCAGAAAGTTTGAGGATTTAGAGCGTAAACAAAAGTGTCAGAAATCAAATTGTGATTCTAAGCTAGGAGGATCTTTCTCAGTGGACCAGGTGTGTATACAGATCCAATGTGACCACACCATCAGAGGATCAACACTTCAGGCTCAGATCCCTGAGAGATCACTGAATACAAACAAATACAAAAGCTGGATGTGCGTGATGCTAACACAGCCAATAACTGACAGTCCAGCAATGCCAGGTGACAGAGAGTAAGGTGAAAGAGGACATTTAAAAGACACTTACACCTTTGACACACTGTGTTATTTAGAGTAGGTGGAGGAGCACGTGCACTGCAGCCCGGACACTAGTGCATTTGTTGTTATCAAAACTTTAATTAGCGAGACACTCACGTGAAATGTTGTAATCTCGTACTGTAAACCCGATCATATATTTTTTTAGTGCAGCCATAGGTAGCTACGTGGTTTGTTTAAACGGGCAAAGTCCAACTCTGCACCATATTCCTGACAGGGGGATCACTCTGAGGGCGACACACAACACTACACAACACTACGGCCAGCCTGGAGGGACAAAATTCACGATATTCACGAATATATGAAAGTTCAACAAGCTTTCATTCGAAAAAACACGCCACGATTCACGATGTTTTATTTCTATCCAATCTAGCTTCAACTACTTAAACATTTAACGATAAATGAATGCGAATCGCTTAAAACATCCAGCTTTTTACGTCGCGATATCTGCTAGTACGAGTGACTTTGTGCTGCATTCAAGTGCACCTCGGAACTTTTGTTGTCAGTGCTCCGAACTCCAAAATAGGGCTCGCATTCATTGTGAATATAGCAATTTAATACAGTCCAAAAATTATCAAATCAAATTAGAAAATGTACGACATGTGAACAGATTCGGCATTAATGAGCAAATACACCGTGACACGTCTAATGGTGGCAATTGATCATTTCTACAAACCAGACGGCACAAAGTCAGTGTGTGCCACAGTTTAAAAAGGGAAGAAAACAGTTTGATGAAAATAAAATCCGTTGTACGTGAAGAATAAGAGTTCTTTCCTGAGACATAGGCCGATCACTACATCATTACATATGGACAGCTCAGATACCTCAAATTTATCGATTTACGGCTGTACTTAAACACATCATTTGCACCAGCAGTTGCCTGGCAACTCTCGGCAGCGTGTTGTCATGGCAAACATTTGTTTGTCAGCACGCGAGCTAGCTAGTTGGACTTCTCTGTAATCGTTCGCCCGTCAGTCCTTCAAAATGTCTCAAGTTGTGCATCCACCAGAGAGCGGCTACAATCTCCTGCCAAAGGAGGATTTTCTTATTGAAAAACCACCAAGGTGACGTTCATTTAAGAGCAGTTTAACCTTTATTCTTAACGTGTTTTAGGTCAAATTGACCTAGCTTCACTAGCTAAGTTAGCTAGCTTGATAGTAAGGAGAAGCTAACTAAGTTTTAACTGGCATAAAGTTGTCAAAACAATATAGTTAGCTAGACCTGGAAAGAAAAGGAGGACATCTTCTGAATTTGTTGGCATAAAGCGAACCAGGTAGGAATTAGCTTAGAAAGTTAGTGTTATCTGGCTGTTAGTGTTAAATTATTCCATATTTTCACCCCCCTGAACATGACATTAGGTTGACTTGCATTCATTTGTAAGACAGGATCCTCTCGATGCAAGCCTAGTATTGAAAGCTATGGCCATTGCTAATATGTGATGTGGATGTACAGAACATTCAGGATTTTAAATAATGCTCCATCTTATTTTAAATGAACGACTAAAGGGAAATGACCAATTCCATGCTGCATCCTCAGGTACATCTCCAAGCATAGGCCGGCAGTCGCTCTTGAGTACAAGTCAACCAAGGATGCAATGAGGACGATGGGACCCGCAAAGGTTGAGGTGCCACCCCCTGACAAATACCTCAAGAAGCATTCACACGAGCCCAAATTACCTGAAAGTGAGTTCTCTGAGTATTTGACCAGTGTGTGGGTGCGATTTTGCTCTGTGATTGTCATTTATGTTCGTATCTACTGTATGTCCTTTTAGAGACATACAGTTCAAAAGAGGCTCATAGAGGCACTGTGAGGAAACCAGCTGTTCCTGCGAGGACAGACCACCCAATTATGGGCCTTCAAACAAAGAGAAACTTTATAAAGACCACTACAGCTGTGACGATGAAGCCCAAGCCTACCTGTGTGGACACCAGAAAAGGACACAAGCAGCTGCTTGAGAATTCAGGACTTGTTCCGAAGTACATCAAGAAAAAGGTATTTTTTTCTACAATACTACGCTCAAAGAAAAATACAGACATATTTTGATGACTGATTTTAATATTTTAATCAGCCCGCTGTGAACATACTGTCTAAGGTTTCCCAGTTCCTGTTTGCAGAATTATGGAGAGGTACCTGAGTACCTGCAGCAGCGCAATGAAGAGGAGCAGAGAGCTCAGGAGGCGTACGACAGCTGTGTGAGAGAGCAGAGGGAGCAGGGAGCCATGAAACACCTGTCTGACGAGGAGCGACACGCCGTCCTGGAGGTACTCGAACACACTGCCGCACGATGGCGGTTCTTTGCCTAAAAACCAGCAGGGGGTCTTACAGACATCTGGGACCACTGCAGCAGCACAGGGAATGATTCTGATGACTTCATGTCTCTTTTTTTGTCTGTCTTTCAGGTAAACGAACGACACAAACAGCTCTCCAATCAACACTTATAAACTGGCAATAATTCTCACACTCATCAGCACTGCAGAATGAGCCCTGTTTCCATTCATGTAACATAGACAACACCTCTGATTTGATGATTTTTCGCTCTGACTTAAATGTGTAAATGATGGGTTTCCCTGTGTCGATCCACTATCCAGGGCCTGAAGCAGAAGTGGGGTGAGCTGCACCGTGAGTACCAGGGCCTCTCACTCGTCACCGACACCATGTCAAAGAAGGCCCGCAAGCAGCGTCTGGAATCGGCGCTGAAGCAGCTGGAGGCCGACATCAACCGCTTCGAGAGGTTCAAGACCGTCTACATACCCACTAAATAGGACTTTAAGCAGAACCGCTGATCAGACACACTGCACTGTTTGTCTTCAGACTGCCACCTTAACTTCAAATATCACATGGGCTTGAGTAAAATAAAACTCTGCGTTTATATTCTCATGATGTGTCAGTTTACTTCAATTCAAACTTGAACTCAAACTTTGTTACAGAATTAGGGTCCGGACAAAAGACACGACAGAATCACAATAAAGATCTAGCTCATAATTTTGACTTTTTATCTCACAATTTTAACTTATTTTCTCATAATTTGAACATTTTGTTTCAATTTCAACTTTTTATCTCATAATTTTTATCTTTCTAATTCATAATTTGGACTTTTCATCTCGTAATCATGACTTTTGACTCATTTTTTAGATTTTCTGTGTCATAATAAGGACTAAACATGGTAATATTGTTTTCATAAAGCTTAGTTTTATTCTTATTTTTTCTTTAACTGGCAGAAATGGGCCTCCATAAAGATCACAGGGTTACCAAAGTAATTCTTCATCCAAATTCATTACAGATTTTGAGCTGTTGCTCGTAGGAGCAAAGAAAATGCTTTCACGGTGACGCTCTCACTCAAATATAATGGCATTTTAAAGTGAAATTTGTAATTAAATGCTTCTGTGAGTGGAGCTTTTGTTTGAGAAGGTCAAATTTGAGCTCCGGATAATGCCAAACAGTTATTTCTTTATTTCTTCCTTTAACACCTTCCTGTCTTGCAAATTGAATTTCTTGGGAAACCACTGAAGTTTTTAAATAGCAGGTTATGAAAACATCCTTTAAAATCAATTTCCCTCTGACTTGATGACTGAATCCAAACCAAGTATTGGTGGTTCGTTTCTCTCGTTCTCCCTCGGTGGCTTGTGATGCGGCTACAGGCCAGCATGGCATCACATGAAGCTGATTATCCCTGTAATTCTTCCCTGACTAACACAGCGCTGTCCTTATACGCAAATGACTCGAGCGTGATCCCACAGCACATGTGGCCGGGCCAGGAGTCCCTCTGGACGTCTTTCAGTTTCTTTTGTTGCTCTTTGTTTTGTGAAGGGGTCTCTGAGAGGACAGGAAACAACACGACGCAGTAAGTAAGACTTTGGTGATAACGGACTACAAATGTTTCAGAGGAAGATGGAAGGCTTTTCATTATTTGTTCAAGTGTGTGTTCAGTAATCTGTTTCTGTGTATTTCCCCTGAAGGTCACTGATACCAGTATCCCATCCTGAAAAATGGACAGCGCAGGAGTCAAAAGAGGAATTGTGGTATGTTCAACGCAAATACTCAGAAATCTTTGGGTCACATTTTTCTAATCCAACATGAACACAGAATGATTATTTTGTGTAATTGTTTGCTCAGCTCTTACAGCTGTGGTAAGAAGATAGCATGTCTGTTCTCTGAAGGAATTCCTTCAAGTCATCATTTGATTCATTTAACAGTAAGCAGATTTTAAAGAACCTTCAAGGTTTTTGTTTGTTATGAATCCAGAAGATAGATAATAATAATTAAGTCAATAACTGTAGCAATGTTAATTCTCTGTTTGAGCTTAAAGGTTACAGATGCTAAGGGCTAGCTATCCTTGTGTCTGTCCCCCATACATATAATCAGTCTTTATTTCTGCTGCTGCTAGTTCCAAAATTATACTTGCCATCATTTCGTTTTTGGAGTCAAACTAAACTAAAGGTACCAAACTGCTAAGTTCTGTTCCCAGCTGCTTTGAATTTTAGTTTTTAAGGTGCAATATGTAAGAATTTTGGAAAGTGAAGGAATATTGTTTTTTTTTTTACATTATTACGTCTGTGTGTTGAGTTGCTAAGCATCTTTAGCGTGCTAACCAGCTAAACCCGACCCGTCCCGGTCGCTAGCGCCGGTGCTAGCGATGCAAACACCAACACTCCCTCTGTTCATCCTCGCTAGCTTCACGGCTAACAGAGCTAACTAGCTAACAGCAGATACAGTCTAGCAGGAGTTAGCGGTTACTGTGGTGATATGCTGCTCTAAATATTGCACCTTTAAGATTCCCAGGTTTTGAAATGCCTTTACAAGACTTCCTTCAGCAACATTTCAAATAATTATGCAAAGAAATACCTGTAGAACACCTGATTTTATTTCTCTTAGGCTTTGAAAAGCCATCGGCTAGTCCTTAAGCAGGATTTATTGATCCTTGAGGGGGGAAATGGGTTATATTACAGGTGCTTCTTTTCTAGAAGAAATTTCATAGTGTACAGAAATTCTAAGAAACATATTAAATAAAGAATATATTTTAAAGAAATAAGAGAAAATAAAAATATCTGAAATAAAATGTAAAAAATTAAGAATATGTACATTTAACTATTACATATGACAAGCTAATAGTAACGTGTCTGTCGTAGATAAAAGATGACTGGCCAGGATACAGTCTGGACCTGTTCACTTACCCTGAACACTACCATGAAGACATAGAGACGGTTTATATTCCACACGGAGTCATCATGAACAGGTAAAACACACTCTTATAAACACACCTGCAGAGTTTTTAAAAGTGTTTCCTGCTCATTTGCGTTCTCCTCGATGTGACCTCTCCGTCAGGATCGAGCGTCTGGCTCGCTACATCATGGACGACTTCGGGGACAACAACATCATGGTGCTGTGCGTCCTGAAGGGAGGCTACAAGTTCTGCGCAGACCTGGTGGAGTTCATCAAGGTGCTCGGCCGCAACTCCAACAAGTACCTGGAGACCCGGGTGGAGTTCATCCGCCTGAAGAGCTACCTGGTAGGTGGTCTGCGCAGTGTACTAACACAGTACCACACACGGGGAAGACGGTTTCGTGTTAGGCCTCTTTTTTGACCTTTTTTCTCAGAGATCAACTGCCGGACCTGCAAACTTTGTTTCAGTGGCACCCTGGTGTCTTAGGTGTTTAAGGGACAAGTCATGACTGACAGTGCTCCCTGTTTGAGTCTTTGTTGCAAGTTATTCTCATCTTTTTCTACCTAATTTCTCCATGAAATTCTCCAAAAATGCAAAAAAAACAAGGCCGCCAAAAACAATTTATTCCACTCTTTCCTTTCTTTGAGACAATTATGTGGTGCTGAGATGATTAGTCAATCTTTTTATAAGCAATTTATCAAGTGAAAATGCCAAATTTTCCTTATGTACAGCCTCTTAAGTATGAGAATTTCCTGCTTTCCTCAGTTTTATATCACAGTGAATTGAATATCTTTGTGTTTTGGACTATTGGATGGACAAAACAAGCAATTTGAGGAATTCATATTGAGCTTTAGGAATTTTAGATCAGCATTTTTCATTATTTTTGGACATTTTATAGATAAAATGTTTGAAAGATTAATGATAATTGAAGTAACCCTTAGTTACAGCCCTTCCTTCATGCACCAGAGACACTGTTTTACCACCCCATGTGTAAGTAGCGTTTGCATCTGAGCCACCAGATGTCACTGTTGGTCACGTTTAGTGAGGAAAGCGCTCATCCAGCTCAGGACACCTCAAGGACGATTGATCGTGGAGCGACTGCAGAGCTCAGGTCATGAAAACACCCGACCGCTAATTGGAGCTGCTGCTGCCAAGAGAAACAGCCCACAACACCGTCTAACACCTGGAACGTATGAACCGAGGAATTAACCGTGGAAATGATGTAGTGATGTTTACGGTGACATCGCTTTGCAATTGTCAACACAGTCACTTATTATCCTTTAGTGTGTTTTGGCACAGAGCTCATCCAGAATGTTTCTGATTTACATTTCTCTGCATGTGGTCGCATTCCTGCTCGCTCTCTCTCCACAGCACAAGGGAGGACTAACTATTTGTCCTTTTAAGAATTGGCTTTCATGTGGTCTTAAGTCGCTATAAAGACAGACTAAATTAATTTATAGATTGTTTTTTGGGTTTTTTTCTGGCTTGTTGGATCAGTTAAACCACACTGAGGACAGACTGAGACATCTGAAGTCGTCTTAAAGGCAAACAAAATAAGATTTTTACTACTTTATAGAGTAAAATGACCAGAATAACCATAATTTTGATTTCAATACAGCTTCATTCACCCCTTTAAGGACAATTGTATGCAGCTGCTTGCCATCCAGATCAACAGATAAAAAACATTGATAGAGGATGAATACTCACTTCTTAATTGTTAGAAGTAGAGAAAGAGAAAGAAACTGTCTAGAAATATAGAAAAAGGTAATTAGGCATAACATCATAATTACATTTTTCTGGCGACAAACAACATGGTGACAAGCAGCAGGCGTTATTACTACAGCAGACGACACAGTGTGTGAGTGATGACTCTGCTGGTTAGCCGGTCTGACTGGTCATGATGGAGTCACGTGACTTTGCCCCCGGGGCCGGGATTTTGTCCATGTCAGTGCCCCTCTTATCCAAGTGATGCATCTGTAGCCGGCCGACTCTAGACTTCAAAGCTGTCGCTCTTCAAAGCTTTGTGCCGAGCCTCCTACAGGCACGGAGACAATATTTTACATTCAGCGCGAAATAAGTCTCCCTTTGTGCGTTCGGCTCGAGTTAAAGCCGCAGACAGAAGAGCCGAGTCATCGAGAGAGACGAGAGAGAACATATGGAACTCTATGTCTCAGTCTGACAGAACGTTTATTGAGAAGATTACGTCTTGTTTTCATATAAAGAATCTATTTTGAGGAGTGAGGAAAAAGTGCAAGCAATCACAAATGATGTGATGAAGAAGCGCAAAGCTGAATAAAATCATTGTATCACATGATTCATCTTCCCTTTTTCGTCTTCTCCTCCCCAGAATGACCAATCAACGGAGGAGCTGCACATCATAGGAAGCCGAGATCTGTCTTTCCTGCGCGGAAAGGTGTGTGTAAATAAAGTTTTCTGCATAGCTTTGGATATTATTAAGTCCTTTTTTAAAGAGAAACTGCCTCGGCCTCAAGATGGAGCTGTCAGATAAACCCTCAGTAGGTGAGGACTTTTACACAGGTGAACAAAAGAGTTTTTCTTCTGAGAATACATCGCATTTCTTAGCATAATGTTTGTTTGTTTTTTGTTCCTTTTTTATAGTTGACACTGTTTTGATTGTGTCTTATTGCTCCAAACTCTCCCTCAGATCCGAACACAACCTTTAAAGATTTCTCTTCATAACCGTCCACAAAAGAAGAATACTGGAAGTTCATTTTATCAAGTAGAACAGGACTTATAAAGTTGACCTTCCCAAGTCTACTTTATAAGACTTATATAAGATATAGGAAGTACACCAATATCAATGTACCAGTCGTATGCTTGCAAGCAGAGGTGGCAGAAGTCCACACCTTCTTTACTCAAGTAGAAGTTCAGATAAGTGTGTAAAAAAAGACTCCGGTAAAAGTAGAAGTACTGATTAAACTTCTTTTACTCAAGTAAAAGTAATAAAGTAGAGGCTCTGAAATGTACTCAAAGTATAAAAGTATCCCTCTGAAGGACATTTCTACCAGTCATTTCTGTGCAAAGCTAACTGAAGCTCACGTCATGGTCATATCATTTAAAGACAATCGAACTTAAAGGTGGAATCAGTAGGATTTTGTTCGAGCTGTTCCTGAACACACCACAAAGATAGTTGATTGTTGAGTCTCAATCCCAGGACGTCAAATAGTCACATTTTGGGTTGGTAAAGCGTCCCGAGCAACGACAAAGTGAGAAAATAAGAAAATCGAGACAGAGGGCTGCAGGGTCTCCCTATGTCTGCCATGCGTCAAGTCAAAAGTTGTCAGAAAAATGCACTCAAATAAAGTACAGATACCTGAAAAATCTACTCAGAAGTGTACTACTTCAGTACTTCTTCAGACTTAATGTGCCCACTTTTCAGTTTTTTTAGTATAAATTAAGTATAAGTATATCTGATAAGTACACAAGAAGTAAACTGAAAGCAAACCCTCTTATTTTCAGTTAAAAGTAGTCGACCACACTTGAACAAACCTCTTTTTTTGTAAGGGGCCTTTCAGCAAAACAAATGTTCCCACAAAGCAGATTTACTGACTGTTGAGCTCCGGCGCAGACGACTGAGGCGTCTCTAGAGCGCACGGGATCACGAGGAATGATCCGTCCTCGTTCTCTGAGATAGGCAGAACCTTACTCAGCTGAACGGCCGGACAAATGTGCCCACACGCGTTCGCTTCAAAAAGACTGATGTTGAATTCCCTCGACGGAGATGTCAGAATGTGCTGCGGCTAAAGATGCATTCCCTCCGTGGGTACTAAAGGTCAGCGGGAGGCTGACCACCACCACCTTGCACAGAAAACATGAATCATCCACTTTGTGTTACTGGAGATGACGCTTTTGTTACAATCCTTCCTTCAACTATTAAACCTCCCACGAGGTCTTGTGTATCAAATAAAGACAAATTATTAGTCGTCGGTTTATATAAGCCTTATTCAGGAATGTTGCTGAGTCACAGCTGCAGGTAGATTATGAGCGTGGTGCGACTGACACTTCTGCTTTATTGCCGATGTAATGACAGCACTGACACGGTGAATGTTCTGTTGGAAGAGCAGCTTCTCTGGTTTCAGCCACGTTTCTCAATCCTTACCCAGAATCTGCAGCCCTCGGATGTCTTAATCCAAAGTGTAATTATGGTAATCTGAGTCGTCGATGTTTAAATTTAGCACAGCTTTAAATGTGAAATAGTTTTTTGAACTTCTGGAGGAGGAGCTATCGCAGCATGGTTGAAATACCTGTGCTGAGAGCAAAAGATTTAGTGCTGTTTGAGGCTCATAAAACAAACAGAGCCCAACAGTTACAACATCAAACTAATTCAATTTGCCAGTTTTTATTTCTTTATGTTGAAGCTTGTTTCTTTAGGTTCACATTGTGCTTATGTTCTGGTTAGGTTTAGGCCCAAAACCACCTGGCTTGGGTTAAGAAAAGTTGGTGTTTTGTCTCCTTGATCACCAGATACCTGGTTCTGGTACCACAAACATGACTGAAAATGTCCCAACTTCTCGTTGAACATATCCGGTTTTGTTAAACATGACTGAAACTGTCCCGACTTCTCGTTGAACATACCTGGTTTTGTTAAACATGACTGAAACTGTCCCGACTTCTCGTTGAACATACCCGGTTTTGTTAAACATGACTGAAACTGTCCCGACTTCTCGCTGAACATACCCGGTTTTGTTAAACATGACTGAAACTGTCCCGACTTCTCGTTGAACATACCCGGTTTTGTTAAACATGACTGAAACTGTCCCGACTTCTCGCTGAACATACCCGGTTTTGTTAAACATGACTGAAACTGTCCCGACTTCTCGTTGAACATACCCGGTTTTGTTAAACATGACTGAAAATGTCCCTATATCTCATCAAAATTGTACTAAAGATTGTGTTGACTCGAACACAACTGGAAAATGTCCCCATGTCTGATTAAAAATATCCAGTTTTGTCGACTCGGACGCGGCTGGTAAATCTCCTGGGATCTCATGTAAAATATCTGGTTTTGTCGCCACAAACACGACTGGAAAATGTCCCGACATCTCTTTAAAAATATTCTGTTTCGTTGCCAGTAACATGGCTAAAGATTGTCCCAACATCTTGTAAGTATATCCTTATTGGTTGCCACTAACACAGCTGGAAAACGACCCAATGTTTCGTCAGATATCTGGCTGCTGGAAATGTCCGTAGATCTTATTAATAATATCCGGTTTTGTTGCCTATCTATCTATAACCATCACTCATTTTTGAATGACCTCTCCCCCTTCAGCTCCCAGTACTTTTAGAGCATTTTGGTCGGTGCCTACTTTGATTATAACCAAAGCTTTTTTTCGTGTTTCGAGTCCGGATTGATTGTTTGAGCTACAAGAATCACACACCCACATGAGAGCTACACATCCCCAAACAACAATGCTGTACGGTCAAATAACTGCCGGCGCACAGTTGGCTGTACAGTATGTTTACAGTTTAGTCATGTTCGAGTTTATTTACACGTCCTCGTCGACTCTCTCTCTCGGTGTTGTGTAACAGCGTTCAGGTGTGGACTGAGAACATTGGCCGGCTGCCTGCATTCTCTCCGATCGCTCTCCCCAAACCATAGATACTCTCCACCGGGCTCACAAAGAGCCCCATACACCCGGCCGGGGGAACAAGGAGCCGTTTGAAAGGCTGCGGCGGGGAAAGTGTGCAGCACTCGGACGCTTTCGCACTGATTTTTTTTTGCTCGCTCACTGAAGACACAGATGTTCACGCCTGTGTGAGAGAGAATGACTCGTCTGTGTTTTTGTTGAGCTGGCGAAGATGCTGCCAGCAGCGTTGCTATAGTTTCAACTGTGTTCAGATTCAATGGCGATGTTTTACTGATGTTTGTCCTCTTTTTCTCTTTTCTTTTCCATGTCACAAAGTGTGTGCTCGTTGTCGAGGTGAGTCTCCGGTGCAAAAAAAATAATCTTCCTCCCAATCGGCTCTGACTCACTGAATTAATTCTATCGAACACGTCCTTCTAGTTCGATGCTTTGATGTGTTGAGTCAGCCCTTCTCTTACTGTGACTGAGAGGCTATTGTGCCGTTGTGTTTTTTTTGGGATTATAAAGGGACGAAAAGAAAAAAACGTTCTCTCTTTGAGATCATGTTTCACTCACACACACTCACAATATCACAATGGTTGTTTTGTTGAATGAGTGGCGTCTTAAGAGGAGACACTACAGGTGAGTAGGGTGACATTTAATGAATAGATATCACCAGGAAACATCCCCAGGTGGCCACTCATTGTCTTAATATATTAATTACTATTAAGACAGTTAAGTTATATGAAATTGTATGTTTAAATATCCAAATGAGACATCATCCAATTGCATTGGATTTCCAGAACAGACATCTGAACATTGGTTAAAGCCACGTTCAGAAATCTTGATTCACTGTGTCAAAGGTTTGTACAGGGGACATGTTTTATGTCTCTATATCACTCCACAAATCAGAAGATACTGTCAAAAGCCATAAAGAACACACTTTGGCCATGTTTTTAGGAATAAGATTGTTGATATAAATCAGGATATGAACAATATGTGAACAACGCCCCGTCCAAAAACCTTCAGAATATAGAATATGAGGCATTATCTCATTAACTATGTGCTAAATTGCACAGATTTCGGATAAAGCCAGGTTCAAAGTTCTTCAAAGACATGTGGATATCTCTTTTATCTATTTATTATATATCAACAGCCATAAAAATCCATTCCATAATTTGGGGAATAAAATGTTGAGGCTGTGAATGATATATGATAACTGATGATATATACAAACTTCAGAATACGGATAGAAATCAAACTGGTTTGCTCTTTGTACATAATTTATGTGCTACCAAAGTGGATTTGTTTGGGTCAAAGTAGGAGAAAAATGTTGAATATGGTAAGAATTTTAACAAATAGATGTGAAACTTCCCTAGTTGTTTATTTACATTAAGACAATCAGTCTTTCTGATGTGTGAAATATGCCCTGCATGAATTATTTCTTTATTAACATGCTTAACATAGTTAGAAAAAAGTTTCTCACCCTGCAGTCTGCATATTTGTCTGTCACTCTGCACTCGAGTGTCCCTCATCCGTCCCTCCCTTCTTCATCTCTCCCTCTTCCTTTGCTCTTCCCTTCCCTCAGGCCATAGTCGACACAGGAAAGACCATGAAGGCCCTTCTGAAGCATGTGGAGACCTTTGAACCCAAGATGGTCAAGGTCGCGGGGTGAGCCAGCCGTTCGGCCGTCTGTTGTTTTCCCCCACCAGGGGAAATGCCAAGCGTGTGACGAGGACGGGAGGAAGATATCACTCGTCCACTGTCCTCTATCTGCCGTCACTGTTCGCTCCAACATCACAAGACACCAGATCTTTTCTCACACATGAGTCATGTTGAACGTTTGCCTCCTCTTTTTCTGTATGTTCATCTTTAGATTGATTAAAATGAACAGGCAAAAAGGACAATTTATTATTTTTCTTTGAATAGAAGAGATGAAGTGGAGGTCATGAACTTGAGCTGAACTTTATCAGTTTCTAAATGTATATATATCTCATGTGTTTCAGGCTGTTGGTGAAGAGGGTCCCTAACATGGCTGAAAATCTGACAGACTGTAAGTAACAAACTGTGTGTTTCTTTATCCTTCTACCTCAAATGAATTTCATCATTTACACCCATGATGCAACACCTTACATTCTCACCTGTGTTTTGCTCCGACAGATGTTGGATTTGAAATCCCGAACCGCTTCGTTGTCGGCTACGCGCTGGACTACAACGAATACTTCCGCGACCTGAACGTAAGTCCCGACTGCTGCTGCTGCTGCCACGCGGCACCTGACCTTTTGAAGAGTTGAGAGAAAGAGATGAAAGAGGCGGACGGGGGTAAACAGCACAAATCAAAGAGATGCAGCCTTCCCTCTGAAACCCAAACTCACCCGACAGGTATCCGCCCTGCCCGAGGAGACTTTACACGAAGGCAGAGCAGCTCAAACAGCTGCTGTTTGCTCTGTCAAGACGGATTGAGGGAAACAATAAATGTTAGCGTCGCTTTTGCACGACAGCTTTTTTGCGAAAGGCCGCAGTCTGACTGTAGTCACTGCCACTTCTTTCACCTTTCCTCTTCATTTTTTGTCGTTCTTGCATTTCGCCATCGCGCAAACAAATCAAAGCCTCCTCTTCCCTTTTTGACTGCACACGAGCGTCGAGTCAGGAGTGCAACCGATTCTCTGTTTTCTTTGTCGCGCCCCTGACAGATTTCTCGCTCTGAAATTAGTAAGCGCAAACTTATGTGAACTTTGTCTCATTTTAATATCTGCGAGGACGTGGCCTCGAATTTACCTCTGACTCATGCGCAGCGCTAAGCCCGGATCGACTCCCAATCGCTTTGTGTTCGTGTGTGTGTTCACGTGGGCGTGTGTGTGTGCTGCATGTACTGTATGTGCTGCTGTAGATGTCTGAGGGGGGTGGTATTCGTTGCGAAAGTTTGAAGGAGGGCGACCTGTGGAATGCGGAGGTTAGCTAAAGCTTCCCGTCTTATCTGTCCTTATCCTACACGAGAAATATGAGTTGAACCCCGGGACGCCCGAACTGAGATTAATGAATGTGTCATATCTGTGTAGATTACCTTCCCTGCTTTTAAAAAATGATTGCACGCTTCATCTTTTCTTACTGTAAATGCTCGGGACACGCTGGAATTTCCCCACAGGTCGGGGTGATCTTAAACAAATACGTTGCCGTCGTCAGATGCAAAGTTTCGGACGCGATTGAAATATTACAGTTTCGCGAGCTAATCTTTCCGTCTCCCACTTCTTCTTCTTCTCCTTTCAGCATATCTGTGTCATCAGCAAGACTGGGAAGATGAAGTACAAGGTGTGAGAAGAATGAGAAGAATTAAAGAAATGCAGTTGAAGCAACACAAAACAGGACATTTGTCGACCTTCTTCAGTGACGAGTGAAGGTTCAGTTTTGTTTCTGTAACAGCTGGCCTTCGCTCGACTGTTTAAACGAGGCACGTGTGAAACAAAAGGAGCATTTATTTTTGTATGTCACGTTAAAATGAAATCAGAAAATGCCTTTAAAATGTGATGTAACTGTTGCCTCACCCTCCCTCTTTGTGTTTCGTTGCGATGCACACGGGAACAAACAAAAATTGGACGGATAAAAGAAAGAAGCGCTGCCCATTAGGGGAGGACGTTGGTGACAGATGGAGGGAGCGTATGGACGCTGGCATCCCCGTGCCCGGATGACGCCCACTCTGACTCATGGAAAACACACAGTGGGTGCAGCAGGCGGCGTCTCCGCTTGTTCCCAACTCTAATCGGGCCCGACTGGGAAAAGGCACGAGCGCTCAACTGAGCATTTGGCAAAAGTTGACACGGAATGTAACTACTTTTGACACTAAAATTCAGTCTCACAGGCTTTTGTAGAGCAAACCATGACGAGCTGATACTGCTCCAGTGAGTACAAACCGACAAGAAACAAAAGTTTTTGATGGTCTTTTTGAATTCATTTAAAACCTTTAAAGGGACAGTTCACCCAAAAAAAGAGAAATTCTGTCTTTCTCTCCTCACTCGATGGAAAGTCGGGTGAAGTTTCGTAGTCCGTAAAACATTTGTGGAGCTTCACAGCGAAGGGGACAAAAACAAAAACAGAAAATGGCTCCATACAGCTTTTCGGGCGTAATGCAGTGAAGCATGTGCACTAATTTCAGGCGGGGTGCGTGCTAACACTTTAAGTTAAGCAGCTGACGATTTTGGCCTGAAAAAAAGGGTGTAATAATGCCTTTGCGAATTAATTTGGGATCTCTGGGCTTCCAGAGACTTGGATTACACCGGAAATGCTGTATGGAATCATGTTGTGTTTTTTTTCTGCCCAGTGTTCAGCTCAGCTCCAGTGTTTTTTCCATCGACATGATTGAGTAAATAATGACAGAACTGAAATTTTTGGGTGAACTGTTCCTTTAAAACAAGTAACTTAAGTTTTTTGTTGATTGTAGCAACCTCTTCGGAGACCGAAATTAAACTTTGGCTTCCTGACAGCTTCCTTCCTGAGGACCCCTCACCTCAATTCATCTTCAGAACTCCAACATAATAACAATAGTTTTAGTTTTATGACTCACCTGTAATCTGACTCAGTGACGGCCATGAAGAATAACTATACAGAACTATCCAGTCGTCTCGCTGGTGGTCTTGTCTGCTTATGTAGGCCAAATAGAGGCATCAGTATTGAATTAAGACTTTTTCATAACCAGTTAAAAGTTCTTTTTATCAAAAAAATACACGATTCCTCATCGAAAAATGTCTTAATGTCACTAAATCACACATAAACAAACACCGGTGATGTTGTGTTTTTACAGGGTTCATAGTGCTGCGCTTAAACTCTCAGTGCTCTGAAATACAAACATATAAACACCGCACACACGCACACACAGATATTTTGTATGATCTGCTGCCATTGTTGGGGAAACTTAAGAGAGTCAATTGTGCGTGTCGACAAACAGAGCAGAACACGCTCCACTTGCTCTCGGGGGTGTTATCATGTCGCTACGCACTCTCGATTCTCAATCACCTGAAAACTCTAAACAGCTGTCAAATCACGTAACAGGAATGCACACACACACACACGCAGGAATTATTCTGAGAGTGTAGATGATTTGTCATCACGATCGAATACCAGAGTCAAAGTTTTCGCTCTCTGCAGTGTGACTAATGAATTAATATGCGATTCAAATATTGTGTTTTCATTACATTTCATAAACACGCTTCACTTTAAGCCAAAGGTAATGGTCCAGCTCCACCAGCGAGGCCTCTCCAAGTTAAATGACCTGATAAATGAGTTGCTGTTTGGATGATATGAGTGACTGCAAACAAAAGGGAGCGCTGGGGAAGTTTGCGGCGCTCGGTTTCCATGTTGTGCTTTCAAAATGCTCTCGGGTTTCGAGCCTTCGGAGGTAAACAACACCTTCGCTAATACGTTTAAAGGGAACCCTGAAGTCAGCCAGGTTTTATTACTTGTCCGTGACCCCTGAGGTGCAGATAAGCGAGAGTGAAGAAACTCAACAAATTACACAGCTTCTTGGTCGGATGCTATCTGCGCAGCCTGAGCCACAAAGACCCCCATTGTACCTCCAGCCGCAACCCTGTGTGTCCTTATCGTAAAACATCAGCACTTGGCGGTGGTGGTTAACTTATCCCGGCGCTAATGCCCCCCGCACTGCCCTGGGAACCCAGAGGCCATTGTCCCTCACCTTGATGCGGGTTTTGGTGAAAGCGAGATGGGACAAAAAGCCTCGCAGGTTTCACATGCTGCGTCTTTGTAGTGCTCCGTCGAGGGAACAGAGGACGGGGCCGACCGCAGAAAGTAGGCTACAGGTAAACTGCGAGCGAAACAAAGGGAACAAAACGGGAATTGTACATTTGAATGGCCACACATCCATGCATTTGACATATGAAGCCTGTGGTTAGAGACGGAGCAGCAGGGGTTTCATTTCACCATCACCGGCGCAACAGATAGAGCATGTGTACTCTGCAAACCTTATTTTATCATTCTGTATTTAAAGGAACAGTCTGACATTTTGGATAATACGCTAATTCACGTTTTTGCCAAAGGTTAAATGAGAAGATACCATTCTTATATCTGTTAAATATGAAGCTACATTATTGCTTCTAGATAGAACATATATCTAGAAGCACACAGAAAAATAAAGGTGCTAACTGGAACCAAAAATGGTTCTTCGGAGTGATGCCATAGAAGAACCATTTTTAGTTCCACAAAGAACCTTTTAGCGAGAAGAACCAGCAAAATAACTTTAGCAGAAATAGGTTCTTTAAGGAACCATTTTCAAGAAAGTTCTTTGTGGATCCAACTGGTTTAGTAAAGAACCTATTTTAAATGGTTCTTCAGTAATTTTTCAGAATAAATGGTTCTTTGAGCATTTTAAATCAGTGTCTCTAGAGGCTCTCTAGCTGTCACCAAAAAGGTTCTTCAATTGGTGATGGTTCTTTAAAGAACCAGAGAGCCTTTTGAAGAACCATTATTTTTCTGTGAGTGGCATAAATTCTAGAAGAAGGGGAAAACAGCTAGCCTGATGTGCCAGTCCTAATGCTAGGCTAGGCTAACCATCACCGGCTGTAGCTTCATGTGAAAAGCACTACATTTTGGAAAATTCACTTGTTGGTGAGAGTTATCTCTTGATTAGAAGATTGATACCACATTATTCTCTATGATGAATAGGCTGATGTAGTTCGAGCAGGCAGTGGGTTAGCTTAGCTTTGCATAAAGGCTAGGCTAACCCTTTTCTGGTTGTAGCTCAATACTTAAAGGAATAGTTAGACACTTTAGAAAAATACACTTATTGGCTTTCTTGCTGAGAGTTATGGTTGGATGAGAAGAGCCACAGTACATGCTCATCGCTGTATGAAGTAAGTATAAAGCCTTGTAAAGCTAGCAGCCAATAAGCTTAGTTTTCCACAAAGACTGGAAAAAGGGAGAAAAGCTAAAATTTACAAGTTGTAGTTTTTTACGGTGGGTTACATGACTATTTCTTGGCCTGGTCCAGTGACTTCCTGGATACCTACACTCTGGTTTTATACTCTGGTCTTCAGTCCAGTATGCTAGGCTAAGCTACCCGTCCTCTGGCTGTTAGCTTCGTATTTGACAGACGTGAGATCAATCTTCTCATCTAACTCTCAACACGAAAGCATATTTCACAAAATGTTGAACTATTTCTTTAACATTAAACCTCTTCAGTGTCACATTAACATCATTTCTATACCCTTTATATGTGCTTCATGAAACCATCTTAATTTAGAATATAATATTAATTTGACCATGAATTTAAAAAGATTACACTTTTCATTCCTAGTATGGGTGTGAATAAATTCTGCTTCACTGACGTATCTTGGGTCCACAAATAGAAAGAACATCCCCTCGCGTGTTCATTGCGCTCTAGTTAGGGACCGGCCTGCCACAGGGCTTGATAGATTGACTGCTGCTGGGTTTCATCCAGTCATTAGACTCTGTGCCAGATCCACTTATACAACCTGGAGTGGGGAGTGATTCCCATCCTCTTAAACTCTGAACTCAACTGCAGCTTAAAAACACACTTCATGAATGAAATATACATTGTCTTTGCCCTTCTTGATGTTTTTTTTTGCATGCAGGAGTGTTGAGAGGCTGTTTCACAGAGTGAGCATGCTGTGCTGCAGAGTCATTTCCACCTGTCCTAATCCTAACGCTGCTGGGCTTTGAACTTGGGCTTCATGTGATGTCCTAATCCAGCCAAACATTTTGCTGCCACGAGAGAGCTCGTAATCTCTCGTCTGCTGAACGTTGGAGTCACTCTGGCTCAGCGGCTACGCATTCGGTAGGCTATAAAGGAATTAGCGGTGCATGTTCGTACAAATGCTTCAAATGGCCGGCATGAATTATTGAAGGAATCCGGACAGAAACATTTTAAGTGAAGTTACAAGCGTGCTTCAGAGAGAAAAATGTAGCACAACAGCACCTTGAACTGTACCGTAGGTATGCGTTTGGCTCTTAAGGCGGACTACAGACTTACTACAACTCCTCAGAGAGCTTTGTTTATTGATCTGAAATCCTCTTTTCTCACTTTGCCATTCATAAAAACAACGTTGCGCTGCATCGGTTCTCTGCACAGAGCAGAGAGTGCACTGGTGCAGATACTCAAGTGGGCCAAGTGAATTTTTTTGGGAAAGTACCACAGAAACACAATCACTTTTGGCTCCTAAGTCGGCAACCCAGTAAAACATTTTTATGGTTTGCTTGTGAATTTTTATGCACACATGTAATCCAGAAAGATACAGATGAGGGAGTTATTTTGTGGGAAAAACAGCAATTTTCCTTATGTTTGTTTTGCTTAGCTGGGAAAACTTAAAGGAGACCCATTAGGCCTTTTAGGTTTTGTCCCTCCCTTCATTGTGTTATATACAGCCGGCTCTTGTGCATGTAAAAAGTATTGAATGTAAAAAAAAAACCCACACCAACAGAAGCTCCTCTCTCCCACAGAAAACACTGCTCCTGAAACGCCTCGTCAGTAGTCCCGCCTTTAATTGCGTGACTTTGTGACATCACACTACATTACATGTCACACACTTGCATAATTTATTCCTATATTCACGGTAGAAGTGAAGTTAACTGGAAGCTAAAAACACGACAGAGCGGTGCTGGCTCAGGCTTGTGTCAGCTGACCAATCAGAGCAGACGAGGGGGCCTTAAAGAGACAGGAGCTAAAACAGAGCATCTCACACAGACAGAGGCAGAGTATGAGAAAACTGATGTGTTTTTTTGAGCATTAAAGCATGTAAACCTATTCTAGTAGTCATATATGTCTCCTTTAAGTTGTCATAATGAGTTTCTCATCCACAATCACACTCAATAGAGACTGCTTTAAAAATGCAGTATGAGTTGAATAAACAAATTCCATTAAATGAATATGAACCTCACGTTATCGCTGCAGAGTCCCACTTACATCAGTTTAAGTTCTCCATTGTCTGAATGAGGGTGCACCAGCGCTTTAGACAATAGCTGCTCTCTGAAACCAGGGAAACCTCGCCACAGTATGGGTCAAAAGAGTCCCATTGTCCTGTCCTCTATTGTGCTGCTGGAGTAGCCTGCAAACAGAACACTGTCAGCCTTTGTCTTTGTGCGGATCAGCTGTGCAGCCCTTTTTCTTCATGCTCTGTGGAGTGCCCATGTGGCTGCCATGCCCTACATGTCACCATAATAAAGTTAAGGACACTGCTGTTACAGTTGATAATGGATAGGCAAATATGTTTCACCAGTTGAACGTTAGGAAATTGGAGGGTTCAGCGTACGCGTGGGCCTGAGGGACTTTCCTCGCCGCACACAAAGATGTCCCTGTGATTTCATTTGCTCGCTGTGAAGGTCTGAAAGGCTTAATGGCAGAGGGTGGAAATAAAGTGTTTATCAGCTCATGGCTATAGCTGATTATTTGAATGCATTGTGTGAGCGTGTCTCTGTCAACCTCCTTGATTCATGTTCATTTTGTAGTGCTCATATAAGTGAATTATAAATGACACATTCAAAAAGTGTTTATTATAGGACAGAATGGCCCCTTAGAGAGCTTTAAATTACTATATAAAATACTACAAAGTATATTGTGTAGAAATATCACTTTGTTAAAAGTAAAAGCTACCCCGTCAAATAGTAATTGAGTAAAAGTCTTAATTTTGTCGTAATTTTCTGGCAATAAACATACTTAACTATGAAAGATACCGAGATGTATTTAAGTTAAGTACATTTTAGATATATTTGCATTTATGTACTGTATACTATCACACTGTAGCCAAAGTACTCAACAAAAGTACAAGTACCTCAATGTACAGTACTTAGTTACATTCCATCACTCAGTATGATACCCAGTCAGGGGTGGTATGTATACTCAGATTATTCACTTGAGTAAAAGTAGCAGTACTACAAATTAAAAATACATTACAAGTAAAAACACATAAGTAGTAGAAGCAAAACACAAGTATCAAAATGCTGAATCGGCCATTTCACAGGTTTATATTGTCATAAATATCAGTATTTCTTTTTTTGTGTGTGTGTGTGTAGCTTAAAGAAAGGATAACAGAAATTGAATTATACAAGCTTATGTTGCATGATGACATTTTAATTCATCTTTAATCTGCATCTTGATATTGTAGCTGGAGCACATTTTAGGAATTTTATATAATGTCATCTGGAATAATATACATTATTTCATGAGATGATGACCTGCTTTGTATGAAAAATCTCATATTTAAAGTAAAAAAAATATACAATAATTCTCCCTAATAAGTAATAGAGTAGCATAGAGTACAAGAACTGAATACAAATAAATATAAAGTACCTCAAAATTGTACTCAAGTGTAGTATTTGAGTTTGTTTTCTACTATAACATAAAGACCTGCAGCCATCAGCCAGTGACCAGAGTGAACCAGCTTCTACTCTTTATTAGAATTGTTATGTAACAACACCTCCAATTGGCCCGCTTCAAAATTCCAAATTTAAAGTGACCGCCTGATTGGACGACGCCCTGCGAAGGGGGCGAGCGTAGGGGCGGGGCTTCATCCGAGTCGGGAGATTCGTCAATCTGCATACAGATTGTCGCGCCGCCAACCGGGGACCACGTAGGAGTACATACTACTTTTTTTTGTTGTTTCTATTTGGACCGCTTTTAGCATCGAATAGAGGCTCGGAAATGATGCGAAATGAATGAAGACCCGTGGTTTATTGTCGGTCGGGTCACCCTGACGGAGAAATGCACACTGAAGGGCGTTCACCGTGTTTCTCCCAGTGTGTTTCTCCTAACAGGTAGTGAGGCTCAGCGGTCAGTGAGTGTGGCTGCGAACGGAGACTGAATATCCCGCTTTGTAATCTCTTGACAGCCCTCTTTTTAACCCATCTTTGGATCGACGGACGCCTTTCAAACGAACACCCCTCTCCTCCCAGAAACATGGACAATGTGCTTGTTGTTTTGTCATCTTGGAGCAGTTTTATGAATTTATAACAGGTAGGTTTTTTTTTCTCTCTCTTTCACATTTTTTAGCCTCAGCAACAACCTGTCGTCCGCCCCGGCTAGCTGCTGTTTGTCAACAGCCGCCCGTTGGACTGTTAGCGGCGATAAACGGGACCTTTCTCGCTTAAACTGTAAAGAAAATGGCTCGTTTTTTGTGTGTTTGTGTAAGCGAGAGAGTGTTTAGTATCTTCTCCTTTTATATTTAGCGTATGGCTTAATTCATGATGGCTGGTGTGTGTGGTTCGTACACCGCAGTCCTTTAACGTCTTGTTGTGCACTACTTTCCCCCCTCGCAGAGAGCCGTGAAGTCCCCTTTTTAATTGACATGCAGGTCTCGTTTTCTTTCCTCATTGTGTGCAGATAACACCACAAAGGTGTCACTTGTCAGACATTTATGAAAATTTGAATCAAGGGTCACTAAAGTACAAAAACCTTGCCAAATTATTGGCTTATTTTAATTGAATAGAAGTGTCACCTGCGTGTAAACCATCAATTTGATTTTATATATACCCTGAAGGCATGTAACACCATCTGAAAAATCACTACAGTTTTCCTGTTTGGACTCTGTATTGATCTAATTGTACTTTTATTTTGAAAGTCCCCATGATATCACCATAATATTTAACAGTTTAAGATAGCATAGGAGTCTTTACATAAGTGTATTTTAGCTGTAATACATGAATAGCATCCTTCATTCACAGTTAGGAGAGTTGAGGTGTTGGGTTGTCCTTGGTTGACCAGGCTCATCATAATTATGGGGCTTATGAAGCTTAGATGTGGCATTTAATAGCCGTAGTATTTTCAAAAATGCTCAAATAATGCTTCAAGTTCAGGCATATTCTGGTTAAAAATCTGTATTATTAGGCATAAAGTGTTTTTGTCAGGATTATTCTAGCCAAAGTAATTGGGATTCACAATTTTATCCAAATAGATATCAAAAAATGTTTATTTTTTGGCAGTTTAAGGTGTATATTCATATTTAGATAGTAAAGATTTAGCTGTAATATCTGAATGTCAATCTTCATTCACTATTGGGAGATAAGATGTTTGGCTGTCCTTGGTTGACCTACCTCATGGTAATTTAGGGACATATTGGAGCTTTGCTGTGGCATTTAATTGCTGCAGTATTTTTCAAAAGTGTCTTCTTGTGCCTACACCTGGAAGTCCAGGCACATTCTGGGTAAAAGTCTGATATATTTGGGACGAAACAGTATTTAATGTCACAAGCATCCTGACCAAAATAATTGCGAATTATGATTTTATCTTGATGAACATCAAAATATGTGTAACCAGTGTAAGGTGTATATTATATCTTTAGACAGTCACAATTTAGCTGTACTATCTGAATAGCATCCTTCGTTCACATGAAGGGGAGTTAAGATGTTGAGTTGTCCTTGGTTGACCAGCCACATCATAAATTAAGGGTCTTATTAAAGCTTTGATGTGGCATTTAATGGCCGTAGTATTTTACAAAATGCACATCAAGTTGTCTTGTTGTGGCTGGCGAAACCTTGAAGTCCAGGCATATCCTAGGTAAATCTGTAATATTTTGGACAAAAAGAGTCTGTTTAAATCCCTTAAAATGGCACTAAAACACACTAGAGTGACCTTTACTTCTGTTTTGTTTAGAAACAAATGGTTTTAATCCAACCCAAGTCTTTTTATAGTAATCATCCAGTTGAGAATAAATCAGGAAATCCATCATCATCCCAGTTTAGGATCATCCCAAACCACGGTCAGTTTATCCTAAAGCTTGCTAAAATCTTATATGGTTCCATCCCTATTTTTGACTGTAACCTGCACAGGATTGTGTCTCTTTTGGCTGCAGTAATGTCTCTAACTTGTGCACTTTGTGTTTAGATTCCAGCCTCTGATGGACATGAAGAAGGCGGACGGTGTGGATTAGGATCTTTCCTTTTTCTTTTCTTTTTTTTTTTTGCCTGCGTCCTCCTCATCTCAATGTGGTCTCTAAAGGACTTCTTCCTCCTCTGCGGTTTGAAATGAAATGATGGCAGCAGCACGTTGGAGTGATTCACCGCAGGACAATGAAGAGAGTAAACACAGAGCCGTGACTCCGTCTTGCGAGGTAGGACTTTTGGATGGAGATGTGTCTGGATCCCAGTTAAATCTCACACTGCTTTGTGGCTTTTAATTATTAAGCTATTGTGGTGCATTCACAGGTATCTGCTGACATATTAGATAAGAAGCTCGTGTGTGACCTTTGGCACTGTGGCAGAGAGGAATTATAATCCCTCTGTGGTGCATTTTTGTCAGATTCCTTTATGGAAAGTCTATTTTTGTCACAGTGCGAGCTTTGTGCTGCTTGACCGGAGTGGAAAACATGTGGATTCAATAGTTACAGCTGTCACCTGGACACATGTGAAGCGTCCATGAAAGCCATCAGACTGCTTAACTTCATCAGCGCTGCTTCAAAGGTGCTCTCACTTTCAGAAAACTCGTGACGAGCCGAGGAAAAGTGTCTCGTACGCTCAGAGAGGGAAGCAGAGCGGGTGTGAGCTAAGTGTTGTGCAGCACATCACATCTGCCAGCGTTCGGGGTGACTAAGTTCATTTCTTCCCCCTCTGACAACTGTTTAAGTGCACAAAGAGAGTTTTATACTCGCAGTGCTAATCTTACTGGGTCTTTTGTGGGTCTGCATGCCAGCCTCTCATAAATGGCACATTGTGGAGCTCATCCCTTTTCCTCTTACGGTAGCTCCAGTGGTTACATCATCATAATCACCATCAGAGTCCAGGCTAGGCTTGATGCATGTCATAACAGCGCTGCAGCGGTGGCATGTTTTGGATTAATCCGTCATCAGAAAATGGCAACACACAAATCTGTGTGTGTGTGTGTGTGTGTGTGCCACTGTAATCCTCTTACTATGTCAGAACTAGCTGAAGATGGACGACATAAATCTTTGGGAACGTGGTAAAGCATCAACCTCGCAGTGGCGGAGTTTTATGAAACAGTTTATGGAGTAAAGAAGGAGAACAGGGCGCATATTTGTGTTTAAAATGGATAAACGTCTGTCAGTGTTCGCTAATATTTTGTGCACCATCTAATTGAGGAAGTGAGACAGAACCTACCGGATAAAGAAACAAGGAGTGAGACGTTTTCTTTCCTCTCCACCGGCTGCTTTAAGTCTCACGGCGGTGTGGTTTTCCTCACATCCGTCCCTGCAATCTAATTAACGTTTCCCGTAACATCACTTAACTCTCCCTCACTGAGTAAAACTGCAACAGCCACCGCCGATCAGACTCCCAGCTGTTGAGCAGAAGCATAAAAAATACATCAGTTGCTTCCCAAAGCAAGCTGCTTCTCCGCTAACTTCTTAGACTGTGATACTCCTGAGCTTTGGTTAACCCACAGATGAAAAAGACTAGGAGATTTTATCAGCTCTTTTCGTTTTAAGACAGATATGGAGAGAGACAGCAGGATAAACAAAACACTTTGCAGGTGCCTGGCTGCGCTCTGACTCACCAGCATGACCTGTTAGAAAAGTGAAATTTACCTGCGTCAGGTTTCTAATAACCCGAGGTTCGGAGCAGTTTTGGCTCACATCCCTGCAGTAGATGTGAGTCACCTGTGAGTCAGCGCCGGTGTTTAGCCTGATTGTTCGCAGCCTGGAGCTTCGACACGGGCACAAGCAGGTCTTTCTTATCTACCTGATGCCTCCCACAACACAAACACAAATATTGGCGCAACTTTCAAGCTTCGCTGCTCATGAACTGCCATCCCCCCCCTGGGGTCTAATGAGAGGCTGTCCTCTCTCCTCCACCCACTCCGCTGTATCATCTCGGCTCGCTAATGAGGGAAGCTACCCCCCCCAACCCCACCCTGCTACCGCCAGAGTGATGGTAGGAACGCTGGGGTAATTTCGGCACAGCTGCCCCAGTCATTAAGAGGAAAACACCCCATGTGTATAACGTCTGCTTCTCTCTCTCTCTAGGCCTCATTCACATTCTCTGCCTCACCCGACCTGCTGTCACACCGACACTAGGCAGGGTAGTTACGAAGCAGCTGAGGCTCAGATCTGTACATCTCAAAGGAAGACAGTCGGAAAAAGACGTTGATAAACAAAGTGAATTTCTTCTTGAATTGGGGCGGCAACCAACAGACAATGACGTTGTATTCACCCTCGTCTTAATTGGTTGCTTTGTCAGCTCGTCTCAGGGAATAGTTCACAGATCTTGATTTAAAAAAAATAAAGTCAGGCATTTTAAGGCAGCTAGTATCTATGAGTGAGTGTAAAATGGGACTGTTAGGCATTGGCAGAGGTATGCACTCTACTGATTACCCATAAAATGTTGGAAAAAGTAAAAATGTGTGTAATGTCTGAAGCTGAAGCTGGGAAATTTCGGGCATTTTGGATTGAAAAATGACTTTTACAATTAGTTTTCTATCGATCGACTGGTTCATTGATTAATCGTTTCAGCTCTGGTTAGCATATTGTTATTTATGTCGCCGCAACGATTGTTTACAGTTTTAGACCAAATGATTAATGGATTATTTCAACCAAAAGATCATTCAAAAATAATCGTTAGCTGCAGCTCTAATTGGGAGTCAGTTCAGGTCGCTTCTGCTGCTGGTCTTTCTGTCTTCCTGCCTCTTTTCCTCGCTCAATTTCAGTTTTACCTTTTTAATAACTGTCGGCAAAAGCCTGGAATGTAAATCTGTCTCGCCAAGGGTACTAGAAGAGACAAATAGCGCATAAATAGAAGGGGAGGGCAATAAAGAAACACAGCGGCGAAACACTCTCTAACATATCGATCGCCTCCCTCATTCATCTCGGGGCGGATGAGACCAATGGCGGAGCTGTGAGTGCTGGTGATGCTCTGTGCTTCGCTCTAAATATAGCCCCTCCCAACTCCATAAACCCCTGCTCTTTTTTTTTTTTTCCTCCCCCCGTCCACATGCTTGTCTTTCACCCGTCCTCTATTCCCGCGTGTTTTTAGCGATGCTATATTTAACCCGTGGAAAGATGAATGCGGAGAGGGAAAAATAGAATCACTGTACTGGAATCGCCGACCGTTTTTTTTCCCTGAATGCCGTTACGAGCGGCGAATGTGTGCACGTCGGTCGGGACGGTATCAATTTAGGGGTCAGGGAATGCGACAGTGTGCGAGAGCTTGTTTTGTGTGTGGAAAATAGGAAAACTCAAGTCTCTTTTTAGTTTTTCCACGTACATGCAGCTGGTAACGCTCGGTGTCAAAAGGCAACTTACATTTCCAGCCTCGCGTCCAGACTCTAATTAAGCTCGCTGTGATCTCACTTTTTTAAAATCCTGATGGTTTATTTTAGTCAATGAGAGGGAAAAACGGCGTTTTCAAGAGGAAATGACCTCCACATTTATCAGTGGTTGGAGCCGTGGCAGTTCATCAATCAGAGCGGGCGACCGAACCATTTCGATTTGCATACATTTGAAACGCAAATGTGTGTCGTGCAGCACATCAGGGCTCTCTGCCATTCAGCAAACAAGACGCTGACCCGGACGTGACCCGGCTTCTGTCTTAGCACGTACACTCACGAGGAGAAAATGTCCTGGGAATAACCGGGAGCGTGCACTCTCAAGGGTTTCCCCCGGTTTGGAAACACCAGATCGTCAAACTGAAACCAGAGTGTGTGTTTTGGCATCTATTATCGGAATCGAACCTCCCCAGCCATCGCGGCTATTTTTTCCTGTAAAAGACGAAAAGGGAAATCTGTACGCGTGCGGCGTCGGGAGTCAAGGTCACACAAACTATGCGTGGCCTTTATCTCTTTCCTCTTGTGGAGAGGTGACGTTGGCGCTCGGCATGGCTCCTCTGCATGTCATCCTTCAGTCTGTGGCCACAGTCACACTCCAGACACCATTATTTCACCCACCACATGCACGGAGGATGATTGATGGACGGTTGCTAGGAGGGCAGGGGTGTGAGAGTTAAGCTACTGGAAAAAAATGCCACCCTTTTTTTTTTTGCTTCCTCTCATCTTTCTCTCATCCTCTCTTTTGCCAGTTGGCTCAATGTCACGGCCTCTTCTGCCTCGATGCCCTATGAAAAAATAAAGGGAGGGCAGCGAGACGATGATGAGAGGTGGGAGTTTAGGGGTGTGGGGGTTGCAGACGCAGGCAAACAGGCAGAGCAGAACCAGTCTAATGATCAGTGAGGCTGAGAAGATATCCGTTACACATGCCCGAGGCGTCTCCGACGAGCGCTCGCCCCCTATCTGACTCCAAGACATGACATGCACCAGTCAGGGGGTGAGTGTGTGAAGAGCATGACGCACTCAGTTTATCTGCATAGCTAATTACTTCAGGCAATTCATGGTCCTTCACAAGTTACGTAGAAGAGCGCTGTGTGTGGTTAAATACATAGATTGCAGACTGACGGTGCAAGTAGACGCGGATTTCTGTCTTGACTTTTGGAGGAACTTCATGTAAAAGCGGCTTTCAACCACGTGTGTACGAGCAGTATTTGTTTTTGATCGCCTCTTATGTAACGGGCTGTTATCAGGACATATCTTAACTCGCGGTGTTGGTGTGGGCTTTGAGGTCTTGGCAGGAAACCACGTTACTTCCTGTCAGAGTCAGCAGTGGAAGTGAACGAGGGCGCCCCGATGAAGGAGCGATTTCATGAATGGATGGCAGAGAAGCCACCGAATGGCAGAGCCGCTCTGTTTTGGGGAGCTCCAGCCTTCTCTGAAGCTTCTCAAGTTCACGACTGAACTCACAGAGAGTCGTCTGTGACAGAAAAACCAGATTCCCACAAATTGACCACAATTGCTTGATTACAGACAAGCAGTTGACGGGAGAAGAACCGCTGGGTTTGTGTCAGCTGAGAAAAGGCCAGCATGTCGGTTAAAAAGAGGCGAATTCTGGATGATTTCTACGCATAAATTCACACCGATTTTTTTGTCTAAGAAATGTAAACTTTGATCATTTTCAGAGCAAACAAGACAATCAAGTGTCCAACTCCGTACACCAACACGTTTTGGTATGAGGCATCCCACAGTGCTAATTGGAGGATTTTCTACTTTTTTTTTGTTTTATGTCACCATGAATTTGATATCTTGTAATTTTGGACTTTTGATTATGAACACTACACCATCTCTAGTCTTAATAAGCTGGACTGGACTGCAGTGAATAAAGCTGTTGTCTCAATAACTCTCCTTCTTCACTCGATTTAATAACTCGCCTGTCAACCATCCCAATAACCTCCGGTTCCCCTCATGACTGTCACAGAGTTACATCTCCCCGCCTGACGTCAGCGCGGTGATGTAACCTCTGCATCTTTAAAAACCTGCATGTGCTTCCTGTTGTTTTGAATTCTGTGGGAGGGTGTGTGTGTGTGTGTGTGTGTGTGTGTGTGTGTGTCCAGAGAGAGCGCCAGGAGATCCATAACTCAGGATTGATTGGATTATATTGGCTTCAGCGTGGGGGCAGGGCACGTGTTTTTTAGCCCGGCCTGTGTTGCAGCCGCAGCTCGTACACATGTTGCTGCGTGATGTCACTGGGCTTTATTGTGTAGATATTGTGTAGACCAGTTAGCGAGTTTTCATTCAAACACCGCATCATGGTTGTTTTATAGATTAAATAACGTTTCACTAAGCTTCTTCATCTCATTTAAAAGTAGTTGTATTATTTGGGAACGTTGCCCCGCATTTAGGCGATTTGTAAGCGTGACCTGGCCTAGATATTTTGCATCACTGTTGAAGATTTGCCTGTATTAATCCCTCTTGACTCCTTAAGCGTTTGTAATGTTTTGTTTTCGAGCTAAGATGGCAGAACGGGGACTTTGATGCGTTGCGTTCAGCTGAGAGAAATGTGGAGACAGCTGGGCGGTTTGGACCGACCTCTGAGAGTTTCTCTCGCTCACGTCTTACGTGTTTTTCCCGTCCGCGATGAAGCAAAAACAAGGCAGTGTATTGGTTTGTCCTGCTGACAACACCCCTGAGATGCTTATTTCTTGACTTCAGTATGCGAATAAGCGCTTTTTCCAGTGAATCATCCCCACTGGAGGCCTCACAAGTCAAAGACAGCACAGAGGTGTTGTGTGATAATGTAGAACGCCGGGCGGTTTTAAGAGTTATGGGGGGCAAGCAGAGGAGAGCAGTGAGTGATCGCCTCCCCAACTGGTCTGTTGATAGCGCGATGTGGGGCCCTGGGTTGCCATGTCTGGTCACTGAGTGTGTGGCCTATGGGACTCGGATGACCTTTTTGACCAGACTGTGTGTGTAGCCTCCCGACCTAACACAAAGTGTGCTGTCTGTGGTATCACTCAAGTTGTCTTTACCCTTCTTTCAGTGATATCTCTCTCTCTGATTTATGTTTTTACACAAGATGTGGTTGCCAGGAAGGCTTAGCATGAGGCACCAGTGCTGCTGAATGAAAGCTTTGAGCCACATGATGTGTAAATACCAGAGTTGTCACAGTTGTGTTGGTTGTAGATGGCCTTTTTTCCGACTAACGATTATTCTCATTGACGATTAATCTGTCGATCTGTTCTCGATTAATTGATTAGTTGTTTGGTCGATAACATGCTCACTGTCACTGAGCTTGTGATCTGACATTTTACAGACTAAGAGATCATACAAAACGAAATTAATTAGCAGATTTGGGCTGCAACTAATTATTTTCATTGTTGATTAATCTGCAGATTATTTTCTCTGTTCGTCGATTCGGTTTTTTGGTCTGTAAACGTCAGAAAACGGTGAAAAATGTCGATCAGTGTTTCCCGAAGCCCAAGACGACGTACTCAGATGTTTTGCTTTGTCATAGATATTAAGTCTGCTGTCATAGAGGAGTAGACAAACAAGACAGTATTCACATTTAAGAAGCTGAAATCAGAGAATTTAACTGATCAGAACAGTTGATTGGTACAAGTTGATTGCTGAGTCTCATTCCCAGGTTGTCAAAAACAGATGCTTAGGGTTGGAAAATGAAATTCTAACCCAAATTGTCGGTATTTGTCGACCTTGGAAATGAGACTGGGAATCAACTATCCTTCTTCAGAATCGCCTTTGATTCAATGATTGACAACTAATCCATTAATTGATCAATCGTTGCAACTTTAATATTGAGCTTTTGTGGTTAGCTGACATCGTAGGGATTCCTGTATTCCTGTAAAAGCTTGAGTGACACGGAGAATTGACGGGTTATTAAAAATGTATGAATATTGTAATCCCCACCTCAGGCTCCTCCCTGCTCCTGAGTGGACGTGGCGTTTCTCATTTGAAGCGAGCTCAGAGCATCTCGCTGATGAAGCTGCCTTCCGGCTAATGTCACAATCGCAACCATCTGGATGTCACGCGGCATCAAAGGGTGGAAGCAGCATAAACAATCCCAGACAACTGTTTACTGGCATCCAGTAGTTTCCCGATTCTCTCTTCGTGCTTTTTCTGGCATACTTTCGCCTCTCAGAAGCTTAATTTCTTTGACGTCCCACGGTGACAGGAAGTCTTTAACTTGATGTTGATTTACTTACAGTAAAAGAGCCGACTTGAGTCTTGGCTGTGCGGCGGTGGGGGCTGCGGCACTCTTTTTGTCGGGGAGTCTTCCCCCTGCAAAGTAGGGTGAAGTGTTTTTCGCAGAGTAATGAAATAAATAACTCAGGCGGGATAGAGTCCCGCATTGCCGGCAAAGTGCAGCCCTCTCCTCTGCGGGCTTCACAGGATCACACAGATTACTTGAAACCTCTTGAGCTGTTAAAAGCCTCAGGTGCATTTTCTCTTTAACGAGAGGCCTTTGCCTTTCCTCGGCTGTGTCCGGCAGAGGCGAAGAAGAGGTGAGAAAACTATTCCTCGCCGGTCGTACGTCCTGCATTGCGGCCTGATGCGTGATGATTTAGAGTGTGCCTCTGCTGCTCTGAGCCTCAGACTGCCTCAGCCTGGTACCGCGGCAGAGACGAGCACAGACAGGCACAGCCAGCTGGGAAGAGACATCACAGGAAGAGACACAGAGAGACTCAAAAAGAGGACGACGACAAGCGGGAGCGCATCGTTTATTTGTCATCTCCTTCACCGATCAGTCTGCTGAGCAACCACGATGATGCCTCTCCTGCACGTCGACAGCCAGGTGGACTTTTTTACTCCGGACTGTCGGTGACTCTTTTCTGCTGGATCACACTCTCAAGAAGGAGGCTGCTTTCTTAGTGCAACATCTCAGATATTCCCCCGAGTTTTTGCGCAGCACGCATGATTAACATATTGCTAATGAAGCGCGGCTGGGGCGACGGCCACGGCGGATAGGACGCCCGCTGAGCTCGCAGATGGGCACGGGGATGCACCCGCTGATGATTCTCCTCTCGCCTCCTCGCACCCTCCTCTCCGTCAAGGTGGCATCGAGGAGCGTCGCTGTCAGCAGGGCGCCGCCGGGCACAGCAGGGTTCGGTACACACAGCTGAGGGGCAGGTGTCTGGGCAGCTTGGATCGCTTCAGCGCAGCGTAAAAATGGCTCATCTTAAAGTTCTTGACTGTATGATTAACAACAACTGGAGTCTGATCTGCGATCTGTACTGCGCCTGGAACAATCAGGTCAGTGTTCTCGTTTAAAGCGCTGATTTGGCAAGCGGGGAATTAGCCTCTTTTCTTTTTTGGCATCTTTAGTCATTTATTTATATTGACAGTTGAGTTTGCAACAAAGGTCCCTCGCTGACATTGTACTGTGGATGTTGTGATAACTTCATATCGTTTGCTTCGTATATTTAACCACTAGGCCATTACGACGCCCCATTATTCAGGATATTGCTGACTGATGTAAAGCTGAGGCGCGGCGCCCAAGCCATTTTGGGCACCACCCAAGCTTAATTATGTAAAATCAATGTGGAGAACATCAAAATTAGGGGTGTGGTTAGTCTCTAGTGGATTTCTTTAGCAAGTTTAATCATTAAGCTTCATGGGTGTTAATTATTAATGATCTGCTGCTTTTTTTTTTTACTATTTGTACACAGATATGGTGATAATAATGGTCTAAAATGATGTGAAATTGCATATTTTTGTATTGAATAGGGTAACATTTATCACGGGAGAACCCCCTGTCAAATACAAGTATCTAAGCTTTCCACAAACCTAAAGACGACACTGTAGTTTCTTATCGTATTTCAAACTGGCAGCTACTGTGTTTGAAGCTTGAAACTTTCCGGCTACAGGACGACCTCTCGAAAACATCAGGCTAACCGATATAGCCCTCACAGAGGTAGCTATAAGAGTAATTGTGTTTTAGTAGTACCCTTTCTTCTACCTGTCAGTTTTGTTGACCGGCCCTCACCCTTTTTATGAGCATCCCCTCTGTCCCCTATTGCTCCCTGGAGTTCTCCAGGAAAGGCATCCCTGACATGTCATGTATTAATAGCCAGCATTCATTCAGTAGTGCAGTGTGGAACTGGAGATTGTGGAGTGCGAGGCATGCTGACCTCTGGGTGTCCCTGCTCTTGCAGACCGAGCGCCACATGCAGCTTCAGGTGGCCTGAGAGTAAACTCGATTTAAGAAAATCAGGCTTATCAAGTTACATTTAACAAGCGACTTGGACTAAAATCAGCTTTCTTGAATCTTTGTTGTCATAAATGGCTTCATATTGACATCTGGCAGTCTTTTGAGACGAGTGTAACTGCATCAGAAGACTAAAATTACTCATCTGATTGGCACTGCCAAGTTTGGATGTGGTTTTAGATCAAAGGCTGGTCGGTAAAATCCAGTGGTGGGTGTTAATTTTTAATGGGACGGGATGTTAAGTGCGAGGGTGCAAAGGTCGAAACCTTTCTGTGTTCAGAAAATGACATCTTTGCCTGTGAATCTGAGCGTATGAATGTGGACGTTCTCTCCGTCAGACAGAGGTCTTTGTGGTGCTATCTTGGATGTATCCATGTGTCTCTATATGCACAGAAGTCAACTTGGCATCCTGACCAACACTTCATATCTCTGACATGCCTTTTCGGCTTTTTCACTGGAAACTCGCACAGACAGCTCATTGTTTCGTGCATTTTTTTTCCCCTCTCCCCTTTTTCATTTCGCCATGGAATGCCTGATGTGAGGAGTAAAGAAGTCTTGCCGTGTCAAGCATTGCGGCAGAGCTGCTCTCTGGTATGCCCCCTTCCCCTAATTTAATTTTAGCAGTGCTGAAAATTGTTTGCATCCCAGGCCGAACTGATAGGCCTCTGTTTCCAGAGAGCCTCTGCTGTCCGAGGCGCTGAAAACGGCCTTTGTGCACCAGCAGCCCGGCACAGAGGCCTCATGAAATATTTACAGGCCAACACCTGGTGTGAGACAGAGAGAGAGGAGCCAGGGAATCAACAACACTGCCACCAATAACAGCAAGGCCACAGCTCTGATGATATGTTGGTCTGCCAAAACTGTTTGGTTTATCGCTTGATCTTTAGCATTCTCATGAACAATGTCATTCATTTCAGTCTCAACAGCCAGTGGATGAGTAGTAGACTCATCGATAGGTCAAAGAAAGTTTATTGCCAACCATTTTAACAACCAATTCATCGTTTCAGTCATCCTTGAAGCAAAAATGTCAAACATTTGTTGGTTCCAGCTACTTAAATGTAAGAATTTGCTGCTTTTCTTTGGTATTTATAAGAGTAAATGAAGAGTCATTGGACTGTTGGATTGATAAAAGAAGCTATTTGGGATTTTTTACATTTTACAGACTAAATGATTACTCTTGAAAATAATTGCCATATTAATCTACAATGAAAGTAATCGTTAGTTGCAGCCCTCATAGCCATCGTTTCCATCCAAACGTTTCGTGTGAATTGGCAAATTACTAATGAATGCATTTTCATCCAATACCGTTGGGCTGGACAATATATATTCTTATAATAGTAGGAGACTATATACCGTCTCAAATGTTGGATATCATTATGTGGTGTTCTGAGATATGTGTTCGTGGTCTTGGTGCCTGGTTTTGAAGGCTGCATTACAGTAAAGTGATTTCATTTTCCATACTGTTCTACTTGTTGTAATGCTTGCCTTTACCCACTTAGTCATTTAATCCACATTACTGATGATTATTGATCAAAAATATCATTTCTGAACATTTTGTGATACTCAATTTTGTTGCCCAGTCCCAGCATTTATGAAGAGATTTCAGAATATCAAGATATACATTGTGTATCAAGGCCATACCACCCACCCCTTAATGCAGTTTGCTGATTACTAGGAGGTTGGTTCATCAAGATAAGTGGTAGATGGTGCCAATTATCTAATTTCAGAAGAGGAGGGCTCAAGACGAAGACAAAGAGTGCCAGTTGAACCTCAAAACGTAGAAAACAAGACATTTCCAGACATCAACTTGGCCTTGTCGCAGTGGTGATGCATTTTTTGACATATCAGATTGATCTATAATGGAAATGATCCAAATTCGGAAACAAGAAACAGACGTTGTATTATTCTGCCCTAACAGATAAAATAAAATCTCATACAGATTTTTGACCAATTCATAAGCAACATGCCATCAATGGATTACACTGTGAATTTATTATTATATGTCTGAGTGTCCCCACTTTGTTCTGACGAGTAGTTTTAACACGGCACTGGGGGGTTAAACAAGAGAGACTCTGTGTGTCAGAGGGCGTACTGTCACGACCCTACTCTGTCAAAAACCTCAAAGAGCAACCAGGATTAATAATTCATAGATGAGGAAACCAATTATACAGGACTTTGCTCGCATCTGGGTGGGGGGGACCCCGGGGACTCTAATTGGCCCACCTGCTCTCTGTCTCTGAAGGGTTGTCGGGTTGAGGTGGCTGGATGGGTGCGAGGACGGTGTGTATGTCCTCTCTTTGTTTAGCGACTCTGGCTCTGAGCTTTTAGTGTGGGGGGATGGACCCCTTCAATGGAAGCCACCTCAGCTGACATCTCTGTAGTGATGGACCACACCCAACACGTCAGGAAGAGCTTCACATGTGCTCTCCAGTGCTTCTTAGAACCAGGAGACGTTTGAAAGATGAGCAATAAGTAACAAGAATTGAGAGATATAATAGAAGGGCACTATGTAGAGATAATTTTTTGACTGATCTATGATTAATTGATTAATGCTCTTCTCGACCGTAAGAGAAATAATCACAACAACGATTGTCGATTAATCATTTCAGTCATTTTAGAAGCTACGGTTCCGGCTTCTCAGATAAAAAGATTTGCTGCTTTTCAACTTCATATCATCATTAACCAAATAGTTTTTAATGTTGGACTAAATTGATTAATCAATATAGTAATAAGAAATGTCAATAATCGTTAGTTGCAACACTGATACCTACCCAACAGCCCAAAACCCAAAGGTATTCTGCTGACAGTGATCTTAGTTTTCTGTCAGTCTACAAATAAATGAATAGACTGGATGTTTCACTAATATATAATACAAGATGTTGCATGATTAACTAGAATGGCTGTCAGTAGAGTGCATACCTCTGCCAAGGCCCAGCTTCTCATATGCCAAATTTGCTGCTTTTCATAGTTTTTTATGATAGTAAGTTGAATATCTTTTGGTTTTGGACGCTGGAAAAACTCTCTGACTTTGTATAGATAAGTCGAATACAACAGATAAATAAGCTCCAAATTACTCAGTAAGTAAATTAAGTGTTTGTTGCACCCCGAAGCAAAACCAGAATGTAGTACACCAACATATACTAGAAATACACCAGACAAGAAAGCCACCTCTGGGCTCTTTGTGCTCTTGTAGCGAACCCCTCTTTGGGACGGCGATTTGGGCCTCTGATGTGCATCAGCCCCACTTTTGTCTGGTCTCTCCCTCTTGTCTGTCTGTCCCTTTCTCCCCTCTCTCCTTCCATCTCCATTTCTCCTTTGTGGGGAGGAATTCCAGGCTGTTTGCCCACACAATTGCCCGTCCATTAGCATATGAAAGCAGCCGAGGGGCAGCGAGCGAGGCGGGAAAAAGGGAGGGAAGAGAGAGTCATATTTAAATCAGTCCTGAGCAGACATCAGAACTTTAATCAGACTTCTGCCTACAGTATGTGCCACATTTTTTTTTTTTTTACCTTATTGCTAAAAGAGCAGAGTTAGTCAGCTCTTTCTGTTTCTGTCCTTTTGGTTTTACACTTTCAGTAAGCCAATGATAACAGACAAGCTTATCTTTTTAAGCCCCTGGTATCGACTCAAGATGTCCAAATCTAGGTGGTGACTTTGACTGCTCCTTCTGAACCTCTAGCAGGCATAAAATCAATTAATCTAAAGGATGTGCTTCGCTCTCCTGAGATCTTAATGCAGTCCCAAATGATGCAATGTCCACGTGGCGCTGTGAGGTGGATAAATCTGGAAATGCAGCATGTATTTGAGTGTTTTTTCTCATTTGCATCAGTGTCATCGTTTGGTAAGACATGGGACGAACCTGGTTTCTCTGCAGAGTCTCAGCAATACGTAGTTTTGGAGAAGATATTTCAATCAGAAGAGATCTTCACTCTGAATAAACAAACTCTCTTTGTTTTCATGACTGATTAAACTGACCTTAAAGGACAACACAATTTCATACTGTTTTACTTTGTGTTTATATTTGGCGGACCCTGCCACCTTTCTAGCGCCAAACAGTGTTCTGGGGACCTTATTTTCATGTTCTTGTTTATTCAGTTATGAAAAATATATTTATATAATATTATAATATTTATAAGTTATCTAAAAACTATTTAGAAAAACATAATTTTGTAGCTTTTATCTGGATAGAGATAGAGGGCCAAAACAGAGAAGCAAAGGTGCATTTTGATTGCGGACAGACTGTAAATCTCGTGCTGTGTCAGTGAGTTTGGATGCACCGAGGCATTAAACCATGAGGTAATACCTCCCACTGAGACAGGTTAATGTTTACACACAGAGGGCAGATTTATGTCAAGATACCTGAAACCCCTGACATGCACCTCCGAGCACTTTGGCAGGATCCGGTTACAAGCAGCAATCAGCGGGAGGCGTACGTTTTGATTTAGTTAATTTGTAGTCGGAGCGCAAGAAAATGTATTGTGGGAACTCCAGTGATTGTGCCGGACACCTTTTGATGAATCAGCTTGTGGTTTTTCCCGCCACTTCAAAAACCAGGTCACATTTGATCCACCAGCACCGAGAAAAGTAAGATAATCCCTCCCGTGGCTGCTATTGCTTTGTCACTGTCACTCCATATGCAGCTGCAGAATGCGGGGTTTTTCTTTACCGCACTCCCATGTCTGCCTGCGGTCGTAAATTTGAGCCGAGTTCGTAGTGAAGAGAACGCTGACTCACCTCACGCTGCCACAGTAACCCCTCACTCCTCCCCCTCCCCGTAGATGCACATAATCCCCGTGACATACAGTGTGTGCATCAGCTGCAGTAAACGTACAATAATGCTGTTTTTATGTACATGAAAGAATTACAGATAACAAGCCGGAGGGAAATTCTCGAGAGGCTTGGCTCAGCAAAACCGAGAAGCACCTCGTCCTTGGAGTGTAACCTTGATGAGGCAGAAAAAGGAGCCTTTCATCTGTAATATTTCACGACTCTCTCGAAGCCGGAGAAAGGAAACAGCGAGAGAGAGAGAGAGAGGGGACGGCTGAGGATGTGAATACGAAGTAGCTGGATGCTGCTGAGTCTCCTTGGCGCGGCCGCTGAAAAACCGCCTCGGAAAAGATGCAGCGCTCTTTGGTGCAATGCAGACCGGGCTGGGAGGAGCCTCGCCTGCCAGTGGGCGGAGCCGCGTGTGCTCGAGAGCACGCGTGACCGTGTTTGTTAGAAGGTGTTGTTTTGTTTTCATCTATAAGTGTTTACACATTGGCCTCTCTTGCCCAACCCCCCCCCGGCCTCTCTCTCTCTCTCTCTCGGTGAGGTTGTAAATATCACCGGCACGCTGGAGGAGAAGAGGGGTTGCCATGGTGATTTTTTTTCTTTTTTCTTTTCTGCATGTGTTTGTTTTCTCGGCGCTTGAGTGCCGGAGCCGCCACTGTACCGCGCGGTGCATCTAAACTCGATCAACCTAGTGAGAGGAGTTACGTCATGCGAAGACAGTCAGAGGGTGGAGCAGGGGGGATGAATAATCCCTCTGCAGAGCCCTGACAGAGAATCTATAGATCACTGGTGTGTGTCGGTCACCCTCTCTCCCTACATTAGCCCTCTGTACGGCTTTTCCTCCACAATCTCATTCAGCTGAGATGTACAGATCGATACGTTTATGAGGATAGTCTGCCTGGAGTGTGTTTTTTAAAAGCCTGAATGCTAAAAAAACTTCACCGTGTTCTTCTCCTGTGCATATTTTCCTGTTTTCCTCACACAGCCTGGAGGCATCCCCGTAAAAGTGGTGTTAATTGGCCGCCCTGCTCAGCGCCAGAGCACGCGATTGGCCCGGGCGGCGCGGGATTCCCAGACGGCGATAACGATGCCCTCTGTCCTGTCCCGTGTCGGCCGGCCTGCACGTGCCGCTTTGTTCTGATGCTGATGAGACGACGCCGCATTAGCATTCAGAGCACCTCCGGCACCTATGGCCCTCTGACAGCGCGACAGAGACGGGCTGAGCCCTGATTTGTTAATCAACGGTGATGAATTGCAAGCGAAACCAATCTGACAGAGGTCACCAAAAGAAGATGGAGCCAAATTTGCTATTTTTGCAGAGCTGTATACCTCGACACCCGCCCTTGGAAATCTATCCCGCTGCCATTGTCTGTCTTTATAACACAAATGACATCCATCTGTTTCTCCCTCGCTGTTTTCCTTGGGCTTTTATTTTTTAAAGGGGCCTGTGCGTGCATGCCAGAGAGAATGGCTCACGAGTTTGACTGAGTGTTTACTGTGGTGATGGAGAATGCAGCGGACACTCCCTCGCTGTTGTACGGGGCCCAGGAATGATTAGAAAATAGTCCGATAAAGGAGGACAAAAGAAGGAGAGACGGTGAAAGAGAAACAAGACTGAAGATTGAGGTGTGAGATGCGAAGGGGCGACAATAAAGGACAGGAGATGGAGGGGAAAAAGGAAGAGATGAGGAGTATGAGGTTTTTATTGTTTCCAGCTGGGCCTGGGTGTGGTCATCATGGCCCGGAGACCTGCTGTGTTCAGCTCTGCTCCGAGTCCTCCTTCACAGTCGCTGACCCGTCTGCCAAATGTCCTCTCTGTGTGTTGTTTCGGGTCTGCATATGGTCCCGCACGTGTTTGACTTAATGGCGATTTAATGGCGGCGATATTATTGTTGTTATTTCACGTTGAGTTATTTACATATCAGGGGGTTTCTGCTGCGGCAGAGTCAGGCTGCAGGATGCACATCAGCTGCTGCAGGGAATCAAACCGGTGCCATTTCCATTACAGGATAATCTGTTCAAATAGTAGGAAACCCAGCAAGTGTTTCCAGGCTGTAAATCGAATTGGACGGCGCTCATTTTTTGTTTTGTTTGCTGTGACTACAGTCGGTATTTGACATGTTTTATTCCCTGTCGAGGTTCAGCTAAGGTAGCGACAGGGGTGTAACTTTGTCAGCACTTCCTGTCCAGGCTGGCATAAATCCACAGCATCATCAGCGTCTTCTCTTCCTACGGCCGAGAGACACTTTCAAAGAGTTGCATCAGAGGGAAAAAAAAACAAAAACCTGCCTCGTTTCGGTTTCCCGAAAAGCAACAAACACCTGCAAATTGATAAGAACTCACACGTTAATTTGTACGGAGACATTCCCTGTTTTTGTGTTTCGCCACATTTTTGAATATAATTGGACAGTGTACAAACGGGATGGAAAAAGCAACAAAGACGTCCAGAACAGCCAAACATCCAAACAGTTACGGGAAGAAAACATGCAGCCAGATGGACTGTGAAAAGGCTCCATTAGAGAAAACGTCAGTTAACATGGCTTTAGTTGCCTTTTATTGGCCAAACTAGATTTGAAAGCATGGATTTAATTACACAACATGATGCTGCACTAAACGTAGTTGCTTTTGTGATCACTGTTGATGGATAGAGTGTGACAAAAGGGTCAGTTTTTTTCTTTTATTTAATTTTGACTTGTATTAAGTGTCTCTGACAGACGGAGCCACAGCGCTTATAAAAAAGGCCGCTTTAAAACCAAAGTATTCGCCCTTCGCCGCACAATCATCCCCTGGCAGCCTTTTGGTGCAGTCCTCGGTCGTGTGGTTTTTCTTCTTCTCTCATCGCTTCATTATTCAATTAAGCAGTAAAACACATGTTAAGCTCAACATCAACCGCACGGAGGATCCCCTATTGGGAGGAGAGCAGTAAAGATCAACCGTGGGCCCTCGTATCATGCTCCATCGGCGGCGATGAGACTCCCAGCCTGGTTTCCATTTGGACCTCCGGTGGACGAGGTTGATGCCGCGCGACGGGTGCATCTTGTAAATACCGTCTGGTTTGGAGGGTGCGAAGAGCCAGGTTGCCAGGTCTTGGGGGGGGAAAGAAGCGCAGATGGATGGGGAGAAATCCAGGAAGTGACATTTTAGCCTAAGTGGGGGAGACATTTAGTTTCTACTAGTTGTGGAGGTTGATGGCTGCGATCCTGGGCACTGGGCCTTTGTGTGTGTTTGTGTAGAGGCTAATGGGGTCAGGAAACAGTAGGGTATAGAGCTGTGATTCAGGTGCAGGGATGCTCCCATGAAGTCCCAGTGGGGGCATCCATCAACCGAGCCCCAGGGCTTTTTCTTCTCTGATTTGATTGATTGCTAACGACTGGCGCTAATGGACATGTGGCTGTATTGCGCACATGTGATACAATACAATACCCACAAAAGGAGTATCGCATACACATTGTGGAAATTCACACACCTCCTAGACACACTTATTCTGGGCCTTTCCACAGTCTCAACATTCCTCTGGCCGTATCTCACCGAAGGCCCCAACTGCTTTTAATCAGTCGGGTCACGAGGCACTCCAGATGGGCCTCAGCGTTGGGTGGGACTGCCGGGGACGTGGTGGGGAAGAAGTGGGGAGGGGGGGGGGGGGGCTCAAGCTCGTAATAGTCAACATATTTGTGCCCCCCTCTCCTCCATCCTTAACATCCCCTCCCGTCCTGTATTGCGTCACCCTCCTCAGAGACCCGCGCTGGACAGCTTGAGCTACACTGGCCCTGCCATATCCAGCGCATGCATTTCTGAGGCTCCTGCTTTTCCAGCGTTTTTTACTAGCTAACATTTTCCATCGTCGGACTGCATGCTCCGAGTGTTTTGAAAAGAGCACTGTGTGCTTTTGGAGAGCATCACCGCAGGATGTGCTTTTACAGTCCGAGGAAAAGCTGTAGGTGTACATTGCAGTTTAGTGTTTATTTTCCTAGGATGTCTGTAGTAGTGAGTTCACCGAGTACAGAACGTCTTGATCTTGCGCATGTGGCTCCATAAGACAAAATATGTGCAGAATGTGCATGGAGGAGCTTAGCCCAGTATATGTCAGCCTAATCAGAGGAGGAATAACACTTTGTGGATGTACCAGCGTCGTTTTGGATCAGCATCCCACTATTGAGTTAAGATTGGGCAAGAAAAAAGAAGAGGAGTCCTGAGTCCGAAAGTTTATCAGTCCAAAGCTCGATCATGATGGCAAGAACCCTGTTGGCAGGTGTAATATTCACTTTTCTTTCTTGCATAGCAGCCAAAGCACATAAACACGCAGAGTAATTTCATCGCTTCAGTTGTTAAATGACCACAATAGCTGGTCTTTGTCAGCGTGTCATTATACAGTCTCGTGCTTTGATTCGCTCCGTGTTCAGTCTTGCTTTGACAGTGTTTATGACCGTTACCTGGATACTGTAGTACTAATCTCCCCTTTCCTCTCTCCCCTCGTCACCTCTCCCACCGACTGCCGAGGTCTCTCGTTACAGGGGCTGACGTCGCCTCATTCTGAGCGCAGGCCTGTTGGGTTAATACTCGCAGGGCGCACACCCCGAGCGAAGGTCACAACACATCCGCACTACAGGAAACGTCTGGGATAGTCTCGCATATTTTGAGTGGAATGGGATCTAACGTAGAGCCGAGTAGTTCCTCAAAGCTCATCCCCAGCAGAGAGGTTCCTGTCCCCACACTGAGAATGTGGTCTGGTGCCAAAATGTTGCACGACGAGCTGCCCCACGGTGCTCGATTGGCAGGCAGAGGAAGAAGAGAGAAAGAAGTGGATGCAAGAAAAAGGGTTCGGACTTGCCAGTTTTTGGGCAAAGAGAAAACTTCTGTTATCCTGGCTATGGTCAAAAACATTACGTCCAATTTCTATTTCTAAACACTCCTAAACTTCCTACGGAGCATCAAAGATGGATGGATCAACCAAAGTTCGTGTCTTGTTTATTCAATCTCAATTTTAAAACCATCTTATCAGTGATACCAGGGCAACCAGTGTATGAATGTGTTTTTCACATATGGTTTTCAATACCATTTAGTCCAACAATGGCATAGATGTCAGGGTTGAAAAAATTGAAATCATGACACCCCTTGAATGTCTTCACCAGAGTGAAGGCCTCATGCAGCAGAGCAGGGATACAGATTGACTTCTGCCACTATTCCTGCCACGTTGGTGGAACGTTCCCTGTCAATGGGATTGACTGAGTGAGGTTTGCTCAGTTTAGCCGCTGATCTCAGCTCTTCTAAAAGGATTAGAGTGGTTGCACCACTGAGGTAGTCTCAGGGCGTCCATTGATGATTGCTACTGGAGCTTAATACTGCCAAGCTGTCCTGCACTCACCTGTACGCTTGCCCAGGTGCTCAATTTGGAAATTCAGACTGGCAAAGTGCTAAACTAATGAGCTGTGGATTTAGCTAACCCCTTGCTACTCTCTCTCGCTGTCTCTCCGAACACTTTCCCCTCGCCAGCCGTTTAATCGTGACTTGTTGCCCTCAACAATCCCCAACACTCTCACTGGTGCCACTTGGCAGGTTGATGGCCACTTCAAAGACGATCCGTGTACTCTAGATGGGATTTGATTGCTCCAACTGCTGTTCCTCTCTGGTATCACTGCCTTTTCCTTGGAAGGAGACTCAGACAGGTTAAAAGCAGGAAGCTCTTTACTGTGATGTAATAGTACTTTTTTATGGGAGGATACATTTATAGCCAGCAAGAAAGAAACCCCTGCTGTTTGAAGTTCTGGATAGATGTGATGAGCCTTCAAAGTCATTGAACGCCAGACATAATATTAAAAAAAACACATTTGTGGTTTGAGTGTGTTACAGATTTATAGCCTGCAGTTATTCTTTTTTAAGTAGGAGCATAATTGCTGCAGTTTTGTGAAATAAAAGGTGTGTTTGCTGAGCCTGCAGACTCACACACCTGGTCGGACTCAGTGCAGCATAAAGACATAAAGAGGCTTCATCTGCTCAAGTCTCCATTAAGGCAAAGTGTCTTGTCTGGTGCTACTCACATGTGACCCTTCACCTTTAGCCCTAACCTTGAAACCTAATTCCATTTTACTTGTGAAAGCTCAGCATGTGTGTGTGTGTGTGTGTGTGTGTGTGTGTGTGCGCTCGTACCTCTGCTGTCTGTTTGTGGGTGCTATGCGGTAGAAAACATCCACTCTCCCGCCAACAGATTAGAAACAGATTTAATGCTTAATCAGTTGCTCTAGCTCAGCCCCATCACCATCATTGACTCCTTCTCCTACACCACACACACACACACACACACTCTCACACACACTCCCGCCCCTCCTCCCACCCACACGAGCAAGTGGCAGTCGGTGGAGTTTGCGGGTGAAGCCATCTGGCCCTCAATCTGGGCTCGCAGCACCACCAGCAGCCCTTTCTCTTTTCCCCTCTTACAGTAACACTTAAGCTCGACACATAAGCCACATCCCAGCGCAAACAAACGCTGCTGAGTCACAGTTCTGGACACTTTTTGTTCAACTGGTGCATGTGATCGTTCTGTATTAATACCGAGCGTTAGGTCTAGGTCCTCAGTGTGTTTGTGTTTGATAATAGCTGTTTCTTGTGGGGACAGATGGTGTTTATCTGTATTTATTATACGTTGTGGATATGTACTGCACACTCGGGGTGGGTGTAAAGCGTTGCAGATTGTGTCTCATATCGGCAGGAAGTGTTTATCTTGTCTCCTTTAAATGGCGTGTCAGTGTTGTTGACTATGGTTTTTTTTGGCGCAGTGTTTGGTCTGTGGAAACAAATCTCTCTGCAGCTGGATGTAAATTCCTAAACCAGACAGAAAGGTGTGACCAGTATGACGCATATCACTGGGAGAAGTGGTGATTGGTTGACACAGCCTCATAAATTGTTCATATTTATACCTTTTTGCACGACCTCCAAGTCATTTCAGAGTCTCAGATCAAATCAGTTTTATTCATATAGCCCAAAATCACAATCACATTGCCTCAGCTGGGCTTTGCAATCTGTACAGTGAACGACATCCTCAGCAAATGAGCTCAAACATTCACAACAGCGTGACAGCATCCTCATTCATTTCGCATGAGTTCTGGGAGACGAGGCGTGACAGAAATCGTCTGGTCTAGACGCGTCTGTGACTTGGCGACAGGAGAGTCGGACTAATTTTGTAAACAAGCGAGTTAAGTCTCTTACGGTACGTTATGCCGTATCAGAGCGAGAGCTTAGATCAGCCCGTTACACTGCTGTGTAATGTTTGGCTGCCCGTGATGTCAGACTCCTACCTGACGTAACTGCACCCGACTTAGTAACAGGCTGAGCTGCTTGAGACATTTATATACGCTCAACTACACACTATGTCATATCGTATGGACCACCATGTTTTGAATATCATCCATTGGTCCTTAGGAAGGAAAGCCTGTAATGACATTTTTAAATCATTCAATATGAACGACTTACAGTGATTTTGTAAGTAAGAGTTTAGAGTTTTAAGGACTTGCTTTCCTTTATGCTTGGTTTTCTTAGTGACTGTGTCAAAACTGATATTTATAGAGGAAAATGTATTACCCTGACTGCCTGCTAGTGACAAGCATGACAAGATGAACTCCTGATGCACAATGATGTTTTTTTGACCCTTCAGAGGTTTAGTGAAGGGTGTGTTTGACGAGAAAACTAATCAGCGGAGAAAGACCGCTAACTCCTCTTCTTAAGGGCTTCCCATAAAGGGTTACTCATCAGTCAACTTGGACTCGTTTAGCCCAGATTAAGAAAATACAGACAGACAAACAGCCCCGATTCGTCAGCCCTGCGGCTTCGGGGGTTCTCGGCCCCCCTGGACAAACATGGGAGGAAAACATTCCAGTGAATAATGGCCGAGCTGCTCCACGCTGCGGGGAGAGAGACGGAGAGCTAAATGGTCTTTTCTTCGGCTCATCTGGCCCAGGTCCTCATTACATAACTGGGTTTTGTTGGACAGACATACAGGGAACAGGCTTAAGAAAAGCAGGGACTGCCGTAGCCGTAAAGAGCTTCTGATGTCAGCCGCTGAAGGAGATGCTGCTTGGGTAAACAGTCAGCGCCGAAAGAATGCTTTGGTCTAATTTGTTACGGACTCCGCGTTTTTAATTGAACGAGACAAGCCTTTCGCTCGAGAAGTCTGTCAATACCTCACATGTGTCTGGCTGCTTGTTAACAGAACTATTCTCCACCGAGTGACGTTAGCGCTCGGCTGAAAGACGACATTCTTCCCTCCTCGGCTAATACAGGACATTACTGTTCGGTCACACCTGCCCCGCCCTGTATAAATCCCATGTCTGTCTGTATGTCTGCAGCAGGTCACATGAACCCTCTTGAACCCCGTCCTGAACGGCAGTCCTGGCTGACGTTAGCAACAGTTACGCACCGTCCAAACCATTTTTCAGCTGAGTCCGTCATCTCTCGGGGCTCTCAGTATATCTGGAATCCCTTATTTCACCCTGAATCCACAGTCTCGTCTCACTCACTACTCCTAACGCCCCTTTTCTCCTGAGGACACTTGCCCTTAACGTCCAGTTTTCTGTGTTAAGTCAAGTTCTTATCGCCGTCTTTGTTCCCACCCCCAGACCTGTGACTCCAGGCTCTGGTCCCTCCACTGGCTTCAGTGAGAAGCACCAGCTGACATTAGGCAGCAGCTCAGACGAGATGTACATAAACTCTCTGATTACAGTCCTGCTGATCCACAGAATTACTCGGGGCCCATAAATCAGACCTGTATCCTCTCAGAGATGCTGCCAAATGAGCTCAGAAGGAACGCCTTCGCCTGCAGCAGCACGAAAGCAGCTGACTGACAGGTCAGTAAATTAAACCGCGATGCTATCTCTGGAATCTTGTTTTTCGCTTTTTTACGCCGTGAATTTTAGTTTTCTTTTTTGCATTCCACATCACAAAGATTATTCCCATTATCAGTTAATCAGTTGGTTATTTTTCCAATAATGATTAACTGTAAAATGTCAGAAATTAGTTTTTTAAGCAACATTTCGGCTTATCAGCTGAACTGGATCTTGACCTCACGACAGCTGCGGGTTTGCAAAGTCTTTACGTCCAAACACCACCGTGGTCCATTTGACGAGACGCAACATGATGTCACTAAGTGAGCTCCTGGGCGTGCACGTCAACGTCTTAATTGATGAAGCTGCCGTGGCTAAAAACCCGGAGGTTTGATGAAGTGCAGCGAAGGGCGCCTGCAGAATAGGGGAGTTCAGAAGACACACCCATTGGCAGGGAAGTGAGGGATGAAAGGAAGTGAGGAGAGGAGGAGGGGAGGCTCACAGTACTGTATGTGCTCCAGCTCAGGCCATGTGTTCACAGAGGAAAGCACCATGGTGTTTTCCAAGGACCATCATTCCTCTGTCAGACACGACGGGCATCCACAATGACTCCACACTTTCATGAACTCTTCCTCACTTTTTCTGTCTGTTTATCTCGTTTTATCCCTCTCTCTCTCGCTGGATCATAATAGCGATGTAAGCGATGACAGCTCTTGGTCAGCCCGGGGCTGGATGTATGTGTGTGTGTTGTTTAAAGGGCGTGTCCCACAGCCCTCATCAGCGTTGGCTCCAGCGCAGAGCCGCCTCTCTTCATAACCAAGACCAGATCTGTCCCATACCAAATCTGTTACAGTCCGCCGAATGCCTTTGCAAAAACGCAATGGCATTCTTATTGCTGATTAAAATGGTACCAGAATATATGCAGCATGTCCATAAAAGCTAAAACCCCTGTGGCGTCTTTGGGGGAAATTGAGGGTCAGAGAACAAGTTTCCCAGAACCAAAAGCGATGCCTGCAAATTGCTTGTTTGTCCAACAAACAGTCAAAAACCAAAATGTATTCTATTTATAATGATACAAAACAGAGAAATGCGGTAAATCCTCACATTTGAGAAGCTGGAACAAACAGATATTGGCACTTCTGCTTGATGAATTGTATATCAAATATCAAAGTAGTCTTTTGATTTTCAACTGACTAATACATTCGTTCTTTTAGAGCGAATGAAAACCAGAAACAGTCTCATTAAAGAGCCACAAAGTGGTGGAACAATGTTCTATATAGACCATCTGTAGGACTGTGAGTCAACCCTCTATCATGTGGGACGAGTTCCTAATAATTACAATCAAGACAATAACAGCTGCTGTTTTGGCGGCAGCGTTCAGCGACGCGCTGTAGCTGCAGCCGCTCGCACGTGAGGGAGGTAAACATGAGACCGTCAGACGTGGCGAGAGAGTTCATATCAAGATGAATATTTCATCTTCCATTACGCTGTAAGGAGTATTTTTAGAGTTTGGGAGCATCTCTCCAGTCGCTTATGAATTTTAAATGGCAGTTGTGAATATTTCACCAGACGACCAGAATAGCCTCTGGAGCTGGATGCAAGAGATGACATGTTCTGCATGTCCCGGGCTGATGCAGGCAGACGTGTTTACACTTTTCTGTTAGCTTTTGCACGTTTTTAGGCGTGATAAGGATTATTTATTCGTCTGTAGATTATATTTAAATTAATGGAATAATTATTTACTGTTTACAATGTTAAAAAGTCTTGAAAATTCACAGAGGGAATATCGTCAAAATTGCCAAATGTCTTCTTCCTTCCTTGTTTTTGACTGGTTTAAAACACATATCTTGTGTTCCAGGTTTGATTTCAGGGCTCCTTTCTTATGTTACCTGTCTCTCTATATCATCATTATATGAAATACATACAGTATATTCTACTTCATGCCGGTGAAAAAGCCGTTAAAAGAGACAAAGCATCCCATACGCCGACTTGAATCGACACATTTTTTAGCATTTTTGCTTGATGGTTGACTTTAACAATTAATCAGTTACTCTAATTGGTGTCAATTAAATCGCTGCCATCTGTCCACTTCATCCGTCCACTAATCCTTTCAGCACAACATCAGCCACCACGTTAAAAGGACTCGTAGCTGAAGTGAATAACATTGGTAATTTCCTTACAATGCAGTGTTCTGCAGGGAAACTTTGGGTCCTGGCATTCAAGTGGATGACACTTGACCCACGCCGCCCACCCAAACACTGCTACAGACCAAGTTCACCTCCTCATGGCAGCAGCACTGGCCTCCCGTTAATGCAAAGACCCAGGCAACAACAACAACCTCTCTGCTCGGGGTTGTTGTGGTAACGATGTAGGCATCTGTCACGACATACGCTGGTGACGTAGCTTTCCATAGAAGCATGAAAAATGGACAGCCATCATTTCGAACAATCACGGTGTCAAGTGAAGCAAAAGACACTTCAACATGCGACGCGAGTGGCCAGAGAACTGAGATGCCTTTGTAGAAATCTGCATTTCAAATCACCTCCAAATGTGGTGTGGATCCCATTTGCAAAAATAGCTTTCATGTGTTTTTTTTTTATTTTATGCTGTCCAAATTCCTAAAATGAACACAATCTGGATATGCAAGAAAAAGGGTTTGAACTCACACTGTGGAAAAAAGCCTGTATGTGCTTCGGTGCCAAAGTAAATCTCGTAGATTTGTGATAAACAGTCCCCCAAAATCACTGTAGTGCCATCCCAGGACCCAACTGTTCGTGAGCTTCGCTTATTTTCATACCATGATTGTAGTCGTGCTGGTCGATGCCATTTGTTAAACAAGCTTTGTTTGCAAAAATGAAATAAAACCCGCTCTAGCCATTGAGCTGTCGAGACAAACTGGACTATTTTATGCCCTTTTTAACAGCTAAATACTTCTCTCTCCATGTGTGTTGTCACCCGCCACACTGTAGTTATGCCTCCGTCAGGTATGCGCCTGGAATGATCGGACCCTCCACCCTTGAGTCTGCAGCAGTCCAACCTCAAACCTCAGCCAAGGGAATTCCAGGATCAGCTTACACCGCTACTATATGGGCTCTTTATGAAGCACACGTTGGCTAACGGCAGTGTCACAGTTTCTTAAAGGAGCCTTTCAGACGGCTGGAAAACCTGAGTGACTTAGTTTACATTCGGGGCGGACAGGTTAGTCTATATGTCCTATTCTGGCATTTCTAGCAAACCGAGCGTCTTGAATCAGGTGTTTGTCTCAGCGCCTGATGGATGAAGTCTACGTGGAGTTTCCAGACACGGGTGGTTTAAGGTGTCGGGTGGGTTCTGGATGGAATAGAGGTGTCTGTTGTGTCGGGTGGATCCTGCTTTACTCGTGGGTGTTTTCAGCCTCTATCACTTTGTCACTTAAACCGTGCGTCTGACGTGTTAATCTGACCCATTCATAAACACTCGCTCTCACAGGTTAATCCCCGGTCACTCATGCAACACCTGCTCCCGCTACTGCAGCTCGGACCGCCGCTTAACCCGGACTGGTATAAATATATCCGCTACAAGAGAGTTTGTGGCCATTGCTGCCCTGGAAATAGAATCTAGCTGTCCGGGTGGATGAAATTGGATCTATTTCAATCTTGATAAAAAGATAGATACCACAGCAGACACATAGGCTTAAATTAGGGCTGAAGAGAATCATTATTTTCATTCTTGATTAATCTGTTATTTATTATCTCGGTTACAGAAATGTTGATGAATGTTCCCCGAAGCCCAAGATGACGTCCCTAAATGTCTCGTTTTATCCACAACTCAAAGATATTTGTTTCGTTGCCATAGTGAAGTAAAAGTAAAAGTACCAAAAGACAAAAGTCACATTTAAGAAAGTTGGAATCATTTTTTTGGGGTTTTTTTATATTCAGGAAGAAAGAAATGCAGAATGCTATCAGTCTTAAGTTGCATTGTGGGTAATGTAGGCGCCAGGTTTTGTCAAGGAAGAAAAAATGCATTGCAGATGCAACAAGAGGACATCTGTGGTCCTGAATTACAGAAGGACTTCAACTCTTTTATTTTTGGTGAATATTATTTGAACTTTCAACGCCAGAGGTGGGAATATTCAAATCACCCGACCTGTTACGTCACAATCCGGGTGAAATCCAAACAGCTCGCTTACAGACACATTTTTTGACTCTGCAGATTACAAAACATTGACTTAGTTGTTGAAACTTACGCTTAAGGGGTGGGGAGGCACTCCGGATACACAAATATACATATAAAAGCAACGAAAAAGTGAGTTTTGCATAATATGTCCCCTTTAAATGCCCTCAGGACAGAGTCAAGGTGTTGTGTACATATTCACTGGAAACAGGTTTTTGAAGGCAGGTCAGGAGATCCATGCTGACCCTCTGATACTGTCCTCATACGCCAGGCTCGTCTGACATCACTGTGTCAGTCTGACAGGATCATAACTGTGTCTTCATTAACGCTTTCTGATGATCTGAGGCTCTTTCTCATCTCGCGTCTTTTTAACCACGTGGTATCTCCCTGAGGAGAACTCTCTGAGTGACGAGGAGAAGAGATGCAATAATTAAACATCGACAGAGAGAGGCTTTTTTTTATTCAAGAGGTGTTTGAGGTGGGGTGGGGCGAGGCTGTCATCAGAAACGTATTTGCTCCTTTTTGCGCTGTCTGAGAGCAGCTGCCGAGGAGTGAATGAGCCGGCTACTGAATGCTTGATTGGCAGAGCCATTTGTCTGGAAGTGTCAAGGGACCTCTGGAGACAATTGTCCAGATCAAGCAGCGCTCCTTCACTGGGGAGCTCGCTAATACGCCAAACTCATGCAAACACCCCCACGGGCCCTGGGCTTTTGTCTTCCCTGTTAGTTTTTGGGTGAGTGTCCAACAATCAGTCTCTCCTCTGTGCAGCCGCGACTCCATTTGAAGGAAATCCCCTGTTTTTTTTTGGTTTCTTGGAAGCTCGGTGCCGTCCTGTGTTTTCTTTTCAGCTCTCCACAGATGGTCTCCATAGCAAACTGTGAATTTTGATATTTGTTTTTGCCAATGGAAGAGAAGCGATACACTGGCTCGTAAATTTGTCGTGGGCATGACTCACGGGGAGTTAAACTGGTAGCTTTTGTTGAGCCGTTGCGTCATGACTTATGTTTGATTTGGATGCGTCTTAAAGCGAAATGAAAGCCGGTGCCAACTTCCTCCTCACAACAAAGGCATGCATGAGAAAAGGCAGCCATTGTGTTGTCAGAGGATCTGAATATCTGAATGAGGACTTTTCTTTTGTTAAACAGGGGAAACATTGATTGTTCCTTGAAGTTATGTACAGTAAATATATGTGTTGTCAAAGCCATTCTGGGTCCTACATCTTAATGAACAAATATTGCAGTTGTGGCTGGAGGAACAATATTTTTTGCCGTAGAAGCAGGATAATTGAATGACAGTTGACTCACTTTTAGCTCTGTTTTTGGTCTCCTCCAGCCTCTGAGGGCAATATCAAACATCTTGGCCTCTAAAAGCTCAACTGTGTTCATCCAGCTGGTCTTTAACTTTGTCTGTCTGCTGTTGGTGCTGACCAGGTGAATACAGTGGGTCTTTTTTCAATGAAAACGATGCTAGGAGAGCAGTGGCAGCGGGACGGGCAGCTGCACAACGAGCTGAAAGCAAAGCCGAGGGGAGCTGCAGGTTCAGGTGATACAGTCATTTGATAGCTAAGGCGCCTTGATGTTCTGTCAAAGGATTAAAAGGTGAATTGACTTAATTTTTCAGCACTTTCTAAAACATAAAACTGCGTAAAATCTTATTTGTCCAAAAGGAAAAGCTCACCATGCTGCCTCATTCAGACTCACATTTCTTTCATTGCTTTAAGCAAGCTGTTTACAATATTCCCAACTGCAAACAGCTCCTCTCCCTCGCTTTCATGCTCCTTTATTTATTGTCTCGGTTTCTTCCCTTCCCTCAGGAAAGAAAGTCTGGCTTTGTTTGTGTACACCCAAAACACCCTCCCCTGCTCCTGGTGCATTGGCAGACGAGAACGCAATAAAACTGATATTATAGGCCCTCGTATGCAGGACCTGACTCCACGATTGCCTCCTACACTCAGGCACTTATCTGAGCCTGAAACGAGATCAATCCGCTCCAGTATCCTGCCTGATCGGCCTCCTGCCTCCCCAGGGTCGCCGATTGTGGGGTTCATACCCCTCGGTACCCCCCGAGGGCCGAGTGAAGAAGGGCATTATGGGTGTGCAGTGGTGTGGGAGCAGTCTGTTCCCTGGCCCTCATTAGCCAGTCCTTTGTTACAGTAAGCCATACCTCGCGGAGCCCAGATGCAGCATGTCCAGATTAGATCTTACGCCCGCCAGGAGTCCTGAAAAGCCACCCCGAATGGAGCCTAATCCTCCGGCAAGACTTTCTCTTTTCTTCTACCCCACACAGACACACACAGCCGCAGATACATAAAGTTGGTCACACACGAGCGCCGAGCGGAGACTTCAACATTACTTATTGTAGTTTTCAGAGGCCTGTCGGTGCCTTGTGTCTTTAATCCCCATCCAGAGATCCTGTCAGCTGCTTACAGACCACGGGCCCTTTTTTCTCCTTTGTTACGCAAATCAGAGCCGCAGATAATCATCTAATAAATCCGAGACTCTAAGATTTGAGTGGATTAAAATGAAACGGCGTCATGAAACAACCTGGTTTTCATTGTGTTGTGTTCTTCAGAAATGTAAACATCTGAAATGAGTTTCACAGCTCAGGGGACACAACTTTGGCTCTTAGGGTTTTGGGATTTGAAAGATTGTTCTGGGGTGACTGAACAGAAGCTTTTTCCACCAAACAGTTTTGCCTCTTTAGCCTTTTTGCAAGTGCAAAAACTGGCCTGACACCATTTGTAGTATGATTTAATCTCAAAGACTTTTAAAAAGCCCACAGCGGTCTCTAAAAAGCCCGCCGATCTCTCCATCCTTGTCTTCGTTTCACCACAGCCGCAGCCTCGGTGTTGTCCTTGGCCCTGCTCGTGATGTTGTGTGAAGCCACAAGGCCGTAACCAGAATTATCAACAGGGGGACTCCGAGACCAGATTTCACTGTGTCGGGTCCAGCCGTGAGCGGTAACGGTGACGAGAGGGCGACAAAAACCTCTTCACCAATAAATCCTCCACACCCTCTGGTAGAATTTCACAGGCGTCTCTGGCCGTGCTCGAGCGGATCTGATCGATTGGTCCTCCGCTGCTTTTGTTTGTTTTCGCCGCTCGTCCGGGATGGACGGCATCGCTCACAATTTGCACCTCGGTGAGATCTCATAAATTTCTTCAAAGCGTTTTCCGAGCTGGTGTTAAAGAGCTGTGGCCGGTTTATTGTGTGTTTGAACATGGCCGTCATCCCATTAACCTGTTGCTGCTTTTTCTCTGCTTTATATCCAAGTCGACTGAAAACGTTTGGGGTTTTGCACTGTTGAGCAGCCAAGATAAGCAGTTTGAGGATCACACTTTGGCCTCCGTAAGGGTATTTTTGCTCTTGTCTGACTTTTTACAGTGAATCAGCTCATTGCAAAACAAATTTCAACGGTTTAATCGGTCATGGAAAATTGGCACTTGCCATTTCAAGTGTCTTGTAATCAGAAAAAAACAAAAAACATGTTTTCATAGCTGACGGTTAGCAAAAAGATACTTGCATAGAAGCAGATTGGTAGAATATGAGTAAGGAAAAAGTTTTAGCAGCGCTCCTTCACGCTGTCTTTTTCTTAGTCATACAGATCGCTCGACTGTCAAACTAATCAGGGATCAGATAAACACTTTCGTGTGGCTGCTCAAACCGGTCTAACATGGCAGCTATTTTGGAAACGTCTTATTTCACCAAAATGAGTCTCTGTAAACATTTTCTCTGAGAAATAAGCCGTGGTGTTGCTCAATCCGTCTTTGCTTTACCTCAGCAACGGTTAGTTTTCATGGGTTGTGAAAGTTTCCAATGGCAACGCTTCTCGCTTTTGCGCAAAGTTGCCAGATCTCATTTGGGCAAACGAGGAGCGGCCCCATCTCTCGTAACACAACACTACCAGCATGCATTGCAGGGCTCGCCTGGACACTGGGAGGCGCAGAAATGACTGATCCTGTTGACACATAAAGACTTTTCAACATCTGTCTCAAACGTGTCGGATTTCATTCCTCTTCTGAAAAACTTCTTGGATGCAATTACACTTCACTCTTTATTTAGATGGATAGCTGTCTAAGTGTTAACAGGGTCATAGTCGTTGTAGACTTAAAATCAGCTCTTTGTAATAGTTTTTAACATTTTTATTATCCTTCTTTTGTGTTCGGGTAATGAACATTGCCATGGCACGTCTCTAAAGTCCTTGCGCTGCTTCCAGTAATTCATTAAGACACGAGAACACGACTCCTCCGCTCACCTCGCTCTGCAACTAGAATACCTGAGATGACCTGAATTATCCTTAAAGCTGTGTAAATTCTTCCCAGACATTAAAACGTGATCCGCCCTCCTCACCTAAAGCAAACACCCTAAATCCAGAGCGCACACACATAAATCCCTCCTCGCTCCGTATATGCACATCGAGGCGTTGGCACGTCCAGCCTGCACTCTAACGTACACGGAGACGCACACAAAGCGTGAAATCACACGAGCGACCCGGTCCGGCGGCCGACATTGTTGTGGTCTGCTCTGTGGCACCGTGTTTCTGGGCGGCATGTCTCGCTTTTGTGTCTGCATGGCACCAACAGGAATTCCATTCAGAGATCTTTTTTCTTATCATGTGTTTTAGATTTGGAGGAATTTCGAGACCGTATACGATGCGGTACGAAACCCTGTAACAGTGTGAAGTGTATTAATGGAGGTAAGGAGTATTCTTTGGCTGGAGGTTGTACCTCTTCTGGCCGCGTGGGCTTGTAATGCTTGGTAAAAACGGAAACGGAACATATTTTCACAAATTCACTTATACATACATCCACGCTGCAGACTCCTGTGAGACTTTAATCCTTTGCTTTGGCTTCCAGAAAGCCAAGTGTCTCTTTGGCGACTTCTATTTCTGCCGTCTTTTCCATACAGAACGCCACACGCTATATCGAGCCGAGCGAATGTGGTAACAAGATGCTCATAACAAAACGCTGAGAGGGGGAACATTCCACGACTGGGTTCCTGATGTTGTTTTCATGGCCGCTGTCTCGGATGGCAAATATTCCCTCGGAATCAAAATAGATCGGTATTTACGGACGCTGTCATCCAGGCGGACGTGCACGTGCTGTTGTTGGACGGGAACCAGCAAACTTGCAGCTATGGGACAATCTTGTGAAACTAATATGTCACCCTGGAGATTAAAAAGTCATCCATTGTCTTTGTCCAACATTTAGTGACGGGTCGTATCGCAGCTCAGAGTCCCGGTTTTGCCGTTGGAGCAGCACAGAAGCTCCAGAGAGCGCTGAGATGAAAATGCGATTAAATATTAAATGGATGTTTTGGCCCTGCTCTCTGCCGGAGAGAGTTACTAAGAGGTGTCCATCCCACTCCCTGCAGGCTCGCTGCTCCTAAAATAAAGGCCGTTGCCAAGCCTCGGAGGGGTTCGCTTGCTTTGAGGGATTGAGGAGGTGAATGTGACGGGAGAATTGGTGGTTTCAGGTGGTGGAGTTTCAGATTTACATGTCTAATTCAGAGCAGATTGTCCTGAATGAGGACTATCATGTTCAAGGTGAGGGTAGCCATGAAAGGATAACTGTAGATGATTCAGAGTGTAATGTTTGGGTCCGTGACAGTAGATTTGACTCAGTTTTTCCATTGGCATCTACACACAGTCAACATAGTAGTGCAACAAAGCTAATGAGGGAGCTGTCATTCAATCAGTCTGTAATCCAGACAGTCTTTAGAAGAGCAGCTGTGTGGGTGGACTGTTGAAGTGTTGATAAAGTAGTAAATACTGTTTTATATCCGTCGTGTAGTATTTTTTGTAAACTTAGTTGAAAAATCTAATTGAAAAGTCTGGGTTTTGTCGCTAATCTGATTAATGAAATACCTGAAAAAAATCAAGGTGCTAGTTTTAAGCTTCAGCTGAACTTCCATGTGGAGTTTAACGAGTGATGCACATTAGATATAGTTTCAAATATTGTTTTAGAGGATGAGAATACCAAAAGTGCCACGTGGGTTCAGAGAGGAGGGAAGAAGCCTACGAGGTTCAACACAACGAATGTTATTAGTTATAGAGTATTAAATCATCCATCTTTGCTCACTACATCTTAGCCTCTCTTACCCTCAGCTGTGAATGAACTACAGGTTAAAGTGAAGATATTGGCCTTTAAAAGCACGTAATTATTATTTTTGGGCTGAAAATGCCCACATGTATCAATGTCCACCGAACACAGGTCTGGCAAAACTGGAAATGCTTTCAGAAAGGGATCATCATCATGCTTCCAATGTGTCTACGAGCATTTGAGCACAGTTTTAAGACCGACTTTAATAACGTTGATGTTTTTTTGGTAGAGCAAACTCTTCCACCGGCTTACAAATCTGACTGAGAAGTTTATCACCCAACTCTGCTTAAGACTATTTTTAGCCTGCGCTGCGTTACACCTGAAGTGATCCGTGAAAATCTGTCATCTCTATTCCAACGGCCGTCCTTTCATAATCCTCGCCAAGGAGGTTAAGTTTTCACCCGTGTGTATTTGTTGGCTGGTTGGCGGGTTTGTCAGCAGGATTACACAAAAACTACTGAACAGATTTCCACAAAACTTGGATGGAGGATGTGTCCCTGCTCAGAATAGACCCCATTGAGTTTTGGTGCAGATCCTGATGAAGGGACGGATCCAAAACATTTTTCTCACCTTCTTTAACAGTGCGAGATACCGTTTATGACAGTTTGTGGATTTCTGCCAATTGCTGCCAATAAGCTTTACCTAGAGGCCTTATATACATTACATCTGTTGCTTTGCCATCCTTACGTAACAATATTTATCCGTATGGTCCTAAACAAATAAGTCAGTGTGTGTCGAAGCGACTCCTGGTCGTCTCTCTGACCACCGAGTCTGCCACACAGACATAAATCCTTTTGTAGCTGCCAGATGAGCTGCATGCATGCGGAGGAGGAGGGAGGGTCGGCTGTACATTTTTGTGCCTTTATAGATTTCACAGAGCACATATGCTTCCTTATCTGTATTAGCCCCACTTGACTTCCTCCCCCCCGGCTGTGAAAACAATCCAAGTTCTCCTCGCAGATAGCAACTTCGCGCTGCCTCTCTCAAAACTTCACGAACGTTCCCTGTGTTTACCTTTTTAACTCGTGTGTGCCTCCTCGTCTTCCCCCTTTCATTTGTTCTTATGATTTATTGATAAGCCTCGACACGTGAGCCCGTTAGCGTGCGCGTGCTAAAACTTTTAAAGGTTGGCAGCGGGAGAGGTGAGTTAGGGAAAGAGAGAGAGAGGAGAGAGGGAAGGGAGAGGACTCACTTCAGGCGGCCTGGTGTGTGTATGTGAATGTGTGTGTGCATACTTCTTCAGAGAGAGTTTTGTGTGGTGAGTGGGTGGGTGCGTCAGCCAGTCGGCCCGGGCTTCTCTGCAGTGCACTCAGCCGCTGCGCCTCTCCTCTCGGCTGAGTGGAAACATCATGTGTCTGCGGGACGCCCAGAGGAACAGCCCTGTTTCTCCACACTGAGACCAGAATAGACGCTTAGAGACGGACTGACGGAGGAGGAAGGTGCAACATGGACCCGAGGAAGAACTTGGAGTAAGCTATCAGGAAGAAAAAGAGCAAGTAGAAGAGACAGAAACCAAATTTTCGAGGACCTGGATATGCCATGCTGGCCCAGAGGAACGGGCTCCCTCCAGGCTGTAAGCCGGTTCCTCTGAAGGACCACCCGGACCTGCGGGATGTGGACGTGAAGGCTGAAGGCTGCTGCTCCCTCTCTCCGTCCCCGTCCTCCGGAGGGTGTCCCTGGGCTCGTCTGGCCGGCGTGGACGGCTGCCTGTCGGAGCCGTACTGCCTCTGGTTCCAGCTTCTGGCCAGAGCCTACTGGGGAGAGGTCGAGCTGGGGCTCACCAGCCCCAACCGCAGCGTGTCCTGGGCTCGGCTCAGGGAAGCCTCCAGGAAGAACTGCGTACGATCTCGGGTAAGGATGGAGATGGAGATGGAGCGCGTCCTATTTGAGGAGGTGCGAGGGGAAATGTGTGTTTAGGCGCTATCAGCGTGTGGCAGAGGCATATAGGTTTACATAGGAGAGGCTCAGGGCAGCTCCACTTTGTTGTGCTGTCTGAGGAATTTTGAGTGCGTCATCCTGCTCTCCAGCGGCAGGGTAGTCCTGTTTCACTGACCGATATCTTTTGTAACTGGAGTGTGTCTGTGTGTGTGTGTTTGGGTTTTGGGTTTCGTTTATTGTTGGTCCCTTTGGTAGTTTCAGAGTGACACTTTGCTTGTACGCTGTCAGCGGAAGATACTGTTTATTTTCCAAACAGCCACGACTTTTTTATGACTGGAGCTTAAAGGCATTAAGTCGTTGTGGATCGAAAGCAGGGATTCAAAAGGCGTATTTTCCAACGGTATAGTGAATGTGTGTGACTAATGTTGAAGTCTGTGGTCTGGGTGGGAGAGAAGCTCGGAAAGACGAGGCAAGAGGGAGTGAAAGAGGTAGATCCATGAGGTCAGACTGCTCGGGAGTGACTCACAGACTTTAAGTAAAAAAAAAAAGGAAAGTGAACAGCGAGTCCACACGTAATGTCATTCAAATTCCTCATCTCATATACATAAAGAAGCAGGGACGGGCATGCAAATGCACCGTCCTGCAGGCCACGGCGCCATATGGCAGCGTGCGGATCAAACCCTCGGCGTGCACAGAATGGTGAGTGTTGTGATGAACAGATTGCATGCATAATTGAGTCGTATTATCAGGTAATTGTGCGAGCTTGTTTGGAGCAGATTTACAGTATTGTACCTTTTTGAATATGCCTGTTTTGTGGGAATCCATACCAGCTGTAGTTTGTCCCTCCTGCTGTATAATTCAGCATGTTGTGTATATATAGAGAGAAAGAAGATGGAAAGTGGGCCATTTAAAAGCAAATGGCCAAGCTGTTGCGTAATGCAGCATTAAATATTAAGCTTGAAATGAAAACAAACAGCTAAGTCGACGCGTCAGCTCTTCCTCTCCTCTCTACATTGTGGACTGTGGCTCGCTTCCAGCTCCACGCCACTCGGGTATTGCTGGTGATTTCACCAGTCATACCATTAAGCCCACACCCATCCCGCTCTCCGGAGGCCCCTACATCTGCTGCCTCCATACAGGCGGAGGAGAAGGTGCAGAGGGAGAAGCCAGAGGGGCGTCTTTGTTTTGGATCCACACCTAAGATGTATTTTGGTAGGAGAAGAGCCTGCAGAGGGATCCTGGATCAGGGCTGAAGCTCTTGGCAGGCCCTCGCAGCTCGGAGTCACTGTGGTGGTGTTAGCAATAACCACTAACGCACGCCCTGTGGTGCAGCGGTTCAGCTCCATCATGACTTTGATGATGGATGTGACAGAAGTCTCACTGCTCAGACTGCTCAGCGCAGCAGGAGAGGTTCGAGTGTTTCTCAGTGATGGCGCAACATGAAGTCGCTGTGATTAAGTGTAATAGAATTATTTCCTAATTTCTGCATTTATGGTTGGTTGTAGAGTTCCTTTAAATGTTTTGGAATGAAAAATCTAAGCAACATAGATTAAAAATGGAGTTGTTAGTCTTGGATAATGTATCCTGGAGCGGTGTTGTTGTCTTGCATGGTGAAGCTGTTGCAATACTTAACTTGGAATTGGCAACATACAAATTTTCTGCTTCAGCATATCATATATAGTAAAGGTTGATTGCACAATGTATTTGATATAGATTGATGAAACCATCAGCGTTTACATTGGTTCCCGATAAACCTCACCGTCACATGTTATGTCATTTGTGATTTTGGGGAAAACTGAAATGATCCAGTTGTCTTTGCACCAACAATAACACCACTTGGAAACTGTGAATAAATTGGTACTTCTTCGGGCTGTCTGGGCTGCAGCTGTCAGTCATTTTCACCATCAATTAATCTGCCAGTTATTTTCTTGATGGAGTAAATAATCGTTTGGTCTCTAAAATATCCATCACAGTTTCCCAGAGTCCATTGTGACATATTGAGATGTATTGATTCGTCAAACCATCAGTCCGATCCATCCATCATCAACCATCAGTTGAGACATTAGAGCAATATTTGGGGGCTTTTTATGCCTGATAAATGAATAGGGCTGGCTATCATTAAAAAAACATTGGATACTGATACCTTGACTTCGATATCTTCCTGAACGGTCCGTTTTTTTATACCAAATTTATGAAATACATTTAAACAAAAGATTACATAACACATCCACATGGTGGTTCATGCCTAAATGACTTGAGAAATTCACAGACTGTAAAAAATAACTTTTCCGTGAAACAGCTAACAAGGTTAATCGACTAATCGTTTCATCCTTACCCGCCTGATGTGGCTGTTTAATTGGCACCTGGTATCATTCTTTCTATTTCTATGATAATAAACTGAATATCTTTGGTGTTATTAGACAGAACACAACATCTGACGTCACCAAAGACGCCACCTTGGATGCTGGGAACTGGTGACGGACATGGTCACTATTTTGATAAGACCAAAACGATTAGTCACTATTCTACGGAATATTTTCTCAGTGAATCAATAATGAAAATAATCATTGGCCGCAGCCTTTCATCATACTGCGGAGCCTTTCATCACAATGCAATCACTCAGATAAGATCTAATAAATGACCACCCATGCTCCCTGTGTTTGTGCGGTGTGTTCTTTCTTTGGTCTCCTCACATCATCTTCAGGAAACGAGGGTCGTGGACGTACACTCGACTGACTCACGGCGCTCTGATTCAGCGTAAACACTTTGTTCTATTTGTCATAGAACATTTAACATCAACAATTCGCCGCTCATGTGGAGCATGTGTTGTTATGTCGGCGTGAACGTAAAGTTACGCAAGCTGCCAGCGTTTAAGGGTTGTTTTTTTTCATCCCGCGTTAGTCACAGTAGGAATGCAGGAGATAAGTCTGTCATCATGCAAACACGCCAAATAGCCCTGCAGAGCTCCAAATGTGCAATAACTAAAGCCATATGTACAGTCGTGTGGAGCTCCAGGCTGCACAAATGTGGCTGAAGTGACACTCCTGATTATGTTGACAGATGCAAATCGCTGACATGAGCCGCAACTTAGGAACAAAATTATTCGACTGTGTTTTTGGCCTTTGGCACCAACATTTGAGCAGTTTGGTCTCAGGATACTGGATGTGTTGAGCGAGAATGATTGTCTTCTGCCTGTCATGGCTCTGGACTAACTTTTACTTTCACCACCTCTATCTATCTATCTATCTATCTATCTATCTATCTATCTATCTATCTATCTATCTATCCATCCATCCATCCATCCATCCATCCATCCATCCATCCATCCATCCATCCATCCATCCATCCATCCATCCATCCATCCATCGACTTATCTAACTTTTTTTTTTTTAATTTAAACAATCACAAATCATCCAAATGTTGTTACTTTGCTTTGTTGTAGTTGTTAGTTTAAAGTATGAGCATTCAAAGTACTTTTACCCCCAAACTGTACTCAGCTAAAGTACTTCACTACATGTATTTACTGTAAACCTTTAAGCTGCAGTTCACTGTTTAAGGCTTCGTGTTCCTCTGGACCCAGAAGCTCCCAGTCCTGCTGTTTGTTTAGCTCCGTTAGCTGTTGTCATTGTTAGCTAACAGCTACCACCTAACTAGCTCTCCTCCTGCTGATTTAAACCCATTTAGTTTTCACAATGTAGTATTAGAAATGCAGTTTTTAATGCTAAACGATTGTTATATATGGTTATTAATTAATAAAAATCCCATGACAAACTAATGATGTGGTGGAAATGAAACTTTAAGTTAAAAAATTTTGTGTGGTCGTCACTTTGCGATGACAGAAAGCAGAAAGATTGCAGGTCAACTGTGTTCCACGAAACCAAGCAGGTCACGGTCTAACATCATTATGTAATCATCCATTTATGCAATATTACCTAACACAGAAGCACACTACAGTCTTCTAACAATAAACCCGCTTGTCTCTTACTATCCACAAAACCTTGACAAAGTGACACCTTGTTATTCAGAAGGAGCAACATGACGTAGCCCGATAACCGTGACGAATCCTCGACAGGGGATTTCTCGTGTTTTCAGATCAAGTCGAGCCGTGGGCGGTTTCATCTGTGAAAACACACTTTTCATTGTTTTAGCAAAACCACTTTTCTTTACACAATTACCAGGGATGAAACAAAACGGGTGACTGTACTCTTTTCGGTTCTCAGCGGTGAACATGTGGTATTTTACTATCGGTGTGTCATTATTTTCACAAGCACATTTGTTTTTCCTTTGCTGGGGAGCGTTGCATCATCTAAAGCATCTAACCGTAACCCAACATGCGTTGTCGACTGCCCAAGGGGTCCCAAGATAGATGTTTTCTTGTTAAATATGGGATTCTTTCAATTGATGGCCTTCTGAAAGTCTGAGCAGGCAAATACGTTGCAAGAAGCAATGTTGAGTAACACTGAACTAAACTTTTTTCCCTAGATTTTGCACTCATGAACTTGGTTAGGAAGAGTTAGATGAGAAAATGAATACCATGCTCACATCTGTTTGCTAAATACGAAGCTACAGCCAGCAGCGGGTTAGCTTTGCTTAGCATAGCGTAAAGATTGGAAACAGGTATCCTGGTTCTTTCCACTGTAACGAAACCTGCACAAATTACCAAGTAATATCTTGTTCATTGGAAACAAACAAGCTTCATGCTAAGCTAACTTGCTTTTGGTCGATAACAGCAGAAATATGTGTGGTAACAATTTTCTCATCTGTAAACAAACGCGCATATTTTCACGCTGTGTATGTTCTGAAGCTCAAAACTGACATTCCTGTTTGTTTGTTCTGCTTTCAGGCCAAGCAGAAGGATGGGCGCGATCAGAGCGAGGCGTCCACCGCCGCTTCTCCCGGCCCGGAGGAGGAGCCTTTCTCCTGGCCGGGGCCCAAGACGCTTCACCTGCGCCGCACTTCCCAGGGCTTCGGCTTCACGCTGCGGCACTTCATCGTCTACCCGCCCGAGTCTGCCGTCCACAACTCTCTGAAGGTGACGTAACATCGTCTCTTACCCCTCTGACGACATTAAGACGGGAGTGAAACAAAACAAAACATCCATCTAGTGCAATTTGGAGCTGAATACATTTTAAAATAACCAAGAAATTCGGACGGCCGGCAAAAGAAAAACTACTGACGTTTCCAACGTAAATAAACTTTTGTTGAATCAAGTGATGTAAGCCTCAGGCAGGCAGGCAGGAGGATCTGACTTAATTTAAGACACCGTCGTTAAAATCTTTGCTTAAAGAGACGATATATTAGAAGCAGATGAAATAAGCTCAAACCACAGCTGTTTAAGGAAATAAAGCTTGATTTTGATTTATAGTTTACAGAAAAAGTGAAAGATTTTTGGGACCAAAATGCATTATGTCATAGCTGAGCCATACCTCTGTTTAACTGTACTATAGTCAGTGTTTTATACTCTTACAATTAGACGGTGGTGATTTTGTCCTCTGTGTTAACTCTGGCCTCGCTGTCAGGGGAGCTGAAATTATAACTACTGGTCAGTGTTGCAGATCTTTATCATAAATTGTGACTTTATTTTGCTTTTTTTAATGTCTGCAGTGATTAGAAATCTTTTTGATTTGTGTGACAGGAGGGGGAACAATATCAGACTTATTACTTTCGGCTGCTATTTGAACTCGGCCCTAAACAAACACCAGAGTATTTAGTGCTGTTGGGACGTGTGTCTCCGTCCTCAGGACACAGTACGTACGAGTGATCATAGTGTACTATTTTATGCTGAGATCCTTCTGAAGCTTTTTCACCACATGTTGTAATTTGTTCCAGCTGTGATGAGTTTCCTTTGTGCTGCAGAGTTGTGAAGTGGGAGGAAGGGTTTTTCCCGATTCTCTGTTCCCATTTTAAATGATTCATTTAATGATAACCTCAGTGGTAGTTAGTAACTGGATAACTCTTAATAACTGTAGAAGTCAGAGCAATAAATACCTGAATAAATGAATCTGGATCACTGAACATCAAACTCAAAGTAATATACCAAAATTATTATAAAAATTGGTGAGGTTCTCCCCACTATTGGAATCGACGCCCATTAATTACCTCACCTGTAGTTTAAGTTACATCCACCATTGTAATTATTTCCATTTGGTTTCAGGGAAAATCTTGTTTTGTCAGCATGGCAAACAGCGCCATATACTACAGAACCCAAAAGTCTTGGTCATGGTTGGCATTGAGTGGCGAATCAGAGCTGAAGCGAAATTCAAAAGGCTTCTTTGTTGGAGCTGGAAACAAAACACGCCGCTACAGTTGTTGACTTCATCCGAATTCATCCAGGGTTTAAAAGCAAAGCTATTGTGTTTCCAGTTCTTTCCAAACCATAATTTGAAGCTTAGGCCCGACGTTAGCAGTTCATGTTATTTCATTTTTTGGGTTTTTTTATGTTTTCTTTTATAGACATACACTTTGGGACTCTTTGGTCACTACTCACCTTTCGCCTTTTTTAAAATAACATAATTTTTAATGCAGTTTTTGTACTGATGATTAAATCAAGTGACTTTCATGCTGATCAAAGACGTAAACATTCTCCGACTGTAAGTCACATCACATTGTCTAAATGAAAAGGGTTTTTATTTCCAGAACTAAATGTTACTGAAATAAGTTTCCAATTCAAATCTCTATTCATTCTGGTAAAACTGCAATGACAGAATATTGACCAGCAACTAATTGATTAATTGCTTTAAGCCCATTTTCAAGCAACTATTTCCATCTGTGGCTTTACTTGTCATATTAAACTGAATATCTTTGGGTTATTTGGACTGTTGATCTGATTAAACAAGACATCTTGAGATGCCACGCACATTTGGTTGTGATTTCTCCCTATTTTGCTGACTTTTTATTAAAAAAACAATCAGTTGAAGCCAGAATGATTCTGGATTTAAGGTCCGTCAACAGCACATTAAACCACACACTAAATATCCAGCCAGAGTAGATATCTAGCATGGAGATTATTTAAATGTTATCTCTAGTAGCACTTGGAAATAGAGGCCTAATCAATTCAAATCTAATCTGATGAAGATGTTATTGAGTTTGTTTAATCGCTGAGTCGCCATCACTTGCGATCACTGACACTGGACTGAGGAGCAGCATATGTTGGTGTGGAAGTGTACATATATTAATATGCACATGCATTGTCAGTAATTCAGCGAGAGCCTTTTTCTGACTCGTATCATCCCACCTGGGAAGTCAGCCAGCCGTCCTCTGGATAACATCAGCGCCAATGTGCCCTTTGGTATTAATCCTGACGTTAGAGCACATCCTGCTCCTAATGGGCACACAGTCACACAGACTAAAGGGCTTTGGGTAAATATGGCAGGGCTTCTTTAATGGGAATATGCGCCTGTGTTTCGAGTCGGCTCCCTCAAAGCTTATCGTGGCGTCGTGACTATTAGTTTTTGTAAGTGATAATTCAGGATAAGTTGGGTTTACTTTCCTCTGAAGTGTATTTTGACAACCTCTCCGGTTTGCACAGAAGGATTTCCTACAAAGTTAGCATAGGGCCTCGTGTTTATAGCTTTTGGCGTTGCTTCTGCATGTCGAAGGAGACACTGTGGCACGACAGTTAGGATTTTTAGACATTTGTGTAACCGAAAAGATAGACGGATTGGCCCAGACGCCTTCTTGGGTATCACAATGCTGCTTCGGCTTCTTTAAAGTCCAATCTGGACCATTGTGTGCGTCTCAGATCTTGTTTTAACTCAATCAAAGGGTATGAAGGCTGTGTGGACTTGAATTGAGCTGACATTAGCACATTTGGCCTCCTAAAAGCTAAAAGGTCTAAGATGCTTACCAAGTCAAATTAAAGCAATAAATTAATCTTTAAAAAGCAGAATTCAGCCTTTAATCTCCAGCATTAGAAGTTGGCATTATTGTAATTTATTTGTCTCATTAATTCTGCGACACTTCATGGAAATAACAACTAAAACAAGCTGTTGCCTGGCAGAAATGTGTCTGTGTGTCTTCAAGCCGCTGTGGCGTCTTATCATAAATCAAACCTGAGAAATATACAAACTGAAACCTTCAATTTCAATCCGTCAGGTCACACTCACTGTAAACTCTCACCAGCTCTCCCATTACGTAACCCAAACCGACGAGAGGGAGAGAAAAATCCCCGTCCTCCTGCATTGGTCACATTTCATTCTAATTACTTTTCGGGGTCTTGGATCGGAGCCCTTGATTAATCGCAATTTGAGGATATTGGGGTTAGCTTGAAGAAGCATCTTAAGAAAAGCCCTGGGAGAGCAGCAGTGAGTCTTAAAGGATACATGCAGAACATATGTGTCACTGAGCGGAGGTGGATTAAAGCAGGAGTGTGGATTTAAACCGAGGCTCGCGGGGAAGAAATTAAGGTTTTATGTGTTGAGGAAATTGAATAAACACAAACACGGCTATGAAGTGGCTTTTTTTTGTCCCCGGGATTGATCTGAATCATGTTGTCCTCGCTCGGGTCCTTTGCCACAGCTGGGTCAAATTTGAGTGAATACTGCTCTTTTGCTCCATCAGATGCTTCAATCAGTGGAGAGACAGTCCGTCTAGGGTTGTAACTAACTGTTAGTTTAACAATTAAAGGTGCAGTTTCCTATTTTTCCTAAAAAAGGAAACTCTTGAATGAAATAGAATCACAAATCGTCTGACATTTACTTTTTTTTCTCTTTCTTACAGGATGAAGAGAATGGCAGTCGAGGTAAGTGTTGAAATCCCACATTTTTTGTATTTCTTTTAAATTACTGAAAGCTTTGTGGATGCGCTTTGTGACTCCGGACCTCAGGTGTCGCAATGCGAAAAGCCCGGAAACCATTAACTCCCAGCTATTCTTCAGTAACTCCACAGAATAGGGATCAAATTAGGATTGACAGTCCATTACTCTAATGCATTCTCACTCCTTCTGGATCGAAATAGATGCATTTTGGTGATTGTTGGGCGCCTTTGTCCAAAAATGTCATTAGCGTTGGCACTTCGGTCCCGTTGACGGCTTCATGAATGCACTGATTGGCGCTTCAGTCGGCGTAAACACATGCTGCAGGTGAAGCCGTCCCTTCTGCAGACACTGTTAGACGCGTTAGTCCTTCCTCTTCAGAGTGGCAGCCAGAGCTGCGCTGCTCGCTTGGCAAGGCCTCGGCATTCCTCGGAGCATCCAGCTCGTCCTCCCAGTCCCTCAGTATTCAGCTCACGTCTGCAGCCCAGCATGAATGCAAGACGGTTTCTCTGCTGCACCTCGTCGGAAGCCTTCTTCAGCAGCCCTGCATCTCACGTCTGTAGGAGCACAAAGCACGTGTACACGGGCAGAACAGCAACAGCGCGGTCTTAAGAAAATAATCCAGTGCTTTTTTCATTTAAATAAATATCCACTTTATGTGTTTTTTAAGTGATGTAACACAAAAAGGATGTTCCCCATACTGCAGTTTATGTGTCCAAGCTCAGTGTTTGGTAGATCGCTTCTCTTTTTAAAACAAACCTTTCCGGGAAATGCACCAGGTTTTCTTAAATAGGATAAATGCAAAATTGAATCACCGTAAGCCGTTTGTTTGGCTGGTAATGAACCCAAAGCCCTACCAGGTGCGATTCAGCGATAACCGCTGTGGCGTGTGTGGACGGTGAAAGGAGCGAAGGATCCGGGGGTTAGAGGAGCGTGAGCGCAGCAGTTTGTGGTAATTCCGATTCTTAAACGGCTCTCAACGGGAAATTGAGAGATTCCTGTAAGTGTCCCTCATCATCCCTCTTGGCCCTCGGTGTCACATTCCTCACGCTGCCCCCGCCTCACCCACTTTAACCCCTCCTCGTCCGACGGCTTCATTCAGCACATGCCTCGAAACACTGGGCTCCGCTGCGGCGAGAGGAAACCCTGCGGGGAGTTTGTGCGGCCACACATTCTTACACTTTCTATGAACTTGAGTTCCTTTTGTGTGACTCTTACCTGAAAGAAGTCATGTAAAAGCCACGTGTGACTGTGTGTGTGTGTCATTAAAAAGTATGTGGTAAGTGGATGAGAACCATTCATCCCCGAGCTCAATAGACGGTGAATAATGATCCTCGCCTGGAGAGCTCTCCCGCTGCCACAGGAAGTCACTTGGCTCGCTTTCAGCTTCTCATAAATCCTTCTCTGCCCCTCAGCAGGGCTCAGAGACCCGGCAGTGGTGATGATGATGATGCTGACAGTGGTGGTGTAACGTGACGTAGTGTTTGGTACTCATGTAAACCGTCAATGAATTTCTAAATTTAAAACACCTGCTTTTAAGAATGAAGTTTGGTTTAACTGCCTGACCACTTCAAAGACTCCAAAGAGGGATTTTTTCATTAATGATTCACAGAAATTGAGCTGACCCGCTTATAAAAAATAAATCTTGTACACATAAAGTGGGGCTACTTCTCTCTGTAAATGGTCTCACAATAAGCACATATCACAATATTCAAATAGGGAAAGCGGTTCTGCCTCGCCACAGTGATGTCATTTACAGAAGGGATACCTTGATCAGCTGATATTGACGATAATCTTCATACTTACACTGATATATATACATATATGTTGATATTGTCTCAATAATCCAGCACCTTTCCGGTTCTTTCTGTCTATTTTTAAGACTGTTAGGTGTTCGTACATCTTTGCTTTTTATTTATAGGGTTTCTATACGATCACGAGCTTCTTCTGTCTCCATGTCGAAGAGTCCAAACTGCTCTGTAAATGAAAATTGCAGTCATCTCCCAATGTACTGACTCCGAATCTCATCAAACCACACACTCAGCTGCCGGTTTATTACTGTCGGCCTACTCAGCTTAAACTAATGCACTCTAATACAAAAGCCCCGTAATAAATCCTACCTTAATGTGCTGTAAATTTCTAAACTGGAAAGCCAAGCTGTCCTTTTAACTGCACTCTAACCTCATTTACTTAAGAATAGTTGAAATTAAATCCTAAATTAAAGGTTTTTTATTCAACTGAACTCCAGTAATAGTCGTCTGTGCTCAGTTTGAACACAAAACCCTGAATATTGAAGCAGAAGACAACATTATTTAGTTGCTGTTCTGGAGCTTTTGATCATTTTGTATTATAGAATACCCAAAAAAGGAAATGTCATGAAATTGTAGATGGTCAAATCCGCCATCCTGAAGACTTTCCTGTCATGTCAGCTCGGGTTGGGCTGATGGATGGCTCCATCGGTTCCTTGTGTACTTTCTCAGACCATGTTTTCTTTTTTTCACTTTTAGATATTTGCATTTCTTACCGACGCCTGAAAGTTGTTATTGTTGCTACGCGACGGCGGAGCACACCGCCGCAGACGACGAACTCCCCAAAACACCCGCAACATCATCAAAAACCCACGTAAACACTCGGGGTTTGGACGGACCCAGACAGATAATGCGTCCCATGTGCGCGGTTGTTTTGATATTATTTTTTTTTTTAAAAAAGTTGCATTCTGCAGCTTTTTTCTGTGAGTCAGCTCTGTGATGTTCGCTGCAGCCTCTCCGGCTCGCTGCGCTGCAGTTTATTTGCTTGAGCCGGGGCCAGTGTGTGATGAGGCTGTTGGTGTTTGGAGAGAGGGGGGGTCGGATTCCTGCTGACCGCGTGTTGACTAGCTGGGTGTTGCCGCTGGAAACACTTCAAACCTCCAGAAACACACACACACAGACTGACCCACACACACACACGGTGACGTAGGCACACAGATAGACGAACGTAAACACTGATATACAGTGTGTAGGTGCGGAGCGGAGACACGCTAACGGATGATTTGTGTGTTTGTGGATGTTTGTTTCCTTTCACAGCGGTTGTCTACATACCAAGCGGCTGTTATCCCAAATCTTCTCCTCTCTATCTCACTTCCTCTGTTGTCTGTCTCTCCCTTTCCTGTATCTCTCTCTCTCTCTCTCTCTCTCTCTCTCTCTCTCTCTCTCTCTCTCTCTCTCTCTCTCTCAGCTGTGTATTTTAGCAAGTTTTTGAAGGGTGAAAACCGAATGAGGCGTTCTGTGCTGTGCTTACGAAGCCGCGGTGCCTCGACGCAGCGAGAGAAGAAACATTAAAAAAAAACAAAAAAAAACGTTTCCATCTGTTCAAATATTTGTTTTTCATTCAACGTGAAAAACTTTTTCCTCGCAGATACGAGCTTTATTTCCCTTCTTTTTTGGTCTCGATTCTGGTCCGTTCCCATAAAGCCTGCGCAGGGAACGCAACGCAGCACAAGCAAACAGAATTCCCCAGAATTCTCCAGTGGGCTTTTCAGCGCCCCACCTTCTTTAACAAAGCTTTGTCCAAAGTTTTGTCTCTCTCCTCTTTTCTCCCCCTCTCTCTTTGCTTCTAAACCTCCCCTTCCTCTCTCCATTTACCTCCCTACATCTTCTCTACTTTTAGTTTTGTTAGTCAGATCTCACAGTGAACTTGATTTCCCGACCAGTTTGAAAACAGTTTCTCTTATCTTTATCTTTCCACCTTTGTCTGACAACTTATTTGTTATGACATACGTATACAGTTTAGTCAAATAGTCGATTAAGGCTAAACGTTGCTATCCTCCTTAGTTGGATCTAGAAATACTAGTCAGTTAAACTTCCTATAACAAGCTGTTCTCAGAGGAAAAAGAGTACTGTTTGCTATGTGATTCGTTCAATGCTGTCTGAAACGTTTCCCAAAGATTTTTTACTTTAATTTAGTGAGTTGTTGTCACGTGTTGTAGGATAATGTACAATCTTCATCATGCACGACAATCAGACAAAAGCAGGCTTCTCATTTCTCACAGTTTCTCATTTTGAAGCCAGAATCCTGTGCACAGCATTGTAAACATGCACCCGATCAGCCATGTAGTTAATATCATGCTAAAAGTCAGAGGCTAAAGCTGCAGAAAGCTGCATTGTTCATGCACTACAATGTAGAGCGAGTTAATCCCTGTATTATAAGTATGTTATGGAAAAATAAGATCGGACCGTTAATTCGTCCCGACGTAATCCTGCTCGGCTGCTTGGCTTACATGTTTGTGTTTTCAAACAGCATGATATCACTTTCAGGGCTGTAATGTGAAAGTCTTTCAGGCCGATGAGGACTAACAGATGTGTTTGTATCTCTGGTGGAGCTGGCTGCGGTCGCGGGAGTCTAACTTTCCCCAAATCTGCTAACCTCCGCTTAAACTCTAATGAAAGCATCCAGGACCGACTCCCACTCAGTCAGTAAATACTACAGAGGGAAAGTGCTATTAACAGGCCTTTTTAACATGTAATACCACAAACTCATGCAGTTAATGACATGCTTGGTTTTCTAAGCTAGTTAGCCGAACATGCCAACAATTGTAGCTGATGTTGGAACAGTTAATCACACGGCTGAATCCAATCCTCTCACTTTTCCTCGTGTGGTTTTTTTGGTTTTGGAGAGACTCGAAAAAACAGAGACCACCCTCCACACTCTTTAAAGAGCAACACGTCCAGTTGGCTCATTAAACACATTTTCTTGAAACGAGAGACAGCGTTTTAGGTTAAAATCACCCCATCTGTTTCCAGATGTTTGTCACTTGTTCCCTCAGTTGAACTCCAACTCCCTCGGTAGATAGTTTGGCTTCTTTCGCAAAAAGAAAACAAAACACTGAATCAACTTTTTTTTTCCCTCTGTGGTCAGAGCAATGTCAGTACATATCCTCTTTCCCCTGGGTGGATTTTGGAATTCCTAGAAGTAAAATAGATGGAAAGTACGCCGCCACCACCTTCCTGTGTGTGGTGGAAAAAACAGCAGGTGTGTGTTTGTGTGTGTCTGTTGTGATGGGAAGGCGGATGTAGCGGTGGTGTCAGGCACGTGTTTCTACATCAGAAATATCAACAGGATGTGAAGAAATAAGAGTTTTGACATTATGATAAAGATGTGTGTGTTCACTGTGTTGCAGAGATATCTATTGAAGTTAGCATGCTAACCAGCTAGTCGCTAGCCAGCTTTTTCAACACCAACACTTAGCTTAACTGCTCGTACTAGCTTACTGCTAGCAGTTCGCGGTAACTCTGGTGATATGATCTTACATATGATGAAATATGCTGTTCAGTTCTGATATAACTGAAGCTGAAGTCATTAGAGGCCACCATCGTTGCTGTCATGCACCTAAACCACACCTGTAGCTGCCAGTCGTTCCTCGAAGGGCCCTGGTTGGTCAAACCCTTTTGTGTTCAGCCAAAAGCACATAGCTTGAAGCCTGTCAAGGTGGATTCTTGAGATCACATGATCACTTGATCTCATAAATCGAGCTGCCTTGCGAGGTGAATCACCACCACAGCATATTGTGCTTTAATTATAAGTACCAAATTAACTGTGTCGACATTCTTTTGAATACCTTTGTGAGTTGAACGACTTTGGAAAGGTGTGCTTTTGTTCATTACTGGATATGAGACTGTTGCGTCACCCTGTGATAGTGAGTGGAGGTTGCTTTGAGCAGAAGATTTTACAGTGTCAAATCAAATGCCTTTTGCTGTATTTGTGTGTTAACTATGGGGGATAACGGCGCCTTTTTCCAACTGGCTTATGTGTTGTCCTTAAATTCAATGATTTCTACTGGGAGAAACACAAGAAACCCAAATATAATCAATCACAGTTCGCTGCGGTCTTTACATGGTTTCTTTGAAGCCATTTTTAAGGGGGTGTACATCATCGTACATCTTCGCCTGAGGCCTGACGAATAAATTAAGTCAGTGTTGTCAGGTTTATCCTCTCAACTGTGAAATTTCCAACTCAGTAAATGTAAATAACCAAATGTAAATGGCTGTGTGTTTATGTTAATACTTCAGCCTATATTTGTGTTGTTGTAATCAGATTGTTTACACTACCCTTTCAGATTTAAATTTCAGACTCAAAAACACAGAATGCTACACTCGACATCTTCTGTTGTGTAACTACTGTTTAGAAATGTCTTGCACATGTGAGGACAAACTCCTGACTTGACAGTGTCGGTGATGACAGGGGCTTTAAGGTGTATCGGCGTTCCCTCCGTCAGCGTGTGCTGAGGTTCTGACGTGAAGCCGTTCACAGAGCGCAGCGATTAGTGAAATGAGACCTGTCGATCTGAGCCTGGCATCTACGAGCCGATTCTCCATCTGGATGTGGATTTTTTAAAAGTTATTCACAGAGGTCAGGACGGGGCTACGCAGGTGTTTCAGCAGAGTTTAAGCTTTCAAAGCAGAGTTGTGTTTGGACTAGTTTGTGTGTGAACCGAACAGAGTGTGTCTTCGTGGGAATCGGAGAAACAGAGACAGAATTACAGTATTTATTTTCACGATCGCTTCATCTGCCGTCCCGTTTCTTTGAGCCGGAGTTTGAGAATAAAACACGCTGTGCCTTTGAAGGAAGTCGGAGTTTATGTATTTATGTGAAGTGTACTTGTGCTTTGACCTTCGCACACTACGGGGGGAGACACTATGCCAGGATTATGTGCCCTCCATTTTCATTATTCTCTGCTGAAAGAGATAGCAATCTCAATGCACACACAGTCCTCCTCCTCCTCCTCCTCCTCCTCCTCCTCCTCCGTGTTTGAAGTGTTGGGAAAGTTGTGGGAAAACCTCTTCCTCTCAGTGTCAGAGCGAAGAACGAGCAACACATCTGCATAGGTTTTTTGGGAATCTGCGAGTGACACGAATGGCAGAGAACACGGAGTTGAGCAGAGAGGTATTACAGCAGGGTTAATGCAGTGAGCGGGCAGCGGGCCCAGCCCTCAGAAGAATAACATTATCTAACCCAAAACAACAGGGGAGAGGGGAGCTGGCCGACACAACCGGGCCCAGCTGTGCAGCCGGGGACCGGAGCCAAAACCATAGCAGCGCTGACACCCAGCCAGCGGACGGCCATCGACCGTGCACTGCTAGTAAAGCATATAGGATAAGGTTTTTAGATTTTAGTATTGGTTCAACATTTTTTATGCTTTGTACTTGAAAACACACGAGGAAGAACCAAACAAGGTCGATTCGTGGCTCCGTAGACTGAAGTTTTTCCACAGCAGCTGAAGACCATAATAACCCAGATCGCAGAAATTGTTGTGGCCCGGACCAGACACGTTCATCTGGACCACGTGCCGCTTGGAACGATGGCACTTGGGCGGTTCACTCCTGTTTGCCAGATTTGGGCCACAGGCAGACCAAACCAGGGCCACATGTCAACCAGGATCAAACCAAAGTGAACAGCAACTGGTCCAAATCTAGTCTTGTGGGCTGGATCTGACAACATATATGCCAGTACCGATATATCTACGATGGGCCAATATCAGTCAGGCTCTAGATTTCTTTTTGGAAATTGCAGATATCAATATTGGTATTTGGATAATAGGTTTATTTTCTGAATTTATGCAAGTTTAGATGCCAAAATGACCGAATCAAGCATGAAAGTTCACAGGAAATCAGTTTATTGATATTGTTACTACACTGGCAGCTTACATAATGCTGTGCTGGATGGTGTCGATGTGATCAACTTCACACATCTTCTGTAGTGGAACTGTTATTTAAATAGACTTTTAGGGATCAAGCAAACACCTGCTGTGGCTACTAATGACGTGTAAAATGTCATCAACATGGAGTATCGAGCGCCTCGTCCAGCGCTGAAACATTCGCCCCGGGGAGGAGCCGATGTGGTCCAACTCTCATTCTGTGTTTTGGACCAGCTGAAGTCGTTTCTGAGGCAGGCTGATGTATTTCATTAATCCACACGGTAGTTTATGCTTTGCTAAGACAGTTGGGAGCATTAAAAAATATCCAAAGCTTTAGATTTCCACATTTAATCCTGTTCATCCAGCTGCAGGGCACGGAAACTTCCAGAATCCAATTTGCGCTGCAGAGTTGGAGCTGGACGAGATTGGCTCGGGATTGGGAATCTGCCCTGTACACAGAGAGAGAGAGAGAGAGAGGGAGAGAGGAGGGAGGAGGGAGGGGAGGGTGAGGTGGAGGGAGCAGTTGTTGACATCTGCACGTCCACCGCAGGTCAGTCGTGTCCTAGATCGTGTCAGCGACGCTACAAATAAATACTTTAGTGGATTTTTCCGTGCAGGCAGGAGCGTGACGAAACCAGCGAGATCATAACCTGCAAGAACATGAATGGAAATACAGTGCTACCTTTAACAATTACACACCGCGCCTCGCTGAGAAGGACGAGTCATTTCATGTGCTGCACTGCCTTCTGCTGGATCAAAAACAAGCCTACAGCTGTTGGAAACATCCCTGTCAAACTCTACAGTGTGTTAATAGTGAGTGAGCAGGTTAGAGATACAGTGACACATTGGTTGTACTGGGTATCTGGGTTTGGCCAATGCTATGGTGATGGTTATATCTCTGTAAGGTGAAAATGGGCTCCAATAATCTGTTTAAACCTACTTCGGTGGTGCTGTTACTCTTTGATTTTAATGTCACACGTGTTGGTTTGTTGCTTGGTTTGTCAGCACATTTACACAAAAACTTCTGAACACACAACTTGGATGGACGATGGGTCTCGGCCCAGAATAGACCCGATTCATTCATGGTGTGGAATGGATCCAGATAAGGGATGGATGCAGGATTTCTTCTTCAGGCGTGTTTAGGTGTCTGGTATCTTTTTGTGTGAGTACAATTTTGCTGACCTCGCTTGTTGTATTTACATTTGCTTTTGTTAAGAACCTAAGACTGATACCAACATGACCCCAAAGTAACTAGCAGGGCTTCAACTGCTATTATAACATTTGGGTGCAGCACTTAAGTGTTTCCACCTCCAGCAAGGAAGTTATGTTTTTCCCTGTTTCCATTTCTTGGTTGTTGGTTTGAACAGATTTTCACAAAACTTAGATGGAGGAGGAGGAAGGTCGGCCCAGAATAGACACCTTAACCTTTTGGTGCGGATCCGGAATTGTTTTTTGAGTTACAGACTAAGACTACATAACCAAAATTGTTTCTATAAAAAGTAAAATAAAACACCTTTTATTAGGATATTCAACATTGTTTTCACGTTCTAATTCCAATGTCTGAATATTAAGAGTTAGAAGTTCACTGCTCGATGAAAGGGTGTATTTGTATTATCCAACCATTGTTTTAGTGGCATAAAATGGTCTTCAGATAACAGTAATATTGTAATATGCATTTATTTCTGAGACCATATGTTGTCCACCAAAAGGCTGTTACTGTGACAGCTTTGACACAATGTGACCTGCAGTTCATCTCAGAATCAAAAAAAATAGTTTCAAATAATTTGCAGTAACACTTTCAGCCTCAGGAGGGAGGCAGCAGACTGAACTGACATGGTGCTTATATTAAAACAGTATATACTGGAAACCTCTGCTTCCAAAACCTAATACACATCCCTGCTGGCGTCAGCAGTCAGGAATGTTAGAAAAAAAGCTTGGATGTTACAGGTTTGGATTCCAACTTGAGTAAACTGATGATTAAAACAAACTCCTCACCTTTGAAGTTGCTCCTCGGCAACACTGAACCCACATCTGCTCCCGTCCAGCTGTTCAGGGGTTTTTCAGCGTAGCGCTGATTACACTGGGCACCCCTGGGTCATACGTGCGTGTGTCTGCTGCTGTGTACATGTGAAGCTCATGAAAAGAGCATGCGTAGTCCGTGTCCCTGAGGAAAGACGATGCTCTGATGTCGCACTTCCTCAAAGCCTGTGGGCTCGAAGAGGCAGCTGAGGCCAACTGAGAGGAAAACACTGCTGTCAGTCCATCTTCACACATATCTGCTGATTTTAAAAACATGCATTCTAAAGAAGTTACTACTGATTTTACTCGGTCTTAATGAGTCGGGTTTCCCCCTCTGGCTTGCCCCATGCACAGCACTCGACATGGCGTGATGTCTCTTCCTCTGCCATGTGAAACCAAACTCCCTCGTGGCTTATTCGCACGCGGCCTTGTCAGCACACTGCGACCTCTCCTCAGCGTCCTGATCTGCAGCTCAGGATACGTCTGACGGCAGAGAAGAGTCAATGACGGACGAGTCGAGGCACAGCAGATGTGATAGTGTGAGGAATTGAGCGCTTGGGATGTAAAGGAACATTTGGAGAGATCGGTGGGAGTGTAGCAGACAGTGTTGGCAACAATTTTTGATTATTGATCTATACTTTAAGAACATTCCCAAGTTCCAGCTTCATACTTGATCCTTCTCATTTTCTAGTTGATTGAGTGTCTTTGAGTTTTGGACTGCGAGTGAGGCAAGAAAGACTTTTAGTGACGTTACCTTGAGCTTTTTTCAAATGTAGTTCATTTGGTTCACTAAAATCTAAATAATCCTCTCAACTTGATTGACAACTTAACTGTATTCTTTAGATAAATGAAATAAAACTTCACATTTTGCCAACAAGGCACCTAGTTATTCACTTCTCCTTGACATTTCAATCAATCAATCAATCAGTTAACCTTTATTTATGCTTGAGAGATCATTGAGAACATTTACAATGACGATGAAAAGGAAGAACAAGGTGGAATACTGACACCGTAAAGGCCAAAGCCATTTAAAAAATGTCATGTATTGTAATATAACTTCTAATAACTTTGCAGTTCAGAAACATCGGTGTCCTTGTCAAAACCCTGAAAAACTACAGTAAATCAGCGCACTGATGCCACAGTGTTGCTGCAGTTGTGTTTCCAGCGGCAGTGAAATGTGGCCTAGTTCTGCTTCCTCACCGTGTGACCAATCGCCTCGGTGCATGTGCTCTCTCTGTCGTTGCCAGGGAGACAGAGGAACCGTCTGGAGCCAATGGACACTATTTTCGTCAAGCAAGTGAAGGAGGGAGGCCCCGCCCACGGAGCTGGACTCTGTACAGGTACACACACACACACATATATATATATAACACTCACACAGTCTCTGAGGAAATCATTTCACTCCTTGTGATAAACCGGCAGATCTCGTGATTATCTCTGTCTCACATCTGACCTCAAAGGGCCGTCTGATGCCAAGATTTCTTCACGTTTTTTACTGTAGGTAGTTCCACTTCCTTGTAACCCGCCAGGCAAAACAGATACGAGTTACAAAATAACAGATGGCTCCTTTGTGGGAGGTTGAACAAAGTGTAATATGCACACTGTTATTCCAACCTTCCCCTCGTTCTTTCTCCCACTTTTCTCTTCCTCGGTACGAACGTGTGATTCATTTCTAATTTTAAGCCGCGAGGATAAAAATACCGGAATAAACTCCCTTCTCCTTTTTAATTTCCCTGAAATGGAGGTGACAGCTGAAGCTGGGCGCTGTGTGCTATCAGTGTCATTGCCAGGTTAGCCCTCTGTATTACAGGAAATGTTAAGTGGCCCGGACAAGCCCTCTAAACTGTCCCCTTTTATCTGTTCACTCTCTTCTCCCGGGACCGGGGAGCGCAGTGTTTTCCCACAATTATCTGGTTTCTCTCCTTCCTGTAAGATGGGCCATCTTCTGAAAACTTGAATGGCGATGGATCCTCACATGGGGTCCGTCAAATAAACAAGTATACTCCTTTTGATCTGAACATCGATGTGTGTTTGTGCTGGAAGCGGCGACTCCAGAGAGGTTTATGTGGTCAATAACCATATTGACTCGATTACAGGCCCTTTGTGCAGAAACACAGAGGTGGAGAGTTTATTTGTCCAGGTTCCTGGTTTGTAATTTATCGTCTTAATTCTCTCCAGGGGACCGGATCGTGAAGGTGAATGGAGAGAGCATCATCGGGAAGACCTACTCGCAAGTCATAGCCTTGATCCAAAACAGGTGAGATCATCCACTTTAAGGGAAATGTGCAAAGTGAAAGAGCCGGGGTGACTCAGACCCTGATGCCAGGATTTTTACCTAATTTCATCACTGCCAACACAACAGAGAGCCGTTGCAAAACTTCTCAGGAGCAACTCGTACATTTTTCCAAAGAAAGTCATTAAATCAGGCTGTTCTTAATCTTCCTGAGTAGAATTGCATGATTATCGTCAATATGTCAGCTTTGAATTACAGATATAGCTTTGCTAAAGGACAATTAGAAAAACAACAACCCTTAAACAACCTTCGGCATACAAAGCAAAGTAAAAGTCAGAGATTACGACATCCACCTGAATGCACCGATAGATCTTAAGCAATAATGGTGGTCATCTAAAAGTGATCATCAAAATACGTATTTTGTGTGTTAAATGTAAGACTTTACAAGTTCGATGTGTCGTAACGCTCTCTCTCTTTCTCTCACATTCAATCTCTTTCTCTCTCGCCCCCCCGACTCCCTCACCTCCCACAGCGATGCCTCACTGGAACTCTGTGTGATGCCAAAGGATGAGGACATTTTGCAGCTGGTAAGCATTCACTCATCAGTAGATATTGCTTAAATATTTTCTTTTTCTTGTTTGTTTACACAGGAGCAAACTATTCATACATTTTTTTTAAAATGATTTGTAGTTTTAAGCCCAGACTGGAGCCCTTTTAAAATATAGCTTCATCTTGTTTGTACGGAAAATATGAAAATCACAATTTGTGGGAGCTAGGAAGAGTGACGTGGTGAAACTCAATCTCAGTGATAATCTGTTTCTGCATCCAGCATTTCTGTCCCGTATCTTCAGTTGTAGCGTAGGCGGTCAGTGAGCACAGGTTCTCCTCACTGTGTGTTACTGAACTTGGAAACCTTACGGGGATGACCAGACCTCCAGACCTCTTTATCAAAAAGTACAGGAGTAGGAGTAACACCCCCTAAACCACAAAATCGTCTCTTGTTTCTGAACCGGTTAAACAAACATTATATTACTTTAACTGCATTTTAATTAGTTTTCCTGTAACACATGTCAATTTCTTGGTACAGCACAATTCATACATCAAGAAAGCTTAGTGTGCTTTCAGGGATAAAAAGTAATTTGAATTACAATTCGAAAAGCACTACAAGAGAAGCAGGATTTAAAATACATTCATAAAATAAATAAATATGTTGTTCGTAGGTGTGTTTTTTAACTTTTAGCTGTTTTCCCCATGTTTCCAGGCTTTATGCTAAGCTAGGCTAAATATGCTCTGACTCCAGCTATGTACTCAACAAACATCCGTGAGACATTCATGACATTTATCTCCTTGTCTCACTCTGATAAGAAAAGCGAAGAAGGTTACCCCCCAAATTCTGAAACTATTCCTTCAGGTGTGGCCCAGAAAACTTTCTGAAAACAGATGGTGGGGAAAGTGTTGACCTTGGAGCCCGATCAGTACGCCATATTAACTTCGGAAAGAATTCTGATATATCGGCCGATATAACCACATTTTTTGCAGCAATTCTGCAAATGTGGTTATCAAACACTCTTTAACAATGAACCTATTATCCAAAACAACCTCTGTGCACTTAAACAACAATCTTCCCTGGAATTTAATCACTATAAACTACCCCAGCCTCTTTTTTTCATAATCTCTAAAAGCTGTGATATCGGATAACATATACACTGATTCCGATATATCTGTGGTAGGTAAATATCCAATAACAGTCGGGCTTTCGTTGACAAAGCTGTCCTGGCCGAGGGATCGGACTCTGGAATCGGTAACAGATGAGAACCAGTTTGAAAAGATCTGATCAGAATCTAATCAGTTCTTTTTATCGATGCTTCTGACAGTTGCTCAACGCAAAACAATGTCAATGTCACGCGACTACGCTGCTGGAAACTTGACACAAGAAGGAGAACTGTCCCGAGTATTATTTCATATTCAGACTTTTTTTAAAAAACAAGATGTTTTTGTGGGTTCGAGGAATGACGCACATAATTTGTCTGCATGACTAAGGTTGCAGCTGCACCAAAAAATGAAGGGGGCAGTTCATGCAAAATGACCTTATAAAGAAAATAAACCAATGTTCCGATCCATGACTTTACAAAATCGAACAACCAACTTTCCCAGAATCAGAGAAAAATAACAACGCCAACATTTTTAAAGAAGATACATTTGCGTGCATATATAAAATATCACCCTAATGAATTACTGATAAAGATGTTGCTTGAATATTTAGTTTTTCTTTGCACTAAGAGAAAAGAAACTGTGAAGAAGACCCAGGTGTTTGTAAGTTGACACTCGTCCAATCACCTTATCGTTTAAAGAAACGATCTGATAGTTAGGGTTGGAAACACCAGAAATATGCTGGAACATCTTTTTCTACACCTACATGGGCTTAAATTCCAGGAATGCCACTTATTTGACACTCAGATACCCGTAAGGAAATCAATACAGAATCTGACTGTTGAGCAGAAGTGATAATGGCACTGGGATCAGTGAAATCTTAACGATTCTCATCCCTATCGATCCCTTGGCACATTAGCTGCAAATGGGGTCCATCTAGAGTGAACTATAAACTTTTTATTGGACTGAGGAAGCACAGTGGGTGGTTATTTAAAGATTTGAATCATGGTCACAACACGGCCTGAAGTTTATTGGGTCTCGGAGTGGATTCATTCAGGCCACTCGTAAGTATCAAGAGATTATTCCTTTGTGGATACGAGGTTAGACTTTCAAGCTACCTGCTAATCCTGCCGTTGTATCTTTGATCCTAATCATCGACACTGTCTTTAATTATAAGCTGATAAATGAGTGGGGCCAGTTTCCAACTATGTAAGATACAATAAAGCCAGTTAGACTTCGTGCCACGGCTCCACACTCCGTCCGCCCATCACGCCGATGAGCTCAGCGATGATGGCAGCCAGCCCACGCCATCGCCATCAGTCAGGGTCCAGAGCCCCACAGACGATAAAATAGCGCCAAGCCACATCAAGCCAGTCGCCACACGTTTGTTCACCTCTTTTTTTTCAGGGAAACTAAGCAGAGAACTCAGTCGGAGCCCACTGTGTTGCTAAATTCCACACATAGTTCGTTAGCTTGGCCGCGGCTCAGGAAAAGCCACAGAAACTTGCTTTTGGCATTTTGGAATGAGTCTGAGCGCTCACAAGGCCGAGGGACTCAGATGAAGCAATTAGCTGTTTTCTTCTCGTCGAGGAAAACATGAGGCAGAATTAAATTCAATCTAGGGATTGTTTTTTACTTTTTTAACTTTTTAAAACCTGGCAGCCATTAGACAGATTTACGGGTTGCATAAACTGTTGCGTAACGTGCTCTGAACCACTGTATGAAAGTAAAATTACGGATGATATAATACGAGATGTGATTCAACTGTAAATGTTTCTCTTTGTTAATGATTTAGTTCTTTTTTGGCTCTCTGGATTTAAAGGAACAGTTCACCCAAAAATGAAAATTCAGTCTCAATTTTCTCACATCCGTGCTGATAGAAAGTCAGGGGAAGTTTCATATTTGCAGAATTCTCCAAAACAACTGAAGAAGATGGTGACCTGTTTATAAAAGGCCCCTTCACACCAAAGAACTATCTGCAACAAGGGCTGACTGTATCTCGGCCAAAAAGCACTGGGACACACCGCAAAGACTACAGCTGGAGGCCAAAGTGCTCGATGTTCTGCTGCTGCGTGAAAGGAAACATCTCTCTGTTGATACACAAACCGATGTTTTGATTAGGCAGCATTTTTTGTCGCTCCTAATGGAGAATATGTCTGATAAAAAGTTGCAAAAGTTCATAGGAGATAAGAAGAAACCACGCTAAACATGTAAAATCCTGGATACTGCAGCTACAGACTCGAGGGGTTTTCCCTTCCTCTTTCGTTTCTCTTTTCGTGCACTGATCCAATTAGCTGAACAGCCAATCAGAGTTATTTCTCTCATAGACGAGCCGATTCTGCACCCTAAATTGGCCAAAAAGCCTCCGACAAGGCCTGTCCAGTGCCAACGGTGTGGGACACACTGTACTGAGCCTTTAATCTGGTTATCTTTTCACTGTTTATTAAGTGTTGTTATTCCTGTTGTAAACCTTTTTTTAAAGTTATGGTTACATGCTACACACGTTATTTGCCATGGCCACGATAATCTTTAGTGAAAATCTGATATCATGACAGCCCTGCAATCAAGTAATTCCTGTGAAATACATACTTAGTCCTCTTTATCATGTTTATTCAAGAAGAAAGACAGATTTTGGACAGTTTCAGTGCTACTGCTCCTTAAAAAAAATGCGTACTGAGTCTGTGAATACATTAGCTGTCTACAATATTTAACGCTGTATTTCAGAATGAGATAATTCCATCGTTATAGTTTGGATAAAAATAACTGGGATGAAGCACATGGTGTGGATGTATCCCTGCGCTCGTGTTTGTCTGTTTTGTATTTCGGAGACACGGAGCCCACTCACTACCAGAGGGAGTGCAGCTGCAGTCAGCTGACTCCTCTCGGCTCACTGTTTACAGGAGCGAGCGAGAGAGGAAGCGAGCGCGGATCAGGCGAGCGTGCCGTCATGCTCGCCCAGAAGTGAGCGTATGATAGAGCGGCGTCTGAAACGGATGAGCGGGAGGCTGGCAGAGGGAAGAGGAGGGTCGCGTAGAGAGAGAGAGTGGTTGTGGTGTGTACGTGCCACTGAAATGTTTGAGAAACCAGAGAGGAGGGGGAGGGGAGGTACCACTGTGAGCAGGTGAGAGTGACAGAGCAAAGGAAATAAAATGCTGAGTATGTTGAGCGAGAGGGAGAAAGCCAGCAGAATATGTATTTTCACGCCAGCTGTGTCGTGGGGTAAGAGGAGGAAACGATGGGGATGAGCACGAAGATATTCAGCCAACACTGCCGAGTCTCAACTCTGTTCTTCTTCCTTCTTATTCTTCCTCTTCGACTGTGATGCCTCTGCTCAGCGTCCCCACACTGGAATGTATTTTTAGCCGAGACAAGTTGCCTGTCTCACCTCCATCGTTGGCGTTGAGCCTCTCATTTCTCTGTGCTTACATGTTTACTTCTCTTTATTCCCCTTTTTCCTCTCTGCTTGCCCTTCTCTAACCTGTGGACTGCAGTTTTCCAGGGATATCACTGCTCTGGTAAGAAAGGGAACTATTCTCACTAATCACTTTTCCTTTAAAGCTCTCTAAGAAGCTCTTCTGACTCCTTTACTGCTTGTGTTTGCTTATGTACAATGTGGGAAAACGCCAAATATAATGCCAGTCCTTTAGTGTGGTTTATGCACGTTATATCTTCCTGAATAGCAGATGTGAGTGTAGAAAAACAAATGCTCTAAATTCCTGTGTCAACCAACCTTCAAACATTTTGCTCTCCACTTTCCGTGATGGGGAAATTGGTTTCTGTTTAACTGTATGACTTATGCAAATCCAGAGGGAGGCTCCAAGCAGCACACTCGCTGCGGCTGCAATCGTAACCTGACACCTCAGGTAGAGTGCTATCGATTAAAGTCCAACACCGCGACTCTCTCCCTTTCATTTTCTCAAGAGCTTGTGCGCTGATGGGTTGGGGAAATACAGCGTGTCCGATATGCATCCAGGGTTTTTTTCTCCGAAGCTGTCCGTGGTGATTATTCGCCGGAGACTTATGGCTCGCTAGATTTGAGTGTTTTTCTTCAAGTTTTAATCAAGGAAAGTACCTCAGTTGTGGAGCCATGCTGACAGAAGTAGCGTTAGCTGCCAGCAGCAGCAGACATAGGCGTCCCCCGTTCAGCCTCTCCTCATGCCTCAGGGCACACTCTCCGGTACCAAAGGTGGGTAAGCCCCTGCCAGCTTAATCCTCACTCTTGGCTTCGTGGCTGTATTCTGGACTTTCCAGCCTTCCCTCCCTTGTTTCCCACTCTTTCACATCTACTTCTCCTCAGCGCAGTTAACTTGTATCATCGCCTTGCTGTAACATTTTTTTTTGCAGTCTCTTAGGAACCGATTGTGAAACTGTTAACAGAGTTTGATTTGGAGAAACAGTACTGGAGGGCTGTGTTTATTTTTAGCACACTGCTGTTTTATTGTTACAGTCAGGCTGAATCCAGTTGCCTATCTGTCACTTACAGTCCTCTGGGGGAATGCAGTAACAGTTTTCGTCTTACTGATAATCTCATCAGCACACACAAAGACTCAATAAATGTTAGTAGTGGATAAGCACTCTTCGTTTGCCTTCAGAATTAGGTATTTGAGAAAGAAAGGACTGTAATGTCAGAGGAAGGTGAAGTCATAGATTAGATGTGGCTATAAATTCGTCATCTAGCCGTAGAAGAGGTTGCCCAGAAGTTCAACGAGCATACAGCACTCCCTGATCTGTCTCACAGGAAAGTCAAATGTATCTTGACCCAATAAGTGGTAGTAGTGGATAAGCATTCCTCGTCTGCCTCGTGTTTTAGAAAGAAAAGATTGTCAGGCAGATAAAGTCATAGGTAAGATGTGGCTGTAAATTTGCCATCTAGCAGTAGGAGAGGTTCCCCAAAAAAGCCCAAAACTCCCTGATCTGTCTTCGAAAAGAGTCAAATGTATCTTGTCCCTGGTTGGGTGTGATGTTCACAGGGGTTTAATGTGATATCTTTTAGCGCTTCAACCTCTCAGTGACATAATGTCCCATAATCTCTTCCAGGCGTATTCCCAGGATGCATACCTCAAAGGAAACGAGGCATACAGCGGAAATGCCCAGAACATCCCCGAGCCCCCTCCCATCTGCTACCCTCGGATAGAAGTCAAGGCTGCGGGCATGGCTCAGACATCAGAGCCCGCCGCAGTCAGCGAGACCCCCCGAGGGCCAGCTCAGGGACCAGGACGCCGAGGAGGGGCCACGGAGAAGAGCTACCGGGTGGAAATCCCTGTTCCGCCGTCTCCTCCACCCCAGCAGACGGTGGTGTGCGTCTGTAACGAGAACGTGAGGACAGTGGCGATGCCTCTTGATCCGGTTGACAGGGGGTCCCGGGTGGCTCGGGCTGGACCCAGCCACAGGACGGAGGAAAACCGGTACAGTCCTTCGGCGGATTCTAGCTCAGCTAGACCCAGACCCCTTATTCCCTCGGTACCTGGTGGTGCACAGCTGCAGTACCCCTCCACCCGTCCAACAGAAACCCCTGTCTATTCCCCTTCCTCAACTTCTAGACCTGGATCCGTCTTCCCTGACACATTATCTACACCTGTACGAGCCCCTCTTACCCTTGCCTCACCGGACACCTTCTCCACTGCCAACTCAGCCAACACAAACCACTACTCACCATCTCCCACGGCCCCCTCCACCTCTCCGCACCAGAACATTGACTGGAAAAACTACACCACCTACAAGGACTACATTGACGCCAAGAGGCTGCACACGTATGGTTGTCGCACCATCCAGGAGCGCTTGGACAGCTTGCGTGCGGCTGCCAGTTCTAGTTCCGCCTACACCCAGCAACGGACACCGCCTCCATCTGAGCGCCAGTCAAAGAGGGGCACTGGGCTCCCAGTTCAGACGGAGAAGCACCTCCAATGATCGTGGGGTTAATGCAAATACCCAGGGTACTACAGTGACTCCATTACGTAGCGTCTCCCAAGAGAGGCTTGGAGGTGGTTCGGAGAGGACAATAAGGAATTGGCCTCGAAGTGCATCTGAGGATGTTCTACCCTTTTCCACCCCCGCAGGAGTCGCCAAACCCCGGGCGAGGTCGTGTGACTACCTGGGGCAGCAGGCCGGGGAGCCAGGTGGGGCTGTCTTCGGAGACAGGGAAGGGTTTGATGACAGGCTGCTGAGCCGGGGCGAGGACGCCAGAGCTAGCAGGCAGGGAGCAGGCCTGAGAGCTTTACCTCATCTGAACAGGAGTCTCACTGGACAGGATGAAGAAGGGCGAGGAGGTGGATTATCTAACTCGCCGTCAGCTGCTCCTGTGTTTACTAAAGGTACGTCGGATTCTGCACTAACATCAAGGACAGACGGTGTCATAATGAGACCATCACGCCTGCCTGTCAAAAACTCAGACCTGTCACCTGCCTTATCCACCACTAAAACCACGGACCCTCTTAAAGACCAAAGAGCTAACATCATGGGCAACCATCTCGGCTACCCTTCCCCTCTGCACCTGCAGCTCAGAGGTAGAGCTGACAGTCTGAAAATGGAGAGCAGGTCGGAGTCTGGGTTGGCAGCCAGGTCATCCTCTTGCTCCGGTGCATCCTCTAAACTGCCCTTGCAGAGACAACTACAAAGTGTCGCCTCTGCTCCTGGTTCCTCCACCACTAATGGAGCCGGGGCCCCAAAGCCAAAAGCCAACGCCCCCGTACGGACTAATGGCGGTCTTGTAGAGGGCGTAGAAGGACCGGATGCCACAGTTGTTGTTTTAAGAAGGGACAAAAACTCTGGACTTCCTCACATTCGCCCACCGTCCTATGTGTTAGCTGTTAATGACAACCACAGAGGAGTGACTCATATGTCACCGCCGTTGGTGAAGGCCGGCTCTGCAGATGGAGCCATGTGCTGGTTGTCTAATGACGGCTTCAGGGAGAAGCATGTCAGAAGGCTCGGAGACTCGAGACAGAAGTCTGGCTCCGACAACTTGGACGACTCCCTGGATTCAATCCCCTTCATAGGTAAGACTGCACTCGTATCTGTGCCAGCCTCACTTTGATCTCCTCCTGTTTCTATAGCAACAGTAGGGACACACTCAAGTCCTGTGAAAAAAAATGACACAGCATGTGTTTGCGTGAGTGAAAAAGTATGTTTATGCATGAAAGCATGGCCCACTTTAGAGCCAGTCTGAATTCGTACCAAGTTCACACCATCATTCCAAATGGAGATTTATCTGATAGCATAATACGAGAATCTTCTGACTCATCCAGTCAGAGCTGGGCTATGAACCTACGAACAGATATGTGTTTGCCACATCAAGTATCGACATGCTTGGCCAGATGGTAATCTTGTTTAAGTAATGGTCTGATATCTCTTTACCTAAATCAGGAAATGTTGAAGATGTAAATCGTGATATTTTAAGCTGTAGTTTATTTAGGGAAGACAAAAATGCAAATCTGTCAGTTGAAAAAACAGCTTTTGTGGAAGAACATGTTCATATTCCTCAATTTAAGAGATGTTGTTTCGATATTTGTATTGAAACTTGTGTGTTGGCACCAGTCTGGAAAAACTAAAATGATACTCAACCCAAAAGATGTACATGACAAGTGGGCTACTTCCAAATGATGGACAGTATTTCCTGTGTGAGATTCATCTGGGGTTTTACGTTTTCTGATAACTCTCAAGATTCACAAGAGAGAATAACTCTGCAGCAGAAGGAGACGCTGTGTGTCTTATGTATAGCGTATATATAGCATGTTGGAGGCAGTTGTGTGGCCATTCAGTAGACCTCAGCAACACATGGACTTTTTTAAGTTTTATCGACATATTCTCAAACAAGAGTGGGATCTTGTGCTATATAACCCGTTTCTTCAGTAAAGCAAGCCCAGTTCGTGTCTCTCTTCTCTCACATTCTCGACGCAAACCCCGCCCCACTCGCCTCCAAGTTCTCAGTGGGGGAGGCACAGCGCCGCTAGACTATTTTAATTACGCTTTTAATAAGTCTAAAGTGCGACATAGGCCCTTATGTTGCATGTGCTATGCAAAATTCATAAAAATCAGTCTCAAATGAGCCGCTTGTTCGTGTTGGAGGAGGGTTTGCGAGCTTGTTTGTGTGAGGTGAGTCATGAGGATCGCTGTTGTAGCTTATTGTAAGGCAGTGAGACAGCACTGGATGCAGATGACAGATGTGTTGTTAAAAATGCGCCGCAGTGACAGTGCAGACCTTTCTCAGTGCTATATTCAGATAGATAGATACAGTAGATAACATTACTGATCCCAAGGGAAATTTAGGCATCCAGTAGACTATATGATGTATACAAACAAAAACACGGATGCACACAAGTAAAATCAAGAATAAATTGAAAGAAAAATCAGATTTCATTCAAAAGTCCTGAGCCGATTATATTTTTAAACCTCCCCAAACACAGAATTTTATTTTGGACTTTGTTGATACTTTTGAAATAACTAGCTTTGACTCACAACTGAACATTTAGCCCACTTCAAAGAAGATACTGAGATATATATCATGTGTCACCATTTTCAACAAGCAAGTTAGAACTGGTTGATTTTCCAAGCAGCGGTTGGACTGTAAAGTTCAGTGTAGCATTACTCTTAATAATAACGGGACATACTTTCTATTTCTTGCTGTCTTTGCTGATGGTTAACAACAAATCTACAGTGGACGCTCGTCTCTCCATGAGAACAAACTTACAAAAAACACCCCGAAGCTCCGTTTAGCTTCAGTAGTTGAGGTTTTAATCAGAAAAATGCATCGAAAATCCAGTGTTAGTCTGCTCGTTGTTATCCTACTACAAGGAAATCGATTGTGTCCAAATGCCATCGTGGACGAACTGTCGGGTCATCAGGAGTAATGGTTGTCTCTTAGAGGACATATCTCAGCAATGATGTCACTTGTTAGAGAAGTTGTGTGAGTTAAAGTGTTAAAGTCAGCATTCTGCCAGATAAATCTCAGACACAGCAGGACATGTTGTACAGGTGTATGAATAGTAGAATAAATTGGTTGCTTTTGGCATTTTGAACTCAGTATGACAGAGTTCGGTGTGTGATTACCTGACAGCGTGACACTGTACTGCAGGCAACCATGACGTATTCAGACCTCCCTTTGGCATCGGAGTAGGTCAGCGCAGACACATACAGTCACTGCGTACACACACACACACTCATATACAACTCGGTACACCCCCATCCACTCCCTGAAATGTCTCATATTTCCCCCCAGTGTTGTACAGCGAGAGAAACCCAAGAACATTGTCCTAATGGACTGTGACATAACAGAGAAATAAGAGCATTCCTGCAGCAGTCTGCTTCAATTAGATTTCATAGTACAGTTCCAAACAATAAGTGGAACAACTGCTGTACATTAAGTGTCTGCCAAACTTTTGTACTAGGAACACTTCAGTACAGATGGTACAGCTACAGTACATGCAAAATGTCACGTCCTCTCTTGTTCACCATGAGGAGAAGACCCGTCTCCTGTGTGGCTTTCTTAAGAAACTGGATGCATTCAGAAGAAAGTGAGTGTGTCATGCTGTGTTATTTCCTTGTTGTGTTTTTAATTGAAAGTGTTTGTTATCGTTGCTTATGTTTCTTTTCACATCACTGACAATCTGACGACAGACGCGACCTAACAAGCTTGAACTTGACCTTGCAGCCTCAGTTGTGTTGTCATTGGTGACTCATCGGCAGCCAATGGCAGCGGCTCCTATACGTCTACGTGCCCCAGAACCTGCAGGGGTTACTCATATCGTCTTCCAGCACAGTTTCCCACTGTTATATATTTAGATCAAGATTAGTTATGATAGTTTGATACAGTAATGCAAGTTTGTTGCAGAGTTAAGATCAATGTTACTCTCATGTCTGTATGCTAAATATGAATATACAACCAGTAGCTGGTTAGCTTAGCATAGCATAAACCCTGACTGGAAGCAGAGAAAAACAGCTTGTCTGTCTAAAAGTAAAAAATCCACCTAACAGCACTTCTTAGACTCGACAATTAACCTGATAAGAACCGACCTGTAAAAATCTATATGTTCGTAAATGACATGCCCAAAGTGGAATGAGTAGGCTACATCTCTGCAACTACAAAAAATTCACCAAACAGGACTAAAGTTCAATATTCGGTACAAAAGTGTAAAAATGGGGCGTTTTGTGCAGGAATGTTTCCTGGCATCGTGGCTTTGTGGAGTCACAGGAACAGCAAAAATGCCAGGAAGTCATCTAAACACATTTTTGGATTTTGTTGCTAACTATCTCCTGACTTCAGCTCCAAATTTAGCTGAAAAGTATGTTTTTTATCTTTTCATCTACCTCTCAGAACAAAACAAATGCATGAAAATGTGTAACTATTTGTTCAAAGATGTTTGGATGTGGATCTTCTGATTTAAACTAGGGTCAATCTCGATGTTGACAACCGACATCCTTTAGAAAACAAAGTGTAATTGTACGTGTCAGACATCACTGCCTGCCGCCGTCTTCCCAGAAACAGGATTGGAGGTATATAAACAAGTGATTAAATGAAATGGGCATCTGCCTGGCTTGGCAGAAATAAGGTTTGCAGTGTCATGGGAGATGTGTTTGAGGTTTGGGGAGAGAGAGTTCACAGCGGGGATCTGTACACAACCAACAAACAGATCAGCTGTTTCATATTAAGCTGTACCATGGAAAGATTTCCATCGGTGCATTGGCACTTGCAGGAATTTAATCATTTAAATTGTTTTTTCGCTCTTGTTCTTTTTGACGGCACTGTGAAGCTTTTCTAAAGTTAAATAACAGTGACAGTTGCATTTCTTGAGATGTATTTGTAACTATGCAACACAAATGAGGTGCCGTGTTACACAATTTTACAGTGTTTGGCTTCACCTGCCGTCCTGCATCACCGCCGTCGCAGATATGATTCACGTCTTTAGCTGTTTGTTCATCACCTGCGTCTCTTAATTTGTTTTTAGGGTTTGCCATCTTGCTGATAATGCATATCAGACCCTATGACACAGCCTTGTCTGGGCTGATGTAATGTTAGCTGACTGCCTCGCGTGTGTGTGTTTAAAAGGGAAGGTGTGCAGCAGCCTATCAGCACAGAAACACATATCTACCGACTGACTGCGCCTCTTGTCTGCACCGCTTCGCTCCGGCCTCAAACGCTCTTATCGCAGCGTTTTATTGCTGTTGCTGAAGTGTTTATTCAGGCGGAGATAGCAGGGATGTATTAGACATTGTTTTGCATGATTTAAAGCATAACATGATATTTCCTGGTGCAGATGATGAGCCAGAGTTTTATAGGAGTGGAGTCAGAGTTGAATCCTGTTGAGCTTTATCTTCTCATGTGGCCAAATAGTTGCCAGGGTCTGTTTTTTTTACACTTACTCACTGATGTATTTATTTATTTGAGACTGTGCGTATTAATAAACATCACTGTAAATATGCCAGAATTAGCCAAGACGCTAGTTTACATTTGAAGCTTCTATTGAGGTTTTTCAAATGAAGCTTCATCTTCAACGTGTGGAGAAATCCAACGCTCGACAGGCCTGCTGTGCTTAGTTGTGCTTTCTAAGATACGGATGGATAATCACTGTTTGGGGGAGGGGCTAAGCTAACAATCAGCGACTAAATTCCTTTTGTTTCTGTCCTCAGATGAACCGTCGAGTCCCAGCATTGACCTGGACAGCTCGCACATTCCTGCCTGTGCCGTGATATCTGGAGCGCCCACCATCACCACCATCCCGCCCAGCCCCACCTCTCCCTCCCCTCTCATTCGACGACAGCTGTCACACGACCAAGGTATTTTCACGTTAAACGAGCAAATTATTAGACTCGACGGAACAGGTTATGAGCGGTTACAAATAACCCTTTGACCCTCTCTTAATAGATTCTCTCCGTCTCACAATTATTGAGTCAGATTCTGGTACTAAAACAGAGCGATCCAAGTCGTACGATGAAGGCCTGGATAACTACCGGGAAGAGAGCAGAGGGTGAGTTTCAGCCAGAACAGTATCACCATAAACAGGCATTACAGGAAACAATATTCATTTGGTCCAAAGTACTTCAAAAATGACAGTAGCTGCACTTTAAGATGGCGTATACCTCAGTATAAAGCCAAACTTCATCTCTTCCAGTGTCATAATATGTGTTTCTCCTCTCTCTAGGAGGTCCTTAATCCCTGGGCTGAAAAGTCTTAGGAAGGTGAGTCAGACACCACATTCATATCAAACATGAGTGTGTTCAGTGCCAGCTGTGCTCACTGCTCACCTGCCACGTGACACCTGGTTTGTCTGCATTTCCTGCTCGAAGGTTTATCGGCTCATTAGTTCACACCCAGAAGATAAAGCTCGTTCCAGTGAAATGTGAATATATTATGGAAAACATCCGCTGTTCCTGGTAAATAGTTGATCAAAGGGTGTAGGCGTCTGTTTCTCTAGATTTAATCAACCTTTATATATACTTAAAATTTGGCTGATGAACATTACAGCCCTTGTCTTTGACTAATGATCTACACAGTCGGCCTGGTTGTTCGTGTTCCAGGTGTTTTTTAGGCTTCATATTGTTTCCTTTTCCGTCACAGGCTGTGGACAGGTCGTCCGAAGATTCAGGCTCCAGGAGGGATTCTTCATCAGACGTCTTCTGTGACGCCACCAAGGAGGGTCTGCTGCATTTCAAGCAGCTCAACACAGACAAGGGCAAGGTGTGGACCGACTCTACTGTACATACGTAGCCTGACTATCATGTATCTCACACACTGACACAGAAAGCACACAAGGATCACATGACCTACTATATGGCTTGGTGTGTAAACAGTAGCAGGTCTGCCCTTGTTACCTCATTCTGTCTATACGTTTGACCTGTTTCAACTCATATCTGCCTTTGACCTCCGTGTACTAGGTCTCATATTGTCTCCCATATTGTCCTACAGGCAGTGATTAGGTGTTACGATGCAGACAATAGGAGCATTTAAAGAGAGATTACCGTTTAATTCCCTCCATTTTGCTTTCTCGTGACCCGTTTCTGCAGCGTGTCGGCGGAGGCATGCGCCCGTGGAAGCAGATGTACGCCGTGCTGAGAGGCCACTACCTCTGCCTGTACAAGGACAAGAAGGAGGGACACGCTCACGCCAACTGCCAGGCGGTGGACGAGCCCCTGCCGATCAGCATCAAGGCCTGTCTGATCGACATCTCGTACAGCGACACGAAGCGGAAGAACGTGCTGCGGCTGACCACGTCGGACTGCGAGTACCTGTTCCAGGCCGAGGACCGAGAGGACATGCTGGCCTGGATCAGAGTCATACAGGAGAACAGCAACCTGGATGAGGAGGTGAAAAACACTTTGTGCTGCCTTTTTATCTGAATACATTTGAACACTCTTGTTGACCAAGACTTTAGGATGTCAGCCAACACAGGTCTCACTTGGCCAGCTGCCTGAGGGTCTTACTGTCCAGGTCATAACACCTGACAGTGTAACATCACCTACTGTATGATTTTCCTGTTGTCCTACAATGGCTGTTGGCCTCCTCCCACCTAAGTCATGACCCACTTTTTTTATAGCATCTAACTTACGTCAAACCCTTCCCTCTTTATGGCTGCTAATCTGTTTTAATCATCTATCTGACAGCCGACCTGAAGCTTCCCGATGTGAAATTATCCTTTTTTGTGAATGAAGCTTGTCAACGAACTCACAACTTGGTGCTATCTAACGAACCTGCCCGTGTTTCCATCAGTTTGGAGCGGGACCTCGTAACAACATGTAGAATATGATAAATTCCCACTTCGGATTAAGGAAAACCAGCTATTTTTGGTTCAAGCTGGAAACCAATTTTGCGGCTTCTGAACTAATTTATTTTTGGTCAGAATGCTTCCCCGGTTTAAAAAAAGAGAAAAAAAGTAGGCCAGCAAAACTGAAACCTTTTTAATGATGGTATAACAGGAACAAGCAGCCTTATACCAGTTTTTCAGGTCGTGATTATGCAAATAATTAATAATAGGTGGAACGATCAGCTTCTCAAATGGTAAAATTTGCTGGTTTTCTTTGTCTTGTATGAGAGTGAACTGAATATCGTTGGGCCAAAGTTAGGTAATTTGCCCCCATTAGACATTTAAGCTCATCTTCCCCCTCTCTTTAGGACGTAACCACACTGTCCACTCTGTTGGATTCCAATGGTCTTACCTGTGTCACCTGATAGCAGCGGGTTACGTAAAGATCCGTTATGGCCTGTCAGGTGGGGGTGGGGTGGAGGGGAAACCGTTGCACCTGATGCCCTAACCATCACCTATTGTTTCCTTTTGTTTCCTTCCTTCCTCTTCGTTCTTTTTTTAGAACGCGGTCTTCACCAGCCATGACCTCATCAGCAGGAAGATCAAGGAGTACAACACCTTGATGAGGTAAGGGGGGAGGAGGAGGGAGGAGAACTTCACACACAGAGCTGGACAGGTGCGCTGTGATTGGAGAGCTCATTTTGTGTTTCACGTCCCCGCGTCTCATTCAGCCCGACAGGCAGCAAGACGGAGCCGTCGCCCAAACCTTCGCGCCAGTCGCTGAGCATCAGGCACACGCTGCTGGGAGGGAAAGGAGAGACCAAAGCAACAAGTCCACACTCGCCCAAACCGGAACAGGAGAGGAAGAACATGCACAAAGGTAGGAAAGACAGACAACTCCTTTCTTAGCATTCGTAAGGAAAAACCAAGCAATTTTATAATTTTCATTGATGCACTGTGCATGCAGATGACACCAGCCCTCCCAAGGATAAAGGGACGTGGAGGAAGGGCATCCCAGGGCTGATGAGGAAACCTTTCGAGAGGAAGCCGCCAGCAGGAGTCACGTTTGGAGTGAGGCTGGACGACTGTCCTCCTGCACAGAACAACAAGGTCTGCGCCGAGTTCACTTCTTTTAAAAACACCCAAAACAGTGAATACATGTGTGGAGATAAAATTGAATATCATAATTGACTGTGAAATCATTGTTCTTTATTAGAATTTTTTTGCATCTCTGTACTATGAAACGATGAACACCGACCTCCTGTGGGCAGCCCCAGGCCAGCTGTGGGAGATTGTTGTCAGCGTGATCCTATTTAAATCAACCTCAGATAAAAATTCATTAAAACTAGAGATTTCATCGTTCTGCAGCAGAATAGCTAAAACTTGTGTCTTCTGTCTCATCGTGTTTTCCAGGAGACTCACGTTTTTGATTGCCCTCTCATGGTTTCCTACAGGGGGCCACAATTCTCCCATATTTCTCCCGATTTATGAAACATTTTCAGACCTTTTTCCCCTTTTAGTTATCATAATTTTGGCACTGAACAACCTGTAATCTAGTGTTCTGTTGCACCTCGTCCACCTCATTGAGGGAGAGAGTCACAGAGAAATGGAGAGGAGGAGATTATATCCTGAAGAGAATAATTTTGGCTTCATACGGGACATCTTAAAGGAAGAGGGCAAGCATTATGTATAATGTGTTGCGTCGATATTTCTGTTAATCCTGGGGGTCCTACTTCATCAAACATTATCGAGAGGTGGTAGGGCGGTGGGGTGGATAGGGGCAAAAAATGAATGAATGAAAAGCAATGAATTTCACTCTATGAACTCATCACTGTGTTATTTCATTCTTTAAAAGTCACCAGCTGGCAGGAAATGAAAGTCTCTGGAGGAGTGGAATTTTTATGACATGGTTTCGATTATTTTATCGGTCGTTATCATACCAGTGTAGACGCTGGGGATGATTTCCGATGAAACTATTAAAAAAACACCTTTGTACTCTGCTCATAAAAAATGAGCCTTGAACAGGAAACAAAAACAACACACAGTTCAAATAACTTCTGAAGTGTAAAGAAACCTTTTTGTTCATGTTTCTGTATTCAGATTCTGTTTATTTCATACATTTTGATGAAAATACATGTTGGATTTTTGTTGTTTATGCCACAATTTAAATAGTATTAAGGTTTATTGACTTGCAAATGCACTAAAATATTAGTGTAAGCAGTTCAGATGGATTCCAGGCTTTTTATGTATGTTACTGAGCTGCATTTCCTCTTAAATTTCGACTACAGTTACACTCTTAAATTCATCTCCTCTCCTCAAAGTCCAGTCAGCTAAACATTTTCTGCTCGTCTCTGTGCTGTAGTTCGTGCCTCTGATTGTGGAGGTCTGCTGTAAGCTGGTGGAGGAGCGGGGGTTGGAGTACACAGGCATCTACAGAGTCCCGGGAAACAACGCTGCCATCTCCAACATGCAGGAGGAGCTCAACAACAAGGGCATGAACGACATCGATATCCAGGATGATGTGAGTCACTCCATCGATCCGCGTTGCTTTAATTAAACTCTCCTTGAAGCCTCGTGTTGCAGCGGTCAGACCCGAAGCACCTTGATAATGGATCTGACGCATTCTCATTCTCTGTACTCTCGTGTTTTACAGAAATGGAGGGACCTCAATGTGATCAGCAGTTTACTCAAGTCCTTCTTCCGTAAACTCCCAGAGCCGTTGTTCACCAATGGTAGGTTGCTTTTCTGAAAGGTCTTGCACGCCATCTAGTGGTTGTAAATATGAACCACAATCGAGTAAACTTGACTGTTTTCTACCTTCATGTTCTGCCTGCAGATCGGTACGCAGATTTCATAGAGGCAAACAGAACCGAGGACCCAGTGGAGAGACTCAAAGTGATCAAGAGGCTGGTGAGTTGATCCGACACCTAATTTCATCCCTTTTTGTTTATTTTCTTATTTCTAAAGCATTCTGGTTTTATTACTTTTAATTATTTCTCAGTATCATTGCTTATACTGCTTTTACTGTTTTGTTTTTATTAATGTTTGCTTATTTTCCTAAATGTATCTTGTTTAAATCGTTATTCTATCAGGCACTGATGTCAGGATTTACTCCTTTTACACTTTTTATTCTTATGTGAATGTAATTTTGAGCCAAATCTGACACAAGAATTTCCCTCAGGCTAAATTATCTTATCTTTTTACTTCCAGCTTCACGAGTTGCCAGATCATCATTACGAGACTCTCAAGTTCCTCTCAGCTCATCTCAAAACTGTGGCTGAGAACTCGGAGAAGAACAAGGTGTGTGAACCTTAAAAATGTCTTATTATACTTCTGAGTTTTGATGAGAAAGTTGCTCGTGTACACTAAAAAAATTGGTTGTTTGTTTGTCAGATGGAGCCGAGGAACCTGGCCATCGTGTTCGGTCCGACGCTGGTGCGCACCACCGAGGACAACATGACCCACATGGTGACACACATGCCAGACCAGTACAGGATAGTGGAGACCCTCATTCAAAATGTGAGCAGCACATCTTTAACTGCTATTACAGAAACTAAATTTTACATTTCAAACACAAAAACTTAATTTTTCAATGTTTTATCTTCTCTTTCCTCTAGTATGACTGGTTTTTCACTGAAGAGGGAAACGGAGAGCCAGTGGTGGGTAACAGCCGTCACTGCCATTTATTGATTTCTTTCTTCCAGCTCTGTCCTTTCACAGTTCAATTCAAACTAGATTTGGCACAATAGGGGCAATTTTAAGCAAGTGAGTTTGCAAATACAAATATAAATTTCATTCAGCCGCGTAATAATAACCCAAAAAATACTTTCCCACAAACATATGGGGCTTTTTTAAACACCCGTGTATAAAAGCTTGGTTTGACCTGGTTTGACTTGCGGTTTGGCGTCAACTGACGACGCGCTTCATTTGAGAGCAGCAGGCTGATTCTTTGTTATTGATCAAACGAGTGGCTGTAAATACTCTTTCTCCCTGCAGTATTGTTGAAGAACGAACCTCTGCTAACGTGTTAATGAAAGCTTTATATTTCCTATAAATTCTTCACAATGAAAGTTTCGTTATTTTCTCACTTAATAGCTTTTATTATGAAGCTGCGAAATCAAATTGAGTTTTCACCAGCAGTAACTTAACACAGCTGAAGGTGAACGTGATGAAAGAGTAAAATAAAAGCAGATATCTGAGAGTACAAACAGGGACGCAGCAGAGAAACTTAAGATTCAGCTAGAAACTACAGAAGTACTGAGAGCTGAACACAAAGACACTTTTAAAACGTATTTTTTCAGGTCTCCTGCATAAACAAGAGTTGAGTATCACAGCCTTTTTAGAAGTGGAGAAGGGGGGTTTGTCAGGCGCTGACTGAGGCAGCTAAACGTGACTGCAGCCTGGAGCTTGAGGGCACACTTAGGCCCCTTTCTGGAGATGCAACCATTAAACTTTTAATGGAAATGCAAATCAGTGCGGCAAAGACAAAATCCAAAACCCATCTTGGTGTTTTACCGTTCGGTACTGCAGATTTCTCTAAAGCCTCCTCATGAATCTGCTCCTCACTGTCACCTTTGCTCCTTTCAGACCATGTCCAAGGAGGAGAGCGCGGTGGAGTCTCAGCCCGTCCCCAACATCGACCACCTGCTCACCAACATCGGCCGCACGGGCACGTCGCAGGGTGAAGTATCAGGTAACACTTCTGCTGACCGACTCTTTGGTGGGTTGACCTTTCTCCTGCCTTTCTCCTGCTGAGGTCGAACAGGGACCGGTGTGTGTGTGTGATCTCGTAACAAATGTTGATGATAACACTGCTGCTTTTTCCTGTAGGCCAAGCTTCTTCCCCCTTTTTGCTTCTTTGGCTGTTGCCACTAGATAGAAATGTCTATGGCTAACCTTGAGTCCAGTGGGCAATTTAATTGCACCAGGATGCAATAAATTGTCAGGCTTCCTCATATGCTTTTAAAGCTCCTCCTCGGTTTTTAATAGATACAGTATCCTTTTTCCGTTTTTTATCCCTCCGTTATCTCCTCGTTTTGGTCAGACTCCCCCTCCCCTCTCCTGCCTACTGTTGCACTAACACGGCATGTTCTTTCCCACGTCAGAAATAGATGTTTTTACAGTGAAAGGCGACCTCTGATTCCTTTGTCTCTAGTGAGGCTCTGTCGGGTGTCCTAAAGGCTTTCCCAGCATTCACACATACTGATCTTGACACAGGCCAAGTGGGAGGAGTCTATCACACCATGATGACACTGATGGACTCTATAATGTCCGTGATGGACAGCTGGAACTGTAGGAAGAAGGAGGATTGTTGCCCGCAGTGTAGCTGCCTAGTCTGCAGGAACCCGCAGTTCTTTTAAGCCAAAGAGAATCGAAAAAGCATTAAAACAAAGAAAAACCGTGAGGAAAAGTGGAAGCGAAGCGGCTACACGGTACGGTACAGAGTCCGGTGTTGTAGGTTTTCTATCAGAGTATACCTGACGAGGCCGGTGCTACTGTCTGAAAGGCTCTCCGCTGTCTCTCCTCACTGTCTCGCAAGCTTGCCAACAGGAGAGATAGCATGGTATGGTTTCTACGTCACCGGTCAGTGTGCACTTGCATATCGTGCCATCATGTGTATTGGAAGGGGTGTATAGGGGGGCTCGGCTATGTCACACAAACAAACAGAAACAAATTTTAGCTAGAATCGACGGATGATATGAGTAGATGTGATTACAGAGCAGGTGAGGACTGATCATAGGTTTTCCTTGCTGACACTCTCTTTCTCATGTAGTGTCCTCTCTTCTCATATAGCTAGCCCCTCTGTGACCCCCCTGTCACACCTCTCTGTTGTTGTTTTTTTTTTGGTTTTCTTCCATAGCCGTCTCTTGTCATCACCCGTGTCAATGTTGTCATGGCAGCTCATGTCATCCCACGTTGCTTCGTCAGTTCGGCTTAAAATCGAGAAGAATTCAGTCGAGGTTTGACACCAAACCTCAAGAGTTTTTTTTAGTTTTAGTAGGACATTTTTGAAAGTAGCTATTTGTTTTTCTTTTGTTCAGTTCAGGCTATACATGTCTTAGGGTCCATGGATTTCACCACCTGTGAAAGTCCTTTTTAGTGTCATAGTTATATTTCTCGAACTAGATATTTACTTTTTTGTTGGGAACCACTAGTTTAGACCTCATTGAACATTTGAGAATAGGGAAAAAAGGGTTTTGTAGAGGAACCTTTAAAGTAACAGTATTGTTTTCATATCAGCACTAGCATTAAAAAAAGGAAATGATACCCAACTTTTTGTATTTGTTGTTTCAGGTGTTTTTACGATAGGGTTCACGTCTGTTTGGATACCATCAGTCCATCCATGTGTTGCATGGCACATCTTCTGCCTCACTGTTCTGCTGCTGTTGAATGTTGTCGTGTTCATCGCTAACGTTGCACTCAGAATCACTCAGAAACTGGAGGAAAGATCAGAGTTGTATCCGTACTCGACTTGGACTCGATGTCGGAGAAAGAGCATCGCATGCCATGTGGACGTGGACCTGAGTGTAACATAGAGCTCATCTTGTCGCTGTGTGACGCATGGCCTGTTGTCTACTGTTGTCATCAGTCTCGTCTGTTCTGTGTTCTTCACTCTCATCAACATGGTTCTCTTCTCCCTTTTTTTCTCCCCGATTCATTTTCCCATGTTGCACCTCCTCGATGTGTTAATCTGCTTTTAAACGATCTAACTCGTCCCTCTCTTCTCTCTCTCCCCACACAGATTCACCGACTAGTGACTCAGCTAAATCAAAGGTGAGTGTGAGCCCGGTGTTAACAGGAGGTTAATGACAGGAGGTAGGTGACGAGCGGGAGAGATCGCCTCCGCCTCCAGTCAAGACCAGCCATCAGATAGACTTAACCTCAACCTACAGTTAAAGAGCTGTTTCACCCAAATCACCAGAAAACTACATTTTTTTTTTACTCTTGTCGTATCCAGCCATGCAGGTGATCTCGGTTACATGTGCCCATTTTTGTTTGAGCTTTTTACACATTATAAAGAAAGAAAAAAGCAAATAGAAAACAAAAAGGCCATGTGTTGATGAGGGAATAAGAATATCTTTATCCAGAAGATGTAGGTGTCAATATTTTCTTTCTGCTTTTCTCCTTTTCAATAGAACAAAATGGAATTTGTGTTTCTCACAGCGCCAAAAAATCATCTTTTTACTCTGTCAGCTTCATAAAGATGGTAAAATCTTTGCTCGTCAATCATAAACGACAATCTTCCATCGTCCAAGTTTAGGAACAAATTCTCTCAGTTTGATTGATGCTACAGCCCACATCTTCAGTAAAATTCAGAATAAGTAAATTCCTGAAGATTTTAAAATCTCCAGTGTCTAGGTTTTAGTAGTGTCTAGCAGTGAGTTTGTAGATGGCAACCAACTGAACGAGTTTGCTTCACTCTGTCCTACTGTGGGCAGCCACAGTAGGACTGAACACCGACTCTAAAGAGGGACTTTTTAACGTTTTAAGCAGTTAAAACATTAAAAAGTCCCTCTATAGAGCCCGTGTTCAGTTTGTCCATTCTGGGCTACTGTAGAAACATGGCTCCTTCTGCAGATGTAAAAGATTCATTCTAAGGTAACGAAAACCAAGCAATTCTTAGTGCCAGATACAGAAGATACCAGGAGATCAACCTGGGCTGAGTAATAAAATATGTTTTTTGTTTATTTGGGTGAAACGACCGTTGAAGTTTCTGCAGTCAGTTCTCTGTCAGTACCAGACATCCATTGACCCAGAGCCGCTTTTCATAAGATTCCTGCTTCGTGACGATGCTCAGGATTCTGCAGTTGCTTCTTTATATGTTATAAAAAATGACTCTCCAGCAGAGGCAGGTGCTTCTCATCACTGCACCGCTGTCATGTGGCTGCTTTCCTTCAGCTCGTGCAGGGATGCTTCAGTCCATGTTGTGCTGCTGCTTCTCCTGCTTCTGCTTTAAAAGCCGGCATGAACACAACGATGTGCTCCCTGTTAATGTCGTCTGTTAATGCTCCTCTCTCTGTCCACTTCTCTGGTTTGTGGTGCGTCACGGGAGCAGGTGAAGTACAGGTTTAAGTTTCCAGACAGGGGTCTCTATGACGTGCTCCGTCCTTGTGTTTCTCAGCATCAGAGAGACTCATTTTGGTTTCCTCTGCTCTCTCTTTCTCGCAGGGTTCCTGGGGCTCAGGGAAGGACCAGTGCAGCCGAGAGCTCCTGGTCTCCTCCATCTTTGCTGCAGCCAGCCGCAAAAGAAAGAAGTCAAAGGAGAAGCCGCAGCCTAGCAGCTCAGACGACGATCTGGACGCTGTGTTCCCCAAAAAGGAAATCCCTGGCCAGAAGCCGAACCACCACGGCCTCCAGACCGAGGTGCAGAGCGAGACTCGTCCAAGCCCCAACGCCAAACCCAACGCCAAGCAGCCAGCACGAGTCGAGGAGAGGAAAGAGAACGGGAGAACTGTGGATCTCACGCCTAAAGTCAAGAGAGAGCATAGAAACTCCTTATTCCTGAAGGACAAGGCTCCACCCAGACACCCGTCACCTTTGCCCTCCCCGTCCCCGATCATCGCTCCTCAGGGGAAATCCTCCCTGTCCGATCCTCCGTCTCAGCTCGATGAAAACACCTCCGACCTCGGGACCATGAGCTCTGGAGCGTCAGTGCCACGGTCGAGACCGAAAAAGTGGACTGCAGGAGCGTCTGCTGATCTTCCAGCAGGTGTCGGAATGGGACCAGGTTTAGGGGCGTCCGCCGGTGCAGAGGTGAGCTCCATCACCTCAGACTACTCCACTACTTCTTCCATCACATTCTTGACTGGAGCGGACTCCAGCGCTCTCAGTCCGGAGCTGCAGGGCGGAGAGGAAGCAGACGACGAGCGGAGTGAGCTCATCAGCGAGGGACGACCGATGGAGACGGACAGCGAGAGCGACTTCCCGGTTTTTGCTCCAGGCGGTGGCAGCAGCCAGTCTACACCCTGCCCAGAACAGAATCAGGAAAAGAGCGAACAAAGAGGTGGCGGAGCAGCTGAAGGGAGCACCACGCCAAAAATGGAGGCGCGGCGCCTTTTCCCGTCACACAGGATGATCGAGTGCGACACCCTCTCCAGAAGGTGGTCCTTGAGACAGAAAACAGACAGCGAGTCATCGGTGGAGGGTGTAGCTACGAGTGGGGAGCGCAGCGAGGGTCGGGCGGAGTCTTCCACGCGGCTCTCTCGAGTCCTGGAGGTGATGAAGAAAGGGCGGTCCACGAGCAGCCTGAGCTCGTCCTCACGCAGCGAGTCGGAGCGCTCAGAACCGGCGTGGCACCTCAAGATCACGGAGCGGCTCAAATTCAGGTTACGCACGTCTGCTGACGACATGTTCACGCAGAAGAACCGAACCCCGGACGCTCGAGGGAAGAAGAAGAACATCCGGCGGAGGCACACCATGGGCGGGCAGAGGGACTTCCCAGAACTGGCGGTCATTAACGACTGGAGGGAGCAGGGCGGCGTGGACCAGGCGGCCGAGCTGTCCGCCCTGGATCGCCTCAAGCCCAGATGTTCCTCTCAGGACTTCTCCATCCGGGACTGGATCGCGAGGGAGCGGTGCAGAGGCTCCGACTCGAGCGTGGAGGTGGCGCCCAAAGCCGTCCCTGAGGATCCAGACGTGCAGGACGCAGCTCCGGAAAGACCTCCTCCTTCTGCCGCTCAAGAGCACGTCAACGGTGGCGGGCTGCAAGGCAAAAACAAAGCGAGCCTCGGGGCGGACGCTCACCCGCACAAACTGTCTGGAGCACAGGTCGTCCGCTCACGGTTCTACCAGTATCTGTGAAACGACAAGTGTCACGTCTCTTGTCTTTTGAATGAATGAATGCGTTTTAAAATGTACGAATGTGGGTATTTCAGCGAAGGTTACTGCACAATATTTTTTCTACAAAGTATACTTTATGTATCTACTGTACATACTGTGTATAGGCTGATTGTTACTGGAATAATGCTGAAGAGTTTACGTGTTTAATTCCACTGACTCGTCGGCCGTACTGGAACGGACGCGGAGAAAACTTCCTCCTGCGCGATCGAAAAAACCCTGCCAGCGCAAGAATGTGACTTTACTGAAACGGACTCGAAAGGGTGAACGCAGGAGGAAAAAAACCTTTTTAAAAGTTCTTCCTATTATAAGCGGTATGAAGAATGTATTACTCTCCTTGGACTAACACTAGATGCTTGTGACAATATTGTCATTTTCAAAACAATATGTACATGTTTTTTGTCGCCTGTACTTGAAGTATGTGGATGTAACTGACGGCTGCTTTCTGAGCTGCGTGCTGTGGGAACTTTATTTTTTCACGGCACACTCACAGCAGCCAGATATTAGCTCGATGAACTGGAGGAATTATTATAGTTTTATCAAATAAAGACTGAAAAAAGAAAACGTTAATGATGAGATGCTGATACTATAGTATGTAATGCTTGGTACAGTAGTTTTTATTTCCAAACTTTGTCCAGTTATAGTCCAAAAACAATAAGTTTTTACATATAATTGTTTTATCTCAAGAAGAAAAAGTGCCTCTTTTTTTCATTTTTTTTCTCAAAACTGTTTTTATAAACAGTTGTCAAAGAAATTTTAAAAAACATTTTTAGAAGAAACAAACCTCACAGGCATTCCAGAGACGTTTTGTTTTGTTTTGTCTTCTTTTTCCTGTTTTTTTGGTTTCGACCCACAGCGACATCATTCAGATTTATGTCAGTGTTTATGTTTCATTATGGTTTTACTTCTCGTTTTTCTTTCCCCCCTCTGTATTTTTCAAAGTGCAGTAAAATGCATGGGCGCTTAAAACCTGGGAGAAAGAGAGGAAAAAAAACAAAAAAATCACGACAAACTTATCTTTCAAACTGCATGAGACAATGTTTTCTGAACAGTGAACATCTCGTTGCCTGTGTACAGCAAGACATGGGTGTGACGCCCTCCCTCAACAAACACTGGAAATAAATAATCTTTATTAGATCCTCCTGTCTGTTTGGTCTCCTTGTTTCATACTCATTTTTTTGTCAGTTGGTTCATCGCCTGCTGATGGTACGTTGTACATATTTTAGAATAAAATTGAATTAAGGTTTCCGTCAGAGTGAAGGGAGCTGCAATACCAAACGAGAGCAGATGGACGTATGAATGAGCCTCTGTGTGTCAGCAGGACGGAGGACACTGAGGTCACGTCCTGGTGCTGTTCATGAGATTATGATAATTAACTCTGACTATCAGACATGTGGGACTGCGGTCAAGCCAGCCGTGGTTCGCGTTTGCTTGGTCAAATCAGCTGCACATTTTGTTCTAGTGCGCAAATCTTCTAACATTTACGGTATTCGTGATGAAACCGCTCTGAAGAGCTGCTGGTAGTGACTGTGGGGCAGACTGCAGTCTCTCAGTCAGACCCATGAAACATACGATACTTTTACAGTAATTATTCCCGGTAGTGAGCTGAAGGTATCACGATGGTATCCTTCTGGATTTCAAAGTAAAGGACGACGTGAGAATTATTTTTTATTTTATTTTATGTTTTTTTCCATAAGTAGTTTTGGATTCATACACTGCTGAACTAAGTACTTCATAGACTACTTGCATGTATAATATGAAGTACACTTACTGTGTACTTTTAGAGTAATCATTTTTCAAAATCCTGACCAGATCACAAGAATAGGGATATTTCGGCCAACTTTGATGCGCAATAGAAAACTTGTTTTCCATAAATAGTCCAAGATTCATATACCGCTGAACTAAGTACTTCATAGACTACTTGCATGCATAATATGAAGTACTTAGTTCAGTAGGACTATTTTTGGAAAACACATTTTTTTTTCCACCACAAAGTTGGGCGAAATATCCTTATTCTTGTGATCTGGTCAGGATTTTGACAAAGGATTACTCGAAAAGTACACAGTAAAAGTACTTCATATTATACATGCAAGTAGTCTATGAAGTACTTAGTTCAGTGGTATATTAATCTTGGAATACTTATGGAAAACAAGTTTTTTATTCGACCTCAAAGTTGGGCGAAATATCCTTATTCTTGTGATCTGGTCAGGATTTTGATCCAGGATTACTCTAAAAGTACACAGTAAGAGTACTTCATATTATACATGCAAGTAGTCTATGAAGTACTTAGTTCAGTAGTACACGAATCTTGGACTACTTATGGAAAATATTTTTTTTATTCCACATCAAAGTTCGTCGAAATATCCTTATTCTTGTTCTCTGTTAAGGATTTTGACCCAGGATTACAATAAAAGTACACAGTAAAAGTGCTTCATATTATGCATGCAAGTAGTCTAGGAAGTACTTAGTTCAGCAGTGTATGAATCCAAAACTACTTATGGAAAAAAAAAAAAAAAAAAAAATTCTCACGTCGTCCTTTACTTTGAAATCCGGAAGGATACCATCGTGATACCTTCAGCTCACTAGAACAAAATGTGCGGCTGATTTGACCAAGCAAACGCGAACCATGGCTGGCTTGACCGCAGTCATGTGGGCTCAGTGACACGACGGCTGTTGCGTGTAACTGCAGCCATCAGCCAAGCCGGCGCGGGAGCGCGCATGAACAATAGTGCAGCTGATGCTGTGACAGTTATTTCTTTACTAGCTGTTCACGTGACTGTTTACTGCAAGACCTCCGCGCATGCACTGTAAACTGTGCTGTAGGGATAGCCTTATCCCCTACACACACGAGGCAGCCGGGAAGCCGGCTCGCTGTGTGTAGCGACACACAAGCTGCGAGTCTGAAAGACACAGGCGAAAGCAAAGACGCCATATTGGGGGACAAAAACATCGTCTCTGATGCGGGACTGCTGTGTGTTAGCGGCTAATGTTACCACACAGACACAAACAAACCGTTAGCATGTGGCTACAGCCAGCTGCTAACCTCATCTCCCGGATAACAGGTTGGGCTTTCGGTCCCATATATAAAGGGACATATTTCTAACTATTCGGTTTCAGACTAAAGGTGCGCAGTCTGTAACTATTCAGTGTCACACAGCGGTGGACTAAGCTACATGTTAGCAGCTAACGCTATTTTGCACGTTAGGTCACTACGAGTCCTCGGTGATCTCGTATGATTTTCAAATCAAGCTCTTAACATGACCTGTAATGTTTTCTTACCTGGTCACTAGGAAATGAGCCATGTCAGCGTCTGTTTTCAGTCCCAATTCAAGCTGAAGCTGCCTCCATGAGTCTAACGCATATCCGGTGTTTATTCGGGCTCCGGCCGCTTTGGTCGTAATTTCGTTCCGACTCACGACTTGCCGCTGATAAAACCTCCGTTTTCTTCTTAGTATGACTTTATAGTGGACTTTGTGTGGTAGTCGGTAGTTTTCTGGCCGTAGCAGAATCCATTACTACACAAACACTAGTTTGGGTCCACCGCGCTTGTCTTCTTCCTGTATCCAAGCCGTCGAGGACGCGCGTTCAACGTCATCTGACGTGACGTCCGCAGGACTGCGCGGGACATTCAGATCAGGAATTGCACTACATTATTATGCAGCACACAGCCTGTTCAAGGCGATGGAGAGATACGTGAGTGGGCTCATTTTTTTTGGTTTTGAACGCTTTATCACCCATTAGCATTAAAAAACTTAAAATGCATGTTTATTTTTTCACAAACCCTGCCCCATGTCCCTTTAAAAGTCATACTTTTTGGACAGGTTTGATAAACTGGCTAATAACATCATTATTAGACAGGTATTAATACCTTGTGTTTCTCTTTAGAAATGCCAGATACTGCAGGTAAGAGTGCAATGTCTTGGGGGAGAAGGAGAGTCGTTTTACAATAGCACTTATTAATCAGCATTTGATAACATACTTTTTCTGTGTTAAATTAGATTTGTTCTTAATTTGGCGCCATCTGGTGGCAGTATCGAGAACGACATCGTGGTAGACAACTTTCAAATAAATCAAAACATAATTCAAAGTGCTTTACAAGTGATTGAAAAAGAAAACATGGTGAAAAAACAGATTTAGAGACTAATGCATACAATAAAATGTCCAAAATAGCCGTCAACTTCAATATACTTCAACTAAACTGTCAAATAAAATGAAATACAAAACGTTTGTTACCCCAATGCTTTTCACTATGTTTTGTGTTTCCTTTAAAGTACTTATTTAGACTTCTTATGCCATCAGATTACCTACAAACCGACAATCATTTGAAGTACAATAAATAAATAATTCAAACGTTACTTTAAACACATAATATGATATTAATACAATAACTTAGAAGACGTAGTTCTGATAAAACTCCATATCAACGAAGAAGTAAATAATGGTGATTTTCAAAATAAAAGCACGATGGGACGTGAGACTCTTCTCGCAGCGTCTGCATTGTCACAGCGTGGGAATGTGCGCGTGATGACAATTTAGCTAATGAGCTGCCTCGTGCTGACGTAACGTGAGAGTGAACACCCGCTCGTGTGTTTTGTCCGGAGAGCTCGAGACACTTCTTCTCTTCATCATCCTCAGCAGCAGCAGCAGCCTCAGACCTCCACCTGTCAGCTCTACACCTGAGGTAAGACACCTTTATATTATAATGAGTTTAGATATGAATTAAAGTCAAATCAGCGTTAATTAACTTAATTTAAACTCTTTTTAAACACTGATTATTTTCTGCAGAGCTTGTTTTCCTCCTCTCCTCTTCTTCCTCTGTTTTTACCTGCTGTGCTTCTGAATATGTATTCTGCTGTTATATCTCACAACTACAGCTTTGATTTAAGTAGAATAAGCCTGAAATATTTAAAGAAACTAAATAAAAGGTGTTTAGTTGTTACACCACAGCACAGGCGGAGTCCTGTACAGCAGCTGTTATGTGTTATGTGAAACCCGCAGAACAGGTGTGGCAGCATATAATGTGTACAGACAAAAGACGAGAGGACATTATGAGCTTTCCAGCTCTTTATCGTATTTCTCAAGAGAGTGAACTCTCACCCAAACATTATATACGTCTCTGTAGGGAACAATAGAAGGTGCATGTAGATACTTCAGGTATGTGAATGCAGCACGCCAACACCCTGATGTGGCCCATGATGTGGGCTTCTGGGTTCAGTTTAACACTTAAACGTGAAATAACCGCAGACATATACACACTCAGCTACACCTGTAAATAGAAAACACAAGACAGTAATATAAAATATATAAATCCAATCAATCAATCCATCCAAAATATATTGACATAAAACATTTGCCGAATGAACAAGTAAGTCCAAATAGATAAGAATGTGTTGTGAACAGTGTTTCATAAAGTTTCAACAGCTCCTTCTAATGAACAACTCTTAAAATTGAGCGTTTTGTAAGGGAGTCTGGTGACTTTCTCCATTTTCTGTACCCCCCAAAGAAGTACGTACTAGTGAATGTTTACTGGATTACTGTAATTTGACATGTTTGCCGTCAATATGTAAAAAAAATTATATTAATGTCAAAACTGGTTGAAACAGTGTGTTCAAACAGCTGATGTGAGGCAAGACGCACCTCGGACACGGAAGCAGACAGGACGAACTTTAAGATAAAATTAAATCTTAACAAAGTGCATTTAATGCTGAATTTACAAGAAGGGACCAACGATTTAAAATGTGCCGCAGCTGTTTCACAAAGTCTGTTAAATTCCTCCTCCTGATGTAACAACTCTTAAAATCACACAATTTGTAAGGGAGTCTGGGATTTTGCTGTTACTAGTGACTCACTTGTTCACATGGTCCATGTTTATGACTTTCACACACATAGCAGCACAATGCTGGCAGCAGTTGTGCAACAACATTTTATACATTTAAATATGATCTGACAGTGCACACCACACATTTCTTTTATCCCATTTATATCAATAATGTAAATAATCAGTCACTAATTTGAAAATGTCATTAGTTGACCGATCCCATTGGCTCCCACGTAACATTGTAGCCTCGTCAGACTCAAATAAGTTTTATTCATAAAGCCTAAAATCACATTCACGTTCCCTGTGGACTGAGATAATCAGCAATAAAAAAAAAATCTGAGAGAAAAAAGATTTAAGTACAAATATAAGGAAAACAGAAGAGAGCGATGATCCGTGGCAGACTGTCACGATTCAGGCTTTTGGATCTCTACTGTTACTTGAGTCAAAGCTCGCCAAAGACGACTGTAAACAGACTCTGATGTCACTTCCTCTCCTGCAGGAGACATGTCCTCCGTCTGCCTCCTCCTCCTGCTGCTCCCTCTGGTGGCGGCGCAGACCTATCGCTGGGGTCCGTGTCCTACTCCTCCGGTGCAGCCGGCCTTCAACCTCCAGCAGGTGAACACTCTTTAAAAAAACACAACCATGAACACTCGTCTGAACCTCACAGAGCTGACGGAGCCTCTCTGTCTCTGTGTGTGTTGACAGTATCTCGGCCGGTGGTACGAGATCGCCAAGCTCCCCGCTTCCTTCGAGAGAGGAAAGTGCATCGAGGCCAACTACGCCGTGAGGAAAGACGGCACCATTCAGGTGCTGAACGCTCAGTTCTAGTGAGTATCGACGGGACTTTTTCACACCTAAGATGGACTATGGATGTCAGGAGATGGTTGACTTGAGCTACTGATCTTTGTTTGCTGTTTGTTCTGCTGATTTCACATCAGTTCACTGAAGTTCACACCTGTTTCTGTCCCTCAGTAAAGACAAAGTGAGGACAGCAGAGGGGACAGCAGTGGTCCGTGACCCGAGAGAAGCTGCCAAACTTGGAGTCAGCTTCTCGTATTGTAAGTTCTTCGTCCTTGTCTTCTTATGTTGTTTTGTTTGTCATCTTTGCTGTCATTTTTAGTTTTTCACTTCCCTCTCTGTGACCTTTGCTCCCAGTTAGTCCCTACGGCCCGTACTGGATCCTGACCACCGACTACACCAGCCTGTCCGTCGTGTACTCTTGCACGGACGTCCTCCGCTTGTTCCACATCGAGTTCGCCTGGATCCTCGGCCGGTCGCGCTTCCTGCCTCCAGAGACCGTGAGTTACGCCAAAGAGCTGCTGATGAACGAAGGAATCAACCTGTACAGGATGACGGACACGGATCAGACGGGCTGCAAGGACAACTAGGGATCCGTGGAGACTTGTGAACCTGCCCTGATGCAGGGTCGAGTACTCAAGTCTGAAGATTTTCCACTGCTAGTCACAGGAGAGTGCAGTTTTTGATAATATATCCAAATCTTACTGTTGCTGCCTTTATATTGTTTCAAATTTTTAAAGAAGATGAAAAATAAGATGTCAAGATTTAAACACAACACTTCAGTTTTCGCTCCCATGTTTCACAAACTAAAGTTAAAGATCTTTTTCAGACTTTTGCGCACACAGTCCTCTCACAAATCTGTGTTAGCGAGCACTTAATCCATCTACTTGACAGATAAAACAATATGGTTATTGCACATTAGTCGAACTGGTCACAATAAAAGTTTAATTCAACTCTTGAAAAATGGGACTGAGAACAAAAGTGTTGCGTTCATATTTTTGTTGATTATACGATGAATACACTTAAATCCATCGTTTATATTTCATCATTTAATTAAAAAGTTACCTTTTGGAATCGAACAAACTTTGTATTTGCATTATTTGCTTTAATTTCCGTTGTTTTTCCAGAACCATCCTCCTGTTGTAACTGACAAACACTGGTTTAATTCTCAGTGTAACAGATACAACAGCATATAAAGATTCAGGGAGTGAAATGTGTCAAATCTACGTTACGTCAACGCTCAATGAACTTACATCATTGTGTTCATCGTTCAGCGTTGTGTTGATTTTTGTTATTATGTAAACAAGCCTGAGAATGAGTTCTATGTGTATTAAATCTGTATTCATTAAGCAGCTGTTGGTCACTTGTTGTTTATCTGGTGAGCGTTGTACCGACTCCAAAAGTATATTTAAAAAATCACAGCCGAGTGTCCTTTAAGGAGTAAAATATGGAGATTTTGTCCACAGTGTAAAGTGAACCGATGGACTTCTTCCAAATTTGAGACACTTTACTCAAGTCTTTTCTTTTCATGCTACTGGACATATCTTCTCCACTACAGTTCACAATTATTTGGCAGCTTTAGTTAACAGTTACTTCACCAATTCAGATCTCTGCACACAAGATATATGAAGAGCTCATAAAACGTGTTTGGTTGTAAGAACCCAACAATTTCTGGGTAAAATATAACAAATATCCACCAACAAATTAATTCTCAGTTGAGGGCAAAAAAACAAAAGTGAACAGATTTTTATACCACCTGGAAATGTAAAGGAAGGACTTCGCTGTGTAAATACAGAATAATCTGGGCATGGCTTGGCTGTGTTTGCTTGTGTGTGTGTGTTTGCATGTGTGTGTGTTTGCGTGTGTGTGTTTGCATGTGTGTGTTGGAGGCTCTTCCTCCACGGAGCCCCTCAGACCACAGCGAACCAGCAGATGAACAAGCAGCATCTCTCTGCACGGCTTCACAAACTATCTTCAGGTAAACATCTGGACACTTTTCACTCTTCTTAACTTCATTTAACTCTCAAAAAATGAGACACAACTCCAACTACGACTGCTTTTTTTCAATGGATTTAGGGATCATTGTGTTTACTGACAGACTGATCACTGGACCTGACTGACATTTGTGTTCCTACAGGAGGACGAGATGAAGCTGCTGGTCTCGATCGGTGTTCTCCTCGGCCTCTTCATCTGTCATCTCGCTGGTGAGTTTCTCCTTTTTTAAATCTGTGAATTACACTTTTATATTCTCGTAGAGGCAACAGATGATGTGCTGCAAATTAAGTTTAGTCTCTAGAGTAAAAACATGTCGTGATGAAGTAATAAAAGTCTGATGTGTGGATGCACAGACGCTTATCATCAGAACAGCTGTGTATGAATCATGTGTGATTCTCCCAGACGTGACGCGGACGCATCGACAGCAGAGCGTTTGTTTTTTGGTGACTGCGTGTGAACAAAGACGACTCTGTGCCACGATGAATTCCTAACGCTTCAGACTGTGTGTGTGTGTTATGTGTGTTATGTGTGTAACGGTCAGTCATAATATTTGAGGAGGGAGCAGGTTATCCTGCAGTCCTCTGGGAAAAAAGCTCAGTTTTCCTCACTTGAATCCCGTCTTTGTATTTAGGAAGTCTTGGAATGTTTGGGAATGTTAATTTTCTCTCTCTCTCTCCTTCACAGAGGCCAGAGTCATCCCAGAAGGAGGTACTGTGAAAAAATAACTCTTCTTCTTTAAGATGCCTTCAGATTCTGCAACAAACGCAAAATAGCTCAGATTTTAGTGACAGTTTTCCGTTTATTTTGCTCTTCTGCAGCGGTGGATCCTTAAAGGAAAAGTTTAGAAATGCATTAATATGTTTGTTGTGATGTTGCATGTTACTGAGTTACATTCCCCCACTGCTCTGCTTTTCAATTTCATCCAGCCACTCGAAATCCGAATATTAATAAGCCTTTTCTTTAATGCAATGAACACATTAGAGTCTCTATTAAAAGAACAGCAGATGTTCTGACGCGGACACAAAAATACAGCACAGATAAATAATCTACTGCCTCAAAGTGCAGGTAAAGTAGCTGCATTATTTAGCATGTATTCTGAATAATGATTGTGCAAAATAAACAGTTTCCGATCTGGTTAAAAGTCTTTGAAGGGAAACTCTTTCTGTGCACATTTTCTTGACTGATGGTATATTTTTCTTATTGGCAAAATTCTGAATGACGCTTTTTTTCCAGCCACCCACAGCCACAAATTTCAAGTAATGGTGTCAGTATTTCAGGCACTCAAAGAATTTGTGCCACCTTTCTTTTAAATGTTTCTTGAGGTTTGAAGAGACTTGAAGCTTATTTTTTCCTGAGTGGAAAAAAACTGGGGAAGCTTTAACTATGTTGAACCTGGTCATGATCGGATTTAGAGAAGGTGGAACCACATCATCATTAAATATCTGATTTAAGTTGTCTCCTGTGTGTCTTTTAGTGCCATATGATGAACCACCAGCGGTCCCCTACTGGCCCTACTCCACCTCTGACTTCTGGAACTACGTCGAGTACTTCAGATCCATCGGCGCCTACAACCACATCAACGAGATGGCCCGGGCCTTCTTCGCCCACCAGCCCCTCGGAGACACCCTGGGATACGAGTCCAATCAGGGACATGAACACTGAGAGGGGAGCTGTTGAGATATCCTGAGATACAAAGGAATTACTTTTAAGAGGAATTAATGAAGAAATAAAATGAGGTGAAGGGAAGGTAAAGCATAGCAAGTATGTAACAGTTTGTAGCGTAGCCGTACATTTAGAATAAGCCTACTTATGTAAAGTATGTAGCTCTTTTGTAGGATTGTATAATATCTTCATGCAGTGTGGCATAAATAAAACATTTTACAAATATGTTGTGTCTGCAAAATTATTTAATATTCTAATATTCTTTCCTTTTTACATAAATTCTTCTCAATCACAACATTTTTCTTTTCCTTGATTTTTTTATCTGGTTAGCCTTTAATAATAATTGTAATTGAAAATCAATGCTAATATGTACATATAAAAATTAATAAAAAATATTTAGAGATGTAAAATGAAAAAACAAGAGGTGTGTCTCATGCAGCCAGTGGAGTACTATGATCCCACACCGATTTTGAGTCAATTGATCACATGTCCTGGAAGCTATTGAGCTAAAATGCTAATATTTATATATAAAAATTAATTAAAAATATTAACAGATGTAAAATGTAAAAATAAGAGGTGTGTCTCATGCAGCCAGTGGAGTACTATGATCCCACACTGATTTTTAGTCAATTGATCACATGACCCTTAAGCTATTGAGCTAAAATGCTAATATTTATATATAAAAATTTATAAAAAATATTTAGAGATGTAAAATGGAAAAACAAGAGGTGTGTCTCATGCAGCCAGTGGAGTACTATGATCCCACACTGATTTTGAGTCAATTGATTACATGACCCGGAAGCTATTGAGCTAAAATGCTAATATTTACATATAAAAATTGTAATATAAAGAATGTCTGTCGAATATCCAACTTAAAACTAACTTCACTGCGGTCTACTGGTAATGGAGTATTTTTAACTTTTACTTCAAGTTAAATAGTCTAATACTACTTCCACCATTCATATGGTAAAATATGCATACATTTCTATCGTTATTTTTGCTAAAATTAATGTCCTCAATTGCTACGGGGAAAACTGAAAAACTGCTTCTTGTCATGCACTTTGTTATTTTTTATAATTATTATTTTGATTAATTTTTCTTTTAATTTATTTTTTTCTTCATCTTAATTTTTTTAATATAATTTATGTTTTCATTTCATTTTATTTTATTTATGTATTATTTATTTTTACAGCCAGAGCGGAAGCATCGTGACAAGCTGGTACCCAGTCGAGCACAATTTAGTGTTGCACACGGTTGTTTTGTTTACGTGCACTGAGAAACTAGCCCAGCTAGCTACAAACAAACAACACATTTAAACTACTGAACTGCTGTTAAAGTGAAACATAATGAAACCCGCGGTGGACGAGATGTTTCCTGAAGGAGCTGGGCCGTATGTGGATCTGGAGGAGGTGAGTTTAAAGATTTAAAGAGTAAACGGCGACATAATCGGTCAAAAACAGGCTAATGCTAACGTTAGCTAGCCCTGTAGAGTTTTAATGCTAGCTAGAAAACAGTTCTCTGACAGAAAGGACCTGCAGCCGTTTACGTGGCAGTTAGCGAAGTTATTGAACATTACATTAACGTGGTTCAGTTCGTGTTTATTTTATGTTGTAAAAATTACCCGGAAGTCAAACTGGAGTAAAAGTAAAGATATCGCGTTAAAATATGACTTTGGTAATACTTTGGTATTAAATGTACTTCGGTATTAAAAGTACAAGTAAATGATACATATATTTACATTAACGTATATACTGTGTATTATAGATCAACTGATCATCAGAGTCAGTGTTCTTTTACTCTGATTGTTGATTTAATAAATTCATATCTAAAAGTTCTACTTTGGCTCTGATGCAGCAGGTAATCTGCAAAGTAACTAGTTACTCAAGTCATGAAATAAATGTAGTGGAGTAAAAAGTACACAATTTGCCTCCAAAATGTAGTGGAAGTATAAAGTAGCAGAAAATGGAAATACTCAAGTACCAATACCTGAAAATTGTACTTAAATACAGTACTTTGTTACATTACATCCCTGATTTTAATATAGATATTCAGTTCATCACATCTTCTGTCAAAGTCTGCTTCTTTTGCCTCAATATCAATATTATGACAGTAGTGTAGACATGACTATTGGTACTCTCACTAAATGTTAACTGTGAGTTTTTAATAAAATCATCAGTAATGTGGATATAATGACTAAGTTGGTAAGGGCACGTTAATTCAGCCTTTAAAACCAAGAAAAGTAAACACTAATGCCATATTACAATGTCCAAACTCTATGATTATATACTGTATATAGTCTGATGTCTTACATTTAGTGTTATTCGAGTGTGTGTGAGTGATTTGCTGCCGTAAACTGGTTGTACTTCTGTGTGTTAACAGGCAGGAGGCAGCAGCGGCCTGCTAATGGACCTGGCAGCCAATGAAAAAGCAGTGCACTCTGATTTCTTTAACGGTAAACCACAGTTTTATCTGCATTCATCTGCTAATTATCACATCTGTACCACTTTAGTAATTTATCATTTTAAAATAGTAGCAGAGTGTGTCAGCAGGACAGGGTGTAACTAGAGGGAAGATTTCACAGTTGAGCAGAAATGTAGCAGCAGTCTTGTTTTATGTAACACTTTTATCCAGCGTGAAAACCAGAGATTACAGTGATCACAACCACATGGCGTGACAAACACAAAACATCATTTGTTTCCTCAGTAGCCACGTTCGTCAAATTAAATGAAATGGGGGGGAAATGGAGGAAAATGAAGGAGCTCAGTTAAGAAAACAACAAAAGAAACCTGCAGGTGCCAAAAAGTCAAGCGACACTCATGCACAAATAAGCAAAGCTCTGATGCAGGTAGCCGCCCGAAGCTGCTTTCACTCATTAATTAGGAGCCAGTCTCCACAACCTGCACACATGTTATCTGAATCCACTGAAATCACTCCAGAGGGACCGGAAACTCAGCTAAAACCTGACAAGATAGCAAGTACTACACAATGGGACTGATACAAGTCTCAGGATTTATCACATGATTTAAAGTTAGTTGAACATTCCTTGTATTTGGTATGAATGAGACTTAACATCATGTAAATATAAAAACCCAGTTCCCTTTAATGATCAACAGAAACCTGGTCAACAAATGTGTATCTTTCTTAGATGAACCTGCTCATTTGGTCCACATAAAGTCTTTCTTGTTAAAGTTAAACTGAACAAAACACAAGAAAAAAAGTAAAAAAGCTTCTGGAACATATTTACTCAAATAAACTTAAGATATTTCTCCAGTGATGAGGCTTAAAGAGGGGAAGCTGGAGTTTCATTGTAAGCACATTATCCAGTTTCCCGCCTCAACCACATTGTCCTCTCAAATTAACCCTCCGAAATCCTGTAAACACCAGTTTATGTGTGAGCAGGCACACACGGAGGACACACACACACACTAAAAAAAAAAAACACTACGCCGCTAATCTGTTTTCCGTCTTGCAGCGTCGGCTGCAGGCAAAAAACAATTTTGGCTCAGCAGCACATGACCTAGAAAGAAAAGAGCTGATTGTTAAAAAGGAGAGGAAAGGAGGAGAGAAGAGGAGGATGGTAAAGTGAGTTTATAGCTGCTGTCAGACTGAAACTCAGCGGGACACCTCGCCAGTCAGCTGCTTTAAACACACACACACACACACACACACACACACACACACACTCGTACATGCACTCCTTTAGATCATTTTGGTTGTAAACACCTAAAACTGCCATTCAGTGAATTCTCATGTATGTAAAACGTTGTAGCTGATGGCGCTTACAAGGATTTGATTCTCAGAACAGGCATTAATACAAATAATGAATGCAGCCACTGTGTTGTAACACCATGTTTCATTCATTTTTATTTGAGGGAGAACACTTATTTACAATCGTGCCGGGACACAGGCATAAACTAAAATCATCAAACAGAGCTTGGAGCAAGGTCTTTTTAGGCAAGACTTGCCACTCGGCAGCCGTCTTGGCAGCGCCCCGAGGCACTGAGTTCAGTCGAACAAGACCAGGCCAAAATCTAAATGAATGGGGAGAGAGCCAGAACTTCATTTACAATGTTCACTGGGACACGAAAACTACCTGTGTAGAACCAGGGTTCCCACGTGTCCTAGAAAACCTGGAAAACCTGGAAATCTTGACCAGTTTTCCTGAAACCTGAAACATTATTCAAACTCAAAACTGCACAATACAGTATGGTATTAGTAGTTTACTGTAGAGTGTCATAAAAACTTTGATTCTTCTTAAAAGGAACCAGTTAGTTGTTTGTTTAATGAGACTTTCAACAACCCTTGGTCACTGGTTGATAATACACTGTAATTCACACGAGAAAAAGGCTCTGGGGTTATAAATTAATTAATTAAGGAACATATTGGCATATGAGGCGCTCCCTGTGTGTCGTACCATCACTGAAGATGTCCTGGAAAAAGATCTCTAGAAAAGAGTGGGCACCCTGTACAATCGCCAGACAAGTTTGGTGACTTCGGAAGAAACTTTAATAAATATTTGCCCAAAAATTCATAGCAAGAGAGCAGCGTGACTTTACAACTTTATTTTCCAGCTTAGGCCAAAGAAAATCTTCTACGTCTCATCGCGATACATCTTAGAATTGAGAAATGTTCACAGCTCTGGCACTGAGGTGATAATTAAACCACAGATTTCAAAGAGGAAATGCTCCTTCCTGTGGCTCTGCAAGCTGACGTTGAGATGTCCGTCTGCCCTGACGGGACACGACACGACACTATGATGTTAAGTCACATTAATAGGTCAACTGCACAGTGGGGAACCGTCACTCTTTTAGACCATGTTGTGATATATATAGTATGTGAAAGGAAGCCCCCGATTCCCTAATGATGCTGGAGTGCGTTGTGTTCAAAGTTGCAAGGGGTTATGGGTAGCCGAGGGGCAATCTGTTTGACTTTCAGGCTTGTCCCTCATTAGGTGAAACAGGAATGTCCTGTTTTATGGAAACCACAAAGTCGTGAAGCCTGATGTACAGAATCAGCTTCAGCCTGTGGACATTTAGCAGATTAATATGAATATATATGAGCAAATTATACGTAATTGCTGCTGTACATCCAATATCTGTGGCAACAAATGGCTTTTAGCCATTAGCTCATCCTGAAAAAATCCCTCAGAAATATTACAGTATATACAGTTACTGCATGGTGGATACAGCCTGTGACAGATTATATAGCAAGACAGCTCAACAGGTCTGAGTAGATCTGAATACCTAAATCAAGCACAAACTCACATGTTTTCATACGAGGACACTAGCGGTCAAAGTAATGAGAGTGTGTGGCGTTGAGGAGAGTCTGGATTGAACACACATGGTTTAACTGGCTGTCACGAAGACATCACAGAGGACAGAGACGGACAGCCGTGACCAAAGATAACAAGCAACTACAAAAAGAAAGATTCTGGACTTACAATTACAGCAGTTTATGTCAAATGAAAAGGGTTCAACAGACATCTTTCATCCATGAATTTTGGGAAAACTCCCCCTTGATTAGAGGGAAGACGACGCCCAGAGACAAACCTTTTCTCTTTTTAAATGTAGCCTTTATTTAACCAGATCACGGATCTATTTTATGAAGGATACGTGGCCAACACAGAGCTACAACAGTAAACTAACAGAAAAAACTATCTGCACACAGACATTCTGGACTCAGTGGGTTTCACCATAGGTTTAAAATTGTTCAGTGGTACAATAATGATTGTTCCGGCCAGTTAAAAGCTTCTTTTTCCCCCGTTTCAGTTTGGACTTTGGCAACAACAAATTGCAAAATGTCAAGAAAACATAGACTGTGATTTTCATGTTTCATATTATTCTCCTTCAGTGGTCTGATGAAGAAAACCAACAAAAAACATTACATAAACAATTCAGAGATTAAAGCCGCGGGGAATCTATTCATCATTTCACGTATTTATCTATTAACTGGCTCTAATCGGTTTCAGCTCTAATCGCCTGACCTTGAAATTGCCGTGTTTGAATGCGTGGAGCAATCAGCAAGCTATTAACTATTTTTCTCACCTGATGTGGAGGATTTCCTCAGCTGGGCTCCTCCTTCAGTACTTACTGATGGAGGAAAAATAAAACACTGTTTTCTTGAATAAATGTATTTATAATCCGGTCCAGACATCAGATGCAGCTCATCGTCAGCCTGCCATCTTTACTAGCTTCGTTATACCACGAGAACTGGGCCATAAAGACGGTTTATTAGGGATTTTCCACCATAGGTACCTCGTCTTTCGAGGAAACGTTTCCATGTGTTTTGCTGCATTTTAAACTCAAACTAAGTAAAACACAAGTAAAACACAAAAACTTTTAGCTGCTCTAAACTCATGAATAAATGAAATCATTATGTATAGTATAATTAGCTGAGCATGTAGGAGTTCTTGGAAACAGCTAATTGTCTTTTTTGTCTCTTTTCTCCGCAGACTTCGAGGATCTTTTCGACGACGATGACCTGCAGTGACGACAGCGTCTGTGTGTTTCTGTGAACTTGTAGATAAGAAAATGAAAAACAGCTTATCCTGAAGTTCTCTTGTACAGCCCGCCTCCTCCTCCTCCTCCTCCATGTCACTCACCATCAAACTGAAATAAAGTCTTTTTGTTTTTACACAAAAACGAAGCTGTCTTGGGTGAACCAGGTGTCTGTGAATTCTGAGAATCCCTCACATTCCTGCTTTAGAGAAAATTATGAGTATGGTTTTGGCGTCGTCGTGTTTGAATCTGCTCCCCGGCTGGATTGTAGGTTTGCGGTCTCTGCGAAACACCTGTTAGTAAATGTTAATTACATACGAGATACAGTGTTAACATGACCGCTAAATGTTCAGTTTGGACACGACGGGACGGGACAGGAAGGGGGCTGCAGAAAAATGTGGAAATGCTAAAAAAAATAAAGAGCAGTAAAATGGTTTTGCTGCCAGAGATGCAGTCAGGAGCCAAACAGGGAAAATGGAAAAGCTTTGACTTTACTTTCAGATTAAAAACACTTTTTACGTGCCTCAACTGGTCTACAACTATTTGTATAGACTTGTATGAAGTTAAATCTTAAGTATTCATTCTCTATTTTCCCTTAGATGATGCAGACCGACATAGATTTCAGGGTTGATGGAAGACGAAGGTCCCCCTCAATATTTAGAGGACTTTTATTTTGAAGAATTGCTGCCAGAGAGCCGTCTTGCGTTATATTCTTTTATATTCTGAATCCTCATCCGGCACATGATTTTTTTTCCTTTTCATAAAGAAAGACCAGGGTTTCCACAGGTCCTTGAAATCTTTATGAAGTTTCTAAATTGTAAAGATCCAAGGTAATCAAGGCCTTGGAAGTTTTCAAAAATAGATGTGAATAGACATGAGTCAGTGAAAGTGCTTGAATTGATGTATTTTGTGCAACAAAGAAACCGTACTTCCTCAACAAGATTTTTACTTGGAACAGCCAGGGCCGAAATAAATAGAATTTTTCTGTTATCCTCTGCTCATCCCGGTGGTTTGAAATGGGCGAGGCTCCTTTGGCAAACGGTGATGTCACACGCCTCAGAGTACCAATCGAAACTCAAAAAAACCTGAAGTCCTGATGAAGCAGAGAAGCAAAGTGTGCTAAGCTCTTTACATTTAACTACACGATATGCAGCAAAGTTAAATGTTTTGGATCAATTCAAACAGTTATGAATATTTAATGTTTAATGAGAAAAACTGAAGATTTTAATCTAAATGTTCAGGGGCTTTAAGATGTCCCTTAATTGGAATTAAAGCTCAGACTATAAAAAAAACAAATACAATATTAAACAAAATACAATAACTGTACTTTAACTATATGACTCAGTGTACATAAAACAGGAAATAAAGTTTAGTCTTTGTGCTTTAAAGGAAACAACTTCCACAGGAGCCAGAAACACAACAGAGAAACGTCTTTCTACATAAACATGATTTATTTGAACATGATAAGACTGCTCAGTGTCATAAAGGACTTACCGTCTACTCCAGTCAGACGTGCTGATGTTGCATCGTCCATCATAGGTACTTTTTCAGAGACCATCCAAGATTACTGTGTGTGTGTGTGTGTGTGTGTGTGTGTGTGTGTGTGTGTTAAAAGGCTTGCATGCCCGAACACAGTTAAACTGAGGAGGAAACTGTAGATTATCAAATTCCTCATGTGTAGACCAGCTGTCCCTGTGTGTGTGTGTTCAGGTTGAGACAGAAGCTGTGGTTTGGCCGTCATTGAGGGTCTCTGAGAAGTTGCTTATGTGGCACCTCAGCTCCGTCATTATTCCCTGATGTTTTCTCCCCTTTTTTTTTTCCCTTTCTGACGTTTGTTTTTACTGCCTCTTCGTCCCAAATACAATAACACAGATTCTGATCTCGAACTTTAAATGTGACTCATTGAATTAATCAACAGTCAGGAATAAATAAATCAAAAACACCTCTTGACTCAACTCCTCTACCATCTTTCCACGTCTCCATCTCCGCTCCAAGCCCTCCCACCTTCTCTCTTTTCCTGTCTTTAATTACGGTGCCTCCGATTGGCTGAAACTTTCTGACGGATCGGACCAATCAGGCGTCTTGTTGAGGTGGCCCTTGACCCCCTCAGGTGGTCCCTGTGTGTGTTTTTGTGTGTGAGCGTTAATGAGTGCTTGTTGCGTGTGTGTTGGGTTTAAAACCCTGTTTCGAACCCTCCATCAGGGCAGTCTGTCAGAAGGGCCACAGGGACCGGGTGCACCAGTAGCCTCCAATACATCCACAAAAACTGAGTGTTTGAGCCCAAGTGGACTGTGAGGCTTCGTTTGAGTCCACATCTGGATCCACAGACGGCCACGCCGATAAGATAACGACAGGTAGGAGCCTCTGTGTTGATTCTTTGGTACTTTCCAGGGATTCAAGTTCAGGTTGAAGTCAAGTTTGACCGCTGAACAACACCTGGTTCTGTTTTTATGGTGACAAAGCAGCAGCGTCAACCAAGCTTGGAGCTCTGTGGCAAAGAAGATCTGCTTCTAAATGTGCAGCTGCAGCTTACAAGTCATGCCAAGCTGCAGACATGTGCTGTGCACCAAGATTTTAAGACATAAAAGTGATGAAAGTGGTGAAGTTTTTTGGAGTAAAGCATCATTTTAAATGTTGGTGTGTTTCTGTTTTTGCAGGAGAGGAGGAGGTGAAGTCATGGCTGGAAGGAGGAAAACCAGTTTCTCCGGCGTGTTCATCACGACTGTGCTGGCCGTGATGCTGCTGCCTGGTGAGTGCACGTGTGAAATATCTGTCACCATCCGGACAGTCATGGTAGTAGTTTAAAGTATCTGGATACATGGATTTCATGGTGTCAAAGCAGTGGAAGAAAAACCGAGATCCTTTGCTGATTTAAACATAGCAAAACCACTCTGTAAAAGTAATCGATGCAGAAAAGAGGCCTCTGTAGAGCTAATTTTAAGTGTTTAGTATATTGTTTGGTAACTTAAAAGTGCTCTATTAGTTTTGGAGAGGAAAAAACAAACTATCCTTGAAGCTAGTAAGGTGACAACGTAGAGGTGTCCTGCAAAAATAACCTTCCTTCTGGGGACCTTATCTCCAACTGAGGACGTCGTGTTTATTCAGTTATAAAATATAAAATATTTTAAATATGTCTGATTACCTCATTAATATTGTAAAGAAAAATCCAAATCTACATAGAGCACCTTTAATTTAACACCACAACAAGTCCAAATGTCTCAAAACTGTACTTACATACAGTACTTGAGTATCTGACTTAGTTACATCCCATCACTGTCAGTGGATGGAGGCTTTCAGAGGGAGAGCACATAGAAAAGGTTGAAAGTGTGAGAGTTGGTCAAATAGATTTTATTGTTTTTCCACTTTCCCAGAGTCAAAAACAAACAAATTCCTTCAGTCAGATCTGTTTTTATTTGTATTTGGTGTTGTCTCAAGATATATCAAACATCTAGACTCAGTTGTCGGCGGTCTCTGGAATCAAATAACAGAATCATGATCCTGTAAACATCCAGGAATTGAGTGAAATTGAAAAGCTGTCATAGACTTTGAAAAACCCTGACTTACCCGATAAAAAGTCCCTCAGAGAGTCAGAGGCAACGTGTCCGAATGTCTTTTAAATTACTGCACTGTGGCTCTGGGTCGAGTATGCATCATTCAATTTCTGATTACACGGCGATGCCATAATTTAGAGATTGTACATGAAGGCAATCTTAAAATGATAAGGTAATTTTGCAGGCATTGAAAGATGAGTATGTAATTCTGAATGATACATTTACTTCCATACATGCAACATAACATACATGCAGCGTCTCCTCCTTTTCTTCTTCTTCTTCTTCTACTCTCTCCTCCTTTCTTTCCTCTTTATTCCTTCTCCTTGTTCTTCTTCACCACCTCCTCTTCTCCCTCTGACCATCTTTCTTCCTTCTCTCCTTTTCTTTTTCTCCCTTCCTTATCTTCTCCTTCTCTTTCTGCTTCCTCTCCTTATTTATGTCTTTTTCTTCTCCCTGTTCTTCTCCTCCTCCTCCTCCTCCCTCTCCTTCAGTAAATGTACTAATTTTCTCTCCTTCGTCACTTTTCTTTCTCATCATCCGCAAAACGATTCGCTTATCATTCATATTTCACCTCCTGGTTTACGACCTGTTTTGATGCTGCTTCTCCAGAACACTTATAAATAAATTATATTTGATTTATTGATTCATACTCTACATCTCAAGGTTTGTGAAGGTGAGGGGTTAGCTTTGCTGCGGAGGGTTTCAGTCCTTCACCAGGTCACGGACACAGACGTACGTCATGCACATCATACAGTACGGCTCTAACGCAGCCCGGGGAGTTCATATATCACCTGTAATCCTTCCACATGAACACAGGTTGCTCCTCCACCACCTGTTTCCACTCTGCATATTAACACAGGGCCACGGTCTCATCTTCCCCTTAAAAATATTTTTTTTTAAACTGCACTGTGTGATGGTTAAAAGGGGGGGGGGGAGTGTGTAGAAGCAGGAGGAGGAGCAGTTTCTTTCATCATTTCTGCTCCTGTAAAAAATTACTAGCTGTCAGCATCACCTCCTCCTCTGCCCTCTTAAAGCTCGGCTGTTTCCAGATGTGCCAGCCAGTTTTTTTTTTTTTTTTTTTTACAGGCTCGTAAAGCACAATACGGCGGATACACTGAGACAGCATCATTTAGCCCACCCTCCTCCTCCTCCTCCTCTTCCTCCACCTCCAGCATATCGCTCCATCACCTCGGGTCACCTTCACCTTCTTTCTTTGATTTCTCTGCACACTCATGCCTCTGCTTCTTCATCTGTGACCTTACACGCTACAGTGCGCTTCACATCTTCCTGATTAGTCCATCAAAGCTTATCAAAACTCGTTTTTTAATCAGGAGATTGATGGTTTTTTCCCGCTGCCGACACGCGTCACATAACCCTGAATTATCCCCTCTGGATCTCTCTTTTTAAACCTGTCATCTGCTCCTCTTCCTCCTCCTCCTCCTCCTCTTCCTCTCCTTCTGTGAGGCATTAACACCTTTTCCCTGCGGAGATGAAAGCAACGTGTAGCAGAGCTGAATCCGCCGTTTCCCTCAGCCGCATGGGGTCAAACAGTGCACGTACGCACACACCTGTGAGAGTGCACACGCAGCTCTTTGAAAACACAGCGTGAGGTTTGATGTTACAGGCTCACCTATAAAATCTACAAAGAGCTGCAGTCGCCAGCGCCTCAGGCTCAGCCAATTACCCCTGTCCTGTTTACTGAATAATATCTGGCTGAAAGTGTTTGAGGTTTAATGTCACTTATATCCTTTACGTTTTTACAGACGTGTTTAGCTCCTGGAAATTGCTTACTGTAACTGACTTTTAATGTTCCCCTCAGCAACTTCTGGATTTGACATCTGTTTTTGTTTTTCTTCTGTTTTTGCAGCGTTCTTGTCTGCTGGACCTATTGTGCAAAAGTCGAAAGGAGATGGTAATTATCTGATTTTTACCTTTCAGTCATTATCTACTCACCTTCAAGCCGATGAAAAGTCAGGTGAAGTTTCGTAGTCCACAAAACATTTCTGGAGCTTCAGGAAAACAGTTTTCAGCCTTCTGCTAAACAACTGAAGTAATTTGGGACTTGTTTTAAAACGTAAAAAAACAACCATAAAATTGCTCCGTCAGCTTGTCTGGTGTAATCCAAGTCTCCAGAAACCCCAAGATCCCAAATTGATTTGAAGAGAATTTACACCTTTGACATGCAGTCGAAAATCCCCGGCTACTTCAGTAGTTTAGACAAATGTTAAACTGTTGTTTTGCTGTGAAGCTACAGAAATGTTTTGTGGACTGCAAAACTTTATGGGTGAACCTCTCCTTTAAAGGTCCAGTTTGTAGGATTTGGAGGGATTTAGAGACTATTTTCATTAGTGTTTAATCACCTAAAAATGAAGAATCTTGTTTTTCGTTACCGAGTTATAATCTGAGTTTTGTTGGGATCTCTAAATTTACTAACCCTAACCCCTAACTGAGGGGGTTCTCGGGGAGAGAGCCTATCAATTCACACCTTACATTAAATGCGTCACAAGTGACTGGATCTCACTTCCCGACTGTTTTTGCAAATATTTTACACAATGTATAACTTTTGTCAAATGAATCAGAAGGCCTAAATAGTTAAGAATTTGTTGTAGATAGTGTTTCACAAAGTTTATAGTCTCTCCTAACGCAACAAGTCTAAAGATTATGCGTTTTAAAAGGGATTCTGGTGACTTTTTCCACCTTGATATCCAAAGAAGTGGCCTGTATTAGTTACTGTTCACTGGATTTGTAAAATTTCACATGTTTACAAGAATGAAACTTGGCCCATGGTCCATCATTAAGTTTCAGTTTTGGGCCTCCAAGAGAATAAGTTTGGGCAACCCTGCTCAAGGCTATAAAATTGTTCGCACATCACCACATTACTGTAATAACATCAGTGGTTATTTGAGATGAAGGGTGTTCAGTTGGTTGCAATCTGCTACCTAGATTCCACTAAGATCTGCACACTGCACCTTTAAACACTTTGGTGTTTGTTTCTAGAAAGTACTCCATGGCAATTTGCCAGGGGTGAAAGACCATGAAAGTTGTTGAAAAATGAGTGCATGCAACCGCTTTTTGATTAAAGATTAATGGCCAAATTCATCACCCTACCTTGCTCCAACGCAGCATCATCAACACTTGACCCTGTGATCGATATCTAACGTGAAACAGCAGCAATTTTCTTAAAACAATTAGGTCATTGATCATTAATTAATGATGTCAAGATTTGGGCCTTGAATGTGTGGTTATAAACTTTAAAAGTCACAAGAAAGTCCTTGAATTTGATGTCTGAGCACAGAAGCCTCGGGATCAGTAGTGTCTTTTTCTCTCTTCTTTTAATGCCTCAGGGGGAGAAAGTATCAGAGAGAAGGCGGCTGTTGCAGAGTCACACAGGAGGCTGATCCGCAACCGCAGGAACATCAGCTGGTACAAACAGAACTCTGACTTCTGGGGCTGGTACAAGTACTTCACTGAAAATGGCAACGCTGAGGCAGTAAGTACACACACACAAAACCCCAAAAAGATTGCCTTTGGGTTTTTTAACTCTGGATGGATGGATTGAAGTATTTTCTTTGTTTCTAATCTGTGCACGTGTATCATCTGAATCAGCTCACCAGTAATCTCCTCCTCCCCTCTCAGGTTCAGGAGATGGACCGCATCTACCTGACCTACCTCCAGAACAAGAATCGTGCTGAAGGACGTCGCTCCTACAAGGCCTACCTGCGCCACCTGGGAGAGATCTACAAGTCCTGCGCCGATTCTGATGACCCCAATTGTGTGGCTACCCACACCACCAGACCCACACCAGAGCCCCCCAAGCCAGCACCAGTGAAAACCTGCGACCCCACCAAGGACGCCTACTGCCTGTATGCTGCTTTGGTTCAGGGAAAGAGCCCCTACCTGCCCCTGGTGCTCCCGGCTGCAACCCCTGCCCCAGCACCAGCGAAGGCTCCAGCACCTCTTTACGTTCGCTCTGCTGCTCCAGCCAAGGACCCGCAGTCAGGGTATTACTACTATGCCCCATCTGCAACGCCGTTCCTCTCCAAGGTATGACTTCAGACAGTCATTATACTGCAATTTATTTAAGATATTAGTCTGATATCACCTTTTTTAAGAGGATGTGATGTATTGAAAGTGTACAAAGTATATTTAGTAGTAGAAGATCGTATCTAAAAGCCACCATGACCAAAAATTTCCAGAAAATATTGGACTTTGTTGCCCCCTAGTGGTAGTTTTAATCTAGACAATATCCCAGTGTCCCTCATCCAGTCGATCCAATCTAGGAATTCTGAGAATAAACGGTTGGAAACAACACGTATCTGCTCTAATTTTCACCTGGATTTGCAGATTTTCTGGACATTCATTGCCTTTAAACTGCAAGATAGAGTAGTTTCTTTAACACCAAGGTTATATCTGCTTCTGTTTCTCGTGTTTCAGGAGCAGAAGGCTGAACTGCTGCGTATCTGCGCCTCTGACGACGTGGAGTGTCTGCAGTACCACCTGAGAGCTGCACACGGGTACGCACCTTCTGCCGGACCTCTGCCTTCCTACGCTCACCTCGGTTGTGACCCCAAGAAAGACCCCAACTGCAAACCCAAACTGGTGCAGAAAGCCCCCTCTGGTCTCTACATGCAGTACCCCAACTGTGATCCAATTCGGGATCCCCTCTGTGCCTACGCTGCCTCCCTTGTGGTCAGTTTGATTTTAACAGCTGCTTCCTTTTTTTGTTTTCATCTGTTTCATCATTTATGCCTTGATTATCACTCATTACTTTTATGTGTTCCTCTAGGCACCCCGTGCTCCTAACCCTCCTGCCCCTGCTGGCCCAGGATCCTGCAACCCTCTTTTCGAAGAAGGCTGCAACCCTCTTACCGCCACCAAATTTGCCACTCCCCCTGAGTCCTACAGAAGCAATGACAAAGAAGAGGCTGCTGCCATTCGTGCTCCTCCTCCTGCAGAGCAGAACAACGACCCCTACGCCATGTTCAGGGATGCTTATGCTAATGCTAATGCTAACAGGGTTACTGATCCCTATGCTATGTACCGCCAGGCTAGCGCCCCAGCTTCTCCTCCAGCCATGGATCCATACGCCATGCTGCGCAGATACATGTCCCAGGCTCAAGTGAATGACCCATATACTCCACGCATGGAGGCTGCTCCAGAGTCTAACCCCAATGATCCTTTCCATGCAATCCGTGAAGCAGCAGCTGCCATGCATCGCCGTGGACCTCCCACTCCCAGGCAGCAGTACCCTTTTTCTAATCCCAATTATGAAGAGCCTGCAAGGGAGGAGCGCCACCCTCTGGGTCCCCCAGGTAAAACCAAGGAAGGCTATGACTGCTTCATCGGCTACGATCGTGAATGCTACCCCGTGAAGCCCAAAGAGCCACGCTCTGGAGTTCACCGCCACATCCCCTATCCCGCTGAAGCCTACGAGCCCCACCTGAACTCTGATGGCACCCGAAAAGGCGTCCTGGAGCCTGCCAACCAAGACTGCGACCCTGAGTACGACCGTGACTGCCGCCTGCGTCGCTACGAGCCCGAGCAGACCCACCCTGAGGCCCAGCCTGAGCGTCATGTTGAGGAGGATCACAGCCAGGGGGCAGCAGAGAGCGAGCAGCAGGAGCAGGACCAGTATGAGGCGGAACCCTACCAGAGCGGCCAGGAGGAGCCTCTCATGCCCTTCCAGCCACTCTCACAGGGTATGCCCAGCCTCCAGGACATACTGAGACGCTACGCAGACCAGGTCCCTGACCAGTATGATCACAGAGCCTACGCAGATGACTACCGCAAGAAATAAACATGCCAACACACATATGCATGCAGATGGACATGAATACACAGTCCCACGCGTTCTTGTAGCTTAGCCCTTGATCGCTTCACGCAGTAAGTCCTACGTGGACCAGATATGGGACTTGAAAGAAGTCTATGGACCCAATGAGCAAGTACATGCACGCACATCCACATGCTCAGAAAGCCGAGGGTGTTCCAGAAATGTTTTCAACTCTTCTGCTCTTTCGCAGCTTTAGACCTGTTGCTTTGGCCTACTGCTTTCCACTTTCCAGCTCCTCAAATCATTGGAATGTGTAATGACTTCTCAGTGCTCAGCTTCGCTTCTGTTTCTACGCATCTCACTTTTTTTATATTTGTTTGTTGCTTTTTGTCAGTGATGGATTATGTAAAGATTTTTTTCATTTTGAATGTTCTAATAAAAGCTCTAGAAAGCTGTTTTTGCATTTCATTTAATGAAAACGAAATTTGATGATCTGAACCTGATTTACTTGACTCAACCGTGTCACTGGTCATTGAGATATATCAGCCTGGACCAAAGTGGTGAACCAACACACATTACCCTCCCTGGAACCTTGCCAGCTATATAAAAAAAAGAATGGTCAAAATTAAATCAGCAGAGACCCAGTTATCCTAAATTTCAGTACAAATAAAGATCGATCTTAAGCTCCCTGTTCCCCTAATGTGTAGAAAATTCTGAATCCTGAAGTGTGAAAGCATCCAGAGACACTTCTGTAATGGAGCCTTCTTCAAGGTTTAAATATAGGTTGACTGTGCAAGCAGCCTCCCATATTTATGTTCCTTGTTAGCAGGGATCTCTAGTGGCTGTAGTAATTATTACAGCAGCAAAGGAGTACCAGGGAATACATCAAAGTCTGCGACAGGAGGAAGTGTAGACCTATTCCTACTGAAGTGTCTTCCAAGAAAAAAAAACATAAAAGTAAGAATCAAAAATTCTTTGACTTTTGGATTTTGACATATGTTTCACATGGTGCCATAATATTGATTTACAGTTGCTCAGGATTATTTTGCTAATTATGACTGATGACCTATAGTCCCCCCCCCCTTTTTGGGGCAGAGATAGGTTTTCATAGTTTCAATTTTGTACAACGTTTCACTGGTGTAGCATTTTTTATAAAGAAGTTAGTTAGAGGATGAATATGAAGTTTCTTCCCATTTAAAAGTATTTCCTTGATCTAAACCTTGACTCTCTATTGATTCTTAGGTTTCCCAAAACATTGTGACGTCAGGAACAAGTTGATTTTCAGGTTGACTTGTCAGCAAAGTTAAACAACACTTAAAAAACATTCTGTGGGCCCATCTGTGGAAGTGAAAGAGATTTCTCTGCCCCTCTGCTGTCATTTGACCCTTTTTCTGACATCATTCTTTCGCCATGCTGCTTTTCTCCAGCTCCAAATACACAAAGCATGAGTCAGAGGCTGTCACAGACAGCAGAGGCTTGACTTCATTGATCGGACAGCTCTCAGACACATTAACAGCAGCAGCCATTCAGAAGCCTTGAGGGAGTTAAGCTGTTGCAGAAAACTTTGGACTTGTGCTACCTTTTAAAATAATTCACCACCGTCACTGCGGCTCCATCTAGAGAGAGAGAGTACATCTTTATTGTAAATTATGTAGAAGGGGGCAGTTAATAATCAGATTGGCAGCTACAAATAGTTTCGTAGTTTGGACTGAACTTTTTAAAATAAAACATGTAATGTTTGAGGAGGCAGTCTTAACACAATTGTAGAAGGTAAATCTTCTGTTCCATTATTTGAGATGGAGGTTGTGCAGTTTTGAAAATGCCAAAGCAGTCTCTCAGGTTGTTGTGACATCCAGAAAATGTCAAATCTGACAGAAAGACCTTCTAAAACAATTGAAAGATAAAAACTTTCCCTAACTTTTAATCAGTGTCTCAACAACTTGAACCAGCGTACACCCCAAAAATGGGTAAAATGTAAAAAAAAAAAAAAAAAAACTAGGAGTTTATCGGAAAAGCATTATTGGACACCTAAGTCGATACTGGCAATATATGTTTCCTCAAACCTTGGATTTGTTGAAACTTTATATTTCTTAGGCTCTATTTTCTATTTCATGTTGTGACAACATTGTGCTTATGGTCCAGTTAGGCACAAAAACCACTTGGTAGCCCAAAACCAAAATACTGCACATTTTCCTGACAAGAGATTAGGATACTTTGTTAGAGAAAAATTACATATATCGGTTTTTCAAGTAGAGGCAAGAGGTTCTAAGAGGAGTGGGTCTGGTTGGCGTTGAAAAGATTTATGGTCGGTGGGTCGTCAACAGGTGTGGCTCCCCCAGGAAGCCCATAAAATGTGGAGTCATTGTTGATGCCATGTTACTTCTCTTGTACCGTATGCCTCTTGGGGCATAAACACAGATATGCTTTTAGACTAAAACTGAGCCCTTTAATTATGTCTTCTACTATCATCCTGTTTTGGACTGATGCCCCTTTTGATTTGTGATTTTTTTCTTGGGGCCGCAGGAAAACCCCTCAGTGTTTTCATAAATTGACGCTGATAAAGTTTCCGCTGCCGGTGAGGTCATGGCTGTACACATTGATTTATCTCCTTTATGTTCACAGGGCTGGTTATTGTCTCTTTTTATCAGATTTTGCGCTTTAGGATATTGTCTTTGGTCACTAATATTTTGAGGATATACGAAGACTTCCTGTAATGGCCTAAACTCAACTGGAGATCCTCTGTGATAACACTGAACTTCATGGATGGCCTAGCCAAAATCCGTTTCCTGCATGCTCTAACGTCAGGTAACATTAGGCTACATAGACAGTCACACTAGCAAACATCCAACAAATAAACCTGCTACACTAAATGAGGTTAACGAACATCCATTGTAGTATTAACAAATACATTTAGTTAATTTACCAAAAATAAATGAATAAATACATTCTTACTGCTGAAGTTGTTTCAGGGGGAACGCTGAGCAATGCTGTTCCATTTGTTAGCTAATGCTTACTTCTGTTAGCATTTTCCAGGTATTCCATGGCTACATAAGCAATGCTACCGAGCATTAAGTGTATTTTTTGTTTTGGTTTGAATTCAATATAATAGTTTTATATCTTTGGAAAAATAAAATAAAAGATGCTTTCCTCTCATAAGCATAAGCAATCATTCATATCCTTATCAGTTTTGTTCTTCTTTCGTGTGATTAGATGCAGTCTAAAATTGAAAAATGATGATGATAAATCAAATAAATGGTAAAATACGTAACAAAAACAAATCACTCCACTTGTATTGAGGTGACAAATTAATATTCAGAGGCAGATACCTGAAACTAAACTATATATAGTTCAAGTAAACCTCCAAGCAAACAAGTTATTTCACCCATAAAGTATTTATTACGCAGATATTTGGGAAATTCTGGCTTCAGGCTGGGCTAGAGCACATTTATAAGGAACTATGTCAAACCAACTTTTAATTACCTTTTCAAACAAAAACAAAGATTAAACATTGTCAACCTCATCTGCCAATTAAAAAACAAGGCTGATGAGTGAGATATGACCCTGTCACCTGTTGTTAAGATCTCTATTCAACACTGAGGGGCAGCATAGAGTCTTCAATAGGGAGAGCTGTAATTAGTCCAGTCGCTGTGGCTCCCCTTTGGAAACATGAAAGATGATAAACATAGATTCTGTGGTAGTCACAACATTAAATGGACCATGTCAGTCGGAGGTCAGTGGAGCATGTGTTTCCTGTACAGGAAGAGGGTTTAAGAAAAAAGATAAAATACAGAGAGAAGCGGAGATCAAGAGCCTCCATCTTTACCTCTGTGTTTGTGGACTCCTGCAGGGAAAAAGACACTAAAGAGGAACTAATCAAAGAGAAGACAGCGTGAGACAAACTCGATGCAAGTGCAGGAAGAAGTGAACGATGGCGTGAACCTCATCTGTTTGTGTAACGGCGGGAGGAGATCATCACTCCTAAATTTAGGCTCTGAGTCAGTCTGCCTTCCAGCTGCTGACAAAGTCATACCCCCTGCACAGCTACGAACACACACACACACACACACACACACACACACACACACACACACACACACACACACACAGCGAATCAGGACTCCCTCTTGTGGCTGCAGATGTACAGGAGACAAGGTGGATGTCAGTCATCAACGAATAATCAGCTCTGACAGCAGCAGTGACTAACAATAGCTCACACTGTCAGACTAATTACTGCACATCCTTAACACCTCTGTCATTAGCTGTTAAATTATTTCCAAAATGGACATGAAATACTGCGGTCATTCACCTCAAATATAGACCGAACCAAGCTGAAAACGACAACCATGAGCCCTTTTAGCAGGTGCATTTCACCTTTTTTTGTAAGATGCCATTATGGTATTATGTGAGATTTTACAGTTTTAAATGTTCACCATCTGAACGGTTTGAGCTTGGGATTCTAAAAATTACAAAGGGACAAGAGGTAGAAGATTTGGATTTGATAAGTTCAGCTTTCTCTGCTGTTGAGAATAAAGTTTCCTGAGATCAAACTGAAATCAGAATTTTACTTGGGAAAATGTGGGGAGACGCTCCTCAGTACAGCGATGGATTAAAAATGGACTGTACCAACAGAAATATGACAGAAGAGTGTTGTAAAGTTCTCAGATGGTTTGGAAATTTCTTTTGATTTTTTATTATGAATGAAGCAGCATGGAGGGTTAAAACTATTGAAGAGTTTGGTGTTAAGGCTTTTTAAGGCAGAAATAAAAGCTTCCATGTTTGTATCAGCTAAATGTCCATTTTTCTAATTTAAGGTGTCTTTTGTGCTACAATTACATTTCATGTTCATGTCTTCTCCTGTAAATATGTATATTGAGGTTAAAAGGTTAAAAAAAGAAAAGAAAAAAATCATGAAACGAAAGAAGAAAAACCAAAAAGAAAAACCAAAAGAAAGAAAAAATGAAAGAAAATTTAAAAAGCTAAAAAACCATGAAAGGAAAGATGAAGAAGAAAAAAGAAGAAAAATCATAAAGGGGAAAGGGTATTCCCTCTTCTTGGCCTTCTCCCACACAAAATCATATATATCTAATAAGATGAGGACAAACAAATGAAAAAATGAATCCTAAGCCGTAACATCAGATCCTCCACATGATGGACAGCTGGAAATGACTCACAGGCTGTAATAGTATGTCGCATGATGCATCAATGAAAATGAAAGACAGTGTTTCTTCAGTCACATTGTGTTCAGAGCCAGAAAAGACATTAAAACGTTTCCAGGGTGGCACACCTCTGCTCTTTTTTCCAGTAGCTGATCTAAAAAAAGAGTGCAGAGGAGACGCTGGTGGAGAGAAGGTTAACAGATTTCAAAAAAATTGAAAAGAGGGTGAGAGCGGTGACCAACGGACACACAGCAGGTGTCTTGTTAAAAAAGGATGCACTCACCAAGCATCTCCATTTACAGAAAAATTCCAGCATAGAAGAAGTTGTGATGTGAAGCATGAGTGGTTCAGTGTAAAATTATCACTCCCTTCTCTCTTTATCACAATAAGACAGAGGTTTGTCATACAGAAACATGCTGTACTGTGTCCCCTCTGTGTCAGAGAGGAAGTGATGTAATTACAGTGTAGGTGCAGGGAACATTAAGGTTTATATTTAGGTGTTCGTTTGGCCGAATCAAGATGACCTCCCTCTAGACTTGTGAGCTGAGCCCTCATGAACGTCAGACAGATATACTGTGACGTATTCGCTGTCATCAAGTTGAGTCTGCAAGGGCTCGAGACTGTAGGGCGATATAAGACCCTGATGGACAGGCCAAAAGGTAAAATAAATGTTTTCTTCTTTAGAAAAAAATTCTCTTGAATGTTTTCTTCTTTTGACAAATTGTGAAAATGTTTTCTTTAGAAAAAAAAATCTCCTGAAACTGTTTTTTCCTGAAAATTCTTGTGAAAATGTTAATTTATTCAAAGAATTAGTTACTTTCCTAAAAGTGTTTTTTTTTCATCATACAATGTATTCTCCTTTCAAACAATCACTTACTTTTCAAAAATTGCTTTTTTTCAAAGAATTTGTTACTTGTGATACAGTGTATTCTCCTTTCAAAGACTGAGTTACTTTTCAAAAAAGTCTTGTTTTTAAAGATTCTGTTACTTTTCAAAAAATTCATTTTTTGAAAAATTCTGTTATTTTTCAAAAAAAAGCTTTGGTCATCATGAAATGATTCTGTTTTTCAAAGAATCAGTTACTTTTCAAAAAATGCTTTTTTTTTGAAAGATTCTGTTATTTTTCAAAAAATGCTTTGGTCATCATACAATGATTCTGTTTTTCAAAGAATCAGTTTTCAAAAAATGCTTTTTTGAAAGATTCTGTTATTTTTGAAAAAAAAATGCTTTGTTTGAAAGATTTGTTATTTTTCAAAAAACCTTGATTCTTTGACAACGATTCTTTTTCTCAAAGAATCAATTACTTTTCAAAAAAAATCTATTTTTTGAAAACTTGTTATTTTTCAAAAAAAGCTTTGGTGGTCATACAATGATTCTGTTTTTCAAAGAATCAGTTAGTTTTCAAAAAATGCTTTTTTTGAAAGATTCTGTTATTTTTCAAAAAATGCTTTGTTTGAAAACTTCTGTTATTTTTCAAAAAATGCTTTGGTCATCATACAGTGATTCTTTTTTCCAAAGAATCAGTTACTTTTAAAAAAAATGAAAGATTGTTACTTTTCAAAAAAAAATCTTTGTTGTCACAGAATGATTCTTTTTCTCAAAGAATCAGTTACTTTTCAAAAAAATCTATTTTTTGAAAACTTCTGTTATTTTTCAAAACAAATGCTTTGGTCATCATACAGTGATTCTGTTTTTCAAAGAATCAGGTAGTTTTCAAAAAATGCTTTTTTTTGAAAGATTCTGTTATTTTTCAAACAATGCTTTGTTTGAAAACTTCTGTTATTTTTCAAAAAATGCTTTGTTTGAAAACTTCTGTTATTTTTAAAAAAATGCTTTGGTCGTCATACAGTGATTCTTTTTTCCAAAGAATCAGTTACTTTTCAAAAAATGCTTTTTTTTGAAAGATTCTGTTATTTTTCAAAAAATGCTTTGGTCATCATACAATGATTCTGTTTTTCAAAGATTCTGTTATTTTTCAAAAAATGCTTTTGTTGAAAGATTCTGTTATTTTTCAAAAAATGCTTTGGTCATCATACAGTGATTCTTTTTTCCAAAGAATCAGTTACTTTTAAAAAAAATGAAAGATTGTTACTTTTCAAAAAAAAATCTTTGTTGTCACAGAATGATTCTTTTTCTCAAAGATTCAATTACTTTTCAAAAAAATCTATTTTTTGAAAACTTCTGTTATTTTTCAAAACAAATGCTTTGGTCATCATACAGTGATTCTGTTTTTCAAAGAATCAGTTAGTTTTCAAAAAATGCTTTTTTTTGAAAGATTGTTATTTTTCAAAAAATGCTTTGTTTGAAAACTTCTGTTATTTTTCAAAAAATGCTTTGGTCGTCATACAGTGATTCTTTTTTCCAAAGAATCAGTTACTTTTCAAAAAATGCTTTTTTTTGAAAGATTCTGTTATTTTTCAAAAAATGCTTTGGTCATCATACAATGATTCTGTTTTTCAAAGAATCAGTTTTCAAAAAATGCTTTTTTTGAAAGATTCTGTTATTTTTGAAAAAAATGCTTTGTTTGAAAGATTCTGTTATTTTTCAAAAAACCTTGATTCTTTGACAACGATTCTTTTTCTCAAAGAATCAATTACTTTTCAAAAAAAATCTATTTTTTGAAAACTTGTTATTTTTCAAAAAAAGCTTTGGTGGTCATACAATGATTCCGTTTTTCAAAGAATCAGTTAGTTTTCAAAAAATGCTTTTTTTGAAAGATTCTGTTATTTTTCAAAAAATGCTTTTTTTTGAAAGATTCTGTTATTTTTCAAAAAATGCTTTGGTCATCATACAATGATTCTGTTTTTCAAAGAATCAGTTTTCAAAAAATGCTTTTTTGAAAGATTCTGTTATTTTTCAAAAAACCTTGATTCTTTGACAACGATTCTTTTTCTCAAAGAATCAATTACTTTTCAAAAAAAATCTATTTTTTGAAAACTTGTTATTTTTCAAAAAAAGCTTTGGTGGTCATACAATGATTCTGTTTTTCAAAGAATCAGTTAGTTTTCAAAAAATGCTTTTTTTGAAAGATTCTGTTATTTTTCAAAAAATGCTTTGTTTGAAAACTTCTGTTATTTTTCAAAAAATGCTTTGGTCATCATACAGTGATTCTTTTTTCCAAAGAATCAGTTACTTTTAAAAAAAATGAAAGATTGTTACTTTTCAAAAAAAAATCTTTGTTGTCACAGAATGATTCTTTTTCTCAAAGAATCAATTACTTTTCAAAAAAATCTATTTTTTGAAAACTTCTGTTATTTTTCAAAACAAATGCTTTGGTCATCATACAGTGATTCTGTTTTTCAAAGAATCAGTTACTTTTAAAAAAATGAAAGATTGTTACTTTTCAAAAAAAATCTTTGTTGTCACAGAATGATTCTTTTCTCAAAGAATCAATTACTTTTCAAAAAATGCTTTTTTTTGAAAACTTCTGTTATTTTTCAAAAAATGCTTTGGTCATCATACAATGATTCTGTTTTTCAAAGAATCAGTTTTCAAAAAATGCTTTTTTGAAAGATTCTGTTATTTTTCAAAAAACCTTGATTCTTTGACAACGATTCTTTTTCTCAAAGAATCAATTACTTTTCAAAAAAAATCTATTTTTTGAAAACTTGTTATTTTTCAAAAAAAAGCTTTGGTGGTCATACAATGATTCTGTTTTTCAAAGAATCAGTTAGTTTTCAAAAAATGCTTTTTTTGAAAGATTCTGTTATTTTTCAAAAAATGCTTTGTTTTGAAAGATTCTGTTATTTTTCAAAAAATGCTTTGGTCATCATACAGTGATTCTTTTTTCCAAAGAATCAGTTACTTTTAAAAAAAAATGAAGGATTGTTACTTTTCAAAAAAAAATCTTTGTTGTCACAGAATGATTCTTTTTCTCAAAGAATCAATTACTTTTCAAAAAAATCTATTTTTTGAAAACTTCTGTTATTTTTCAAAAAATGCTTTGGTCGTCATACAGTGATTCTTTTTTCCAAAGAATCAGTTACTTTTAAAAAAATGAAAGATTGTTACTTTTCAAAAAAAAATCTTTGTTGTCACAGAATGATTCTTTTTCTCAAAGAATCAATTACTTTTCAAAAAAATCTATTTTTTGAAAACTTCTGTTATTTTTCAAAAAATGCTTTGCATACAATGATTCTGTTTTTCAAAGAATCAGTTTTCAAAAAATGCTTTTTTGAAAGATTCTCTTATTTTTCAAAAAATGCTTTGTTTGAAAACTTCTGTTATTTTTCAAAAAATGCTTTGGTCGTCATACAGTGATTCTTTTTTCCAAAGAATCAGTTACTTTTCAAAAAATGCTTTTTTTTGAAAGATTGTTATTTTTCAAAAATAATCTTTGTTGTCACAGAATGATTCTTTTTCTCAAAGAATCAATTACTTTTCAAAAAAATCTATTTTTTGAAAACTTCTGTTATTTTTCAAAACAAATGCTTTGGTCATCATACAATGATTCTGTTTTTCAAAGAATCAGTTTTCAAAAAATGCTTTTTTTGAAAGATTCTGTTATTTTTGAAAAAAATGCTTTGTTTGAAAGATTCTGTTATTTTTCAAAAAACCTTGATTCTTTGACAACGATTCTTTTTCTCAAAGAATCAATTACTTTTAAAAAAAATCTATTTTTTGAAAACTTGTTATTTTTCAAAAAAAGCTTTGGTGGTCATACAATGATTCTGTTTTTCAAAGAATCAGTTAGTTTTCAAAAAATGCTTTTTTTGAAAGATTCTGTTATTTTTCAAAAAATGCTTTTTTTTGAAAGATTCTGTTATTTTTCAAAAAATGCTTTGGTCATCATACAATGATTCTGTTTTTCAAAGAATCAGTTTTCAAAAAATGCTTTTTTGAAAGATTCTGTTATTTTTCAAAAAAAACCTTGATTCTTGTCACAGAATGATTCTTTTTCTCAAAGAATCAATTACTTTTCAAAAAAAATCTATTTTTTGAAAACTTCTGTTATTTTTCAAAAAATGCTTTGCATACAATGATTCTGTTTTTCAAAGAATCAGTTTTCAAAAAATGCTTTTTTGAAAGATTCTCTTATTTTTCAAAAAATGCTTTGTTTGAAAACTTCTGTTATTTTTCAAAAAATGCTTTGGTCGTCATACAGTGATTCTTTTTTCCAAAGAATCAGTTACTTTTCAAAAAATGCTTTTTTTTGAAAGATTGTTATTTTTCAAAAATAATCTTTGTTGTCACAGAATGATTCTTTTTCTCAAAGCATCAATTACTTTTAAAAAAACATCTATTTTTGAAAACTTCTGTTATTTTTCAAAACAAATGCTTTGGTCGTCAAACAATCATTCTTTTTTTTCAAAGAACCAGTTACTTTTTAAGAAATGATTTATTTGAAATATTGTTATTTTTCAAAAAAATTTTTGTCACAGAATGATTCTTTTTTTTCAAAGAATCAATTACTTTTCAAAAAAATCTTTGTTGTCACAGAATGATTCTTTTTTCAAAGAATCAGTTACTTTTCAAAAAATTCTTTGTTGTCACAGAATGATTCTTTTTTCAAAGAATCAGTTACTTTTCAAAAAATGCTTTTTTTTGAAAGACTTATTTTTCAAAAATAATCTTTGTTGTCACAGAATGATTCTTTTTTTCAAAGAATCAGTTACTTTTTAAATTTTTTTTTTTTTTAAACATTGTTATTTTTCAAAAAATGCTTTGGTCGTCATACAATGATTCTGTTTTTCAAAGAATGTTAGTTTTCAAAAAATGCTTTTTTTTAAAAAAAAATTGTTATTTTTCAAAAAATACTTTGGTCGTCATACAATGATTCTTTTTTTTAACAAAACCTCAGCACCTGCAGAAACCCTGAGTTTGTGTTTGGATGCAGGTTTTGACTCCTGTTCAAGACAAAGCTGTTGTAAAAGGACATAAAGTTAGTCCCCTGTTTGTACTGTACCTTGTAATTATTCAACATGTTCGGGGTAAATTAAAAAGGTTCTTTACAGAGTAATTAAAGTCTAGATCCTCTCTAAACACAAATTTGTCACGCCTATTTACACTATCGTGGAGACTTACTGAACGTTTTATTTTAGAATCAATTCTGGAGTCTTGAAACCTGGAACAACAATCAAGAAAAACTTTAACTTCTCTTGTTGGTTTACTTACTTTAATGTTTGTATTTATTTTGTTTTGACAGTTTGATGAATGACACCACAAATACGAAAAGACAAATGTCTTGGCATTGTTTGGTGATGTAGGTGTATTACTTTAAGATTCATGGATATGCGAGAGAGGCTCATGCATCATCGCAGTACATAGTTTCACAATCAGAGAAAGAGAGGTCAGAGAAAGACAGAGTCAGCGGTTTTTCACAGGCAGATTTACACCGGCTCTATATCTGCAGGATTAGACTGAAGAAGAGTCCACAATATTAACATGAGGGGATTTAAAGGGAAACTTTTACCTCACGTAATATTCATTATTCTTATTCATTTCTTCCCCTTCCCCCTCCCCCTCCCCCTCGTCAACTTTCCAGGAGCCCTGACTTTGCCTTGCTCTTTGTCAAGGACATTGGAGACCTGCACCTTCCAAGAGTTTGAGTCCTGTTAAACAGTCAGCCTTTGACTCTTTCACAGTCTTTTGCTGTGACCTTGGGACTGTTTTGTGACAATCAAAACAGGATATTTTTTGCAAGGAGTCAGAACATTTCCACCATGTTTGTTGTGACAAAGCCAGATGTTTTTAAAAGGAGACCTCATGACATCTCCAGCCATGTTTATAGGGACCAAAAGAGGTATTTTAAACCTAACCATGATGTTTTCATAACCATAACCAAGGGGTTTTTGAGCCTAAACCTAACCAGATATTAAGTACAGCGTTGTGACAAGAGAGAAATAAAACATGGGACCGAAACAAACCTAAATTTGCAACATCAAGAAATGTACAGCTTGAAACCCACCTAGCTAACATTTATTCTGGTGATTGGGTTGCAAAAAAAAAAAAAAAAAAAGTTCAGACATCGCAACATTTTCCAGTTGAGTTTGTGGTAACAGACCAGGACCAGAGGAAGATGTACAACACAACATTAGTTGAGCGGTGAGATTGTTGATTCTTGTTATCGAGGTTAAGAATGAATTTTCAAGCTCTATTTAAAAGCAAATAGACAAAATGTCTGTCACACTCTTTGCGTCAGAGCGCTGCAGCTCATCAACAATGTTTTTTCCTGTCTGATGTTCAAGCTGGCCAGGTTTGCTTCCAACACTCCACGTATCTTTTCACTACACTCACCTCCTGTTACAGCTTGAATCCAATTCAAACCTCTAGTGCCACCGTAGCCTACAGGGCAGAGAGCAGTCAAACCTTGAGGGTTCAGCATGGTTCCACCCAGTATGTGGCCAATTACCACAGAGCTGCTCGACGGAGTGTGGGTGCTGTGGTGAAATAATAGTACAGCCGGTCACCCTTGAATTTGACAGGATGGAGGAGAGCTGCGCATGATGTCTTTTTGTTCCGAGTGTTTGCAGGGTCTGCAGGTGTTGCTCTCTTCTGGCTTGTTGCCACTGTGTTGTAGAAGAGGAAGAAGACGGAGTTGTTTGAGGGTACCACAGACAAACAAACCAATCTTACCAGGAGCTGCTCAGTGTCGACTGTGATGTTTCAGATTTGAACGGCACATGCTGGGTATATGCCAGCTGTCGTTACTGCAGGTAATTGCTGATGTGCGAGAACCTTGTGTATACATACGCCACATCTTTGAGTCATCTGTCTCATGCATCTCTGATGGAAATTAAAACTTCTATTCAATTTCAATGCAGCTGTTTACATAAAGACTTTTGTTTCACTCAGCCAAGTAGACTGACTCATTGTTTTGTGTAGCTTGGCTCTGAGGGTGAAAACACATCAGAAAACACTGATACCTTGGAAAACATAATTTTAGATAAAGTTGGGACAACTTTCTTGTTTGTGATTTGACAGAAGTCCTTGGTGAATGTTCAATATAATTTTCTGTCTCTGTTGTGTAACTCTGAGCTCCAGCCATAATCCTTTCAAGTGTGCTTTCAGGGTTCATCGGACATATTAAGAAAGGGATAGCTCAGGTTTTGTGGGGTTGTGTGAGGTTTGTATCCAAACCCCATTTACTTTTTAGGTAAATGTTGCATTCTGTGAAACATTGTTGCATTTTGTGTAACGTCATTGTGTTTCGTCATGCTTCGTTCAACACCATGAGACACCACGTTTTGGTAAAGTTGTTGTTTTTTATCAAATGTGTTTATGACATGTTTCGACCCTCAGGACCACCGTGATATTAGGCTCAGACCACTGCCAAAACACAGGTAACCTACGCTCGGTACCACCCCTGAATGCTTTCTGTGTCGACACAGATGGAGCACTGAAATTGCAGCTGCTTGCTAAAGTGCAGCTTTCACTTTGAGGGCTTGTGTAACCACTGCACATCTCTTCCTTTTGGTCTATTCCCCCCCCCCGCTGTCACCACCATGTGGTTACCCATATCGTTTAAAACCTCTTCTCTGTTCTGGTGGATTAAAAAGGGAGGACAGCCAAGTGGCTGCAGGCTGAAAACCCATCCGACTACAAACTCGTAGGATATGAGACATAAGCTGCAGAGAGCAAGCAAACCACTACAACAACAACGACCATCGAAGCGCTGAGCACAGTCTTAGTTGTTGGTTTGAAAGGGTGCTCTTGTAACTTGATGACATTTAGATCTTGTTCCTACTGCCGTTGAGTAACAAGACAAAGAACATGCCAAATAAACTGAATCTAACATTTCTCTACATTAGAAGAATATTTTTTTGGAGAGTGCGCTTTTCTTACTGAAGACATGCTACGGGATCTTTTCTCTTTCTAGTTCAGTCATTAAGGTTCCTCTTGTTCCCCGGGGAAACAGCGAAACTGTTAACAAGGACAAGGAACAGAATACTGTGGAGACAGAGAGCAACAGAAAGAGACGCGGGGTGGCGGCTTTCTTATCATTGTGAAACAGGGTCGCTGAGAGACAAAAAAAACCCATGAGCCAATTTCATACCAAATTTACATGAAAATTACTATTAATTACTGGGAGATATTTGGTATGTTGGAAACAATTATACAATCCACATGCAGACATTATTATGGTAATGTAATTTTGTTTCTGCTCCCCACGTGAGGCCACGCTTCATCTGGTTGTTGGGTCCTGAAAAACAAACCAATAAAGAGTTTTTGAAGGCCAGATGTCTCACATTTGTGTGTGTGTGTGTGTGTGTGTGTGTGTGTGTGTGTGTGTGTGTGTGTGTGTGTGTGTGTGTGTGTGTGTGTGCTCGCGTTTCGTCTCCTCTCGTCGTTGTATAACTTGGTGATTAGTTGGATCCGGTGCCATGTGTTTCTCGAGGGGCTCTTGGAGGTGAGCGGCACGGAGCGGTCGCCTGGCGACAACCGGCGACAGGTCGTCGTGGCAACCTTGGTGTGATAGATGTCCCCCGCCTCCCGCTGTCGTCTTGCCGATGCTCTGGTGTTTATCTTGCTATCCTTCACCATGAACTCTCATTCATCATCCCCGCCGCTCAAAGGAGGCACATTCTTCGCTAACAGCATGTCTGATTAATTATTAATCACTTCTTAAAACACTTTCAGGTGTGTGTGTTTGTGTACAAGTGTGTTTGTGTGTGTTTTTGTGTCTGACAGTTTTCCGAACTTGCTTCCACTGTGAACAGGAGCAGCCGTTGCTTTGCTTCCATCTTCCACATTTAATTAGAAGCAAAGTAATGGAGCGCTCTGAAAATTATATCTGAAGGGACGTGAAAGTGGAGCAGCCGTTTGCCCGCCGTGACAAAGTCCATTCTCATAAAACGTGTCTGAATACATAAGCGTGTGCGTCTCCGAATTATGTTAGTGTGTCTCTTTGGAAACTTACCATGTTTGATGAAGCTGTGCCATCTGGAGACGTGTGTGTGTGTGTGTGTGTGTGTGTGTGTGTGTGTGTGTGTGTGTGTGTGTGTGTGTGTGTGTGCGCGCGCACATGTGAACAGCAGCTGTTTAAAACGGCAACAGATGGCTCCTCCTACTTTCTCCTGAGGCCTTTCACATTTAACCCTCGACGGAGATCAAGATCAAAGAAAAGCAGACTGTTTTTTAAACCTTTACATCAGCGCTCCAGCGTTTCTGATCAGATTTTCAAGAAATCAATTGATCTATTGTTGATATCATCCTCCAGGCGTCATTATTTCAGTAGATTTAAATCTGTGAACTTTTAAAAAAATTTTTATTAAATTAAATTCCAGTTACACACTGTCACTTGTCTAATGAAGAGAAACAAGTCAAAAATAAGGAAAGACATCATATTAGCTGTTGGTTGGGTTCAAGCGCCAGGAAACCCTCGCTTGGGTTCCAGCGACAGAAAACTTTGGTTGGGTTCCGGCGACGGAAAACTTTGGTTGGGTTCAGGCGACAGGAAACCCTCAGTTGGGCTCAGGCGACGGAAAACTTTGGTTGGGTTCAGGCGACAGGAAACCCTCGGTTGGGCTCAGGCGACGGAAAACTTTGGTTGGGCTCAGGCGACGGAAAACCTCGGTTAGGCTCAGGCGACGGAAAACTTTGGTTGGGTTCAGGCGATGGAAAACTTTGGTTGGGTTCAGGCGACAGGAAACCCTCGGTTGGGCTCAGGAGACGGAAAACCTCGGTTAGGCTCAGGCGACGGAAAACTTTGGTTGAGCTCAGGCGACGGAAAACCTCGGTTAGGCTCAGGTGACAGAAACCCCTTGTATTCTCCAACAATTAGAATGGTTGTTTCCTTTTCTAACATCAGTTTGTTCGATGTGAGCTTCATTGAAATGTGCACACTTCAAGCTGATGAGTGAATTGAATTGGAGGCAGGAATGCATGACAAACTGTCCTAATATATTCAGGCTGACGTCCTCATGTTTCCCTCTTGAAATGGAGAAGTGGCCTCGTTACATAGTGTGTTCACAGAGTGTTTAAATTTGGTTAAATAGGTCTCAGAACATGAGCGCTCAGAGCCTTTATGTATTATTTGTAAGATCACAATTTGCATTAATTGCAGCTTCTTCGGTCTGTCAAAATCCAGATGTGCAAAGCTGGTAGAAGCAGGCAGTGTCTCACGTCCTCCATGCAGATTCTCTCAAGCTCTGTTTACATCAGATGGGGTGCATCTGTGACCTTGCTATTTTAAGTCCTTGAAAATGTTTTCAATGAGGCTTCAGGCCTGGCTTGTCCCTACGGCAGCCTCGCTTTGCCCACGTGTCACTGTAAATCTTAGCACTAGTCTTAAGTGCAGAATTGTCTTTCCAGTCACAACTGTAGAAAACCCTGATGGTATAAAACATCACTGTTGAGATGTATGAGATAGGTTAATAGACTTTTTGTAGCTATAGTGTTTGGTATTCAGGACAGAAAGTCCATTTTTTTGTATTCAGTAATCCTTTGCAACAGCCCTTGTGAGATTTTCTAGCAAACACCTGAATGACTATGATCATCTGTTCACTCTGAATTTGCTACAGACACAGTTCTCCCATGTCTGCTAGGCAAATCCTAAATTCAATCATGCTTTCTTCAGACATTTTTTTTATGCTGCGACTATATTTGATGGCAAAAAAACTGAAATATGGGTCGTCAGCGTGCTGCATTCATGGTCGACCTAAAATGATCGTTTTTCTGAAGAGGACAGGCTGCATTTATCAAATGATTGGGTTGAAATTCATACGGAACATCCAAGGAACAAATTGTTGTTGAATGTTTTACAGTAAAAAATAAATAAATTCAGATAACTTTATTAATCCCACCAGGGACATTTTGTTTGAATAGATACTAAAACATATGTACATGTAGACACAAAAATAGACGGGTGATAGAAAATACAATCAAATTACAGTAATAAAATATGGGAGGGAGTTCAGTGGAATAAAGGAATCGAAGATGTTAATAAATAGTTTGATCATCGATTGATCAAATACAAATAAAATCAATACAGAATATTTAAAAGGAAATACTGATTTAATAGAACTTTTGTTCATTTTTCGAGAAAATTCATGACAAGAACTGGGAAAAGTTCTGAATTCAGAGCTGACATGAAATGATCCATATTGAGAATGATGAGCTGGTACCAATGTTTTATTCCCCCGTTGGCATCTTTTACATTTTTTTATAATGTTTATTTTTATAAGAAGGTTTTTTAACCATTGATGAAGTGTTATATTGAGTTGCTTGTGCACCAGAATGCCAACAACCTAATCCGTACATACCTGCCTGTAACTTTTACCTCCTCATCTCTGTTAACCCGTTGATTCTCTGCTTGGACTTTCTACCCTTACATGCTTTTCCCCCATTTTTCGGATAAATCACTACTCAGTGGTCGTCTGCCTGGGTTGTCCAAACTCGCGTCCTTTTCCTTGAACACACATTCGACAATGACAGTGTTCTTGTTTGCTGTAGTTGTTTGAAGAGTGGAATGAGAGTCCGAAAATGTTTTGGCAGGACTCTCCTTGCGTGTTTGTGCACCGGATGCATCAGTGTTTGAGGTAGCCGCTGTTTACCTGCTTTTCAGCCATTTTATCCACATGTTGCGAATCAGGCAGAGTCATAATTTCTTTGCGGGAACACGTCAAACAATCTTTGTGGGTTTAACTTCTCTGACAGTTGGCAGTAGGTGAACTTGATTTGTTCTTCATGTGGATATGACGGCACAATAATCCAAATTCAAAGCAAAAAGATGCTGAACAGCCTAAAGAAATTCTTCTTCAACCTAACGGAGAAGAGGCACAATTAGTCTCAGACAATTTTCTCCACAGGATCCATCACACTCCCGCTGAGCTATGCTGGCCTCGTCTTGTTCCTTGTTTTTGTTTGCCGAGATGTTCACAGCTGGTAAGCATCTAACTGGCAATCAAACCTCGCCATCGATGAGAATTGTATGCAGCGGCGCCGTGAGTGGCCCTAAATCACATGCAAATGTAAACTGGACAGCTAAAAAAAACATGAGAGTCAAAAATACAAAATGCAGTTTTGACTCTCGAGCGGCACTAAAGCTTTTGTATTTTTATTCCTTCAGATGTTTTTGTCTTTCTTGACTGTCTTTCATTATATTTTGACTCTTTGTTCCCACACTTTTCCCGCGTATCCAGGCCACACAGTGTGATGCGACTCTTTACAAGGTGAACAAACGGGAGAAAGAGAGGAAGAGCAAAAGGCAAAGAGTGGGAACGTCGACATTCTGCCAGGACCCGGAGAGGTCAAGGATATCAGGGAGACGTTTTTACGAGGTGAGGATGAGCAGCAGCATTTGTCTTTATCGTCGTGATCAGCCTCAGGAGGGAGAGAAGGACAGAGGTGAGAGATGATGGATGGACGAGGACGGCAGGGAGGTAAACAAGTCGTCACGTGGCTCCGTGCTCGTGTTGCATGTGCGTGTACGCGCCCAGGTGGAGATCAGAGTAGCTGAGGGTAATGTGCCGAGATGAATATCGTCATTCATCCACGCGCCACCTTTGACATTTTCTTTTGGGAGCTCATTCAGAGCGGAGAAGAAAAAGGGTTAATGAGTGAGTGAATGTGTGTGATCAAAGTCTGTTTACAGCAAAACCAGATTAGCTCACAGCTGTGGTTACAGATGAGCAGCACAGAGACACTACAGAGAGGAGGAGGAGGAGGAGGAGGAGGAGGAGGAGGAGGAGGAGGAGGAGGAGGACAGTAAGATGAAGAAAAGTGTGAACCATGATCCTTAATGGTTTGGCTCTTTATCCGTACTCATCGGTTATTTTCAGTAGGAAATAATTGCTTTTTAAAAAATAGATTATTAAAAAATGTCAATTTAAAACAGCGAGATAGAGCTGAATGTTTTATGATGACTGTTGCAACGACAGTCATGTTTACGACACCAAAATCACTTTAAACTCAATCATATCTTGCTGGAACAAACCTAAAATATCAATAAGAAATAATATTCCTCATCTTTCAACCTTTTCCCTTTTTTCCCCTCTGGTTATTTCATCTTTTTTTGTATTATTGTCTGTTTTTTGTTCTTTAGTATTTTTTCTTTCTTTTGTAATTTGGGTTGTTGCGGAAGGAAATGCAAAAAAAAAATGGCGACCTGTAAAGTTTTTGTATTTTTTCTTTGGGATAACTCAAACTGTGACCGTATGATGAAGGAGCGGTACTTGTGTTGCTGCTACGCTGCAATTGTCACGTCTCTTTGTGAGTCACTGCTTCTGTAATTGACATATTCAGTCATTTTGGTGTGTTCATTTTCTGCCAGCTGAGTCCCCTCAACTCAATGAAAGACATAATAAGAGCAATTCAGTCATCCTCACTGTAGTTTCCAATCCTGGGAGAAATTTAAAATCTCTGGTAATCAATCCAAAAATGGTGGATCCAGATCGCACTTGTCAGACAACCTAATTAAAGGTTTCACTGCAGCCAAGACTGACTGTGATACAATCTGTGTGACACAACAGTTTCTCCATTCTGATAATGCAGACTTTTTCCATCGTGGATTAATCTGAAAACACCATGTTTTAGACAATGTGAGATTGTCAATCAGCCAGACTAAGAGCTTCCTGTTGCGTGTAGCTTTCTTTGTGACCACACTTTTCTAATGCCAATCTGTCATTAACCTTTGCATTCATTTGGCCAACTTTTTAAAGTAAAAGTAGTTATTTGATTGGCATCGTAATCAGCATACAAATTACTTTGTGCATAATTCAGCCGTCTGACAACAGAATTGGACAAAATGTCTACAGCACGAGTTTGGCTACTGAAAACAGTACTGGGGATGATGGAGAGGCGCAGAAGAGAGATTTAACCAGCTGAGACTCAGTCTCACCAGATGTTAGCTGGAGGGGACAGATTTGTTTGTGGACAACGAGAGAATGAGAGGGTCAGTGGTTGAGTATCCTTCAAACGAGGTGCCTGATGGATTGTTAAAGAACATCCGAAACCTCCTACCCAAACTCTTTTCCAGCATCTCGTGTGGGAGCTACTTTTCAAAAACTGACATGCTAGATCACTTTGTACCATTGGATTACCCAGACCACGTCCAAGTCTGTGAAACAAGAAGAAACGGCAACTATGAAACAGAACAGACTACCCCTTAGAGAAAGTCCTCAGACTCCCTGAAAAAAACTTTAATTTGCTGTAGAAATTTGTTGTCGACAGTGTTGTAACCATTTGGGCTTTCTTCTAAATGTCTAAAATGTATCATGTCTGTTTGTCTCACTGATATATGCAGTTATTTGCTTATAGAGCGGGGAAGTGCGTCAGCCGTCACTCAAGATGCATGTCATGATGCATTTTAATGTCAGATGTGACCTGACGCACGTAGAGCTGTATACAAAGACTGAGTCCCCTCTCAATCAGGGTGGGGATTTGGGCCCAATCTTGAGCCTTGAGCCTTCAGATGTTGTCAGATGACACATTGTTCAAACCTGTTTAATTCAAGTATACCCTGATCATTAGCACTTGTCCTGTTTGTGTGTTTGCAAGTGTATGTACGTGTTATTGGATTTGGCCGGCTCAGTGTGGATAGGGTCGAAGTGGCCGGATAAGAGCGAGGGAACACTAAAAGAAGAGGTGATGTGAGGACACGGGAATATTTAATCAGAAAGAGACGGATGTGGCCATGAGGGTAAAAGTGTAAGAAGCAATGGAGCGTGTTAAGTGCTAATGATCACACTGGGAGGTGAGAAATAAACAGTGAGCTCAAGGCACTGAGGAGAGAGGGGTTACATGAGGTGAGAGAAAGAAAACAGACTGCTTGCATGTTTGGAGAATGTGCAGTGGTCAAACAAAAGGAGGAAAAAAATACATCAAAGCGAGTCAAAGGCAGATTTGCACCAGTTTTTCATGTTAATGATGAAGCGTAATGAGGCCGACATAAGAGGTGGAGAGTGAGACCTTTTTCAATCTAAAGCACCTCAGCGATTAATATTAAAACAGTACTCAGCCACATCTGACAGTTTTATCTGTCATCAGATGTAATTCACTTCAATTAGCAGAACTGAGCAGTTCATGCCTGGAATGCTTTTACTTCATGTGTTATAAATTCAGTCATTGTCGAGAATTAATTGGCCAGATAATTAATGCACAGACACATATTGAAATAGTATTGTGTGTTTTTTTGGAGGCTGAAGAGAAACGGCTGTTGTAGGCTTACTCAAATCAGTGTTTGAACTCAAACTGTTTTATGGATGGTTTCAAAACAGTCCCTAAAGGTGTTCTACAAAGATCAATAGGAGAACCCTCTCTGGTCTTTACAGTTTACGTTTTTTTCCCCAACTCAATACTGCAATATCCACTTTTATGCCGATGATACCATCTTGTATTCAATCATTCCTTCTGCAAATTACTCCTTTTCCAGGTTACCGTCTGCTTTTGACAACCTCCAGATCTTTCAATATAAACTTCAACAAACAGATCAAGATCTTCAAGATTTTTAACTAACAGTGTTCCCACAGTACAGCATCAAGTGTCAAACAAAACTCACATTAAACCAAAAACTACAAATTGGAGTCTTGCCAAAGCGGTGCCCTTAAAGGATCAATAATCACTCAATGGCCATCTTGGCATTGTCCTTAGGCAGTTATTTGGGCTAATGAGACCAGGCCACATCTAAATTAGAGCCATAAGTTCACTCCCACTGGTCACTGGGACATAACATCTGCATGTATAGAATCAACTGGTCAAATCTTTAGAAGTTTGGTTTTTGCCCCAAAGTAAGGTTTAAAAACCTTTATGGACCCTTTATATTCGAAATGCCTCAAGTGGTTTGTCTCCTCTCATAATGTACGACTATGAATACTTGAAAACTTGATAGTCAATGTCCTGAAAAGACTTCAAGTTACACCAGAAACTAAGTGGATTCTCAGAACAGAAGTTGGTCTCAGAAAACATGCTCGTGCTGCTGCCACTACCTGTTCACCGTAGGATGCCATTTATAAAAGCCACTTCATTCATGACTCGAGACCGCTAACGCACTCTTGAATTAATATAATTGGTTCCGTTTTGCAATGGAGATCTTCCTGAATAATCAAAGCTTAATTAACTGATCTCCCATGTTTGTTTATCTCTGTTCTCATCGTCGTCATCTCTCACTCATCAGTTCTCTTTCTCTCCCGCTCACAGACAACCCGGTTTCATGTGTATTCATTTGTCTTAGCAAAAATAATTATCTTACCATAAATAGCCCAATTTATCACTTTACTTTGGCAGATTTATAGCGTCAATAATCCCACTTCCCTATCAAGAGCTAATGCGCTCAGGGAGGAAGGATGAATCAATGCGCTACCCTGACGACATAAACCACTAATTTTAATTGCAGTTCTCTCTGAGTGAGTGAACGGTGGCTTTGTGATGGATTTCTTAGCAGCAGCTATCAGAGAAGAGAGTGATCGGTGTTTGACCTGGTGTTGTCTTCAGTGGTGTTCTCACTGAGGCCTCTTCATATTGACAAGGAGTGCTGAGCTGAGTGAGGGTCATTTGTCAGAAGGAGGTCTCCATCTTTGCGTCCTGTGGGCTAATCAGCAACCTCCGGTGAAAACCCCACTGAGACCTTGAAGCTGACAGGTGTTTTCTGACTCTCCTTATCATAACTGAATAATACGTTCCAATTTCTGCGACTATATGTTCTGTTGTCGTAGTCGTAGTACATGTTGGGGAACTAGTTTTCGAATACTTTACAGAAGATACAGGAGACTTTTTCCACAAACTGTTGGGACGGACGCAAACAAAATTACAGGGACTTCCAACAGATTTTCATCCCCAACTCGTTTACACGTGAAGGGTTCAAATGAGCAATGATACGTAATATTTCAACACTGGGTTGGAATTTCAAAATAAAGCTTGCTGCCAAACTGTTCACATATGACAAGAGTATCAGACTCTAACCAACATTGTCAAATGTTCATGGTTTGGGTTGGTTTGGGCTCCAAAAACTACTTAGTTGGGTTAAGAAAAGATCATGCTTTGGGTTAAAACAACAGCTTTTAGTCTTCTAACTTGCGATGGTTATGCAACTCCTGTCTTGACAGAACGTATGTCATTTATGTACGTTATGGTTATGTACCCTGCCCCTGTAACATGAACCTTTCTCGCTCTTAATTCTACTGCACTAGAGGGGTAACTACCCCTTCAGAACTGAGAGCATAGGGCCACTGACTCGGCTTAATTTAAAAATGGGATTGAAAGGCTGCCAATCTATGATCTTGAATAGTAGACCTTCATTTCTAATGGACTGTGAAAAGACTTCTTGGCATCGAACAGCGGGCTTTGAGATGAACTTGAACCTCGCCTTGAAACTGAATGAGAGCAGACGGCGACAGTGACAAACAGCTGCAGTCAATGAACAAAGTTCAGTCTGTACAGAGTCCCAGAAACACACGCATCCCATTGGATCACATCCCAAGTTAATAAATCCAACTGATGAATTCTCTCTAACACTCAGCCTCATCACCAGGATTAAAAAAATGACTGTCAATGTTTCTGGAAACCACTGGTTCACATTTGCATGTTTAAACAACAGTCTCTTCTCATCATCTGTCACATATGTGAACTACAGGGCTCATCTGTACAGATGTTACAATAGGAATCAGAATCAAGTTTAATGCCAGGAAGTTTTCATATACAAGGGATTTGCGGCACTATATTGGGGCATACCAACAAACAGAGAAAATAAAAAGGGAAAAGTTCAGCAAGATACAGTAAGACCTGCACCAAGACCAAGAATATAGTATAAAAACATCCTTTTAAAGGGATCCTCCAATCTTAAAATGGAGTAGTTGTAGTGGGATACTGAGGGATGCACATTTTAATTCTTCTCTGGCTGTTTGTGATCAGTTTGTGTAGTCCAATTAAAGTTTGTCCACAGGAGGAGATGATGCCTTTAATCAGGTTTCAAGTGATTTTTTTTTTTTAACTGAAACTCAAATCTGTGCAAGAAACCACAGATTTATGCTCAAAAAAGAAACAAATCTCAGAGATCAAGTTGTTAAGAATCCCCCTGCCCACAGTCAAAACTCTGCCACTGCAGAACACTGAGTTTAAATACCTTTTGGAATGTACCATTAGCAGTAGGCATGGGGGGGGACTCAACCAACAACAGGTACATGACAACAGTAATTTCATCAACAGCTGATTTAATTCATCTTTCTACAGATAGAAACTCTTTTAGAACTTGAGCATTTATTCAGCCAACATTCCTGATCATGGCAGAAGATAAAAGAAAGAAAGAAAAAAGCTCAAATAGCTTTTCTAACTCCCCTTTCCAATCCAACCACTTGATGGAGTCCAGTCAGTTCAACAAGCAGCACCTGGCTGATTGACTCACCTGGCCTCAATTAACCAGTGGACCTCAAAGGAATGACCCAGTTTAAAATATTGAAAAGGATTCGAAAGGTCTCATTAAAAATTAAATAAAATCAAAAAAGTTTGACCTGTTTAAACACTGCCGACATCTGGGGGAAACTGATAGCTGAAAAATAAAACTATGAACGTCTTGACAAGAGAGACATGGTTGGTTATGAGACAGAAGTCGATGACACAAATACATCTTTTTAATATGCTGTTGGAACGTAGTATATTTTACCCTGTGGTAGAAAGCAACAAGTGCACAAATAACAGGTACATTTACTCAAGCTAAGAACAGTTTTGAGGTACTTAGTACAGTGAAATAAGCGATTAGTGAGGCTGAAAATACACATTTTGAAAAAGGATGTATGCATTAAAAGGAATTTTCTAAATCCATAATGCAGAATTTGTCCAATTTAAACTAAAGATCATTAAATTTAGATTGTGTACAATAAAGGATCCAGTCCATTAAAACTTCCGTTATGTCCTTTTGGCATCTTCTTCCCTACAAACTGCTTCGCTCACTCGACCTGACGTGGACATTCATCCTGAAAATGTGGCGATTATGAAACCAATTTTAACCTCCCTCTCTCTATCAGTCCACTAATGAGGATGCATGCAGCGATTTAGTGGAGATACACAGTCACTTTTCCGATAGACTCCCGCAAGGATTGGACTCGGTCCAGTTATAAATGACTTAACGACGTGACGAGAGGAGGTTTTCTGCTCAGTCCAATAACAGCAGAGTCATAGCAGGGACACGCTGAGGACATGTCAAACAATAAATTGTTAATAATGGAGGTGTTTTTCTAGTTTTTAGGCTTTGCTAAGTGTTGTTCTGGCGACAAAGGGACACGGCAAAATGAGCTCATTTATCTTTTCCGACTCATCTTCGGTGTTTGGATCAATGTTTATCTACATTTGTTGTAATCACAGCGATAAAATTAATAGTCCATGGAGAGCTGCATCTCATTTACAATGTTAACGATGAACATCAACATCAAATCCGGGCTTTTTTTTTATCATCCTGATGTCTCAAGGGTGTCCTGTAAGTGCCACTGACTGTAGAAACTGACAAACTTTAGCACCGTGCTCTCATAAAAAAAGGTTTTACTTGTACTTTTTTTGTAGCTTCTGGAAAAGCTGTTGATGACATTTGACAAACTGATGTCACACTGAGATAATTATTAGGTAGAAGAAGAAAAGTGGGTGGAAATCATGGAACTTTTAATCAGATTTGGGTCCCTACCGACCAAAGTTTTCCCAATTTGCAGGTGTGAGCTGCAGCCGAGTGCAGGTGAGGATAAAAATGGGGACATCATGCATTAAATATCATAGCCCGGTCTGAAAAGTATCCAGCTGCGAAGCTCCCCCTCAGTACAATAATAAAAAAAAACTTTCATTGCCATGGTGATAATTATCATATGTTACTTCATTATCTGGATCTCTCAGGCGGAAAAAGAGGTCCAAGGATGGGTGACAAATCATTTTCTACAAAAATTAAACTTGGCCGCGTGTCAAAAACACAAAAACTTGTCAACAGTCGGGCACATACGGAACAATTTTGAGCATAATAAACCATAAATATTCACACAGCTAGCAGAAATGAGATTCTAGGAGTTTATGTTCACTTTTTTTTTATTCATTTCTCCACTTAAAAAACAAAACATTGTATAAGCAGTTGGAGTTTATTTCCTGAAACGTCTCGCTGTAACTCGATTTAAATGTGAACTTCCGTCACGACACAGTAACAATTTCGAAGACAATATTACATAAAGGTTGTTGCTGTTGGTTCGGATGTCTGGAGCTGATAATCAGTCCACGTTTAATCTGTTTGATGACACAATCTGTGTCTCGGCAAAGTGATAAGACCGCGGCTGCTTCACTCCTTAGTGTTTATAATTACAGCCCAGACAGACAGACCCAAACACACACACACACACACACACACACACACACACACACACACACACACACACACACATGAAGCAGCCCTATTCTTAGGGATTATACTCGTGGTGAAAAAGGCCAAGAGTTTGCATGAAAATAGTTTGAATAAAATGTCTCAGAAGTATTATTAAAGGGCAAGTTCACTCAAAAGCCACATGCTTGACAGTTTGACAATGTGTGTGCCCCTCTAGTGTGGTATTTAATAGTGACTAAAGTCTGAGTTGTGGTAAATGGACTTACATTTCTACAGCTCAATGCACTTTACAACACTTGTTGCATTCACCCATTCACAGCAGCCAGGGGATCCGGGGGAATTGAACCAGCAACCCTCCGAGTACTGGGCAACCCGCTGTATCTCCTGAGCGACAGCTGCCCCGAGTCAGGTGGTTGGATGGGTCATATACAGCTTTAAAAGCCTACTGTTGATCTTTTTAAATATGGCTTTTTAACTCTTTGTAAAGCAATGTCTGTTTTTAAAGGTTAGCGTAACCCATTGGTTTGAGGACTACCATTTTGAAAGCCTCGAGTTTGGCATTAAAGTCACCGCCATTTTTGATTTTTGGAGCCAGAAGTGACCATATCTGGGGAGGTGATCCCGACTGAGAACTTACTCTTACTCTAAATCAGGGTTTCTCAATTCCAGTCCTCGAGGACCACTATCCTGCATGTTTTAGATGTGTCCCTCCTCCACCACACCTGATTCACCTGAGGACTGGGATTGAGAAACCCTGCTCTAAATTGAACCATAATTTACTAAATGAACATCACGCTGTGTGGAGGAAGACTTGAAACTAGGGATTGAGATCATAAACTCACCAGAAATCTGCTTACTGAGGTAATAAATCAAGTGAGAAGTAGAGTCGTTCTCTCGTAAGCTTACATGCAATCTGACTTCTTTTTGAAACCAGTGGAGTCGCCCCCCTGCTGGCCATTAGAAAGAATACAGGTTTAAGACTGGACCTTTATTCTTTGGCTTCACTTCTCAGACCCTGAAACTCCATATTTGATACAGTCAATGAATTAAATCCAAATTTAATGGATGTAGTAAAATATTCTTAATCTTCAAAAGACCAACTCTGTAATCAAACAACCATCTCGAGCTGTCCCATGAAATTAATGCCATAAAATCACCATAAAGAATGACTTCCCTCGAGCGCTGAATCAGTCGGCTGTCAGTCTCTAAAAGTTAGTTATGTTCTTTTAAATCCCTTATTAAAACCCACATTTATAGTCTTGCCTCCTTTTACTGCTCTCAGTGTTTTCATCTGTTCTTCATCCTCTCATGTGACGTCTTTTTTCTTCCGTCCTTCATTGCTTTTATTCGTTTGTTGTTAATGTATTTATCATCTTTTATTCTTTTTACTGCTCTTAATCTTTCCATCTGCTTCCTAATTCCTCTGACGTAATGCTGTCCTCTAATGGTCCTAAATTGATTCTTCTCTTTTATTTATTTACAGTTCTGCTTTACTTTTCCTCTCTCTTTCTTTTTCTGCGATCTTGCCTGTGATATGGCTTTTGTTCCTCTTACTTGTAATGACTCATATTGTTGTTTTTCTGTTCGCGCATTTTCTGTGTTTGAACTCACCTTAGACGAGGCGTCCTTGTGTTCGACTGTTGAGTGTTCATTCTGTCATAATGTCTTCCTGAGTTTTCTTGCTTTTGCTTTCTAAACTCTGTTTTTAAAAGTGCTATATGAATAAAGTTTATTATAAGTATTATGATCAGAGACTGGGGCTGCTAACCGACAGGAGAGCTGCGACAGAAAAGATCTCCTCACCTGTGGGAATGCAACGACAGAAATGGTTTATTTATCTATATTTTGGCAGAGATATCGTGTAATAATATGTTTGGACTCTACTGGAGTGGAGTGGTTTGAAATAATTGCCAACAAACTTTTGCTCGGATACTTTTAAATCCTACAGGACCTGAATACACAGAAGATAAATACTCTAAGATTAAAAGTTTACTCTGGGAGGCTGCCCAGATGTGCAGCACGTATTATTGACTTTTTGCCTCTGCGTGTGTGTGCTGGTGTGTGTTGGCAGCCCTCGGCTCATTACTCATTCATAGCTGTCAGTTGTTATATTCGACTCTAACGCGGCCGATCGCTGTTTGTTTGCTGTTTTCTCACCGAGACGAAGGCTGTAATTTAGAGCGTTAATCTGCTTCCGTCCCTGTAAATAATGCCGCCGTTAATAATTCATGGATTAATCAACACATGTGAATGTGGCTAAGAGGGGAGAGAATGAGAGGAAAGTGAACACACGCAAGTAAATAGAAGAAGCTTGAGACACTCAAATCTGTTTGTGACATGAATTCATTTATGTTACATAAGCAAAGGAAAATACAATTAGGAGACGACACAAAAAACCACAAGAAACTGCAGCTTCGGACACATCAAGACAACTCAGAACAGTGAAATCTCCCTCATAACACGGTGAAATGTCCCTTTAATGGCTTTCATTACAGTCCCAGCTTTGACGACAGAGGGCCCATACGCAGCAAAGTGTAAATAAAGGCATAATAGAAACCCCCTCAGTTCCAAATTGCATAAAATTGTTCGACAAATCTTCAATACTCTGTATCAAATCCTCGAATATCAGCCATGGAAACGGGGTCAGGAGAAAAATAAATCGTACCCCTCTTCTTCAACTGAATTATCGTCGAAAAAAGAATAATCCTGCTAACAGTAGCGACGCACAAAATACCTCATTGCCCCGTTTACAAAAAAAACAAACAAACAAACAAACACCAAACAGTTTATGAAATACCTGCCAAAGAACGCTGTGCTTTTCCAAAAATGTTCCTGAATAATTTCTCGGATCGAGAAAGAACATTTTCTCAGTCGCGTAGCAAAGATACCTCGAACCTGTTTAATCTGTAAAGACGTTTGTAATCTTAACACGAAGCCCCGTGTTCAGCCCTCATCTCCTGCTTTATAAACAGTCCCTCTTCTTAGCAGGATGAGTCTGGCGTTTCGTGTGTTTCCCTGTTCGCCGACTTCACAGAGCGATGATAACCTGTTGTGGGATTAAAACGTCCCAGCTTGTATTTAAGACTCCCACTGAGCTCACTTTGTACTCGCTCTTTTCTAACATTAAGAGGATTTGTTTCTTAATTGGAGACCTGCGCCCCTGCTCCTTCTCTTCTCTGTAAACATTCAGCTCCTCTTGTCTCTACTCCCTGTAGTGAGCCACCAGGATCAGTTTGGGTTTGGGGGTAACGGCCGGGGTGTTCGAGGCAGCAGGAGCAGCAGCAGACTCTTGTTTCGATGGAGATGGAGATGAAGCCCCTCGACTGGCTTTCTGCGACGAGTCGTGGACGGAGTTGGGCGTGGGGACAACCGTGGAGGGCGCCGGAGCCAACACGTTGCGTTCCTTTGGCTGACGGACGGTGCGGAGCGTCTTAGTCGGCCGTGAAAATGTCTTTATTGTGGAGCCTCGCTCAGGGACGGAGCAGCTCAGGAACGCCCTGAAACACCTGTAGAACTACACACAAACACACACACACTCATTATTAAGAGAGTAGAAATAAAATAAATGCATCGTATAACTTTGTCATCCTGATTGTCTGAACTTTAATTTTACTATCCTACTTTATTCTGTAATGACAGCATGTATTTCCTGTTTGTCCTGGAAGAGGGATGCCTCCTCTGTTCCTCTTTCCTGATGTGTCTTCCACTTTTTTCCCCTTGTCTTTGTTAACCTAACTGCGTAATTTTGGAGCGTAAAACTAACTGAATAGTTTTGGGAGCGTAAACCTAACTGAGTAGTTTTGATGCCAAACCTAACCGAGTAATTTTGATGCCAAACCTTACTGAGTAGTTTTGGGGGTGTAAACCTAACTGAGTAGTTTTGGGGCGTAAACCTAACCGAGAAGTTTTGGAGCCGTTAACCTAACCGAGTAGTTTTGATGCTAAACCTAACCGAGTAGTTTTGGGGCGTAAACCTAACCGAGTAGTTTTGGGGCGTAAACCTAACCGAGTAGTTTTGGGGCGTAAACCTAACTGAGTAGTTTTGGGGCGTAAACCTAACCGAGTAGTTTTGATGCCAAACCTAACTGAGTAGTTTTGGGGGCGTAAACCTAACCGAGTAGTTTTGGGGGCGTAAACCTAACCGAGTAGTTTTGGGGCGTAAACCTACCCGAGTAGTTTTGGGGCGTAAACCTAACAAAGTAGTCTTGGGGACGTAAACCTAACCAAGTAGTTTTGATGCCAAACCTTACCAAGAAGTTTTGGGGCATAAACCTAAATGAGTAGTTTGGCCGTAAACCTAACCGAGTAGTTTTGGAGCCCCATCCTCTACATGGAGGGATACAGAAATGTAGATAAGATGACATTTACTGTCCCATCTAAAACATCAAAGGGTCACTGTCGTGGGAAAGACCTGATCAACCCGAACATCAAAGGGTCATTGTTTTGATAAGAAAATGATTGATGTCTGTTGTAAACGAAGGTAACCTCCTCTCTGTTCTGTATTTAAGGCAGTAACATTTTGAGATTATTAAAGAGATCTGATTCATACGCTGAAGTCTAAGAAGTTCTTCGGAGACTTAGCAACTCTCAACCTCACAAGGAAAAGTAGTGTACTCCCCTAAAAATAGTTTACAGCAGTAGAAGGGTAAAAGTAGCAGCAATGAAAGTGTTGGTAGTAGCAGACAGAAGTCGTAGTAGTAAAATCATTTACAGTAAATGTGAGACAGATCATCTCTCTGCAGCTCAGTCATTCTTCTTGTCTCCTCCGTGTTGAGGTGTGCAGCAGGCAGCGTGCCCCCCTGGATAAACGTAGTGTACTTAGTATACTCTCTGGTTCCACACGTATACTTTAAGTCTACTACATTTCCCCAGGGCGCCGCAGATCAAACATGCGTTGCATGAGACAGTTTACGGTGCTTTTTTAACTGAGGTACTTAAGCAGCAGGCTGACAATTCATCATATACATATAAGCCAATTAATTTTCTGTTACCCCGAGGAAATGATGCAGCTTTCAAATTTAGCACGAGGTTTTTTTTAAAAAATCTTCTGGTGTCTCAAATCCCAAAGTATTAATCTAACTGGAGAGCTGAGCTTTGGGGGGAAGAAAAAAAAAAAAAAGGGCTGTTGGTTTAAAAGCGAAACCTCCGGGGAAACAAAAAGAGAGAGAGAGAGACGTGTGAAGTGGGAAGTGTGAAGGAGAAAAGGGATGAAAACAGCAGGAGAGCAGGACAAGAGGACAAGCTGACGTCATGAGGGATTACAGCGAATATCGGGCACAGATTGAGATCTTAAGACTGAGGAGTCACCGAATCCTCACCTGCCAATCCAAGTCTGAGTCTTTGAAGCAATATGACACATGATAGCACCTTTGAATACACTTCACTGCTTCCTCTTTTACCGTAGCGGAAGCTTTCTTGTCATACTGTCAATCACTGTCACATTTTATAACATGAAGTTTAACATATAGAAGGAGGGTTATTAAAGGCAACAGGGCTGTTTATATGTTGATTGGCAGTCAGATAAGCCGATCACTCCGAGCTCAATCATCAGTTAATCAGTGTGCAGGACGCTGGCAGGATGTTTCCTACTTCCTTTCTCTCTGTCTTTTCTCCTTCCTTCTTTCTTTCTATCCTTTGTTCCCTTCTGCTTCTCTGTCTTTCCTTTCCTTTTCTGTTTTTCTTTGCTTCCTTCCTCCTGTCCTCCTTCATTCCTTTCCTTCCCTTCCTCCTTTTCCTTCCATCCTTTTAGTTCTTTCTTTCCTTCTTCCAGTAGTTGTTTCTTTTGCCACCCTTCCCTCCTTCCCATTTCCTTTATTTCTTCCTTCCTTCACATTTCCTTCTTCTTTTCCTCCTTACCTTTACTTCTTTCCTTCCCTTTCCTTCATTCTTCTTTCTCCCTTCTTTCTTTCTTTCTTTCTTTCTTTCTTTCTTTCTTTCTTTCTTTCTTTCTTTCTTTCTTTCTTTCTTCCTGTTGGTGTTTCTTTTGCCACCCTTCCCTCCTCCCCATTTCCTTCTTTATTTCTTCCTTCCTTCACATTTCCTTCTTTGTTTCTTCCTTCCTTCACATTTCCTTCTTTGTTTCTTCATTCCTTTACATCTTTCCTTCCTTCCTTCCTTCCTTCCTTCCTATCATTGTCTTTCTTTCCTTCTTCCTGTTAGTTGTTTCTTTTGCCTCCCTTCCCTCCTTCCCATTTCCTTCTTTATTTCTTCTTCCTTCACATTTCCTTCTTCTTTTCCTCCTTTCCTTTCTTTCTTTCTTTCTTTCTTTCTTTCTTTCTTTCTTTCTTTCTATCCACAACATAACAACAGAAACAGTGTGGAACAGATGAAAGAAGTGAAAGAGTTTCATAACAACTGTAGATAATAACTACATTATCAATTTGAAATGAAAAAGCCGGCAGACAGACGTCAGCGGCGGCAGCATCTCCTCCACCGACGTCTGTTCGGGTGTTTCTCGGCGGCTTGAATCTGCGCAGCGCTTTAAGTCTTCAACTCGCCTCAACACACTGCTGCCGTAGTTATGGGCTGGGAGGAACTGAAGACTGAAAGCGCCACACAGTGAGACCTCCTGCACGCTCAGAGTTCAGTTAATCAGCACACACACGAACACACACAGTGAAAAAGTGCATCGCGAGTCATCAGAGTTAAATGTCTCCGGAGCTCAGCAGAGACAGTCCAACAGGTGGAGGCAGATAAAAAAGAGACGGAGCAGATAAAAGAGTGTGAACGTGTGGCGGAAGAAGGAAAAGGTCAGCGCCAGACTGATACCGACATCACATGCTAATCAAAAATCAAAGCTAACGTTACCTTTCTACCTTCACCTCTCTCTTTCATCTTTCACCCCTCCGCCCGTCTTTCATCTTCACGTCACTCTCGCTTTTACCGTCTTCGTTCCTTCTTTCATAATCATCATCCCTCTCTTCTGCCTCTTTTCATTTCCTGCTCCCCGCTGATGTCCTTCTGACTCTCCTTCTTTTTCTCCTTCCTTCCCTACTTTCTTCCATCATTTTCTTTTATTCCTCCCTCGGCTCCTTCATTCTTCTCTTTCGTTTTTTCCTTCCCATCCTTCTTTTATCCTTCCTCATCCCTCCTTTCCTCCTTTCTTTGTCTTTGCTCGGTCCTTTTCCGTCTTACTTCTTTAATTTTCCATCTTTTGTCCTTCCTTCCTCCCTCATCCCCTCCCTTCTTTCTCTTTCATTGTTTCTTTCTTTTTCCCTTTTCTTTTCCTTCCTTGCTTTCTTTTTCATCTTTCCCTTCGTTCCAAACCTTGTTCATTTTAACTTTATAATATTGTTCTTTCTTTTCTTGCTACTTTCTTTTCATCCTCCCATCCTTTCTTGTTCTTGTTCCATCCTCTTCTTTCATTCCTCCCTAATTTCCTCACCTTTTCTTCCATTTTTGTTCTCTCTTTCTTTCTTTCTTTCTTTCTTTCTTTCTTTCTTTCTTTCTTTCTTTCTTTCTTTCTTTCTTTCTTTCTTTCTTTCTTTCTTTCCCTTCCTCCTTCCATCCCTACTTGCTTCCATCATTTTTATTTCTCCCTCGGCTCCTTCATTCCTCTCTTATGCTTTTTCCTTCCCATCCTTCTTTTTTACTTCCTCCTCCCTCCTTTTTCCTCCTTTCTTTGTCTCTGCTCCGTCCTTTTCCATCTTACTTCCTTCATTTTCCATCTTTTGTCCTTCCTTCCTCATCCCCTCCCTTCTTTTTCTTTCTTTCTTTCTTTCTTTCTTTCTTTCTTTCTTTCTTTCTTTCTTTCTTTCTTTCTTTTTCATCTTCCTATTTCCTTCCAAACCTCCTTCATTTTAACTTTATAACATTGTTCTCTTTCTTTTCTTGTTACTTTCTTTTCATCCTCCCTTCCTTTCTTGTTCTTGCTCCATCCTCTTCTTTTCATTCCTCCCTAATTTCCTCACCTTTTCTTCCATTTTTGTTCTCTGTTCCTTCCTCTGTCCTTTCTTTCTTTCCTTCCTGTGTTCTCTTTCTTTATTTGCTCTGTCCTTTCTTTCTTTCTTTCTTTCTTTCTTTCTTTCTTTCTTTCTTTCTTTCTTTCTTTCTTTCTTCCTTCCATCCCTCCTGTGTTTTTCTGCATCCCTGACTGTATTCCCATTTCATATTTTTCCTGTAATAAAATCCTCGATCACACTCAACATAGAAACAAAGGAGCCTCCTGTAGGTGTTTTCTACGATGGCAGGAAGTGTTGATGATTTCATCTGTGAATCGAGCGGTAAGCAGTTTCACACTGAAAATCACCTCCTGCGTTGTGCTGAAATTCCCACCTTCTGTTTTCATGTACACGAGCTTCAACCTTGAACCTTGAACCAGATAAATTCAGTTGTTCATCTTTTGTTCTTGTCAATCAACCAGGCAGCTGACAGGAACAGTCGGATCAGTTCAACTCACAAACTGTGCAGGAAGAGAATCTGTGTTTTTCTTTTTTTTTCGAGGGATAAAAGAAAAGCTGGTCAAACTCTCTGACGCAGTCTGGAGTCACGCATGAACCGTCCTCTCTGTGATGCCTGTATTCATTTGCAGCTATTAGACTAATCTACTAATGACTGCCGTAACGATTTATCGACGCTGAAATGCTTCTCAAAGCACCTTGAAGTTTGCTGTCTTGTCAATTAGGACATCAACCAGATTACTTCCTCCTCCTTTCCCCTTTTTTTTCCCTCCGCTGTGTCCTTGAATGTCAGCGATGTGTATCACCACCTCACAGGAAGCTGGTAGGTGTTTTGTGTCGACGCTGTTAAGGCTTTGACACCACGATAATAATGTCACACCTCTGTCTTTTATCTGTGTGTGTGTTTGTGTGTATTTATAGTTGGTCTATGTGAGCATGTGTGATCCGTCTGAAGGTGTAAATGAAGACCCAGCTTCCACCTACATTAACCTCCCCTGGGTGTGAATCACAGAAACCGGCCCGGGTGTCTGACTCGCCGCCAAAATGAAGGAGGGCAGATCATCAGGGATAGCCGACTCTAATCAACACCGGCTCAGTTTAGGAATTCAATTTACACGAGAAGCAGCAGTTCTGATCATTTACTCAAGTAGAAGTCCTAATATCAGACTGTGAAAATGCTCTAGTACCAGTAAAAGTCTTGCAAAACCTTGCTTGTGTGAAAGTATGTGAGTATTATGAGCCAAATTTAGTTACAGTATGAAAAGTAAGAGTACTAATCGCATATGTGTTGCATTATATCTCACCAGTACGCCACTATCAGGCCCAACAATGGCAAAAAATATGATTTTAATGGTATTTTACGGTTTGTAATTCCCTCAAAAAAGCAATAAAATGCTCGATGACGCATTCTGTACAAGAACACTCCTCCGCTTCCATGATTGTATAAAAAGAAGGACGAGGTCAGAGCAGTGGAGTGTTTCTGTGGACTGAACACGGGATAAATAAACAACTTTATTTGGTTCCACTTCCTTTAAAAGGGTCCTGATAGTTCATGGTGAGTAGGTCGTAATTACCAAGCAACGTATCTGAAATATCTTTGAAATAAGCCCCCAAATTACCACCGCAATTACCTCAAAATGTTTTGTATCACCCCAATATTATTCAATAACAATACTGTGCTTTTTTCCAATAAGCACTGAATAAATATCTGGTAATATCAAAGAAACTTCCAGCTAGATTCTGTCTAACTCGCCTCTAAATTGAAGTGAGTTGGTGCTGTTTGTCTTCCGAGTTGTTGGATGTAATTTCAAACATGTTGCTTTGGAATTACTGGATTTGTAAAATGAAGTGTTACCCTTTACTCGCTCACATTGGTGAAGCTTTATGGAGAAAATATTTCCCCACCAGCTGCTCTGCCTCAACTCTGAACAGATTTCTTTACTTGCTGCTGAAGTAACTGCAGACTATCAATAACTAGCAGCCTCCAAATGATCACCTCCTTCAGTTTATCACACAGTCAACACAGTCAATTCAACGAAACAAAATTTGGAAATGATAAAAAGTACAATCAAGTACTTCAAGTCAAGTTGCATAAACTGAAAACACTCAATTACCTCAACTACTGTGTGAAAATCCTTCAGTAAAAGAGAAACATGCAAAGTTTGGATGTGATGATAAATTAAAGCGAGCAGGATGTGAGTAATCTTCACAGTGAGAAGCAGAAGAAACCTGATCAACAGGACGAATTATATAATTATTATCTTTATATTATATAATCTCACGCCTTTCATTTAGTGTTCAGTCATCATGTTTGTCCAGTGTTTGTCAGTATTATTCCTCCAGCTCACATTTCTCACGCCAATAGTCCCACTGATTACATTTGCAACATGCAACGCAGCTGATTTAAATCATGAAACAACACAGACTGGTTTTTATCTTCCACCTGTCGACGCTGAATGTGAGGAATTGTGCAACACCACCTCACCTGCTTGTTCATGAATATGTAGATGAAAGGGTTGATGACGGTGGAGAACTTGGCGAGCAGCGACGGCATGATGCTCGCCTCCGGGGTCAGGAAGTCCCGGGGGCCGAAGGTGGAGAGCAGAGCCGCCACTCCGTAAGGCAGCCAGCAGACCAGGTAGCACACCACCATGGTGACGACCATCACCAGCACCCGCTGCTCTCTGCGGCGGCTCACCACCGAACTCACGCTGCTGACCTGGAAGAAGACAAAAACAGGAAGTGGAGATTTTGAGAATTTAACCCATAAGCTCGGTGAGGAGTGCACGACGTATATGTGGGGCCAATATGTTTTTATTCTGGGCTATTTATCACCGTCTGTGAAATTATAGCAGATAAAAATGTGTCATAAATTCTGTCACTGACTGAAGCATCTAACAGCTGGTTTGTGATCCGCAGAAGTATACAGAGAAGAAGAAGAGTAAGGAAGAGAAGAAGAAGAATAAAGAGAAGAAGAAAGAGAAGAAGAAGAATTGGTAGAAGAAGAAGTAGAAGAAAAGAGCGGAAGAAGAAGAAGGGGGAGAAGAAGAGGAAAAAAAGAGCAGAAGAAGATAAAGAAGAAAGAAGACGGAGAAGAAGAGGAAGATGAAGGAGAGAAAGGAGAAGTAGAAGAAGAAGAAAAAGAGCTGAAGAAGAGTGGAAGAAGAAGAAAAGAGAAGAAGAAAAAGAAGGCAGGAAGAAGAAGAAGAAGAAGAAAAGAACATCAGAGGAAGAAGAAAAAAAGAGCAAAAGAAGAAGCAAAAAAGAAGAAGACAAGAGAAGAAGAAAAGAGGAGAAGAAGAAGAAGAAGAAGAAGAGTACAAGTACCTCACACTGCACTTGAGTACAGTCATTCAAGAAGTTACTTCCACTCATGAAAACGATCAACTCTCATCTCATAATCTTAGAAATGTTATGAATTATTCAAGAAATAATTGCTAATATTTTTTTTCAAAATCTCACAGCTTCACTCTCAGAATCTCAGTTTTCTTTAATCTTTGTCACGGGATCTTCTGCCGTCTCTTCGTTGTCCATCTCCGCTGTGGATCAGTCGGACATTAACATCTCTCTGCCCGCCTGCCAAAGCCAAAAGCTTGAAGATGCAGCTCCTCCAGCGTCTGTTAGATCCAGCTCCAGATAATCCGACTGTGAGGACGCCAACAAGAAGACTCCCAACTTCTTCACAAGAAAACACTGTCTCTTCTCCGTCTCTTTCATCTGCACATCCATCTAAGTATCGGACAATAAATCTATGGGACCAGAATCAGACTCTAATGAGACAACAGGAACAAAACTGACCCCTTAATCCCAGGTGGAGGGCGATTTGCCTTCCGTATCTACAAATAGCTCCATGTGGAGGAATTTCAAAGCTCTTACATTAATTAAGTCCTCTTAAAAACCCGGCCAACCAAGTAACTGCTCAGCTGTCTTCACTCGAGCAGAAAATGGATGAAGTGGACCGACTGAACACGACAGACCAGCCCGACATGTCTTAAAAAAGAAACAGCTCCTCCAAGACGTTTGACTGATTTGTGGCTCTGAGAAAAAGGGGTTGGAGTGCGTCTACGACTGGAAAAAATGCAAAGTTCAGTCTTCTCCACATCACTGTGAAGAGACGCCTTTAAGTTTTAACTCTAACTGAATTTTAAAGGACAAGTTGAGGTGATTTCGTCATGATTCAAAACAAATAAACTTTTGTGACTTGTACTTAAATCCTTTAGTTTGATGGGTTGGCTTTTACTACAGCAGTTAAAGGAAATGTAGTGTATTTCTCCGATGGTTGGGGCTGATGGTAATCAGACAACAGATAAGTTTGAAATGTGGCATATTAAACTTTATTGCCTCAAATATGTAAGTTAAATAAGTTGTAAAATGTACCAATCATTTCACTTACTGTCCAGATCCCAAGGACACCAGAGAACAATACAATAATTCAAAATAAATGTCTGCGAGTTTGAGATGTACTTTGGGGGCGAGGAGTGATTCAGCAGATTTAACACTGCAGCCTGCGGTCTCACACACTGCAGTACTTCGCAAAAAAAAAAAAAAGAAGCCACACACTCTCAGAAAAAGGACAAGTTGCAAATGTCGGCTTCTGCCAGAAACAGATGTTCGTTATCACCGACGTGGAACACACACACACACATACAATCAATCCATCACTCAATACAACATATTGTAGACAGATCGACCACAATGACACCAGAAGTTAATGAATTACATTTTTCACTTCCAGGAGCTGCAAACGCTTGAACCCAAACAATTGAATCCTCTTCTGCCAACATAAATACCGCATTAAATATTCATAAATATGAGAACATGATTTACACTTTTCAATTAAAGCACATGAGCGAGGCAGGGAGACGCAGACTGAGAGAGTCGGACCATAAAGTTTTGTTAAAGTTACTAGTTTAAACTTGGATGTAACTTCAAAAAAAGTCTCACAGGCAAACTTCCATCATTACGAATGTCACTGATGCCTAAGTTTTGCTTATTCACAAGGTCTAGAGGTGATTAAATCCCCTGTTTTGACCCACTAAAAACACTAAAACACGATATCAAACAAGCAGAAACTGACATTGAAAATCTTGAACTCGTCTATAGGAGATTCTTCAAGGGCTGACTCAAATGCGTCGCAGCTTGCTATAATCTACGCCCCAAAATCAGAATTCAAACAACGGAAACTGATTCAGGGTGGAGACGTTCAAACTTACATCGGCTGCACCGAAAAAGAGGCAAAAGACTGATGTAGAGAAGGAGAAATCACATTCACACGACATGTTTATGACCTGACTTTCAGATCAGGAGGTGGAGTTAAAGCCATGAAGGCTAACTAGCAGTCACTGTTCATAGACTACTTACATGCATATTATGAAGTACTTTTACTGTGTACTTTTCGAGTAATACTTTGTCAAAATCCTGACCAGATCACAAGAATAAAGATATTTCGCCCAACTTTGATGCACAATAAAAAACGTATTTTCCATAAGTAGTTTTGGATTCATACACTGCTGAACTAAGTACTTCATAGACTACTTGCATGCATAATATGAAGTACTCTTACTGTGTACTTTTAGAGTAATCCTTTGTCAAAATCCTGACCAGATCACAAGAATAAGGATATTTCGCCCAACTTTGATGCACAATAAAAAACTTATTTTCCATAAGTAGTCCAAGATTCATGTACTGCTGAACTAAGTACTTCATAGACTACTTGCATGTATAATAAGAAGTACTCTTACTGTGTACTTTTAGAGTAAACCTGGGTCAAAATCCTGACCAGATCACAAGAATAAGGATATTTCGCCCAAATTTGATGTGGAATAAAAAACATGTTTTCCATAAATACTCCAAGATTCATGTACTGCTGAACTAATTACTTCCTAGACTACTTGCATGTATAATATGAAGTACTCTTACTGTGTACTTTTCAAGTAATACTTTGTCAAAATCCTGACCAGATGACAAGAATAAAGATATTTCGCTCAACTTTGATATGTAATAAAAAACGAAAAAATGATGCTTCAGTCAATCAAGCACAGCGATGTCACAAGATGAAATTGAAAATTGAACCATATCCTTGGTTTGCAGAAACATACTTTGCCAATATTTATTCTGCCGTCTGAGTTGGAGCTCAAGGTTGCTGAAGTCTCGTTTCTCATTTAAATCGTAAGTACATTAATACAAATTTTAAAAAGCACATAGTTACTCCCACACTCCATGTCAAAGATTCAAATGTTTGTGTAATTGTTACGGGGGTTTTAAAGCCCCCAAATTGGTTTTCAGAACAGCCATACATTTTTCAGACCTCTATCACACAAAAAACCTTATGCAATGACAAAAGTGAAAAGGTGACAGTAAGTTCAAAAAGGTTTCACGTCTCTGCAAGTTGATTTTCACACTCACAATGAAAACCAAAGACTTTTAGCCGTTGAAAAGAAACCCGAAGGAAATTAATCTGTACGACCCAAAATATCTCCCGAGAGCGAGAGAGAGGAGCTCGAATGTGCTGATGCTAAGACAGCCGGCTCTTCCATCAGGTCTCAATCTTCGAGCTTTCAAAGTTTGAACAATGATCCGCTGAACTAAATCATCCCGTCCGTGTTACTCTGAGCAGACTGCGCCCCTCTCGATCCTGGTGACAGCTGCTGCGTCAGCTGTCGAGGATGTCAGACGAATACTTCAGGCTTCGGCATCGACTACCTGGAGTCATTCTTAATGGCAGAGCACGGAGAGAATGTGGAAAAAAGTATAATATTTTACAACGTGTGACAGTTTCAGGTCAATAACGGGCCAGCCGCTGCTCCATCATCTGGCTGGCTTGCCAAAAATCAGCACCAAGAGTCAAAAGGTATACGAAAGAGAAGCAGGCAAGTCGGCGGCTGTTTGTGATGCAGACGCGTCTCTACAAAGTGTGAAAAACCTTCACAGCAAATACGATAAAGGTCAGTTTGTTAAATAAATAGTTTGACATTTTGGGAGGAAGACTCATTTTGCTCTCTTGCCGAGAATTAGATGAGAAGCTCGATACCGCTCTCATATCTGCATGTAAAATATAAAGCCGGAGACAGCAGGCGATTAGATTAGCTTATCGTCGCTTGATGCAAAGACATTTTTACGTTTTTGGCTTCTGTACAGATTGAACAAACATGTTTTTTATGATCTTTTGAGAAGTTGTTTCCTTTATCAGATGGTTTGACTTTTGGATTTTGCTCAGCTTTATTAAAAAAGCCTCTGGAAGTGATTTTTAATGTTTAATAGCTCTACATTCCAACAGTAATCACTGTTCATTAGAGTGTCTGGTCAGTAACACGTGTCTCTCCTCCCCCTGTTGGTGCAGTTAAAGAGAATATAAACTCTCTGGTATCCCCGTCCACTTTATCCAATCAGGACAAAGAACTAAAGAGGTGGTCCTGTCTGCTCATGAACCTGCAGAGAGCTGGATCCTTCTGTTTGCTTCGATGTCTCGGGATTACCACTGCATGCCCATTTGGTGACGTAGAGAGGAGGGAGGGGAGTGCTAAGTGCTAACAGCAGCTTTACCTGCCTGCTGTCTCTGGCTTCATATTTACCTTAAACACCTGAGACTACCCACTGAGCAAAAACATATCCAAAAGACGTCAAATCAACGTCTTTGATGGCGTTGAAAAGGCAATAGAGAGCGAGAATTAAAGGTCTTTTTAATCGTCTTTTCAACGTTCACTATTAATGTCCAGGTGACATCTTTACAGGGAAGAACTTCTTCTGCTTCAAAATTCAAGTTTTTATGACGGACAAATTTTGAGTCATGCAGCAAAAGCTACAGGCTGGATTTGAACCCAGAGCCTCAACCTCAGTAGCCTGCATGAGGCGTGCAGTTTACTGGTAGAGCTACATGTTTTAGTTAACCAAGCTTGGAATATTAGCCTGTCTGACGAAGGCCAGAAGACCAAAACATGGTAAAATACGTGAACCTGAAGTCAGGTTCCTTGTTAGCACTGGGGTTAAATCTGATTTATCGCCAAAAAAACGCGCTTCTGCTTTTCGCTTTGACAACAAATCCTCCGGCATCGTCTTTCTGGTCAACTCTCGTTACTCTGATCACGCTATAAATGTGACTCCTGCTACAGAGTTTGTAACCATCGTGTTCATTGTCTGACTACGTATTGATGAAAAGGGCAAAGGTAATGTAGTGTAACAAAGACCTAAGCAAACCTAATGTTGTTATCATCAAACTATAAACTATGTTCCCTTTAATCAATAGTTTAATCAGTAATTCAAATTAAAAACTTGAGTACGGTTGCCCACTTCTACCAAGGGCAAATGTCCTGTTCAGCCTCCATGTGCAGTAATCCTAAACAAAAGGTCTGCAGAGGTGGAAAGTCTACTGGTGTGATTATTCATCATACTGAAGGGAAGGACAGCAGAGACAAAATGTGTACATTGCTGTGCAGCGGCAGAGGCTGAAAGTCCATCCTGAATCTTAAGTCTATGCCTCGTATTGACCAAACAGACGGAGGAGTCCCAGAGCTGCCCGGGAGACTCGAAACACGGCAAAGACTATAGATGTTTATTAAATCCAGGCTGCTGTTGAGGAGAAGTTTTTGCGGTGCATCAATATCAATAAAAACTTTGAATCTTGGCAGCAAAGAATCTTCACTTTCTTTCACTTTATACATAACTTAACGTGTTCTTATGGACTTTACCACTTTGTTCATCTGAGAGAGAACAAGACGGGATAAAGTAGCTGTTGTTGCTGAAGTCGGCAATAAACCAAGATTGGTGTAAACCAGAGGGACGGACGGAGATAGGAGTGAAAGTCCCAGGATGAGGTACGGTGTCAATGTAAACTCGATGAAGTCGTCAGAAAAGTATACCTTCACAGTTATTAGCTGCGTCTGAGCCCCTCGGGCGATGTAAAGGTAAAACTCAACGTCGTGTCCAGAGACGACTGCTCGAAGCCAGATTGAATTGAGCGTAACTTGCACGGCGAGCTTTGGATTTCGCAAATTGTTTAAGTGCTTGGGGGCTTTAGAAAGAATCTGAATCTCTTTATTTCATTAACTTTTTGCAAATGTGTGAAACTGTTTCTCATTCACTCGCAGCAAACGTAGCATTTAAAGCTAGCTAGGTTGAAGCCAACAGTCTTCGAGTTTAAAAGCAGTTTTTGCAAAAAATAAAAAGTGTTCCCATATTTTTAACACCTTTATCACTAAAATATCTGTTTTTGGATGTGCATCTTCTTTAATTTAATTTACTCTTTTGATTGGACACTATAGAAATGCTATAATGGAGCAGATGAGACAGTGTTGCTGCTGTATTACAAGCACTGCTGCACATGTAATCACTTACAGATACGAGCCATTAATCTCAATCCGTGATATGAAATAAGGAAACAAATCACGTCATTCAGACGGAGAAAAGCGGCGAGATTATTTTTTAATAGCGATAAAAACGACGATGAGTACCAAATAAAATCAAATAAAGCTCACGGTGAGAGGGAAAAACTGCTGAAGCCTGAGAAATCTTGCTTCTCCGCTACGTTTCTTGCTCTTGTACAGTGTCAGGTTTCAATATACAGTATACACACACACACACACACACACACACACACACACACACACGAGATTAAATCACATCCTGCAAAACTCTGGGGATGAGTTTCAATGTGTGTGTGTGTGTGTGTGCCCTGCGAGTGAGAAAAATGCATGCTGTGTAAGCATGGGATTATCCTCCTCGCAGGTAACCTTACACCTAGTCTGCTGAGACACAACAGTACACACACACACACACACACACACTCAAACACACACTCGAGCAGACAGCCGAGCAAAATTAAACACACTCCCCCTTCGCTGATGCCGATCTCGATCACCTTGAGCGTTTTTTTTCTCTTGTCTTGTCCCCCGAAGAAACACGTTGACGTTAATTAACCGTTTTGTGATTTCACACACCGACAGATTAGAAAATCATCACATCACAACAAACCTGCGGAAACAATTAGGGTTGTTATCCGCTCATTAAACTGGATGTTGTTATCGGTGTGATTCTTGTTGTCAGATTCTGGCAACATGTTGTTTTTAAAGAGAAGAGTCAATTATCAGTTGGGTGATTTGGATGATACAATAAACCTGAAGTGGTTTGCCGATAGCGATGACTTTTTGCATGTCGTGCAATGAGCCACATAGAAAAGCTGCGAAGACAAAGGCAGTTATCTGTCTGCCTTCAGGCTCGCTGACGACTGTAAAAAATTACGCTTTATCAACCGGAAAAATCAGCTTTCCCAACCTTCCCTCTGTGTCATTAGGACGTGACACCAGAGCTGCATACCGCTTTAATATCTGTTTATTCTCAGCAGTTCGTTTGATGCGGCCAAGAGAAATGTCACAGTTTACTTCGAATTTAGTAAATCAATGCTACAGTAAGTATAGCTTAGCTGGTACGGCTGTGAAGTTAGCAAACAGTTCGATAAGCATTAATTACAAACCCGTCTTGTATCTGTTTCATAAGCCCAGCCTCTGTTTCCAGAGGTCTTCCCCAGTCTGCTTTCCCCTCTTCCCTGTTCCGAGTGTTTTTCCGTTCATTACCCTCACCTAAGTTCCTCCGCCTCGCTTCACCTGCACGTCATCCCAACGTTTATTTAGTTTTTATTTAGGTCAAGTCTTTAGCTCAGTCATCCGTTGATATTCACGCCTGACCTCTCGAGCATTTGGTCCCACTTTTCTCTGTTCTCATCATGAGAGACGCTTTGGAACTGAAGGTCGGGTCGGTCGCCATCCAAAAGAGTCAGAGGTGGGAAGTCACAGGTACAAATACTTCGTCACCACTACTTCCGTAGTTTATAGTTTGGAACTCAACTTTTTTCTTTTACTTCCTTCGTTTCAACACACGTCTGAACTTCCGACAACGTTTTCAAAACAGGCTCGTCACTTTAGCTTTCACACATTTGTTGGGAACTGTTGATTGCTTCTATTTTGTGTCATTGCACGCCGCCTTCCCAACATCACAAGACTCGGTTTATGAGTGTACGTGACGCAACGGCAGACGGTACAAGATGGAAGCAGACATCCTGCAGCCCTCTGCCTGGATTTTCTGATTTTCTCACTTTGTTGCTGCTTTACAAACCCAGAATATCGTCCAAATAACAATCAAATATCTTTGTGGTGCGTTCAGGAGCAGCTCGGACAAATCCTCCTTATTCTACATTCAAGTTTTATACACTCTTAGAAATAAAAGTTCTAAGTAGAACCATATAAGGTTCTTTGGCTTGTCCTCATAGGAGAACCCTTTTTGGCTCCAGGTAGAACCTTTTTTTAAGGTTCCACCTGGAACCCTTTGGAGGGTTCTACCTAGAACCCAACATAAAGGGTTATGCCTAGAACTATGTGTGTAAGGTTCCACCCAGAACCCCCCATGAGAGGTTCTACAAAGAACCCATACAGGATCTTATACCCATGCTTTCAACAATCCCTGAAGAAGTCTTCTCCAAGAAGGGCTCTCAGATCATAAAGAGTTCTTACCTGGAACTGTGTAGTGTTACCAAGATCCGTTCCAGAACCCTTCATTCAGGAAAGGGTTTTTAAAGGGTTCTCTGTGATCAAAATGGTTCTTACCTGGAACCGCTCAGTGTTCCCAAGAGCCCTGCAAAGAACTGTTTCTGTGTGAAAAGGGTTCTTCACCAAGCAAATGGTCCCAGGTGAGAACCTTTTATAAAGGATCTTCACCTGGAACCCTTTTGGAGGGTTCTACCTAGAACCCAACATAAAGGGTTACACCTAGAACTGTGTGTGTAAGGTTCCAGCCAGAACCCCCCATGAGAGATTCTACAAAGAACCCATACAGGATCTTATACCCATGCTTTCAACAATCCCTGAAGAACTCTTTCTCCAAAAAAGGGTTCTCTGGATCAAAATGGTTCTTACTGGAACCGTTAGTGTTACCAAGAACCCTTTTGAAACCCTTTATTCAGGAAAGGGTTTTTAAAGGGTTCTCTGGATCAAAATGGTTCTTACTGGAACCCTTGAAAAACCGTTTCTTCGGGAAAGGGCTTTTCAGAAGCAAATGGTTCCAGGTAGAACCTCAGCCCTTGTAGAAGAACCCTTTTGGAACCCTTATTTCTACGAGTGTAGTCTTTGAATTATATTAATACGACGTGAGGTTCAGTTGGCTTTGCACAGAAATGGCCGATAGAAAATGTCCTTCAGAGGGATACTTTTTACTCTGAGTACATTTCAGAGCCCTTACTTTAATTACTTTATTACTTTTGCTAGATAATTTATCTATAAAGCATCTGTAGAGCATTAAATCCACAAAAAACACATGAACACCCGTCAACCTCAACCATGAATACTAATAAAAAGGATAGTGAGGCTGTTGTGACTCGGTGTCGACCATAATCGAGGTCTGCATTAAAAAAAAAAAAACTGAGGGGGAAAGAAGTGTCTGGCTGCCTGCCTGATAAGGAAAAAATCACAGCCATGACTCTTCCACGGTTGTCTCCTCTCTCAACCATCCCCTCTCTGTTTACTTCTCTATCTCGTCTTCTCTACGCCTACAGGGATCCATCAACATACAGTACATGCCACCGTCTTAATCCGACACTGACAGGGAGCAGGATGCTGACAGACTTCTCACTACATCTGGCTCTGTTTTTCTTCACTTTTAATTAATTCAGAACGCGTCACCGGCTAAATAACTCGAGTCTGAAGAGCGACTCTCTCTCCCTCTGTTCCTCTTCTGCTGATCTAAAGGCGTTTAATGACAAATTACAGCAGATGTGGATTCATCAAATGAACAAACGCGCCCATCGCAAATGAGAAAATTGCCCAAATTAATTTCAGGTGTCTGGTTTGATCGCTAATGAGGAATCGCGTTGTGCATAAGAACTTTCACTTATCTTCTTCCACACCGCAGGAAGCGACTGTTCCGTTAACTTAAAGCGCCGATTTTAGAGCGAAGCCGACGCTTTGTTCTCTTTCGTAATCTTTGTTGGATCACACGGATGTCTTCCAGGAAGTCCCTGACAGATTTCTTCCCTTGAAGTGGTTTGAAGATGATTAGACTGTGACCGACAAATCATCTGACGTCAAACTGTACAAACTATGCAGCGCTGTTAATGGCTTATACAAGAGTTTGTTACTACACTTCAAAAAAAGTCTGATCAAACTGTAGAACAAGGCAGCGCTGATCAGATATGAACCATCATCCTGTCCATCGTCTCTCTAAATGATATTGTTTGTTAGCAGCTGGTCGCCTTACTGTTGTTCTGTTTCAAAACCGAGGCTCTAATTTCCCATTTCCTGAGTTGGGAACACATTTTTCCGACTTCGATGCGTTCACGTGCTTCCTGTCGAATGTGGGAGCGTTTAAACATCACGCTAACAGATGTTTCCAGTATTTTAAGCAACAAGGACGAGCAAAGGAAATGATACAGTGACTGTTTGAAACATGGCTTTGGTAAAAGTTTCTTACCATCAATCTTTACTTTTATCAACCGTGTTTGAGCATCCTATGGCGTCACCTCGGCAACACTTCCTGGTTTTCCAATCTGACAGCACCCGAATGCTAGTTAGCCAAAACTAAGCACCGCCCATTGGTCTGGTGAGGTGCAGTGCATTGTGGTTGTTAGAATACCGAAGACCTGTGACTGTTTTCTTTTGTCATGTAGCACCGATTTAAAAAAATATGTCTAAGAGCCTAAGAGCCATCTCTCCAGTTGTGAGATGCTCAGCAGTTCACGTGTTCACAATGGCAATGCTGACATGTTGATGTTCAGCAGGTTTTACCATCTTTGTTCAGCAAAATAAAGCTAAAAAATGTGGGAGGATTTTGCTCCTAACCAATCTCGATGATGATTGATACTGCCGGACCTCTGTGATTAACAGAAAGGTCGACGCAGCAGATTTGACAAAATGCCCCTTTCCTTCAAAACTTTCCACAAGAAATTTAAAATCTCCCCTTCATTTCTCTGTGCGTCGCTCACTCACTGACGAGGACACTGTACAGTGCCCAAAACAGGTTATGATATCTAAAAGGAGGAAAGGTGAAGAAATACAGGAGAGTCGTGACCCCGGGAGGAAACAAGGAGAGGGCAAAGAAAAATGGGTCAGCAAGCACGGAGAGGAGAAAAGGAATAAGTGCTCCAACCATTTGTGTAATCTTCTTTTCCATTTCGCGACACTGAGGGCATTTCAATCTATCTCACACTTACTTTTCTATCAAGTCAAGTCAAATGTATCTATTTTAAAACGACATGAGTTGAGCAAAGAATCTTTCAAAGCCAAAGAAAATCAGGTCAACAGAACAGACACTAAAGACCTCGAGATAAAATCCCTGAACGATGTAACAAACGAGTGAAACAAACATTGCAAGAGTCCGTCAAGTAGCAGCAGTTTAATTTTGAGCAAAAGCCAAAGAAATGAGTCGCGTCTTGAGCTGCGCGATCGAATGACTCGTTATTTTCAACATATTCGTCACCGAATTAATCGAGAATCTGCTTTCCGTGCGGTGGCAGGATGCGGAGACCCGGATAGGCGCCGGCACATGAGCCAGCAAATGGTGTGGCAAATTAAATTCTGGCGCCGACAGCATGAACCCGTCAACACCCAGGTCTCACAGAAGAGATTCATGGCCGTGAACAAACACATTCAACCAGGAAGAAGACACACACAACGCACAACCAAACACTTCTGCATGTAGATTCACCCAAAAAACTAAAAAAAAAGATCATTTATCATCAGGCAAAAACAAGAAGCTACACTTTCAGACGAACAGGGACTTAAGACTGAAGTCGTACGTACACAAACACACACATTACTGTGTGATGCACAAGTTGTTACCCTTGTTTTGACTGTTTTCTGTAGCTATGTTTGTAAGGACACGTGTGATTCGTTGACTCAGCCGGCCTTCGTGTGGGTCGCTAAGGTGAAACTCAGAGCTCACACGTGTCCTTAAAGACTCTGTAAGGACACTCCCTACAGTTACATACACAACTTTTTATATGTAAATACTGATTCTTTTCCTGTGTAATAGGGGAATAAGAGTCATTCAGGTGTAAGCGGCGATATATAAGGGCTGTAGTAGCCATGAGTTATGGCTGTGCCTCGCGACACAATAGCTGCTTCGAGGTTGCGAGAGGACATTGCCAACATGCAATTTAGTCTGGAGCGAGTTTTTCAAGGGCCGTACTGATGTTCCGGCCCGAGATGAAGACCACTCATCACGCGGGTCATCATCTCATTGTGTGCAGAGAAAGAGCTTCTTGGCCTCTCGCTTGAAATCAGGCCACTTTTTTTTTTAACCTCCTTTCAAAGCTCTGAACTTGCGGCGTTCACATGTTCTGTCACATTCTGACGTTGCCTCCAACTAACAATGCTCCTCTTCGCCTGTCGGTTCGATCAGTCCTTACTTAAAGTTCACGCTTCTTGTTCTTCAACTGAATTGAATCAACACGAAACTAAATTCTGGCCCTTTTTTATGCAAACCAGGTAATCAGTGATGGGAATAACGGCGTTATAAGTAACGGCGTTAGTAACGGCGTTACTTTTTTCAGTAACGAGTAATCTATCTGATTACTTTTCCCATCATTGTAACGCCGTTATCGTTACTGCCAAAAAATGTGGCGCGTTACTCTGATTTAAGGCAGCTGTTTTTCATCAGACCAACTAGATCTCTAAACCGAGCGGCAAAGATTTGTCTTGTTCCTCCTTAAATCCTCGGTGAGGGCGGGGGCACGAGACATCGCATAAATGATGACGATTGGCTGAGGTTGAGTAAAATTCTATGGTAAGCCAATCAGAGGTGGAGTTGGGCGGGTGTTGCTTTGCTTATGCAAATTCGAAAGCTCGCGTAGCCTAGTGACCAGACACACAAAGACGACACAGACGTGACACAGACGTGAGGCAAAGTCAACGAGAAACACGAATGGCAAGTAGTCCAAAAGTAGCCTTCTTTAAATGGAAGTATAGCCACTACTTTTCCTTCCAAGAGATTAAGGGAACGAGTATAACCGTGAAATGCACATTATGCTCTGGGTCCAAATTCTTTGACACATTTGAGCATTTAAAAAATTACTTGAAAGTAACGCAATAGTTACTTTCCAAAGTAACTAGTTACTTTTATAATTTGTAACTCAGAAAGTACTTTAGTTACTTTTTGGGAGAAGTAACTAGTAACTATAATTAGTTACTTTTTTAGAGTAACTTGCCCAACACTGCAGGTAATTGGAGGTGTGTTTAGAGCCATTTACAGTAAATCGTGGGGACGGTCGGACAGATCGTGCTCGAGTTTGTGCATTAAACTCCAGGATGTTTGAGATGTACGAAGGAAAGACTCGTGGGAACAACCGTACGTACACCTGAGTATACACAGAGTTTCGTACATTTGGCTGCAGGTATTTTAAAATGTTACCTGACACACTATGAAGACAAACACCAGGCTAAATGCAGAGTTTCTCTCCCCTGTGATTAGCTGACGGTGGGTGTGGAAGGTCTGTCGCCGTGAGGTTTAATGAAAAGCTTCTCAGCGGAGTTTAAATGAAGACAGTTGTCTGTAATCTTGTCATCATCACCAGCCGGTGAGACAAAAAAACCTGCTGCTCTCGTCTCCCGCCGCGTAATACCTGCTATTTTCAGCTTTCTGCCTCGGAAGGTGCACTGTGTAGGTTCAGGGAACACATTTTTAATCAGAAGATAAAGATCTCCACTGACAAAAAATCAATAAACAAACTGACCAGAAAGGACAACACAGTTTCATACTGTTTTACTTTGTTTAGATGTGGCGGACCCTGCCACCTTTCTAGCTTCAAACAGTGTTCTGAGATCTTATTTTCCTCTGAGAACTTGTTTACTCAGCTATGATAAGATTAAATATTCATAATTTGTTCTTATTACCTCATTAATATTATAAATATTTAAATTCTGAGTTTGAATTTATTCACCAAACCTACATGTTTACAGTATTAACGAGGTAGATCTTCTTTAAATCATCTTTATTCTACCTATTAATCACCGTTCACCGATTGTTATATTGATGTTTTCTTCTTTCCAACAGTAAAAAGCTTCTTCAACAAAGATGAGACGGAATAATTCAGGCGTCAGATGTGTTATTTGTACTTGAAATAGCTCTGACCCCAAAAGAATTATTAAATGATTTAAAGTCCACAGTATGAGCCGACTCACAGCGCTGCTGATTTCTTATATTCTTATTCAACTGTTGCTCAAAAGTGTCTGTGTGCCTTTTCATTCGTCAGTCTGTTTGAACCACTGAACAGTGTTTTGCTCTCCATGTACAAGACAATTCAAAGATTTACAGTCTCGACCATCTAACTTCCAAATTGAGCTCATGTGGCAGGTAATTCCAAACTTTTGAGGAGTCGTGTACTGAAAAACTTGAAATCTTAGCACACAGTCTACAAAACCTCTGCATGTAATTTGAGTTTAAGATGGAAGAAGGTGGAACCACATGCACGAGGCGGCAGACAGATGTAGTATATCAGGATCAACAGCTGGAACAGGCAAACTCAACAGATGATTCAGCGAAAGACTTAAATACAAACTAAACTAACAAAAGGATGAGGTGCAGATGGAGGGAGGAGGAGAAACAGGTGGGAAACAGGGAAGGAGCTGATGAAGGAGATCAGTGCCGGTGTGGAGCAGCAGGGAAAACACACAAAACACACGGTACAGTGAAACTAAAATGACAGCTTCCCGGTTCACTGCGATCTCCAGTCGTCTGCAACAGATTCACAGGTCGCGGTTCGTCTTTTAACGCGCGGTGTTTGGAAATGAAGAAGCTGTTTCATCTCTATGTTGAATACGTGTTCACACTAAAATGTGGCGTTGCTCTCTTACACCAAGGCTGCATTTTAAATCAGGCTTGAAGCACAAAAAAAATATCAATAAACCAAAGTCCAGCCGGTACTGGACGAGTTCAGAGATCCAAATCTATACGGATGCTTTTATACTTTAGCTATCCGTCACACTCACTGACTTTCATCCACCTGTTCTGAACAAGAACACGAACATCTTGATTTTTTTTGTACTTGCTGGATCTCAAATCAGGCAGCACTGACTCCTAACTCAAGCTCAGTTTCAACAGAAGTTTGAACCAGTCAATGTTTGAGGCAGCTGAGAGGAGAAACGGACGGAGAAATCAAACCTGAACCAAAACTTACATCATCGATGGGGCAACATGTGAAGCCACGCCGTCTACTACAAACACCTCTCTCAATCTTTCACCTCTCGGCTCTTCAGCTCTCATTTAAGTGCCGCCATTAAAGTTTAAAAAGCTCCTCGTTTGCTCAAAATGAGGATTTCTCAGGACTACGTGACGGAGGCGGACATGATATCTTTACCGATTCACCAGCAATTTGCCAGGATTTGAATTCCAGCCGTCATCCAGATACTCAATCATGTCCTAACCGCTCTTGTTCCCACTCTCCCTGCACTGACGTGTAAATTACATTCAGCAAATAAAAAAAAAAAAAATCTCACGGTGTCCGTTTGGCCTCTCGGTGCATCAGCGTCAGCGAGACGGAGCGAAGAGAAACGAATAAATTGGTGTTGGCAGCTTTAATAAACGACTTTGTCGAGATGTCAAACCTGATCGGAGATTTTTTAGATCAGCTGACGCCTGGCTTCATTTCTCTCTGCTTTGAAATGTATGAATTCATATTCTCCCCGCTCGCTTGTCAACTTCTTTGATTGAACATGCAGACTAGCTGCAGGTTTTTCATACAGCGGTGGATCTGTTATCCAGTGGATCTGGTGTCTCAGATAAGGGGGGCGTGAGGCTGCTGGTGCGCGCTTGAAGCATGTGTCAATACACTTTCTCTCTGCTTTCTTATCTCAGATCTATCTTTCTCTGCCTTTAAACCATCTCATAACAGAGCCCGCATTATGTTTCCTCTCGTCCCTCGTTCACCGCTGCAGCGTCTCACCTGTCTGATGGTGTACAGCAGCTTGCCGTAGGAGTAGAGGATGACGCAGAACGGCAGCACCAGGCAGAAGGTGAACAGGCAGACGACGTAGGAGATATTGTTCGGCGTCTGGCACTTCCAGTCCACCGAGCAGGTGGTGCCGGGACCCTCGGGCCCGTATCTGCTCCAGCCCAGCAGCGGCGGTACGGTCCAGGCCACAGAGTAGAGCCAGGAGAAGCAGATCCCCCCCAGCACCGGGCGGTACTCCCTGCCGTCGGCGACATTGGGCACCATCATGGTGCAGTAGCGCTCGTAGGACAGGACGGCGAGGGAGATCATGGAGACGAGGCCTGAGGAGGAAGCACAGACATGTGGTCGGTAACAGAAAGACGTGGCAGAAATGTGGCGTAATATCCCATAAATCTAATCAAGACTTGAGCTCTCAGGAGCCGGTTTGTCCCAAAAACAGAAGCATCTGTGTTCTCTTTCACGGCGTGGTAATGATCGAGCTGCTTTTAGATCCACAGTGAAGTCAATTTTCTGCTCGTTGTTTTATAACCGAAGTGGTTTTTCGCTTTGGACAGCAGCGGCGTTCACCAGCTGACGGGCTGAATTCCCAAAAGGGACTTCCTGTTATTCCCTCCGGACCTTCTTCTTACAGCAACACCGGATAAGCACAATATTTCAACCCATGCATGTGCTTCTTTTCCTCACTTTCTCTGCAGTATGTGTCTTTTTGGTTTAAAGAAAAGAAAGAAAAGCAAACTACACAGCGGCCGTCACTAAATATGTTTTATAAACTGGTATTTGTGGCCGACTCTATATAATATTTTAAAGGTCCAGGTTCTTAGCTCAGCTGATCAGAGCCTCTGGAGGAGAGAGTCGGTTGCAGAGGCAGACCTTCTGGAGGAATAAACACCCTGACACACACAGGATTCGTGTCTAAGATGGAGCTGATTTATCCTCACTCCTGTTTATCAACCTGACTGCAGCAGCGTCACGTTTACGTCTTTTAACTCATTTTGTTTGCATTCTAGTGCATATAGTATTAAAATAATGCAAATTAAACATCAGTATTCACCCAAATTGTTTTCAAAAACTGGTATATGTGGCCGACTGACGTGTTTTGAGAAGTTGACATTTGTTTTTCGTCCTTTACAGCCATTTTTTAATACTCCACACTTTAATTTTATGATCTAGTTAATTTACTTTACCCAATCTGTGGATGTGTAAAAGTTTCTCTGAGCACCTGGAGGCATCATATTTTATCATTTTGCCTGAGAATTAACACCTGTTGTAGCTCTAATGAAGTGAGAAACTGAAAAAGTGCACTATTTTATACACAAAATAATGAATTCTCTGTTCATTTTCTCAGTCAGGTAAGTCGAGTGGATCAAACAGTGAGCCTCTACAACGAGCTTCTGTATCCTTGTCGCAGATCCGATTTTATCCTCACACCCTCGGCGGTCTTTGGCCGAAAGCCTGTTTGAAACATCCGAGTCAAACATGCACAGAATCACTGATCTGCATGGGAGGGGAGACGGACAACAGCACGGCCACATGCGGCTCTATCTCACATGTTAATTGTTTAATCGATGACTGTGTCCTGTCGCAGTGAATTGTCGCTGAGGTGACTCAGTCTAAAAATCAGGGGTAATCAGCACGCACAACCTAAAGTGCTGCTCCAGGGGCACTTTACCTCCGAGCTGCATAGGGACAGAGACTTTGATTAGGGACAATCATAGCACCTCCATGTATAATGGCGGTTTCTGATTGGCCGACTTGGGCGTGGCGTTGCAGGCAAAGGGGGCTGCGGTTGTGGGCGCGCGATGGGTCGAGAGCAGCGACAAAGATGTCTCGAGAATCATGGAAATTATATTGCGTGTGTGCATCGGTGTAACCTGTGTGTGTTTGCAGTGGGATGAAGTGGGTGTAAGGGCTCTCCATTCATTACCGATGCTCGCTGGTGAGACTCCGCAGGTCCACCGGGAGTCAAACAGATGCTTCATTAGCATACTGTGAGAAAACAATACAATGTTAAATCACATGGGAGTTTTCCTTAGATAAAAAAGATCCACATTATGCTGATTAAAACTGACTTTTACAGAAAAACTGAGGAAAAACAAGACATCTGAATCAATAAATGTCCATGCGAGTAGATTTTTAAGCTCCTAGGATTTATGCACTATCTGAAACTACCACCAGGGGTCGCCAAATGTAAGAACACATTTCAAATTCTGTGCTGTAGTTTCAAATGCACAATACATAACCTCTGCCACTAGGGGTCTCTCAATCAAAACAGAAGACGTTTGTGAGTGTTGCGTGGACATTAGGGTTGGGGTACCGGCCGAATTTCATCGATACTACGGACTCTACGGAAGTCACAGTCAACTACATCTAACCTGAGGACACACCAGGGCGATTTCCTCTTGTCGATTTTGCAATCATTTACGTAACGTGTTTATCGGCTGCACCTTAATTATGTGCTGGTGCGCCAACACACCTAAGAAAGTTAGACTACCAGTGTTAAATATTGTTCTTTCTTGTGACCCTAAACTCGAAACAACGAGCTCTTTCTTTTCGTAATTGACGTCTTGTGATCGTCACATAAGTGGTCTCAACAAAACAATCCCTGTTTTCGCACCATTGTGTAATTGCCGTTCTGTCAACAAACCACTGATGACTTTTCGATTGAACATCTGCGGGAGGAGAAAACAAAATCTGTGTCGAAATTACGAGAGGATTATACAATCATGGGTAAATAACTCTTGTGGCTTGTTTAATAGGAACGCTCTGCAGATTCTCCTCACACTGGCTGATTTTCCATTCATTCCCTGTAATGATTGCACAGTCTTTACTCCGAGCCTGGTGGGGATGCGGAGTCACGTATTAGTCCCCTAACGTTGGCTTTGATTCAAACGTCGCCCACTTTGATTCTCCGCCATGCATTTTAATGTTTCTTTCACCTGAGGCCTGATTCCTCGTCATCCAACTTCTTAGCAGCGCTGAATGGATTCACGATGACCAAATGTCCAAAGTCTGAGTCAGCACAGGAGCTAATCATCTGTCCTCGTCCCCTGCTGTTCCATCTCATCCCACTCTTTTCCCTGACTCTTTCTTCCTGCCTTTTTAAATCTGAATGACCCTCTTCGTCTCCTTCTTACTCTGTAACTTTCTACCTCTATTATCTTTCTTGTTTCAGATCCAACTGCAGGAACTCTTGTACCAATCAATTCAGAACCACTTCTTCAAGTACTTTCTAGATGCTGCACAGCATACGAAGAGTGCATTCAACATACAAGAAACCTGGATGACTTCTTCTTTTTGATGATTGATGGTGATTGAACCGAGCATTATTGGCCCCATGAGAAAGAGCACAGCTGCCTCAGGTGTGTGTGTGTGGGGGGGTTATAGATAAGGGATTGTTTGCACACAATAAAGCCCTTGAGACGAGAAGTATCAGCCTGCGGATAGGGAGTCAGCAGATGGACAGATCTGTTGAGAACACGTCATAAGATGAGGTCAAGACAAGTGAGTGATGAGGAAGTTAGACAGTAGAGGTTCTATAGGTTCTATACGAAAAAACGTAAATGAATTTTTTTTATCCTTTTCTGGGCGATGGGTTGCAGTAACAGCAGTCTGCTGACAATCATTTGTCAAACAGAGGAAGGTCCTTGATCAACCTTTTGCTTAGTGATTTAACAGTTTCAAATAACTCTAATATGTTTAGATTTCTAGATTCAAGTGTGCTTCATTTTGACTGTTTTCTGAGCATTTTCATACCAGTCGACTAGTCGGCAAATAGATGTTGTATAAAAGTTAATTGCATAAAAGTTGGCAATTAATGTTTTTGCAAATGACCGACACGTTCACATCAGTACATGTCTATGATGGTCGTACCTTTCTGCAACACGTGTCGTATCGCGTTCACATGACATGGATGTAAGGGGGATGATGGTGGAGTTACAGTTGCTCAGGCTGCCAAGCCAGTGACTGCAGTTCGAGACTGCGTTCCAACTTTTTAAACAAAATGTGAAACCACTAGGAATTTTTTAAGGACAACTTGGAACAATTTCCACACGTTTTTGTGGCGTCAAAATTGGGTGTACTAAACCTCATGACATCTCCAGCTGGGTTCATGGCGACTAAAGCAGGTGTTTTCAGACAAAACATAATCTTTTACGAACCCTAACCAAGTGGTTTTTGTGCCTAAACCTGACCAGACCATAAAAACAGCGTCGTCACAACCTAACATAGAAAACCAAACCTAAAAAAACATGAACATGGTTTACAGACACACTGCCAACATTTATTCTGGCAACTGGGTTGTTAAACTCCCACATTTAATGTCATAACCTGATTTCTCCTCCAGTCGACGCTTCCTTCTTCTATTTATGCCATTTCTAAAAAGTGCACGAACACAAAATAGACTTAAACCTTACACCTCTGTCTGTCACCTAACGTTTACTTTCAGTCACCTTGCAGCTGTGGGAGAAAGTGAGAAAAGGAAAGACTCCTCTGTGATCTCACGAGGAAAGATCTTATTCCAGTGACCCGATGAGGCTTGATTACAGTCTCCGACCGCACGGTACAGTAGCTCTGATGCAGTCTGGGTAATTTGCAGCGGGGCGGATGATGCTTCATTAGGGAATTAACAAACGAACTGGATTCTGTCTCGGAGGCAGACGGTGAAACGAGACGTCTCAGTTTGTGTTTTCGCGTCAGTCCTGCCAACCTGAGAGATTCATTCGTGTTTTATGAGGCCTGTAAGTGACACAGTATCTCTGCTCTGACCGACTGAACAGAGTGATGTGAATTCATGAGGGGATATTGATAAGCAGCTATTGGAAGTAATGAATTAAATTTACTTCTGTTGCTGTATTTGAGAAGCTTTTTCATGGCCTCAGAAGGTATTAAAAAGTCATAAAATTAAAAATTAATCCATAAAAGTTTCAAATATTCAACACACAGGGAGTGATGTTATTTATAAAATGTTTTGTAATTGTACCATTTCAGTCTCAGAGAAAATCCAAGGTCTTAGTTCACGCTTCAATCTTTTTTAATTTAGTTATCCTTCTGAATCTATCTGCCCTGATTAAAGTAGAAAGTGTGTGCAGGAGGCTTTTTTTCATTCTTTGTGGTGGATTTTCAATCAGAGCCGTCAGACCTGTGGCAAACGAGCCAATCATCTCATCTTGGACTCTGATTTTAGCAAATACACGATAAACTTAAATTAATAAATCATTTTTAATGGGTTAATCCGTCTATTTCATGCTGCTTATCCTGATCCAGGTCATGTTAATTTAATTAACTGTATCATTAGAAATTATGTCACAAACTGTTGGATAAATCTGATGTAATAAAAATAGGTCATTTTTTTCTATTTCCTTTTATTTATTTATTTTTTTACAAGCGTTAGATGTCAATGTCGTCCACTTCAGCACAGCTGGGAACACTTCTAATCGCGGGTTGTTTGTCTTTGTACAAAAGTCTTGATCAGACGTCGCTGAGCAAGACAATTGTACTTTATGCACTTAACTGCCTTTCTCATTATTCCACTTATCAACAAAAGCCCACTGGGAAGCCGACATTTACTGAGCAATTGCACAATTTTAATGCACTTAATACAAAGATACTGTAGCTAAATATCCACTTTAAAGAAGGGATGCAGTTCGAGCTAAATCTCGTCCTCGGGCAGCAATTTTTTCCACTTCAGACTCATTTGAACTCTGCAGAGTTCAAACCCACGACTGCATATATCCGCATCCACACAAGGTGACTTTTTCTAATCACTCAGACGTTGTAAGGACTCTACGAGGTCTGCCACTAACACCTAATTTCATTACCAGTCAATCTTGTTCTTTTGTCTTCCTATTGATTTGCTGATGTTCAAATATGGATCTCCATTTCTTAAAGTCCAAGATGACGTCTTCAAATGACTTATTTTGTCCCGCAAACAACAATGATATTCATTTTAAAGTCATATTAAACAGAGAAAAGCAGCAAATCATCACATTGGAAGAGCAAGATCGGGTGAATGTTTGGCTCAAACTAACAACCATCAAGATTAATTTACCATTGAACGAAAGATAAAGGTGATCGCGGATGCTTTTATCCATCAAAAAACGACTTATTTCACAGCAGATGCCATTATCCTTCTACACAGGAGATCCTGAGATGGCAGATTGATTGATTGACAGCTAATTTGAGCAGAAATGAGCATATATGCCTGCCCTACAGCCTACAACCTAGTTTCAAATCCAGCAATATATAGTTTATATCAGTTTTTAAAGCCCTAAACTTAGAAATTATGCAAGTTTATGCAGTTTTATGTGTTTTACCCCTTCTAAATAGGCTGTTTTTCCATCTCAGCACTTGTTTTTGACTATTTTATAAGCACAAAGTTAATGTTAATAAGGAAATAAAGAACTGAAATCAGTTTTGTTCCTGTTACTGTCAGACAGGGGTACTTTCTAGGGGTATTTTTCTATATTAATTACTTTTAACACCCGTACATTATCTTTTTACCATTACTAACAAGCTTTCCATCCACCAGAATACAAAACGAGTTAACTTGAAGCTCCACTGTAGGTTATTTCTGGACATTTTCTACCTGAGCCTCCATTTCTTTTTGTTTTTCCACCATCTTGATCGATTCTGACCAAACTGTCATCAATCATTAACACCTCACATGAATCTTTGATGCCAGGGTGCCCATCTCTGCACTCCATAGTTTTAGAAAAGGCCAACGACCAACCCAGCCACACAATTACACTTCTAAAGCATCTCATTCAGGTATCTTTCAGCAGTGAGCCTTTGATCCGCTCACGTACAGTTTTGATGCTGTTGGTTATTGCTTGTTTATTCTCCAGCTAACTTCTAACAAGCACCAGTAGAAAAACACTGTGCAAAATTCATGACAGAAGACTTTCAGGTTATGGGAAAACTTCAAATCAGATCTAGAAATTGCAGAGCGACTGTTGTTTCTTTGTTGGAAGGTTTGTTTGTAGCATTGATGATTGTATTAGAGAGCTAGTTGACCCTGTCAGTAGCAGTATAGTGGAGTTATTGGGGGATTTGGTAAGAATCCTTCAACTTGATGGGGAGAAAATTGAGAACAAAGTGCAGTTCAAATGGCCTGGACTCCAGAGAGAAAACAACTGATGTAAGAGCAACAATGAAGACAAAACATTCCTGCAAGTCCAGACTACATAGAGGAAACAACTGATTTAAGAGCAACAACACCTTACTTAAGTTCCAGACTCCAGAGCAAAATCATAAGATTTAGGGGCAACAACATCTTACTGCACTTTATTGTGCAAGTCCAAACTCCATAGAGGAAACAACTGATTTAAGAGCAACAACACCTTACTGCAAGTCCAGACTCCATAGAGAAAACAACTAATTTAAGAGCACCAACACCTGACTGCACTTATCGTGCAAGTCCAGACTCCATAGAGAAAACAACTAATTTTAGAGCAACAACACCTTACTTTAGTTCCAGACTCCAGAACAAAATCATAAGATTTAAGGGCAACAACATCTTACTGCACTTTATTGTGCAAATCCAGACTCCATAGAGAAAACAACTGATTTTAGAGCAACAACACCTTACTGAAGTTCCAGACTCCAGAGCAAAATCATAAGATTTAGGGGCAACAACATCTTACTGCACTTTATTGTGCAAGTCCAGACTCTAGAGGGAAACAACTGAATTAAAGGCAACAACAAAAACTCCTTCTTGCAGGTCCAGACTCCAGAGAGAAAACAAACAACTTAAGAGCAGCAACACCTCGCTGTAAGTCCAGACTCCAGAAGAGAAAACAAGACATTTCTGTGCAGCATCCTACTGCACCGTACTTTAAATCCAGACTCTGGAGCAAAATCACATGATTTAGGGTCAATTACCTCTTACTGCACTTTACTATGAGTCCAGACTCCAGGGAGTAAACAACTGATTTCAGAGCAACAACACCTGCATGCCAGACCAGACTCCAGAGGGAAAACAACTGATTTAGGAGCAACAACAAAAACTCCTTATTGCAGGTCCAGACTCCAGAGAAAAAATAACTGATTTAAGAGCAACAACACCTCAGTTCAAGTCCAGACTCCAGAGAGAAAACAAACAACTTAAGAGCCACAACATTTTACTGTAAGTCCAGACTCCATAGAGAAAACAACTGATTTAAGAGCAACACCACCTCAGTTCAAGTCCAAAAACTCTAGAGGGAAATCAAAAGCTTTAACAACACTGCTGCAGTGGGCAGTAAAAGTAATAGAGTGATAGGCGACGTCTGTCCTTAAGTCTGTTTAGACTGATTTATTCACTTATACCTGCAGTCAGTCACAGACTCCCTTAAGTACGAAGAGAGAAAGCATCTAAATTCAGAGCAGAGCACGAACACACCGACAAGTGCAGCAGGAATTCCCCTCAATCATCATCATCTCTCCTCTGGTTTTTCTTCACACCAGCGGCTTGAAAATCACGCTCCCGGTTTCTGAGCAGAAGGGTGACATTCATGATTCAAGTGATCGTGCCGAGGCTGAAAGGTCACAGGTTTGATCCGGCGCTGGTGAAGAGCTCTCGTAAACAGACATAACCTCTAAGGATCAAGATAAGAGCCCATAACAAGAGCGTATTCATTATGTAATACAATCAGAAATGCCTTTTCCGTGTTTTTAGAGTTAATCTCTCCTGCATCCTCCCTCCGAAGTTACCTCTGGGACTGACTCTGAATTATGACACATCGCGCTGTCACATTATTTATGTCCCCCGAAGGAAATTCAGTTTGCGAGCTTTTCAGCCCAGCTGAATGTTATCAGCGGTCAACAGCGCATTACCTTCACCACTTAACAGGATTTTAATTAACTGCAGAACGACACAAGTAAACAGGATCTTAATCATGCTGTGTTTTGAGTGAGAGCTCTGTGGTTCTCTTGAAAGCTGTTAAAGCGAGAAAAGTTTAGAGTAAATCAGCCATAAAGGAGTCTGTGATGCTTGCTAATCCTGAAAACCCTCAATTTGTTCTCCATTTTCATCTGTAAAATGTTGGTGCTTATTAAATCATTTTAGTTATTTTCGATAAAAGTGCATAACGTGCAGAGCGGACACACTGAAACAGGAAATATTAGACATTTTCACACTTTCACCTACATTTAAAGTTAATATGATGAGAAAAGAAGGCAAGGTCTGACAAGTACGTACAGACATAAAGTGATAAAGTCTGTATTTTTCTTTTCCTTTTTTTTCGTTTTGGATTTAAATATGACATTTGGCTGCTTCCCTAAGGTCCAGACTGCATTGAGAAAACAACTGATTTAAGAGCAACCACAACACCTGACTATACCTCACTACCAGTCCAGACCCCAGAGAGAAAACAACCGATTTAAGAGCCACAACAACTCCCTGCTACACTTTACTGCATGCCAAGACTTAAGATTTAAGAGCAGCAACTCAAGAGGGCAGTGAAAGTAACAGAGATGGATGATGAAGCTGTGAGTGAAGGAGACGTCTGTACTCGAGTCTGTTAGACTCAATGTGATCGATTTTCACGTTTAAATTCCTACTTGAAGATGAGCAACTGATGAAATGCAGCAGATTTGTGCTGCTTGGGTCGTTTTTGCACAAACGTGCATGATCAGACTGACAAGAGGACAGACTGGAGACAATATTCTCTCACTTTCAGCCACATTTAAAGTCACTATGTTAAGAAAATAAGAAATTAATTTAAAAAATAAGCAGATAGATTAGATTTAAAGCTTTAATGGTTGGTGTTCCTTTAGGTCAGCAGCTCTCCAGTGACACACACCAAATAGAATTTAAAAAAATCATCAGCTCACCTAAACACGCGTTAACGAACCCGTACCAGACGCACCCAGCGCGCCCGATCAGCCACCGCCCCTGGGTGCTGGCCGCGAAGCTGAACGGGGTGCCCAGCACGCTGACCAGCAGGTCGCTCGCGGAGATGCTCACCAGCAGGAGGTTCATGGGCGTGCGCAGAGCCCGGTACCTGCAGAACAGCGCGAGCACCAGGAAGTTACTGAGGAACCCGAAGGTGCCGATGAAGCCGAGGCACACCGCCACCACCAGGTGCCCCCGCGGGCTCAGGGTCGGGGGAGGGAGGGAGCCGGACACCTCTTCGTACGTCGCCGCCGTGCCTCCCTCGGGACAGTGCGCGCAGCTCAGGCTCACGTTGCACACGATCATGCCGGGATGAGTGGCGAAGTTTGCACCGGCCCGAAGTTTGCACCGACCAGCCGGTCTCGGTGCTTTTCATCCGGTCAGCCCATCTGGAGGAGCGAGGGGGGCACGGGGGAGCGCGCTGTGGCACCGCGAGCGCATTAGTGAAGATGGAGAAAGAAAGAAAGAAGAGATGTCTGAGGTGGCTTTACAGTCCCAGAGAGCCGCTCGGAGAGTGAGTGAGGATTCACACAGCAGATGCCGGTGGCGTGTTAGATCCGCCCCCCTCCCGCCTGTCCGTGCGCTCCCGGTCCGGAGAGGTGCGCTCCTTTTTCGGCTTAGCGCGAAGTGCGACTGAGCTTTTATCACCCACAGCGCCTTTTTAACGCGCTGGGGGGACAGAGTGCCTCAACGTGGGGAGGTGTGTGAGTGTGTGTGAGCACGCATGTGTAACAACCTCAAACCACCATCAGACCAGCGAGGAAGATATTGCATAACAAACATGCCTGTGGCGAAAACGGCGCGGGAAGTTAATATCACACCTCCATCCTCATGATTTACTGGTTTTGGTGGAGATAAGAGTTTTTCAACTGGGCTCAGAGGAACTGACTTAAAGGCTGCGACAGGTGTGTGTTGGAGCAACGACACCTTACTACACTTTGATGCAAGTCCAGACTTCATAGAGAAAACAGCCGATTTAAGAGAAAAAACACATTTCTCCAAGTCCAGACCCCAGAGAAAGAAATATCTGATTTAAGAGTAACAACAGCTCACTGCAAGTCCAGACTTCACCGAGAAAACAACTGATTTAAGAGCAACAACACCTTAGTACAAGTCCAAACATCAGTGAAAGTATTGCATGACAAAATGTTTGTTGCCATTCGCGATTTACTTGCTTTGGTCGACATAAAGTATTTCAAACGATATCAGAAGAATTGGATTAAAGGCCGTGACGGGTGAATGCACCGTTCGAGACTCTCTACTAACCAGAGAAAAAGCCTTCTGCACACACATTTAATTAAAAGAAATCATCGATCACTTGTGTCAACAGTAGCGAGAATCCATGATGCGCCTGACAAAAGGAGTCGGTCCTCGTCCCCTCAGGACAGGACACACCGATGTGACGGCCTGAGGGACTGAGGGGCTCGCTTAGAAATACTAAATAATGATTTATTGGCTGATCGGGTCACTTCTTGGTCTCAGATCAGGAAATGTAATTAAGATATCTGACAATAGGATGTGGATCAGTGGTATCGGCTCGGCTGTCTTTATTCTAGCGATCGTGTTGTTCCTGATCCTTCTTATCCCAACAGCACTCGTTGCAGAGACACTTAGTTCAGTCATCATCACAAAAAAACAAAAAACATGGCGATGATGTCTTATGTTACATCTGGAAAACCAGATTTACTACTTTAATGCCGTCACTATTGCACCTTTATCCAAAAATAGCAGCTTTTGTGATTTGGATATTTGCATTTTGGCAACATGGCAGCTTCGTTAGCTTGAAGGAGCTCTGTGGAGCTTTACGTTAGCGGCCGCCATTGCTGAGCTAATGTTGGAGGCACTCGAGAGCCTGTGTTAAATAACATCCATTGGATTTGTCATGTAAATCTTTCACAAAGAAATCCGGCAGCGTTAAACCATCTTGTCCACAGGCTCGTAGGAAACCCATCTAATTTCTTTACAATCCACTCACATTATGTTAATCAAGAAAGCGATTCATTCATGTAAATAACTAGAAATCGTTACATAAAGCCCCTTCAGTATTGTAATTTATCGCGCGGGGCTGGACGTAAGGTTACCGGTCTGCATTATTCACACAACCCACGAGGAGCCACTCGTCGGGAGAGCATCAGCATATGTCTTTGAATCGTATAAATAAAATGTCCTCTCTCTGGTGAGAGCAATTGAAAATAATAGGCCTTTGCACACTTATTATGCAGGTAATGCACATGTGCACACACATGTTGCTCCCCCCTCGCTCTCGTGACGCCGCGTCTTATCCTTTGATTTCAGGTGTAACCTTGCCAACAGATGCACTCTCACACCTCCGGCGAGGGATGAATTATTAATACAACAAAAGGAGCTAATTTAATGAAATTTGCTTCATGAAAAATGTAGCCAGTGTTCATAAAAACTTTTCCAGGATACTTTTATTAGTATAGGAAATGTCTCTCAAAGGAGCGACGTCCCCGTCATTAAATATATGTAATTTTAATCTTGGATAATAGATTAATTAATACAGAACTGGGATTTCTCAAGTCAACAATAAGGTTGGTTTTCCTCACGTTCTTTATTGAATAAGTCCAAAACATTTGAAGGTTTTTTAACTTTTGTTTTCCCTGCTAGAGAGAAACAAAATCAGCCATCGGATACAAAACAATAATAATATTTAGATCCGTGAAATGATTACAGGAACACTGTTGGTTGAGTCGCAGCGCCGCAGCAATCAAAGAACGTTCCTAAAGTGATTTTCACACATTTCAGAGTCAAGATTTCAAGAAGAGATACACGTTTAAAGCAAAGAAAAGACAAACCTTTTGTCGAAATTCAAAGAAAACCACTGAAGCTTCAACTTGAAAGTGAGAATCAAAAGGAATCGCAGTCACGACCGGCCTCGCTTCACCTCCTAACGTGACGTCTCACAAGGCTAAATCCTGACGTTTCGCAAACAAATTGAATCTCGCTCTCTCCACATTTTTGAGACTGAGATGTGGATTTATTTTTTTTTGCTAAATCAAAGCTAGAAGGTGTCTTTCTTGGCGAGATGATGCACCTTGTTACTGGCTGGGTTAAAAGGACGACTCGTCGACGTGCAGCATGTGACGGACGGTAACTGAAGGATAAAAGGAGTCGGACTCTTAAATTAGATGAAGGATTAGATGTGCTTTCTGTAACTGATGAAGGTTCAGGTTGTTTCACGGCTGACTGGTGAGCTGATTGACAGCCTGACTGAATGGCTGGTTAAATGGTTGGCTGACTGATCGATTCTTCTGACCGACCCTAATTGATTGGCAGACTGGCTGATTGACCGACTTCAGACTTCTTGCCTTCAGCAGTGGGCTGACTGACTGAATGGCCGTTTAACAATTAAGATCTTTTTGGTTCGCCTGGTCTTTTTGTGTAACAATGCTTCAATAACATCAACCCTGTAATGCATAATCGAGTTATGTACATCATTGTTCGAGAGAACAAGGCAAACGTTTTGAGTTCATGGTCTCAAAGATTTGGTCCTTTTTAGAGTAAATTAAACGAGAAAGCAGCATGTGATTTAGGGTGTGGCTACCTTATGATTGACAAGACCAAGGTCCAAGGTCCAACCTGGACATCATCCTCACTTCCACCCTCTCGTCCAGATGCTGTACGGTCTCTTGTGGCTCCCAAAAAACCAAGATGGCGGCGTCAACTTCCTTCACAATCTTGTCAAAGGTTTCCAACTCAACAGGTAACCTCCAGGTACCTTTAATTCATGGATTCGAGTGAAATCTTTGCTAATTTTAAGCTTTAAAGGTCCAATTTCTTGGTTATTTTTGAATCTCGTTCCCAACTCGTTAAATACTGACGCTTTGGGATTGCTGGTTGGGTCGTCCGCGTTCGCCGGGCATTTTTGACAAGTTGGGAATGAGTCTCAAAAATCAACTTTTCCTACATATATGACCTTCAACTGATGAAATTAAAGATAACTTTCAATCTCCGACTCCAGTTTTCTCTGTCATGATACAAAGTAAACACGTGTTTATTATTTTATACCATTATATCTTCTTGTTTGAAGAATTCAAAGCTAATTTTCAACTATTCTCGTCGCCTCGGGCATCGACAAAGACAAAACAACTGATTTGCTAAGACCAGAAATGGATCCGTGCCATAATTCATAAAGCTGCCACAAAATACAGGAAGACGCCTGGACGCATCGGAGATGAGGGTGAAAAATGTGACGGCAGCCTCTGGAGGCTCGTCGCTGGCATCTCGAGGCCGAGTGGGGACATGAAGTGGAGTGAATCCATTAAATCTGAGCCTCTGAATCAATTATCAAACATTACCCTAACATTAAAAGTAGTTTTGCCAGCTGAAGGTTGTGGAATTGATTCAAACGCCTGCGGCCTTTTTTCTGAGATTGTGGCGGATACGCGTGAAACATTCTCTAAGGTCGGACACATTCGTACGCGCGGGTGATGTTTTTGTGTCGCGCGGTGTTTATCTACGAGCGAAGTCAGTTAATTGTTCTGTTTAATTCCAGCGGCCTTTTTGCCAATAAAGTTAATTGGCAGTAAAAAGCTGCATCATTAGATCGTACCGACTGCAGCTGCGAGACGGAGATTGGAAAACAGGCAACAACAAGCATTCGTTGACTGGAGGTCGGCGATGGCAGGGTTTATCCGGACGAGAGGTGAAGACGGTCATGTGCCTTAATTAGAGGGCAGCGGAGGCTATTTCAAGCCATTCTGCGGCCTCGTCTCTACGGCTACCGGTGAGATATTTGCTCCAGAGGGCCGAACAGGTGGACAGCCGGCAGGGAAAAGGGCACGGGACGCGAGGAAGCTGTTGTTTCCAAAGAGAGGAATGTGTGCGAGCCGCGCATCGTGAAGTTCATCAGCTTCAGCGTGAAAGAGCTTCTCTTTTAGATTTGTTTTAAATGAGCCTGTGTGTGCGGAGGAGACGCACAAAGAGGCAACGCGAGACAACAAAGACCGCCGTGGACTCGCGGCAGAGGTAATTATTTCCAAATCAAAGCCTTGATATGCAGCTTCATCACATTAATAATATATAAGAAGGTTTATTTTAGGTGTAGGTGCATGTGGACAAATGGATTTTCTTTGATGTATACAGTGCGTGTGGACATGGCAGACGGCGTGTTAGCTTGTAGTTACAGGATTTGGGATTCATGAACAAAAAAAACGTGAGCTCAACGCGCCACAGACGAGGCCCAATTAAAATCTAGGAACTCAACGTTGTGCTGCAGATGTTGTAATGTTCACCATCTGCTTCCTCCTGCCTCCGCCGCCGCACTCGCGTCTTCATGGATGCTGATCGCCTCGGCCTCGGGCGAGATGTCATCTCAAACTCATCAAGATGAGTGACAAGTGTTGAGGCGGGGAGGCCGGATTAACAATGCTTCCTGCCCCGAGGCGATAAAGGTTGCTCTGACAAATTAGACGACAAGGGTGGAGAACATAAAACCTCTTTCTTCTCGTCTTCTTTTAGCCCTCGGGCTGCGTTCAGTAAGATTCTGACTGTCACGTAACGTCAGAAAGAATTGCATCGTTAGTTGACGTCTTCGCTTTAATTACCTGGCTGTTTTAAGAAGTCAGCGTTGGCTTTTTTTTCCGAGCGGTGTCATTGTTGGCGCCGTTTTCCTTAGTTGCAAAAAACAACAACACAGGACAGAACGAGAATTTATCCAGTCATTTAGTCTATAATTGATATTGATCACCAGTTAATCTTCCTTTTCCCAGGAGACCCAGGAGAAAGAATTGTATAGTGATAGCGAGGTTAACTGGGAGCCGATGTAAACACTGATGGTTTCATTATTATATACCCATTACACTGTGCAATCAACGTTTACTTCAAAACGACACGCTGGAGCAGAAAACTTTAAACAAGCCGACCTTTGAGTCTTTCATACAAACACAAGTAATCGAAACGAGTCTTCCCCGAGCCCCCCAGCAAGAGCGCCAGGCTCTGAAGCCAGCTTTCGGAGCGGCCAAACCGTATGATTACATCGTCACGTTACATCATCATAAGCTAATATTGTGAAAGAAGCATCTGTAAAAACGGTGGATACATTTCTTTGAGCGTCACAGATGAGCGTTAGATGGCTCTGTCAGCCGAAGTCCGGGTGTGATCGGTCGAGCTTTCTTGGCTTCAAAACCCCAGCGAGCAACTTGCTTCGGAACAATGGGGCTCTGTCTCCATCACTGTGTCCAGATGTGATATAACGTCTTTGGTCGTTCCCCCCCAATAATGTTCACATGCTAAATTATGCTAAAAAATGTTTTTACCTCCGTGTCCATTCGTTGCTTGGTTGGTTTGTCAGCAGGATTATAAAAAACAACTCAACGGACTTCCACAAAACTTGGATGGAGGATGGCTCTCGGCCCAGAATGGACCCCATTAACTTTTGGCACGGTTCCGGTTAAAGGCACTGATCCAGGAACACTGCGAGACAGGGCGTTTTTCATCATTTTTGTTAATTTTTTGGAATAATTCATGGAACAATTAGCCATATTTAGAAGACTGTGTGACTGACGACAATCCAAGTGTGGAAAATTTGGGGATTGATTTACTCTTTGCAGTCATGAGAAGCATTGGTTCGTCTCAAGCGCTCATTAATAAATTGAATATGTATTTTAATGCCGATTCAGTGTGTCCAGATTTTTCTACTGGCGATGGCATCAACCTCCACCCGTCTGGAAAAATCTCAAAAATCAAACGCGCCTCACCGATTCGGGTCAGAGCGTGCTGTGCTCTGACATCCTTGATTCAGATCAATACGGTGGTGTGTTCACATGCACTTAGGCGGGTTGGTTATTCTCTGCTTCCTGCGATAACCTGATTTATGAAACCTCATTCTGACGAGAAACCTCGACGGTAAGGTGAGTGTGAGAGAAATCAATCTCCCTGACCAGCTGTATGAAATTACATGTTTTTAAATTAGTTTATTGTAGAGCATGTAAACACACTCCGCTGCCCTAATCAGGTTCCTCCCGATAACCTGGTCTCTTGTGTCCGTCAAGGACTTTTCTAGCATGTCTTTTCTTTTCTTTCTCCTTCAATTTCGTCTCTCTTCAGACTCTGCAGCTCCGCTATTGTTAAAGCAATCAGTGACCCGGTGTTTTGTACATGTTCTTTCCCTACTAACGTGGAAAACAGGATTTTCCCTTTTCGCCCTAATTGCCCACCAATCACTCGGTTTAAAGTCGAACAGAAATCTGTGTTTTCTTGACTTTTCCGCAAGGAAATACAAACTGTAATGATGCAATTATGATGCAATTTCCCCCCTATATCATTAAAATAAGAGGACATAGATTTTTGGATGTGTGTTAAGCTCCAGGCCTCGTAGGTGGGTGTTCTCATGGCAGCGGCTGACTAACATCTGAGGGCCCGGCGATGCCACAAGACGAGCTGTCAGCTTCGATGGCGCGCTCGTGACATGAGCGTGTCAGCGGGAGCATGTCGGATCCACCGCACTGCCTCCGGATGTTGATACGAGACATCTTCCCACTCTTTTCGAACGAGCTTACACAGCGTTGGTTGTGCACCGTCATTAAGACACGCTAACGAAAAAACACTGACTAATGGTGACACAGATGAATACATTTACTGTTTCCTCCTCAACTCCTCAACAGTTCAGAGACAGTTTTTTTACTGCATTATTATTATTATTTGACAGCTTGATTTACAAGTTATAAGCTCTTGTTATATTTTTCATACAAAACATACAAGAAGAGCTGAATTGACGACGAGGTCTGCACTGTTGCTTGGACCAAACATCGGTTAAAGAGTATAATCAACAGATTAATCCAGCAAGAGACTAGTCAATCATTTACGTCTCGTCTGTGCAGGAAACCAGAGAGAGAGACACTTTTAAAAGTCAGCGTGTTGTAGCTTCTACCTGAATCTCTTTAGTTTCTCTCGTTGTTTCAAACATCGGCTGTGTTTTACTGTTTCGTCGTGTTCGCTCTCAGCCGTTTTGGGAGTCGTGTTTTAGTTCCTGCTGGCGAAAACACGACATTTCCTGTGATGCTAAAAGCTTTTAAATGACCAAATAAGATCAGGGGCTTCATTGTGATGAAGTGATCAGAAAAAAATCAGAGCTACTTTGTTAGCGGTGATCGAGACGAGCGCGACACCTTCAAGCAGGAAGCCCAGTCGTGTTGGAACTGCCGCAGCGAGTCAAAAAGTAGAGCCAGGCCGGCAGACGTGATGGAAAATAGCACTGATTGTAGTCAGATCACAGAGAAATCTCTTTGTTTTGGGTTCATCCTGATGTGTTAAAACAGATTAATTCAGTCTACGTCTTCTTGCCGGTGACAGTTACTATTTATTGATCTTAAAACACCAATTAAGAAACTGCCACTCGCCTGAGACAGATAGACAGGACTCTTTAGCTGAGAACTGGGCACCGGTCAGCCTCAGTCATCCAGGCGCAGCTCCAGACGATGAAATTCACAGAGTTACCCACGGGAGTAGACGCGAATAAAAATGAATAACGAGCAGTTCCTTATGTCGTTTTTCCACCGACAGTACCAGCTCGCCTCGCCTCGACTTAGCTCGCCTTTTTTGCGTTCCCATTACCGAAATCTGGTACCTGGTACCTGCTAAAGTGGTACTTTTTTAGTATCACCTCCGTATAAGTTCCAGCCGAGCTGAGCTGATACTTCTGTGTGACGTAAGCTGGCAGCCGGCCACTGATTGGACAGAGAGAGACGCCACTTGATGACTCATGACGAGCGCGACGTCCGAGCCTGACACCCGCTACCTACGTTCAGTCAACATAACGATTACATGGAAGGAACAACGCGCAGGAACACGGCGTGGACCGTGGCAGAGGTGGAGACGCTCCTGAGTGTTGTCGCTGAAGACGCATTCAGAACGAGCTTGATGGTGCAACAAGAAATGAAAAGGTGTAGGTGTTTTGCGTAGCCCACAGCTAGCCCTGTTTATGAGTCGCGTGGATAAGTACGTCACTGATGACGACCCGCCCACGTTGATGACGACCCGCCCACATTGATGACGACCCGCCCACGTTGAAGAGATACTAATTCTAGATGGAAACGCAACGTGTCTGAAACCAAACCAAGTAGAGCCACGCTAAGCCGAGGCGAGCTGGTACTGTCGGTGGAAAAACGGCATTAATATTTGAGTAATATGCTGATGACTTGCTCTTATTTCTCTCTGAAGAAGAATTCTACATGTCTTGGTTTTATCAAACCATTTCTAGATTAAATAAAAATATCTTCCCCTCTTTGTCTTTCCTGAACTCCATAGTACATTTCGCCCAACATCGATGGACTGTAGCTACGTCTCCTCTCCATCTGTAATCACATGCCGGCACTTTCCAGAGGTCAAAGTGTCATCCGGTGGACTGGAGATTGGAGACTGAACTGTGTGTGTGTGTGTCTGTGTGGCGTTGCTCAATGTGGGTAATGGTGTGGATAAATTGATACTGATGCTTTTCCCAACTCAGCCACTCACTCACGGCCAAACGAGTCCCCTGGCAGAGCGAAGAGACCGAACCTGAGAAGGACAGGAAGAAAGAAAGAGAAGGAAGAAAGAGGGAAAGAAAGAGCACAAATAAACACGACTGCCTTTCATCTCACTCTGTCAGTTTCACTGGTCTTCTTCAATTGAGGATGAATAAAAAAAAACAACCTTTTTGATTGAAGAATAATTAGTTCACCCTGGTCTGCTCTTTTTTCCCTCGCTGCCCTTCGTTTACTTTCCTCTTCAATTACCAATTTATCGGCCCGGCAGCAGGAAAATCATCCAAATAGAAAACCAAAATGATCTCTTTGATGGTCGTTCTCAGCTGGATGCTGGGTGGGTTTGATAAGGTTTGGTGGTTGAGTCCATACCTTAAGAAAAGTGCCTTGCATGTATTTTGATTGTTGGATTTTTTCCATTAGTGAGTCAAATGTCATGTCTATTCATATGGAAATCAACACGACAGTCAAAGGGCCGCGCTTCTCTTACATCTGGTAGTCGGATTGGTCCAGTATCTCTAAAAATAGCTTCTCGTGTAGACCGAAGCTCCGTGACGTCGCACTGGAAACATCAGTCACATCCTGGAAGACGACCGCCGGGAGAAACGTGAAATCAATAAACTTATTTATTTCCAAGTTAACTGTTGCACTTTCTGCTCCTTTTGCACACCGGACTTTTGGACTATGTAGTGATCTTGCACTGTATTTTATTTCATGTACTGGTCTTTGTCTATCTGTGTTGTAATGCTGTCTCCATTGTTATTTATTATCTTGTGTGTTGTGTCGTTGGTTGTGTGTTCTTTAATTTCCCCTCGTGGGATAATAAACTTGACTTGTTATAATAGTTCAAACCTCTCTGACATTTTTTTTCTTTGCTTACATTAGTACGGTGTCGCTGTGCGTCTTCGATATCTACCCAACAGTGCAACTTGGACTAACTGCTCGCTTGTTGTTAACTTTTAAGGCTGTTGACCGAATTACCTCGGTACTGCTGAATACCAATTGGCATTAAATTAATTAGCACCAAATTTGGTACCTGATAGCATCGTATTAACACGCTGTTCAGTATTTAGTATGTCTGAAACCTTGGTATGAAACTAATAGTACGTGAACTGCATACTACCTAGGATGAAATATTACAGTATGCATACTTTGATTCCTGAAGTGATTTTATATAATAAGCTCGATGCTAACACAACATAGGTAAGCCCCTTAACGTGTTAATGGAGGTTAGCATCACAACTGCGATAAAAGTAGATTTACAAACGATATGTTTGAATTCACATACTTAACATAAACCGACAATCAATTTCATACATGAAGGATGTAAATTTAATTTTTTTTTCACTATTTATTTATTATATTTGTAAGCAGGAACAGCTGATTGTATTACTATAGTATTTTGTTAACCAGATTTAGCAGGATGCTGAAATACAACTTGGAAAGACTGACTGACGTGATGTGCTCATGATATATTGTCTATAGGAGTGAATGATTTAACTTTGAACTGAAATTAAATGTTTTGTTATTAAAGAGAGAAGTAAAGTACTGAAAAAAGGTACCATTGGGTACTGGTATCGAAACTGGCATCAGTTAAAATGTGAACGGTACCCAGACCCATTAATGTAAAGCATCAATCATGTATTGTAGACAATGCCCTAGTTTAAGGGTCAACAATAGAGAGTGAGTTGTTTCCAAAAGCATCATAATCTATAAATTCAGTCGCTGCCTGTGGTGCCGTCAGATTTGATGAGCAGGTGTTTCTTGTCTTTGAGAAGTTGTGACTAAGTATGACACATAAAAACCAGGACTCCTGGGACTGATGGCTTCATATGAGCGCGATCATATGAGAGGTGTTTTTTTAAAATGCAGCCAGAAATCAGTTGTTTTATACTTTCCACTGTATTTCTCCTCTGCTCATTATCTCTACGCTCTCTCCTGCAAGGAGCGACGTGAAGGATACGAAACTTCACACCACTTCAACTTCGTCTTTGCAGAATCTGCAGACCCTTCATCTCACAGCCAATTAAATTTTAGTAGGGGTTAAGATTAGGGTCAGAGACTAATAAGGGCTTGGGGCTTTTTTTATGCCTCAGGCCCTGAAATTAATAATGAGCTGGGGGAATACCTTTGAGTCCCTTCTTTCTTCCCCAGTGCACCCTGTTCAGTTTCTGAGTTGTCATTTAGTCATACATGAAAGTGACTTCTGCTCCCCTGAGGGCCATCAAAGGTGACTCATGAGGAGTTTATGACAGGGTCATTCTTCTCCCAGTCACTATGGGAGAAATTCATCTATTGTTGAGAAAACAATGATCAGAAAAATGTTTATTTTTTCGTGTATCACCAAGGACAACTGACGTGAATTAATCCCAGGCCTCTTTTGTGGTGGGCAAGTGATTACGCACAAGGTCACTGGCCTCCAGCGGCAGCCTCGCTTTTTCGGTCCTGATCCTTTCTGTGGAGAGTTTGTGAGAGGAGGCGTTGTTTCTTCCAAAGACATGCAAATATGTTTAGCGATAAACGCTCACATTGTCTCGTATTGTGTGGTCGCCCTGCACATCCTCAGTCATCATGTGACCTTGCGGAATAAGCAGGAATTATAGATCCATGGTTCAAGGTTGAAAATCCAATGATCAACAGCCCGATATCCCACAATATGGACATCTGGAGCTCTCTTTGTGACAAATACTCTTCATTGTCCATCAAGGAACAACCTTGTACCTTCAACCTTTTTGTAGTCTGGTCTTTCAGCACTGCTGAATCCATCAGAAAGAGTAGAAATCTCTGCACATCTTCACAAAAGTACACGAGCTCTTGAGCAGCTGCAAACCTTTTCATGTCAGTTAAGTGTTCCGTGGTAAGAGGCAGCACATGCAGATGTAGATGCTGGTGGCACTTTCATACTACATTGTGGAAACATGAGTTACCTACAAATACAAAATACAGTCATCAGCATAGGAAAAGGAAGTGTAGGGTTTTGGTTTAAGAGCAGCTAACTTTGAGACGTGCAACTATCGAATCTGACTGAGGAAGAGAGTCGAGATAAGAGTCACCTGGCTAATGTCCAGTCACAGGAAATGAAACAGATTCAATATTAGTGACTGTTGTGTCTACATCTTTACAGAGACCTGTCTCCACCACGACATCCCAGATCAAGATGTTGCACTTCACATGTTAGGAGTCAACAGAGCAGGACGAACAGAGGTGGACTCTGTGTTTACCTCATTGATGCTTGGTGCCTCAAAAGCAGTTGGACAGTTTTTATCCAACATCGAACTTTTAATGAGAAGATCTCTACTTGATTTTACCTAATAAAACATTAAGGCTGGGTCGGTGCATGGAGGGGTGGGTTCATCTGCATTTTCAGCTGGCCTATATCTTGTTTGTTTGTGTTAAATGTGAATAACTGGAAGAACTGGACCTTCACATCTTGTAGGCCCGAGACTGTAGTAAATATGTCTTTTTTGAAAAAGAAACTGATGCATAAAAAGCTCAAAATGTATCAGTACACAGGAAAACTAAGTTAAATCTCATAGGGGAGGACCAACCCTGTGTTGTTTTTGCAAGCTGCTCATGTCAGGTTACACAGAATCGACCCAAACGCAAGCAGACGGATAAAGAACAAAATAATAGCTGATCATCAGTGAAATCCAAAAATCCAAAGGCAGACAAAGGCAAAAATATCAAAACCAGGGAAATCCAAGAGACAGAAAGCAAAAAGAAAAGCCAGGAAAACACATTAGGAGATTAATTAATGATTAACTAATAGTGACAGAGATGAGCAAAGAAAAATGGCGGGAAATCACACAAAGGAAGGAAATTAAAGGCAAAACCTGACACGTGAGGGCAGAACTTCAAAATAAAACAGGAAATAACAAAAACCTCAGACTTTGCCAGCTCAGTCCTGGCTGTTGTCAGGCCTAATCTAAAGAAACCATTGTTTTACTGTGGTCAAAAATACCTGGAGATAACTGGTTGTGTTGTGTGATTTATGCCTGTTAAAACATTTAAAAGTTTGTTAAAATGCAAACAATTTGGTGTCATATAGGCTGCCTGCATATTTCTGCGTATGAATTATTAATCCAGGAGCCTTAATTTGCTACTTTATGCACACAAAATATAAATCTGAAAGTTGTTTTTTAACCTGAGAGACCACATCTCGCCTTCTTTGATTTAACACACGCTGTGTTGATTTAAGTCATGTTTTACAGCAGCCTTACATTGATTTCTTCTACCGTGTTTCATTAGCTGATTTTATATTTTCAAAATTCCTCCTGTAACACATTTTATTAACGCCCTGTGGATTTTCTCCTCCTGGAAACGAGTGACAGCAGACACCCGGAGGCAAACCCCGGCCTCCCCGGCTTGTCCGTGCGTTCGAGCTGTAGCTGAATTATCAAGAATGAGCTGAGAATCCTCATGCGAATAAGCAAACAAAGAGGAGCATCCGATGACGGGATAACAGTGGACAAAGCCCGAGACCTCCCCGAGGATGTGCAGCAGGAAGACAATGTCACTCTCCTCTTCCTCCTGAAGGAAAGAACCGAGTCTGGCGCACAGCATTAGCCAGCTGCTCGCTCTGCCAATCAATAACACCAGGCCCAAAGTTATTTCTCTTAACTCAGCCGCTGCGCTCTGGGTTTACTGCGTCGGGGAGCAGTGTCCAGAGACGATAAGTGAGAGGTCGTGGGCGTGACCCCTGCAACACCTAAAGGGTTTCCATAAATAGTCGTGTCCCTGCTGGTTTGTTTCACCTTCAGTGACTGCGGCCGGAAACAAGAAGCGGGAAATCTGCAGCGACAGCCAGAAATAATTAGTTCTCGAACAGCTCGCCTCGCACGCATACTAAAATTTCATACTGTTTGGTTTGTTTATATGTGGCGGACCCTGCCACCTTTCCTAGCTTCAAAACAGTGTTCTGGGGACCTTATTTTCTTCTGAGAACAGCCCCTTTAATATTGTGAAGCCAAAACAGCTCTGACCTGTCAAGGCATGGTCACAAGACCTCTGGAGGCGTCCTGTGGTGTCTGGCACCGGAATGCTTGTTGTGGATCCTCTGGGTCCTGTATGGATCGGACTTGTTCCTGGCTCAATGCTCGATCTGATTGGGATTTGAGGGGAATTTAGGAGGCCCGGTCGACACCTTGGGCTCTTTGTTGTGCATTGTCCTGCTGCAGTTTTTGTGGTGTGTGTCGGGGTGCATTGTCCTGCTGGGATGCTAGCAGAACATCGCATTGTAACAAGATGATCAATGTTATCCACGTCACCTGTCAGTGGTTTTAATGTTGAGGCCTGATTGGTGTATACTAATGACTAACAGGAAGCAGGTGGGTAGTTTGAGGAGCTCAGCAGTGGCAGCTAGAGGACAGTTGAGGAATAACAAGTCTGAAAAGTGAAGAAGAGTGTGAAAATGGATCAGATTCTTGTCATTTTGTTGTACATTGTGCAATAACAATTAAGGCATTCGTTCATTTATTAACTGATAGTCTTCTTAACGTATGTATCTATCTAAATCGCTTTGTTTGATAATTGATTTTAGGTTCCTGTTAATATCTAATTTGCATTTCATTCAGATCATCACCAGTATTAGTTTGTCCTCGCATTTTTTAAACTTTAATCACTTTAATCGACAATACATGCGCTGTTGAACCCCTCGTAGTGCTGGTCCATCACTTCATTTCTGTGTATTTGTTATCCTTATATTCTGTTCAAACAGAGATATAAGATTTCTTTTTCATACTTTTATTATATGTTTGCATTTGTGTTCTCTATGTGTCATCATCAATAAAGTATCTGTCTGTCTTTGTGTCTGTATATATACTAACAGTGCAAACTTCTTCGTCCATCCCTGATGTTAACATTTAATTCCCTCAAGCAAAGTCTCCATAAATCCGCTGAATGAGGTGGTTGTTCAACGGTCTTCTGGAGGAAAACAGCTGCACGTCGGCCGTCACATAGCTCACAAAAATCATCTCAAGAAGAGAAAAGGAACTGAAGGAGAAAAGTTAGGCAGCCATGTCATTTTACCCCACGAGGGTTGAAGTGTCACCTCAGCGCTGATGCATGCACACCTGTGTGTGTGTGTGTGTGTGCGTGTTTGAATTGAGTACACTGGCGAGCACCTTTGTGTGCTTTCGTTTTGTTCTGCGAGAACCCTTTTACTTTCCTCCGTGACCCTCCTGCCTCTCCTCTGTCCTTTGCTCCTCTTACCTCTCCGGAGGGAGAACACATTTTCCTCTCGGTTTGACACAATCAATTTCGACCCAGTTCAAGGATGAGTCATATTCGCTCCGTCTCTGTTCAGCCTCTCCTCTCCCTTTCTTTTCTGTTAATCTATCTAAAATGGACGGAATCTCTGTCCGCCCTTCGATTTTTTCTTGAAAAAAAACGTTCATCCGAACGACTTCACACTTGTGTCGCTCAGGTGTCAGGTGCATTGCTGAGGACCGCGAGGAAGAGCAGAGTCGAGTGTGAATTAGTTTGGATGAGCGGAGCATCGAAAAGGGAAACATCGTCCTGCATGAATGAGTTTAATCCACAGAAATTGACTTTATTATACCCAGAGCCATGTGGAGAGAAGGGTTGGGTTCGTCTTTGACGCTGGTTACACCTGACGAGGCATCGGATGATTTGAGTTAACGTCATGTTAGTAAGATAACGTTAGCTAGCTAGCTTCTTGATTAACATCAGCCTTTCCTCTGCAACAATCCAAAATCTACTTTTAATACATAACAGGATGAATATTGAATTCAATCCATTTGGAGTACATGTTTGTTTTGGGCTCTTTTTGAAGGGTACAGTCCGTTTTTCCCCTGTAGTCAAAAGCTCTTAGTGCTTACGTCAGTGATCTATGGAAGTCTGATTTATTCAGGCTGCTCGTCAGAACATTTTGAATGCATAAATAAGCCTGCAGATGACCTGTGACTGCCCCTCTTAGCTGGAAAACACAACGAGTCCACGTTATTTATACGGAGGCTGACGTCTAAGTGGCTCAGGAGAGAGAGGAAAGAAGAAAAGGCTGCGTCTCCTGTGTTCCCGACTGCTCGTTGGCTGTTTCAGGCCACGGGGCGTGCGTAGAAGCTGCTAACTGGTCAAATGGGGTATCAATCAGCAGGTCAGAGTTCGGCAGCCATCTTTGGTAACTTGCAGTTGCATTTTAATGGCTTTTGGTTTCAAATAGTGGAGTTTTTTCACAAATAAAAGCATCCCTGATCGCAGTTTGTCACTATTTTGTCGCCATCTGTGAATGTAATACTGTGTTTTGGACTAATTATGTTACTGAAATGGATCTGATCTGCATTCATTCACGACTGAAACACCGAGACACATCATGAGTGAGTCGCCAAAGCCTTGCAGGTCACTGAATCATCAAGCTAGTTCTTTTGTTTGTTCGTTAATCGTACCGTCTGATGTGGTTTTATCTTGGAATTGTTTGCATGAACCGAATCACAGGAATCAAGTTCAGGCATTTATTCACATGGTTGGGTTACAACACGACCACTAGGAACATGATAAGTATAGACAAAGTTGTTCAAAGTGTTTCTATTCGGAGGATTGTGTTTTTCTTCCACTGAATCAAAACGGACCCCTGCTCACCTTGCAGGAGCAAACAAAGCCGCCGCTCAGGCCTGATTAGGGCATCTCACGATGTAGCGTATCAGGACTAAGCACGACGTGATCTGTGGTCTGCGTCTCTTTGTGAAGGATACAGGGATCCTGAAAATGTTCTACCGCTCCTCCGCTTCTAATTGAACTTATGAGTCAGTGTGTTCTTTGTGTCTGGCTCATGCATTTGCGCAAAGATGTTGACCCTTTCAAGTACACTCATTAGTGCCCTCGTCAGGCATGGTTGCCAGACTGTGTTTGGTCAGCCTTGGCAGGAGCACAGGCGGACTTGGAAGTCCTGTTTGTCTCCAGTGTTGTCCGCCCTTTAAGTCACAGTTCACAAAAAGCAAAAACAATTAGAGGATGACCCGTTTCTGGGTCCACATCTTCCCCACTGAAGCCTTGTGAGGTCAGGATAATGAGCGACGGCCTCAGTTTGTCTGTAATTGACTGGATCGGATCCAGTAGTACAGGGCCCTTTCCTGTCACGCTTAAACTGTCTCTATCAATAAAGGCAAAAAAAAAAAAAAGTACAATTAAAAAAAGACACACAAGACCGACACATACAAACAAGATAATCTAGCAGTGTAATTGAGGTTAGAGACTAAAGTTGCCCTCAAATGGAACTTCTGAATTTGTGTATTCAGCACAATGTGCTTTGTGCTCCACTGGTTTCACCTCTAAGAACAAGTCTGACAACAAAACTGTCCGTGGTTAATAGCACTCCTTGTTTCTTGTTTCAGGAGAAGTCAGTGATCTGGTGGGTTTAAAAGCCAAGTCGAGGAACAAGAGTAAAGACGAAATGAAAGTGGTGAACTGTCATGGCGTCTGCTGTTTTAAAAACATTGGTGAGTACTAGTCCAGATATACAGTCTTCTCCTGGCCTGACTTTGGTTTTTGGTTGGTTATTTCCTATTTTATTTTGTATTTTATCCTCTTATTGTCAATTTATCCTTCCTGCTGTTTCCCTCCTGTGTCACATCAGCCTTTTGTTTTTTGGATTTTGGACAGCAGCAATGGTGATTTTACATTTTTATCTGTTTATGGTGAACCGTGAGAAAGAGACTCTAGCATCCAGTTCCATAATCACTGAGATTTAAAAGAGAATCAGGTTAATAATTCTGATGAAAACTCTGCTGCATATACTGTAGTTCTTTTTCTAAGGGTCCAGATCCGTCCACGAACAGTGGTCACATCGTCTTTAAAGCTCATGGCAGCATTGTTTGGGCTCTTGATGATTGGGCCTCCACAGCTCTGACTAAAGATGGACAGGAGCAGAATTGATCCTGGAAACTCATTTGCCGGCACTGAACAGCACGCCGCCAGCATCTGACATCTGCTGACCCCAATCTATGGACATTAGCCATTCAGCTAAGATATAAACACACGCCAGGTGATGTAACAGCATTTTTTTTTAGGGCATCTATTGATCACAATTTATTTTAGAAATATTATTGTTCACAGCACATTTGGAATATTTGTGCCTTTTTTTTTAGATTTGTTTGGTTAATTTTTTCCCAAGCAGGAACGTTTGTACAAAATTTTTATTTCACCTTGTGGTAGACAATGAAAAACAAAATAATCTTTGGTCAATATATGAATTAATAGCCATGGGATTGTCCAAGTGAGAATCAATGAAGGAAAGATAATTATTAGCAAGTGATTACCATTGCAGACATCACAAGTGGTCTCAGTTTCCATGAAAGTGGATCATGGACTGGACTGGTTAGCATGCTCACGTCAACAGACATCTCCCAGAACCCAGTATATGTCTTTGACATAACGTCCACACTGTTGTTTCTTCACATTCTGTTGAAAGTGTTTTCTGAATGTCTTAAATTCTGTCCACATGTTACAAATGTCTCTTTTACCAAAAGCAAAATGAGCAAAAAAGTCACAGTTTTGACTCAGAAATATCAAGAAACCATGATTCCTGAACCTGAACGTGTCACACACGAGCCCTTTCTCCTACACATGAAGTGAGCATCGATTTAATGATGAAGGTGAAGAAAAAATGCTTGTTGACTGTATTTTAATAGAAAGTGTTGTTATAAATATACTAACTTAAAGACTGTTGAAACAACCTGTTCACATTAAACTTTCCAGTCAGGTTTAGTCCGGTTTTCCCGTCGAGGCTTCGTCATCTTTCACCTGCTTATTACCAACTGTGCTTCATGCGTACGTGTACAGTCGCACAGGCGAATGTTCCCGGAGGAGATTTAAGTACATGTTGAATAATAACTAATGAGTTCCAAAGGTTGCCTATTGGAAACCTATCCAAATGGATCTGTAATTTCCCCCCTTCGACGTCTCACCGTGGAAATCTATCTCGAGTTAATAGGTAGCTGTCGATAAGCAATCAGAGAAGTGGGGAAACATGAGTAAGGTTTCCATTCAGGTCGCCACTTGTCATTCAGAAAATTGATATGTGAACAGCCTATTTTCCATGTCTCTCTCTCACGCATAGCACTGTAGGAATAATGATTTGCTCAAAAATTATTCTTTCAAAAATGATTGAAAGCTCTAATTGAAAGTGACACAATGGAAAGCTTCAGGGTAATCATCCCAAGGCCAGAGGCCGGGCGAGGAAAAAAACGAGTCCGTCTTCATCGACAGACTTGCCAATAATGTCACGAATGATGACGGAGTTGAAATGTCACAAAAAGGGAGAGGAGAGAAAACACAGTTCACGAAGCGGCGACGAGCAGCGGTGAAATGCAATCAACTCGTGTTTGTGTGGAGCGACAGCAGGTCAGGTCCTGATGAGACGCATGCAAATAGATTCTAACGATGTACAACAGTGGTCGTTAAAGATTAGAGAGTGAGGAGGAAAAACTGAAGGAGAGGTAGAGTTAAACGAGGGGAGTGTAGGAGTGTGGAGTGGAGAGTTAAGAGCAGGAGAAAGACTGAAGGAGACCAAAGATTAAAGAATAAGGAGAGCTAAGAAAAGCAGACAGAGGCGGCACGATTACTCTTCTTCAAGATACGCGCCACTTTTATGACAACACATTGAGAGAATTTCCATTTATCCACCCAGGTCAAAGCGACACAACGGTTCACTGCACCTATAATTTCTCTTTTTTCAATTGGCAGCGGGGGAAGAACAGCAGTGGTGGAACATCCTTCAGGAAGATGGAGCCTTTTTCAAGGAGAATGAATAAGATGTGCAGGAGGGTGACGGCATACGTGACAAAATCATATTTACAGCACAACTAACACGGATTATATGAGCCTAAGCGTACATGTGATGCCTCATGACTTGGTCACACTACATTAGTCTTGTCATGATACCAGAATGTCTTGAAGGTATCAACATCCAAGGTCCATCCATCTTCTTCCACTTTGAAGTTATTGGGTTGTCATGCCAGCAGGCTAAGCAGGGTGTTACAGTCATCCCTCTCCTTAGCACCACTTGCCATACGTGTAATCCTTCAGGATCTCCTCCCTAATTTGTTGTGCCTGGAAAACCACCAAAAAGAGGCACCAAGCAGGCACCTCAGCCGACTCCTTTCAACACGAAAGAGGAGCGACTCTACTCCTCGGGATGTCTGAGCTGCTCACTCGATCTCATTCTTTCAATCACTACCCAAAGCTCATGACCAAGGTGGATCAGCTTCGTCTTCCTGCTCAGCTTCCTCTTCACCACACAACAGTCCAGCACAAAGGCCACACCAAACCGCCTTGACCATCTCACCTTCCATTTTCCCGTCACTCGTGAAACAGGACCCCACTTGGGGAAGGGCAGTGAACTATGGCCTCAGACTTGGAGGTGCTGACACTCATCCCAACCGCTTCACACTCAGCTACAACCCGCCCCAGAGCCTGCCGGAGGTCATGGACTAAAAAGGCAGTGACGCAATTCTGAGGTCCTCAAACCGAACACTCTCCTTACCACAGAGATCGGAGACAAAGGACAACTTCGAAGAAGTCCAGCATCCACCAGAAACGGTTATATAGACACAACTCTCAATTTGGTCAAACAGGGACTCAGATACAGGAAACAGCTGTCAACGTGTTGTTGGGTGTCCATGCTGCTCCCACAATCCAACATGACAAGTCAGAAGAACAACCACCCAACTCTGGGAAATCACCATCTGAGGAGCTCATGAATGCACCAAGTGAACATTTTACATTATGCTGACAGCAATAAATAGCGTGAGAGCAGCATGTAAAGGCCATCTGTTGCACCAGTCAAGAGAGTATCCTCCATATTGACTGATATATTGACAGCAGCAAGACATACGGAGGTTCACTGCTCCAAGCTTACTGTGAAGATAAACCTTTAGCCTCCTCCTGCCAGGAGCTCATGGAGAAAATTGGACAAAGAAAAGAGCGATCCCAAAGAAACTACCGTGAAATAAACAGATACGGTTTGTATAAAATATATTGTGTGGTTACCAGAGATGACCTGACAGACTTGTGTGGGCGTAAACGGAAAAAAGGGCCTGAATTTGTTTTTTGCGTTGCAGTGTTTCGTGTACGTGTGTGTGTGTAGCGCTCCGGTGTATTTGTGTGGATGTGACAGAGTGCTTACCGCTGTAGCAGAGAAGTGCAGCGCGAGCGTCTAGCAGAGAAAGGCTGCTGAACCGTGCCGCCCGGGGATCACACTGTGCAATCGGACCACAATGCACCGCAGCTGCGATCAATTTAGGGCCGGAGGAGTGAGCGAGCGAGGGACAAAAGGAGGGGGGTGGATGGGCGGTAGGTGTTGTGGCCTGGGGTTTCCATAACTGAAGGGTCGCGGGCTTGATCCCCGAGGAGGCAACAGACAAGACTTCCATTAGAGGAAGGACTCGCGCACCGTTTGAACCCGTCACTCTGCTCGGAGCCGTTTGGTGACAGAAGCAACATATTTAGACTTCCCTCCCCTGAGTGGTGGGTGGATTCAGTGTCCTATTTTTTCTTGTTGTTGTTCTTTTAATCGCTTCTGGTTAATTGATGGCACTCAGAAGACATGAACTGAGAATTTCACAGTTTGTATGATTGTGGCATTTATCAGAGTTGTATATTTGTGCATTTATTTGACCAAACAGTTGAGAGAGCTCGTTGAACGTAGCGAACCAGCTGCTAACACGTCTCCCGAGTACTTTGAGGCAGTAGGTGTCTCTTGAGTTGTCAGACATTGCCTTTTCAGTTCCTTAGTTTTATATAACTTGCCTGTTTAAAGTATAATTAGGCTAAAAGTCACACATAATTAAGAGCGTGACCGTTTTGACTGGTCTGCTCGGCTTCACCTGTGCAAATTCAAGTCCCTGAACTTGCCTTCTCAGCCGTGTTTGTGGTGTTGGGAAATGAAAATATTGGGCAAATAATGTGGCTTCCTGTTCGGTTAATTGTACCGACAGAATGTAGCCGAGGGCAGACAATGTTTTTTGGATTAACGAGCAACCCCGTTAGCGTTAACTGGCAGATAGCTGGCGAGCTCCAGAGGAAACAACCAACGGGCAGAGCTTCTGGAGGAATAACACACACAGTTCGTTTGCTTTTTAAACTTTTGTTTAAAAGGGGATTTGACCTCATTTGTACTGTAAAGCTCTCTTTTTTGACTGCTGTGTGGAGGAGAAATGTACTTACAGAGTACAGGGAGAAGAGACAGGAGGATAACAGAAAAGATCAGGACTCTGGTGAGTGCTGGGAGACAGAGCTGAACACATAAACACCCTCGGTGCCGGCTGTTGCTCGCTTTCTCACGGCTAACGTAGAGTAAGGTATTCTGTCTATTTGAGAGGAGTCAGGTGCTGCCAAGATACCAGTACCATCGATTCTGAGCTTCATTCTGCCTCTTCAGAAGCCCACGGACATCACAGTTTTGCAGTCAATGGTGTAGTTTCCCCTTTTCAAGATGCCAAAACGTTCCTGTGATAATACAAATGTATTGTATCATCTGTGTACAACTGACGGGAGACTTTAAAGTTGCCTGTTTCTTTAAGTCATTTATTTATTTTTTTAAATAAAAACAGAACACAGATGGGGTTTTTTTTCTGAAAAGAGAATGACTCATATTTCACTTTATTATAAAACAGTGGCGGCCATAATTGCATTTCTCATTAGGAAGCTGCTTTAATTTTTATTTTTTTTACAGTATAATGCAGTCAGCGTCACGTACAGCAGTGTGACAACAAGAGCTTACAGCTGAGCTGAAGAGGGACGGATGTCACACACACACACACACACACACACACACACACACACACACACACACACACACACACACACACGCACACACACACACACACACACACACAGACGCAAACATCGAACATCTCTGCCCACTTGTTCTGAAATGTTGTCTAAATTATATCTTGGGGAGAAGTAGCTGCAAAAAAAACGACAGTTTGTCTATTTCTATCTCTGTTTAGCTGCTTATAATTACCCATACAGCACTGCAGCACCGAGCACACATGCAAACACTCTCACGTAGCAACCTACTTATTCAGGTAAATGACAGTTAAGCACTTCAGCGTGTGTTTGTGATTATCATACAGCAGTCATTTCCATCCGAAGAAATACTTAACGTCCACCTCAGGTTATTCAACGTGTGGAGGCTCGACTCTTATACCCTGTATTCATAAGGAGATGGTAGATATCTTCACATTTCTGTTTTGGCATCTTATTGCCGAAGACGAAGCTAAAAATCTCTCGATCCGTTCACAATTCACGCCTTTTATAAAGCCTAAAAAGCTTTCGTTTAAGACACGAACGATGCATTAATAACACATGATATCAGCATCTGATCGCTTCACTAACTAGATAAACTGTTTACCATCTTCTGACCAGCAGTTAATGTGTCGTCACGTCCATTAAAGTGCCATATACAATACAGCATCTCAGCTAAACGTCGGCTGACAGTTCCCTGATTTTTATATATCGCTTCATTTACAGCGTAAAGGCATGGGCACAGACCTTGACATGCACGTATTGACAGCTAAATTCATATCCAGTGAAAGTTTGCAGTAGCTACCAGCGAGAATATAAACTCTCATTATTCACGTAATAATAATAACAGTAATAAAAAAACAAAACATAAATAGCATCTGTTCAAGTAATAGAGTGACTCATTCGACGAGCTGCTCCTGCTGGCTGATAATGAGCATGCATGTGTGCGACGCAGGTAGACGCAGGTATTCACAGTACACAGAACGAGGCGCACGTCCCGCTTTGTGTTTCCTCCGTTCATTACAAAGCGCCGCTGCGTCTCGAGTCCTCGCGGCGATGAGTCATCCGAGCGGGTCAGCGATGGCGTGTCGATCCGGACATCAGAGGCTCGTCGGCGGTTGATGTCGTCCTGCTGTCACTTCCTGAGAGAGAGACAGATACAGAGAGAGAGAGACAGAGAGAGAGACGGCATCTTTTGTGAAGGGTTGTTAGAAAATCTGAGTTGATGCTTCATGTTCCTCGACTCCCGGGTGTATCTCAAACTTTTTTGTTTGAATCTGTAACTTTTTATTCGCTTGCTTTTGCTTTAAAAGCAATTTTATCATTTTCTTAATGTGTTAATATCTTATTTAACAGCATTTATGTCTCTGAATGGTGCTACAGTACATAAATAAGTTTGTCTCGCCTCAAATTGTTTAAAAGAACTGTGTTAATTTTACATTTCAATTATTTTATTTATCTATTAAATTATATACCATAGCTGCAAGGCTTTAACATAACTGATTTTCACTCCCCTTTTTTAGTATTTTAATTTACTTTCTGATTTGCTTTTAACTCTGGTTCTCGTCACTGTTTGAAAGTCCAAAACATTTGAGGGAAGCTCTGACAGCATGTCAGCTCTCAGACTGGGTGTCTTAACAGTCACAGGAGCACCAGACCGACAGGCAGACGAGGGAGGAAGAGCAGATGGAGTGACATCTTCATCCCATGTGTGCTTGTGTTACCCAACTATCACTTAAACTACAACTACACATTCAAACAAAAACAAAGTCGTATTAAATTAGGATTGAATGGACGTAAACAGCCGCTGTACAATACTGTCTGGCATAGTTTTCATTATGCAGACTTACTACAGAACAAGTTTTTTTTAACCAGTCAAGTCAACCTTACACGTTTCGATGTGGTCCGTATGAGTCCAGCATGAGCGTGCTGGACTCCTCCAGGTTCCACTGGCAGCGCTGCAGAAGCTCCTCGCACTCGGTCCTCGACCGGAGGCCCAGACGAAACAGCTGCTCCACCTTCCAGGCACAAGGCAGGTTGTTTGAGAGCTCTTTTATACAGTATGTCTCCACTATGTGCTCCAACATGCACTTTTTTACATCTGCGTACGGGCCTGCTGCCATCAGGGACACTCTGTGTCTTGGTCGAAGGCATAACACCAAATAACCACCAAACTGAAATGCATGCTGCTACAATACACTTTTAAAACCTGTCTGAATTGCTTATTTGTGTCGTCTCTGCTAACAGACAACAGTGTCTTTATCTGGCCAGTGTTCTGCCACTTATGGGGGCAAAATGCCTGAAAGAATGTGAAAAACGCTCAGATTTTTGCGCTTGGATGTCTGCGTGTATTCGTATAAAACAAAACAGAGATAAATTACGTGTCATGTCTTCTTCTTCATCTTCTAACTTTGGAGCAAATGTTACTTTAGTTTTTATTTTATAGTACCTGGAAACATCCACTCCAGAGCAGAAAAGCTGGAGTTTAGCTTTCAAGGCTAACAAAGAGCTACAAAGAGAAAAAGTATGAGTGTACCTTTAAATAATTGACGGCCAGAGGGACGCTCCAGTTGTGACCCTGCAGAGCTGCCTTACATTCCTCCAGTGTGACGCCGTGCACTGCGCCCTGCACCTGTCGATCACATCATCAGCTTATAATCAATCGAGGATGAAAGGTAACAGAAACATGTTTGGAACCACAGATTGTATTTTCAAAGATATTTTCCTGGAAGCTGATGAAAGCAGGAACGATGTCTGAATATAAGATCAAACGTAACTTAATTTATACATATGGGCTGTGTAACGGACCAACAGTAGCCTTTTGTTGTGTTGAGATTTACTTTTGATCTTTCAGCACATCAGTATTCTGCACAGTTCAGTCATGATGTGTTCAAAATGTAAATAAATATCAGACTCCTCTTGTACACGGAAACAAAAACATTTCAATAACAAAACAGGCAAAAATATGAATAAAAACAATGTGATGATATTAAAATAATGAAAAGAGTTTTCCTTTCTCTTACCTGTGTGATGCTTTGCTCCTGTTGCATGCTGGGAGCTGCAGTTCGCCCGTTGTTGTTGTTGTAGGAGGAGTTGGGTTTGGCTCCGCCGGGCTGCTGAATCATGGGTTTGACTGCCGCCATGTTGGCTGATCCGTATCTGATCAGAAAAACCACAGACACAAAATAAGGTGACAGTTTTATTACAGTAAGGATGAGTGAATGTTTTCAGGGACGCAGCATCAACCAACAACTGTAAAAAATACAAATAAAATGGAATATAAATACGTATTTTACTTTAAAATAGAAGAATAGACTAATGAAACGTTCCCCAAAACTTTCCTTGAAAAATTGCGAGTGAACGAATACTGATATGAGTAACACACCTTTCCAGAAAAGCTGGTCGATCAGGCAGCGGGGCGGGAGCAGAGCTCTGGGAGCCGTCGATCAGCGAGGACAGGCCACGCCCCTCGCGGAAGGCGATAGGCTCCAATAAGGAGCCGGACGAGTAGGAGGAGCCGCGAGCTGTGAACTGCGAGGAATGTGACACCACCGGAGGCAGGGAGGAGGCGGAGGAGTTGGAGGAGAGCAGCGGGCCCAAGAGTCCGGACGCCCGCCGCGGAGAGACGGAGAGGGGGGGAGGAGGCAGCGCCACGGGGGAGGAGGAGAGCGGCGGCACCAGCGGGAGGGGAGAGGAGGAGCGGGAGCCCGGCTGAGAGAAGGCGTGGTCTCTGGGCGGGATCTGAGGAGGCGTGTCGTCCGGGTCGCCCAGGGAGATGGAGCTCGAGCGCGACTGCGGGTTGGAGGTGCGGGCGTTGACGGTGTGTTTGGAGGGACGCAGCGGGGGGACGGGGCTGCGAGGGGGCAGCACGGGCCGGTCCTCAAAACAGGAGGTGAAGGAGCAGGTGGAGGTGGAGGAGGGGGAGGGCGGAGGCAGGCAGATCTGTCGGTGGGGGCCCAGAGGAGCCAGCGGCATGGGGAGGGGGGAGGATGGGAGCGAGCGGCCTGTTGCCATGGGAACCTGCAGCTTCACCATCACCTTCACCCGCGGAGACAGAAAGAAGAGTTAGCGTAGAAAACAGATCCAGAAAATGAATCTATAGATTAAACATTCTCTACCTCTCGCTGCAGCTCTTGGAAGAGGTCAGCCGACTGCGACTCACTCCTGCCCGCCATACCAGCGCTCGGCGTGCCGGCGATGTCCTCAGGAAATCCCTTGTTGATGGACCGCACCTCCTGGTCCTCTGATTGGTCCTCGATCTCGGTAGTAACCTCGTCATAAGCCGGCTGGGGGAGAGGCCAGTCCAGGATGGATGGAGTGTCCTGAGGATGAGAGGGATGGACAGAACCGGAGAAGGTAGCATTAAAGGAACAGTTCACCAAAAACATGAAAATTCAGTCACTATCTGGTCATGATGAAAGCCTAAGCTAAAAAGTGTTGGCATTTCTGAAGTGGGTGCACAAGTTTGAGGGTGTAAATAACATCTTTATTGTCAGATGAAGAGCTGCAGGTGACAGGCTGCACACCTCCAACTTCTCAGTGAGGTAACCAACTACTTTTCCTCATTAACGTTATCGGGTTCCCTGTTTGCACCAGGCTTAAATACGACATATTGCCAAACAGGCGCTTTTGCATTTTGCTTTAACAACACATCCTCCGCCAACATTTCGTCAGCACACTCTCCTTATTCTCGGTGTGTTAAGCGTGAAATGTGACTCCTGCTACTCTGTGCTGCGACTCTGCTGCTGGCCCCGCTGCTGCACCAAGTTTCTAAATGTAGCGTCCGTCGTGGGACTGAGTATTGATTTTTTTAAAACACAAAATGATGGTGCAACACCGGGAACATCGACTGGAGCCATTTCATGTTTTTTTTTTTTGGTTGTTTATTTACGTATTAAAACAAGTCTCCATCCACTTCAGTTGGTGATGAGAATGCTAATGTAGAGAGACAAACTGATCCCTGGACTTCGGGTTCTGATTTCACAAGTAGGAAGACTCCATCAAACACCCCATGAACTTAAATATTCAGTCCTGGAAGAGATGACACGATGTCGTATTGCTCACTAGGGATGGTAGCTTTTGAAAGATACGACTGTTTATTCAGTATTAATGTTTCACAGCTCACAAAGATTTCATTTTCTAACATATAGCGTTCTTAGAATACGGAAAAATCCCCGACCACATGCTTCATTTTTGTTTACATGAATAAGAGACTGCATTGAGTTACAGAAGCAAGTGGAACCGATTCTTGTCTCGACCTCATGACTGTAAATATATAATCTTATCTTATTTCTAACTGAATTTCTGACTCATTAGTCATCTTCTGAGGAACAGGAACATCTGGTCAAATTTCATGGCAATCCATCTGACAGTTGTGGAAAAAAGTTGACCAAGATAAATGTCAACTCTACTTTTATACACAATCATAAAGCCACTAAGACGGTAAAATGCATTTCCATATGCTCCACAAAAGGTAAGACAGCTACATTTTAATGTTATAAACGGCATGTTGAAACTCTAAACACAGCTGAGATGACCAAAGGGAGCCAGAGGAGGAGGAGAAGTTACTGTAAGTATGTTCATGGCCATCGAGGAGTACGCAGCCATCACACTGCACCTGCCTCAGGCGCCTTCAAACACAATAAATTATACTGGACATTACTAAGCCAAAGACCAGGCGGTCTGGTGGGAACACAAAAATAACCTTTCACATGTCTAACAAACTAATTGGAACTGAACCGGACTGCTGGCTGGAAACATTAGCTGACGTGAACTCGACAGGAGTTTAAGATCTCTGAAAGGACTCGGCACAATCGCTTTCTGTGTGAGCTGCTGCTGGTCGTGTCGAGAGAACCCCGAAGGTCAAAAGGTAGCTCGAACCACCACATGAGCAGGAAAAAAAACATGTGAGAAACAGTGAATAAAGACCTTTCCCTCTTTTTACGATCGCCTGACAGCTCAAGTGTGTGAACAGACACTAGAAAACAACTTTCCCAGCTGTCATACTAATCACTTCAGCGGCGAAGTGACAAGCGGGGTGAGCCGAGGAACAGCTACTGGCTGCAAAAGCTATTATTACAATCCTGTATTATAGAGAGCACTCTGCTGGTGGTTTGGCAGTGTGGTTTTTCTTAGAAGTTGTAGCTTACAGTATCTACTTTATATTATGGAGAAAGGTTGGCATGCTTTTATGTCTGTGTACCATATATTTCAGCTTTGAGAGTTTTAATTTGTGTCACATTTCTGTCAGAAGCGGTTATGAGGAGTCCTTGGAAAATGAGAAATCTGAAGGATATGAGTTTTAAAACAAAACAAAACAAAGCTGTGTGTGCTTGATGACTCTGCTGGTTCGAGGCTGATATGAATCAGTCCAGAACAGAGCACCCCAGACGTAAATACACACCAAAGCTAGCTGAAGTGGGGGACATGGGTTGGGGAACCGTGTGAGGCTCTCTGGAAGATATGTATTGCCCAGTTATGGTATAGGTTACTTTATATGGAAGAAAACAGGCTGACGTTAAAGGTATTTACATGGGATATACAAATGACTGGGCTTTGTCAAGAGGTGTGTATACATTGTTCAGTAACACTGGACTGGTCTTCTTAAAAATGAAAAGGTCTGTGAGAATCTGTGCTTACTCGGTTTAGAGAGCAATGAGCTGGTGATATGTGGAGTAAAGATGAGGAAGATTAGGATGATAAAAGTTGAATATGGCACTGAGAGTTATGTTTTATATAATATAACTTGAAAGCAAAGATCTTAACGGTGTTTCAGTCCGGAGGAAGGAAGGCGGATTTGTTCTATGTGGTCCGTTTTGTTTCCTACTGACATTTTTATGCAGAGCTGTGCAGAATTTTGTTTAGTAACACAAACACGTGAAATATTGCTGACTGTTAAAATATGAAACACTTAGACTAGCCATTGACCTGGAGAAAGTCTTTAAATCTGTACATTTAATTTAAAATTTGTGATCTTTGACTTATGATTGTGTGACTACTTCAACTCTCTCGCTGTACCTTTAGCGTGTCCTCATCCGGCCGGCTCTCGGTGAGCGGCGAGGGCGTGGTCGAGCTGAAGCTGTCGTCGGTGAAGTCGATGAGCGACACCTCGCTTTTGGCCGAGCGCACGCCGGACCCCTCCCACGGCCGGAGCTTCAGACCCAGAGACACTCCGAGCCTCTTCAGCCCGGACGAAGCGCTGCCGTCGTCATCGTCGTCGTAATCGTCCATCACGGAGTCGTAGAACGGCTCTGGAGACGGGCGCGAACACCAGAGTCAGGAAATAACAGCAGCAGGTGTTTAAAGGTGAGATTGTGGATTTACAGACAGCACAGGACAAGAAGAGGAGAACTTACTCTTCAGCAGAACGGCAGGTTGGGGCGGACGAGGAGGAGGTTGCTCTGGTAAAGAGAGTTATAGACATGTTTTAGATGACTCTTGGAGGAGAATGAGGTTTGATTGTGAGCTATTAAAAAAAGAGAAACGGCGTGTATGTGTTTGACTGTCTGAATAAATTTACTCTTGGCACGATTGGGGAGTTTGGTCGGCCTCGCGATGCCCGAGTCCATGCCAAGGACGTCAGGAGGGTCCATGGGATTCCCCAAGTACAGACTGAGAGGAAGCAGACGTGAAAAGTCAGATTTAATTTGTGTCTGCAAATTCATTCAGCGTTTAAATATGACGCACAAAATGGGCCAAAGAACAACCAGGCCTATTATTTATTTACCATCTCGTCTTCATTATCTGTCAAAGCTAGTAAATATGATTTGTTTCAGAGCTGCTGCCTGAACAAAATGTTCATCTGAGCTTTGAGGCTCTTTCTGTCTCGTTGTTGTGAGGTTTCTCTGGATTTGAGATCTAAAAAAAGCTGAACAAGCAGATCATCTGCTGGTGAACTGGAGGTGATGCTCTGCTGCTCTCCAGTGGACAAAGATGGAAGCAGATCTTTTCCTCAAGTAAAAAAACTCTGTTACAAGTATTTAAAATCTTATTGAAATTGAAATACAAGATACTTTTTATCATATTTCTATATTAATACAAACAAACACATCTTATCTTCAAATGAAGAAGAATAAAACCTTGCACTGATTAATTAATTCCTCATTATATGAATAAACTAAACTTCTGACTTCAGTTTGTGAGTGTTATCAACCTGTCTATACGATCTGCGTGTCCCCAGCTCCTGTGAGGGTCCGTGTCTCCGTGTCCGGTGTGGATGAACGAGTGTTTGAGCGGTCGGCTGATGTCGTGGGCGGACAGGCCGGCCACCGACGTCACCACGTGGCGAGGGAACTGACCGACACGCAGCGTCCCCCTGTTCTGACCTCGCCACCAGTAGTGCTCTGCCCTGAAAACACACACAGCAACATAAACAACCACATCTGTATGAAATGTAGAGTCTGTGTCCCCATATTGCACCAGCAGAGCTACAATTCAACAATAACGGGACTTTCCTGCTTTCTCTGTCACATGAATACACTTATTTAAATGTATAAACGACAGCGGAAATCAAGCAATATGTTGTGAGCTTGGGGGTTTTCATTTAGGCTGAACAGATGTGTGTCTGTCCAATCAAAAGACGCCACAATTCAACCCTAACGAGCCAATAACGTGACAGTAATTACAGTAATCTCCCACAATGCAAGGAATCCAGTGTCACACAAAAGATGCATTTGTTGTCGTGTCCAGTCTGCACTGACACACACAAGCAAGACTTTCTAAACCGGTAATTTCATTAAAATACTGCTGTGTTTGTGTGTGTGTGTGTGTGTGAAGGATTGTGGCACACTGACCTTCCCTCTATGATGGTGATGACATCGTTCATTTTAATCTGAAGCTTGTCTTCCTCCTCAAAGTCCTGCAGAGCTCTCATATCTGTCGGCATCGTCTGCAGAACACACATACACACTTACAGTTAGAAGCCATTACTGTCATCTCATTTAGTGTAATGGTGATTTATTCGTTTCCACTTGCTCTCCCTTTATCGTCCTTTATTCGCCCGGTGCGACACTTTGTGACACTTCTGGAGTATCTAACAGATTTAATCTGCACGCTGAGTAAGATTTCATCCTTTCTTGTTGACAAATGTGGTCCAGAGAGATAACAGATCATTTCATTTTGAGTTTAAATAAAGCTGCTCTAGCCTGGTTAACAAACTACAGTAGCTCTCCCTAAACTGTCTGCATTAAACAGCATCAGCAACAGAAGGTAATCCAGGGGGTTCCTTTCTGTGTTGACTCATATCTGGACTAGAGCTGAGTGGTCACGTCTCAGGTCATGCTGACTCTTCACTCCACTCGTATGTTGTAGAGATTATGGAAATGTAGGCGGGAAGTGTTGTGACTCACTCAGACTCTATCGCCTCCAAATTAACTTAAATCTACACGAATCATTTTAAATGCGTCTCTCAGTCCGATCACAGGTAAACACAGAAATTAGCCCCCTACTAGCTAGCAATTTTAGCTAGCTAGCTGCTATTTTCAAACAACTTTCACTCAAACCAGAAAGTGCTGGTTTATGTAAAACGATTTATGTGAAAAGTTGGTGTCACAACTGTTTCTGACTTATAATTTATGATTACATTCGACTGAAACTACTGTGCTACCTCGAGCAGGAAGTCTCTGAGTGCGACGAAGGTCGGTCTGTCCTCAGGTTTGGGGCTCCAGCACTGCAGCATGACGTTGTAGATGTCCAGGGGACAGTCCTCCGGTTTACACAGCCTCTCGGCCTCCACGTCCACCTTATGGAGGATCTGAGAACAGACACACAAACACAGAATACTGATTATTATCGAGTGAATTTATAAAAATGTGAGATGCTGAATTTGAACTTTAATGGAAAAGTAGGAAATGTGTGTGTGTGTGTGTGCTCGCACCTGGCTCCCATTAAGGCCCAGCCACGGCTCCTGTCCGTGGGTGAACATCTCCCACAGAGTGACCCCGAACATCCAGGTATCAGACGCATGGGAGAAAGTACGAGACTTCAGGGACTCCGGAGCACACCTGGAGCGAGACAAGGACGGAGACAGAGATATTGATCACTCGTTAAAATTTGAGATATGAAGTCAGGCTACAAATCTTCTTTATGTGCAACCAGGATGCTGTTCTCACCATGGGAAAGGGATTTTGTGGCCCTCCTCCATGATGTATAGGTCGGTGTTTTTTGGCAGCGCCCTCATCAGGCCGAAGTCTCCGATCTTCACCGTGTCGTTGGTGGACAGCAGAACATTGCGAGCCGCCAGGTCCCTGTGGAGGAAACGCTTCTGCTCCAGATAGGCCATCCCGCACGCCACCTACGCACCAACAGAGACGGCACTACTTAATAACACCTCCACTCCACTACATCCCAGAGGCCAATATTGTACTTTTTAGTGTGCGTGGCGGTTTCCACATCCACTTCCTCTTGTGTGTTTGATCTGTTTGGTGTTAACTGACCTGCACAGCGTAGTTACACAGAGACAAGATGAGGATGTGACCCTGACGCTTTCTCAGACGATCCAACAGGGAACCCAGAGGGGCCAGCTCCACCACCTACACACAAACACACACAGGATGGAGATAAAACACTCAGCTTATTACTTTGACACGTCTCATTTTCATGTCTAAAGAATAAGAGAAGAAGTGTTTTTACCATCTTCATGGGCTGTGTGAGGACGATGCCGTACAGCCGGATGAGGTTCTGGTGGCTCAGTGAGTGCATGGCGTTCACCTCTCTGATGAAATCGTCCAGACCGTCTGAGTCCAACACGCTGGCCTTCAGACACTTCACCGCCACTGACAACTAGGAAGACACAGAGGGAGAGACGACGATCGATGTAATAAAGGCCCTTAAGCTCCTCTTCTTTGTGAGATCCCCCAGAGGTCTGATCTATGGAAGACTGGAAGTGCTGATCCAAAAATAATAAATAAATGGCTCAATAACTAAGTAAACACGTACAGAAGCCCTGAACTCTTATGAAGTCATTTACTCAAGATTAATAATCTCGCTATCTTGGGAAAACATTTGTTATTCCGTGATAGCAACATAATCGAAATAGTCTCAAGAAAAAAATTAATTCTAACTTGTTATCACCTGAAAACTGAGGAAATAATACGTTCAACCCATGACTGTTCAGGGCCTCTGTAAAAATGTCATTAAATGCACCAAAATGTATTAATTTTTGAATTTATTTTCATATTATGTTTTATTTTGCACAACATAAAGGGAAAAGTATACAGTAATAAAGCTCTTTGCGACTTTGATTCTATATAAATGAATGTTAACATTATTTACTCAGCAGCATGTTAGTGCAGAAACTTTAACGACACTCTCTCTCCTGTGTCTCACCACTCTGCCGTTGGGTCCGGTCCACTCTCCTCGCCGCACCACCCCGAACGTGCCGTCTCCGAGCCGCTCGAACAGCTGGAGCTCCGCCTCTCTGATCAGGCAGGTGAGCGAGGCGGGAGCATCGCTACTGGCTGGGGCGGGGCTGGAGGTCGCCCCCTGAGGGAGGGGCTGCTGCTGGGGGTCGGCGTCGGGTCGTTTCACCGGAAACACCTACAGGACCGGAGGAAGAAACCTTGTGACCCCGGTTTTCTTTGTTGTTCTCATAAACAGGAAGATCCTTTTATTTGATGTGATTTATTTATGGCCGTCTCCCTATGTATTGCTCTGAATAATAGTATAAACATGTTTCACTGAACGTCGCAGCATTGCAGATGGCAGTCGTCTCCAATTCAAGGTTATAAAAATGCTGGTTTTACTTCCAAGAACATCTAAGTCTTCCCTTATTAAATATGAGCTTAACAATATATATTCTCATTATTTTTGATCCATTTTACATTGTTAATAAAAGGTATTTAACTTTCTTTAAGTATACAGTCACTCTGCAAACGTTTGAGCATTTTGTCAGTTCAATATTTGAATAAATGTGTGACTAACTTATCTCATTTGGCATTCAAACTTTTGTTCAGTTGGTGGTGAGATGTCGGGGTTAAAGAGTCAGTGTGAATGTAATGAAGTATGTAAAGTATGTGATTCTTTACTGGTCATGTGAGGACATTTTGCCATGTGGGGACATCAGAATGCAAAATCAGCTCAGGTGGAAGAACTAGCAGAATATTTGTCTCTGTGTGTGTCTGTGTGTGCATCTGTGTATGTGTGTGTGTGTGTGTGTGTGTGTGTGTGTGTGTGTGTTACAGTACAGGGTGGTACCGCACCTTGCTCATCCAGGACTTGCGTTTGTAAAGAGCTCTTCTCCTCTTGACGGCCTCCCAAAGCCTCCTCTGACCTGAAACGACACAATAACAAACACACTGAAGACATTTTATATTCATATTTTAGCCAAATATTTTACTGAAGTACCATTTCAGAAAATTAAAAAAACAATAAAATAGATATTATTAGACTGGGACCAGGAAACAGGACGCACCTGGGCGCCCCATGCCGATCTTCTCCAGGTCTTCATTCTTGACGTAGTCGAAGTGGGAGAGTCTCGTGACGTTGAGTTCATCACGGATGCGCAGGAAGTACTGCTGCAGCTGCACATCTGTCAGCAGCTCCAGCAGCCACTCCGTCCCCTCCTCACACTGCATCTGCACACACACATTCACCTGGTTTAACTACACATGTGGGGACACATCAGTGACAAAACATCGTGCCCAAGGTGCAGACAAGATCCTGTTTCTGTGTTTTAACTGATCTGTAATCATTACATTACATTACACCTACAGTACATTAAGGGTGAGGCTAATGGACACTGTTAATGGACACTCTGTAATGTGAAGTGAAAATGGAGGAGCTACTCTAAATTATGGATGACTGTGCATTAATACGTTTAATAAAACAAATCCCTGAAAAACATTCTTACCTGATATACCCCTCCAAAACAAAGCCAAGCTAGCTGTTTTCCCTTTGCTTGCAGTCTCCATGCTAAGCTAAGCTAACCGATTGCAAGAAAGCGAATAAAAATGTTCCCAAAATGTCAAACTACTTCTTTATGTTGAGTCCTTGGAAGCCAAACTTTGTGTCTTAAACTATTTCTTCATTTTTCACCCATCTGGATCTCAACATGTCACATCATCGATGTTGAAGCGGTTCAGTGAGAGTGAGTCAGAAATTAATCACATTAGTTAAGCTGTCGTTGTGATCGTGTGGGATTTCCTTTTGTTCCCAATCAAAGAAGAATCATTCTTTCTTTTGAGGATCGTCTTTGTCTTTCTGTCTCTGCAAAGAGACGTGATTATATCATGATTTTTGAGGCAAATACTAATATCAATATTTGAGAGTTGAAGTCCTGTTTTTCTTAACATAAACACAAACATTTCCGTCAAGGATCTCTTAATCTTTTAAAGAAAATGTACTTAAACTAATTACCAAAATATCCACATGTTCTGTCATTGTGATACTTATGGATGGAATTATAGAGAAAATAAACTATTTCCTTTTTGGCTCTGGACCCCCTCAAACCTCCTCAAGGTCCCCTGGAGGTCCCCGAACCTCACTTTGAGAACCACTGGTTGTGAACAATTGGACTAAATGGTTAATTCAATTGATTTTCAATAAAATCAAAACACACACTCTGTTGTTGCAGTACATCAACACACACATGATCACACACACACACACACACACACACACACTGTAATTACAGAGACAGAAGAAGAATCACTGCATGTCCAACCACAACTTGAGCCTTTACCATTTGCGCCCCGACACTTCCACTGATCCTCCCGTCTCTCTCCTCTTCGTCCTCCTCCTCCCCCTCCTCCTCTCCCCTGGTGAACGGGAGTCGCTGGTACATATAGCTCTCCCCCATACTGTAGCGGCTCCTCTCGTCCTTCGCAGTCGCCTCTCTCTTCCTTTTTTTTTTCTCCCTCCCTGTCTAGCTGCTATTCAGAGGAGGCGTTAGCTCTGCCTCTCCGAGTCTAGTTTGCTAATCTCCTCTCAGCTCGGTGACCTTCTCTGCTCGATCGATAGGCGCATGCACACGCACACACGAGCGCACCGGGAGGCATTTGACGCCGCGCTCTCTCCAACCGTATCACCTAAAGCTATCTATAAACTCTCTGTGTCTTCCCTCCCACGGCTCGATTCTCTCCCTGCTGACTCACGGCTTCCTGCAGCGTCGGACACCTCCATACCTCCCCTTCTCTCTGCATCTTTTCCCCCCCTCTCTAGCGCTCCATCTCCTTCTGGCTCGGCAGCCGAGCCCACCGTCTGATGTTAAATAATTCAGCAGCACTGACAAGAGGAGGAGAGGGAGGGAGGGAGGGAGGGAGAGGGAGGGAGGTGGTGGAGGAAGGAGGGGAGAGACTGTAGATACAAATAGGTGGACAGATGGATGGGTAATTGGACGAATGGTCAAGTCAAAGAGAAATAATAGGGAGACGGTTCACAGCATGCATCTGATAGACGCTGACATGCAGATGGTGCAGCAGTCAGCTCGACACCAACCCAAACGAGCAGAACATTTTCTCAAGGATGGGAATATGATGCGGTCATTTTGCTTTGAGCTGACGTCACTGGTTCAAGAGTTTTGACTTGAGTTGTTGTCCGGACAAAATAATAATATTAAGACATAACTTTGGCATTTTCCGCATTTCCCAGGCCTCTTTATGGACATGGCTCAATAGGATAATTGCGTTAGTTTGTTTTTGTTATTCATCACTGCAGATCCAGAGCATAGAACCTAACCCTTATTCAGCCAACTCGGAATGAGTTCTGCTCCAATTTCAACACCTAATTTTGAACAATTCTGAGCATTTTGGAATCAGAAGTTAACATGGTTTCAGCAAGATTTCACGTGTTAAGCTGAGCTTTACTGACACTGGTGGGGACGGAGAGGAGTTGGGGAAAAATCCACTTTTCTTACAAATGGCACCTTTTAGCCTCATTGGAAGCCAACTAAATAATGAGCAACAGCTTCAATGCTAGTGACTGTGTTTTTCAAGATGCTTTTTGTGTGTTAAGCAGCTAGTGTTGTTTTACAAAGGCCATTTTGGTCTCTCGTCATCAGTGTGTGTGTGTGGTTGCTGCTGTGTGTAAATGTACTAGATGGACATCCCATGATGATAACGATATACGTAGGTATGTGTGATAAAGGAATGGTCAAACTGCAGGAATTTATTTACTTGGAAACTGTGTATAACACTGATAAGATCATACACCCTCTCTAACATGTGTGGTGGTGAAGTTTATGAAGCATATCCTCCATATCCACATCTTTTCTAGATTGTACACCTACAGGTAGATCCACCTCAGCCGTGCACAGGAACTAAAAACCTGAATCCTTTTTTCCTTGATTTAAATCACACAGGTTGTCACAGACGACCAGACATCAGCATGCCCTCTCACAGACAGGTCGAATAAGATAGCCAGAGGTATATGTGAGTGATATTAGGGCGTTAATTCAGTCAGTGTGTTTGGTAAAAGCTTATCCGCTGTGTGCACTGAGCTTTGACAGAGATAAAATGTACACATAAATCCAATCTGCTTAAACCTGCGAGCTTAAATCAAAACATATTGAGCTCAGCTGCCACTGAGCTCTCCCCACCATCAGCAGCCTCTGACGGCTGACTGGTACATGAAGCGCAGCGGGAAATTCAGCAATATGTGCCCGTCCACTGCACGTGTGTGTTTGTGTTTGAGCATCTGTGGCCTAAATGAGCATAAAATCAGAGCTTTCATCTGTGTGTGCACGACTTTCATCGAGGGCGATGCTCTAAAAATAGGGAAGCTAAATTTAGCAGACATACACTGACATGACGAGCGAGCAGAGCTGCTTTACTTTGCTCTCATCTCGGCATAAAACACCTGAGATTCACTCAGGACTGCGAGCGGATATCCTGTATGATGAGGATGAGGATCTACGGTGCAGCTTTATTCTGAGTTTCCTCGATTCACTGACCTCTGACTAATTACAGACACCAGAGAACCAGCAGCGATCCTGTAATTTAGTAGATTTACGGCTGAATGAGAACAGAGGCAGCGGAAAAACTTAAAATATTCATATTTGACAAAGAACAACAGCAAATTATAACATTTAAGAAGCCGGAACCAGAGAATATGAGAGATAAGATTAGGATAAGATAAGATAAGATTTAACTTTGTATCATTCAGCTGATTGATTTAAAGCCACACTGTCCCTATATGACCATACTGCAACCTGCTGACAAGGTTTGGCCTAAAGTCAGCAAGCAACAGAACCACCCTCGCACCCTTAAACTAAGGGATCAGAGATCGTCTTGTCCTGCTCACGAGTCAGACCGTCGGCTGCCCTGCCTGTGATATCATCTCCGTCAGAAACTGAGCGAGAGCCGAGTATCCCCACGCAGAGCAGCTCCACAGAGGGAGACGTGACTAAGCCTCTGTTTATATCACTGTAATCATCATTCCAGCTGACAATTATATAATATTTCTGTTCTGACTTAATGCATAGCAGTCCGTTCTTCAGTCAGTGTTTCTCTCATCACTAGTTTTCTCTTTGTTTTGAAATAACTGACCTCACCTTTTTGATATTTGATATCAGTTGTTAGAGACTCCATCTGTGTCACTTAAGGCTAATTACCAAGAGCTTATTTAAACTGTGGATGGGTGGATTGTGGTGCTGGAGTGGGTGTGGATCGGGCCTGTCCAGGATTTCTAATTGATGGCCTGTTCCCAGCAAAGACCACTTAGAGCAGCATCAACATTTCTTATTCACACACCAAAGACGAGGCTTTTATTCGTGTTAATTATATCAACACAGTGGATAGAAACATGGAAAAATGAAGACGTCAGCTTCAAGTTTGTTTTGTATACTATTGTGGACCTGTGACAGAAAGTAACTAAGTACTGCGTTTAAGCAATATTTTGAAGTACTTGTATATTATTTTGAAATTAGCCTACTAACTTAACCAGTACTTACGTATATTTTGATGCTAATACGTTTGTACTTCTACTACTTTCACTGAAGTAAAACGTTTGAGTACTTCCTCCAGCACTGTGAAGTGTTGGTGTGTTGAACTGCTCTCACCCTGCAGACGTCTTCTGGTGGATCAGGAGTCAGGAGAGGTCACCTGGTGGAGGCCATGGGTGGAGAGACTCCACATCTGCACACACACACACACAGAAAAGATTCACCTCAAGAAACACACAAAATAAAGACAGCGAGAATCTGAATGAACGAAGACACAACAGACACAAGAGCAACAAATGTGGTTGTTTTCACACAAATTATTAATAAACGCCGCAGCAAACTGGCGCTCCATCTGTCTCCGAACAGACGACGGCAGAGTCTTTCACAGCCACGACAGACGGAAGCAAACCCAGGAAGACGGACGAAGAAACAGTTTGACGGAGGAGCCCACACATTTCCCTTTTTATGCAACGTGAATTCAATTTCTTTCATTTTTACTGATTAATAACGCTCACTGCTGTTATCTGTAAGCAATAATTAATATCAAGCATCCATTGTTTTTTCCTGTACCTCTCTATTCTGCTGTCCCTCCTGTGTTTTCTGTTTCATATCCCTTGAAGGGGCCACTGGGACTTTTGCTTTGCTGTTTTAAGTGTTTAAAGTTTCAGCCTAAATATCTGAAGCCTCAATCAGGGATCACAGCTGTAGTCCAGGGAACTGAGGTCCTCTGTGTTTCTTCTCTTTTATTTAAGGTTTTTAGAGGTCTTGTTCACCTCTGTACATCAGTGTGTGGATGGATAACAGGACTGGAGCACACTGACTGATCTGTGGTCTTTTCAAGGCTTTCAGTCCTCATCAGAGTCAGAAATCAACTTATTTTTTAAGACCTGCTGAAACATCAGAAATTGCTGATGTTGCTCAAGGATGAGCAGAGATTTCCTAATTTTTCTTGACTTTTGCAATACTTCTCTTACTACTGTTTGTGTGTTATTATGCAACAGAAGACGAAATGTAAATTCCTTTTATGTTAACACATTTTTATTTTGCTCTCCAAGACTAATACGTGCATTTGTCTTTACACTTTATACTACTGACCAAATTATATTGTACTTAAATAAGCACTTTTAAGTTTTGGAGAAGAAATTCAAACTCAGAGTTTAAACAACATTTCTGACATTGTATTATTATCTTATTTATATTGTAAATATCAAAATTCTGTGTTTGTATTTCTTCTCCGAAACAACTTAATGACCCTTCAAAACATTTCATTAAAGGTTCACTATGTCCTTTTTAGGGAAGATATTTTAATCAGAAGAAAATAATGTTTATTGATTGATTTTCATTGATTTTTATTCAGTTTGATGAATAAACTGAATAAACAAACTGACCAAAAAGGACAACACAATTTACTACTGTTTTACTTTTGTTTATATGTGGCGGACCCTGCCACCTTTCTAGCTTCAAACTGTTTTCTGGGACCTTTTTTGGCCTCTGAGAACAGCTTGTTTATTCAGCTTTGGGGGGAAAAAAAGTGTCTTATTACCTCATTAATATTGTAAATTTTTAAATTAACATTTAATTAAAGAGTTTATATTGTTGTGTCTTGTTAAAATCTTCTGTGGGTGGCGATATGGACTCTGTATTTGTATAATTGTGTCTATTTTCTGGTCTTCAGTCATAAATAATGTATTTTTATGACTTAAATCTCACTGTGACACAAGATTTTTTGACATTTTAAACAAAGTAAATATCAGTACACATCAGTAAACAGAAGATGTTGACAAAAATAAACAAAATTCAACTAGCATATGATGACAGTTAACACAAAGACAGCAGGAGGAAGGAGGGGAGGAGATGCAGGCTGCTCCTCTCCTCTGAATGGAGCAGAGCTGGGTTAATTGATCAGTCTGCTGCTCCAGTTAAAGCTGATTAACCTGCTGTTGTCCCGTCACGTTGAGTTCCCACCTGTCAGTGAACACCTCGCCGCCACAGCATCACCACAGTTCAGTGTGTATTCATTGATTTACTGTAGTTTGTTTTGGAGCAACACGTCTCATCCTCCTGATGGATAAACCAGAGCTGCCATTAAATTAACCCCCCGGGAGTACCGACCTGTGAGGACGGGCTGTTAGCGGGAGACCAGTCCCCTTCCTCCGGTCAGACCGGGCTCCGTCCGCCGCTCTCAGCTGTCGCCGAAGCCGAAGCTGTTCCTCGGTGTTCGGTTTAATCCAGCCGGTCCGTTATCTCTCCCTCTCCTTTCCCAGCGTTAATTCCGGGACTCTCCTCCGACTGCTGCCGGGATTTACGAGCGTCACTGTGCGTAACCTCACGCGCAGATGAAGCGCTGCCGCTGGCCCGGAATAACCGTTACAGCTACACTTCCTGTTTGGAGCGTCAGGCTTCAAAATAAAAGCACAGGTTTTAAAGGTGCACTATGTAGATTTGTAGAAGAAACTCGGAATTTTAATATTTACAATATAAATGAGGTTAAAGAAAGTGAATAAACGAGACGAAAATGACATTATTTTAACAACATTATTTGAAACTAACAAAGTAAAACAATATGAAATTGTGTTGTCCTTTAAGGTCAGTTTTTTATTCAGATAATAATTAAAAAACTATTGTTATTATTTTAACATTTCACTAAAACAATATAATTTTCTATATATTTATTTTATTTCAAGATAAGGTAAATGTCATTTTTTTAAAACAAGGGTTAACAGCAAAAAAAAACAAACATTTTATTAATGATGGTTATTATAAAGTGTTACCCTTTTCCTCAAAAATCAGCCATATTTACCAAAATACACATTTTCAACACTGCATCAGCCATTTAATGCTGATAACTGCAACACATTGTCAGTTAAAGTTTATTTGTTGTTAGTTTATTCAAATAGTGTGTCTGATATTTGTGAACCACTAATGACAGGTTTTATTTTGTGTAGTTTAGCTTTAATGCATACGTGACTGACACCAGCGCTTGTGGATTAAAACAAAACTGCAATATCTCTGGTGGAAAACTTGGAAACATGACAACAAATGTCAGGCTTGTCTTACTGTTTGCATGGTTAAAAGGCATAGCTGGGTGCAAGTGGTGCTCTTAATCTGAAAAGCAAGCTACCGGAAGTATAGAAATATGTTGCTTGAGTGAAGAATGGCTCTGCTGAAACATTTGGCTGGGAGCTAAATCACTTTCTCACAAGCTTCTCTATTATCTGAACATCTTTACAGAGAAAGGATGGAGGAAGGCATTTGATGAAAGATAACATAAAAACTAGAAATAAAGAAAGAGTCATAAAGAAAAAAAAGGTAGAGCTGGCTAAACAACCACTGTATCCTTTGATTTTCCTGTTTTTTACCATTTTAGAAACTAAAACTCGGACACAGATTTACTGGATGCTATAAGCCAAAAGGGTTTATTACATTTTCCAGCTGAACGTCACAGAAACAAACCTCCAAGATGTTTGTAACATACAGAAATCATACTGAAGAGGTCTTCAAACACCACATTCTCAGCATACCGTACAGTATTTTTGTGACACAGTGAGCGGAAAAAAAACACGCCCCTCTCCTCAGGATTACGCATCCTTATTTTGAATTCTTGCGACAGATGTAGGAAAACAGGATATAACGGCATCAAACTCACCAGAAGTGACACGAGGAAACAAATGATTTCCATAATATGGAGCATGGAATGGTTGCAATTTGATTGACAGATTTTCTGTTCGTATCCATATTCAATGCATTCTGGGGACAAATACACTTATTTGTTATCAGTTTGATTTAATTTTTCTGATCCTTCATGTTCAGACGCCTGAGAATATCATGTGAAAACCACTTAACTGATTTATCTTGACAGAAAATGGTCAAGATAATCTAATCATACAATCTCAACAGCAAAAATATTATTTTGAGTCTAAAAAAACTCTAATTTGAACATTTGTAACATGGTCCAAAGTCTGCTACATCTCAGTAAAGCAATACAGTAACATGCAGTGAAGAGGGATATGATGTTACATGCAAAGAGTTGTTGTAGCTTGTGGAGCTGTTTTATATGTAGGTGAAGCATCTGGAGCGTCACTGACAGAAAGAAACACCAGAGAGGTTTGAAGGTAACAACCAGACACACCAGGCGCCGAATGTTTCAACGATGTGTACGCACAGAAATCACACTGTTGCCTTTTCCCCTCAGACATAAACTGGTGTGACGTACAAGCCGAGACATGTGACCTTGGAGTGAAAACATCGCTGAGCAAATGATTGAGATTTATACAAAACAGAATCCGACGAACACGCAGCTTTATAAATGTAAGGAAACAAATGCATATTTCTTGTCTTTGAGCGTACACACAGTTTTAGTCGGGAATCTACGCAAAAGGTTAATACGCATCTGGCCACAGGAGTCTGAGGCCGGGCTCACACAACAGGAGTTTTAAAACCCTGTTCACAGATCCTGTACACACTAAAAGGTTTGAAAATATATAGCGATGTAACACTTCATGCGATCTTATGGGGAAGTAGATGTAAACAAACGGAGACTGACGCAACAACTCGCTGTTGTAACGTGAACTCTTTGCAGTGAGAAAAAGCAAAAGTAGAGGAAACAAGTCTGGATTCAGCGAAAAGTGAAGGTGAGAATTTCGCTGTCAGTTTTTAATATCTGTTAACAGTAGAACGCTAGCTAACGTTAGCCTAAAGGGCTAGGATGTTCACAGTAGCTCGGCTGCACCATGAGCTTCTCTCGGGATGTCTTTCTTCGCAACTACTGCGGTCCCTTCTTGAAAAATACTGACATAACGGTCCAGATTTTGAACCCTTAATACCAGATAATCTTTGACTAACTTTGGTACTGACCGAGCATCCACACCAGATTTTTCCTCTGACTGTCGCGGAGGGACGAATCAGGCTTAAATCATCTGGAAACTCCTGTAGTGTGAGCCTGACAGACGCAACTGATTCTCAAGTTCAGAACATGATACAGAAATTCGAGCTGGAGGACTACACACACAGACACGCGAAACACAGCATAATCCAAAAGTAAAGACACAAAAACAAATAAATAAGTATAAAACTCTGGGAAACACTGTTCCCGATAAGTTGTTCCACCCTTCAAAAGTGAAATATGAGAGACACTGCTCCCGATAAATACACATGTAAATAACACACACATACACACACACTGGTAGGTAAAAACTACCATCACTGCTTGTCATTATGGAAGGCACTGCTCCCGATAATGGGGTTTTTTTAAATTATGGAAGGCACTGCTCCCGATAACTTTATCTCCAAAGTAGACTGTGCAACATAAATGGCTTTCTCGCAAATTATGGAGCCAATCAGCTTAGTAGTTGAGCGCAAAAACGGGTGTGGGGTTCGATAATGATTTGTTAAATTTCTTGATGTTTTTGAGCTTTTTTTTTGGTTTATTTAATTTAGCGTTAATCCTGCCGTCAAGCACAGAATAAATCATGACTGGGCTTGTGGTTTATAACAGAAACATCAGTTTGCTATCCGCTCCTAGCCTTGTTTTTATACAGATTTAAAGACTGACCGACACCAGGCCCGTCACAATAAATATGTTATGAGCGTTCGTTTTATTCATGGTTTTAGTTGGTTTCATTTGTTTTCTTTATTCAGGATTTTTTAAAGATTTGTTACACAATCCAATTACAAAGTCTGAATATTCTTAAGAATCAAAAATTAATTGCTCTTTAAGAGGGTTTACTTGCATTATTAGCATACCAGTAGCATAAAACAATATCTTTTGTTGCGATTTATATTTCGTCCAACAAAAAGTAGTTCTCATGACCGGCCTAACTGATACTAGATCAGGAAAAACTCTTCTCCAACCTTTATTTCTCCCTTTTTATGCTTTTAAAACATCCATTTTGAAGACGCCACAGATGTGCACCATCTCGACACATATAAAAAGGAAGAAACGAAGACTGTGAAAGGTTCAAATCTCACCTTATCAGGGGCTCCATTTTGTCAGCAACAGTTGAGGAGGAGTCATTTGTGTAGCAGATGCTGCCGTTAGATCAGACGGTATAACCGTCATAATTATGGAAGGCACTGCTTCCGATAACGTTGTATAAAAAGACAAACAATAACTTTATAGTGGGCACTGCCACTGATAAAAAACTGAAGTATAAATAAGGTTTCTTAGTGTTTCGATGGCGAGAGGTCACAGCGAAGGCTTCGACTGGTGCAACGTGTTTGCGAGAACGCAGATTAGTCAGTAGTAGCTTCATTTTTTCAAGTATTCCTTTCACAAGAATGTGGATTATATTTTCTACCTCCTCCTGGATCTTTATGGGATAAAGACCTCCCCCAAATTAGGGCGGGGCTTAGACCTCTGATTGACAGCTTGTGCTTAAGTGCTGATATTGGAGCTCCTCCCTCTGCTCTACCTCACATTTCGTTTCAACGACACACACACAAACACACACAGGACACCCACGCTCACACCTCCCCCGTCCTCCCTTCTTTAGATTTCTTAATCGATGTCCCAGATGTCTCCCACCATGGCGTTGGCGCATCCCTTCAGGCTGGAGGTGGCCAGGGCCAGCTGGGTGTGGAGCTGCTCCATGTCGTTGGTCTCGGCGATGGCTGCCAGCGTGTGGGCGCCTCGGCCCAGCAGGAGGTGACGGAAGGGGGTCTCAACGGGGGACACGTATGGAGAGAGGAGGTCGTGCTCCACCTAGGATGAAAAACAGAAGACTTTAATCCATCTGTTCAGAAATTCAACTCAAGACTGAGCAGGAAACCTGAGAGAACGGCTTTTTTTTTGAAAAGTCTCTCATGTTTTCATGCATTTGCTACTTCATAGTAAAAGTTTTTAAATAACTAATAATGAGGGACTTTTATTGTGAAGAAAAAAAGGTGTTTAACATCGAATTAGCAGAGTTTTGCTGAAATTTTCAAATATGCAGGTAAGGAGGTGTGAAAGTACAAGTCTCACCTTCAAGATCCTGTCGTTGAGGATCCGACAGGCCTCCTTGTCGTTTAAGTCGGTGTTGACGATGTCGATGTTAAGGGCGTCGGCAGCTCGCTGGAAGGAGCCGCGTGCTCCGTTCAGCCAATCAGAATTAATTTCCTTCAGCTGACCGGACTGCAGAACAAAACGTCCAACAATCAACATGAATATAGAAAAAAAAAGGTTATCTATCGAGAGCATAAAAAGGCACGAGACCGACCTGTTTGAGCTGGCCGATGCGTTTGTAGACCCGCACCACGGCCTTGGTGAGGACGCTGCTGTAACGACTCACGTCCAGGTTGACCAGGCGGTCGTGGATCAGTCGCAGAGCCATCTGGCCGGCGAACTGCGCCGCCACCGCCGTCATCTCACTGGTGTGATGGTTGGTTTGGTAGTTGAGGTGATCCATGCTGTCCAGGTTGGTGCCGTAGTAAGTGTAGGCCTCAATCTGTAGACATGAAAACACACATGACACGACTAAAACAGCACAATTATGTTTATTTACCGGCTGGTCTATGATCAGTTTATACCAAAGAAACCAAAGTATTTAGGAAAGTCAAGAATTTGACTTCTGGTCTTGTAGGAACCTTTAAGATACTTATTTTTCTTTACTAAAACTGTTATCCTAATCTGAAAATGTCTACCTTCATGTTAACATTCCCATTTTTACTTGTTGCGGGTGAATATTATCAGTGAATGTTGTCTTTTGTGTCAGGACTCACGTTGGGTGATATGAAGTGGAAAGAGACGGCGGGAATCCCAGAGAAAGCCAGGAAGGGATAGGAAGGGTCGTCCATTGACATCGGCCTCAGTCTGCACACACGGGATGTGAAGTTATTGAACATGAATATCAGCAACAAAAAGTCTGACAACATTACTCCAGGACAATGTTAAGATTTTAAGGCACTGTTTTTTAAAGCCATAGGCTGGCAACCCCGTGCATTTCAGGACTTCTCTCCCTTCTCCATCTTTAAGCCTCTTACATCCATAGAACAAATGTTTTTTAGTGATCAAAGCTAGAGGGTAAGAGCAGCTCCAAAGCTCTGAAATAAGCCTTTGGTTGCTCTCAGTCATTTTAGTATTTTATAATCTTTTATTATTAGGAAGCGATATTACAGGCTTTCCTTTGCTTTTACTTTGAGTTCACACATGACGTAATGACCCTGTAAGGACACTCCCACACAGGGTTTAAAAGCCTGCAACTCCCCTCCAGTTAGTTAGAACTGAAGAAGCCTCTTGGATGAGAAGTTAAACGTCTTCAAGAAACTGAAACACGTCCAGTTATACGATACAGCACTTAGAATTACCAAACTTCTCATGTACTCACGCATTTTTCTGCCAGTTAGTCGTTCCCATCATGTCGTACACGGTCCCAGAACCAAGAGGACTCTGCACCTGTGTGGTCGAGACAAATCAATAAAAAACTCTGCTGGTTTGTGCAGAACCGGATCAACATGAACTGTGCTGCTGTGCCGTTACCTCCTTCATGGTGTTCTCCAGGAGGGTGTAGAGCAGCGGACTCGCTGAGGCTATAAAGCTCCCACGACCTTGTGAGGAGATAAATTCAGTCAACTGACAATCACTGAAAAAACATCGGAGTCTTGAGAAAAACTGAAGGTGTGAACTGTACTGACCCATGACCACTCCATCCAGACTGATGTAGGTGACGACACTTCTGTCAATAGAGGACATGTAGCCCTAAAAACAAACAAGAACACGTTAAAGGAAAAAAAAAAAAAAGGAAGATTGATTTTCTTAGTGTTGTGCGTCCAAGTGCAAAGGAATTTAGTTCGTACCTCCAACCACTCGGTGGCGCCAACGCTTCCATACTCTCCAGCACTCCAGCTGGCAAACACCAGACTTCTCTTGGGCCTGAACCCATCTGACAAAAAAGAAATTAACGTTAGCAAGAATAGAAACTGCAACACCTTCAAACACTGTCACCAAGTTTCTGATCATGATAGAAACTGTTGAGAGTAAAATCAGCATGAAGAAAGGCCGTTAAATGATCTCTAACATACTTCAAATCCACAATCCTCATTTTGTTTTTTTGTTTAAAAATATCAAAAGTTGATTCAGCAGTATGAGTCAGTCAAATAAAGTGGATATCTTCCTATTAGTCTCTTTATTATAACCCCTCTCCTTTCTGTTTCTCTGGACAGTGATTCAGTGCTAAGCAGTGGAGAGCTGGTGGCAAAAAAAGACAAGATTTTGTACTAAAAAAAGACTAATTTGGAAGAAATCCACTTAATGGGACCAGATTATATTAACATTAATTATCTTTAAATAGCAGTTAAGTTACAAACAGAGCTGCAACAGTTAATCAATCTATTTGTTGCTGGACAGAAAATAAGTTGCCAACTATTTGGATGATTGAAGAAACATTTCAGTCATTTTTCAAGCAAAAATGTCAAACATTTCCTGGACCCGGCTTCTTAGCATGTAAAAATTTGGGTTTTTGACTTTTGGTTGGACAAAAGGAGCAATTAACAGAAACTGTGATGAGCATTTGATTCAATAAAGATCACTGATTGAAGAAGAATGCTTCTGTCCTTGTTAATCCCTTGTTTTCTTGGTACGAACAGTCTGATATTTGTTACCTTTCTCCACCATCTCTTTAACAGCCTTGGCCAGCTCTAACAGAACGGAGGTACCGACAGTCGCCTTGGCGTAGCCTTTCCCCCAGGCGTCTCTCTGAGCTCCCAGCACAACGTAACGATCTGTAGAATCACATCCAGACACCAGAAACATTGTAAATATTTAAGCTGTACAATGAAGAATCCTACTGTAGAAGAGAAGAAAGCTGAGCTGCACCAGGTTCAGTGAATCCTTTGATGACTCCGAACACGTTGTGGATCTCCTTGTTGACCAGCACGTTGTTCACCTCCACAGTGACGTTCTCGACGCCTCCCAGTCGGTACGTCAGCGACCTGAAGCCGCCTTTAAAACTCTCATCTGGTTCAGGACCGCCGATTTTCCTGGAGAGGACAGAGAGAGGACGGCGACTGGTGAGTTGACACATTTAATCGGTGAATTTATCAACAGAAAGAGTCGACTTTAATATGATACTGCTGATATCAAGGGTGAGTTGTCGGCGTGAAAGATGTGATGATCCAATCTGTTCAACAGTGTGTGTGTGTGTGTGTCTTACTGTAGAAGAGTTGAAGCCGTGTCGGCGGTGATGGTCTGCGCTGGGATTTTAGGAAGGCCGGACGACTGAGTTGGGGGGAACTGGGTGTGGTTGAAGGAGGGGAACCCGGGAGTGTAGGGGTCACCTGAACCCAGATGGACCTGAACGCGGACACAAAAACAAAAAAATAAAGACACGATTTCATCATCATTGGCTACTTTTACAACATGCTTCCTCGTATGTGAAGAGTTGTGTGTATAGACGTACGTGTCCGTAGAGCGGCGTTTTCGCCAGATACTTGTAATCCTCAACGTCGGGGTAGATGAGAACAGCAGCGGCGCCCTTCGTCGCAGCGTTATCCACCTGAAGAGACGTGATCAGAAACATGAAAACAAGACTTAAAGTTCCTGAAAAACAAAAACAAAAAAACATAAGGAAGTGATCTGAGGCATATGAAGAGATCAGCACATACCTGCTCGGCAAAACTGATCTTTCCAGTTCGGAGCAGCATCACGCTGCCTTTCAGCTCGACGTTCTTCTTCTGCAGAACATCCAGGTCCTCCTGACGGCCGTAGTTACCGTACACCAGCTTCCCCTACGACGATAAACACAATTCAGACGGGCCACTACATTCAACACAGCTAAAAACAACATTTATTTGACCTTAAATGCTAAATAAATTGAAATAAGATGCAAAGTTTTGCAATAAAAGTGTGGCTGGTTAAACTCACCTGAACTCTCCCAGTCGCACTGTAGGCCAGATAACCTGTCGGCTTGAAGACATCTGAACCAAAAAGGACCTGATTTGGATGCTCGCTGTCAACAAGAGTACAAAAGCCTGTTAAAATATCATCCTTTGTTTTATATTGTCAACAATATATTTTACAAGTTACAATCACAATAAGTCTTAGAAGTTCAGAGCGTATTATGTGAACGCTCCTTTGTCTTTCCCAAAGCAGGACTTTCAATGCTGAACAAACTTGAGTAACGAAACAAGTCTCAGTTTCTTGAAAGAATTAAGTGATTTGATCTTTTTCTTGTAATTAATACCAAACTGAAATGTTCTTTTTTATTAAATGTTTAAGGACATTGACAATTATTACAATTTGGGATCAATAAACTAAAGTTTAGATGATAATTAAGACATTTTAGGAAAATCTCCCTTAAATAAAATAATCTGAATCCATTAATGTATCAAGTGAAGTAAAAACAAAAAACTGTCGGATCAACCTGTCTGGCATCTGCAGCTGAACGTAGTGGATGTCGATCCAGGGATCCATCTCTTGTTTCCTGAATTCACCGTAGATGCGGTTCGCCAGACTCTTGTCTTCCTCGCTTCCTGCAGAACGTCGGGGCAGATCAAAGTCCCTGCAGAGAAAAAGTTCAGTCTTTTGAGATTATATTTCACAAACAGCTCAATTTCTGAGGAAAGCGCTCCAACTGATGACTCACAAACTCAGTTACAAACAATTATCAGGCTTAAGATTACGCACTTAAGGAGACACACACTCTTTCATAATGACGAGAATGATGGGGGAGCTTTCTAATCAAAGTGGTTGCATTTAGCAAGACGAAATGAGTCAAATTACACTACAAGAAGATATCAAACATCAGTTTTTACTCTTGGGGGACCGATAAATAAAAGCTGTAAGTCAGACAGAGGAAACAGTGGGATAGTATCAGCTATGACAATCTTTCATGCAGCAGCAGCAGCACGAGTGTTCAGAGACTGTGAACTCGACTGAATAGAGATCTAACCAGAAATAGATTTAAGGGTTAGCCAGCATGCTAACTGCCAACATCGCAGATGATGAAATATGACATATATATGACATAAAATCTGAGGGGGCAAGACTCGAGGCTACATAAGCCTTTTTTATTTCCTCTAGTGCCTTTATGTCTCCACATTTCTGTGTCATGTTATGACTGAATATTATTTCTGGCCTACATTACTCATAACTGTTTTACACATTCATAATACATTTTTTTCTTCCGTTTAGACAGAAATGGGGAAAAACTACAATGGAGTTAACCGTTGGAAATAAATTCTGCAAAGTCCCCTTGTAGACTGGATGATTTGTGGCACTTTCAAAATTCCCCTGCAAAGGTCTGCAAGGGTGGTGAAGTCTGAGTTTGGATACAGCCTTTGGGAGCTAGCTTACTGGCTAGCAAGCCTTAGTTAAGCTAATTTCTCGTTTGGGGTCAACATCTGTCCATCTTTGGTTTAAGACACATTACATTAACAAAAATAATTCATCTTGTTTGGAAGCTTTTATCGTAGCAACGTAAACCAGTTGTTGTCAAGTTGAGTAACGCAGTCTTTTTGCTCTGCTCTGTGTGATGGTGCGTAGCCGCGCCCTCGGTCAAACACAGAGCAGAGCAGAAGACAGAAACTACTGCGACCATTAATTACAGCAAAACACAGTGAAGACTCTCACACTGAAATGAAGCTGAAATGAAACAAATGCACATGAATTAGGCAACAAATAAAATATTTAGTTTCTTTCAAGAGGAGTGGGAGTAAACACTGACGGGAAAGAGATGCTTGTCAGAGCATATGGTGGAGTTATTTGTGTAAACTGATTATATAAAAGCAAATAGATAACAAAGTTGGTAAGCGAGCACCCAAAAAATGTTATTTCAAGCTCTGCTCGTGTCTGTGCGGTTCTTTGGGTCAGCTTTACAGTCACAGAACTTGTTGGGTATAATCCCTTACATAATCGCACTCACTGTAACCTTCCCCACTCTCATTTGACTCTCATTCTGACTGTCTGGAGCGTAATACTCTAAAAATAAATTGTTCCCTCTCCACTAGTTCATTCATATGTGTCGTTTCTTTCCCTCTCAAAAAAGCCCGAGACTAAAATTCCACTTGTGTCGTATAATCTATTGATATTTCAACACAGGATTTACTTTGGAAGGGCTTGTTCTATTCTTCTCGACAGGAATCATTTACTTATTAATAAAGTGGGAGTAGGTTTGTTTGATTGTCAAGTATTTGTATAGTAAGGTGTGTCGTCTTTGTCCGTGATCATGAACATGTACCTCAGAGTTTTTTCAAAGGCCTGGCTGGTGAGTTTCTGCTTCAGGAGTTTGGTGACGTCCTTCCAGTCAAGCTGAGGTTCAGAAACTGGTGCTACAACAGCTTGATTCATGTCCTGCTGGTTTTCCCCAGCCAGATCAACTCCAGCTTCACAGTTCAACGCCGCCGTCGTCGACTGAGGTTTACGGTGGCTGACGTAGCCAATCAGGTAGCCTGGAGGAGAAACAATGCAGAGACAACAGAACCGGTTTAAAATGGTGTGAAGACTTAACAGCTTTTTAACTTTACTCAGACCAAAGTAGTGGACCACATCCCACCAGTCCTTAAAACCTCTGCTCTGTTATATATACTGTCATATATAATAGACCTAACTAATCTAGAGCGTGCTCAACGACAGAAAAACAAAACCACACAGCACGTACAGGAAATGCCGACAAAAAACATGCAAGCACAATAGATAAGATTAACGCAGTCATATGCTTCTTTATATAACCAGTAAAGCAATTAGGCTGTGAATCGCCTCTGGGCGGCTGCTTTGTGGAAGCAAAATGTTCTGTTCTTAATACTGCAGAGTCTTTCCACCTGAAGGGAGATGACTGCATAGAGGTTTGGCTTGTTTTTTACAACCAGGAACTCAGAAAATTGTGGACAGTTCACAGGCAATTATTTTTGAAGCAGGATGATTTGCAAATTTGATCAAAAATGAAAATGATCGCTAGTTTCAGCCCTGATATCAAAGCGTGGCCTACCTGTGACAAATATCAGCAGAGTTCCCAGGATCAAGTAGCAAAGGTTGCGCCGGTTTTGATGCGGTAGTGCTGGCATGAACCTCATAGACCCCCCCGCCTGACCCTCGGCCTCCGTGGCGTCATCTGTGGCATCATCGGACAGTTTGACCTCGACGTGTCTCTCTCCGTCCTCGGCCGGCTGCAGAGTGAACCTGCTGTACCGCTCGTTCTTTATCTAGAGGGAGGAAGATAAGATGAGAAAGCTATGAGAGCAATGTGCTCCTGATCCGACAGCTGCACGGGACGAAGAGGAAGCAAATGTCTAAGAATGCAAAGAGGAGCTCAGCACCTCAACACAGTTCACTAGAGATACAAAATGATAATTAAGAAACAGAAAGTTTGTCGACCAAACTACTTCGATGTTTTTCATTTCAGTCATTCAGTCACATTTTGTCTCTCAAATGTGAGGATTCAATGCTTTTCTTTGTCATAAGCGACAGTAAACTGATTGTATTTGGGTTTTTCCACAGATGTGTGAATAAAACAAGCAATTCCATTATAAATAAAAGATAGGAAATGATAAAAAAGAAGATATAAATTGTACATATAAGAAACAAAACACTCACCACGCTGTTAAACGCAGACCTGATTCGATCCATCGCTGCTGTTGTTATGTTGCTATAATCGGAGAGCGGGAGAGACGGAGAAGACGAAGAAGTTGTGAGTTGTGGCAGTTCAGGAAAGGAAAGGAAAAGGAATGCAGAGGGAAAAACCAAAGGAAACCGGTGGGACGGAGAAAAAGGTGAGTCAGGTTTGTAACAGAGATGCTATTCAGTCGACCCTTACAGGCTGATTTATTCGCTGAGGCTGAAACCTGAACAGGACCAACAGCATTAGAAACATTATTTATATGCACACAGTACAGTGCACCTCATGTGTTTATGAGGGCGTTATGGGTGATATGAGACGGAGATCTTGCAGCACTTATTCATGGTAATTGGATTTTCACAAAGTTGATCTCCGGAAAGAGGAAATTTGTATTTGCTAAACACACAAAACCAATTCACAATACGAAACACACAAAACCAATTCACAATATGGACAGATATCATGATGTAAAGTCACATAATAACCCATGATGGAAGGATTTTATCCTTATTGACGACCACTACAACTTTACACGGTTATGAAACAATTTCTGTATCTACACAACAAACGAACTCCTGGACTGGACACATGGTTGAAATATAATTATCTGTTACGAAAACCGACAGAAGATTAATCGCCAACTACTTTAAAATATGATAAATCGCTTTAGACGTTTTTTGTTTTTAAGCAAAACAGAAAAACTCTGCTATAAAAGAGGTTTTATATTGTTTTAAACTGAAACATGTTTGGGCTGAGGACTGTTTAGATGTCACTGTGGACTCTGGGACTCTCTTGTGATGTGCCGTGTGATTAATCGAATACATTCTAAGATTTTTGAGCAATTTTTAGACAAAACTGCCAAATCAGGTTCGAGCTTCTCAGCTGTGAGGATTTGCGGCTTCTCTTGGTATTATGTACGTGTAACTGAAACTGAACTGTTGAGGATAAAAGAAGCTGTTTGACCAGATTTCTGTGGGTTTAAGGGAATTACAGACCAAACGATTAGTCGAGAAAATAATCAGCAGATTAATCAACAATGAAAATAATCAACAGTTGAAACCTGAGACTAGCTCTCTGCATTATGGGACAGTAGTCATTAGAGATGTGTTATGTGCAAAATAAGTCAGTAATATAGTAGTATGTTAAATGCATTAAGTAGTATTAATCTGTTATGCATTACATCTGAAAAATTAGACCACAAGTACAAACCAGAGTGATGTTCAGGTCATCGTCCACCAACTAAAAACCGATCAAAGAATGAGATGAGTCACAATCTGTGATGAGCTTAACCCTCGATTACTAAACAAATGAAATACATTTATATAATAAAAACAACAAATTCATGTTAGCAATTTATAAGCCGAAAAACAAAACAATGAAACATGAGTCACTGCTTCAGAAGTGCTCACATTTGCTTGCTCTCTCCATCATATGACCACATCAAGTGTGTTTTGAGTCAACTGTGCTGAAGATAACTTTTCCTCGATTGTTCTGGATTCACTCATCATTCTACAAACTCTGCATCGACCAGATGAGCAGCAACAATAGATTATAAGAAGATGTTTAATCGATAATGAGCACTGTAGTCACTGTGACTCAGGGTTCCTGTCTTGATGCAAAACTTTAGTAATTTCAAATGTCACCCAAGAACCGGTTCGACCTTCTTTTTACACACTCCGATGCAGAAACAATAAGCTAGAAAATGTGACCTTCAGCTATTGTTTCCACATCATAACACCTCCGTGGTGTGCGTTGTTTCATTTCTAAACATGTCAGATGCAGACTGCACACAGGCGTCAGAGGGAGATTAAGAACAAGTGTCTGTTCCAACTGACAACAAGAAAATCCCCTGTTTTTTTCACATCTTCTTCCTCATAGACTGATGCAACGTTCACTAAGCCTGCCAGTTAATCAAACAACTTCCTCATAACTGTAGAGAAGCAGGATATACTGTAACTGACTATAATACTTATTCCGAGCATGTCGATTTATTTTGCTAAAAGATATTACATTTAAAAGACCTACAAACTAAAGAAAATGAAGAAATTATCACATTTAAGAGGCTGAAACTGGAGGAAAAAAATGTCTTAATCGATTATTAGAATGATTGCACACTTTTCTGACGGCCAACTAATTAATCGATCGATTCTTTTAGCTCTAGTGACCTGTATGTAATTTCTGACCAGTAAACTTATTGGTTGAATAAAAAGAAGCTATTTGAGCTCTGTGAGAATATAATGGACATTTTCCCACACATTTTTTCGAGAAAACAATCAGCAGATTTATAAAAGAGGAAAGAAATTATGACCTAAAATCTTAAAGAATTCACATCAAAAATATATTTTAAAAAATATGCAGAAAAGCAGCAAATTCTCTGATTTTGAGAAACAGAAAAATTGAAAAATGACTATCAAATAAAATCATGAATATATACAGAAACATTTTTTGACTATTACTTAATTGTTAAAGCTCTAAATCATTCTATTTTTCAACTATATTATGTCCCACTGCAACTAACAATTATCTTTAAATATCGACTAATCTGCCAGATATTTTCCCAATTAGTTGCTCATGCGTTTTAAAATATAATGTCATAACTAAACATGTAAGAAAAAGAAAGATATAAACATTTCTTTCAGACACATTTTGTAGTTTATGTTTAGTGTTTGGACGTCTTACCACTATTTTTTTTTTTTTTTTTTTAAGAAGACAATTAAATGTTTCAGGGCATTAATAGTCTTCCATACAATTCCCACCCTGGAAAACCAGGAAATGGAACAAAAACAAGGATTTCGTATTAAAAAACACAAACAGGACAACATTAGTCGATTTATATATCTCAAATATGCATTTATAATCGAGGGGAGAGGCTCCAGTCTGTCTCCTGCTACAGAGGACAGAGGACAGGTGATAGCTCTGCAGCATCATTTGATGAGTAAGCTAGTTAGCTTCATGTCTGCTGTCCTCTGTTTTCAGTGGAGGGACGACTGAACGTATAAAAGGCAGAGCAGTTCAACGACAAGTCGACTTTAAACGATATAAATTAACCAAAAGTCATTCAATGTTGGTTAGCTCACCTTACCGCCGCTCAGAAACACCTCGTCCTCTCCTCACGGACCGCCTGCCCTTCTCTCTTTATGACCAGACGTTAGAAGACTTCCGCCCTACGTCATCTTGGAATGACTGACGTCACCATGCGTCCAGGCATGGAAGATAATAAGATAAATGGTTTAATGTTGACATCTCATCATCATTGTATACACTGTTCTCAGTCTTATGTATACTATTTTTGTCAATAAAGAAGTTTAAAGAGAATAAATAAATAAATAAATAAATAAATAAATAAATAAAAAACTAAAATACAATATAATATAGATAAATTGTTTTTAAACGTAATAAATAATAATTTTATCATAATAAAATTATTTTAAATAATGCGAAAATTATTTCAAATGTTTCCAGGCAGTTAATTGAAATATGATAAATAATATAATAATTTAAAAAAATAAATGCTTCTCGAAGGTCAAAATAATAATCAGAAAGAATAGGAAAATATAAATAAATACAAAAACAAATACAATATAATTATAATACTATATGAATATATATAAAACCTGCAGGAATAAAATTAATTGTTTTTTAAATGTAATAAATAATAATATAATCATAATAAAAATATTTTAAATAATGCAAAAATGATTTTAAATGTTTCCAGGCAGGAATCTAATATGATAAATAATATGATAATTTAAAATAATTACATATAAATAAATAAATGCTTCCCCAGGGTCAAAATAATTGTAAACAAATATTTCAAAATGATGTAAATAAATGACAAAAAAATACACCTGTGCAATTAAAAAAAAAAAAAGCTTTCAGGTGGTTAAAATAATAATCACAAACAATAATAATAGAATACAATTTTAAGAATATGAAAATTTAAATAAATACAAAAACAAATACAATATAATTATAATAATATATAAATATATATAAAACCTGTAGGAATAAAATAAATTGTTTTTAAATGTAATAAATAATAATATCAACATGAGCTGTTGATGCTTCGTACTGTCTTATGGCACTAATTCTTCAAGATGAGATAACTCTGAATTGTTGCTGTGGTGTTTAATCCTTTGTGGCTCACTATACCTGTATTTGATCTGTCGTCCTAGTGTATAGCAAACTTGTTGCAGACTGTCATCAATCACATTGTTGATAAAACAGCCCCTCAGTTGATTTTAGAGCCCAAAGGAGTAAAAAAAAATTGATAATGATTGGCAGATATATACACGAAGCAGGATATTTTACAATAAACTTTATTGTTCAAAATGACATCAGTGTCCTAAAACAGTAAACTTCACTGGAAATGTAGTAATTATAAATTGCTTATTAATGCTTATTAACATTATTATGGACTGATAACGCTACAAAAGGGTTAATAATAGCATTTCATTCAAGATTTCCTACTACGATAACAGAAGGTGATGGAGACACTGCCATTGTTTTATCATTAATAATCCCCACAGATGTCGAACGACAGAGACGTAGTCACCACATCCTGCTGGGGGAAGAGATTTACAGTAACATGATCTCGCTGCAGTGGTATCACAGATGGTTTTCTTACCAGTCATCTGCTGGTGCAAACTGCTGCAGAGCAAGACTCCCATGTAACACTTTAAATGTGGGAAATGTGGCCTAGAAACTGTAACTAAGAGACAGTATGATAATGAGTCAGGGAGAGCAGAAAGGGGTCCCTAATTCCTCCCAGATTTATAGATTTGAATCATACATTTGGAGCCAGTGAGAGGGTCTTGTTTGTTATTAAGTCAAACATAATGCTCCTCAATCAGATAACCGACTTAAACGACACAAATGCTGGCATCAAACAGCGAGGGAGGGATGGAGGTGCTAGAAATAGTGTCTGCACTGCTGAGACTTCTCGCTGTGTGTGTGGTTGTGTGTTTCCACATGTACAGTAGGTGGCAAAATCTAATTGGGGCCGAGCGCACCGTGCAATAGCATCGCCATCCCAGATGGTGTCACCTTAGTGCTTCGTGTTAAAAATTACCTCTCCTCTCTGGAGAGAATTAACCTCCATCTCTGGACGGCGAAAACAATTTGCCTCTCTGAAGGGAAACCACACATACAGCGGCACGGACGGCATCTATGTGAGAGGATATTCATCTAATGTCACATCTTGTAAAAAAAAAAATTAACATTTCAAAGTGGGCTCCTGCCACTGAAGAGGTAGTTCCCCTTAATACTTAGAAGCCTGACACATTTTGGTGTCATCGTGGCATCTTCACAAGTCCAGGCTGTGCAGCCGTGCATTAATCTGAAACAGATGCAGCGGCTTTGAGAGCTGCAGTTCGAAGAATATTCTCCTGAGGCTGTGATTCACAGAATATGAGTAGCCTAATATGGGTGCAATATGCTCAGCAGCGGAACGCGATCAGATCTACTCACCAGTGGCCACAAATGACAAATGCCAATGGGCTGCTTGTGCTAAACGCTAAAACCCACTGCAGTGAATAAAATGATCCCCGCAGTGACTCCTAAAGCACACAAATCGACATCACGTCTAATTTATGACAAGGTCAGCTATAGCTGTTCCCTACAAGCAAAGCTTATGCACTGCCAGCTGGAACTGCCAGCTTTATATTCATCACAGCCTACAGATATGAGAGAAATATATCTTCTCATCAGACTGTAACCGTTCCTTTATGCAAAGATTGTTTGGCATGCATACAACGGCTACAGCTAACTGTTACTTCTGCACTGAATATGATGGATGTGCCCAGTAAATTGGGTTTTTTATGCACTGTCACACCTTCAGGAGAGCTATATTTTATATTTCTGACAGTTTTGAACTAAACATGTAGATTAATCATGCAATAAAACACTCTAGATAGTAGATACGGCAGATATTAACCTGCAGTACCGTCCACAAAATCATTTCTAGTCAAGGTTACGCGTCTCTTGTGCGTCACAGATACCTGAGATGCATCCTCGGTTATATGAATGCCATTTCTGAACTGTGCTATGGTTTATCGTGTGAGATCTTGTCTGTACAGCAACTTGTTCTGTCAGTATATTCTCGGGGACAGAGAGGACGACAACACTGCAGGGCTTAGCATGCTGTGTGTGTGTGTGTGTATCTGTCCTGCATGTTTGAAAAGACATCTGTCAATTGAAAACTATTTTAACGAGGTCTACCTAAAACAATCAGACCACCAGGTTTCTGTGCTCACACAGTGAAATGTTGAGGCCTACAGCTCATTAAGACTTTGACACAGGTGCAAGGCTTGAGTTTAGACAGATGCTGCCTTCAAAGACTGTTGGAAATATTGGTATTTTTAAGGAAAAACTCACAAAATTAAAAAAAGTAACAAAGGTTACTGATGTTGAATTTTCAAGTTTGTTTTAAGCATTTTAACAATACATAGCACAATAAACTCTTTATTACAATACATTACAATACAGCATTACATCTAATTGCTCTGTGTTAATGTGTTACAGGTTGTAACAAAAGATATCTGGTACCTTATAATAATTCCCTGACAATATTTATTCAACTTATTGCCATGTAAGTGACTTGGGATGGCTAACAAAATGACTGACACCCAAAATCTAAAAGCCGCCGTGAACATTACTGCAAAGCAAGTGACATATATTGTGATAGTGTTTTGCTAACATTAGCTTCCTTGCTAATGCTAGTGTTTGGTGTGATGACGTTTGATGTCCCTGACAACTTCTTTAGCCGCTTGTTAGCAACACGTAAGCTCTTTATGAATACATTGTGGGACGTTTAATGACGTTGAATACCTGTGATAAGCACAGACCTTATTTCAGACATTTAAACTAAAACCAAATAATAAAAACTTTGAGTCGAGGGAGTGCAAAAATGCTGACTGATTTTAGGATATAGGTTTTATCATAACCTGGCTAGTGGGGCCGAGATAAGAATATGAAATGCATTTGCCATCAAATGACTTCATTATTTTGATATAATAAAGATAGAAGACTATGAAGTAAATTATGTTGTGAGTTGAGACGTGAGTGAGGATGTGCTTGAGGGGGCAGAAATGGTGTCGAGAGGAGTTAAAAACACCAACAAGGTTTCATTATGAAGCGGTTCATTATTTATTTTTTGAGTGTGGGGATCTGCAGGGAGTTATTGTGTCACCACCATCTGCTCCGAGTGCATCACGGGATTGCGTCACAGCGCGTCTGCAATGGAGATGGAGAGAGAAAAAATGCAAGTTGAGAGTGAAGCCCGGATTTACGCGGTGCACCTGAAGGCAACGAGAGAGAGAGAGAGAGAGAGAGAGAGAGAGAGAGAGAGAGAGAGAGAGAGAGAGAGAGATTTGTTCATCAGCGCTTTTCCGTTTTCTGGCTCCTCGCTCTGCCTCCTCTGTCGTGTCACCGGAGAGAGAGAGAGAGAGAAAAAAAAGAAAAAAAGAGGAAGGAATATGGTTTCATCTGACGCTCCTCCCGTTTCAGCGCTGCTGTAGCGGATCTCTAGTACGAGCAGGAGGCTGGCAGGGGCTCGGTCCGGCACACAAACCCCCTCTCTCTACCTGACCGCGACCACCTTCCCTCGCGACCACACCAGCCTGCAGGAGCGCCACCAGCACACCGGGACACATAAATGGGTGAGACGCGACGCCTCTCCTTCTTTTGCGCAAAAAAATGCCCAAAAATAGCCTCCGGCGCTCTCTGCGCATCTGGATGGGGCTGGAAATCAACGCCCGGTCCAGATGCGCGCTGGGTTCAGCCCTCTCTCCCTTCCTTCCTCTCCTCTCTCTCTCTCTCCTCTCCTCACCTCCCCTGACGTCGCCGAGCTGTTAGTAAGTGACCGTACGGGGGAGGTTTTGGCGTTTCCCAGCGCGTCCGAGGCTTTTTTATTCATGATTAGAAAGCAGCGAGTGGGTGTGCAGCGGTGCGTTTCTGTTTTTTTTTTAAAGGAAAGCAGCCGGTCACATTGATGAGTTGCAGATGTTGACACGTTTACATTCAGTCTCTCTGTCTGTGTGCCTATTGTGTTACACAGTGTTTGACTCTCTCCAGCTCTCCCCGTCTGTGCGGATGAAACAGGCCTGACTGTGACATTCCTCCTCCTCCTCCTCCTCCTCCTCCTCATCATCATCATCGCCATCATTTCCCACAGCACTGCGCTGTTGCACACAATGCATAAAGATTAACTGATTGCAGGTTGGCCTGATGAGTTGCTGGATCAATTAAGTGCATGTGGAAAAAACTGCTGATTACCTCGCAGATATCGCGCGAGGCTGGAGGGGAAACTTCTCTTTTTCCTTGTCATGCTTTAAATCTGCACATTTCTTCGGGATAACTTGACATTTTGCATATTAAATGAACGACCCAACACTTTCTATTCCTTTTGCATGCACGCTTTCTGCTGCATGTAAACAAACAATGCACAGCTGACCCCTGGAGGGAAACACTCAGTTACACACTAATGTCAAAGCTGGAAAAAAAAAAACAATAGGCAGCTTCCCCCAAAGTCCCCAGATTCACCGACTGTGTGTTCCTTCTGTGGTACTTTAATTAACTGCTAAATTGGTTGTAATGTGCGCCACTAATTAGCTGAAATGGGAATTAGGAGGGGCTTTGAACACGTCCTGCACATTGGCAAGGAAAGGAAATAAGCTCTGTGTCACACCTTCAGACTGTTGCCTTCACAGGGTGCATATGCTTTTATAAATCTGTAGGGTTTTCAATAATCCTCCCTCAGAGCGTTTCACCGTCGTTGGCTCCGCTGTTGTGAAGACGAGCTAGCCCGACTACAGTCCGAAGCAAAACAACAAACGTAAGAAGGCAGAGTAGAGCGAGTCGTGGTCCAACGCTTTTAGGTTTGACGCTGTAGTTATGCCACTGGCCTCTTGAAATTAGTTTAAAGGATGAGAAAAGTGCCAGTCAGGGATCGTCGTGGTGGTTGTGATCAAGAGTCAAGTTTTGGAGCCTGAAACCTAACCAAGAAGTTTTGGATCCTGAAACCTAACCACGAAGTTTTGGGGCATTAAAACCGAACCAAGTAGATTTGGAGCCTGAAACCTAACCAAGAAGTTTTGGAGCCTGAAACCTAACCAAGAAGTTTTGGAGCCTGAAACCTAACCAAGAAGTTTTGGATGCCTGAAACCTAACCAAGAAGTTTTGGAGCCTGAAAACCTAACCAAGAAGTTTTGGAGCCTGAAACCTAACCAAGAAGTTCTAGTACTTGCCCAGAGTAAATGTCCGTCCTGTAGCTCTTGATTTACCTCAGTTTCTATCACTCTTCACCTCCTCGGCCTCCTCCAGTACAGCGACCAGGGAAACAACGCCTCTTCCTGGGGAACCGATCTTTACAGCCGTTACACTTTGCCGTCAGTGATGATATGTTAAAGGAAAAAGTTGTCTATTGGCAATTTAAGGTGTCAGATGAAATCACAAATGCACAGGAAGACGGGGGCGGCGATCGTGGGCGTCCTCGGATGATATCTGCTCACGGAACCCCGAGTGGGTTGATCTGTCCGTGACATTTGTAGAAGAAGTTGTCAAGTTGCCTTTATTATCTGTATATAAAGCAGACAACACCACCACTACGACCTCTGTACTAAAAGATATTATCGAATTAACGCCTGAAACAGAAACCAGAACATCATAAAAGTGGACTTTATGGCAGAACACTTGTGTTTGATTGCGTTAGATTGGACCTAATTAAGTGGCCGCTGACTGCAATCAGATGCGGTGCGAGAAAACCATAATTGAAAGCCATTGAGGCCGTTATTTTAAACGTTATTTCACGTTTAAATGGGCCGAAAATGCAGGACTATAAACAGCTTGTGGTAATGGACCTCGCGTTCTTGGGCCAGTCGAGTTGTTGCGGTTGTTTCTTCGCTTGCTCTCGAAGATAACGTGCTAAAACAAAGAAGACGAGACTTCACACTTCTAGCGGATATCTTCCTGCGATTCTGCTATTGCTGCAGTTTTCAAGGATGAAGTATTGGGTTTATCATCTAAAAAATGTGACCTTCACTCTTTTCACAAGTGAAGCCAGAGGTATTTTCAAAGACATCTGCACAAGGACTCAGCTGCTATTCAGACACAGAGAGAAGTCAGTTACGCAGGAGGTTGGTTTCTCTGCCGTCAGTGGTCTCTGCAGAAAGAAACACAAAGCGGCTGAAAGTCTTGTGGCATTTCTCTCACCTGGAACTGAAAAACTTTCACTCTTATTCTCGCTTTTGCTTTGCTGCCACCATTGCTTCTCTCCACCTACATAGAAAACCCTGCACAGAGTTCCTATCTGGGGGTTGTGGAAAGGCATTTTTGGGGGGGGGGGTTGGGAATTAGAAATAGACAATGCAGATCCACGGAGTGTAGTAAATCACAAAATAACTGCGAGGCAACGGCATAATGAGCACAGAATGGTTGGAATTTTTCTTTAATGTGGGAGAATTTGCTGAAGTCTGTGATCCGATCCACAGTTGGAGTGGGTGGCTCTGACTCCCAGTGGGCCGCGGTCCAGCGTGAATGTTTTACAGACAGAAACAGGCAGCTGTTCTTGACATCATCCGCAGCAGCAGCAGCAGCAGCAGCGGCTCTGAAACATACCCACATCTAAACACCGGTCCGCTGTAAACCGGAGGAACGTCGGCATCGGGGTTCTCTGGAGTTCAGCGTGGCTGTATGTTGCAGTTTCCTCTTATCTAAACTGACTGCAGCTGTTCACAGGACGCTCAGTTCCTGTGTGTGTGTGTGTGTGTGTTGTCTTGACCACTTGAGTGGGAGTTTTGTTTTGTCTGCAGACCTTTTAAAATATTCTGTCTCTAGTCGTCTCATCACCTTCTGTCTGTCATTTTTAGCCTCGCAGACACAAGCGATGTATCACAGACCACATGAGTGCGAGCAAGTATGGCCACAGCTGACAGATTATTGTATTGACTTGTATAAAGTAAAAAAAAAGTAGTGGTAAAACGACAATGACAACTTCCCAAAGCCCGGCAATGTCCTGAAGTCACTTAAAAATACTGTAGATTTGTTTTATTGTACCATCATATATGACACAAAAAAGAGAAAACCCCTATATTTGAAGAGCTGGAACCAACAAATCGACTTGCCTGATTTATTGCAGCTTCTATACGCTAAGTTTGGTTCGACATCGTGTTTGTTTAGCACTAGTTGTAAACCTAGTTTCTACTGAAATATAGGCCTTCATTTGTAGATATTCTCGAAACTAAGCCAGCTCGCTATGAGGCTAAAGTTGGGCGTTTTGGCGGGAAAGTGGGTTAGAAAACAAACATTTAACTGTGTCAGCTAAGACAGTTAAATAAATATCGAATATGTAACATCTCTGCATTAAACACAACTACACCTTTGTGCTTTATTTTGTTGCATTGTGTACTTAAGTTATCCAGAATGTTTACAACATTTAATTTGGCCGCCTGTCGCTGTAATTTCCGGGAAAACATCAGATGACGAGACGCAAATAAAACATTTCCTCATCTGTGAACTTTTCTGCCTGAGTGACAAAGATAGATTTTCATCAGCGATGGTGGTTAACTGTTCATATTTGTATGTAGCGTGTCAGTATTTTTGATAGTTTTGATAATCTTGCGAGGTTAGCCAGTGAGCTAACCTAGCTGTCTACTCAGATAGAGAAAAGCATCATCAGAGACTGAACAATAAAGCTACAGAAGGCTGTGAAATCACAAATTGAGTTACAAAGAAAAGCTAACAATCTTCTCAGAGCTGCAGATTGTGATCCGTCGTCTGTTGGTTTGTCATTGTTGCCTCATTCAAACCTGGTATCCACATCATGCAGTCTATATCTAGATACGTTGGCGTTTCATTAGCATGGTTTTAATCTTGATCGTGCCCACGATGTGATCTTTATGTGCAGCGCTGTGCGGCATCTCAGGTCACAGGAAGGGAAGCTGCTGAAAATACTCATTTATTCTTTGCTGAGGGAGCGTCTTCATAGTCGTACCAGATGTAAATGTTGTCTATGAGTGACCCCCTTTTTTTTGTTTCTGCAAACTCTAGTGAATTATTTATTTGATAGGAGCTAATTTCAGCCCCGGATTTGGTGCTTCAGTGAGTATTTACAGCAGCAGGACAGTGTATGTTCCTCCATATCTTGTATTCACATGGCGGCCATTTTCCTCTGACCTCAGGCTCAGGGTGGAGAAGTAATCTGACAAATCATTATCATTTCACTGCTGATCAAAGATGATGGATAGTGGAAATTTAGACGGACATCAACCCGTATTTAAAGCTAATATACCGTATTTGATATCCCATTAGCTCCCGTGAGACAACAGCTAACGTTAGCATCAACCACTTCCTAGCTAACATCACTGTTTGATCTTCTTTATGATGTCCCTCCAGATTTTCACTGTCCATCGATCTTTTCAGTTGCTGATCAGTTGGATGGGAGTGAAATGATAACTGTGATAAAAATAATTTGTCAGATTCTCTACATTTCATTTCACAGGCACACTTCAAACTGTCATTTCAACGTATTATGGTATAATGACTCGGCAGCTAACTAGCTAGCTAGCTAGCTAACGTCAGTCCCACATTTTGACGTATTTCAATGTTGCATTTCCCCCTTTGATGGCATGTGACGCCTCAAATTGAACTAAAGTTAATCAGTGAGGTTGCTACTCCTCTAATATCAAGACAGACTGTCATGGTTGGAGCACGAGTTGCTAACGTTAGCGCATAAAGCACTGCTAGTGTCCAAGTAATAAAGCTGTGTTCTTGTATTATTTGATGACTCAATTGATAGCATTAAGTTTTGTATTTTTTCTAAGCATCCATGCTTTTCTATCTCTGTCAGATAGATGGCAAATGGTTTTGTGATATTAGCAGGAATGCCTGAAATCACCACAGCCAAAGACGGCATATTGGAACTACCACTACCTCTTTTACGTCTGTTCGGAGGAGAAACAGGACACACAAAAATGAGGAGTAGTGTTAAAAGTTGGAAATGGGATTGAGCCAAACCAGCTGGAGGCATTATGCTTTCAGGTTGTCCAGTCAGGGAATTTCTTCAAATTTGGCACAAATGTCCAACTGATGACTCAAGGATGACCTGATTAAAATCTGGTGGGCCAAGGTCGGAAGTCAACTTCACTGTGACCTCACAAGACACATTTTTAAGTGTCTTCTTCCCATCATGCTGTTTTGTACATAAAGACAATAAATGGTTTGCTTTTTGTAAAATCATTTCCGGTGTTGACTTATAACAAGTCTCGGCTTCACACCAGACAGAGCTCCTCTCCTCCTGGACCCATTGGTGTTAACTTCATGTCACTTTTAACTCGCACCCGTCTTTGCGCTCCGTGACGTGCGTTCTTGTGCAGACAAGCTGTCGTCCTCTTCTTCTTCAGTGGTGTGTGTGTCGCTGACTGACGTGGCTCGGTGGGTGGATGGCAGTGTGTCGTCCCGTTCTGCCACTCGGATGTACTGTAACAGTGTAACGGTTGCGAGACAACCGCCGCGAGCTATAAATTCACTTACAGTACGTACTTCTCCTTACCGAGGAACCCTCTGCTACTTCCCTACAGAGTAAACTGAGAGAAGGAGGGGAAAAAAATGGTACATGTGCCACGTCGCTGTCTCGTCTGCAGCTAATCTCTCTAGTTATCTCAAGCCAGAATCATCATATCCTCCCCATCTGAGCACCAGGCCAACTTGGACACAGTCGTTCGCTTTGTCTGCTTGACGCTGACGTCTCAGAAGTCCTCCTCCGCCTTCACGTAAACTCTGACCTTCCACTCTCAACTCAGCTGCCTCCCCGAGAGTTAGTTGTGTCTCATTCTGGCTGGTGTCATCGTTATACGACGAATGTGTGTGAGGGGGAGATCATTTTGGGGAGGAAGCCAGTGTGTCTGAGTCATAGCTACCCCTTTATGCTGTTGTTCCCATGGTTACCCCAGCCCCGAAACTCCCCCCCCTCATCATCCCCCAACGCCTTGTAGCTGCACACACGGTTTATACAAAGATCAAGCCTCAGTGGCTAATGTATGTGTTTGTGAGTGTGTGTGTGTGTGTGTGCAAAGGTTTAGGGTTAAGAAGGCTATATGTGATGTGACACGTTCAGTACAGTTGTCACAAGTGTTATTAACTGCCAAGTGGTCACGTGGTGTTTGTGTGTGAACGTATGTGTTGACAACAGAGAGAGGTGTTTGTGAGTGCTTTAGAAATATGCCATCTCATAAGTATATTTCACTAAACTTATGTAAGACAGTCTCTTTTTGCTTTCTTTGAATATTAAGCATAATTTGCATTCCCACAACACTATTTCTGTTCCCCTTTTTTAACAGAAACACTGTTTTTAGTCAGACGCTTGATGCCAATGGACTTCTACTTTGCTATTTCAGCTACTGTCAGTGAAACTCAAAGTTTTTGTTATATATGTCCTGTTTCAGCAGATATTTTTATTCAAATTTAATCTCTTTTCTTTCAGTTTTACCGTCTAATTGCTGTGTTCACGGCACAGGAAACACGTGAAAATAAAACAACCACGATCCTTGATATTTAATGCAAGTCATCTGCAAAAAAATTCAGATTGACCGATACTGGGTCAACAATCGATTAGGAGAAGACTAATTAAGATGATCTAATTAAAGCAGCCCAGTCGCCAGTGTTGTGTAGGTTCACGCTTCATGTGAAGTCGTTCAAAATTCAGTTCACACGTGTTAAAATACACTAGTTCATGGTCAAAGGTCAGAATTTTGAATTTCCCTGTCCAAAACATGAAGTTCACATTTCTTCCGTTTATTTTAAGAGCTTCCTTTTAGCACGTTCGTGCACGACGCTGCCAGGCACTTCACTTTTTGTGCATTCAAATTGCGTGCCGTACAAACGCGAGTCCAGTTTCCTTCCCAAACAAATACCCTGGAGAACAGATGCATCCAGACAGCATCCATGAAATCTGTCGGGTGACGTCGCATAAAGAGCAAGAGAGTCCTGGCCCTGTTTGTCGTAAAGATTCTCAAATATCATCTTCATGTTTATTGATCTAATGTTAGCGCGAGCTGTCAAGATTGAACCTACCAGTAATGCAGCTGTCCTCTTGAGTCGGAACAGGAAGCTTCAGACGAGTTATCCTCAAACTTGTGTCCACCAATCATCACTCTCCCATAAGTTCATCCATGAATCAGTCTGGGTTGAACCACTTCTGACGTTTGACATTTAGCCTCGCCACGTTAGTCCGCTGCCATCAAACTTCATATAGTTCAATCACTCAAACACGTGTTTGAACAACTTGTTTCAAACCTTTCAGCCATCGAGGCGTTCAACAACCTTTAACTCCTTTAAGAACTCCAACAAATAAGTTGTTTCGGCCACAGATTTGTTTTTCTCCTGCCATGTTTTTGTGGCCCCTGCAAGCACCGTCACCTATGACGTTACGCCCTCGTGGGATGAGCATGAGGGAAAGAATACCAACCAGAGAGAACGATTGGAATAGTTGTCCATCCCGTGGTTGGCTGCGTGCTCAGAAGCACTGAGAAGAAGTGTGAGAGGAAACACACTGCGTGTGAATCTTGTCTCTATGACAACAACGTCTTGATGGACACCTCCCCTTTGTGGTTTACTATCGGTTTGTGTTTTATTTGACATCAGCGCATCAGAGCAAGGAGGGTGTGGTTGCATAGAATGATCTATAGGAGACCAAAATATGAACATTAAATTCAAGGCCAGGAAAAGGAAACAGAGCGAAGTTGACGTCACCAGCGTCTTTCTGAAATTCAGATCAGACTATTTCGGATCACTCTCTTCCGACTAAGGTGTTTACATGCGGACTATCAGGGTCCTAATGATAAACATGTGGTCAAGGTCATGGAACGATCGTGGTCGTAGTTCAAAGCAGCCGGTGTTGACTGTCACTTAGAAGTGAGATACGAACAGTCGTCTTCTAGACACAAGGTCATAATATCATCTACTCCTCCGGGTCAGCCAGAGGTCTCTGTCATTTAAACGTAAACATGCTGTTTTGCAGAACTGGCCGAAGCCACTGCGGCTGTCTTCTTCTTAGAAGGACAGGCTGGTTTTAAGAAGAAGGAAGTACGGTCATGTTTGTCAAACCTCAAGGAGACCTCCAGAGTGTTGTGGTGAGAAACACCACCTGCGAATACAATTTATTTGTTTACAAGGCGACCTCTCCGGGGCACCTTTAATCAGTGAGTGGGAACGGTTTCCTGTTCGAAAGTGAAACTCAGCAGCGGAGTGGTGACTGGAACGCAACTGTATTGTTCCAGTCATAATGCTGAGTTCACCGTTTGAGCCAGGACAGGTAATTTTTCAGGCCTTTATTTCTTTCTGGGTTGTTGAGTTGGCCGTTTTTTTGTCAATAGTAGTTTTGTGTGTACTTCTTTCACTTCCCATTTGAATCAATAAATAAAACAGCACAGTCGTAAGAAAATCCAAACCACACCGAGCCAGAGCGTAAATATAGACCCATGTGAAACCTCTGTAATGTTCGACCTTTATTCTTGTGGTTAACACCGTCTGTGTGTTTTCTGTTTTCTAATTCTCTGTGCGTCTCTCCCTCACAGTGGAGGCCGTGGTGGAGTTCGACTATGAGGCTCAGCAGGACGATGAGTTGAGCCTGACGGTGGGCGACATCATCGTGAACATACGGCGGGACGATGGAGGATGGTGGGAGGGCGAGCTGGGCGGACGCAGGGGGCTGTTCCCGGACAACTTTGTCAGGGTGAGTAATCGCGAATCACCCTCCTCCTCCTCCACCTCATTTGTCTCTCTTTCTTCTGCCCTCGCTCTCCGTCTCTTACTCGCTTCATAAACCCACAAGAGGTGGTCCATAAATAGCAGCGGGGTAAACATGCAGATTCCAGTGTGTCACCGCAGTGTGCGTCGCTCGGGGTCGTTTCTGACGCTATTTTAGTGCCAGGAACTGGAACTCATTCACCTTTCGTTAGGTGAGTGTGAGGATTACAGTCAGATCACGCTGAGGGGTAAAGTCACGTTATGGCTGAGTGTATTGTCATGGTTACGATAAGGTTAGTTCGAAGGCATTTATCCAAATACAAAGAAGATATGGGTGATGAATTATTGGAAAAACAAAAGAAAATGTCTTAAACCTCTTTGACACTGGACAAAAAACTCACAAGCACCCACTAACATCTAGAAACAGCATTTATTCACTCAAGTTATTCATCGGATTCAGAGGGTTACCTACTAGGGTTGCATCATTTATCGCAAAATAATCCAAATCGCAAGAACTGCAATTATTTTACGAAGGTAAAATGTGTCACAAAACAGTGTTTTAATGAAACGTTGTAGTGCTGCAGAGATGCTCTGGCCTGCAAAGCTTTTTCTCCGGATGTAATGAAACATGCTTGTTTGGCAGAGACCGGAATAAACGCCACATCATCATGGTTTCACTACCTTTTCAATGACAATGAATTATATCGCAATATCACTTTTTTGACCATATCGTGCAGCTCTATTACCCACAGCATCAAACTTGGAAGTTCAGGGCGGACATGCTAATTTTTGCCCCTTTTTCTTTTGCTGCAATGATATGATGTTAAAGTTCCAGACGTTGGCACGTAAATAGTTTTTTCCATTGTCCTTTCAAACATCATCCAGTTGGCATCGAGTTTAAAAGAGAGACAGAAGTAAGAGACAAAAAAAAAGGCCCAAATTTGTCTACTGTCAATAAGAAAAGAAGTAAAAGGAGTGTTTTGGTGATGGTGATGGAGAACATAGTCCAAAAATATGTTTCTCCATTCATTTCAATTTGTCCCAGAATTGTATGTTGGAGGCCAAATACATGGAGTAAAGTACACTTCAACTATCCATATATGGTTGCATGCATTTGGTCTGCATTCCTATGTAGGCCGAGCAAACAGAGCATATTTAGTGAGAATTTAGACTCTAGATGACGACAGCTGCGGTCAGAAGATACATATTAGGCTTAAAAACCAGGGTTTGCTTAAAATGGAAGGTTTTGTGCAACTGCCTCTAAGAGCGAATATGTTTATTCTCAGGGATGCCCTCATTTGTACATGCAAAAGCTCTTCACTGGCTCGGTTGGTCGTCCATCTTTAGCCCGCAGAGTATTTAAAAATAATAAATGTGTGGCAGACTTGTTGATTCAACACCTCTCACGATTTCCTCGTTCCATCCTCCAAATTTTGCTCCTCTGTCTCTCAAGCAAAATACGTCCAATTAATTGTGTTTTGCTAAAAGTGTGAATGCATCATGATTACACCCACAGTTTTCAAGGCGAGGCTGCAAAAACATAAGGCTGTAAACACCGGGGCAGCCGTGTTTATTCTCTTATGATTCATTTCAGTAAATGAATAGAGGAAGACAAAGCTTGAAAGACGAGTTTCCTTCCTGGATGCCTATGGTGTCATGTTTTTAATATTCAATGCCAATCAAGAGGAGAACAGACGTTGTTTGTTGTGTGATCTGGGTGGGATTGAGAATGAGGATCATTTGTTCGTTTGCTGTTCTGTGTACGAGGACGTAAGGGATACATACCAGACTGTCCTCGATTTTTGCTGGTTTATTTTTATTGTGTTTGCCAAGCTTCGCAGAGAAGGCAGAACACTGTATGTTGTTTTAAACCCGAGCTGCAAAACAACCTGTAATTACCTCCACCAAAGAGGTTTCAACCGTGTCCGTTTGTTGGTTAGTTGACTGGGTTTGTATGCGAGATTACACAGAAAACCACTGAACGGATTTCCACGAAACTTGGATGGATGATGGGTCTCAGCCCAGAATAGACTCCATTAACTTTTGGTGCGGATCTGGAAAAAGAGATCTGGCATTTTTCCCAATTTTCAATAATTTCTCAGGGAGTAATGCAAGGATCTTGATGAAAAAACTCTAAATATGGCCTCATATTGCTGTTTGACTTAAGTTCAGAATACACCACCTACAATAAAACTCTGGGAAAAACAGTAAAATTCCTCCCAAAACTACTGTTTTTCTTTACTGTCTCTTTAACCAAATCACACAATTTGGTCTTTTCTATGTGGTCTCCTTTTGGTAACTAACGTAATAACTAATGTAATATTTTTTCACTTCCAATCAACGCACTTCCCCTCATTAACTTTGGAGCTTCTCGTTTTGAAACAGTTTGACAAAAACCGACCAAATAAATCTGGTTCCAGCCTCTCAAGTGTGAATATTTGTTGTTTTTTCTTCTGTTTTCTATGATAGTACACTGAATGTCTTTAGGTTTTGGATTATTGATCAGACAAAACAAGACATTCACATGTCACATCGGGCTCATGTGACGTCACATGATTGGCATGTGATCAAGTGATGGATGATTTTCACTAACATTTTAGAGAGTGATCAATTAAAGCTTGAGTTTTGCTTCTAGGTCGGTAACCTCTGCGCAGATGCCTTCACTACTCTGTAGCCTAACGTGCAACTCCCCAGATATGTATCTGACTGCTGACCTCAACAACTGCGATTGCTCCATTTGGTGGCATTGCATTTTCCGGGATCTTTTCCAGTGACATGTAGTTTCCCCAGTAAACACACCGCCCTCTTCAGCTGTTGCAGTCCCTCCTGACTGTAGAGAACCTGCATAGCGACCATAAACGAGCCTTAACTGATTATTAAATTAGCAGTTTGTCGTAAATAAGTAAAATATCATCTAGTTTTGTGTTACATGATCAGTGAAATGCTCAACACGCGTCACCAACACCAACATGGCATAGATAAGGTAATGAAAATCACAATAAATCTTGTCATACTGATCTCAGCTCTACGGGTTTCGTGAACGTTAGACTGAAGGCTGTGTAGTCTTGGTGACTTTCTCAAGTTGAAAGATTATCTTTTAAGTTGACAAACATCATATGTGTGATTCATGACACAATTCACACGGGAATGATTTGTCTCTCTCCGTTCACTACCAGAGTGAGGTTTTTCTGAAATAAGGGAAACCACAAGGGGCGTGAGTTTGGCTCTCTAAGCTTCCAGGCTCATTGTTTTGTCTTCCTGTCAGCTGGCTGCTTCAAAGTAAGTGAGACACGTAGCTGTGAGAGATAAACATTCAAATACCCGTGAGTAAAGTTCGTCAAAGCCGCTGATATATATATATAGCATAACAGTGTGTTTGCGGTGACAAGAAAGGGGGAAGTTTTTTGTTCACTGTACTGTGAGAGGGAAGTTAACAAGAGCCACAAGTGAAGGCTGACAGTCACACAGTGGCATCCACGTTTTGACAGCGCTGAAGAAGTCCGTCCATTGTCAGGTGGACGACCAGAGCCGGGCTTTATTTGTGCTGTCACAGCTCTCGTTCACTGTCAGCGAGCCGGACAATGGGCCTGTGGACGCCCACTGAGGGTGTGTGTGTGTGTGTGTGTGTGTGTGTGTGTGTGTGTGTGTGTGTGTGGATGTGTGTGTTCATGTGTGTGTGTTAGACAGCGGTGGAGGGAGGCTGTGAGTAATGCAGTAATACCAGACTGGTCTGTCACAAGACTGCAGTTATGGGAATCAGTGACATTAAGCTTTTTGCAATGCCGATGAATGTGTGTGTGTGTGTGTGTGTGTGTGTGTGTGTGTGTGTGTGTGTGTGTTAGTAGGAAATGGGGGATGTGGACAGACAGGTTGGAAGGGGGACAGGAAGTGATGGTATGCAAGCACCCCCCCCCTCCCTCCACCCTTCTGCAGCCGTCACGGCACAGATAACTGAGTATTAAAGTGAAGGTCATCGAATTAACTTTTTCAGTCGTTTCACTGTTTGTTTATATTTCCAGAAGGGTCAGCTCGGGTTAACGACGCGCTAATTCTGGACTCCACGTCACAGATATCAGACTGTGATGCGAGCTCATTGAAGAAGCTCTGGCTCGTGTGCAAATGTCTGTATTTGTACGAAGCCTGGAGCAGTTATTGAGCTGCGCGACCAATTAGCTAATCTGATTTTTATCATAAAACCAAACTGCGCGCTGAGGAAATGCAGATATTAACCAGATATCTGTAGTTATCTGTTGAAAATCAGCCACGGTTTCTCTAAAAACAGAGAGCTCCAGTATCGCTTCAACGTCACCTTAAACGACTTTTGACAACACACAATTATTTTTTTTCACATTCACTGTGTCAATCGATTCCTCTACAGAAAACTGTCTTGTGTTTGTGAGAGCGATCATCTGACCGCTGTGGATTCGACAAGCAGGTGTTGCAAATCAGAATCACATGTTTTGGTTTGCTGCTGACTGCTGTTTTTTTTTTGCACGGAGCAAAAGAGCAGATTTACTTGGATTTACTTAAAAGTCACTGCGGATGTCTGATAAGTTGTAAAATCTTGCAAAAAGCATGCAGAAGTTTTTTGTTTTTAGTGCACAAGCGGTTTAATAATGAAAATGGATGGCTCCTAGTCGAACGACGACATTTAAAGAAAGTCTCAGCTCTATAAAACGTCAAAGAATACTAAAAGAAATACCCTTTATACTGAGTCCGAGGTAACATTTTTAAATTTCGTATTTTGTATGAGTGTACCTACATTTATTCAGTTACACAAACTGTGTAAGAAAATTTGACTCACCAAACAATTACTTAAACACCTCTCACCTGTTACAGCGGCCAGTAAAAAAGGCAAAAGTCCCTTTTCATAGAGCCAGTGTTTGGTTTGTCCTTTCTGGGCTACTGTAGAAACGTGGCGGTGCGACATAGCAATTCTAAGATAACAGAAGCTCGATTACTCTTATTTTAAGGTGATAACATGCTGATTAAAACATAATTATGAGTATAACATTCGATTTCTGCCGATAGATCCTCCTTTCTCCCCCTCGAAATCTTCGGACTGGACCTTTAAACGAAAAGACTCACCCTTTTATTAGCCAATATTAGCTTGTGTCAGAGCTTTCCTCCCGTACCAGTTTGACCGCTGAATAGAGTTGTGTAATAACGGGGTTTATAAAAAGAGGGGAAATAATATTTTGCGTCATCGTGCCCGTGCATTTCACAAGCAGAGCTCTCTCCGGCTCTTTTTTCTTCCTCCGTCGCGCTAACGAGGCCAACGCGTCCTCCTCACGAGCTGCTGCACTGCATTGTTTAGCTTTATCTGTGACTGGGAGGACGAGGTCAGAGGTCTGACGATAGCGGGGTGGATGCACACACACACACACACACACACACACACACACAAAAAGCAATGTTTAGCATTAAAGCGGTGCAGTGTAAACTACATTCCTGCTGTCAGACAAACACACACACAGAGCCACCACTGCAGTTTAAATTATGCAGGTGTTTCCTGTTCAGATATGATGAATCATGTTGTCTTCCTCTCCTCTTTTCAGCTGGGTTTCCTTTAACTCTGGGTTACCTCCATTTCCCCACGGGAGGAATTGCAGCAGAGCGTGAACGCGGTCCAAGTCGTAACAAAAGGCCTCCAAGAACAGTAGAAACGAGCTCTGTGACAAAAACCACGCAATCATTAGTCTCCAGCGCTAAACGCAGATACAGGAATGATTTCAAACAGCAAATCCTTAATAGATAACAGATGCGGGATTTATGTTCTGTTGCTTTTCATGAAGCATAAAGCCAAACAGCTACTAAACACCGCCTCTGCTCCACCACTCATAAAAACACGGGAAGCTCCAGCCCAACTAATGGCCGCTGTGAGGTTATGTGTAGGTTGGCTTGTGCAATGTGGAGTCTCTGAGTTAAAAGTGATTTTTTCTTTCCCCAGTCGGTCTTTGTGTCTGTGCTTGTCAGACTCTGAATGACTGTGTGTGTGTGTGTCTATATCTGTTTTTAGCAGTACATGAAGGCATGCAGGATCTAGACTCGGAGCCACTCCATCTGCACTCTGACTGCACGAATCAATGTCTTTTTCTTTTTCCCCGGCTTTGCATTGACGCTGCATTAGCCTACTTAGCAAACTGCGAACAGCAAATGTCAGAGAAAGTAGCTGTGTGACCGAGCTGACGTCAGCGGACAGAAGTCATAAAACACAAGCAGATTCCCATCACATCTTCGTCCAAGCAACAGACTGAAGATATTGACAATAATAAGAAAACAAGGATTATTCAGCTTTGAGCCGCCAGTGAATTTCTGGCACTTCTGCTTGTAAAAAGTTGACTGGCCAATAGATTAACTATATTCAGTTTTACCAAGATGTTAGCTTGGCGCAGTGGTGGGAAATGTGGAAGGGTTAGCATGTGTGAAAAAGGGGAAATGTACCTCCAAAGTCCAGTGTTGTCCTTGTAAGCTACATGTCTTTATAGCTGCTAGCTAGCATCTCACGATAACCGCTAAGGTGCTAGCCAGCCCATTCTGGTGACTCTTAAGTTATTTACATGTGTTTTTTTATGCTAGCTAGCACCTTCTACTAACTCAAAACGTTTTCTTATTATGCTAGCTAGCAGCTAGATGCTAGTCAGTCCCTTCAGGTGACTCCTAATTAGTCTTATCTACAAGTATTTTCAAGCTGCTAACTAGCGCCTCCTGGTACATTACGTTACTCCTTTATAATGTGTATCCATACCAAGTTATTGGTTGTATTTTTAAAGTAACAATGAACCAAATTCAACCAACACTGCTAACAGCAGATGGACAAAATGAGAAACTAGCTAATGTTAGCTGGTGAACAGCGGCGCGTTTAGCGGCTAACAAGCCAGATATTCCTTTCAGGAGTTTGTGGAGAGCAAAGCAGAGCTAAAAGGAGAATTAATATTAGATTTATATTTGTCAGCTGGCCAGAAACATGACTTAATGATAATGATAATGTTTCTCCGTGTCTGCTGAGTGTCATCATGAGATGATTAGCTTAGCTTAGCTTAGCCTTAAGACTGGAAGTTGGGTGAAATATCGAACATGAATATAGGTGAATGCTTATAGAGAAGACAAGAAAGAAACCTTGTTGTTCACATGTTGTGGACAGTTCCTGCTCTGTCCTTCAGATATAATCAGTCACTTCCTGTTGACAATTGTTCCTCTCTGCCACCGAGAGTGTGACTATCTTGTGCCACATTTGTAGTTTCCGTTGACGGGTGTGTATTTTCTAACTATAATGTCTTATCCCGCTCTTAAAAAAACGGCTCTGAAGATGAGCTTCAGCTGTCGTGTAGGAAACGTCTCCTCTGGTTGGTATTTTTGGATCTCAGAGGCTTCATTAAGGCTTTCACGCCACACCAGGCCAAACGCGACCGGGGCGTGTGCGAGGGGTTAGATTCTGTGAGTCAGCGTAGCCGGGCCCGTATGCTTCACTGAGCTGCGTTCGCCACAGGCCAGGGGCTTATGAAACAGTGTCATGATGAATGTGGCGCGGAGATGCGAACCGTCATGTCCACTTTCTCCGGGTCTCTGTGCCTCCCTCGTTTGTTGTCTCCTCATCTTGCCGGCTTGTTGATTCTTCTCTCTCTCTGCAGCCCTCTTGATCAGTAACGCATGGCGTCTCGTGATACTTAACGCAAGTGAAAGTCATGTGGACGGAGAGTTAGTGAAGGGAAAGGTTGCAGCAGTAGAGGAAAAGAGAGGCGAGAGTCTAATGTTTGTGTGTTTGTGTTGTTTCAAGCCCTCATGAGCTCCAGCTGGTCGTCTGCAGGTAAACAGCAGAGGCTCACCTGGTGGTACTGACATCTGATACTGCTGCTGCTGCTGCAGCACGGTGCAGAGCAGAGCTGAGACACTGTCGCACAAACCTCATTTGCATTTATTGAATACATCAGCAAGTTTACTGCATAACAGATAAGCTCATAACCGCCGTGTTTGTGGGGATTTTGACTGCAGCCTGACTCATTCACAATACGACAGGTTTTAAATCATGACGTAAAGGATTTGTAGGTGTTTCATGTGTTCGTACATTATACAGCAGTTTGATGTTGGATTACCTTTTGTTTTCTACGTTATTTTAATAGTCCAATAACGACCAGAAGATTCAGAATATGAGCATATTTGCAGGTAAATGTTGCCCCTCTCTTCTTTTTACCTCCTAAATAAACCTAGCAGGCGAATTACAGCTAAGTTACAAAATGTAACATGATAAATATATGACATATATACAGATTTATAGATGTACTGATTGATCTTAAATTGGGTCATTCCTGTGGTACAGCAGTGAGACATAAATACATGTACATCAATAGAAAAAATACAAAATACACCAACAAAAGCTCAAAACAGAAGAGCAAAAAAACCTGAGCATACTCTGTAAATATTATAAATGAACTGAGTAAACAAACTGACCCACAATTTCATACTGTTTTGTTTATATGTGGCGGACCCTGCCACCTTTCTAGCTTCAAACAGCATTCTGGGGACGTTATTTTCCTCTGAGAACAGCTTTTTATTCACTTATGGAAAAATTTACCTCATTAATATTGTAAATATTAAAATTCTGAGCTTCTCCAAAACTACGTAGTGCCCCTTTAATTTTCTATTTAGACTAATTTAACAGACTTTACTGTATGTGAGTCAGATTAAAGTCATCATCAGCATAATCATGATCCATCACTGAAGGTAATCGATCATCATCCTTGTAATCAGTTTCTAGTTTTGCGCTTATAAACAGATCCGTGTTGACTCTCCAGTCTTTCTGTTTCTGTAACCTACATTTTCTCACCTGAGCCATTTTCTCCCGTCTCTCTCTCTCTCACCATCCTTCCTCACCTCCTCCACTCATCACCTCCTCTCTCTCTCTCTCTCTCTCTCTCTCTCTCTGCAGGAGATAAAGAAGGAGGCGAAGAGGGATGGAGGACAGGCGAGCATGATCAAGTCCGAGCTCTCCAACGGACGGGCCAGTCCTGTGTCCGACCCCGGAGTACGACCGGGCAGGAAAGGTAGTCACACACACACACACACACACACACACACACACACACACACACACACACACACACACACACACACACACACACACACACATTCATACATGGCGGTCATTAGCAGCGTTAAGTCTTCAGTCTCGAACGTAGATCCTATTAGTGTGAGGAGGGATTTGGGTCAGGCGTTCCTCGACGTTGTAACATGTTCACACGTATGTGCTGGAATGTGACATGTAACTTCTCAACATGCTACTTTATACATATAAAAAATAACATCCTTTTATCACCTCTGTGTTTATACTTAACATACGGAAATGTACAAGAACAGCTTAAATATTCTGTTGACGACGAAAGGATTGACAGAAAATGATTAGCAAGGTGATTATGTAAGTCATTTTTAATGCTAAATCATTTCAGCTTCTAAAACGTGGCCATTTTCACTTTATTTTATGTGGATTTTGAGGTTTAGACAATTAATTGGGACAGAAAAATACTTTGTGGAGGTCTCACTTTGGGCTCTGTGCAGTCGTGAGTAGAGCCTGACTGATAAGATTATGATATTATAATATATCAGCCGATATATACACATTTTTTGGCCATCATCATCCTGATTTGGATGCAAGATGAAAGATATTTTACAGGAAAACAACCAACTTTATGACATCAGTGCACTGAAACAGTAAACTTAACTGTGACATTTAAATAATTATAAATTATCCCAAGCTCCTCAACCAGTTACAAGTTCTGCCTGAGTAATAATAATCTAAAGATATAAGAGTATATTGTAGTAAATCTTTCTACACTGAGTACTTTTTCCTTTTCCTTTATTATACTGGCATACTTTCATTTCAGTCACTTTTTCTATGCAGGACTTGTGGTATAACAACAGTGTAAATACAGAACTAACGGTCGTGTTACTACCTCGACTGAATAAAAGGATGTTAATACTTCCTCCACCGCTGCATGCGAACACACCCCGACATGCAGCAGCTTGAAACGAAACAAGAGGAGGAGTGACACCTTGTGGACAAACGAGGGATCGCAGGGAGACGTCTTAATGCCCCAGCTGGTGTGGAATGAGTCAGGACTAACGAGGGAGGCTAATGAGTGTAAGACAAACAACTGAAGGCCAGTGTGAAGCGTTTGGTGTCTCCGCTGGTTAGTAAGACTGTGCTCTTAGTGGAAGGTCAAAGGTCGGCGGTGTCAGTCTTCAGCTCTGAGGGCTTTTTTTTCATAAGACAGTGAACACCTGCTCACTCCCTGCAAGACATGGATTATAGAGGAAGCTTATTATGTCACATGTAAACCTAAAATGTATTTGCATATGTGTGTGTGTGTGTGTGTGTGTGTGTGTGCTGCAGGTGAACAAATCCGTAAGCGGCGGTGTAAAGCGGCGTTCAGCTACGTGCCTCAGCATGAAGATGAGCTGGAGCTGAAAATAGGAGACGTCATTGAGATCATAGCAGAGGTGAGGCTGACGACGTCGTGATGGAGATTTGAGACGTGTTTTAAGCTCGTGTTTTATTTGTTTTATAATGTGACATGTAGGCGAAACTATTAGATAATAAATATATGAAAAGAAATGTGTTTGTCTGTGATTAAAAAGCAGTGCAGTGACAGAGTTTGTCCACCGGAGGGCGCTGATAACTTCATTTTTTGGTCATTATTCTTTATCTAGAGCAGAAATAACTAATAAATTAATCCATTAATTGATTAAAAGAAAATTATTCTACAACTATTTTGACAGTTGATCACTAATTTAAGTTATTTTTTGAGTTTTCTTGGTTTTCGGTTACAGTCACACCTTTGTTTTAATCTATAATGACATTAAAACAAGAAATAAAAGGCGAAACACAAGCCGATAAATAAAGAAAAATATAAACAAGATTTCTTTTAATTGAATCACACAACACTTTTGTTTTTGTTCCCATTATTCCCAGAGTTGGAGTAGTTGATCTAAGACTTTTTCCGCGCACACAAAACAATTATTTCTCTCAGATTTTGAGCACAAATTTGTTAAAATCCATCCATCCAGATACAATTAACAAGCAACCGTGTGCTCCATCAAAACTTACGACATCTGTGGTGTTAAGTTGTCTGATACAGCTGCACATTTTAGCCTTTTTATAGGCAGCAGTCCAAAACACACCTGTGCACTGACCTTGATAAGTCACACCTGTCCACCGTTGCTACAGTGGCAATTATACACCGATCAGCCACAACATTAAAACCACTGACAGGTGACGTGAATAACATCGATCATCTCATCACAATGTGATGTTCTGCTGGGAAACCTTGGGTGCCACTGGACACACACCACCCATCCAAACACTGTTGTGGACCAACTACACCCCCCTCATCACAACAACACTACCCGATGGCAGTGGCCCCCCAGCAGGACAATGTGCCCCGACACACCACAAGCACTGCTCAGGAACAGCTCGAGGAACACAGTAAAGGGCCCAAGGTGTCGACTGGGCCTCCAGATTCCCCAGATCTCAATCTGATGGAGCATCTGTAAAGGGGCCCACACACCGCCCAGACTCAAAACAACGGCCAACTGCTTTTATCCGCCCACTCCGTTGCCTCTCGTCTAACCCGTTCGGCAGAAAAGTTGCATTGAAACGTACCGCCTCGACTGCTGCCAACTACACAGCAGCGTGTACGTTCTGCGCTTGCACGAGATGCAATAAGTCTCCTTAACATCGGGTGGCGCTAGTCTCGTGCCAGTAATACGTTTCCATGGCAACCAGCAGGACAATGTGCCTTGACACACCGCAAACGCTGCTCAGGAACAGCTCCAGGAACACAATAAAGGGCCCAAGGTGTTGACCGGGCCTTCAAATTCCCCAGATCCCAATCTGATCGGAGCATCTGTAAGAGTGCTAGCAGATCTGATCCATGGAGGCTCCACCCCCCAACATACAGGACCCATAGGATCCAGACACTACAAAACACCCTCAGAGGTCTTAAGTCCATGTCTCGACAGGTCAGAGCTGTTTTGGCTGCACAAGGGGAACCTTCACAATATTAGGCAGGTGGTCATAATGTTCTGCCTGATCGGTGTATATATGAGTCAATTATAACTGATCAAATGATTAAATGATAGACTGACATCATCAAGTTGACCATATAATCTGTTTAATCGGGCATGAGTTGACGTCGTGAATCAATCGGCACACCTTTAAAGTCAATATGACATCATTTTTTCCCTGTTTTTTTGTGGCTCCCCTCACATGACAGACACATAAAATGTATATGATTTGAACGGGATTATGCAAACTGTGAACATGTCGTCTCCTCGCTTCCTCACAGAAAGATACATGGCGGAGCGGTGGTCCTCAGGTGCGTTACAACAGCACCACACCTTTATGATCTTTTAAGTGCTTATTTAACAAAATGGGAGCAAAAAACAAAAGTGTTGTTGGGTGTGATTTCGTAGATGAATGCTGAAATAGTCAAAGACAAAATAAAAGATGAAGGTACTTCGGCTTGATTTAAAGGAACCAAGAGTCGGAGTTGACCTCTAGTCTTCTGGGAGTTCGCACCAGCTGTGTGTCGCACAGAAACTGAACTCCACTTCTCCTTATTAAGTCTGAACTCTGGAGACAGCGAAGGAACCCGAGACCAGATCTCAACGGCTCATTGTGTCGCGGCAGATCATGCATGTATTTTTGCTTTTAAACCAGGAAAAGGCAAAAAAAAACACGTGTGATTCCTATTTTCCAGGTGGAGGAGGGCTGGTGGGAGGGGTTTCTGAACGGGAAGAGTGGAATGTTTCCCTCCAACTTCACGAAAGAGATCCTGAACGAGTCGGACACGCCCTCCGTAGACACGCCCACCTCGCAGGAGGATCTGCGCAGCGGCCGCACCAGTGAGTCTCAGCCAATCACATGACAGGAACACCAACATAAGCTAATGGCTCTGGTTGTTGTGAGTTTTTAGAAGAGCTGCAGTGAACGAGCGGTTGTCTGTTCTCTGTGTGTGTTCAGGTAAAGACAGCCCGGGCAGTGAAAGCGATGGAGGAGACAGTCGGTCAGAAACAGGGTCGGGAGAGATCCAGCCCAAGAAGGTAATCAGTGATGAAACTAGAACATCTGAGAGTCGTCGTTCCTCTGCAGCTACAGAACAACTTCACTATAACCTTATCACAACGTTACAGTCATCTGTAGCTCTGTAAAACACCTGACTTCCTTGTAGTCATTTGTGGAAAGTACTGTAAAAAATTTGAGGTACTTCGACTTCACTTGTCTTTTTTGTTGTCACGCCACTTGAACACGAGGTGTTTTCCCCTTTAATGGTTGGAACAAGTGAAACTAGTCACAGAAATGTCACTTGTGAGGTGACTGTGTTTTATATTTAGTGTAACAGGATCTTTTCACCAAATTTGAGACAAATATACTTTGTAAGATTTTGAGTTTTTGTGTTGTGACGGCTTTAATTTCGTTTTTCTGCATCGTGTACTTTTACTTTCAGTACATTTTCCTGATTTTATGTACATACTTTTACTTAAAGGGTAACTCCACCAATTGTGCTCATTAAAGTGTGTTTACAGGTTTTGGCAAAGTTCTACTGCACATGTGAATAAAGTAGTATAAAGCCTTTTGTGGCTCCAGAGGAAGCTGATAAATTGCCCCCAGTGATGTCACTGACTGGTTGAGTTGCATTGTGGGTAATGTAGGCTACAGGTTTTGAAAAGCAGTCCACTGGTCCAGTCGTACACTCCTATAACACTGGTGGACTCATTGTGGACAGTTTTGAAAAACAAAAGATCAAAATCGATGCAGCAGAACCAGAGATATCCACTTCTTTCAAAACCTGGCGCCTACATTACCCACAATGCAATGCAGCTTCCTCCAGAGCCAGAACAGGCTATATACTACTTTTTACAAATACGCAGTAGCACTGTAAACACACTTTAATGAGCACAATTGGTGGAGTTTCCCTTTAAGTAAAAGTATGTACATAAAATCAGGAAAACTTACTTCAAATATTAGAAGTAGAAGTGCACGATGCAGCAAAACATCACCTGTAACAGAGACAATCATCAAAATAGTGATGATAGTCCTTCATATTTACATAACGGTAACTATAAGGACTTTTACTAATATTTTCACAGTGTGGTTTTGGGACTTTTCCTGAGAACTTCCTCCTCCTCTGTTCTGAACCTCACACAGGCTCAGACCTGGTTGTAAATGGAGCAGGGTTCCTTTTTGACAAAAAAAAACAGGAAGACGACTGTTTTTCCAGAACAAAACTGAAAAACAAAGCCGCACGCTGGTGTGAAGCAGCGCAATGAGCCATCCACAACGAGTCATCCATACTTCACAGCTATAACTATAATGCTGAAAACACCTGCACTGTTGAATTATTTCATTTTGAACACTCGGAGGCTCGAGCGGCGGAGGTCGGCAGATGTTGTCAGATTCACAGCGAGAGTAGAGATATTAAAACGTCCATCAAAACTCGACCCACTCCTGCAGCTGTGCTCTGTGCGCCTCAGGGGACAAATGAAGTGATATTAAAAGAGGTATTTGTTGAAGCACGCTGGCAGCCGTAACAGTAAAGTTTATTAAAAGTGAATGATCAACTTGTGTCGGGTCTGTGAGGCTTAAACTTTCCTTCACACTTGAAACTGAAAACTGTAAATATGCAGACTCTGCTTGTTGTGCAACAGAAAACGTAGCTTACTGAATCGCTGACTGCAAGAAGAGAGGGAACCAAGGACGTTTCGGAGGGAACTTGACACTAACGCTGCTACGTCACGGCGAGCCAACACATGTGACTGCTGAAAAATGACTTTATTACCAAAAGAATAAAAATATAACTGAAAGATAAAAGAAACTCAACGTAGTGACATTTTTCACGCCTTCCCTGCAAACTACGCCTACGCCGACAACGTGGCTAAATTCACAGCTTGTGTTTGTGCAGCTTGTAGTTTACATTTTCTACAAGGTCAGACATGTAATCTGCTGACGGTGAAAAGGGTCAGATGGAAGCTGTTCATCAGACGTATTTTGGGAACAACATGAGCGTCTGGAACGAAAAACAGTGGAGAAGTGAGATAATGCTGCAGGAGTGGTGACTCTGACTCTGTCTCTGTTCCACCTGACCTTAAAGCAGAGCTTTTTCCTTTTTAAGCCAACAGTGTGTCAGTGTTTGAGCTTTTTTTTGGCGAATTGTCCTTTTTTAATTCCAGCGTTCATTGTGTTTCACCTTCGCCTCTTTTAGATCCGAGGGTTCGGCTTTGGTGACATCTTCAAAGATCAGCCCATCAAGCTCAGACCTCGATCTATGGATGTGGACTCAGAGGTGGACAAGGTGAGACACACACACACACACACACACACACACACACACACACACACACACACACACACACACAGAGTAACACAGGAACACACACACATTAAAAACAATGTGGGCAACTATTTTGTTTTTTGATACCCTGATCATTGTATTGTAAGTATTGAGGGAAGGAAGTCCCCCCGTCTTGGCTCCTCCCCTTCCTGTGTTTCAGAATTACAGCACAGGAAATGGTTTTAATGTTCACACACACACACACAGACACACACACACACACACATCCTGCAGTGATTTGACAAGCAAAGCAGAAGTGAGAGCTCCACGGGGGCAGACAGAGGGAGAGAGAGAGAGAGAGAGAGAGAGAGAGAGAGAGAGGAGGGGAGGTAATACAGCGTTACACTGACGTTTTCATATCCACACACACATGCACACACACACACACACACACACACACACACACGCTGTCTCCTGCTGCTGCTGCCGGAGCTCCGTCCGTCTGTCTGTGTTTAACTGCGACCAGAGGAGGGAGGACGGTAGGGTCAGCTCCTGTTTCTGTTCCTCTCTTTTCAGCTTTTAGATTTTAGCTTTGCATTGTTTGTCTCTCACATTTCTTCTTCTTCTCTTCTCCTCAGCTTTTCTTCTTCTTCTTCTTCTTCTTCTTCTTCTTCTTGCTTAATGTGCTCTGTTTTATGTGAGATCATGCTGTTTTGGTCACTCAGGACGTTTGGTGTCGTCGGTGGAGTTAAACCTACAAGTAAAACATGCAGGAAAGCAGGTTTTCTGACTGTTTTCCTATTTAAATGACCAAATATTGCAAAAACTGGATACGTCTGTGTTTCTGTGAAGAGTTATGTGTCCGTCGATGGTCTGAATATCATCTCAAACTGCCAAGATTAAAGTATTTTGGGGAAACAAACATGGTTTTTGTTAAGTTTCTGAGTCATGAAAATAATAATGTTCATGGACGTGGAATTAAAGGCTCAGTTCGCCAAAATTACAAATCAAAAAAAGCAAATTTGCTTCTGCCTGTGGTTTCTGGTGACGCATTGACTTTTGGTTTTATTTGGAAAACTTCTCAAAATACTTGAAATGCCTTTAAAGGATCAGTTCACTCAAATATACATATAACTGAAGTAAAGCTGCAACTATTTTGATAATCGATTAATTGGTTAAGGTCGTTTTTTTAAGAGAAAAAAGTTAAAAGCGCCTTAAATGTGAATATGTGAATATTTTCTAATTTATGACAGTAAGCTAAATGTGTTTGGGTCATGGACAGTTAATGATGTCATGTCCGGCTTTTGGAAACACTGCTTGACATTCTTCTGTCATTTTCTGGACCAAACAACTAATCAATTAATCGAGATAATAACAGACAGATTGTGCAGCCTGATCTGAAAAAGCTCTGTGAATAAAAACCAAAAGAATCTGCATGTCCAGAAACCACCAGGAGGAAGAGAATGTGGGTTTTTGTTATTTTGGTGAAGTGACCCTTTAATGCCCTCCACATGAACGTGACCATTTTCACGAGTGCTTCTGTCAAAACATGAGTCTTGGCAGGGAGAGAAGACTTTTTGAAGCACATTTTGACCTTTAAGAGACGTAAAACTCTTCCTGCTTTCTGCTTGATTTGTCTAACTTCACCAACTTCAACCAGAGAGAAGAGCTGAGAGACACAGGATGAAATAGGAGTTATGTGGGTGAAGAGAACATAAACCTGGATGTTAAAAAGCTTTTATCTGCTGGTCAAAGCGTCCTGTAGCTCCTGCAGATGTGCAGCATGAGGGGAGTGCGTTGCCGTGTTTGTTCTGGAGGATGTTTGTCAGCCGGTCCTGCTGAGTGGGAGGCTGTTACGTTGCTTTATGAGTGAGACGAGTCTCCCTGCTCTCTAATGAGGCTCCGGAGGAGGTGACAGCAGAGTCTCCGTCCGGTATAGGGGGGACGCTGAGTCATGTGAAGCCACGTCAACTTCAGAAGCGAACAGGAAGGTCGGATGCTTGTACATGTGTGCAGCGGTGTGGCGTCCCACGCCCGCATGGATACACAATGATGGAGTGCTAGTTTAGGTGTGTTTCAGGGGCTCATTCTGCTGGCTGGCTTTTGTGGCGGTGTTCAACATCTGGCTTTTGTGCCAGAGGAAGGGGAAGTTCTGGTGTTTTTTTTCTTTCTTTCGTTGTGGTGAGTCAAAGTCAGTCGGTCGTGAGATCAGCTGAGCCTTCAGTGTAAAACAAGAGTCTACAGTTTGAACGTTGGGAGAGGAAGTTGATTCAAGGGCAGGGTCGTCCGACAGGCTTTTCTATGGTAGGACAAAATGAAGAGTTTGCATGATAGATCTGTTGTATGGATGAATGAAATAGTAAAGTAAGCATGTTTTTTAATCTAGGTTTAGATCTTTTTGAGTTGCTTGTGATGTGGGAACGCACCAAGCCCAATCTAAGCCTTGTATGTAGTTTGTACCCGCAACGTTCTTGATATTTTGGTGTAACAACACCATCAGAATATACACGTTCTTTATTTCTATTCACGATTTGGAAGTTTTCAGTCCTGCAAGAGAGCTATAATCACTTTCCAAGCATCATCAAGTCACCTTCTGGTTTGCTTTTCAGATTAAACTATCAGTCAGTGTTTAGGTCGTTATTTTTTTGCCTCTTAAAGGTGAAATATGTGAGACTTTTGGTTTAAAACGCTGTAAATCGCCTCTGTACATATCCCTTGTCGTCAAACTGACCTCAGTCGGTCTTAGAGGCTGTGTTCAGTCGTATTTTGGTGTTCAGCCGTGTTTATGTAATCCAAGGTCCAGACACACTCTGGGGCCACTTCAGCGATGAGCGGCTAACAGACTGATGAGCTATTTAGCTAACTGTAGCTAGCCATAGTAAGAATTTGTAAGAATTGTCATGAATTGTGGTTCAGACATTGATGTTCCCTTTAGGATTAATCTGAATAACTTCGGTGACCCCTTTAACTTCCAAAGGTCAAATTTGTCCAATTCTTCAATTTCTGACCTGCTGCTGCACTTTGTTTGTAGCGCTTATTAGCGAATGTTAGCATGCTAACAAGCTAAACTAAGATAGTGAACAACTTTAACTGGGAGATTCACCATGATAGAGATGTAATTGTGAGAATCTAAGTATGATTACAGAGGCATTTAGCTTATTGGCTAGTTTAGCTTTTAATTAGCTTTTAGCTTAACATGTCCAGCAGTGTTGACGTTAGGCTACTGAATCCAGTTGAGCTGAGCACCGTCGCCTGTGGTGACTCCCCCTGTGATCCAAGGGCTTGGTCTGGACAAGCTCTAGGGCCACTGGCTCCACAGCTAACTGAGTCATCAGCTAATTAGCTAAAGGTAGCTATACAGCCAAGGATAGCTAGTAAAGAGCAGCAGTTGGCAGTGACGTACATTATTCTGAAATGGGCCGTTCTACACAATGAGTATCTTTACTTCTTGTACTTTGAGTATGTTTTGATGCTGATGCTTTTGTACTTCTGAGGTGACAATCCGAGTATCGCGTGTCTACATTGTGTTTACAGGATGTTGTTTCACGCTTTCCTTGTGAAAGCTGAACCAGAGCAACTAAACTGAAACCATGCAGGACTCACCCGCACTTGAGTTTCCTGCCTCTGGTCACACTTTGTTGTTCTGCAGGTGGAGAGTTGGTTTACTGAGATGCAGCTGTGAAACAGTAAGACGTACAGTGAACACAGCTTCAGGGTCATGTGAGGATCCCCCAGCACTCAATAAGAAAACAGTACTAATTCTTTACTAGTCCGGCTACTTGAGATCCTCGGACGTGAAACCGTCTCCGTGACGTAATGACGTCTCGATGCTTGTGGCACCACATGGGTCTCATTACAGAGGAGGGGAAGGGTGTAGAGAGAGGAGTGAAGCTGGCGGGGGAGGCCGTGTGGGTTTCATTTTTTCTCTCCGAGCCGAACAGAACAGAGCTGTGTGTGTGTTCGGGACAGACCGGGTCTTGTGAGTGTGTGTGAGTGTGTGTGTGTGTGTGTGTGAGTGTGTGTGTTTTCCTGTGGAAGAGCCACCCTGGTTCCACAAACACCGTCGAGGGATCCACTCCAGCCGGAACACAACGGCTCCTTTAACAGCCTGCGCAGCACACACACGCATACACACTCATACACGCTCACACACATGTACAAACACTCACACACACACTCACACACACTCATACACGCTCCATCATCGAGTCAGTTGGTGGTTTTCGTGCTAAATCCGATCTCGTCCTCTCTAATTAGCTGGTTAGATTGGAGCTGTGGGGCTGTTCTGTTCACTGGAGAGAAGTGGTTATCTCAATTTAATTGTTGTTTATTTTTGTCTGTCAAGGTATGATTTCTAGTTTTTATATGATTCTGTTCTGCTGCTACTTGTTCAGTTTGGGATTTCAAGTCATTCTAGCGACATTCCTCGCCATTTCTCGGTGAAAATGTTGATTTAGCACTTTGGTTGAGAGTGAAATGTCTCAGCAGACTACTGTCACAATTGTCATTATTGTTCTCCACAATGAATTTTAATAACTTTGGTGACCCTGTAACTTTTCTAACCAGCACAACAATAAGATCAAATTTCATCTTTTTTAACCAGATAGCAGCAGCTTCACTTTGCTTTTAGCACCAATTAGCAAATGTTGGCATGCTAGCACGCTAGAATAAGATGTTGAACAAGGTTTGACATTTCACCAGCAAAACAATTAGCATTTAGCTCATTACCTCATTTGCCAATTTAGCTTTATAGTGTGGCAAAGTGTCAAACAGAGCAGCTAACGAGGCTAATATGACTTTGAGTAATTTCTTGTAATTTCTGTTTTTATTATTTTATGTTTATGCCTTGAAGACTGGCAACCACTTCATGGACACTAATGAGGATCTAAATAAAGTGAATAATAGTGAATAAGCTAGTGGCTTTATGGGCTAATTTTATAATGTTGTGTTTACTCCAGCAAAAAAATAAATGCCCAGTGATCTTTGAGAAACCCAGAAGGTCCTTTGACAATTTTTACTGCTGTTATAGATTATAAATATTCAGTCTTTTACACAACAAAAACATTTTTTGATCTTGTTTATCGAAATTGTGACTGTTTTTTGTTCAGGTGTCTGGAAATGTAGTTAAAAATTGTATTTAAAAAGAAAACACACACACAAAAAGATGTTTTAGTTTGTGACAATTTACAAATTGAGCATGTACATAACACATGTCAGTTAAGGCTACCATATTTGTTTTATTGTTTTGTTGTTGTACAGTCTGTAGATGAGTTAATCAGTTTTCTAGACTTAAAAATTGGGACTGTGTTAAAACATGAAAATACTAATTCTCGAATTCAAAAGTTGGACATTTAAAGTTATAACAATTTTGTGGCAACATTCAGAGATCACAGCGGGAGGAAAGCAGATTTTAGTTTCTGCATGAATACGAGAGTACGCTGAGTTAACGTGCTGTTAACGTACTGCTGGATCAAACCAGGTCACGATATCCCTCCAGAGAGGTTGGTGAATCTCTCCACATTAGGCAGGAAGTCGCAAACCAAATCAGAGCGGTTAAACCAAACATGCAACGCACAACCGCTGATAACAAAATGATGATATCTACTTATGTAAACGCATCTGCAGGTTTGACATCACAACTGAAAGTGTTCTTCTGTTTATTTATCAACTTCTTCTCGTCTTTTCTATTTTTATTTTGTGCATATGCAAACATTTTGTTGTTGGTGTTGTTGTTTTATTGTTCTCTTTCTTGAAAAAAGGCAATAAAGAGTTGGAAAAGATTAAAGTTTTCTTCCATCTGTTCTTCACTCAGGCCAGCGAGGGGAAAGCAGCGAGCGTCACTCCGGAAGCCATGAAGACCGAACCCGACAGCAAAGCCAAAGGTGAGAAGATACAGTTTCACTGTCGGCCATGTTTCCACCGACGTACGTTTACGTGCTATGTTAAAGTACTGCAGCAGAAAACGGTTGATGGAAATAAAATGAAATATTCTGAAAAATACAATATTTGGAGAACGTGCAAAATACATTTTTATGTCCACAGGAGGTTTTTTTTTCTTCCTTTTTTGGAAAAAAGTAAATTTGGAAACCCGTTTTTCTACAAAATGTAACTCTTTAACACGGCCGATCAGCTGTTTCTACTAAGAGATTAAAGAAAGTTTTCCGAGCTGTTTGTCATTATCAGGAAACACAAGAACTTTGCTCAACAGGGAAAATCTGTGTCCAAAAAATCTTTTCAAGTAAAAAACAATCCATGTCGTACTTTTATTTCTGGGTCAAATCTCTGTTAACTTGTGTCTTTGCTCAGTAGTTTGATCTGATCTGAATTTGTCCGGCAGGGCGGGAGCAGTGTAAAGTCCTCTTTCCTTACGAAGCACAAAATGAAGACGAGCTGTCGATCAAAGAGGGAGAGATCGTCAACATCATCACGAAGGTAAACCGGTTTATGTCTCTGTGTATGACTTCATTCTCGCACATTTGCATCATTTGATTTGTTTGAAAACACAATTTGCATCCGGGCGCACACGAAATACATTATGAAGCATTTTAAAAACACTCCGCTGTGGCTCTTGTGTCCAGGAGTGTGCAGACGCCGGCTGGTGGATGGGCGAGATCGGAGGACGGCAAGGCGTCTTCCCAGACAACTTTGTCAAGCTGCTAGAAGTGGAGAAAGAGGTGAGTTCAGCTCGAGGACGCGGCTGCAGAAAGCTGTCTGTGTACTGTGATGTTGGAAGCGGAGAGAGTCTCAAAGACCTGACACATTCTTGATGTGTTGCTGCATCTGTTTGTGTTCTCAGAGACCAAAGAAACCTCCGCCTCCGAGCGCGCCGTCGGCCAAACACACCACAGGTACAGTCACACCGTCGTCTTCTTCTTCTTCTCTGCTTCTGTTTTTATGTTCTGAGAGAGAGAATCAAAAGCCTGTGAACTCTGACCTGTAGAGAAAAAGTCGGAGGTCAAGAAGGTTCCTCCCGAGCGACCTGAACACCTGCCTCAGAGAGACCAGGATCGAGGTACAGTCCAGACCGCTTCGGTCCTCTTCAGACCGCCTTCAGCCTGCAGCTCTAAACCTTCTGCTCATCTGTTCAGCTGACAGATCTTTAACTAACATGCTTAATGTGGCTAATCCAGCATCCAGAGGGAGTCCTGATGCATCCAGGCGCTCCTCGGATTGTTCTTACCACTGTGTTCATGAGCTTTTAAGTCGTAAAATGAAAACAACACGCACGCTTTTTGAGCTGCACCAATTAGTTGTCAACTCTTTCATTAATCGCCAACTATTTTGACAATTGATTCATGTTTCTGAGGAGTTTTTATGCCTCCATGTCGGCCTTAACTGTGACCAGAGGCATTATGTTATCGGGTTGTCCGTCCCATCGTCGCAAACGCCGATATCTCCGAAATGCCTCGAGGGATTCTTTTCAAATAAGTCACCAATGTTCGCTTTGAAACCAGGGATGAACTGATTGGAATTTGGTGGTCGAAGTTTAAAGGTTAAAGTCATACCGCGACCTCACAGATCACATTTTAGGCCCTCACTTTCATACGTTAATAATGACTGCACCATGTGTTGAAGCGCTCCGTCAGTCAGTTGCTCACCAGGATTATAGATGTCGAATTCTCACCAAGAACTACATTTGATACCGTTTATTAAAGTCTGTGACAGTAAGCAGAATATTTTATGGGTTGCAAACAAAACAAGAAGCTTGAGGACGTCATTTTGAAGATCCATTTTAACTGAAATTAACTAAATTTTACAAAAATATAATTTTAACTGACTTGTTATCAGAGTAAATGCTAATAAATAACTTTTCTAACTAATCGAACATTCACTTTAATCCGCCATGTTTCCTCTTATATAACCTCAACGTCGGCAAGTCAACATTTTCACAGACTTTCTGAGTTGTTGCTCCGACTTCAAGAGAATTTCTCTGATTACTCTGACGCCTCATGAATCATTAATGTCAGTGTGAAACTGGACGATTTGGACGTTTTTTAATCTGTAAATGGAGCCGAACGTGCAGCAGGTCTCTGTCAGGGCTGGATGTTGAAGTACGAGCATGTTGCAGTGTGTTTGTCCTCCTCTGTAAGGCGGAGGAACAAAGCTCCGATTGAAGAAATGGTGTCAACATCATTATGTGTGCAGCAGGAAGCTCTGGGCGCTGTGGTTTTGAGCTTGACAAACACTGGCACCGACACACACCCCTCCAGTTATCTCTGCAGTTGTTTCATTACATCTGACAAATAGAATTAACTTGACAAAATGACTTATTTGAAATGCTACTCGGACAATATTTGATGCCAGTCAGTTGGAGGTATCTTACTAGAAAGCAGTGGAAGTGAAAGTAGCAATAAAACAATGTAAAAATACCTGATTACAAGAACAATAGATGATCAAAATCTACGTTATTGGATGGTGAATTTACTATAAATGTTGATTTAATGGTCCACCTTGTAATAAAGTTTAAAATACTGATGAGTAAGTGAGCAAAAAGTGAGAAAAATCATTTTTGGGGCTGAGACTCATCCTCCGTCTACGTTTTCTGGAAATCCGTTCAGCAGTTTTTGTTCAATCCTGCTGACAAACCGAATAAATAACAAACAGACAAACAGAACATAATCCTCCTTCCTGCCGCCACTCTGACACCTGATCATCCTAATCCTCTTTGGTTGCTGTCGAATAGTCTTTTTTTTTTTGCTGAGGAAGCTTCCAAACTGAGTGAAATTAAGTATTTAAGAGCTGTTTGAACTTTCTAAATGCAACTTTCTTCGGTTCTTCCTCATGAATTCTCCTTCACATCTTTCCTTGACCTCGCGACGTTTCCACCGAGGTCGAGGAAAAATGTCCAGGACGTGATGTTTTTTGACTCTTCGACCGCAGCCTTCTTGTTTCATTCTTCCCTCCCGTCCTTGCAGCTTCGGGCGACTCCAGACCTTCCTTCATCTCCCATTTTTTTTACCCTTTAACCCTCTTTGGCTTCTCTTCAGTCGCTGCTTTTTACTCCTCATCTTCATCGCACTCCTCTTCGCCACATTCACCTCTCCGTGCTTTTTTAGGTTGTGCTGTCTGTTTTGTTTCTAGTTATTTGTGAACATCCTGGTGTGTGCGTTTGTGTGATTTTGTGTGTGTGTGTGTAGGTGAAGAGGTGAAGGTCGGAGACATCCCCAAGCCCACCCTCCCAACTATCTTACCCAAGAAACCCCTCCCCCCAAAGACAAGCTCCTCCTCCTCTTCCTCCCATCCCCCGCGGCGTCCCGAGAGACCACCCAATCTAGCGTCAGTACACGCTCACACGCAGACACACACATCCTGTACATCCCCGAGCGTACTCAGCCTAACGTTGTCGTATGGTTTACCTGCTCAGGTGTGAAAGCCCCAAGTCTGAGGGCGGGGCTTCGACACCAGATTCTGCCCCTGACAGGTCACACGACGCCGGTGAGTCTGACTGACGGGAGCGTCGGCCAATGAGATGAAGATGTGGTGCCTCAGTGGCAGTCAGAGCGTCTCCTTTTTGTCTCTGTGCTCATTCAAACCTTTAATCGTGTGTTTTTGTGTTTCTGCTGTGTGTGTGTGTGTGTGTGTGCAGACGTGGACCTGGACGCAGTCGTCGCATCAACAGAGAAGCTGAGTCATCCGACGGCGTCGCGGCCTCGAGTCACAGACCGCCGGCCTCGCTCGCAGATCATCACACCAGTAAGAGTTTGCAGTCAGACTGTCATGATCCTGAGATCTTCTTAACAGTCCACAATCACAGTCTTGTTCTACGTGGTTCTGTCCGTCTCTCTCTCACAGTCTTCCCTGTCCATCACCGATCTGGACCCTCCCACCGTGGAGGACAGGAAGGAGAGGATCAGAGCGAAGGAGGAGCCGGAGACTTTCTCCAGATCCATAGACGTTTCCCTGAGAAAAGGAGTTCCCACCGTCCCTGTACGACCAACCTCACTGCACCTCCTCGCACTGTTTATTTCATCCAGCAGAGGGCAGCACAACACAGATTTAACGTTTATGAGCAGTTTCAAATCTTTTTTTTTGCTCCCTATAAACACTTGAGATAATACTTTGCTGGTAAATGTTCAATATCAGAGATTACAGTTTTTTAGAAAATCACCAAGGAGTTCATTAACAATTGATAATTAGTAATAAATGCTGTTTCTTCTTGATTTTTGTAGCACTTTTAGCACAATTTGAGTTGTAAAAGGTTGGTGTGTTTCGGTTGGCAAAACAATTTCACCACAAGGTCCAGGTGTACGGAGGGCCAACACTGCCAAAATGAAAATGAAATACAGACAGGCCAAAATAGGACATAATATGCCATTAATGCGCCTAATAAATTGATATAAAGTACAATTTTAGCGATATATTTAAATTTTAGTTGTAATTTAAAAAAATATATAATTCTGATGAAGCAGAAATGCATCAAGAAACTAAAAGATAAATAAATAGATGAGTATTTCCTCCATACATATTCTTAGCTTTTGGTTATATTACACAATTTTCACAACACAATGTGTGGAGTTATAAAAATTCCCACTTTTCTCAGAACTTTTTTGTTCAAGTGGTTGAAAATGAAGACTGAATCGTTCTTGACCTTGGAGACAACAGATGTCAACAGTCATCTTCTTAATTTGGCTTTCTAATTTTCCTTGACGCTCGCACTAAAGCAGAACTACGAGGATGAATCTGAGATGTACGAGGGAAATATACGGATTAATAAATTCCGGGAATCACTGATTTGTGTTTTGTATTTCCCTTCAGGTACACGACAGTAAAGCACCGCTGCCCGTCAAGCCCTCTGTCCTGACCCCGCCTACCTCCAGCCATCGCCCCTCCTCCCCGTCTTCCTCCTCGGGTCTGACCCCCTCCCCCGAGCTCCGGCATTCACCTCTGACCCCCCCGACACTGGAGGAACTCAGGAACCAGCTGAGAGACCTGAGGGCCTCCGTAGAACTGCTGAAGAGCCAGCACAGGTACGTCATCTATACAGTACGCACCTAGAAGCGGGTGTAACAGAGTCATGACGCTGATGTGTTTGTTTGCGTGTTTCAGGCAGGAGATGAAGCAGCTTTCAAACACGCTGGATGAAGAGAAGAGGATTCGTATCGGTTTACAGGTGAGACTCATTAAAGAGTGAAAGGGGAGAGAGTTTTTCCCAAAACTGAAACCTAATAGCGGGTCACGGACCACAATCAAACACCTGTTGTATTGTTACGATGCAAATAGTACAAGTTCCCTTAATCGACTGACTTCCTGCACAAAGTGTCATTCTGCCCGCCTTGTTATAAAAAAAACAGGGAACCTACATTTTAATTTCAAGAAATTACATCACAAAAAACAAAAATACCACTGGTGGACCGCTTCTATTGCAGAGTTCACAGGGTTGAAGAGCATTTCTACCTCACAAAGTATAAAAAGTGTGTAAATATTACATTTTTTAAATTAAATTTTCACTTTTTTTTCTAAAAATGGACCACATTTAACCTTATAGCGGGCAAACTTTGGTGTTTGTGGAGTGTATTAAAGATACTAGACTGTGTTTAGTCGAGATGAATACTGTCATTTCCGTCGACAAGATCTGATTCCCATATTTTCTTTTTATTCATCTTATCATAAATTGGAAAGTTACTATTTTTAGAACGATGTGAATGGAAGAACTTACAATCACCATGTGTCCGTCATTGTTTTACAGATGGAAGTAGAGCAGATAAAGAAGAGTCTGTCGAAATGAAGGCTAAATCATCCTTATCTCTGATGACCGCATCAGAGGCCAGCACATGGAAACATTATCACTGTTGGCCCCGAGACACTTCAGCCAAAACAAAGTTTGTGCCAAATGATCACCACGATCAACATCAGCAACATTACAGTACCATGGAATCAGCCACCTCCCTCCCCATGACGCCGCCTTATCCTGTGTTTACTTCTTTTCTTCTCCTTTTAAAGAGGCTTCTCTGTTCAGTTTACTGCTCTCTTGTCGAAAGCTTGCTGTGCCACCGGTACTGACCGAACAACAGAGCCGCGGCTGCCGCGCCGGTACTGTTTTTGTTTCTAACACGTGAAGGAAACTTGGAACTTCGTAGCCCGGTTGGTTCAGACGACCTCTGTGCTGTTCTGTGTCCACTCTGCGGCCTTCTGATCTGTGTGTGTGTGTGTGTATGTGTGAGAGTGTGTTCTTATTTTCCATCCATGTGAGGACTGGGGTTTTGGACCTACGAAATAGGGACATTTTTGTAAAGTGAGTTTGGCCGGTCCTGACTTCTTCATCAGGCTAGATTAAGGTTAGATTCAAAGCCCATACTTTGAGGCACATCATTAGCATTAGGGTTGTTTGACACACTGAGATTGATGTTTCTATGGTACACTGCAGGCGGGTGATTTTGAAGCATCAGCCATTAACGGCACTCACATTTGGACATACTGTTTACCCCCAACCCTTTTCTTCTTGGTGTCGTAAATACTTGAGTCTTGAAAGTCTGAAATATAGTTCGAATTGAAATTGAATGTTCAATTTGCAGCCAAATATTCCCTGTTGGGAGGTTAGATTTTTAAGCACATACGGACTCCCCTCCCCCCATCAGTTAAATTAATCAAACCAACATGGCAAGCGATACAGCAGGTGCTACTTACAGGAAGAGTTTTGCAAAGTACACTAATTTGCTTTCTAGCTGGAACTAGATGAGGGACTCGTACGTCTGTTTGCTAAATATGAAGCTAAAGCTCGAAGCCAGTTGGCTTAGTTCAGCATTAATACTGGAAATGGGGAAACTGATCTGTAATGTAAGTAATTAAATCCGCCTACCAGCACCTCTAGAGCTCACTAATACTACTTTTATACCAAAATTAGTATGTTAATGCAGGTTTTTTAAATGCAGCTTCTTTCCTTAGTAGTAGTAGGTTTCTCGTTCCAGTGTAAAAGGGGTATAATTTAAATGTTAAAAAGCTGTGAAAAGATCAGATTGGGGTTGTATGATGACCACAAGACTTTAAAAAGCCACTGCTCGTGGTCAAGGAATAATCTGTACAGCCACAAATTCTCACTGTTACACTTTGTTTTATGTTTCCTCAAGTAGCTGCTAGGACCTTTTATTTATCTCACCTACAGAGGGGACCAGGCCTGTATCTGAAGCGGGCTTTTATTTCTAATTCCCTCTGTTTGATAAGTATATTTTGTCTTGTTTACTTAAAATCAAGCTACTGCCATCTTGTGGCACTTTAACGTTACTTCAAACATAATTTGTCTGAGACATTAAGCATGTGCAGTGACGACAATACACTAGATGACAATATAGTGTTAAAAATAACATCTTTGTGTTGTTGAATCTATTAAATTAAAGCAGTGTAAATACATTAGGCGAGGTTTGCATGCACATTATGAGGCCCAGATAGTTTATCTACCCTTATTATTTTCTCCTGGCCTTTATTTATTTGTGTGTGACTATAATTACTGTTGGTTTTTGTATCTGTAAAATAGGGTAATTGTTCATTACTGATCTATACAGATGCTGGTAGGCTCTGACAAGCCGTTACCCCTTGTTTACAGTTTTGATGTTAAGATAAGCTAACCGGATAGATAATCAAAGACGTAACAGCGATATCAGTGTTCTCATCTAACTCTCAGCAAGAAACCAGATAACTGTGTTTACCTCGATGTCAAACAATTCCTTTCTACACAATCGAAAAAAACTGCCCCGAGATATTTGGCTGCAGATGAGAAGTGTATGCAAAAAGAAAAGTACAGGTCGCCGCATGAACACGCCTATCGATGATCAAGAGTATTGGTTTCTGGACTTAAAAACATATTATTTTACCTTTTTTTTGGTTATTGCACTTTTTTTTTGCTCCACAACTCCAGAAACCTCAAGAAAACATCTGTGCTGAAACGTGCGATTCATCTGATGTTTCTGGTGCTCTTTTGGCAGGAGATGAAGGGTAAAAGTCGAGGACAGGGTTTGAGGAATGTAGTCGGTATAAAAAGGACCTCACAGGTTAGGGAAGACAAAAATGTGCGTGTGCATGTATGTGTGGTAGCATGTACGGCTGTTTGCCTCCCTTCCTTATATGTGCACAGAATCTATGGCAACCCGTCACTGTGGCCTTCCTGTTAATGACTCCAAATCTTTCTTTCTTTCTTCTCTTTCTTTCTTTCTTTCTTTCTTTCTTTCTTTCTTTCTTTCTTTCGTATGACAATGAGAAAAACTGCTACAACTGAGGCTACAAGTTGTTTTCTTGACTTGGTCCTTTCTCTCCAGGATAGTGATAAATATATATACTTTTATATTTCAGTGTAATAAAGATGCTATTATGTACTGTACGTGTGCATTGTATTGTTTTTAAAAAATAATTCAAAACGTGTTTAAATTGTCTGTTTATTCGAACGGTTGGTTCTCCTGCATGGATTACTGTTACAGAGCGGCGTTTGATAAAGTGGACACACTCTCAGGTCACTGACGGTCTGGCTGAACAAAAGGAGAAGTGAAAGTCGCTGATTCAGACTAAATAGACACTGAAACCACTGCAGAACGTCTGCAACAGCACTATTTAGATGACTCATAACTAACTAACTGAGAAAAATGGGGTAAATCTCAGAATGTGTGTAACAGGACACAATGCCGATCTACGTCATAACTGCAGGAGACATAACAGTTATGGACAAAACTTAAAATTTTATGTCTCCACAGCAGTTTTAAATGCCAGCAGGTGCAGAACAACATGAGTGAATCATTAACAGACATTTGTGAACAAACACTGGATCATTTTTGAATATGCTGCAGTAATGAACAAAGGTCAAACCAGGACTTCAGAAGACACACGCTTACTTTAAGGTTCCTAACTTTATTTGAATGGTCGACTTGAGTAGTTCTACAAGCTTTAATGCCAAGAAAAACATTACTTTCTCAAATTGTGCATCCCTGCAGCACCTCTGTTAACCGTCTGTGTTTGGGAACATAGCAGCTGAAGAGAGGGGATGGTGGAGACCAAAAACAGAGCTAAAACAGAGTGGACAGCACACCGAGAAAATGCTGAATGAAGTTCCAGATACAAACTTTCTAATATAACTTTCATGTGGTGGAATCTACTTTTCACAATGTCGTTCTCAAATAAATAAAAATTAGATTTGTGTTGTCATCAACAGCCATAGATCTGGAACAGTCCTGCCTCTCAGGAATATAATCCTTTCTTTTTATGGAGCGTCAGATTCAATGATGTTCAGACAGCTGGGCTTTATTCACTTAAAGGGTAACTCCGCCAATTTTACACATTGAAGTGTGGAAGCTGCATGTACTGTGATAATGCCTACAGTGGTGTCACTTAGTGGTTCAGTTGCATTTTGGGTAATCCAGGTGTAACCCAGGTTTTAAAAAGAGAAGAAGAATGAGTGAAATGAAAAATGTAATTCCTCTGGTTCAATTTTGATAACTTGTTTTTAGGTCCAACAGTGTTACAGGAACTTTTCGAAAATCCTGGCACCTACATTACCCACAATGCAACTTAGCCACTGAGTGACATCACTGGAGGATCATAGCCATGGTCCAAAACTCCTGTGGTAGCTGCTAGCTGCACAGCTAACTAAGCTAATAAAGGCTACAATTATATCTTTTGATATTCTGCTCCCTCATTTGTTTTGAGTATGAATTCGACAGATGATAACTTTTAAAATCCGAAATTACCCTAAATATTCTCCTTATTTCCCTTCATGCAGCTCAGTGGAGCCATTTTACACATAAACAACATATAAACAATGATAAAGAGCCTTTCAGGAAACCTTTTTCAGTCGGTGAAGGACGACTGACACAGTTTTGGGGACACATGGACACAGTCCTACATTGGTAATCTTATTATATCTGAGTGTTGTGGGCCTTATTGTGTCCTGACAATGATTACAGGGAAACTTGTCAGCCATTAACCTTTTCCTCCCTCCAGAATTAAGTGGAAACACACCCATTCAAGATAAGAGATCATAACAAACACTGGATCACCTCATGTTAACCCTGTGCTGGATCTGCTGGCTGTGTGTTGGACACAACTGAGAATAACTTGGCTGCTGTGCAGAGGAGTGAACCAGGAGGACACACTGTTTTATATTTAGACCACCAGAGAGACGCTGACAGCGTTTCACACTGTGGACAGCTGATTGTGTCCTGCAGGAGGCCAAGAAACAATCTCCAAACCAGACAGAAAGGAGAATACTTTAACTTCTGGATGCGTTTTCCTCCTCCTCCCCCGCCCCTCTCCCTGCACTTCCTCCTCTGTCTCTCCTGGATCTGGTCGGATCCAGTCGGGCCTCTTGGTGCGAGATAATCGGCAGCTGATGTGAGTTAATGAGGCGGAGATGCGGGCGGACAAACTCAGACGCGCTGCGCTCCAGCGAGGACAGGTGCGCACAGAGTGAGCGAGAGGAGAAGACAGAGGAGAGGTGGACAGAGACCGGAGATAAAGCAGAAACACTCCCCAGGTTCGCGCTATGGACACCGGGCAGAGCGCGCAGGTCGCCGACATGGCAGGGGAGCACTCCGCCGGGGTGTGCGTCCTGGAGCGGGACCGGGAGAGGGGCGAGGTGTCCAGCCCGAGTCCCCCGGCCAAGCAGCGCTCCCTGCGGGCGGTGTATGTGCTGAACGACGGGCTGAAGGCGGTGATGGCCAGCAGCCCGGAGTCCGGAGCGCTGCAGTGTCTGCAGAGAGCCTGCGACTCCGAGAGCGCGCTGCTCACCACCGTCACCTTCGGACGGCTGGACTTCGGAGAAACGTCGGTGCTGGACAGTTTCTACGATGCAGGTGAGAGACAGGGACACTGTGTGCTATTTGTTGTTAATGGTTGAGGTTTGGAGCGTAAAATTGAGGTGACTTGTATGAAATTTCAGATCTTTCTATCGGAAGTTCTGCCCAAATTACGCAAAACATTCCGAAAATGACCAATGTTGGGATAAGGCAAGAAAACAGGGGGCAACGTCATAAAGACGTCACAGAGACTTTACATTTACAGGCCTTGTGTGACTGATCTTGTGCCCTGCCCAGAAAAGTTTATTATGCCCAAAATACGCAAAATATTCCCCAAAAAGACTGAATGAGGCGAGAAAACAGGGATGAAACAACACATCCAACTCTGAAACACTCGACCTATAAACACACTTTAATGTGTACAATGTACGTAATTACCCTTTAACACAGGGGCCTCAAACTCACATCAGCTTGGGGCCACTACAAGAAAGCGCAGTATTTTAGAAAACAAAATCAAAAATCTGTACACACATTAGTTTTCGATAGTGTCGTTTCACTCAGTACTCGACTGTAGATTGCACACGAGTCCCGACTTGTCTTCTATGTACAGATTCATAATATTTGCTACGCTCGAGGCGTCTACGCTGAGTGTTGTCTGTCTGCCGTGGAGCGTGCAGATCAGGAAAACCCTCAGCCCGAGGGGAGGATTACACTCACCCCTCTTTTTTAATCCGTGTACACGGCAGCAGGGAACAAAGAGCTCTCAGACTTCTTCAGGGAGAAACAACAAGAAAGGCTTTTGATTTTCTTGTTCTTTTGTGCTTTTTATTTATTTTGTTTCTGTTAACGTTGTAGTTTATGCTGTTCAATGCAGCCAGGACTGCACAAATTTGTACATTGGGGAGTCAAAACAACCTCTCCATGGCTCAACACATGAGGGCCAACTCCTCAGGTGAAGACTCCACTGTCCACTTCACATCTGAAGGAGAAAAATCCATCTATGTCAAACTGGAACGACCGTCTTTGAACAGAGGAGGTGGACTATGACGTTACTTATCACCCACCTACAATGCAGTACTGAGGTCCCTCCCCAGACAGCTTAACAACCATTCACACCTGGGCTCACCTGGCCCTAGCAGCCCACATGAAGAGCAGTTGGGCCAACGACTCTGAAACTCAGAGCTCACACGTGTCCTTAAACGACTCCGTAAACGACTCCTCTCCAGTTAGATGGAACTGAAGAAGCCTCTTGGATGAGAGGTGAAATGTCTTCAACAAGTCCAGTTGCCTATGACACAGCACCTAGAATCACAGTGACCTGGATGACTGGGAACCCTCATCCACAATGTTCATCCGATCATGTGGATCAGAAGGCACTGATGACACATGTTACGAGCAAGAAATGTGTTTTAAAAGTGCTCAGATTCTTTCTGCAGCCACACTTTAATGAGGTGGGAGATGGATTTCAACATGTGGTTGAAACAAGGTCGCCTGTACTGATGCATAACACGTAATTATGAGCTTTAAGACGTGTGTTTAAGTTGTCACCATCATCATCACCGTCTCCTCCTCCTCCTCCTCCTCCTCCTCCTTCCTTCTTTCTAGACATCGCGGTCGTCGACATGAGCGACGTGTTCCGGCAGCCCTCCTTGTTTTACCACCTGGGCGTGAGGGAGAGCTTCGACATGGCCAACAACGTCATCCTGTACCACGACACTGACCCCGACACTGCCCAGTCACTGAAGGTGCACACACACACACACACACACACACACACACACACACACACCTATTTGAATCTGCGGTCACTGCACTAGAGTTCCTGGATGCCATTCCTTCGCACCTCCTCAGAACAAAGTGATCCGCTAAGTTATTTACAGACTAATATGAGTGTGTGTGTGTGTGTGTGTGTGTGTGTGTGTGTGTGTGTGTGTGTGTCCGGTACAGTCTGTCCTGCAGTGTGTTGCCAGGGTGAAACAGCTGTTTAAAAAACACACACACACACACACAGACACACAGACACTTCAGCTCTTATTTCCAGTCTCACATTCTTTGTTTTATCTCCTTACAGGACATGGTGGCGCAGAAAAACACAGTAAGTTTCTGTGTGTGTGTGTGTGTGGTGTGTGTACGTGTGTGTGTGTTTCAGATTGATTTATGTGTACACAATCTCTCTCATGTTATTTGTGGGATCATAATTCATTTCAAGTGCCAACTTCCATGCACGAATACATGCAGGACGGCATATCTGCATGCTTCCTCTCTCTCTCTCTCTCTCTCACTCTCACACACACACACACACACACACACACACACACACACACACACACACACACACACACAATCATAGAAGGACAAACACGTGCAAAAACATGCGTGTCAGCCTCCTGAAATAAACTGCTGCACAAATATTCATTTAATAACAGATTTTTTTTATATATGTGTTGTGTTTCTGTGTGTGTTGTGTGTTTGTATGTGTGTGTCCGGTGTGTGTGTGTGTGTATGTGCGTGTGTGTGTGTGGAGAAAGGCCACACGTCCTCCAGCGCTAGGTTTTCCGTGGGTTCAGTTGCCTCCAGAGTACAGAGGCTCTGGACTGCGCAATAAAGTAGGTACCGCGCTGCAGCAGCGGGGCATGATGGGAGATTTTTTCCCTCACGGACTAATAATAACAATAACAAACGTGGAGGACAACGCCTGACCTCCACGTGGGATGCTGTGTGGTAACAAATTAAAAAGCCCTAACAGCCTGTGACTGGCAGAGTTTCTGACTCGGTGCAGCTTGTGTTTCAAACACGACGGCGTCTCGACTTTAACCGCAGTGTGTCTCGAGTCGATGATATCATGAAAAGTTACGCGATCAGATATCCCACATTCAGAACAAGCTGCTCATCCTCTGCTTGTTCTGGCCGAGTCGTGTGTGGCCAGTCTAAAAATGTCTGACCATTACATAACACTTTATCTTCACGAATAGCTAATGGGGAACAATATTGGGGTTTTCTTTTAAAGCAGCTATAGTTTTACAGCAATATATAAAATGACAATGTGAAAACCATGAATCCTGAATCTGCAGCTCACCAGACTAAATGTTGGTAATGTGTGTTTCTGCAAAGCCACGGATGTGTCGAAACTTTTTTTCGAAACTTTCTGTTTCTTTAGGTTTAGGTTTAGGCAACACGACACAGAAGCCAGTTGGCTAACGTGAAGAATGAACATGTCACGAAACACAGCTGGAGAGTTTGTCACTGGCACGGACGCAGTGTCACGCTTACACATGTTGAAACTCCCCAACGTGATCACATCAGTCGTGAGCATGAACATGGCGGCCATCTTTGCAATTGCGTGCTAACAAGACCAGGCTCCTGTCTGACTGAATGAGGAGAGTCAGCGCTTCGCTTTTAATGATCACTCGGCCGTAGACGTGACACTGTCAGCTCATCCCTCCAGAGCACCGGAGTAGTTTCATGTCCAGTGTGTGAATAGCCTCACCTGTCTCGGTAATCCTGTTCATTAGTGTTAAATCCTCTTCTTCGGTGCTTGTTAGACGTCCTTCTGCAGCTGCACAGGATTTATTGTAATTGCCCTGAACTGGCTTGCGTGCGCAACAGTGAATTCGGCTGATACCTCTCCTGGTATTAAATACACGATTGACTTTTAGGGGGGAATGGCGTGACATGTCTCATACAACCGGCGTCCTTGGCATTATGGGCTTAAATATCCAAAACGCTGGACAAACATTTGGAGTAAAGACCAAGAGACTGAGAACGAGGAGGCAGGAGAAAAAGAAAGAAAATACTAACGCAATTTAAATGTGTTGCGGTGTGTATTTGCAGCCGTGTGAGCCTCATTACTTGTTCTAACCTTTGCTGATGTGGTCATGATGTTGTGAAACAATCTCAGCTGTTAACTGATCCTCCTCATTAATCACCCTGTAATCCCCACTTCTCTTCAACCCTCCATCCCCGTCCTCCCTTCCTCCTCTTTCCCCGCCTGGACTCCTTTGACACCTGGCATCGTCATTATCTGATTTCGTGATATTTAGAAGCACATCTTGTACTCAAACATCAGATCTTTTTTCTTCCTCCAGGCCTCCAGTGGTAACTACTACTTCATCCCCTACATCGTGACTCCGAACCACGAGTACATGTGCTGCGAGAGCGACGCCCAGCGCCGGGCCAGCGAGTACATGCAGCCCAGCTGGGACAACCTGCTGGGGCCGCTGTGCGTCCCCCTGACGGACCGCTTCACCAGCCTGCTGAAGGACATCCACGTCACGTCCTGGTGAGACACGTTTGACCCCTAAACACGATCAAACACAAGCAATTCATATCGTATTAAACGTAATAGCAGCTGGGATTTACCGTCTGTCCGTCCTCTGCAGCGCTTCCTTTAAGGACACCCTGCTGAATGACATCAGGAAGGCCCGAGAGAAGTACCAGGGAGAGGAGCTGGCCAAGGAGCTTTCCCGGATCAAACTCCGGATCGACAACACAGAGGTCCTCACCCAGGACATCGTCATGAACCTGCTGTTTTCTTACAGAGACATACAGGTCGCCTACAAACACACAATCGTAACACACATACATGCGTCATATTTGAAGTGAGAGGCAAGAAATAATTTCCCTGTGTGCGACCACCAGGACTATGACGCCATGGTGAAGCTGGTGCAGACTCTGGAGATGCTGCCCACGTGTGATCTGGCCACTCAGCCCATGATCCAGTTCCACTACGCCTTCGCCCTCAACAGGTACACAGGAGGTGGATTCAAACTCGGAAATCCATTCATTTTCTGTTTGCAAGAAAATTAGCCTCGAATGGTTTTAGCTTTTTTAACACGCCTGACCCCCGATTCCACGCTTATATTCAGGCTTTACACTCTGTTTTTGCTGACATGATTGATTCATAGCCTACAAGACTTTGAACATATAAGATAAAATCAGATGAATTTTATTGATTCCTGTTTCCACTTTTATTAAAGTGGCTCGTTACATTTAAGCCAAAACTGATTGTCCCCAGATTTCCCTCTTAAAATGCTAAAACTAGCGACATATTTACTCGAGTAAAGATCATAATCTGAATTCATGGCATCTGTTTTACTATAGATTAGATTAATATGCCATAGAAATATTTAATTTATGTAAAAATGGTCTGAAAAAGACAACTAGCAGGAGAAATGAAGCACATGTAAGCTAGCTGGGGAGATAGCAAGCTAAAGCTCAACTAAATGTATTCACTAATTCACCAAAACACTGAAAAATACCCTCTTTGACCAACTAAGATCCTTTTTAGTCAGTTTATTATTTAATATAACTGAGCGAGTCAGTGGTTAAATACAGTCATGGTGGAGAGAAAGCCCAGCAAATGCTAAAGCTCCAGCTAACAGTAACAAGCTAGCTGTGTAGCAATAACTGCAGTCACAGCCTTTGACTCCAGTGGAATTCATACTACCCTATTTTCTAGAATTGACTTTATGTGCCCAAACAAAAGAATGGAATTACAAAACTTCTATTTGCGACACAGTTTGCTTGCCAGCCGCTGCTTCGTAACTACCGCTTCCTTTGCATAGTAACAGTTTCCTCACTCTGTAGTGAGGAAGCTATTGCTATGCATTATTACATCATATGACTTAACCACCAGAAATAACAGTTCACCAGGTGGTTCAACACGAGACATCCAGCCTCACCTTCACGTATAAATCTGTGTTTGTGCAGGAGGAACAGTCCTGGCGACAGAGAGCAGGCTCTCAGGGTGATGCTGCAGGTGTTGCAGTCGTGTGAACATCCGGCTCCGGACATGTTCTGCCTCTGTGGACGGATATACAAGGACATCTTCCTGGACTCGGACTGCAAAGACACCAAGAACAGGGACAACGCTCTGCAGTGGTGAGGACACACACTGCGACTTTAATGTGTACTTGTTGTACTCGCAGGAACCTTTTAGTACATTTTGAATGGCTTTTGCATAAAACATCATCCGTCTGGCTTAAAATAAACGCAGAGAATCCTTCCTACACGCTATCATCTGTGTTCACTGCCCACCTGCAGGTACAGAAAGGGCTTCGAGCTGCAGCCGACTCTCTACTCTGGTATCAACCTGGCCGTCCTCCTGATGGTCGCCGGCCAACAGTTTGAGAGCTCCATGGAACTGAGGAAAATAGGTAAAATGATCCTGAACATGACGAGCCAGCACAGAAGCCAGGACACCAGTTGCTTTTAGTGTCTCCTTGTTTACGCCACTGACTACCTCTGCAGCAAACTTCATGTGTTTTAATACATTTATTCAAGTACCTATGTGTGAGAAAAGTTGATTTTTGTGTGACACTCAGCCTTTAAATTGAAAAGTTTAGGTTCAGTAGAGCAATTTTTAACTTGAGGATGGTAAGCAGCTGCAGCATAGCAAATAAAATGTGAACATAACAAGCTAGCTAAGCTAAAGTTACGAGAAGAAGTTGAAAAATTTAATAATAATGAAATATTTGTTGTCTGATGTTGTAGGTGTGAGGTTGAACAGTCTGCTGGGACGCAAAGGTTCCCTGGAGAAAATGAATAACTACTGGGACGTGGGCCAGTTCTTCACTGTTAGCATGCTCGCTAACGACATCCCCAAAGCTACTCAGGCTGCCGAGAAGCTCTTCAAACTCAAGCCACCTCTCTGGTAAAGACGTACACGTCATGAAATAGTTTATATTAAAGTATTAGTCCACATGTATTTTGATAAAGTTTATTTTAAGGTATCAGAGCTGTTTTAAGTGTTTGTGACCTTTCTGTTTTAAGCTAGTCCTTCAGAATAGTGACCGTTTAGGAAGAAGACAAAAATCCAAATTATGACCAACACACTTAAAAAATTCAGTGTATTTGTGAGACCTTGTCAATTATTTTTATATTCATATGACAGTGATTATGACTTTGCTTCTGTATATTTCCTTCCAGGTATTTGCGGTCGGTGGTGCAGAACCTGCAGCTGATCCAGAGGTTCAAGAAGCAGGCGGTGGAACATTCTCCCCAGCGAGAGAGACTCAACTTCTGGATGGACATCATCGTGGAGGCCACGCAGGGCAAGACCAACCGACTGAGATTTCCTGTACAAACATCCGTAGACTCAAACACTCAAACATGCGTGACCAGATCTTCAGCGTACGGCATGTTAACATGTCTTTTTTTCTGTTCCAGGTGTTGATTCTGGAGCCGACTAAGATTTACCAGCCCTCCTACGTGTCCATTAACAACGAGGCTGAAGAGAAGAACGTCTCCATCTGGCACGTCTCTCCTGCAGAAACGGTGAGAATGACAGTCTTGTCCACTTGATGTTAAAGTTAAAGCTCCACAGCAACAATACAGGAAAAAAAACACAACGTTATTAGACCTTTTCACTCGTTCCATTGGCAGATCTTTTTACTTATTACAAGCAGGAAACAGCTTGTATTAATTATTGACATTTTATCCGTGTATTTAGCAAATAAGGCACCATTTTTGAGTGAAACTGTTTCATATAATAGAGGACGTTACACACAAGGTCAAGGAAAACCTGATATTTTTTGGTTTCAGACGGGAACCAACCACTCGAGTTCAGAACCAATTTATTTAGTTCAAAATCTGGTGTGTGAATGAGAACAGAACCGGCTCCATGTTGGTGGAAGTCTGAGGATTGACTAGTGCCCCTTTGGTTACATCGTCTGGTTGTGTACTTCTTTTCTGCTGCGTTGGTTTAATTAATGGAGAATTAGCACCACCAGCTGTCCGTCAGTAACAGCAGTGGATGGAAAAGCACATTAATTCACATTTTCTTTGGCCTATATTCTGGGAATTCTGTAAAATGTAACACTAGATTTGGATGTAAACTCGGTTACTCCTATCAAAATGGATCGTCGCACATCTAATCTCTCCTTTTAACTCACTTTGAGCGAGTGATAATGGTTGAATAAATCTGTAAACGTAAAAATGTCATCCACTTTTATTACAGAAAGGGATCCACGAGTGGAACTTCACTGCGATGTCCATCAAAGGCATCAGGTAAGAATGTAAAGTCGGAGGTGAATTAAATCTGAATGCAAAAGTTACCAAACTTGAGCTAGCTTACCCAAATTTTGCCAAAATACTGAAAAACTTTGAACGTGTGGTTTAATATTTATATTGATTGGAAACACACCAAAGAGGAGATGGTGATAAAACAGAACATGAAGATAAAATATGTAATCTCTCACCTACTTTAATCCTTCTGTCTGAAGTATCAGTAAGTTCGACGAGCGCTGCTGCTTCCTCTACGTCCACGACAACTCCGACGACTTCCAGATCTACTTCTCCACGGAGGAACAGTGCGGTCGGTGAGGACACACCTCTAGATGTGTCTGTGTAGGTGTGTGTGTTTGTCTGCGTTTGTGCTCGTACAGTACGTGTGTGCGATTGTACTGAAACATGACCTGATGGCCTTGATGTATAAATAATAATGTTGTGATGTCTGTGTGTGTTTGTGTGTGTGTGTGTTTCAGGTTCTGCTCCATGGTGAAAGAGATGATATCTGATGGGACGGGGAACGCTGTGGAGCTGGAGGGGGAGGGAGACGGAGATACGCTGGAGGTCAGGCCCGAAGTCTTTACAGTAAATATCTACCGTAAATGCTCAAGGTGATGATTACTGATCAGGAATATATGTGTGTGTTTGTGTGTGTTCCAGTACGAGTACGACACCAACGAGACAGGCGACAGGGTGGTGTTGGGCCGGGGCACGTATGGAGTGGTGTATGCTGGGAGAGACCTGAGCAACCAGGTCCGGATCGCCATCAAGGAAATCCCAGAGAGGGACAGCAGGTAGGTCAAAGTTCACCCTAAAAGAAGTCAAATTTTCTGTTGTTTTATGTCGTTGAATCGACCGTTCACAAAAGTCGTGTCACTCAAAAACTGGCAAGCAAACTTTAAAGATAAAGGAGAAGAAGTATTTCTCTGTGGCTCTTCTTCTCTGTATGTGACTCAGGTACTCGCAGCCCCTTCATGAGGAGATCGCCCTTCACAAGTACCTGAAGCACAGGAACATTGTTCAGTACTTGGGCTCCGTCTCTGAGAACGGATACATCAAGATCTTCATGGAACAAGTGCCTGGAGGTGTGTTTGTGCGAGAGAGAGAAAGATGGTAAAACAATTACGCTGTTGTCTTTTGTTCGGAAAAAAAACCCTTCAGTCCTGAGAAAACTGGATGGAGGATTTGTCTGTTTCAGAGATCGATGCTTGTGACCTCGGGGTTGCTGGGCGGTCTCTCTAACTGCTTGGTCGTCTTCCCATTTCATGATAGGTTTTGGACACTCCTTCTCTCCTTTCTCCAGGAAGCCTGTCCGCATTGCTGCGGTCTAAATGGGGCCCGCTGAAGGAGGCGACCATCATCTTCTACACCAGACAGATCCTGGAGGGGCTCCGGTACCTGCACGAGAACCAGATCGTCCACCGAGATATCAAGGTACACTTTCTGTTTTTTACCAGTAAAGGTGTAATTTGTAAAATATGGCCAGAATCTGAAGGAAGCTCCAGAAACATAGAAGGCATCATATCACCAGATTAACCAACAACTGCTAGCTATTCTTTGATGAAGCTAGTTATCGTCAGCTAATTAGCTCATGGCTCATTTAGTCATGGAGCCAGATGTTCTGGTATTAGCAGCCTGAGACTGGGACGGATTGGCTGGAGGTCAGTTTGAAGACAAAGGGATACAGTACAGAGGTAAATGAGAGCAACTCTGACCAAGACTACGACTCTGTGGACGAGAAGACGGAGAGACAGGAAGCGGAAGAGAAGTGACGGAGAGTCGGGAGTCATCAGCGTAAGGTTGAAAATGGAGCGTAGGACTGTAATATTTTCACATCTTACTCTGGGAATTCGTCTAATTTAGAGGTGACTGTGAAAAGACGCGAAGTAAAGTTTGTATGAAGAGTGTTTTACAATTATCATAAGTTCTCGTAAGTACAACTATCATAAGTACTTGGGGCAGTTAAGCTCTTCTTAGTTCGGTTGTATATATGTACTTCCCAGCTGAAACAACAGGGGCTATCACACTATCAGACTTTCTTGAGGTACAAAGTGGTATTTTTGAGACTTGGCTAGCTGGTTAGCATGCTAACTTCCGTCACCAACACAGTATATAGATCAGTATATCTCTGACACACTCTCACTTTTATGTTTTAAACTTAAATTCTGGTCGTATCTTACAAATCGCTCCTTAAAAGCTTCAGGAAACATATTGATTAAAATACGTGCATTTAAAATAAATTGGTGTATTGTGGTTTAATTGTTGTATTAAACCCTGTGTCTCTCTGTTTCTTTCTCCATCAGGGTGATAATGTGTTGGTGAACACCTACAGTGGCGTCTTGAAGATCTCAGACTTCGGTACCTCGAAGAGGTTGGCAGGAGTCAACCCCTGTACGGAGACGTTCACCGGTAACTTTGTTTATTTCTTCCCACAGTAAATTCTGTTGTTGTCCCGCTAATATCGTCTCCATGAAAACACACAGCTGTTTCAGCGGTCATCTGACATCTTTAGATTAACTTTTTAAAGACAAATTATTAACACTGAAAGCATAAAAATGATTGATAGTCGACTAAATCATCACAAAAATACCAACCGTATGAAGCTTCATAAACAACTCGTTTGAGAGAAAGACACCGCACGTATCACCAGACGGTAACTCAGCATAAATGGAGTCATAGAAATGCTGCAGACTGCGAGTGTAAATATCAAATGACCCTCAAAATGTCAAGAGCCACTATCAGCCGCTATGGAAACACTCAGACACACGGGCGCGCACGAATGTGTGTGTGTGTGTGCGCACAAACGAACATACAAATTCATCGGCCATCTGGCCTCCAGCAGCCAGCGAGGTGCGTAATTAGATTAGCTAATCAAGCAGAGGCAGAAGGGTGTTTACCTTTCATTAGCAGGTGTGTGTGTGTTTGTGTGTGTGTGTGCGTGTGTGTGTCATTATCTGCTTCTCCTCCGCTGCTTCCCTCGCTCTCCTCTGACTCCGTCTTTTTATAGCTCTCTCGGTCCCTCGGTGTTTACATCAGCATGTAGAGCAGAGCACAAATGCCAAGTCTGTTCAGAATGACCGACTGCAGACGAAATACTCGGAGATAAGAGAAAATATAACCTGCAAATTCTTCTGAACTCGCTTTTTTAAGTCTTCAGTCTTTCTTTGTTCATTAAAACGAGCTATAATGCAAAATGTTATTTCTTTTATGCTCCTATAAGCATTTCTTTTGTACAAAACCACTCTGCCTAAATGTTTAGATCTAAAAAACAAAGACTAAAACAAAAGTAAAAGCCATGTATACACTAACTAGGCGACAGATTTCTTCCTCCACGTACATTTTTAGATAAGCTAAAGCTTTTGCAGTCTGTCCTGAAACAACATCCCAAAGTCTCAGTTTCAGTTTGTGAGTCGAACAAATATTTGTTCATACTGACGCTGATTGCCTCTCCTTACCTTTTCCAAATGTTTGTCCATGTAATGATCTGCGCCTCTATCTCGCAGGCACTCTGCAGTACATGGCACCAGAGATCATTGATAAGGGCCCTCGAGGGTACGGGGCCCCGGCTGACATCTGGTCCCTGGGATGCACCATTATAGAAATGGCCACTGGGAAACCCCCCTTTCATGAGCTGGGGGAGCCACAGGCGGCCATGTTTAAGGTAGGTTTCGTGTACGTGTTTCTTCTTCTACATAAGTCTACATATGGGTTTGTCCAAGTGGTGTTGTTGTGCCTCGTTGTCCAAGATGTAGGCCTGGGTTTTTGATTTCTAAACTTTCCTGGTTTTCTTGTCCCAGGTGGGCATGTTTAAGATCCACCCGGAGATCCCCGAGTCCTTGTCCCTGGAGGCCAAGTCGTTCATCCTGCGCTGCTTTGAGCCGGACCCTCACAAGAGAGCCATCGCCTCGGACCTCCTCAGAGACACTTTTGTCAGACACATCACCAAGGGCAAGAAGAGCAAGATCGCCTTCAAGCCACCAGGTTAACACACAAACACACACACATACGTGTCTGTCGCAGATTGGTGGTGGTGGTGTGGAATAACAAGATCATTAAGACTAGCTGCTGGAAGTGACTCCTAATGAGCTACTTAGACGGGCCAATTAGGCGGCTTGTTCTGATGGAAAGGAGGCTCACATTTATTCCTTCCCTTTCTGTAATGATGTTCCTTCAGACTACATCCACAGCGTTTCCCTGCCGGTGCAGCTGCAGTGCGAGGCCACCGGGAGCAGCAGCAGCGAACACGGCTCCGTGAGCCCCGACTGCGACTCCAAACACGACGTTTTCTTCCAGAAGAAGAAGAACTCCGGCTCCGAGAACCTGCTCAAACCCCCCAACTCCAACTACCTGAGGTGAGTATTACACCTTGATTGGCACGTCGGGAGCATCACACCTGCTTGGCGTGTTATTTTGAAAAATTGCCCCTTCTGGGACGCTGCTGCTTAAATTTTTCATTATTTATTAGAAAACTATTTACAGAACAGTCTCAGAACTTGAATCAAATTTGAGGATTTCATTTTACTCGTACGAGTATTATCTGTTCTGTGTGTTTGAGAGCTGATAGTGAGTACTTTCTGGTGAGATGGGGCATGTTTTATGAGTTTATGTGATGATTTACTGAGGCAGATAGCTGGAAAAACAGAAGGCGTGCTAAAATAAAATAAAGCTGAAGAGGGGGGAGGGAAACAGACTGACTTAAACACACAGGAACTCATTTAATGAAATCAAATCAAATCAAAGACAGGTGCACACAGTAAAACAGATGGGAACAAGACAAAGACAGGAAGTGCAAAGGATGAGCATAAAACCTACAAAATAAACAGGAAATGACTAAACCAAAAAACCCAAACGATGACATTTTACATCACTCTGAGATCTGAACAAAGGATCTTTACTGACGTCAACCTTCAACCGAGATAGAAACAGAATCGTCTTTTAGCAGAATCCGTGCTTATTCTGCATAGATTAGCTACTCTCACGATCATAAATCTGTGTGTCACCGCAGACACAACCTCGCTGGAACAGCACAGATCATGTGAAAAGATGCGAATGTGTGTGTGTTCGGGTGGCAGGTGGTCCGGCTGCGCTCACACCGCACTCTGCTGCCTTTTACGACGGCGATATAATGAGCTCTGATCACTTTATGAGCTTCAGCGAGCGGCTGAGCACACACGCGCACATCTGCACGTGCACGGACACGGTGTGTGTACGCACGTGCACGCTCCTGCCGCGCTGACTCACGCTGCCTCTGCACTTTGGTCGGCACACAGTAGCCAGGAGAGGCTTGTATCTGTAAATAAACCCAGCGGTGCGTCACACACTGTTATAAATCAGCCTTTTTTTATACTGCAGTGAGATCATCCTGTGTGTGTGTGTGTGTGTGTGTGTGTGTGTGTGCTGCAGTGTTCCAGATGAGGGTTCGGTTTCGGAGGACCGCAGCGCCCCCCCCTCCCCCGAGGACAGGGACAGCGGCCTGTTCCTGCTGAAGAAGGACAGCGAGAGACGGGCCATCCTGTTCAAAGTCCTCAACGACGACCAGGCGAAGGTCATCTCCAACCTGAGGGAGAACTACATCCAGGTGTGTGTCTGTGTGTGTGATGAAGGTGCTCCTCCTCTCGGCACCAGGAGACAAAATATATAAAAAAGGCAAAGAATAACACTGAAAATACTCTTGTATCTCTTAGAAGCAGGGCTACGTGCAGTTTAGCCTCAACGTCCAGGTTAAGATGACATTTTTTTTATTTTGTGACTCACAAAGAAAAGAAAACTCCCAAAGAAGTGACTCACAAAGAAAAGAAAAACAAACAGGGAACTATGAACTATTCAACCACAAAGAGTCACACAGATGCACCTTTATCATGCTTCATTTACCATGAGGGCACTTTTCCAGTGTTTCTCTCTTTCCGAACATCGGGGCACCTCGGCAGGTAGCCAGGGCGTAACGGTTACTGTTTCACACGGCCCCCTTCAGTGTTTTCTCCTCCGTTGTTGTCCTTCCCTTCTTTAAGGTGCTGCTCATCAGCCGTGTATGGCGTCCTGTAATAATAATGTGTTGCTGGTCACGAGGTAGAGCAATCTAACATTAATACCTGAACAAGACACGCTGGCATGAAACGACGCTGTAATCTGCACTTATTCAAACAATGATGGTCGTCACAAGTGAAAACAAAAACAGAGCTTTCTCCTCGTGTCGTTGTAGGTTGACTCAGAGGTTAGCATCGCCCTGGATCCCTCGACAAAAAACACAAACGAGAATTTTTAATCATGTTTTTGCAAAATTTAAGCTTGTGGCAAACACAAGTTTATGATACTTGCACACGTTTTTTGAGTTAGATGAGTGTTCGACATACAGATGTTCAAGCTCTGTAGTCTCATTTAGCCACTTAACAAGCACCTTTTTTGAGATACTCAATAGCTGTCAAATTCATGAGTGAGGTATCTAATGACATATTTTACGTCATAAAACAAAACGTGAAAATCTCTTTAAGCTTTATTAACCACAGACCTTATTCCTGGGTTCAGGACTCACTCCTGTGGGACTCTACCTAGAGCTTAGCTTAGTTTTAAGTATGTTCGAGACAATCAGAGTCCAGTTTGGAAACACAAACAAGTACAATTAAAAGATCACAAATTTTAAAAATGAAAGTACATATCAGGTGGACTGCTTGAGGCTCAGGTCTATGTAGGATGTGGTCAGGTTCAAGCACGTAGTATTTTCTGTAGTGTCACATTTATTAGCTCCGATCAAGGTGGTTTTATTTTCGCCCGTGTCCGTTTGTTTGTTGGTTTGTAAGCAGGATTACATAAAAACTACTAAACAGACTTCCATGAAACTTGGATGGAGGATGGGTCTCAGCCCAGAATAGACCCCTTTAACTTTTGATGCAGATCTGATTAAATCTCACTGACTTTAACATCGTGAGATCCGTGAGGCCGTTTTTGCAACATTTGGATCAAAATCAGCCATATTTAGTCTTGAGTGAGTACAATTTTATGCAAATCCTAGATATGATGATCTTAAATCAGTTATGGATAACAGGAAATAGTCAAAGGCTGATCAAGCTTCTGTATGTAAGTGTGTGTAAATGTGTGTTTTCAGGGCAGTGAGGAGCTCCAGCTGTCCGCCGATCACATCAAGCAGATCATCTGCATCCTGCGAGACTTCATCCATTCCCCGGAGCGGCGCGTCATGGCGGCCACCATCTCCAAGCTCAAGCTGGACCTGGACTTCGACTCCACCTCCATCAACCAGATACAGCTGGTGCTGTTCGGCTTCCAGGACTCGGTCAGCACACGCAACCGATCCCATGAGAGGATTTTTGTTTTTGTAATGTAGCATATGTAGTTAAAAACAACATTATCACACATCCACTTAAGGAGATATCTGTAATATCTGTGTAATTTCGTGTCAGTAGTTAGAGATTTCATCTTTCGTCTGAATCATTTTTGTTTTTCAGGTGAACAAAGTCCTGAGGAATCATCACATCAAACCTCACTGGATGTTTGCGATGGATAACATCATCCGCCGAGCCGTGCAGGCCGCCATCACCATCCTCATACCAGGTGATTGCTGCAGCCCATCATGAGCTTCTGCTGCCATCTAGTGGACGAAATGCTCAATTCATGTTCAACTTTATGTCCTCCCATGAAAAAACAGGGTCAAATAATTATAAGATGACATGAGAAGTTATGACTTGTATTAAAACTTTTAGCATATGCTCCTGTATCCGGAGTCCTACAGTTGACCTTTGACCTACAAACTGTCGCCCTCACAGAGCTGCAGACCCACTTCGGCCCGGCGTCAGAGTGCGAGGGGGCGGAGAAGGAAGACGAGGTGGATGAGGAGGAAGTGGAGTTCGGTCCCGTTTTAGCTCCACAGGCTGACGACGCCGGGGCGACGGCTGACCCGGTCCAGTCTGCAGCCAGCACGCTACACTGCGCCCAGTCCCAGGAGCATCAGCGCTCGCATCATCAGCTGGGCGCACAGCTGGGGCGCCTCAAACAGGAGACCAGCAGGTACGTTAACAACACACGCTCAAAGACGACAGGAAACACATTCACACGTTCACATCTCGTGAACGGAAATCACCACCTATTATCTCTCTGAACAGGAGGTGTAAAAGAATGTGTGCCGTCACGCACACACACACGCACACAACCTGAAAAAACACACACACACACAACCTGAACACCCACACAAACACAAACACAAAAATGTCACGAATGCAGTACCTCCAGGGCTTCATGTGATGCCATGCAGCAGTAACAGCACACAGCAGTGAGATCAGAGCCAAACCTCACCTGACCTTTGACATATTTAACCACTGATCTATCTAAACCTTACCATCAATACGTTAAAAAAATGGAAAACTGAATGTATTTCGTGCAGTTGCACCTTTTTTTAACCATGTAAAAGATCTAACTGAAGTTAAATTTCCTTTTTTAAGCGATATCTGACAAAGACAGCGGTTTAAAAACAGCGTTACACCAATAAAGACAACAGTGAAGTACAATACAAAAGCTCATAAAGATTATTCATCATTTAGAAAATGTTGTGTTAAACGCCTGCACGAGACCGGCTCTGTGGATTTATACCTGAGTAATTATTGTTGAACTGTCTCAGCACGAGTGACTAACTGCAACACTTCACTTAAATCTGTAATTTTTTAACATTTACTGATTAAATTGTCTTAAAATGCTTCAACCTTTGTTGTATATTGTGTTGAGTTGTTTTAGTGACTCAAGTTTTCCCAAATGGTTCAAAAAGTTCCTGAGAAGTGTCAGACGATGCCGTCGACAGTGAGGAAGGGAAGTCATCAGCTGTGACTTGTATGAAACTTTAACGCTTCACCTCTTCTGTGAACATTTTCTGAGTCACTTCAAACAGATTTTTATCATACTTTAGTTTGTCATTGTTTGTATCTGGAGTTTCCTAGCGATAGAAATCAGATCAGACAAGGTTGAGGTAATAAACGTGACACAAGGCCAGTTTTTACATTCAGATCAGCTGATGGATCTGTTTTTATTGGTGCCAAAAGATCCGTCCATTTGTGCCCAAACCTTTCTCCCCTTGAAGGACCAAACTTCAACTTAATGGCTTACTTTTCAAGTGATACCCCCCTGCTGTGTTCAGACTATAAAACAAAATTAGTTACTAGGGATCGGACATTTAAAAGTGCACACACAGCACATTCAGATTTTCCTTTTTCTTTTATATACTTTATTTTTTCAAGAGCACATTGAAACACAGTTAAACACAGTAGAATAAGTTGGTCACCTGTGTGTTATACTGATGAATATACGCGTCTGTCTCTATAATAAAGGTTGAGCGATCATCTCATGAGGTCACGAACACAACCCATTTTTCAGTCTTGTCTTTATCTATCCACTCAGTCTTTGTTGGATGTTCGGCCTGTAACCAATTTTTCGTGTCACAGCTAATAATATCTCAAGAGAATTGGGTACTGAGGTAAACTTTCTCCAGAGTAACTGAATCCCACGATAGTCTTTGGGGCGAAATCTTTTCAAACTTTGCCCTCTGTAGGTTGGATTCAGTTGTAGCCCTGCACTGCTAGAGACCAAAGTCACGCGACGGCCATTTTCCTCTGATTTTGACGCTCGGGGGCAGGAAGTTGAAATTTTGTGCTGCTGTGTTGCAGCATGCAAGTCCGATAAAAGCAGGCAGTCTGACAAATTGTGATCATTTCACTGTTTCCTGGTTGATCAGCAACTTGAAAAGACATTAAATGGTAAAAAATCTGTCTTTTTTATTGCTGTTTTGCAGTGACAATGTACCAAAAACTGACCGGGTAATACAAATGTTACTGATGACGTCTGACACTATCAGCTGACAGGTTGACAGGTGTTGCCCAATAATCAAGATCACAGTTTTCTCAAGAGCAGAGAGTGACGACAGTCATCGACCGTGACAAGTTTAAACAGCTTCAACACAGCAACAGCATAAGCAGCACTTTGTATTGGTTCCTTTTCCCACGATTTAATCTTTAATTATGCCTTTTACCAAAGAAACGAGCGACAGACCGTGACATCTGTGAGCAAAGAACAAAAAGAAGATAGAGACAGGAATGTAATGCACCGTCATGTCTTGAACATGATCAAAAGAGAGTTTAGTCACGCATGATTGATACCAGGGAGTTTCGGGTAAAAATCCCCTGTGTGTGCAGGTTAAAAAACACTATTGTTGTCAAGCGGCCGCTAACATTAGCACCCAAAGCTAATATTACTCTTTGACGTTTTGACACACTGCAGAAGAAAAAAGGCATGAATCATTTCTAAAATATGAACTTTTATTCAAGCCAGAAAGTAAAAAACGCTTTTTACCTTGAAACGCGGCCCGGTGTCGCTCCAGAATTTTACTACCCATCATCTTTTCAGTTGACCTTTCAGCTTCACCCTGAGCATCGCATGGGAGGCAAATGGCCGCTGTGTGAATACGGTCTAAAGGCCAACAGTACGAATCGTGTATTTTATCTTTGAAACGTGTCTGTTTTTTAACCCGTATCCTCTGACGAAGATGTTCAGCCAAAACTCACTGATGTCGGTCCCGCATTACTAACTCTGGATTGTGTTCAAGTCTCAACAGTGCACTAAGTCTCCTTTTTGTTGTTTACATACTTAAATGTTTAGAGCTTGTTTTATGTGGTGAAACGCACAGTTAAAGTTTTATTCATGGGAATGATATTGTGTTTTTGGCCACACCTGTCAGCTGACAGTGTCAGCGCTGTCCAACGACATCACTTAAATACAGATAATAACATTTGTGTTATCTGGTCAGTTTTTTGTTGCATTGGTGCTGCAAAACAACAATAAAAAGATTAGATTTGTTAGCTTTTATTCTGGTTAAACACACAGAAGAGTTTAGTTTCATTTTAGCTTTCTTTTTTTAGACCTGGAGGATCCTCCAGGTTCAGTTATGAGGATGTGTCTACTCAAGTTGCGTCTCTTTCCTCATATGACGAAAGCTTTGTGAATAAAACATACTAATGATAAAGTTTCACGCCAGACATGACATTTCCGGGGGAAAATGAAGACTGACAGGTAACCAGTCATACTCGCAGCCTGGCACCATTTCTGTCTGCTGTCATCTCTCTGTTATAAACTACGGAAGCGTATTGCATTCACTTGATAAATTTATTTTTTGGTTTGTTTTACTGAGTAATTATTTGTGTTTTTCTGAGTAATTTTTTTTCTTCTGTTTTTCGTGGTAATTTTTTCCCCCCTGTTTTTCGGAGTCATTTTTTTTCTGAAATATCGAGATACTTCGAACTCCGCGAGAACATCCAACCTGTAACAGACTCCCGTTCTCCCGTGGACCATGTCGTGGACCTATGGTGACTCCTGCCTGCGCATACATGCATTGACAAATTAATGATAATATCATCTATATGAGTTAAAGACAGGACTATCTCCCAGTGTCTTAAACCCAGATCAAAGTAAAACTTGATTAAACTGAACAAGTCGGTCATGTTTGTAACCATGAAGTCGAGCTCTCAATGAATGAATGGATCTTCAAATGCTCTGTAAACTCAGGAAAGAAATTACTCTGAAAAACAGAAAAAAAATTTACTCAGAAAAACAGAAATAATTATTCAAAAAAAAGACAAGAAATAATTACTCAGAAAAACAAACCAAAAAATAAATGTATCAAGTGAATGCAATACGCTTCCGTAATAAACTGAATGAACTTCCACGCTTACTGTAGTATTAACAGCTGCCTCTGTGGCGCCCCCTGCAGGCTGCTGGAGGATCTGCTGCAGAAGGAGAAGGAGTACCAGCAGGTCCTGAAGGCCACACTGCAGCAGAGAACACACGACCTGGAGCTGGTCAAAGTCCGGCACAGGCCGCCAGGTAAACACACCGACCGATCGAGTAATCGATTGTTCCTCCGTGTGAGCTTCGCTTCTCTCACTTTTTTGTTTGTTTTGGGTTTTAAAAAAAAACCAGACGTTTCACCTCCCTCCATCTTCCACATCCCCGCGGACCACGAGCCGGACAAGCAGCTCACCGATTGGCTGAAAGAGCAGGGGGCAGACGCCGACACCATAGATAAGGTCGAGTATCTGGTGGCCTTCGAGATTCTTCCTCTACGTCTACAATCACCGTCACAGCACGTTTTTAACTGATGGCTGCGTTGTGTTTTAGTTTGTGCTGGAGGAATACACACTGACCGACATCCTCAACGACGTCACCAAAGATGACCTCCGCTGTCTACGTCTACGGTATCTACTAAAACAACACACATGTTCAGTTTCTACCTGTACTTTAAGGTGCATTATTGTCAGATTTACCCTCCACGACCTGAAATGATTTGGAGAGGTTGAAATTTGACGCCTTCGTACATCGAACTCATCACGATCAACCCTTCTTTTCCCTCAGGGGTGGAGTCCTCTGCCGCATCTGGCGGGCCATCCAGCGGCACCGAGAGCGAGAGAGGCAGAGGAGGAACGAACGCTCCGAGGATGAAGGATGACGGGAGGACACTACCAGCCCTGCATGGCCACTTCTTCTCTCTCTCTCTCTCTCTCTCTCTCTCTCTCTGTCCACAGTGCCTTTTCATGTCGTAGTCTCTGTATGTACAGGACTGACCGAATCACACGTGACCAGACCAAAGCGCTTTAGTGCAGGCACTACTGTATGTATCTGTATGTGCATTTAAATGTGTATGTGTGCCACAACGTGCTCGTGCTGGAGGATTTTGAAAGGAACACGGACGCAGTTTTTAGTTTTACTCCCACCCAGAGTTTCTTCTTTCAAGTATGAAACACACAAAAAAATGAATGATTGTGGATCAAAATGCTGTAAAAACTCCTCGAACTGCTCCTGTCGCACAATCTGTTCGGTGCTGTCCAATTTTAAATTCTCATAATTTTGCCAAAATACGGTTGCATTGCTGCCATCTTCTCATCAATCATGACTCTGAGCCTGAATTTGAGCGCCCTCCTCTTGCTCTGCCCATTCTGACCCATTTTTAAAAAAACTATGTCACTCTTTCTTTTAACAAAAATGTCTTTTCAGATGTCGAAAAAGTCACCTAATACAACCAGCGTTGCTTCATAGGAGGAAGCCGTTCAAAGAAGCTATTGTTTTACTCTGCGCACTTTACTCAGCCTGGATAACTGGTCTGAAGTGTCAACACTGATGGAACATCAGCACAGTATTGGATTACAAAAGAAAATAAATAACTGTCAAGAGGGGCCGTAAAAGAGCAGCAATACGTGATGCTGCATCTTGATACAAGGAAGAAGAAACACGGGCATTATCTGTTACGTAACATAATGTAATAATTACCCTTAAATAGTATTAAATTCACATACTATTGGTTTCATTCAAAGGTTTTGGACATAATTACAAACCTCACATATTGTTTTAGCACATGTTGGTGAGGAAGATTTGAGTAACTGTTAACAATAGTTGCCAAGAAAGTGAAAAAAGCCAATTTATTAGCTGATCTATTACATAAAGACATTTGTGTCTCGACGTTGAGAGATCACGTCTCGCTCTGTCTCCCTTTATAACGTTACTTTCGAGTTCGTGACCCGACCCGAAGTCAGAACGGCTCTATCTGACGTTCAGACGGACAGCAGAGTTGATTGTGCTACAGGAGTTCCCGTGAACGTTTTTACATCGTATCCAAGCAAAGCCACCGTTCACCGTAAAGAAGCAAACCTGTCACCATACTCTCCGTCTGTAATGTAACGTTTTATTAGTCCGTCGTCCAAAACAACTCGTACGTACTCCAAGATCTTCAGACCGACCACACTGAGATGATTTATTGAAACCATGACTGCCAACACATCACTGCCTTATACATTTGTATGCATGTAACTTATTAGTTGTGTACGATTTCCTTGATATTCCTACTGACGTTACTTTCCTCCTCTGTGTGTACCTGTATTTAAATGTTGTTGTTTTTTTAATTCCAACTGTTGCGTATGTGCCTGTCTACTTCACGATTGCTTTACAACTGCAATAAAAACTGGAAATAACGAATGTGTCGCCCACTTTTTTGAGGTCAGTGTTGGGCCTTTTAAAGTAGACGATACAGAGTCCTTCATATAGTCTCATGGAGATAAGTAACCTCGGAAAATAGTATCTGACAGGTTGTTTACACTAAAATCAGCTGTTGGTCTTATCCAGATTATGCATCGCCTACACGCCTGCCTGTTTTAATCCTTTCTACATTCCTTCCTTTCACTTTTCCGTTTTCCACTCACCTGTCTGAAACCGGTTTCCATCTGCCTGTGTGAGGCCTCCGATGTGTCGCCATCTCCTCACTTAACTCGTTTTTATTGCCTAATCTAACTGCGAGTTTCAGTTCACACACTAATTACAAACAATGCCAACAGTTCTGTGGGGTAATATTCAGGCCCATCAGCCCCTTCAGGAAAATGCTTACGTGACGGAGGACAAGGTCACTGAGAGTTCGGTCTACTCACCCTCATGCAGACGGAAAGTCGGTTGAAGATTCACAAAAAGGAATGCAACAACTTAAGTGGATTAGGACTTGATTTAAAACATTAAAAAAACTACTGGAAAAAAATAACTGATTAATAACAGCTTGCCTCCAAGTCTCTAAGATTGATGCATGGTCGAGCTCACGCTCCCACCTCAGACAGGCGCTAAAACTTTTAGCTTAGCAGCTGTGTAAATGATGTATTTTCAAGTACTTTTGGGATCTACGGGCTTGAATTACGCCAGAGGAGCCATATGGCGCCATTTTAGCTGTTCTGTAAAGCTCCAGAAATGTTTTGTTGACTACGAAACTTTATTTCACTGTCCATCGGCATGGGGGCGAGTAGATAAAGACCGACTTAAAGCACCTACTGTATATATACATATATTCTTAGTTTAGAGTTTAAGTATGCTAACTGATAAGCTCTAAACACAAGTACAGCAGAGGAAAACATGAAGAAATTTGGCACAGCAGCACCTTCAGCTAAATCCTTACGTGACGCCAACGTGTTGATGAAAGATAAGGTCACTGAGAGTTCAGTTTACTCACCCTCATGCAGACGGAAAGCCGGTTGAAGATTCACAAACAACAACTTTGGTAGATAAGGACTTGATTTAAAACATTAAAAACTATTAGAAAAAAATAACTAATTCGAGTAAATCACCACAGCTTGCCTCCAAGTCTCTAAGATCGATGGATGGTCGAGCTCATGCTCCCACCTCAGACAGGCGCTAAAACTTTTAGCTTAGCAGCTGTGTAAATAATGTATTTTCAAGTACTTTTGGGATCTACGGGCCTCCACAGACTTGAAATACGCCAGAGGAGCTCTATGGTGCCATTTTAGCTGTTCCCCAAGTCCCGTAAAGCTCCAGAAATGTTTTATCGACTACAAAACTTTATTTAACCGTCCATCGGCATGGGGCGAGTAGATAAAGACCGACTTAAAGCACCTACTGTATATATACGTATATTCTTAGTTTAAGTATGCTAACTGATCATCTCAAAACACAAGTACAGCAGAGGAAGACATGAAGAAATTTGGCACAGCAGCACCTTCAGCTAAATTCTTACGTGACGCCAACGGGTTGATGAAGGATAAGGTCACTGAGAGTTCAGTTTACTCACCCTCATGCAGACGGAAAGCCGGTTGAAGATTCACAAACAACAACTTAGGTAGATAAGGACTTGATTTAAAACATTAAAAAACTATTAGAAAAAAAATAACTAATTCGAGTAAATCACCACAGCTTGCCTCCAAGTCTCTAAGATCGATGCATGGTCGAGCTCATGCTCCCACCTCAGACAGGCGCTAAAACTTTTAGCTTAGCAGCTGTGTAAATGATGTATTTTCAAGTACTTTTGGGATCTACGGGCTTGAATTACGCCAGAGGAGCCATATGGCGCCATTTTAGCTGTTCCGTAAAGCTCCAGAAATGTTTTGTCGACTACAAAACTTTATTCAACCGTCCATCGGCATGGGGGCGAGTAGATAAAGACCGACTTAAAGCACCTACTGTATATATACATATATTCTTAGTTTAGAGTTTAAGTATGCTAACTGATCAGCTCTAAACACAAGTACAGCAGAGGAAAACATGAAGAAATTTGGCACAGCAGCGCCTTCAGCTAAATTCTTACGTGACGCCAACGTGTTGATGAAGGATAAGGTCACTGAGAGTTCAGTTTACTCACCCTCATGCAGACGGAAAGCCGGTTGAAGATTCACAAACAACAACTTAGGTAGATAAGGACTTGATTTAAAACATTAAAAACTATTAGAAAAAAATAACTAATTCGAGTAAATCACCACAGCTTGCCTCCAAGTCTCTAAGATCGATGCATGGTCGAGCTCACGCTCCCACCTCAGACAGGCGCTAAAACTTTTAGCTTAGCAGCTGTGTAAATAATGTATTTTCAAGTACTTTTGGGATCTACGGGCCTCCACAGACTTGAAATACGCCAGAGGAACTCTATGGCGCCATTTTAGCTGTTCCCCAAGTCCCGTAAAGCTCCAGAAATGTTCTGTCGACTACGAAACTTTATTTAACCGTCCATCTGCATGGGGCGAGTAGATAAAGACCGATTTAAAGCACCTACTGTATATATACATATATACGTAGTTTAGAGTTTAAGAATGCTAACTGATCAGCTCTAAACACAAGTACAGCAGAGGAAAACATGAAGAAATTTGGCACAGCAGCGCCTTCAGCTAAATTCTTACGTGACGCCAACGTGTTGATGAAGGATAAGGTCACTGAGAGTTCAGTTTACTCACCCTCATGCAGACGGAAAGCCGGTTGAAGATTCACAAACAACAACTTAAATCACCACAGCTTGCCTCCAAGTCTCTAAGATCGATGCATGGGCAAGCTCACGCTCCCACCTCAGACAGGTGCTAAAACTTTTAGCTTAGCAGCTGTGTCTGCTAACATCAGCTGATCAGCTCTAAACACAAGTACAGCAGAGGAAAACATTCTGGTTAAAAGTTTTTTTAACCAGAATGTTTATTATTTTATTATTCATCCTGAAGACTGGGGACCAAATGTCAAGACCATTAAGTTCACCACCTTAGAAAAACAAACGTGAACATCATAGTGGTGCTAAATAAATAAACACCAAAGTCTTTGCGTTTCCTCATCTGGGCACCAGGAATGTCTGAACCAAACTTCATGCCAATCACACCTATAATTACATAATAACACCAAAGTGGTGGACCGAACATCTCACACTATTTTCTTAAAATTTCCTACAAGCACTTTAGATTGGAATCCCTTTGCTTTAACCTTCAACAACCTAGAAACCTGGGCGTCGGCTGGCCTTGTTCAAAAAGGGAAGCAGACATTGACCTTGAGCAGTCATGTCAGCCAATAAGTGTCGTCAGGCAGCATGCAGACGTTTACTAACCCAACAGGTTTATTTCATCACAGCAAAGGAATGAGGAAAGCAATGCCAAGAGGTTTTTGCATTGCTGTGGAGTAGATAGATAGATCGATAGATAAAAAGCATATTTCCTCTGTCACACTAGAGTGCAGAACATGACCCAATCCCAATACCTCTTCATATGTTCATGTCTAGGCGTAGGATTAAGTGTTTGGACTAGACGGCCCTCCAGACTCAGGTTTTTCAGAGGAAAACCTCAAACCGAGGGCTATGAGAACTCCCTTTTACAGTAACAAGTATAAAACAATCAATACTAGTTTGCTGATGTATCTTAGCTAATTAGCTAGCTGATGTTACGCTGTTGCTGCTGATTCTTTCATATTTTGTTGACGTATTTCAGTCTTGCATTTCCCCTCTTTTCCGGCATATGGCACCCAAAATTTAATTCAAATCTGGCATCAAAGTTACTGCACTTCTTATTCCTTCACTCCTGTAATGACACGGGTTGCTAATGTTAGCCTTTAAAGCAGCAGTGTTGTTTTTACTTGATGACTTGATTGGTGCCGCTAAGTTATGATGCTGGGTCTTCACGGGTTGTTTCAATGTCATAGTGGGAGATTTCAACAACTTCCCCTTGTAAACCTTTTCTGAGGGGATACTGGGGGTAGGGGTGCAAACTGGAGATGGGACTGTTGAGGCATGTCATCCTCTCACTTTCCAGCCTTTACTATTTAGAAAAAATGAGGCCTCACATCTGTCAGCTTGTTGACTTAGTGTAGCATAAAGTAAGCAGCCTGGGTCTAGTCTGTCCTGAGGCAACATGCGACCGGTGCCAGTGTCGTTGATCAACACATATTTCCAAATGGAAACTTTAATCTCTTGTTCAGTATCAGTGTTGATCATGGCTGGATGTCAGTTTGTGGTAAAGGTGTTCCACTGGGGAGGCGTCTTCGTTTTCCATCTCCCCGTCAGGCCTTTCAGCTGCTGCCAAATGGAAAAATGAAAACCAGGCGAGCCTGCTTTACATAATAGTGAGGACGAGTTTACGCTTGCATCGTTATTTACAACTTGTGGTCACAATGAATTTTCATGGGTACTGGAGAGATACAGGCGACTATCAGGTTGAGAGCAGAAACAACAGATTATGGTAATATGTTTTGTTTTTGGAACGTTTTTGGAATTTTTGTACGCCTGCACAGAAAACCACACCACCACACTGTGGCTTTTCTTACTTATAACTGATATAAATGACAAGCTTACATTTTTTAAATTCCCTAACGTGTGTAGATGAGAAAATTCTTACGTTTAAGAAAAACAAAGCTGAAAATTGTCCCATTTTAATTGATTTCATTTAACTTAAATATTTGATTAGCCACCCACACCAGACTGTCTTACAGTAATTGACCGTAAGCTAAATCTCGCTAAAGTTACTGCTGCTTTCCTGTTCATTATAACAAGCTCGAAATTCTTCAATAACAAACAACAAGTGTTCTTCCAGTTTCTGGCTGGCATCAGCCGATTTTTCAACAGAGTTAAGCTAGCTAGCTAGCTACAACCGCAATCTAGCTAATTACGGAAACGTAAGCCTAATAAGTCCAGGCAAAAAACATGGACATAAAGAGTGTTGTTCTTGTACTGTAGGATATCGCTAGTTGGCCCCAAGTACAACAACTATTCAGGATGAGGACTAACAGTTATGTTTATCCAACATTACTATCTCAGCTAACGTTAGCTGCATGTGGTGGAGTGTAAATGTACTGCTAACGTTACGCTAGCTCAGTATGAGCTTCCACAAACTTCTGAAAATACCACACAATGGATGCGTGCTTGTCATGAACAGGACTTTTTCTTTCTACGTAACTCACTTCCACAAATTAAAGGTCATACTGATAACATTATAATGTAGACAAATAAAAAATAATACATCTGCACAGCTTGTAGGAAGGTGCTAAAATAAAAGCATCTATTTTCCTTAAAACCATTATCTAATCTGATCACTAACAATAAATCTAGCTTTAATGTTAGTGATCAGAAAGTCAGTGTTAATAACGTTTGCCACCACAAACTGGCAACCACCTGAGCAGGCAGATGATTCTGAAGGGGAAGGGGGAGCTGGAGAGCCACTGTTACAGCCCAGGTGTTGTGGCCATGATTGTGTTGTGCTTCCACTCAGGTGTCGCCCTCGTTCTCCCCTCCTCCCTGCCCATGTGTGGAGGTCCACACCTGATCCTACTTGCCACTTAGGCTGGGTAATATTTCTGCTGGTGCCAGTAGGCTGGGCGGCTGTGGTGTGCCGCAGCCAGAATGACTGAGCTACAGGCTACGTTTTCTTTTGGAGACTAATCTTTCTTTGTTGAACAGTGTTTCTTTTGTTAATCAATTACTTATCAACTTGAACTTGTACCTTTTGTTTCTTTTCCCTCCATTACGCTCGGTTTCCTTTTCCTATGTTTTCCCCCCCTCATCCTCTGGCCTTATGGGGACTAACAGCCACAGATAGTCAGTGCATGATTTGCTCCTTGGCCTTGGAAATAAAAAAATATTCCTGCTGTTGGTAGTAAGATAATTAGCCTGACATGCTAATGATTACAGCCTATGTTAGAGCAGATAATCACAAGATTTTGTCTTTGTGTTTTTTAGTGTTGGAAAGACTAAGGGGTACTCTCCAACCGATCTAGAGGCCGGAATGGTTAAGTGCTAAACCACAATTGTTGTGGGGTGATGAGACCCAAATAAGGTGAAAATAGAAATATTAGATTGTCAAATAGTTCCAGAAAAGTTTTGTCACCTTGAATCAGTTATGTTTGATGTGTATGTTACCTCAAAGTTGCAAGAAGGTTTCACATCTTTCGAGGCGACGTCTCCACTTTAATACACTTATGAGAAACAGAGACAACAAAAAAGAAAAGAGGGATTTAGGGAGGGATTAGTGTGGTAAAAATTGGATGTGATGGTGGGAAAAAAAAAAACAAAAACTGGTAAGTGGGTCATCCTGAAAAGAATCTCAGGACATGAACGAAAAAAATGTGTGATTAAAGGAGTCTTACTGTATATCACAAAGAGACAGGGAACATAATCTTACATTGATTTAACATGGCACCCTTCTGTGATTTCCTGCCGCCGGCACTGCACCATCCCTCCGTTTTGGACGATGAATTTCACAGCACGGACTCTGGAGAAAGGCCCACAGCAGACATTTTTGCCAGGCACGAGCACAAAGACAAGCACCAACAGGACAGTCATCTGATACTTGAATGAAAAAATGTTTTGGCTTACAACCTCCTGTACTGAGGGTTTGTTGTGCTCAGGAAACTTTAATGAGTTTTAGTTAGACACCACGTGGATTATGTTACGTATTGTCAGGGCCTTCATGTGTTGTGGCTGGAAATGAAATGAAATGAATATATGTGATGCAGACTGAGTAGAATAAGAGCTTGTATTTGTCTCTTATTACCGATTTTTGCGCTGGCATCAACACGGAAACTTTAAATCTGCAGGATGGAAAACCAAAACCCTGAGCTAAAAGGTGCTAAAAAGCTTTTGGGAACTGTGGTGATAATTCTGTGTTTTCGGTTTAGTTTATTCCTGTTTTATTTTGAAGGTTTTACTCTCATGTGTGATGTTTTATTTTACACTTCCTGTCTTTGTCTTTTTCCTGACCTCACCTGTGTTTCATTTGTTAATTCATCCGAGTGTTTTCAAGTCAGTCCTCGTTCCTCACGTCTGCTCCCCAGTTCTGGTTAAGCTCCTCCTGTTTCGCCTTTGCTTGTGTTCCTTGTGTCTTTTCTTGTTTGGACTTGTTTTATTTTTGCTCTTGAATTCTTGCTTCTTGTGCTTCTTGTATTCAGCTTTGTTAATGAAACTTCCAACTTCCTGCTCGGAGTTTGCATTTTGGCCCCTTTTTGTAAAACCATCACCCAATCATCCGTTTTACAGCCTCTCCAAAATGAAAGTACCTTAATCATGAAGTCGAAAAAGTTAACGAGTGCCGATTATGTGCAACACACAAGACACACACGCTCAAGTCATGCGTGCAGTTTGGCGAGGCATTCACCCATAAAGAACACGAGATTAATCAAAATATGTTCTGCAAACAACGACTTACCTGCTGCCTGAACCATGACGGCCAGCCAAAGCAGAGCCAGTGTAAGAAAGGAGAGCAGCCTCATCTCTCCAGGAACAAGACGTTGTAGATGTTGCTAAAGGATTTACGGTATGAAGGTGAAGCAGGAGAATAATTTATCGGGATACACAATGGATCCGTTTCTGGGAACAGAGATCCCGGAGGGTGGGTCTAACGGGACTTTTTGTATGAGTGGGTATTAACTTACCTGGCACAGCAAGTAGCTTCCCTGAATATGCCAGGATAGTTTTTTTTCACAGTGTAGCACTACTGACTTACTGTGACTGTGTGAGGACTGAGCGGGCCCAACGTCCTTCACAAGAGGAAGTGAGTATATCGTATTTTGATGCAATCGCAGCAGAGATTGTTTCAAACTGCGCAACACACCCAAGCATTACACCCGAAACTTCATCTAATCACTTGCTTCCCACTCACCTTAATTCGATGTCGGCCAAAAGAAACTGTGTTGAAATCAAAGATATTTACAGCATCCGGTGTGACTTATGATTAACTTTGCAATCGTAGATTAGAGCTTCTACGTCAGAGCTTTCCCTTATCTACTGTGAGCTGATAAACTGATATCAAATATTGTTATACGCCACTACTTAGGAATTCGACTCTGTAGCCCTCGCACACAATTGAAGCTATAAACTTTTACAATGAGTGAAATATGCAGACACAACACCCTGACGTTTTGTTGAGGCTGCAACTTTTAGGAAAATCAAGGGGCTGTTTACACGACAATAGTGTACATGAGAACTGAATGTTCTGGGCCTGAACACTCAAAACCTTCGAAACCGGGTTCCAGAGTGTAATCTTTCGGATTACCCTAAAGGCTCATTTACCTTCGAAACCGGGTTCCAGAGTGTAATCTTTCGGATTACCCTAAAGGCTCATTTACCTCCGAAACCGGGTTCCAGAGTGTAATCTTTCGGATTACCCTAAAGGCTCATTTACCTCCGAAACCGGGTTCCAGAGTGTAATCTTTCGGATTACCCTAAAGGCTCATTTACCTCCGAAACCGGGTTCCAGAGTGTAATCTTTCGGATTACCCTAAAGGCTCATTACCTTCGAAACTGGGTTCCAGAGTGTAATCTTTCGGATTACCCTAA